>CM073572.1:6915466-11715466 GCA_037074715.1 Magnolia kwangsiensis | reverse complement strand
GAAGATGATTGGTCTTAAATGAGTGTACAAAATCAAGCAAAATGTCGATGGTAAGATCGAACGATATAAAGCAAGGCTCATAGCAAAATGTTACAAACAGAAATATGGGGTAGACTATGAAGAAGTTTTCACCCCAGTTGCTCGCCTTGACACTGTACGAATGATTATCTTCCTTCCAGCTCATCACAGTTGGATGATCTACCAACTGAATGTGAAATCTGCATTCTTAAATGGGATACTAGAAGAAGAAGTATATATTGACCTTTGTCATGCAAGGGGAGGAATACAAGGTGTACCGGCTGAAGAAAGCCCTGTATGGGTTGAAGCAAGCTCCTCGTGCTTGGAATGCACGAATCGACGGTTATCTTCAAGAGAATGGTTTTGTTAAATGTCCATATGAGCATGCCGTTTACACAAAGAAGAATGCCGGTGGTGATATGCTTATCGCTTGCTTATATGTTAATGATCTACTGTTCACTGGGAATAGCCAGGCGATGTTTGAAGAATTCAAGAAGGCCATGTTTAAGGAGTTCGAGATGACAGACGGAGGTCTGATGTCCTTTTTTCTGGGCATTGAAGTGAAGCAACAACATGGTGGTATTTATATATCATAGAAAAAGTATGCTAAGGAATTACTTGAAAAGTTCAAGATGGACGATTGTAAATCCGTAAATACACCTGTTACAACAGGCCTGAAGCTCACAAGGGATGGAGAAGGAAGAAACATCGACTCAACCCTATTCAAGAGCCTAATCGGAAGCTTAAGGTACCTCACAATCACTAGGCCAGATATAGTCTACAGTGTTGGGCTTCTAAGCCGTTATATGGAAGCCCCAAAGAGTCATACTGGCTAGCTGCAAAATGAGTACTGAGGTATATCAAAGGGACCATTGAATTCGGTCTCTTTTATCTATACGATGATGAAGCAATGCTGTATGGATACTCAGATAGTGATTGGGGAGGTGACCAAGATGAAAGAAAGAGCACAACTGGCTATGTTTTCTATCTTGGGTCGACATCATTCACATGGAATTCGAAGAAGCAGAGTGTGGTCGCCCTGTCCACATGTGAAACAGAGTACATGGTAGCATCGTCCACCGTCTGTGAGGGAATTTGGTTGAGAAACCTGCTAAAAGAGCTGAAGCATCCGCAAGAAGAATCCACAGTCATATATGTGGATAATAAGTCGGCAATCGAGCTAGCTAAAAATCCGACGCAACATAGAAGAAGCAAACACATTGATACCCGATACTATTTTCTGAGGGATCATGTGAAGTAGAAAATGATGAAATTAAAGTATTGTAATACCACGGAACAGGTTGCGGATATTTTCAAAAAGGAATTGTCGACAGATGCATTCAAACGACTAAGAATAATGCTCGGAATGAAGCCAGTTTTGGTTTGAAGGGGAGTGTTGGACACAGTAGAGGATTTGTGCAAATCTAAAACCGTATAAGGATTTTTAGGTAGCTGTGCATGCCGTGTATGCCAGCGGTGAGATTTTTCTAAGTTTAGTTTTGTTAGCTGGGTGAAGATAAACAGTATATATTTTCTGGATTTCTTTCTAGATTTTTTTATATTCTTTAGTTGCCCTTAGAATGAATCTAGACAGGGATAGTTTAGTCATTTTCATGAATAAGAAAGCCTATAAAAAGGCAGCACTGTAATACGATTTTTAATCCAATTCCAATATAGTAGCAGCAGTTCTCTCTTCCTCTAAAATTTTAGTTTTTCTTTAAGGTGGCTGTAGCCACACATTAGCAAGGAAGGTGGGCTTTAGACCCAACAATGATGGACATGAAATGCCTCACATCGCCTTAGGAAAAAAGGGAAGCCCCACATGAACGGTGAAAAGTAAAGTTACCTTGGTGTTGCCTTTTTCATCATGACGCCCGCACATGATGGTCTTTCTATGAGAAAGGGTTACAGGTTATTTAGGCGCATTCATGATAACATTGACAAGATGAACTATTTCAGGCGCAGGGCAACCTCAGCATGAGGGCATAAGGGAGCGACACATGCAGATTATTCTAAGTTACAACGAAAGCTTAATGAACTCGATGGGAAATAAAGGATCGGGGGTTTAAGAGTAGTGGGTGTCGGGGGAACAACGAAATCACACAGAGATGAATCTAGGTTAGCAATCAGATAGCACCAAGCAAACACAAAAGAAAATACAATGATTTAACGTGAAAAACCCTTTTGGGAAAAAATCACGGCACGAAGTGACAGAAATTCATTATAAAAGTAGAAATTACAAAGAGAGAGGACTTAACTGATTCGAACAACCTCAATATCTCACCCTTACTCCACCCCTTTGAAACCCTAGAACTATTTAGAAACCCTTAGAATACGTCTCAATCTTATTTACACCCATATTTAGAGCCTATAGGAGAATCTCAAATAAAATTAGAAATAAATTTCGTAAATTCGCAAAATTCAGCGTAAAACATTCGATGTCATCAAAGGTCATTCGACATCATTGAAACTTATTCTTCAATGGCATCGAAGTTGGGTCGATGACATTAAACTAACACCTAAACTGTCTAGAGACAAAACCCAATTTTTCGTAAAATCTCGATTGCACCGATCCAGTTTCGATGTCATCGAAGGTTTAATCAAACATCCATCAATGACATCGAAAAAAGTGCCCAGATAGGTCAGTGACCAACTGGAGAAAATTTGAAAAATCTCGATGGGATTGAGCACTATCGATGGCATTGATAGACCCTATATCTGACTAGATTTAAGACATCAAATACAACAGTGAGTTCTTTCTCTCCTACAATCTTTATCATTCATGCAATTCTTGGCCGTTGAAATTGACCCTCAAATTTTCATTTAAGTATTTTTCTCACTGTCCCATCCATTTGAGGATGTTGTATAATATTTTAAATCTGTCTATAATAAGGTTTGCCGATGCCATCAACAGACACCACTCAATTCTATCGAGTAGATGTTGATGATGTCGATGTCATTGATAGATGCTCAATTCCATCGAGAAAATTTGAAAAAATCATAGTTGGTTGCTAGACAGTTTTGGAGATTAAAAGATCTTCGATGTCATCAACTAGTCTTCGATGAGTGTCGATACCATCGAAGGTCCCATTAAAGGCGTGTGCAGTTCTGCATAAGTGGGTGATTGTTTCCTATTTTGATTGTGGTAGTATATATACTGGGTGTAATTGGAATTAGGGTATGGTTAGGGTTCCTTAAGATGTTCTTAAGGGTTCAAGAGCATTGCCAGGGTTTTCAAAGAGGTTTTTGAGGTTGTTTAGATCGGTAAGTCCATCCATCTTTTATTATATTGCTTTCATAGTAGATTGTTTGTCGTTTTGCATCGTTATTTTTTTCGTGAGGATTTTTTCATGTAAAATTAGTGTGTTCTCTACGTGTTTGGTTTACGTTTAATTTCGTCTTATTTGATTGGATTCGGGTTTGCTTCCGCATAACTTCCATTAGATGACGACTATGGAATAACCAAGAGAGTCCAATTAGGTAAGCCTCCCTACATGGTTGATGACTAGATTTATAGTCTCCATTACCCTAGATGCATCCGGTGCTTTGAGTATACATGATCTTTTTATTTCTTGCAAGTGGGTCCATTGTTCAATGGAGGGTGCTTGAAGGACGTGGATTAGTTACTGATAGGTTGAGTAGCGAGACTCAATATTGAAGTAATGTCACCAAGTTCTGTAAGCCCCACCATGATATATGTTTTGCATTCACACCATCCATTAATTTGGAGAGATCATATTAGGGCATGATCCAAAGAATGAGTCGGATCCAAAGCTTGAGTGGACCCCACCAAAAAATAAAATAGTGGAGAGAGAGTGATGCCCACCATTAAAAAACTTCTAATGGCCACAAAAGTTTTCAATGAAGCTGATATTTGTGCTTTCCTTTCTTTCATTCGTTAAACATCATATATGGTAGACCTTAGGAAGGTTTCAGTGGTGGGTGTCACTCTCCCCACTATGGAGGACCTTAATTAGGAAGGTTTCAGTGGTGGGCGTCACTCTTCCCACTGTTTTCTATGGTGGGGTCCACTCCAGAATTCGATCTGCCTCATTCTTTGGATAGTGTCCTAATATGATCTCTCCAAATGGATGGATGGTATGAATACATCACATACATCATGATGAGTCCACAGAACTTGGTGACATCACTTCAGTAGCAAGTCTAGCTGCTCAATCAGTGAGTAGCTAATCCGCGTTCGTGCTCGAAGATCTCCTATCTCTTGAATTTGTGGCCTATAAAATTGACCGTTGCTAAGAGCAGTACAGTCCACGTTTAGCCAGACACAATATATGTGAGACCGTTGAAGATTGATTCATCCATGGAGGGACACAATATAACAATGGTCTGAATCAGTGAACACGAGCCTGAAAATTAGAGTGCACCATGCAAAGTTTTCCATGCAGATCACCAAAATGTCTTGTGTATATGACATTCAGCCGTCCAAAAGGTTTACCTGCATCTCCCCTCGTTAGTTGAGTTGGTAGTAGAGACGTGTGCGGGTGTGTGAGTGATCCAAGGTTCTTTTTCCTGGTTGCCTTTGTAAACCTTACACCTTCAAAGCATCAAAGGTCAGAAGAATTAAAAAAAAAAAAAGTTTCCATGAATGTGAAGATCAGCAAGCTCGAACGTGGGGCAGATCAACTGATTAGAGGGGCAATATGTGTGCATTGTAATCAGATTAGCATCTTGCTATGAGATGTCTTAAATCTGTACATGCAACAGGGGTTTGATCGATCGACTACCCTGGTTGATCAATCGAGTGAACCCTGAATTATATTGATTGATTGATCTATGGACAATTTTGAACAGTATTGATACTGATCAAACTGTTGGGTCGATTGATTGACAGAATTCAGAAAATACCTCTAAATCATTTGAATACTTTTGGGTGTATTTGATCACTCAAACATGATGGTTCGATCGATTGAGGATTGGTCGATTGATGTCGATTGATCGATTTTTCAATTGACGATGTGTACAATTTTACGTAATTACATGATCAGTTTTCCAATCTAATGTTATGCTATATATATGGGTGTAATTGTGTGATTATGGGATTCTAATTGGGACTTTAACATTTTTAGGGTTTGGAGAGGAGAAAACAATATTTATTTATTTATTTGTAAGTTCTTATATTTTCTTGTAACTCGTTTTCATAGTGATTCATTAACGCTTTCTGTCCTGATTTTTTCCCACAAGGATTTTTCCACCTAAAAATTCATGTATTCTTTGCATTTGTGATTGCTTGCTTGTCTTTATCTTTCGACTATTTAATCTAAATTTAGAGTTTACTTCCACGACTTTTCCAACAAATCTGTCCATTGTTCTTTGTTGATGTAGGGATGGGTGTAATGAGGTCGATCACCATCTTCCCCACGGATAACTACTTCGAATCCACGAAGCTTCTTTGGACTCCTCATAGAGACATCTCAAATTCATGAGGAAGAAACAAGAAAATAGAAATAATATTCATGAAATCCATAAATTGATTGATGATTGAATAAACGAGTCTACAACCCTTTAAATAGAGATATCAAGCCTTGGAAGAAGTTTCAAAATTAAACTACAACTAAAACTCTCTAAAATTCGTAACTTAAATTAATAAATTTACTATTTATAATAAGTGTACTGTGTTCCTTAATCACGTTATTCTCCTAATTTTTTTTAAACACTTTTTATGTTGGACACAACTCCTAAAGCTCAAAGGATGAAAAGTTATAATCAAACTAAAACTTACTATAAATATTAAAAACAAAATAGTATCTTGCAAATTCGGCGTGGGCAACCTGGCAAAGCTGGGTTGGTTGGTTAAAGTAGCTTCTCCTACCCAAAATCATATATGGTATGTCAAGTAACTCATTCCAATCTACAAGATATGCCGGTTTTAAGGTTCAGACGGTCTTGATGACTTCCACCTCTGATTGGGCCTTCCCTGGTCCATCTTGGACATGAAAGTGTCCATGACCTGCTCTACATCATTTGTGGTGTTGGCCACGTTATTAGCAGATCCACTTGTTTTTTCCGTAGGGTGTTCTTTAAAGTGTGGCAAAAGTTGTCCGGGTAAGATAATGTACACAGTCCATGCGTTGAAACCTTTTTTTTTGGTTAGCTTGTTAGTATATCCCACCGTCAGTTCACACTTCATTGTTAACTGAATCTACATTGTCCTCAATGTAAAAGATATAAACATGCAATGCACATGGGACAACGAAAGTAAATGAGAAGTGATGGGAGGATAATACCTGAATAACGAATCGAGAGAGATTTTTCAAGATATCGCTGAGAAAGAGCAGGTTAGTACGAGAAAAATAAAAATAACAAAAAATAAAATCCTACCTATACCACTCTCGCAAGTGCTCTCGATTGCATTTAACGTATGCAACAAGCCTTTAAACCCCTAGGTTACCCCTAGTGGACGAGTTGTAGCCTCGTGAGGGTTTGCAGTAATGTTACCCACAAACATTGAATCGATCACAGAACTTAATCATGCCACAAGGTTCCTCTTCCGGCCAATATCTTGATAAGTTTCTCAGTAAGTTTCTCAACAGGATCATCCAAAAGCCCTTTTTGCAATAAGCTTAGATGCCTTGGAGCTTGACTTTTCAGAGAAACTTATTTACCTCATCAAAAATTTATTGTTGATTTGCCTGAGGTATCCAAAGTATAAATGATTCACCTGTGTCAGAAAAAGTTTCAGAGTTAGTATCCCATGGTGAATCAAAGACTACAGATAGATCAAGTTAAGAAAAATTTTCAGGAAGAGGAGTAGTCTCAACACATTCTGAAGTAGCAGACTTCGATTCAATTTCCAGCTCCTCATCCCCTAATGGTAAACATTTAGGATCTATGGAAGAAGGGGCTTCAGAGTAAGGGTTCTCTCGGTCAGTGCTGACTGCTGAGATGTTGTCTTACAAGGCATTCACTATGTCTCTTATCATGGGATCATTTGAATCTGCAAAGTATGCCAAGCAATCATCAAAAGAGTTGGGATATTTAGCTGAGAGTGACTTATTTTTCACCTTAGAGCTCGTGATAATCTGCCCAAGAAATCCATAATCCTTCAAAGTGGACGGATGTATGCTCTCTTGTTCCAACCCTGCACAGACAGATTGAGGGTCAGTATACGAAGCATTGATATGCAGAGTCATATCAAGTAACTCGTCCGTCTCCCGAATCATATCATCATTTAATTCAGGGGAGTGGTCCAAACATATCTCACAAGAGATATAAGGGTCGGTTATAAGGAGCTCCCCCACTTTTAGATCAGACATGTCAGGTGAGTGAAGTATCTCATTATAACCGTTCTCTTCGCGTACTTCTTGATCATTGACTTGGACCAAACTTGAGATTAATTCCAGGGGAATTGTGGTTACACATTTAGGATCGTCATCCCAATACTCATCATATTTTGGTTCAGTGCAGTGCACACTTGGTATGAAATCACTTTTCTCATATTCTTCACCTAGAATGGGTTGAGGTTTGCATACACTAACATCTTCTTCATCATTAGAATCTAGTGTGTCATGTGATTGAAGTGTGTCATCTTCATTATATTTAAAAGACACCCATGTATCTTGACCATTCTTTCGAATAGTCATCGAGATCAACTCATCGGGAAATTGAACCACATGCTCATTAACGGAATCCAACTCCTCATTCCAAATTCCAGATTCTTTCAAAAGTGAATGCGGATCACTTTCCTTGCATTGTATTTCTGGATTGGGTCGTGGCTGGGATGACTGAGCCTCCTCTATCCTATCAAGGCGCGCATTGAGTCATTTCATTGCTTTTCTAAATTTCGCAAACCACTCCATGTTATGCTGAATTGAATTTTCCTATATCATTTCTGGTTGGATCTCAATGTTAGGGTATCCAAGAGGATAATCCTTATAACATGTTGTTGGTTCATCTTCCCAGCTTTGATGTTTCCACTGGTTATAGTCATATTGATCATACATGGGAGAATATGATGACTGATAATAATCCTCATTTTCATAATTACGATCGTACACAGCCCTATTAACCGATGGAACATAACGTTTTAGTCGGTTCTCAATGTTTGTTTGTGATAGAAAAAAATCTTGAGGTATACGTTGAATTCCACAACCCTCGGGCATTCCCCAATATCTCCTATCCATCTCGGCGTATGCACGCACCCACGGTTTCATAGTAGAACCCTGACTCTGAGTCTAATTCTAGAATAAACGAAAAGTCCTACAACAATGTGGAAAGTAAGAGAAGAAGTTAGAAGGGTGTTACCAAATAAGAGGTTCCTATTTAAGATCCTGCAGAAGAAAACAAAACAAGTTAGTTTCTAAAACAGTTAGTCTAAAATAAGAAATTTTTTAAAAATCCTAATTCTAAAAATAGAAGGAATAAAGAAACTAGAAAGATATTACCCAATTAGAAGTTTCTATCTCAGGATCCTACAAAACAGGAAGAAAAAGTTAGTTTCTAGAAATTAGAAAAATAAAAATAAAAATAAAAATCTACGGTTAGAATAATCCTAATCTTAAACTAATCTCAAAACGAATTAATTTCAGAAAAACGTAGCCGACAGTCCCCGGCAAGAGCGCCAAAAACTTATTCACTCCCCAAGTGCAGGGTTGTGATGTAGTAATAACTTGGTAAGACCGAGGTCGAATCCCAAGGGACTGAAACTTGTACGTTATTTAAAATTAAGTAGGATTTGAACTAGAATAAGATGAATTCTAAACTAATTATGATTTGAGGAATAATGATGGAATAATTATCGAAAGCTTAAGAAAATTAGAGATAGAAAACTAGGGATTCAGAGGATCCACTTGTAGAGATCAGGGAGCTCTTATGCATGTTTTATGGAAATTAACTGAACTAACATTGATCTAGTTTTCAAGAGATGAAAGGTATATGAATTAGAATGGATTCCATCACCAAGCCATGCCCAAGAGACTATGGCAACCAACAGAATTAAACTAATTACCAACCAATCACATGTATGAAGGTTAGGAAGGGTACCGTCATCCGACCATGCCCAGGAGACTATGGTGAACGACGGGGTGTCCTGACGTCATAAACATAAAAGAAGAAGAACATACTCAAAGCCATTGCAGACCCATTGTAATTTTAGTCACAACAGACCATTAATAAAACTAAAAATATTTCCATTAAAATCAAACTAAGATCAACATCAATTAGTCTAAGTAAATTACACAAGCAACATGTCCTCCCATCACGCTACAAGCTTCACCTCTTAGCCCTAGCTAAGAGGTTTAGCTCAGCATGAATGGGCTAAACTAAATTTCAAAAGAAAAGAAAGAAAAGAAAGAAATAAAATAAAAAACCTCTGTCTCTCTCTCTTCTCTCTGATCCACGTCCAAGCCCAAGCTCTCCAGCCATGAATATCTTTTTCTTCTCCTCTCTCTTACTTCCTTTTATAACGCCAGAGGGTCGGTAGAGTGAGAGCTTCCGCACTACAGAGGCGGTGAAGAGAATCCAGGCACGTGCGCGGGCTTTTCCGCAGCCAAGAAAACGAGCTGAAAACTGCCAGCTTCCCTTGCTTTCTTTCCAAAATATCAACGTCCCTTGGGAATTTGTTGGCTGGCCTACATGATGGACGGTTTGGATTACCGATCCGAACGTGATCAAGCTCGTAAAACCGGCCCACAGCGGCCGATTTTCTCGGGTGCGCAGACAGGGCATGTGAGCTCTCGTCGCTGAGATATTGGTGGGCCCCAATTAGCTATCGTGTTGAGAAATCCACTCCGACCATTAGATTCGACTTGGAAACCGTCCAAATATGGATGTTTTTAGATGGGTTTTAATGTGGTCCACCGGAGTTCCTAAACTACTGTCCGCACGATGTGTGATCAGTATTCCTCTACGTGTGTATGCATAGGTTTGAAAAAAGACCTTTTGTATGGTTGGTTCTGCCTGCTGGAACTAATGTATGGTCCGGATCATCTGAATACATGATGATGGAGGCCCACTTCTTCACCCCGTGGTCGGCCGTGCACAGACTGCGAACAGAGCTCCTTGTGTTGTGCTAACAGTGGGGGCCATGATCAGGATTTTCAGAGAAATCCACGCCGTCCATTGATTTTGGGACGAAAAACCCTCCGGGAAAGAGTGCTTTTGGAGCATATTCAGTGTGTCTCATGGATCATTGTCTCTACCGTCCGTTAGATGTAGTGGATGATATTTTCGTACGTACATGTGCATGGTCCGGAAGAACGCCATTTGTATGGTCGGTTTGACCTCCTTGACTGATTGGACGGTCTGGATTGATCAAATGATTAACGTTAGGGGCCCACTTATCTCCTCAGCGTCGGACAGCGTCTGCCCTCTGCGGACGCTGGGAGTTTTTAAAAAAAAACGTCGGTCAGCGCAATCGCTGACCAACTTTTGATTTCGGTGGGAGGCGATCATATGTGTGTTGTGCACACGCACCGGGAAAGGTGGGTCCCACCTTGACGTAGATGAAGAATCCGCTCCGCTCATTCCTTTCCTCATATAAATTAAACGGTTGAGACCATAATTAAAAAATATCCAGATATCAGGTGGGCCTAGAATCAATGGTTTATGGGCTGATCTGTCGGTTGAGGCACTTCCATAGTGATCCAATGGCTGAAATTTTATGTGTACGGTTAATTTATGGCCCTCATCCCATGTATGAAGTTTTGAGCCGAACTGATGGTGGGAACCCTTTAATCTTGTGTTCTAGACCAATTTCGGACAATTTGAACGTCAGTTTCTCGATTTTCTCGGATTTCTGACGTGTAAATCTGTCGATCTTGCTCCCCTTGGGTCTGTCCCTTGCCTTAGTGATCATCAGAGCGTTAAATCTAAGCTTTTAGCATTATTTTTTAACTTAAGCTCCTAAATTCAACCTGCAGTATAAACACGATTAAATCGGCCTTTAAACAGTATCTTATACATAAATTTAAAAAATAATTGGGGTCTAATATGCAATATTTGACCCTCAACAACTAGTTGGATTATAATCTATTATCCAACTAGTAGCTCCTGAGGTCACCTCATTATACCATACTAAATCCAACGATGCCTACAGTACCGGGGCCTTTTTAGTTTGTTCAGGTGGGGCTTATAATCACATGCACCTAAAGTTTCAAAACTTGAAATTAAGTACTGAGCGGTGGCAACGCCAAGTCTATTTGCTGTGCTGGACTTTTTTTTAGTAATAAAATGCATTAAAATGATTGTAATCTCGATGTTGGTACATATCATGGCTATGAAAGACTGGGTGACAAATTCTCAGTTGGAAGTTCATGCAGGAGAAAGTTACCGTCAATCCCATGAACAGTCATGAGGATCTAAAGGAAAGATATCAAGCTATAGGCGGACTATAATTTATGGAGGCAACAATTTTATTAGTAGCCATCTCTTTTGTCCTGGTAATATGTCATTGGAAAACTATCCATGATGTCTAGATCCGTAATTAATCTTTCAAAATAAAACTCTTTAATCCTACATTTAGTTATTTAACTGTTTTAAAAGTCCTCTGTGGTTAGTCTCATTCCGGTCCCTTTTGTACGTCCTTTGATGTCCATATGTACATCTATGCAGGCCATCTTCAGCCACATAAATGACTGATTGCGGGCGTTTTCTTCTTTTGATTGGCTGAAAATTGCCAACATCCACAAAGCTGGACACCTGGAGGTGATCACTCTCTACCCATGTGGGAGACTCAGGGTTAATGGGCCATCGAGAGTAACTCCCATCATCAAAACAAAGGATTGGACCACTAAATCATGGGTCTCCCTTTTTTCAATCTGAAGAACCCGAACCTGCTGTAGATGAAAAGTAAGGAAAAGGTAAACGAAAAGGTTACCTTTGAGAGGCGTGTAGCCTTTTTGGATGAGCTCTTTGAAATAAAGGTAGGTCATAGCACCACAAGCGCTCATGGTCCAAAACACCAACTCCAAGATCCCTAGTTCCTCCGCAACCTGTAGAGTAAAGGTCATGAATCCATCTGCTATTATGCAAGACACGGGTGGCACGGATGAGTCGTCGTTGAGCTTCCTTATCAGATTCCGAAACGGTACAACACAGTGGGTCCTTGTCGAGATGCAGAGTGCCGCAATATCTTGTGTCCCATCATGATCGGACGGTGGTAGACCATCGGTTATTGTTTCGAATCGGAAATCATCTAAGCCCTTCACAGAATCTGGACCTCTGGACCTAAGTAGGCGTCGGTAGTTGTACTCGGTATGGACATAGGTGATATGGAAACCCCTGAAATGGAAGAGTTTGGCTAGTTTTAGGAGAGGGTTTATATGGCCCTGAGCGGGATATGGAACGAACACTGCGTGAGGCTTCTCCGCCCTTGAAGGATTCATTTTCTCATAGGAATCCTCGAGCTAACCATGTTCTTTTTATGTAAGAGCTTATGAGCCTGGAACTGTAGTTGGTTTTGCATGGGTTGCCTAATGGGCCACACATGCACCCACTATAAATAATCAGGACCGTCTGTAGTGTAAGATTAATGTACATCCGCCCTGATCTAAAGAAATTACCTTGTAGAAATGATTATGATCTTTGAATTCTGGCATACGAACGGATGGTTGAAGACCAAGATTCGACAGCTAATTCTCAATGGGAAATTTTGGTGATCTGGATATTTTTGTTCACCATATGACATTTGGACTATGGTCAATCTATTATAGGGCCAGAAAGGAGGGTTGCATATGCCCATCCTACTGTGGATGGATGTATGATCCATCTGGCCCATCCTACTCGTTTTATACAGCAGAGTTGGTTTATAAGAAGGGGAGTACTCACGTAACCGTACACACAGGCAATCCTAAATTATACACGCAGCAATTCCTAAATTGTACACGCAGCAATTATTTTGCTTTACGTGTAAAGTTATCTTTACAGGTGTTGTGCTCTTAACTTTTGTAAAAAATAAATAAATAAATAAAATGGTCCGTAGTTTAAAAATTTTCCCTTGTGTTCGCACCTGCAGCTTATCGAGCTTCGTGCACAACCAGAGTTTAAAAACAGGAGTGGAGTAGCTGTCACTCGAGTAACAGCTGTGGGTGTTACCCTGACCGTTTGGGCCACTCTTATATCAAGCCGTCCATCGGTTTTTTCTAATCACATTTTAGAACGAGATACCAAAACTTAAGTAGATAAAAAAACTCATGTGGACAATACCACTAGAAACAGTGATGAATGACAATAAAAAGTAATTTGTGAGCCACAAAAGTTTTGGATCAAGTTGATATTTGTATTTCCCTTTTATTAAGGTATTATTGATATTTTCAACATGTTGGATTGCAAATATATATTATTTTTTTTTAAGAAAAAAACACCTTATAATGGGCTTTTTAGAATTTTTAATATCAATCACCACTGTTTCCTGTGATGTGGTCCACCTTATATTTGTATCCGCATGATTTTTTGGACCCCATCCTAAATGGGCTGGATAAGTGGATGGACGGCATGGATAAACAAAACATCATCAAGGTGGAACCCACAGTAAGGTAAACAAAGGCAAACACGCCCACAAAGCTGTTACCCGGGTAACAGCTAATCCGCCCCCTTTTAAATAAGCGCCCGCATGTGTCCTCGTAGTCGTTTTCTCCGGTCTTTAGCCGGCTGTCAAAGCTACATGCCTCCATTAGATGTGAAACATTGTCAAATTATTCGGAGGAAAGGTAATGATAAAAATGTCATAAAGAGAAAATGAGCAAGCACGCTTGTGCAGATGATGTGGCCTAAGATTCTTTCTTTCCGAACCGTTCACGTCAAACTTGAACGTTGTATATGGTAGTGGTTGGAAAATCTTTTTAAGAGAAACCAACCAAACTTACCTATCAAAGTGATACTATGGCAAAAAATTTTGTATGGCACCTTCCATCACATGTGCCAGATGGGCCCTGGTTGGATGATCCAAGATGTTGATATAATGGGATTAGGCTGGGGAGGCCATTCCTCCGTATTGAACATCCTACCCCTGAAATATTTAGTTTTTGTTAGGCTTGTTGGGATTGTGTGGAAATAAATTTGAATTCTATTAAACAAGACAAAATCAAACATAAATAATAATTAAAAAAATGCAAAAAATACACAAATTTTATATGAAATTTTTTTTTACTTACAATTCACTATGAAAGCAATATTACAAAAGATAGATAAGCTTACTAATCTGAACAACCTCAAAAACTTCATTGAAAAACCTACCAATGCTATTGAACCCTTAGAAACATCTTAGAGAACCCTAACCTTCTCCTAATATCGATTATACATAGTATATATACTACCACAACTAAAATAGTAAACAAATTGCGCATTTATGCAGAACGACGCCATATGACTTCGATATATAGGACCTTTGATGGCATTATGACACGGGAGGATGTGAGATCGAGCACCATCTTTCTCAAGAGGATAACTATTTCGAATTCATGGAATTTCTCTGGACTCTTCACAGAGACTTCTTGAATCCATGAGAAAAGAAAGTACGAAATATAAATAAATTCTAATAAATTCAAAATTGATTAATGAATGAATAAAAATGAGTTCACAACCCTTTAAATAAAGATACCAAGCAATGAGAAAGAAATCAGAATCAAATTACAACTAAGACTTCTAGAATTCACGACTTACTATAAATAGTAAACTTATTATTTATAGACAATCATGATATCTACTAGTGTGCAAGGTTTTTAGCCAAAAATAGTAAGTGTCCTATTCGGCTTCACCAAGCCATTCTCCTAATTTTTCTAAGCTCTTTTCACGTTGGACGCAGCTCCTAAAACCCAAAGGATGAAGAGTTATAATCAAACTAAAACTTAATATTTATAATAAAAACGAAATTAAAATAGAAAAAAAACTGTCGATATGACAGTATTTCACAAATATAGATCGGACAACCCGGTATTGTAGGGTTGGTTGGCTAAAGTAGCTCATTCTATCTCAAAATCATATATTTTACGTCAGATAACTCATTCCGGATTGCGAGATACACCCAATTTAAGGTCCAATAGTCTGGATCACTTCTCGCATCGACCAGGCCTTTTCTGATCCATCTTGGCCATGTAACTGTCCGTGACCCACTCTACATTACATTAACACCCACTGAAGACCAATTAATGATACCAAAGATCTTTCGATGCCATCAAGTATCAACCTCTAAAATTGTCTAGCAACCAATTAGAATTTTTGTGAATTTCTTTCAATGGGATTGAGCATCCGTCAATAGTATCGACATTTGCTCGATAGGATGGAGTGATCTGTCCATGACATCGACGAACCCAGTTACATACAGATTTAAGACATTTAGACATTAATAAGGTCTTTTTCTCAAAAGGTGAGAGCAGATCACCCCAATGTTTTTTTTTTTTTTTTTTTGAAAACTTCTATACATCCATTATAACAGCTTTCAACAAAAAGATTCAACCCTCCTTACATTATATGCAGCCATGAAAATTTGGTGGGCCCTTGCTGATTCAACAGCCCCAGTCGACTGTAACGAAGTCTGAAGAAACCTTGCAACAACGTTCAAAGTAGGTGCATCCTTCAGACGACACAGTACAATTATTAAATAGAATGTCACAACAGCCCACCTTGCATAAGCTGAACCTCAACCAAAATCAAAATCAAAGAGTATATTCCCTTTCTCGATTTACCCAAGTCTCTCAAGAAGATGCTTCTAAAGGCAATGATGCGGGGCTTCTGGTTCACAGAAAATCGAAACGGATCCCTTAATTTTGAGCAGCCATTTTGATTTCCACCTGTTGGGAGTTCCAATTACTTTCAATGCTACTCATTTCACGAAGGAGAGTTTCTTGCCCTCAGCTATGTTAGTAGCTGTCTCCCTAATCCACAAGGCAACTTTTTGGATGACCTCCTCTGCCACTGCAAATCTACTTTTAAAGACTTCCATTTCTATTCAACCAAAGCTCCCAGAGAATCATACATGGGACAATCCCCTTCAAACAACTGAATTGGGAAGAGTTACAGGCAGTGCTGCACCGTTGGAGGAGCCTTTGGTGGAACAAAATACATGTACACATGAAGTCAAGCCAGGTCGAGCTAGGGCGAACATGTTGAGGCTATGATGACTTCAGCCCAAGCATGGCCCAAATCTTGAGTAGGCCATACACACAAGCCCAAGCCCAGCCATGGGCTAAACTAATAGGTCAAAGCCCGGTCTAAGCAATGTCGGGCTCATGGAGCTGGGATAGCTATCCAGCCCATAGCCACCCATAAATGTCAGGCTCATGGAGCTGGGAGAGCTATCCAGCCCATTGCCACCCATAAATCCAAACCATTGATCTATTGAGTTCAACTTGGACCATGCCCCAAAAGTTTCTAAGATTGGGAGATTCCTGCAGCTAGAGCTGGACATCTGAGTCAAGTCGGACCGAGTTAGGTTTGACCCAACTCAATCCTTTTTTTAAATAGACCTGACCCGAACTCGACTTGACTCGGTACTAAGTCCAGCATGCCTGATCCAATCCAAATCCGAGTCTCACTTGGACTAATTCGAACCATAAGTCCGACCCAGTAAAAAGTACTGAGTTGGTTCGAGTTAGCACTGATTTAGATCACGAGATGAGGGAGGGTGGGAGGGGAGGGGAGAGAGAGGATGACGTGGTGAATTCGGTGATGGTGGTGGGTGGCTGCCGTGCAGCAGCCGGGCTTGGAAGAGGAGAGAGAGAGAGAGAGAGAGAGAGAGAGAGAGAGAGAGAGAGAGAGAGAGAGAGAGAGAGAGAGAGAGAGGTGGTGGGTTGTTGCCAAACTTGGAAGAGGAGGATGAGGGATGGAGAGAGAGTCTGGGATAGGATCCAGCATATAGGGTTAGAGATATTTAAAATTTAGGTTTTTTTTAAAAAATAAATTAAAATCTTCATTAGAGTCATGTGCAAGAATTTAAGTTTAAAAGTTATTTATTATTTTTAGTGAATTTTGAAAAAAAGATTTGATTTTATACTTTAAGGTTTCTATCAATCATCTTTATTACTTTGTAAACGGACTTCATTTATACTTCCATTTATAGTATCAATTTTGTTTGTTTTTAGAGATATCTAGAGATGAAGATGGTGATTTCTTCTATCTTATTTAAGCACTCGGTACATTTATACGGTGTGAATCAACTTATATGAATGGATTGGACTGCATTTAAACATCACACGGGCCTTAGGAAGGTTTCAATGGTGGACTTTTCCATCCCCACTGTTTCCTGTGGTGTGTCTCACTTTTTTGGATTTGCCTTGAGTTGGAAAAACTGATTTACTGATGGACGGAGTGGATGCCGTTCAAAAATTGCAGTAGGCCCTACAGAGCTTAGGATTACAGTAGGCCTGGCATTTGGTCAGGCCCAGGTCTACATTTTTAGCATTGGGTCAGGCCCACGCGTGCATTTTGAAATGATCCGACCAGCCTTGTTCAAAACTTTGATTTAGCTAGGCCCAGGTCCAGCTATTGCCATCGGTAGTTATAGGGGCTCCTTGTAAGCTGTAACCCAGGGTTACATGAAATTTGTGTCAATGGTAAAGGAGATAAATTAAAGGATCTTGGATCCGAAGGGTTGGGTCATGAGGACTGTCATGTGGGCCCACTGTTCCATATTCCGGACCATTGTACTATTCCATCCATCCATCCATGCCCAAGATAATCCTGATCATTCGATTAGCTAGCACATGTGAACCAAGAATTTAATGGTCATAGACGGGTGAATTTGTAAGGACTAGTTGATGTAGGACATGGCATCGATGCATTCCTAGCACGGTTGGATCAAAAGATGGTGAACAGTAAATTAACCATAACTTTTGATCCAGGTATTATTATGGAGCACACAACCTATCAATCTTTACTGTAATAGGCCATTTGGGGTGAACTAACCCATTTTATGGGCTGCATTTGTTCGTTTTCACCAAAAAATGTGCGCTTTCAGCTTAAAAATGAAATTTAAGAAAAAATTATTATTTTTAATAATTTTGATTTTTGTAATATTTCCTTTTTTTAGAGTTTTAGATTTTTCTTCACTTGTAAAAGTTTATTTAAAATTTTTATTTTCAGAAATCGAGCTTTAGAAGAGTTTACTAGAATTGAGATTTTTATTAGAGTTAGAATTTTGATATTTTTGGTAATTAAGAATTTTGGTTTAGTTTTTTATTTATTAATAGTTAACATGGACACATACACATTAGACAATTATCAATCAAGCTATTTTTGAATTTATTATAATTATTTTTATTTAAAAAAAATTCCTCGTGTATTTGAAGAATATATGTGAGAATCCAAAGAAGCTCCATGGATTCAAAGTAGTTATCACTAAGGAAGATGGTGATCGACCTCATCACGTGTGTTGATGCAGTTTTCTAGCAAACCCTCCCTGATTAACCCGTCTAGACCTGCACAGACAGAAATAAGAGGGAAATGAGACCCTGGCTTGTATAAGGGACTCTTCAATGCTTAAGTCAGATCTTTGGAGTTTATTGTAGGGTAGGATATCTTTGAAAAAGAGTCACCAGTCAAGTATTAGGGTATACGTGTGCCTACCTTACTTTGGCTGGGGATACCTCTATTTATAGGAGAGGGGAGACGTACATGATAGGGAGTCTTAGCTGGAGACGAATCCTATCCGTCTAGGATCTATATCAAATCCTGAAGTTCTCAGGATCCGATCTGATCCTCCGAAGATCTTGGGAAGGATCTTCAGGCCATTAGAGAGATTTCAGATTGTTGATAGACGGGGATTGGTCATTTTACCGAAACTCCCATGGAACAAGTATTCTCCATTTCTTGGAGGTTATTATGAACTATAGTTAGGCTCTGGTCGAGCTTCAACCAGCTTATTGCCAACCTATAGTCGAGTCATGACTTTAACGCCCTGAAAATTGGGGGTTGAGCAGAAGCTCAACTCCCGAGTTCCAACGCATCACTTATGTAACATAGATAATGATGTTTAAATGCTATCCATATTAGTGCATTAAATATGAGTGAGATTGTACTAAAACAACATATCATACTCCAGAGATAATTAAGTTAAGCAAGCAGAAGACTGAGATAAGTATATAATGTATATGAGTATTTCTCAATCCACAGAGTATGAGTATGTTACTAGGCTAAATATATACATGTGTTGATCCACAATATACAAAATACAGAAAATGTAAATGTCTTACTAATTCATATAATCCATATAATCCCGTCGAATCAGAACAAGGTCTGCGAAGACCCGCCTGATGCTGAACATAGGAGAATTCTTCCTCTCATCCTTGAAGTCCATTTCAGCTACATAGACTCCGTCATTACCTGCATCTATAACAGAGTCTGGTTGGTGTTTTAAAACACTATCCCAGGTGAGAATGAGTAGCTAATTCAGTGAAACTATAAAATAAAGGTTAACATGTTATCAATTTAGTCAAGCAGTAATGATAAAGTAGTACAACACTCATGTCCTAAGTACTCTTGTTAATGCAGCAATGATATGCTATAATGATATATGCCCTCGCCTGCACTCCCTCAGCGACACCATCTTATGGTCTCACATGCTACTCCCACTGTGTTCTTCCTCGCCAAAGGCACATGCAATGCGGTGCATGCACATGTTAACCGAATTTTTTATTAGGCTTATTTATACAGCAAATTTGGAAAGCTAAGGTACCTTTTTTTTTAATCATTTACCCCAAACAATGATCCATCTAGGGGCGTCAATCCTAGTTAATCATATACGATAGGCAAGTTATAAGGCAACATCACGCCTAATTTAAAAAGCAGTGGATAAGCAAGTTCATGAGTTTATACTTGAGATTACTCCACCAACGCCCTACCAACTAGAGCGTTATTTTCGAATGGGGGTCTGGATTAGACGGTTCACCCCAACCCACGCTGGGACCGCGGCCAAGCTGCACCGAGGTAGGCCGACAGCTCGAATATAATGTCTCATACCACCGTATTTGACTCACGACTTTGGGTTGTTCACTAGTCACTACGGGGAGGCTCGTCACCCCAGCGTAAGCTGACAGATCGACCACGGTTTCCCATACTACCATGTCCGACTCATGAGTCTTAGTAAATCATGATACCATGGTTGAAACGGGCTTTTACATTAGTAAGTGGTACCTTAGATTTAAATAGTAGTATCCATATATGGTAAACACACAATAGGTCAATCAGTTTATTAGACAAGTTCGACTGGTACGATCGTACGCTGAATTAATCGACACGGTACTACTGTCGACGATCATCGTACGACTTGGATTCACCGAACGCATCAAATGTGACGAGACTAAGTTGGTCACTCAAATAGGAATTGTTCCAATTGCCTAGACTACGTAATAGTCCCAATCATACTCAAATGCATCATGTGGAGACATGTGATAATCATATAGGCATTTAACAAACAATTCAAATATAACACTTATTTAAGCATTTTATCAACATATTGAACATGCTACTGAACATTTCAATTCATCCACAAATTGCATAGTGAAAATTAAGATTACGTGAAGGAAATTACATATAGATAAGGTAATTAAGAATTCTATCTTAACACCCTTATTAAATACAATTCATCAAACAATATCACATTCAGGCATTTTATCAAACACTTAGCCTACACATTACCAAATACATAAATTGGATCTAGTTATGACGTAAACTATAACAATTTCTTACACAACATAGGTTATAACACATATAACAAACATGGATCTTAAATTAGAAATCATGATAAGCACAATTCACCATTTCATGTTCATCAAACATTTTAACAAACACATGGAATGTATTTTGTATTATACATAAACTAAATTAGTTACAGCATACATTATGGCAAGTCTTGTCACAAGGGTATTGTCATACATATAACAAACATGAATCCTAGGTTAATAGTCATGGTAAGCTCAAATCATGATTTCATATTCATTTAAACATTTCAACAAACACATGAAATGTATTTTGTATGCAACCTTGTTTACACATATATGATATATTGAAAACGTCGTAACTAAGATCATATGACAGCAATTAAGTCAGACATAAATCATTAGCTGATTGTTGAGGGTCAAATATTACATATTAGACCCTAGATATAGTCTGGATTTATGAACATAATATTGTTTAACGGCCGATTTAATCGTGTTTGCATTGCAAGGTGACTTTACAAGCGAAGATCGAAATAAGGTGCTAGAAGCATGGAATCCACGCACTTGGGGAGTGGTGCAGGGTTGTGATGTAGTAATAACTCGGTAAGACCGAGGTCGAATCCCAAGGGACTGAATCTTGTACGTTATCTAAAACTAACTAAAAATAGAACTAGAATGAGATGAATTCTAAATCAACTAGAATTTCAAGGAATATTTTTGAAATTATTATCTAAAACTTAGGAGAAATTCAGAGAGAAGGGCACTAGGGATTCAGAGGATCCACTTGTAGAGATTAGGAAGACCTTATGCATGTTCTATGGACATTAACTGAACTGACATTGATCTAGTTTTCAAGAAATGAAAGGTATATGAATTAGAATGGATTCCATCACCAAACCATGCCCAAAAGACTATAGCAAACAACAGAATTAAACTAATTACCAACCCATCACATGTATGAAGATTAGGAAGGGTACCGAAATTCGACCATGCCCAGGAGACTATGGTGAACAACAGAACTTCCTGACGTCATGAACATAAAGGAAAACGGAAATATTCAAAGCCATTGCAGACCCATTGTAATTTCAGTCACAACAGATCATTAAAGACCAAAAAATATTTCCATTAAAATCAGACTAAAACCAACATCAATTCAAAAATTAAAATTAAATTGAAAGCATATAATCTCTCATCTCACTATAAGCTTTACCTCTTAGCCCTAGCTAAGAGGTTTAGCCACTCATGAGTGGGCTAGATCTCTACACAAATCAAAGGAAAAGAAGAAAGAAAACAAAGAAAAAGAAAAAAAAAAAAAAAAAACCACTCTCCTCTTTCTCTCTCTCTCTCCTGCTCGTTCCACGTCCAGAATCTCTTGCTGCTTCCCTTCTTTTTCTCTTTTTCAGCTGTCCAGCCCACCTTTCTCCTTTATAGTAACAAAAGACGGTGGATGGGAGTTTTTTTCGCACCACGAAAAGCTTCAGTCGGAAGTTTCTCTACGCAGTGCCGTGCGTAATGAAGAAAAACTCAAGAGTGTTGTTCCTCCGCCGTTTCTTCTGGTATTCACCAAATGCCTTAAAAACATGTCCCTTTGGACGGTTTTAGATGGTCAACAATGTGGACGGTCTGGATCATGCATCCTACCCCTAATGGTGGGCCACTGATTTCTTTACATTCTGGTTTTTCCGGATATCCGCGAAACAGAGATCGCGTAAGAGTGACGCTGGATCCTAGTGGGGGCCTTGATCAAGATTTGATGAGAAATCCATGCCATCCATTTTATTCCCAGCGAAAAACAGGTCAGGATAGGTGGTTTTGTTTCAGGTGTTACACGACCCATTGTCCCAGATCTTCTCACCGTCCATCTACCTTTTGGATGTCTGTGATCCCATCCTCCTTGTTTCTGCACAATTCATCACCTAGGCCTTGGTGATATAGGCCTCGGGATTCTAACCGACGGTCCAAATGCATCATATGGACCATTATGGTGGCCCACAGAGATCACGCGCAATGCTCTGTTCGGGCGTTCGCAGAGTTCACGTAACTCTACCTGCACTGATAAATGGTGGGGCCCATCATAGAAACCCGACATAAGATCCAATCCACCCATTAGAATTATATTGAAAAACTAGTCAGAATTGACGCTGTCTGACTTAAATTTGGTGTGGCCCATTGAATTGTAACCCAGCCGTCCATCCTGCTTTTCCTGAATATTCACGCGCGTACATGTGCATGGAGCCGAAAGGAGAGCTAGGAGAGGGTATTTCCCCCTCTATAAACGCAATGAACGGTTCTGACCATCACTCCGGACGTCGAGTGGGGCCCACAAGTAGGAACCGACGAACGCAGTGCGTCCGCTGTTTGAAACAGAGAAGAAGAAGGAGAGACGGGTCAGCCCGTCTGTTGACCGGGCTGACTGTCCGGTGCACAGTCGGTGCTCTAGCATACAATGCACACGTGTCATTGTATGGGGTCCATCATGATGTGTTTGAGAAATCTGCTCCGTCCATCTATTTCCACGTATCTTTTTAACAGTCGGGACCAAAATTGAAGCATATCCAGATTGCAGGTGGGCCCAGATTCGATAATTTGTGGGCTGATATGACTGTTGGGCCATTTCCAGAAGGATCTAATGGCTGAAAATTTTTGTGTACGGTTAATTTGTAGTCCCTTGGCCATGTATAAAGTTTCGAACTGAACAGATGGTGGGAACCTCATGATCTCGCATTCTGGATCAATTTTAGGCCACTTGAGCTTCAGTTCCTCAATCTTTTCGAATCTCCGGCGTGTAATTCAGTCGATCAATAAGGTGCCAGAGCGTTAATTCCATGCTTCTAGCACCTTATTTCGATCTTCGCTTGTAAAGTCACCTTGCAATGCAAACACGATTAAATCGGCCGTTAAACAATATTATGTTCATAAATCTAGACTATATCTAGGGTCTAATATGTAATATTTGACCCTCAACACAATCTCTAACCAGCATTTTGCTAGTCCCGAGCAAAGTATGCAAAAAATAAGTTGAGACTTACAGGACGATTTTTATAAACTCAAGTGATTTTTGCAAAATAATCCGGATACGAAAATTCTAAGATTCATGAATGTTGGGGATTACTTTCTCCTAGACTCAAGTGCTTGGTAGACTCATAATCAAGTTCAAAGTATTAATCCATCAATTAGAATAATTCTAAACATTGAGTTTCATGGGTGAATAGTGTAATCTCAGCCTATCATCATTAAAATTCAATTTCATGATAGCATTGGTAATCACAAGAGTATTCAGGACACTAAAATCCGAACCAAACCTGCCTCAAAAATTCCATCTTTTGATTTTTCATTAAAAGTAATGCCAAGGATGGGGGTCAAATCCTCACCTATAGGGAGCAAACCTATGGTAAAGACCAGTCGCCCAATAATTTTTGATTGTTAACCTTGGGGAATCAAACCTTCACCTGTGGGGAGCAAAACTACAGTGAAGGTCATTCGCCCAACCCTGGGTATTTTCTTTTTCTTCGATTCTTCTCTCTGTTTTTTTTCTTTTTCTAATGATCATACTAAGCAAAGTATCCAGGCTAGTTCCTTTCATGCTTAATGATTACTAAGTTAATCCTTCAATATCAAATTGAAATCTTAATGTGGAAACGAGATGTAACATATGCAATCATGACTCAATCAATGTTTAAAACTTCTCATCATGGATTAACAAATCAGACTTAACTGTGAAGGCTAACAGATAGCTGAATCCACGAGTCATAAATCCAACATCATGTATCTTACAAATCTAAATTAAGGATATCTGTCAAAATTACTTCGAGTTCACAGGAATTTTTAGAAAATTTTTAAAATTTTCATAATTTTTGCTCAAGATCAAGAAAAACACTGATTAGGTTACCTAATCTGCACCCCCAACCAAAAATCTACATTGTCCTCAATGTAAAAGATATAAACATGCAATGTACATGGGACAACGAAAGTAAATGAGAAGTGATGGGAAGATAGTACCTGGATAACGAATCGAGAGAGATTTTTCAAGAGATCGCTGAGATAGAGCAGGTTAGTACGAGAGAATAACAAAAATAAAATAACGAAAATTAAATCCTACCTATACCACTTTCGCAGGTGTTCTCGATTGCATTTAGCGTATGCAACAAGCCTTTAAACCCCTAGGTTACCCCTAGTGGACGAGTTGTAGTCTCGTGAGGGTTTGTAGTGATGCTACCCTCAAACATTGAACTAACTAACTAAAAAAAATGAAATGGAATAGAAAGCTGGGTTGCCTCCCAGGAGAGCTAAATTTACCGTCTTCAGCCAGACAAATAAAACAATTATCCTAGACCTATGAAAGTGATAAACCTACCTATACCTCCATCAGACTAGGAGATCAGTCCTGGTAAACAGGAGCAATCAGAGGCACGGACATGTCCTCTGAATCAGATGTCTCGACAAATGGCTTTAATTGATGTCCATTGACTTTAAACTCCTTGCCATTTTTGAAATCTTTTATCTCGACAGCCCCATGAGGATAAGCAGTGACAACAATGTAAGGGCCGGTCCAACGAGATCGAAGCTTACCCGGAAAGAGATGTAGTCGAGAATCGTACAAAAGGACTTTCTGACCTCGCGTGAATGATTTTCGTAGAATATGTTGATCATGAAATGCCTTTATCTTGCCCTTGTAAATTCTTGAGTTCTCATATGCATCGTTACGGATTTCTTTAAGTTCATTTAATTGAAGTTTGCATAGCGAGCCAGCGTTGTCCAGATTAAAATTCAGATTTTTGATCGCCCAGTATGCTTTATGTTCCAATTTCACGGGCAAGTGACAAGCTTTCCCATAGACAAGTCTAAAGGGAGATGTTCCAATAGGAGTTTTAAAAGCAGTACGGTACGCCCATAAGGCATCGGTCAATCGGATTGACCAGTCCTTACGATCAGGGTTAACCGTTTTTTCTAGGATATGTTTGATCGCCCTATTGGAAATCTCAGCTTGTCCACTTGTCTGTGGATCGTATGGGGTGCTCACCTTATGAGAGATACCATATTTGTTCATTAAACTCTCAAATGGTCTATTACAAAAGTGTGAGCCCCCGTCACTAATGATGGCTCGAGGCGTTCCGAACCGCGACAGGATATTTTCTTTCAAAAATTTAATGACCGTGCGATGGTCATTTTTGTGGCACAGAATTGCTTCGACCCATTTAGTGACATAGTTTACGGCGAACAAAATATACAGATTTTCAAATGATTGGGGGAATGGTCCCATGAAATCAATGCCCCATCAATCAAATGCTTCAATGATAAGGATGGAATTCAAAGGCATCATATTTCGACGGGACAATGCTCTCAATTTTTGACAATGCTCACAAGCTTTGCAAAACTCATGAGTGTCCCTGAACATAGTGGGCTAGTAAAAGCCACACTGTAGAATCTTGGCCGTGGTCTTTTTAGCACAAAAGTGACCACCACAGGCCTGTGAGTGACAGAAGGAGATGACACTCTGATGCTCATCGTCTGGCACACATCTTCTTAAGATTTGGTCTGGGCAATATTTAAACAAATATGGATCATCCCAGAAAAAGTTACGCGCCTTGGTAAAGAATTTCTTCTTATCTTGTGACGTCCAGTGTGTCGGTATAGCACCTGTAGCAAGATAATTAGTAATATCAGCGAACCAAGGTGAATGAGAGACTCTAAACAGTTGTTCATCAGGGAACATGTCATTGATATGAGTCGCCTCAAGGGAATCAGAGGTATTAAGGCGAGAAAGGTGATCGGCCACTACGTTCTCTACTTCCTTTTTGTCTTTAATTTTCAAATCGAATTCTTGGAGTAGAAGGATCCATCGTATCAGGCGGGGCTTAGAATCATTCTTAGAAAGAAGATACTTAAGTGCCGCGTGATCTGTGTAGATGATGATCTTAGATCCGATCAGGTAGGATCTAAATTTGTCCAAAGCGAACACTACGGCTAAGAGTTCCTTTTCCGTAGTCGAGTAGTTCACTTGGGCAGGATTTAGAGTCCTACTTGCGTAGTGAATAACGTAAGGCCGTTTATCTTTTCTCTGGCCTAGAACCGCTCCAAGAGCATAATCATAGGCGTCGCACATAAGTTCAAAAGGAAGACTCCAGTCGGGTGGCTGCATGATAGGTGCAGTGGTTAACATGCCCTTAAGCTTAGTGAAAGCTTCTTGACACTGCTCAGTCCACTCGTATGGTGTATCCTTTTGAAGAAGATTACATAAAGGATGAGAGAGGAGACTAAAGTCCTTTATGAATCGTCTATAAAAGCCTGCGTGTCCTAAGAAGGATCGCACGTCTCTTATATTCTTGGGTGGAGGAAGGTTAGAGATAAGATCAATTTTTGCCTTATCTACCTCGATTCCTTTGGACGAGATGATATGTCCAAGGACAATTCCCTTTTGAACCATAAAATGACACTTCTCCCAGTTAAGTACTAAATTTTTTTCTTCACATCTTTTCAGCACACATTTAAGACTTGCTAAGCACTCGCTGAAAGATGAACCGAAAACAGAGAAATCGTCCATGAAGACCTCTAAATATTTCCCCACCATATCAGAAAAGATACTCATCACTGATATTGAAAGCCTTGAAAACCATAATTAAACATTTATAGTCCGTACTTTTCATTGGATTCCTTGTTTTGAATTCAGTTCGAATCTTACGTCTCAATATACAGAACAACGACTACCTAAATCACAAAATAGGTTAGTTATTTCGTCGATTCCTCTATTTGGATTCCTAAAACGAAATTAAGATTAGGATTTCTTACCCAAATTAGAATCAAAATAGGTTGAGTAACATAGTAGAGAGGTAAATCAGTGTGAGGAGTTGTGAAAAAAGATCCCAGCAGCTATCTCTAAGAATCCTTCTTCCTTCCTTCCACTTTTCTCTCATTCTCTCTCTCTCTCTCTCTCTCTCTCTCTCTCTCTCTCTCTCTCTCTCTCTCTCTCTCTCTTTCTCTCTCTCTCTCTCCCCTAGGGTTTTCAAGAAATTCGTATGAGGGAGAGAAAGGGTGGTTTAAGGGCTTTATATAGGCCCAGAATTGGTGTAAATGGCCCCAGGGCCATGGTATACTTGGGTTACAGCCAAAAGGCGTCTGTTTCGGGCCAACGGGACTCATCTGGAGGTCTCTTACTTGTCTATGTTATAGAGTAAGTTCCCTGACAATGGATTTAGGCTAGGATATGATTTCGATCTGATCGGATTAACAGATCGACTGTGGAGGACCTATATCAGTTCAACAGTCATATATACTCGATCAGGGCCACAAGTATACTGATAGGTGTAGGAAAATTTTCCTGACCCATGGGTGAAGTTTGGTTAGAATCTGATGGTCGAAAACTGTAAATTTGGCCTACAAGCGAACCGCCCAATTCACTTAAGTTTGAGTTCATTTTCTAAAGATATTCGTGTTTCACACACACTTCGCTCCAAGCTCAAGTTGTGCGTTTCTAGATACTATTTGGGCTCGATTCCCATAATGGTTATCAAGCCCAATAACATGGTTATAACCTTATAGTTTTGCAGTAATCGGACTTTCGACGTGCAGTCCAGGTTCGATACGGAGTTTCAATATGCTCCCGAGAGCAACTGGGTTTTGAGATTACTCTTAGGTTTTTAAATAATGTTGAGTTAATAATTTTAATAGTTTTGAGTCTTGTAGTTTGTATAGAAAGTGGTTTAAGCCAAATCCATTGATTGTTTAGTTTAGTACTTAACTAAATTCTGCCATAATTATGACAGAATAAGGTCCTAAGGTAGTTTTATACCCCCTTTTGGCACCTTTAATTAATATATTATTTTAATTATTTTTTTAGTAGTTTATCATCAAGTCTAGTTTATCTCTGCCAAATTTCATTAGATTTCATATCGTAAAAAAATTCTAAAAATTTTGAAAGTAACAGCTGTCTAAACTAATAATTTTTGTACAATTGTCACATCAACCTAAATTTAACTCTACTAAAATTTTTATTATATTTTTCACTTATTTTTATATGAAACTAGACTTATCAAGCTTCAATGTGACTTTTAAATCACCTAAATCAGATTTATAATGAGGGAGATATGACTTTTTGAAGTCGGTTGAAAACTGCAGCGAGGGTGCACCGAATTTTTGGTGCACCGACAAGGCCTCGTGGTCTGCTGTCTTGTCTAGTGGAGTTCTACCATGTGATTTTTGAAATGAACATATCTTGTAGATCGAAATGAGTTATTCGACTTGCAATATATGATTTTGGGTAGGAAAAGCTGATCTATCCAAATAACCTATTTATTTCATAAGATTTTATAAGGTTAATGGTCAAAAACCTATTTTATTTATATATTTACTATTTATAGTAAATTTTAGTTTAAGTATTGTTGTTTATCATTTAAACTTTAGAATTAGTGTCTAATATGAAAGTACTTAAAAAATGTTTGAAGAATAAGGTGTGAGAGGTGAGATTTTGAAGGAAATGGGTTAAAAAGGGGATTTTAAACTTTGGGATTGAGTTCTGAGAAGTTAGTTATTGGGGAGTTTTGACTTGCGGAATCACACAGATCTAGATCTAGAATAGCAATTCAATGGCACCAAGCACACAAGAGAACACCCAGATTTAACGTGAAAAATTCTTTCGGAGGCAAAAAGCGACAGATCTCCACTATGAAAACAGAAATTACAAAGAAAAAGGACTTACCCGATTCGAACAACCTCAAATCTCACCCTTGCTACACCCTTTAATTTTCCTGGAACCCCTTTAAAAAACTTTCTCATTCCTTTAAAAAAGCCCTAGGAACACCTATTTATAGTTTATGTAACTTTCCTTTTGCATCCCGGTTGCGAAAGGATTCAAATCCGCAGTTTCGCGCAAAGTCGCAAAACAAACTGCGTAACCTACGACTGGTCGTAGATCCCTATGACCGGTCGTAGCTCTCCTACGACTGGTCGTATACTCCTAAGACTGGTCCTGAAAATTTCAGGACTGTTCCTAAACTGGAAAAAAAAATAGCACAACTCGCTAGACTTCGAGTCGTGCCAGGGCTCGAACCGATGACAGGTCGAGCGCCTCCCACAACCAGTCGTGGCTCCCCGACGACCGGTCGAGCAACATAAAAACTTGAAGATTGAAGGGTTCTCCTCAACAATCTCCACCAAGTCCTCATTCTTCAACCGTGTAGCTACGTGACCTCTTCTCTTATTTCTGCATCTCATCATAGCTCCTTGTGCACACTCCGTCCTTCTTTTACGCCATCGCCAAGCCTAGAGAAGTTACACAAAACTTGAACTTCTCTACAGGAATGATCTAGGAGAGCATGTCCGTCGGATCAGAATCCACGTGCCCAACCATCTTTGCTCCTGTCTTCTTAAAAGAAAAGACGTAGTCTTCTTACCATCTCACCGCTACCCAATATTGATTGACGGGGTACTTGCTCACAACACTGATAGCCTGTGAAATAACCGGTCTAAACCAGACCATGGCATACACTACCCAACGCATTCGAATAAGGCTCATGAGATATCCTGCTTTTCTTCATCTATTTTGGGACAAATCTTGAGGAAAACTTGAGGAGAGAAATGTGGGAACGTTCTCCAGCTTTACTTGGCCCATCACATCCTAGATCAATACCTACACACAAGGTATTCTTCCTGTGATTACCAAAGCCTACTCCTCCTTCAGTCTCAACGCCAAGAACCATCTTTGCAGACCCCCCGATCCTTCATCCTGGATGTCCCGAGTCTTCAGTACATTGATTTCAGACATGTCATAATTGGCGATCCACATGTCATCAACATATAATACTTGACCCACTATGAAAGAATTAAACCACTACCTAGGCGACAGGCCAAACAACGACCTCCTGCAAAGTCTTTTCTCAGCCCATTTCACTTCGAATCGCTCTGGTTGCTTCATGTAGATTTTCTCTTCACTTTTCCTTGCAGAAGTGCAAACTCCACATCCTTCCTTCCAGCTCAAGATCACATTGGCCAATCAGCGCCAATCACTGATCTAATAGACACCTGCTATACCGTCGGCGTGAATATCTCTGAGAAGTCGATCCCTTTTCCCTGAGCATAACCCATTGCCACCAACCTCACTCTGTATCTATGCTGTATCTTCTTGAAGATCCAACTGCATCCAACCGCTTTCCAGCCCACTGGAAGCTCCACCCGCTCCCATATGTCGGTCTGGTACAACGAATTCATCACATCGCCCATAGTCCCCTTTCACTTCTCAGTACGAGGCTCACCTAGAGCCATCTGAATAAAAGATGAATACTCCTGCGGTATTGGAGTCGTCCATGTACCTCGCCGATATCCCACGATCATGCCATGTGTTTCTTCTCACAGGTGGCTGCTCCACCTGCTCTGTATCCCTGTCCGCGCGTCTCAGCCTTCCTACCCTGCTCACTCATGTGGCCATGCCCAACATGCCACACATGTGCAGAGGTGGAATTCGCTAAATCCACCGTAGCTCTACCTTTAGAAGTGCTCTCGATCAACTTGTACAAGTTACCGAGTCGTTGCGCTTTCATGATTACCCGTGCCCCCTTGGATACTTTAAAAGCACCATCGATACCTGTGTACTCGCATCCTTTTACCTCAAGCACACCAAGAGAAATCAGATTCTGCTTCAAATCAAGAACGTGCCTCACATCTGTCAAGGTACGCTCCACCCCATCAAACATCCTGATGCGCACAGAACCAACAGCCACAACATTACAGGCAATGTCATTGCCCATAAATACCTGTCCACCATCGCACTCCCTATAGCTGGTGAACTAACTCCGATGAGGAGTCATGTGAAAAGATGCCCCTGTGTCTAACATCCACTCATCCTTACGATCATCGTATGACCGTCTGAGCGAAAACACAGATAAAATATCACCATCACATCCACTCGATCCATCTGACGTGACAAAATTAGCCTCCCTGCATGAAGCCTCAGAATCTTTCCTCTTCGATTTATGATTTTCATAATCCCTCTTCACATGTCCTTCTTTCCCACAATTCCAGCACCTTACCTTTCCTTTGCCCTTGCCCCTAAATTTGGATCTAGAATCAGAAGAACCTGTACCTTGTCCAGAATTTCTACCCACTGTAAATAGTGCATCAGAAGATGTCCCCATGTCGCTGTTCAGTTGTCTCATAGCCCTCCCTTGAAGGGCTGAGATAACTGTGTCGACACTCAGGATTTTATTCATGCTGCACATAGTGTCCTTGAATGCCTCATAGGACGCTGGAAGAAAATTCAGCAACATACATGCTTGTTCTTCATCTTTCATCACTTCCTCCATATCCAGTAATTTGAAAACCAATTTATTAAACTTGCTGATGTGAGCCTCCAGATTTCCACCCTCTGTCATCTTGAAGTTATACCACTGCCTCTTCAAGTGTAGGCGATTTTTTGAGAATTTCTTCGCATAGACATCCTCTAACTTCGCTCACAGACTAGTCACAGTTTTCTCCCTCATGACATTGTAGAGAACCTCATCCGTGAGACATAAACAGATCAATGATAAAGCCTTCTTATCAAGAGCATTCCAATCAGCATCATTCATAGTAGACTTTCACTCCTCAAGAGCACCATCTTCGCCTTGCTTGGTTAACAGGCTAATCATCTTAACCTTCCATAACTCAAAATTATTTTTTTCTGAGAACTTCTCAATCTCATACTTAGTGCTCGCCATTATTACTAATCCCTCAGATTCAGATCTGTGCCCCAACGATAACTCTGATACCACTTATTGGGGGGTTTTGACCTGCGGAATCACACAGATTTAGATCTAGGATAGCAATTCAATGGAACCAAGCATATAAGATAACACAGAGAACACCCAGATTTAACGTGAAAAATTCTTTCGGGAAAAAACCATGGCACAAAGCGACAGATCTCCACTATGAAAACAGAAATTACAAAGAGAAAGGACTTACCCGATTCGAACAACCTCGAATCTCACCCTTACTACACCTTTTAATTTCCCTGGAACCCCTTTAGAAAACTTTCTCATTCCTCTAAAAAAGCCATAGGAACACCTATTTATAGTTTAGGCAACTTCCCTTTCGCATCCCGGTTGCGAAAGGACTCAAATCCGCAGTTTCGTGCAAAGTCGCGGAACAAACTGCGTAACGTACGACTGGTCGTAGCCCTCCTACGACTGGTCGTAGACCCCTACGACCGGTGGTAGCCCTCCTACGACTGGTCGTAGACCCCTAAGACTGGTCCTGAAAATTTCAGGACTAGTGCTAGACTGAGAAAAAAACAGCACAACTCGCTGGACTTCGAGTCGTGCTAGGGCTTGAACCGACAACCGGTCGAGCGCCTCCCACGACCAGTCGTGGCTCCCCCACGACCGATCGAGTAACATGAAAACTTGAAGATTGAAGGCTCCTCCTCAACATTAGTAAAGTGTTATGATTGACTTATTGCCTAAGGATGTCCATCGCCATGTTAAAAAAAAATCTGGGACGTTACAATGGCCATCATATAGCCGAGCTATGGCTGACATATAGGTTAGGTCAGCAATTGGCTATTTAAGTGGACTTACAATTGAATCCGCTTTAAGTGTCCTCACAGTCGCATCGACCCTTAGAGGAGGTCGGCCTGTTTCTAGACGTAGACACCCTTCAGGGCTCAGATGTCGAAGGGCCCATGTTATTTAGTTGAATTGATCCATTCCATAAGTCGACCTGCCCGAGTTAATTATTTTTCCACCCAACAATGTGCATCCATTCATCACTAGTTAAAGAGATTCGTGGGGGGAAATATCAAATAACTAGGCTTGATTTTAATAACTTCAAATCAATCAAACATATTTGTCATCTATGCATCTCTCCTTGCAGTCTTCTCTTTAAAATTAAAAGTTAATATCATTGTTTTAAGGGAACCGTGCTCCATCCATTATGTGACTTGGGTGGTCTGTATTAGCTAACAATGGCCTGGTGGGCCTTGTCCTGATTTCAAAAGCTTCTAATCAGTCAAATTTATATTTCTCTCAAAGCGTCGTTCTCTATCGTCTTCTGAAATTAAGAGATTCAATGGATAAAAAGCATCTAATACATGATAAGACTAATATTTTATATTATTATTTTAAGAGAAGACGTCCTCATCCACCCTATGTCATGCATGGATGGTTTGGATAGGTTGCCAATGATGGAACATGTCCTGTCCTGACTATAACAGCTTCAAAAATCTCTAGTCTCCTCGTTGAAATTAAGAGCTTTGATGGCTCTAATATGTTTAGACTGAAAGGATATATAAAGCAAAAATTCAAGGAAGAAATTATTTATTACTTTTCAAGAAAAAAAAAAAAGAAAAAAAAAAAAGAAGAAGTGGTGGATAGAGAATTGTGGGGCCCATGCAGTATGTACGTGACAACCAAACCATTGTTATCATTTGAAGCAAAAATCTATTGGATCCAACCATAAGGTGGACCAATCCATAAAATATCATACATAGACCACTCAAAAACATTCATTCACGTGTGGCCCATTTAATGATTTGATGGGCCAGATTTTTAGTTCCTTGTAAATATGATTATGACCGTTGAATTCTGGACCTCATCACGTGTGTTGATGCAGTTTTCCAACAAACCCTCCCTGATTAACCCGTCTAGACCTGCACAGACAGAAACAAGAGGCAAAGGAGACCCTGGCTTGTATAGGGACCCTTCAATGCTTAAGTCAGATCTTTGGGGTCTATTGTAGGGTAGCATCTCTTTAGAAAAGAGTTACCAGTCGAGTATTACGATATAAGTATGTGTACCTTACTTTGGCTAGGGATACCTCTATTTATAAGAGGGGAGATGTACGTGATAGGGAGTCTTAGCTGGAGATGAATCTAATCCGTCCAGGATCTATATCAAATCCCGAAGTTCTCGGGATCTGATCTGAACCTCCAAAGATCTTGGAAAGGATCTTTGGGCACTTAGAGAGATCTTCGGATTGTTGATAGATGGGGATTGGTCATTTTACCAAACCTCCCTTGAAACAGGTATTCTCCTTCTCCTGGAGGTTGTTCCAAACTATAGCTGAGCTCTAGTCAGGCTATGATCGAGCTCTGGTCAAACTTCAACCGGTTAATTACCAATCTATAGTCGAGCCATGGCCATCATATAGTTGACCATGGCCATCCTATAGCCGAGCTTTGAATGTCCTTACAGTCGCATCAACCCTCAGAGGAGCTCGGCCTATTTTTGGACATAGACACCATTTAGGGCTTGGATGTCGAAGGGCCCGTGTTATTTAGTAGAATTGGTCTATTTCATATATCGACTTGTCTGAATTAACTATTTTTCCACCCAATAACGTGCATCCATTCATCACTAGTTGAAGAGATTCATGGGGAGAAATATCCAATTACTAGGCCTGATTTTAATAACTTCAAATCAATCAAACGTATTTGTCATCTATGCATCTCTCCTCTCAGTCTCCTCTTTAAAATTAAAAGTTAATATCATTGTTTTAAGGGAACCGTGCTCCATCCACCATGTGATTTGGGTGGTCTGTATTGGCTAGCAATGGCCTGGTGGGCCTTGTCCTGTTTTAAAAGAACGTGTCCTGTCCTGACTATAACAGCTTCAAATATCTGCCGTCCCCTCGTTGAAATTAAGAGCTTTGATGGCTCTAATATGATTAGACTGAAAAGATATATAAAGAAAAAATACTGAGGAAGAAATTATTTATTAGTTTTCAAGAGAAAAAAAAAAAAAGAAAAGAAGAAGAAGTGGTGAATAGAGAATTGTGGGGCCCATGCAGTATGTGCGTGACAACCATACCATTGTTATCATTTGAAGCAAAAATCTATCGGATCCAACCATAACGGTGGACCAATCCATAAAATATCATATATAGACCACTCAAAAACATCCGTTCACGTGTGGCCCATCTAATGATTTGATGGGCCAGATTTTTGGTTCGTGTGACCACCATGCTCGGTTGCATATATAAGTTGGACGGATTGGATATTATACACATACCATGTGGGCCCAATGATTCTCAACTCCACAACTTTTAAAGAAAAACTAAATTAGATATTTTGGTAAGTTCCTTCTTCAAAACGTCTCCCGATTGGACTGCATTTAAACATCCCGCGGACCTTAGGAAGGTTTGAATGGTGGACATTTCCATCCCCACTATTTCCTGTGGTGTGTCTCACTTATTTTTGGATTTGCCTTGAGTTTGAAAAACTGATTTACTGATGGACGGAGTGGATGCCGTTCAAAAATTGCAGTAGGCCCTACAGAGCTTAGGATTACAGTAGGCCTGCCATTGGCTCAGACCCAGGTCTACATTTTTAGCATTGGGTCAGGCCCACGCCTGCCTTTTGAACTGATCGACCAGCCTTGTTCAAAACTTTGATTTAGCTAGGCCCAGGTCCAGCTATTGCCATCGGTAGTTATAAGGGCTCCTTGTAAGCTGTAACCCGGGGTTACAGGAAATTTGTGTCAATGGTAAAGGAGATAAAAGGATCTTGGATCCGATGTGGTTGGGTCATGAGGACTGACATGTGGGCCTACTGTTCCATATTCCGGACCATTGTACTATTCCATCCATCCATGCCCAAGATAATCCTGATCATTCGATTAGTTAGCACATGTGAGCCAATAATTCAATGGTCATACATGGGTGAATTTGTAAGGACTAGTTGATGTAGGATGTGGTTTCGATGCATTCCTAGCATGGTTGGATCAAAAGAATGTAAACAGTAAATTAACCATAACTTTTGATCTAAATATTATTATCGAGCGCGCAACCTATCAATCTTTACTGCAATAGGTCATTTAGGGTGAACCGAACCACTTTATGCGTTGCATCTGTCCGTTTTTATCAGAAAATGCGCACTTTCAGCTGAAAAATATAAATTTAAGAAAAAATTACTATTTTTAGTAATTCCGACTTTTGTAATATTTCCTTTTTCTAGAGTTTTAGGTTTTTGTTCACTTGTAAAAGTTTATTTAGAATTTTTATTTTTAGAAATTGGGCTTTAGAAGAGTTTACTAGAATTGAAATTTTTATTAGAGTTAGAATTTTAATATTTTGGGTAATTATGAATTTTGGTTTAGTTTTATTTATTTATTAATAGTTAACATAGACACATACACATTAGACAATTTTCAATTAAGCTATTTTTGAATTTATTATAATTATTTCTATATAAAATGATCTAAAAAAAGTGATTAACATCTTGAATAAAACACTTACATCATAATGTGCTACACAGAGCCCTGCCTGGACGGATTACAATCCGGGGGTAGGACACAATCCACCTCTGAGGTACACTAGCCAATCTACTTCCGGAACAAAGGGAAGCGAAATGGCCCATGAGGGTTGGTGTACATCATACCAGAAAAAAATAGCTGAGTGAGTCTGATCAAGAGGTATGTATTATATTCAAATTATCCATTCATTTGGCTAGGTAATCTTAAGGCTTAAGAAGAAAAATAAGATAGATCTAGCTATCAAGTGAACTTCGCTACAAAAAGTAGTGGGAGATTGAACATCTACCATTAAAATTCTTTTTGGGTCACAAATGTTTTGGATCAATATGAATTTCTATTTCCTCTTCATCCATGTCTTTTTGATCTTATGAACTGATTGGATGGAAAATGGTGGACACTATAAAGTTTTTAACATTGAAAATCATTATCTCCGCTGCTATTTATGATGTGGTCTAGATGATCTTTGAATATGATTCATTTTTTGGATAATTCTCTGGAATGATATCTAAAAATAGATGAAAGGTATAGATATAATAAATTCATAAATGTGGAGCCCATATAACTTTGGCCTCCTTTGAGCCGTTCGTAGAACTCAGAGCTCGAGGAGCGTCAGTGCTTGGCACGATACGTACGTACCGTAGCTATATAGCTCGCACGTGGTACAGTAGCCAATCCACTTCCGTAACAAAGTAGGGAATCCACTTCCGTAGCAAAGTTGTCGTGGGAAACGGATTGGCTACTTCACCTGCCACCGGCCAATGACTAGTGGTCAGTGCTCTTTAAGCCTCACTATAATGTATGTGTTTCATCCATTCCGTTCATCTATTTTTCTAGATCATTTCATAATATTACAATAACAATGATGTAAATCTCAATATCAAGTGTAATACATTACAGGAACAGTGTTGAATGAATGTCGGCCATTAGAAACTTTTTAGGGGCTATAAAAGTATTGGATCAAGTTAATATTTGTTTTTTCCCTTCATCTGGGTCTTTTTGACCTTATCAACAGATTAGATGTCAAATAAACAGTATAGTGGGCCTTAGGAAGATTTAAATGATGGATATCCAATCACTATAGTTTTCTTGTGGTGTGATCCACCTAAGATATATATATATATCCATCTCATTTTGTGATAAAGCCTTAAAATGATTTTTAAAAATGGATGAACGTGATGGATGAAACACATACATTATGGTGGGTTCACAGAGCACTAACAACCAGCCACGGGGCTGGTGTCACGGGGAGTTGCCGATCCGTTTCCGTTGTTGTGCGTCCGTACTAAGCATACCGGGTAACAAAGCAGTGGCTATTGTCTGACCACGTGTAACCCTTATCCGGTAACACCTAACCCTATCAGATTGTAACGGGGACCGGATTGCGCAAGGTAGCATACAGCACAAGGTATAGGAAAAGCTGGTCCTTATTCTTGAACGGCGGTGGACTCACAAGAGTTCTCAGGGCCCGTTTGGCCCGGTGGCTTGGAAAGGATTGAATGGTATTAGGGTGGATGGCATGGATTCCAAGGTAACGATGGTAATGTCAATAGATTATCTTAAGATCCATGGGATTGTTATATCCCCAGATTGTTATATAGAGTATGTATGGTATACCCAGCCAATCTTGGGATTAAACCTTCCCATCCCTTACCATCCCACAAACCAAACACGTCTCGGGCAAATTTGAACGACTAGGGTGGATTGGATGGGATTTAAAGGTAATGATGGTGTTGTTAGTGGATTGTCTTAAGATTCATGAGATTGTCATATCTTGGGATCAAGGCACTTGGTCTATTTGGCAGGCCTAGCCAATCCTGGGATTAACTTCTCATCCCTTCCAAAGCCATCTGATCTCTTCCAATCCGCCCTGCCAAAAGAACCCTTAGTGTGCATGTGGGTGTGTGCACGTGATTTTTTTTTTAAAATGTCCAAATCCAATGTGAACAAATTCACCCGCTGTTAAAATAAATTTGAGAGCTACAAAAGTTTTGGATGAGATATTTATGTTTTTCCTACATACTGGTGATGTAAAGTAGGTTGCAGGCGCATTCATGAAAAAAAAAGACCAGAGAAGGCTTGATCAGATGAGAAAATAATTCAAAATGTCAAAATCTTATTGCAATTGTATTTAGAGCTAGGCATCAAGTCAAGTTAGACCGAGTTAGGGCTAACCCGACTTGATCCAGTTTTGAAATAGGTTGATCCGAACTCGACTCCACTCGGTACCAAGTCCAGCAAGACTGAACCGATCTGAATCCGGGTTTGACCTAGACTAATCTAGACTAAGTCCGACCCGGTGAAAAGTACCAAGTTAGTTTGAGTTGGCACTGATTCAAATTGAGAGATGAGGAAGTGAGGGAGTGCAAAGGGAAGAGAGGAGGACGCTGGTGAATCCAGTGATGGTGTTGGGTGGCTGTTAGGATTGGAAGAGGAGGGTAGGGGAGAGAGAGAGAGAGAGAGAGAGAGAGAGAGAGAGAGAGAGAGAGAGAGGAGGAGGAGGAGGAGGATAGTGGTGGGTGGTTGTTGGGCTTGGAAGAGGAGGATGAGGGAGGAAGAGAGAGTTTGGAATTAGGTTGGGTGCGGCGTATAGGGTTAGATATACTTAAAAAATAGAATTTTTTATTATATATATTCAAATCCGAGTTGAGTAGGTTTTGGATCGAGTTGAGTTTGACCGGATCGAGTTTCAAGTTGAGTTATCGGGTAACTCGAACTCAACTCGATTTGAGTTCGGATTGGGCAAAGCCTACTCAGTTTGAACTAACTCACCCATTCGGATCGGGTCGAGTTGAGTCTGAACAAGTCGGACGAGTCGAGTTAGGCAAGTCAAGTCCATTCGGGCCCAACTGTAGTTGTATCTCGCAAATCAGAATGAATTTTTTGACATATTATATATTATTTCGAATATAACTTTTGATCCTTTGAGTTGCCCAACATGAAAAGGGCTTAAAAATTTTAAGAGAATAACATGATTGGATCAAATTAGATACTATTTTTGTCTGAAAACCACAAAGTCTAATAGGATTAGAGGTCGTCTATGAATAATAAGTTTATTATTTATAGTAATTCATGTTCTTAAAGTGTTTGAGTTAGAGTCTAAGTTTAAAACTTCATCTCAAGTTCGAGATTCTTATTTGAAGAGTTGTAAATTTTTTATAAAATCAAATTATTTAAAATTTATTAGGAATTAATCATGCTTTTATACCTTGTGAATTCAAAGAAGCTCTATAAGGAGTCAAGAGAGCCCAATGGATTTGTAGTAGTTATCCCCTAAGCACAGGATGATGATCAACATTATCATGTCCCTCCCTACACCCACACTCCCTACGCCAACGGGATTATCCGACTTAATCAGCATCTTTGATGGCAAATAAATATTACATTGGGCCCTACAAAGTTTCTAATGGCAGGTTTTGAATCAACACCGTTTCCTATGGTATGGTCCACCTGAGATTTTGCTCCCTCATTTTGAGGCTCGTTGTAAAACGAGCTGGAAAATGAATGGCCCGCATGGATAAAACTCCTACTTCATGGTGGCCCATCGAGCTTCTCCAGCACAGACCAGTACTGACGATATGTGCTGCGTGCTACACTGCGCAATCCTAGTTCCCTTTACGGACAATCTCCTAACTCCTCTCTTATAAATACCGGCTTGAGTTTCAAGAATTCCACCACCACCACCACCACCCAAGATTTCCTTTCTTTCCTCTTAGAAATCCAGGCTGTAACAAAACAGTCATGGGGTCTCTACTAACCCAGAAGCCCCATGTGATATGCATCCCATATCCATCCCAAGGCCCCATTAACGCCATGCTACATCTAGCCAAGATCCTCCATTTTAGAGGCTTTTACATCACTTTTGTCAACACCGAATTCAACCACCAACGCCTAGTGAGGTCTATAGGCCCAGACTCCATCAAGGGCTTCGATGATTTCCAATTCGAGACCATACCTGACGGTCTTACAACACTCAATCAGGACCGCACACAAGACACCGCGGCCCTATGCGACTCCCTCAGGAAGAATTTCCACTCTCCACTCCTTGATCTCTTAAAGAAGATCAATGCCATGTCGAATGTTCCCCCAATCACTTGCATAATATCCGACGGATACGTGAGCTTTACTCTACAGGCGGCCGAAGAGCTAGGCATCCCGGAGTATCTAATCTTTACATCTAGCGCGTGCTGTTTACTGTGCGGTCTTTATTTTCCAGAGCTCGTCGAGAGAGGCTACATACCATTGAAAGGTACCCTAACGAGGAACCTTCTTTCTTTCAACATTATGCAATTTTACAATTTTTAGGGACCTGGTTGGTTGCACAAGTGAATTAGATTGCTATCATTCAGTTTAACACAGGTAGAGGTGGGCATCGAGTCGAGTTGGATTGGATTGGGTCTAACTCAACTCAATCCGAGTTTTTAAGTAACTGATTCGAACATGATTCGATTCGGGAAGTCCAGGTCAGCTAACTTGATCCGATCCGATGCACTACTAGCTTGACCCGAACCGAGTCCAAATCAGTCAGGGAAGCCAAATCGGATAGGGTTGGGTACCGTTCGGATCGGAAGAGAGAAGTGGGTGATAGCAAACCGAAAATCGATTGGTTGGTAGTGTATTGACGTCAGTAAGTTTTTTGGGTCAAACTATGAGGTATGTGTTATATCCAAACCCTCCATCCATTTGGAGAGCTTATCTTAAGGCTTGAGCCGAAAAATAAGACAGATCTAAAGATAAGTTGGACCACACTGCAAAAAATAGTGGAGGATTGAACGTTTTCCACTGAAACCCTTTTCAAGATCATAGAAGTTTCGGATCAATATGAAATTTGTTATTCCACTTCATCCATGTATTAATTTTAACATTATTAACCGATTAGATGGAAAATAAATGTTATGGTGGGCCCATGTAACTTTAATCTCATTTGAGCCATTCATACAACTCGGAGCTGGAGGCTCATACACGCTCGTCTTCGCATGACACATATCTACAACAGTTGTATAACTTGCATGGGATGCGGATTAACTACTTACAGGTTGAGTAGCTAGACTCCCTACTAAAGTGACGTGACCAAGTTCTGTGGGACCTGCCATAATGTATGAGTTGTATCCACACAGTCCATTCATTTGGATATATCAATTTAGGGTAGGAGTCAAAGAATGAGTCAGATCAAAAGTTCAAATGGACCCCACCACAGAAAATAGTGGAGAGAGTGACACCCACTATTAAAATTTTCTAAGACCCACAAAAGTTTTCGATCAAACTGAAATTTGTGTTTTCCTTTCTTTCATGTCTGTCATAACTTGTGAACATGTTGGATCTCAGATAATCATCATAGTGGACCTTAAGAAGGTTTCAACTGTAAGAGTCACACTTCCCACTGTTTTCTGTGGTGGGGTCCACTCAAAATCTAGATATGACTCATTCTTTGTCTCATGGCCTAAAATGATCTCTACAAATTGATGGATGGTGTGGATACAACACATACATCATGGTGGGTCCCACAGAACCTAGTGACGTCACTTAAGTAGGGAGTCTCACTAGCTACTCAAACTGTCAATATCTAATCCGCATCCACTTATGTGTGATACAAGAAATTAAATTGAAGTTTATACCTGAGCCACACATGGCTGTATAGTTGGCGTGTGATATAGTGTGAATGCATGTGGTTGATCCACGCCGTCCATTCATTTTTCCTGATCATTTTAGAGGTTGAACTCAAAATTTATGCATATCCAAAGCTCAAGTAGACCATAACACCTGGAAAAAGTGAAAGTACTGATTTCCATCATTGAAAACTTTATAAGGCCTCAGTGTCCCAGTGATGTTTATTTGTCATCTAACCTGTTCATAAGATCAAAAAGACAAGGATGAAGGGAAAAAACAAATATCAGCTTGATCTAAAACTTCTTTGGCCTCCAATAATTTTTCAACGGTAGATGTTCAATTCGCACTGTTTTTGGTGGTGTGTTCCACTTGAGAATTGGATACACTCCATTTTTGTGATAAAGCCCTAAAATTATCTATTAAAAGAGATAGATGGAGTGGATAAATTGCATAAATGACATTTGGGCCCACAAAGTTTACTCAGATTCGCTTCTACACCAGCCGATCCGCTTCCAAACCAGGTTTCAAGGCCCAATGGTGGTACCCCTGCCCCAACGCAGGTCTCATCAATGCGCCACCCGCACTACCCTCACATTACCTCTCTTGGAAAATGTTTTAACCTCAACCCTTTATTTCTCAACAGTTGGATGCAAACATCCAATGGCTCTATTTTAACTTCATAGTATATGACCGGATCGAATCGGATCGGATTGGATCGGATCGGTTCAGATTGACATCAATCCAAACTCGATCCGATGAATGGTCAGATCCGCCAGATCGGGTCGGTTTCTACCCAGCTCTAAACACTGGGACAACCTATTTACACCAACGCTTATTGATAGATACATTCACTCTTTCTACTTTTGCTAATACAATGGTACCACATTGTATTAATATCTAGAAAGTAGAGAAGGAAGTGTGCATTTATTTATCAGGATTGGCAACCATGAAGCATGGATGCAGAGGGATTGAGATTTCTTGGGGGTTGGATTTTAGAGGATTTAAAATTCTTTAAAAGGGTTTTTTATTTTTCTTTTTTCTTTTTTCTTTTTTTTTTTTTTTTTTTTTTGTGGAAGCTGCTCAAATAAGTTCATTTATAAATTTATTTTTTAAAAACATTTTAAAAAAAAGTTCTTATTTGTAACACACACGTTTGGTAAAATGCCCAAACAGAGCTTTTTTAGAGGTCGTTGATGTCATTTAAATAAAATTACAGTTGTTCTTTTTACGAAAGTGTATCTCACTATGAATGAGTCCTACCCCAAATAGCAAAAGAATAGATAGCTACAAACTACAGGTTTTAAGACATTTGGGCATATATTATGTCAGACATTGGATGTGCACCGTCCATCATATGGAGCCACCTTTGATGTGGAACATTTATATCGTGTAGGCCAAACCTTCAAAGTGGGCCATCGTTCGTGCAAGAGGAGCGTCTTAAATGTGGATCATGCATTATTAGGGGCTAACCTTTGACATGCACCATCCATTATGTGGGGCCCACCTTGATGTAGGTCACCTATTATGTGGGGCCCACCATCAATGCTAATTTTCCTTTATGTGGGGACATTCAATATCCGCTACCCATGATGATGGAGTCCACATTTGAAGGGTTCATCTTCTGGGCCCCACCTTCGAAGTGGGTTGTCCATCATGTGGGCCCGCATTTGATGTCCACCATCCAACATATGGGGTGCACCTTCTATATCATCCATTATGTTGGGCCACTTTCAATATGGGCCATCCTTCATATGAGACAGTGGATGTGAACCCTCCATTAGGTGGGGCCCACTTGATGTGGACTGTCCATCATGAGGGGCCACACTTTAGTGTGGACCAATCCATCTTGTGAGGCCCACTCTGTCCATCATGTGATCTCACCTTGATGTGGACCATTCATTATGTGGGGCTCCACCTTCAATATGGGTTGTTCATTATGTGGGCACACCTTCAATGTCCAACATCCATCACGTGGGTCCCACCTATGATGTGGACCGTCTATTATGCGGAGACCACTTGATGTTAATAGTCCATCATGTTAGGCCACACTTTGATATGAGTCATTCATCATACAAGGCCCAACTTTGATGTGAACTGTGCTTTATTTGGGCCCACTTTGATGTGAGTCATTCATCACATGGATCCCCACTTTCAATATGGGTCATTCATCATACAGGTCCACCTTTGATGTCCACCATCTATCATGTGGGTCCCACTTTTGTTGTGGACCATCCATCATGTGGGACCCACTGATGTGGATGGTCCATCATGGGGGGCTACATTTTGATGTGGGCCATCCATCATATGAGACCCACCTTTGATATGAACCATGCATTATGTGGGCCCAACTTGATATGGACCATTCATCATGTGGGCTCAACCTTCAATATGGGCCTTTCATCATGTAGGCCTACTTTGATGTCAACCTTCCATCATGTGGTCCCACCTTTAATGTCAATCATCCATTATGTGGGTCTCACTTCTGATTTAAACCATCAATCAGGTGAGGCTCACTTGATGTGGATCGTCCATTGTGTGGGGCCACACTTTGATATGGACCATCCATCATGTGGGGCGCACCTTTGATTCATGTGATCGTGCGTTATCTTGGGACAACTTGAAATGGACCATTCATGTGGGATCCCACTTTCAATATGGGCTAATCATCAATTTTAAATGATCAGTAACATCACCTCTTAGACAACTGTTTTCCTTAATTTCCATGGCTTAATCCTGTTTTATGGGAGGTTGTCAGAAAAGACTGTCAATTGACCAACTTTCCTTCTAGACCTTTTGGTGGTAAAAACTCCCAACGTCGCCAAACGTTCTTTGACATCTTTTTTATTTCAAAATATAATAGGAGACTTTTCATTAGAGATGGAATACCAGAGGGGAAATAAATTTTATTTGAAGTAAAGAATCTACCCAAATTTGAAAGACGCAACCTTCTTCTTCTTCATTTTTTTAATTTTAATTTTAATTTTTTTGACAAATAACGCCAAAGTCTTTTGATGTTCTGAAGATATTCAGCAAGAACCTCTCTATGAATGCTATGAACGCAAATTAAATTTTGTAATATTGGATCGAAACGAATCCCATACATTTAATTTATTTAATGGTATCTAATATCATGTAGATGAGAGTTGCTTAACCAATGGATATCTCGACACTCGCATCGATTGGATTCCAGAGATGAAAGACATTCGACTAAGGGACTTGCCGAGTTTCATTAGAACAACGAGTCTTGATGATATCATGTTTAAAAGCGAGTTAGAAAATGCAAAGAATGCAGCAAGGGCTAAGGGTGTCATTCTCAACACGTTTGAGGATTTGGGATGTGACGTTTTAGAAGCGATCCGATCCAAGTTCTCGCTTCAGATCTTTCCTATAGGTCCTTTGGTGTTACTGAGTCACCAGATATCCGAAAGCCCATCCGAGTCCATCGCATTGAACTTGTGGAAAGTAGATACTACTTGTCTAAAATGGCTGGACACAAAAGAGCCTGGATCTGTCCTTTATGTGAATTTTGGGAGCATCACAGTCATGACGGCACACCAGGTGAGGGAGTTTGCTTGGGGGCTTGCGAATAGCAATCATCCCTTCTTATGGATCATTCGACCTGATCTTGTGATGGGAGATACAGCGATTTTGCTAGAGGACTTCATTGAAGAGACAAAAGGAAGGTGCCTGCTAGCAGGGTGGTGTGCACAAGAGCAAGTTCTTGCACACCCTTCTGTCGGAGGATTCCTAACGCATAGTGGGTGGAATTCAACAGTTGAAAGCATAGGGAGTGGGGTGCCAATGATATGTTGGCCATTCTTCGCTGACCAACAAACGAATTGTTGGTTCACATGCACCGAGTGGGGAATTGGAATGGAGATCGACACCAATGTGAAAAGAGATGAAGTGGAAAAGCTGGTTAGGGAATTGATGGAAGGAGAGAAAGGGAAAGAGATGAAGATGAAGGCCATGGAGTGGAAGGAGAGTGCTGAGAATGCTACCAAGAAAGGAGGCTCTTCTTACGTGAATTTGGACAAACTAGTAAATGATATGATTCTTGGTAATAGCTGATGACCATCGATCATGGACCACTACTGTTTCATTCCTTCTCCATCGTTGAAATATGTATGACATTTGAGAGTGTGTACTGACTGATGCATGGCATGTTGTGTGTGTATGTGTGTGTTATATGAATACTTGAAATGACAGGTATTTGCTTGATTTCTACAAATGCACCCAATAAAGCAACATTTAATAGGTATGCTAGAATAGATCCCCAGTTATTGCTATAACCGTCCAATAAACATTCCTCAATCTGATATTCATATAAGCAAGTAAACTCATTTCCATGCATCTACGCTGGGACACACAATTTGGCTGGCTTAATTTGAATTACTTCTATGCCACATCTACAATTTGGCCGATCTAATTATGCATAAATTGGAGATGAATCGTTTGATTAAGCTGAAAATCAAGATCAATGATCCGATTTGCTCGATATTGAAGATCAATGTCTAGAATGGATTGATATCAAAGATGAATGGTCTTATTGGGCCAAAAGTGGACATAAATGGTCTAATTTGGTACTAATGACTAACCAACTAGTTGAGTGAATATTGAAGATGAAGGGTTGGATTAGGCCGATAATAAAGATGAATGCTTTGATTGGATTGTTGTTGAATTTGAATGGTCCAATTTGAGTGATACTAAAGATCAACGGTAGAATTAGGCCAAATTTGAAGATCAATGCTCTAATTAGACTAAAATTAAAAAAAATTAAAAAATTTAATGGTTTGATTGGGATGAAGTTGGAGATGAATGGTCCAATTGAGACGATATTCATATAAACGGTCCAATCTATTGATATTGAAGATCAATAAAAGATGAATGGTTTGATTGGCGATGAAATGGCTGATCAAGCTAATATTGATGATATACGGTCTGATTGAGCCAATAATAAAGATGGATGGTCTGATTAGACAATGTTAAAGCCATTTGGTCATATTCAAACAATATGAAAGATCAATTGTCAACTTGGGCTAAAATTAAAGTCAACTTCCCAATTCAACCATTTTAAGATTGTTCATCTTTGATATTCATCTGATCGTAGCTTTACTCTTTAATTTCTACTCAATCAGACCATTGATCTTCAATATCAAATCAATCACACTATTTATTTCTAATTTTGCCAATTTAGATAATATAATTTTGAAACTGGTCCAATCATACCGTTAATCTTCAATATTTGTCAATTGAACCTTTGATCATCAATAGTGGCCCAATTGCCATTCATCTTCAATTTTGTCCTATTTCAATAATTCATCTTTGATGTCAGCCCAATCATTCCATATTTTTTTAACAATACGTCCGATCATATAATTGATCTTTAATACTAACCCAATCAAATTGTTGCTCTTTAGTACCATCCCAATCTCACTATTTATCACAAATTTTGGCTAAATCAGACCATCATTTTTCTTATAATCATATCATGCCATTAATCTTCAATATTTACCCAATTGGTCTATTGATCTTCAATATCAAACCAATTTCATTATTCATCTTTATTTTTAACCGAATTAGACTGTTCATCTTTGATATCAATTCAATCATGTTATTATTGGTCTTCAACATCGACCTTTGGTTAGACTATTTTAAAGCCATATTCAAACAATATGAAAGATTCATTGTTAACTTAGGTTAAAATTAAAGTCAATTGTCCAATTCAGCCATTTTTAGACTGTTCATCTTTGATATTGATCTAATCATAAAGTTAATCTTTAATATATGCTCAACCAGACTATTGATCTCCAATATGGAATCAATCACACTATTTATTTCTAAGTTTGCCAATTTAGATAATTTAATTTTGATAATGGTCCAATTATACCATTAATCTTCAAGATTTGCCAATTGAACCTTTGATCATCAATAATGGCCAAATTGCCATTCATTTTCAATTTTGTCCTAATTAGATGGTTCATCTTTGATGTATATTGTTGATCTTCAGTACTAACACAATCAAATTATTGCTCTTTAGTTCCATCCCAATCTCACCATTCACCACAAATTTTGGCCAAATCAGACCATCATTTTTGTTATCATAATATCATGCCATTAATCTTCAATATTACATTACTCTTAAAATAATCGCTACAGCCAGCCAGGTTCTGACCTGTGTCAGGCTGGGCCACTTCAGACTGTTTATTTGTCATATATCAAAGCCAGGCCTGGTTGATCGAATTTTGGTTGGGCCTCTGTAGAGTTTAGTCAAAACAGAGCTAAGCCCCGACTTAATTAGGCTAAAGATTCTAATGATCCACGACGGATTGGCAGGTTGAAAAAATGTCCTGCCCCTTACCGATGGGGGTTAGACCCGGAAGTCTGATGGATCAGTTGGCCCACTGGAAGCTGTACTTTCAGATGACTTAAATCGTAGATCATTTCCCCAAGTGGGAGTTCAGGATCACGACCATGTGTCAACCCACTTGGGCTCACAGGCTGTGGTCTATCCAAGCCGTCTATGTCATACTCTGTAGGGGTGACCATCAGAAGCAAAGCTGAAGGGGTGATTCTGATAATCACTGAAGTAGAAGGAATAAGAAGCATTAAAAAGGCCATTTCGAATGGCTTGCATTCAACTCGAGACCATTTGAAGCATGATTATTACGGAAGCGGATTGGCTGGCGTACCACACACCATCTATATAACTGGATACGTGTCGTGCGAAGACAAGTCCGACGGTCCTCGAGCTCCGAGTTTACGAACGGTTCAAAGGATATCAAAGCTACATAGCCCCACAATGATGTATTTATTATATCCACACCGCTCATCCATTTTTCAAGATCATTTTAGGTCATTTGAAAAAAAAAATTTGAAACATATCCAAATATCAAAGGGACCACAACAAAAATAGCAACAAGGATAATGATTTTCACATAAAAAAAAATCATAGGGCCTACCATAACATTTATTTTCCATCCAATCTACTAATCTACTAATAAGGTCACAAATACATGAATAAAGAGGAAAAATAAATTTTATAATGATCTAAAACTTCCGTGACCCCAAAATGGTTTCAACGGTAGACGTTCAATCCCCACTGCTTTCTGTAGTGTGGTCCAATTGATCTTTAGATCTGTCTTATTTTTCGGTTTAAGTCTTAAGAAGAGTTCAAAAAATGAATGGATGGTTTGGATATAAAACATACCTAATGATGGGACCCACAGAACTTGATGAGGTCAATACATCAGCTAGATAGCTTGGTCTGTGGTACACCAGCCAATCCGCTTCCGATTATTACCGCATAATGATGGACGTGAAATGCCTGACATCGCCGAAGGAAAAAGGGTCGCCCTACATGAATGGTGAAAAGTAAAGTCTTATTGGTGTGCCTTTTTCAGCACGAAACCAGCATCTGACGCCCACACATGATGCTCTTTTTATGAGAAAGGGTTATAGTTATTTAGGCGCACTCATGATAACATTTACAAGATAACTACTCCAGGCGTGGGGCAACCTCTGCATGAGGGCATAAGGGTGCGACACATGCAGATTGTACTGAGTTACAACAAAAGCATAATAAACTCAATGGGAAATAAAGGATCGGGAATTTAAGAGCAGTGGGCGTTAGGAAACAGCGGAATCACACGTAAATAAATTTAGGATAGCAATTAGATAACACCAAGCAAATACAAAATAAAATACAACGTTTTAATGTGGAAAATCCTTTCGGAAAAAAATTACAATACAAAGTGACAAAAATTCACTATGAAAGCAGAAATTACAAAGAGAGAAGGCTTATCTGATTCGAATAACCTCGAATCTCACCCTTACTCCAACCCTTTAAAACTCTAAAACTATTTGGAAACCCTTGGAATACGTCCCAATCCCGTTTACACAGGAAAATCTCAAACGAAATCGAAAACAAAATTCGCAGATCTTGTAGATCCGCAAAATTCTGCGCAAAATGTTCGATGTCATCGAAACTTATTCCTTGATGGCGTCGAAGCTGCGCCAATGGCATCAAACTAACACTCAAACTATCCAAAGACAAAATCCGATTTTTCGTAAAATCTCGATTGCATCGATTCAGTTTCGATGTCGTTGAAGGTTTAATCGAACATCCATCGATGGCATTGAAAAAAGTGCGCAGATAGGTCAACAACTAACCAGAGAAAATCTTGATGGGATCGAGTACAGTTCGATGCAATCGAAGGTGACATTGAATAGACTGTCGATGACATCCCAGACCTTATATCTGATTAGATTTAAGACATTAAATACAATAATGGGTTCTCTGGCATCCTCACAGGGATGGGTGTAATAAGGTCGATCACCATCTTCCCCAAGAATAACTACAAATTCACGCAGCTTCTTTGGACTCCTCACAGAGATTTCTCGAATCCACAAGGAATAAACAAAAAAATACAAATAATATTCATGAAAATTCATAAATTGATTAATGATTGAATAAATGAGTCTACAACTATTTAAATAGGGATATTAAGCCTTGGAAGAAGTTTCGGAGTTAAACTACAATTAAAACTCTCTAAAATTCGTAACTTAAAATAGTAAACTTACTATTTATAGTAAGTGTACTATGTGCCTTAGCCATGTCATTCTCCTAATTTTTCTAAACATGTTTTATGTTGGACACAACTTCTAAACTCAAAGGATGAAGAGTTATAAACAAATTGAAACTTATTATAAATAGTAAAAATAGAAATAAAATTGATTTTCAACCATCGATTTGATGGATTCTCCAAATTCGGCGTGGGCAAATTGGCAAAGCCCGGTTGGTTGGCTCAAGTAACTTCTCTTACCCCAAAATCATACATGGTACATCGAGTAACTCATTCCGGTTTACGAGATATGCCTGTTTTAATGTTTAGATGGTCTTGATGACTTCTACCTCTGATTGAGCTTTCTCTGGTCAATCTTAGACACAAAAGTGTTCATGACCCGCTCAACATCATTTGTGGTGTTGGCCACATTATTAGTGGATCGACCTGATTTTTCCATAGGGTTTTCATTAAAGTGTGGCAAATGTTTTGTCCGGGTTATACTGTACACAGTCCATGTGTTGAACTTATGCACTAGTTTGATTATAATCTATTGTCCAACTAGTAGCTCCTGAGGTCATCTCATTATACAATACTAAATCCAGCGATGCCTACAGTATAGGGGTCTTTTTGGTTTGTTTAGGTGAGGCTTATAATCACACGCACCTAAAGTTTCAAAAATTGAAATAAGTACTGAGCGATGGCAACGCCTGCAAGTCTATTTGCTGTGCCGGACTTTTTTTTAGTCATAAAATGTATTAAAATGATTTTAATCTCCATGTTGGTACATATCATGGCTATGAAAGACTAGGTGACAAATTCTCAATTGGAAGTTAATGTAGGACAAAGTTACTGCTGGGGATTTTGACCTGCGGAATCACACAGATCTAGATCTAGGATAGCAATCAATGGCACCAAGCACACAAGAGAACACAGAGAACACCCAGATTTAACGTGAAAAACTCTTTCGGAAAAAAACCACGTCACAAAGCGACAAATCTCCACCATGAAAACAGAAATTACAAAAAGAAAGGACTTACCCGATTCGAACAATCTCGAATCTCACCTTTTCTACACCCTTTAATTTCCCTGAAACCCCTTTAAAAAACTTTCCCATACCCTAAAAAAGCCCTAGAAATACCTATTTATAGTTTAGGCAACTTCCCTTCCGCATTCCAGTTGCGAAAGGACTCAAATTCGCAGTTTTGTGCAAAATCACGGAACAAACTGCGTAACCTACGATCGGTCTTAGCTATCCTACGACTGGTCGTAAACTCCTACGACCAGTCCTAGCTTTTCTACGACCGGTCCTAGACCCCTAAGACTGGTCTTGAAAATTCCAAGACTGGTCCTAGACTGAGAAAAAAAACAGCACAACTCGCTGGACTTCGAGTCGTGCCAGGGCTCGAACCTACGACCGGTCGAGCAACATGAAAACTTGAAGATTGAAGGCTTCTCCTCAACAATCTCCACCAAGTCTTCATTCTTCAACCGTGTAGCTCCTTGACCTCTTCTCTTATTTCTACATCTCATCATAGCTCAAGATCACATTGGCCAATCAGCGCCAATCAAGGATCTAATAGATACTTGTTATACCTTCGGTGCGAATATCTTTGAGAAGCTGATCCCTTCTCTCTGAGCATAACCCTTCGTACCAACCTCGCCTTGTATCTATGTTGCATCCTCCTGAAGATCCACCTGCATCTAACCGCTCTCCAGTCCACTGGAAGCTCCACCCGCTCCCAGATGTCGGTCTGGTACAACGAATCCATCACATCACTCACAGTCACCTTTCACTTTTCAGCAATAGGCTTACCTAGAGCCATCTGAATAGAAGATGAATATCCTGTAATATTGGAGTCATCCATGTACCTCGCCGATGTCCTGCGATCATGCCGTGTGATTCTTCACACAGGTGGCTGCTCCACCTACTCTGTATCCCTGTCCGCGTGTCTCAGCCTTCCTGTCCTGCCTGCTCATGTGGCCATGTCTAACATGTCACACACGTGCAGAGGTGGAATCCGCTACATCCACCGTAGCTCCACCTTTTGAAGTGCCCCCGATCAACCTGTATAAGTTACCTAGTCGTTGCGCCTTCATGACTATCCGTGCCCCCTTAGATACATTAAGAGCACCATGAATACCTGTGTACTTACATCCTTTTACCTCAAGCACACCAAGAGAAATCAGATTCTGCTTCAAATCAGGAACGTGCCTCACATCTGTCAAGGTACGCTCCACCTCATCAAACATCCTGATGCGCACAGAACCAACAACCACAACATTACAGGCAATGTCATTGACCATAAATACCTATCCACCATCGCACTCCCTGTAGCTGGTGAACCAACTCCGATGAGGAGTCATGTGAAAAGATGCCCTTGTGTCCAGCATCCACTCATCCTTACGATCATCGTATGACCGTCTGAGCGAAAACACAGATAAAACATCACCATCACATCCACTCGATCCATCTGACGTGGCAACATTGGCCTCCCTGCATGAAGCCTCAGAATCTTTCCTCTTCGAATTAGGATTTTCACAATCCCTCTTCACACGTCCTTCTTTCCCACAATTTCAGCACTTTACCTTTCCTTTGCCCTTGCCCCTGGATTTGGATCTAGAACCAGAAGAACATGTACCTTGTCCAGAATTCCTACCCACTGTAAACAGTGCATCAGAAGACGTCCCCATGTCATTGTTCAGTTGTCTCATAGCCTTCCCTTGAAGGGCTGAGATAACAGTGTCGACACTCAGGATTTTATTCATGCTACACATAGTGTCCTTGAATGCCTCATAGGACGCCAGAAGAGAATTCAGCAACATACATGCTTGTTCTTCATCTTTCATCACTTTCTCCATATCCAGTAATTTGCAAACCAATTTATTAAAGTTACTGATGTGAGCCTCCAGATCTCCACCCTCTGTCATCTTGAAGTTATACCACTGCCGCTTCAAGTGTAGGCGATTTTTTAAGGATTTCTTCGCATAGACATCCTCTAACTTCGTCCACAAACCAGCTGTAGTTTTCTCCCTCATGACATTGTAGAGAACCTCATCCGTGAGACATAAACGGATTGATGATAAAGCCTTCTTATCAAGAGCATTCCAATCGGCATCATTCATAGTAGACTTCCGCTCCTCAAGAGCACCATCTTCGCCTTGCTTGGTTAACAGGCTAATCATCTTAACCTTCCATAACTCAAAATTATTTTTTTCTGAGTACTACTCAATCTCATACTTAGCGCTCTCCATTATTACTAATCCCTTAGATTTAGATCTGTGCCCCAACAATCGCTTTGATACTACTTGTTGGGAATTTTGACCTGCGGAATCACACAGATCTAGATCTAGGATAACAATCCAATGACATTAAGCACATAAGAGAACACAGAGAACACCCAAATTTAACGTGAAAAATTCTTTCGGGAAAAAACCACTGCACAAAGCGACAGATCTCCACTATGAAAACAGAAATTACAAAGAGAAAGGACTTACCTGATTCGAACAACCTCAAATCTCACCCTTGCTACACCCTTTAATTTCCCTGGAACCCCTTTAAAAAACTTTTCCATACCCTAAAAAAGCCCTAAGAACACCTATTTATAGTTTAAGCAACTTCCCTTCCGCATCCCAGTTGCGAAAGGACTCAAATCCGCAGTTTCGCGCAAAATCACGGAACAAACTGCGTAACTTACGACTGGTCCTAGCTATCCTACGACTGGTCGTAGACCCCTACGACCGGTCCTAGCTTTCTTACGACCGGTCCTAGACCCCTAAGACTGGTCCTGAAAATTTCAGGACTGGTCCTAAACTGGAAAAAAAAACAGCACAACTCGCTCGACTTCGAGTTGTGTTAGGGCTCGAACCTACGACCGGTCGAGCACCTCCCACGACCGGTCGTGGCTCCCCCACGACCTGTCGAGCAACATGAAAACTTGAAGATTGAAGGCTTTTCCTCAACAGTTACCTCACTGTTCAATCCCATGAATAGTGAGGATCTAAAGGAAAGATATCAAGCTATATCGCGGACTATAATTTATGGAGGCAAGAACTTTATTAGTAGCCATCTCTTTTGTCCCGATAATATGTCATTGGAAAAATATCCATGATGTCTACATCCTAACCAATTCCATAAGCAATAGATCCCTAATCAGTCTTTCAAAATAAAAATCTTTAATCCTACATTTAGTTATTTAACTGTTTTAAAAGTCCCTTTTGTGGGTCCTTTGATGTCCATATGTAGACATTTTGAGCTGTTTTTTTTCTTTTGAGTCTGTCATCGTACAATATTTATTTTCTCTTCAACAAAGTTAAAGGTAGTGTGATCTAACCTTTCTCAAAAATAAATAATAGCAATAATAGAACTATCAATGACTTAAATTTCTTGTTTTGAGTCTTATAGGACAGTTTGGGTAGAATTAAATACCCTTATAATTTTTATTAACCTTACATGAAAGATTTTATTATTATAAATTTAGGGCTTAGACTTTATATAAGCCATATAAATTGCTCGGTAAAGAGATTTTATTTAATATTTTCAATAATATTTTTTGTGGCTATTTTCTTTTTCTTATGGATTTAATGTTTATCATAAAGGAAAAAGACAATTGATTTTTCTCTCCAATCCACTTTTACCAAACACTCACTGTGCCATAAGACTATAGCCATTTAACTAGGGCCTTTTCTTTGTTTGATATGAACTGTTGATCTGATCCCCTATGGGCGGTCTGCATCTTAACATCTATGCAGGCCATCTTCAGCCACATAAATGACTGATTGCGGGCGTTTTCTTCGTTTGATTGGATGAAAATTGCCGACATCCACAAAGCAGGACACCTGGAGGTGATCAGTCTCTACCCATGTGAGAGATTCACGGTTCATGGGTAGAGTTGGGCATGTCTGACCCGATCCGGTGGATCCAACCTGATCAGACTCAATCCAACCCATTCCGAACTGAACCGACGGCCTGGATCGGTGCGGATCAAGTAGGGCCATTCAGGTCCGACAATTTTTTGGATTGAGATCGGGTTGTAGTCAATCCAGACCAATCTGATCCGACTCGATCCAGAGTGATTCTTATTAATACTTCTACCTTTTCTTGTGGTATGGTTCACTTAGCTTTGGATATGCATCAATTTTGGGTTCAACCACTACAATGATCTGAAAAAATGAATGGACGACGTAGATAAACCACATGCACTCACAGTGGGCCCCAACAGAGTTTACTCAGTACGTTGATAAGAGCCCACTATTGCACACGCATACGTGGATTTCCTGCGAAAGCCTTTCGCAGGAAGTTACTGTGCTGGGAACTCAGGTGGGGCCCACTGTGCTGTTTTGGAGAAATCATCCCCGTCCATCCGTTTTTTGATTTCAGTTTAGGACATGATGCCAAAAATGAGACGTATCCAATGCTTAAGTGGGCCGTAATAGAGGAAAAGATGGTTAGGGAAATTCCTACCATTAAAACCTCTCTGGGTTCGACATTGATGTTTATATGCCATCCATACCATTAATAACGTCATTCCTACTAGGATGAACTGAAAACACAAATATTAGGATGATTGAAAACTTCTGTGGCCCCACAAATATTTCAACTACAGACATTCAATTATCACGTTTTCAGTCCACTTGAGCATTGGATATGGTTCATTTTTGGCATGACGTCTTAAAATGAACTCACAAAACTGATGGACAGGGAGGATTTCTGACAAACATCATAATGGGTCCCATCTGGCTTCCCAATGCAGGCTTTAGCAGGAAATCCGTGTCCTACGCACATAATGCAATTTCTTGCACGGCACGTCAACATAATTGGTGTGTAGATACGTGTCGTGCAAAGACGAGTGGAGACCGCCTCGAGCTCCGAGTTGTACGAGTAAACTCCATGGGGTCCACTGTCATTCATGCATTTTATCCACTCCATCCATCCATTTTAACAGATAGTTTTAGAGATTGAGCCTAAAAGTTAAGTCTATCCAAAGTTCAAGTGGACCACACCAACAAAAACAGTGTGAATTAAATTTCTATTGTTCAAAAGTTATTAGGGGCCATAGAAGTTTTAGATCAAGATGATATTTGTGTTTTCCATTCATCCATGTCTGCTTAATCTTATTAACATGTTGGATGACAAATAAACATCACCATGGGCCTTGGAAAGGTTTCAATGGTGGAAATTAATAGTTCCACTGTTTCTTATGGTATGGTACACTTGAACTGTGTATATGCTTCAATTTTGGGCTCAACACCTAAAATGATTTGTCAAAATAGATGAACGGCGTGGATAAACCCCGTACATTCATGGTGGGCCTAACAGAGTTCACTCAGTACTATAAGAGTGTAGTGAGTAACTTAGTACGCAATCCAATTCCCGTGTGAGTAACTTAGTACGCAATCCAATTCCCGTGTGAGACACACTAACAATACAGCTGATGTATATACGTGTCGTGCAAAGACGAGCCCCGACACACCTCGAGCTCCGAGTTGCACGAATGGTTCAAATGAGATCAAAGTTACAGGGGCCCCACCATAACGTTAATTTTCCATCTAATCTATTAATAAGGCTAAAAATACATGGGTGAATAGGAAAAACAAATTTCATATTGTTCCGAAACTTTTGTGATCTCCAAAAAGGTTTCAATGGTAAACGTTCAATCCCCAAATATTTTTTGCAGTGTGGTCCAAGTTATCTTTAGATCTGTCTTATTTTTCAACTCAAGCCTTAGGACGAGCTCTCCAAATGGATAGACAGATTAGATATAACACATAACTCATAATTTGACCCACAGACCTAACCCAATCCGACTCGATTTCCTTGACCGAGTTGGACTCGGTTCGGGTCAGGCCAACCGTGCATCCAATCGGTTCGAGTCAAATATCCTAAACTTGGTCTCAAATTGGATCGAGTTCAGGTCAGCCCATGTAGATTTCGGACCGAATCGAGTTGAGCCCAATCCGATCTGACTCGGTCCGATGCCCAGCTCTATTCATGGGCCATCCAAAGTAGCTCCCATCATCAAAACAATGGATTGGACCATTAAATCATGGGTCCTCCTTTTTCAATCTGAAGAACCCGGGCCTGTTGTAGATGAAGAGTAATGGAAAGGTAAATGAAAATGTTGCCTAAAGTAGATGAAGAGTAACGGAAAGGTAAATAAAAATGTTAAATCATGGGTCCATACTCTTGCTTGGATGGTAGACTCTCAGGAGTTTCAACACCCGGTCAAGGGTTCGAGTACTGATAGGTGGTGAAATTCCACTAGCGTGAGTGTGTCGGGTGTGTGTGCGTGTGTAAAAAAAAATTAATAATAATGAAAATGTTACCTTATCTGCTATTATGCAAGACACGGGTGGCACGTTGGATGAGTCGTTGTTGAGCTTCCTTATCAGATTCCGAAACGGTACAACACAGTGGGTCCTGGTAGAGATGCAGAGTGCTGCAATATCTTGTGTCCCATCGTGATCGGACGGTGGTAGTCCATCGGTTATTGTTTCGAATCGGAAATCATCTAAGCCCTTCACAAAATCTGGGCCTCTGGACCTAAGTAGGCGTCGGTAGTTGTACTCGGTATAAACATAGGTCATATGTAAGCCCCTAAAATGAAAGAGTTTGGCTAGTTTTAGGAGAGGGTATATATGGGCCTGAGCAGGATATGGAACGAACACTGCGTGAGGCTTCCCTGCCCTTATGAGCCTGGAACTGTAGTTGGTTTTGCATGGGTTGCCTGATGGGCCGCACATGCACCCACCATAAATAATCAGGACCATTTGTAGTGTAAGACTAATGTACATCCGCCCTAATCTAAAGAAAATACCTTGTAGATAAGATTATGACCGTTGAAATCTGGCATACGAACGGATGGTTGAAGACCAAGATTCGACCGCCAATTTTCAATGGGAAATTTTGGTGATCTGGATATTTTTGTTCACCATATGACATTTGGACTATGGTCCATCTTTTATAGGCCAGAAAGGGGGGTTGCATATGACCATCCTACTGTGGATGGATGTATGATCCATCTGGCCCATCCTACTCGCTTTATACAGCAGAATCTGTTTGTAAGAAGGGGAGTACTGACGTAACCGTACACGCAGGCCCTCCTAAATTGTACACGCAGCAATTCCTAAAGTGTACACACATGACACAGCATATATTTTGTTTTACGTGTAAAGGTATCCTTACACGTAAAAAAAAATAAAAATAAAATGGTGCGTAGTCTGTAATTTTTCTCTTGTGCTTGCACGTGCAGCCTATCGAGCTTCGTGCACAACCAGAGTTTAAAAACAGGAGCGGATTAGCTGTTACTCGGGTAACAGAGGTGGGTGTTACCCTGACCAGGTGGGCCCTACCTTAATGTATTTTCTGTATATCCAAGTCGTCCATCGGTTTTTAAATCTCATTTTACAAAGCTATGGCAAAATTTAAGAAGAAATAAATATCAGGTGGACCATGCCATTAGAAACAGTGATGAATGACTTTAAAAAAATTTGTGGGTCACAAAAGTTCTGAATCAAGCTTATCTTTTTATTTTTCCCTTTATTCAGATATTATTGATATTTTTAACAGGTTGGATTGCAAATAAACATTAAAAAAACCTCATAATGGGGTCTTTCGAATTTTCAATGGTAAGGTACTCAATCGCTACCGTTTCCTGTGATGTGGTCCACCTTAAATTTGTATCTGCATGATGCTTTGGACCCCACCCTAAATGGGCTGGATAAGTCGATGGACGGCATAGATATACAAAACATCATCAAGGTGGCCCCACGGTAAGGAAAACGCCCACAAAGCTGTTACCCGGGTAACGGCTAATCCGCTTCCGCTTAAATCAGCGCCGCATGTGTTCGTTTTCTCCGGTCTTTTGCCGGTTGTCACAGCTACATGTCTCCACTAGATGTGAAACATTGTCAAAATATTCCGAGGAAAAGGTTATAATAAAAATCTCATAAGGATAAAATGAGCAAGTACTCTTCCACGTGCAGATGCTTTGGTCTAAGAGTCTTTCTTTCCGAGCAGTACAGGGCAAATTTCTTCTTCTTCTTCTTCTTCATTTATTTATTTATTTATTTTATTTTTTAAGTTAGCTTGTCAGTCCACACACTCCAGTGTTAGCCACACCCACTAGGATCGATACCAAGACCTCAAGTGTTGGAACAGGGTATCTCCACTCAATCTACCAGATGATCTATGGACCAGGGAGTCCAGTTCAAACTTGAACTTTGTACATGGAAGTGGTTGAAAAATCTTTTCAAGAGAAATCAACCGTAGACTGACGCAGGGGAGGACGTAAGTCAAGCATCGTGCTCCTTAAGAGGATAACTATTTTAAATTTACAGAACTTCCCTAAACTCCTTATAGAGATTTCTCGAATCGATGAGGAAAGAAAGAAAGAAAATAAAAATAAATTCTAATAAATTCAAAATTGATTGATGAATGAAAAAAAAAAAGTTCACGACCCTTTAAATAGGGATACTAAGCAATGAGAGAGAAATCAGAATCAAACTATGACTAAAGCTCTTAGAATTCGCGACTTACTATAAATAGTAAACTTATTATTTTTAGACAGTTGTAATGTTTACTAGTGCACAAGGTTTTTGGCCAAAAATAGTAAGTGTCCTATTTAGTTTCACCAAGTTGTTCTCCTAATTTTTCTAAGCTCTTTTCACGTTGGGCGCAACTCCTAAAGCCCAACGGATGAAGAGTTATAATCAAACTAAAACTTACTATTTATAGTAAAAACAAAATTAAAATAGGAAAACAACCGTCGATTTAGGGGTCTTTTGCAAATCCACCTTGCGCAACTCAGCATAGCAGGGTTTGGGTGGTTAAAGTAACTCGTTCTGTCCTAAAATCATATATTTTACATTCAATAACTCATTCGAAATTGCAAGATACACCTGATTTAAGGTCCGATGATCCGGATCACTTCTATCATTGACCAGGCCTTTTCTGATCCATCTTAGCCATGTAACTGTCTGTGACCCTCTCTACATTAGTCTCTTCTGCTTAAAAAAACTCGTCTTCGAGTTCTCGTCTTGCTCTAGTTCATAATACTCAATCAAGTCCGCAACCTTGAAAGTCCGTGAGATCGTCATGTCATTTGAAAGATCAACAACATAAGCGTTGTCATTGATCTTTTGGATAATTGGTAGTTATCCAATCTTCTTACTTTTCAAGTTGTTGTACGTTCCAGTTGTAAATCTTTCTTTGGGCAGATGGACCATTATTTGGTCGCCCATCTCGAACACTTTTTGTCACTGATGCTTGTCTGCTTGCTCCTTATACTTTTTGTTGAAGTCATGTAGCTTGGTTTGTACCTCCGTATGAATGCCTATGATCCTGTCTGTTATATGTTCTACTGCAATGCTAATGCTTGGGAGCTAGGGCAGAGGGACTAAGTCAAGTGTGTGGCGAGGTACTTGTCCGAAAATAACCTGGAACGTGGATTTCCCTGTTGAACGGTTCACCATGTTGTTGAATGTAAACTCACTACTTTGATTTTTCTCCTGAAATATATCGAAGGAGGTTTCCCAACATGCGATTCACAACCTCTGTTTGCCCGTCAGTCTGTGGGTGGTAGGCGCTGCTGAACTGAAGTCGTGTATCGAATTGAGTCCACAAAGTTCGCCGAAAGTGACTAATGAACTTTGTGTCATAGTTAGAAGTAATAGTCTTGAAAACCCTATGTAGTCGCACAACTTCTCTAAAGAATAAATTCGCAATGTGTGTTGCATCAAGAGTTTTCTTGCATGCAATCAAGTGCCTCATCCTGGAGAAACGATCTACTACCACGAACACCGAATCCATCCCATGCTGTGTTCGTGAGAGATCAAGTATGAAGTCTATAGATAAATTCTCCCAAGGGCCATCAGGCACGGGTAACGGGGTATAGAGGACCGTATTTTGAGCTTGCCTCTTGGAGGTCTGACAAACATAACAATGTTAAACTGTCTTTTCCACATCACGTATCAATTGTGGCTAGTAATGCTGCTTTTTCATAAGTGCTCGCATCTTGTCTCGCCCAGGGTGTTCACTAAGGCTACTTCCATGTAGCTCTTGGATTATTTATTCCCTTAATGAACTTTTAGAGATGCACAGTCAATTTTTCTTGAAAAAGAACTCATCTTGTATATGTAAGTTTCCGGAGTGACCTTCTTAACATCTAACCCATGTGTCCTTGAAGTCATCATCATCGGCATATATGTCATTGAGGTACTCAAACTCAACAACCTCATTGCTCATAGTGACTAACAAAGTTGCACGGTGACTCGGTCCATCGATACTTTGTTCTGTTGCATAGACTTATGTTTTAGAACAAACGTGAATTCCTATAAAAACGAGATCCATGTAGCATGTACACGGTTAATGTTAGCTTGACTATTAATGAATTTGAAAGCTTGATGGTATGTGTAAAGTATGAATTCCCTTTGAATCAAATAATGTCACCAGTGTCACAGTGCTTGGACAATTATATACAACTCGATTTCATATGTAGACCACTTCTTGTGTGCATCGCTAAGTTTCTCAGTGTATGAGGCATTACATTGAAATAAAACTCCTCCAATCTCGATATATGAGGCATCACATTCGACTTCAAACAACTTGTCGAAGTTAGGAACTATAAGAACCGGGATCGTAGATAACCTACGCTTAATTTCGGTAAAGCTCTTGTTAGCTTTGTCAATCCACGAAAATTGTCCTTTCTTCATACAATATTTGATTGGTGACAGAATGAAAATTTTATTTTTTTACAAACCGACGATAGAATATCGCTAGTCCATGAAAACTTTACACTTTGTGAATATTTGTAGTAACCGGTCATTCTCTGATTGCTTCACCCTCTCCTCATCCACCCGAATGCCCGTGTATGTTACGACAAAATTCAGAAACAACATGAAGCTACACTTTTTTAAAATTGAGATACAGTTTATTTTCAGTAAGCACTTAAAAGACCTTTTTGAGGTGTTCCATATAGGTGGTTTCGTCTTGACTGTATATCAAAATATCATCGAAAATAAACCATAACGAACCACCCAATGAAAGGTTTCAGACAACCTCATGAATGTGCTAGGCACGTTTAAAAGACCAAAAGGCATGACCATCCATTCCAACAATCCTTCCTTGGTCTTAAAGGCCGTCTTCCACTCATTACCCGACCGTATTCAAATCTTATGTTAGCCGCTCCTCAGATCCAATTTAGAGAATAATTTCACACATTCAAGCATATCCAACATATTGTCTAGCCGTGATATGGGAAATCTGTATTTTGTGGTGATTTTGTTGATGGCCTAGTTGTCGACACACATACGTCAACTCTTATCTTTCTTAGGAGTTAATAGAGCAGATATGACACATGGGCTCATGCTTTCTCGGATGAGACCCTTATGGATCAGTTCCTCCACTTGTCCTTACAAAATTTAACACTTTTTCGAATTCATCCGATAGTGAGGACGATTTGGTAAGCTGGACCCAGGGATAAGGTCGATCACTACGCCAAAACAGTGAAAAAGGGACGGTCGAAAACCATCTCAAAGGGCCATAAAGGACGGTCTTAGACCGTCATATTTTGGGGCATCATATTACTTAAAGGACGGCCATAAACTGTCTCTAAAAAAGGATGGTCATGGACCGTCTCTAAAGAAAGACGGTCATAGACCGTCCATAAGGGTAGACAGTAAATGTTTATTTTAAAGCTAAAAAGGACGGTCCTAGACCGTCCGTAAAAAGGACGGTCCATGACCGTCAACAAAAAAGACTGTTATAGGCAGTCTCTAATGAACCATAAAAGGACGGACATGGACCGTCCTTAAAAAGGACGGTTAGAAGCCATCTCTGATGAACCTAAAAAGGACGGTCTTAGACCATCCTTAACAAGGACTGTTTTGAACCATCCTGCTTAAGGACTGTTTTGGACCGTATCTGATGAACCTAAAATGAACAGTCTTAGACCGTCCCTGATGTTGAAAGACCTGCCACTAAAGAAACTGATATAATTCAATTGAAACCTGTATTTTTTAATATTTTAAACATAAAAAAATGTTACAATACAATTAAAACTAAATATTAAACAAAATTTATATTACTTCACAATAAAAAAAAATATAATATTTACAACAATAAATTGAAAATTGTCTTGAATAAAAATAAATAAATAAAAAATAAATAAATCCTCTATGGTCTACTCCTAGCACGAGTGGCGTCAAAAGGCTGAAGTACTTGTAGGCCTAAATTTAGGCACAATTAATTAAAATCCTGCACACAAGAAAAAAAGAAGTCAAAATGTAGTATTCAACAAAAATAAAATAAATGAATTAAAAAATATGCCATTAATTACAAAGTTGAAAGATTTTACTAACAATGACTTATGCAAAGAACTAGAATATGCTTTTAGGGGAATCAATTGATCAAAATACCTTTTTTTCCTTTTGATTCTCCCCTAGAAAGTGTAAGGTAAAGCATTTTTAGGCTCTTATGGTATGTTCATCACATTCAACCCATATAACAGGTTCATTCCACCATGATGATCATGTGAGGCCAAAAAATTAAGTCCAATAATCAGGTGGGCTACATATGAATTTGAAGGTCTTTCGGTGGTTTAGGCCAATCTTTTATTCCATTTAAATACAATAAACATTGGATTTAGCAGACGATGTGGAATTGAGAATAGGTAAACGTTTAGGTTTAGGAAATCAGGTTCAGGTTCGGGATCGGGTTTCGGTTTGGATTTTCAAGTTTAGGTTTAGGTTAGGGAGTTGAGATTAAGATTAGGTGTAGGTTTAGGTTTAAGGATTTGAGAATACATTTAGGTTTTAGGTTTAGGTTTAAGTTTAGGTTATAGGTTTAGGTTATAAGCTATAGGTTTAGGGAATTGAGAATAGGTTAAGGTTTAGGTTTAGGAAATCGGGTTCAGGTTCGGGATCGGGTTTAGGTTTGGGTTTCAAAGTTTAGGTTTAAGTTTAGGTTAGGGAGTCGAGATTAGGATTAGGTGTAGGTTTAGGTTTAGGGATTTGAGAATACATTTAGGTTTTAAGTTTAGGTTTAAATTATAGGTTATAGGTTAAGGTTTAGGTTTAGGTTAAGGTTTAGGTTTAGGTTATAAGCTATAGGTTTAGGAAATTAAGAATAGGTTAAGGTTTAGATTTAGGAAATCGGGTTCGGGTTCAGGATCGAGTTTAGGTTTGGGTTTCAAGTTTAGGTTTAGGTTTAGGTTAGGGAGTTGAGATTAGGATTAGGTGTAGGGTTTAGGTTTAGGGATTTGTGAATACATTTAGGTTTTAGGCTTAGGCTTAGGCTTAGGTTTAGGTTTTAGGTTATAGGTTAAGGTTTAGGTTAAAGTTAGGTTATAGGTTACAAGTTTAGGTTATAGGTTATAGGTTAAGGTTTTAGGTCATGGGTTTTGGTTTAGGTTTAGGTTAAGGTTATAGGTTTAGGTTAAGGTTTAGATTTAGGTTATAAACTATAGGTTTAGGGAATTGACAATTGGTTAACGTTTAGGTTTAGGAAATCGGGTTCGAGTTCGAGATCGGGTTTAGGTTTGGGTTTTCAAGTTTAGGTTTAGGTTTAAGGAGTTGAGATTAGGATTAGGTGTAGGTTTAGGGATTTGGGAATACATTTAGGTTTAGGTTATAGGTTATAGGTTAAGGTTTAGGTTTAGGTTAAGGTTAGGTTATAGGTTATAAGTTTAGGTTATAGGTTATAGTTTAAGGTTTTAAGTCATAGGTTTTAGTTTAGGTTAAGGTTATAGGTTTAGTTTATGTTAATGTTTAGGTTTAGGTTACAAGCTACGGTTTAGGGAATTGAGAATAGGTTAAGGTTTAGGTTTAGGAAATCGGGTTCTGGTTTGGGATCGAGTTTAGGTTTGGGTTTTCAAGTTTAGGTTTAGGTTTAGGTTAGGGAGTTGAGATTAGGATTAGGTGTAGGTTTCGGTTTAAGGATTTGAAAATACATTTAAGTTTTAGGTTTAGGTTTAGGAAATTGAGAATAAGTTAAAGTTTAGGTTTAAGAAATTGGATTCAGGTTCGGGATGGGGTTTAGGTTTGGGTTTTCAAGTTTAGGTTTAGGTTTAGGTTAGGGAGTTGAGATTAGGATTAGTTGTAGGTTTCGGTTTAGGGATTTGAGAATACATTCGGGTTTGGGATTGGGTTTAGGTTTGGGTTTTCAAGTTTAGGTTTAGGTTTGGGTTAGGGAGTTGAGATTAAGATTAGGTGTATGTCTAAGTTTAGGGATTTGAGAATACATTTAGGTCTTAGGTTTAGGTTTAGGGAATTGAGAATAAGTTAAGCTTTAGGTTTAAGAAATCAGATTCAAGTTCGGGATCGGATTTAGGTTTGGGTTTTCAAGTTTAGGTTTAGGTTTGGGTTAGGGAGTCGAGATTAGGATTAAGTGTAGGTCTAGGTTTAGGGATTTGAGAATACATTTAGGTCTTAGGTTTAGGTTTAGGGAATTGAGAATAGGTTAAGGTTTAGGTTTAAGAAATCGGATTCGGGTTCGGGATCGGGTTTAGGTTTGGGTTTTCAAGTTTAGGTTTAGGTTTGGGTTAGGGAGTTGAGATTAGGATTAGGTGTAGGTCTAGGTTTAGGGATTTGAGAATACATTTAGGTCTTAGGTTTAGGTTTAGGGAATTGAGAATAGATTAAGGTTTAGGTTTAGAAAATCGGATTCGGGTTCGGGATTGGGTTTAGGTTTGGGTTTTCAAGTTTAGGTTTAGGTTTAGGTTAGGGAGTTGAGATTAGAATTAGGTGTAAGTTTTGGTTTAAGGATTTAAGAATATATTCAGATTTGGGATCGGGTTTAGGTTTGAGTTTTCAATTTTAGGTTTAGGTTTGGGTTAGGGAGTTGAGATTAGGATTAGGTATAGGTCTAGGTTTAGGGATTTTGATAATACATTTAGGTTTTAAGTTTAATTTTTGGGAATTGAGAATAGGTTAAGGTTTAGGTTTAGGAAATCGGATTAGGGTTCGAGATCGGGTTTAGGTTTGGGTTTTCAAGTTTAGGTTTAGGTTTGGGTTAGGGAGTTGAGATTAGGATTAGGTGTAGGTCTAGGTTTAGGGATTTGAGAATACATTTAGGTTTAGGGAATTGAGAATAGGTTAAGGTTTAGGTTTTGGAAATCGGATTCGGGTTCAGGATCGGGTTTAGGTTTGGATTTTCAAGTTTAAGTTTAGGTTTAGGTAAGGGAGTTGAGATTAGGATTAGGTGTAGGTTTCGGTTTAGGGATTTGAGAATACATTTAGGTTTTAGGTTTAGGTTTAGGGAATTGAGAATAGGTTAAGGATTAGGTTTAGGAAATCGAATTCGGGTTCGGGATCGGGTTTAGGTTTGGGTTTTCAAGTTTAAGTTTAGGTTTAGGTTAGAGAGTTGAGATTAGGATAAGGTGTAGGTTTCAGTTTAGGGAATTGAGAATACATTTAGGTTTTAGATTTTGGTTTTGGGAATTGATAATAGGTTAAGGATTAGGTTTAGGAAATCGGATTCGGGTTCAGGATCGGGTTTAGGTTTGAGTTTTCAAGTTTATGTTTATGTTTGGGTTAGGGAGTTAAGATTAGGTTTAGGTGTAGGTCTAGGTTTAGGGATTTAAGAATACATTTAGGTCTTAGGTTTAGGTTTAGGGAATTAAGAATAGGTTAAGGATTAGGTTTAGGAAATTGAATTCGGGCTCGGGATCGGGTTTAGGTTTGGGTTTTCAAGTTTAAGTTTAGGTTTAGGTTAGGGAGTTGAGATTAGGATTAGGTGTAGGTTTCGGTTTAGGGATTTGAGAATACATTTAGGTTTTAAGTTTAGGTTTAGGGAATTGAGAATAGGTTAAGGATTAGGTTTAGGAAATCAAATTCGGGTTTGGGATAGAGTTTAGGTTTGGGTTTTCAAGTTTAGGTTTATGTTTGGGTTAGGGAGTTGGGATTAGGATTAGGTGTAGGTCTAGGTTTAGGGATTTGAGAATACATTTAGGTTTAGGTTTAGGTTTAGGGAATTGAGAATAGGTTAAGGATTAAGTTTAAGAAATCGGATTCGGGTTCGGGATCGGGTTTAGGTTTGGGTTTTCAAGTTTAGGTTTATGTTTGGGTTAGGAAGTTGAGATTAGGATTAGGTGTAGGTCTAGGTTTAGGGATTTGAGAATATATTTAGGTTTTAGGTTCAGGTTTAGGGAATTGAGAATAGGTTAAGGATTAGGTTTAGAAAATCGGGTTCGGGTTCGGGTTCGGGATCGGGTTTATGTTTGAGTTTTCAAGTTTAGGTTTAGGTTTAGGTTAGGGAGTTGAGATTAAGATTAGGTGTAGGTTTCGATTTAAGGATTTGAGATACATTCGGGTTTGGGATCGGGTTTAGGTTTGAGTTTTCAAGTTTAGGTTTAGGTTTGGGTTAGGGAGTTGAGATTAGGATTAGGTGTAGGTCTAGGTTTAGGGATTTGAGAATACATTTAGGTCTTAGGTTTAGGTTTAGGGAATTGAGAATAGGTTAAGGTTTAGGTTTTGGAAATCGGATTCGGGTTCGGGATCAGGTTTAGGTTTGGGTTTTCAAGTTTAAGTTTAGGTTTAGGTCAGGGAGTTGAGATTAGGATTAGGTGTAGGTTTCGGTTTAGGGATTTGAGAATACATTTAGGTTTTAGGTTTAGGTTTAGGGAATTGAGAATAGGTTAAGGATTAGGTTTAGGAAATCGGATTCGGGTTCGGGATCGGGTTTAGGTTTGGGTTTTCAAGTTTAAGTTTAGGTTTAGGTTAGAGAGTTGAGATTAGGATAAGGTGTAGGTTTCAGTTTAGGGAATTGAGAATACATTTAGGTTTTAGATTTTAGTTTTGGGAATTGATAATAGGTTAAGGATTAGGTTTAGGAAATCGGATTCGGGTTCAGGATCGGGTTTAGGTTTGAATTTTCAAGTTTAGGTTTATGTTTGGGTTAGGGAGTTGAGATTAGGTTTAGGTGTAGGTCTAGGTTTAGGGATTTAAGAATACATTTAGGTCTTAGGTTTAGGTTTAGGGAATTAAGAATAGGTTAAGGATTAGGTTTAGGAAATCGAATTCGGGTTCGGGATCGGGTTTAGGTTTGGGTTTTCAAGTTTAAGTTTAGGTTTAGGTTAGGGATTTGAGATTAGGATTAGGTTTAGGTTTCGGTTTAGGGATTTGAGAATACATTTATGTTTTAAGTTTAGGTTTAGGAAATTGAGAATAGGTTAAGGATTAGGTTTAGGAAATCAGATTCGGGTTTGGGATCGGGTTTAGGTTTGGGTTTTCAAGTTTAGGTTTATGTTTGGGTTAGGGAGTTGAGATTAGGATTAGGTGTAGGTCTAGGTTTAGGGATTTGAGAATACATTTAGGTTTAGGTTTAGGTTTAGGGAATTGAGAATAGGTTAAGGATTAGGTTTAAGAAATCGGATTCGGGTTCGGGATCGGGTTTAGGTTTGGGTTTTCAAGTTTAGGTTTATGTTTGGGTTAGGAAGTTGAGATTAGGATTAGGTGTAGGTCTAGGTTTAGGGATTTGAGAATATATTTAGGTTTTTAAGTTCAGGTTTAAGGAATTGAGAATAGGTTAAGGATTAGGTTTAGAAAATCGGGTTCGGGTTTGGGTTCGGGATCAGGTTTAGGTTAGAGTTTTCAAGTTTAGGTTTAGGTTTAGGTTAGGGAGTTGAGATTAGGATTAGGTGTAGGTTTCAGTTTAAGGATTTGAGATACATTCGGGATTGGGATCGGGTTTAGGTTTGAGTTTTCAATTTTAGGTTTAGGTTTGGGTTAGGGAGTTGAGATTAGGATTAGGTGTAGGTCTAGGTTTAGGGATTTGAGAATACATTTAGGTCTTAGGTTTAGGTTTAGGGAATTGAGAATAGGTTAAGGTTTAGGTTTAGGAAATCGGATTCGGGTTCGGGATCGGGTTTAGGTTTAAATTTTCAATTTTAGGTTTAGGTTTAGATTAGGGAGTTGAGATTAGGATTAGGTGTAGGTCTAGGTTTAGGGATTTGAGAATACATTTAGGTCTTAGGTTTAGGTTTAGGGAATTGAGAATAGGTTAAGGTTTAGGTTTAGGAAATCGGATTCAGGTTCGGGATCGGGTTTAGGTTTGGGTTTTCAAGTTTAGGTTTAGGTTTGGGTTAGGGAGTTGAGATTAGGATTAGGTGTAGGTCTAGGTTTAGGGATTTGAGAATACATTTAGGTCTTAGGTTTAGGTTTAGAGAATTGAGAAAACGTTAAGGTTTAGGTTTAGAAAATCGAATTCAGGTTCGGGATGGGGTTTAGGTTTGGGTTTTCAAGTTTAAGTTTAGGTTTAGGTAAGGGAGTTGAGATTAGGATTAGGTGTAGGTTTCGGTTTAGGAATTTGAGAATACATTTATGTTTTAGGTTTTGGTTTTGGGAATTGAGAATAGGTTAAGGATTAGGTTTAGGAAATCGGATTCGGGTTCGGGATCGGGTTTAGGTTTGGGTTTTCAAGTTTGAGTTTAGGCTTAGGTTAGAGAGCTGAGATTAGGATTAGGTGTAGGTTTCCGTTTAGGGATTTGAGAATACATTTATGTTTTAGGTTTAGGTTTAGGGAATTGAGAATAGGTTAAGGATTAGGTTTAGGAAATCGGATTCGGGTTCGGGATCAGGTTTAGGTTTGGGTTTTCAAGTTTAGGTTTATGTTTGGGTTAGGGAGTTGAGATTAGGATTAGGTGTAGGTCTAGGTTTAGGGATTTGAGAATACATTTAGGTCTTAGGTTTAGGTTTAGGGAATTGAGAATAGGTTAAGGATTAGATTTAGGAAATCGAATTCGGGCTCGGGATCAGGTTTAGGTTTGAGTTTAGGTTTAGGTCAGGGAGTTGAGATTAGGATTAGGTGTAGGTTTCGGTTTAGGGATTTGAGAATACATTTAGGTTTTAGGTTTAGGTTTAGGGAATTTAGAATAGGTTAAGGATTAGGCTTAGGAAATCGGATTCGGGTTCGGGATCGGGTTTAGGTTTGGGTTTTTAAGTTTAGGTTTAGGTTTAGGTTTGGGAGTTGAGATTAGGATTAGGTGTAGGTTTCGGTTTCGGTTTAGGTTTAGGTTAAGGTTAGGTTATAGGTTTAAGTTTAGGTTAAGGTATAGCTTTTGGGATTTGAGAATAGGTTGAAGTTATAAGTATAGCTTTTGGGATTTGAGAATAGGTTTAGGTCATAGGTTTTAGGTTATAAGTATAGCTTTTGGGATTTCAGAATAGGTTTAGGTTATAGGTTTATGTTTAGGTTTAGGTTATAGGTTATAAGTTTAGGTAACTGAGAATAAGTTTAGGTTAAGGGTGAGGTCCCTGCAAAAACAGATATAAACATGGCCTGTCTAAATGGCCAGGCCCTTCCAATGCTGTCCATAGGAAATGGACAGCTTCATCATGGTCAGCGGTTCCCACCTTCCAGAGACCCCCGCTCATCCGGATAGCTTCGACGCACATCCGGGTCTGCTCCATTATTTTCGAGCAAATACATAAACACGGCTTGTCCAAATGGCCAGGCCCTTCCAATGCTGTCCATAGAAAATAGACAACTTCATCATGGTCAGCGGTTCCCACCTTCCAGGGACCCCCGCTCATTCGGATAGCTCCGACGCACATCCGGGTCTGCTCCATTAATTTCGAGCAAATACATAAACATGGAATGTCCAAATGGTCAGCCCCTCCAATGCTGTCCATAGAAAATGGACAGCTTCATCATGGTCATAACAACAGTTTTCACCTTCCAGGGACCCCCGCTCATCCGGATAGGTCCGACGCACATCCGAGTCTGCTCCATTAATTTCGAACAAATATATTTAAAAATAACATAAATATATCTAAAAGCATCTGGATACCTGGGGAAGGCCTCCCATATTTGTATTGTTGGTTACTCATTCCTTTGTCCACAAGCCACAATCGACTGAAGGAATAATATCATTAAATGACCTGTACACATAATTTAATGTTTACACATCATTAAATGTTTACACATCATTAAAGATATAATATAAGGAATAAGAAAAAATAAATTTACCTGTACACATCATTAAATGTTTCCATATAAGGAGGTGATATTATATCTTTGATAGCCACAACCTGTATGACAAAGAAAAATGTAACCAATACAGTCTATTACAATTTAAAGGAGAAAAAAGATTTGTGACTACACCGATATTCTAGTACATTACGAACGGCTGCCTACGTACCCAAAAACTCAGATTGGAATCAAACCACTACGTAGTTCTTTTTAATTAACCAAGTTACTAAAGGTCATAAATTTCATATTTAACAAAGTATCATTGAACGTCGTCTTAAATCGTTTCTGGTTGGTGCATTTAAAAAAAAATTGGTGCACAATCAATATATATTCTTGTTACATCTCGTACTGCAACAAGAGACAACGTTATATCAATACTTCAGTTACATTTGAAATTGAAATCCTTTAGTGACTTGGTTAATAAAAAATAAATGACAACAAGCCATAATTAATAAAAAGGATGCTAAAGATTAAATAAATAAAAAAAAAGGCAACTTGATCAAAAAAGTATTTCATTGAATAATCAAGTTGAAACTGTACTTAGTATTTTCTTCCCACGCACATTACGACATCTAGCACAAGGACAACTATACCAATCAACACCTCTCGAATTTCTTTTCGCAAAAATAATAAACGATTCAACGCTTTTAATGTATTCATCACTCAATATATCTTTCGTCATCCAATTCTTGCTCGGGGTCGTCAAATCCATTTCTGATATCACGTGCATGTAGCATATAAAAAGTGAGATACAATAAAAAAGAAGCTTTTCATAAACTGTCAAAACATGCCACACATTTATTTACAATGGTTTGTTTCACTACATGGATTGTTTGTGCTAGGACTTTTTGTAATATGAGAGTTGCATATAAGTTCTCTCGGTTTGTATAAGGATGTGCATAGTATCCTCAGGATCTCAGTTTACATGTGGGGCCCAATGTTCCAAATAGTTTATCCATGTGGCCCACTATGGATGGACCATGTCCTAAACCCCTCTAGATTGGACAATCTTGGTTATCTAATCTTTGGCTTTCATTTCTGTCGAGTATTGATAGTTCCAGAATTTCTTTTTAGATTTGTCTATTTGCTGGTCACCAATTAAAAAGCTAGGATTGTCCAAATGGAGATATTTTGGGCACTTTCTATCCATGGTGGGGGCAAACCTTCGATACAATTGTGATATTAATTTAATTATTTCCACAATTTTTTTTTTCTTTTATCTATGATGTGGAAACATGGGGTATCTCCAAACTTTGAAGTATTGTAAAAAATCGGTCTGATATATGTGCTGGAATTGTCCATGAATGATACAGCTATATCAGCCTATACTAAGCTGAAATGGCCTGATAAAGGATGATAAGAGGTGATACTACTCGGTATCAGTGGTGAACAATACAATATGGCAAAAATGATTTTTAAATTTGTCTATAACTCAATTTACGTTCTTCTTATAGGTTGCCTAGGTTGGAATCCCAACTGCTTCTGCGTGGCTTCCAACAGATGTTTATCAAGGTATCCTCATTTATTATTAAAAGTTGTATTTCTTTCCTTCCAAATCTACCAAGGGAACAAAATAACCACCTCTCAAAGATTGGTAATTATTTCCCATTTGACCAAGCCATCCAAATTTAGTATTTCTGTTTTCCTTCCAAATCTATCAAGGGAATGAAATAACCACCTCTCAAAGTTATATTTCTTTCCTTCCAAATCTATAAAGGTAATTATATTTTCTTCAATATGTCACTGGAACAATACATTCTTTCCTTGAAACAAATTCGGTATGTCTTTCTTACATTAGTCTATCCATTCTTTGGTCTTCGTTGTTGGCTGTGTTTGTGGTAAAAGTAGTGGACTGACATCCCATAGCAGATACTTTGTTGAATCTCAACATTTTAAAACTTAGATATATTGCATACCATTGATTATAGAGACTACTGATTGGAAGGATTTAAACTATGCATGCAGAACTTGAGGCTTCTGGCCACCAAACCAGATTCCTGTTTTTAATAGGTTTTAAGGTGTAAAACCAAGATTGGCATGGTGCAAATAAATGTGGAATTATAAGGTTTTAAAATACCATATTGGATACTTTACAAATGAATGCTGGATTGTAAGGTTTAAACAAATTCAGCATCATGCAAATCAGTGCTCAAATCAGTAAGAACTCATGCCAATCTGAACAAAATTTCTAATTCCTATTTCTATTTCAGTTTCATTTGTATAAATTGTATTCCTCATTTTGTGGGACCAGGATGTTATCCCGTATTCATCATGAAGGTTACAGTTTTATCGAGTGGGCTAGGATTATTATTATTTTTTACATTGTAATGTGTAGTTCCATATGATGAGTCAACTCTCTTATAGGCATGTATTTTGGCAAGCATTTCAGCAGTATGTTTCATGTCGGACGCTGAGCAATATATTCATAATGCATATAGCTAGAGGTGTTTTCCTTTTCATGTAGCAGAGTCCACATTCATATAGCAGAGTATCATTTGTGAAATATTATAATCATCCATGGCTGTCCAATTATGTTCGGGACACTCATTGGACTTCAGAATTTTAGCTATCTAGATGGCACTTTTGCATTCACAAAATAACAGAACAGGCATAGCAAGAATGACAAGAAATACCAAAGCACCCTATGAAGCGCCAGGCAATCTGTATGGAAAAGCAAGATATTTCTACTTCTTGTTTTACCATAAAATAGACAATACCAAGAAAAAATGCAAAATCCAGTAACAAACTTCCAATCAGAATCAATGCTCCAAAATCAGAGCCAATGTAGGAGTAAAGATCAGGCAGGAAAGTTAAAGACAATGCACAAATCAAGAGTTTCAAACATCTGATTTGTGTGACAATAAAAACAGAAGATAAAACCAAAGCCAGTGACAATAGACATCTGATTTGTGTGACAATAACCTGTCATGGGAACAAGTGATACGATAGGCAGAAAATGGTCCCAGTTAGTTTAATTCATTAAATGGTGAAAACGAAAATCAAGCATTGGTAGCCATGAACCGGTATTTCGTTGTCGTCGTCATCTAGCCATGAACCAGTAACTACCTCTGATTATTTAAAACATCAAGAAAACAATCATACCTGCTGAAAGAAAACCAATCCTGCGCCAATTATAAATGCTTTCTTGCATTTTCCTTGGAAGACCTCCCAAATTGAAGTTCCCTTCTCTTGATCAGCATAAGAAAGTTCAACCAAAATTTCATCTAGTTGTTCTGAAATTGAATCATCAATAGCTCTACCTCTCAACCGGCAGAGACAATGTATCACTTTGTGTCGCACCTCTGGCACATTGCCTCTTCCCTGTATCAAGCATAGAAGCAGCCATCGAGGTGATGGTGGCAACCACCACATTCCGATCCCCATAACTAATGATATGGATAAACTAGTTCCATACATATAGCGCCATCCTGAAACCATACTGACTGCCTGTAGTATAACCTAACTGCATGATAGCCCTGAGCTCTCAATATTTACAACTTCAACAACTTGTGAATAAACCCAAAGCCTTCAGTACTACACTCAAAAATACTTACAAGCATTCCAAGAACTATAAAGAACTCCTTAAGAGAGATTAGCCTGCCTCTTATTTGACGCGCTGCAGTCTCGGCAATGTACATTGGAGCAGCATACTTTAAAAAAAAATTATCTCTCTCCACATCTTCCCACTCTCAGACATGAATCTCCAATTCTTAAATTTTTAGAAAAAAGTGATCTTATATATTTGAAAATATATCCTAAATTTTTAGAAAAAAAAATCTTATTAATAAAAAATAATGTTTACACTTTCCACAGAAAATCAAACAGGCTACTTGTTGTGGAAAAGGTGGGGCCATTATCGAGAATGAACCTGTAACAGATTTATGAAAATCAAACCACTAATCATTGTCCCACGTACACGTGGCCCACTGCTGTGAATCAAACTAATATTTGGGTTGTCTTAAAGTCCAGACGTTCAGCAGTCTGGACAGTTCTGCTGCTGCTGGTGTAGCCCATAAACATCTGATCTGGGCCATGCAGATGGACGGCTGAGGATGTAGAACACATACATCAAGACAGGATCCACATCAGTGTGGATAAGGTACATCCCACTGGGCGCTGCAGCTACTGGGCATCAGTCCAGCAGCGTCCACAGATGGACGGCCCTGCTGGCATAGATAAAAAATACATCACGGTGGCCCAGCTGCATACAGCAGGTGGGCGGTGGGTATAAAACATATGCATCAGGTGGGGGTCCTCACGGGCTTCCAATCAAATCACAAACATAATTTGGAATGATATTGTCGCAAGCATATCAACATACACCTTACATGCAAAAATCCTCAAAATAACTTTCCATGATCCAGTCATCCAAATAGAGATTCATAACCAAAATGAAGACTAAAAATCAAAATGCAACATCACCTTTTCAGATTGGCAACTAGAGGGAGCTCAACAAATTTCTATTGTTGTTGATGACCAGAGATGCGGTAGGTTTTAGCGGCTGCAGGATGCGGGTTAAGGCTTGCAAATCGAGTCGGATAGAGAGAGATAGAGAGATAGAGAGGCTGATAGAGAGAGGGAGGGAGAGAAGCAGATCGCAAGAGAGAGAGAGGGGGAGAGGCATATTGAGAGAGATCGAGAGGGAGAGGGAAAAGGAGAGACAGATCTAGAGAGATCTGAGATTGAGAAGGAGAGAGATCATGGGAGAGGAAGAGGGTGAGAGAGAGCCCTAGATGATGGCAGGGGCAGGGGTAAGAGAGAGGGAGAGAGAGAGAGAGAGAGAGAGAGAGAGAGAGAGAGAGAGAGAGGGCGGCGAGTAAGAGATTGGGGGAAGATTGGGCGCACGCGGCTCTGTTTTAAGCGCGCGCCCGATTTTGGGCTGAGACCGTGGACGGTGGTCTGTGGGCCCTACCATGATGTATGTGTTTCATCCATTTTTAAATATCATTTTAGAGCTCTATGCAAAAAATTAGAGGGATATAAATCTCAGGTGGTCCACACCACATGAGAACAATAGTGATTGAATATCCACCATTAAAATCCTCCTAAGGCCCACTGTACTATTTATTTGACAGCCAATTTGTTTATTTGGTCATACAGGACCAGATGAAGGGAAAAAAAAAAGTCAGCTTGATCCAAAACTTTTATGGCTACCAAAATGTTTTTAATGGTCGACGTTCATTCAACACTGTTTCCTGTATTGTGGTCCAGTTGAAATTTGCATATATCTCATTTTTGGTTTCATATTGTAAAACTATCTCTAAAAATATATGGATAGCATGGATGAAACACATACATCATGGTGGGGGCCATAGAGCACCGACCACCAGTCATTGGCCGGGTCGGGGAGTAGTCAATCCGTTCCCAAGCGGTCATGGGTCACATGGTCGATGCTCTGTGGGCCCCACCATGATATATGTGTTTCATCCTTTCCATCCATCTATTTTTCATTTCATTTTATGATATGAGACAAAAAATGAGGTATATCCCAATCTCAATTGGACCACATCATAGGAAACAGTGTTGACTGAGCGTCGACCATTAAAAATCTTTCGGGGGCCATATAAAGTTATGGATCAATCTGATATTTTTTTTCCCTTAATCTGGGCCTGTATAACCTAATCAACAGATAGGATGTCAAATAAAAAGTACAATGGGCCTTGGGAGGGTTTATATGGTGGATATCCAATAAGTATTATTTTCGTGTGGTGTGGTCCACCTGAGATTTATATCCCTCTCATTTTTGGTATCAAGCCCTAATCTGATTTGTAAAAATGGATGGACGGCATGGATGAAACACATACATCATGGTGGGACGCATAGAGCACTGACCAGCATCCACCAAGTTTTGTGGGCCCCACTATGATGTATTTGTTATATCCGCACCGTCCATCCATTTTAAGATATCATTTTACATCATGAGCCAAAGAATGAGCAGATAAAAATCTGAAATCTCAGGTGCACCACACCACATGAAATCAATAGTAATTGGATATCCATCATTGAAATCCTCCTAAGGCTTATTGTACTGTTTATTTGACATCCAATATGTTGATTAGGTCATACAGGGCCAGATGAAGGGAAAAAACAAAAATCAGCTTGATCCAAAACTTTTATGGCCCCAAAATGGTATGACATTTAATATTGTATTGTTTATATTTTTTTAGATGTCTTCACATAGCTTTAGATGGTATGGCCCACATGAGTTCCGTATATGGATGATTTTTGAGATATCTCATAAGCTAAAGGGGAGACATCAAATGCACGGTGTTGATGTTCGACACATATCAAGATGGGCCCATTTTACATGTTTGGTTCATTCACTCTATTTTACTGATCATTACCCTCAATTTGACTAGTTAATCGCCTCGATCATACTACATATGAGAAAGATATTGGACAAATAAGATTAATCAACAATTGGAGTGAATTTTGATTTAAACATCCGAAGTTATTACTCTTCAATCTGGACTGATCAGATTGTCCAAAAACGGTTAAAGGGTGTTCATAATATCAAAAATATATGAATGAATAAAAAACACAAACATCAGCTTGATCCAAAACTTTTATGGCCTCCAAGAAATTTTAAATGGTAAAGGTTCAATCACACTATTTCCTGTGGTGTGATCCACTTCAGCTTTGGATATGCTTCATTTTTATTCTTTAGACCTCAAATTATCTGTTAACATGGATGAATGGAGTGGATGAAATAAATAAATAACAGTGGACCCCACAGAGTTTACTCTAGTAAGGGTAACGAGTAACTCACCTAAATGTAGTAGAGAAGGGTTTCCTTAAAACATTTATAATCATATATTGGGCCTACCTAAATGTGATTCACATATTCAACCCACTCATTATGTGTGTTCCACTTGGATGAGGGATCAAACCAAGTTTCAACCGCATCCATGTCTATATTAACTTATAAACAGATTGGATCTCAAATAAACATTGCGACGGGCCCTAAGAAGGTTTTAATAGTGGGTGTCACTGTCCCACTCTTTTCTATGGTGGGTCCACGTGAACTTTGGATCTGCCCCGTCAATCAGATGCACCATTCCATGGTAGACCATGAGCTTAAAAATAAAGTCAATCCATGACTTGGGTGGGCCACACCACATACTATAGTTGAGAGGGTTACCCTCCCATTAAAACATTCATAATCATTTATTAGGCCCACCTAGATGTGGTTCATAGATCCAGCCCATTCATTATGTGTGTCCCACTTGGATAAGAAGCCAGACCAAGTTTCATACACATCCAAAACTCATGTAGGCCCCACCAAATGCTTTTATATGTTTTAGGGATGCCTTCGCATAGTTTTAGATGCTATAACCGACCTGAGTTTCGTATACAACTGATTTTTGGACTTAAAGGGAACACATCAAATGGATGGTGTTGATGTTCTACACACATCATGGTGGGGTGCACAGATTAACCTCATGGAAAGTTCCCATGAGGTGACCTTATAATACCATTTCACTATTTAGGTAACTCCTTCATGGGTGTTACTTTAACCGTGTAGGGCCCACCTTGATATATTTTATGTATATCGACACCGTTCATTCACTCTATTTTACTGATCATTACCCTCAATTTGACTAATAACTTGCCTCGATCATACTACATATGAGAAAGATATTGGGCAAACAAGATTGATCAACAATTTGAGTGAATTTTGATTTAAACATCTGAAGTTATTTACTCTTCATGTCCAGACTGATCAGATTGTCCAAAAATAGTTAAAGGTTGTTCATAATATCAAAAATATATAAATGAATAGAAACCACAAACATCAGCTTGATCCAAAACTTCTATGGCCTCCAAGAAATTTTAAATGGTAGAGGTTCAATCACACTATTTCCTGTGGTGTGGTCTACTTCAGCTTTGGATATGCTTCCTTTTTGTTCTTTAGACCTCAAATTATTTGTTAACATGGATGAATGGAGTGGATAAAATAAATAAATAACGGTGAACCCCACAGAGTTTACTCTGGTAAAGGTAACAAGTAACTCACTTAAATGTAGTGGAGAAAGGTTTTCTTAAAACATTCATAATCATATATTGGGCTTGCCTAAATGTGATTCACATATCCAACCCACTCATTATGTATGTCTCACTTGAATGAGGGGTCAGACCAAGTTTCAACCGCATTCAAAACTCATGTGGGCCCCCACCAAGTGCTTTTATATTTTTAAAGATGTCTTCACATAGTTTTAAATGGTATGGCCTACTCGAGTTTCGTTTACCGATGATTTTTGAGATATCTCATAACCTAAAGGGGACACATCAAATCCATAGTGTTGATGTTCGACATACATCATGATGGGGCTTACAAAACTTACTAACATCAATTCTTAGGTTCTCACAAGGTCAGTAAGCTGGGTCACAATTTTAACCAGAATATTTGGTTGATTTTACATGTCTAGTCCATTTACTCTATTTTACTATCAATACTCTCAATTTGACTAGTTACTCACCTCAATCGGGCTACATATGAGAAAGATATTAGGCATAGAAGATTGATTAACAATTTCAGTAAAATTTGATTTAAACATATGAAGTTATTTACTCTTCAATTTGAATTGATTAGATTGTCCAAAAACGATTAAAGGTTCAATTAGTGGATGTGCCTAATAATTTATTAATTTTATTTTTCACAAATAAATTTAACATTTTTTTTTCAAAATGTATATTTTTTTTTTACTCTTTTAACTAAATATCATTTTTATTATAAATAAATTTAATATTTTTTTTACAAAATTTAGTTGTTCACTCCCCAAGTGTAGGATTGTGATGTAGTAATAACTCGGTAAGACCGAGGTCGAATCCCAAGGGACTGAAACTTGTACGTTATCTAAAACTAACCAGAACTATAACTAGATTAAGATGAAATCTAAATCCAATAGAATTTAAGGAATAATGGTGGAATAATTGTTCTAAAACTTAGGAGAAATTCAGAGGAAAGGAAACTAGGGATTCAGAGGATCCAGTTGTAGAGATCAGGGAGATCTTATGCCTGCATCAAAAATCATAGAAATTACTGAACTGCCGTTGATCTAGTTTTCAAAGAGATGAAAGGTGTATGAATTAGAATGGATTCCATCACCAAACCATGCCCAAAGACTATGGCAAACAACAGAATTAAACTAATTACCACCCAATCACATGTATGCAAGTTAGGAAGGGTACCGTCATCCAACCATGCCCAGGAGACTATGGTGAACAACGGGACGTCCTGACGTTATAAATATAAAAGTAGAAGGACATGATCAAAGCCATTGCAGACCCATTGTAATTTTAGTCACAACAGACCATTAAAGACTAAAACATGCCATTAATTAAACTAGCATCAACATTAATTAAATTCATAAATTAAATAAAAAATTCATAAATTAAACTCTCCCATCTCACTGCAAGCTTCACCTCCTAGCCCTAGCTAGGAGGTTTAGCCACACATAGATGGGCTGAACATCTTAAAAGAAAATAAAATAAAAGAGAAAGAAAAGAAAAAAAAAATACAACTATCTATCTGACTCTCTCTCTCTCACGTTAAAACCCAAACCTCAGCCGTCCCAAGGATGGAATTCTCCAGCCGTGGATCCACGTCCAACCCCCAAAACTAAGCTGCACGTCCAAGCTCCCAGGCTGAATCTGCCTCTACTTTCCGTCCAGATGAGAATTTTTTTCTCCCCCCGTTCTCTCCCTCTTTTATAACTATCAAAGGTCGGTGGCTGAAGAGTGCGTAGAGAGGTCGATGCACAGCTGGAGTCGGTGTAATGCTTACGCAGCCTCAATCGCGTGCGTATGAGAAAACGCAACTATACTTGCGTTTGGATTGGTTTTTCGGGACAGTGAACGTCTCGAACTTAACTTCGACACCTAAGCTAGGGCATTGGCCACCTTGTGAGCCTTCTGAACGGCTTAGATCATCAAAAATATCAAGATCTGGGCCATGCAACTCCTCGAAAATTCCAGTTTTCCCGGACGCGAAACGGAGGTGCGCTTCTTGCGTTGGCTGCCGGTGGAGCCCATTATCAGCGTCGGTTGAAGGATCCATACCGTCCATTGAGATCTACGCAAAAAATCGGGTGGGAATAACCAGTTTCGAATCAAATAAGGTGTGGCCCATACGATCTTCTGTGCTACCGTTCATCTTGCATGGGGCTGAGATATTCACACGTCTACTTGCATGGTGGAGAAAGGATACCTGGGAGAGATCAAGACTCCCCCTCTGAAGTGAATCAACGGTCCGGATCATTTTTTTGAACGATGCATGGGGCCCACTAAGCAGAACCGACGGTCGGTTTGCGGACGCTGAAGAAGGAAGTTTCCTTCTTCGAGTCCGGTCGGTCAAAGGTCGGTTTGACCCTGGTGGAAGTTCAGTGCACAGCCGGTGCATTTGTGTATTATGCACACACTATTTGGATAGGGTCCACTGCAATGTTCTTGAGACATCCAATCCGTCCATCCCTTTTCTCATACGATTTGAACGGTTGGGACCAAAATTGAGGTACATCCAGTTATCTGGCGGGCATGAAATCGGTGATTTATAGGCTGATCTGTCTGTTGGCCCACTTCCCGAGATCTTCAATGGTTGAAATTTAATATGTACGGTTAATTTATGGCCTCCAGGCCATGTATAAAGTTTCGAGGTGAACAGATGGTGGGAACCCCATGATCTTGCATTCTGGATGAGTTTTAGGCCAATTGAGGTTCAGTTCTTTAATTTTTGCTGATCCCTGGCGTTGATCTTGGTCCCCTGGAGTCCGCCCCTGGCCTTGGTGTCTTCAGATCGTTAAATCCATGCTTTAAACACCTATTTTCAGTTCAAGCTCATAATCACACCTTGCAGTACAAACACGGTTAAAACGGGCCATTAACAATATTATATTCGTAAATCCAGGCAATATTTGGGGTCTAATATGCAATACTTGACCCTCAACACAACCCCCAACCAGCATCTTGCTAGTCCCGAGCAAGGTATGCGAAAATAAGTTGAGACTTATAGCACAATTTCTAAGAACTCGAGTGATATTTTGAAAAACAATTCGGATACCAGGATTTCAAGATTCATAAATGTTGGGAATTACTTTCTTCTGGACTCGAGTGCATGGTAAACTTCCTAGTCCAGTTCAAAATATTAATCCACTAATTAGAAAGTTTCTAAACATTAAGATCCATGAACGTATAGTGTACTCTCGGCTCATCAATATTAAGATTCAATTCTTTATTCTCAAGATATCATTAGTAATCAACAAGAGAATTCATAATAACCAACGATTGCCTCAAAGATCATCTTTTGATTTTTCGGTATTTTTTTTTTCATTAAAAGAATGTCAAGAGGGGAATCAAATTTTCACCTATAGGGAGCAAACCTACGGTGAAACTAGTCACCCAACTCTTTCCAACTGTTAATCATGGGGAATCGAATCCACACCTATAGGGAGCAAACCCATAGTGAAGATTAATTGCCCAACCTGTTCAATTTTTATACCCTGATAGCAAGATATTTCAGGCTGGTTCCTTTCATGCTTAGTGATTACCAAATTAACCCTTCAATATCAAACTGAACACTTAATGTGGAAGCGAGATGTGACATGTGAAAGCATGACTCAATCAATGTTTATAACTTCCAATCATGGATTAATGTTTTGATCTTAATTGTGAAATCTAACAGATAACTAAATTCAAGAGTCGTAAAATTACCAACATCACGTAGCTTGAACTTCTAAATCCAGGATATCCATCAAAATCACTTCGAATTCATAAGAATTCTCAGAAAAATTTAAAAATTTTCACAATTTATTTTTTTTTCACAATTTTTGCTCAAGACTAAGAAAATACTGATTAGGTTACCTAATCTCCCACCCCCAACCTAAAATCTACATTGTCCTCAATGTAAAAGATATAAACATGCAATGCACATGGGACAACGAAAGTAAATGAGAAGTGATGGGAAGATAGTACCTGAATAACGAATCGAGAGAGATTTTCCACGAGATCACAGTATGGGAGCTGGTTAGCACGAGAGAAAAAGAAAAAGAAATATAACAAAAATACAATCCTACCTATACCACTTTCACAGGTGCTCTCGATTGCATTTAGCGAATGCAACAAGCCTTTAAACTCCTATGTTACCCCTAGTGGACGAGTTGTAGTCTCGTGAGGGTTTGCAGTAATGTTACCCACAAACATTGAACTAACTAACCTATAAAAGCGACTATCCTAAACCTATGAAATCGATAAACCTACCTATACCTCCATCAGACTAGGAGATCAGTCCTGGTAAACAGGAGAAATTAGAGGTATGGACATGTCCTCTGAATCAAATGTCTCAACAAATGGCTTTAATCGATGTTCATTTACTTTAAACTCCTTGCCATTTTCGGGATCTTTTATCTCGACAGCCCCATGAGGATAAACAGTGACAACAATGTAAGGGCCGGTCCAACGAGATCGAAGCTTACCCGGAAAGAGATGTAGTCGAGAATCGTACAAAAGGACATTCTGACCTGGCGTGAATGATTTCCGTAGAATATGTTGATCATGAAACGCCTTCATCTTGTCCTTGTAAATTCTCGAGTTTTATATGCATCGTTCCGAATTTCTTCAAGTTCATTCAGCTGAAGTTTGCGTAACGAGCCAGCGTTGTCCAGATTGAAATTTAGATTTTTGATCGCCCAGTATACCTTATGTTCCAATTCCACAGCAAATGAAAAGCCTTTCCATAGACAAGTCTAAAGGGAGATGTTCCAATAGGAGTTTTAAAAGCAGTACGGTACGCCCATAAGGCATCGGTCTATTGGATTGACCAGTCCTTACGATCAGGGTTAACCGTTTTCTCTATGATATATTTGATCTCCTTATTAGAAATCTCAACTTGTCCACTTGTCTGTGGATGGTATGGGGTGCTCACCTTATGAGAGATACCGTATTTCTTCATTAAACTCTCAAATGGTCTATTACAAAAGTGTGAGCCCCCATCACTAATGATGGCTCGAGGCATTCCGAACCGTGACAGGATATTTTCTTTCAAAAATTTAATGACCGTGCGATGGTCATTTTTGCGGCACGGAATTGCTTCGACCCATTTAGTGACATAATCTACGGCGAGCAAAATATACAGATTTTTAAATGATTGGGGGAATGGTCCCATGAAATCAATGCCCCAGCAATCAAATGCTTCAATAATAAGGATGGGATTCAAAGGCATCATATTTCGACGGGACAATGCTCTCAATTTTTGACAATGCTCAGAAGCTTTGCAAAACTCATGAGTGTCCCTGAACATAGTGGGCCAGTAAAAGCCACACTGTAGAATCTTGGTCGTGGTCTTTTTAGCAGAAAAGTGACCACCACAGGCCTGTGAGTGACAGAAGGAGATGACACTTTGATGCTCATCGTCTGGCACACATCTCCTTAAGATTTGGTCTGGGCAATATTTAAACAAATATGGATCATCCCAGAAAAAGTTACGTACCTTGGTAAAAAATTTCTTCTTATCTTGTGACGTCCAGTGTGTCGGTATGGCACCTGTAGCATGATAATTAGCAATATCAGCGAACCAAGGTGAATGAGAGACTAAACAGTTGTTCATCAGGGAACATATCATTAATATGAGTCGCCTCAAAGGAATCAGAGTTATTAAGGCGAGAAAGGTGATCAGCTACTACGTTCTCTACTCCCTTTTTGTCTTTAATTTCTAAATCAAATTCTTGGAGTAGAAGGATCCATCGTATTAGGTAGGGCTTAGAATCATTCTTGAAAAGAAGATACTTAAGTGCCGCATGATCGGTATAAATAATTATCTTGGATCCGATCAGGTAGGATCGAAATTTGTCCAAAGCGAACACTACGGCTAAGAGTTCCTTTTCCGTAGTTGAGTAGTTCACTTGGGCAGGATTTAGAGTCCTACTTGCGTAGTGAATAACGTAAGGCCGCTTATCTTTTCTCTGGCCTAGACCCGCTCCAAGAGCATAATCAGAGGCGTCGCACATAAGTTCAAAAAGAAGACTCCAGTCGGGTGACTGCATGATAGGTGTAGTGGTTAACATGTCCTTAAGCTTAGTGAAAGCTTCTTGGCACTGCTCAGTCCACTCGTATGGTGTATCCTTTTGAAGAAGATTATATAAAGGACGAGAGAGGAGAGTAAAGTCCTTTATGAATCGTCTGTAGAATCCTACATGTCCTAAGAAGGATCGCACGTCTCTGATATTCGTGGGTGGAGGTAGGTTAGAGATAAGATCAATTTTTACCTTATCTACCTCGATTCCTTTGGACGAGATGATATGCCCAAGGACAATTCCCTTTTGATCCATAAAATGACACTTCTCCCAGTTAAGTACCAAATTTTTTTCTTCACATCTTTTCAGCACACATTTAAGACTTGTTAAGCACTCGCTGAAAGATGAACCGAAAACAGAGAAATCGTTCATGAAGACCTCTAAATATTTCTCCACCATGTCAGAAAAGATACTCATCATGCATCGCTGAAAGGTGGCAGGGGCATTACATAACCCGAATGGCATCCTTCTGTAAGCACAGGTGCCATAGGGACATGTAAATGTGGTCTTTTCTTGATCTTCAGGGGCGATTTCAATCTAATTATAGCCTGAATACCCGTCAAGAAAACAATAATAGGAATGACCAGCTAGTCTTTCTAAGATTTGATCAATGAAGGGTAAAGGAAAGTGGTCTTTCCTTGTGACGGTACTCAGCTTTCTGTAGTCAATGCACATTCTCCAACCAGTCGTAACTCTGGTTGACACGAGTTTATTATTGGCATTGGCTATGATGGTGATCCCGGACTTCTTAGGAACCACCTGAGTTGGACTCACCCATTGACTATCGGATATGGGGTATATGATGCCCACTTCCAATAGTTTGAGAACCTCAGCCTTAACCACTTCCTTCATGTTTGGATTCAGTCTACGTTGTGATTGCCGAACAGCCTTTGCATTGTCCTCAAGATATATGTGGTGAGTACAAATCGATGGGTTAATTCCTTTGAGGTCCGCTATCGTCCATCCAAGAGCTCCCTTATGCTCAATGAGAGTAGATATCAGCATACTCTTCTATTCTTTCTCCAGGTGGGCAGAGATCACCACCGGGTATGTCTCATCTTGACATAAATAGACATATTTTAAATCATAGGGCAAAGGTTTTAGGTCAAGCTTCGGTGGCTTGAGGTTAGACGGTAGAGGCACTACATCAGTTTGGGGCAATTCTTCAATTTGTAGCCTCCACCGGTTAACTTCAAGTACGGTGCAGTATCCAGAATGGCACATGTCTCCTTAGTTATATCATCATCAAGATCATGGGAGTGGGCCAGGCACGTCTCTAGAGGATCAGAGGATAAGGTGAGAGGTGTTCTATCTTCTACAAAAGAATCAATCATGTTAACATCGTGGAACTCGTCATCATCCTCTGAGTTGCTGCCGTTATTGAAAAAGATATTCGATTTCAATGTCAAATTTCCAAAGGACATAGTCATGACACTATTCTTGCAATTGATAATTGCATTTGAAGTGGACAGGAATGGGCGACCAAGAATGACGGGAATTTGAGTGCTCGTGTCATTGATGGGTTCGATGTCCAAGATGATAAAATCAAAAGGGTAGTAGAATCTATCCACCTGGACCAACACATGCTCGATGATCCCTCTTGGTATACGAACAGAACGATCAGCAAGTTGTAGTGTGGTTCGAGTGGGTTTTAATTCACCCAAGCCTAACTGTTGGTATACCGAGTAGGAAATTAGATTGACGCTCGCTCCTAAGTTAAGAAGTGCGTGATCAATTCGTTAGTTCCCGATTACACATGATATGGTTGGGCAACCTGGATCTTTGAATTTTTGCAGCACATCTTGTTTCAGGATGACACTCACTTTCTCAGTCAAGGAAATCTTCTTTTGAACACTTTTTCATCGTTTGGTAGTGCATAAGTCCTTTAGAAATTTAGCATATAAAGGAATCTGTTTTACAACGTCAAGCAGAGGAATGTTGACTTTCACTTGTTTCAACACCTCTAGGATATCCTGAGAGTTAGATAGACGTTTTGGTTCAACCAACCGTTGGGAAAACGGAGCAACCGACTTCTCTAGAGGTTCCGGTTTAAATTTTTGTGGGGCGTCATTAGATCCATCATTGTTGTCCTCTTCTGGTCTTGAGACTTTTCGGGCCTAACCGGAAGGGTTTTATCAATAACCTTCCCACTCCTAAGAGTGGTGATGGATTTAGAGTGCCCCATTTGATTTGAAGAGCTGGGATTACCTATCTCGTATTGCGGTTTAGGATTGGGGATTGGTTGTGCAGGAAGCATCCCCTTTTCTATAGCCGTCATACGTGAATCTATCTTTTGTATGAAATTTCGCATTATCTGTGTCAGCTCTTGCATAGAATTTTGAGCCGGTTCTTCTTGAGGTCTCCCCTGATTTGGATTTTGACTGAAGAAACCTTGAGAGGTAGCAGTTTGTCCGTTCCTCCAACTAAAATTCGGATGATTTTTTCAACCAGGATTGTATGTATTAGAGGGTGGTCCATTGAAAGGTCTTTGATAGTTATTTACGGCATTAGATTTTTCATTCAATACTTCTCGAAAAGCAGGTATTGAAGGACAATTTTCAGTAGTATGAATGTTGCAATCACAGATGCCACAAACACTTTCAGTAACCTTTTCCTTCTTTCCTTCCATGGCCTCAAATTTTCTGGTGAGATTGGCCACCTTAGCGTTAAGATCATTATCCTCTTTCAGGAGATATATTCCTCCTTTTTTCCTTGAATGAGTCGGCCTAGAGGTAGTGTTCGTTCTTGGGTAATAGTCCCATGATTGTGTTTTTTCAGCGAGACTATCGAGGTAATCCCATACCTCGTCGATATTTTTATTGATGAATTCTCCGTTACACATTGTCTCGACCATTTGGCGCATGGAAGATCTTAGCCCATCATAGAAAAAATTCGTAATGCGCCATATTTCAAAGCCATGTTGTGGGCATGCATTAACCAGATCCTTGAACCTATTCCAACATTGGAAGAATGTTTCATTTTCCTTTTGGGCAAAGTTCATGATTGCTTTCCTGAAGGTAATTGTCTTATGATGTGGGAAAAATTTCTTTATAAATTTCCTCTGTATATCATTCCATGTGCCAATGGATCTAGGACGCAGTGAATGTAACCACGTCTTAGCTTTTTCTTTCAAGGAAAATGGAAAGAGTTTCAGCCTAATAGTATCCTCAGATACATTAGGAAAGTATAAGGTGCCTATGATTTCATCGAACTCGTTCAGATGCAAGTATGATTCTTCAGACTCAAGCCCATAGAACTTAGGAAGGAGTTAAATAACCCCTGGCTTGATGTCCATATGTCCTGTATTCTCAGAAAAAATCATGCATGAGGGCGTACTCACCCCCGCCGATTGTAAATAATCTCGTAAAGTACAAGGCGGGGGTGCCTGATGCACCTCATTCTCATCATGTACTTCTTCAATCCTTGGTTGGGGTAGTGCTTGAGGTTGATTTTCAGACATAACCTCCTCTAACTCAGGAGAATTCAAGTGGTGTCTAGTCCTACGATGGACAGTCTCAACTAATCCTCCTTCAGTCACGAGACGTCGAGTGTTGTCACGTGCCCACTGGGGCATAAAACACACTGAGCCCTCAAATTCTAACTTAAACCTAAGAGAAAGGAAGAAGAAATCTAAAAAATAAAAGGAAAAGATGGAAAGAAGTTACCAAATTTGGAGTCCTAGGTTAAGAATCTGCAAAACAAAACAAAATAAATTAATTTCTAAGAATAGAAAGTCCTAATTAAGAGTAAACTAATTTCTAGAGAAGAAGAAATTTTAAAGAAAGAAGGATTAGAAAGAGCTTACTGAATTAGAAATTTCTATCGTAAAATCCTACAAAAGAAGGGTTAATTCTAAAAATAGAAATAAAAACTTGAAACTAGCTAAACAGGACGACAGATGCTAATCTAGAAAAGGAATTACCAATTTTAGAAAGTATATATCAGAATCCTACAAAACAAGAGAAATAGATTAGTTTCTAAAAATCAGAAAAAATCTACGGTTAAAATAATCCTAATCTTAAACCAATCCTAAACTAATTAATTTCAGAAAAACGTAGCCGACAGTCCCCGGCAACGGCGCCAAAAACTTGTTAACTCCCCAAGTGCAGGATTGTGATGTAGTAATAACTCGGTAAGACCGAGGTCGAATCCCAAGGGACTGAAACTTGTACGTTATCTAAAACTAACCAGAACTAGAACTAGATTAAGATGAAATCTAAATCCAATAGAATTTAAGGAATAATGGTGGAATAATTGTTCTAAAACTTAGGAGAAATTCAGAGGAAAGGAAACTAGGGATTCAGAGGATCCAGTTGTAGAGACCAGGGAGATCTTATGCCTGCATCAAAAATCATGGAAATTATTGAACTGCCGTTGATCTAGTTTTCAAAGAGATGAAAGGTGTATGAATTAGAATGAATTCCATCACCAAACCATGCCCAAAGACTATGGCAAACAACAGAATTAAACTAATTACCACCCAATCACATGTATGCAAGTTAGGAAGGGTACCGTCATCCAACCATGCCCAGGAGACTATGGTGAACAACGGGACGTCCTGACGTCATAAACATAAAAGTAGAAGGACATGATCAAAGCCATTGCAGACCCATTGTAATTTTAGTCACAACAGACCATTAAAGACTAAAACATGCCATTAATTAAACTAGCATCAACATTAATTAAATTCATAAATTAAATAAAAAATTCATAAATTAAACTCTCCCATCTCACTGCAAGCTTCACCTCCTAGCCCTAGCTAGGAGGTTTAGCCACACATAGATGGGCTGAACATCTTAAAAGAAAATAAAATAAAAGAGAAAGAAAAGAAAAAAAAAATACAACTATCTATCTGACTCTCTCTCTCTCACGTTAAAACCCAAACCTCAGCCGTCCCAAGGATGGAATTCTCCAGCCGTGGATCCACGTCCAACCCCCAAAACTAAGCTGCACGTCCAAGCTCCCAGGCTGAATCTGCCTCTACTTCCCGTCCAGATGAGAATTTTTTCTCCCCCCGTTCTCTCCCTCTTTTATAACTATCAAAGGTCGGTGGCTGAAGAGTGTGTAGAGAGGTCGATGCACAGCTGGAGTCGGTGTAATGCTTACGCAGCCTCAGTCGCGTGCGTATGAGAAAACGCAACTATACTTGCGTTTGGATTGGTTTTTCGGGACAGTGAACGTCTCGAACTTAACTTCGACACCTAAGCTAGGGCCTTGGCCACCTTGTGAGTCTTCTGGATGGCTTAGATCATCAAAAATATCAGGATCTGGGCCATGCAACTCCCCAGAAATTTCAATTTTTCCGGACGCGAAACAGAGGTGCGCTTCTTGCGTTGGCTGCCGGTGGAGCCCATTATCAGCGTCGGTTGAAGGATCCATACCGTCCATTGAGATCTACGTGAAAAACCGGGTGGGAATAACCGGTTTCGAATCAAATAAGGTGTGGCCCATACGATCTTCTGTGCTACCGTTCATCTTGCGTGGGGCTGAGATATTCACACGTCTACTTGTATGGTGGAGAAAGGACACCTGGGCGAGATCAAGACTCCCCCTCTGAAGTGAATCAACGGTCCGGATCATTTTTTTGAACGATGCATGGGGCCCACTAAGCAGAACCGACGGTCGGTTTGCGGACGCTGAAGAAGGAAGTTTCCTTCTTCGAGTCCGGTCGGTCAAAGGTCGGTTTGACCCTGGTGGAAGTTCAGTGCACAGCCGGTGCATTTGTGTATTATGCACACACTATTTGGATAGGGTCCACTGCAATGTTTTGAGACATCCAATCCGTCCATCCCTTTTCTCATACGATTTTAACGGTTGGGACCAAAATTGAGGTACATCCAGTTATCTAGCGGGCCTGAAATTGGCGATTTATAGGCTGATCTGTCTGTTGGCCCACTTCTCGAGATCTTCAATGGTTGAAATTTAATATGTACGGTTAATTTATGGTCTCCAGGCCATGTATGAAGTTTCGAGGTGAACAGATGGTGGGAACCCCATGATCTTGCATTCTGGATGAGTTTTAGGCCAATTGAGCTTTAGTTCTTTGATTTTTGCTGATCTCTGGCATTGATCTTGGTCCCCTGGAGTCCGCCCCTTTCCTTGGTGTCTTTAGATCGTTAAATCCATGCTTTAAACACCTATTTTCAGTTCAAGCTCATAATCACACCTTGCAGCACAAACACGGTTAAAACGGGCCATTAACAATATTATATTCATAAATCCAGGCAATATTTGGAGTCTAATATGCAATACTTGACTCTCAACATTAGTTTTCTTTTTTATAATATTTTTTTTTTTACAATTTGTCAATGTTTTCACAATTTTGTTTAATTTTTTAAATTTTCTTTTTCAAAATATCATTTTTTAAAAATCTCACTTTAGTTATATAACTTTTTAAGTTTTCTTGTCAAAATACAAAATCTAGTTTTTTTTTTTTAAAAATATATTTTTTTACAATTTGTCAATTTTTTCACAATTTTATTTAATTTCTAAAATTTTCTAGATCTCTTATCATTTTTTTAAAAATCTCACTTTTGTTATAACTTTTTAAGTTTTCTTGTAAAAATACAAAATCTAGTTTTCTTTTTTAAAAAATATATATTTTTTTACAATTTGTCAATTTTTTCACAATTTTGTTTAATTTTTTAAATTTTCTTTTTCAAAATATCATTTTTTAAATCTCACTTTTGTTATATAACTTTTTAATTTTTTTTTGTCAAAATACAAAATCCAGTTTTCTTTTTTAAAAAATATATTTTTTTTTACAATTTGTCAATTTTTTCACAATTTTGTTTAATTTTTTATATTTTCTTTTTCAAAATATCATTTTCTTCACAATTTTGTTTAATTTTTTATATTTTCTTTATCAAAATATCATTTTTTTTTTTATTGAAATCATTTTTTTATTAAAATATTTTCTTTTTCAAAATATCTTTTTTTTTTATTGAAATATATTTTTTTTCAAATTTATAAACATTATTCAAAGTTCTTAATTTTTTTTTTCAAACTGTAGATTTTTATAAAATCACAGTTTTTTTTTTTAAAAACATTGTTAATTATTTTTTCTAAGCTCTTTAACTATTTTCTATTGCAGGTCGTACCTAAGCATTAGAGGCGGTTAAGGACCATCTCTAATACAGACGGTCTTCCGCGGTCCTAGAAGACAGCTAAGGACCGTCTCTAATAGAGACGGTTTTTGACAGTCTCTAATAGAGACGGTTTTTGACAGGGTAATAAAACGGCTAAGGACCGTCTCTAATAGAGACGGTCTTTAATAGTCTCAGACTACAAGTAAAAGATAGCCAATGACCGTCTCTAATACGGACGGCCAATGACCGTCTCAGATGACTGCATATAAGATGGTCGAAGACCGTCTCTAATGCAGACGGTCTTTAACCGACTCAGATGAGGTATATAAGACGGTCAAAGACCGTCTTAAATTATTTACGGACGCAGAACATTTAAAGACAATATTAGGGACGGCTCCTGACCGTCCCTAATTTTAGAGACGGTTTTCGACCGTCTCTAAAGCATCCTTAAACCAAGCAATTTTAGAGACGGTCTAGAACCGTCTCTAAATCCGTCATTTTTTTTTTCATTTTTCACGTAGTGGATATGATGTTGGATATCTCGCATGGGAGGTAATCCATCGGAAAGGTCGTCAGGCCAAATTTCTTTAAACTCATGCAGTAAGAGTTTTAGTTCATTAGGGATGTTGGTGGGATCAAGTTCTTTTCCTTTTACGATTAGTGCATAGGCTTGTCATGTTTCTTTGAATTTCTCCACAAAGTCCCGTATGATTAAGAGAAAACAACCATCCACTTTAGAAGTTTCATGTGGTCCCTCTGCATCTATAGCGGCCAATATGGTCTTCCAGTTATCCTTGACGAAGATATATATGTTATCTTGTCCTTTATGAGTGGCATTACGGTCAGATTACCAAGGTCGCCCGAGTAGTATGTGACATGCTTCCATGTCAACCACATCGCATACTATGTCATCCTTATAATGTTTGGCAATTGAAAATGGTATGGTGCTCCATTCAGTTACCTTTGTTTCGTTAACCTTCTCGATTTAACCGATTGTATATGGGGAGGGATGACACTCTGATTTCAATTATAATCTTTCTACCATTACCTTAAAGGCGATATTCTCGCTGCTCCCGCTATTGATGATCACATCATAGACTTTTCAATTCACTGTACACGTAGTTTAGAAGATGTTATGTTGGTGTGGGTATACTTCTTTTCTTGGCATGTACAATAGTCACCTCACGATGAATGATTTACCATAATCTTGTTGAACCCAACCTGACTCATCTACCTCGACTTTTGTGGCGTGCTATAGTTACTTAATACTTGGATCCTCGTTGGCATTTTTAGCACTAACATCATTGATGGTGAGGTTTGTCACTTATCGCTGGAGACAAGTATTTGACAGGTGACCCGGCTGGCCACAACGAAAGTAATGGTCTCCCCTTAGCCGAACATAGGGGTTTGGGATTCTTCTTGGACTAGCGGCAGTCGATACGCCCCTTTAGGGCCTAGTTTGCCCACTTCTTTGATCTTGGTTCACAGGTGCAAGAGATTGAGTGCGTGCTCCTACGGGCTCCTTCCCTTTGGGCTGTGGAGCTCCCTGGTGCGAACCTGCCGCAACGACCCTTGCCATAGGATAGGTCTGTGTGTTAGGACGTTCAAGTTGTGCTTCCGCCTGGGTAGCTAATTTTATTGCATCATTCATCGTCCAGATGGGTTACATCTGGATCCGATCCTGGATTGTCATACGCAATCTACCGTTGAATCGGGCGACTTGCCGCAATTCAATCTCGACCAAATCATTACGTGTCGTTAGGTGGTAAAATTCTTCTACGTATTCTCTCATCGACTGACTACCTTGTCGATAATTTTGGTATTGTTGGAATAATACCTAATCGTAATCGTTAGGGAGGAATCAGACACGTAGTAGTTGCTTCATTCGCTGCCATGTGTGGATTAGTGTTTTCATCTGCCTAGTCCGTGCGAGTTATAGTTGTTCCTACCAAGCTAAAGCTCCGCCCATCAACTTGTAGGCCATGAGCTTGACCTTTTTTACTTTAGGGATGTCCATATAATTGAAGAATCGCTCAACTTTATATAGCTAATTGAGGAAATCCTCAATGTATAATTGACCATTGAAGCTAGGGATATCAACCCGCTTCTTAAATTCTCAATCTGTTCGATCTACTCGATTGCTGCCTTGTCTAGGGTATTGGAAGATTATATCGTCGATCTCATCATCGCTGGATCACCCTTCCTCAGGAATGACCTTTGTATGCACTACCGGTACTATCTTGCGATCAGGGCGATTACCAATCTCAACAATTGGTGGTGGAGAATTACCATCAGGAACATGGAGCAACCCTAGGGCTTCCACTATACGATTCGCCAAGCGATCTGCCATGCGATCGATGGAAGCTCGCAACCCTTGCTTGGCTTCTCGCTTCTCTCGCTGCACTGCTTCAAAAGCCATTTAAAGTTGATTTCATGGAGCACCGTCCGTGGGATTATTGCCCGACCCATTGTTAGAAGCCATCGATCCAAGGAAATACCTCGCTTTGATACCAAACTGACACAAGGGAAGACGTGAGACTTCTCGAATCCTCATAGAAGCCATTGATCCAAGCATCGTCTTCCTCAAGAGGATAACTATTCCAAATCCACAAAACTTCTCTAGACTTTTCATAGAGTCTTTTCGAATCCATGAGGAAAGAAAGCAAGAAAATATAAATAAATTCGAAATTGATTGATGAGTGAGAAAAAAAAACCGAGTTCACAACCCTTTAAATAGGGATACCAAGCAATGGGAGAGAAATTAAAATCAAACTACGACTAAAACTCCTAGAATTCGCGACTTACTATAAATAGTAAACTTACTATTAATAGACGGTCGTGATGTCTACTAGTGCGCAAGGTTTTCAGCCAAAAATAGTAAGTGTCCTATTTGGCTTCACTAAGTTGTTCTCCTAATTTTTCTAAGATCTTTTTGCGCTGGGCGCAACTCCTAAAGCCCAACCGATGAAGAGTTATAATCAAACTAAAACTTACTATTTATAGTAAAAATATAATTAAAATAGGGAAATGACCATCGATCTGGCGGTATTTTACAAATCCCGCTCGCGTAACCTGGTGTAGTGGGGTTGGGTGGCTAAAGTAGCTTGTTCTAGCCCAAAATCACATATTTTACACCCAATAACTCATTCCGGATTGCGAGATACGCCTGGTTTAAGGTCCGACGGTCCGGATCACTTCTATTGTCGACTGGGCCTTTTCTTATCCATCTTGGCTATGTAACTGTCCGCGACCCTGTCTACATCACAAAGTGATATGGGAAAAAAATTTGTATGGCACCTCCCATCATATGTGCCAGATAGGCCCTGGTTGGATGATCCAAAACGTTGATATAATGGGATTAGGCTGAGTAGGCCATTCCTTCATATTGAAACATCCTAGCCATGGAATATTTAGCTCTTCTTAGGTCTGTTGGGATTGTGTGGAAATAAATTTGAATTCCACCAAACAAGACAAAATCAAACATAAATAAAAAATGCAGAAAACACAAAAATTTTATGTGAAAAAAATTCTCACGTACAACTTACTATGAAAGCAATATTATAAAAGATGGAAGAACTTACCAATTTGAACAACCTCAAAAACTTCATTGAAAACCCTACCAATGTTATTGAACCCTTAGAAACATCTTAGAGAACCCTAACCTTCCCCTACTATCAATTATACATAGTATTTATACTATCACAACTGAAATAGTAAACAAATCGCGCATTTCCGCAGAACCGCACGTGACTTTGATATATGGGACCTTTGATGGCATCAATACTCATCGAAAACTAGTTAATGATACCAAAGATCTTTCAATGCCATCGAGTATCTAACTCTAAAATTGCCTAGCAACCCATTAGAATTTTTCTGAATTTTTTCAATGGGGCTAAGCATCTGTCAATAGTATTGACATTTGCTCGATAGGATGGAGTGATCTGTCAATGACATCGAGGAACCCGGTTACATACAAATTTAAGACATTTAGACATTAATAAGGTCTTTTTCCTCAAAAGGTGAGAGCAGATCACCCGAATGTTTTTTATTTGAGAACTTCTGTACATCCATTAGGCCAGCCTTCAGCGAAAAGATTCAACCCTCCTTACATTATATGCAGCCATTAAAATTTGGTGGGCCCTTGCTGATTCAACAGCCCCAGTCGACTGTAACCAAGTCTGAAGAAACCTTTACCCTACTGCAACAACGTTCAAAGTAGCTGCATCGTTTAGACGACACGGTTACATATTTAATAACGAAGTTCCTGAGCATCAAAATATATTAAATGGAATATCACAATAGCTGCACCTTGCAGAAGCTGAACCTCAACCAAAATCAAAATCAAAGAGTGTATTCCCTTTCTCGATTTACCCAAGTCTCTCAAGAAGATGCTTCCAAAGGCAACGAGGCGGGACTTCTGGCCCACAGAAAATCGAAACAGATCCCTTAATTTTGAGGAGCCATTTTGATTTCCGCCGGTTAGGAGTTCCAATTACTTTCAATGCTACTTATTCCACGAAGGAGAGTTTCTTGCCGTCAGCTATGTTAGTAGCTGTCTCCCTAATACACAAGGTAACTTTTTGGATGACCTCCTCTGCCATGACAAATCTACTTTTAAAGACTTCCATTTCTATTCAACCAAAGCTCCCAGAGAATTATACATGGGACAATCCCCTTCAAACAACTGAATTGGGAAGAGTTACAGGCAGTGCTGCACCTTTTGGAGGAGCCTTTGGTGGAATAAAATACGTGTACACATGAAATTAAGCCAGGTCAAGCTAGGCCAAACAGGTTGAGGCTATAATGACTCCAGTCCAAGCATGGCCCAAATCTTGAATTGGCAATACATGTCAAGCCCAAGCCCATGGGCTAAGCTAACAGGTCAAAGCCTAGTCCAAGTAATGTGAGGCTCATGGAGCTGGGAGAGCTATTCAGCCCATTGCCACCCATAAATCCAAACCATTGGTCTATTGAGTTCGACTTGGACTTTCTAAGATTGGGAGATTCCTGCAGCCAATATTTAAAATCTTCATTAGAGTCATGTGCAAGAATTTGAGTCAATTTAAAAGTTAATTATTATTTTTAGTGAATTTCGAAAAAAAAAAATTCAATTTTGAAAAAATTTCAATTTTAGAGTTAAAAGGTTTCTATCAATCATCTTTGTTACTTTGGAAACAGACTATTTATAATTCCATTAATAGTATCAATTTTGTTTGTTTTTAGAGATTTCTAGAGATGAAGATGATGATTTCCTCTATCTTATTTAAGCACTCGGTACATTTATCCAGTGGGAATCAACTTATGAATAGATTGGACGGCATTTAAACATCATGTGGGCCGTAGGAAGGTTTCAATGGTGGGCTTTTCCATTCCTACTATTTCCTGTGGTGTGCCTTACTTATTTTTGGATTTGCCTTGAGTTGGAAAAACTGATAAACTGATGACGGAGTGGATGCCGTTCAAAAATTGCAGTGGGCCCCATAGAGCTTGGGATTACAGTAGGCCTGGCATTGGGCAGGCCCAGGCCTACATTTTTAGCAATTTGGAACTGATCCGGCCAGCCCTGTTCAAAACTTTGATTTAGCTAGGCCCAGGTCCAGCTATTGCCATCGCTAGTTATAGGGGCTCCTTGTAAGCTATAACCTGGGGTTACAGGAAATTTGTGCCAGTGGTAAAGGAGATAAAAAGGATCTTGGATCCGATGTGGTTGGGTCATAAGGACTGACATGTAGGCCCAATGTTCCATATTCCGGACCATTGTACTACTCCATCCATCCATGCCCAAGATAATGCTGATCATTCGATATTAGTTAGCACATGTGAGCCAAGAATTCAATGGTCACAGACGGGTGAATTTGTAAGGACTGGTTGATGTAAGATGTCGTATCGATGCATTTTTAGTATGGTTCGATCAAAAGACAGTGAACATAACTTTTGATCTAGGTATTGTTCCGGAAAGCACAACCTATTAAGCTTTATTGCAACAGGCCATCTGGGATGAACCGACCCATTTAATGGGTCGAATTTGTCTGTTTTCGCCAAATAATGTGCGCTTTCAGCTCAAAAATGAAAACTTAATAAAAATTATTATTTTTAGTAATTCCGGTTTTTATAATATTTTCTTTTTTTTAGAGTTTTAGATTTTTCCTTACTTGTAAAAGTTTATTTTGAATTTTTATTTTTAAAAATTAGGCTTTAGAAGAGTTTACTAGAATTGAGATTTTTATTAAAATTAGAATTTTGATATTTTTGATAAATAAGAATTTTGGTTATATTTTTTATTTATTAATAGTGTAACATGGACACATATACATTAGACAATTATCGAGGAAGCTATTTTTGAATTTGTCATAATTATTTTTATTTTTATTTTCTTGGTGTATTCAAAAAATCTATGTAAGAGTCCAAAGAAGCTCCATAGATTCAAAGTAGTTATCCCCGAGGAAGATGGTGATCGACCTCATCACGTGCATCCATTCGTCACTAGTTGAAGAGATTCGTAGGGAGAAATATCCAGTAACTAGGCTTGATTTTAATAACTTCAAATCAATCAAACGCATTTGTCATCTACGTATCTCTCCTTTTGGTCTTCTCTTTAAAATTAAAGTTAATATCATCTCTCCATGTGACTTGGGTGGTCTGGATTGGCTGGCAATGGCCTGGTGGGCCTTGTTCTGATTTCGAAAGCTTCTAATCAGTCAAATTTATATTTCTCTCAACCCCCGTTCTCCACCGTCTTTTGAAATTAAGAGCTTCAATGGATACAAAGCATCTAATGCATGATAATAAGACTAATATTTTACATTATTATTTTAAGAGAAGACGTCCACATACACCCTATGCCATGGATGGCTTGGATAGGTTGCCAATGGTGGAACGTGTCCTGTCCTGACTATAACAGCTTAAAATATCTCTCATTCCCGCGTTGAAATTAAGAGCTTTGATGGCTCTAATATGATTAGACTAAAAGGATATATTAAGTAACAATTCGAAGTAGAAATTATTTATTACTTTTCAAGAAAAAAAGAAAAGAAAAGAAGAAGCGGTAAATATTGAATTGTGGGGTCATGCAGTATGTTCGTGACAACCAGGCCATCGTTATCATTTGAAGCAAAACCCTATCAGATCCAACCATAAGGTGGACCAATCCATAAAATATCAGATCCAACTATAAGGTGGACCAATCCATAAAATATAATATATAGACCACTCAAAAACATCCATTCACGTGTGGCCCATCTAAAGATTTGATGGGCCAGATTTTTGGTTCGTGTGACCACCATGCTCGGTTGCATATATAAGTTGGACGGATTGGATATTATACACGTACCATGTGGGCCCAACGATTCTCAACTTCACGACTTTTAAAGAAAAACTAAATTAGATATTTTGGTAATTTCCTCATTCAAAACGTCTCCCTCAGAAATCTCGATTGGTGCAGACATTAGTTAGTAAAATGGAAATTCCATGGAATTTCACAGTAAAAATCCCTAAAGGGCATGCTCCTTGACTGATGGCTTGGATAGGACGGGTGCACCCTGCGTGCTGATGGAAAAGTTTCCAGCATCCAATAAAATATATTGTCTTCTCTCAATCCTTCCTTCTCTCCCCTTTGAAATTAAGGGCTTCGATGGTCAAGAAGCTTCTAATATACATACTTCAAAATCCCAAAAACTCCGTGTCCAGTCAGGTCAGGTTTACTCGAAGACTACGCTGAGTTTTGAGTTGAGTCAACGACTTCCAGAGCATGCCCTTTAGGGATTTTTGCGGTGAATGTTGCAGCCATATCCATGTCCTCTCATATGATAACTTTATTCTTCTCTTCCCCTTCTTTGAGAGAGCCCATCTATCTCTCGGTGGTTTATGTGCGCGGATGTATTTTGTGAAGAAGGCCTCTCTGAAATGAGATAGAAGTTCTTAGCAGATCGATTCGATGGCCCTGGGCCACAGTGGGAGATTTCAATGCGGTGGCAAGTAGTGATGAAAGGAGAAGTCTTCGTGCCCCTGATGGGATGAGTATGGAGGAATTCTCAGGGATGATAAATAATTCTAGTCTTCTTGATGTAGGGTTCGTGGGAAATTGGTTTACATGGTGTAACAACCGTCAAGGTACTGCCCGTGGGTGGGCGAGATTAGATAGAGCGCTTTTAAATTCCAGTTGGGTGACAAAGTTTCATCTGTTCCACGTCAAACATCTTCCCAGGGTCAATTCAGATCATGCGCCGCTGCGGCTCGTTTTTCCTCCCTCTCAGCAACCTTAGGTCAAGCCTTTTAAATTTCTTAGGATGTGGAGTCTACACAACTCATTCCGTCAACTGATCCCAAAGGCATGGGAGGGTCGCTGCTCATCCCAACCATTGATTAATGTCCAGGTAAAACTCAAGAAATCCAAACAATTGCTTAGAGTGTGGAACAAGAAAATTTTTGATAATATCTTCCACCAAATCTAGAAAACGGAAGAAGATTTAGAGGGACTTGACGTTAGGATGCAATCTTCCCCTACGATTGATCTTTCAAGTCAATTTCTCGAAGTGAAAAACAAGTTAAATCGCCTTCAACTGATGGAAGAGGTGTTCTAAAAGAAAAAATCCAAAAACTCTTGGCTTAAGGAGGGAGATCGAAACACTAATTTCTTTCATGCTTTGGTTAATGAAAGAGTTAGAAGGGCTTCTATCAACTCTATTACAACTGCGGCTGGGGTTACTGTCTCATCTACTCCCGACATTAAAGCTGAAGCGGTTCACTTTTTTGAAGATCTGTTTAAAGTTGATCCCATCAGCGAGCACCCGGACTTTCTCTAGGTTATTCCCCGCGTCATCACCCAGCTTAAAAATGACACTTTGTTGACCCCCCCCCCCCCCCAAAAAAAAAAAAATCTCTTGAGGAGGTCAAAGCGGCTGCCTTTTCTCTGTCCAAAGATGGGGCAGTGGGGCCTGATGGATTCTCCACGGGTTTCTATTCGTCTTGCTGGGATATTGTTGGAGAGGATGTTTTAGCTGCTGCAAAGGATTTCTTGGCAGGGTCATCCCCGTTCCCTAGAGCGTTCACCTCCAACTTCATCTGCCTTATCCCTAAATCGCAGTCTGCCTCAACTTTTGCTGACTTCCGACCTATTAGCCTTTGTAATGTTATTTATAAAATCTTTGCTAAATTGTTAGCCAATCGGTTGAGTCTTCTATTGCCTAAGATGATCCCGCAGGAGCAAGGCGCATTCGTTCAAGGGAGATCGATAGCAGAAAACATTGCTCTTGCTCAGGATGTGATTTGAAATATCAACAAAAAAGTTAGGGGCGGAAATCTCATCATCAAATTAGACCTTGAAAAGGCGTATGACAAGGCGAACTGGGGCTACCTCAAGCAAGTTCTCTTCAAATTCGACTTCGATCAGCGGTGAGTTCAGCTTATGGAAAATTGTTGGGGTAATAACTCGTTCTCCATTCTCATCAACGGAGAACTGACGGGATTCTTTAAGTCATTCCGAGGTTTGAGACAAGGGGACCCTCTCTCCCCTGCTTTGTTCATCATCGCAATGGAGTCCTTTTCAGCAAATCTCAACCTTATGATCGCTAGCAGTGGTTGTCAGCCTTTTGCAATGTAGCAGGGTAGCCCTATCACCTCTCATCTTCTATACGCTGACGACATTCTGCTATTTACCAATGGAAAGAAGGAAAACCTCACCCTTATCAATCAGTTCCTGACCTTATTTCAAGAAGCTTCAGGTCAGAAAATTAGCTTGCGAAAGAGCACCTTCATTTTCTCCAAGGCGCTTCCCCTCTCTAGGGTAAGAGTCACAGAGTGAATCCTGGGTTTCAAGAACCGATAGTATCACTTATTTGGGCGTTCCTCTTTGCATCGGCAAGATTAGAGCTCCAGCTTTTCAATTTCTGGTAGACAAGGTGGATAGGAAGATCTCTGGTTGAGCAAGTAGGCAGATCTCCCAGGCTGGTAGGGTAACATTAATTCGACATGTCTTGGGTTGCTTTCCCATTCATATCATGGCTGGTATGCACATCCCATGTCAGGTGTTAGAGAAGCTGGAAAGAAGCTTTTTCAATTTTTTTTCGGGCTGGGCTGAAGGGAAAAGAAAATTCCACTGGGTGGCATGGGCTAGGATTGCAAGACCCGTCGAGGAAGGAGGGCTGGGAGTTAGGAGATTAAAAGAAGTGATGGACGCCGACTGGCTTAAGCTAGCTTGGTCAGTAAAATTTGGAGATCAGCCGGGTCCTTAGGGGAAACTCATGCGTAGCAAACATGTTAGAGCTATCTCTTCAAATGTCCTTCCTCCGCCTTCCTCTAACGCTTCTCCTCTATGGAAAAGAATTAGATCCTTGCTGCCTCTATTGATGGAAACAGTCTTGTGGAGTGTGGGACAAGGCGACAGAAATTTTTGGTCTGAAAACTAAATGGGCAGGGGGCCCCTCCACCATCAGATTGACTCTCTTATTCCCCCAGAGTTGCAAGATTTAAAAGTAAAGGATGTTATTGGTTCCTCTAGGCCACTCCCCCCCTCTCGGGTCCTCACTATCCTTCCTCAATACATTACTGAGGAAATCTTTAATGGGGGATTTGCTACGTCAGATGCGAACTCAGATTGCATTTGGCCTCTCGAGAACTCAGGGTCGTTCTCCCTATGGTCAGCCTGGGACCTGTTGAGAACGTCCTCCCCTTCTATTACTTGGGCCAGCTGGATCTAGCATGCTCAGCTCCCCCCAAAATTCTCAGTCTTCATGTGGAGGCTCCTCTTAAAGGCTACCCTTGTGGATTCCCGTGTCCAAGCTAAAGGTGTTGCTCTTGCATCCAGGTGTTCCTGCTACCTTGAAGTCGTATATGCTAATCCACAGTCGGAGACAGTTGAGCATTTTTTCCTGTTCGGTCGGCAGGCGAGGTTTCTCTGGATCACATTTGGTCAGTGGTGTGGAGTTCCCCCTCTGGTTCACAACTCTATCCTTGAGAAATTGGCTCACTGGAGATCAGCAGCAGTGCCAGATGCAGCGCCTAAGAAGGTCAGATTTTTACTCCCTATTCTCATCCTTTGGGAGCTCTGGCTCTCCAAGAATGAGGCAATTTTTGGCAACTCGCCTATGTCCACCAGGAAATCAGTGGTCCGCGTCAGATGGTGGGCAAAGTGCATCTTTGGGGTAGAGATTTTGGATAGTTCTGTGAGACCCCATTGTCCTCCTTCCTTGAAATTGGTTGGCTTTCAGTCTCGTGATGGTGAGGTCCTGGTTAAATGGAGATTCCTATCCCCTAGATGGGTAAAATTAAATGTCGATGGTTCGGCTCTCACTAATCCTGGGCCGTCAGGTGGGGGCGGGGTTTGCCGGAATGCCTCCGGTGCTTTCTTATTTGGTTTTTCGGTGGCCTATGGGGTTGGTCCTAACAATTTAGCGGAGCTTCGTGCGATTCATGATGAGATGGTGCTATGTTTGGAACAAGGTTTGGATAGGGTTATGGTTGAGTCGGATGCAAAGTTGGTGATTGCGTATGTCACCTCTTCCACCAAGTTTCCTTGGAAATGGAAACCTTAAATTTCAAGAATCAACTGTCTGCGGCGGCTGGGCCAGTTTTCCTTCTCCCACATTCTGAGAGAGGGGAATGGTCCCGCAAATGGCTTGGCACGTGTTGGGAGTTTGCACCAAGTATCTTCCATACGCCTACTTTCCATAGCGCTTCCGTCTCATATCCGTGGGATGCTCGTCTTGGATCGGCTCAGGATTGGGACTATTCGAGTCCCCGGTTAGTTTTGATGTAGTCGTTTCTTACTTATCTGTCTAGTTTCCGTTGTATATAGGGGTCATTCAATGCCCTTTATGATAAGTTCCCTCAACTTATAATGTTGGTTGAGAAGGGACCTGAAAATTTTCTTCGGTGTTTTGCTCTGTAAGACTTTCTTATATGTAAGATTTAGCCTTTTATATTGTTATCTTAAGTGAAGCCTTGATCCATCCACCCGATAATTTGGATGGCTTGAATGGGCTGGAAGGATCAGGTTGGCCAGCAGGTTCGATTTGCTTCCTAACATGGGTGTAGGGCATACTTAATAGGTTGTGGCTTGTCTACAGTCAGGAATGTAAGAAGGGTTTAAGTAAATGAGTCAGGCTTAGCTTGCCTAACCATAACTGACCAGACGCTTGGAAGAAGCTTTTAAATAGTAATATAAGTCTTTAAATCCCTTGACCCAATGTTCTTCCATGGACCATCACTCATCTCGGCTAGTAAAGCTGGTACTAGATAAAATGAAAATGCCCAAGAAACAAGAATCAAACTCATATTAGGGTTGGTGGTGCCCCTCTAACGATAGAGTAGACAATAGATTGTTGTTAAACCCTTTATTTATTTATTTTTTATTATTTTATTTTTTGTTAGCTTGTTAGTACACAACACTGTCAGTTCACACTTCACTATTAGCCACCCCCTAGGTATCGATACCAAGACCTTAGTGTTAAAATGAGGTATCTTTCACTCAGTCTACCACTTGAGCTATGGATCAGGGTGTTTAAACCCCTCATTATATAATACTTATATTGAATATTAATTATTTTAAATATTCTTTACAATTATGAAAATGATAATTTATAATTATTAATAAATATCAAGTTGAGTTGAGTGGAGCCATTGAGTTGATCCGAATTGAATGAACATCAAGTTGAGTTGAGTTTTAAGGTTTTTAAACTATGGCTTTTTAAAATTCGAGTGCGGTTACCTCCATCAAATTGGACCTAGTTAAAATTAGGAAGGTTGGCCAACTCAGCTCAGGTTGAGTATATATACTTTTAAGAGAAATATTATATATATTAAATATGAATTGATTATTTTAGCAATGGAGTAAGGTTACCTAAGCCATGTGCATGTATGAAAGCACATTTCTACGTCATGCATGTGTCGACATGGTGCATGTATCCACAATGTAATCCATCCATCAAGTTGGCTCGACTATCTAACTACAAACATATATTCAAGTCTGGGTTGAAGACTCGGACCTAAAAGTAGTCAGATCAGGCAAAATGCGAGTCCATTTAGCCTGGTGATAGGTATTATAGTACTTAACCTGAACTCAACCCTGTTGACAGCCCTACTCATCTCTTCCATAAATACAAATGAACTCTTTCATGAATCATACAACAATGATCATGATAACGCAACAATACAACAATTTTATCAATTATGGCAATCATAACAATCATATCATCTATCTTAATTGTACAAGTATGAGATATGTTGGGATTTACTTACCTATTCTTAGTAGAGCTATATCCACTGAATAGTTGTATGCTTTGAGATATAGAATCCGAATTCTTATAAAATTATTTAACAAACCACGAATTTACCTTAACTATTCCATCCAATGGGATCCGCTTCGATCAAAATAAGATGACCCACTAGTCTTATTAATCCATTACTCAATTTGAAAATCAACAGAGAACTTTCGATCCATCGACCATAGTTCGATGAAATTTTGAATTTTAACACCCCAAGTTTCTAGATAATTTTGGTCACTTTCGATTGATTGAATCTACCCATTGATCAATCAAAATAAGTCATGTTTAATTCAATTTGCTCGTTGGACATATTTTGTTATTCTTGATTGGTACCATCAATTAATCGAGATCGCTCAATCAGACCATATTATGATTTTTCGAAGTTGGTTGCTCAACAAAAATCAACTTGTTCAATCAATCAAACACTAACTTCGATCGATCGACCGAAGTCAATTAGATTTTGTTCCACAATCCAATTTCTCTCTCTTTCGATAATTTTTTCACAAGAAGTTAATTATTGCAGTATTAGGGATCAACCCATTGACTTATTCTTCCACCAAGATTGCCTCTACCAATTATTTTAAGTATTTGATTTTATTAATAGTCATAAAATTAAATTATTAATATTAATTAGTCCGATTCTTATATGGTTCAAAATTCAAGGTCATTACAACTTTTGCCCCATTCCAAAAGATTTCTAGGGATGGTCCGGCCACGGGCCCAAGAAATGGACCGTTGGATCCTTGAGTCATGGGTGCTACTTTTACCAACTGAAAACCGAAATATCATGCCCAACTCCTCGTGTCAAAGAATCCATGATTCTCGGTGTAATAAACTAAGTTTTCTGACCATTTATAAATGATGGCATTTATGTGGTACTGGTACCACCGCAACTTATTGTGGTACGGGCTGTTGTGAGGCCTGCGTCAATAGTGAATCAGATCCATCCGTCCATTCCATCCATCATTCAGTTCTCGGCTATTGGATCAAAAGGCCCAAATGACAATCCAGGTAGGCCACACCAAAAGGAACAGTTTTGTGGGGAAACTCAATGTTTAAAATAACAATTAAATAGCGTGTAACGCACGTATTATTCACCCCGCAGAAGCTTGAGGCATAAGCTATGGAGTGTGTACCACAAGCTACGCACTACTTGTAAATTTTTAATTAAAGTAATAGCAAATAGTTAAATATATATAAAAATTAGCCACTGAACTGATTTAATACCATTTCTCACTTCTAAATTTAACTAATTATTAAAAGTATTAGTTGACTTTATTGTTTGACTGATAAATACCATGTACAGCGGACAGGTTACATGTTACTTAGGCTATTTTGATGGGTACCGTAGGTAGACAAGCTATTTAAAACACACCCGTTACCATGCGAGTACACCTGTTATATATTAAAAGTAGGAAAAATGACCAAAAAAAACTACCCACATACATTTATATAGAATTACATTGTGGGACTTTTTTCACAAAATTTCCCAATAAGCTACTCTATGGTTTAAGCATTATTATTGGAGTAGGTTGGATTTCTTAACAGAAGGTGGGGTTTGCTGTGCGAGCAAAGGAGTTAGCAGTTTGGGTGAACCCCACTATAATACTTACGTGAAATCCACCAGACTACCAAGTGAATCACCTTTACGTTAGGGCCGGGGTCTAAAAATTAGCCCCATTCGTAATTTAGGTTCACTACACGGTAAGAAATAGTATACATGGGAGCACTCACCCTCCAAATAGCTTCCTTTGATGTGGTCCATTTGAATCATAGATGAGTCTAGTCTAATGTTTAGGTCTCAACATAAATTTTAATGTGGCATCTAATGGTTGGAGGGGACTTCATATAATCATCACAATGGGGCTTAATGTTATTTTTTAGTGTGGCCCATGAATCATAGATCAGCCTTGTTTTTTGTCCCTGACCCAATATGGGTCTACACATGTAATAGTCAAAGTATTTTACCTACACATTATGGTAGCCCTGAAAAAAATAAATAAATAAAAATTCAAGGGAGGTAACTCTCTTCCAACTGTTAAAAGAAAAACTGAGATTTAAAGTATTTTTATGGGACACCCACTCTTAGTTTTCTAAGGGCTCACTGTGATGTGTATGAGAGATACACCTGGAACATTAGATGTGTGATCTCAAGTTAGACCTAGGGCAAAATTAGGTAGACACGTGGTTTAGGTACGCCACACCTAAGAAAATATCTAGGAGAGACATCTGGCCTTGATTTTTACAAGTCCTACTGCGTACGATTATATATATGAGATCCACCACAACCATTAGATGCCACACTAGAATTAATTCTTGGAGCCTAAACGTTAGTCCCATCTGTGTTTAGGTGGGCCACACAACGGAAATAATTTGGGAAGTTTGCCTTTACAATTTTTCCAATCACCTAGTCTACATAAATCACAAAAGAGGCAAATTTTTTAGGCATAGGGTCTAACACGGTGTTAAACACCTACTTGTTTGGGTGGACTTCACACTGAGCCGTTGGCTGGCACTGTTAACCGCAACTTTTTGCTTGCACGGCTAACCTCAATTTTTAATATGAAATCTAATTGGAAGGTACTCCAATGATAATTAAATTAATACGGTGACTTATTGAAAACCTTTTTAAAAAAGTGGGAATGTTATTTCTATATCAAGCATGTTTATATATATATATATATATATATATATATATATATATATATATATATATATATATATATATATATATATATATATATATATAGCTTGAGTTTAAAGAATCTACTAGCCTAGAAGCGCCCTGTATAGCTTGAGTTTAAAGAATCTATTATCCTAGAAGCGCCCCCCAGTGGGATTTCACCACCTATGGTACTGAAACCCCATAACTCATGCTGAAACTCCCGAGAGTCTACCACTACGGCAATGATATAAGGACCCAAAGGGCACTCACTCATATGGTACTAGTACTACCACAGCTAGTTGTAATACGAGCTGTTGTGAGGTCTACGTCCAATTTGAATCAGATCCAGCCTGCCCATCCGATGCGTCCTTCAGTTTTAGGCCATGAGATTGAAAGGTCTGAATGGAAACCCAGGTGGGCATGATGAAAGGAACAGTTAGGTTGGAATGTCCGATAAAAAAAAAAAAATCTTCCCCACAATTTGTGGGCCCACTGTGTTCTATATATGTCATCTAATCTATTCATTAGATGTGCCCCACTAGAATAAAGGGACATGAAAAATCAGGCCATTACAAAATTAAGGTGGAACACACCACGTGAATAAATAATTTTTAGGAATGATTTACATTGTTCCCTGCGTTGTGGCCCACCTAATTTTTTGATTGGCCCTTTTTTTTTTTTTTTTTGGTTTCTACAATGAGTTGGAGTGGAACAACATGATGGAGAAGGTGTTGAGAATATGGAGCCACATTGGGGCCGCCTTGGACCGGTCGTAGGACGGCTACGACCGATCGTGGGGCCTGGTCGACCGGTCGTGGGAGGCGCTCGACCGGTCGTATGTTCGAGCCCTGTCACGACTCAAAGTCTAGCGAGTTGTGCTGTTTTTTTTCTGAGGCCTAGGACTGGTCGTAGGAGAGATAGGACCGGTCGTAGGGGTCTACGACCGGTCGTAGGGGAGCCAAGACCGGTCGTAGGTTACGCAGTTTGTTCTGCGAAACTGCGGATTTGAGTCCTTTCGCAACCGGGATGCGGAAAGAAAGTTGCCTAAACTATAAATAGGGATTCCTACGATTTTTCTAAGGAATGCATGAGATTAGGAATATTGAAAAACATTTCTAAAGGTGTGGGCCAAGGGTTTTCTATATTCTTCCAAGGGAGAGGTTAATATTTTGCCTTGTAATCTTTGTTTCTTCATAATGAAAGTTTGCATCCGTGGTTTTTTACCCTAGTTTGGAGTTTTTTCACGTATATCTTGACTTGTGGTTTGTTTGGATTGTTTTGATCTGTTTCTAGTTTATATTTCTTTCTGTTTGTCGTTTATGGGTGAGGCCTGAGATTGGATCTCAGCCCACTGCGTTGTTGGCGTGCTGCGCAACAACTGGTATCAGGGCTATTGGTTTAGTTCTATTGGGAGCGATAGCGGAAGATGAAAAAACTAGAATTGAGAAGTTTGATGGTTCAAACTTTGCCTTCTGGAATATACAGATGGAGAATTATCTGTATCAGAAGGACCTCTACATTCCTCTAGAAGGAAAAGAGGAGAAACTAGAAAAGATGACAGATGATGAACGGTTTTTACTGGATAGGAAGGCTTTATGAACGATCCGACTCACTTTGTCTAAGTGCGTCGCCTTTAATATATCCAAGATGAAAACGACAAAAGAATTAATGGAAGCCCTAGCGACCATGTATGAAAAGCCTTCAGCATCCAACAAGGTTCATCTTATGAAACAGCTATTCAACATGAAGATGTCAGATGGTGGGAGCATGGCTAAATATCTAAACGAGTTCAATACAGTCACGAGTCAGTTGGAATCCGTTGGCATTATTTTTGAGGATGAGGTCAGGGCACTATTGATCTTATCCAGTCTGCCAGACAGTTGGGATGGTTTGGTGATTGCTGTGAGCAATTCTTAAGGGTCGACAAAGCTGAAATTTGATGATGTAGCCGGTCTAATTCTCAGTGAAGAATCTAGAAGAAAGGCATCAGGAGTTTCAGAGGATTCGGAGAATGCTCTAAACATTGAAGGAAGAGGAAGATCGCAGAACAGAGGAGGCAATAAACACGGGCGTTTCAAGTCGAGGAAGAAGTCTAAGGGACCGAAAGACAAAGACGGGTGTTGGCATTGCGGTAAGAAGGGGCACATGAAACTTGATTACAGGGCACTCAAGAAACAAGAAGGACGCTCTCAAGGCGGGAAGGATTCAGTGAATCTGTCTGAGGAGAGCGACACAGAGGCGTTGATCTTGTCTCTTGATGTAAGGAATGAGTTATGGATTATAGACTCGGGTGCTTCGTTTCATGCCACTTCATGTAAGGAAGTTTTATGTGATTATGTGTCAGGTGACTTTGGGAGAGTCTACCTGGGTGATGATGAGCCGTGCTGTATTGTTGGAAAGGGTGACGTTCAGGTCAATCATAAAGACCGAACGGTTTTGAAACTGAAGGATGTCAGACATGTACCGAGTTTGAGAAGGAATCTGATCTCAGTGGGGCAGTTGGCCGATACCGCTTATGTGACGACATTCACCAGTGATTCCTAGAAGATCACAAAAGGTGCCTTGGTGATCTCTCGAGGTAAAAATGAAGGCAGTTTGTACGTGACTTCAGGATCGTATGGTTCACTCTCAGTCGCATCAACTGGAGTGAATGGGCAGTTATGACATTAGAGGTTGGGACATATGAGTGAGAAATGGATGAAAGTGCTGTTGTCAAAAGGAAAGCTACCAGGACTGAAGTCTCTTGACTTGGAATTCTGCGAGGACTGCATATATGGTAAGCAGAAGAGGGTAAGCTTCAAGAAGACAGGACGCGCTCCAAAGACGCATCTATTGGAGCTTGTACACACTGACGTGTGGGGACCGACACAGGTATCATCTCTTGGTGGCTCATGTTATTTTGTTTCCTTTATTGATGATGCTATTAGAAAACTGTGGGTTTATTTCTTAAAGCATAAATCTGATGTATTTGATGCGTTTAAGAAGTGGAAAGTTATGGTAGAAAATGAGACAGGTAAAACAGTAAAGTGTCTCAGATCTGATAATGGAAGAGAATATTGTGATAAGAGGTTTGAGGAGTATTGTGCAGCAAGTGGAATCAAACATCAGAAAATGATTTCAGGGACATCACAGCAGAATGGTGTGGCTGAGCGCATTAACAAGACCATCCTTGAGCGCACCAGGAGCATGAGGTTACATACAGGGTTGCCCAAGACCTTTTGGGCAGATGCTGTAAATACTGCCGTATATCTTATCAATAAAAGTCCCTCAGCATCATTGGATGGTGGGCTACCAAAAGAAACATGGACTGGGAAAGAAGTGAACCTTACACATCTCAGAGTGTTCGGTTGCACTTCATATGTTCACATTGATGCAGAGCATAGAAACAAGCTGGATGCGAAGTCCATGAGGTGCACGTTTATAGGCAACGGGCAGGATGATTTTGGCTACAGGTTTTGGGATGCAGAAAAAAAGAAAATTATCAGAAGCAAGGACGTAGTCTTCAATGAAAAAGTGATGCATAAGGACAGTGTGAAAGAAAATAAGGTCGAGAAAAAGGAATTCGTAGAGTTGGAAGAGTTACCGGACATGGGTGTTACAGCGCCACAAGATGATCATGCACAAGAGCATCATGAGGCAAAGCCACAGACACCGATTTTGAGGAGATCCACTCGGTAGAGGAGACCCACGGTACGATACTCACCCTCCTTACATTATCTACTGCTGACAGATAATAGTGAGCCAGAGTGTTTTGAAGAGGCATTACAGTCAGATACACGGGTTAAGTGGGAGCAAGCCATGGATGAGGAGATGGACTCTTTTGAGTCTAATCGTACTTGGGAGCTAGTCACTTTACCTAAGGGTAAGAAAGCTCTTCATAACAAGTGGGTTTACAGACTGAAGGAGGAGCATGATGGTTCAAAACGGTACAAGGCGAGACTGGTTATAAAAGGATTTCAACAGAAGGCAGGTATCAATTTCACTAAAATATTTTCACCGGTAGTGAAAATGTCTACGATTCGTATGGTCTTGAGTATAGTGGCTACAGAGAACTTACATCTGAAGCTGCTAGATGTTAAGACAGTCTTTCTTCATGGAGATCTTGAAGAAGAAATATATATGCATCAGTCGACAGGATACGTGGCACCAGGTAATGAGAACGAGGTGTGCAGACTGAAGAAAAGTCTATATGGCCTGAAGCAGGCCCCAAGGTAGTGGTACAAGAAGTTCGATAGTTTCATGTCGGGAAACGATTTTAGGAGATGTCATGCAGACCATTGTTGTTACTTGAAGAAGTTTGATACGTCATACATCATCCTTCTTTTGTACGTTGATGATATGCTTGTGGCCAGTTCAAACATGAAGGACATCTCAGATCTCAAAACTCAGATCTCAAAAGACAACTTTCTAGAGAATTTTTCATGAAGGATCTAGGAGCTGCAAAATAAATCCTAGGCATGAGGATAAAGCGTGACAGAGAAAACAAGAAACTGTTTTGGTCACGGGTAGAGTACATAGCCAAGGTATTTGATCGATTCAATATGGGAGGTGCTAAGCTGGTTAGCACTCCATTAGCCAACCACTTTAAGCTATCTAAGGAGCAAGGTGCAAAGACGCAGGAGGAACGGGACTACATGGCCAAGTCCCATATGCGTCAGCTATTGGGAGTCTCATGTATGCTATGGTGAGCACGAGGCCAAACATTGCTCAAGAAGTGGGAGTTATTAGCAGGTTCATGAACAATCCCGGGAAGAAAAATTGGGAAGCTGTGAAGTGGATCCTCAGATACCTGGTGGGTACTAAGGATGTAGGGCTGTGTTATGGTAGATCGAAAATCAATCTGCAAGGCTACGTGGATTCAGATTTGGCAGGAGATATCGACAGCAGAAGAAGCACTGCGGGTTATGTCTTTACTCTGGGCAGTGCTGCAGTCAGTTGAGTCTCTCGGTTACAGAAGATAGTATCTATCAGTACGACAGAAGCAGAATATGTTGCGGCTACAGAAGCATGCAAGGAGATGGTGTGGATGCAAAGTTTTATGGAAGAATTGGGTAAGAAGCAAGTAGATTGCAAGCTGTACAGTGACAGTCAGAGTGCAATACACTTGGCTAAGAATTCAGCCTTTCATTCAAGGATCAAGCATATTGCCATCAGATATCACTTCATACGTTCGTTACTGGAAGATGGATCGATTATTCTGGAGAAGATTCATACAAGTGAGAATTCTGCAGATATGTTGACTAAGGCGGTCACAAGGGAGAAGCTGAAGCTCTGTTCAGCTTTGATTGGTCTTCAGACTTGAAGACAGGGAGGTGGTGCACTCTGGATGAAGAAGACGAAGGTTTCTAGCAATGTGTCTCTAAGTGGAAGATTGTTGAGAATATGGAGCCACATTGGTGTCGCCTTCGATTGGTCGTAGGGCCTGGTCGACTGGTCGTGAGGGAGTCACCACCGGTCGTGGGAGGCACTCGACCGGTCGTAGGTTCGAGCCCTGGCACGACTTAAAGTCCAGTGAGTTGTGTTGTTTTTTTTCTGGGGCCTAGGACTGGTCGTAGGAGAGCTAGGACCGGTCGTAGGGGAGCCAGGACCGGTCGTAGGTTACGCAGTTTGTTCCGCGAAACTGCGGATTTGAGTCCTTTCGCAACCGGGATGCGGAAGGGAAGTTGTCTAAACTATAAATAGGGGTTCTTAGGATTTTTCTAAGGAATACATGAGATTAGGAATATTGAAAAATATTTCTAAAGGTGTGGGCCAAGGGTTTTCTATATTCTTTCAAGGGAGAGACTAGTATTTTGCCTTGTAATCTTTATTTCTTCATAGTGGAAGTTTGCATCCGTAGTTTTTTACCCTAGTTTGGAGTTTTTCCACGTATATCTTGTCTTGTGGTTTGTTTGGATTGTTTTGATCTGTTTCTAGTTTATATTCTTTTCTGTTTATCGTTTGTGGGTGAGGCCTGAGATTGGATCTCGGCCCACTGCGTTGTTGGCGTGCTGCGCAACAAAAGGTGGATCTAACGCACAGTTAATGTGGGCTCCAAAATGACCTGATACCATCACAAGTTGTGGTGGCACTAAATGTTTTAAATAACAAATAGTAGGTAGTGTATTATTCACCCCAATGAAGCTTAATGCATAAGCTATGCAACGTGTACCAGAAGCCATTAAGTCGACCACATGATTGGAAACAGTTCAAAGGGCAACCCACACCATCCAAACAGTTTCGCTTGGTGTAGCCTACCTATCGATGGGCTCGATATTTAGGCCCAGGTATCATTTGGAGTAAATTTCATATAATCACCATAGTGGGTCCTTTAAAAATCAAGGGCAGTTGTCTCTCCTCCAACTGTTTCCTTTAGAGTGGCCCCATGAATCACATATCATCCTGACTTTCAGCCTCAGTCTTAACATGGTATTACACAACTAATCGTTGGAGTGGATTTCACAAACACATCATAATAAGGCCAGAAAAAGAAAAGGGGTGGTGTCCTCTAACAATTTTTATAAAAGATATTAGAGGGAATTTTATGGGACACCTACTTTTGGTGTTTGATAGGCCCATCATAATGTGGATGTGAGATCCATTCTGACCATTAGATGTGTAGTCTCACGTCAGTCTCAGGGTTAAAAAAATAAAAATTGAGAAAACAGTTAGGCGAGACACCTATCTTAGATTTTTAATCTATGAGGCCCACCTAATGATTATATGAAATACATTTCAACCATTGGATGCCACAACAAAGTTTTCGCTTAAGGCCCAAACATCAAGTGCATTCATGATTTAAGTGAGCCACATAATTGGAAATAGTTCGGAGTACTCCAAACTGTTTTAAATCATGTGTTCCTGATGATGGGGCTAGTTTTGGACCATGGGCTTTACATGGGGTGATACACTTGCTAATTGGGGGTAGATTTCACGTAAACATCTCGGTAGGGGCACTTGAGCCACGGATCCCTTTGCTAGTAGGTCCCAACCGTAGCAATTGTTTATGAATCTAACAAAAAACTTTATTGAAAACCTCTTTAGGAAAAGTACCAAAATGTAAATTCTATATTGACTACGTAGTCTTATGTAAAATTTTGGGCGCTACTTCATACTCTTTATATAAATACTCCGCCAGCCCTACCATGATATGTGTTTTATCACGCATCCCATCCTTTTTGTAAACTCATTCCTCGGAGCCTTCTGGAACAAGCTGATATTTGTGTTTTCCCCTTCCAATAGGTTTGCGTGACTTTATAAACAGGTCTGATGGCAAAAAAAACATGTCAGTAGCCCTTGGGATGGTTTCAAGGTGGGCATCATTATCTCCACTGCCGGCTCTAGCGTGATTCACTGAGCTTTTGTTAAGCATAGATAAAATGAATAGATCATGGCAGGGACCATAGAGCTTTTCCGGTACCAATGGTAGAGAAGGTTCACTACTGAAGTCCGGTAAAAGGGAGCCCATTGGGTGTTACCCGGTGACATGTTAGTGGGTTTACGTTACATATCTGCCATGTTCATAAGTTTCTCTAGTTCTTTTCAGGACATGTTTCCCAGAAAGAAGCAGATCGAAAACTCAAGTGGATTTAATAGACAATAGAGAAATAATACCCACCGTTACAAACTTCTTCAGTCTTCATCTTGGACTGTGTAGCCTTATTAAGGCATCGGATAGCAAACAAAAATTATGGGCCGTCGGGAATTTTTAATGGTTGGCGTTCAATGACCACTGTTCTTGTGGTGTGATCCGGTTGGGATTTGGATATCTTCTTTAAATTTTGAATGGTCTTAAAATGAACAGAAAAGCTAATGAACATCATGGATGTACAGTACATAAAACCAGGTGGGATCCACGGTGAAGGAAACACCTGCCAACGTGTTATGGGGTTAACACCTAATCCTCCCGGGGACGCGGATTGGGTACTGCCTTCCCGGAGCTTGGCACAAGCTGGAGCTCTAATGGGCAACCGTGGTGTATGAGTTTTATCCATTCCGTACATTCATATCATTTTAGGGTCTAAAGTGAACACATCACAGGGAGCAGCGGTATAGTGATGCCTATTATTGAAACCTTCAGAGCCTCAGTAGGGTCTCCCGTGATGTTTATTTGCCATCCAACCTAACCATAAGATCACATAGACCTAGTGAAGGGCATCACACAAATAACAGATTTATCAACATCTTCATGAGCTCCGGAAAGTATTCAGTGGTAATTATTTAATATCTACTGTGTGGTCTACTTGAACCTTGAATCTACCTTATTTTTTATTTTTAATACTAAAACAATATCTTAAAAATTGGATGGCCAGTACGGATAAACGCATAGATCACGGTGGCCCCTCAAGGCCCTCGCCTCTGTCGAACTCTGTAGATGCCAGGGAGCGTCCCATCTGCATCCGTACTAGGTGTACCCGGGTAACAAATTAGTGGCTGTTGTCTGACCACGTGCAACCCTTACCCGGTAACACCTCACCCTATCGGATTGTGACGGGCCGGATTGCGTAGGGTAGCGTACAGCGCAGGTACAGGAAAAGCTGGTCCTTCTTCTCGTCCGGTGGTGGATTTACGAAAGTTTCTAGACAAAGTCAACGGCTAGAGCACCGCAGGTGGTGAAATCTCTCTGCTTAGTGTGCACATGGGTGTGTGCACGTGAAAAGAGAAGTTCTCTGCCACCCCAACCATGACATCATTTGTTTTATCCTCCTTGTTCGCTCATTTTATCAGCTTATTTTAAGACGTGATAAAAATAAAAGAAAGGTATATCTAAATCTCATGTGAACAGACCCACCTACTGTAAATAAAAAAAAATTTGTTAGCAACAAAAGTTTTGGACGAGATACATATATGAAAAATTAAAAAATAAAATAAAAAAGGAGAGAGACTAAAGAAGGCCCAATCAAAGGCAATTATATCTAGAGCTGAGGGCATAAAGTCGAGTCACACTAAGTTAGGGCTGACCTGACTTGATCCAATTTTGAAATATGCTGAGTCGAACTTGACTCAACTCGGTACCAAGTCCAGCATACCTGAACCAATCTGAATCTGGGTCTGGCCTTAATCTAGACCGAGTCCAACTTAATAAAAAGTACTGAGTTGGTTCGAGTTAGTATCGATTCAAATCGAGAGATGAGGGAGGTAGAGAGTGGAGAGGGGAGAGAGGAGAATGGCAGTGAATACAGTAATGGCATTTTGTTACATCCCGAATTTTTACAGCCAGAGTTTAAAATCGAGCTCGAGAAAACCGCGTGTTAATAATGTAAAACTTAAATGTTTTGAAAATCACACTATATTTTTTTATTTTTTTCATTTAGATCAAAACCAGATACATTTCTTAAGGTAGCAGTTAAAAGAATAAAATTAACTGTATTGATTATTTCATCGGAACAAAAGAATTTATTAACAACTTAAATTAATATAAACTTAAAGGATAAAACCCTCACCTGAAGCTCGACTCAAATCTAGCCCTGACTCAGTCCAGGACCCAGCGAGTCGACCCCAAGCCCAACTCTCTCTCTCTCTCTCTCTCTCTCTCTCTCTCTCTCTCTCTCTCTTCCTTTTATTTTCTCTCTCTTTCTTTCTTTCTTTCTTTCTTTCTTTCTCTTTCTTTTTCTTTTCTTTCCCTTTCTTTCCTGGTAGCTGGGTGGCTGGTCAACGCTCCCTCCTCTCGTTCTCTTTTCTTTTCTTCCTCTTTCTTGTTGTATTCTCAAGACGATGGAGTGGAAAGTCTTTTATAGGCATGAAAACTTCCGGAACTCTCATGCGTAAACATTACGCAGTCCCCATTTCGCAGCGGAATTGGCTAAGACTTACGCAGCCTCTGTTTCTACATAAGGAAATCGGTAGTTACTTATGTAACTCCTTGCGTTGCTAGGGAAGGCGGGATGGCCACACTCCAGATCTTTCTTTGATCAACGTGGAGGGGATCATAGATCCTCTACCCTCATTCCGAATGGTTCAGATCAGAGCTTGAACTTCGAACTTGATCGTCCTACACGCGTCTATTTCTTCCACTGGCATATATTGCGAAAAGAGTTCTGCTAACTTGTTGTTATGGGATTCTCCTGATTTCCCTGGAGTCTAGGTTGTAGTTGAAACTCCCCTTGATGGAGTTTGAACGATTTGGATTTGATAGAGATGTTGCATAAGGGAGTACAAGTAGGAAAAAAGAATAAGAATTCTTTCCATTTTTGGAAAAGAAGCAGCCGCACATGGCTTGTTCTTGCTCTTCTCGTGTGCACACACGTGTAAGGATACAAGTGGGGCCTTCATGGTTCTGGTGGGGCCATCGCCCCGAACCGATTGAACGGTTCAGATCCGTCCTCTGTTCCCTGGTGGTGGGTCCCACCTCCGTTTGAGTGTCGGGCGTTTTAAATGTTCCTAGCGCAGGAATGTGAAAAGCGGAGGAGTTAGGACGGGCTTCATTGACTAGGTCTCTTGATCCAGTGCATAGCGGTTGTGCACCTCCTGTGCACATGCACTTACAGGATAGGGTCTAGCTTCATGGTTTGGAGGAATCTACTCCATCCATTTATTTTTCCATCTAATTTAAGGGGTGGAGCCCAAAAATGAAGCATATCCAAAGATCAGATGGGCCATATCACATGAAACAAGGGTTACTATGGTTTCTACTGTTGAAACTCTTTCTAGCCCCTTCAGTGATGTTTATTTGTCATCCAACATGTTCATAAGATCATATAAACATCAATGAAGGGAAATATCTTACCAAGATACCAAGATTACTTCTGACCTTTGATGGATGACTAAATCAACGGCTACGGGCTGAACTGTCAATTGGGCCACTTATGCAATGACCTATGGACTGAAATTCAGAATGTATAGTTAATTTATGATACCTAAGCAAGGTGTAAATTTTCACGTTAAACATATAGTGAAAACTATATGATCTAGAATTCAAGGGAATAGGTTGGTGGCATTTTAGTAATTATTGATGATCTAAGAGTTTTGTGAAATCTAAGGGTTCTATGGAGTTGTATGCACCTTTTTAAAGAATTCTTACAAACAAACTTGTGTCTGGAATCATTACGAATAGGGGTTATTTGCCAGTTCATCCAAGGGAAGGTGCCTATGTCAAATCACTTAATAGATGATCTTGCCTTAAAATCAACGGTCAGATGACTTGGTCTATTGCTTAGTGTTGAGGGTCAAATATTGCATATTGAACCCCAATTATTACTTAGATTTACAAACATGATACTGTTTAACGGCCTATTTTAATCGTGTTTGTGCTGCAAGGTGAATTTACGGGCGTAGATTGAAAAAGGGTATTAAAGCATGGGTTTAATGCTCTGAAGTCATCAAGGTAAGGGACGGACCCCAGGGGACCGAGATTGAAGAATTTACATGCCAGAGATTCGACAAATCACGCCACTCACGTTAAACGGGCATGAAAACCGTCCAGAATGCAAGATCACAGGGTTCCCAGGATCCGTAAGGCTTAAGACTTCATATATTGTCTGAGGACCATAAATTAACCGTACATGTCAAGTTTCAGCCATTGGCTCCTTGATGAAGTGGCCCAATGGACAGATCAGCCCCTAAAACCTCGATTTAGGGCCCACTTGATATCTAGACATACTTCAACTCCGGATTCAACCCCTTAAATGGGAGGACAAAATGGATAGACAGAGCAAATTTCTCACAAGCATTGTAGTGGACCTCACATGGAGTGAGGGAGTACATAGGCCGTGTACTCCCACACCGCACCGGACTGAGAGTCCGGTCAACACAAGGCTGACCCGTCTCCTCTCTCTTCTGCCTAAGAACGGACATTGTCTCTACGTTGTCCGTCCGTTTTTAGTAATAAGGCCCACCTATCATGCATCTCAATGATCTGAATCATCCATTTGATGCAGAGGTGGGGCTTAACCCTCGCATAGGTGTACCTCTGTTCTAATTCGTGCACACACGTGTAAATCGCGATCAAAAGCAAGATGGACGACGAAAGAAAAATATCAATGGATTGCACTAAAACTCGACCAAAACCAACCCCACCCGACTGGTTTTTCGCAAGAAATTCAATGGATGAGGTGGATTTCCTCAATAATATCATTGTGAGGCCCACCAAGCATGACAGCGTAGGTCCCTTGTGTCGGTTACGCAGTCCGCACGACCGAACACTGTGGGCCAGCTCTACAATTAAGATCTTGATCGGATGGTCGATCTGAACCGTCCAAGTGGAGTTCAGGCCAGTCTTGACCCTAAGCATGGAGCCAAAAAAGAGGTTTTGGGACGATCATCGTGTCGAACATCACTCCAAACGCAAGTGTTCTGCATTTTTTTTCTGCGCACGTGAACTCTGTTGCGAAATAGAGTCGGTCCGACTCTAAACTGACTCTCAGCATGCCGCCCTTACTATATATAAAAAGGAGAGAGGAGAGAGAGCAGAAATCATCTTTTGAATCCTTGGAGACGTGGAGATAGAGAGAAGTGGAGCGGCTTAGACGCGGAGTGGAGCACATCTCCGTTCTTCCATTGGTTCCTCTTCCTTTTTCTTTTTATGGGATTTTAGCATGTTAATGATAGATAAACCTCTTAGCTAGGGCTAAGAGGTGAAAATAGTAGCATGGCTGGGATGTTTGCTTGGTTTTGATTTTTGTTTTGTTGAATTCTTTTGGATTTTAGTTTAATTATGAAAATATACTCTTAGTTTTTAATGGTTTATTGTGACTTAAATTACAATGGATTTGCAATAGTTTTAAGTATGTTCTTTCCACTTTTGAGATTATGAAATTAGTGAGATCTGTTGTTCACCATCCTCCCATGGGCATGGTGGGCTGACAAAATCCTTCCTAACTTTCACAATTCTCACTACAAGAAAAGTCACTTTTACCTACGAAAATTTTCATAGGTAAAAGCCTATTTTTCATAAGCAAAAACCTTTTCCAACAAAATTGTCAAGACCGACGGAGAAAACTTTTACTAACGAAAAAAAAAATTTGTTGGAAAAAGTAAGACTTTTGACGACAATTTCATTTCGTAGGTAAAACATTTTACCAACGTTTGTTTTCATAGCTAAAAATATTGAAAAATATTTTTTCCTTATCTTCGTAGCTAAAAAAGATTTACAAAACCTTTTACCTACAATTATTTTTATAGCTAAAAATATTTACAAAACGTTTACCTACCAATTTTTTCGTAGGAAAAAATTATGACAAAACTTTCACCTACAAATAATTTCGTAGGTAAAAATATTTACAAAAGTTTTACCAACAAATTTGTTTCATAGGTAATAATTATGACAAAACGTTTACCTATAAATAATTTCGTAGCTAAAAATATTATATAAGTTTTGCCTACGAATTGTTTTCGTAGGTCAAAATTATGGCAAAACTTTTACCTACGAATTTGTTCGTAGGTAAAAATTGTTACAATAGTTTTACCTATTAATACTTTCGTAGCTAAAAATATTTTCAAAACCTTTACCTACGAATTATTTCGCAGGTAAAAATTGTTACAAAAGTTTTACCTACGAATATTGTCATAGCTAAAAATATTTACAAAACCTTTACATATGAATAGTTTCATAGGCAAAAATATTTACAAAACTTTTTCCTACGAAGCTTCTCGTAGCTAAAAACTTTTACGAAACTTTTACCTACGAATTGTTTGGTAAGTAAAACCATTTTGAAAACATATACCAATGAATATTTTTGTAGGTAAAAATATTTTCAAAACATTTACCTACGAATATTTTCGTAGCTAAAAAATTTAATGAACTTTTCCCTATGAAACGTTTCGTAGGTAAAAACGTGTACAAGACTTTTACCTACAAAACTTTTCATAGAGAAAAACCCGATGATACTTTTACCTATGAAAATTTGCGTTGGTAAAAGTGGACTTTTTTTTAATATGCCTACAAAATATTCCTGATATACACCTGTTACAATATTCCTGATATACACCTTTTATATATAAATATTTTATCATATTCAGATTCACATCTATTTAAACCCAAAGTACGTAGATCCATCCAAATATAAACTACATCCATCATCAACATAACATTTATTCACACATAAATACATATAAGTTTAACATCATAAATAAAATATAAAAAATCATAAAGATGAAGGCGGAGGAGGTGGAGCATTAGTGGGTAAGCGTGTAGCGAGAGCCTGAAATATCTCCGTCATCCGTCGCTCATGCTCCACCCACATCTCCTCCATCCTCCTCTCATGCTCCTCTCTCCCTCGTCTGCTCCTCCATCCTCCTCCTCTCCTGCTCCTCCCTCTACCTCGTCAAATCCTCCTTCCTCCTGTCTTATTCCTCCCTCTGCCTCTTCAGATCCTCCATCCTCGTCTCTTGCTCCTCCATCTACCTCTCCAACTGCTCACTCTTCTTCTCCAGCTGTTATCTGATGTCATGAACGACAACCCGTATCTGTTGAACCTCTTTCTCTGTAAAATCAACTTGGCGGGTGGCGCTCTCGCCAACGATGATGGATCGAGTGGAGGCAGCTCTAGCGAGCCCCATGAGCTTGGCACCATGACTAAGCCCGCACACATATCTAGAACGAGTGCCAAGCACCTCACTTAGGATCTCTGGCTCACCCCGCTAAGTACCATCGGAAGTGGGTTGACTGCGTAAGGTGTCCATCGCCGCCTGTAATGAAAATATATGAATTTTCTTTAAAAAATAACATTATTATAATTTAATACAATTAAATTTTAGAATGTAAGGATTTTTAACCAAATCTCATCGGTTCTAGGATGTACCCAAGATCCCGTCGTCTGTCGACAGTGAGTCCCTCTATAGAGGTCTACTGGTCCGAGCTTCTGAACAGTGACGGAATCTCGTTGTGCAATCGAAAGGACAATAGAGTTAATGTAAATGCATGTAAAGAATATATCAACTTAATAATTACCAGTAATTTCTTAACATGTTGTGACAAATTTCTGCAAATGACTTTGAACCAGTTACGTGGTTCACTTCTAACTTTTCCATATTGTCAGAATTTATTTTGCTCCTCTTCTGAACACATTATTTATAATACATTATTATTAATAGTGAATTTAATTGTTACCTTAAGATATCGTAAATATGTAAATATTACTTGAAAAGAATCGGACGAAAATCTATCGCAGAGTATCCGTCAGTCGTCATCGGTAACGTGCGGACAGTGCGCCCTTCTCGTGGCTCATGAACTGCTTGTACCGCTATTGGTTTAGGTTATAGGTTAAGGTTATAGGTATATGTTTAGGTTATAGGTTAAGGCTTAGGTTTAGGTTAAGATTGTAAGTATAGGTTATAGGTTAAGGTTAAGGTTTAGGTTTTGGCCATAAGTATAGGATTTGGGATTTGAGAATAGGTTTAGGTTAAGGTTATAGGTACAGGTTTTGGGATTTGAGAATAGGTTTAGGTTACAGGTTAAGGTTTAAGTTTAAGATATAAGTATAGGTTAAGGTTTAAGTTTAAGTAATCGAGTTCAGGTTTGAGATCGAGTTTAGGTTTGAGTTATAGGTATAGGTTTTGGGATTTGAGAATAGGTTTTGGTTAAGGTTATAAGTATAGGTTTAGGTTATAGGTATATGTTTAGGTTATAGGTTAAGGCTTAGGTTTAGGTTAAGGTTAAGGTTGTAACTATAAGTTATAGGTTTAGATTAAGGTTTAGGTTTCAACTATAAGTATAGGTTTTAGGATTTGAGAATAGGTTTAGGTTAATGTTATAGGTATAGGTTTTGGGAATTGAGAATAGGTTTAGGTTAAGGTTATAAGTATAGGTTTAGGCTATAGGTATAGGTTTAGGTTATAGGTTAAGGTTTAGGTTTAAGAAATCGGGTTCGAGCTCGGGATCGGGTTTAGGTTTGGGTTATAGGTATAGGTTTTGGGAATTGAGAATAGGTTTAGGTTAAGGTTATAAGTATAGGTTTAGGCTATAGGTATAGGTTTAGGTTATAGGTTAAGGTTTAGGTTTAAGAAATCGGGTTCGAGCTCGGGATCGGGTTTAGGTTTGGGTTATAGGTATAGGTTTTGGGATTTGAGAATAGATTTAGGTTAAGGTTATAAGTATAGGTTTAGGTTAAAGTTATAAATATAGGTTTAGGTTATAGGCTAAGGTTGTAGGTATATGTTTAGGTTATAGGTTAAGGCTTAGGTTTAGGTTAAGGTTGTAAATATAGGTTATAGGTTAAGGTTAAGGTTTAGGTTTCAGCTATAAGTACAGGTTTTGGGATTTAAGAATAGGTGTAGGTTAAGGTTATAGGTATTAGTTTTGAGATTTGAGAATAGGTTTAGGTTATAGGTTAAAGTTTCGGTTTAGGCTATAGGTATAGGTTAAGGTTTGGGTTTAGGAAAAAGGGTTCGGGTTCGGGATCGGGTTTAGGTTTGTGTTATAGGTATAGGTTTTGCGATTTGTGAATACGTTTAGGTTAAGGTTACAAGTCTAGGTTTAGGTTATGGGTTAAGGTTTAGCTATAGGCTATAGGTTTAGGTTTAGGTTATAGGTTAAGGTTTAGGTTTAGGAAATCGAGTTCGGGTTTGGGATTGGGTTTAGGTTTGGGTTATAGGTATAGGTTTTGAGATTTGAGAATAGGTTTAGGTTATAGGTTAAGGTTTAGGTTTAGAAAATTGAGTTCGGGTTCGGTATCGGGTTTAGGTTTGAGTTATAGGTATAGTTTTTGGGATTTGAGAATAGGTTTAGGTTAATGTTATAGGTATAGGTTTAGGTTATGGGTTAAGATTTAGGTTTAAGAAATCGGGTTCAGGTTCGGGATCGAGTTTAGGGTTATAGGTATAGGTTTTGAAATTTGAGAATAAGTTTAGGTTAAGGTTATAAGTATAGGTTTAGGTTTTAGGTTAAGGTTTAAGTTTAGGCTATAGGTATAGGTTTAGGTTATAGGTTAAGATTTAGGTTTAGGAAATTAGGTTCGGGTTCGGGATCGGGTTTAGGTTTGGGTTATAAGTATAGGTTTTGGGATTCGAGAATAGGTTTAGGTTAAGGTTATAAGTATAGGTTTAGTTATACGTTAAGGTTTAGGTTTAGGCTATAGGTATAGGTTTAGGTTATAGGTTAAAGTTTAGGTTTAGAAAATCGGATTCGGGTTCGGTATTGGGTTTAGGTTTGGGTTATAAGTATAGGTTTTGGAATTTGAGAATAGGTTTAGGTTAAGGTTATAAGTATAGGTTTAGGTTATAGGTTAAGGTTTAGGTTTAGGCTATAGGTATAAGTTTAGGTTATAGGTTAAGGTTTAGGTTTAGGTTAAGGGTTCAGGTTCGGGATCGGATTTAGGTTTGGGTTATAGGTATAGATTTTGGGATTTGAGAATAGGGTTAGGTTAAGGTTATAAGTATAAGTTTAGCTTATAGGTTAAGGCTTAAGTTTAGGCTATAGGTATAGGTTTAGGTTACAGGTTAAGGTTTAGGTTTAGGAAATCGGGTTCGGGTTCGGGATCGAGTTTAGGTTTGGTTTATAAGTATAGGTTTTGAGATTTGAGAATAGGTTTAGGTTAAGGTTATAGGTATAAGTTTTGGGATTTGAGAATAGGTTTAGGTTATAGGCTATGGTTTAGGTTTAGGAAATCGAGTTCGGGTTCGGTATCAAGTTTAGGTTTAGGTTATAGGTATAGATTTTGGGATTTGAGAATAGGTTTAAGTTAAGGTTATAGGTATAGGTTTAGGTTTAGGAAATCGGATTTAGGTGTGGGATCGGGTTTAGGTTTGGGATATAGGTATAGGTTTTGGGATTTGAGAATAGGTTTAGGTTAAGTTTATAAGTATAGGTTTAGGTTATATGTTAAGGTTTAGATTTAGGCTATAGGTATAGGTTAAGGTTTCGAGTATAAGTATAAGTTTTGGGATTTAAGAATAGGTTTAGGTTAAGGTGATAAGTCTAGATTTAGGTTATAGGTTAAGGTTTAGGTTTAAGTTATAGGTTAAGGTTAAGGTTTAGGTATTTGAGTTTAGGTTAAGGTTTTGGTTTAGGTTAAGGTTAGAAGTATAGGTTATAGGTTAAGGTTAAGGTTTAGGTTTCGGCTATAAGTATATGTTTTGAGATTTGAGAATAGGTTTAGGTTAAAGTTATAAGTCTAGGTTTAGGTTATAGGTTAAGGTTTAGGTTTAGGTTATAGGTATAGGTTTTGGAATTTGAGAATAGGTTTAGATTAAGGTTATAAGCATAGGTTTAGGTTATAGGTTAAGGTTTAGGTTTAGAAAATCGGGTTCGGGTTCGGGATTGGGTTTAGGTTTATGTTTTAAGTTATAGGTTATAGGTTACGGTTTAGGTTTAGGTTATAAGTATAGGTTTTAGAATTTGAGAATAGGTTTAGGTTGGGTTATAGGTTAAGGTTTTGGGATTTGAGAATAGGTTTAGGTTAAGGTTATAAGTCTAGGTTTAGGTTATAGGTTAAGGTTTAGGTTTAGGTTTAGGTTTAGGTTATAGGTATAGGTTTTGAAATTTGAGAATAGGTTTAGCTTAAGGTTATAAGTCTAGGTTTAGGTTATAGGTATATGTTTAGGTTACAGGTTAAGGTTGTAAGTATAGGCTATAGGTTAAGGTTTAGGTTTAGGTTTCGGTTATAAGTATAGGTTTTGGGATTTGAGAATAGATTTAGGTTAAGGCTATAAGTTTAGGTATAGGTTATAAGTTAAGGTTTAGGTTTAGGTTATAGGTATAGGTTTAGGGAGTAGTTTAGGTTAATGGTGTGGTACCTACAAATACAGATATAAACAAGATATAAACACGGCCTGTGTAAATGGCCAAGCCCTTTCAATGCTGTCAATAGGAAATGGACAGCTTCATCATGGTCATAACAGCGGTTCCCACCTTCCAAGGACCCCCGCTCATCCGAATAGCTCCGACGCACATCTGGGTCTACTCTATTAATTTTGAGAAAATACATAAACACGGCTTGTCCAAATGGTCAGGACCCTCTAATGCTATCTATAGGAAATAGACAGCTTCATCATAGTCATAACAGTGGTTCCCACCTTCCAGGGACCCCCGCTCAACATCCGGATAGTTCCGACGCACATTCAAGTCTGCTCCATCAATTTCGAGTAAATACAGATATAAACACAACCTGTCCAAATGGCCAGGCCACTCCAATGCTGTCCATAGGAAATGGACAGCTTCATCATGGTCATAAAAGCAGTTCTCATATTCAAGGGACCCCCGCTCAACATCCGGATAGCTCCGACGCACATCCTGGTCTGTTCATTTAAATAAAATGGATTATCAAGATCAATTAAATAAAATCAGGTCCAATCAACAATCTGACCTGGAGAATTTTGTTAACATTGTTGACAACACCTCGAATCTTGTTTTAGGGCCTAGAAATTCAAAATTAGATATAAAAATTAGGAAAACCAAAGAAATTTAAGAAAGATAGTCAAAGTCCATGTGAATGAACACAAGTATACACTTACATATGAATTCTAAAAAGTTATTGCATATCACAAAAAATAATAATAATAATAAATAATAAATAATAAATCCTTGCATTTGGATATTCAACAAAATGGGTTAGAATGAATTCATTTGCTCATTTGCCTGATCTATGGAAACCTTGCGTTTAGATATTCAACAAAATTGAATTGTAATAATTCAATTTAGTTCAATAAACTCAGATTTCTGAGAAGGATTTATTAGTTTTAAATCCATGGTTTTCTGAAAAAGGTCCATTTCCTGGACGTCAAATTCAACGGGGAAAGTAAGATGGTTAATATTACTTTTCACGGTGCAAAGTTTTAGTTATATCTCTTCTTTACCTTCCATTTTCTTTTTAACAAGAAAATCCATATTTACTAATATTCTCATTTTTCTATTTTTCAAAAGAATGAGTTCGGACTCTGAAAGCGTCGGCTGCAGCACTCGTACTTTCAGCCCAAACCCTAACTAAGGACTCCAAAATTACCAAGTACTCATAAAAATTCATTGCAAGCATTTTCTATCTATGTGCATGATGACCATATTGTTAAGATCAATCCTCTTATCTTCATTTACAGAAACTAGTGGATGACAAATTATGTGTAACATATAGAGCTGGTTCAACCACTTATGCAATTAGGGAAGGTTCAAACTGACTAGGTTTCGACATCAAGCATCAGTTGCATACATATGATACAGAAGGACAAAAGTATCACCTTCAACATGATTGTCAAACAAGTTTCCTCACCAAAAATTTAGATCACAAACCATCATAGCATGTGTCCAATTTTGGTTTAATTTTTGTTTTTCTCTTTAATTTTAGTTCTTTCTTTCTATTTTCTGGTTTTAGTGTTTTGATTGCTGAATAAGGAGAGGTGTGGGTCATAAATCCTTTCACAATTGAATGCATCAATTACATGTGCAAGAATGCACCAATTACAATAAGAAGTGTGTGAGTAGGATTCTAATTACTACCATCCCTACATGTATGCAAGATCCAATTTATCTGGTGGTTGCCACCGTGTATGTGTTGCGGCTAGAAAAATCAGTTGGTTCTGTTTTTTAGATGAGCCATGTATGTATGGTAAGAATGGAAACCGAGTCAACTGGCAATCTAGATTTGATGCCCATGTATGGCCCAACTGAGAACCAGACATACCTGATGAAAGGCCTGGATTTACATTGAATATAAATGTTGCCAGACATAAGAAGAGATCTCTGCAAAGACATGTTCATAAGATAGATGGTCTCCAAGGATATCTAATAGGCCTGTTGAACATATATAACAACCATTTTATTTTGGTTACAACTCACATTGGGTGTGGGCAACACTGTCATACCAATGTAAGAAGCATTAATTAGATTCAACTTTTCATGTAGAAATAAGCTTTCTTACTTGTTCATAGATGCTTCTATCCTTAATGTTGGCATTCACCAGCTATTGTTGCTTCTCATTTAAGGCATTCTAAGTGTCCGGTTCCTATATGATGATATATCAACACTTGAACAACTTGGTGAGTTAGTTCAATATTAGATACATATTAGAGAAACAGGAACAGATCCTGATTGTAACTTTGTAACAGAAAATGATGGTTAACATTAAGTAGATAAACCAGATACAACTGATAACTATTATAGTTTCATTCATACAACCTAGATCAAACATTGTTCCTAATATCCAAGCTTCATTCGAAATAAAATCTTTGAAACAATCAGTGTAATAACAGAAAGAATAAACAGAATTAATAATAGAAGCAAAGGATTTAAGAACTACCAAAGGATAGAGCAAAATTCCTACATATGAATAGAGAGGAACATCCATGAAAGAGAAAAACTAAGGACATAGTACTCCGAGAAAAGGAAAACAAACAAAGTGTGGAAAATTATTGTTCTTACAAGTTTCCTCTTGAGCATTGGGTTATATCAGACCTGGTAAATTTGTTGTAAGATAAGTCCCTGCAAGACAGCATCATGCAATGCTGTGTTTATGCCTTTTCAGGAGTGGAAAAAATAATAACCCAGTAGGAATCTGAAAGGCCTAAAGTAATCTCACAAGAGAGTTTAACAAAACATTAATATGCATGGGAAAAGAAGCCAACAAATATACAGATCCTGTTGCCAGTGAAATGTAATTTGAGATTTACTGAGTAATACTTACAAGTTATGGTTGCTACCTCGGACCCAAGAAGGTATGACCCCAGTCAGCATGTTGCGAGTAAGATACCTACATTAAAAAATATATATATCATGAGACGGATTTCTAATTTGTGACAAAAATATCACCGAAGCATCATTGAGCGCCCAAAAATTATAGAAGGATTGTCCATTTTCCTGAATTATCCAGCAAGAGAATTAGTGAAATTTTGGTAATGAATGTCTATTTTCTTACATATAATCTAGCGCTGAGAGTCTTGAAAAGCTACTTGAAATTTCTCCTCTCAAATTGTTAAAGGTAAGTTATCTGCAAGAGAAAATTATCATTAGAAAAAAACTAAGGAAGATTCTCTCTGAAATGAATTTGTAAGTTACATGTATTCAATGCGTGTTCTCATCCATAGCAGGCCATGAGATTGAAGATTGTAGTATATTGTAAAGAACATGAAATGCACAAAAGGATTTTCCTTGTCCAGTAGCATGATGAATTAGCCAATACACGGCAAAATAAACATAGAAATGAAAGTGAAAGGCCAAATCACCATGAATTTGGCGTCGAATCACTTCCGTTTTGCACTTCCCTTCCTAATTTAACTTCCTTTAAACCATGAAACAGTTGGCTAGACAGTGGTTGTGATTTGTATGTCAACTCATGGAGTTGAATCTTCAACTTTCAGAATATAAACTGAATCATGGAGGTTCTGGAATAACAAGACACATGCCCGTGCCTATTAAAATAGTCGGCACAATGCCAATATAATAAAAGAAGAGTGACAATAGTCAACTCAGTAAAAGTGACAATGGCCAACAAAACAGGAGAAGAGTGACAAGGGTCAACTCAAAAAAAGGAGAGTGGCAGAGCCAACTCAAATAAAGACGAGTGGCATAGCCAACTCAAATAAAGAGACGAGTAGCAGAGCCAACTCAATAATAGATAAGGCAGGGGCAAGGCTTGTACCCATGGCCTTACATAATTTCAGAGAAATTCTCTTGTATTTGATATCATGTCATAATCCCAAAAGGGCCAATAAATCAATTGATAGGATAATTCTCAAGGAACATGTAAACATGGAATATATGATAATTCATATGGTAAGAGGCACAAAAAGGCCATAATTGATGGTGAAACATCTAATAACATGGAGGATTCAAATTGATGTATAAAAGGAATACATGTAAAGGCAATATCAAATTCATGAAAGCATGTATAGAAGCCAAGATAAACTAGTATGAAAGCAGATAAAATACAGGAAGACATGTAAAAGGCAGAATCAACTTAAATTACTGTAAGCTTAAAAGATGAAACCCTCACCTCTAACTTTGAATCGCCCTTAAGTGTTACTAACATTCTGTGAGTACACCATAGGATTACATTCTAACATGGTTTTAAACAATTTGTGTGGTTAGATCACTACCTTAACTGACTCATATGATTAAGATCAAAGACTAAGATTTGTTCTAAGATGTAGGTATAGAATTTGGCTTATCAAGATACTACTTTAGATATAAATTTAATATAAGGTTTTAGAATATGAGAGAATTACCTTAATCAGCAATTAGCCTTAGTCGACCCAACCCGAATCTTTAGCGGAATTCCTTACCGAGTTGACAAGGTTCGACTCAATCCTCCTTTTCTCTCCAATCTTCTTCTCACTCTCTCTTTTCCCTTTTCTTCTCCCTACTCTCTTGCTTTCCAGCTTGACTTTAACCCAACTCGTCAGTGGGTTGAGGCAGCGAGTCGAGGTAGAACGGAACAACACTACGGCAAGTCTTAGCCGAGTTAACTCAGTTTGACTTGACCACACGTGAACGCTCTCTCTCTCTCTCCTTCTATTTCCTTGTTCTTTTCCTTTCTTTCTTTCTTTCTTCTCCCATTCTTTCTTCTTTCCTTTCTTACTACCACATCCAGCAAACTGCTGACCACTGCTCTCTTCCTCTTTCTCAATCGGTCTCTCTCTCTCTCTCTCTCTCTCTCTCTCTCTCTCTCTCTCTCTCTCTCTCTCTCTCTCTCTCTCTCTCTCTCTCTCTCTTTTCTTTCTTTTCTTTTCTCTTCTTTCCTTTCCTCTTTATCTTTCTCTTTCTTTTCCTTTCTCTTTCTTTCTTTCTTTCTTCTTGCTGAACGGTAGCAAGCCTGGGCGGACGGAGCTGCTGCCCGGCTGGACGGATCTCCCAACAAGTGGAGCCCTCCTTTGTTGCCGCCTCTCTCTCTTTCTCTTGTTGTTTCCTTCGAGTGCTGGGTGAGGGTTCTTTATAGGGTTTGAGGAGGTTTCTAGGTCGGTTGCAGCCTCTGCACCGACCCCATTTACGCAGAGAGAATTCCAGAAGATCCCTCACGCAATCCCTGTTTTGGTGCGGTGAAAACCTTAGAGGCTGACCTGCATATGATCAGATTTGGATTGGTTGTTCGCCCAAATCTTCCAATCCGACTTCTTGAACGGAGTCGGGACCCTCATTGCAGGGGTTTGGATGGTCCGGATCAGGTTCTTGATTCCCTGTTCAACCATCCATCTGACCGGATCATCCGAATCGCTCGGACGTACGCACTTGCATAATATCGTTTACAGAGATATCAGAGGGGCCTGTACGCTATGCTGTCTGAGAAATCCACACCTTCCATTAACTTCTTCGTCAGATTTTGGCCTAAGAGAAAGTGGTTTGATTTCGTTTCAGCGTGGCCCACCAAACTCGAATTCGAACGCTATCCGTTTAAATTTGTTGTGCAGAGGCCTTTCTGTTGCTAGGGACAGTGTGCCTGCACGTGTTTAGTATCACGTATAGATGACTAGGGTTTAGACGAAAATGGGCTCCAAACAAGATGGACGGTTTAGATCATCCTAAGTGATGATCATGGTGGCCTACAATACCACTCAAACGGATGCTGTCCGTTCGAGCGTCTTACGGCAGAAAAACCGGGAGCTCTCTCTCCCTCTTTGGAAAGTAAGGGTCAAACTCGGTTTGATCGTGCTAGTGGTTCGGTGTACTGCGGTGATCGTGCAAGTTGTGCACATGCATCACAGGTGGGGTCCACAGCAATGCCTATGGAGGATTTTATTCCATCCATCTATCTTTTCCATCTAATTTAAGGGGTTAAGCCCAAAATTGAGGCATATCCAAAGCCTAGGTGGGCCCAAACTCCATGTTTAGTGGCTAATCTATCCATGGGGTTATTTTTTCAATGATCTAAGGGTTGTAATTTGACGTGTACGGTTAAATTGGGATTTCTAGACATGGTATAAAATTTCACGTCAATCAGATCATGGAAACTATGGGATTTAGAAGTTAGGGTCCAAGTTAGTGTCATTCTCATAATTATTTCTAATTTTAGAGTTTTGGGGAATCTAATGTCTCCACATGGTTCTATATGGTTGCTGACACATTTCTAAGTAGTTCTTATAAAAGAACTTACATCTAAATCCTCCTGAAAAAGGAGTTGTTTGTCTAAGAAGGTATGTACGTCAAGTTACACGATGGGTGGTCTTATGCAAAATTAATGGTCAGATGGCTTGATCTTTGAATGGAGATCATCCCCAATGGTTAAATTAGCATCAAGGCAAGGATGTAAGGCTAGGTTAGATAGATTGGTTCTATAACTACGTACATGATAGGTTAAATCTTAAGGTAACGATCGAAAACTTTTAATACTCGATATTGAAAAGTTCGGGGCGTTACATATGGGGTTTGTAAATTGTTGTTGTTTGTCATCATCTCCTGGGTATGGTTAGGTGACGGAATCACTTCCAAATCTTCACTATTCTCATCTATTGATGATTAAATCTATGAGAAATTCAGAGATCTGACAAATCTCTTCTTACCAATTGAATAGGATATAACTCTGATTCTAATTGTGTCCTTACATCAATGCAAGGTAGCTTTCCAATTTCTACTAGTGGATCCTTGGCACCCTAATTACCACCTTTAATTTATTAGTTTTCAATTAATCCATTCACAATTACTCTATAAGTTTTACCTGATTTAGATCACATCTTCGCCTAGTTTTACTAGGAGTTATTTTCAGATTATGTACAAGTTTTAGTCTCTATGGATTCAACCTCGGTCTTACCGAGTTTATTACTACATCACAACCCTATACTTGGGGTGTGAACACTTAAAGATCATTCTCAATGATTAGGTTTGTATCAAGGTAAGGATGTAAGGGTAGGATAGTTAGATTTATATCGTACGCATGTACATATTACGTTAACTTCTTGGTAACTCTCGAGAAGTTTCAATACATGGGTATTAAAAAGTTCGGGGCGTTACATGTTGGGTGGTTGTCGGGCTTGGAAGAGGATGGTAGGAGAAGAGAGAGAGAGAGAGAAAGAGAGAGAGAGGAGGAGGAGGAGGAGGATGGTGGTGGGTGGTTGTTGGGCTTGGAAGAGGAGGATGAGGGAGGAAGAGAGAGTTTGGGATAGGGTCGGGTGCGACATATAGGGTTAGAGATATTTAAAAACTAAGATTTTTTATTATATATGTCTGAATCCGAGTTAAGACAGTTTCAGATCGAGTCGAGTCTGACCAGATCGAGTTTCAAGTTGACTTACTAGGTAATTCGAACTCGACTCAGTTTGAGCTTGGATTGGGCGAAGCCTACTCTATTCGAACCAACTCACTCATTCGGTCGGGTCGAGTTTGAGTCCGAGCAAGTCGAACGAGTCGAGTTAGGCGAGTCGAGTCCGTTCGGGACCAGCTCTAGTTGTATCTCACAAGTCAGAATGAATTTTTTAACATATTATATATTATTTCGAGTATTACTTTTGATCCTTTGAGTTGTAGAAGTCATGCCCAACATGAAAAGGGCTTAAAAAGGTTAAGAGAATAACATGATTGGATCAAATTAGATACTATTTTTGTCTAGAAACCACAAAGTCTAGTAGGATTAGAGGTTGTCTATGAATAATAAGTTTATTATTTATAGTAATTCACAATTGTAGAGTGTTTCAGTTGGAGTCTAAGTTTAGAACTTCATCCTAAGTTCGAGATTCTTATTTAAAGAGTTGTAAAATTTTTATTAATCAAATTATTTAGAATTTATTAGGAATTAATCCTGCTTTTATACATTGTGGATTCAAGGAAGCTTTATAATGAGTCCAGAGAGCTCAATGGATTTGCAGTAGTTATCCCCTAAACAGGACCATGATCAACCTTATCATGTCCCTCCCTGCACCCACACTCCCTGCTCCAACAGGATTATGCCACTTAATCAACATCTTTGATGGGAAATAAACATTACATCGGGCCTACCAAGTTTCTAAAGTGGGCATTGAATCAACACCGTTTCCTATGGTATGGTGCACCCGAGATTTTGCTCCCTTATTTTGGGGCTCGTGGTAAAACGAGCTGGAAAATGAATGGACGGCATGGATAAAACACCTACCTCATGGTGGCCCCATCCAGCTTCTCCAGCACAGACCAGTACCGACGTTATGTACTGCGTGCTACACTGCGCAATCCTAGTTCCCTTTTCAGACAATCTCCTAACTCCTCTCTTATAAATACCAGTTTGAGTTCCAAGAATTCCACCACCACCAACCCACAAGATTTCCTTTCTTTCCTCTTTGAAAACCAGGTTGTAACAAAACAGTCATGGGGTCTCTACTAACCCAGAAGCCCCATGTGATATGCATCCCATATCCATCCCAAGGCCCCATGAACGCCATGCTACATCTAGCCAAGATCCTCCATTTTAGAGGCTTTTACATCACCTTTGTAATCACCGAATTCAACCACCAACGCCTAGTGAGGTCTAAAGGCCCGGACTCCATCAAGGGCTTCGATGATTTCCGATTCGAGACCATACCCGACGGTCTTACAACACTCAATCAGGACCGCACACAAGACATCACGGCCCTATGCGACTCCCTTAGGAAGAATTTCCATTATCCACTCCTTAATCTCTTAAAGAAGATCAATGCCATGAGGAATGTTCCCCCAATCACTTGCATAATATCCGACGGATTCTTGAGCTTTACTCTACAGGCGGCCGAAGAGCTAGGCATCCCGGAGTATCTATTCTATACATTAAGCGCGTGCGGTTTACTGTGCGGTCTTTATTTTCCGGAGCTAGTCGAGAGAGGCTACATACCATTGAAAGGTACCCTAACGAGGAACCTTCTTTCTTTCAACATTACGCAATTTCACAAATTTTAGGGACCTGTTGGGTTGCACAAGTGTATTAAATTGCTATCGTTCACTTCAACATAGGGACAACCTATTTGCACCAACCCTTATTGATAGATACATCCACTCTTTCTACTTTTGCTAATACAATGGTACCACATTGTATTAATATATTGTACAAAATAGAGAAGGAAGTGTGTATTTATTTATCAGGATTGACAAACATTGGGCATGGATACAGAGGGATGGAGATATCTTGGGGGTTGGAGTTTAGAGGATTTAAAATCCTTTAAAAGATATTTTTTCTTTCTTTCTTTCCCTTTAGGAAGCTACTCTGATCAGTTCTTTTTTGTTTTAGTTCTTATTTTAAGTAAGTTCATTTGATAAAATTATTTTTTCCAAACATTTTTAAAAAAAATAGTTGTTATTTGTAATATACATGTTTGGTAAAATGCTTAAGATAGAGTTTTTTCAACACAGAGGGCTTGGTATTGATTCCCTAGTAGGGGTGGCTAACGGTGGAATGTGTACTAACAGTGGGGCGTGTATTAACAAGCTAACCCAAAAAAATAAACTAACAACAAGAGAGAGAGAGAGAGATATCATTGATGTCATCTAAATAAAATTACAATTGTTCCATTACAAGAGTAAACCACTGTTTTTGTGAATCTCAGTATCAATGGGTCCTACCCCAGATGGCAAAAGAATAGATAGCTACAAATTAACAACATGTTTGAAGACATTTGGGCATTTATTATGTTAGACATTGGATGTGGAGCGTCCATCATATGGAGCCTAACTCTGATGGGGACAGTCCATATCATGTAGGTCAAACCTTCTAATTGGGTCATCCTTCATGCGAGGCTGGTCTTATATGTGGATCATTCATCATTACGGGCTAACCTTTGACATGGACCATCCTTATGTGCAGCTGCCATCAATGCTAATTTTCTTTGACGTGGGGCCGTTCAATGTCTACCATGCATCCCGTATATGGGTTCATCATGTCGGCTCCACATTTGATGGGTTCATCATGTGGGCCCCACCTTTGAAGTGGTTTGTCAATCATGTGGGGCCCACATTTGAGGTCCACCATCCATCACATGGGGTGCACCTTCTATGGATCATCTATTATGTTGGTCCACTTTGGATATGGGTCATCCTTCATGTGAGACCGTGGATGACCATCCATTAGGTGGGGCCCACTTGATGTGGATTGTCATCATAGGGGGCCACACTTTGATGTGGGCCATCCATCTTGTGAGGCCCACTCCGTCCATTATGTGATCTCACCTTGATATGGACAATTCATTATGTGGGGCTCCACCTTCAATATGGGTTGTCCATTATGTGGGCCCACCTTCAACGTCCACCATCCATCACATGGGCCCCACCTTTGATGTGGACCATCCATTATGTGGAGACCACTTAATGTTAATAGTCCATCATGTTGGACCACGCTTTGATATGGGTCATTCATCATACAAGGTCCAACTTTGATGTGAACGGTGCATTATGTGGGCACACTTTGATGTGAACTATTCATCATGTGGATCCCCGCCTTCAATATGGGTCATTCATCATACGGGCCCACCTTTGATGTCCACCATCTATCATCTGGATCCCACTTTTTTTGTGGACCATCCTTCATATGGGACCCACTGATGTGGATGGTCCATCATGCAGGGCTACATTTTGATGTGGGCCATCCATCATATGGGACCCACCTTTGATATGAACCATGCATTATGTGGGCCCACCTTGATATGGACCATTCATCACATGGGGACCAACCTTTAATACGAGTCGTTCATCATGTAGGCCTACTTTGATGTCAATCTTCCATCGCATAATGTGGGTCTCATTTCTGATGTAAACCATCAATCAGGTGAGGCTCGGTTGATGTGGATTGTCCATTATGTCAGGGCCACAATTTGATATGAACCATCCATCATGTGGGGCCCACCTTTGATGTGATTGTGCATTATGTTAACGCAACTTGATATAGACAATTCATATGGGATCCCACTTTCAATATCGGCTAATCATCAATTTTCAATAATCAGAAATGTCACTTCTTAGGCAACTGTTTTCCTTAATTTCCGTGGCTTAATCCTGTTTTATGGGAGGTTGTCACAAAAGACTCTTAATTTACCAACTTTCCTTCTAGACCATTTGGTGGCAAAAACTCCCAACGTCTCCAAACGTTCCTTTTACATTTTTTTTATTTTAAACTTTTCAGTAGAGATGGAATACCATAGGGGACATAAATTTTATTTGAAGTGAACAATCTATCCAATTTTGAAAGACGCATCTCTTTTTTTTTCTTTGACTAATAACCCCAAAGAAGTTTTGGTGGCCCTTAAGAAGACTTTTAGAGACATTCTCTCACTTCTAGACCTTTTGGCGGCCCTCAAAAAGTTTTCAACTGTAGGTGTTCAGCAAGAACCTCTCTAAGAATGCTATTAACGCAAATTAAATTTTATAATATTGGATCGAAACGAATCCCAGACGTTTAATTTATTTAATGGCTTCTAATATGATGTAGACGAGAGTTGCTTAACCAATGGATATCTCGACACCCGCATCGACTGGATTCCAGAGATGAAAGACATTCGACTAAGAGACTTGCCGAGTTTCATTAGAACAACGAGTCTTGATGATATCATGTTTAACAACGAATTAGAAAATGCAAAGAATGCAGCAAGAGCTAAGGGTGTCATTCTCAACACGTTTGAGGATTTGGAATGTGACGTTCTGGAAGCAATCCAATCCAAGTTCTCGCTTCAGATCTTTCCTATAGGTCCTTTGGTGTTACTGAGTCACCAGATAGCCGAAAGCCTATCCAAGTCGATCGCATTGAATTTGTGGAAAGTAGATACTACTTGTCTAAAGTGGCTGGACACAAAAGAGCCCGGATCGGTCCTTTATGTGAATTTTGGGAGCATCACAGTCATGACGGCACACCAGGTGAGGGAGTTTGCTTGGGGGCTTGCGAATAGCAATCATCCCTTCTTATGGATCATTCGACCTGATCTTGTGATGGGAGATACAGCGATTTTGCTAGAGGACTTCATTGAAGAGACAAAAGGAAGGTGCCTGCTAGCAGGGTGGTGTGCACAAGAGCAAGTTCTTGCACACCCTTCTATCGGTGGATTCCTAACGCATTGTGGGTGGAATTCAACAGTTGAAAGCGTAGGCGGTGGGGTGCCCATGATATGTTGGCCATTCTTCGCTGACCAACAAACGAATTGCCGGTACATATGCACCGAGTGGGGGATTGGAATGGAGATCGACACCAATGTGAAAAGAGATGAAGTGGAAAAGCTGGTTAGGGAATTGATGGAAGGAGAGAAAGGGAAAGAGATGAAGATGAAGGCCTCGGAGTGGAAGGTGAGTGCTGAGAATGCTACCAAGAAAGGAGGCTCTTCTTACGTGAATTTGGACAAACTAGAAAATGATATGATTCTTGGTAATAGCTGATGACCATCGATCATGGACCACTACTGTTTCATTCCTTCTCCATCGTCGAAATATGTATGAGATTTGAGAGTGTGTACCGACTGATGCATGGCATGTTGTCTGTGCGTGTACGTGTGTGTTATATAAATATTTGAAATGACAGGTATTTGCTTGATTTCTACAAATGCACCCAATAAAGCAACATTTAACAGGTTTGCTAGAATACATCCCCAGTTATTGCTATAACCGTCCAATAAACATCCCTCAACCTGATATTCATATAATCAAGTAAACTTATTCCACGCATCTAAGCTGGGACACACAATTTGGCTGGCTTAATTTGAATTACTTCTATGCCACATCTACAATTTGGCCGGTCTAATTATGCATAAATTGGAGATGAATGGTTTGATTAAGATGAAAATCATGATCAATGATCCGATTTGCTAGCTCGATATTGAAGATCAATGTCTAGAATGGATTGATATCAAAGATGAATGGTCTTATTGGACCAAAAGTGGACAGAAATGGTCTAATTTGGTACTAATGATTAACCACCTAGTTGAGTGAATATTAAAGATGAACGGTTGGATTAGGCTGATAATAAAGATGAATGCATTGATTGGATTGTTGTTGAAATTGAAAGGTCCAATTTGAGTGATACTGAAGATCAACGGTAGAATTAGGCCAAATTTGAAAATCAATGCTCTAATTAGACTATCAAAAATTAATGGTTTGATTGGGATGAAGTTGGAGATGAATGGTCCAATTTATTGATATTGAAGATCAATGAAAGATGAACGGTCTGATTGGCCCAAAATTGAAGATGAATTGGTTGATCAAGCTAATATTGATAATAAACGGTCTGATTGAGCCAAAAATAAAGATGGATGGTCTGATTAGACAATGTTAAAGCCAATTGGTCATATTCAAACAATATGAAAGATCAATTGTCAACTTAGGCTAAAATTAACGTCAACTACCCAATTCGATCATTTTAAGACTGTTCATCTTTGATGTTGATCCAATTGCAGCGTTAATGTTTAATATTTATTCAATCAAACCATTGATCTTCAATATCGAATCAGTCACACTATTTATTTCTAATTTTTTCAATTTAGATAATATAATTTTGATACTGGTCCAATCATACCGTTAATCTTCAATATTTATCAATTGAACCTTTGATCATCAATAGTGGCCCAATCGCCATTCATCTCCAATTTTCTCCTATTTCGATAATTCATCTTTAATGTCAGTCCACTCATACCTACTTTTTATTTTATTTTTCAATCATACGTCTAATCATACTGTTGATCCTCAATACTAACCAAATCAAATTGTTGCTCTTTTGTTCCAGCCCAATCTCACTATTCACCATAAATTTTGGCCAAATCAGACCATTATCTTTGTTATAAGCATGCCATTAATCTTCAATATTTGCCCAATTGGCATATTAATGTTCAATATTAAACCAATCTCATCATTCATCTTTAGTTTTAACCAAATTAGGAAGCCTTTATGGATAGGAGTTTTGATGGGTTTAAAAGTACACAACTGCCCTCACATGTATAAACAGTAGTGGGTCTTCAATCCAACACCATTGACAGAAGCAAGAAACCCATCAAAGCTTCTCTAAGGGTGTAAGTAGAGGAAGACTCTAACATCCGATCTGTTGCGCAACACGTTAACAACGCAGTGAATCGAGATCCAATCTCCGGTCTCACTCACAAACGATAAACAGAAAGAAATATAAACTAGAAAAAGAATCAAAGCATTCTAAACAAACCACAAGACAATATATACATGGAAAAACCCCAACAAGGGTAAAAAAAAACTACTGATGCAAACTTCCACTATAAAGAAAAACGAAGATTATAAGTCAATATACTAACCTCTCCCTCAGAATTACAGACAAAACCCTTTGCCTACACCTTAGAATTATTTCTCATCTCTTAGAAAAGTTTTAAGGATACATTTATAGTTTAGGTAACTCTCCTTTCACACCTCTGCGAAAACCGACTCAAATTTCCGCAGTCCGTATCAAATCCAGACTCAAATCTGCGTAAGCTCAACTGGCCGTGTGGAGTCTTTGACCGATCGAGCGGCACCCTCGACCGGTCGAGCACATCTCACGACTGATCGATCACTTCGAAAATCCACAATCCCAACTCGCTGGAAAACAAGTCGAGCCAGTCCTCGATTGGTCGAGCGGCCGTGCAGATGTGGCTCCACATCTCAACAATCTCTCACTTGAAAACATATCGTCATAAACCTTTGTCTTCTTCATCCGAAGTGCACCATCTCCCTGTCTTCAAGCCTTAAAACTAATCAAAGCTGAATATAGCTTCAGCTTCTCCCGTATGACCGTCATAGTAAGCATATTTGCAGGATTCTCACTTGTATGAATCTTCTCCAGAGTAATCGATCCATCTTCCAGTAATGAACATATGAAGTGATATCTGATGTTCATATGCTTGGTCCCTGAATGAAAGACTGAATTCTTAGCCAAGTGTATTACACTCTGACTGTCACATACAACTTGCAATCTACTTGCTTCTTACCCAACTCTTTCATGAAACCTTGCATCCACACCATCTCCTTATACGCTTCTGTAGCCGCAACATATTCTGCTTCCGTCATACTGATAAATACCATCTTGTGTAACTAAGAGACCCAACTAACTGCTGAACTACCCAGAGTAAAAACATAACCTGTAGTGCTTCTTCTACTATCGATATCTTCTGTCAAATCTAAATCCACGTAGCCTTGTAGCTTGATTTCTGATCATCCATAACACAACCCTACATCCTTAGTACCTACCAAGTATCTGAGGATCCACTTCACAGCTTCCCAATGTTCCTTTCTAGGGTTATTCATGAACCTACTAACAAGTCTCATTGCTTGAGCAATGTCTGGCCTCGTGCTCACCATAGCATACATGAGAATTCCAATATCTGACGCGTATGAGACTTTAGCCATATAGTCTCTGTAACATCTCAAAAAAATTCATACAGAGACCCGAGTACCACCTCAGGCAGAAAATACTAAGGATAAAATTCTTTATAAGTTAAATGAGAGTTAACTAGTGTTAAACTATATTACCCATGAAATTAGCACTAATCACTTTAAATATGATCTGCAAGATCCAAAACTTGTGAAATTGTTAATGCTACATTACCCTAAAACCTAGGATCAATCTCTAACCTAGTTGCTCTCAGAGCATCTTGAAACTCCGTGTTGGATCTGGACCGTGCGTCGAAAGTCAAATAACTACGGAACTATACGATTATGACTGCCTTGTTAAACTTGACAATCACCTCGGAAATCAAGTCTGAATAATACCTAGAAATGCATAACTTGAGCCCGGAGCGAAGTGTGTGAGAAATGTGAATATTTTTTTAGAAATCGTGTCGCTTGCGGGTCAAATATAAGAATTCAGACAGTCAAAATCTGACCTGATTACACCCTTGGATTAGGAAAAAATTTTCACACATGTCAGTGCACTTGTGGCCCTGATTGAATACCAGTGACCGTTTAACTGAAACTGGTCCGCCACGGGCGATCTGTAAATCTGATCGGACTGAAAACTTAGGTTGACCTGGATCCATTGACAGGGAGCTTAAGTCCGACCACATTTAACAAAGGGGCCTCCAGAAGTGCTCCGTTGGACCGAAACGGCCAATATTTAGCTATAACCTAAGTATACCTTGGCCCTGAGGCCATTCCCATCAGTTCTGGGCCTATATAAGGGCCTTAAACGCTCCTTTTCTAATTTCATACGTGTCACGCCCCAAACCCAGAAATTAGATTCACAAGAATCTCGATCGCTGAATTCGGTGCCGACAGCCTCCGTAGTACCCCATTCTCGGCTCCTAGCGCAACATACGCCAGATTCCAATCCTGGGATCCTACAAGGAGGATTTTTTTTTGAACGTACACTTGTCTTGTAATAAGCATAACCACAAGTTTACCCAAATTATAAAGGAAACATCATTATCACATATCCACTAATATAATCATTTGAGTACAATGCTGAAAGGGAATACATAAATAAAGAAAAATCAAGCTCCAGAAGACCACTGCACGCTCCAAGCTCAACACTGCTGCAACCTAACATCACCTGCACGCATCTATCGTGCATAAGCTTATAGAAAGCTTAGAGGGTGGTGTAAGTGTGTGCATAAGGCAAACGCCAAGTGTACAGTATCAGGACAATGCGGAAGTATGTGGTAAGTCCATGAAAATACCAAGGCTATGTAATGCAAGGCATGATGCGAGATATGGATGCCATCGGCCACACCGATGCAATGCAAGGCCTACATAGCCAAATGTCATATGCGAAATGCAATCCAAGCAAGTCGGTACTCCTCAAATACGTATATCATTACAGTTCCTCTCTGGATATCACCGGGGTCTAATACACTTCGCAGAGACTGCCACCTCCCTAGCTGCACAGTCAAGCAAGCGGATAAGACCTCACTATCCGCCTGACCAGTAGTATGCCAATACCTACCCGGCTCGTCGATAGCGGACTCATTTGCGAGCTAGTCAAACTCAGCCTAGCTTATAGCCCCCTCACTCAGGCGGATAAGGCCACACCCCCTTCCAACCGACCACGACACAGTGGGAGACGCGGCCTACTGGTATTCGGCACTCGGGCGCTCATGTATCCACTCGGTCTAGACGCTGGAGCATCTCCTGGTACCAAAAAGGTTCTCGGACTTTCACCCAAGGACATCCTAAGTGCCCACAGTGCTAGAATAAGTATTTTCGGTATCCAATACGGTCATCCAAGATGTACCTGTGGAGCCACGGCCCTGATGTCGCTAGGGCGTGTAGTGATCAAGTCACACGTATGCGAGATGCATGAATCACACGTCAAATCATGCAGAAGTCCAGCGCGTACTGCGCAATCATGTAGGGCACTCAGTCACATAACGAGTCCCGTAAATGGTCTGCCTAATGGCGTATGTTATGATCAGTCATTACTCATATCAAGCATACATATGATGCGTATGGGCATGAGTCATGAGGTTATACTAAGCATGTTATAAGGCAATGAATAGCAACGGGTATGGACCTATCAATGGGCCCTAAAGAGAGCTACAATGCGGACATTTAACCAACATTGTACGTACAATGTGGACGTCAAACCAACATTGTTTTCTAGGCACGGCTTGCCGTAAATATCATTTCACGAACCATGATAGACGTACATTGCAATGGACCCTAAGGACATCCATTGGGCCTCGATCCCTAGGCCTTGGATATATCAAATGAGCCGAATTGCGTGGGCCTTACATTCTTCAAATGGCTACGTTAATGGGCCTCGCCAAGGAGCCTTATGTACATTGCAATGGTCCATGACTCATGGGCCATGAAATACATCAAAGTGGGACTACACACATGAGTTTTAAATATGTCAAATGGGCCATTCCATTTGCGCCCCTTGCACATCAAATGGGCCTGATCCCATGGGCTTTATATGTACCAAATGGGCTTAGATCCCGTGGGCCTTATATAGAATAAGTGGGCCGGATCTCATGGGCATTGTATATATCAAATGGGCCGAAACCCATGGGCTTTAGATATGCCAAATGGGCTTAATCCCATGGACATTACACATGCCAAATGGGATTAATCCCATGGTCTTAGATGTGCACCAAGGTGGGCCTAAATGAATGGCCATAAATGGGTCAACATGGCCCTATACACATACCATGGTGGCCCATTTGAACCATAGATCTGGTTCATTTTGGCACAAGCCATGAAATAATTTTACAACAACAAATAAATGGGCAGTTTGGATGAAACTCATGCATCATGGTAGACTCCCATGTGGGCCCACTATAACATTTATTTTCCATCCAATCCTGGGCCCACTGAAATGCTTATTTGCCACCCAACCTGTTGTTAGGGCCGTGTGGCAAGGGGCCCACCAAAAATGTTTATTTTACATCCCACCTGTTGATAAGGCCATGTAGCAAGGGGCCCACCAAAATGTTTATTTTCCATTCAAACCTGCTGATGAGGTCATATAGACCCAGGGCCCACCGTAATGTATATTTTTTTTATTTTATTTTTTTTACCCAACCTGGGCCCACTGTACTATTTATTTGCATCCAAACTGCTCATTGAATCACATGGCCTAGGGCCCACTGTAATGTTTATTGCCATCCAAACCCGTTCATAACGTCACGTGGCCAGGGGCCCACGTGATGGACGGCGTGGACATAACACATACATCTGAGTGGGGGCCACCGTCCACTGCCGTGGACGGACGGCGTGAGTGAAACACTTGCATCACAGTGGGTGTCACCACCCACTGTTTTGACGGTGTGGTAAGCCACACAAACCACAGTGGATCCCATGTAGGGCCCACCAAAGTGTTTATTTGCAATCCAACCCGTCCATTACGTATGTCCCACCTGTCTAAGGGTTCACACCAAGTTTCAGCCACATTAAAAATTCAGGTAGGCCCCACCAAGTGTTTTATATGATTTAGGCATGTCTTCACATGATTTGGATGGTATGGCCCACCTGAGTTCAGTTTGTGGATGATTTTTGGAGCCAACGCACTATTCAAGGGGACCTATTAAATGAACGGTATAGATGTAAAACATACATCATGGTGGAGTCTACAAGTGGACCAATGCGGCCACGCTTTTTAACGTGGACGTCTCTGGACGTCATGGCACAAAGTCATATCAAAAAAGAAAATTATTTTTTTACCCTAGGTGGGACCCACATTAAATAGATCTACCCCGTCCATTGCATGTGTCTCACAAAATTAAGGGTCCAAACCAAGTTTCAACCACGTCCAAATTTTAGATAGGCCCCACAAAATGATTTTGTATGTTTCAGGCATGTCTCCACATGATTTTAGATGGTATGGCCCACCTGAGAATCAGATTGGTCCCAAACTTTGGTTCAACGCCTAAAATAGTCTGAGAAAGGTGGTGGACGGCTTGGATCAAACAAATACCTCAAGGTGGGGCCTGCATCAGTGGCCCACTGTAAAAGTATACTTTTTCTCTTTCTTTTTTTTTTAAGTGCAATGTGTTAACGCTGCCAGTCCAGCGTCCAGAGACGCTGGACGGCGTGCTTTAAACAGATACAACACGGTGGGTCCCACAGGGACATGGTCCACGTTCACCAAGGTGGGTCCCACATGATCGTGGCCCACCTTGCATGTACATATATATATATATAAAAAATAAATATCATTTATCTAATATGTAGTGGGCCACACCATTTGATGAATGGAGTAGATTTATCATGAATCGGTGGGGCCCACTTCATTTTAGGAGAAGGATAAGGAGAGAGAAAGAGAGAATAAGAGACGGTGATGGTGGGGCCTCGCTACTATGGGCCCCACATGATACAAATTACACACAAAAAAAATGGGTCCCACAAACAAGTGGTCCCTAAAAAGAAATTTAACGGTGGATCACCCACCTCTAAGCCTCCTCCTTGCTCCCTTGGCCTCCAATGCTCCTTGCCTTCGCCTTGGACGGTGGATGATGGACCTTTGATGGTGTGGATGAGAGATGAGAGGGTGGGCCACACTTGGCTTTTGGAAAAGCTTGGGAATGCTTGGACGTGTGAAATTTTTCCTTGGAGAGATTTTTTTGAGAATGAATGAGAGAGAGAGGGGAGTGATGGGTGAAAAAGGGTGATGGAGTGATGTGTGATGGGTTTGGTGATGGATGAAGTGATGTGAGAGTGGACTTTGGGTTGCTTGTGTAAGAGAAAAGTATGGGCATGACATGGGTTAGTTGTACTTAGGTATGGAGTGACTTGACTTGTACTTGACATGAGTGATTGATTGATTGATGGGACATCTCGTAGAGATTCCCTCGTAATTGGCAACGCGCGGTGTTTTCTCGAACTGAACGTGGGCCCACATCTCCTGGCCTGGGTATCGCCTCGACGCGTGAGACGCGGCATCGGAACCGCGGCGACAGCGCGGTCGCACTGGTACAAGTCTCATGTCGAACTGACTCAGACCGATAGAATCCGTTTTAGGATTTCGCGCAACGCCGGTTACAGATCGCGAGTCGCTGAAAATCGATCGGAATGACCGCAAAAGTCTAAGGAACAGTACGAATTAGGATACGGGTTTTACAATACGATTTTTTAAAACCCTAGGAGAGAGAAGAGAAGAAAGAGAGAGAAAGTGTAAGAGGGAGTTGGAGTTTATTTCTGGAATCTGATCCTGCTACTCCATGCACTTAACCATCCCATCTGTATCGTCATTTCAACATTTCTGACAACATACTTGGGTAAGAAAACCTAACCCAAATCTGTTTTAGGGTTTCGTATAGTGTAAGTGATGAAATAGCTAACTTAATTCATGTTATAGGTTGTCATTCTACCGTTGACAAGGACTAAGTATCTAAAATGAATCCCTTATACATTTACCAGCGTAAGGTGCGGACTATAAACGTATAGGTTATGGCTTTCAAGGCTTTCAATGTCAGTAATGGTTTATGACTGACTTGATTATTATCACATATACTTAGATACGATGTTTTCCATACATTACATATATATGTAATTTATGTTGATTTTAATGCATTCTGTGTGTTTGTGAAATGATTAAATGAATATATAATTTGGATTTGTACTTGCCATAATTATTAATCGTGCATATATGCTTGTTGTATATGCGACAACTCCTTGGCGAAAGGTTTTGCCCTAATACATATTGTAACCAACATATATCATGAATGTTGGAATGTGTAGACTAAGTGTTTGTAAAAATGTCTAAATGAACTAGTAGTTAGTAAATTGTACTTTGTATGAGTGATGAGATATGATTCTCAACTACCTTAACTATATGTATAATTTCCTCCATGTATTTTATATTATAGTGTCTGTTTAGTTATGAAATGCATGTGTGTAAATTCATGTTTAAGTTGTATTCCATAAAATGTTCGAATAATTGTATGACTTGAATTATTGATCCATTACTGCTTTGGTTATCTCATATGATTATTTGTTGTAATTGAATGCGGTTGGGGCTATTATATAGTCCAGGCAATCGGTAACAGGCCTCGAATGAGTGGCTGAAGTTGTTTCGCCACACAGGATGTGGTCGATGAATTCAAGCCATACTAGGGATGTCGATAGTGGTTAGGCCACACGAAGTGCTTACGCACTTCATGTCGATCAACTCAACGTGCGCTCGTACTAGTCAAGCTTGTCAAGTAATCCAATTGACCCGATGTATGTTCACCATGTTTAGACGCTACTACTTAAACCTAAGGTACCAAACTCAGCAGTGAAATCCTATTTAACCTTGGTACCTTGATCCTCTATGACTCATGAGCCGGACATTTTGGTATGGGATACCGTGGTCGAGCTGTCGGCCTACGCTGGGGTGACGAGCCTCCCCGTAATGACCAATGAGTAACCCAGACTCATGAGCCGAATACGATGGCATGGGACATTGTATTCGAACTGTCGGCCTATACTAATCAGGTGACGAGCCCTTTGTAGTGACTTCGAGCATACTCTGAGGCTGCGTTGAGGTGATTAGTCTTTCCGTAGCAACTAGAGTATAAAATTGGCCTGCATTGATCAAGTGGTGAGCCCTTTGCAGCGACCTAGAACCACAACATCGTATGAGATTTACTAGGACTGACGACCCTAGAATGGATCATTGTTTGGGGATTGATATAAGGGAGGTATCTTAGCTTTCCAATCCTACTGTATGAATAAACCTAAGTAAGAACTTGGCTAAGCATGTGCATGCACCGCATTGCATATGCTTTAGCGAGGAAGAGCACTTTCGGGAGGATGTCATGCGCGCCGTGAGATAAAGACACCGAAGGAGTATAAACGAGGGCATGCATCATCATCGCATATCATTCTTGCATTAACAAGAGTATTTAGGATATGATTGTTGTACTACTTTATCATTACTACTTGACTAAATTGATAACATATTAACATTTGCTTTATAGCTTCATTGAGTTAACCACTCACTCCCACATTTTAGGTCGGTGTTTTAAACACTAACCAAACCCTGACGTAGTTTCAGATGATGGTGCAGCCTGCGAGGCGGAGCCAGACTTCGAGGACGATGAGGAGGCGTTCTCCTATATGCAGTATTCAGGCGGGTTTCTATAGACTGCCCTGGTCGACGGGGATCAGTGGATTTTAGACTAGCTAACATTACACATTTTGTATATTTTGGAATGTTATATGTGACTATTTGACCTAGTAATGCGATCATAGTCAGGAGACTTAAATTTTCTTACATGTTTTATATATACTTATCACAGTATTTCGCTTGCATAGTTAACTATCTCTAGAGTATGACATGTTGTTTGGTATAATCTCACTCATGTTTAAGGCACTAAGACAGACAACATTAATCATTATTATCTATGTTGCATAAGTGATGTGTTGGAACTCGGAAGGTGGGCTCCTGCTTAACCCCCGATTTTCAGAGCATTACAGTCTCGTTCCTCCTGCATCTTTGTCCCTTTCTCCTTAGATAGCTTGAAGTAGTTGACTAATGGAGTGTTAACCGGCTTATCAGCTCCCATATTGAATTGATCAAATACCTTAGCTATGTACTCCGCCTATGACAAAACTAGTTTCTTGTTTTCCATGTCACGCTTTATCCTCATGCCTAAGATTTATTTTGCAGATCTTAAATCCTTCATGGTAAATTCTTTAAGTAGTTGTCTTTTGAGATTTGAGATGTCTTTCATGCTTGAACTGGCCACAAGCATATCATCAACGTACAGAAGAAAAATGATGTACGACGTATCAAACTTCTTCAAATAGCAATAGTGGTCTGCATAACATCTCCTAAAACCCTTTCCCAACATAAAACTGTCGAACTTCTTGTACCACTGCCTCGGGGCTTGCTTTAGGGCATATAAAATCTTCTTCAGTTTACACACCTTGTTCTCCTTTCCTGGTGCCATGTATCCTATCAGCTGATGCATATATATCTCTTCTTCAAGGTCCCCATGAAGAAAGGTTATTTTAACATCTAACTGCTCAAGATGTAAGTCTTCTATAGCCACTATGTGAATCGTAGACATTTTCACTACCGGTGAAAATATTTCAGTGAAATCGATACCTACCTTTTGTTGAAACCCTTTCACAACTAGTCTAACATTGCACTGTTTCGAACCATTGTGCTCCTCCTTCAGTCTGTAAACTCACTTGTTATGAAGAGCTTTCTTACCCTTGGGTAGAGTGACTATCTCCTAGGTACAATTAAACTCAAGAGAGTTCATCTCATCATCCATGCCTACTCCCACTTAACCCTTGTATCTGACTGTAATGCCTCTTCAAAACACTCCAGTTCATCATTATCTATCAGTAATAGATAATGTAAGGAGGGTGAGTATCAGACCGTGGTTCTCCTCTCCCAAGTAGACCTCCTCACAATTGGTGTATGTGGCTCTGCCTCATAATGCTTTGTGCATGATCATCTAGTAGTGTTGTAACACCCGTGTCCTGTACCTCTTCTAATTCTACGAATTCTTTCTCCTCGGCCTTATTTTTCTGCACATTATCCTTATACATCACTTTTTCATTGAAGACTATGTCCTTACTTCTGATGATTTTTCTATTTTTTACATCCCAAAACCTGTAGCCAAAATCATGTTGCATGTATCCTATAAACGTGCACCTCCTGGACTTTGCATCTAGGTTATTTCTGTGTTCTGCATTGATGTGAACATATAAAGTGCAACCAAACACTCTGAGATGTGTAAGGTTTACTTCTTTTCCAGTCCATGTTTCTTCTAGTAGCCCTCCATCCAATAGTGATGAGGTGTAGCATCCCCAATTCAGATAACTAACTGTAGGAGCACCTAGACCTATACATATCTAGCTTACGAATAGTATACGGAAAACCTAGATGTAATGAATCAACAAGAATGATAAAAGTAAGGTTAGGTAGTGTGTCAGGGAACCAAGTACACAGCGAAAGTTTAATAGGCTACGTAGAATTATCCATTACTAGATAAGACTTCATAACACTTCCCATGAGCTTAGAACGACCAAGGTTATGGATTGATGAAAACATATTTACGCAAAATTTGCTCGGTTTGGCTCAAACTCTAAGTCCTAGAGAATCTCAGATGATCTCAATGCCCTGATCAAGCAAAGGATCGAGATTTAACAGGATCATGAATTGATACCGGTAAATCCTCTGTACTGCGCAGACAAAGGATCCGTGTATCGGGCTCAAACCCACTACAACCATCTATTCATATTACCTTTTATATAGAAAATAGGAAATCCTTAAGGGCATGGAAAATTATGTATATAAAAGCAGTACTAAATTTCGGAGAAAAAATTATGTTTAAGGGGGGTAGATTATAATGCCCTGAACATTTCAATACTCGAGTATTGAAAGTTCTCGAGCGTTACCTAGAAATTAACATGTGTACGATAACCATCCAACTATCCTAGCCTTACATCCTTGCCCTGACACAAACTTAACCGTTAGAAATGATCCTCATTTATAAATCAAGTCATCTGACCATTGATTTTCAGGCAGGACCATCAATCACATGACTTGACATAAGTACCTTCCCACAAAAGGCACAATGAATAACCCCACATCCGTAATGATTTAGATATGCATTCATTTGTAAGAATTTCTTAGAAACATATCTATAACCCTGTGGAGCAATTAGATTTCTCAAAACTCACAGATCAGCAATAATTACGAAAATGCCATTAACCTATACTCTGAATTCTAATTCATATGTTTCTCAAGATCCGTTTCAAGTGAAATTTTATACCAGGCCTAATTATCATAAATTAACCGTACACATCAAATTTCAGCCCTTAGATCACATTAAATTAGCTACTTAACTTCTACATCTATCCGTACATTTATCAAATCAAGATTTTGATCCGTTCATCTTGTTTACACCATATGAATATGCTTAACCTACCATTAGAATTATAATCTGAGGAACTTACACCTGTGAAAAAGTCACTCGAATCTAACAATATACTTGTCCTACCCTTAATCATCCCAGAAAACCACCTTGTGTTCATACGTTTACGAAATTGACCGTACATCCACCTACATATATGGTTAGAATGTTAATCATTAAGTTCCTTTATTTTTAGCAAGTCATCTAACCATCCGTTGTGTTTGGATCCGCCAAACGGGCCACACGAATATGGTGGTAAACCGATCACCATGAGGATCTCAGTGTATAGGCCTACGCCAATTAGGTTTGTACAAACATTATCTTAGAATTTTGAAGCGTGTTAGCCATTAAAATAGCATCATGGTTATCCTTGGGAGATCGAGATCCAAACTTGAACCATAGCAAGAGCATGAAAAATAAAGGGTACTCGCCAAATCCTAGGGCATTTGGATGGTACACTTTGACATAATGAACGTTGGAAGATATTCGTGTGATAGATAGCAATTTGGTAATTAAGAGATGCCAAATGCATGTCACTATTCAACTATAAGGTTTAACGGTGCACATCATTCTAAGTATTTCTTGATTACGCGGTCCACCTACAGCTCGGATCTACTTCAAACTTGGGCCCATGGGCTCGCACAGCAAGCTTAAGATGGTGAAGGGAGCGGATTCCCCGAAAGATCATCATAGTGGACACCACCTACTACATGCAAATAAAAACCAAGAATTCACGTAACTGATTTCTCAGTTCAACGGTGAACACAGTCCTCATGATTAGTGGGACCCACCCAAATCTCAGATTCACCCCATATTCTGGTTCATGACTTAACAGGACCCTACCAAACCAATGAACGGAGTAGATCTCACCTAATGTCATCAGAAGTGGACCCACTAGTGTCGTACAAACGAACGATTTCCTTCTTACTCGCTGTGACAGCAATCGGTTTAAAAGATAGAGACGTGGGAGAAATGGACACCACGACTCTCTGTTTATCATCCGTTGCACCGATCTGAACCGTCCATTTGAAAGCCACCACAAAGCCGAACCCCTCCACGATGCTCTGAAAGAAAGGAAACAAGTAAAAGATTCGGCATTTAGTAATCCCTCATGCAAAACAACCACACCGTGCGAAAGAAAGTTCGCAATAACAATCCGATGATCGGACCTCTGATCTGGTGAGCCAGAGAACTGTGAGGCCAAATCAGAGGTGCCCATCAGCTGATCCTCCTTCCGAAAATATTGTCCCAACAGTCGGATGAGACCGACTCCTACATCGTTTCACAACAGAGGATTCACGCGCAAACTGGCTGCGAAACCCTCTGCGTAACTCGAGTGCAAAAAGCCAAACGTTTTCGACTACAACCCAAGTCCGAGAAGATTAGGGGTATAAATAAAACAGAGGACGACCTATTGGAAACTCAACAAAGAAAGTAAAAGAAAAGGAAAAAAAAAAACGAGAGAGAACAGGGAGTGACGGCCAACCTGCTGGACGTAGCAGCAGGAAAGAAAAGAAAGAAAGAAAAGAAAGAGAAAGAGAAAGAGGAAAGGAAAGAAAAGAAAAGAAAGAGAGAGAAGCAATCAGCCGATCTTTTTGTTCTTGCCGAACGCACCAGGGAGAAAAGAAAGAAAGAAAGGAAAGAAAGAAGGGAGAAGAAGAAGGAAAGAAAGGAAAGTCGGGCCGAGTTGACTCAGTGAGTTGACTCAACTGAGATGTTTTATCCAGTTCGGGCTGCACAGGTAGAGAACGACGATTGAACAAGGTAAATTGTTCCCCAACCCTAGTCCTCCTAACACTTATCTTAAGACTACACCTATAATTATGGTTCAACCCCAGTATTATGACAATCTAGCCGTGAGGATCATATTAACTATACTAGAATCGGGAACTACAATGCATCCATTCGGACCTAGCAACGTTGAGAATGATTGGATTCAAGAGGTGAGGGTTTTATCCTTTAAGCTTACAGTAATTTAAGTTAATTTATTTATCATGCCTTTTACATGTCTTCCTGTATTTTATCTGTCTTTATACTAGTTCATCCTAGCTTCTATGCATACTTTCATGAATTTGATATTACCTTTACATGTATTCCTGTTATACATTAATTTGAATCTTCCATGTTATTATATGTTTCACCATCAATTATGGCCTTTTCGTGCCTCTTACGATATGACTTATCATGTATTCTATGTTTACATGTTATCTGAAAATTTTCTTATCAATTGATTTATTGGCCCTTTTGGAATTATGACATGATGTCAAATACAAGAGAATTTCTCTGAATTTATGTGAGGCGATGGGTACAAGCCTTATCCCTGCCTAATCCATTATTGAGTTGGCTCTGCCACTCGTCTTTATATTTGAGTTGGCTATGCCACTCGTCTTTATTTGAGTTGGCTCTGCCACTCTCCTTTTGTCGAGTTGACTATTGTCACTCTTCTCTTATTATGTTGGTCATTGTCACTTTTGCTGAGGTGACCATTGTCACTCTTCTCTTTATTATATTGGCCTTGTGCCGTTTATCTTTCAAGGCATGGGCATATGTCTTGTTATTCCAAAACCTCCATGATTCAGTTTATATTCTTGATGATTTCAGCTATATTTTCTATAAATGCAAGTGTTGTGTTATGAGGTATCACAACTAGTGAATCAATTATCTTATCATAGACGTAATACGTTATGGATAACGGCCCTCTTGGTCAGCACGTAATTTCGTGGGTTGATTGGCGTGGTGCACAATCGATGTATGTAACTCGGCATACGTATTACATCAACTTTTCGGGATTGGATGTCGCAATTAGTCGCTCCATGAACACATCGTGTTACGTAAATTCTCCAATCGCGTGTTGTTTTCCCTTAAGATGTACGCATAAATTCACGTTAGCGTTGGTCATGCCGGCGAATATCCGTAGTTATGGGATGCGGGTCAAGCCGGGTTTCCTATGAATTATATTCCACATTGTGACAATCACTACGTATGATGAGCCGCACACACTATGCTAGGCATGCATCTCATGTAGGTTGTTTGCGCATACTGATATCTCGTGTATTAGTGGAGTATGAGACATATCAGTATCCTTTATTTTTATGAATCTCTTGAATTATTGTTAATCTTGAAGGATAACCTTCACTATAAGTAGGGCATTAACCCTCTCCTAACCGTACAGATTATGCAAGTGACATACAGATTGAAGACTTAGAGGACTACTTCCTTATAAAAGATTATCTTTAAAAGACTAAGAAGACAGTCTCATTATTTAGTTTTATACTTCCGTTGTGAACTCTGATGTTGTAATAAACCTCCCTTTATGAAGTCATTTGATTATTCTTTTATTCTGATGAAATGTAATCAATACAGTTGATTTTATTCTTGTGAATGTTACCTTCTTGAATGTATCTGGACGTGATCAAACGAAAAAAAAAAATAGGGTGCGATTTTACTAAAACATTCAGTTTATACATCATTAACACCCAGTTTCCTCGGGCACGAGTACAAACTCTGGCCGTGAAAATTCAGGATGTTACATGAGGGACTTCTATTGATGAGATATGCGGCAGTATTCACATCAACTACCCAAAAGGTCTTGAACAACCCTTCATGTAACCTCATGCTCCTGGCACGCTCAAGGATGGTCCTGTTAATGCGCTCAGCCACACCATTCTTCTGTGGTGTCTTTGGAATCATTTTCTGATGTTTGATTCTATTTGCTGCATAATACTCCTCAAATCTTTTATCACAGTATTCTCCCCCATTATCATATCTGAGACATTTTACTATTTTACCTGTCTCATTTTTTACCATTATTTTTCACTTCTTAAATACATCAAATTTATGCTTTAAGAAATAGACTCACAGTTTTCTACTAGCATCATCAATAAAAGAAAGAAAGTAACGTGAGCCACCAAGAGATGATATATATGTCAGTCCCCACACATCAGTGTGTACAAGCTCCAACAGATGCTTTGGAGCGCGTTCTGTCTTCTTGAAACTTACCCGCTTCTGCTTATCATACATGCAGTCCTCGCAGAATTCCAAGTCAATAGACTTCAGCCCTGGTAGCTTCCATTTTGATAATAACACTTTCATCCCTTTCTCACTCATATGTCCTAATATCTGATGTCAAATTGTCAATTTTCTCTAGTTGATGCGACTGTGAATGAACTATACGATCCTAAAGTCACGTACAAAGTATTTTCCTTCTTGCTTCAAGATATCACCAAGGTACCTTTTGTAATTTTTCAAGAATCACTTGTGAATGTTATCACATAACCGGTATCAGCCAACTGCCCCACTTAGATCAAGTTCTGTTTCAAACTCAGTACATGTCTGACATCCTTCAATTTTAAAGTCATTCCGTCTTTCTGATTTATATGAATTTCTCCCTTTCCAATGATACTGCACGACTCACCATCACCCACGGCTCATCATCACCCAGTTAGACTCTCCCAAAGTCACCTGATACATAATTACGCATAACTTTCTTGCATGAAGTGGCATAAAACGAAGCACTCGAGTCTATGACCCAAGACTCATTCCTCATATCAAGAGATAAGATCAACGCCTCTGTGTCACTCTCCTCAGATAGATTCACTAAATCTTTCCCACCTTAAGAGCTTTCTTCTTATTTTTTAAGCGCCCTGCAATCATATTTCATGTGCTCCTTTTTGTCGTAATGCCAACACCCGTCTTTATCTTTTGGTCCCTTGAACTTCTTCCTCGACTTAGAACGTCCGTGTTTATTGCCTTCTTTGTTCAGCGATTTTCCTCTTCCTTCAACGTTTAGAGCATTCCCTGAATCCCCTGAAACTCTTGATGCCTTTCTTCTAGATTCTTTTCTGAGAATTAAACTGGCCACATCATCAAATTTCATCTTTGTTGACCTAGAAGAATTGCTCACAACAATTACCAAACCATCCCAACTGTCTGGCAAACTAGACAAGATCAATAACGCTTTGACCTCATCCTCAAAAATAATGTCGACGGATTCCAACTGGCTCGTGACTATATTGAACTCATTTAAATGTTCAGTCACGCTCCCACCATCTGACATCTTCATGTTGAATAGTTATTTCATAAGATGAACCTTGTTAGATACTTAGGATTTTTCATACATGGTAGTTAGGGTTTTCATTAATTCTTTTGTAGTTTTCATCTTAGATATATTGAAAACAATGCTCTTAGATAAAGAGAGTCGGATCGTTCCTAAAGCCTTCTGACCCAATAAAAACCATTCATCATCTGTTGCCTTTTTTGGTTTCTTCTCTTTTCCTCCTAGAGAAATATAGACGTCCTTCTGATACAGATAATTCTCCATTTGCATCTTCCAAAAGACAAAGTTTGAACCATCAAACTTCTCAATTTTAATCTTCCATTCTTCCTTCATTATTCCCAATAAAACTAAACTAATAGCTCTGATACCAGTTGTTGTACAGCATGCCAACAACGCAGTGAACCAATATCCAATCTCCGGTCTTACCCACAAACGATAACCAGAAAGAAATATAAACTAGAAAAATAATCAAAACATTCCAAACAAACCACAAGACAAGATATACGTAGAAAAACCCCAAAAAGGATAAAAAAACTATGGATGCAAACTTCCACTATGAAGAAAAATGAAGATTATAAGATAATATACTAACCTCTTCCTCGGAAGTACAAAGAAAACCCTTTGCCCATTGTAACGTCCCGAAAATTGAGGGTTGAGTAAAAGCTCAACTCCCGAATTCTAACGCATCACTTATGCAACATGGACAGTGATGATTAAATGTTGTCCATATTAGCACATTAAATATGAATGGGATTACACTAAAACGGCATATCATACTCCAAAGGTGACTAAATTAGGTAAGCGAAAAACTGTGATAGATATATAAAGCATATAAGTGGTTGTAAACCCTAAATTATGACCATGTCACTAGGCTGAATATATACATGTTTATTTCAAAATATATAAAATGACCAAGTATAATGTCCAACTAATTTGTATCCTTATAATCACGTCGACGCAACTCTAGGTCTACATAGACCCACTAGAGAGTTGCATGTAGGAGAACTCCTCATCATCATAAAAGTCAGGATCTGCTTCGTAAGCATCACCATCATCTGCAACTAAAATAGAGTCTGGTTAGTGTTTTAAAACACCGTTTCAGAGTGGGAGTGAGTGATCAACTCAGTGAAGATATAAGGCAAAGGTTCACATGTTATCGATTCAGTCAAGCAGCAATGATAAAGCAATGCAGCAATCATATTCTAAGTACTCTTGTTAATGCAAGAATGGTATGCGATAATGATGCATGCCCTCGCCTGCACTCTCTCAGTGACATCATCTCACGATCACAGCATGCACTACTCTGGACACGTGCACTTCCTTGCCAAAGCACATGCAATGCAGTGCATGATCGTGTTAGCCAATACTTAATTAGGTTTATTCATACATCATGTTCTAGCAGTTAAGGTAACTCCCTTTATATCATTTACTCAAACAATGATCCATATAGGGTTGTCAATCCTAGTTAATCACATACGATAGGAAAGTTATAAGGCAACATCACCCCTGATTTGAAAAGTAGTGGATAGGCAAGTTCAGGTCACTACGAGAGGCTCGTCGCCTTAGCGTAGGCTTAGTTTATACTCGAGGTCACTACGGAAAGACTTATCACCTTAGCGTAGGCCGACAGATTAAATACAGTGTCTATACCACCGTATTCGGCTCATGAGTTTGGTTTGCTCACTGGATACTACGGGGAGGCTTGTCACCCTAGCGTAAGCGATAGCTTGACCACAATGTCTCATACCACCATGCCCGGCTCATGAGTCTCAGCAGATCGTGGTACCAAGGTTAAACGAGCTTTTCACTGGTAAGTGATACCTTACATTCAAGAAATAGCGTCCATACATAGTGAACATATATTAGGTCAATCGGGTTACTTGACAAGCTCAATTGGTACAAGCACACGTTAAATTAATCAACATGGACAGTATATACACTCCTCATACCCTAACCACTGTCGATGATCAGCATACGATTTGGATTCATCGAACGTATCAGTTGTGGCGAAACTAATTCGGCCACTAATCGTAAACCGTTACCGATTGCCTAGACTACGTATTAGTCTCAAATTATACTCAAATACAATAGGCATTCATATGCGATAGTTAAAACAATATGTGACAACCAATTCAAATATAAATCTCATTTGATCATTTTAACAAATACATAGAGTATATGTTATCATACATAGACATTTCATCCATAAATCATGTAACAGCGAGATAGATTACATGAAGGAAACTGTAAATATAGATACGGTAATTGAGAATCTTATCCAACGCCCTTATTAAATACATTTCAACAAGCAACTTCTCATTTAGATATTTTATCAAACACTTAGACTACACATCAACATACATGTAATAAATTAATTATAACATATATTATAGCAAATCCTTTCACAAAGGAGTTATCATACATACAACAATCATGTATTCTCAATCAATAATCATGGCAAGCACAAATCATAATTTCATATTCATTATAACATTTCAACAAACACATGGAATGCATCATAATCAACATAGTTCAAATATATGTGTAATACACAGAAAACATCGCATCTAAGCACATGTGACAACAATCTAGTTAGTCATAAATCATTAACTGACATTGAAAGCCTTGAAAATCATAACCTAAATATTTAGAGTCTGCACCTTTCGTCGGTACGCTCGTTACGAACACGGTTCGTACAACACGTCTCCGTTTACAGCAAAATGGCTACTTAAATCAGAATGTCATCTATGAATACGATGCCAATCGATACAGATACGGACGAAACACTCGGTTTATAAGGTCCATGAACACGGCAGGTGCGTTTGTGAGTCCAATAACATCACAAGGAACTCGTAGTGTCCAAAGTTAATCCTGAACACTGTCTTCTACACGTCTTCTTCCCGTACGCACAACTGATGATACCCTGACTATAAGTCGATCTTTGAAAAATACTGTGTTCCTTTCAACTGATCGAACAGATCATTTATCCTGGGCAAAGGGTACTTGTTCTTCACTATCACTTGATTCAACCTGCGATAATCAATACACAATTGCAGTGATCCATCCTTCTTTTTCACGAACAACATGGATGCTCCCCAAGGAGATACACTCGGTCGTATGGAGTCTGCATCCAATAGATCATCAATCTGTCTCCTCAGTTCCTCCATCTCATATGGAGGCATGCGATATGTCGGTAGAGACATAGATGTCGCACCAGACACTAGATCAACGGTAAAATCGATCCCGCATCAAGGAGGTAATTCAGGTATCTTTTTGAACACGTCCACAAAATTCTGAGCTATTGTTCACTCCCCAAGTGCAGGGTTGTGATGTAGTAATAATTCGGTAAGACCGAGGTTAAATCCCAAGGGACTGAAACTGTACGTAATCTAAAATTAAGTAGGATTTGAACTAGAATAAGATGAATTCTAAATCAAGTAGTAATTGTGAAATAATTGTAGGTTAATTAATCTAAAACTAAGGGGATATCCGAGAAGGGTAACTAGGGATTCAGAGGATCCACTTGTAGAGATCAGGGAGATCTTATGCCTGCTTCAAGAATTATGAAATTTACTGAACTGTCGTTGATCTAGTTTTCAAAGAGATGAAAGGTATATGAATTAGAATGGATTCCATCACCAAACCATGCCCAAGAGACTATGCAAACCACAGAATTAAACTAATTACCAACCAATCACATGTATGGAGGTTAGGAAGAGTACCGTCATCCGACCATGCACAGGAGACTATGGTGAACAACAAGGCTCTCTAACGTCATAAACATAAAAGAGAAGAGACATGCTCAAAGCCATTGCAGACCCATTGTAATTTCAGTCACAACAGACCATTAAGAACTAAAAATATTCCCATAATAATCAACTAAAATCAAGTCAATTCATGAATTAAAATTAAATTAAAAACATACATAAAAATCTCCCACCTCACTACAAGCTTCACCTCTTAGCCCTAGCTAAGAGGTTTAGCCAGACATGATGTGGGCTAGATCCAAATAAATAAAGAGAAAAAGAAAAGGAAAAGAAAAGGGAAAGAAAAAAACCAAAGCTCTTCTCTCTCTCTCTTTCTCCTGATGTTCCAACCCAGCTAAGGTCTGAATAATTTCTCCCCATGTCCAAAATCTCCTTATATAGCTGCTGGAGTGGTGAAAATCTGACTTGAATAAGATTTAGAAAGCAATCGCATGCGTAGCGAAAGCCTTTTCGCAGTCAAGTTCAGTGCCTCAAAAATCGTCACTTTTCTCGCTCAAATTTCAAAGAAATACCATCCCTTAAGACTTTCTTAGGTCCTCTACATGATAGACGGTTCAAATATATCATATAATCAAAGATGGTGGGCCACAACTGCCTGGAAAAGTCAATTTTTGTGGATGTGCGAAACCTTTCGCACCATTTTGCTGTTGTGATCGGTGGGCCCCACAGAAGTATTTTCTGGGAAATCCACCCCATCCATTACATTTAGAATGAAATTTTAGTCAAGAATAGGTGGTTTTGAATGTCTATTGACGCGGTCCAGAGAATAAATTACAACAAAATCAGATTTGAACGTTGCAAGGCTGTCCGCTTGTGGCCCCTATATCATACACGTGTGCATGCAAGGATGTGAAATATCAGCATATTTTTGTAGTATTTGATGCCCTCTACAAGATGAATGGGTCAGATTTTTTGTACGAGTGACGTGTGGGTCCCACAAAGGTATGTAAAAACGGTCAGCGGCCGCTCGTTGCGCAGCTGAAAACGGCAAGTGCCGTTTCATGCACGGGCAGGCTCTGTTTAATTTGGAAGGCGGTCTTGGTGCTCGAGGTACATACAATGTATGTGATGTACATGCACCATATGTATAACCTACTATGATGCTTATCAGAAATCTACACCGTCCATCCTTTTTCTCATATTCTTTAAGCCGTCAAGGATAATTTGGAAGCATATCCAAATAGCATGTGGGCCCCACTTAATGAATTAAGGAGCTGATCTGTCCGTTGACCCACTTTTTGAGATCTTCAATGGCTTAAATTTAATATGTACGGTTAATTTATGGCCCCCATCACATGTATGAAGTTTCGAGTTAATCGGATGGCGGGAACATGTGATCTTGCATTCTGGATGCGTTTCAAGCCACTTGAGCTTCAGTTTCTTAGTTTTCTTGGATTTCTGACCGTGTAAATCCGTCAATCTTGGTTCCATGGAGTCCATCCATTGCCTTTGGTGTCATCAGAGCGTTAAATCCATGCTTTAAGCTCCCTTTTTCAGTTTATGCTCGTAAAGTCACCTTGCAAAACAAACACGATTAAAACGGGCTATTAAACAATATCATGCTCGTAAATCCAGGTAATAAATGGAGTCTGATATGTAATATTTGACCCTCAACATAACCCCCAACCAGCATCTTGCTAGTCTCGAGCAAAATATGCGAAAAATAAGTTGAGAATTATAAGACAATTTCTATGAACTCGAGTGATTTCTTGAAAAACAATTCAGACATGAGAATCTAAGATTCATGAATGTTGGGATTTATTTTCTCCTGGACTCAGGCACCCATTAAACTTCATAATCAAGTTTAAGGTATTAATCCATCAATTAGAACAATTTTAAACGTTGAGTTCCCTGGGCATATAATGTAATCTTGACTTATCAACATTAAGATTCAATTTGTTATTGTATGAAATCATAAGTAATCAACAGGAGAATTCTTGATAACCAAACTTGCATCATAAATTCCATCTTTTGATCTTTTCAACTTTTTATTTTTCCATTAATAGTCATGCCAAGAAGAGGAATCAAATCCTTACCTATAGGGAGCAAACCTATGGTGAAGACCGTACTTCTAGACCTTTTTCACACATCATTCATGGGGAATTAACTTCACACCTATAGGGAGCAAACCTATGGTGAAGATTAATTACCCAACCTTTTCAATTTTTATACTATGATGGCAAGATATTTCAGGCTGGTTCCTTTCATGCTCAGTGATTACCAAGTTAATCCTTCGATATGGAACTGAAATCTAAATGTGTAGGCGAGACGTGACATGTGAAATCATGACTCAATCAATGTTTACAACTTTTAATCATGGATTAATAACTCGATCTTAACTGCGAAATTTAACAGATACTGAATCCCAGAGTCCGAAATTACCAACATCACGTATCTTGAAAATATAAATTAGGGATATCTGTCAAAATCACTTCGAATTCACAAGAATTTTCTGAAAAAATTTTAAAAATTTTCACAATTTTCACAATTTTTGCTCAAGACCAAGAAAATACTGATTAGGAAGCCTAATCTCCCACCCCCAACCTAAAATCTACATTGTCCTCAATGTAAAAGATATGGGCATGCAATACACATGGAACAACGACAGTAAAGTGATGGGAAGATAGTACCTGGATAACGAATCAAGAGAGATTTTCCACGAGATCACAGTATGAAAGCTGGTTAGCACGAGAGAAAAAGAAAAACAAAAATAACCAAAATAAAATCCTACTTATACCACTTTCGCAGGTGCTCTAGATTGTATTTAGCATATGCAACAAGCCTTTAAACCCCTAGGTTACCCCTAGTGGACGAGTTGTAGTCTCGTGAGGGTTTACAGTAATGTTACTCACAAATATTGAATTATCTACTAGAAAAAATGAAATGGAATAAAAAGCTGGGTTGCCTCCCAGGAGCGCTAAATTTACCGTCTTCAGCCAGACAAATAAAGCAACTATCCTAGTCTTATGAAAGCGATAAACTTACATATACCTCTATCAGACTAGGAGATTAATCCTGGTAAACAGGAGCAGTCAGAGGCATGGATATGTCCTCTGAATCAAATGTCTCGACAAATGGCTTTAATCGATGTCCATTGACTTTAAACTCCTTGCCATTGTCGGGATCTCTTATCTCAACGGTCCCATGAGGATAAGCAGTAACAACAATTTAAGGGTCGGTCCAACGAGATCGAAGCTTACCCGGAAAGAGATGTAGTCGAGAATCGTACAAAAGGACTTTCTAACCTAGCGTGAATGATTTTCGTAGAATATGTTGATCATGAAACGCCTTCATCCTGTCCTTTTAAATTCTCGAGTTCTCGTACGCATCGTTCCGGATTTCTTCAAGTTCATTTAACTGAAGTTTGGGTAGCGAGCCAGCATTGTCCAAATTGAAATTTAGATTTTTAATCGCCCAGTATGCTTTATGTTCTAATTTCACAGGTAAGTGACAAGCTTTCCCATAGACAAGTCTAAAGGGAGATGTTCCAATAGGAGTTTTAAAATCCGTACGGTACGCCCATAAGGCATCAGTCAATCGGATTGACCAATCCTTACGATTAGGGTTAACCGTTTTCTCCAGGATATGTTTAATCTCTTTATTGAAAATCTCAGCTTGCCCACTTGTCTGTGGATGGTATGGGGTGCTCACCTTATGAGAGATACCGTATTTCTTCATTAAGCTCTCAAATGGTCTATTACAAAAGTGTGAGCCCCCGTCACTAATGATGGCTCGAGGCGTTCCGAACCTTGACAGGATGTTTTCTTTTAAGAATTTAATGACCGTTCGATGGTCATTGTTGCGGCACGAAATTGCTTCGACCCATTTAGTGACATAATCGACAGCGAGCAAAATATACAAATTTTCAAAGGATTGGGGGAATGGTCCCATGAAATCGATACCCCAGCAATCAAATGCTTCAATGATAAGGATGAGATTCAAAGGCATCATATTTCGACGGGACAATGCTCTCAATTTTTTACAACACTCACAAGCCTTACAAAACTCATGAGTGTCCCTGAATATAGTGGGCCAGTAAAAGCCACACTGTAGAATCTTGGTCGTGGTCTTTTTAGCAGAAAAGTGACCACCACAAGCCTGTGAGTGACAGAAGGAGATGACACTCTGATGATCATCATCTGGCACACATCTCCTTAGGATTTGGTCTGGACAATATTTAAACAAATATGGATCATCCCAGAAAAAGTTACGCACCTTGGTAAAGAATTTCTTCTTATCTTGTGATGTCTAATGTGTCGGTATGAAACCTGTAGCAAGATAATTAGCAATATCAGCAAACCAAGGTGAATGGGAGACTCTGAACAGTTGTTCATCAGGGAACATGTCATTGATATGAGTTGCCTCAAGGGAATCAGAGGTATTAAGGCGAGAAAGGTGATCGGCCACTACGTTCTCTACTCCCTTTTTATCTTTAATTTTCAAATCAAATTCTTGGAGTAGAAGGATCCATCGTATCAAGCTCAGCTTAGAATCATTCTTAGAAGGAAGATACTTGAGTGCTGCATGGTCTGTATAGATAATGATTTTGGATCCAATCAGGTAGGATCTAAATTTGTCCAAAGCGAACACTACAGCTAAGAGTTCCTTTTCCGTAGTTGAATAGTTCACTTGGGCAGGATTTAGAGTCCTACTTGCGTAGTGAATGATGTAAGGCTGCTTATCTTTTCTTTGGCCTAGAACTGCTCCCAGAACATAATCAGAGGCATCGCACATAAGTTCAAAAGGAAGACTTCAGTCGGGTGGCTGCATAATAGGTGCAGTGGTTAACATTCCCTTAAGTTTAGTGAAAGCTTCTTGACATTGCTCAGTCCATTCGTATGGTGTATCCTTTTGAAGAAGATTACATAAAGGACGAGAGAGGAGACTAAAGTCCTTTATGAATCGTCGGTAAAATCCTGCGTGTCCCAAGAAGGATCGTACGTCTCTTATGTTCTTGGGTGGAGGTAGGTTAGAAATAAGGTCAATCTTTGCCTTATCTACTCCAATTCCCTTGGACGAGATGATATGCCCAAGGACAATTCCCTTTTGAACCATGAAATGACACTTCTCCCAATTAAGTACCAGATTCTTTTCTTCACATTTTTTCAGCACACATTTAAGACTCTCTAAGCACTCGATGAAAGATGAGCCGAAAACAGAGAAATTGTCCATGAAAACCTCTAGATATTTCCCCACCATGTCAGAAAAGATACTCATCATGCATCGCTGAAAGGTGGCAGGGGCATTACATAGCCCGAACAACATCCTTCTGTAAGCAAAGGTGCCATAGGGACATGTAAATGTGGTCTTTTCCTGGTCCTTAGGGACGATTTCAATCTGATTATAACCTGAATACCCGTCAAGAAAATAATAATAGGAATGACCAGCTAGCCTTTCAAGGATTTGATCAATGAAAGGCAAAGGAAAGTGATCTTTCCTTGTGACGATATTCAGCTTTCTATAGTCAATGCACATTCTCCAACCAGTAGTAACTCTGGTTGGCACGAGTTCATTATTGGCAATGGCTATGATGGTGATCCCAGACTTCTTAGGAACCACTTGAGCTGGACTCATCCATTGACTATCGGATATGGGGTATATGATCCCCACTTCCAATAGTTTGAGAACCTCGGCCTTAACCACTTCCTTCATGTTTGGATTTAGTCTACGTTGTGATTGCCGAACAGCCTTTGCATTGTCCTCAAGATATATATGGTGAGTATAAATCGATGTGTTAATTCCTTTGAGGTCCGCTATCGTCCATCCAAGAGCTCCCTTATGCTCGATGAGAGTAGATATAAGCATACTCTCTTGTTCTTTCTCTAGGTGGGCAGAGATCACCACCGGATATGTCTCATCTTGACCTAAATAAGCATATTTTAAATCAGAGGACAAAGGTTTTAGGTCAAGCTTCGGTGGCTTGAGGTTAGACGGTAGAGGCACTACATCAGTGTGGGGCAACTCTTCAATTATGGCCTCCACCGGTTAACTTCTCCAGTGCAGTATCAAGCATGGCACACGTCTCCCTAATTATATCATCATCAAGATCATGGGAGTGGGCCAGGCACGTCTCTAGAGGATCAGAGGATAAGGTGAGAGGCATTCTATCTTCCACAAAAGAATCAATCATGTTAACATCGTGGAAATCGTCATCATCCTCTAAGTTGCTGCCGTTATTGAAAAAGATATTCAATTCTAATGTCAAATTTCCAAAAGACATAGTCATAACACTATTCCTACAGTTGATAATTGCATTAGAAGTGGACAGGAATGGGCGACCAAGAATGACAAGAATCTGAGTGCTCGTGTCATTGATGGGTTCGGTGTCCAAGATGATAAAATCAACAGGGTAGTAAAATCTATCAACCTAGACCAACACATCCTCGATGATCCCTCTTGGTACACGAACAGAACGATCAGCAAGTTGTAGTGTGGTTCGAGTGGGTTTTAATTCACCCAAACCTAATTGTTGGTATACCGAGTAGGGAATCAGATTGACGCTTACTCCTAAGTCAAGAAGTGCGTGGTCAATTCGATAGTTCCCAATTACACATAATATGGTTGGGCAACCGGGATCTTTGAATTTTTGCGGCACATCTTGTTTTAGGATGGCACTCACTTTTTCAGTTAAGGAAATTTTCTTTTGAACACTTTTTCGTCGTTTGGTCGTGCATAAGTCTTTTAGGAATTTAGCATATAAAGGTATCTGTTTTACAACATCAAGCAGAGGAATGTTGACTTTCACTTGTTTCAACACCTCTAGTATATCCTAAGAGTTAGAGAGACGTTTTGGTTCAACCAACCATTGGGAAAACGGAGCAACTGGCTTTTCTAAAGGTTCCAGTTTAAATTTTTGTGGGGCGTCACTAGATCCATCATTGTTGTCCTCTTCTGGTTCTTGAGGCTTTTCGGGCCTAACCGGAAGGGTTTTATCAACAACCTTCTCACTTCTAAGAGTGGTGATGGATTTAGTGAGCCTCATTTGATTTGAAGATCTGGGATTACCTGTCTCGTATTGCGGTTTAGGATTGGGGATTGGTTGTGCAGGAAGCATCCCCTTTTCTATAACCGTCATACGTGAATCTATCTTTTGTATAAAATCTCGAATTATCTGTGTCAGCTCTTGCACAGAATTTTGAGCCGGTTCTTCTTGAGGTCTCCCCTGATTTGGATTTTGATTGAAGAAACCTTAAGGGGTAGTAATTTATTCGTTCCTCCAACTGAAATTTGGATGATTTTTTCAACCAGAATTATACGTGTTAGAGGGTGGTCCATTGAAAGGTCTTTGATAGTTATTTACGACATTACATTGTTCATTCAATACTTCTCGAAAGGCAGGTATTGAAGGACAGTTTTCAGTAGTATGAATGTTGCAATCACAGATGCCGCAAACACTTTCATTAACTTTTTCCTTCTTTCCTTCCATGGCCTCAAATTTTCTGGTAAGATTAACCACCTTAGCGTTAAGATCATCATCCTCTTTCAAGAGATATATTTCTCCTTTTTCCCTTGAATGAGTCGGCCTAGACGTAGTGTTCGTCCTTGGGTAATAGTCTCATGATTGTGTTTTTTCAGCGAGACTATCGAGGTAATCCCATACCTCGTCGACATTTTTATTGATGAATTCTCCATTACACATTGTCTCGACCATTTGGCGCATGGAAGATGTTAGCCCATCATAGAAAAAAATTCGTAATGCACCATATTTCAAAGCCATGTTGTGGGCATACATTAACCAGATCCTTGAACCTTTCCCAACATTGGAAGAATGTTTCATCTTCCTTTTGGGCAAAGTTCATGATTGCTCTCCTGAGGGTAATGGTCTTATGATGTGGAAAAATTTTCTTTATAAATTCCCTCTGCATATCATTCCATGTGCCAATGGATCTAGGACGCAGTGAATGTAACCACGTCTTAGCTTTTTCTTTCAAGGAAAATGGGAAGAGTTTCAGCCTAATTATATCTTCAGATACATTAGGGAAATATAAGGTGCCTATAATTTCATCGAACTCTTTCAGATGCAAGTATGGTTCTTCAAACTCAAGCCCATGAAACTTAGGAAAGAGTTGGATAACCCCTAGCTTGATGTCTATATGTCCTGTATTCGCAGGAAAAATCATGCATGAGGGCGTACTCATCCCCCCGGTTGTAAATAATCTCATAAAGTACGAGGCGGGGTGCCTGATGCACCTCATTCTCATCATGTACTTCCTCAACCCTAGGTTGGGGTAGTGCTTAAGGTTGATTTTCAGTCATAACCTCCACTAACTCAGGAGAATTCAAGTGGTGTCTAGTCCTGCGATGGATAGTCAACCCCTCAACTAATCCTTCTTCAGTCACGAGACGTCGAGTGTTGTCGCGTGCCCACTGGGGCATAAAACACACTCAGCCCTCAAATTCTAACTTAAACCTAAGAGAAATGAAGAAGTAGAAATCTAGAAAATAAAGGGGAAAGATAGAAAGAAGTTACCAAATTTGGAGTCCTAGGTTAAGAACCTGCAGAACAAACGAAACAAGTTCGTTTCTAAGAATAGAAAGTCCTAATTAAAAATAAATTAATTTCTAGAGAAAAGAAGAAATTTCAAAGAAAGAGAAATTAGAAAGAGCTTACTAAATTAGAAGTTTCCTACAAAACAGAAAAATTGGGTTAGTTCTAAAAATCAGATAGAATGAAGAATAGCAAGTTTCTAAAGTTAGGAAAATTTTCTAATAAGGAAAATAACTAAGCCTAGAATTAGAAAGTTCTAATAAGAAAATCTAATCTTAAACTAATCCTAAAACTAATTAATTTCAGAAAAACATAGCCGACAGTCCCCGACAACGGCGCCAAGAACTTGTTCACTCCCCAAGTGCAGGGTTGTGATGTAGTAATAACTCGGTAAGACTGAGGTCGAATCCCAAGGGACTGAAACTGTACGTAATCTAAAATTAAGTAGGATTTGAACTAGAATAAGATGAATTCTAAATCAAGTAGCAATTGTGAAATAATTATAAGTTAATTAATCTAAAACTAAGGAGATATCCGAGAAGGGTAACTAGGGATTCAGAGGATCCACTTGTAGAGATCAGGGAGATCTTATGCCTGCTTCAAGAATTATGGAATTTACTGAACTGCCGTTGATCTAGTTTTCAAAGAGATGAAAGGTGTATGAATTAGAATGGATTCCATCACCAAACCATGCTCAAGAGACTATGGCAAACAATAGAATTAAACTAATTACCAACCAATCACATGTATGGAGGTTAGGAAGAGTACCGTCATCCGACCATGTCCAGGAAACTATGGTGAACAACAGAGCTCTCTAACGTCATAAACATAAAAGAAAAGAGACATGCTCAAAGCCATTGCAGACCCATTGTAATTTCAGTCACAACAGACCATTAAGAACTAAAAATATTCCCATAATAATCAACTAAAATCAAGTCAATTCATGAATTAAAATTAAATTAAAAACATACATAAAAATCTCCCACCTCACTACAAGCTTCACCTCTTAGCCCTAGCTAAGAGGTTTAGCCAGACATGATGTGGGCTAGATCCAAATAAATAAAGAGAAAAAGAAAAGGAAAAGAAAAGGGAAAGAAAAAAACCAAAGCTCTTCTCTCTCTCTCTTTCTCCTGACGTTCCAACCCAGCCAAGATCTGGATCTTCCTCCCAAGGTCTGAATAATTGCTTCCCACGTCCAAAACCTCCTTATATAGCTGCTGGAATGGTTAAAATCGAACTCGAATCGAATTTGGAAAGCTATCACATGCGCAGCGAAAGCCTTTTCGCAGCCAAGTTTAGTGTCTCAAAAATCGCCACTTTTCTCGTTCAAATTCTAAAGAAATATCATCCCTTAAGACTTTCTTAGGTCATCTACATGATAGACGGTTCAGATCTGTCATATGATCAAAGATGGTGGGCCACAACTTCCTAGAAAAGTCAATTTTCGTGGATGTGCGAAACCTTTCTCACCATTTCGCTGTTGTAATCGATGGGCCCCACAGAAGCATTTTCTTGGAAATCCACCCCATCCATTGCATTCAGAATGAAATTTTAGTCAAGAATAGGTAATTTTGAATGTCTATTAACGTGGTCCAGAGAATAAATTATAACAAAATCAGATTTGAACGCTGCAGGGCAGTCCACTTGTGGCTCCTGTATCATACACGTGTGCATGCATGGATGTGAAATATCAGCATATTTTTGTAGTATTTGATGCCCTCGATAAGATGAACGGGTCAGATTTTTCGTACGAGTGACGTGTGGGTCCCACAGAGGTCCGCAAAAATAGCCAGCGACCGCTCGTTGCGCAGCTGAAAACGGCAAGTGCCGTTTCATGCACGGGTAAGCTCTGTTTAATTTGGAAGGCAGTCTTGGTGCTCGAGGTACATACAATGTAAGTGATGTACATGCACCATATGCAGGACCTACTATGATGCTTATCAGAAATCTGCACCGTCCATCCTTTTTCTCATATTCTTTAAGCCGTCAAGGATAATTTGGAAGCATATCCAGATAGCATGTGGGCCCCACTTAATGAATTAAGGAGCTGATCTGTCCATTGGCTCACTTTTTAAGATTTTCATTGGCTTAAATTTAATATGTACTGTTAATTTATGGCCCCCATCACTTGTATGAAGTTTCGAGTCAATCGGATGGCGGGAACCATGTGATCTTACATTCTGGATGCGTTTCAAGCCACTTGAGCTTCAGTTTCTTAGTTTTCTTGGATTTCTAACTATGTAAATCCGTCAATCTTGGTTCCCTGGAGTCCATCCCTTGCCTTTGGTGTCATCAGAGCATTAAATCCATGCTTTAAGCTCCCTTTTTCAGTTTATGCTCATAAAGTCACCTTGCAACACAAACACGATTAAAACGGGCCATTAAACAATATCATACTCGTAAATCCAGATAATAAATGGGGTCTGATATGCAATATTTGACCCTCAACAGCTATTAGCATGCTCCCAAATGTCGGACCATCAACATGCTTTAACAAGGTAGCATAGCAACTACTGCGGTAGTACCAACTGACCTAAACTGAAAAAGTAAAGGTCGTGCCCTCAGGTCCATGGGTTGTCACCACTCTAGTATCGCAATCAATCTCTGTCTTCATCTCAGTAAGCTAATCCATACTGAGAATGACATCATAATGACATAATAGGGTGACCATCAGGTCAACGAGCACTGTTTTTCTCCCTAGGTCTATTGAGCAACCTCTACAAGTCTTGGTGGAGTCTGAGAATGTCCCTGTGGCAATAAGGAGTCTCACCCCAACCATAAGAGTAGTTTTTAACACTAGTTTCTTGACTGTCGCGCATGATATGATCGAGATAGTGGACCTGGTGTCCACCAATAGGAAGACTGGTGTACCTTAGATATGTGTCGTGACTTTGAAAGCCAGTAGTGCTGCAGTTGCTATCTTGGATGCCTCAGCTACAAGTGAGTGCACACAAGCTTGTTGAGGACGATTTGGCTATGGTACCATAGGTTGTTGAGGCGGCCTTCTACGAGGTATATTCGACCTATAAAAAGGCTATGCTAGTGGTACTAAACGTAGAGGTAGAGCCGAGATAGCTTGAGGAAGCTAGTGATTGATTTTCTGAGGCAACGAGAAGCAGTTATCCCTCATCTTGGTGAAACAGTAAGTATTTGCGTGGCCCAACCTCTTGCAGTAGGTGCAACATAGATCTAATCGCCTCAACTGAGTTAGTGAAGTCATAAGCCTAAGAGACGAATCTAGACATGGCCTCTTACCGAGGAACGGTCTGCTCGACAAATCTGGTCGAGGCATAGGACCCACGGGTACACATGTACGGGATAGTTTGTCCCCATCCTTCTCAGCTCGCAGGGAAATGCTCACTAGCTCAGTATAGTTGGCAATACTAGCACAACACATCTTCGAGCGAATCTCGGGCCGTAAACCCTCAGAAAATTGCCGCATCTTCATCGGCTCATTCACTAGGATCAAAGAAGCGTATTTAGCCAGCTCCGTAAACTTGTTCTCGTATTCTCCCACGATCATCCCTCCCTGTTGAAGGCGAAGAAACTCTCCCTTCTTTTCATTCCAATACATAAGGGGGTGTTCACTCCCCAAGTGCAGGGTTGTGATGTAGTAATAACTCGGTAAGACCGAGGTCGAATCCCAAGGGACTGAAACTTGTACGTGATCTAAAACTAACTAGAACTAGAACTAGGCTAAGATGAAATCTAATCTGATTGAATTTGAAGGAATACTGGTGAAATAATTATCTAAACTTGAGAGAAATCAGGAGAAGGGAACTAGGGATTCAGAGGATCCACTTGTAGAGATCAGGGAGAACTTATGCTTGCATCAAAAATCATGAAAATTACTGAACTGCCGTTGATCTAGTTTTCAAGGAGATGAAAGGTGTATGAATTAGAATGGATTCCATCACCAAACCATGCCCAAAGACTGGCAAATAACAGAATCAAACTAATTACCACCCAATCATATGTATGCAAATTAGGAAGGGTACCGACATCCAACCATGCCCATGAGACTATGGTGAACAACAGGGCTTCTTGACTTCATAAACATTAAAGAGAACGAAAATATTCAAAGCCATTGCAGACCCATTGTAATTTCAGTCACAACAGACCATTAAAAACCTAAAACATTCCCATAATAATTAACTAAAATCAACGTTGATTCATGAATTAAAATTAAAATAAAATAAAATCTCCCATCTCACTACAAGCTTCATCTCTTAGCCCTAGCTAAGAGGTTTAGCCAGACATGGATGGCTAAATCTCCACAATAAAAATAAAAAGAAAATACTATTTTTTTTTTCTTCTGCTTCACGTCCCTGCCCGAGCCTCCACGTCTCTCTTTTTCTTCCTTCCTAGACCTGAATGAATGCTCCCCACGTCCAAAACCTCCTTATATAGCTGCTGGAGTGGTGAAAATCGAATTTGAATCGGATTTGGAAAGCTATGCATGCCCATTGAAAGCTTTTTCGCAACCAAGTTCGGTGCCTCGAAACATGCCACTTTTCTAGCTCAAATTCCAAAGAAACACCGTCCCTTAGGATTTTATTGGGTCCTCTACATAATAGACGGTTCAGATCTGCCATATGATCAAAGATGGTGGGCCAAAACTGCCTGAAAAAGTCAGTTTTCGCGGATGTGCGAAACCTTTCGCACCATTTCGCTATTGTGATCGGTGGGCCCCACAAGCATTTTCTAAAAAATTCACCCCGTCCATTGGATTCAGAATGAAATTTCAGTCAAGAATGGGTGGTTTTGAATGTCCATTGACATGGTCCAGAGAAGAAATCACAAAAGAATCAGTTTTGAACGTTACAGGGCAGCCCTTTTGTGGCCCCTGTATCGCACACGTGTGTACGCATGGATGCAAAAGGTCAGCATATTTTTTTAGTATTCGAGCCCCTCTACACGGTGAACGGGTCATATTTTCCGTACGGGTGACGTGCGGGTCCCACAGAGATCCGCAAAACGGACCAGAGCCGTCCGTTCGCTGCACGTAAGAAATTTTTTTTTTTTTTTTTCTTTCTTTCGGTCAGAGACGGTCAAACCGTCTCTGACGCTTGCCGTGCACGGCTAGTGCATATATGCACTATGCACATTCTATATATGTGGGGTACATGATGATGTGTTTCTGAAATCTGATCCAGTCATTCATCTTCTCATATTATTTAAGCTGTCAATACCAAAGTTGAGGCAGTTCCAGATATCAGGTGGGCCCCAAATTGAATATTAATGGGCTGATCTGTCTGCTGGCCCACTTTCCGAGATCTTCAATGGCTGAAATTTGAAATGTACAGTTAATTTATGGCTCTTATCTCATATATAAAGTTTCGAACCGATCAGATGTCAGAAACCATGTGATCTTGCATTCTGGATGCGTTTCAAGCCACTTGAGCTTCAGTTTCTTAGTTTTCTCGGATTTCTGACCATGTATATCTGTCAATCTTAGTCCCCTGGAGTGTGTCCCATGCTTTGGTGAATTTGGAGCGTTAAATTCATGCATTTAGTATCCTATTTCGATCCAAGCTTGTAAAATCAACCTGCAACATAAACACGATTAAATCAGCCGTTAAACACTATTATGCTCGTAAATCCAGACAATATTTGGGGTCTAATATGCACTATTGGACCCTCAACAGGGGGAAATACTTTTCATGGAAGCAGGTCTTAAAAGCTTCTCATGTCCACACATACCCAGCAGGAACTATCCATAGGATGCTATCCCACGATAGACTAGCCTCCTTCTCAAACATGTACGTGACCAACTCAACTTTCTCTACCTCAGTGCAGTGCAGCAGCTTCAGCATCTTAGAGATGTGGTCAAGCCAATATTCGGCCTCCTCGGGTCTGTGAGTACCCGTAACGTGAGAGGTCAGAAGTGCTGAAATCGCTCAAATAGGCCACTGGTACTCATGTTTTTAGTAGGGTGCACAAGTGGTGTAGGCGAAACCATGTTCATATTCTGGGCAAGGGCCCCAGCGATGGTGGTCCAAATTTGTATTGTTGCTGCTGCATAAGGAGCATCATCTACCCCAACCTATTAGGAGGAGAAGCCTCTTGAGGCATGGGTGGAGTCGAGGTAGACGCACGGTTCTGTTCTAAAATCAGTGATGCTCTAGGTGTTAGCCCATTTATGGGGCCAGTGGCCGGTAGAGAATCCATGTGGCTATCACTTATGCAACATAAATAGTGATTCAGGCCCAAACTGGGATCCGTGTAGCAATCGCTTGGGGGAGGTGCCCCTACACTTGATTCGCTAAGTGTAAGACGTGTCGTACTCTGAGTGGCCTTAAGCGACATTCCCTATATACAACATATGGTGCAACCCATGTAAGATTTAGCATAAGAATATACACACATCTATACATCATTTACATTCTAAATAAAAAGAGGCTTCATGCATTTCATTTACCGAAATCGTCACAATACATGAGATATATTCTTATATGGATCATGACAGAAGATGCATGTGAGCTAATCTAACAAAGCTTTAAACACTAAGCAAACCAACAACCTTACCACACTATTAAGCCTATCATGGCTATAACTTAGAAAGCAAGAAACGAAGAAAATCCAAAGACGACTATAACATAGAACTAGTCGTCTGAATCTAGTGATGGTGGAGGATCACTCTTGTCCTGCATACAGCACAGGAGAGCCTTCAACGTGCGAGACACCTTCTTAAATTTTTACTTCACGTAAGCTTGATTCTCTTCAAGCTTGGCCTGGGTCTCTCTGACCTCCTGTCTTAGGGTAACTTGGCCCTCCTCGATCTGAGCCAAGCGAGCTTTTAAAGCAGCCCGATCATGATGGTGCTCATGTGTGGCAGGAGGAGAGCCCCCATCAGTCTTGGGCATCCTCTTCTTCATCTTCCTGTTCTCTCTCTTCCTCTCTTCCTTCCTCTATTTCATTTTCGTCCTCTTTTTCATCACTTTCTTCCTCTTTACTTCCCGTCTCATCCTCACTCTCATCGAGTCGGGATTAACGTTGTCGTGTCCCAATACCCATGTTGTTGAAAGTAGTGTCATTGATGAAATGGATCAGCGCAAGATTCTCTGCACCAAGTCTGTGGTCGAATTCACGAGCAAGCTTGCATATAAGTCGGCCGAATGGGAGTGAAATGTCTGTCCTAGGAGAGCATGCAGTCTGAACTATCTGTAGTAATACATACGTAGGCAGGCACAGCTTGTCTTCTTATCCAGCTCGATATAGGAAGTGTACCATCAAACTCATGCATTCACTGCGATTGCTCCACCTGGGATACACATTATATGTGAAGATGTGGTGGAGCAGGCGGAAGTCATGAGTCATCTCGGATGCCAGGAGGCAATTGTCTCGATTCCAGTGGACCAATCGGCCACAAAGAAATGGTGTGCGGTGATCTCTTTCACACACGCTCCTGAGATTTCTCTCGCTAGCATGTACCTCTCCACGTGGAATTCCCATGACATGGGCTATCAAGTCTACATTGACAATGGCTTCCCGCTTTCTCACGGGGATAGAGAACTACAAAGGCTCCAACAGTGGATCTCGTAAGTGGATGAAAAAGGCTCGGACAGTGCTCCCATTCGCACGAGACTTGTCCTTAAATATGGGACCCCACTCGGCGTCCAAAAGGAGGTTCATCGCCAGATAAAGCCTAAATAGTTCTTCCTCCACATGTATTTCAAAGATAACTCTACAACCTTGAAACCTACTATGTCCCATGTCAGCCAGTAGAAATCTTTCAAGAGGGATCTGGGGATCGAGATCCCGCTTCGTCCTTATCTCCCGATTGACGCTTGTGCTAGTCTTGGCTCCTTTCTGCTTCCTTGTATGGGTAGGGCGGCTAGGCCCGACTTCATCCGTGGAAGCCCTCTTCTTTCCCATGAGAGAAAAAAGTGTGGAACGCACCGAATTATCATCTAAACCCATCAATTGATAGCCTAAAAAGGAACTGGGATCATCTCACATGGTCATAAATGCATACAGGTCCCATTTCTACGGTTAGTTTCACCCGTCGGCGAAACTTGAAATCCTACATTCGTTCCTACATTTTATTGCCCCCTCCTAAGTCAAAGAACGTTAGTGTGTGTCATGTTACCATAACCCAAGTCCAGTTTAATCTAAATCATGCTCTGATACTAACTTGTAACACCCTGAAAATCGAGGGTCGAGTAGAAGTTCAACTCCCAAGTTCTGACGCATCACTTATGCAACATAGATCGTGATGATTAAATGTTGTCCATATTAGCATATTAAACATGAATAAGATTACACTAAAACGGCATATCATACTCCATATGTAATTAAATTAGGCAAGTGGAAGACTGTGATAGATATATAAAGCATATAAGTGGTTGTAAACCCCAGAGTATAACCATGTCACCAGGCTAAATATATACATGTTTGTTTCAAAATATACAAAATGACCAAGTATAATGTCCAACTAATTTGTATCCCTGTAATCTTGTTGGCGCAACTCCAAGTCTACATAGACTCGCCAGAGAGTTATATGTAGGAGAACTCTTCATCATCATAAAAGTCAGACTCCGCTTCGTAAGCATCACTATCATCTGCAGCTAAAACAAAATCTGGTTGATGTTTTAAAAGAGTCTCAAAGTAGGAGTGAGTGATCAACTCAGTAGAGATATAAGGCAAAGGTAAACATGTTATCAATTCAGTCAAGTAGTAATGATAAGGCAATACAACAATCATATCCTAAGTACTCTTGTTAATGTAAGAACAGTTTGCGATAATGATGGATACCCTCGCTTGTACTCCCTCAGCGACATCATCTCACGATCACGACATGCACCACTTCGGACATGTACTCTTCCTCGTCAAAGCACATGCAATGCGATGCATGATCGTGTTAACCAATACTTAATTAGGTTTATTCATACATCATGTTCAGGAAGCTAAGGTACCTCCCTTTATATCATTTATCCAAACAATAATCCATCTAGGGTCACTAACCCTAGTTAATTATTTTCGATAGGTAAGTTATAAGGCAACATCACCCTTGATTTGAAAAGCAGTGGATAGGCAAGTTCAGGTCGCTACAAGAGGCTCGTCACCTCAACGTAGGCCTAGTTTATACTTAAGGTCACTACAGAAAAGCTCGTCACCTTAGTATAGGTCGACAACTCGAATACAGTGTCTCATACCACCGTATTCGGCTCACGAGTTTGGTTTGCTCACTGGACACTACGGTGAGGCTCGTCACCCCAATGTAAGCTAACAACTTGACCACAGTGTCTCATACCACTATATTTGGCTCATGAGTCTCAACGAATCATGGTACCAAGGTTAAACAGAATTTTCACTGGTAAGTGGTACCATAGATTTAAGCAGTAGTGTCCATACATGGTGAACTTACATTAGGCCAATTAGGTTACTTAACAAGCTTGACTGGTACGAGCACACGTTAAATTAATCGACATGGACCGCATACGCACTCCTCGTGACATAACTACTATCGATGATCACCGTACAACTCGGATTCATCGAACGTATCCATTGTGGCGAAACTAGTTTGGCCACTGATCATAAATCATTACCGATTGCCTGAACTACGTATTAGTCTTAAATCATACTCAAATACAATAGGCATTCATATGCAATATTCAAAACAGCATGTGACAACCAATTCAAATATAAATCTCATTTGGGCATTTTAACAAACATATAGAGTACATGTTATCATACATAAACATTTCATCCATAAATCACGTAACAGCGAGATAGATTATATGAAGGAAACTGTAACTATAGATATGGTAATTGAGAATCTTATCTCAATGCCCTTATTAAATGAATTTCAACAAGAAACTTCTCATTCAGACATTTTATCAAACACTTAGACTGCACATATCAACATATATGTAATAAATTAGTTATAACATATATTATAGCAAATCCTTTCACAAAGGAGTTGTCACACATACAACAATCATGTATTCTCAATCAATAATCAGGACAAGCACAAATCATAATTTCATATTCATTCAAACATTTCAACAAACACATGGAATGCATAATAATCAACATAGTTTAAATATATGTGTAATACACGAAAAACATCGCATCTAAGCACATGTGAGAACAATCAAGTCAGTCATAAATCATTAACTGACATTGAAAGCCTTGAAAATCATAACCTAAACATTTATAGTCCGCACCTTTCGTCAGTACACTCGTTACGAACACAGTTCGTACAACACATCTCCATTTACAGCAAAATGGCTACCTAAATCGTGAAATAGGTTAGGTATTTCACTAATTCTTCTATTTGGATTCCTAAAACAGATTAGGGTGAGGATTTCTTACCCAAAAATGGATTCGAATTCAACGGTGTACTGACACGGGAGAGATGATTCGGCACATGGAGTGGTGGGAGTGAATCCCAGCAACAAACCACTAATCTCAATCTCTTCTCCTCACTCTTTTCTCCTCTTTTCTCTCTTCTCTCTCCTAGGGTTAGGAAATTCATATGGAATGAGAGAGGGGTGGGTTTAGGGCTTTATATAGGCCTAGAAGTGATAACAATGGCCCTAGGGCCATGGTATACTTAGGGTATAGCCAAAAGGTGGTTGTTTCGAGCCAACAAAGCTCATCTGGAGGTCCATTATCTACATACGGTCTAGAGAAAGTTTCCTGACAATGGATCTATATCGGGTTAAGATTTCGGTCCGATCGGATTAGTGGATCGACTGTGGAGGACCAGTTCAATTCAACGGCTATCATCACTCGATCAGGACCACAAGTACACTGACATGTGTAGGAAATTTTTTCTAATCCAGTAGTGTAGTTGGGTCAGAATCTGATGGTTTAAAACCTTAAATTTGGCCTGCAAGTGAACGGCCCAAATCACTTAAGTTTAAGTTTATTTTTAAAAAATATCTGCGTTTCTCACACACTTCGCTCCAAGCTCAAGTTGTGCGCTTCTAGATACTATTTGGACTTGATCTCGCGATGCTTTTCAAGCCCAATAAGGTGGTCATAACTGTATATTTTCGCGATAATCGAACTTTCGATGCGTGATCCAGGTCCAATGCGGAGTTCCAATGTGCTCCCGAGAGCAACTGAGTTTTGAGATATTCTAAGTTTTCAGGTAATATAGAGTTAGCGATTATACTAGTTTTGGATCTTGCAGTTCATATAGAAAGCAGTTTAAGCTAATATACTAGTCAATTCAATTTAGTACTTAATTAATTTTCATCTAATTTCTAAAGGACTCTGTCCTTAATGATTTCTGCCTGAGGTGATACTCAGGTCTTTGTATGGATTTTTCCGAGACGTTACACCCACACCTTAGAATTATTTCTCATCTCTTAGAAAAGCCCTAGGGACACGTATTTATAGTTTAGGCAACTCCCCTTTTGCACATATGCGAAAATCGACTCAAATTTTCGCAATCCATATCAAATTCGGACTTAAATCTGCGTAAGCTCGGCTGGTCGTGTGAAGTCTTCAACCGGTTGAGCGACACCCTCAATTGGTCAAGCACATCCCATGATTGGTCGAGCACCTCAGAAATCCAAAATTCCAACTCGCTGGAAAACGAGTTGAGCCAGTCCTCGACTGGTCGAGTGGGCCACTTGACCAGTTAAGCAAGTCACTCGACTGGTCGAGCGGCCGTCCAGATATGGCTCCACATCTTAACATGATCTACAACATGACGTCCTAAGAAGGTAAGCCATCTAGTCCTTTTGATTTTCATATCCGATGCATAGTAAGGTCCTTGCAATTCCACATCTAGTCTTACATTGTCCTCTTGCTTGAATATGGTGGGACTCAAGTCAAGATCAACGATAAAGAGTATTGTCTCTTTTGGATGATGACATTTTGGATACTCTTCTTGATTAGAGAAAGAGAGAGAAATGTGGGTTTTTAAGGAGACTTTTGGTAAGTTTTCTTCCCTTGAAGAAAGATTTCTTGAGAAATTTGCGAGAGATGAATATTTTTCAAATTGAAGATTGTGTAATGGCTTTTAATTTTATTTGGAGTTTCCTAAAGGAAAAAAAAAATGTCAAAATTTATTAAATTTATGAGTTTTCCTATTTTAAGATTTGGAAAGTTTTGTAACATGTTAAAATCCTTATTTGAGTAACGTGAATGAATTTTTGATCAATTTAGATATCCTTTAATTATTTTTAATAAGTCTATCCTTTTAGGACAGTAAACTATTTATTTGGCCAACGGTAAGTTGGGAATATCTTTGTTTTGATGTACCTTTATCTTGTCCTTGATTAAAAGGGATTTTTACAAAATGCTACCTCATTAGTTTGGTGTTTACATCCTAGTACCAATCTAAAGTAAATTTTTATTAAGATACCTCATTAATTAAAGTTAATTGTTAAAATTTACCTTTCATTAGTTTTCTCTGAATTAGTCCTTCCCATTGGGTATTATTTTTCACATATTGTACTGCGATTTGAACCGTCCAAATTTGTTGGCCACTGCAGATGGGGGATATCCTCTTCAATGCACATTTTATTTGTTTAGTTTGGTGAGTATTTTCATTTCTGTCGTCCAATTGCTGCCACCAATTGAATATAAGTGGTCACTGTTTAGTACGATCTTTGGGTGGTGCCCTATCCATGGTGGGCCCCACTGTTTGAGTGGTTTGAATTGAGGCAAATAATGCACATTTACCGTACGTGTGGATCAGTGACTCTTTCCTCGCATGTGGATGATCATGTTGCTTTCCCAATAATACCTCATGTTTTTCTTTGTTCAAGAGCCGAACACGTTCAATGACCCAAACCGATGGTATGATGAGCCAGTTGTTGATGGACCATCCACCAATAATCCAAGGGCTAACATCTTCTAACATTGAAGTTCTTTTTATAATCTCGGGGGGAGTCCGAACTGGGCTTCATCATAACAACGGTTGGTGTCGCCGAATCATGGACTTAATGGTACCAAATGAAAATCTAACTATTGCTAAATCATATTCTCTTCATGCTCCACACGACGCACAATTCTATAGATTGGGCACGTGTGCACCACAAATTAAAGTGTGGCAAACAGACGTGTAGTCTGCTCAGCTGAAACGTGAAAGAGAGTTACAAAGTTGCTCTTGATGTTCTCCATAACTACGAGTCCACTTATTTTGAAGATGATGCAGGTAGGCATTGCATTCGATAAACATATACACTATATAATTTTGATAGAGTGAGAAGGACAGTAAAAATAAAAATTAAATTTTCTTATCATTTAATCATTAAATTGATGAATATTGAACAATTAAGAATAAAACTATCCAATGGACTTATTTCACGAATAAATGTCCAAAAATTAGAGGACAGGATTGTTCAAAAAATTCAACTACTGAATGTGAGTGGATGCCACAATTTGGTGTAATTAATTTGAGTTGAACACGCGTACAATCTGCAAGTGCCAGTGTATCAAGTGTCATGCTATGCCAAAGTATCAAATAACTCTCTATTTCTGGACTTTTGGCATTTATTTATTTTAAATTTTATTATTTAGATGTTTGCACTGGGGATAGGGACGACTCGGTTCATGTCATTTGAAGAAATCATATTCTCTTTCGTACTCAACGGTTGGTGTTGTTCATCATGTCTTAACTATGATGACCCGATATTCGAACCACTATGGTTGAATCGGGATAGGACTGGTCATATAGTTGGGGAGAAGTTGGGATGTAATGCCTCGACCGTCCAGTACTTCAAGAATTTTTGAGACGTGAACCACCCATAACAGAGACCACTTGAAGTATTTTTGAGACGTGGACCATCCATAAGGTGTATGGGACTATGAACGAGAGATGTTTGGTGGATTAAAAAAACCCTACCAGAGACAGTGTGAACTTTGGGAAAAAAAACAAAAATGAAAGCGATAGGCAACGATAGTCTGATGGACTACGTTACTCAACGCTGGAAGCAGAAGTGATTTTCTTGTACTGGGTTGCATGGGGCTCACATGGGACAAGAATTTAAAAGAGAAATTTAGGACTGTGGACCCCACCTTTTAGCCAGCTGTTTTTACGGAGGAATACAAATTTTGTTTTGCAACTTAGACCCCATGTGCGGATTTAGAATTTCAGGATGAAAATACCCCTCCTTTCAAGGAAACGTACTGGGTACTCCGCTTGCCACCAGCCAATGGCTATGTGGGCCACACCTTGATGTGTGTTTTTCATCCATGCCGTCCATATATTTTTTCCAGATCATTTTATGGTATGAGACCAAAAATGAGATATATCCAAATCTCGAGTGTACCACATTACAGGAAACAGTGTTGAATGAGCGTCAACCATTAGAAACCTTTACGGGGCCCACTGTGATGTTTGTGAGAAATCGTCCCCGTCTAAGTTCATTGATAGGGTCAAAAAGACCTGGATCAAGAGGAAAAATAAATTTCATAATGATCCAAAACTTCTGTAACCCCCAAAAGGGTTTCAATGGTAGACGTTCAATTCCCCACTGCGCTTTACAGTGTGTCCACTTGATAGTTAGATCTATCTTATTTTTCGTCTCAAGCTTTAATATGAGCTCGTAAAATATATGGACGGTTTGGATATAACACGTACATCATGATGGGACCCACAAAAGCAACATAGCAAACAAAAAAAAAAAAATCAGTTTGTCCCGTTCAATTTCTAGTTTGCCCCGCTCAATTTTCAGTTTGAGCGGGGCAAAATGAATTTTTTTTTTTTTTTGCTATGTTGCTTTTGTGGGTCTCATCATGATGTATGTGTTATATCCAAACCGTCCATATATGAGCAAGGCAAACTGGAAATTGAGCAGGGCAAACTGAAAATTAAGCGCGGTAAACTAGAAATTGAGCGGGGCAAACTGAAAATTGAGTGGGGCAAACTAGAAATTGAGCGGGGCAAACATGAAATTGACCTCGCTGTCAAAATCTAGTTTGTCCACCTTTTATCCAGCTGTTTTTATGAAAGAATACAAAGTTACTTTTGCAACTTAGACCTCCACGTGCGGAGACCCAATTCCAGGACGAAAATACCCCTCCTTTTCACTATTGTCCACTTTTTCTCTCCCTTTTTACTGTTTGATTTTCATCTCCCTTTCCACTGCTACTTTCACGTTGCTTTCACCTCCCTTTCCACCCTCCGGTTCCACGAGAAAGATGAAAAAAACTCATTTTGTGGGCCTCCCTTATCAGATTTTATCTTCTTCCGAAAATGGTCAGTCCAGGGAAGAAATCACACATCAGTTGGGCCCACATTGAATGTATGTAGTATAGAAAACGGATTGGCTACTCCCCTTGACACCAGCCCCGTGGCTAGTGGTCAGTGCTCTATGGGCCCCACCATGATGTAAGTGTTTCATCCATTCCATTCATCCATTTGTAAAGATCATTTCAGGGCTTCATCCTAAAAATAAGAGGGATATAAATCGTAGATGTACCACGCTACAGGATTCCCTTACTCATTTTCTAGTCTGCCTGCTCAATTTCATGTTTGCCCCGCTCAATTTCATGCTTGACCCGCTCATTTCCTAGTTTACCCCACTGAATTTCTATTTTAACCCGCTCAATTTTCAGGTTGTCCTGCTGAATTTCATGTGTGCCCCGCTCAAACTGATAATACTCTCCCTCGCTCAATGGCATGATAGATAGCGTCACAAAATTAAACAAGTAGTACACATTTTTCATGTTTCCCCCGCTCAATTTCTAGTTTGTCCCACTCAATTTCATGTTTCCCCTGCTCAATTTCATGTTCGCCCCGCTGATTTTCTAGTTTACCCTCACTCAATTTCATGTTTGCCCCCGCTCAAAACTTAAACCTAAACCTAAACCTAAAACCTAAATGTATTCTCAAATTCCTAAACTTAAACCTTAACTTATTCTCAATTCCCTAAACCAAAACCTATATCGTACACTTGTAACCTAAAACTTAAATGTATTCTCAAATCCCTAAACCTAAACCTTAATCTATTCTCAATTCTCAAAAAAGTTACGTCAATCCGTTGAGATATGGTATGCTACAAGTGAATATTTGAGACAAAAAATGCATCCTAATTTAAGATGACTGATCCTTCTAATCTAGTCTACATAATGTCCTTTTCGGGAGTGTACATGTGAAGAAATGATCAAAAGGATCGTATTTGTTAGGAAATTGAGAGTTCTATACTTATAACCTAAAACTATTTCCAAATCCCAAAACCTATAACCTAAACCTAACCTTAACCTAAACCTAAACCTATAACATATAACCTTAACCAAAACCTAAACCAAAACCTATAACCTAAACCTGAACCCATTCCCAAATCCCAAAACCTATAACCTAAACCAAAACCTAAACCTATGACCTAAACTCGAACCCATTCTCAAATCCCAAAACCTATAACCTAAACTTAAACCTAATCCTTATCCTAAACCTATAACCTATAATCTAAACCAAAACCTATAACCCAAACCAAAATCAAAACCTATAACCTAAACCCGAACCCATTATCAAATCCCAAAACCTATAACCTAAACCAAAACCAAAACCAAAACCTATAACTTAAACCCGAACCCATTCTCAAATCCCAAAACCTATAACCTAAACCAAAACCAAAACCTATGACCTAAACCTGAACCTATTCTCAAATCCCAAAACCTATAACCTAAACCTAAACATAATCCTTATCTTAAACCTATAACCTATAACCTAAACCAAAACCAAAACCTATAACCTAAACCCGAACCCATTATCAAATCCCAAAACCTATAACCTAAACCAAAACCAAAACCTATGACCTAAACCAGAACCCATTCTCAAATCCCAAAACCTATAACCTAAACCTAAACCTAATCCTTATCCTAAACCTATAACATATAACTTAAACCAAAACCTATAACATAAACCAAAATCAAAACCTATAACCTAAACCCGAACCCATTATTAAATCCCAAAACCTATAACCTAAACCAAAACTTATAACCTAAACCCGAACCCATTCCCAAATCCCAAAACCTATAACAAACTTAAACCAAAACCTAAATCTAAACCTATAACCTAAACTCGAACCCATTCTCAAATCCCAAAACCTATAACCTAACCTAAACTTATACTTATAACCTTAAACTATTCTCAAATCCTAAAACATATAACCTAAACCTAACCTTTCCCAAAACCTATAACCTAAACTTAATTCCCTAAAGCGAAACCTACACCTAATCATAATCTCAACTCCCTAACTTAAACCTAAACCTAAACTTAAAAATTCAAACTTAAACATAATCTCGAACTTGAATCCGATTTCCTAAACCTAAACCATAACTCATTCTCAAATCCAAAAACCTGTAACCTAAACCAAAACCAAAAATAAAACCTATAACCTAAACCCGAATCCATTCTAAAATCTCAAAACCTATAACCTAAACCTAAACATAAACCTTATCATAAACCTATAACCTATAACTTATAACCAAAATCAAAACCTATAACCTAAACCCGAACCCATTCTCAAATCCCAAAACCTATAACCTAAACCTAAACCTAATCCTTATCCTAAACCTATAACATATAACTTAAACCAAAACCTATAACATAAACCAAAACCAAAACTTATAACCTAAACCCGAACCCATTATCAAATCCCAAAACCTATAACCTAAACCCGAACCCATTTCCAAATCTCAAAACCTATAACCTATAACTTAAACCAAAACCTAAATCTAAACCTATAACCTAAACTCGAACCCATTCTCAAATCTCAAAACCTATAACCTAACCTAAACATATACTTATAACCTAAAATTATTCCCAAATCCCAAAACCTATAACCTAAACCTAACCTTTCCCAAAACCTATAACCTAAACTTAATTCCCTAAAGCGAAACCTACACCTAATCCCAATCTCAACTTCCTAACCTAAACCTAAACCTAAACTTAAAAACCCAAACTTAAACCTAATCTCGAACCTGAATCCGATTTCCTAAGACTAAACCATAACTCATTCTCAAATCGAAAAACCTATAACCTAAACCTAAACCAAAACCAAAACCAAAATCTATAACCTAAACCCGAACCCATTCTAAAATCTCAAAACCTATAACCTAAACCTAAACATAAACCTTATCCTAAACCTATAACCAAAACCAAAACCTATAACCTAAACCCGAACCCATTCTAAAATCTCAAAACCTATAACCTAAACCTAAACATAAACCTTATCCTAAACCTATAACCTATAACCTAAACCAAAACCTATAACCTAAACCAAAATCAAAACCTATAACCTAAACCCGAACCCATTCTCAAATCTCAAAACTTATAACCTATCCCTAAACCTTAACCTATAACCTAACCTAAACCTATATTTATAACCTAAAACTATTTCCAAATCTCAAAACCTATAACTTAAACTTAACCTTTCCCAAAACCCATAACCTAAACTCAATTCTCTAAAGTAAAACATACACATAATCCTAATCTCAACTCCCTAACCTAAACTTAAAAATTCAAACCTAAACCTAAACCTTATCCTGAAAAGGGAGATAAAAATTAAACAGTGAAAGGGGAGAGGAAAAGTGGACAACAGTGAAAAAAAAGGGTATTTTCGTCCTGAAATTGGATCTCTGCACGTGGAGGTCTAAGTTGCAAAAGTAAGTTTGTATTCTTTCATAAAAATAGTTGGATAAAAAGTGAAAAAACTAGATTTTGACAGTGGGGTCAATTTCAGATTTGCCCCGCTCAATTTCTAGTTTGCCCCGCTTAATTTTCGGTTTGCCCCGCTCAATTTCTAGTTTGTCCCGCTTAATTTTCAGTTTACAACTGAATTTTATTTTATTTTTTTGCTATGTTGCTTTTGTGGGTCCCATCATGATGTATGTGTTATATCCAAACCGTCCATATATTTTATGAGCTCATATTAAGGCTTAAGATGAAAAATAAGATAGATCTAACTATCAAGTGGACCACACTGTAAAAGGCAGTGGGGAATTGAACGTCTACCATTAAAACCCTTTTAGGGCTAAATGTATTCTCAAATCCCTAAACCTAAACCTTAACTTATTCTCAATTCCCTAAACCTTAACGTATAATTTAACTTAAACCAAAACCTATATCATACACTTGTAACCTAAAACCTAAATGGATTCTCAAATCCCTAAACCTAAACCTTAACTTATTCTCAATTCCCTAAATCATAACGTATAATCTAACTTAAACCAAAACCTATATCGTACACTTGTAACCTAAAACATAAATGTATCCTCAAATCCCTAAACCTAAACCTTAACCTATTCTCAATTCCCTAAACATTAACATATAACATATAACCTAACTTAAACCTAAACCTATAACCTACACTTATAACCTAAAACCTAAATATATTCTCAAATACCTAAACCTAAACATACACATAATCCTAATATCAACTCCTTAACCTATACCTAAACTTAAAAATCCAAACTTAAACCCGATTTCCTAAACCTAAACCTTAACATATTCTCAGTTCCCTAAACCTTAACATATAACCGACATTTATAACTTAAAACTAAACCTATAACCTAAACCTATAACCTAAACCTAAAACCTAAATATATTCTCAAATCCCTAAACCTAAACTTACACATAATCCTAATATCAACTCTTTAACCATAACCTAAACTTGAAAACTCAAACCTAAACCCGATCCCGAACCCGATTTCCTAAACCTAAACCTTAACCTATTCTCAGTTCCCTAAACTTTAACATATAATCGACATTTATAACTTAAAACTAAACCTATAACCTAAACCTAAAACTTAAATATATTCTCAAATCCCTAAACCTAAACCTACACCTAATCCTAATATCAACTCTTTAACCTAAACCTAAACTTGAAAACTTAAACCTAAACCCGATCCCGAACCCGATTTCCTAAACGTAAACCTTAACCTGTTCTCAGTTCCCTAAACCTTAATATATAACCGACACTTATAACCTAAACCTAAACCTAAAACCTAGATGTATTTTCAAATCCCTAAACCTAAACCAACACTTAATCCTAATATCAAGTCTTTAACCTAAACCTAAACTTGAAAACCCAAAACCTAAATCTAATCCCGAACCCGATTTCCTAAACCTAAACCTTAACTTATTCTCAGTTCCCTAAACCTTAACATATAACCGATACTTATAACCTAAACCTAAACCTATATCCTAAACCTAAAACCTAAATGTATTCTCAAATCCTTAAACTTAAATCTCAAAAACAAAAAAATAAAAAATAAAAAAATTTACAAAAGATGCAAACGTCGATATTATCTACATATCGTAGATATTATCGACATAAGTTGTAGATATTATTTACATATCATTGATATATCAACGTTAGTCATAGATAACAATTTTTGATACACTTTAGCTACAGATTATAATCGTAGTTATAATTGCGTCGATATATCGACGATATGTCGATATTATCGAAAAAGTTCAGAATTGTCCAGTGAGTTTGCCTTAAAAATCTGGAATTTACAATACACTTTAGTTACGGATTATAACCGTAACTATAACCATAGCAGACAGGCAACTCCGTGGCCTTCTTTTTTTCTTTTTTTTTTTGCTATGTTGCTTTTGTGGGTCCCATCCTGATGTCTGTGTTCTATCCAAACCATCCATTTATTTGGAGAGCTCATATTAAGGCTTGGGACGAAAAATAAGATAGATCTAACTATCAAGTGGACCACACTGTAAAAGACAGGAATTGAACGTCTACCATTGAAACTCTTTTAGGGATTATGAAAGTTTTGGATCATTATGAAAACCTTTTTTTCCTTTTCATCCCCGCCTTTGTAACCTCATGAATAAATTGGAACGAAAATAAATGTTATGGTAGGCCTTACAAAATTTTTAACGGTGAAAAACAATTTTCCTACTGCTCTTAGTAGCGTGGTCCAGATGATCTTTGGATATGAATTTTTTTTTTTTTTTTTTGAATAATATTTGAAGATGATCTCAAAATATAAATGAACGTTGTGGATATAATAAATACATAGCTGGGGCCATATAACTTTGATCTCTCTTGAGCCGTTCGTACAACTCTCGGCTGGTAGAGCGTCAGCGCTAGTCTTTGAAAAGGAGGGGTATTTTCATCCTCAAATTTACTGTCCGTACGAGCAGGTCTACGTGCAAAACAAAGTTTATCTTCTTTCGTAAAACTCGGCTGGATAAAAGGTTGGGCCCACAGTCTTAAATTTCTCAAATTAAAAATCAGGAAACCTCCAGCTCAAGTAAACCATAATACATGAAACAGTGAGGATTGAATGCGAGAAGGTGAAGTTTTATATCAAAATGATATGCATGCGTATAGTTTATCTGAGTGATAATAACCCCATGAACAGTTTAAATGGCATATAAACATAATGGTCAACTCTGGAAAAGTTTTTACGGTAAACGTTTCCTTTACCACTTTTTTATATGGTGTGACCCACATAAGTATTGGATCAGCCTGATTTTTAGATTCTGATCCAATTGTGGTCTTTCAAAACAGATGGACCGAGTGAATTTACCATAGACATCTTTTTAGACCCCACACATCGTCGTGCGTAGATATAACTGTGCCCAAGGTTGCGGTAAAGCCACTTCCGACAAGACTAGCTCATCCTGTACCTCAATTCGGACCATTCAAACAAGAGGATTTTAGTGGATGCACTGTAACCGAGATGTAGAGCTCATGCTAGAGTTCGGACCATCCGGTTGGTGATCAAGACATGAACGGTTTAAAAGTATACACATCAAAAGAAGTATAATCATGACGCCTAGCGGGCTATAGAAATGGAAAGGAGGCTGTTCTGTCCCTCTCTCTCTCTCACCTAGTGGGCATTTATGTCATTTAAGAAATAAATAACACTTAATCCGATGGAATTTAGAGAAATTTGTCCAAAGGTACCTTTGTGATAATTAATTTGATTGATGAATTAGCTTAAAAAAAATTTTGTTTACATAGGTACAGGGATGGAAATACCACATTAATGAGGTAGCATTTTGTAAAATCCTTTAATCTAATTATAACCTAGGTAGTCGGGGTTCCGCCTTTTAAAAAACAAATACAGTATGCTACCGTAGTGTGTGCATAAATAAATAAAGAAAAGCTTAATCATTTACTCCAGCCATTGACGGGCACTTGAAACGAGGAAAAAAAAACGTAAGTAATTTTTTCTGCGATCATTGCACATGCCTTGCCATGTTTAATGTGAGAAGACTTTCCCAGGTCTAGAACCATCGAGCGGAACATGGCCCAGCAAGTGGGTGGATCCTCTGTAACCTTTGTAGAATAATCTAATTTAACAAAAGTTGTGGGCAAGGCCTGCGACGGTGCAGAGACGACATCACACCCGTCCAAAATGGTCGCTCAATTAAATTATTGGATGCCACGAAAGTCACGTCATCCTACCATTACATGCGCTATCACGTGAATTTGGAAATCTTTGGACAGTTATCATTGTTTTATGCGGTGAATGGGGAACATAAATATTACCTTATTTAAAATTTCGTTGACCCACAAAATGTTTTTCGATGATAAAATTTTAATTCCCATTGTTTTCAGTGATGTGGTCCATTTGAGCTGTGGATCTGCCTTATTTTTAGGCAAAAGCCCTAATATAAGTTTTCAGAATAGATGAATGATAAGAATAAGGTACATACATCACAATGGATCACTCCAAACTCTTTACATAGTAGGAATGTAAATGAAGCTTTACAAACATGCTACCTCCATCTAAATAATAATAATAATAACAAACAAACACTTCGATGAAATACGATCTTTAGAAATTTTTATTTTAACAATCTAGTAAAAATAGATGTTTTATATCTTGTTCACTGCGTTGCTTGACCAATTGAAGGACTGACTCGACTAGTTGAAAGTCCCTTCGACTGTCGACTCAACTCGAAGTCTAGCGATGATGTATGTGAAATGCTAAACTAGTCAAGAGTTATGCAGGTGGTGCGCTGTTTGTTCATAAACTGCGTAAATTTGAGACGGTTTTTAGGGATGTGCGTAGGTGAGATTTTTTCATTTATAAATAAGAGTTCTTAGGGCCATTCTCAGGCATGCTAAGGCTTTCTAAAGGAGTTTCAAGAATTTCTAAAAGGGTTTCAGGATTTCTAAAGGGTGTAGCAAAGATGAGATTCGAAGTTGTTCGAATCGGATAAGTCTTTTCTCTTTGTATTTTATATTTTCATAGTGGAGATCTGTTATTTTGTGTCGTGATTTTTTTTTCAAAAGGATTTTTCATGTTAAATGTGCGTGTTTTTTTGTGTTTGCTTGGTGTCATTGGATTGCTATCCTAGATCTATATATGTATGATTAAATAAGAGTCCCTAAGGTCATTCTCAAGCATGCTAAGGCTTTCTAAAAGGGTTCTAAAGGTTCGTAAAATAGTTTTACGGTTTTTAAAGGGTATAGCAAGGGTGAAATTCAAAGTTGTTCGAATTAGCTAAGTCATTTATCATTATAATTTTTATTTTCACAGTGGAGATCTATTACTTTGTTCCATATTTTTAAAAAAAAAAAAATTTTCTACATTAAATTTATGTATTCTCTTATATTTTCTTGGTGCCATTGGATTATTATCATAGATTCATATCTATGTGTTTCTATAGCACAAATTCCAATAATAAATACCCATACTCATCAATCTCAAATAAGGGAAGCTTTTAAGTCATTGTATATCTAAATCGGGATACATAATTTGGACTGTAATTCAAGACACGTTCAAATTTTAGGCAAGTTATCATCAATCACACTCAAGAGTATAAAAAATTTAAGTCATAAATGCCTTTATATCATCGTACCGTGCAAGAGCACATAAATTTTGAAGTTATAAATGCCTTCGTATCATCAGTCTCTGTAAGAGTATCAGCGTCTTTCTCTCGTACACAGGATGATGTATTACTTAATGCAATGGCTCTGCTATATGCACTGAATAGTAGTACTTGTGGCATGCATACATCAAACCGCTTAAATTAATAGTTACGGAAGTTATGCATCAAACATCATTTTGGGCTTATGCCCGATAATGAGCTGGCAAAATAAATGTGTGGGCGTGGATAAAGCACGTACATTACGATGGCCCTCCCAGCCAAACTGTATGGAATATGTTGGGGTCTAGTACAATGGGATCCAGTTTGGGCCATGACCCCAACACCAGCCAGATAGCTGGTGTCAAAATTCTATGGACCTCACCATGATATATGTATTTTATCCGTGTCATTCATTCATTTTGTCAACTCATTTTAAGGTAGATCCAGAGCTGAATTGAACCCGTGTCATAGGAAACCATGGAGATTGGATGCTCACAGTTGAAAACTTATTAGGTACAGAAGTTATGGATCGAGGTAAAAATTTTATTTTCTAATTCATCTAGGATTGTATGACTTTATAAATATGTTAAATAACGAATAAACATTAGAGCTGCCCCAAACAGTTTCCATTTGCAAGCATTCAATCCCAACCGTTTCCTAGTCCAATTGAGCTTTTGATTTACCTCATTTTAGGGTCATGTTGACAAAATGCATGGACGGTGTGGGAAGACATACACAATTGTGGGCCCACGTAGCTTTGACACCAGCCATTGGGCTTGTGTTGGGGTTTAGATAGTTGATGTCATAACTGGTCCGTACTCTTACCCGGGTGGTAGACTTGTTGGAGTTTCAACACTGGGTCAAGGGTTCGAGTACCCATGGTGGTGAAATCCCAAGGTGTGCGTGTGTGGAGTGTGTGTGCATGTATGGCGTGAGTGTGTAGGGGTGTGTGCCCCTTTTAAAAAAAAAAAAACTAAACTCCGTTGCCCCGCCATGATGTATGTGTTTTACCTGCCATTCATTTTCTATCTTATTTTAGGACATGATTTCAAAAATTATACAAATTCAAAAATTGAGTACACTGGACCATAAATATGGTAGGATTGAACACTTAGTATTGATAACTTGTCAGGGCGTACGCACAGTTTTGGATTGCGTTTTCACTTCATCTAGGTTATTTGGCTTTACGAAATTGTTAGTGGGCCTTAAAATTTCAATGGCAAACATTCAATTCCTACTGTTTCTCTGGTGTAGCTTACTTGAGTTTTAAATTTATCTCGTATCTGGGCTCATGCACTAAAAGGAGCGGAATAAAATGTATGAATGGTGCGGATGAAACACATATGTCATGATGGTGGAGACCATGTTGCTTTGAGGCCAGCTACATGGGGTGGTTTGGCACCCCGGGAGGCAAATATATATATATATATATATATATATATATATATATATATATATATATATATATATAAAATAAGAAATAAAAATAAATAATAAAAATCATATAGCTAGAGAAATCCCACCCTCGGAGCATATTAGGTGCAGTCCTGGCCTCACCCGAGAGGTGCAACCATTACCATAGGGCTCACCTTGTTGTACGTGTTCCTAATCCACGCCGTGCATCCATGTTGACAAATGATTTTCGGACATGGGCACAAAAATGAAGCTGATCCAAATTTCAGGTTGACCAAACCATAAGAAACGGTTGTGATTGACCATTAAAAACTTCATATGTGCTGGAAAAGTTCTGGATCAATCAGATTTTTGTCTTTTCTCTTCATACAGATTTATGTGACCTTATCAACTTTGGAAAATAAACACTACCTTTCACCTTTGGAAGTTTTTAATGGTGGGGCATTTAATCACCACTGTTTTCTATAATATGGTCCACCTGAGTTTTGGATCTGCTTCATTTTTAAGATCATGCGCTAAAATCAAATGAAAAAACAGATGGACAGCATGGATGTATAATACATGTATCAAGGTGGGCCCAACTGTGAAAGATGTACCATCTTGGGTGAAGCCGGGCCGCACCTAACCAGCTACTTCATCCTACCTACGGCTGTCAATGTGCTAGGCTCGGGTCTGCAAAATCAGAATTTTGAATACGGTTGCCTGAAACAGTTCCAAATCCGGGCCAAGCGAACCCTAGCCAAGCCCGTTGACAGCCCTAATCCTACCTACCCCCAGTTCCTGTGAAACGGTACTCACGTGACATTCTTCCTGGGTGCGACCCTCGCCTCACCGAAGGCCCACGTAGGGCCGACCTTGATGTAAGTATTTTATATCCACACAGTTCATCCGATTTTTTTAGGGCATAATTCCAAAATTGAATGAGATCCAATTCTTGAGTGGACCATATTATTAGCAAACAGTGGTTTTTGTCCATTAATGGTCACAAAAGTTTTACATCAAGCTTATATTTGTTTTTTGGTTTTTCCCTTTCACCTAGGTTTATGTATCCTTATGAATGGGTTGGATGGCAAATAGACACTACTGAAACATTAGGGTGGGAGTTATAAAGTTTTTATTGGCAGGGCGTTCAATCACTACTATTTTATACAGTATGGTCTACTTGAATTTTGGGTTTATTTTAATTTTTTGGATCACGCCTTAAAATAATCTGATTAAAAAGATGGACGGAGTGGATGTTAAATGCATGCATCAAGGTAGGCTCCACGGCAAGGGCCGCACCTTCGTGGGTAAGGCAGCGGTGGCGTTTAATCCGCTCCCTTCATCCTACCTACTCCCCAGTGTGAGAGTCCACCGTGTTTAGCACGTTCCATCCAAACAGCAATAATTTCAATGCAATTATTAGATGAGTCCACAGCACGTAACTAGTGATAGCAACCTGAAAACGTACGCCGATTTAATGCTAAAGCGCTGTCTGAAAGTTCATGTGCTGGGTTGCTAGGTGGGGTATACCTAGATATTGGTGAGAAATCAACTTTATTTTTCGGTTTAAGACATGCGACTACAAAATAAGGTGGATGCTAAACTCAGGTCGGCCACAGGAGAGTAAACAGTAAAGATTCAGTCATAACCGTTGAAATATATTTAAGGCCACAAAAGTTTAGCATCCGGTTAAGCTTTTCTTGTTTTCACATCATGATCCCAGTAGGAGTGACCTTGTGCACGGTTTGAATGGCATATAAACATATAGGTGGAGCTCAGGAATATTTCAGTGGCAGAAAACTTTTAACCCAGTTTTTCCTCCCATATGGCTCACCTGATTTTTGAATCTACCTTATTTTCTGTAGCATGTCTTAAAATGAGTTAAGAAAATGGATAGACGGAATAGATTTATCAAAAAACATGACGGTAGGCCCCACCTAGCATTACATGGCAGAAATTTCATGTAAAAGGGTTCCGCGCATAACCTCCAAAATCAGGCCGTAGCCACGTGATGGTTTTGGACCTGTTTTTTGAGTACCCGGGGTGTCTAACTTTGGCAGCTGACGACCTTCTGGACATGTTAATGCCGCGCACACACGTCGGTGGCCTCAAGTACGAGGCCGCAGCTTAGGTATTGTTGTATTTATTTTAAAATAATATTAAATTTTTGAATTTTTAAATTTCGGTATTTTCTCTCCACATTTAAAATTTTAGTGTTTTTGAGGTGTTGGTTTTGTCCCACATCGGATTTGACAAGAGAAATTCTCTTGTTTATATAATAGACTTTTTGCCTAGGGCTTGAGCCCCTTTCAGAGGACATGTGAATTTGGTCATGTGGGGAGGCTATGCCAATAGCTCTAATCTATGCCATTAACCACACGCGCGCGCGCGCCGAGCCGAGCCGAGCCGAGTCCGAGTCCGTGTCCGCGTCCGCGTCCGCGACGCGACGGGACGGGCTGGGCTGGGCGCGGGTGCGGTGTAAGTGTACTCGCGTGGGTGTGTGTGTATGGGTACTCGCAGGACTGTATGTGCGAGAGTGTACTCGCACTTGCGCCTTTTCGTTTTAAACAAGAGAGATGCTTCCCTTCCGGATGGTCGCCCCTGTTGGGTTTAAACCCAACGGACATAACCTTTTGTAAAGGGTGCTTATGCACCATTTCGGAGTCTATATAAAGACTTCCGATTCTAGTTTCAAAATACGAAAAAAATACTGTCTTATAAAACTCTCTCTGATACGGTTTTAACATTGTTACTGAGGTCATTGCTGAGTCAACTCAGCACTTTCGGATTAAAACTGCAAGTGGTTCGAGCCCGTGTACAGTGAGTGCACCGCTGGGACCGGGTCATAGTCGTTGTATCCTAGAGGTCGATTGCTCTGGAAACCTGTTGCACTTGGGACGCTGTCCAAGGGGAGCAAATTCGATTTCAAGCCGAGTGACTAAGTTACGCCTCGACTCAATTCAATAAGTTTTTCTTTCTCTAAATTTATTTTCCTTTTTGATTCTCGATTTTATAGTCTATTTAATTCAACATATTATCCAACAATCTTGAAATCGAATTTGTTGAATTACATAGACTATGGCTACAGTAACAGTAAATGCTTCTACTGAGTTAGCCAAAATCGAACTGTTCGCTGGAAACAGAAATTGATGTTCGCTCTTACCACCCTAAAAGTTTCATACATTTTATCTGAATCATTTACTATAGATCTAGCAAATCAAAATGAAGTAACAGATGAAAATAATTGCAAAAATTATATTCTAAACTCTTTATCCAACGAATTATATGATGTGTATGTTTCTTACGCCTCTGCTAAAGACATATGGATTGCTTTAGAAAAGAAATACATATTAGAAGATGCAGGCGCTAAGAAACATGCAATTGCTAATTTCCTTCACTATGAAATGACAGACGATAAATCTATCACAAATCAGATTCATGACTTTTAAAGTCTAATTCACGAACTATCGACAGAAGGAATTAAGTTGGATGAGGTGTTTCTGTCAGGAGCGTTAATAAAAAAGTTACCGCCCTCCTGGAAAGAATATAAAAATAGAATGAAACATAAAAAGAACTGTGTTTCTTTGAAAACCACTATCGTACACATACGAATAGAGGAGGCCAATAGAATCAGGGACCAAAAAAGAAATAAAATGAGATAGATTCAAAAGCGAATCTTGTGGAATCAAGTCGGACAAATAATAAGAAAAAGGGCAACTGTCATAACTGTGGCAAAACTAGACATTATGCAAATGAATGCAGGCTCAAAAAGAAGAATGCAAACAATCAATTCAAGAAAAAGGGAAACTGCTACAACTGTGGAAAGCCTGAGCATCATGTTAAAACCTGCAGGCTTAAGAAAAATAAAGATAAGCCGCAAGCTAATCTTACAGAAACAGGTAATGAGTCTGACATAGTAGTGGCTGTGGTATCAGAAGTCTTCCTTGTAAACAACTTGGAGTGGATGCTAGATACTGGTGCAACTAGACACGTGTGCAAGGATCGTGGCATATTTACCTCCTACCAAGTATCAGGAGATGATGAACAAGTGTTCATGGGAAATACTAGAACGTCTCCAGTTGTAGGGAAAGGGAAAGTACTTCTGAAACTCACTTCTGGAAAGACTCTAATGTTAAATGATGTCCTCCATGTGCCTGACATTAGAAGAAACTTGGTCTCTGGTTCGCTCCTCAATAAGGCTGGTGTCAAATTAGTATTTGATTCAGATAAGCTTGTAATGACTAAAAATGGAACCTTTATTGGTAAGGGGTACTGTAGCGATGGTTTATTCATTGTAAATGTATCCAATGATAATAAGAAAACATCTAGTTCTGTTTATATCGTTGAACCTTTTTATCTATGGCATAATAGATTAGGTCATGTGAATGTGGCATCTTTAAAGAAAATGAAAAGATTAGGTTTATTACCTAATATATCTAATGAAGAGTTTGAAAAATGTGAAACATGTGTAGAATCAAAATTTATTAGAAAACCCTTTAAACAAATAGAAAGATCATCTGTTCTATTAGAGTTGATACATAGTGATTTAGGTGATTTTAGAAATCACATGTCTAGAGGAGGAAAAAGATATTATATAACTTTTGTAGATAACTACTCTAGGTTCACTAGAGTATATCTATTAAGGAACAAAGATGAAGCTTTAGATGCTTTTTATAAATACAAAATTGAAGTTGAAAATCAATTAAATATAAAAATTAAAAGACTTAGAACAGATAGAGGAGGTGAATTTGAATCTTCTCAATTTAGAGAATTATGTGAAAAGAATGGAATAATTCACGAAACTACAGCTCCTTATACACCAGAACAAAATGGAATAGTAGAACGTAAGAACAGAACTTTAAAAGAAATGATGAATGCCATGTTAAATAGTTCAGGCTTACCCTCAAATATGTGGGGAGAAGCAATTCTGTCTGCTTGTTATATCCTAAACAGGATTCCATCTAAATCTTCTAAACAAACACCATATGAACTTTGGAAAAATCATATTCCCAGTTATAAATATATTAAAGTGTGGGGGTGTCTTGCTAAAGTAGGATTGCCTGAAACTAAGAAAAGAAAATTAGGTCCTAAAACGACCGATTGTGTATTTATAGGGTATGCACAAAACAGTGCGGCCTATAGGTTTCTAGTTTTAAAAACTAAGGATAATATTCTAGATCCTAATACAATTATATAAGCTAGGGATGCAGAGTTCTTTGAGAACGTATTCCCTATGAAATCTAAATCTATAGGAATAGAAAAAGTTAATGAATCAAATATTGCGTCTACTAGTAAAAATGCTTACGAGAAAGTAGTAGAAGAGATACAACCAAGAAAAAGTATTAGAGTTAGAAAAGAAACTAACCTAGGAGATGGTTTTTTCACATTCTTAGTAGAAGATGATCCTACGACTTATATAGAAGCTATTAACTCTCCAGATGCAACCTTTTGAAAGGAAGCAATAAATGATGAGTTAGAATCTATTATATCTAATAATACTTGAAAACTTGTAGATCTACCACCTGGTAACAAACCAATAGCCTACAAATGGGTGTTTAGAAAGAAACTAAAACCAGATGGAACTATCGATAAGTTTAAGGCTAGGTTGGTAGCGAAAGACTTTAAACAAAAGGAAGGAATAGATTATTTTGATACATATTCTCCTATAACTAGGATTACAACTATTAGAGTCTTAATAGCGATAGCCTCCATATATAAACTAGTGGTACACCAGATGGATGTTAAGACGGCTTTCCTAAATGAAGACTTAGAAGAAGAAATATATATGGAGCAACCTGAGGGTTATAAGATACTAGGTAAAGAAAATAAAGTATGTAGACTAATGAAATCACTATATGGTTTAAAACAGGCTCCTAAACAATGGCATGAAAAATTTGATGGTGTTTTAAAATCAAATGGTTATCATATAAATGATGTAGATAGATGTGTATATAGTAAAATTTCTGAAAATGATTATGTTATCATATGTCTTTATGTTGATGACATGCTTCTTTTTGGAACTAATATTAAATTAGCTAATGCAACTAAGAAATTCTTGTCATCTAAGTTTGACATGAAAGACTTAGGAGAGGCAAGTGTAATCTTGGGTATTGAAGTAACCAGGAAAAATGGTGTTATTATATTATCACAATCTCATTACATTGAGAAGATATTGAGAAAGTTTAACCATTTTGACTGTTTACTTGTCAGTACTCCTTATGATTATAGTGTGACTCTCATGAATAATACAGAAAATAGTGTATCTCAATTGGAATATTCTAAAATAATTGGTAGCCTCATGTATCTAACAAACTGCACTAGACCTGACATAGCTTTTGCAGTAGGAAGGCTAAGTAGATATACACATAACCCTGGAAAAGAACATTGGAATGCATTGTCTAGAATTTTGCGATACCTAAAAGGTAATATGACATATGGTTTACATTATAATGGTTATCCTACTGTATTAGAAGGATATAGTGATGCTAACTGGATCAGTGATTCAGATGAGACAAAATTCACTAGTGGATATGTCTTTACTTTGGGTGGAGGAGCAGTCTCTTGGAAGTCCACCAAGCAGACATGTATTACTCGGTCGACTATGGAATCCGAGTTTATTGCCTTAGAAAAGGCTGGATCAGAAGCTGAATGGCTTAGAAATCTCTTAGCTGATATACCATTGTGGCCAAAGCCTGTATCGGCCGTGTCTATTCATTGTGACTGTCAAGCAGCTATAGCGAAAGCAAAAAGTAAAATATATAATGGAAAAAGCAGGCATATTAGACTCAGACACAACATAGTGAAACATATATTGCGTGATGGAGTCATATCTATTGACTTTGTGAGGTCAGAAAAGAATCTAGCAGATCCTCTGACTAAAGGACTATCTAAAAAGTTAGTCAATGATACATCGAAGGGAATGGGGCTGAGCCTAATATATGAGCTGTCAGTGTCGGTAACCCAACCTATACAAGTGGAGATCCCATGAGATAGGTTCAATGGGTAAACAATAAGACACGAGGTAGACGATTGCACTGAGTTATATGAGCCCCTTCTATGGTGTACAGTGCGAGCAGCAACGCAGAAGGATGAGTTTTTAGAACTCTTAATGGATCCATAGCCATATATTTAGTGGTGTATACAGTTGCTGCATACACTTGATGGAATTCACCTATATGGGTGTGGAAGTGGAGGCCGCTTCCTATGAGAATCTAGGCGAATTCTCTAGAGCACTCATGAAATCCAGGTAATGGTGTATGGCCGAAACGCACCGAACCACAGAATCACTTGCAGAGGAAGAGTTGTGTGAGTGGCATGTACTTGCGATCTACATTAAAAGGATTCAGGTTCAAGACTATAGTGTCACCTGATTCCTGTAGACCTGTCTTGCTTACTCTAATGTCGGTTCAAGTCTATGGTGACACCGGCACCATTGTACAACTATTTCACTTTAATCCGAAAGCATTTTATTTTAAAACATGTGGGGGATTGTTGTATTTATTTTAAAATAATATTAAATTTTTGAATTTTCAAATTTCGGTATTTTCCCTCCACATTTAAAATTTTGGTGTTTTTGAGGTGTTGGTTTTGTCCCACATCGGATTTGACAAGAGAAATTCTCTTGTTTATATGATAGACTTTTTGCCTAGGGCTTGAGCCCCTTTCAGGGGGCATGTGAATTTGATCCTGTGGAGGGGCTATGCCAATAGCTCTAATCTATGCCATTAACCACACGCGCGCGCGCGCCGAGCCGAGCAGTGCCGTGCCGTGCCGAGCCGAGCCGAGCCGAGTCCGAGTCCGTGTCCGCGTCCGCGTGCGCGACGCGACGGGACGGGACGGGACGGGCTGGGCTGGGCACGGGTGCGGTTGCGGGTGCGGTGTAAGTGTACTCGTGTGGGTGTGTGTGTATGGGTACTCGCAGGACTGTATGTGCGAGAGTGTACTCGCACTTGTGCCTTTTCGTTTTAAACCAGAGAGATGCTCCCCTTCCGGATGGTCGCCCCTGTTGGGTTTAAACCCAACGGACATAACCTTTTGTAAAGGGTGCTTATGCACCATTTCGGAGTCTATATAAAGACTTCCGATTCCAGTTTCAAAATACAAAAAAATACTATCTTATAAAACTCTCTCTGATACGGTTTTACCATTGTTACTGAGTTCATTGCTGAGTCAACTCAGCACTTTCGGATTAAAACTGCAAGTGGTTAGAGCCCGTGTACAGTGAGTGTACCGCTGGGACCGGGTCATAGTCGTTGTATCCTGGAGGTCGATTGCTCTGGAAACCTGTTGCACTTGGGACGCTGTCCAAGGGGAGCAAATTCGATTTCAAGCCGAGTGACTCAGTCACGCCTCGACTCAATTCAATAAGTTTTTCTTTCTCTAAATTTATTTTCCTTTTTGATTCTCAATTTTATAGTCTATTTAATTCAACATATTATCCAACAGGTACTACCCTGCCAGTTCGGAGCTTGGAACAGGCGGAGGCTACCATGGCCACAGCAAGGGCCACGTGGAGTGGGCCCATTAGAAGAGTGTTCCGGATCATTTCACGTTGCTCCACTTGTATAAACAGATAACCGGAATATACCATGCATATCACAGAAACGGACGCTGAATTCCTTCTGGAAGTTCTTGCACGAGAAAATGACCACTGTAGGCAAAACCTTTTATCCAGCGGTTTTTATCGAGGAATACAAACTTAAGTTACCAACGTAGACTAGCACGTGCGGACAGCGACTTTGAAGACGAAACTACCCCTCCTTTTTACTGCCGTTGCTTTTCCTCCCTCACCCTTCTCTCGCTCCATTTTTATTTTTTTTTAAAAGGACGAAAACTCCACCGCTACATATGTTGCTTGGACCGCACCACGCTTTAGTTGGATCCCACCCTCTCTATTCATTAACATCGTCTCGTTTTTCCTGAAAATGGTTCCTCTACGGAAGAAAGTACATATGACAGATATGATATACATTCACCTAACGGTGTAAATTTTTTGTGGGCCATTGAAATGCCGAATGAAGTTCGCATCCTGGTTTTCGATTCATCCATGCGAAAATCATCCTATGAACATGATGGATTACAAGTAAAACATCATTGTGGGGGCATAACAAGGTTTCTACGGTGGAAGAAACCACTGTTTCCTGTGGTGTGATCCACTTGATATTTTAATATGCCACCATTTTGGGCTAAAACCCTTGCTTTAGATGGAAAAATGGATGAACGTCATGGATAGTCCACATACATTCAAGGCGGACCCAACTCAATATTTTTTATTTTTTTATATTTTACTATTAATTTATTTATTTATTTTGGTTTTTTTAGGTTAGCTTGTTAGTACACATCCATGTCAATACACACACTCCATGTTAGATGGTATGGCCCACCTGAGTTCTGTATACGGCTGATTTTTGGGATATCCCATAATTTAAAGGTGACCCATCAAATGCACGGTGTTGGTAGTTGAAACTCATCAAATTTCTAGTTTGCCCCACTGATCTCCTACTTTGCCCCGCTGATCTTCCAGTTTACCCCGCTGATTTCCTAATTTGCACCTCTGATCTTCTAGTTTTCCTCGCTGATCTCTTAGTTTCCCCCGCTAATCTTTCATGTTTTCCTCACTGATCTTAATGTCTCTCCCGCTGATCTTTCATGTTTGTCGCGTTCAATTTCATATTTGTCCCGCTAAATGTCTAGGTTCCCTTCCACATATGGAGTTTTGGTGTATACATATTGCAATGAAAACGGAGGGACATTACATAATCGGATGAATATGATATATTACAAATAAAACATCATTGTGGGGCATAACAAGCGTAATCAGATTGTGTACTGAGTTAGTCAGTACGCTCCCATTGCACAAGTAAACTCAATTAGGCCCACATTGAATGTATGTAGTAAATCCACGTCGTTCATCCATTTTTTCATTTATTTTAAGGGGTTTAGCCCCCATATTTCAAATTGAAGCATATTAAAAGATCAAGTGATTCATACCACGGGAAACAGTGAGCATAGTGATTTCCACCCATCAAACCATAGTCGGCCCAACAGTGATGTTTGTTTGTTATCAAACTCATTTATAAGATCGTACAGATATGGATTAATAGAAAACACAGTTATAGATCGAAAAATTATGTGGCACCCACGAAATGATCAACATTAGAAGTTCAATTCAAAATTTCGTGTGGTGTGGTCCATTTGAACATTAGATATGTTTAGATTTTTCGGCTCAAGCCATGAAATCATTTGTTATGTTTGTCCCACTGATTTTTCAGTTTGCCGCGCTGATCTCCTAGTTTGCCCCACTGATCTTTCATGTTTCCCCCGCTGATCTTTCATGTTTTTCCCATTAATCTTTCATGTTTGTCCCGTTGAATGTCTAGGTTCCCTTCCACATATGGGGTTTTGGTGTATACATATTGCGATGAAAATGGAGGGACATTACATAATCCGATGAACATGATATATTACAAATAAAACATCATTGTGGGGCGTAGCAAGCGTAATCAAATTGTGTACTGAGTTAGTCAGTACGCTCCCATTGCACAAGTAAACTCAGTTGGGCCCGCATTGAATGTATGTAGTATATCCACGCCGTTCATCCATTTTTCCATTTATTTTAAGAGGTTTAGCCCCCATATTTCAAATTGAAGCATATCAAAAGATCAAGTGGATCATATCACGGGAAACAGTGGGCATAGTGATTTCCACCGCTGAAACCATAGTCAGCCCAACAGTGATGTTTGTTTGTTATCAAACCCATTCATAAGATCGTACATTTATGGATCAATAGAAAACACAATTATAGATCGAAAACTTCTGTGGCACCCACGAAATGATCAACATTAGAAGTTCAATTCAAAATTTAGATTTTTCGGCTCAAGCCATGAAATAATTTGTTATATTTGTCCTGCTGATTTTTCAGTTTGCCGCGCTGATTTTCTAGTTTCCCCCGTTGATCTTCCAGTTTCCCCCGCTGATCTGCCTAGTTTCCCCCGCTGATCTTCCTAGTTTTCCCTGCTGATCTTCCTAGTTTGCCCCGCTGATCTTTCATATTTCTCCCGCTGATCTTTCATGTTTCCCCCGCTAATCTTTCATGTTTGTCCCGTTGAATGTCTAGGTTCCCTTCTATATATCTTCTACATATGAGGTTTTGGTGTATACATATTGCGATGAAAATGGAGGGGCATTACATAATCCGATGAACATGATATATTACAAATAAAACATCATTGTGGGGCATAGCAAGCGTAATCAAATTGCGTACTGAGTTAGTCAGTACGTTCTCATTGCACAAGTAAACTCAGTTGGGCCCGCATTGAGTGTATATAGTATATGCACGCTGTCCATCCATTTTTTCATTTATTTTAAGGGTTTTAGCCCCCATATTTCAAATTGAAGCCTATCAAAAGATCAAGTAGATCATACCACGGGAAACAATGGGCATAGTGATTTTCACCGCTGAAACCATAGTCAGCCCAACAGTGATGTTTGTTTGTTATCAAACCCATTCATAAGATCGTACAGATATGGATCAATAGAAAACACAGTTATAGATTGAAAACTTCTGTGGCACCCACGAAATGATCAACATTAGAAGTTTAATTCAAAATTTCGTGTGGTGTGGTCCATTTGAACATTAAATATGTTTAGATTTTTTGGATCAAGCCATGAAATCATTTTTTATGTTTGTCCCGCTGATTTTTCAGTTTGCCGCGATGATCTCCTAGTTTCCCTCGCTGATCTTCCAGTTTCCCCCGTTGATCTTCCTAGTTTGCACCGCTGATCTTTCATGTTTCCCCCGCTGATCTTTCATGTTTCCCCATTGATCTTTCATGTTTGTCCCGATGAATGTCTAAGTTTCCTTCTACATATGGAATTTTAGTGTATACATATTACGATGAAAACGGATGGGCATTACATAATTTGATGATCATGATATATTATAAATAAAACATCATTGTGGGGCGTAGCAAGCGTAATCAGATTACGTACTAAGTTAGTCAGTATGCTCCCATTGCACAAGTAAACTCAGTTGAGCTCACATTGAATGTATGTAGTATATCCACGCCGTTCATCCATTTTTCCATTTATTTTAAGGGGTTTAGCCCCCATATTTCAAATTGAAGCATATCAAAAGATTAAGTGGATCATACCACGGTAAACAGTGGGCATAATGATTTCCACCGCTGAAACCATAGTCGGCCCAACAGTGATGTTTGTTTGTTATCAAACTCATTCATAAGATCCTACAGATATGGATCAATAGAAAGTACAGTTATAGATCGAAAACTTCTGTGGCACCTAAGAAATGATTAACATTAGAAGTTCAATTCGAAATTTCATGTGGTGTGGTCCATTTAAATATTAGATATGTTTAGATTTTTTGGCTCAAGCCATGAAATCATTTATTATGTTTGTCCCGCTGATTTTTCAATTTGACGCGCTGATCTCCTAGTTTTTCCCGCTGATCAGCACAGCTTCCCCCGCTGATCTTCCAATTTGCCCCGCTGATCTTCCTAGTTTGCCCTGGTAATCTTTCATGTTTCCCCTGCTGATCTTTCATGTTTTCCCCCGTTGATCTTTCATATTTGTCCCACTAAATGTCTAGGTTCCCTTATTGGATTTTGGTGTATACATATTGCTATGAAAATGGAGGAAAATTACATAATCCGATGAACATGATATATTACAAATAAAACATCATTGTGGGGCGTAACAAGCATAATCGGATTGCATACTGAGTTAGTTAGTACGATCCCATTGTACAAGTAAACTCATTTAGGCCCACATTGAATGTATGTAGTATATCCACGTCGTTCATCCATTTTTCCATTTATTTTAAGGGGTTAAGCCCCCATATTTCAAATTGAAGCATATTAAAAGATCAAGTGGATCATACCATGGGAAATAGTGGGCATAGTGATTTCCACCACTGAAACCACAGTCAGCCCAACCGTTATGTTTGTTTGTTATCAAACTCATTCATAAGATCATACAGATATAGATCAATAGAAAGCACAGTTATAGATCGAAAACTTCTGTGGCACCCAAGAAATGATCAACATTAGAAGTTCAATTCAAAATTTCGTGTGGTGTAGTCCATTTGAACATTAGATATATTTAAATTTTTTGGCTCTAGCCATGAAATCATTTGTTATGTTTGTCCCGCTGATCTGCTAGTTTGCCCCGCTTATCTCCTAGTTTCTCTCGCTGATCTCCTAGTTTGCATCGCTGATCCCGCTGATCTTCCTAGTTTGCCCCGCTAATCTCATAGTTTGACCCGCTGATCTTTCATGTTTTCTCCGCTAATCTTAATGTCTCCCCTGCTGATCTTTCATGTTTGTCGCGTTTAATTTCATGTTTGTCTCTCTGAATGTCTAGGTTCCCTCCCTCAATGTCTAGGTTCCCTTCCATATATAGGGTTTTGGTGTATACATATTGCGATGAAAACAGAGGGGTATTACATAACCCGATGAACATGATATATTACTGTTGAGGGTCAAATAATGCATATTAGACCCCAATTATTGTCTGGATTTACGAACATAATATTGTTTAACGGCCGATTTAATCATGTTTATGCTACAGGTTGAATTTATGAGCTGTTCGCATTAAACGGGCCCGAAATTGGTCCAGAATGCAAGATCACATGGTTCCCACCATCTGATTGACCTGAAACTTCATACATGAGATTAGGGACATAAATTAACCGTACAAATTAAATTCCAGCCCTTGGATCACTATAGAAGTATCCCAACTGACAGATCAGCCCATAAACCGTTGATTCTAGGCCCACCTGATATCTGGATATGCGTCAAAATTGGTCCCCACGATTTAAACGAGATGATTAAAAGGATGGACGGATCAGATTTCTGAGAAATATCATATTTGGTCTTGTATGTGTACGTGTGTGTACATAGTGTCTACGTACACTATGCGCACCGGATGCAGAGGCAGTCAGCGCAAGCGCTGACCCGTCTCTTGTTCATCAAAACGGAAATTACCGTTTTAGTGTCAGCGCACGGACGACTTACGTCCGTTTTGCGATCGACAGTGGGCCCCACCTATGGACCGTATGACTCATCTGATCCGACCATCTTGTAGAGAGGTCCAAACACTACAAAACCATGTTTACTCTTTTCATTCATGCATACACACGTGTGTGTAACAGAGGCCACAAAAGGGCTGCCTTGCAACGTTTAAAATTGATCCTTTTGTGATATCTTCTCTGGGCCGCGTCAATGGACCTTCAAAACCACTCATTCTTGACTGAAATTTCATCCTGAATCCAATGGAAGAGGTGGATTTTCTAGAAAATACTTCTGTGGGGTCCACCGATCACAACAGCGAAATGGTGCGAAAGGTTTCGCACATCCGTGAAAACTGACTTTTTCAAGCGGTAGTGGCCCACCATCTTTGATCATATGGCAAATCTGAACCGTCTATCATGTAGAGGACCCAAAAACATCCTCAAAGACGGTGTTTCTTTGGAAATTAAGTGAGAAAAGTGGCGATTTTTGAGGCACCGAACTTGGCTGCGAAAAAGCTTTAGTTGGGCATGCATAGCTTTTCAAATCTGATTCAAATCCGATTTTCACCACTCTAGCAGCTATATAAGGAGGTTTTGGACATGGAGAGCATGGATGGAGAGCTAGGAAGGAAGGCTCAGGTCGGACGTCTGCAAGAGAGAGAGTTAAGTTTATTTTTTTTCTTTTATTTTTATTTTTATTTTATTTTGTTTTGAGAGATCTAGCCTATTTATGTTGGGCTAAACCTCCTAGCTAGGGCTAGGAGGTGAAGCTTGTAGTGAGATGGGAGAATTTATTTTACAATTTTTGTTTAATTTATGAACTGAATTTATGTTGATGTTAGTTTAATTAATGGAAGTATTTTTTATTTTTAATGGTCTGTTGGGACTGAAATTACAATGGTTTTGCGATGCTTTGAATATTTCTTTGTCCCCTTTATGTTTATGACGTCAGGAAGCCCTGTTGTTCACCATAGTCTCCTGGACATGGTCGGATGTCGGTACCCTTCCTAACCTTCATACATGTGATTAGTTGGTAATTAGTTTAATTCTGTTGTTTGCCATAGTCTCTTGGGCATGGTTTGGTGATGGAATCTATTCTAATTCATGTACTTTTCATCTCTTTAAAACTATGTTAATGGCAGTTCAGTTTAACTTTCATGATTCGTGAAGCAAGTATAAGATTTCCCTGATCTCTACAAGTGAATCCTCTGAATCCCTAGTTTCTTTTCTCTGATTTTCTTAAGTTTAGATAATTATTTCACAATTATTTCCTCAATTCCATTCAGTTTAGATTTCATCTCATTCTAGTTCTAGTTCTAGTTAGTTTTAGATAACGTACAAGTTTCAGTCCCTTGGGATTCGACCTCGGTCTTACCGAGTTATTACTACATCACAACCCTGCACTTGGGGAGTGAACAATTACAAATAAAACATCATTGTGGGGCGTAACAAACGTAATTGGATTGCGTACTGAGTTAGTCAGTATGCTCCCATTGTACAAGTAAACTCAGTTAAGCCCACATTGAATGTATGTAGTATATCCACACCGTTCATCCATTTTTTCATTTATTTTAAGGGGTTTAGCCTCCATATTTCAAATTGAAGCATATCAAAAGATCAAGTGGATCATACCACAGGAAACAGTGGGCATAGTGATTTCCACCACTAAAACCATAGTCGGCCCAACAGTGATGTTTGTTTGTTATCAAACCTATTCATGAGATCATACAGATATGGATCAATAGAAAACACATTTATAGATCAAACCTATTCATGAGATCATGCAATGCAATTGTACGAGTCGGGAATTTTTTTTAAAAAATATTTATACCACCAACTACCGTAGTACAGGTCAAATGTAGGTTGAAGAGAGGTGCTTTGGCATGAGGGAATATTTTGAACCTTTTCAAGGATTGCAAATGCAGCCACTTCATGGGATTTCACGTAACCCTAGCCAAGACGAAAAATGGCAAACGTAAAATGATGATATATAGATGATTCACGTAGAATTCGATGAGAAAAATGAGAAGAAAAACCTCCCTAAGTTGGTTTATGGTTGAAAGGGGGTGAAAGGCGGTTATTTTGAGCAGGAGATTTTTTTGGTTAAGGGAGTCAAAGCAACGGAGTGAAAGCTAACTGTAAATATGAAAGGAAACAGATTGGCTGCTCACCCTGCCATGATCCAATGGTTGTGGTTGGTGTTCTGTGAGCCCCACCATGATGTACGTGTTTCATCCATTCCGTTCATCCATTTTCACAATTCATTTTAGGGCTTGATCCAAAAAATGAGCGGGATATAAATCTCAGGTGGACCACATCACAAGAAGATAATATTGATTGGATATTGATAAATTAAAATTCTCCTAAGGCCCAATGAACTGTTTATTTCACATTAAATCTGTCGATTAGTTCATACAGGCCTAGATGAACGGAAAAACCTAAAATCGGCTTCATCCAAAACTTTTATGGCCCCCTAATGGTTTCTAATGGTTGACGCTCATTCAAGACTGTTTCCCCTAATGTGGTACACTTGAGATTTGGATATATCTCATTTTTGGTCTCATACCATAAAATGATCTGGAAAAGTATATGGATGGCATGGATGAAAAGCATACATCATGGTGGGGCCCACAGACCACCGGCCATCCGCCATTAGCTGGTGGCAGGGGGAGTACCGAATTCGTTTCCGTCAAAAGGAGGGGTATTTTCATCCTGAAATTCTGACTCCGTACGACGAGGTCTAAGTGGGTACTCTAAGTTTGTATTGCTTCAAAAAAACCGCTGGATAAAAGGTGGGGTCCACAGTCGTCAATTTCTCTATCTTCATTATTAATTTGTTGTTTATATTTGGCTTTGGATGGTGCTATTGCAAGAAGCCGATACAAATCATGTGCATTCATATGCTTTATATGAAAATTGAAATATTTCTAGATTCTATTATTTATTCATTTTCTTGTTTTTCTATTTTTTTAGCTCAATTGGTTTTCTTCAAAAATTGTGAAGGGAAAGTGATATGTATCCCTGTCGTGGCGGCAGTATGTTCACTCATTAGTGTTATCTTTTGTGTTACATCTCTCAAGTTAATTGCGCTACGGATTAAATCATTATGCTTGTTAGCATTGTTGGACAGTTAATAACAATGAGTGAATAAAAGATAACACCAATGAGTGAACATACCGGGTGTCCAACAATGCTATGTTCACTCATTGGTGTTATCTTCAGTTTTATTGGTTAGCAGTGAAGAGCATATTGTTGTAATCTATTTTCTCACTCGCTTTATTTTTTTTTTCTTTTTCACTTAAAAATTTTGGATTAAAAAAAGGATTCATCAATTCTGTAATCTGTAATTGACAAACAGTTTCTTGATTTACAATGATGATTTACATGATGGTTCAGGTGGATATTGCATGTGTGAGGATTAGAGCTGCATATTTCAGATTCAAGCATCTGGTACGTCTCTTGTCAAGAATGCACATGATTAGAGTGGCCTGACCATTTGGACCGACTGTATTTATGTATTTATTCGAAATTGATGGAACAGACCCAGATGTGCGTCGGAGCTATCCGGAAGAGCGGGGGTCCCTGGAAGGTGGGAACCGCTGTTATAACTATGATGAAGTTGTCCATTTTCTATGGACGGCATTGGAGGAGCCTGGCCATTTGGATAGACCGTGTTTATGTATTTGTTCGAAATTAATGGAGCAGACTCAGATGTGCGTCGGAGCTATCTGGATAAGTGGGGGTCCGTGGAAGGTGAGAACCGCTGTTATAACTATGATGAAACTGTCAATTTCCTATGGATGACATTGGAATGGCCTGGCCATTTAGACAGGCCGTGTTTATATTTGTATTTGAAGAGACCATAACCCATTCCCAAATCCAAAAACCTATAACCTAAACCTAAACCAAAACTAAAACCTATAGCCTAAACCCGAACCCATTCTCAAATCCAAAAACCTATAACCTTAACTAAAACCAAAACCTATAACCAAAACCAAAACCAAAAGCTATAACCTATAACCTAAACCAAAACCTATAACCTATAACTTGAACCCATTCTCAAATCCAAAAACCTATAACCAAAACCAAAACAAAAAATTATAACCTAAACCCGAACCCATTCTCAAATCCAAAAAACCTATAACCTAAACCTAAACCTATAACCTAAATCAAAACCAAAACCTATAACCTAAACCCGAACCCATTCTCAAATCCAAAAACATATAACCTTAACCTAAACCAAAACCTATAACCTAAACCCGAACCCATTCTTAAATCCAAAAACCTATAACCTAAACCAAAACCTATAACCTAAACCCGAACCCATTCTCAAATCCAAAAACCTATAACCTAAACCTAAACCTTAATCTAAATCGTTAACCTATAACCTAAATTAAAACCTATAACCTAAACCCGAACCCATTCTTAAATCCAAAAACCTATAACCTAAACCTAAACCTTAACATAAACCTATAACCTATAACCTAAACCAAAACCTATAACCTAAACCTAAATCAAAACCTATAACTTAAACCAAAACCAAAACCAAAACCTATAACCTAAACCCAAACCCATTATTAAATCTCAAAACCTATAACCTAAATCAAAACCAAAACCTATAACCTATACCAGAACCCATTATTAAATCTCAAAACCTATAATCTAAACCAAAACCTAAACTTATAGATCGAAAACTTCTGTGGCACCCAAGAAATTATCAACATTAGAAGTTCAATTTGAAATTTCGTGTGGTGTGGTCCATTTAAACATTCGATATGTTTAAATTTTTTGGCTCAAGCCATGAAATCATTTGTTATGTTTGTCCTGCTGATTTTTCAGTTTGCCGTGCTGATCTTCCAGTTTGCCCCGCTAATCTTCCTAGTTTGCCCCGCTGATCTTTACTATTGAATTTTAAAGAAAATATAGAAAGATTGCATCTTGCCAAAAAGGATGGGGATGTAAATAGTGGCTTTTTGAAATTCCTCTACAGTGGTTGCAATTCAAGAAAGGGTGTTTTTTTGGGAACATGAGTAGAAGACTAAGGATGCTTGTATATAATTTATATATTGCTTACTTTCAGTGACTACTCATGCATAAATTACTTGTATAATTTAGCCATTACATGTCATTTTTTGTTATTATATGTTTCTCTCTGATGGGCAAGACTTCTTGAATGCCTCTCTTCATGCATTGCACTTCCACTAGGATGTATCAGTGAATTCTTGATAATACTTATCTATTAGAAATAATATTCAATAACTTCTTCAAAACTCGAGAACACGTAGTAACAGCCTTACATTCTTTGGAGCTGAATAGATTTTAACATTCACTATAACACCCCTTTTTGTTTCTTTGCTTTTGTTGTTGTTGTTGTTGTTTTTTTTTTTTTTTTGCCCCATGTTTCCAGGAAGCTTATATTGATTAATGCCTATGATTTTGCAGGGGGAGCGTGAGGCGTACTAAAGAAAAAAGAAGTTACTTTCTTGCCAGTGAATACTCTACTTTCTCATTTGTACTTTTGACTGATATGTAATATTGTTAGAGTAGACATGCGACTTAATTCTCCTCAATGAATATTTCATGGTAGATCAAGATCTTGATTTAATATCCCAAATGGGTTATTTGTTATGGGTAAGTTGTAAGGAAATTGAAATCTGAGCCATCAAACTATATGTTTGTTATGGGTAAGTTGCAAGGAAAGAATGTTTCAATCCTAAAGCATATTCTTACACTGCAAAAGTATCACATATCTTTTGTTAATGTTAGCTATTTTATTGAGCTACTGTACTCATTTGTCTTGGATTTAGACTACCTTTGCATTTGGCAATATCTTTATGCAATTTAGTGGTTGTGGTCATTTGGCAAAGAGCTTGGTGTTTTTGGCTTTAACATTTAAATCTGTTTGCTTAATTTTAGGTGCCCATGCTTCATTTTCAGGTATTGCAGTCTCCAATATTGATGTTCTGCTTTTGATTGCTTTACCTCTTGTTTGATTTGGATTTTGTCCAAAAGATAGCTTTAATCAGAGAAGAATGAATCCTTTGCAATCTATCATCTATTGGGTTATACACATCACTACAAGAAATTGAGGATTGCAGGCTGGCTTTAATTATTATCTTTTGAATCATAAACTAATGTCTATCAGTTGTGTGGCCCATTGTCTAATCTTCAACAAATGAATTAGCTGTGATCATCTGCAGTACATGAGCCCACTGGATGAACATGTACTCAATGTACAGTGGGAGACTACAACTTTGGGTAGTTTGATGAACTACTAAACTTGCAACCTCTTAATTATCAGTTCATCACTGTAGATTTCAACATCAAAAGCATTCCAATTCAGTCTTTCTTCATTTGAATCTCTTACCTGCAGAAAATGAGAGATGGGTCTTGATTACATTTGCATTTTTTCTGGAGTGAAGGCATTTTACATGGCAGAGTTCTTTGTAGCAAATGTTGGTGACTGAATTTTGTTCTTCTTTTAACTATCATCTCTTTACAAAATATAGATTCTATCTTACTGGTTGCTTGAAATGCTTTTCAGTCGTGGGTTCCACTTGAGTGTCATGCTATTGACAGCTTACCATGTTATGTTGAATGAGCAACAACTTACCATGTTCTAGCTCTTTGCTTTTGGATAATGTTTGTGCATAAACCTTTTCGAAGGGCTTCATGTCCAGAAATGCGATGCCCTGGAACAGACTAGCTCCTGTATGCAAAATGCTGCAAAATATGGGAAATTTTCATTGTAATGATGATGATTATGATGATTTATTTTCTATTGCACCTGTTTATGGCAATTGGTTTGGGTTTTTATGTGGGAATCTAGTTTGTTTATGACAATTATCAATATAAAAAATCTTGGACACTAATTGACCAGGGTTTTAGGGAATCCAGTCTGTTTTTGTGGTCAGTTCTCTTAATACTTTAACTTGAATGTTGGCTTAGGGAAATATTCATGATCCTTTTACAATCTTTGTCTTTACCTCTTGCATGCTCCATGATTCCTTGTTCAACTTTCCTATTCATTTATAAAGGAATGCTTCACTCTAAAATAGATGAGCTAGGACTCAAATCATTCACTTCTTCTTCTTATCCTACTTATTTTATCTTTGGACAGGTATTAAGAGCCAGTATGCATGATGATTGTTTTCTTGAAGGAGCTGTGGCCAGATATAAAGGACTTAAATTTATTTCAGGTTTGCAGCATTTCCTCTAAAAAATTTTTATGTATCAAGCATTCATTTAAATGATCATGATGTGCTCACAAGGAACATCATTCTTGATCAAGTGATTCTTTCCATTGCATGAAAAAATGGTGTGGACTTTTTTGGTGCTGTGCCCACAGATATCTGGTCCAAACATGATATTGCACTTCCTCATTACATTATTTCTCTTTTTTATTTCATCTTGATTAAATTAGATGTTTGCAATTCAAAATTTGTTACTTAATGCCGTATCTGGTTTCGTGGAACCTGGAACAGTGGCTAATGGCTAAGATTTGTTTTGTAGGTTAGAATTGACTAGTTTGGCTGAGTGCTTCCCTTGAAGAATATCCCAAATAATAGGTTCGTTTCCATTCCCTTGCAGCAGCTGAGTGCTTCACTCATATAATCACATTTTAGAACCTTGTTGTTAATACATTGATGAGTATTTTCTCTGTCATGCTCAGCCGGGAGCTGACCAAATTCTTTTGCAGCATCAGGCTAACTACCTTTAATGTTGTTAAAGGCTGACTTGCCAGCATGTCACATGTATTGCTTTGTGAGAGCCATCCATCAGATAGATCCACCAAGCATGTTTCTTAGCCTCACTAAACTGGTTGGCATTCATGTATGGTGAAGCCATGGATGTGGTTATGTGTTTTGTTTTTTGTGGGTTGTAAGAAGTGGAAATTTCCACCTAGTAGTTTAGTAGTTAGTAGTTGGGTTCTTTATGTTTTTCTCTATGATGGGAATATATGGGAACAATGTATGGATGTAGTTATGTTTCGGTTGATAGTTGCCATTTTCACTTCTGGTAAAGCCTCATCAGCACAACAAAAAACAACCATACTTCAAGTATATATGTTTAACGATATAGTTTTCCCAACTGTTCGCATGTAGTTTCTTAACATTTCGTGTTATATCGATAATGGTAGAGTGAGGGTTTTAACAACAAATCTTGACTCTGATTTTTCTAGACATGTACTTGTGAGTTTGATTTTTCTGGCATTTAAAGTAGCTATTGATTATTTTAATATCTAGAATTATGTTTTTCAGGAGCCACAACTGCAATATAGTTGTTTGTTTATTTATTTATTATTTTAAGATGTTTAATTGCGAGGTCATGAGATTGATTTCCCATGTGGTGTGGGTGTGAGTGTGAGTTCTTTAATATGTTGCCGCCGTTGCTGATGGAGATTCTCTTTTTAAAAGGATAGAGTGTTGGCTTGAATGATTTTGACATTCCCAAGGCTGTTACTAAAGATATAAAGAAGAAGATTCAGGACATATCACCTTTGCTGCTTCACTTGTGATCAAATTACAATGAACTTGTAGAGTTGCAAGTGGAAAGCTACCTCAAAACTGTAAAACTGCCTATCGTGACTCGTATTCTAAAGTTATCTGCTTTGGATAATTTGATAGATTCTAAAAATGATTCAGCTATCAGTAAGGTTGTTCAACAACTTGGCTTTTTGGGGCTTCAACTTTATGACCGAGGGAAGTTTTATTCAAGGCGTTTGGTTGAGGATATGAGTTTCCACTTCCAAAATAAGTATTCTGTTAATAGTGTTGACTATCCTTCTGAGGCATTTGGGTTAGTTAAGAGCTCCTTTTTTCAAGGTCTAACCCCCTATGAAGAGTTGGTCCATTCCATATCATCCAGGGAAGTGTTGATCCGTTCTTCCAGAGGACTTACTGAACCAGGAACTTTGTTTAAAAATCTAATGGCCACACTGTGAGATGTTGTTATCTGTTATGATGGGACAGTGAGAAACCTCTGCAGCAATTCTATAATTCAATTTGAGTATGGATAGGTGGACGAAAATAGTCCTAGAAGTTCTCTTGCTGGTGAACCGGTTGGTGTATTAGCTGCTACTGCAGTATCAAATCCGGCCATATAAAATAGTTCTTGATTCTTCTCAGAGCAACAACTCTTCATGGGAATCGATGAAGGTACCATCGATATGATAGTATTTTATTTTCAGTATATCCATTTTTCATTTATCTTTGCATTAATTTATTCTTCTTCAGTAACAAAACATTTTTGCTTCTTTTGATTACGTTATATTTTTCTCTTCCAGGAAACACTTTTGTGCAAAGTTAACTTTAAGAATGATATTATTGATCGAAGAGTTATTCTATATTTGAATGAGTGCTTCTGTGGGAAAATGCATTGCAAGGAGAATGCAGCATATTTAGTTCAGAATCGTTTGAAAAAAGTCACTTTAAAGGATGTTCCTTTTGACTTCTCCATTGAGTATGTATCATCTATAGTTTGACATTCCCTTTATTGTTTATACACTGCATTTCTCCATTATTTACTTGACCTTAGTCCTATCTCTTGCTGTTTTGTTTGCTTCTCCATTTTATAACACATTTGTGCTGAATTTGTTCATGCAACTCAATCATTGGATTTGTGGTTAAATCTTGGTTTGTTGTCCTATCATGATATTAATCTTAAAATTGTTCAAGTAATATTGACCAGTTACTCATCATTTTGGTTGCTTGGTTCTGTGCACATTAATGTAGTTCTAGTAATTGCTGCGTGAATCCAAGATTTAGGATGACAGCTGGAAGGTACTGAGACTATAAGAATATATTAGTTGTTGTCAAGAAAATCAGCTATTTTGGAAATATGGTATGATATAGTGAGTAATTCTTGACTTGTGAGTACTGCTAGGCTGTGTCAATTATGTCTGGACTCAGCTATTTCTGCTCATTTGAAATTTCTTGCAAGAGATGACATGCAACTATGTTAAGTTTCAGTTTCTTTGATATTTCCTGCAAGAGAAATGTTCCAGTAAGCCAGGGGTTCTGGGTGGTCAGATTTTCTATGAGTAGGGCTTTAATCTTCTAAGCTTTTGGTTTGTTTGCTATTTAGTTAGTTTGTACCTGAAAACTCTAGTATCTTAGACAGTTTGTACCTGAAAACTCAGGCATCAAAATTTTTTTTAATTAAAATATTTCTCATTTTCATGTTCTTTGTTTTTACCTTTTTTTGGGCATTTTCCTCAGTTCTTGGTATTTTCAGTTAAAAAATCCAGGAAAAAAGAAGTGAGGTTCATGCCTCTCTTCAAGAAGGGCTGAAGTGTCCTTCTTTTGTCCTTTCCCTTTTCAATTACTCGATGTCATAACATCCTAGGATTGAATGAGACAATGTGTATGTGTCTGAAGGACTTGGTCGTGATTATGGGCCTTTTATTGGCCATAAACAACAAACCCAAATTAAAATTTTTGTTGCTTCAAAGTAAATGGCCAAATGTGATGCTGTTGATGTAACAAAAATATTCACACATGGTCCTAGCTTCTGAAGTTGGACCTAAAAAAGGGAAATTGTATGTACCCTTGCATCCTTTTTATAATTGTTTATCTTTTTTGGGGCATGTGTTTCTTAAACTGCTGGGCTAAGTGGTTTTTTCTTCGAGGTTCTTAATAGCATGTGTTGGTATAGGTCTTCATCCTCTTTACAGATTCTTCCTGCTAACTTTCTATTACTCTTTGCTGTGAGTCCTTGATCTCATTGAAGATCTTTCATAGTACTTACAATCAGAATTATGATTGGCAGATCATGGTTACCAGCTATTTTGCTGCTATTCTTTTTCATGTTTATGAAAGGTTTGTTATGACTTATGAACCATGTTCGAAGATTTCAGGTTGAATTGGGAAAACCACTCTTTTATATTAGATAAATGGCATTGATTCAATCATCCACTCAGCCAACACTTTATCCAATCATTTTGTGGTTGGTGATGAAGACTTCCTCCCTATAAAGGAAAGGTATGCTGGGTCCAGCATATGATTGGAGACCATGTTGTCAAGAAAATACATAGGACCTTTGCAAATTCCTTCATAAAATGGGTTGATTGAGGGGTGCATATATTTTTATTTAGTAATGAATTTTATTTGTAAAGCTCTTTAGATTTGACTATCAATTGTTTGGGGCTTCATTGGACAAATGATCTTCTTGGAGCTATGATACAAGTATGCATTTCTTTGCATTTGATTATAGATGCTTTTCATTTCTTTCCTTTTAGGTGCAGTCATAAGCTTCTAATGTTCTTATTGTTAAATTGCACAATGAGTTGTTGGTGATGGTTGTCTGTTTTGGGCAGATGATCTGTCATGTGTGCACATGTGTGCTTGCGTGTGGATGGCTAGGGAGGGATCCACATGTGAGTGGCTGTAGCAAACCTCATACCTTTTATTTGATCTGCTGCTCAGGTTTACTGAACTGCCTTTTCTATTCTCATTTTGAAATTGACTAAATGAGATGCATTTTATTCGCTAGTTATCCGCTGCCTCTCTGAGTTACTTGTATTTTACTGGTATGTTCAATGGTTGGCCTTTGTCGACATTATTCCTCCCATAATGTAATGCAGCTCCTGGAAGTTACACAGGTTCCTGATGAACATGTAACGACCATGCTATATGTTGATTTTCTTCTCATTCTTCTTTTGAAATTTTCTAATATCATGTGAATAACAAACCACACTTTCAATATCACGCTAATCAGATGCATGACTTACTTGAATTTTGAAATGGTTCATATTTGACTGATTTGTGATGTTCCCTTGTGTTTGCTAGGTAAATAATTTAAATCAATAGAAAAATTCAAGATTTTCAACACCACCAACTTATATGTGAATATCAACCCCTGATCTTCAAGCTGTCTTAATGCTACATGTAAAATGTTGGAATGCTGATACCTGTTTGTACAGGTGGGTGAGTTTGAAGGCCATTAAACCGTTGGTGGAGGGCGACGCCCTTAAAATGGAGATTATTCCAAACCCTAAGGCAAGCATTTTTCATTCCAAACACTAACAAAAATTTCTGACTCACTACTACTGGTGTGAGAAGTGCTGATGAAGTCACTGATATGTTCAGGAAGTGGGTGGTGTGAAAGTTCTTCGGCTAGAAACTGCAGCTGGAGCAGCGATACGGGTATTCATCAAATGCATTTCTTTATTTCTTCTTTCTAGGAACCAGTTCTTTGATCATGCTATTGGTGCGAATGTTCCTCGATCTCGGTTTCTTCTAGTGATGGCAACATCTGATTTGCTTCTCGTTTAGGTTAATGTTTTTCTTGAAGTTGATCTTAGTTACTTGGATTGATCTTGAGCATTCCTAACACTTTTTTTTTTCTTTTCTTTTTTTTTTCTTTTTTTTGTAGTCGGATCTTTATACCTTAGTCGATGGCTTTGTAATCAGAAACAGTGCACGAACTAATCTAGCAGACCCTTCTATTGAGTTGGGACCTGAATTAAAAAAGGTGAAATGTTCATATCATATGTCTGGATTCTGTCAAATCCTTGGGGTTGTTCAGCCTTGCATGTTTACAATTAAGTGTCTTTCCTTTCTTTTTTGCAGGTCAGCAACTTTTGCAGTCACTTCAAGTCCATCCCTAGCATCCTTGAGCCAGGTTACTAAGAAATTGAAAGGAGGAGTGGATTTGCACAATTGTAATTTCAGCATTATTGTAATTGTAATTGAATGAATGAATGATTGTAATTGAATGAATGAATGATTTAATTGATTGTAATGGAATGAATGAATGGATGATTGTAATGGAATGAATGAATGATTATGCAGGTGGTAATTGAATGAACAAATGACTTTTTTTTAATGTACGAAATAGCTACGGACTAAAACCGTAGCATAGGTCTATTGTTACGACACCTACAACTACGGTCGTGCCACGAGTTGGGGTCGACCGGGTCAGAGTAATGATATGCACTTTTTTTTTCTTTTTTATTTTTATTTTTATTATTTTATTATTTTTTACATGGAGAACTTTTTCCCCCTTACATTTTTCTCTAATACATAATTATGTAAATATGTATATATAAGTATATAAAAATATTTTTCTATCTTTTAATTCATTTCTTTGTCTATTTATTTAACAAGCATATCTCCTAAACTAGAATTATTTACTTAAGGCCTGTTTGGCCAGGTGGATTGGAAGGGATTGAATGGTATTAGGGTGGATGACATGGATTTCAAGGTAATGATGGTGTTGTGAGTGGATTGTCTTAAGATCCATGGGATTGCTATATCCTGGGATTGTTATATCGAGTCTGTTTGGCACGCTCGGCCAATCCCGGGATTAAACCTTCCCATCCCTTCCAATCCCTCGAACCAAACACGTCCCAGGCAAATTTGAACAGATTAGAGTGGATTGGATGGGATTTAAAGGTAATGATGGTGTTGTCAGTGGATTGTTTTAAGATACCAAGACCTCAAGTGTTGAAACGAGGTATTTCCACTCAGTCTGCTAGTTGAGCTATGGATCTGGTTGATAGCTAGATCTGTCTTATTTTTTGTCTCAAGCCTTAATACGAGCTCGTCAAATAGATGGTCGGTTTGGATATAACACATACCTTTGGGACCCACAAAATGCTGTAGGGATTATAACAAAAAAAAAAAAAAAAACTGATGGAATGTTGGAAAATAACTAGGTTAGTTGGTTAAATTAGCTTCTCCTACCCGAAAATCATACGTGGTAAGTTAAGTAAATCATTCTAGTTTAGGAGATATGCTTGTTAAATAAATAGACAAAGAATTGAATTAAAAGATAGAAAAATATTTTTATGTACTTATATATACATATTTACATAATTATGTATTATAGAAAAATGTAAGGGGGAAAATGTTCTCCATGTAAAAAATAAAAAATAAGAAAAATAAAATAAAAAAGAGAAAAAAATGCATAGCACTACAGTTATGGCTACGGTTATAATCCGTAGCGATAGGCCAAGCTCTGACCTGGTCGACCGGGTCCCAACCAGGTCGACCCCAACTCGCTGGCTTTGATTTTATTTTTTTTCTTTGCTTTTTTTTTTTTCCCAGTTGTAATCCGCACCGATTTTTGTGGGTCCCATTATGAGGTATGTGTTATATCCAAATCGTCCATCTATTTGGCAAACTCGAATTAAGGCTTGAGGTGAAAAATAAGACAGATCTAGCTATCAAGTGGACCACAGTGTAAAAGGCAGTGGGGAATTGAACATCTACCATTGAAACCCTTTTAGGGGTTAAATAAGTTTTGGATCATTATGAAATTTATTTTTCCTCTTCATCCAGGTCTTTGTGACCCTATGAATGAACTTAGACGGGGAGGATTTCTCACAAACATCACAGTGGGCCCCAACTTAAACGGGGGAGGATTCTAATGGTTGACGCTCATTCAACACTGTTTCTTGTAATGTGGTACACTTAAGATTTGGATATAACTCATTTTTTGTCTCATACTATAAAATGATCCGTAAAAATATATGGATGACATGAATAAAAACCATACATCATGGTGGGGCCCACAGACCACCGATGATACGCCATTAGCGGGTGGCAGCAGAGTAGCCAATCCGTTTATGTGAAAAGGAGGGGTATTTTCGTCCTGAAATTCTGACTCCGTACGAGGAGGTCCAAGTGCGTATGTTAAGTTTATATTGTTTTAAGAATATCCAGTGGATAAAAGGTGGGGTCCACAGTCGTAAATTTCTCTTTTATACACACACACACACACACACACACATATTTATATAAACATGTATTAGAGAAAAATATAGGTACAATAAAGTTCTCCATGTAATAAAAAAAAAAAAAAAAAAAAAAAAAAACTGCATAGCATTATAGTTATGGCTACGGTTATAATCCGTAGCCATAGGCCAAGCTCTAACCCAATCAACCGGGTTGACCCGGTCGACCCCAACTCACTGGCTTCTTTTTTTTTTTTTTTTTTTCCTTTTCCCTATTGTAATCCCCACCGATTTTTGTGGTTCCTATTATGAGATATATGTTATATCCAAACCGTTCATATATTTGGTGAACTCGTATTAAGGCTTGAGATGAAAAATAAGACAGATCTAGCTATCAAGTGGACCACACAGTAAAAGGTAATGGGGAATTGAACGTCTACCATTGAAACCCTTTTAGGGTTTACAGAAGTTTTGGATCATTATGGAATTTGTTTTTCCTCTTCATCCAGGCCTTTGTGACTTTATGAATAGATTGGATGGAAAATAAATGTTATGATGAGCCTTACAAAATTTTTAACGGTGAAAATCAATCTCTCTGCTGCTCTTTGTGGTGGGGTCCATTGATCTATGGATATAATTTTATTTTTTTTGAATAATACTCCAAAATGATTTCGAATTATGGATGAACGTTGTGGATATGATAAATACATAGTTGTGGGGCCATGTAACTTTGATCTCTCCTAAGCCGTTCGTACAACTCTCAGTTGGAAGAGCGTCAGCTCTCGTCTTCGCAGTGAAAAGGAGGGGTAGTTTCGTCCTCAAAGTCGCTGTCCGCACGTGTTAGTCTAAGTTGGTAACTTAAGTTTGTATTCCTCGATAAAAACCGCTGGATAAAAGGTTTTGCCAACAGTGGTCATTATCTTGCACTGTAAAATTAGGTGGGTTCACCGTAATGTTTATGATAAATTTATCTCGTTCATCCATCATGTGAGCTCATTTTATGATTTTACACAAAAAAAAAAATGAGAAGGATCCCAAACTCAATTGGGACGCACTAAAGAAAATGTGGTTAGCAGAATTCCTACCGTTGAAACCTCGTGATGTTTCCACGCCATGCATGCCGATAATAACATCATTCCAATGGAGATAAATTGAAAATACAAATAGTGTTTTGATTAAAAACTTCCTACACCGTGAATCTTTCAACGGTGGACTTTCGATTCTTACAATTTCAGTAATGGTGCGTTAGATCTGAATCATTATTTACCCTATCTTAAAATGATCTTAAAAACAGATGGATAAAATGAATTTCTCACAAACATCAAGTTGGACCCCGCCTGGATTTACAATACAGGAAGTTCCTTTCTGGCAGGAAATCCGCATCCCCGTGACGATCATACATATACCACCTTCCCAGCAATATATAATGGATACGGATTCAATCCAACCCCCCTTTTTAGCCACAAACAGGCAGAACTGTGGGTGGGCCTCTGCCATCCATTCATTTTCTCACATGCTTTTATGGCATGAGTAGAGGTGTATACAAGTTGAGCCGAGCCGAGTATTGCCTAGCTCGTGCTCAGCTCGGGCTGCTCGGGTCCTAGCTCGTGCTCGGCTCGTCTCATCCGAGTTTAAGCCGAGTTTGAGTATATTTCGAGCCGAGTTCGAGATTAAAATATAAAACCCCATTTCATATTCAATCAAATGAATGTGAAAAATCACTAATTCACTATTGCATAAATTAAAATCCAAACAAAAAAGAAAAAAAAAAGGGGGATTAATATGAACATTTACCAGACCGGATTGGGGCGGCCATGCGGGTAAGGAAGGCTGAGAGAGAGAGAGAGAGAGAGAGAGAGAGAGAGAGAGAGAGAGAGAGAGAGGATAAGGAAGGCTAAGGGAGAGAGTAGAGAGAGAGAGAGAGAGGCTCGCCGGCCAGACTAACAAAGAGGACGTGCGTTGGTGCAGCCGTGTGGGTAGGTAATGGAGGATGAGAGAGAGAGAGAGAGAGAGAGAGAGAGAGAGAGAGAGAGAGGACAGACGAGCTTTACCAGTCGTCGGAATGATAGAGAGGGTGGAAGAGAAGGAGGAAACAAGGAGAGAGGATTAGGATTGGGCACCGTGTCATGCCCCAAACCCAGAAATCAGATTCACAAGAATCTCGATCGCCGAATCCGGTGCCGACAGCCTCCATAGTACCCCATTCTCGGCTCCCAGCGCAACATACGCCAGATTCTGATCCTGGGATCTTACAAGGAGAATTTTTCGAACGTACACTTGTCTTGTAATAAGCATAACCACAAGTTTACCCGAATTATAAAGGAAACATCATCATCACATATCCACTAATATAATCATTTGAGTACAACGCTGAAAGGGAATACATAAATAAAGAAAAATCAAGCTCTAGAAGACCACTGCACGCTCCAAGCTCAACACTGCTGCAACCTAACATCACCTGCACGCATCTATCGTGCATAAGCTTATAAAAAGCTTAGAGGGTGGTGTAAGTGTGTGCACAAGGTAAGTATCAAATGTTCAATACAATACCAACATCATACAATACCGAAATTACTAGTAATTCATAAATCGTACATTATCGAAATAACCTGAAATACTGACAAGATCATAAATCATACAATGACAGAGTAAGCGAAAGTATGGACAAGTTCATAAGTCAGTCAATTATCAGAAACGTAATATAAAACAGATATGCACTAAGGAGTCATAAAGAGTCAAATATCAGATGCCGAGGATGTAATGCAATATATAAATCCTGCTAAGTCTGTCTAGGCCATATAAGTACAGAAATATATCAACCCAAAATGCCATACGCCTGCGGATATAATGCAATATGCGATGCGAATGAAATGACCATGCTGGAGTGTGAAGTCGGGATGATAGTACGTAGTATCGCAGGCTACGGGGTCCACCACAAGGACTTCTATCCAAATCAGTCCCATACCTAAATTTGGATAGTCAGACTCAATATGGTAGACTCCTAATCTCAGGTTAGTCGCGCGCCCAACCGAAATTCTTATCATAACGAAGGTACACAACAATTAATTGCACACCACCAGCCCGAGTAGATAGTGAATGAACGAATGAATGAATGAACATGCAATTCCTACTCAATAAGTCCATATATTAGTACGGTTTCTCTCTGAAAAATCACCGGGGTCTATTACACTCCATACCAGATTGTCGCCCCATCGCGCGCAACAAGGTGAGTGGAAGAGACCTCACTATCCGCCTGCCAATATCGGGCCCGGCTCGTCAATAGCGGACCCATTCCTCGAGCTGGTCAGACTCAGCCTAGCATTGCCCCCTCCTCTCGGGCAGGTAAGGCTACACCCCCTTCCAACCGACCGCGACACGGTGGAGAGCGCAGCCATCTGGTAATCGGCACTCGGCGCCCATCTACCCACTCGGTCTAGACGTTGGAGCATCCTCTGAAACCAAGAGGGTTTAGGGACTTTCACCCAGGGATATCTATAGCACCCCATGTAGAACAGATTTTTGGTGTCCCATCTGGCTATTTACGATATGCTTGTGGAGGCTACGACCCTGATGTCGCTAGAGCATACAGTAATCACAACACACAATGCAAGATGCATGAGTCATACAATCCAATCATGCATCAATCCTACGCAAAATGTGCTCTCATGTGAGACAATCTCTGCCTGTCAGGGAGTCTCGTAACAACCAGCACTATGACATATGCAATGGTCAATCATATCTCATAACATACATGCAGATGATGCGTATGGGCATGGATCATGATGCTATGCAGTCACATACTCATAATTGGTATCAATATCCGGCATCAACAATCGACCTCGATAATGTGGACATCTAATCAACATTGCCCCAAGAAGTGACCCTCACAGATCCAAACATATAATGGGCCCACGGCCTCACACAAGGGCCTAATATACAACACAATGGGCCTTACTAAAGGGTTACATGTACACAACAGGTGGGCTGCATCAACGAGCCGCACTAATAGGCCTCATACACATTAAGTGAGTCGCATTAATGGGGCGCACTAATGGGCCACAAGTATATCAAAGTGGACCTTATTACCTAAGCCTGACATGTACCACATTAGTCCTCACATAAGGCCATATGTAACATTATAATGGTCCCCATATACAGGCCGCATGTACAGTATAATGGATCATATCCATAGGCCCCGAACACATCGTAATGGGCCACATCCCTTAGGTCTCTCATACATAACATCAGGTCTTGCCATCTGGGCCGAAGATACATCACAATCCACAGGCCCCAATACTTAATGGGTGGGCCCTACACCTGAGCCTAATATACGTCACAGGTGGGCCCTGCACATGGGCCTCATACACAAAGAGTTAGGCCTATCAGTAGGCCCTAGGGAGAGTAACAATGCAAACATTTAACCAACATTAATCTTACAATGTGGACATCAAACCATCATTGCTCCCAAGGCTCGGTTCGCCTTAAATATCATTAAATAAATCATGGCGGAATCACACATTGCAATGTACCTTAGGTACATCCCATTGGGCCTCAAATACATCAAATGGGCCGTATCTCATGGGCCTTATATTCATCAAGTGGGCCACCTCAATGGGCCTCACCAATGGACCTTAGGTACTTTGCAATGGGCCATCACCCATGGGCCTTAAAATGCATTAAAATGAGCCCAATCACATAAGCTTTATGTGCATCAAATGGGCCTAATCACATAGGCCTTATATATACCAAAGTGGGCTTCAACATTAGGCCACAAATACATCAAATGGGCCTACACACATGGGCCCATATATAACAAAGTGGGCCTTAGTGGGCGGGCCACAAATACATTAAGATGGGCCTCAACAATGGCCTTAAAATGATCTCAAAATGGTTGGACAGTTTGGATGAAACTCATGCATCATGGTAGACTCCCATGTGGGCCCACTATAACATTTATTTTCCAGCCAATCCTGGGCCCACTGAAATGTTTATTTGCCACCCAACCTGTTGCTAAGGCCGTGTGGCAAGGGGCCCACCAAAATGTTTATTTTACATCCCACCTGTTGATAAGGCCATGTAGCAAGGGGCCCACCAAAATGTTTATTTTCCATTCAAACCTGTTGATAAGGTCATATAGACCCAGGGCCCACCGAAATGTATATTTTCTACCCAACCTGGGTCCACTATACTATTTATTTGCATCCAAACTGTTCATTGAATCACATGGCTTAGGGCCCACTGTAATGTTTATTGCCATCCAAACCTGTTCATAACGTCACGTGGCCAGGGGCCCACGTGATGGACGGCATGGACACAATACATACATCTGAGTGGGGGCCACCGTCCACTGCCGTGGACGGACGGCGTGAGTGAAACACTTGCATCACAGTGGGTGTCACCACCCACTGTTGTGTACGGTGTGGTAAGCCACACATACCACAGTGGGTCCCATGTAGGGCCCACCAAAGTGTTTATTTGTAATCCAACCCGTCCATTACGTGTGTCCCACCTGTTTGAGGGTTCACACCAAGTTTCAGCCACATTCAAAATTCAGGTAGGCCCCACCAAGTGTTTTTATATGATTTAGGCATGTCTTCACATGATTTGGATGGTATGGCCCACCTGAGTTCAGTTTGTGGATGATTTTTGGAGTCAACGCACCATTCAAGGGGACCTATTAAATGAACGGTATAGATGTAAAATATACATCATGGTGGAGTCTACAAGTGGGGCAATGCGGCCACCCTTTTTAACGTGGACGTCTCTGGACTCATGGCACAAAGTCATGCCAAAAAAGAAAATTATTTTTTTATCCTAGGTGGGACCCACATTAACCAGATCTACCACCCCATCCATTGTATGTGTTCCACAAAATTAGGCGTCCAAAACAATTTCAACCACGTCCAAATTTTAAATAGGCCCACCAAATGCTTTTGTATGTTTCAGGCATGTCTTCACATGATTTTAGATGGTATGGCCCACCTGAGTTCCGGATTGGTCCCAAATTTTGGCTCAACGCCTAAATTAATCTGAGGAAGATGGTGGAAGGTTTGGATTAAATACATGCATTAAGTTGGGGCTTGCAAGAGTGGCCCACCATTTCCCTTCTTTTCCTTTTTTTTTTTTTTTTTTTTGGTTGGACGTCCAGACTCCTCTGGACGTCAAGTAGGCAAATGCATGCATGGATTTTCTTTATTTTTGTTTTCCTAGGTGGGACCCACATTAAACAGATCTACCCCGTCCATTGCATGTGTCCCACAAAATTAAGGGTCCAAACCAAGTTTCAGGTGGGTCCAAGCTTCTGGTGGACCCCAGAAATCATTCTTCTAAGTTTTCAACGGAAAATACTACCATTCTTAATACCACGGCCCGCCAGATGATTGGATCGGTCTCATTTTTCGGCTCAACGCCTAAAATGATATGAAAAATGGAATGGACGACGTGGATTGCATGCATACATCAAAGTGGGGCCTGCATGCAAGGTCCACCCCAAAGCAACCCCTTTTTCTTTTCTTTTTTTCTTCTTTCTTGTCAGTACACGCCCATGCTGCCTGTACACGCCCATACTGCCTATACACATACCCCATGATGGCCAACACGCCCGTCCAGCGTCCAGGGACGCTGGACGGCATGGATAAATACATCATCATGGTGGGTCCCACATATACGTGGCCCACATATATATATATATGTGTGTGTGTGTGTGTGTGTGTGTGTAATATTAATATATATAATATATATGTATATATATATACGTATCATATCACCTAAGGTGTGGTGGGCCATACCATTTGATGAATGGCGTAGATTTATCATGAATTGGTGGGGCCCACTTCATTTTAGGAAAAGGATAAGGAGAGAGAAAGAGAGAGAGAGAGAGAGAGAGAGAGAGAATAATAGACGGTAATGGTGGGGCCCCGCCACTATGGGCCCCACATAATACAAATCATACATAAAAAAATGGGTCCCACCAACTAGTGGTCCCTAAAAAGAATTTAACGGTAGAGCACCCACCTCTAAGCCTCCTCCTTGCTCCCCTAGCCTCCTTAGCTCCTTTGCTTGACTTTTAACAGTGGTAGATGATGAATCAATGGTTGAGATGAGAGATGAGAGAGTAGGGAAGGTGAGCCACACTTGGCATTTGGGAGAGGGAGAGAGAGCTTGGACGTGTGAAGCTCTTTTGCTTGGAATTTTTTTTTGAGAATGAATGAGAGAGAGGGGGGAGTGATGAGTGAAAAAGGGTGATGGAGTGATGTGGTGTGATGGGTGATGGGTGAAGTGGTGTGTTGTAAGAAGGGATGGGTGGAGAGAGAGGTGAAGTGATGTGAGGGTTGACCTTGGGTTTGCTTGTGTAAGAGAAAGGTATGGGTTCTTGTACTTGGGTATGGAGTGACTTGACTTGTACTTGACATGAGTGATTGATTGATTGATGGGACATCTCGTAGAGATTCCCTCGTAATTCGCAACGAGCGGTGTTTTCTCAAACTGAACGCGGGCCCACATCTCCTAGCCTGGGTATCGCCTCGGCGCGTGAGACGCGGCATCGGAACCGCGGCGACAGCGCGGTCGCACTGGTACAAGTCTCATGTCGAACTGACTCAGACCGACAGAATCCGTTTTAGGATTTCGTGCAACGCCGGTTACAGATCGCGAGTCACCGGAAATCGATCGGAATGACCGCAAAAGTCTAAGGAACAGTACGAATTAGGATACGAGTTTTACACACCGGCAGGATAGCTATGAAAAGGGGTATGGTTTTCAATTTTGAAAGGGTGTATATATCCTGTACTAAGTCGAGTCTAAGTCGAGCTAAGTTGAGTAGGGTCAAGCTGGTGCTTTGCTCGAACTCATTTCGAGCACCAAAAATCAACTTGTGCTCAGCTTAAACTCATTTCAAGCCGAGTCGAATTGAGTTTTTTTGAGTCAAGTCGAGCGAGTTAACGAGTATACTCTGCTCATGTATAACTCTAGGCATGAGTACAAAATGAGACAGGTCCAACGCTCAAGCTGTCCACACCAAGTAATAATCCCTGGTCCCATCAAAAGTATAAGGCATGAAATGCTAGAGTCATCTTCACGAAGTTTTGAATCAACTAAGATTTATCGTTAAAGTAGACCACCCTCTAACTATATGTGTAATGTTCTCTACGTTTAATCCCTCTAACATAAGCTCAGTGTGGTGCACTTGGGCGGTGGACCTGTCTCATTTTTGTGCACATACCTTAACTGCCCGTTCAGGCTAGAGACTGAATTGCATACGTGGTTTAGAAGTAAGTCAAATAAAACGGTCCAAATAACGGGTTCCAGTTTATGTAACATGAACCAAAAATCAAATTTTTATTTTTATTTGACCGGATTGGTGGGCTTTTATTTGGACCGCTAAAAGTGCAAACGATCAAAAAATCTTATTTCAACAAACTAGTGTCTACGGACCTGAGGTTATGATGTGCAACGCCAGTTCTTTTACAAGTCCTTGCAGAATATGAGTTCGACGGCTCCATCGTTTTCCAACAGATCAATGGTCTGGATCACTGAACCGTCGGTACATTTGCAGAAACTGAATATCCAAGTACACGTTGTAGTGCGTACATCCTCGAGTAATCTGCCTTCAGCATTTTCATTGGTCAACGCCATTTTAAGTGTCACCTCATTAACTTTTTAAATATATTAAAAAAATACATTTAATAAGAAGTATAACCGAGACGTTAAACAGAAGCTGTTTGCGTGCTGACTAAATCAGTATGGTAAGCGTACTGAATAAAGTCTGTGGAGCCCACCATCATTTGTGCATTGTATCAACTTTGTTCATATCTTTTATCATATAATTCTAAAATTTTACAACAAAAATTAATCATATCCTAAGATCAAGTGGACCACACCACCTGAAACAGTGTGAATTGAATTCTACCATTGAAAAGTTGTTGGGGGCCGACAGAAGTTTTATATCAAGGTGATATTTGTTTTTTCCATTCATCCATGTCTTTATGATCTTATGAACAATTTGAATGAAAAATAAACATCATTGGGGACTTAGAAACATTTCAATGATGAAAATCAATACTTCCACTGTTTCCTTTGGTATGGTCTACTTGAGCTTTTGATATACTTCAATTTTGGGCTCAACCCTAAAATGATATGAAAAAACAGATGGACAACATGGATAAACCACACAAATTCACAGTGGGCCCAACAGAGTTTACTTAGTACGATAAAACTCGGTAGGCAATCTGTTTCACGTGTCTAACGGGGACACGGATTTCTTGTCAAAGCCTTTTGCAGTAAGATCCTGCGCAAGGATTCCGGATGGACCCACTGCGATATTTGTGATAAATCCAACTTGTTCATCCATTTTTAGATATTATTTTAGGACGTAATACCAAAACTAAGGTGTATACAAAACTCATATGGGCCACACGAGAGGAAACGGTGGGGATTTAGTGTCCATCGTTGAAATATTTATATGGCCACAAAAGTTTTACATCGGTTTAATATTTTGGTGTTTTCGCTTCATCCTAGTAAAAATGACCTTATAAACAGTTTAGATGGCATATAAACGTCAAGACGCCTGGGAAGGTTTCAACTGTAGGAATTTTTTTCTCCACTGTTTCATCTTGTATGGCCTAGTTGAGTTTTTTATCATCCTAATTTTTTGTTATATTTCTTAAAATGAACTCTAAAAATGAATGAATGGATTGGAATTCTTATAAACATCATGGTAGACCCCACCATACATCCCAATTCTGGAACTTCATGCAAAAGGCTTTCCCCGATAAATCCGTGTCCACGGTTTCCATTGGAAATGGACTAGCTACTCCCCTGCCACTCGGTGCTATGTGGGCCCACCATGATATATGTGTTTCATCCATGCCGTCCATTTATTTTTGTAGATCATTTTATGGTCTAAGACAAAAAATGAGGTATAACCCAACTCAAGTGGACCACATTACATGAAATAGTGTTGAATGAACGTTAACCATTAAAAAATTTTTGGGGGCCATAAAACTTTTGCATCAAGCCAATCTTTGTTTTTTCCCTTCATCTGGGTCTTTATGACCAAACCAACAGATTAGATGTCAAATAAACAGTACGGTGGGCCTTAGGAGGACTTTAATGATGGATATCCAATCACCATTATTTTCCTATGGTGTGGTCCATATGAGATTTATATCCCTCTCATTTTTGGGATCAACCCCTAAAATTATATGTAAAAATAGATTAACGGAATGGATGAAACACATACATCATGGTGGGGCCCACAGAGTTCCGACCACCACCACCATCGGGCTGGTTGTAACGCCCTGAAAATCGAGGGTCGAGCAAGAGCCCAACTCCCGAGTTCCAACACATCACTTATACAATATAGATAATGATGATTAAATGTTGTTTGTATTAGTGCATTAAACATGAGTGGGATTATACCAAAATAGCATATCATACCCAGAGACGATTAATTACGTAAGCGGAAGACTGTGATAAGTGTATAAAGCATATAAGTGAAGGTATGTCTCCTGAGTATGATCATGTTACTAGGTCAAATAATTACATATAAAATTTTAAAATATACAAAATGTGTAATGTCATCTACTCAACAGCCCAACGAACCCCGTCGATCAGAGCGATCTACATAAACCCGCCTGATAACTACATATAGGAGAACTCCTCCTCGTCATCATAAAAGTCCGGCTCTGCCTCGAAAGCATCGCCATCATCTGCATCTACAACAGAGTCTGGTTGGTGTTTAAAGCACCGTCCTAGAACATGGGAGTGAGCGATCAACTCAGTGAAATCATAAAGCAAAGGTTAACATGTTATCAATTTAGTAAAGCAGTAATAAAAAAGCAGTACAACACTCATGTCCTAAGTACTCTTATTAATGCAATTATGGTATATTATAATGATGCATGCCCCCGCCTGCACTCCCTCTTGCGACAACATCTAACGATCGCATCATGCACCACTCCCACTGTGCTCTTCTGCGCCAAAGGCACATGCAATGCGGTGAATGAGCATGATTACCGAGTTCTTATTAGACCTTTTCATACAGCAAGATTGGGAAGCTAAGACACCTCCCTTATATCATTTCTCAAACAATGATCCATTCTAGGGTTGTCAGTCTTAGCTAATATCATATGATGTTACGGTTTCAGGTCGCTACAAAGAGGTTCGTCACCTCAATGCAGGCCTAGCTTATACTCTAGTTGATACAGAAAGGCTCGTCACCTAAGCACAGTCTCAGAGTATACTCGAGGTCACTACTAATGGCTTGTCACCAAGTTGTATGCCGACATCTCGAATACAGTGTCTCATACCACCGTATTTGGCTCTTGAGTCTGAGTTGCTCACTAGTCACTATGGGGAGGCTTGTTGTCCCAGCGTACGTCGACAGCACCACCACGGTATCCCATACCACCATGTCCGGCTCATGAGTCTTAGCGGATCGAGGTACCAAGGTTAACAGGATTTTCAATGGTAAGTTTAGTACCTTAGATTCAAGCAGTGGCGTCCATACATGGTGAACATACATTGGGTTAACCGGGTTGCTTGACAAACTCGACTGGTACGAGCATATGTCAAGTCGATCGACATGGAGTGCGTAAGCAACTCCGCGTGGCCTAACCACTGCCGACAAGCAGCGTACGACTCGGATTCATCGGGCATGTCCGTCGTGGTCAAGCAGTTCAACCACCGTTCACAGACATTTATTGATTGCCTGGACTACATTGTAGCCCTAATCACATTCCAAACAATAACATTCACATATAGTAATTCAAAACAGCATGTGACAACTGAAACCAGATATAAATCTTACTTGAGCAATTTAACAAATATATACTACATATATTATCAAACATAGGCATTTCATCCATTCACCACATAGTAGTAAGATAGGTTATATAAAGGATAATATAATCCTAGTTAAGGGAATTGAGATTCCTATCTCAACACCCATAATACATGCATTCAAACAAGCATTTTCACATTCAGGCATTTTATCAAACACTTAGGCTTCACATATCATATACATATAATAAAGTAGTTATAACGGGTGTTATAACAAATCCCCTTTTCAAAGGGTTCACCATACGTACAACAATTATGTATTCTCAGTCGATAAATATGGCAAGCATAAATCATACTTCCATACTCATTCACACATTTCAACAAACACATAGAATGCACTATAAATTAACATAGTTCACATATATGCGTAATGCATAGAAACCCTCATATCTAAGCACAATCAAGCCAGTCATAAATCATGACTGACATTAAAAACCTTAAAAAACCTAACCTAAACATTTATAATCCGCACCTTACGCCGATAAACAAGTATCGAACTTAGTTTGTACATCAAGCCTATCTACGGCACGACGACCACCTATATCATGAAATAGGTTAGTTATTTTATCACTTACACTATTTGAAACTCTAAAACAGATTAGGGTTAGGTTTTCTTACCTAATAACGAAATCGGAATCACCTGTATAACGATACAAGAATGGCGGTTAAACACGTGGAGCGGCGAGATTTAATCCTAGGAACGAACCCCAACTCTCACCCTCACTTTTTCTCTCTCCTTCTCTTTTCTCTCTTCTCTCCCTTAGGGTTTTCCAAATTCGTATGGAATGAGAGAGAGAGAGGGTTTAAGCCCTTTATATAGGCCCAGAACTAATGGAAATGACCCCGGAGCCATGGTATACTTAGGTTATAGCCAAATACGGGCCGTTTCGGTCTAACGGAGCAGTTCTGGAGGCCCCTTTTTGGCATGCAGTCGGACTTAAGCTCCCTGACCATGCATCTAGGTTAGGCCAAGTTTTTGGTCCGATCGGGTTTACAGATCAGCCGCAGTAGACCCGTGTCAGTTCAACGATCACCGGTACTCGATCAGGGTCACAAGTACTCTGACATGTATTAAAAATTTCTCCTAATCCGAGAGTGTAATTGGGTCAGATTTTAACGGTCTGAATTCTTAGATTTGGCCTATAAGCGAACCAACTCAATTCACTTAAGTTTCAGTCTATTTTCTAAAGATATTCACGTTTCTCACACACTTCACTCCGGGCTCAAGTTGTGCATTTTTTGGTACTATTAGGTCTTGATTTTTGAGATGGTTGTCAAGTCCAGCAAGACAGTCATAACCGTATAGTTCGGGGTAATCAGACTTTCGACGTGCTGTCCAGGTCCGATACAGAGTTCGTGCTGCTTCCGAGAGCAACTGAGTTTTGAGATGGATCCTAAGCTTTTAGGTAATGTAGTGTTAATGGTTCTACCCATTTTAGGTCTTACAGATCATATTTAAAGTGATTAGGACTAATTTCACAGAAAGTCTAGTTTAGCACTATTTAATTCTCACTTAATTCCTAAAGGATTTGTCCTTAGTGATTTCTGTTTGAGGTAGTGCTCGGGTCTTTATACTGATTTTTTCGAGACGTTACACTGGTGGTGGGGGGAGTAGCCAATCCACTTTCATTTTCATTTGGGATTCAATGCCACATTGAGCAGTGTGACTCGCTACTTAAGTGATGCCACCTATTTATATGGGTCTCACTATAATGTATATTTTGTATCTACATTGTCCATTCATTTGAAGAGATCATTTTGAAGGCATGAGCCAAAGAATGAATCAGATACAAAACTCGAGTGGATCCCACCACAGAAAATAGTGGAGAGAGTCACGCCCACCATTTATTACGACTGAATCCAATCCAAACCTCGTCACTTTGTCTAGTGAACCTTGTCACTTTGTACTGCAACCCCTTCGCTTTGTTTACTGGACCCCGTCACTTTGTACTGCAACCCCGTTACTTTGTCTACTGAACTCCGTCACTTTGTACTGCAATGTCGTCACTTTGTCTACTTACCCCGTCACTTTGTCTACTTACCCCGTCACTTTGTGCTACAACCTCATCACTTTGTCTAATATACCCCATCACTTTGTGATACAACCTCATCACTTTGTCTACTGTACCCCGTCACTTTGTGCTGCAACCTCGTCACTTTGTCGACTGTACCTCATCACTTTGTGCTACAACCTTGTCACTTTGTGTACTGTATCCCGTCACTTTGTGCTGTAACCTCGTCACTTTGTCTAGTGAACCCCGTCACTTTGTCTACTGAACCTCGTCACTTTGTACTGCAACCCTGTCACTTTGTACTACAACCTTGTCACTTTGTCTACTAAATCCCGTCACTTTGTACTACAACCTCGTCACTTTGTCTATTGAACCCTGTCACTTTGTACTATAACATCATCACTTTGTCTAATAAGCCTCGTCACTTTGTACTACAACCTCGTCACTTTATCTATTAAACCTTGTCACTTTGTACTGCAACATCATCACTTTGTCTACTAAAATTATATGTAAAAATAGATTAACGAAATGGATGAAACATATACATCATGGTAGGGCCCACAGAGTGCCGACCACCACCACCACCGGGTTGGTGGTAGGGGAGTAGCCAATCCGTTTTCATTTCCATTTAGGATTCAGTGCCACATTGATCAGTGAGACTCGCTACTGAAGTGATGTCACCTATTTATATGGGTCCCACTATGATGTATGTTTTGTATCCACACCGTCCATCCATTTGGAGAGATCATTTTAGGGCATGAGGCAAAGACTGAATCAGATCCAAAACTCGAGTGGAACCCACCATAAAAAACAGTGGAGAGAGTCACGCCCACCATTACGACTGAATCCAATCCAAACCCCATCACTTTGTCTACCGAACCCCGTCACTTTGTACTGCAACCCTGTCACTTTATCTACTGAAGATGAGGTTGCAGTACAAAGTGACGAGGTTGCAGTACAAAGTGACAGGGGTCAATAGACAAAGTGATGAGGTTGCAGTATAAAGTGACGGGGTAAAGTAGACAAAGTGACGAGTTTGCAGTAAAAAGTGACGGGGTACAGTAGATAAAGTGACGAGATTGCAGCACAAAGTGACAAGGTACAGTAGACAAAGTGACGATGTTGCGGTACAAAGTGACCGGATTCAGTAGACAAACTGATGGGGTTACAATACAAAGTAACGGAATTCAGTAGACAAGTGACGAGGTTTGGATTGGATTCAGTCGTAATACATGGTGGGTGTGACTCTCTCCACTATTTTCTGTGGTGGGGTCCACTCGAGTTTTGGATCTGATTTATTCTTTGGCACATGCCATAAAATGATCTCTCCAAATGGATGGACGGTGTGGATATAAAACATACATCATAGTGGGGCCCATATAAATAGGTAACATTACTTCAGTAGCGAGTCTCACTGATCAATGTGGCACTGAATCCCAAATGAAAATGAAAGCAGATTGACTACTCCCCCTACCACCAGTCCGATGGTAGTGGTGGTCGGTACCCTATGGGCCTCACCATAATATATATGTTTCATCCATTCCGTTAATCTATTTTTACATATAATTTTAGTAGACAAAGTGATGATGTTGCAGTACAAAGTGACGGGGTTCAATAAACAAAGTGACAGGATTGCAGTACAAAGTGACGGGGTTTAGTAGACAAAGTGACAGGGTTGCAGTAAAAAGTGACGAGGTTGCAGTACAAAGTGATGGAGTTTAGTAGACAAAGTGACGGGGTTCACTAGACAAAGTGACAAGGCTATAGCACAAAGTGACGGGGTACAGTAGACAAAGTGACGAGATTGTAGCATAAAGTGACGGGATACAGTAGACAAAGTGACGAGATTGTAACACAAAGTGACGAGGTACAATAGACAAAGTGACGAGGTTGCAACACAAAGTGACAGGGTACAGTAGATAAAGTGATGAGGTTGTAGCACAAAGTGACAAAGTTCAGTAGACAAAGTAACAGGGTTGCTGTAACATCCCGAAAATCGGGGGGTCGAGCAAAAACCCAACTCCCGAGTTCCAAAATGTTATTTATGCAACATAGATATGTATGATTGAATGTTGTCTGTGATAATGTATTAAACATGAGTGAGATTAAGCCAGAACAGCATATCATACTCCAGAGACAGTTAAATTTGCAAGCGAAAGACTGTAATAGTATGTATAACATATATAAACTGTTGTATGTCTCCAGAGTGTGAATATATTACCAGGTTATACACATACATGTATACTTCAAAAGTAAACAAAATGAATATACATGAGGGCGCTAAAAATATAAAATGACAAGTGTCAATGTATCTAATCAACCTCCCTGTAATCCCGTCAATCAGATCACGCATAAAGGAGAGATCCTCCTCATCATCATCAAATTCAGCTCCGCCTCGCAGGCCGCGCCATCATCTGCAATCACAATAGGGACTGGTGGGTGTCCGAAAATACCATCCCGTAACGTGGGAGTGAGTGATCAACTCAGTGGAATAAGAGAGCAAAGATTAGCATATTATCAAATCAATCATGCGATAATAGTAAAGCAGTAAATCAAACAATCCTAATACTGTTGTTAATGCAATATGACATGACGTGATGTATGCCCTCACCGACGATCTCCCTCATACGGCAACATCTTACGACCGCGGCATGCCACACTCCCTAGAGTGCTCCACATCTTCCAGGCACAAGCAATGTTATGGTGATATGATTTCCAAGTTGTTATTAGTCCATTCAAACAGCAGGATTGGGAAACTAAGGTACTTCCCTTTTATCAATCCCAACACAGATCCTATCTAGGGTCGTCACTCCTAGTAATCTCATACGATGTATATTTTGTAGATCGCTGCAAGGGCTGCCAGGGCTGTTGCACGCACTCGTTGCACCGCTCCCCCATCACCTTATCAATACAGGCCTACTGTAATCTACTGCTACTGAAGGGTCGTCACCTCCCGTAGACTCAGAATACGCTCACGGTCACTACAAAGGGCTGCTAGGGCTGTTACTCGCACTCGTTGCACCGCTCCCCCATCACCTTATCAATGTAGGCCGACAGCAAGAATATAGTGTCCCATACCACCATAATCTGCTCACGAGTTTAGGTGCTCACTGGTCACTACGGGGAGATTTGTGGCCCCAGCGTAGGCCGACAGCTCGACTACGGTGTCCCATACCACCATGCCCGGCTCATGAGTCTTCGTGGATCAAGGTACCATGGTTGACAGGGTTTACAATGGTAAGTTCAGTACCCTAGGTTCAAGCAGTTATGACTCATGCAGGGTGAACATACAACGGCCAGTCGGGTTACTTGACGGGCTCGACTAGCGCGATCGCATCTCAAGTTGACGACATGAAGTGCGTAAAACACTTCGTGTGGCCTAACCACTGCCGCCAACTCCAGAACACCGCTCGCGTTCATCGACGCGTCGTTCGTGGCGAAGATAAGCTAACCACGAATTCGCTCGGTTACCGACTGCCTGGACTAAGCATAGTCCCAAACAATTAAGGAATCACATCAGTAAATCATATGAGAGTATTGGAATTGAAATACAACCATGTGAGCATGTTAACACATGTTATAACATAGAACTTAAGTAAATCATCAAGTACATGTATTTCATACATACCATGAAACCATGCATATAACTAACATGTAGGAAATCATTCACGTCAGCATATTAATTGAGAAACCAATCTCAAACTAATCCATAACATCATTTAATTCAATACATACTAATACAAGCATTTATACAAACACTTACACTACACACTTAAGTCTACATATAGTATGTCGACCCGAAGTACGCATTTAGGCGAATCTCTTCGCCAAACTAACTATGCACGCATTCCTAACATTCTAATGCGACAATAAACCATGTCAATCACATCAGCAAAATATGAATAAAAACAGTACTTCCTACAAATGAGTAAAATGCCCTAAATCTCATATTCTTCGTTGGTTTACGAAACAGAAAACGAACAGCATGTTGTACATGTCAAACGGCGTTGCCGTCGAGAATCTACTATTAAACGACATTGAAAGCTTTGGAAACAGTCAATCAAAGCGTCTAAAATTCGCACCTTGTCTCTTATGGATGTGCAAATTCGAACGGAGCGTATACGCTTCGTCTACGGCGAATAGGGAACCTAATACACAAGCTACATAAGCTACATCGCTAATGGAATTGACGAAAGCTTAAATCAGCAAGTGTTGAAGGTTTTCCTCACCTAGAAGTGCGTTGGAATCACCGAAAAAGTGATTGGAGTGCGTTGCTTAGGCACTTGCAGCAGGTGGCACGAGTAGCAAGAAATTCTCTCCTACTCTCTCTCACAAACTCTCACCTTTTCTCTCTCCCAATCTAGGAATTTTTACAATTTCGGATGGGAGAGAGGAATGAGGGTTTCAACCCCTTTTATAAGCTTAAAAACGCCAAAAACAGGCTTCGGAACGAAGTTTATTTAGTGCATATCCAATTCGGGGCTATTTCGGTTAAAAAGATGTTTTCTGGTGGTTCCCTGGCCGAATGCGATCGGACTTAAGCTCATGCGTACCAGATCTAGTACGTATTAAGTTTTCAGTCCGACAGGGTTCCCAGATCGCACGTGGCGGGCCAGTTTCAGTTCAGCGGTCACCGCACGTAGATCAGGGCTGAAAGTCTCATGATATAAAATAGAAATTTCTCCTGATCCGAGGGTGTAATCTGGATAAATTCTGACGGTCAGAACGCTCAATACTGACGCGTCAAGTCGTGTGCCAGATTTGAATTTGAAATTTCAACTATGTCCCTATTCGCACTCTCTTCGGTCCGGGCTCAATGAAATAGTCTGTGATTATCGGTTTGACTTGATTTTCGGAACGAGTGTCAAGTCCAGCTAGGCGGTTCTAACGGTCTAAGATAGGAGGTATCGGACTTTCGACGTGCGGTCTAGATCCAATACAAAGATTCAAAGTGGTCTAGAGAACAAACCTGCTTAGAGTTTGGTCCGAGGTTATAGAGTATTATAGAGTCGTTGGTTCTACTCGATTTGGGTCTTGTAGAACGTATTTAAAGTGATCAGGGACTATTTTCCAACTACTCCAGCGTCGCGCTAGCTAACTTACACTTATTTTTCAAAGGAATTAATCCTACGGATTTCTTTGGCTATGAAATTAGGTTCTAAGCGATTTTTCAGGTGTTTTAGTTGACCCATTGCCTAAGGACGTCTAATCCCAGATTGATCAAAATTCGTGGTGTTACAGTTGCCGTATAAAGTGACGGGGTTCAGTAAACAAAGCGACGAGGTTACAGTACAAAGTGACGAGGTTCACTAGACAAAGTGAGGAGGTTGCAATACAAAGTGACAGGGTTCAGTAGATAAAGTGGCGGGGTTGTAGTACAAAGTGACGGGGTTCAATAGATAAAGTGACGAGGCTTGGATTAGATTCAGTCGTAATAAATGGTGGACGTGATTCTCTCCACTATTTTCTGTGGGGAGGTCCACTCGAGTTTTGGATCCAATTCATTCTTTAGCTCATGCCCTAAAATGATCTCTCCAAATGGATGGACGGTGTGGATATAAAAATACATCATAGTTGGACCCATATAAATAGGTGATATCACTTTAGTAGCGAGTCACACTGTAAGACCCGTATCCTAATCCGCACTGTTCCGTTGATTCCCGCGACCCTTCTCGTCAGATTCCGGCAATCCGCGACTTATGGTTGACGTTGCACACGACCGTAAGTCGTATCCTATTCATTTGAGCCGGTTTAATCCAAAACTTGTATCGTTGCGACCGCACCGTCGCCGCGGTTCCAACGCCGCAACTCACGCACCGATCCGATACCCAGACGATGAGATACGGACCCACGTTCAGTTCGAGCAAAAACACCGCGCGTTGCAAATCGCAAGGAATCTCTACAATATGTCCCATCAATCCCATCAATCACCCATCAATCACCTCTCATGTCAAGTACACACACACCCATGCTTCCTTTCTCCACAAGACAAGCAACCACCTAAGTCAACTAACCTCTCACTTCACCCATCACTCACTTCACCCATCACTCACCTCACCCATCACTCACCTCACATCACTCCATCTCTCATTAATCACACCTCTCTCTCTCTCATTTCTCAACACTTCAACCCAAGCAAGGGAGAGCATCCAACGTCCAAGTCTCCCCATGGAGAGAAGTGCATATGTGAGGCCCACTTTCCACTCCCAAATCTCCCATCCTAGCCATCTAATTCCCATCTCCACCATCTAAGTGAAGCTCTAGGTGACCGGCTATCCAACGGACCAAGAAGATCAAGAGGCGGGTGCTTCTATAGGGTAGATTTATGTGTTTTTATGGTGGACCAAGTGAGGCCCACCGATCAATGGTGTGGATCTCACTTGGGACCTTTATTTGTGGCCGATGGACCACTTGGATCATCATGATCGTTCCATGATGGGGCCATTCTCCATGCACCCCATCATGATGTTTATTTCATCTCAAAAAGGTCATCTAGACCGTCCATAACGGTGGAGAATGGATCTCCACCGTTGATTTACATTTTTGATGGTCCTTCGTTCAAAGGGGCCCGTTGTTGTATGATTTCATGTAAGGGAGGGCCCATAATGACGGGGACCCTCCATCATAAGCCGTGTCCCACTCTCCATGTCTCTCTCTCTATCTTATTTTTATTTTAATTTATTTTATTGTATTCATTACAAAAGGGTGGGATGGCCCACTTGGATAGATCCCATCTTGATGTATTTATGTTAACCAAGTGGGGCCCACCTTTCACACCATTTCCATGCCGCCCATCAGGTGGTGGCCCACTTCATCAGGGCCTGCCACATATATAAAAAAAAAAAAGAATAAATGAATTTATTTAACCGTCCAGCGTCCCAGACGCTGGACGCTGTGAAGAAAAAGAAAAAGAAAAAGAAAAAGGGAAGAAGGAAAGAAGAAAAGAAAAAAATTTGGGTGGCCTTCTTGCATAGGCCCCACCCTGATGCTTATATCCGATCTGAGCCGCCCATCCTCTTACCCACGGCATTGTAGCCGTTGGGTAGAAGTTTGAAGCTGATCCAATCACCTGGTGGGCCATAGCGTCAAAGGTCGCACCTTTACCATTCAAATATCACTTTCTTAGTTTATTTCACTTCCATGCATCAAAAAAATTCAAACTCTGGACTCATTTGGACGGCCTCGGGCCACTGATCGTAATGGCCGGAGTAGATTTCATTTTCACGGGCCCCACAGGCCAAAAACCGCGGAAAAACCGCTTTCCTTCCAAAACTTTTTTTTCTTGAAAACAAGCAGCAGAGGCGCTGCTGCCCCTGCCCATGTCAGACGCCCAGCGGCGGGCGGTCGGCGGACGCCAGGCCGTCCACGGCTCCCCGGGCGGGCCCCACCATGATGCATATTTTGTATTCACACCGTTCATCAGGTTGCCCACCCACTGACGTGGCTCCCCTCCAAGTTTCAGGTCCATCCGAGATTCAGGCGGCCCACACCACAAGAAACAGTGGTGATTACAATCTACCATTGAAATCCTTTTGGGGTCCACAGAAGTTTTGGACCAAGCCGAAATTTATTTCTGTTATTCACCCAGGTCCATATGACCTTGTAAAGGGATTGGATGGATCATAAACATTTTGGTGGGCCCCACATGGGACCCACAGCGATGTATGTAGCTGAATTCCACCGTCCGTACGGACGGTGGAGCCCAATACAAAATGTGTGTGGGCGTGCGTGGGTGTGTACGCATGTGTGTGCATGTGTGTATGCATGTGTGAGTGCACATGTGCGTGTGCATGAAGGTGTGTGTATATACAATATTATATATATTTCCTATAATATGGTGTATATATATATATATATACATATATATACTTACCTATGTATATATATTGTATATGTATTATATAGTATATTAAAATTTTGGTGGGCCTTCATGTGACCCCCGCCACGATGCATATGTTGCATCTAAACCGTCCATTTATTCGTTTTTATAAAATTATTTTATGGCATGGGCCAAAATGAGACAGATCTATGGTTCAAATGGGCCACCATGACACGTGTATAGGGCCCTTTATTGATTTAACCTTGGCCATTTATTGAGGCCTACCTTGGTATATATATGAGGACTAAATGGTCACCCATTTGGTACATATAAGGGCTACGGGATTAAGCTCATCTGGCATTATAATGCCCATGGGTTTGGGCCCATTTGACATATGCAATACCCATGGGATCCGGCCCACCTACTCTATATAAAGCCCCTGGGAACAAGCCCATTTGATGTGTATGGGGCACAAAGGGAGTAGCCTAGTTGATATATTTGTGTGCATAGGCCCATCTAGCATGTTTAAAGCCCAAGTTGTGAGACCACTTTAATGTACTTCAAGGCCCATGGATCGTGGACCATTGCAATGTACATAAGGCTCATTAGTGAGGCCCATTAATGCAAACCACTTAGTGAATGTGAGGCCCATATAATACGACCCATTTGAATATATCTAAGGCCCAGGAATCAACGCCTAACGGATGTCCTTAGGGTCCATTGCAATGTACGTTTCTCATGGTTCGTGAAATGATATTTATGGCAAACCGTGCCTGGGAAACAATGTTGGTTTGACGTCCACATTGTATGTACGATGTTGGTTAAATGTCCGCATTGTAATTCTCTTTAGGGCCCATTGATAGGTCTATACCTGTTACTATTCATTGCCTAATAACATGTTTAGAATAATCTCACGACTCATGCCCATACGCATCATATGTATGCTTGATATGAGTAATGACTGATCATAGCATACGCCATTGGACAGACCATCTATGGGGCTCGTTAGGTGACTGAGCACCCCACATGATCGCGCAGTACGCGCTGGATTGCTGCATGTTCTGACAGCGTGATTCATGCATCTCGCATACGTATGACTTGATCACTGCACGCCCTAGCGACATCAGGGCCATGGCTCCACAGGTACATCGTGGATGGCCGTATGGGATACCGGAAATGCATATTCTAGCACTGTGGGCACTTAGGATGTCCTTGGGTGAGAGTCCCAGAACCTTTTTGGTACCAGGAGATGCTCCAACGTCTAGACCGAGTGGATACATGAGCGCCCGAGTGCCGAATACCAGTAGGCCGCGTCTCCCACTGTGTCGTGGTCGGTTGGAAGGGGGTGTGGCCTTATCCGCCTGAGTGAGAGGGCTATAAGCTAGGCTGAGTTTGACTAGCTCGCAAATAAGTCCGCTATCGACGAGCCGGGTAGGTATTGGCATACTACTGGTCAGGCGGATAGTGAGGTCTTATCCGCTTGCTTGACTGTGCAGCTAGGGAGGTGGCAGTCTCTGCGAAGTGTATTAGACCCCGGTGATATCCAGAGAGGAACTGTACTGGTATACGCATGTGAGGAATACCGACTTGCTTGGATTGCATTTCGCATATGACATTTGGCTATGTAGGCCTTGCATCGCATCGGTGTGGCCGATGACATTCATATCTCGCATCATGCCTTGCATTACACAGCCTTGGTATATTCATGGACTTACCGCATGCTTCCGCATTGTTCTGACATTGTACACTTGGCGTTTGCCTTACGCACACACTTGCACCATCCTCTAAGCTTTTGAAAGCTTATGCACGATAGTTGCGTGCAGGTAGCGTTGGACGACAGCAGCGCTGAGACAGGAGTGCACATCAGGACCTTTTGGAGCTTTTGATCACCTTGTATTTCCCTTTCTGCATTGTACTTAAAATTGTTGTTATAGTGGATACGTGGTGATGTTGTTTTGTGACTTGGTTATGTCTGTGGTTATGCTCCTTTACAAAAAAAAATTCATTCTGAAAATCCTCCTTGTAGGATCCCAGGGTCGGAATCTGGCATTAGATTATCAGGAGCCGAGAATGGGGCACTACGGAGGCTGTCGACACCGGATTCGGCAATCGGGATTCATGTGAATCCGATTTTCGGGTTTGGGGCGTGACACACACTACTCAATGTGGCACTGAATCCCAAATGGAAATGAAAGCGGATTGGCCACTCTCCCACCACTAGCTCGATGTTGGTGGTGGTCGGTACTCTGTGAGCCCCACTATGATGTATGTGTTTCATCCATTCCGTTAATCTATTTATATATATAATTTTAAGGGTTGATCCTAAAAATGAGAGGGATATAAATCTCATATGGACCGCACCACAGGAAAACAATGGTGATTAGATATCCATCATTAAAGTCCTCCTAAGGCCCATCGTACTGTTTATTTGACATCCAATTTGTTGGTTTGGTCATAAAGACCCAGATGAAGGGAAAAAACAAAGACCAGCTTGATCCAAAACTTTTATGGCCCCCAAAAAGTTTTTAATGGTCAATGTTCATTCAACACTGTTTCATGTAATGTGGTCCACTTGAGATTGGGTTATACCTCATTTTTGGTCTCAGACCATAAAATGATCTAGAAAAATAAATGGACAGCATGGATGAAACACATACATCATGGTGGGCCCACATAGCACCGAGTGGCAGGAGAGCAGCCAGTCTGTTTCCAATGGAAACCGTGGACACGGATTCACCAGGAAAAACCTTTTGCATGAAGTTCCAATGTTGGGATGTATGGTGGGGTCCACCATGATGTTTATAAGAATTTTAATCCATTAATCCATTTTTAGATCTCATTTTAAGAAATTTAACTAAAAATTAGGATGATCAAAAACTCAACTGGGCCATACAAGACGAAACAGTGGAGAAAGAAATTTCTAATGTTGAAACCTTCCTAGGCGTCTTGATATTTATATGTCATCCAAACTATTTATAAGGTCATTTTTACTAGGATGAAGTGAAAACACCAAAATATTAGACCGATGCAAAAATTTTGTGGCCATATAAATTTTCAACGGTGGATACTAAATCCCCACCGTTTCCTCTCGTGTGTCCCATTTTGGTATTATGTCCTAAAATGATATCTAAAAATGGATGAACGGTTTGGATTTATCACAAACGTCGCAGTAGGCCCATCCAGAATCCTTCCGCAAGATCTTACTATAAAAAGCTTTGGCAAGAAATCCGCGTCCCCATTAGACACGTGAAATCGGATTGTGTACCGAGTCTTATTGCACTGAGTAAACTTTGTTGGGCTCACCGTGAATTCATGTGGTTTATCCACGCCGTCCATCCGTTTTTTCAAATCATTTTAGGGGTTGAGCCCAAAACTAAAGTACATCAAAAGCTCAAGTAGACCATATCAAAGGAAATTACGGAAGTATTGATTTTCATCATTGAAATGTTTCTAAGCCCTAATGATGTTTATTTTTCATCCAAACTATTCATAAGATTACAAAGACATGAATGAATGGAAAAAACAAATATCATCTTGATATAAAATTACTGTAGGCTCCCAATAATTTTTTAACGGTAGAATTCAATTCACACTGTTTCAAGTGGTGTGGTCCACTTAATCTTTGAATATAATTAATTTTTATTATAAAACTCTAAAATTAAATGATAAAAGAGATGAATAGAGTTGATACAACGCATGAATGAGGATGGACTTCACAGAATTTATGAGTACGCTTACCATAATGATTTACTCAGCACGCAAATAGCTTCCGTTTAACGTCTCGGTTATATTTCTTATTAAATGTATTTTTTAAATATAATTAAAAAATCTGATGACATGGCCCAATGAAAACGCTGGAGGCAGCGAGTTCTTGCCTCGAGGAGGCAGAGGATCCTACCCTTAAAAAAAATGTTCAATCAAACCGCGACAAGGGTGAGAATTGTATGCTCCTCAGCTCGTGTATCTGCATATTATACACGGTCTCTCAGTTACTACAAGTGGGGCCCATGTCCATTGATCTCATTGGTCCAGTGGGCCTCATGCGCGGATGAACAATGCTCCGAAATTCTCGGACACTGAAAGATGCTAGCCTGTTTTCTTTCACGGAGGAGGTTTCCCTATGGTCCATCTACAAAGGGTCCAACAGATGGACGGTCCGGATTGCTGAATCATGCCCTAGTTGACAAATCATGTGAATATTCATGTCCCAACGTGCTTGTGTAAGCTATTTCAGGATCTGTACGGATTCTTATAATTGTTGGTGGGGATCTAATCAGCATTACAAAATGCAAAAAGTAGATGCATGGTAGGAGATGCTCTTGGATGCACTCGCGGTACACCAGTTTCACATGCTACTGCAATTAAATTAAGTCAACAAATCAACTCTCCTTTATGTCTTAAATGGTATAATTATAAACAACCCTCTAGTTTAATTATTTATAAGTACCCCCTCCGTTATACAAATTTCTCGTAAACACTCCTAGAATTATTAACACGGTTAGCTTTGAGAAATTGATTAATTTATTCCAAAATAAGAGGCAATTAGTTGTAGACCTATGCGCCCACCACAGTGGCTATATGTCATCTAACCTATTAAATACAGTTAATCCACCTTGAAGATGGGACACTCTAAAAATCAGAGTAATCTAACCGGGCATGTCCACTATATGTATTTTGAAGTTTTTGGGCGGTTAATGACACCTATTGTGTGGCTCATACGATAATTAGATGGGCTTATTTTGAGCATCTGATATATATACGGAGAAAACCCGATGGATGGAAAGTGAATTCCTTGGGACAAGGTTATTGCCGTCATCCGGTGAATGATTAATAATTATTCACCCTTATCTTGCTGTCATCTGGCAATGAAATGATGATTATTTACTTTTGCATTTGCAGCGTACTTCACGATGTGATGTTGATGGGCCGATTTTATTTATTATTATTATTTTTTAACAGGATCTAACACCGGTGAAAGAGCATTAATGATGTGGGGACCACTGTGATGTAACTTGTCTGCTCCGTTCATTCTCTCGGCCAGCTCATTTTATAGGATGAGCTGAAAATTTGAGGCTGATCAAAATCTTAAGTAGACCACACCATGAGAAACAGCGAGAATTAAATGCCTGCGGATGAAAATTTTTAACGTGCCCCAAAGTTTTGAATCAATCCGATATTTGTGTTTTCCCTTTATCCATTACTTTATAACCTTGTGAATAATTTAGATTATAAACAAACATCAATATAAGTCTTAGAAAGGAGCAGCTTTTAACGGTGGGCATCTTTAGGACTTATAATATAGCCAACTTGAGCTTTAGATCTGTCTCGTTTTATCTCATGCTTTAAAATAATTTGATAAAATGGATGGACGGTGGGGATAAGTCGATTATATCATCGTGGGGCTATAATTTTAAGTCAGCCCTTTGGACCGATTCTCGAAAAAGAATTATTCTCTCTTCCTGGTCCTACTTTTATCTCTTCGCAAAAATGGGTTGAAAGTAAGAATAATCTATCAACTCGTATTTTAAATAAGATTAAAAATATCAAACACCCCCTGACGAAGGGAGGTTATTGCAATAATCCAAAACGGAGGTTAGGTGTGTTTGCAACTATCCCTACCTATATATACCAGCTTGAGTTAGAAGAGCTCCTCAGTATCAACTTCCCTTTTTTTATCTCCTTGTAGTAAGCAGACATGGGTTCTTTAGTAGCCCAGAAGCCTCATCTGGTATGCATCCCATACCCAGCCCAAGGCCACATCACTCCCATGCTACAACTAGCCAAACTCCTCCATTTTCGAGGCTTTTACATCACCTTTGTCAACACCGAGTTCAACCAGCAACGCCTGGTGAGATCTTGCGGCCCAGACTCCATCAAGGGCTTGGATGACTTCAGATTCGAGACCATACCCGATGGCCTACCCACGCTCGATCAGGACCGCACACAAGACATCCCAGCCCTATGCGATTCCATTAGGAAGACCTGCCACTCTCCGTTCCTTGATCTCTTGAAGAAGATCAACACCACGCCGAACATGCCTCCGGTCACCTGCATTATATCCGATGGTGTCATGAGCTTTACTGTTCAGGCAGCTGAAGAGCTGGGCATCCCGGAGTATGTTTTCTTTACACCGAGCGCGTGCGGTGTGATGTGTTACCTTCATTACACAGAGCTCATTGAAAGAGGCTTTATACCATTGAAAGGTACATAATCAGGATCCTTCCTATCTTGATGTTGATAATTCTTGGAGTAAATTGTAATAATCTACTTCGGAATGAAATTACAATTTGGTTGTGATTGCAATTCAATATGATACTACATCCAAACGCGTCCGATATGCTTTTTTTTTCTTTTTTCTTTTTTAAATGGTTTCTGACTAGTTGTGTGTATTGTGCAGATGAGAATTGCTTAACTAATGGATATCTTGACACTCGCATCGATTTTATTCCAGGGATGAAAGACGTTAGACTAAGGGACTTGCCGAGTTTCATTAGAACGACGAATCGTGATGATATCATGCTAAATTACGACTTAGCAAATGGGAAGAATGCATTCAAGACTAAGGGCGTGATAATCAACACGTTTGAGGATTTGGAACGCGGTGTTCTTGATGGGATCCGATCCAAGTTCGGGCTTCAGGTCTTTACTATAGGTCCTTTGATGCTACTTAGTCACCAGATATCCGAAAGTCCATCCAAATCGATCGGATCGAATTTGTGGAAACTGGATACTAGTTGTCTAGAGTGGCTAGAAACGAAAGAGCCCAAATCGGTAATTTATGTGAATTTCGGGAGCATCACGGTCATGACGGCCCACCAAATGAGGGAGTTCGCTTGGGGGCTTGCGAATAGCAAGCATCCCTTCTTGTGGATAATTCGGCCAGATCTTGTGTCGGGTGAATCGGCGGTTTTGACAGAGGAGTTCATTGAGGAGACGAAAGGGAGGAGCCTGCTTGCGGGATGGTGTTCACAAGAGAAAGTTCTTGCGCATCCTTCAGTTGGAGGGTTCCTAACTCATTGCGGGTGGAATTCAACGGTCGAGAGCATAAGTAGTGGGTTGCCCATGATATGCTGGCCGTTCTTTGCCGAGCAACAGACGAATTGTTGGTTCGCCTGCAATGAGTGGGCGGTCGGAATGGAGATCGACAACAACGTGAAAAGAGATGAAGTGGAAGCGCTGGTTAGGGAATTGATGGAGGGAGAGAAAGGGAAGGAGATGAAGAAAAAGGCCTTGGCTTGGAAAGAGAGTGCTGAGAAGGCATCAAAACCAGGTGGGTCTTCGTATGAGAATTTGGACAAATTGGTCAGTGAAATTCTTCTTTATAATTGATTACGACCGTCGATCATGGACCGCAACTGCATGATTTATTCTGCATCGTTGAAATATGCCTGGGAGTTGCGAGCATGTGGAGTGTGCTGACGCCTGTTATGCTCTTTTTCTTCTTTTTTTTTTTTCTTTTATTTAATGAATATTTGCGTTGAGGGTTATTACTTGATTTCCACGAATGCCGCCAGGAAAACCGCGTTTCAAAGCATCCCTGCGGACGCGGATTTCCTGCGAAAACGTTTGTCACGAAGTTTAGTTTAGGATTTTTTATTTTTTTAAACACACGCACATGCACCCTCACACGTTCACGCCGGAGTGGGATTTCACCACCGATGAATAGTCGACCGGAGTAAGAGTAAGGACCCATCTGCTTAGAGCCTGAGGTGCGGCCGTGATGTTTTTGAGAAATCTACCCATCCATCCGTTCAAAGCCTGAGGCAAAAAATGAGCAGGATCCGGTGCTCAAGTAGGCCACACGAAAGGAAAAGGTTGGCAGGAAATTACTACCGTTGAAACCTCTCTGTGTCGACGTTGATGTTTACCTGCCATCCGTACCGTTCATAACGCCATTCCTACTGAGATGATCAGAAAACATGAATATTAGTCTGATTCAAAACGTCTGTGGCCCATGAATATTTCAACTGTGGACGTTTACTCATCACGTTTTTGGCCCACTTGAGTATTGGATCCGGTTCATTTTTAGCCCCATGTCCTGAAATAAGCTGGTAGCATGGATGGACGGGGTGGATTTCCCACAAACATCACAGTGGGCCCTACCTAGGTTGCTGGTGCAGGAACTTCCTGCCAAAGCTTTCGCAAGAAATCCGCGTCTCCCTGCGGCGGAAACGGACCACCAGCCCGGTGGCTGGTGCTCGGTGCACTGTGGGCCCCACCACGATGTATGTGTTTCATCGATTGTGTTCATCCATTTTTAAAGATCATTTTAGGGCTTGATCCCAAAAATGAGAGGGATATAAATCTTAGGTGGACTACACCTCAGGAAAACAATAGTGATTGGATATCCACCATTAAAATCATCCCAAGGCCCTTTGTAATGTTTATTTGAAATTCAATTCATTGATTAGGTCATACAGGCCTATATGAAGGGGAAAAACAAAATTAGCTCAATTCAAAACTTTTATAACCCCCGGGAGGTTTTTAATGGCTGACACTCATTCAACAGTGTTTCGTGTAACGCAGTAGTCCGTTTGAGATTTGGATATACCTCGTTTTTGTCCCATAACATAAAATGATATGGAAAAATATATTAATGGCATGGATCGAAAAATTATCGCACTTTTGAAAGCGCATAGACAACTTTAAACCATTCTAGGTTTTTCCTGATTTCCTAATGTAGAGAGGGTCGACGGCAGAAGTGATCTGAACTGTTGACGGCAGAAGTGATTCGGACTGTCAGATTTTAAATCAGGCATATCTCGCAATTCGAAATGAGTTATTGGATGTAAAATATATGATTTTAGGATAGAACGAACTACTTTAGCCAACCAACCCCGCTATGCCGGGTTGCCTAAGCCGGATTTGTGAAATACCACCAGACCAACAGTTATTTTTCTATTTTAATTCCATTTTTACTATAAATGGTAAGTTTTATTTTGATTATAACTCTTCATCCGTTGGGCTTTAGGAGTTGTGCCCAATGTGAAAAGAGCTTAGAAAAATTAAGAGAACAATTTGGTGAAGCCAAATAGGACACTTACTATTTTTGGTCGAAAACCTTGCGCACTAGTAGACATCACAACCGTCTATAAATAGTAAGTTTACTATTTATAGTAAGTCGTAAATTATAGGAGTTTTAGTTGTAGTTTGATTCTAATTTCTCTCACATTGCTTAGTATCCCTATTTACAGAGTTGTGAACTTGTTTTTATCCGTTCATCAATTAATTTTGAATTTTATAAAATTTATTTTCTGTTTTGCTTGCTTTCTTTCTCGTGGATTCGAGAAGTCTCTGTGAGGAGTCTAAAGAAGTTCCGTAGATTTGGAATAGTTATCATCTTGAGGAAGATGGTGCTTGACCTCACGTCCTCCCCTGCGTCAGTTTGGTATCAAAGCGAGGTTTTTCCTCAGATCGAAGGCTTTTAACGATAGGTCGGGCAATAATCTTATGGACGATGCTTCATGGAATCAACTTTTAACGTCTTTCGAAGCAGTGTAATAATTGAATCGACAAGCCATGCAAGAGCTACAGGCTTTCATCGATCACATGGCAGATCGCATAGCAGAAATCCTATGACAACTTTGTGTTCCTGCTAGTAATCATCCACTGCCAATTGCTGAAACTCGTCATCGCCCTGATTGCAGGATAGTACAGGTAGTGCATCCAAGGGTCATTCCTGAGGAAGGGAGATCCAGCGAGGAGGAGATCGATGACATAATCTTCCAACACCTCAGACAAGGCGACGATTGAGTAGATCGAACAGATCGGGAATTCAAGATACGGGTTGATATTCCTAGTTTCAATGACCAACTACACATTGAGGATTTTCTCGATTGACTTTCTGAAGTTGAGTGATTCTTCAGTTATATGGACATCCCTGAAGTAAAGAAGGTCAAACTTGTGGCCTACAATTTGAAGGGCGGAGCTTCGGCTTGGTGGGAACAACTTCAACTCACACGAACCCGACCGATGAAAGCATTAATCCGTACATGGCAACGGATAAAGCAACTACTATGTGCCCGATTCCTCCCTAACAACTACGGTCAGGTATTATTCCAACAATACCAAAATTGTCAACAGGGTAGTTGGTTGGTGAGAGAATACGCAGAAGAATTTTACCACCTAACGACGCATAATGACTTCGTTGAAATTGAATCGCAGTAAGTCGCCCGATTCAACGGTAGATTACATATGGTGGTCCAGGATCGGGTCCAGATGTAGTCTGTCTGGACGATGAATGATGTAATCAAATTGGCTATCCAAGTGAAAAAGTAACTTGAACGTTCTAACACACGGACCTATTCTACTGCAAGGGTCGCTGCAGCAGGTCCACCCCAGGGAGCTCTACAGTCCAAGGGAAAGGAGTCCATAGGAGCACGCACTCAATCTCCTACGTCTGAGAGCTGAGATCAGGGAAGCGGGCAAGTTAAACCCCAAAGAGGTGTATCGACTGCTACTAGTCCAAGTAAAATCCCGAATCCCTATGCTTGACCAAGGCCCGACAACTGCTATCGTTGTGGCCAACTAGACCATATATCAAATACTTGTCCCTAGTGAAAAATGACGAACCTCGCCATTAATGATAGCAGTGTTGATAACGCATATGAAGATCCAAATGTTGAAGAACATGAGCACACCACAAAATACGAGGCGAATGAGTCAGATTGGGTTTAGCAAGATCACAGTGAGTTGCTAGTTATGAGGCAACTATTATATGCACTAAGAAAAGAAGTGCATCCACAGCGGCATAACATCTTCCAAACTATGTATATGATGAATCAAAAAGTTTGTGACGTGATCATTGACAGTAGGAGCAGCGAGAACATCGTCTCCAAAGTTATGGTGAAAAAATTATAATTGAAAACGGAGCATCATCCCTCCCCATATATAATCGGTTGGTTCAAGAAGGTCAGCGAAACAAAGATAACTGAACGATGCACCATATCCTTTTCAATTGGCAAGCAGTATAAAGATGAAGTAGTATGCGAAACAAAGGTAACGGTGCACCATATCCTTTTCAATTTGCAAGCAGTATAAAGATGAAGTAATATGCGAAACACTGGTAACTGAACGGTTGACATATAAGCATATCATATAGTACTTGGTCGACCCTAGCAATCTGACCGTAACGCCACTCATAAAGGGCGAGATAACATATATATCTTTGTCAAAGACGGTCGGAAGACCATATTGGCCCCTATGGATCCAGAGGGATCACCTGAAACTTCTAAAGTGGAGGGCCATTTTCTCTTAACCATACGGGACTTCTTGGAAGAATTCAAAGAAATAAGACAAGCTTATATATTAATTGTAAAAGGGGAAGAACTCGAGCTTACCATCATCCTTGAAAGGCTAAGACCCTTGTTATATGAATTTAAAGAAATTTGGTCTCATGACTTTTCCGATGGGTTACCCCCCATGAAGGACAGCCAGCACCATATCGACTTTGTCCTTGGGTCCATTTACCCAATCATCCTCACTATCGGATGAGTCCGAAGAGTGCGAGATTCTGCAGGGGTAAGTGGAGGAATTGATTCGTAAGGGTCTTATTCGACAAAGTATTAACCCATGTGTCATACCAGATCTATTAACTCCAAAGAAAGATGGAAGTTGGCGCATGTGTGTCGACAGTTAGGCCATTAACAAAATCACCATAAAATACAGGTTGCTTATACCACGGTTGGACGATATGCTGGACATACTGGAGAGTGTAAAAATATTCTCTAAATTGGACCTAAGGAGCAGCTACCATTAGATTCGAATACGGTCGGGTGATGAGTGGAAAATAACCTTTAAGACTAAGGAAGGATTGTACGAATGGATGGTCATGCCCTTCGATTTTTCGAACGCGCCTAACACATTCATGAGATTGATAAATTAAGTTCTGAAACCTTTCATTGGGTAGTTCGTTGTAGTTTATTTTGATGATATTTTGATATACAGTTAAGACAAAACTCCCCATATGGAACACCTTAAGAAGGTCCTTCAAGTGCTCACTGAAAATAAACTGTATTTTAATTTTAAAAAGTGCAGCTGCATGACTGATAGCCTGTTGTTTATGGGTTTTGTCATAACATCCATGGGCATTCGGGTGGATGAGGAGAATGTGAAGGCAATCAGAGAATGACCGATTCCCACAAATATTCATGAAGTGTGAAGTTTTTATGGACTGACGACATTTTATCGTCGGTTCGTTAAAATTTTCAGTACCATTATGCCACTAATCACAGATCGCATGAAGAAAGGGCAGTTTCAGTGGACTAACGAAGTCGACGGGGGCTTTGTCAAAATTAAGCGCAGGTTATCTACGACCCCAGTTCTTGTACTTCCCAACTTCGACAAATTGTTTGAAGTCAAATGTGATACCTCATATGTCGGGATTGAGGGAGTTTTATCTCAAGAAGATAGGCCGGTAGCCTTCTATAGTCAGAAACTTAGCGATGCATGCAAGAAGTGGTCCACATATGAGATCGAGTTGTACGCAGTGGTTCAGGCACTGCGACACTGACGACATTATTTGATTCAAAGGGAATTCATACTTTATACGGACTATCAAGCTCTCAAATTCATTAATAGCCAAGCTAACATTAACCGTGTGTAAGCTAGATGGATCTCGTTTTGTAGGAATTCACATTCGTGCTATAACATAAGTCTGGACAACAGAACAAAGTAGCCGATGTGCTAAGTCACCATACAATTTTGTTAGTCACTATGAGCATTGAGGTTGTCGGGTTCAAGCGCCTCAAGGACATATATGTCGACGTCGACGACTTCAAGGGCGCATGGGTTAGATGTCAAGAAGGTCACCTTGGCGACTTACATATGCAAGACGGGTTCCTTTTCAAGGGGAATCGACTGTGCATCCCCAAAAGTTCGTTAAGGGAATAGATAAGCCAAGAGCTACATGGAGATGACCTTAGTGGACACCTTGGGTGAGACAAGACGCAAACTCTTGTAAAAAAGTAATATTACTAGCCGTAATTGGTACATGATGTGAGAAAGGCAATCCAAAGTTGTTATATTTGTTAGACCTCCAAGGGACAATCTCATAATATGGTCCTTTATACCCCGTTACCCGTGTCTGACGGCTCTTCGGAGGATTTATATATGGACTTCGTGCTTGGTTTCCCATGAACACAGCGTGGGATGGATTCGGTGTTCGTTGTAGTAGATCATTTCTCCAAGATAGCGCACTTTATTTCATGCAAGAAGACTCAATGCAACACACGTGACGAATCTATTCTTTAGAGAAGCTGTGCGGCTACATGAGGTTCCCAAGACTATTACTTCTGATCGTAACACGAAGTTCGTTAGCTACTTTGACGAACATTGTGTAATTGATTTGATACACGACTTCAGTTCAACATCTCCTACCACCCACAGACTGACGGGCAGATCGAGGTTGTGAATCCCACGTTGAGAAACCTCTTTCGATGTATTTTAGGAGAAAAACTGAAGCAGTAGGATTTAGCCTTGTCTCAAGCGGAGTTCGCATCAACAACATAGTAAACTGCTCAACAGGGAAATCTCCGTTCTAGGTCATTTACAGACAAGTACCTCGCCACACACTTGACTTGGTCCCTCTGCCTAAACTCCTAGGCATGAGCATTGTAGCAGAATATATGGCAGACAGGATTATGGGCATTCATGCGGAGGTACAGACCAAGCTATATGCCTCGAACGAAAAGTATAAGGAGTAAATGGAAAAGCATTGGCGACAAAAAATGTTCGAGGTGGGCGACCAGGTAATGGTCCATCTGCGTAAAGAAAGATTTCCGTCCGAAACATACAATAAGTTGAAAAATAAGAAGATTGGACTGGTACCAATCACCCGAAAGATCAATGACAACGCTTACATTGTTAATCTTTCAGATGACATAACAATCTCACAGATTTTCAACGTTGCGGACCTGACTGAATATCATGAATTAGAGCAAGACGAAAACTCGAGGACGAGTTCTTTTAAAGTGGAGGAGACTGATGTAGAGAGGGTCGCGGACAATTACATGGCCAAGATGGATTAGAAAAGGCCCGATCGATGACAGAAGTGATCCAAATAGTTGGACCTTAAATCAGACATATCTCGCAATTCGGAATGAGTTATCGGACGTAAAATATATGATTTGGGGGTAGAAAGAGCTACTTTAGTCAACCAAGCCCGCTATGTCGGGTTGCCCAAGTTGGATTTGCGAAATACCGACAGATCGACAGTTGTTTCCCTAATTTAATTCCGTTTTTACTATAAATAGTCAGTTTTAGTTTGATTATAACTCTTCATCCGTTGGGCTTTAGGAATTGCACCCAACATGAAAAGAGCTTAGAAAAATTAGAAGAAAAGCTTGGTGAAGCCAAATAGGACACTATTTTTGGCCGAAAACCTTACACACTAGTAGACATCACGACCGTCTATAAATAGTAAGTTTACTATTTATAATAAGTCGCAAATTATAGAAGTTTTAGTTACAGTTTGATTTTGATTTCTCTCTCGTTGTACCCCTGTTTAAATGGTTGTGAACTCATTTTTATTCATTCATCAATTAATTTCAAATTTTATAGAATTTATTTTCTATTTTGCTTCCTCCCTCATTTTCACTCTAAGCCAATCCATCGATCAATTGCATGGATGAAACACATACATCATGGTGGGGCCCACGGAGCACCGACCACCAGTCATTGGCTGGTGGCAGGGGGAGTAGCCAATCCGTTCCCCCTTGCTGCGCATTGTTGTAGTACACTTTGAAACTGTGACAGTTGGATCTCGGGTCATGTCCATGATCCAAACTGTTGATCTGACGAGATACGCAGACCAAGGTGGCTGCCTCGAAAATGTTTAAGATCGGAAGATCTTAAAACGTTGATCATTTTCCCTAAAAAATGGTTAAAGAGACGTTCCATATTTAAAGTAAAAGATTGAAACAATCCAAGGGTCAGGATATTCTAATGAGAGAGTTTCATTATGGGGTATTCCCCATCCATGGTGAATCCATTCACGCGAACAGTTTGGATCACCGCACATAACCCGCGGGATACGTCCTGCCCCGCCTGGATGGATACGATCCAAGGCAGGGGTGTGTGGATTTTATCCACGCCGTTCATTTTTCCAGGTCATTTCTAAGTCTCAGGTGGGCCATACAGTGGGAATTGAACACCCACCATTACAAACTTTAGGGACCGGCATTAATCTAAAATATGAGCACCGGTTAAGATGCCACATTAACCAAACATTAATCTTAATTGGTTGTCTAACTATTAGATTGCTGGACATTTATGATGGTTATAAATGAATAATATGTAATGGTCTCGTTTGAAAATGAATAATAATAATAATAAAAGCGTCCAGAGTCGGAGGTGAGGATTGTTCAAACAACTGATTTCAGCTTAACTTTCATTTCTAAGTACCTGCGTATCGAGCGTCATACCTGCCAGAGTATCAAATGACTCTCCATTTGCAAACCTGCGCGCTGATTTTTCTGATGCCCCGCGCGTGTGACTCAAGGAATGCATCATTTGACACTTGGGTTATTCCAGATTGTCTCTCCATTTAGTTTTTCACGTGTACGTTGTACGTTTGTTGTAAGTTTTGTCGCTTTCATTCAGCCGCCCCACTTCCTTTGCTAGCCCACTTGATGAGCATGGCGTTAAAGGGACATACATCAAGCCGATATGGGCCAAGCTTACTTTATTTCGTTTATCGAGCCGGGGCCTACCCTCCAACTTACAATGTGAACCTAGACTTGTTTGTCAAATTTTTTGAGATGAGTTCAAGATAAGTTAATGGATCGAATCCAGCCTAGTCAAGCCTACACACACCTCAATTTATTATATTTGAAAATTTTAATTATATAATTTTTTTTTTTTAAAAAGGATTTAGATAAAAGTACCTTAATGTTGAGAGAGAGAGAGAAATGTCGGTCAAGTAGTGTAGACCGTAAGGTTGAGATGAGTTAGGCATACACTGAGTCAAGCTTGGGTGACCAACCTAGTAAGGAGAGAGAAAAAGATTAATTATAGAGTGCAAGTGCAAGAGAGAGAGGAACTTAGGTGCAACGAGTTAAATAATGAAAGGAAGGAAAGGCACCTATGGATAGAGTAGAATTTTAAAATGTTTACCTATATGTGTGTGTGTGTTTCGCTTTATATATGAACATGTTGGATACCAAATAAACATCACGGTGGGCCTTATGAAGGTTTCATCCATGGGTGATCTCCGCTGCTTCCTTTGGTGTGTCCACTTGAACTTTAGATCTGTCTATTTTTTTTTGTCATACATTAAAATGAGATGGTAAAACAAATTAACAACATAGATAAAACACAAATATCGCGATACCGAGCTTGGCATTGGAGGCGTCGCTATCGAATTGAAGTTTGCATGCATAGCCCACTTGCCAATCGTTATAGTAAGTAATAACAGTGAACAAAATAGAAATGAAAAAAAAAAAACTGTCACGTTACTAGGGTGTAATGGTTCGGGCACATGTACTCAGATTGTATGCATTTAGTACACTTAACCCAAATAAAATGAGATTTTTCCCATTATATAGCTCACTTTTTACCTACCGGCTTTTCAGAATCACACAAACTTTACTTTAGCCATCTAAACCACTGATGTATGGTAATAGCGTTGGAGGACCAAAATACCCTTCCAACTTACCCTATCGTCCAACCTGGTTGACCTCATCTTGTTGCACATCCAACCCGAAACGAATTGGCTACTTCCTTTGCCACCATCCAATGGTCGGTGGTTGGTGCTCTATGGGCCCCACATGATGTATATGTTTCATCCATGCCGTCCATCTATTTTTCTAGATCATTTTATGGTACGAGACAAAAAATGAAGTATATCCCAATCTCAAGTAGACCACATTATCGAAGATGGTGTTGAATGAACGTTGACCATTAAAAACTTTTTGGGGCACATAAAAGTTTTGAATCAATTTGATCTTTGTTTTTTCCCTTCATCTGGGTCTGTATGACCTAATCAGCAGATTGGACGTTAAATAAATAGTACAATGGACCTTAGGAGGATTTTAATGGTGGATATCCAATCACTATTGTTTTCCAGTAGTGTGGTCCACCTGAAATTTATATCCCTCTCACTTTTTAAATAAAACCCTAAAATGATCTGTAAAAATGGATGAAAAATATACATCAGGGTGGGGCCCACAGAGCACCAACCACCAGCCACCGTGCTGGTAGAAGGGGGAGTAGCCAATTTGTTTCCCGTCCAACCCGGTCGACTAAGCCTCACATGAAATGGACTAAACGTCACATGAAATTCAAAGCGAGCCTCACATGAAATTGAGCGAGCCTCACATGAAATTGAGCGAGTCTCACATGAAATTCAACAAGCCTCACATGAAATTAACCGAGCCTAGCATGAAATTGACCGAGCCTCACATGAAATTCAATGAGCCTCATATGAAATTAACCGAGCCTAGCATGAAATTGAACGAGCTTCACATGAAATTGAGCTTGCCTTGCATGAAATTCAAGGAGCCTCACATAAAATTAACCAAGCCTCACATGAAATTCAACGAGCTTCACATGAAATTGAGCGAGCTTCATATGAAATTGATCGAGATTGACATGAAATTCAACGAGCCTCACATTAAATAAACCGAACCTAACATGAAATTCACCTCACTTCAAATGAAATTGAGCAAGCTTTACATGAAATTGAGTGAGCCTCACACGAAATCGACCTCGCTTGAAATGAAATTGAGTGAGCTTCACATAAAATTGAGTGAGCTTCACATGAAATGACCAAGCCTAATATGAAATTCGAGCTTCACCTGAAATTGAGCGAGCCTCACATGAAATTCAACAAGCCTCACATGAAATTGATCGAGCCTAACAAGAAATTAACCGATCCTCACGTGAAATTCAACAAGCTTCACATGAAATTGATCGAGCTTCACATGAAATTCACCGAGCCTAACATTCAATTCAACAAGCCTCACATGAAATTGTCCAATCCTAACATGAAATTGAGTGAGCTTCACATGAAATTCAATGAGCCTCACATGAAATTGACTGAGCTTCAAGTTGAATTTAGCGAGCTTCACATGAAATTGAGCTAGCCTCATATGAAATTGACCTTGCTTTACATGAAAGTGATTGAGCTTTGAATGAAATTAAGTGAGCTTCACATGAAATTAACAGAGCTTTACATGAAATTGATCGAACTTCACATAAAATTAAGCGAGCCTCACATGAAATTAACCATGCTTCACATGAAATTGAGCAAGACTCAAATGAAATTCAATGAGCCTCACATGAAATTGATCAAGCCTAACATGAAATTGACCGAGCCTCACATGAAATTCAACGAGCTTCACATGAAATTGAGTGAGCTTCACATGAAATTAAGTAAGCCTCACATGGAATTCACCGAGCCTCACATGAAATTTCACCGAGAACTCTGACAAATTGAAAATCAGATTGCTCAGTACGCTCTTATCGTACTGAGTAACTGAGTTGGGCCCACTTTAAATGTATGTGGTCAATCCATGTCGTCCATCCGTTTTTCCATCTAATTCAAGGGGTTGAGTTTAAAATCGAAGCATATCCAAAGATCAAGTGGATAGGAAATAGTGGGGATAATAATTTCCACTGTTGAAAACCTTGCTAGGCGCCACAATGATATTTATGTGTCATCTAGCCTATTCATAGGATCATATAGACATGGATGAATGGCAAACACAAATACAAGCTTGATCCAAAACTTGTATAGCCCAGGAGAAATTTTTTTGTTGTTCAAATATAACTGTAGTGTGTGTTTTCTTCGATGAAGATACTATTTTCATCATTTCTTAGCAAATTAAAATGAAGAAAAAGAAATAACGGTTTGGAGGAAAAATTATCCTATATGAAAAAGAGAGAAGATTTCAAAAAATGAGTTTTAGGTCGATGAGTATTGTTGTATGAAGAGGATAAAAAATTTCAGAAAATGAATTTTAGGTAGAGGGGTATTGTTGTATGAAGAGGATAGAAGATTCAAAAAAATAAATTTTTACAGAAAATGAGTTTTTGTATAATAAGAAATGAGAGGAGGTTATAAAAAATGGATTTGTATTGCAGGGGTATTTTCGTGCACAAAAAGGCAATGGTTTAGTTTTGAAAAACAAAGTTAGCGTTAAAAAAATTGGCGGGTGAAATGTAAGATTTACCGTCGGAAAAATCTTAACTAAAACCTTCAAATCACACTTTAATCGGATCCCAAACCAAACATTCAACTGAACAATTTCATTTATACCCAGTTGGAAAACGTCAATAAATGATTAAGGTGAAAATATTGAACAGTCAAAAATAAGCAACAAAAAGATCTATTTATTGCTTCATAGGTTTTCTTTATCATAGTAATATAGGGGTTTAAGATCTATCTACCCTTAGGTCCCTTGATTTGGATAATTTATTTTTAGTTGAAATTATGTGTACAAACCATCACGCTTTACCAAAGTATCAAATAAGTCCTCTTGTACTTGCGTGCACTTTGAATATTTGCATTATTTTATTATCAGAAACAGAAAATGAAGGGTGTCTGGGTTGCTGGAATGGAGACCGGAATTCGCTGCAACACGTGCTTGAGGCAGCACCCAAGCTCTTTGGGACCCAACATGTGAAATCCACTCCAGCCATCAGGTGTCCTCATTGATATTAGGCTTTGGGGCAAAAAATCAGCTAGATACACGACTCAGGTGGGCTACATGGTAGGGAATAATGGGACGTCAACCATAGATTTTTGTGTGGGGCCAACTTAGTATTTCATCAAAGCTCAATGAAGTGTGACTAATTAGAATCAAGGGAATATACAAAAATATCCACTACAAGAAATGCCACTTTTACCAACGAAACTTTTTGTAGGCAAAAGTCTTATTTTCGTAGGCAAACCGTTTTACCCGCGAAAATTTTTGTTGGCAATTTCCTCGCTAAAAGTCCGAGGGGAACAACTTTTACCCATGAAAAAAAATTTTCGTAGGCAAAGGTAAGACTTTTGCCGACGAAAGTTTTCGCAGGAAAAACATTTTACCAACGTTAATTATCATTGGTAAAAGTATTGACAAAACTTTTTACCTATGAATACTTTCGCAGGTAACAATAAATACAAGACTTTTCAGCTACCAACAATTTCCTAGCTAAAAATATTTAAAAACTTTTTAACTACGAATATTTTTATAGCTAACAATATTTAAAACACTTTTTACCTACCAACAATTCCGTAGCTAAAAATATTTAAAAGACTTTTTACCTACGAATACTTTCGTAGCCTAAAATATTTAAACACTTTTTACCTACCAACAATTTTGTAGCTAAAAATATTTACAAGACTTTTTACCTACCAAGAATTTCGTAGCCAATAATATTAAACACTTTTTAGCTACCAAAACTTTTGTAGCTAAAAATATTTACAAGACTTTTTACCTATCAATAGTTTCGTAGCTAAAAGCTACAAGATTTTGCTAAAATATTTACAAAAACGTTTAACTACGAATGATATCGTAGGTAAAAATACCTACAAAATGTTTCGTTATGAATATTTTTGTAGGTAAAAACATGTGTGAGACTTTTACCTACGAAAATTTTCGTAGGTAAAAGTTTTTTTTTTTTTTTCACCCCCCCTATTCCAGCACAAAATTCTTGATATACACATGTTACAATATAATTCCTGATATACACCTATTATGTAATATATTTCATCATATTCACATTCACAGCCATTTAACTCCAAAGTACATAAATAAATCTATCCAAACATAAACTACATCATGCATAAATACATCATAAATAAAATACAAAAAATCACAAAGATGGATGTAGAGGTGGTGGGGCATCAATATAAGCATGCGGCAAGAGCCTAAAATATATTTGCTATCCGTCGCTCATGCTCCACCCGCATCTCCTCCATCCTCCTCTGCAGGATCCTTGCCAGTGACGGAATCTCGCTGCCCAATCGAAAGGACAATAGAGTTAATATAAAATGCATTGAAAGAATATATCAACTTATTAACTATTAGTAATTTCTTACCATGTCGTGACGAATTTGTACAAATGATTTTGAACCAGCTACGTGGTTCACTGCTAATTTTTTCCTGTTGTTAGAATTTATTTTGCTCCTCTTCTGAAAACATTATTCATAATACATTATTATTAGTTGCGAATTTAATTGTTACCTTAAGATATCGTAAATATATAAATATTACCTGAAAAGAATCAGACGAAAATCTATCGCAGAGTATCTTCCAGTCATCACGGGTCACGTGTGGCGGTGCGAAAATCGCACGCTCCTCATTGCTCATGCACTGCTTGTACCGCTTGTGTAACAAGGAGCGGTACTCCTTGAACCGCTCCTTGATCATGTCGTCGACGACATAGGAAATGTGCGGAACACTCTAATCCAATTCAAATTTATCCTGTAATTTTATAAATAATAGATTCAGACAATAAACTTATTAAGAAAATAACTTAACCGTAAATGAACTTTTATCAAATAAATTAGGATTTATAAGTATAGGTTTAGGTTAAGGTTTAGGTTAAGGTTAAGGTTAAGGTTAAGGTTTAGGTTTAGGTTAAGGGTTAGGTTAAGGTTATAGGTTTTGGTCAAGGTTTAGGTTTAGGTTTAGGTTATAGCTTTAGGGAATTGAGAATAGGTTAAGGTTTAGGTTAACGAAATCGGGTTCGGGTTCAGGATCGAGTTTAGGTTTGGGTTTTCATGTTTAGGTTTAGGTTTAGGTTAGGGAGTTGAGATCAGGATTAGGTGTAGGTTTATGTTTAGAGATTTGAGAATACATTTAAGTTTTAAGTTTATGTTATAGGTTTAGGTTTAGGTTAAGGTTAGGTTATAGGTTATAAGTTTAGGTTATAGCTTATAGGTTATAGGTTAAGGTTTAGGATATAGGTTTTGGTTAAGTTGTGTTATAGGTTTTGGTTTAGGTTTAGTTTTAGATTTTAGGTTTAGGTTAAGGTTATAGGTTTTGGTTAGGTTTAGGTTAAGGTTATAGGTTATAAATTATAACTTTGGGTTCGGGTTCGGGTTCGGGATTGGGTTTTGCTTTGGGTTTTCAAGTTTGGGTTTAGGTTTAGATTAGGGAGTTGAGATTAGGAATAGGTGTAGGTTTAGGTTTAGGGGTTTGAGAACACATTTAGATTTTAGGTTTAGGTTTTAGGTTATGGTTATAGGTAGGTTATAGGTTATAGTTGTAGGGAATTGAGAATAGGTTAAGGTTAAGGTTTAGGAAATCGGGTTCGGGTTCGAGATTGGGTTTTGATTTGGGTTTTCAAGTTTAGGTCTAGGTTTAGGTTAGGGAGTTGAGAATAGGATTAGGTGTAGGTTTAAGTTTAGGGATTTGCGAACACATTTAGGTTTTAGGTTTAGGATTTAGGTTAAGGTTATAGGTAGGTTATAGGTTATAGCTGTAGGGAATTGAGAATAGGTTAAGGTTTAGGTTTAGGAAATCGGGTTTGGGTTCGGGATTGGGTTTTGGTTTGGGTTTTCAAGTTTAGGTTGGTTTAGGTTAGGTAGTTGAGAATAAGATTAGGTGTAGGTTTAGGTTTAGGGATTTGAGAACACATTTAGGTTTTAGGTTTAGGATTTAGGTTAAGGTTATAGGTAAGTTATAGGTTATAACTGTAGGGAATTGAGAATAGGTTAAGGTTTAGGTTTAGAAAATCGGGTTCGGGTTCGGGATTGGGTTTTGATTTGGCTTTTCAAGTTTAGGTTTAGGTTTAGGTTAGGTAGTTGAGAATAGGATTAGGTGTAGGTTTAGGGATTTGAGAACACATTTAGGTTTTAGGTTAAGGTTATAGGTAGGTTATAGGTTATAGCTGTAGGAAATTGAGAATAAGTTAAGGTTTAGGTTTAGAAAATCGGGTTCGGGTTCGGGATTGGGTTTTGTTTTGAGTTTTCAAGTTTAGGTTTAGGTTAGGTAGTTGAGAATAGGATTAGGTGTAGTTTTAGGTTTAGAGATTTGAGAACACATTTAGGTTTTAGGTTTATGATTTTTATTAAGGTTATAAGTAGGTTATAGGCTATAGCTGTAGGGAATTGAGAATAGCTTTAGGTTTAGGTTTAGGAAATCGGGTTCGGGTTCGGGATTGGGTTTTGGTTTGGGTTTTCAAGTTTAGGTTTAGGTTTAGGTTAAATAGTTGAGAATAGGATTATGTGTAGGTTTAGATTTAGGGATTTGAGAACACATTTAGGTTTTAGGTTAAGGTTATAGGTAGATTATAGGCTGTAGTTGTAGGGAATTGAGAATAGGTTTAGGTTTTGATTTAGAAAATCGGGTTCGGGTTCGGAATTAAGTTTTGGTTTGGGTTTAGGTTTAGGTTAGGTAGTTGAGAATAGGATTAGGTGTAGGTTTAGATTTTGAGATTTGAGAACACATTTAGGTTTTAGGTTAAGGTTATAGGTAGGTAATAGGTTATAGCTATAGGGAATTGAGAATCGGTTATGGTTTAGGTTTAGGAAATCGGATTCGGGTTTGGGATCGTGTTTTGGTTTGGGTTTTCAAGCTTAAGTTTAGGTTTAGGTAAGTGAGTTGAGAATAGGATTAGGTGTAGGTTTAGGTTTAGGGATTTAAGAACACATTTAGGTTTTAGGTTAAGGTTATAGGTAGGTTGTAGGCTATAGTTGTAGGGAATAGAGAATAGGTTTAGGTTTAGGTTTATGTAATCAGGTTTGCGTTCGGGATCGGGTTTTGGTTTCGCTTTTCAAGCTTAGGCTTAGGTTTAGGTAAGCGAGTTGAGATTAGCATTAGGTGTAGGTTTAGATTTAGGGATTTGAGAACACATTTAGGTTTTAGGTTTATGTTTTAGGTTAAGGTTATAGGTAGGTTATAGGTTATAGCTGTAGGGAATTGAGAATAGGTTTAGGTTTAGGTTTAGGAAATCGGGTTCGGATTTGGGATTGGGTTTTGGTTTGAGTTTTCAAGTTTAGGTTAGGTAATTGAGAATAGGATTAGGTGTAGGTTTAGGTTCAGGGATTTAAGAACACATTTAGGTTTTAAGTTTAGGTTATAGGTAGGTTATAGGTTATAGCCGTAGGGAATTGAAAATAGGTTAAGGTTTAGGTTTAGGAAATCGGGTTTGGGTTTTATTTTGGGTTTTCAAGTTTAGGTTTAAGTTTAGGTTAGGTAGTTGAGAATAGGATTAGGTATAGGTTTAGGTTTAGGGATTTGAGAACACATTTAGGTTTTAGGTTAAGGTTATAGGTAGGTTATAGGCTATAACTGTAGGGAATTGAGAATAGGTTTAGATTTAGGTTTAGGAAATCAGGTTCGGGTTCGGGATTGGGTTTTCAAGTTTAGGTTTAGGTTTAGGTTAGGTATTTGAGAATAGGATGAGGTGTAGGTTTAGGTTTAGGGATTTGAGAACACATTTAGGTTTTAGGTTAAGGTTATAGGTAGGTTATAGGCTATAGCTGTAGGGAATTGAGAATAAGTTTAGGTTTTGGTTTAGGAAATCGGGTTCGGGTTCGAGATTGGGTTTTGGTTTTGGGATTTCAAGTTTCGATTTAGGTTTAGGTTACAGAGTTGAGATTAGGATTAGGTGTAGGTTTAGGTTTAGGGATTTGAGAACACATTTAGGTTTTAAGTTTAGATTTTAGGTTAAGGTTATAGATAGGTTATAGGTTATAGCTGTAGGGAATTGAGAATAGGTTAAGGTTTAGGTTTAGGTAAGTGAGTTGAGAATAGGATTAGGTGTAGGTTTAGGTTTAGGGTTTTGAGACCACATTTAGGTTTTAGGTTAAGGTTATAGGTAGGTTATAGTTATAGGGAATTGAGAATCAGTTATGGTTTAGGTTTAGAAAATCGGATTCGAGTTTGGGATCGGGTTTTGGTTTGGATTTTCAAGCTTAAGTTTAGGTTTAGGTAAGTGAGTTGAGAATAGGATTAGGTGTAGGTTTAGGTTTAGGGATTTAAGAACACATTTAGGTTTTAGGTTAAGGTTATGGGTAGGTTATAGGTTATAGCTGTAGGGAATTGAGAATAGGTTTAGGTTTAGGTTTAGGTTTAGGAAATCGGATTTGGGTTCGGGATTGGGTTTTGGTTTGGGTTTTCAAGTTTAGGTTTAGGTTAGGGAGTTGAGATTAGGATTAGGAGAAGGTTTAGGTTTAGAGATTTGAGAACACAGTTAGGTTTTAGGTTAAGGTTATAGGTTATAGCTATAGGGAATTGAGAATCGGTTATGGTTTAGGTTTAGGAAATCGGATTCGGGATCGAGATCGGGTTTTGGTTTGGGTTTTCAAGCTTAGGTTTAGGTTTAGGTAAGTGAGTTGAGAATAAGATTAGGTGTAGGTTTAGGTTTAGGGATTTGAGTACACATTTAGGTTTTAGGTTAAGGTTATAGGTAGGTTATAAGTTATAGCTGTAGGGAATTGAGAATAGATTTAGGTTTAGGTTTAGGAAATTGGGTTCGGGTTCGGGATTGGGTTTGCTTTGGGTTTTCAAGTTTAGGTTTAGGTTTAGGTTAGGTAGTTGAGAATAAGATTAGGTGTAGGTTTAGGTTTAGGGGTTTGAGAACACATTTAGGTTTTAGGTTTAGGTTTTAGGTTAAGGTTATAGGTAGGTTATAGATTATAGCTGTAGGGAATTGAGAATAGGTTAAGGTTTAGGTTTAGGAAATCGGGTTCGGGTTCGGGATTGGGTTTTGCTTTGGGTTTTCAAGTTTAGGTTTAGGTTTAGGTTAGGTACTTGAGAATAGGATTAGGTGTAGGTTTAGGTTTAGGTATTTGAGAACACATTTAGGTTTTAGGTTTAGGATTTGGGTTAAGGTTATAGGTAGGTTATAGGCTATAGCTGTAGGGAATTGAGAATAGGTTAAGGTTTAGGTTTAGGAAATTGGGTTTAGGTTCGGGATTGGGTTTTGGTTTGGGTTTTCAAGTTTAGGTTTAGATTTAGGTTAGGTAGTTGAGAATAGGATTAGGTGTAGGTTTAGGTTTAGAGATTTGAGAAGACATTTAGGTTTTAGGTTACGGTTATAGGTAAGTTATAGGCTATAGCTGTAGGTAATTGAGAATAGGTTAAGGTTTAGGTTTAGGAAATCGGGTTCGGATTCGGGATTGGATTTTGTTTTGGGTTTTTAAGATTAGGTTTAGGTTAGGTAGTTGAGAATAGGATTAGGTGTAGGTTTAGGTTTTGGGATTTGAGAACACATTTAGGCTTTAGGTTTAGGTTTTAGGTTAAGGTTTTAGGTAGGTTATAGGCTATAGCTGTAGGGAATTGAGAATAGGTTTAGGTTTTGCTTTAAGAAATCGGGTTCGGGTTTAGGATTGGGTTTTGGTTTGGGTTTTCAAGTTTAGGTTTAGGTTTAGGTTAGGTAGTGGAGAATAGGATTAGGTGTAGGTTTAGGTTTAGGGATTTGAGAACACATTTAGGTTTTAGGTTTAGGTTTTAGGTAGGTTATAGGCTATAAATGTAGGGAATTGAGAATAGGTTTAGGTTTAGGTTTAGGAAATCGGGTTCGGGTTCGAGATTGAGTTTTGGTTTGGGTTTTCAAGTTTAGGTTTAGGTTAGGTAGTTGAGAATAGGATTAGGTGTAGGTTTAGGTTTAGGGATTTGAGAACACATTTAGATTTTAGGTTTAGTTTTTAGGTTAAGGTTATAGGTAGATTATAGGTTTTAGCTGTAGGGAATTGAGAATAGGTTAAGGTTTAGGTTTAGGAAATCGGGTTCGGGTTTGAGATTGGGTTTTGGTTTGGGTTTTCAAGTTTAGGTTTAGGTTTATGTTAGGTTGTTGAGATTAGGATTAGGTGTAGGTTTAGGTTTAGGGATTTAAGAACACATTTAGGTTTGCGGTTTAGGTTTTAAGTTAAGGTTGTAGGTAGGTTATAGGTTATAGCTGTAGGGAATTGAGAATCGGTTATGGTTTAGGTTTAGGCTATAGGTTCAGGTTATAGGTTTAGGGTGTGGTTTAGGTTAAGGGTGTGGTACCTGTAAATACAGATATAAATACGGCCTGTCCAGAGTGTCAAACCCTCTCAATGTTGTCCATAGGAAATGGACAGCTTCATCATGGTCATAATAGCGGTTCCCACCTTTCAGGGACCCCCGCTCATCCGGATAGCTTCAACGCACATCCGGGTATGCTCCATTAATTTTGAGCAAGTACATAAATACGGCCTGTCTAGATGGCCAGGCCCTCCTAATGCTGTCCATAGGAAATAGACAGCTTCTTCATGGTCATAATAGTGGTTTTCACCTTCTAGGGACCCCCGCTCATCCGGATAGCTCTGACGCACATCCGGGTATGCTCCATTAATTTTGAGCAAGTACATAAATACGTCCAGTCTGGATGGTCAGGCCCTCCCAATGCTGTCCATAAAAAATGGACAGCTTCATCATGGTCATAATAGAGGTTCCCACCTTCTAGGGATCCCCGCTCAACATCCGGATAGCTCCGACGGACATCCGGGTCTGCTCTATTAATTTCAAGCAAAATAACTTAATCGTAAATGAACTTTTATAAAATAAATTTTAATTTACTAAAATTTACCTGAAGGCGCTGACGGATGAGCTGCCGCACATCATCTGTCATTTCTACCCAACGGGGGGTGGTGGCGAGGATCAGAGATCGGCATAAGACACCGACCTCCGACGTAAACAAGCTGGCATTGTTCCCAACAGGTCTAATACAATCCTTTGGGAACTCTACCGTCACCTAAAGAATGACACCTGCATTGAAAGAAAATTTAAGAAAGGCTTAGAGGGGCTGTCAGAATAATATATTTTACAAACTTTTGTTGTATTTCTCTAAGGGAAACAGTCACTCCTTTAGACCATCATTTCTAGGATGATATTTCCTTGCCAGCAACCTAATTCTTCTCTGAGATAAGTGCCTATGAGTCAGTAAGGGTGAAACTCTAACAAGAGTGAGCTTGTTGCCAACCTGTTTGTAAATATTTATCAATGAAGAAGAAAAATAAATCATAACCAATATCCCTTTGAGCAAATATCCTTGTTGAAAATCCTACAAGTCTTCCATGAGAGACGTATATGCCATACTAGGAATTCATGAATCTTGTATTAGTGGATTGTCCTTCCATCTGCATTCATAATGTCAATCTAATAACCAAAATGAGAAATGGTATCTAAGATACAACATCCAACTTCGAAAAAGGAAAAGGAAAAAAATAAGGTTTGAATGCAAGCATACATGGTCGAGTTGAATCCAAGTCTTAAATTTTCCACCTTCACTTTTCTTAAAATGGTATCGTGCTTTAAGTAAAGAGATGCTATCAAAAATTGAGGACTTTCTATCATAACTATCTACTAGCATATATATCCATGTAGGATGCAAGTGTAACATGAGAATAGGTAGAATTCCATGACCTCATTAGAATATATATATAACTTAGATGATGGTGCTGACGACTAAGCATCCATATGTCTTGTAAGATTCATCCAGAATAAAAGTTCTCAATATGCATCTTTTATGAAAGTACAATGTGCTATCAAAAATTGAGGACTTTCAATCATAACTATCTACTAGCATATATATCCATGTAGGATGCAAGTGTAACATGAGAATAGGTAGAATTCCATGACCTCATTAGAATATATATATAACTTAGATGATGGTGCTGACGACTAAGCATCCATATGTTTTGTAAGATTCATCTAGAATAAAAGTTCTCAATATGCATCTTTTATGAAAGTACAATGTACCAGACTAGAAAGGAAACACACAGAAATAATAGAGAAGTCTATGTTACATCTAGAAAAAAGATCCAGATTAACCATGCTTAAAAAAAGAACACTCACACATTCTTCAAGCCTTGTTGTTGAATAAAATCTAGACATTGTTTCACAAGCTGCACCAGATCGAAATTTGTTAAAACATGAAAGTTGCTTTCACCAATTAAAAAGAAACAAGAAATATTTTTCTTCTTATTTATTTCCAGCACAAGAAATTTCACAATTTTACTTCTCGTAGCCACTTTAAATAGGAACAAACCATTTCCAGCATTATAATCACCAGAACGATTATAGGGTTTAGAATTCAATGGAACTATAGTGCATGTACATCAAGATAACATTTACTAAATAAAAAATTCCAATTTATCAGTAAGGTCCAATTTATTAGTTAGATACATCCAGCTAGACCAAATACTGCTTCTTCTTCTTTTTCTAGATTGAAACAGGGTAGATAGTTGATGATCTTTTCATATATAACCAATGTGACATATGGAGAGAGATAGGACTTATAATAATGCCATGTGCCTCGCTCAGACATCTCCTAACAAATTTTCTTTCTAATACAACAAAAAAGATCATCACTTGTCCATCCTCTGTTCATGAAACAAAATGAAGGTTCTTCTTGAAACAATGTTGGGTTTCAAAATCAATTTGAAAGCACTATATATAAGCGTGTTTTGCATAAATGATAAAAGCCATATATATAAGATCTTGACGTCACCAAAGAATATATCAAAATCAATTTGAAGGCACTGTGGATAAGTGCATTTTGCAGATAAGTATGATAGAAGGGTGTGAAATACCTATAGAGACTGTCCACACATCACACGAACATATCATGACAGTTTTACATTCAAATAAACCATTCCATTCATCTATCAATTAGATGGATCTAGCAACTATAGCTAGTAATGAAGGCTTGCACATTCAGTTCGAAGTAATTATATACAACAAATATATAGGAGACCATAGGTACCTGCATATAACATAGTGGTAAGCGTAATGGAAAAGAAGTAAAACTAGCAAGTAGCAATCCCATGAAATAGGACACCCTTCTACAACCTAAAAACTCACTTTCTTTTATAAGAAAGTGTGTGAGATACAGAGATAGGATATACCCTAGAGAGCGAGAGAAAGGTTTACCTTGACAACTGCTATAAACATCTCCCTTAAACTGCACTTCCTAAACCAACGGACACTCACACACCCTTCTACGGAATGTATCCTGAAGAAACAATGCAACTATCTGCATACATGGAAACATCTCAACTTGTATGCTGGGCTAATTGTACCCTTTAATACCTTGCAACCAGTAATGTTGGCAGCTTTATCTTCCCAGCAACCACCATTATAGTTCAAACACTCGTTTGTTTGAATTTTATGAACTGACACCATTCATTTAAAAATTTAGCTGAAAATAAAATATAAAAACAATAGAAAATAAGATGCAAAAATCTGATCTAAGGCATGCATTTGTACATTTAATGATTCTACATGTATTCCAACCATCCACACTCAAAAGAAGAAGAAAATTTTGGTAAGCTTCTTTCAAACTTAAAATATTGGTAAGCTTCTTTTGAGAACTATTTATCTAAAACTCCAGAAAAGAACTTCCCAAAAGAATTTTAGAAAACTCTACCAAGAACTATTTATCTGGATTTATGAAAGAACCAAAAAAGAGAGATCATGAACATCTAGTTCCCGAGAAAGCATGAAACAAGTCACAATGCCATTCCCTTAAAACCATGAAAGAACCAAAACTAATCAACAAAAAAAAAAAGAAAAAAAAAAGATTGAAGAACCACTCTAGCACAGGCAACCCCCTTTCTTTGAAGAAACTAATAACAGATTCAGTTTCAAAGATGGTAGCTCATGCTTAATGAATGAATATTATATTCCTTATGCAACAATATCTACAAAAACATTAAATTAGAAAAGGATATTCACATAGTTCAAATAAAAATAAATTAGTAATCTAAACTAACAAATAATTAGCTAATGAAACATTAAAATCATGCATGATCATTTCAAGAACTGGTAGATTATTTGAACATTACCTATTCTCTTAAAAAATCAGAACTCCAACAAAAGAACAAAAGAGTAAAAAGGACAACAAAGCTTGAGCTCTTTTGTCACATGGGTCATCGTAGCTATAAAAGAAAATGAACTAAAACTTAGAGTGAGAGTAAGTCCTTGTAAGAAATTTCTTCACAACAAGAGAATTGAGGCAAGCTTGAGGCCTAAGAATCTTTGGTTTGACAAAGGAAATTTCATGACACAAAGAACTAAGAATGATGAAACGAAGTTTGTAGAGAATTTTTGTACTTCAATTAAACTGTTCCATAAGCAACACTTTTTATGACATTGTTAAGACTACTCTTTGTCCATGTAGATTTTGAAGTGGCATGTGTCTAGGACTGTCCAAGTGTCTCAAAATGCCAGCTTGGCAAACCTCAGAAAGTAAGTGTCCAAGTAATAGTTCTGGCAAATGCCTAGAATATGAACTGACATCATATCCAGAAAGGGGTTGTTTGTTTGTAATATATATAACTACAAATTTCTAATTCCTACATGGTAATGACATATAACTATTGTCTCCACTTTACGCATTCAAGATACTTTCATCATGGATGTCTTAGATGAGATCAAATCAACATGCAAGCTCACCTCCATAACAGAGTAGCAACTTACAGCAAAATCAAAGACTGCATTAAGTCCTCCAAGTTCTTGTAATCTATCATTTTTTAGTATTTTGGAGATGCAGTGATGGAGTATCAGGCTATCATTTTTATTTATTTTTTTTGGCAATAGAATAACCATATATCAACAACATCAACTACCTAAATTTATCCAACAATCTTCGTTGTCTTCTCTTTCTTGTTTAGTTACATTTGGGGATTTTGGAAAAGGCAATTCAAACCAATCATAGACGTATGTCGTGCCCCTTGTTTTAGGATACCACAGATACACAAAGAATGCCAACTTGGCTTCACTGTACATTGGCAACCATGAAACGAAAGTATCACCAACCCTCTCGAAAACTATCAACATTGCAACCAAAACCGCAGTATTGGCACCAAAACCGCAGTTGTTCAATCTCGAAAACTGTCAACACTGCAACTAAAATCCAGTATCAGGCTATCATTTGATGAGAATGTTGTCTGTCGGTTTGACTTGTTGAAGGTTAACTAAATGGGCCTTAATTGAACACAAGTCAAGCATGATTTGGTGAATTAGGGCCCATTGCATTAAAATACAACAAAAGGAAGATAAAAATATAAAAAAGAAAGTGAAGATTTACCCTTCTTCCTGATTTTTTCTATAATGGTTCATTTCACTTTGATTTATCGAATCACATTCAAATCATTTGTTTTTATCCCAAATTAGGTCTAGATTTAGTCTAAAATGATTTTTTAAGCTTCCTCCACGGTTTAATTGAAAAAAGAAGAAGAAAAAGAAGAGGAAACATGAGCGAAATTTTGAAAAAAAATAAAAATAAAAATAAAAATAAATTGAACTTTTATAGGCGTATTGGCCAATATCAGTGTCGATACGCTGACTCGAGTCAATTAATTCGTATCGAGCCAATATGAGCCCATATCATGTATTATCACCGATACAAATATGATACGGCCGTATCAGCTGATACGATGCCAATATTCAAATTTATGGCCCAGCCCACGGATTTCATGGTTGGTAATCCAGACTGTTTGTCTAGTGAATCCCTCTGGATTGGCAGCTCCCCAAACTCTCCTCAATTGGAAGATGTCAATAGACTCAGTACCAATTCTCTGACCTTTTTCAGATGAACATGGAACGTTGTTGTACTTCTTTTATTAACTGTCTAATTGTAGCCTATAAATGTAAAGCTTGAGATTGTCCTGTATAAGGATATTTTTGAACTACAACTCATTCACGGTGGGACAACACTGACTAATTTTCTGGATCAATAGGGCCCACTTGTCAGAACTATAAATAAAAATAAAAATAAAAAAAAAAGCATGTATTCTGCGTGAATATACACTAGCATGTGTTTGTACTGTGTGGGACCACCTATGATGCATATGTGGAATTCAAATCATGCATGCATTCCCAGAATACCCAACGCATGATGATCACCTGCTATGCAAATAATCGGCTTGGATCATTGGAAAGGACCATTGATAGCATACGATCAGACAGCTTGTCAGGCAACTATGACCTTGTAGACGACATGCCTGCCATTTAAAACTGGGCAAATGTCATCACCAGATGTCCAACACATGCGCAAAATTTGGATGATTGGCTACATAGACCAGATTTTTTAAGATATGGATCGCCTGATGAGCTGATCAGATATTGCACACATGTGCCTCATTTGCATGTGTGAATGCAATCCGATCCATGCAAAGGTGAGACACACTATGATGATCGCTTGGTAAAAAACTAAAAGTACACTCAAAACCCATATAAAATGAAAAGATAAAAAAAAAAACAAATTCCTAAAAACTCAACAAATCTCATGTCAGATTTAACAAGACCCATATCCCCAAATCCAACAAAAACCAAAACCTATATACTAAAATCCCACAAAAACCCTTCCAGACCCTAAAAACCCCAATCTGGAGAAAAAATGGGGAGGGAGAGAGAGTACCGTTTCGCAAACCGATGCTGGATTCATCGGTGTTGATGTTGTAGAGGACGCCTTCGTATCTGATTTCGCATTGGAGACTCAAAACCCATATAAAATGAAAAGAAATCGAAAATTGGAATGCTACCACTGCACGAACGTTAAATGAGGGATCAATGATTTCTCACTTGTTTTTTATCCGAATGCTTTGAAATTCCAGCCGTAGACTCCTTTGCTAGGGCCGATCAAACTCATAAAGTTTCACTTGAAAAGGATATGTAGAATCGCAGATGGAGAGAATCGAACTCTTAGATTTTTGGGGCCAGGAAGCTCTGCGGCAAGAGAAAATAGGGTTCTTAGAACCCATTTCCTAAAGGCTTTAAAGTTATAATGCCTCTTATATCTTGCGAGTCTGCCACCATTTACAACAAACAAAGCTTCTCCAACCCTAAACTTTGATATCCAAAATCAAAGGGTTTGGAAAATCAGATGGGTGTAAAAAACTATATATCATCTATCCACAATTGGGCGCACAGTTTGGATGGTCCAGATTAGCCATATGGAGAGTCATTTATGATCAATACGAGTCACCACCACTTTGAAATATGCATACAACTTGGTGGGAACAGGTGGGCCATACCATCTAAAATCATGTGACAAAATGCTTAAAACATATAAAAGCACTTGGTGGGCCCCACCTGAAAATTTTATGCATTTGAAACTTGGTCTGACTCCTCATCCAAGTGGGACACACATAATGGACAGGCTAGATTTGTGAACCACATCTCAGTGGGCCTAACAAATGATTATGAATATTTTAATGGAGGGTAACCCCTCTCAACTTTTGTATGTGGTGTGGCCCAAAAAAGTCACGGATTGACTTGATTTTTAAGCCCTAGGCCCACCATGGAATGGTGCATCTGAGTGATGGGGTAGATGTGGGCCCACTTTGATTTATATATTGTATATCTATATGATCCATTTATTTTGCCAACTCATTGTAGGATGTGAGCCCAAAAATGAATCATAATCAAATATCAGGTGGACCACACCACATGAAAACAATAGTGATTGGTTATCCATCATTAAAATCATCGTAAGGCTAACTGTACTGTTTTTTTATTTACATGGAGACTATAATTCGTCTTCGAGAGACAATGTTCAACAAGTTCAACTACTGCTACAACAAGGGCAAATACTTCATAGCCATGAAGAATGAATAAATCTTTCTATTTTTATTTATTTATTTATTATTATTTTTTATACGAATAGGATTCCTTAAAATTTCACAAACAAAGGGAGAAATCCGAATTATAAAAGAGATTTCAACATCAAAGCTGGGAAAAAAAGAAGAAGAAATGTGATACCCAAACACCCAAATCTAGATGGACAAAAAACTCATCAAATTCCAAAACAAAAAGATATAAATGAAGAGAAAACATAAACATCAGCTTGATCCAAAACTTCTATGAATGTTATTTTTAATGGTGGACTGAACTTCTATGAATGTTATTTTTAATGACGGACGTTCAGTCCCTACTTTGTAGTCCACTTAAGCTTTTGACCTATCCCATTTTTATTTAATATCTTAAAACAATCTAAGAAAAGTGTTGAACGGTATGGAGAAAGTCAATCCATGAGTTAGGTGAGCCAAGAGCTTAAAAATAAAGTCAATTCATGACTTAGGTGGGCCACACCACATAATATAATGGAGACGGGTTTCCTTAAAACATTCATAATCATATATTGAGTCTGGCTAAATGTGATTCACATATCCAACCCACTCATTATGTGTGTCCCACTTGGATGAGGGGTCAGACCAATTTTCTGCCGAATCCAAAACTCATGTGGGTCCCACCAAGTGCTTTTAAATTTTTTAGGATGTCTTCACATAGTTTTAGATGGTATGGCCCACTTGAGTTTCGTATACAGATTATTTTTGAGATATCTCATAACCTAAAGGGGACACATCAAATCCACGGTATTGATGTTCGACACACATCATGATGGGGCCCACAAAACTTTCTAACATCAATTCTTAAGTTCTCACGAGGTCAGTAAGTTGGGTCACAATTTTTACTAGAAGATTTGGCCCATTTTATATGTCTGGTCCATTCACTCTATTTTACTAATCAATACCCTCAATTTTACTAGTTACTCACCTCAATCAGGCTACATATGAGAAAAGATATTGGGTATACCAAGATTGATCAACAATTTCAGTGAAATTTGATTTAAACATCTGAAGTTATTTACTCTTCAATCTGGACTGATCAGATTGTCCAAAAATGGTTAAATGTTGTTCATAATATCAAAAATATATGAATGAATAGAAAAAACAAACATTGGCTTGATCCAAAACTTCTATGGCCTCCAAGAAATTTTAAATGGTATAGGTTCAAACACACTATTTCCTGTGGTGTGGTCCACTTGAGCTTTGGATATGCTTCCTTTTTGTTCTTTAAACCTTAAATTATCTGTTAACATGGATAAATGGAGTGGATAAAATAAATAAATAACGGTGGACCCCACAGAGTTTACTCTGGTAAACGTAACGAGTAAGTCAAATGTAGTGGAGAAAGGTTTCCTTACAACATTTGTAATCATATATTGGGCCTGTCTAAATGTGATTCACATATCTAACCCACTCATTATGTGTGTCTCACTTGGATGAGGGGTCAGACCAAGTTTTAACCGCATCCAAAACTCATGTGGGCCCCACCAAGTGCTTTTATATTTTTTAGGATGTCTTCACATAGTTTTAAATGGTATGACCCACTTGAGTTTCGTTTACTGATGATTTTTGAGATATCTCATAACCTAAAGGGGACACATCAATTCCACGGTGCTGATGTTCGACAGACATCATGATGGGGCCCACAAAACTTATTAACATCAATTCTTACTAACATATGAGAAAGATATTGGGCATACAATATTGATCAACAATTTCAGTGAAATTTGATTTAAACATCTGAAGTTATTTACTCTTTAATTTAAATTGATTAGATTGTCCAAAAACGATTAAAGGTTCAATCAGTGGGTGTGCCTAATAATTTAGTAATTTTATTTTTCATAAATAAATTTAACATTTTTTTTTCTAAAGGTATATTTTTTTTACTCTTTTAAATAAATATCATTTTTATTATAAAATATTTCAAAAAAATTTAAAATACAAATTTTGAATTTTTATTTGCAAAATCTCAAAAATTTTCTCATATTTTAATCTTTTTCTCAAAAATTTCAAAATGCCAATTTTTCTCTTCAAAAGCATTATTTTGTTCTCAAGATTTTTCTTAAACATATTTAAAATTTCGTAACTTTTCAATATTCTTTTTCATGTGATATTACAAATTATTTAAATATTACCATATATATATATATATATATATATATACACACACACACACACACACACACACACACACACACACACACACATTTAGGTTATAGACAAAAAATTTTAAGAATTAAAACATTTTTACATTATTACTGACGGTTTTTAGCCGTCGGAAAAAATATTTAGGAAAAACACTTTTACCGACGAACTTTTAGTCGATAAAAGTCTTACTGCCAACATTTCCAACATCCGACAAAAATGTCCAAAAATTCGAAAGACCCTTCAACTACGAATATTTTCGTAGGTAAAGAAGGGTTTTACCTACGAAATTATAATTCGTAGGGAAAAGTAAGCTTTTGGATACAAAAGACCCTTCAGCTACGAATATTTTCATAGGTAAATAAGGGTTTTTACCAACAAAATTAAATTTCATAGGTAAAAGTAAGCTTTTCGATTTTTGAAATTCAAAATACCCTTCAGCTACGAATAATTTCGTAGTTAAAGATGAGTTTTACCTACGAAATTAGAACTCGTAGGTAAAAGTAGACCCTTTAGCTATGAAAATGTTCGTAGGGAAAGATCCGTTTTACCATAAAAGCAAGGTTTTGGATTTTAATTTCATAGACCCTTCGAGTACGAATAGTGTCGTAGGCAAAGATGGGTTTTCCCTACGAAATTATAATTCGTAGGGAAAAGTAGGGTTTTCGATTTTTGAAAAATTTAACAGACCCTTTAGCTACGAATATGTTCGTAGGCAAAGATGGGTTTTACCTACGAAATTTAATTTCATAGGTAAATGTAAAGTTTTGTATTTTTTGTTGTTTTAAAAGTTCTAAAGAAGCTTCAGCTACGAATATTTTCGTAGGCCAAGGTGGGTTTTTCCTACGAAATTAGAATTCGTAGGAAAAAGTAAGGTTTTCGAAAATTTAACAGACCCTTTAGCTACGAATATTGTCGTAGGCAAAGATGGGTTTTACTTACGAAATTCAATTTCCTAGGTAAATGTAAAGTTTTCGATTTTTTATTTTTTTGAAAAGTTCAAAAGATGCTTCTGCTATCAATATTTTCGTAGGCAAAGGTAAGTGACCCTTTAGCCATGAATATTTTTGTAGGCAAAGATGGGTTTTTAGTAAAGTTTAAAAGACCCTTTAGCTACGAATATTTCCTAGGTAAAAGGAATGTTTTGGATTTTTTATTTTTTCAAAAATTTAACAGACCCTTTAGCTATGAATACTTTCGTAGGTAATGATGGATTTTACCTACAATTACCTACGAAAGTAGATTCTGTAGGTAAAAGTGAGGTTTCTTTTTTTTTTTGAAATTCAACAGAGCCTTCAGCTACGAATATTTTTGTAGGTAAAAGTAAGATTTTCGATTTTTAGTTTTTTTAAATATTCAAAAGACCCTTTAGCTACGAACATTTTCATAGGTAAATATGGATTTTAGCTACAAAATTTGATTTTGTAGGTAAAAGTAAAGTTTTCCATTTTTTGTTTTTTTAAAATCAAAATACCTTTAGCTATGAATCATTTCGTAGGTAAAGAGGGCTTTGAGCTATGAAATCAGATTTCGTAGGTAAAAGTTGTGGAAGAAAAATTCAAATGACCCTTTAGCTACGAATATTTTCGTAGGTAAATATGGGTTTTACCTATGAAATTTGATTGTGTAGGTAAAAGTAAATTCAAAACACGTTTTCAATTTCTTGGTGTGGGCGAAAAATTCAAATGTCCCTCTAGCTACGAATATTGTCATAGGTAAAGATGAGTTTTACCTACGAAATTAGATTTTGTAGGTAAAAGCAATGTTTTCAATTTTTGGTTTGGTTGAAAAATTCAAAAGACCCTTTCGCTACGAATATTTTCATAGGTAAATAAGGGTTTTACCTACGAAACTTAATTTCGTAGATAATAGTAAATTTTTGGATTTTTTGTTTTTTTGAAAAATTCAAAACCCCATTTAGCTACGAATATTTTCGTAGGTAAATATGGGTTTTACTTACGAAGTTAGATTTCATAGGTAAAAGTAAAGTTTTCAATGTTTTGTAAGTTGAAAAAGTCAAAAGACCCTTTATCTACGCAAATTTTCATAGGTAAAGATCGCTTTTACCTACGTAATTAAATTTTGTCGGTAAAAGTAGGCTTTTACCTATGAAAATTATTTTCGTCGGTAAAAGTCATCTTTACCTACGAAAAATAATTTCGTAGGTAAAAGTTTCGTAGGTACAAACCATATTTCTTGTAGTGATTGTGATGGAAAACTCAAGTGGCCCACAATGCATGAACATGGAGGTTTTAGGTGTAAATTTACATTGTTCCCGTTGACATGATCACCCATTTAAGTTTTCTACCAGGCTGATCTCTTGTATTTACCATGTAACGGTTATCACCTAATGGGTGGAGTGGATTTCACATGCATGTACAATACAGTGAACGTCCAAAGAACTTGGACTGGGTAAAACACGTACCACAGATGGGTCCTGCCATACCTACTCTCCATTAAATAAAACATAACTTTTACCTGTATAAAATAAATCTGCTAGGGTACGGAACGTCACGTTACCCTGATTTTTTTTAATAGGAGAAAGGGACACTGGTGGCGACGTCTTAGTAATCTCTTCGGCGTGGGAAAAAGAGATTCTCAAGCGATCCAGTGAATATCTTGAGTAAATGTATTCGAAGCACACGTGCCAACATGATTCAAGTGTGAGAGACTTAGCATGGTTGATTTTTTGGGCGAATCATGTTAGAAGTTGCAGATTTAAGTAGCCCAAATATTTTCTCTGTAAAAATCTTCACTGCATCTAAAATGGACAAATATTATTGTCATTAATTACATTTTTATTGAAATGTGCCTATCATCGGGATTAGGGGGCATTAATTTTGTAGGTGGGCAGTGACTTGAATATTGTATAGACCTTTATTGATACTTGATTGTTTGAACGCCCACGTGCAACACGCAGTTTCTTTCAGCTTTAAAGGTGTTTTACCTAAATACCCTTAAGGCTTGTCGGTGTCCCACCTTTTTTAAAGTAAGTTTTCATACTCAAAGCAGTTTTTTGTATTTTTCATAGGACGAAAACGCCAGCATGGCCGGAGATAAGAAGGGGTAGCATTTTAGGCATCCAAGTGAGTTGGAACTGAAAACTCATATGATCTTCCTTACTATCATGTCCAGCGGAAACTGTCACCTCCAAAAATTGAATTATTTTTCTTATTTTTACCAGTTTTGTTTTCTTTCTTTCTTTCTTTATTTATTTTTTTAAACCTGTTTTGCTTAAATGAATTTGTTTGAAAAAAAACTTACCACTACAAGTATTACACTTTTAGAAGATGAGATTCTTATACTTTAAAAAAAAAAATCCTACTTAGATTATGCTTAGAAGATGGAATCTTCATCATTGTATAAACGATTTCAACGAACGAAAAATTGGCTAATAGGAGTTATGAGCATTTTTGTGGGACCACGTAATGTTGGAAAAACTACAATTGTAATTTATATAGAACTACGATTATAAGTTTGGCTCACTTTTGAAAGGTTAAATGGTTTCAAATAAAATTATTCCAAAGCCATTTAAAATTTCGTCGAATGATCTTTACAATGAACATAAGATCATCTTAATCCGATCTATAACAAGGGAGCAATGACCATTTTCGTGGGACCACGCATTGTTGGAAAAGCTGCGATCGGAGCTTTCATCCAAATCACAATAACTATTTTAAGTCCACTTTTAAAAGGTTAACTTACTCCAAATGCAATGATTCCAATAACTATTTCAAGTCTACTTTTAAAAGGTTAACTTACTCCAAATGCAGTAATTCCAAAGTCAGTTGAAATTTTATTGAAACATCTTTACAACAATCATAAGATCACCTTGATCCAATCTAAAACGAGGGAATTATAATCATTTTCATGGGACAACGCAATATAAGAAAAACTATGATCGAGGCTTTATCTAAACTACGACTGTAATTTTGGGTCACTTTGAAAAAGTCATACAATCTCCAAATGTGATTATTCAAAAGCTATTTCAAATTTCATTAAATTATCCTTTTAATGGGCACAATATCACCCCAATCCAACTTGTAACGAGAGAGTTATTAATCTTTTTGTAAGACCACGTGATGTAGAATAAACCACAATTATAATTTTGTCAGAACTATGTTGTACGTTTAGGCCCATGTTAGAAAGTTCAAACAGTCTCCAAATGAGATGATTCTAAAGTCATTTGAAAGTTCGTCACATTTTGTTTCTAATGAGCATAGGATCGCCCCAAATAGGCCTATAACGAGGGAGTTATGTCCATTTTCATAGAGACCACACATGCAAGAAAAACCACAATTGGGGCTTCGTCCAAACTGCAAAGCTATTTTAGGCCCACTTTTAAAGGGTTAAATGATATCTGAATATGATGATTCCTGTTAATGTAGAAATCTAGTTAACTGTTGTTGGACATTCGAATACCTGCGCACAAATAGAGGTGTACACGAATCGAGCTAGCTCGGTTAGTGTTGAGGGTCAAATATTGCATATTAGACCCTAGTTATTGCATGGATTTACGAACATGGTACTGTTTAACGACCCAATTTATTCGTGTTTATGCTGCAATGTGTATTTACGAGCTTGGACTGAAACAGGGTGCTAAAAGCATGAATTTAACGCTCAGAATTCACCAATGTAAGGGAAGGACCCCAGGGGACCGAGATCGATGGATTTACATGCCAGAGATCTGAGAAAATCAAGAAACTGAAGCTCAAGTGGCCTAAAAGACGTCCAAAATGCAAGATCACAGGGTTCCTACTATCCGTTCGGTTCAAAACTTCATATATGGCCTGAAGACCACAAATTAATTATACTCGACGAATTTCAGCTCCCGGATGCCTGTGGAAGTGACCCAACGGACAAATTAGCCCATAAAACAGTGGTTTGGGGCCCGCCTTATATTTGGATATGGTTCACTTTTGGTCCCAACTATTAAAATGAGCTGAGAAAAGAGATGGTCGGAGCGGATTTATCAAAAACATCAAGGTGGACCCTACATGTATGGTGCGAGTGCACAGCTATGGTGCACTGCATTGTGGGCCCCACTCATCATCTGGTTTGATGATTCGAACCATTCACTTGTCTCGGGAGGTGGTGAAAGGGGCCTAGCTATATGCCCTAGAGGGGGGGGGGGGGGGGGGGGGGGGGGGGGGGTGAATAGGGCAATGCTAAATAAAACTAAAACAACGGAATAATAAAAGAAATAAAGCATAATGCTGAATTGAAAGTAATCTCAATAGCCTAAAATAAAGAGAATGATACTATATCAGTTCTAAGGACAACCTTACATTAAAAACCAAAGGTTTAAGGTAAGACAACCTTATTTCTAGAACGTCCTTTGTATCACAAACCAATGAGGAATAAAAAGCAAAGAAACCAAAATAACTTGCAGAAATAAATCCTAAGTTATTACAACATTCCCCACACTTGCTTGGAATAAAAAGATTACAACATTCATCCACGAATACAATCCACAAAACTGAATGAATAAAGGAATGAAAGAATAAAGCACATCCACAACACAACGATATATAGTGGTTTGCCTGTGTGTACACCAACTATTATCCAACAGCCACACAAAATGCTACTCCACTCCTAATATCCTCACACAGGGGATATTAGCATGCACTATCAAAATAGGTTTCACAGGTTCACCTAAAACCTTCACAATTGTGTCTTTAATCTCGGGCTTACACAATCCAAAAATCCACACAATCTGAGTTTTCTGGCTCTCCTCAGATAACCAATACAATGAGATTTTTCTGACAAATCTCAAACAAAATCAACGAAAGTAAATTACACAAATGTAAAATACCTGAATCTCCTTTTGAAGTAGCTCGGTAGAACCAATGGGAGTAGAAGTTCGATTCAACGTTCAAAGTCCAATACTCACTTTAAGAATGGTTCTAAGTCTAATTGATTTTAAATCAAAAGGGCTAGTTCTATTTGATTTTGAATCTAAGAAGAAAGAATATCAGAAATTCTCCTTTTCAAATAAGATTGAAATGTAGATCAAAATCAAATATTAAACAAGCTAGCAAAAGGAATATTAAATGAGTACAAAGTAGCTTAAAACAAACACAAACTTATCTCAGAGTATAGCCTAAAGATTGCTTGAATAGAATTGAATTGAATTATTAAAACTCTGAAGTTCATGCTCTATTTATAGCCTAAAAAATTTCATTTACGACTGGTCTTAGGATCCTAGGACTGGTCGTAGCTTCAAAGATTTTCAAAGATTTCCGCGGGATAAAGATTTGCTATTCCACGACCGGTCCTGGGTAGCCTACGACCGGTCGTGGGCCACCTACGACTGGTCGTAGGTCACCTAGACCGGTCGTAGGACCCCCAATTTAGTTGCTAGAGTTTGAGTCATAGGGCTAAGACTGGTCGAAGGACAAGTCGTACAGCTCACAGGACTGGTTGTAGGACAACCAGAAATATCTAAAAAACTTTAATAACCTATGACTGGTCCTGAAAAACTTAAGACTGGTCGTAGAAGATCTAGGACTGGCCTTGAAGTCCCTAGGACTGGTCTTAAAACAGCCCGAACAAGCATATTAAAATATATGAATTATGTATCTAAAATGTCCTACAGTAAAGCCTATCCTAAGGTCAATTTAAGGTCAAAAAAACCTTAAAAGTGAGATGGACATAAATAGTCTGTATACTCAGATGACCCTTAAGAGAAGCTTGAGAGTTTACGAATCTTGTTGTAGGCCTTCTTGAGCTTGAACTTGACTTGACAAAGTCTTCTACTATACTTGAACTTGATTGTATCTTGAACATGCATACTTGAAGACTTCTATTCTTGAATTCTTCATTCATGACTTGAAACTTTCTTCATTTAAGTTCTTGTCTTAAAATGCGATGTCTTGAAGCAATGAATAGTCTCAAACATGAAACACAAGAAATACAAGACATATATATAGATTTTGGCACTACAAAATTTGACAACCAAAGGGATATAAAATCATAGCACTTACAGGTGGCCACGACCCTCACTTAGGTGACCTTTCGAGACCATGTAAGCCATTGAAAAATCCTATCTGTTAAATGTAATATGGACAACATATTAGACGAGCTCGTGGGCCACACCGAATTTGCTCTAAAAACACTCCTCATACGGTTTTTCGTCCTAAGACCAATGGACGGAGTGGATTTTTCACATGGCTTCAATTAGAGGGTCAATGCACATCACACCGTCACTGCGCCGCTTTTGTTTCGCAACAGAAGCTGCGGGTGATCACTATGGGCCCCCACTCATTGTCCATATAGCCAATCAGAGTCATCCATTCGAACTTGTCAAGGATTTTAACTAAGATGTAGGTGACCTCTTACTGGGACACTCCTGACAGTGGCCATGAACTCTCAGATTATCTGTTTCGTCGCTGAATGATGAATCAAGGTGGGCTGCATCAACAGACGACCAAAACCGACCATCTCCTGTCGAAATTTCGAGGAGAAGCTGGTGAGCGGAGTGATCTCCTGTCTGAACTCAAGAATGGGCCCCACCGGGAAATCATTGTAAGAAATCTATTCCTGCTGCGATTTGGACTGCGAAGAGAGGACGGTTCATCCGACTCCAACCGCACCACCATTCCTTTTCTATAAAAGGAAGTAAGAGAGAGAAAGAGATCTGCATCATTAGCATGTGGAGAGAGAGATAGAGAGAGAGCAAGAGACAGGGAGTAGTCTCTTTTATTTTTCTGTTTTATTTTTTCCTTTCTTTTAAGGTGTAGCCTAATCATGTTGATGGGCTAAATCTCTTAGCTAAAGCTAAGAGGTGAAGGTTGTAGCTTGATTGAAGTGTTAGCTTTGATTTGATTTATGTTTATTGAACTCTCAAAGATTCTAGTTTGATTATAAGGAATGTTTTTAGTTTTAATGTTTTGTTGTGACTCAAATTACAATAGATTTGTAATAGCTTGAGATATTCTCTTTTCATGTATTGAGATTATGAACTCGGGACTCTATTGTTCACCATCGTCTCATGGGCATGGTTAGGTGACGGAATCACTTCCAAATTTACACCAATCGTATCTGTTAATGATTAGATCCATGAGAAGTTCAGAGATCTAACAAGTCTCTTCTTACTAATTGGATAAGATATGACTCTGATTCCAGTTGTATCCCTAAATCAATGCAAGGTAGCTTTTCAATTGCTACAAGTGGATCCTTGGCACCCTAGTTTCCACCTTTATTTTTATTAGTTTTTAATTAATCTATTCATAATTATTTCCTTAATTTCATTTAGTTTAGATTTCATCTTAATCTAGTTCTAGTTCTACTTAATTTCAGATTATGTATAGGTTTCAGTCCCTGTGGATTTAACCTCAGTCTTACCGAGTTTATTACTACATTACAACCCTATACTTGGGGTGTAAACAAGTTTTTGGCGTATGTTGAGGATTAACTATTGCATATTAGACCCCATTTATTACCTAAATTTACGAATATGGTACTGTTTAATGACCTAATTTAACTGTGTTTGTGCTACAAGGTGTATTTATGAGCTTGGACTGAAACTGGGTGCTAAAAGCATGGATTCAACGCTTAGAATTTACCAAGGCAAGGGAAGGACCCCAGGGGACCGAGATCGATGGATTTACACGCTAGACATTCGAGAAAATCGAGAAACTGAAGCTCAAGTGGCCTGAAAGACGTCCAGAATGTAAGATCACAGGGTTCCTACCATCTGTTCAGTTCGAAACTTCATACATTGCCTGAGGACCATAAATTAACCGTACACGACGAATTCCAGCTCCTGGATCCATGTAAAAGTGACCCAATGGACAGATCAGCTCATAAAACAGTGATTTGAGGCCCGCCTTATATCTGGATATGCTTCGTTTTTTGTCCCAACTATTAAAATGAGCTGAGAAAGAGATGGTTGGAGCGGATTTATCAAAAATATCAAGGTGGACCCTACATGTATATATGGTGCGAGTGCACAGAAGGTGCACAGCTGCGGTGCACTGTACCACTGGGGTTGGTCAGCGAGTGCTGACCCGACCCTGCTTTTGCTTGAGAACAGCGTCCGCACCATGCAGACGTTGATTTGCATTGTGGGCCCCACTCATCATCTAATTTAATGATCCAAACCATTCACTTGTCTTGGGAGGTGGTCACGACGCTCACTTAGGTGACCTTTCTAGACCATGTAAGCTATTGAGAAATCCTAGCAATTAAATGTAAGATAGATGAGATATTAGATAAGCTCGTGGGCCACACCGAAACTGCTCCAAAAACACTCCTCCCTGGACGGTTTTTCGTCCTGAAACCAATGGACAGAGTGGATTTTCCACCTAGCTTCAATAATAAGGCCAACACACATCACAACATCACTGCATCGCCTATGTTTTGCAACAGAGGCTATGGGTGATCACTGTGGGCCCCCACTCATTGTCTGTATAGCCAATCAGAGCCATCCATTCGAACTGGTTGGGGATTTTAACTAATATGTAGGTGACCTTTTGCTGGGACACGCCTGACAGTGGCTGCGAGCTCTCAGATTATCCGTTTCATCGCTTAATGATAAATCAAGGTGGGCCGCATCAACGGACGACCAAAATCGACCATCTCCAGTCAAAATTTTGAGGAGAAGCTTGTGAACGGAGTGGATCTCCTGTTTGAAATCAAGAATAGGCCCCACCGAGAAATCAACGTAAGAAATCTATTCCTACTGTGATTTGGACTGTGAAGAGAGGACGGGTCGTCCGACTCTAACCACACCGCCATTCTTTTCTATAAAAGGAAGTAAGAGAGAGAGATCTGCATCATCAGTGTGTGGAGGGAAAGAGAGATAGAGAGAGCGAGAGACAGGGAGTAGTCTCTTTTATTTTTCTATTTTATTTTTTCTTTTCTTGTAAGGTGTAGCCTAATCATGTTGATGGGCTAAGAGGTGAAGCTTGTAGTGTGATTGAGGTGTTAACTTTGCTTTGATTTATGCTTATTAAACTCTTAAAGATTCTAGCTTGATTATAAGGAATGTTTTTAATTTTAATGCTTTGCTTTGACTCAAATTACAATAGATCTGTAATAGCTTGAGATATTCTCTTTTCATGTATTGAGATTGTGAACTTGGGAACCCTGTTGTTCACCATCGTCTCATGGGCATGGTTGGATGATAGAACCCTTCATAACTTTCACAATTCTCTCATGATTGGCTGTGAGATTGGTAAATTATTATTGGTTAACATAGTCTCTTGGGCATGGTTATGTGATGGAATCACTTCCAAATTTGCACCAATCATATTTGTTGATGATTAGATCCATGAGAAGTTCAGAGATCTGACAAGTCTCTTCTTACCAATTGGATAAGATAGGATTCTGATTTCAGTTGTATCCCTAAATCAATGCAAGGTAGATTCCCAATTGTTATAAGTGGATCCTTGGCACCCTAGTTCCCACTTTTATTTTTATTAGTTTTTAATTAATCTATTCACAATCATTCCCTCAATTTCATTCAGTTTAAATTTTATCTTAGTCTAGTTCTAGTTGTACTTAATTTCAGATTACGTACAGGTTTCAGTCCTTATGGATTCGACCTCAGTATTACTGAGTTTATTACTACATCATAACCCTATACTTAGGGTGTGAATAGTTAGCTCACTCGACTCAACTCGAAAAAGCTTGATTCGACTCAGTTCGAAGATGAGTTTGAACCAAGTCGAGCTGATTTTTTGAGCTCAAAAATGAGTTTAAGTCGAGTTCGAGCAGGCCCTAGCTCGACTCAACTCGGATCAAATCCAGCTCGAATTGAACTCAGATCAAACCAGTTCGGTGACTCGCTTACTTTGCCATTGATGTTGCTCACCAAGTGTTTGATAAAATGACTCAGTGAAGTATGGATGGTGGCAAGGAAGGTATGTACATGAAATAAATACCTTTTTTTTTCTTAGTTTTTCTTGGATTTTATGTTGCTTAGAAGGTGTTTGAAAAAATACCAGTAAAACCATTGCGTTTATTTCACATACAGAAGAATTTTGAAGGTGCAGTCCATGTGTTTGTAGAAATGACTCAATGGCGAACTCGGCTTGATCTTGGCCCGAGCTACTGACCGAACCGAGCCGAGTCGAGCTGACCAGTTAGGCTTAAGGGCCGAGCTGAGCCGAGTTCGAGCTAAGGTCAGCTAGTGGCCGAGCCGAGTTGAGCTGAGGCCAGCTCGACTCGATGTACATCCCTACACATAAGGAAGACAACGGAGACCCTGGCTATAACAGAAGACCCTCAGATGCCTAAGTTAGAATCAAGCAAGCTATGTTTAATAGAACTTAGGATTTTTTGGTGTGATTTATGCGTACATTTCACTATTAGAAATGCTCTTATTTATAGCTGAAAGGTGTGGTGGCGTATATGGTAATCTCTCTACTTAGCAGGTGCATATTGTAGAGAGAATTTTATCCCGGGCGTGTTGAAGTTATCTTCTGAGATCTTCACCAAGTTCTCGGATAGATCTTCTGCAAAGATTTTAGTGTCGCAGTTATTTTTCGAGATCTTCGTCAAAGATTTCAAACAGATCTCTTGTATTTATGGTGAACAATATTGGTCATCACTTGATTGATGGAGTGAATTTCACATATCCACCATGGTGAGCCCAAAGAGCTTGGACTGTGTAAAACAGGTGAATACCTGCCCTCCATTAAATAAAATGTTATTGGGAGATATCTGCCTGTGTTTTGGTCAATATTTGAAAATCCTCCTACTTTTTAAATTATTTAAAGTAATGCACCTACTTTTTGAAAAGACGGTGAGTAAATGAAGGCTGATGATGTCATTATCTACCTCTATTGTTTGCGGACAGCAGGCAAAAGAGTCCTAGAGCGCATCATTATAAATATAGTTGATCGAAACTACCCAACCGTTTTGTATACTCATTTTAGGCCATGAGCCAAAAGAATGAGGTAGATATGAATTGAAGGTGGGCTTTAGGAAGGTTTTAATGGTGGGTAATCTTAGAATTGTAAAATAAATTTGGTCCACTTGAGCATTGGATCTACCTTATTTTGGAGGTCATAACTTAAAATGATATGAAAAAATGGATGGATGATGTGAATTTTTCGCAAAGCCATGGTGGGCCTCACCTAGCTTGCCACCCTGTGAAGTGGAGTGGAGTAGGTGCGACTTGGCATAAGCCAACACGGTGCAACCCTAATAGTGGGGCCCACCACAAAACTGAATGTAGGATAAAAAATATCAGCTTGATTTAAAAATTATTTGGTCAACCAGAAGTTTTTAATGGTTAAACACTGCTATTGTTTCTTGTGTTTAGGTCCATCTAAAATTTAAATTTACTTAATTTTTAGGCCATGCTCCCAAATGATCTGAAAATACAGATGGACAATGTGGATATACAATATAGAAATAAGGTAGGCTCCACAGTCAGGCAGTACCGTGTACATTGAGACGAGGGTGGCACCTAATCCCCTCCCTCTCATGGTAATGCTGCCAATAGCGAGGTGACTACTGGATGGTGGTCTGTGTGGCCTAACAAGATGTTTTATACATACCAACTAGCTATTATGGACAATTATTTTAGGGCGTGAGCCAAAAACTGATGTAGATGTCTCAGGTGGACCCCATCACAAGAAAACAATGGAGATTGAACTCCCACCGTTAAAAACTTCTTAGGGCCCACTATAATGCTTATTTTACATCCAACCTATTGATTAGGTCACACGGAGTAGGATTAAGGGAAAATAAAAATATCAACTTATCCAAAACTCATGTGGCTCCCTAGAAGTTTTTAATTGTAGACGTTAAATCACCACTGTGGTGTGGTTTGCTGAGATTTGGATCTGCCTCATTTTTGTGATAACGCGCTGTAATGAGTTGAAAATAAAAATGGACGGTGTGGATATATAATTGGTACGTTAATGTGGGCCACGTGTTCCAGACAATACGGTGTTGGATGAGATAGGCGCTGCACTTATTCCATTCTCCTCACTCTGCGAGAGTCGTCGGCAATTACAGTCAACCGATGTGAGTTTGAATGTCATCCCACTGTACATAGGGTACATCACAATGTTTGGAATAAATTCACCCTACCTATTTGTTGTGTTTCGGTAGATCATGTTAAGATATTCCACAAAAAATTCAGGCAAATCTAAAGCTCAAGTGAGCCGCATGAATGGAAATAGTAGAAAAGGGGTTGCCTAATGTTTAAAACTTTTTGGGCTCTAAAGCAATCGAAACTGCTCATAAAGTCGCCCAGCGGCTCATAAGGTCATTACTACCTTAACGAACTTAAAAGAACAAAAATATTAGCTGGATCCAAAGCTATTGCAGCTCCATGAATGTTTCAATGGTGGCCATACAATCTCTACTGTTTTATGTTGTGTGGCTTACTTAAGCTTTAGATCTACCTCTTTTTTAATTTATATTATAAAATGATTTGGCAAAACATGTGGACAGGGTGGATTTCTCACAAACACCATAATGGGCCTCACCTAGCTTGGGCTTCTAGAATATTGACAGCCACTCTTTCTACTACAGTACATATTTTTAAATGAAGGTATTTTAGCTTTTATAAAATACATTTTTAACCGTATGCGATCGCAGCTACAATGTCAGGTGGTTAAATTGATAACTGAGAAAAAGGGTAGTTGCGGATTACTTTAGATATTTTAAAAGCAAGCATTTATTAACAAATAAATTAGAAGACAGGCCGATTTTTATTAATGACTCTTAAATAAAATATGACTTTTACCTATACTACCAGCTCCACTCCACCTTCTTGACAGCCCTCTCCTTCCTTCTGCCCTGAATTTTTTAGTATTTGGAGAAAGAGAGAGTGTTAGCACGAGCTAGTAATCTCTTCGGCATGTGAAAAAAGAGCTTTTCAGGTGATCTGCTGAACGTCTTGAGTAAATGTATACTAATTGCATAAGCACACGTGCCAGCATAATACAATTGTGAGAGATGTAACATCATCATGTTAAAATAGTAGGCTGCACTTTTAAGTAGCCCGAATTTCTATATAAAATGTTCCAAATAGCATTGGCATTACATATTTATTAAACTGCGTGATCATCATGTTTTGGGGCCATCGAACTTACGAGTGGGCCCCATTCGTTTAATGACCAGGATCGTATGTAGACTTTCTTTAGTGATACTTGTTTGATATTCAATAGTTGTATGCCCACGTGCAGCATGCGGTTTCAACTAGTTTTAAGCAAAGGAAGCCGGCGGAAGTTCTCCCATGCATCTATGGAGCCGCCTACTCTCTTCTTTTTATCTTAATCTTATGCACGTTTGTTTTCGAATCTCCCATCTAACCACCTATCTATTAGTCTATTTCCGGAAGTTCTCCAATGCATTTATGGAGCCGCCTTCTCTCTTCTTTCTATTTTCTTCACATTTGTTTTGGAATTTTCCCATATAGCTTTTCAAGAATCATGCATTCAAGCAAAACGCAAGTTATGCAAATGTAGAGAAAAAGTAGCCTTTTTGACGTGGACAAACGGTAAACAAAGGAAATATTTTGTCGTTAACTTGTATAAATGGTAGACTTGCCGCTACACCTATACCCGAAGGCATGCATATAATTCTACAGGGCTCACCTTTTTGTATGCGTGTGATCGACTCCGTCCATCCATTTTTCAATCAGATTTCAGACCATGAGCCCAAAAATTGGCCAGATCTGAAATACAAATGACCCTGCCATAAAAACACATTAAAAACATGTTGGGGCCATGGAAGTTTGGATCAAGCTGAATTTGTTACTTCCCTTCATTCATGCCTGTGTGGCCTTATCAACAGCTTAGGTGGCCCTGATAGGCCTAAAAAGTTCCGGACGGTGAGTGTGAAAACATGGGAGGGGGATTGCATACTGCTTAGGTGTAAAAGCATGGGATGCGGATTGCCGGCCGCGGCTTTGGTGGATCTGGGGATGGGCCGAAGTGGGTGGGTGGTATCCCTGACTGTAGGGCCTACCTTGATGTATGTGCCTAATATCCATGCCGTTCATCCGTTTTAAAAAATTATTTTAGTGCATGATCTCGAAAATAAAGCGGATCCAAATCTCAGGTGGATCACATACAAGAAACGATAGTAATCAATCGTAAAAAATTTGTGGGCCACAAAATTTTTGGATCAAGCTGATTTTCATGTAGTCTCTTCATCCAGGTTTGTGTGATGTTATTAATAGGTTGGATGAAAAATAAAAATTCCGGTAACCCCATGTAATTTTTAATGGCAGGGATTCAATAACAACTATTTTTTGTGGTGTGGTTTGCATCAGATTTTGATATGGTACATTTTTGTGTTCATGTACTAAAATGAACTTTCAAAATGGATGGTCAGTGTGGATGTAAGGGCCCGTGTGGCCAGGCGGATTAGAAGGGATTGGAAGTTAAATCTTGAGATTGGTCGGGCGTGCCAAACAGACTGGGTGATCTGATCCCAGGATATAGCAATCCCATGGATCTTAAGACAATCCATCGACAACACCATCATTACCTTTAAATTCCATCCATTCCACCCTAATCCGTTCAAATTTGCCTAGGACGTGTTTGGTTTGAGGGATTGGAAGGGATGAGAAGGTTTAATCCCGAGATTGGCCGGTGTGCCAAACAGACTCAATAAAACAATCCCATGGATCTTAAGACAATTCACTGACAACACCATCATTACCTTGAAATCCATGCCATCCACCCTAATACCATTCAATCCCTTCCAATCCACCCGGCCAAACGAGCCCTAAGGAACATACATCACAGTGGCAGTACCAACGGACGAATTTCCTACTAAAGCTTTTCCAAGTAGGTTCTTGCCTAAGTTAGGTAGGACCACCTTGATTTATTTGAGAAATCCACCGTATCCATCTGTTTTGTGGGATCATTTTAGGACATAGGACCAAAAGTGAAGCAGATCCAACTCGAGTGGGCCACACAAGAGAAAACAATGGAGAAGGATATGCCCATTGTTGAAACCTTCTTGGGCTTTACCTTGATGTTTATATGCCATCCCAACTGTTTATAAGGTCATTCCCGTTGGGATGAACTGAAAACATAAAAAGCCTTAATTAGCCTAATACAAAACGTTTGTGGCCAAACTAATGTTTCAACTTTGGTTACTCAAGCCTCATTGTTTTCTCTTGTGTGGCCCACTTGCGTTATGGATTTGCCTCATTTTTAGTTGCATATCCTAAAATGGTCTAAAAAATGGATGGACGGGGTGGATTTCTCACAAACATCAAGTTGGGCTATGCCCAACTTCCCAGCGAAGGCTTTCTAAGAAGTCCTTGTCTCCACCGTACGGTGCTCTATTTTGCTCTATTTTCCCCTCCATGATGTATATTTTTATCCATGTTGTCCATCCATTTTTCAAGATCATTTTAGGGTGTGAGCCCAAAAATGAGGGTAATTTTATTATTTTAAAAATAAAATTACTCAATCAGCACAATGCTCAATTGCTCACCAATTTTCATGAGAACTTTTTGAGAACTCATCTCACATAATATGAGCCCAAAATCTAAATGGTCCACAAGATGCAGCACCCTGTTAAACTCTTAGAGCCCAACTGTTATCCTTGGGTTCAATTAGCAAGCAGGTCAATGTCTATCGTTGTAGACCTTAAGTGACTTTAAATATTTTGAAGCATATGTTTATTCAAGAATAGCCTTAAAAGTAGGGAGCTATACGGGAAAATCTCCTTTTTTATATTCATTTTGGTAGAATGTACGCTTCCATATGGGAAAATCTCGTTTTTTTATATACATTGTAGTAAAATGTCCGATCGTAACCAGCTAAAGATGCATGGTACTTTTCCAGATTGAACCATCTAAGTAAATTCGTTATAAGTATACATGCACACGTGCTAATGTGATACATGTGTAATTTTGGTATCCAATAGTATTAGGATTTTGATATACATACAACATGAATTAAAAGTTTTTGAAAAATCTAAATTTAAACACATAATTAGCCTTATGGATCCATATCTAGATATTATCAAGTTTTTAAAAACATTAAACAATTGAAAATTTTACTAATAAAATTACCTCTTTAATTGATACTATAAATTAAACTACTGAACAACGATACTAATCCTCAAGAGTAGATAGGTAAGAGCCAATGCGGTGGCTAAAAGAAGGTTAGACGAGCACACGAGAGCCATCTAAGGGTAGGCCACTCCATGCATGAGAAGAGGAAGGATGAGAGGAAACTCCCTCTCTCTCTCATGCGCACACACACATGCAAGTAGTGGGGACATTCAACTAATCCCTTTGATATAAGATCGGTTATAATGTGGAGTCAGCGTTTCAGGGAAAGACGTATGATTCTCCAACACCCTATAGTCTTTCATATCCTCTACTATGTCGAAGTCGATGACCATGTCTTATGTATAAGCTAATTAGTGGATGATGAATTAATTTTAACCATTCTAATTTTCATCAAGTATGATTAAAATATTTTAATGATTAAAGTGCTAGAAATAACTAAAGCCACCTAATGGATGGTTCCATTCATTAGTTTTAAGTCATGAAAGTGTTCCTAGATAATATAGGTCTCTTGATAGATTATACGGACCTCGTTTATAGTCTAATGCATAGAATAGATCGTACCCATATATGATGTAATGGTCTCAATCTAATAAGCCAAATCATATTACACCAGGAACTCTTTGTCCAAAGATTATTCAAAGCTAGTACACACGTGTGTAAAAGGGCACGTGTATCAATTCGAACCAAGCATAATGGGTTTCTTGATTTAACTACTTAAAGTGATTCATGAATACAAGCATCCAGCAGATCAAATAACACAATCTCACATTGTAGATTACTCACTCTTCCACGTGGTTAGGGCAAAAGCACCAATGTGATCGGTAGATTACTCGCCCTCCCATGTGGTTAGGGAAAAAGCTCCAATGTGAAGTGATCTGAAACACTATTCTAATGGGCCCCACCACGGTGGACCTTCTCAGAAAAATCTCTATTATTCAAGATTCTAGTCAACGGTCTTTGGCCTTAATTTCACCTTTTTTTCCCTCACCAGAATGTGAAGCGTTGCTGCATATCACTTCTAGGGTTGCCTTATGAATTAAAGAAAGTTTTAGGACATGACAGATCCATTGTGGTCCAACAAATCAATAGTCTGGATCACTAAATCATTTGTCCATTTGCACAATCTGAAAATCCAAGTACACCGAGTAGTGTACGCTTCCTCGGTCCGTATTGCATAATTTCTCATGAGTAGTGAAACAATGCGCAATCGAGACAGGGCAACAAGAAGAAGAATCGGATGCTCATCAGCTCGAGGATCTGCACATCATACTCGGGCTCTCAGTTAACACAAGTAAGGCTATATCCCATTGATCTCATCATTGGTCTGGTGGGCCCCCACCGCGGATGAAAAATGCCCCGAAATTCTCCAACATTTAAAGATACTAGCCTATTGAATATGAGCCGTTGTGGCGTTCTTCCACGGAGGAGGTTTTCACGTATGGTCCATCTACAAAAGATCCAACAGATGGACGGTTCGGATTGCTGAATCATGGTCCTAATTGATAAAGCATGTGCCTATTCATGTCCCCACATGCTTGTGTATGTTTTTTCACCAATTGAAAGTTCGGCACTGCATCCATCTGCTGTGTCTACGGAGAAAGTCCAGTGCTGCAGATGTCTTCCAACATTGAACGGCGTTTGGTGGGAACCCAATCAGCATATTTAAAAACGTGATTCGAAATGGGTGTCATGATTCCAGCCACCATTGTTGTATGGTATTATTATAAACACACCCTCTGATTTTACTTTTTACAGATACCTCCCTCCATTATGCAGATTTGTGGTCAACTCTCCCACGCGACCATCGTGTTTATTAGATCACTTAACTTTGAGCAATTGACTATTTCATCCCAATCTCATTGGCAGCTAGTTGTACATGTATTGGCCCACCGCAGTGCCTGTATGCCATCCCACCTGTTAAGCGTGCTCACTTCCCTACGAAGATGGGACACTCTAAAAATTAGGCTGATCCAATCATCAGACGGCCCACTACATGTATTTGGAAGTTTTGGGTGGTTAATGAGACATTCTATGGTGTGGCCCACATGATAATTAGATAGGTCTGATTTTGAGCATCTGATATTTATGGAGTGATAGTGACGGATGGGTTGGATATGCTTTATACGTAAGGGTGGGACCCACACGCAAGCCAAGCGAACTCCTCAAGATGAGGGTACTGCTATTATATGGTACGAATTTCCTTTAACATCTCTAAAGCCGCAAGGTGTTTACAATTACAGCTATCCCTTGTTATATAGACCAGCTTGGGTTACAGGAGTTCACCAGCAACCTCCCTTTTCCTTGTAATAAACCAATCATGGGTTCTTTAGGAGCCCAGAGACCTCATGTGGTATGCATCCCATACCCAGCCCAAGGCCACATCAATCCCATCCTACAACTAGCCAAACTCCTCCATTTTAGAGGCTTTTACATCACCTTTGTCAACACCGAGTTCAACCACCAGCGCCTGGTGAGGTCTAGAGGCCCGGACTCTGTCAAGGGCTTTGATGATTTCCGATTCGTAACTATACCCGATGGACTACCAATGCTCGATCAAGACCGCACACAAGACATCCCAGCCCTATGCGCTTCCATTAGGAAGAACTGCCACTCTCCATTCCTCAATCTTTTGAAGAAGATCAACGCCTCGCTGAACATGCCCCCGGTCACCTGCATCATCTCTGACGGCGTCATGAGCTTTACTCTACAGGTGGCTGAAGAGCTGGGCATCCCGGAGTATGTTTTCTTTACACCGAGTGCGTGCGGTTTAATGGGCTACCTTCATTGCAACGAGCTCATTGAAAGAGGCTATATACCATTGAAAGGTACATAACCGGGATCCTTCCTTTGTTAATGATGATGCTTGTTGCAATTTAAGGCCGTGTTTGGCTGCTAAACTGGAGTAAATAGGAATCATTCAGTTCTAAGCCAGAACTTCTCTATGAACGCTAGGGAAGAAAATTACGATTACGTTGTAATTTCAATTGAATACGAGACTACATCCAAACGTCCAGCATGTCTTCTTTAAATAGTTTCCTACCATTTTTGTGTGTTTTGCAGATGAGAGTTACTTAAATAATGGATATCTCGACACTCGAATCAATTGGATTCCAGGGATGAGAGATATTGCACTAAGGGAATTGCCGAGTTTCATTAGAACGACAAATCGTGATGATATCATGCTAAATTATGACTTAGAAAATGTGACGAATGCAACTAGGGCTAAGGGTGTAATCCTCAACACGTTTGAGGATTTGGAAGGCGGCGTTCTTGATGCGATAAGATCCAAGTTCTCATTTCAGACCTATACTATAGGTCCTTTGGTGCTACTTAGTCACCAGATATCCGAAAGCCCATCCAAATCGATCGGATTGAATTTGTGGAAAGTGGATACTAGTTGTATAGAATGGCTGGAGACAAAGGAGCCAAGATCGGTCCTTTATGTGAATTTTGGGAGCATTGTGGTGATGACAGCCTACCAGATGAGGGAGTTCGCTTGGGGGCTTGCGAATAGCAAGCATCCCTTCTTGTGGGTCATTCGGCCAGATCTTTTGATGGGTGAATTGGCAATTTTGCCAGAGGACTTCATTGAGGAGACGAAAGGGAGGTGTCTGCTGGCAGGATGGTGTGCTCAAGAGCAAGTTCTTGCACACCCTTCTGTAGGAGGGTTCCTAACTCATTGTGGTTGGAATTCAACTATCGAAAGCATATGCAGTGGGGTGCCTATGATATGCTGGCCGTTCCTTGCTGAGCAACAGACGAATTGCCGGTTCACCTGCACCGAGTGGAGGATTGGAATGGAGATCGACAACAACAACGTGAAACGAGATAAAGTGGAAGCATTGGTTAGGGAATTGATGGAAGGAGAGAGAGGGAAGGAGATGAAGAAAAAGGCCATGGAGTGGAAGGAGCGTGCTGAGAATGCTACAAAACCAGGAGGGTCTTCGTACGAGAATTTAGACAAACTGTTCAGTGAAATTCTTCTTGATAACTACTGACGACCGTCCTACAGCATGATTTCTTCTCCATCGTTGAAATATGCCTGGGACTTAAGAGCATGTGGCGTGTGCTGATGCACTGCATGTTATTGTTATTGTTTTTAAAATATTTGTATGGGATTATATAAATCCCAAATTTACAAAAGGATTACTTCGCGAATCAAATCAAAATGCCCGTATGTGGTACCGTCTTTTGAGAAGGGATGTTACCAAAGTGGTGGTTCATTGTTTTTCCTTAGAAAGTAATAAAATTACAATTTGTTTTTTTTTTTTTGTTTTTTTGTTTTTTGTTTTTTGTTTTAACTCAGTTAGTATATGTTTGACATCTAGCCTATCAAGCATACATATCCAACCTCTAAAATCACACAAAATAAAAAAAATAATAAAAAATTCTTAACCATCGAATTATTAAACAAGAAGCTCATGCATTTTTATGTTTTTGAGTGGTGTAATTAAATTTTTTTGTCCTTCCGACTATCACCGCTTATTACATCTATTCGACTTCCTAAAATTATCACGCGAGCCTGCAATTCTCCACTAAAATGCTTTATATAAAACAAAAGTGCAGAGCAGGTATTATAATATATAATTTCTCCACCCAAGAAAAGCACTTCCTCATCTTTCTGATCATGGAGGCATTATTTGTATTGAGGATTATTTACGTAATTTATGTTATATATATATATATATATATATATATATATATATATATATATATATATATATATATATATATATCATGTCATATATTAAGGGTTATTTACGTAATTCGAACTTTATGCACACGTCACCTGAGATGAGTTCTCAAAGAGTTCTCAAGCCTTGTGATGATAGAAAATCTCTCTCTCTGAAAGAGAGAAGAGAGAAAGAAAGAGATAAGAAATGGTTCCATGCAGTCGACCTCAGGGGTCTCCCGGGAACTTCCCATGAGGTCAAGCTGTGTGGCCCCACCGTGGTGTGTCAAACATCTACCCCATTAATTAGATGCACCATTCCATGGTGGACCTTGGGCTTAAAATCAAGTCAATCCATGACTTGTGTAGGCCACATCATATACAAAAGTTGAGAGAGGTTACCCTCTCATTAAAATATTCATAATCATTTTTTGGTCCCACCGAGATGTGGTTCACAAATCCAGCCCATCCATTATGTGTGTCCCACCTGGATGAGGGGTCTAACCAAGTTTCAGATGCATCCAAATTTTAGGTGGGCCCCACCAAGTGATTTTATATGTTTTAGTGATGTCTTCACATGATTTTAGAAGGTATGCCCCACTAAGTTCCGTATACAGCTGATTTTATGGATATCCCATAATTTAAAGGGGACCCATCCAATGCACGGGATTGATGTTCAACACACATCACGATGGGGCCTACATAGTTTGACCTTATGGGAACTGTTGAGCGCACCATTTCCCATATATATATATATATATATATATAGAGAGAGAGAGAGAGAGAGAGAGAGAGAGAGAGAGAGAGAGAGAGAGAGAGAGAGAGAGAGAGAGAGAGAGAGAGAGGTTGATCTCATGGGAACTTCCCATGAGGTCTAACTGTATGGGCCCCATAGTGATGTGTATTAACATCTATCCCATCAGCCATATGCACCGTTCCATGGGGCTAGGCCCCGGGCTTAAAAATCAAGTCAATCCATGACTTGGGTGCGCCACACCACATACAACAGTTGAGAAGGTTTACCCTCCCATTAAAACATTCAAACTCATTTATTGGGCCCACCTAGATGTGGTTCATAAATCCAACGCATCGAATGCGTGTGTTACAGTTAGATGAGAGGTTCAAACTAAGTTTTAGTTGCATCCAAAACTCAGGTAGGCCTCGCCAAGTGCTTTTCTCTATTTTATTTATATATTCACATAGTTTTAGATGGTATGGCCCACCTGAGTTCTATGTACAGTTGAATCTTGTAATATCCAATAACCTAAAGGAGACCCATCAAATGCATAATGTTGATGTTTGACATACATCACGATGGGGCCCACACAGCTCGACCTCATGGGAAGTTGCCACGAGGTGACCTAATAGTACCAGTTCCATATATATATATATATATATATAGAGAGAGAGAGAGAGAGAGAGAGAGAGAGAGAGAGAGAGAGAGAGAGAGAGAGAGAGAGAGAGAATTCATCTCATGTGATGTGTACACAAGGTTTGAATTGACCACTACATGAGTCTCCTTATGAAACCTCTAGGGGTCAAAAGTCAGCCTAGCTAAATTTTTAAAAATAAATCAGGTGGGCCATAAAAAATGAGAGGTAATTCCCACCCCTAATTTTCACTGGGCCCATTTGAGTTCCGAAACAACGTAATTCTTTTTCCACTCTTCATTCAAGCTAAATGAATGGCCTAGACTGCATATACACACCAGGTGAGATGAGTTCTCAAAGGAATCTATGTGATCTCAACCATTAACTTTTGACACACAAAGCACCCTTTCCAGCCTTCCGTGTAATGGGGACAGGTAAGACCGTTAGGATCTGATCAGGCTTGCGCTAGTTGAGTTGACACCCAAATCTTAGTCTTCCCACACGTGCCAATGTAGGCTGGATCTGGGTCAGTGTCATTCGTTGGTGGCCCTCTCAATTGTACCATTGTTCAAAAATCAGGCTAGTCACTTCATTCTTAGGTGACCAATCGTCCATTTTCAACTTAAACAACCCTGTGGCCCACCTAATAAGTCTTTCCTGATTATTGGGCTATAGCAAGACAAAGTGGGGCCAACATGATGAAGTGTCCCGTTCTGTCGTTCAAATGGTCCAAACCTGATCTTCTATGAGAAAGGGAGAGAGAGGAACTATAGTTCCAGTGGCCTATGGCCTCCCCAGGAACTATACACCCAAGCTGAGATAAGAGAGCCATCTGGGAAGGCCTCATGCGTTGTGTGGAGCTGGATCTTAACAATTTGGAAATCGAGTGTGACTCCAAATTAATGATCGATGCCCTTTCTAACCCAGTATTCCCTACGTGGACCATCTGGTATTAGATAGTCAGGATTAATGCTCTCATGGCCCATCGGAGAATCAAACTTTCTTCCATTCCTAGGGAGGCAAACTCTCTGGCTGACGCCCTAGCTTGCAAAGCCAGTGACTGTCAATAACCTTAGTCCTACTAGTCCCAGTCCGAGCTCCCCTCTACTGTTAGAGGGCTTTTATTTTTGGATAGAATAGACTTAGGCAATTTAATAAAGGGTTAACCCTCCTTTTCTCTCACGGTAGGTGGTAGGTATCGCTGTTCTTTTGTTTTTGTTTGGCAGCAGCACCTGAATCTTTGTATAGCCTCTTGCATTAATGAAATTTTCCTTTAAAAAATAAAAATAAAATAAAAGTTCCAGTGGCCATCAAGGGGATAGGATTGATGTATAGTTATTAAATGTGCAGTTGAAAGAAAAAGTTTGCAGTCCAAATTCACTGAGAAGAATCAGATAGTTAAGATGTTTACCATGTGTACCATGGACGTACGAGGGCCCAAACGCCCTATCCTTTACATACAAAGTGGTTCTTGGTTTCTTTTCTAAGGAATTTTAAATAATAATTACCTCCCTAATACGGTATTTAGATTTAGGTATCTATTTAATTTTAATTAAGATACCTAATTAATGAAGTTCTTGATGGGATTTTCCTCCTCAGATCAGAGGAGAAATGGAGCAACGAGTGAAAAATTGGAGTAATTCACCGCGTTGCTTGACCGGTCGTAGGAAGTCTTCGACCGGTTGTGGGAGGCGCTCGACCGGTCGTAGGTTCGAGCCCTATCACGACTCAAAATCCAGCGAGTTTGTGCTGTTTTTTTTTGTTTATGCTGTTTTTTCTCTGAGGTCTACGACTGGTCGAAGGAGAGCTACGACCTGTCGTAGGTGGTCTAGGACCAGTCGTAGGAGAGCTACGACTACTCAAAGCTACGCAGATTCGTTTTGCGATTTTGCGCGATTTTGCGGATCTGAGTCCTTTCGCAATTGGGATGCGAAAAGGAGTTTCCTGAAACTATAAAAAGGGGTCTCCAGGATTTTTTTAGGGTATGAAGAGTATGAGAAAAATACAAGAGGGTTATCAAGGGTGTGAGAGAGAGAGAAAAGAGAGAGAGGAAGCTTGTGGAAGGGAGTCGTCGTCTCAGCGCTTATACGACCTCGTGATCGATGAGATCCTTCTGTTTTCTTTTATTCTCTTATTGTTTATCCGCTCCTGCGTGAGTGACGAAGGTTGTAACGTTCTACTTCATAGTGGATTGTTGATCTGGACGAGGTCCCGTGGTTTTTACTTCTTTGAGGGTTTTTCACATAAAAATCTCTTGTGTGGTGTGTGATTGTTATTTTGATTTATTTCATTGCATTATTATTCCATAATTCTGGTTTGTTCTGGAGGGCTAGATCCTAAGGTTTTGTGCAAGGCCCCCAACAAAGTGGTATCAGAGCGCTCAGTTCATTGAACGGGTAGGATCGGTTTGGAATTATGGAAGGTGGCTCATCAAGGATGATGAGCCTCAATGGTTCTGACTGGACCATATGGAAGGCTAAGATAGAGGACTTGCTTTATTGCAAGGATTTATATTCTCTAATTTTAGGCATATCAGCAAAATCCAAGGATATAACTGATAAAGATTGGAAAAAGTTGGACTGGAAGGCGGTGGAGTTTATTAGACAATGGCTGGATGATTCTGTGTTCCACCATGTGTCTACGGAAACCTCAGCCGCTAGCCTATGACTGAAACTACAAGGGCTGTATGAGAGGAAGACGGCCGGTAATAATATTTTTCTGATAAGGCGACTTGTGAATCTCAAGTTCAAGGATGGTGGTTCTATAGCCGAGCACATGAATGAGGTCAGCAATATAGTGAACCAACTCTGAAGATGGTTCTGGATAATGAATTGCAGGCTTTACTATTGCTTAGTTCATTGTCTGACAGTTGAGAGACATTGGTAGTATCTCTAAGTAACTCCGTGCCAGACGGAAAGATATCCATGAAAAAGTTTACTAGCTGTCTCTTTAATAAGAAGACAAGGAGGAAGTCTCAGGGGTCTACTCAGCAAGAGGCACTTGTGACACAGGAACGGGAGAGAGGAAAGAACAAGAAGGGCGGAAAGGCTCGAAATAAATCAAGAGACAAGTCGAGTAATAGAAAAGATGTTGAATGCTGGAATTATGGCAAGAAGGGTCATTATAAGCATGAATGTCGTAAGGTTAAAAACGACAAGAAAGGAAAATGAAAGGAGAAGGAAGATGAATTTAATTCTACTGCGGTCGCTTCAAATGACGACAATGTTATTATTCTTTCAGCAGATTACGATGTATGTCTCATGGCTAGGAGTTAGGACACCAACTGGGTGATTGACATAGGAGCTTCTTTTTATGTGACTCCACGTAAGGATTTCTTCACAAGCTACAAGTCAGGTGACTATGGGACTGTGAAGATGAAAAATTCTGGCATATCGAAGATCGTAGAGGTCAGTGATATTTGTGTAAAGACCGATGTGGGCTGCACATTGGTTCTCGGGGATGTGAAGCATATCCCAGACCTTCTCCTCAACTTGATGTCGACGGGAAGGTTGGATGATGATGGCTATGAAAGCCAGTTTGCTAGTGGGCGATGGAAGCTCATCAAGGGTCCGTTGATCGCAGCCCGAGGAAAGAAGTGTTTCACCCTGTACAAGGCAAGTGTCAGTGTATGTAAAGGTGAGTTGAACGCAGCGGAAGATTCAACTATAAACGTGTGTCACAGGCGTCTAGGCCACATGAGTGAAAAATGATTTCAGCTACTAGCGAGGAAGTGGTTCCTTCCAGACGTGACAGGTACACCTCTTAAAACCCGTCTTGATTGTTTATCAGGGAAACAACATAGAGTTTCATTTGTTAAAACTTCTTCTCATGTTAATAAAGTGCATGCATTAGATTTGGTTTATTCTGATGTTTGTGGTTCTATGAAGACAAAAACCTTGGGTGGGGCACTGTATTTTGTTACTTTTATAGATGATGCATCTAGGAGGGTTTGGGTTTATGCTTTGAAATCTAAGGATGAAGTCTTTAGTGTGTTTAAGTTGTTTCATGCTATGGTTGAGAGAGAGACAGGTAGATCATTAAAGTGCATCCGCATTGATAATGGTGGTGAATACATCGACGACTTTCATGAGTACTACAAGTCCCTGGGTATACGGCATGAACAGACGGTTCCCAAGAACCCCCAGCATAATGGTGTAGCTGAGCAAACGAATCACACCATTATTAAGAGAATCAGATGCATGATATCCCATGTGAAGTTGCTCAAGACGTTCTGGGGAGAAGCAATGCACACGGCGGTGTATCTGATAAATAGGTCTCCATCAACCCCATTGAATGGAGAAGTATCTGAGAAGGTGTGGACTGGACATGATCCGTCGTACAGCCATCTCAGGGTGTTTGGATGCAGGGCATCTGTTCACATACCGAAGGACAAGAGGTTCAAGCTCGATATGAAGATCAGGCAGTGTGTGTTCTTAGGGTACGTACGGTGATGAAAAGTTCGGGTACAAATTATGGGACCCGACCGAGAAGAAGCTCGTCAGGAGCAGAGATGTGGTTTTCTTTGAAGATCAGTATATTGAAGACATTGGTAAGCTAAAGAAGAATCAGCCTAGTTCAGGTGAGCTAGAGGACATGGATCCGGTTATTCCTCTCGTGGTGCCTGATGATGGGAGAGTATAGGGAGGTGCAGAGGACGAGAGGGTTCTTATAGAAGATGGATCGGGGGAGCAGCCCCCACTTGATCCACCTATTTAGCCACAAGTGAGGAGGTCATCTAGGGACAAACAACGATCCAAGAGGTACTCGCCGCATGAGTACATTATGCTGACTGATGGGGGAAAGCCAGAAGATTATTCTGAAGCCCTAGTCAATAAGCATAAGGAGGAGTGGTTGAAAGCTATGCAAGAGGAGATAAAATCCTTGTATAAGAACCACACCTATGACATGGTGAAACTGCCTAAGGAAAAAAAAACTCTGAGCAACAAGCGGGCGTTCAGAAAGAAGGTTGAGCAGAAGAATTCACATACAAGATTCAAGGCCAGACTTGTGGTAAAAGGGTTCGGTCAGAGAAAAAGCATAGACTTCGAGGAGATATTCTCACCAGTGGTGAAGATGACATCCATGTTGCTTGGGTTGGCTGCAGCATGGATCTGGAGATAGAGCAGTTGGACGTTAAAACTGCTTTCTCCATGATGACCTAGAAGAAGTGATCTACATGCACCAACCAGAGGGGTTCGAAGTCAAGGGCAATGAGCATATGGTGTGTAAGCTGAGCAAAAACTTGTATAGACTGAAACAAGCTCCACGACAATGGTAGAAGAAGTTCAATTCGTTCATGTTACAGCATGAGTATGACAGAACGGATTCGGACCACCGTGTGTTCACGCACAAGTTCTCAGATGCTGATTTCATAGTTCTGCTGTTATATGTTGATGACATGCTCATCCTGAAAAATGACATCAAGAAGATTGACAGGCTGAAACAGGAGTTGGGCAAGTCATTTGCGATGAAAGACTTGAGCCCAGCTAAACAGATCCTAGGAATGGAGATAACCCGTGACAGAAGCAGCAGAAAGCTTTGACTGTCACAAGAGCAGTATATTGATAAAGTCCTGGAGCGGTTCAATATGAATGCAGCGAAGCTGGTCAGTACTCCACTGGATGGTCACTTCAGATTGAGCGACAGGCAGTGTCCCAAGACGAAGGCAGAGGTGGAAGAGATGCAGAAGATACCCTACACGTCAGCTATAGGAAGTTTGATGTATGTTATGCTGTGTACACGCTCAGACATAGCATATGCAGTTGGTGTTGTCAGCTGATATCTTGCCAATCCTGACAAAGAACATTGGGCAGCGGTAAAGTGGATACTGCGGTATCTAAGAGGCTCATCCAGGTTGAGCCTATGCTATGGTGACAGTAAACCTGTGCTAGAGGGCTACACAGATGCAGATATGGCAAGTGACATAACTCCAGGAAGTCTACATCGGGGTTCATGTTTACGTTTGTAGGGGGAGCGATTTCTTAGCAGAGCAAGCTACAGAAGGTCGTAGCATTTTAGACGACAGAGGCCGAGTACATTGCAGTCACAGAGGCATGCAAAGAGATGCTTTGGATGAAGAGGTTCCTAAAGAAACTTAGCCTAAAGCAGGAGGAGCACATGGTCTATTGCGATAGTCAGAATGTTATACACTTGAGCAAGAATCCAAGTCAGCATTCCAAGTCGAAACACATAGAGATTCAATATCACTGGATTAGGGATACTTTGGAATAGAAAGTGTTACATCTTGAGAAAGTCCACACGGACGATAATGGGTCAGACATAATGACCAAGGCTTTGCTCAAGAGCAAGTTTGAGGTTTGCAGAAACCAGGCTGGCTTGAAGAAGGTGAATTTCTCCTGAGTCGGAAAGGGAGAGATTTGATGGGATTTTCCTCCTCAGATCAGAGGAGAGATGGAGCAACGGGTGAAAAATCGGAGTAATTCACCGCGTTGCTCGACCGGTCGTAGGAGGTCTTCGACCGGTCGTGGGAGGCGCTCGACCAGTTGTAGGTTCAAGCCCTAATACGACTCAAAGTCCAGCGAGTTTGTGTTGTTTTTTCTCCGAGGTCTACGACTGGTCAAAGGAGAGCTATGACCAGTCGTAGGTGGTCTAGGACCAGTCGTAGGAGAGCTATGACTAATCGAAGCTACGAAGATTCGTTTCGCGATTTTGCGGATCTGAGTCCTTTCGCAACCGAGATGCGGAAAGAAGTTTTCTAAAATTATAAAAAGGGATCTCTAGGATTTTTCTAGGGTATGAAGAGTATGAGAAAAACACAAGAGGGTTATCAAGGGTGAGAGAGAGAGAAAAAAGAGAGAGGAAGCTTGTAGAAGGGAGCCGTCGTCTCAGCGCTTTTATGTCCTTGTGATCGGTGAGATCCCTCTATTTTTTTTATTCTCTTATTGTTTATCCGCTCCTGTGTGAGTGACGAAGGTTGTAACGTTCTACTTCATAATGGATTGTTGATCTGAATGAGGTCCCATGGTTTTTACCTCTTTGAGGGTTTTTCATATAAAAATCTCTTGTGTGGTGTGTGATTGTTGCTTTGATTTATTTCATTGCATTGTTATTTCATAATTCTGGTTTGTTGGAGGGCTAGATCCTAAGGTTTTGTGCAAGGCTCCCAATAGTTCTTCGTTGGTGGCAAACATCAAACCCGGCCAATTAGAATACATGCAGCGTAACAAATTGTACGGGGGTTGCCTGCCAACGCTGAGAGCAGCGGTTGGAAGCTAAGTGGGGTCCACTGTGATTTTTGTGAGAAATCTACTCCGTCAATCCATTTTCCACATTATTTTAATACATGGGACAAAAAATGAGGGAGATCCAAAACTTAAATAGGCCATACGATAGGAAACCGTGGGAAGGGAAATGCCTACCGTTAAAACCTCTCTAGGTTCAACGTCATGTGTATTTGCCATCCAAATGGTTCATAGGGTCCCTCCCACTTTGATAAAATGAAAGCAAAAAAATATTAACCTGATAAAAACTTTTGTAGCCTAATGAATATTTCAATGGTGAGCGTGCAATCCTTATTGTTTCCTTTCGTGTGGCCCACTTGAGTTTTAGAATTGCCTCATTTTGGAGATGATGTCCTAATAAGAGCTGGAAAAATGGATGGAAGGGGTGTATTTTTTACAAACATCACAGTGCCCCACTCCGCTCCCATTTTCAATAGGTGGAAGGTTATTTATTAAATTCGGGAATAGGGTTTTGATGTGAGGGAGCATGAATCGTGTGCGGACGCCCACTTTGTTAAGGCCCATGTTCTGTGCATCCCTACTGTTGATCTGAAGGAACCCATGCTGGATGGGTGATGGATAAATAAACTCCCTGAATAGATTGTTGTAATCCTTGGATCAAGAGTCTGGCTAGGGAAAACAAAGCAATGGTCCAACTGATTTTCACTGATTGGATAAAGTCATCTGATTAGGAAATTTTTGGGCTATCCTCTATCTACAGTGAGGAGAACCATATCAACAGTCCAGATCACAGAACCTATTGCTCCACTTGTGTAAAATGGATGCTTAATACATCAAGATCTTATAATACTAGCGCCCACTCTGTTTGAAGTTCCATGCAAAATGATCAGAAGCGGATTGCCTGTGGCACCGGCCAAGGGGTCCATCGTCATGAATTTATCTTATCCACACCGTCCATCCGTTTTCCGCTCATTTTAAGGTGTGAGCCCAAAATTGATACGTATATAAAGCTTAAGTGGACCACACCACAGAAACCAGTGGGGGTTGAACGCCCATCAATGAAATATTCTTGGGACCACGTAAGTTTTGGATCAAACCTTTTTTTTTTCCCTCATTTTGTGCTTTCCCTTCATCTAGGTCTGTGTGACCCTATGAACAGGTTGTATGGCAAATAAAACATCATGATGGGCTTGAGAAGTTTTCAACAAAGGGAGTTCTTCACTGTTTTTCGTGGTGTGGTACACCTAGAAACTTGAATCTACATCATTTTTAGATTCATGCTCTAGATAAACTGAAAAAACAGATGGATGGCATGGATAAAACACATACATCACGATGAGTCTCACATAGCTTGGGCCACATCGTGCCACAAGCAGGCTGCTTCCAAAATGACAAGGCAAGAAGTCCGTGGGATTGATTTTTTTATTACTAATATTGTTATTGTTTCGGAGAAAGGTGGGGGCACTCCACGTGATTGAGGCCCAAATGAAATCGAGAATGATTGAGAGATTGAGGAAGCGAATCACAAAAACACGTGTGAGCAAGCACACATGTGCAATATCTGTGCCATTCAATGGGTGGGGCCCACCACAAGATGAACTGGCTCAGAAAATACGGCCAGTCAAGTCATCCAGCAGGACACAAGATATACAATCGTAGCTAAAAGTAAAAAGAACATCATTCTATGGACCATGTGCAAGTGTGGCCAACTTGATAAAACTCTGATTTTCCATACGTTCTAGGTGCGATCAGGCTGATGGGCGGCCTAGATATTCCACACATGTGCCTTAGATAGACATGTAATCCACGGACCATCTCTTCCGTTTTTCTCGGGTGAATAACCATTGCATTTCTCAATCGAACATACGAGAATGGGAGGCATGGCGGTTGGTAGAAAAATAAAGGTATTCCACATGCTTACTGCACTAGCTTTTATGATGCGGGGGAAAATCGAATCTAAATTGAATATCCTGTAGTAGTAGGTGTTGAATAAAGACAACAGATAAAAGGTCCTCATTCAACCGAGAAAAAGTTCAAAGATTCCCTGATGTTTCAGTTTTGGATTTATTATTATTTATTTTTCAAATAGGGTCTGCATTTAACTGAGCCGTTTGGACCATTGAATTATGTAACCACTTGCTGTAGTTTTCTTCTTGGACTGAGAATTATGACTCGATGGATGATTCTCTTGTCCTAGAGCCGGTTAATATTATTATTTTATTTCTATCCAAAATGTATATCTATGAAAATGAACATGGAATCATAGATGATCGAAAAATGTGGATTCCAAAAGGTGTTGTTTGGCGGTTTGGAAATTCTTAGATTTCACTACAATGATACAATTCCTGAGATTTTCAAACGTGTTAGGGTCGACAAAGCATTTTTTTGTTAGGGTACCTTTTTTTTTAAGAAAATGATGAAAATACCCATTCGATGAGTAAAGAAGGGTTGGAGTGATGTCCCCTGTGGGGTGGCCCACATGACAGTTGGATTGGAATGATTCTGGCCACTATGGTAAATATCGTTAGACGTATGTGATGGATGGATAAGATTGTATACACGCACCAATGTGGGACCTCCATATTTGAAGCAGGGATGAACGTGATGAGGTCGAACACCGTCTTCCTCAAGGATAACTATTCCGAATCTACGGAGCTTCTCTAGACTCCTCACAGAGACTTCTCGAATTCACGAGGAAAGAAAACAAGAGACTAGGAATAAACTCTAATAAAATTCAAAATTAATTGCTGAATGCATAAAAATGAGTTTACACCCCCTTTAGATAAGGAAACTAAGCAATAGGAAAGAAATCAGACTCAAACTACAACTAAAACTCCTCCGCGACTTACTATAAATAGCAAACTTACTATTTATAGACGGTCATGATGTCTACTAGTGCGCAAGGTTTTTGGCCAAAAATAGTAAGTGTCCTATTTGGCTTCACCAAACATTCTCCTAATTATTCTAAGCACTTTTCATATTAGACACAAGTCCTAAAGCCCAACGGATAAAGAGCTATAAACAAACTAAAACTTACTATTTATAGTAAAAACGAAATTAAAACGGAAAAACGACCGTTGATCAGGGGGTTTCTCGCAAATCCGGGCTGCGCAACCCGGCATAGAGGGGTTGGTTGGCTAAAGTAGCTCGTTCTACCCTAAAATCATATATTTTACGTCAAATAACTCAATCCAGATTGCGAGATGCGCCCGATCTAAGGTCCAACGGTCCGGATCACTTATGTCGTCAACCGTGCCTTTTCTGATCCATCTTGGCCATGAAATTGTCCGCGACCTGCTCTACATCAATATTGCAGTGTACTTTTACCTTAACCTACAAGCGCTTGGAGTAGATCCGGCCTCATGGATGATTGGATCATCTTCGGTCGTACATGCTCTGTATGGCTATAATCGCACGAAATCTAATGGATGATTCCTATTTATGACTGACAATCTACGGCTCTACCAGCAAGTGTACACCTAACTCTTCAATCCCAATACAGATAGATAGTACTGGAATGTAATGCCAATGCCTGGAGGCCTAAAAATGAATTCATCATAGGGAGTTGGTGATACCGCCTATGAGTAGAGCTATACATGAGTCGAGCCGAGCCGAGTATTGCCCAGCTCATGCTCGGCTTGCACTACCCGAGTCCTACTCGTACTCGGCTCCGCTCGGACATCGAGCATGGATTCCCAGCTTGTGCTCTACTCGTCCGAGTATGAGCCGAGTGTGAGCAAAAATTGAGCCAAGTCGAGTTCGAGTTCGAGCCTGAGTCTAAATTTGAGCCTAATTCGAGCGAAGTTTTCGAGCAACAAATTTAACATATATTAGTTGTATTAACATATATTAGTTATATTAACATATATTAATATATTAACAATTTCTGACAAATATTAATATATTAACAATTTCTATATTAACACATATTAGTTTTATTAACATATATTAACAATTTCTTATATATATTAGCAATATATGATATTAATTTCTGAAATATAATGACAATTTATACAAAAAACTAATAATAATAAATCAACACTACACAGTATGAGTCGAATATGAAGTCGAGTATGAGTCGAGTATGGAGTCGAGTAATGCCTTGCTGGTACTCTACTTATAATCAAAACGAGTATCAAACTCATGCTCGTGCTCGGCTCAAACTCATATCGAATCGAGTAATTTCGAGTTGAGTCGAGCGAGTAACCGAGCTTACTCTGCTCATATACAGCTTTACCTGTGAGATTGTCCGTCTCAACGCTCCAATCTACGACTACACTTCGGGAGAGAATTATGAGTAAGTCATCCTACTTGCATCTATTCACTTGGACAGTCCAATATATCGATCTGAGCTGACCATTAGGTCCAGAACATGTTTCTCAGACTACCATGCAAAAACCGGACCGATCAGATGATCCAATCCTTTCTTGATTTGGCCTTATTATCTACCGCCATCCTTTTTCCAAACTATGGATGGGATGGTTACAATGTCCTAACAGAAGTAATTCTTTAGAATAACAAGTAATCCATGACAAGCACTAACAAATAGATGAATCAAATTATTAATTAAACGTATTTTGTATAAACAATCTTGGCGGCCGTCCATATCAAAGATCGTTAAACAAATGGTTACTATTTGTTAGAACAGTGTGATGTTTGCCTAGTAGCCCATGAAATGTACATTGAACCTAATGAATAGTCTACATCATTGGATTGGATTGTCTAAGTGTCTCAATGCAACTAAGAGAACTATAAATTATAGCATGTGAGAGGATTGAGCATTATTCATGCATTAAAAATCACATATATTTTTGGAAAGAATTAAAAATACCTTGATAACCAACAATCATGGTCTCCAATGCCTAATAGTTAGGTATTGACTAACTAAAATGACATGAAATCATTTTCAAACATCTACATAACAGCCCAAGGAATTTTGGGGCAGTGACAGGCTGGTCTTCCTTACTTGTCAAGCAGATTCTGGATGTACTTAACAGGTCACAGTCAGCTTCGGGCTTGAAAATTAGAGTGGGACAAGTAATTTTTTAGTGGGCTTAAATTCTAAATTGATTTAAGAAATGGATCCAGCTCAGGTCGCAACTCAACGCGTGCAGTGTTTTAAGACTGACTGTAACTAGCTAACTCATTTGGTCCTAAGTTGAGTCGTGACTCGGCTAAGTTGGAGGTGACTCGTTCTAGTCTGGCCAAGTTGGACCTATGTTTAATATTAACTGATGATGTGAAATCAAATCGGACTGGACCAAGTTTGAAATGACCTAGACGAGTCGTCAATCCATTGTGTTGGTGTTGGGTTTGAATTCTTGGCCTTCGGTATGTTGGGTGGGTCTTCAACGACACTGGTCTAGCCCAATCATGACCTATTTCACTCTTATTGAGTTGTCCCAAGATTCATATATACGGCCTTTTTTATACTTTTGGGTGCACAGTAGTACAACTTTCTACCACCATGACACCAAATGTGGAAAGGGCTGACGGGTCTGTGGATCTTGGAGTGAGTGGATCGGCCTTACTATGAGGTAGGGCCATCTCGAAGGTGGGGCTAGGTCTGTTAATGGGTCTAGATTCAGACCTTGCCTGCTCTTTTTTTTGCCGATAATTAGTGCCCAGCCCGGCCCATGGGCCTAAATGCTTAACCCACTCTTAGCCTGAGGGTTGGTTGAACCAAAACCCCGATGAGTCAGAATGGCCCATCAACAGCCTGTGTGGGGGGCTCAGTGTTTGCGTGTGCTAGGAATCACCCCTTCCAACTATCCCCGTACCAGAAATGCCAACACCAGTCATTGATATTATATGATTGGAGAATTTTCCGTGGGATATGCTGTTCATTCGTAAGTGGAACTCACTCTTAACATACCGCGTGAACCAATATTCTCATTTTCTTATGGGCTGAGCTTCACATGTCTTCATGGATTCCACTCATCACTCTTAATGTTTCTAATGTTGACACGCATTTTGAGAGCATATCATCATAACCTTTTCAAAACAATTCATCATTTATTGGGATATAATTGGTAGACGTTCACTTAATTTTGCCATCGGCCATCATGCCTAGGTTATTTAAATATTGAATTACAAGCATTCACCAATGAGGTGAACTAATACTTGCTTTAAACACCCTTAACCAAGATTTTCACTCTTTTATTAATGGCAATGATCGTTTCTCAATGGTAACAATCATCTTCACTTTTCCTTTCGTAAGTCTTAAACCAAAAGCCAATTACGTTGTTGCATCAACATTGGTGTTTTCTTCCATTATTATGAAGTAATTTATTGTGACTTTGTCAAAGCAACTCATCAAAATTTTATTTCTTTAAATCATGGCATAGTACGATATTAAATTGTCGTTTATGCATTTGTATACTCAATTGATTTGATTGACGACTAGTTGAGAATCACCATAAAATTCAGCACTTTAGGCTTTAAGTTGACATAATATATCCAAGCCGAGAATCAAAGCCTCATAATCGGCATGATTGTTCGTACAATAAAATTCTAGTTAGAATGCCAATTCTTTTCTTTCATCAGTGGAAGTTGTAATGATAATTCTCACTCTTGCCGAATGATTTTTTTTTAAAAAAAAAACCGTCAAACATTAACTTCTTGGATGGGATACTAGTATGACATGTGTCAATTACTTTTCGATAAGCCTGGCTGATATTATTAGTCAGATGATTGGCCAAATAGTCAGCCTGACTAATACTAACATGACATTTATCAATTACTTTTCGAGGAGCCTAAAGTTCAATCAACAACTAGACACCTGTCCCATCGGGTGTGCCAAAATGGTATTAGTCTCGAATTCGACAACATTGTACACGTGTGAGGTGCATGCCAGAACTAATTGGATCTGATTCAAACTGTGACCACTAACCCCTAGCATCGAGATAAAGCAATGTTCAGTCGTGATCTGACCATGCGTTTATTTAACCAACAGTCAAGTGCATGCAACATCAAGCAACTAGAGGAGGTTGGGGCTTTTCCTCCTATGAGTTCTTTTTTGTCATGGGAATCAACGACTTTCGAAAGTGCAACAATTAATGTACGGTCTAATGGAAAAGATATATTATATATGTGAAAATGAGCAATACATATCACTAAAATGGAATTATCAACGTGGTTAAAAGCAGGAGGGTGCTTCGTAGAGCAGCAAGCTAATGAGCGAGAGGTTAAAACAAAGTTAGAAATTACATCTACGGTTGGCCTAGCATATTAACATAAGTGGATGTTTCCTAATCCTAAGATCTTCCTTTAGATCCGGCACGCAAGTGCAGATGGAAGGAAATTACAATTAATGTCAACAGCTAGAAGTCAGTCTAGTGTAAGTACAATGCAGCCTTGAACTTGATTACTCTTAAAGACTAAGCATCTCATGGTCAAGGAGCGGTGGAGATGATAAGCTGAATTAAGATAAACTGTTGTGCTAGTTGATTGCTTTTGGTTTTGGATTTAATTGTACCAGTCTTCAAATTTGTATCTACTATTTATAAACTTTCTTGAAAGAGGTGCAAGAATAATCACTCGCGCACATGATGCCTTTACATATAATTAGTTGGGAAACTATTATTATTTCTTCTTGGCCATGATTTTGCATTCGATCAATTGTCTGAAACGTGCTCATATACTGACGTGGCCTTTAATTGTTACTCATTTTTATACAAAGAGAACTTAAACATCACGGCTCTTCAAAGAAATAACATATTCACTCTGTATTTTGAGCATGGCATGATGGCATCAAATATGCCAGGTACTTAATTGATATGGTACTATCAGATTTGGGTACGTACAAACATCTCCTCAGCTAGAGGATCTGCACATTAAACTCAGACTATCAGTTAATACAAGTGGGGCTATGTCCATTCATCTCATCATTGGTCTGGTGGGCCCCACTGCGGATGAACAATGCCCCAAAATTCTCCGACATTGAAAGATACTAGCTTAATATGAGATGCTGTTGCGTTGTTACAGGGAAGATGTTTCATATATGGTCCATCTACAGAAGGCCCAACAGATGGACGGTCCGGATTGCTGAATCATGGTCGTAGTTGATAAAGCATGTGCGTGATCATGTCCCAAATACTTGGGCAAGTTTTTTCAGCAATTAATAGATCGTCACTGCTTCCATCTTCTCATTCTACACCAAAAGTTAAATGTTGCAGCCTGCAGGTATCACCCAGCATCGAAGGACTGTTGGTGAGAGTCCAGTAACCATTTTAAAATGCAAATTTTCAAAAGCTAATTTGAAATGGGGGTTAAGATTCCCGTTAATGTTGGTACCGGTTTCGCATGAAGCGCAAAAGTCAAAGTCAATAAACCAATCCTCCTTCTTTTATAGAAAATGACCACTGTAGACAAAACCTTTTATCCAGGGGTTTTTATGAAGGAATACAAACTTAAGTCACCAACTTAGACTAGCACGTGCGGTCAGCAACTTTGAGGACGAAATTATCCCTCCTTTTCACTGCGAAGACGAACGCTGACGCTCCTCCAACTGAGAGTTGCACGAACGGCTTAAAAGATATCAAAGTTACATGGCCCCACAGCTATGTATTTATTATATCCATAACGTTGATCCATATTTCGAGATCATTTCAGAGCATTATCTAAAAAATAATAAAAATCATATCCAAAGATCAACTGGACCACACCACAAAGAGCAGCAGGGAAATTGATTTTCACCGTTAAAAATTTTGTAGGGCCCACAATAACATTTATTTTCCATCCAATCTATTCATAAGGTCACAAAGGCCTGGAAAAATAAATTTCATAATGATCCAAAACTTCTATAACCCCTAAAAGGGTTTCAATGGTAGACATTCAATTCCCCACTACCTTTTACAATGTGGTCCACTTGATAGCTAGATCTGTCTTATTTTTCATCTCAATCCTTAATATGAGCTTGCCAAATAGATGAATGGTTTGGATATAACACATACCTCATAATGGGACCCACACAAATCAATGGGGATTACATCAAGGAGAAAAAAAAAAAAAAACATCACCGTGTTGGGGTCGACTGGGTCAGAGTTGGGCCTATGGCTACAAATTATAACTATAGCATAACTATAATCTATCATCTTCTTTTACTTTTTTTTATTTATTTTTTTTACATGGAGAACTTTATTCTACCTACATTTTTTCTCTAATACATATTTACATAAATGTGTGTGTGTGTGCGCATAAAAATTTCTCTTCTTTTTTTTTTCATTTCTTTCTTTATTCATTTAACAAGAATATCTTCTAAAATAAATTTAGTTACTTGACGTACCACATTTGATTTTGGGGTAGGAGAAGCAACTTTAGCCAACCAACCCAATTATTTTCCAAGACTCCATCAGGTTGATGGTCGAAAATACATTTCATTCACTTCGCGGTCAATTTCAATCACTTTGCGGTCAAACAAAAAATAGAGCGGGGCAAACATAAATTGAGTGGACAAATTGAAAATTGAGCGGGGGCAAGGTAGGAATTAAGCGAGGCAACCTAGAAATTGAACGAGAAAATGTAGGAGTTGAGCAAGGGAAGCTAGAAATTGAGCGAGACAATTTAGAAATTGAGCTAGGCAACCTAAGAATTAAGCGAGGGAAGTTAGAAATTGAGCAAGGGAAGCTAGAATTTGAGCGAGGGAACCTAGAAATTCAGCAAGGCAACCTAGGATTTAAGCGAGGGAAGCTGCATATTGTGTGAGGAAACCTAGAAATTGAGTGAGACAACCTAGGATTTGAGCGCGACAACGTAGGAATTGAGCGAGGGAACCTAGGAAATGAGTGAGGCAACGTAGAAATTCAGTGAGTAATCCTACGAATTGAGCGAGGGAACCGAGAAATTCAACGAGGCAACCTAGTATTTGAGCAAGGGAAGCTAGAAATTGAGTGAGGGAACCTAGAAATTGAGCGAGGCAAGGTAGAAATTCAGCGAGGAAACCTAGGAATTGAGCGAGGCAACCTAGGATATGAGCGAGAGAAGTTAGAGATTCAGCTGGGGAAGCTAGAATTTGAGCGAGGGAACCTAAAAATTCAGCGAGGCAACATAGGATTTGAATGAGGGAAGCTACAAATTTAATGAGACAATATATAAATTGAGCGAAGGAACCTAGGAATTGAGCGAGACAACCTAACAATTGAGCGAGGCAACGTAGAAATTCAGCGAGGCAACCTACGAATTGAGCGAGGGAAGATAGAAATTAAGCGAGGGAAGCTAACACTACAAGAAAAGACACTTTTACCTACGAAAATTTTCGTAGGTAAAAGCCTATTTTTCGTAGGCAAAAACTTTTGCCGACGAAAATTTTCGTCAGTAATTTCGTTGCTAAAAGACCGACGGAGTAAACTTTTACTAACGAAAAAAAAAATTTCATTGGCAAAAATAAGACTTTTGCCAATGATTTTCGTTCGTAGGTAAAGTATTTTACCAACATTTTTTTTCGCAGGAAAAAATATTGACCTACGATTATTTTCGTAGCTAAAAAGATTTACAAAACTTTTACCTACAATTATTTCCGTAGCTAAAAAGATTTACAAACCATTTACCTACTAATTTTTTCGTAGGTAAAAATTATGACAAACTTTTACTTACAAATAATTTCGTAGCTAAAAATATTTACAAAAGTTTTACCTACGAATTTTTTTTATAGGTAACAATTATGACAAAAACTTTTACCTACAAATAATTTCGTAGCTAAAAATATTACAAAAGTTTTACCTACGATTTTTTTTTTTTCGTTGGTAAAAATTATGATAAACCTTTTACCTACGAATTAGTTCTTAGGTAAATATTCTTACAAAAGTTTTACCTACTAATACTTTCGTAGCTAAAAATATTTACAAAACTTTTACCTACGAATTCTTTCATAGGTAAAAATTGTTACAAAAGTTTTACCTATGACTACTTTCGTAGCTAAAAATATTTACAAAACTTTTACCTATGAATATTTTCGTAAGCAAAAATATTTACAGAACTTTGCCTACAAGTATTCTTGTAGCTAGAAACTTTTACCTACGAATTGTTTTAGGTAAAACCATTTTGAAAACATATACCTACGAATATTTTTGTAGGTAAAAATATTTTTAAAACTTTTACCTATGAATATTTTCCTAGCTAAAAAAATTTACTGAACCTTTCCCTACGAAAAGTTCCGTAGGTAAAAAACCTGTATGATACTTTTACCTACGAAAATTTCGTTGGTTAAAAAGTTGTATGATACTTTTACCTACGAAAATTTTCGTTGTTAAAAGTGTCCTTTTTTTTATTAATATTTCAACAAAATATTCCTGATATACACCTGTTACAATATTCCTGATATACACCTATTATAATATTCCTGATATACACCTGTTACAATATTCCTGATATACACCTATTATAATATTCCTGATATACACCTGTTATAATATTCCTGATATACACCTATTATAATATTCCTGATATACACCTGTTATATATAAATATTTCATCATATTCACATTCACATCCATTTAAACCCAAAGTATGTAGATCCATCTAAATATAAACTACATCTATAAACTTGACATTCATTCACACATAAATATATATAAATTTAACATCATAAATAAAATACATAAAATTACAAAGATGAAGGCGGAGGAGGTGGAGCATTAGTGGGTAAGCGTGTAGTAAGAGCATGAAATATCTTCATTATCCATCGCTCATACTCCACCCACATCTCCTCCATCCTCCTCTCCTGTTCCTCCCTCTGCCTCGTCAGATCCTTCATCCTCCTCTCCTGCTCCTCCATCTACCTCTCCGGCTACTCACTCTTCTTGAATCCCTATTCCTTGAATCTATCCGATTTCGTACAAATTCCATGAACTCTTGAACCCCTTGTTCATACTCTGGGCCAAACCTGTTCTTCGCTCGCATCCAACTCTTATCCATGTCTATAATGAAAACACTAAAGTTAGTTTACGAAAATTGCTTTAAGATTAGACTAGGTTATACGTTTAGGTTATAAGTTTAGGTTATAGGTTAAGGTTTACGTTATAAGTTTAGGTTAAGGTTGTAAGTATAGGTTATAGGTTAAGGTATAGGTTTAGGTTACGGGCATAGGTTTAGGTTATAAGTGTAGGTTATAGGTTTAGGGAAATGTTAGGTTTAGGTTATAGGTTTTGGGATTTAAGAATAGGTTTAGGTTATAAGTATAGGTTTAGGTTGGGTTATAGGTTAAGGTTTAAGGATTTGAGTTTAGGTTAATGTTTAGGTTTAGGTTAAGGTTATAAGTACAGGTTATAGGTTAAGGTTAAGGTCTCGGTTTAGGTTATAAGTATAAATTCTTGGATTTAATAATAGGTTTAGGTTAAGGTTATAAGTATAGGTTTAGGTTATATGATAAGGTTATAGGTATATGTTTAGGTTACAGGTTAAGGCTTAGGTTTAGGTTAAGGTTAAGGTTTAGGAAATCGGGTTCGGGTTTAGGATCGGGTTTATGTTTGAGTTATAGGTATAGGTTTTGGGATTGGAGAATAGGTTTAGGTTATAGGTTAAGGTTTAGGTTTAGGAAATTGGGTTCGGGTTCGGTATCGGGTTTAGGTTTGGGTTATAGGTATAGGTTTTGGGATTTGAGAATAGGTTTAGGTTAAGGTTATAAGTATAGGTTTAGGTTATAGGTATATGTTTAGGTTATAGGTTAAGGCTTAGGTTTAGGTTAAGGTTGTAAGTATAGGTTATAGGTTAAGGTTAAGGTTTAAGTTTCGGCTATAAGTATAGGTTTTGGGATTTGAGAATAGGTTTAGGTTAAGGTTATAGGTATAGGTTTTGGAATTTAAGAATAGGTTTAGGTTATAGGTTAAGGTTTAGGTTTAGGCTATAGGTATAGGTTTAGGATATAAGTATAGGTTTAGGTTTAGGAAATCGGGTTCAAGTTCGGGATCGGGTTTAGGTTTGAATTATAAGTATAGCTTTTGGAATTTGTGAATAGGTTTAGGTTAAGGTTATAAGTCTAAGTTTAGGTTATAGGTTAAGGTTTAGGTTTAGGCTATAGGTATAGGTTTAGGTTATAGGTTAAGGTTTAGGTTTAAGAAATCGGGTTCAGGTTCAGGATCGGGTTTAGGTTTGGGTTATAGGTATAGGTTTTGGGATTTGAGAATAGGTTTAGGTTAAGGTTATAAGTATAGGTTTAGGTTATAAGTTAAGGTTTAGGTTTAGGCTATAGGTATAGGTTTAGGTTATAGGTTAAGGTTTAGGTTTAGGAAATCGGGTTCGGGTTCAGGATCGGGTTTAAGTTTGGGTTATAGGTATAGATTTTAGGATTTGAGAATAGGTTTAGGTTAAGGTTATAGGTATAGGTTTTGGGATTTGAGAATAGGTTTAGGTTATAGGTTAAGGTTTAGGTTTAGGAAATCGGGTTCAAGTTCGGGATCAGGTTTAGGTTTGGGTTATAGGAATAGGTTTTGGGATTAGAGAATAGGTTTAGGTTAAGGTTATAAGTATAGGTTTAGGTTATAAGTATATGTTTAGGTTATAGGTTAAGGCTTATGTTTAGGTTAAGGTTGTAAGTATAGGTTATAGGTTAAGGTTAAGGTTTAGGTTTCGACCAGAAGTATAGGTTTTGGGATTTGAGAATAGGTTTATGTTAAGGTTATAGGTCTAAGTTTAGGTTATAGATTAAGGTTTAGGTTTAAGAAATTGGGTTTGGGTTCGGGATCGAGTTTAGGTTTGGGTTTAGGTTTTAGGTCATAGGTTATAGGTTACGGTTTAGGTTTAGGTTATAAGTATAGGTTTTGGAATTTGAGAATAAGTTTAGGTTATAAGTATAGGTTTAGGTTAGGTTATAGGTTAAGGTTTTGGGATTTGAGAATAGGTTTAGGTTAAGGTTATAAGTCTAGGTTTAGGTTATAGGTCAAGGTTTAGGTTTAGGTTATAGGTATAGGTTTTGGGATTTGAGAATAGATTTAGGTTAAGGTTATAAGTCTAAGTTTAGGTTATAGGTTAAGGTTATAAGTATATGTTTAGGTTATAAGTTAAGGCTTAGGTTTAGGTTATAAAGGTTGTAAGTATAGGTTATAGGTTATAGGTTAAGGTTTAAGTTTCAGCTATAAGTATAGGTTTTGAGATTTGAGAATAGGTTTAGGAAATCGGGTTCGGGTTCGTGATCGGGTTTAAGTTTGGGTTTAGGTTTTAGCTTATAGGTTATAGGTTACGGTTTAGGTTTAGGTTTAGGCTATAAGTATAGGTTTTGGGATTTGAGAATAGGTTTAGGGTAAGGTTATAAGTCTAGGTTCAAGTTATAGGTTAAGATTTAGGTATAGGTATAGGTATAGGTTATAGGTTATAAGTATATGCTATAGGTTAAGGTTAAGGTTTAGGGATTTGAGTTTAGGTTAAGGCTTAAGTTTAGGTTAAGGTTGTAAGTATAGGTTATAGGTTAAGGTTAAGGTTTAGGTTTCGGATATAAGTATAGGTTTTGTGATTTGAGAATAGGTTTACGTTAAGGTTATAAGTCTAGGTTTAGGTTATAGGTTAATGTTTAGGTTTAGGTTATAGGTATAGGTTTTGGGATTTGAGAATAGGTTTAGGTTAAGGTTATAGGTATAGGTTTTGGGATTTGAGAATAGGTTTAAGTTATAGGTTAAAGTTTAGGTTTAGGAAATCGGGTTCGGGTTCGGGATCAGGTTTAGGTTTGGGTTATAGGTATAGGTTTTGGGATTTGAGAATAGGTTTAGGTTAAGGTTATAAGTATAGGTTTAGGTTATAGGCTAAGGTTTAGGTTTAGGCTATAGGTATAGGTTTAAGTTATAGGTTAAGGTTTCGAAAATTGGGTTTGGGTTCAAGATTGGGTTATAGGTGTAGGTTTTGGGATTTGCGAATAGGTTTAGTTTAAGATTATAAGTCTAGGTTTAGGTTATAGGTTAAGGTTTAGGTATAGGTATAGGTTATAGGTTAAGGTTTAGGTTTAGGAAATCGGGTTCGGGTTCGGGATCCAGTTTAGGTTTGGATTATAGGTATAGGTTTTTGAATTTGAGAATAGGTTTAGGTTAAGGTTATAAGTATAGGTTTAGGTTAAGGCTATAAGTATAGGTTTAGGTTATAGGTTAAGGTTATAGGTATATGTTTAGGTTAGGTTAAGGCTTAGGTTTAGGTTAAGTTTGTAAGTATAGGTTATAAGTTAAGGTTAAGGTTAAGGTTTAGGTTTCGATTTTTTTTTTTTTGAAAGGTTGCAAAAGCATAGAAAAATAAGCCTCAAAACCTGCATTTCTACATTGAACAATCATAGTTAGTAAAATGACAGGATGCACAACTACATTGAACAATCATGGTTGGTAAAATGCATTAAAATTGGTTAGGGTCCATCGAATACCTGCGGGTTTGGGTACCCACTAACAGGACTGCATTTGAAGGCTGTTTGGCTGAAAGGGTAGATGGGTGCTACCAGTTCCCACAGCTATAGCTGAGATGCAAAGGGATTCCTCCAGTTCTCAACTCAATAGTGGTTTAGGACACGAAAACCAACAAAACTATAGCCCGTAAAATGCTGCTTCCATTTTCCATGCAGCCCCAAACATCATCAGTATGATGAAGAATGATTCTGCACCCTGCCAACCAATGCTAGGTGGCAGCCAAATGCCCTCTAAAGTAGGAAGACTCCCCTGCTTTCTGCTTGGAATAAGCAATACTAAGAACAATGAAATTAGTAATGATAACTAATAAGCAATGGGAGGACCAAGGAAACTAATTCCAACAAAACCCAAAGCAAGAAAAATGTGCCAAAAGGTGGTTGTGGACAGAAAAAGATGCATAAATAGGATACAAATGCAGTCTGAAATTTTAATAGCATTCTAAAGCAAATGCAATTCCAAACATGTTCAAGAGCAAAAACAAACATCATTTTTATTTTATTTTTGAGAATTAACTGTGAATTTCATTAAAGAAAGAAGGAAACAAGAAAGGGGAGAACCCTTTCAACTATGAACTCCACTGAATTGATAGATCCAGCCACTTGATTCCCTTTGATAAAAGTCAAGCTAAATAGCTAGACTTGCCATTAGTTGCTAGCCCATTTGGATGCATGCCAATTCAAGCTGCGTCTTGATCTTTAACGCATTTGCTTTTCATTTGGGCAGTATAGAAAATCAAAATGACGGATAGCAGGACTCCATTTCCCCATCATTCTAGGGTGCATTTTCTTACCTCAAGATCAATTTGAATAAACACATAACGTCGGTAGAAGATAACAAAAAAAGGCAAATGCACTCTGAACAAAGCATCGTGGGGATCCACCGTAATGAGTATAGGGGCTTACACATGGTTCTTGAGAATCGAACCATACCTACTACCATGCAATCAATCAAGCGCACATTTCTATCCATGATGGCTTCACCTACACCTGCTATTACTTTCTGAACAATGGCATCAACATTGCCAATGTAGTGGAAGAGAATGCTACTATCAACTGATGGGATTAGTACCAATGGGTGCTGCATACCTTTGTTGGAGAAGATGATTGATGCTACAGCTTTGTATCGCTAGATGTAGGTTGCAGCGGGCAACAATCGTATCCCGCAGTGCTTCACAGGAGAGAGAGAGAGAGGAGGGGGGGGGTTTGGATTTTGGGGTAGAGAGGGCGCTTGATTTTGGAGATTTTTGGATTTGGGGGAGAGGGAGAGAGGGACGCGGTTAACCTATTCGGACGAAATTGGCTTGTGTCCTACCCTCGCCCGGACCATGATCTGTCCGGTAGGGCTCTATGGGGCCCAGCATCATGTATGGACTTTATCCAAACTGTTCATCCATTTTATTAGGTCAATATATAATATTATCCAAAAAAATGAGGCAGGTCCACAGCTCCAATGGGCCACACAAAAGGAATCATCAATGATAATGACGCCCACCATTAAAACCTTTCTAAGGGCCACCGTGATTTTTTTTACCATCCAACCTATTCATAAGGTCATGGAGACCTAGATGAAATGAAAACAAAAATATCAACTTTGATCTGAAACTTCTACAGCTCACATTAAGTTTTAAATGGTGGGCTTTCAATCCCTACTTTGCAGTTCACATAAGCATTAGTTCCAGCTAATTTTTGGGTTCAGACCCTGAATTTTTTTGTAAGCATAGATGGATGGCGTGGATAAAACCCTTACATCAATATGGGTCCCACATAGACCTACCTGGACAGATCTTCATTCAGGTGGGGTAGGATGCAATCCGCTTCCACACCCAGTTTGGCCCGTGGTAGCGTCTGGTGGGTAGTGGTTCGTGCTCTGTGGGCCCCACCATATTGTATGTGATTTATCCATGGCATCCATCCATTTCTCATGACCGTTTTAGTGTTTGATCAAAAAAATGAGCCAGATCTAAATATCAGGTGGCCACAACAAAGGAAAATAATAGTGATTAAATGTCCACGGTTAAAAAGCATTTTGTTTACGCCACGCCGCCACTGGTCTGGTGAGTAGTGGTCCGTGCTCTGTGGGCCCCACCATGTTGTACGTGCTTTATCCACGCCATCATTTTAAGGTTTGATCCAAAAAAGGAGTCATATCGAAGCCGTAAGCAGAGTGGAGACCACCGTCCATCCATATTGAGATATCATTTTAAGTCATGAGCTGACCATCCATTTTGAGATATCATTTTAAGTCATGTGCCAAAGAATGAGGGAGATAAAAATATGTAGTGGAGAGCACCACAGAAAACAGTGGGGAGAGTGTGATTCCTACCGTTGAAACAATCCTAGTGCCCATCGTAATGTTGATTTGAAATCTCCACAGCGAGGAGAGTTGTGTGGGCCCCATCATAATGCGTGTCAAACATCTACCCCATCAATCAGATGCACCGTTCCATGGTGGGCCCAGAGATTAAAAATCAATTCTATTCGTGACTTGTGTGGGCCACACCACATACAAAAGTTGAGAGGGGTTACCCTCCATTTAAACTCCTTTCAATTATTTTTTGGGCCCACCGAGATATGGTCCACAAATCCAACCCATCCATTAAGTGTGTGCCACTTGGATGAGGGGTCATACCAAGTTTCAGAGGCATCCAAATTTTAAGTGGGGCCCACCAAGTGCTTTTATATGTTTTAGGCATGTCTTCACATGATTTTAGATGGTATGGCCTACCTGAGTTCCGTATACGGCTGATTTTTGGCATATCCCATAATTTAAAGGGGACCCATCAAATGCACGGTGTTGATGTTTGACACATGTCATGGTGGGGCCCACACAACTTGACCTCATGGGGATAGCATGGATTAAACACAAAGGTCAAGCTATGTGGGCCCCACCATGACATGTGTCAAACATCAACACTGTGCATTTGATGGGCCCCCTTTAAATTATGGAATATCCTAAAAATCAGCCGTATACAGATCTTAGGTGGGCCATACCTTCTAAAATCATGTGAATAAATGCCTAAAACATATAAAAGCACTTGGTGGGGCCCACTTGAAATTTTTATGCATATGAAACTTGGTCTGACTCCTCATCTAAGTGAGACACACATAATGGATGGGTTAGATTTGTGAACCACATCTTGGTGGGCCTAACAATTGATTATGAATAATTTAATGGAGGGTAACCCCTCTCAACTTTTGTACGTGGTGTGGCCCAAAAAAGTCATTGATTGACTTGATTTTTAAGCCCTAGGCCCACCATGGAATGGTGCATCTGACTGATGGGGTAGATGTGGGCCCACTTTGATTTATATATTATATATCCATATGATTCATTTGTTTCCCTTACCATACTCTGCCTCTCTTTTTTTCTACCCTAGCTGTTGTCTGTACGGCCGCACCCAACAGTCCAGCACACTGCCTTCCAGTCACCATCTCCGCCTCCTCTATCTCTCTCTTTCTCTCATTCTCCCGATCTCTTTGAGGCTTCGAGCCAACCTGCGCCCAATCCCGACTCGGCTTGATCTCTCCAAAGTAAGTGTTTAACTTGTTTTTTATTTATTTAACTTGTATATTTATATGATTGTAGATTTATGGTTGGGAGGCTAGGTTGGGTTAGGTTGGGGTTTGGATCGGGTTGGGAGGGCTAGATTAGGTCGGGTTGGAGGTTTTTTATACTTAATATGATTGACATTTAATTTGTATTATTTAGTCAAAACTATAATAAGTTAACATATGAACAAGCTCCACTCGACTCGACTCGAACCGTTAACTCGACTCGATAGCTTTGGCAAATAAGGCATGCTTCAATGTTGAGCTTGAGGGTGAGCTTGAGGTCAAGTATAGCATGGACATGTCAAGCCCAGCTTGGCCCACCTCAACTCGACTCGGCTTGGCTCGATGTACAACCATAGTGACTCTAGAGTGGGCAATGTTTAAAAATTGGAGGTAATTCTTTAGCTGTACAGGTGGCATGGTTTTACAGTAATCACAACCGTCCAAATCGTTAAACCAAGTGTGGATGGAGTATAACTGAAAAATGACAAAGAGAAGATCATTAACCATGCACTTGATTTTTTACTTTGAATTTTGTCACGCCCCAAACTCGGAAACCGGGCTCACAGAATTCCCGATCGCCGAATCCGGCACCGACAGCCTCCGTAGAACCCCATTCTCGGCTCCTAGCTCCCATTCGCCAGGTTCCGATCCTGGGATGCTACGAGGAGGATTTTGTATGTCAGTCTGATTCGTAATAAGCATAACCAAAGGCATAACCCACAAACAACAACCAAAAACTCCATTACATTTCCACTATGATCAAAAACTTTACAAGTACAATGGACATAAAGGGAAATACAATGGTAAATAACAGAAAAACTCCAAAATGATCAGCAACGTGCTCCTGCCTCAACGCTGCTGCGGTCCAACGTCACCTGCACGCAACGGTCGTGCATAAGCTTACAGAAAGCTTAGAGGGTGGTGAAAGTGTGTGCACAAGGTATAATATGAACATGCAATGTCAGAGTAATGCGGAATATGCGGATGGAACCATAATATCATGAGCCGTACCAAGGCTTATGCGATGCAAGACATGAATGGTATTGGCCACCCCAAGGCCATGCAATGTGCAATGCAACTCAAGCATACAGATCCTCATCAATGTCCACATATCAGTACAGCTCAAAGTATGGAATATCACCGGGGTCTAGTACACTCTAAACCAGATTGCCGCCACATCGCGCGCAATAAGGTAAGTGGAAGAGACCACACTATCTGTCTGCCAATATCGGGCGCGACTCGTCGATAGCGGACCCATTCCTCGAGCTGGTCAAACTCAGCCTAGTATTGCCCCCTACTCTCGGGCGGATAAGGCCGCACCCCCTTCCAACCGACCACGACACAGTGGAGAGCGTAACCGTCTGGTATTCGGCACTCAACGCTCATCTACCCACTCGGTCTAGACGTTGGAGCAACCTCTTGGTACCATAAGGGTTTAGGAACTTTCACCCAGGGATATCTATAGTACCCCATGTAGAACAAGATTTTCGGGGTCCAATCCTGCCAACCACGATGCGTCTGTGGAGGCTACGGCCCTGATGTTGCTAGGGCGTACAATACTCATGTCACACAAGTGCGAAGTGCATGATTCACGCTGTCCAGTCATGTAACAATCCATGCGCATATCGTGCGCTCATGTAGGGCAATACTGCCTAACCAGGAGCCCATAAACAACCTGTCCGAAGGCATATGCTATGATCAGTCAGTCCTCATATCAAGCATACATATGATGCATATGATCATGAGTCATGAAACTATACTAAACATGTTATAATGAAATGAACTATTTTACAATGCAGACGGTCCTGGATGGCCTATACACGGCAAGTACGACCGGTAATGGGCCCTAAGGAGAGTCGTAACGTGGACATCCAATCAACATTACACTCGCAATGTGGACGTCAAACCAACATTGCTCCCAAGGCACGATCTTTGTAAACATCAACACTTAGTCTGTAAGGGGTTTACACATTGCAATGGACCGTAGGTTGTCCCCATTGGACCTTATATATATGTCAAATGGGCCATATCCTATGGGCTCTCATTCATCAGATGGGCCACATAAATGGGCCACACCAATGGGTCTTATGTGCATTGCAATGGGTCAAACTCGTTGGCCTTAGATTACATCAAATGAGCTTAGTCACATGGGTCTTATATCTGACCAATGGGCCACACCAATTGGACCCTATAAGTAGATCAAGCGGCCTCAACCCATAGACCTAAACATGGGTTCAAATGGGCCTAACCCCTAGGCCTTATGGTTCATTAAATGGCCTAAATCTGTAGGCCTTGTATACATATCAAAGTGGTCCTAACCCTTAGGCCTTACATATATCAAATGTCCTCCTTCCATGGGTTTTAAGAATGCAACAATGGGTCCAATTTCATGGGCCTTGAAGTACATCAAATGGGCCTAGTCCCATGGATTTGGAACATATCAAATGGGCCTAAGTTCTTAGGCCTAGAATGAAACCAATGGGACTAGCCCATAAGAATTTCATAACCCAAATGGGCCTAGCCCATAGTCCTTTTGAAATTCGAATGGGCCTAGCCCATAGGCGTTCTATGAGCCAGATGGGTCTAAATCCCTAGGCCTCATATTTAATTCAAATGGGCCTAGACACATGGCCTTGGGACATATCAAGTGGGCCCAAGTTCTTGGGCCTTAAACGAATCAAATGGGCCTAGCCCATAAGTATTTCATAATTTAAATGGGACTAGCCCATAGGCCTTTTATAATACAAATGGACCTAGCCCATAGGCCTATTGCAAACCAAAAGGGCCTAACCCATATGATATAACATGTAATATTATATTGTACATTAATATCACAAGATATATTAATTATTACTATTATTATTAGTATTATTATATTTTATTTTTTTTTTTAAAAGAAAATATAAAACGTTCAGGCCCTGGACGGCCTGGATATGCGCCTGCATCAAGGGAGGGCCCCACCGTCCGCTGGACGGTGGAGAAAATTTACATCAAGGTGGGCACCAGAAAAATTTTAATGGTAGGTGCTCAATCTCACTGTTTCGGGTGATGTGGCCCACCTGAGGTTTGGATCAACCTGAAATTTGGAGGGGGCCCACCTGGGAAGGGGGCCCGCCTAATGGACGGTGTAGATAAAACATATGCATCAAGTGGGGCCCACGGCAGCAGCCGTGGGTGGCTGCACAGCAGCCTTCCCGCCCGTCCGCCAGCACGCAGGCGCTGCCTGCGTGCGCCTGACACAGCGGCAGCAGCTGCTGCCTCCCCTTCTCTATCTCTCCTCCAATTTCATCTTTTGACGAAATTCACATGTGGGGCCCGCTTTCGGAAAATCCACACCAGCCATAGCGATCAGTGGCTCGACGCCGTTCAAATGAGTCCAGAGTTCCAATTTTTTTGATGCTTGTAGGAGAAATAAAATAAGGAACTAGTGTTTGGATGGTAAGGGCGCAATATTAGGCGCTATGGCCCACCAGATGATTGGATTAGTTCCAAACTTTTACCCAACGGCTAGAATACCGTGGGTGAGAGGATGGACGGCTTGGATAGGACATAGACATCAGGGTGGGGCCTGTGCAAAGGGAACACCCCATTCCCTTCTTTTTCTTCCTTTTTCCTTTCCTTTTTCTTCTTGTTCTCGTTTTCTTGGAAACGTCCAGCGTCCCAGACGCTGGACGGCTGACGTTCATACACAGTTATCTGTGGTGGGCCTGATGAAGTGGGCCACCACATGATGGGCGGCATGGAAATAACATCTAAGGTGGGCCCCACTTGAATAAAATAAATACATCAAGTTGGGATCCATTCAAGTGGGCCACACCATCCTATTACAATAAAATAAAATAAAATAAAATAAAATATAATAAAATAAAAGAGAGAGGGAGAGAGACATGGAGAGTGGGACACGGCTTGTGGTGGAGGGACCCCGTCATTATGGGCCCTCCCTTGCAATGAAACATACAATAAATGGATCTCTTTGATCATGGGACCATCAAAATTATAATTCAACGGTGGAGATCCATTCTCCACCGTTATGGACGGTCTAGATGACCTTTTTGCAATGAAATAACCATCATGATGGGGGTCCATGGAGAATGGCCCCATCATGGAACGATCATGATGATCCAAGTGGTCCATCGGCCACATTTTAGGGTCCCAAGTGAGATCCACACCATTGATCGGTGGGCCTCACTTGGTCCACCATAAAATCAAGAAAATCTACCCTATAGAAGCACCCACCGTTTGATCTTCTCGCTCCTAGAGGTTCCTTGGCACCATAGCTTCAATCTTCAACGGTTAAGATGAGAAATGGAGGGTTGAGATGGAAGATTTTGGGGTAGGAAGGTGGGTCACTTGAAGCTTAGGGTCTTTGGAGAAATGCCATACGTATGGGGCTCTTGGAGTTGCTTGAAATCTTGAAATGAGAAAGAGAGAAAGAGAGAGTGATGTAAAGGGAGAGAGAGAGAGTGATGGATGGATGGGTGAGTGATGGTGGTCTAAGAGAAATTTGACTTTTGTGGCTTTTGTGTAAGAGAAGTATGGGTTAAGAAGACTTTTGTGGCTTTTTGTGTAAGAGAGGTATGGGATGTGAAGACTTTTGTAGTTGCTTGGGAAAAGGGATGGAGGTGATGTGTACTTGACATGTGATGGGTTGATGGATGATTGATTGATGGGATTGATGGGATTGATGTGACACATCGTTGAGATTCCCTTGATTTTCGCAACGCGCGGCGTTTTCTCGCACCGAACGTTGGCCCATATCTCTTGATCAGGGTATCGCCTCGGCGCGTGAGTCGCGGTATCGGAACCGCGGCGACGGTGCGGTCTCTATGGTATTGGTCTCGGGTTGAGTCGACTCGGGTTGTCGGTACATGAATCCGGGTCGCGCGTCGATACTGGTTAAGGGTCGAAAGTTGCCGGAATTCGACCGGTAAGACCGCGGAAGTGTACGGAAAGGTACGGACCAAGATACGGGTCTTACAAATTTGGACCACTTGCTGCTTACTTTTAATAATCTATTTGATGGCCATTAATTAGATGGTCAAGATTACTTGACCTTATAATTCTAGAGATTTTCTTAATCTCACAATTTGGATGGTCTGGATAGTCATACATCACTGTCATGTGTAAGGAGAATGAATAGACGATCAGCCTGTTCTTAGAGAAGGAAAATCTTCATTGAGGGGCCTACCTTTTTCATGGTACTAATGTCCTCCATAAATGACACGGTAACGCAAGCCATGGTATCATTGCATGTAGGTAATCAGTTCTCATTTTAAAATATTGAAATATCAATATTGTATTCTAAGCTTTGTTAAGCCCACACGCATGTGAAATACAGCTCCAGTACATGCCATATATTTCCCAGCATGGCACAATAGATCTGAGATCCAGTCCATCCATCAGAATAAAAACACAATAATAATAACTTAATTCAAGAATCCATTTGGTCCACGTGTTATGTGGGCCACAATTTGTAAAAAAAAAAGTATGTCTCTGAAAAACCTGGTAGAAGTTTTCTAACCCATTCGTGAAAGTGCACCTACTAGTGCCCTGGTTTGTCAATTACCGTGTGAGTAGAGTCAGTCGAACTACAGAGCCTAACAGAAAGAATAATTCAAGCGTCTGCCTCAACCGACGGTGTGAAAGCTCGTCATAGGTAAATCATAGCCTCACATCCCATGTCCTAAAACACCAGGTGATTAAAACCCTTAAAATCAACTTAGAACACATGAGGGTTTTTGGGTAAGTGAACTTTTTCAAATAGCAGAAAATCTCTAAGTTTGTTTGCCATGTCGATTGTATCGATACACCTTCCGATATGATCCACTAGCTCTGTCGATGTCCTCGACTCTTGAATCGATACTATCGATAAGAGGACTAAAAGTGTCCAGCAACCGCATACTCATTTGGATAGATTTATCGATATATTGATACAACCATCGATATCATCGATATTCAAAAATTGAGCCCATCGGAAGTGGGTCAATAATATCGACAGGTAAATTTTTGGTGCCCCTGTTTTTTTAAAGAAAACTACTATGAGCTTCGATATATCGATGACTATTCCGATTCAATCTGAATTCAAATATCGATCATATCGGAAGTCAATCGATCATATCAATAGTGGGTGCACATTTCTTCCAACAAATATTTCAAGATGTTTTTAACTTTGATCAGGGGCCACTCGAGGAAATCGATATTCTTATGTCAATGCTATCGAGCCCTGGTCGATTGGATCGAGACTGGCCACAAACTGACCAGCGTGATTATAGGTAAATCTATACGATTTATCGATCCCATCGATACGGTCTCGATTTCATCGATATTCAAATTCTGATGACATCGGTTGACCCTCGATCATATCCTATAAAACCTGAAATATTTCAGCTAGTCTCTCTCATTTTTTCAAATATCGATAGATCGATCCTAGTATCGATGGAATCGGAGTTCGAAATTCGATGACATCGACACCAGTATCAATCCCATCGACCACCTGACAATAGGTTTTAAAAGCGTATGACATTTGAGTTTGTGTTATTGAGCGGTCAGTCAATCCCATCGAGAGTATACGCTCGATGATATCGAACTCTGTCATAAATATGACCGTTTTATATCTGTTGGAACCTTTTGCCTATATAAAGAGAGACTTGTCCATATTGCTGGTAGAGAAAGAACAGAGTACTTTTGTGTGTTTTACCTCTAGATCATATACCCAAAGCCCTTTCTCTCAAGGGAGTTCATCTTCCAATCCACTCTCATTCATTGTCATTCAATAGAGTGGATTGAGAAATGAACTTCAGCATTCAAGGATCCTTCAGCAACTATCTTAATAGCATATCATTAAGTTGGGATGTGTTGAATGAATAGATGACAGGAATCATTCTATCTTCCTTGTAGGAAAATTCTAAGAGAGTTGATTTCCGTCCTAACCTTGACCCAACCCGAAGCCAAGTACTGGTATATCTTTTGTGTTACGGATTAAGGGAGCTGAAGAATCTTCAACAACAAGAAGGAGATCTTCATCACTGTGTTAAATGAGACTCATCAACTTATCTGTAAGTACCTAGAGTTCAGAGGACACTTGTGATAATTCATTTCTAGGATTGGGTCTTAAGTGTTGCTCACCCTTTGAAGTCCTCATAGGAGGCCTCCGGTGGGAGTGTACGTTGTGGGTGCGTCGTGTGTACCCTTGATCTGTGGAGAGCATAAACATCTGGGTGCATTGTGTTGACCCTTGCTCTGTGTGGGCATAAATATCCGGGTGCGTTATGTGGACCCTTGCTCTGTGTGGGCATAAACATCTGGTTAGGAGTGCATCAGTAAAACTTCAGGGTTAGAGGTGAACCGAGTATAAACCTCCGTGTAAAGGTTGAAGGTGAACCTGATTTAAAACCTTAGGTTTGAGGTGAACCCTGGAAAACCTCCTTAGTGAAATTCAGTACACTCAAGGGTTGAGTGCGACAGCCAGGAGTGGAGTAGACAAGTAATCGAACCACTATAAAAATGACTGTGTTTGCGATTGCTTTGTTTGTGTGATTTGCTTTATTAATTTAATATTTGAATATCTGAAATCACACCTCACACACATACACAATCATATCCAATATGAACTAAGTTCTATATTGCTGTCCTTGAATAGTTTGTGATTGGATCCTCTACTAGGCTTGGAAGCCAGTAGAGTTATATTTGAGTAATCCTGATAATTACATATCTGATAGGATTAGTGCAATAGGATTTTAAATACTTCATAAAATTTTAAAAAGTCCTATTCACCCCCCTCTAGGACATATTGGCTTATTCCTACTTCGACTCAAACGGTCTTCACCGCTATTTCAATTGGTATCAAAGCGGGTCTCTCTTTAAGGGCTTCACCGCCTATAGAGTGATCTTGACTGAAGTTGAAAATATGGCCAAAGGAGAGGGCTCATCAGTCACTAGACCTCCAGTATTTGATGGTTCAAATTATGCATACTGGAAGGCTATAATGCATTACTTCCTGAGATCTTTGGATCATGATGTTTGGGATGTAATTGAGAAGGGATATTTGGTACCATCTGAACAAATCGTACTTGAAGATGAAAATACCATCACTAAGCCCAAACCTAAAGAAAAGTGGACGGCGTTCGATAAAGAACAGCGAACTGTTGAAGCAAAAGCAATGAACGCCATCTACTGTGCCATGTCTCAGGATATATTCAATCGGATAAGTATGTGTGAGACATCTAAGAAAGCATGGGATCTACTGAAAATAACCTATGAAGGCAAAAGCACTATGAAGAGGTCTAAACTACAACTTCTTACTTCACAGTTTGAAAATCTCAGGATGGAAGAGCATGAGACATTTATGAAGTTTTTCACCAAATTGAATATTATTTGTAACTCCATGAGTGGATTGGGAGAAAAAGTTCCGGTACCTAAAATATGTAGGAAAATTTTAAGATCCCTACCAAAACGGTTTAATCCCAAAGTAACAACAATTGAGGAGTGTAGAAATATTGATGAAATGAAAGTAGAAGAACTAGTAGGTTCCCTATAAACTTTTGAACTACACTTCACTCAATCCTCAAAATCCAAAAATACTATCTTAAAAACTTTTAAGAAAACAAAACATGAGGTCAGTGAGAGTGAAAAAGAAGATGAAGATAAGGAAGTGGCTTTGCTGGCATAAAGATTCAGAAGATTCTTTCAAAAGAATCGTGGTCGCCCCTCTAGAGGTAGAAAGGTGGATGACAAATCTTCTGCAGGAAAATTTGGAAAAAGAACTAAAGAACCACAATGCTATGCCTGTCAGGAGTATGGACACCTATTTACTAAATACCCAAATAGAAAAACCAGGGGTAAGGCAATGGCCGCCACATGGGATGATACGGAGGAGTCAAATTCAGAATCAAGCGACTTAGAGAGCGATGGGGACCAAAAATCTTTAAAAATACTTATGATCTCCACATCTTCGATCATTCCAACTGAATCTGAGGTTAAACAGCAAGCTACTGAATTATTTCCGTCTGATGATGAAAAGACTAGAAAAGAGGAAGAAATTGAAAAGGATAAACTGCAGGATGCTTATAATCAACTATACATTCATAGCATCCATATCCTTAAAAGACTCGGTATGTCTGAAAACAAAAAGGAATTGTTGCAGAAAGACTTGGACAGAACCTTGGAGATTAACACACATTTAGCCAATGATTTGCAACAATATCATTCAGAAAATGATAAGTTAGAAAGAGAAAACCTATCCCTAAAAATAGAATTATCAAAACTTATGAACCAGGCTAAATTGCTAAGAGATGATAATGCGGAACTCAAAAATGAGAACCACTCACTTTGTATTGACTTAGAAAAATTCAGGAAATTTCCTGAGATAAATGACAAATTTTCTCAGAGTGGTGAAAAATTAGAAAAATTGTTAGGAATGGGAAGACTAGGAAGAGACAAGAGTGGACTAGGATATGAGAAAAGAAAAAAGAAAACTGAAAATAAAGCCCCAACAAAACTGGCTACTTTAGGTAGCAATATGGGAATCTCTCCAGTCTGTCATTTATGTGGTGATGTGGGTTATTATAAGTTTAAATGCTTGACACCAAAACAGACCTCACATACCTCAAATCAAAATCACTTTGAAAAATTTAAACCAATCAGAGAAACACTGAATGATAAAAGTCTTTCAAGAAAAGACACCCATTCATCACCACCTAAAGAAAAGGACAAAATAAAGAAACCGGTCTTACAATAGGTAGTTAAAGAAAAACTGAACTGTCTGATGATTAACTTTCATATACCCTGATATAACAAGCAGAAAAAGGAACAAGTCCAGGTTATGCATCTAGATCAGGATATTTTGCTGAAATGATGCAATTTTGCTGAGCCTTCAATGTTACATCTGAGGTTGAACACCTCGAACTTTTTGTATATAAACATTATCATGTTTATAATTTTTTTATTGTATAGAACTTGTACAAAATTTTGTGATATATACTGATCAGATCAGGATATACATAATAGCGAGTCGAAATTGTGAAAAATCTGAAAAATACCTATTTTTGATACAATTGTCGATCTTTTCAATTTTATCGACCAACGGTCAATACAATCGACAACTCTTCAGAATATGAAAAGCCGTATGACCGTGGATGACATCGTGGACAGACTCGATAAAATTGATTGGCAACTTCTCGATATCATCGAGACAATGGTCGATATGATCGATAGATGGCGCCCGATAAAAATTAGCGGGGCGAAAATGTTTACACCCCAAGTGTAGGGTTGTGATGTAGTAATAAACTCAATAAGACCGAGGTCGAATCCCAAGGGACTGAAACTTGTACGTTATCTAAAATTAAATAGGATTTGAACTATAATAAGATGAATTCTAAATCAAGTAGCAATTGTGAAATAATTGTAGATTAATTAATCTAAAACTAAGGAGATATCAGAGAAGGGTAACTAGGGATTCAGAGGATCCACTTGTAGAGATCAGGAAAATCTTATGCATGTTTTATGAAAATTAACTGAACTGACATTGATCTAGTTTTAGAGAGATGAAAGGTATATGAATTAGAATAGATTCCATCACCAAACCATGCCCAGGAGACTATGGCAAATAACAGAATTAAACTAATTACCAACCACTCAACATGTTATGAAAGTTAGGAAGGGTACCGCAACCGACCATGCCCAGGAGACTATGGTGAACAACAGGGCTTCCTGACGTCATAAACATAAAGGAAAAAAGAAAATATTTAAAGCATTGCAGACCCATTGTAATTTCAGTCACAACAGACCATTAAAAACTAAAAATACTTCCATTAATTAAACTAACATCAACATGAATTCAGTTAATAATTTAAACAAAAATTATAAAAATAAATTCTCCCATCTCACTACAAGCTTCACCTCCTAGCCCTAGCTAGGAGGTTTAGCCCAACATGAATAGGCTAGATATCTCAAAACAAAATAAAATAAAAATAAAAATAAAAGAAATAAAAAACTCAACTCTCTCTCTTGCAGACGTCCGACCTGAGCCGTCCTTCCCAGCTTTGAATCATCCTTTCTAAGGTCTGAATGAATGCTCCCCACATCCAAAACCTTCTTATATAGCTGCTGGAGTGGTAAAAATTGGATTTGAATCGGATTTGGAAAGTTATGCATGCTCATTGAAAGCTTTTTCGCAGTCAAGTTCGGTGCCTCGAAACATGCCACTTTCCTCGCTTAAATTCTAAAGAAACACCGTTCCTTAGGACTTTCTTGGGTCCTCGACATGATAGACGGTTCAGATATGTCATATAATCAAAGATGGTGGGCCAAAACTGCCTGAAAAAGTCGATTTTCGTGGATGTGCGAAACCTTTCGCACCATTTCGCTGTTGTGATCGGTGGGCCCCACAGAAGCATTTTATGGAAAATTCACCCCGTCCATTGGATTCAGAATGAAATTTCAATCAAGAATGGGTGGTTTTGAACGTCCATTGACGTAGCCTAGAGAAGAAATCACAAAAGGATCAGTTTTGAACGTTGCAGGTCAGCCCTTTTGTGGCCTCTGTATCTTACACGTGTGCACGCATGAGTGAAAAGTTTAAACATAGTTTTGTAGTATTCAATGCCATTTACACGGTGGACAGTTCGGATTGAGCTTACAGGGCACGTGTAGGGCCCACTAGCTTCCGCAAAACGGCCAGCGGCCGTGCATTACGCGGACGTTAAAAAGAAGACTTCTTCCACTGTGGCACTTGTGGTGCCCATTTCCTTAGACACTTGAGAAATCCAATCCGTCCACCGAATTTCTCTTGGAATTTCAGTAAGAAATGACTGGTTTCAGATTGATTTTAGCTTGGCCCACGGAATATTCTATTTCGCCGTCCATCCTACGTTTGACGGTGGCAATCGCATGATAGCATGCATGGGGTGAGAAGGTCAACATGGATAGGGGCGTGGCCACCCCCTAGACACAATGAATGGGTTGGACATGCATTTGGGCGATGGGTGGGGCCCACAGTGAGAAATTGGCGGACGCTAGTGCGTCCGCTGGTGCTTTTTTTTTTTTTTTTTTTGAGAAGAAGCTCGGGTCAGCGCACGCTGACCCGTTCTTGTATCTTGGTGCACGGCCGGTGCGTGTACACTATGTACACGCACTGTGTACGTAGGGCTGATGGTGATGTCTTTTTAGAAATCTGATCCATCCACCCTTGTTATTATCTCATTTAAACCGTCCAGACCGATTTTAAAGCATATCCGAATAGCAGGTGGGCTCCAAAATTGAGAATTTATGGGCTGATTTGACTGTTGGGCCACTTCTAGAGAGATCTAACGGCTGAAATTTGACGTGTACGGTTAATTTATGGTCTTTAAGCCATGTATGAAGTTCCGAGCCAAACGGATGGTGGGAACCTCGTGATCTTGCATTCTGGACGTCCTTCAGGCCACTTGAGCTTCAGTTCCTTGATTTTCTCGGATCCCTGGCGTGTAATTTCAGTCGATCTTGGTCCCCTAGAGTGCGTCCCTTGCCTTAGTGCATCTTGAGCGCTAAAACCATACTTTTAGCACCTTTTTACAGTTCATGCTCTCAATTACACCCTGAAACATAAACACGATAAAAACAGGCCGTTAGACAGCATTATGTTCGTAAATCTAGGCAATATCTAAGGTCTAATATGCAATATTTGACCCTCAACAGAAAAAAAGAGGGTTTATTCTTCAAGGGCTTCTCGGTCGTCTTCTCTGCTTGATCCTCTCGGCCAATCACTAGGAGCTACGTCGGACTACCCAAATCCTTCCGTAAATCCAATAATATCCTTCTAAAATAGTCTGAGTTCTTTTTGGATATTTTCTATTTGTCAGGCGTTTTGTCATTTTTTTTTCTCAAAATTCTTCAAAAAGCTTATTAGTCCACATGGGAAAAGACAAAGGTGTAGCATCCAGTCTGGGAGAGTCTTCAAGAACTACTCGACAAAAAGTCCTTGCCACAAGAGAAAGGGCGAGGATCCCGGACTGTGGGACCCCCACATGGTAAAGATCATGACAGACCTCACATGGTGGGTCCCAAACCGAAGTTCCTACACCTCCTCAACCAGCACCACCTCCTCCAGTTATCCAACGACCAGTAAAATACACCGGTAGGAAGCTGATCCATGAGAGAAAAGTTGACAGGGGTTGTTTGACATCGTACAATCTGGAACCTCTGTTCGCTGCAATCGGGTGGTTGCTCATCCTAGATTTCAGAGGGCCTTGTCAACTCGAACAAACACGCAACTTTCTTGTAGCGTGTCATTCTCCGGTATCTGACCCTCCTTCATTCATGGTTTCTCTGGATGGTGATGATGCATTTATCACTCCGGCCACAATAACTCACATTCTCAATCTACAGTTGGGTCCAGAAGGCCTTCCAAATTTGGATCTCGATCTGCCTGATGTCTGATCCATGATAACCAAGTACCTATGCTATAATAGAAATATTCCTTGGCATCAAGGGAATGCCTTAAAAGCCAGGTACATGGAACCCCACTTTTGGGTTATGCATGAAATCTTCACTACAAGTTTGTATCCAAGGAGTACAAATTGAGCAGATCTCACGAGTCTTATGGTCATGATAGTATACTCTGTTTTGAATGGGACAAAGGTTTACCTTCCAACACTAATTGTCAATCAGTTGGTAAATGATATACATATATCCAGAGATCTTCATTTACTGTATCCCTGAATCATAAGCAGAATATGTCAAAGCATTGGTCTTCCTTCTACAACTGATCCTGTACTTCCACTTCAAGTTTTTAATTTCAAAAACATTCGTAAAATGGATCTGATCTACCACGAGTATAAAGAAGGAGGCATTCAAGAAGAAGGAGGTGAAGGTGTTGGTGACACTCATACGAAGAAACTGGAGATGGAAGGTGGTGAATCCGCCAGAACCGATCCAGCCCCATCTATGTCAATCCCTGGACGTACCAAACGATACAGGCTGGACAGGATCGGGGGCGATTCAGTGAGACATTCAATCAGTGCAAGAACGACTTACAGTCTTTGAGCGAGTTGTCCACAAGGTACAATAGTCTGTGCAACAGTTGGTCGACCTGATGACTTGTCGCTGAGATGACACAGCTCCATCTCACTCTGCTCCTTAGCACTGATTTCTGAATGCTATCACACACACACTCACTCTTTAACTCAGCATACGAACTGTAGTATCTTTTTGAAAGTTCTACGCTTCTTTGAGTGCATGTGACAACTCTCTATTCTGCACAGGCTGAAAGTTTTTTTATGCCCACGGATGGGCTGAAATACTGATTATAATATTTGGATACCCTCAAGTGGGCTTTGTTTTATTTTTTTTGGATAATGGATTAAATACTGCTGTCTGGGGCAGTATATATTTTTTTGAGGTTAGATGTTTCTGGATAATGAAACTTTTTGATGATATGGCTGAATTCAATTCTTATTTCGTTGCCATTCTAATATGTAAGGTTTTATGCTTCTCGTATCTTCTTGCTTATGAAATGACTGTGCTGATTACTTCATCTATTTACTTCCTGCCTTAATTGATGTATGTTTATCACTGTTGAAAATCTGTATACATCCATCTATCTGTAGTTCTCCCATATGCTTAAAATCTTCAGTCAATATCACTTGTTATACCTTTGCCAATGACTGACAAAAAGGGGGAGAAAAGTTAAAAACACCCCATGTGAAAAATTGGATATTTGTGCTCTTATATGTTTCAGGTGTAAGGGGGAGCAGCTGCACCAAGAAAGGAATTTTTACAGTAAGGGGGAGCAAATTCTGGTTGTATACATGAATGTGTTAGAATTTATAAAATTGTGTAAACACATGTACACACAATTTAGGATGTATCTGTCTAGATATTTATTTTGTGTATTTTGTCACGTAATTTATAAAGGAGGAGATTGAAAGTACACTTACTAGTGCCCTGGTTTGTCAATTACCATATGAGTTGAGTCAGTTGAACTGCAGAGCCTAAAAGGAAGAACAATTCAAGCGTCTGTCTCAACCGGATGTGTGAAAGCTCGTCATAGGTAAATCATAGCATCACATCCCATGTCCCAAAACACCAGGTGATTAAAATCCTTAAAATCAACTTAGAACACATGAGGGTTTTTAGGTAAGTAAACTTTTTCAAACAGCAGAAAATTTCTAAGTTTGCTTGCCATGTCGATTGTATTGATACACCTTCCGATATGATCGACCAGCTCTGTCAATGTTCTCGACTCTTGAATCAATACTATCGATAAGAGGACTAAAAGTGTCCAGAAACCGTATACTCATCTAGATGAATTTATTGATATATCGATACAACCATCGATATCATCGATATTTAAAAATCGAGCCCATCGGAAGTGGGTTGATAATATCGACAGGTAAATTTTCGGCGCTCCTGTTTTTCTAAAGAAAACTACTATGAGTTTCGATATATCGATGACTGTTCCGATTCAATCTGAATTCAAATATCGATCATATCGACAGTGGGCGTGCATTTCTTTTAGCAAATATTTCATGATGTTTTTAACTTTGATTGGGGGCCACTCGAGGAAATCGATATTCTTATGTCGATGCTATCGAGCCCTGGTCGATTGGATCGAGACTGGCCACAAACTAACCAGCGTGATTATAAGTAAATCTATACGATTTATCGATCCCATCGATACGGTCTCGATTTCATCAATATTCAAATTTCGATGACATCGGTTGACCCTCGATCATATCGTATAAAACGTAAAATATTTTGGCTAGTCTCTCTCATTTTTTCAAATATCAATAGATCGATCCCAGTATTGATGGAATCAGAGTTCGAAATCCGATGACATCGACACCAGTATTAATCCCATCGACCAGCTGACAATAGATTTCAAAAGCGTATGACATTTGAGTTTGTGTTATCGAGCGGTCAGTCGATCCCATCGAGAGTATACGCTCGATGATATCGACCCTGCTCGATGATATCAAACTCTATTATAAATATAACCGTTTTATATCCGTTGGATCCCTTTGCCTATATAAAGCGAGACATGTCAATATGTAAGCCCCGTATCCTAGATCGTACCATTCCATAGACTTCCACGGTCTTACCGGTCGAATTTAGGCAACCTTCGACCCTTAACCAATATTTACGTGCGACCCTCATTCGTATGTCATCAACCCGTATCGACTTAACCCAAGACCTTTACCATAGCGACCGCGCCGTCACTGCGGTTCCGATGACGCGACTTATGCGCCAAGGCGATACCCTAGTCAAGAGATGTGGGCCAACGTTCGATGCGAAGAAAATGCCGCGCGTTGCGAAACTCAAGAGAATCTGTACGAGGTGTCACATCAATCCCATCAATCCATCAATCCATCACATGTCAAGTACATGTCAAGTACACATCACCTTTTACCCATTCCCAAGCAACTACAAAAGTCAAGAATCTCTTATAAGCTCATACCTCTCTTACACCAAAAGCCCTCAAAGTCAAAAGGTTCTTACACCACCCATACTTTTCTTACACAAATGGCCACAAAAGTCAAGATTTTCTTACACCCATCACTCACCACATCCATCAGCCATCTCTCTCTCCCTTTACAACTCTCTCTCTCTCTCTCTCTCTCTCTTTCTCATTTTCAAACTCAAAAAAATCTAAGGAGAGAAATTCCATACGTATGAGAATTCTCCAAGCCTCTCCCTCTCTTTCAAAACTTCAAGTGTGGCCCACTTTTCTACCCCATGATCTCCCATCCTAACCATCCATTCCCCATCTCCTCCATTGGAATCAAAGCTAAGGTGCTAAGGAACTCATAGGAGCAGGAAGATTGAACGGTGGGTGCTCCTCTAGATGTAAAAAAAAATCTGATTTCTATAGCCTAGATGTTTTCTTTCTTTCATGAGAGAAGTGTAAGACTCACCAATCAATGGTGGAGATCCCACACAATCCCATGGTTGTGGCCTAATGGCCTACCTTATGCATGCATGATCCATGCATGGGGCCTTTCTCTATGGGCCCCATCATGGTAGTTTTATTTCATATCATATTATTTTTGGGTCATCTAGACCTTATAACCATGGTGGGGATGGCATCCTCACCATGAATTTTAATTATAGGCCATGCATATGCAAGATCCATGTTGTAAATGTAAATCTAGGTATGATGTACGGGTGTGATTGATCTCGAGAGGGCTCAATAGTGGCGGAGCCCCTTTCCCTATGGCCGGATTGTCCTTCTATCTCTCTTTTCTCTCATTTTATTTCCTGATGTGTGTGGCCCATTAATGTATTTTTCTTTTTATTTAACTTATTTAATAAATTTTATCTAAGTACATGTTGCTGTCCAAAATTTTTTGGACAGTTTCTGGTTGTTTTTGGACCAGATTTTGGGACTGTTTGGGAGACTATTCATACTTATTAAATATACTTTTCTGAAAGGTATGGATCTCATCTTAATGTCCCCTAAATTTCAGCCCCAACTGACCTTCATTGGGGTCCCAAAGGTGTGGTCCAAGTGAGGTGGACAGTATGGATTTTCTGCACTATTCCAGCAACATTCCACCATGGACAGTTGAATTTTTAAAATTTATTAAAATACCTATGGGTGTTTAAAAATTATAAAAATTTTTAGGGGGGTGGCCTACTTATGGTAGGACTCACCTACAAAATTTTGGGGCCAATGGACGCCTGTACACACCATGGTGATGGCGGGACCGGCCCATTATAATATGGTGTCCAGATCAGTTCGATTTTCAGGATAGATTAAATTATGTAAATGAATTAAAATATTTAAAGATGTCCAAAAATTTTAAATTTTTTTAAGAATATAGTCCACTTATTTTAGAACCCACCTACCAAATTTTAGGGCCAATGGACCCCTGTACACACCGTGGTGAGGGCCGGACTGGCCCACCACGTTGGGACGTCCAGGTCTGTCCGATTTTTCTGGATAGTCTGTTTTGTTTAAATTAATTAAAATACTTAGAGATATCTAAAAATTATGAAATTTTATGAGGGTATGTCCCACCTATGGAAGTATCACTCTGTGAAATTTCAGCTTCAAGTGACCCCGTTTGGGTATCCAAAAGAGTGGGCCAAGATGGTTGGACTCCCAGATTTTTTTCTGCTGTGCAGTCCAGCAATATGCCTTGATAAAAAACCATAATTCAAAAATATTTCTTCTGATGGTGGGCCACATTTTTGGGTTTCCTCTCATTGTATGCATGATGAGGGACCTTGGCCCTCAATTTTCAGAGTTTTAGAGGCCTTGGACCCACTCCAATGGAGTGCCCAAATTTAGGACAGTAACATGTTATAATTATGCTGGCCTTGGGCTGAAATTTTGAGGAGTGGAGCCCACCATATTATAAAGATCTTAGAGAAAATGATTTATACCTTTAGTTCCTTAAATGTTGAGATTAATGAATGCACTTTTAAGGCCCACTACAGTTGAATTTAATTGGGTCCATGAATGTAGCCAGTTGTTGAACTATTTAAGGCCCATAGAGTGGACCCATTTGATGTATTCCAAGGCCCATGGGATTAGGCCCATTTGATGTAATTTAAGGCCCATAGAGTGGACCCATTTGATTGCACCCATTTGATGTATTTTAAAGCCCATGAGATTAGGCCCATTTGATATGTATAAGGCCCATGGGTCAAGAACCATTTGATGCAATCTAAGGCCCACGGGTTATGACCCATTACAATGCACATAAGGCCCATTGGTGCGGCCATTTGATGAGTAAAAGGCCCATATGACATGGCCTATTTGATGTATTTAAGGCCCAATGGGGTGTACCTAAGGTCCATTGCAATGTGTGATCCCAACCTAGTTTACGTAATGTTATTCACTATGGGCTACACCTTGGGAGCAATGTTGGTTTGACGTCCACATTGCGAGTATAATGTTGGTTAAATATCTGCATTGCGACTCTCCCTAGGGCCCATTAGTAGGCCCGTACTTGTTGTATGCAATCTGTGTAGGCCAGCTGCGTTGTATGGATAGGGCATTACTTTATAACATGCTTAGTATAACTCCATAACGCACAAGCCATTTGTATCGGTCTATTTGATCTGCCTGCTCGTATCGGCCAATTAATTGATTTAATGCATATGATTGATTAGGCCCATCTTGATATATTTGTGGCCTGTTGCTAAGGCCATATATGAGGCCTGTTGTTGAGGCTCACCTTGATGTGTATGAGGCCCGTTGTTGAGGCCCACCTTGATGTGTATGAGGCCTGTTGTTGAGGCCCACCTTGATGTGTATGAGACCCGTTGTTGAGGCCTACCTTGATGTGTATGAGGCTCGTTGTTGAGGCCCACCTTAATGTATATGAGGCCTGTTGTTGAGGCCCACCTTGATGTGTATGAGGCCCGTTGTTGAGGCCCACCTTGATGTGTATGAGGCTCATTGTTGAGGCCCACCATGATGTGTATAAGGCCCATTATCGAGGTCCACCTTGATGTGTATGAGGCTCGTTGTTGAGGCCCACCTTGATGTGTATGAGGCCCGTTGTTGAGGCCCACCTTGATGTGTATGAGGCCCATTGTGATGTATGCAAGGCCCATGGGTCATGGTCCATTGCAATGTATGTTAGGCCCAATTGGTGCGGCCTATTCGATATATTTATGGGGTCCATGTCATTAGGCCCATCCTGTTTTATTGGTGACCTATCCATTGAGGCTCACCCGTGGTATATATTTGAGGCCCATGTGTAGGGCCCACCTATTGTGTATTTAAAGCCCATGGGTTGTAGCTATAGTGATGTATATTAGGCCTATGTGATGTAGCCCATACTGATGTGTATTAGATCCAGGTATGTGACTCACCTGCGAAGTATATTTGAGGCCTATAGTGATATATCTGAGGCCCATGGGTGCAACCCATCCAGATATATTTGAGGCCTATGGGCAAGGCCCATTGTGATATTTGTTAGGCCCATGACCAGGGCCCACCTGTTTCGTATATTTGGCCCTTGTGTGAGGCCATGTGCCCATTATATATTTGATTCTATGTGGGTCATTCCTTGGGGGCAATGTTGGTTAAAAGTCCACATTGTCGACGCCGGTTATTGATACCCTTTATGAGTATGTGACATCATAACATCATGATACATGCTCATTCGCATCATTTGCATGTTTGTTATGAGATGTGATTGACCACTGCATATGTCATTGGGTAGGATGATGTGAGACACCCTGATAGGTGAAGATTATCTCACATGAGCGCATGACATGCACAGGATTGATGCATGATTGGATTGTATGACTCATGCATCTTGCATTGTGCTGTGATTACCGTACGCCCTAGTGACATCAGGGTCGTAGCCTCCACAGGTATATCGTGGATGGCCAGATGGGACACCGGAAATCCGTTCGAGCATCGGGCCGCCATAGATGGCCCTAAGTGAAAATTTCTAAACACCCTCTTGGTTCCAAAGAATGCTCCAACGTCTAGACCGAGTGGATAGATAAGCGTTGAGTGCCGATTATCAGATGGTTGCGCTCTCCACTGTGTCGTGGTCGGTTGGAAGGGGGTGCGGCTTTACCCGTCCGAGGGAGTAGGCATGGCTAGGCTGAGTTTGACCAGCTCGAGGAATGGGTCCGCTATCGGTGAGTCAGGTAGGTATTGGCAGTCTATTGACAGGTGGATAGTGAGGTCTTTTCCACTTACCTAGTAGTGCGCTTGATTGGGGCGACAGGTGGTGTGAAGTGTAATAGACCCCGGTAATTTTTCTAGAGAGGAACCGTACTGATATGAGGACTGACATGATATTATAACACCCTGTCACTATTGTGCATGTGGGTGGACACACGTGGGTGGACGCTGATGTGGGCGGGTGTGATGTGGGCGGGGCTGAGGCCTGGGCAAGTTACCACACTGGGCGAGCTACAAGCGATTGACAGGCTACTGTGCTGACAGGCTACTGAGTAGGAGTTATATACTCATTCATTCATCCATTCACTATCCACACGGGCTGGTGGTGGGCAACTAATTGTTGTGTATCTTCGTTATGACAAGGATTTCAGTTGGGAGCGCGACTAACCTAAGATCAGGAGTTTACCACATTAAGTCAGACTATCCAAATTTAAGTATGGGACTGGTTTGGATAGAGGTTCCTTGTGGTGGACCCCGTAGTCTGCGATACTACGTACTATCATCCCGACATCACACTCTAGCATGGTCATTCCATTAGCACCATATACTGCATATTACATTACATCTTCGACATTCAATTATCTATGACTCATCATTTGCATAGCTGTCATATATTGCGTATTCTGATATCGATTAACTTATGGACTTGTTCATACTTTCGCTTATTCTGTTATCGCATAATATAATCTTGTTAGTATTTCTTTTTACGCTGATAATTTCTGCTCTTATCAGTGTTTCTGCTTATTCAGTCATTGTATGGTTTATGGATTAATAGCTTTCAGGTATTGTATGAATATGATATTGTATTGAATACTTGACACTTATCTCGTGCACACACTTACACCACCCTCTAAACTTTCTATAAGCTTACGCACGATAGATGCGTGCAGGTGATGTTAGGTTGCAGCAGTATTGAGCTTGGAGCGTGCAGCTGTTTTCTAGAGCTTTGATTTTGACATATATATTTCCCTTTCAGCATTATATTCAAATGATTATATTAGTAGATATGTGATGATGATGTTGCCTTTATGATTTGGGTAAACTTGTGATTATGCTTATTACTAGTTAAATGTATAAAAAAAAAATCCTCTTTTTAGGATCCCAAGATCGAAAATCTGGCATATGAATGATAGGAGACGAGAATGGGGTACTAAGGAGGCTGTCGGCACCTGATTCGGCGATCGGGATTCCTGTGAATCCAATTTCTGGGTTTGGGGCGTGACACCATATTGTTGGTAGAGAAAGAAGAGAGTGCTTTTGTGTGTTTTACCTCTAAATCATATACCCAAAACCCTTTCTCTCACGAGAGTTCATCTTTCAATCCTCTCTCATTCATTGACATTCAATAGAGTGGATTGAGAAATGAACTTCTGCATTCAAGGATCCTTCAGCAAATATCTTAACAATATATCATTAAGTTGGGATGCCTTAAATGAATAGATGACGGAAATCACTCTATCTTCCTTATAGAAAAATTCTAAGAGAGTGGATTTTCGTCCTAACCTTAACCCAACCCGAAGCCAAGTATTGGTATATCTTTTATGTTACGGATCAAGGGAGCTGAAGACTCTTCAACAACAAGAAGGAGATCTTCATCACTATACTAAATGGGATTCATCAACTTATCTATAAGTACCTAGAGTCCATAGGACACTTGTAATCATTCCTTTCTAGGATTGGGTCTTAAGTGTTGCTCACCCTTTGAAGTCCTCATATGAGGCCTCCGGCAGGAGTGTACGCTGTGAGTGTGTCGTGTGGACCCTTGCTCTGTAGAGAGCATATACATCTGGGTGCGTTGTGTGGACCCTTGCTCCGTGTGGGCATAAACATACAGGTGCGTTGAGTGGACCCTTGCTCTGTGTGAGCATAAACATCTGGTTAGGAGTGCACCAGTAAAACTCTAGGGTTAGGGGTGAACCGAGTAAAAACCTCTGTGTAAAGTTTGAAGATGAACCTGATTTAAAACCTTAGGTTTGAGGTGAACCCTGAGAAACCTCCTTAGTGAAATCTGGTACACTCAAGGGTTGAGTGCGACAGTCGGGAGTGGAGTAGACAAGTAGTCGAATCACTATAAAAATGACTATGTCTGCGATTGCTTTGTTTGTGTGATTTACTTTATTAATTCAATATCTGAATATCTGAGATCATACCTCACACACATATACAGTCATATCCAACATGAACTAAGTTCTATATTGCTATCCTTGAATAGTTTGTGATTAGATCCTCTATTAGGCTTGGAAGCTAGCAGAGTTACATTTGAGTAATCTTGATAATTGCATATCTGATAGGATTAGTGCAATAGGATTTTAAATATTTCATAAACTTTAAAAAGTCCTATTCACCCCCCTCTAGGACATATTGATATATTCCTACTTCGACTCAAGCAGTCTTCACCGCTATTTCAATTTGTTGTTTTCAAATTGAGGCCCACATACTCATTGGACCAGATTTTATTTTGAAGAAAAAAACATATACAGAGTAGGACCAACCTGATGGATGGATGAGATCTAGCATGTATGTGTCATGCTGGTATATGTGTGGCATGTACACGAGTTTAATTGCACAGGCGTATGCGCTTAGAAAAGCTCTACAATTTGCTATCATTTTCTACTGTTAATATAGAATTTCAGAAGATGCAAATCATACCAAACTCAAATGAATAATTTTAGAAGCTTCTCACCATCCGATTGAAATTATCATATGAATAATTTTGGAACCTCAATTAGGCCACATATGAGAAAGATATTGGGCATACAAGATTGATCAACAATTTCAGTGAAATTTGATTTAAACATCTCAAGTTATTTACTCTTCAATTTGAACAGATTAGATTGTTCAAAAATAATTAAATGTTCAATTAGTGGATGTGCTTAATAACTTAGTAATTTTATTTTTCACAAACAAATTTCAATTTCCATTTCAAAATAACATTTTTTTTCAAAATGTATATATTTTTTTTACTCTTTTAACCAAATATCATTTTTATTATAAAATATTTCAAAAATATTTAAAATAGGAATTTTGAATTTTTATTTTCAAAATCTCAAAAAATTTCTCATATTTTATTTTTTTTTTCTCTCAAAAATTTCAAAATACTGATTTTTTTTCTTCAAAAGCATTATTTTGTTCTCAAAATTTTTCTTAAACATAATTAAAATTTCTAAACTTTTCAATATTCTTTTTTATGTGATATTACAAATCATTTAAATATTACCTTTTAATTATATATATATATATAAATTCCATTCATATGATATAAAAACTAAACATACACACACACACACACATTTTTACTGATGATTTTTTGTATTTTGAAAATTTCTAAACACACTGTACCTACGAAAATTTTTGTAGGTACAGATAGCTTTCTTTTTAAAAAAAAATAATTCAAAACACTCTTTAGCTACGAATATTTACATAGGTAAATATGGCTTTTACCTACAAACTTAGATTTCGTAGGTAAAAGTAAGGTTTTCAATTTTTTGTATATTGAAATTTTCAAAACACCCTTTACCTACGAAAATGTTTCATAGGTAAAGATGGGTTTTACCTATGAAATCTAGTGTTGTAGGTAAAAGTAAACTTTTCAATTTTTTTAAATTCAAAACACCCTTTAGCTACGAATATTTTGTAGGTAAATAAGGCTTTTACCTACAAAATCTAATTTGGTAGGTAAAAGTGGACTTTTCGATTTTTTTGAAAAATTCGGAACACCCTTTAGCTACGACAATTTTCATAGGTAAAGATGGCTTTTACCTACGAACTTATATTTTGTAAGTAAAAGTAAGGTTTTCGATTTTGTGTATTTTGAAAATTTTAAAACACCCATTACCTTCAAAAAGTTTCGTAGGTAAATATGACTTTTGCCGAGGTAAAAGTAGACTTTTAGATTTATTTAAAAACTTCAGAAAACCCTTTAGCTACGAAAATTTTTGTAGGTAAAGATGGCTTTTCTCTACGCACTTTGATTTTCTAGGTAAAAGTAAGTTGAAAATTTCAAAACACCTTTTACCTACGAACATTTTCGTAGGTAAAGATGGCTTTTGCTAGGTAAAAGTAAAATTTTTGATTTTTTTTAAATTCAGAATACCCTTTAGCTACAAAATCTAATTTGGTAGGTAAAAGTAGACTTTTCAATATTTTTGAAAAATTTGGACCACCCTTTAGCTACGACAATTTTCGTAGGTAAAAATCGCTTTTACCTATTTCATAGGTAAAAGTAAGGTTTTCGATGTTGTGTAATTTCAAAACACCCTTTACCTACGAAATGTTTCGTAGGTAAAGATGAATTCAGAAAACCCTTTAGCTACGAAAATTTTCATAGGTAAAGATGGCTTTTCCCTACAAACTAAGATTTCGTAGATAAAAGTAAGCTTTTCAATTTTTTGTATTTTGAAAATTTCAAGATACCCTCTACCTACGAAAAGTTTCGTAGGCAAATATGGCTTTTGCCTACGAAATCTAATTCCATAGGTAAAAGTAGACTTTTTGATTTTTTTTTTTTTGTTGAAAAATTCAGAACACCCTTTAGCTACGAAAAGTTTCGTAGGTAAAGATGTCTTTTCCCTACGAACTAAGATTTCGTAGGTAAAAGTAAGGATTTCACTTTTTACCTACGAACATTTTCGTAGGTAAAGATGGCTTTTGCCTACGAAATCTAATTGCGTAGGTAAAAGTAGGTAAAATTAGACTTTTCAATTTGTATGAAATATTCAGAACACCCTTTGCCTATAAAACGTTTCGTAGGTAAAGATGGTTTTTCCCTACGTACTTATATTTCGTAGGCAAAAGTAAGGTTTTCGATTTTTTGTATTTTGAAAATTTCAAAACACCCTTTGCCTATAAAAATTTTCGTAGGTAAAGATGGGTTTTGCCTATGAAATATAGTTTCGCAGGTAAAAGTAAACTTTTCGATTTTTTAGGTTTGTGAAAAATTCAGAATACCCTTTAGCTACGAATATTTTCGTAGGTAAAAATGGCTTTTACCTACGAAATTACATTTTGTCGGGAAAAGTAAAGTTTTCGATTTTTTGTATGTTGAAAAATTCAAAACACCCTTTACCTACGAAAATTTTTGTAGGTAAAGATGGCTTTTGTCGGTAAAAGTCATCTTTACCTACGAAAATTATTTTCGTCGGTAAACACCATATTTCTTATAGTGTAGAAATTCAACGAAGTAACTTATGAATTAAGCGAGGGAAGCTAGAAATTCAGTGAGGCAACCTAAAAATTGAGCGAGAAAACCTAAGAATTGATCGAGGGAACCTAGGAATTGAACAAGGGAAGCTAAAAATTGAGCGAGGCAACATAGGAATTAAGCGAGGGAAGCTAGAAATTCAGCGAAGGAACTTAGGAATTGAGCGAGGAAACCTAGCAATTAAGCGAGTCAACGTAGAAATTCAGCGAGATAACCTATGAATTGAACGAGACAACCTAAGAATTGAGCAAGAAAAATTAGAAATTGAGTAAGGCAACATATAAATTGAGTGAGGAAACCTAGCAATTGAGCGAGGCAACATAAATATTCAGCGAGACAACCTATGAATTGAGTGAGGCAACCTAGGAATAGTGAGGCAAGACCTAGGAATTAAGCAAGGGAAGCTAGAAATTCAGCGAGGTAACATATAAATTGAGCAAGGGAAGCTAGGAATTGAGTGAGGCAATGTAGGAATTGTAACGGAGCAATTCATAAATTTGATGGAGATACCATAAAAACATGATGAAAAACTTCCACGGATTCATGTAATGTAATGGAAAATTTTATGAACCGCTTGGTCAATTTCATTAATTGCTTAGTCAAATTCACCAAAGAGAATTTCATGTAAAGCTCGGTTAATTTCATTAACTGCTCAGTCAAATTCACCAAAGAGCAAGTTGTTAGGCTAGGTCCATTACATTTAAAGTTCATTCCAATTCATGTTAGCCTCACCCAATTTCAAGCTTGCCTCACTCCAATTCATGTTTCCCTAGCTTAATTTCTAGGTTACCTCGCTGAATTTCTACGTTGCCTTACTCAATTCCTAGGTTCCCTTACTCAATTTCTAGGTTGCCTTGCTCAATTTCTAGCTTCTCTCGCTCAATTCAGAAGACTTTTTTTACTACATAAATCTTATCTTCCAGAACCCCAGTCGAGGAATGAGGATAATCTCATTTGGCAGCTCAATCTTCGTGGTCATAATTATGCTAATTCTTCCTACAAATCTCTTTAGGTGATCAAGAGGCCCCCTTTTCCAGTAGATGAGATTAGGATGAAGGGTATTATCTCAACGTTTCTTTTCTCTGTCTTACTCTTAAAAATCATTGAATCCAAAACCCTCAGAGAAGAAAATTCTCTCCTGATAAAAAATGAGAGGGATCTCTCTTCTATATTATATCTATGAGGAAAGATATAGAGATCTTCTCTGTTCTATCTATTCCTCTATCTATGAGAGGATAGATAGTCTCTCAAAAAAAGTCGTTCTCATCTTTGTTGATGATTTAACTAGCGCTCAATTTGGTGGTTGCCTCGCTGAATTTCTACGTTGCCTCGCTGAATTTTAAGGTTCCCTTGCTCAATTTCTAACTTTCCTCGCTCAATTCGTAGGTTGCCTCACTGAATTTCTATGTTGCCTCGTTCAATTCCTAGGTTCTCTCGCTCAATTTTTAGGTTGCCTCGCTCAATTTTAAGCTTCCCTCGCTCAATTCCTAGGTTGCCTCGATGAATTTCTAGGTTCCCTCTCTTAATTTCTATCTTCCCTCGTTTAATTTCTAGCTTCCCTAGCTCAATTCCTAAAAAATTGAGTGAATTTTGATCTAAATATCTGAAGTTATTTACTCTTCAATCTAGACTGATCAGATTGTCCAAAAACAGTTAAAGGTTCAATTAGTGGATGTGCATTTTATTTTTCACAGATAAATTTCAATTTCCTTTTAAAAATAACATTTTTTTTTCAAAATGTATATTTTTTCTCTTTTAACAAAATATCATTTTTATTAAAAAAATATTTCAAAAAATATGTAAAGTACAAATTCTGAATTTTTATTTTCAAAATCTCAAAAATTTTCTTATATTTTAATTTTTTTTCTCAAAAATTTCAAATTGCTGATTTTTTCTTCAAAAACATCATTTTGTTCTCAAAATTTTTCTCACACATTATTAAAATTTATAAACTTCTCAATATTCTTATTCATGTGACATTACAAATCATTTAAATATTACCTTTTAATTAATTAATTTTATATATATATATATATATATATATATATATATATATATATATATATATATATATATATATATATATATATATATATATATATAATTTTCACTCATATGATATAAAAACTACACACACACATACACATTTTTACAATATTACCGACGGTTTTTAGCCATCGGGAAAAAGATATAGGAAAAACACTATTACCGACGAACATTTTCATCGGTAAAAGTCTTACCTTGAACATTTTCAAGACAACGCGAAATATTTTTTGTTAAAATTCGAAACACCCTTTAGCGACGAAAATTTTCGTTGCTACAGATGGTTTTTAGCTATGAAATTTATTTCGTCGCTAAAAGGAAACTTCTTGACTTTTTTGTTTTTTCAAAAATTCAAAACAACCTTTAGCGACGAATATTTTCGTCGCTAAAGGTGGCTTTTAGCTACAAAATTAATTTTGTCGCTAAAAGAAAACTTCTTGACTTTTTTATCTTTTCAAAAATTCAAAACACCCTTTAGCGACAAATATTTTGGTTGATAAGAGCCACCTTTAGCTACGAAATTAATTTCGTCGCTAAAAGCAAACTTTTCGACTTTTTTGTCTTTTCAAAAATTCAAAACACCCTTTAGTGATGAATATTTTCGTCGCTAAAGGTGGCTTTTAGCTACGAAATTTATTTCATCACTAAAAGGAAACTTTTTAACTTTTTAAAAAAAAAAATTGAAACACCCTTTAGCGACGAATATTTTCGTCGCTACAGGTGGCTTTTAGCTACAAAATTAATTTCGTCGCTAAAAGGAAACTTCTTAACTTTTTTATCTTTTCAAAAATTCAAAACACCCTTTAACAATGAATATTTTCATCGCTAAATGCCACCTTTAGCTACAAAATTAATTTCATCGCTAAAAGGAAACTTCTCGACTCTTTTATCTTTTCAAAAATTCAAAACACCCTTCAGTGATGAATATTTTCATCGCTAAAAGCCACTTTTAGCTGCGAAATTAATTTCATCGCTAAAAGAAAACTTCTCGACTTTTTTGTCTTTTCAAAAATTCAAAACACCCTTTAGCGACGAATATTTTCGTCATTAAAAGCCACCTTTAGCTACGAAATTAATTTCTCACTAAAAGGAAACTTCTCAACTTTTTATTTTTTCAAAAATTGAAAACACCCTTTAGCGACGAAAATTTTCATTACTAAAAGTTGCGTTTAGCGATGAAAAAAAATTTCGTAAACTTTTACTGATGAAAAAAAATTTCGTCGCTAAAAGTGACTTTTAGCGACGAAAAAATATTTTGTCGCTAAAAGTTTCATCGGTAAAAACCCTCTTTTTAGTAGTGATTCCTAGGTTGCCTCGCTCAATTTCTAGCTTCCCTCACTCAATTCCTACCTTGCCTCGCTCAATTTTTAGATGCCCTCCGTCAAATCCTAGGTTGTCTCGCTGAATTTCTATGTTCCCTCGCTTAATTTCTAGTTTTCCTCGCTTAATTCCTAAGATTCCTCACTGAATTTCACGTTACCTTGCTCATTTCCTAGGTTCCCTCGCTCAAGTCCTACATTGCCTCGCTCAATTTATAAGTTGCCTCGCTGAATTTCTAGGTTGCCTCGCTCAATTTCTAACTTCCCTCGCTCAATTCCTAGGTTGCCTCGCTCAAATTCTAGGTTTTCTCACTGAATTTCTACCTTGCCTCGCTCAATTTCTAGGTTCCCTCGCTCAAATTCTAGGTTGCCTCGCTGAATTTCTAGGTTCCCTCGCTTAATTTCTAGCTTCCCTCGCTCAATTCTTAGGATTCCTCGCTGAATTTCTATGTTGTTTCGCTCATTTCCTAGGTTCCCTCGCTCAAATCCTAAGTTGCCTCGCTCAATTTCTAGGTTCCCTCACACAATTTGTAACTTCCCTTGCTCAAATCTTAGGTTGTCTCGTTGAATTTCTAAGTTTCCTCACTCAAATTCTAACTTCTCTCGCTCAATTCCTAGGTTGCCTAGCTTAAATCATAGGTTCTCTCGCTCATTTTCTATGTTGCCTCGCTCGATTTTTAGGTTGCCTTGCTCAATTTCTAGCTTCCCTCGCTCAATTTCTAGATTCCCTCGCTGAACTCCGACCTTATCTCGCTCAATTTCTACCTTGCCCCTGCTCAATTTTCAATTTGCTTACTCAATTTCATGTTTGCCCTGCTCAATTTTTAGTTTGACTGCGAAGTGGTTGAAATTGACCGCGAAGTGAATGAAATGTATTTTTGACTATCGACCTAATGGAATCTTGGAAAATAATTAGGTTGGTTGGCTAAAGTAGCTTCTCCTACCCCAAAATCATGTGATATGTCTAAGTAACTAATTTTAGTTTAAAAGATATTCTTGTTAAATAAATAAAGAAAAAAAATTATATATATATATATATATGAAAAAAAATGAAGGTAGAATAAAGTTTTCCATATAAAAAGTAAAAATAAAAAGAAAATAAAGTGGATAGCATTTCAATTATTCCACGGTTATAATTAGTAGGCACAGGCCCAACTCTGCCACCTAACATGCTGGTTTCTTTTTCTTTTCTTTTTTTTCCTGATGTAATCCCTACCGATTGTTATGGGTCCCATTAAGAGGTCTGTGTGATATCTAAACTGTCTATCTATTTGGCGACCTCATATTAAGGCTTGATATGAAAAATAAGATAGATCTAGCTATCAAGTGGACCACACTGTAAAAGGCAGTCGGGAGTTGAACGTCTACCATTGAAACCCTTTTAGGGGTTAAGGTAGTTTTGGATCATTATGAAATTTGTTTTTCTTCTTCATCCAGGCCTTTGTGACCTTATGAACAGATTGGATGGAAAATAAATGTTATGATGGGCCCTATAAAATTTTTAACGGTGAAAATCAATTTTCCCGCTGCTCTGTGGTGTGGTCCAGTTGATTTCTGGATATGATTTTTTTTTTTTCTTTGGATAATGCTCCGAAATGATCTCATAATATGGATGAACGTTGTGGATATAATAAATAGATAGCTGTGGGGCCATGTAACTTTGATATCTTTTAAGCCGTTCGTACAACTCTGAGCTGGATGAGCACCAGCGCTCGTCTTCGCATTGAAAAGGAGGGGTAGTTTCGTCCTCAAGTTCGCTGTCCGCACGTGTTAATCTAAGTTGGTGGCTTAAGTTTGTATTCCTTCGTAAAAACTGCTGGATAAAAAGTTCTGTCTACTGTAGTCATTTTCTTATGGTATAATTATAAACATATCATCTCATTTTGCTTTTAACAGATACCTTCCCACGTCTACGAATTTGTTGTCAGCTCTCCCTACTTATATCATTGAGAAATTGTCTATTTAATCCCAATCTCATGGGCAAGGAAACGGATTGGCTACTCCCCCTGCCACCATCCCGCTGGCTGATGGTCAGTGCTCTGTGGGTCCCACCATGATGTATGTGTTTCATCCATTCCGTTGATCCATTTTTACAGATCATTTTAGGGCTTGATACAAAAAATAAGTGGGAAATAAATCTCAGGTGGACCACATAACAGAAAAAAAAAAAGCGATTGGATATCCACCATTAAAATCCTCCTAAAGCCCATTGTACTGTTTATTTGATATCCAATCCGTTGATTAGGTCATAAAGACCCACATGAAGGATTAAAAAAACAAAGATCAGTTTGATCTAAAACTTTTATTGCCCCCCAAAAAGTTTTTAATGGTCGGCATTCATTCAACACTGTTTCATGTAATATGGTCCACTTGAGATTGGGATATACCTCATTTTTGGTCTCATCCTACGAAATGATCTAGAAAAATAGATGAACAGCATGGATGAAACACATACATAATGGTGAGGCCCACAGAGCACAGACCATCAGCCATCGGCTGGTGGCGGGGGAGTGGCCAATCCGTTTCCCACCGAACTAGTTGTAGATGTATGGGCCCACCGCTATGCCTGCATGCCATCCAACCTGTTAAGCATGGCCACTTCACCGTGAAGATTGGACAATCTAAAAATCAGGCTGATCTAATCATCAGGCGGCCCACTACATGTATTTGGAAGTTTATAGGTGGTTAACGAGACCTATAGTGTGGCCCACATAATAATTAGATAGGCCTGAATTTGAGCATCTGATATATATATATGGAGTGACTCTACTGGATGGGTTCGATATGCTTTATACGTAAGGATGGGACCCACATATAAGCCAAGATGAGGATATTGCTGTCATCCGGTACAAGTGTTAGAGGGAGGTAATTGCAATAATGGTACGGTGTTTACAGCTATCCCTCACTATATATAGACCAGCCTGGGTTGCAAGAGTTCACCAGCAGCCGCCCTTTTTTCTCTCCTTGTAAGAAACCAATCATGAGTTCTTTAGGAGCCCAGAAACCTCATGTGGTATGCATCCCGTACCCAGCCCAAGGCCACATCAACCCCATCCTACAACTAGCCAAGCTCCTGCATTTTAGAGGCTTTTACATCACCTTTGTCAATACCGAGTTCAACCACCGACGCCTGGTGAGGTCTAGAGGTCCGGACTCCGTCAAGGGCTTTGATGATTTCCGATTCGAGACCATACCCGATGGCCTACCACTGCTCGATCAGGACCGCACACAAGACCTCCCAACCCTATGCGCTTCCATTAGGAAGAATTGCCACCCTCCATTCCTCAATCTCTTGAAGAAGATCAACGCCACGCTGAACATGCCCCCCGTCACCTGCATCATTTCTGACGGTGTCATGAGCTTTACTCTACAGGCAGCTGAAGAGCTGGGCATCCCTGAATATGTTTTCTTTACACAGAGCGCGTGCGGTTTAACGGGCTACCTTCATTACAGCGAGCTCATCGAAAGAGGCTATATACCATTGAAAGGTACATAACCAGTATCCTTCCTTTGTTGATGATGATGCATGTTGCAATTTAAGGCCGTTTTGGGCTGCCAAAGTGAAGTAAATTGCAATCTTTCAGTTCTAAGAAAGAACCTCTCTATGAATGCCAGGGAAGGAAATAAGGATTGAATATGATACTACGTCATAACATGTCCGGTATGTTTTCTTTTAATAGATTCCAACCATTTCTGTGTCTTGTGCAGATGAGAGTTGCTTACATAATGGATATCTGGACACTCGAATCGATTGGATTCCAGGGATGAGAGATATTACACTAAGGGAATTGCCGAGTTATATTAGAACGACAAATCGCGATGATATCATGCTAAATTACGACTTAGAAAATGTGACGAATGCAGCTAGGGCTAAGGGTGTAATCCTCAACACGTTCGAGGATTTGGAAGGCAGCGTTCTTGATGCGATAAGATCCAAGTTCTCATTTCAGACCTATACTATAGGTCCTTTGCTGCTACTTAGTAACCAGATATCCGAAAGCCCATCCAAGTCGATGGGATCGAATTTGTGGAAACTGGATACTAGTTGTCTAGAATGGCTGGACACGAAGGAGCCCGGATCGGTACTTTATGTGAATTTTGGGAGTATTGCGGTGATGACGGCGTACCAGTTAAGGGAGTTTGCTTGGGGACTTGCGAATAGTAAGATTCCCTTCTTGTGGATCATTCGGCCGGATCTTGTGATGGGTGAATTGGCGATTTTGCCAGAGGACTTCATTGAGGAGACTAAAGGGAGGTGCCTGCTGGCAGGATGGTGTGCTCAAGAGCAAGTTCTTGGACACCCTTCAGTAGGAGGGTTCCTAACTCATTGTGGTTGGAATTCGATTATGGAAAGCATATGCAATGGGGTGCCCATGATATGCTGGCCTTTCTTTGCTGAGCAACAGATGAATTGCCTATTCAACTGCACCGAGTGGAGGATCGGAATGGAGATTGATGAGAATGTGAAAGGAGATAAAGTGGAAGCATTGGTTAGGGAATTGATGGAAGGAGAGAAGGGAAAGGAGATGAAGAAAAAGGTCATGGAGTGGAAGGAGCGTGCTGAGAATGCTACAAAACCGGGAGGTTCTTCGTACGAGAATTTGGACAAATTGGTCAATGAAATTCTTCTTGATAACTGCTGATGACCGTCGATCATGGACCCTTACGGCATGATTTCTTCTTCTTTGAAATATGAGTGGGACTTTAGAGCATGTGGCGTGTGCTGATGCAAGGCATGTTATTGTCATTGTTTTCAAAATACTTGTACGGGATTATGCATCCCAAATTTAGGCGTGTTTGATTTTCTAATTCACTGGGAAATAAACAGGAAAATGGTAATAATTATTAGTTGCTGCACTCTTCTCCTGTAACTGATTTGATGGCCTATTTTTTATCTAAAAATGGCAAATACGGTAAAAACTTTGTGGATCCAACCATGAAGCATATCATATATCCACACCGTTCATCCATTATGTCAGATAAATTTATGGTATAACCCAAAAAATGAGGCATATCCAATGCTTAAGTAGACCACGCCATAGAAAAATGTGAATTAAATACTTACCATTAAAAACTTCCAGTGGAAACTGTTTCTTTTGGTATGGGCCAATTGAGTGTTGGATCTAACTCATTTCTCTTCTCATATCTCAAAATGTTGTGATAAAATGAATGAACAGAACAGATATATCATATACATCATGATGGGGTCCTAGAATGGCTACCGGTTTTCAAGAAGTGAAATCTCCGTGAATATTCAAAAGGCGAAACGGTAATAATAACTCATTTCCTCGGTATCTAGCATTTCCAGTTGAAACGATAAAAATCAAACAGGCCTAAAATTCTGGGAAGGGAAACCACGTGCTTGACTTGGAAGGCAGGGTGCTCAAAACTTCCGTGGAGATGAATATCTTCATGTGCATAAGCTCCACACAATCCATTAGCGAAGCGACCTCATGTTTAGCCAGGACCCGTCCAAAACTTGGGTGTGCATCACCATACGAAACTGTGTAAAATCATCCCTAAAACCTCTTAATTTAGCTCGTGTAACCCACCAAAATTTCAGGACATTGCACTTCTCGAAAGTCCCATCTCCCCAGTGATTTATATCAAATGAACCGATTGGATGGCATATACGCATCATTGTAGGCCACGCACTGAACTAACATTGGATGTCCCATCCTAACTCTATCCTATGATAGGACACGGCTTCGGTAGATTCCTGACTGTGGGGTCCACTGTGATGTATATGTCTTATTCCATGCCATTGATCTGTTTTGCCAGCTCTTTTGAGGGCATGGGCTCAAAAGTGCAGCATATACAAATCTCAGGTGGGCCATACCACGGGAAAAATTCCCAAGGCCCACCATAATGCTTATTTTCATCCAACCCATCTATAAGGTCACAAAGGATGAAGGGAAAACACAGATATCAGCTTGACACAAAACTTTTGTAGTCCACAAAAGCTTTTAATAGTCAATCACCTTTTTTTCCTGTGGTGTGGTCCACCCGAAATTTGGATCTGCCGAAATTTTGGGATCATGCCCTCAAAAGAGCTGGTGAAACGGATGGACGGTGTGGATATAAGACGCATACCGAAGCCTAGCGACTTGGCCTGATGACTTTTTGATGCGTCTGATTTTAGGATTCCAGGGTGAGCACGAGGCCATGAACCTGATGTGCTGGATGTATCTGGGTTGCTGTTAGGCGCATGCCTGACTATTACATGCTGGTGCAGTCCTTTTCATAGACTAGCTTGTCAATGAACAAGCCCGTCCCTTCAATATTCAGGGTTTGGAAAGGAAAATGTTCGCATACATCCGGCATGTACCCAGGTCCCACGGATAACTTTCTCTAACGTAGGGAAACTATTTAAAGTGTATGAGATCCACTCGGTCCATCAGATTCACCAACCCTCTCGTTTGGCCTTGATCCCAAAAATTAGCTGATTCAACTTTCACTCAATTTAAAATTATACAAAAACACCCCACACTCACATTGTATGGCCCACGTGAGTTTTTAGAAAACTGAGATTTTTTGGTAATCCTATCATCCTGATGTGAGACGGTAGATTAACGTACTGGATGGCTTATAAACACCACAATGAGCCTACATTAAACTAATAGTAGCTGACCTATTTCATTTATTTCCTATGGTGTGGCGCATCCATCTAAACTAAACAAACCATAATTGTTATTAATAATCATCTAGATATATAGGAGAATGTTAATTGTTATTAATTAATTATTTAACTTAATAAATATTTAAAAAATACAATAGAAAATAAAATTTAAAACTTTAAAATATACATTGGAAACCATAAAGTAATTTGGGGTTTCAAATCCAGGTGAGAGATTGGATTGCTTCTAAAATTCTCTCTGGAGTTGCATCTGTAACATGTATGTCACCGTACTTTTATTCTATTGGGCATATGGCCCACTAATGATGTCCCAAGACAATTAGATTATTAATTGCATCACTATAATTACTTTAATATGATGATTAATACTGTCCAAACATTGTCTATGTAAATCAATGGTTAAAAATTGTTGGTTAATCACTCGGACATGATTTTGTGCTTGTGGCCCATTTGAGACTTGTAATTTCATCATTTTTGAAAAAAGCATATACTTTGGGTTTATTGCAACCATTGTATTAAACATTACATACATTCACCAATTAGAGATATTAAAGTTGATTTAGTAATTAAATTCAAACCCCTACAAACATACCATGCATAGATAGTTTTGAATTAAAGTTGATTCAGAGGATTTCAAATCCAGGGGTTCCAAATCCACACTCCCAAACAGGCCATTAGGAGTCTGCCACCGAGCATTCTTCGAGGCAATATCTTCTCAGGCCAACCGTAATTGCTCATATATGGCCAAAGCACTGCAACTTACGCTGCCATACCATCTTTCCTGCCAACACGCACTTGTATAGGAAATCTGTACCATATAAACAGTGGACCCACCATGAATATCACCTGAACAAAAAATTCAGACCTTGCTTTCATCTAATGAGCGGATTAGCCTGAATTTCAAGAACGGTAATCCTCATGGTGGGCCCTACCTTTTTCATGGAACTGATACCGTTCTAGGCAAATGGAAATTCCGTGGGAAAGATGGGGATGTGCCCCCAAATACTCGGTAAAACAAAAAACAAGTATCAACGACAAGAGTCGAAAGACCCTGTGGGTGAAAAAGGTTAAAAAGTCATTGCCATCGGCAAGGACTTGAATAGGACGTTTGCACTCTACGCACGTGTCAGGCGGCACAAGCGTGCAATCTGGGTCAATTATCACGTGGGACCAACGTAAGCATACTACCCTTGGCTCGAAAAACCATTTTCATTCAAGGAAGAAAAACGCCAGCGCAATTATTAGAGTGTACGCTTGTTCCACGTGACAAGTGGCCCAGCCTGATGTTTCAGATGGCACATTCACGTTTCCTCTCACCTGAGGCATGGTCCGGATCTCAGATGTATTGGGTCGTGGAGGCATGTGTGCGGTATGAATCTCCTATGGTAGTCCTGGCATATCTTATCAGTGGAAAGAGGAGAGAAGAGGGTAATTGCCTTCTAACTGCAAGAGCCCGAGTCATTGGTCTCACTGGCCTCGACTCATTCGTAACAACGGATCCACCTGTGGCCCTGACATGATTCATTTTACGGCGGTTTTCAGCTGCAAGGTTGAAAGTAGGATTAAAGTGATCGCATGGTGTCAGATATTTGATGTAGGAGATGTCACATATGGATTCTTCGAATGGTTGGACCAAAAATAGCTCAAATAAAAGTAGAATTAGTTCATCGTATGCAGGCTTATTCTTAAGTATGGCATGATATAATTGGGTTCGAGTGTTTTTTATTTGAAGAAATTTATTCTAAATAGAGAGAAATTGTTATTTAAAGTGTGGACTATAAGTTAGACATTACTTTTAATCAAGGCATCGTTAGAAAATGCACACCCTATTAATCTTTATGTAACTATGCTTTTGGGGATAACTAGCCTGACACACTGATCGATGTCTCACCAAAAACTGCACCCTTGATATGATACTATGATTTTGAAAAAAAAATTATTACTTTTAGAAATTTCTATTTTCATTATCTTTTGGAGTTTTAGAAATTTATGTCTTTTTAGAAGTTGCTTGTAATTAAGTCAAGAATATTCTGATAAATTTTATCTAAACTTTTTATTTTTAACAAAATCAAGTTTTAGAAGAGTTGTTAGAATTAGAAAATTTAGGTTTTAAAAGAGTTATGTTAATTTGAGTAATTTTGAATTAGAGTTTGGGGTTTTCTTTATTAGTGATGTAAGGAGAAATCAATCTTACATTATTCAATAAAAATTACTTTTGAGTTTTCTCTCTTTTTTCTTGTAGACTCAAGAACTATCTTTGTAGATTCAAGGCCTTAATCACTTGAGGACAACGATGATCTCCTTCATTGTTATTAAATGCTCTTCTCTACAATAGTTGGTATAAGAGTTAGGCTTTTCTTGGTTCAATAGCTTTTAACAATGGTTTGATCAATAATTCTATGGATAATATATGGGGAACAATCCTTTAACGCTGGTAATGGTGGGAGAATCAATACGTTATGCAAGGATTGGACACGACGATCAACCATTTGACGACAGCCATAAAAAGAATCCATGTTCATAATGATGAGCAACGGGAAATCGATAATGAAGCTCCTAGTCATTATATTCATGGTGTGACATTAGTGATGAATCGTATGCTGCCACCCGATAATTATGAATCATAGGCTATCACTCTGATAGTAAGAAAGCTGATATATACCACAAATAGAAAGATAGAAATGTAGCACCACTACATTTTTCAAACGAGGTGCACCATGAATCAAAAGATATATCATTTGATCATGAATGGCAAGAGTAGTAAGAATATCATGTCAAAAACTATGAGAGCTTCCCATGAGGTTGAGCTCTGTGGGCCCCAACTTGATCTATGTTAGACATCCACATCGTGTATTTGATGGGCCCCTCTAGGTCATGGGATATCCCAAAAATCAGTCTCATTTGGAACACAAGTGGACCATTCCATATGAAAACCATGTGAAATCATGCCTAAAACATCTAAAAGCACTTGGCAGGACCCACCTAAATTTTAGATATGGCTAAAACTCAGCATCACCCCTCATCCAAGTAGTACACACACAATGGATGATTTAGATATCTAAACCACATCTCAATGGACCCCACAAATGATCACGAAGGTTTCAATGGGTGGATATATACTCTCAACTATTGTCCTTGATGTGGCCCACCTATTTCATGGATTGGCATAATTTTTAGGCCCATGGCCCACTATAGAAGGTTGTATCTTACTGATGGGGTGAATGTCCTTCACACATCACGATGGGGCCCATAGAGCTTGATCTTAGTGTGTGCGGAGAGAGACGAAAAAAATACTGACACACAACTAGTTGTAACTCCAACTAATTCCTTAATTTAAGGAGTACTTGGTGTTAATAAATGCTTCCCCAAATAAATTTTATTTCAAAGAAGAATGGAGTTACTGAAGGGGTGAATACCATACAAAAACCGAAGTGGGCCCCACCTGAACTTTGGAGAGGATCCAGCCTTTAGGGAGTAGCCGAGTAGGCAACCATTACTCGTTTCTGGTTTCCCCACCATATAATCCGTCTCTCTGTCACACTCAAGTTGCGTATGCAACGACAACATCAAGAGAAGAAGACAGAAGAGGTTTGTTTCTTTCTTCGTCATCGTTATCTTTTTATTCAATAATTATAGTAATGAAACATTGAGTCATGGACAGATGGTTCCTCAAACTGATAAATCCAAACCAACCTGAGATGGGTTTAGGATTGAATTTCTATAACTCGAGTTGATTTCAGGTTGGAAAGCTTGTGGGGTTTTGGGTTGAGTTGGGTCGGGTCATAAGTTAGACCCATTTTCCAGTTGGGCTGGGCTTGGGTTGACCCTGCTGATCTGACCCGCCCAAGTTCGCACCCCTGGGTGATAATAGACCTACTTAATCTGCAAGGAAAATCTGTAAGTTGAGGGGTAGTAGTTGCAATAGTTCAAAATAGAGGGGAGAGTTTGTAATTGTCAGAGATTAGAGGAGAGACTTTTTACAATTATCACCCCCATCAAAGAAAACAAGGACAGGAACAAGTTCCCTGCTTTCTTTTGTTTACTATTTACTATTGTAATCTGATGGTATCCATTTTTCTCATGGTATTAATAACTAGGTCATTATGTTAAGTCTATTGATTATGCCATACTAAAATGTTCGATCCACATTCAAAAATCCAAAGTATCCAAGACAGTGGAAATTATTGGAATTCCTTAATGTGGACTACAAATCCCTCTTCTTTATGCATACATTTATGGAACATTTTCAGGGTTGGTAGTCTCAAGAATAAAAAAACAAATAACAAAAAAAAAAAAATTAAAAAAAAGCCCCCTAAAAAAATTTAAAAAAAACAAAAGAACAGTTTAGGGGTTGATTAATGTCCATGTCTAGTTGCCACAGATCTTGTGTGGATTAAGCTCTCACAGCAATACTCACCTTCTTGATCTGCAGCTTTTCCTACACTGGACTAAAATAAGAAAAGAAAAGAAAATATAATGTTGTAGATGAATGTGTGCTTGTTTTGATTATACAAATGGGACCATTACCAAGCAAAGCATCGCAACCGATGGTTACGATGCACCTCTTTCAAAAGTATCTGAATTCCCAGTAGTAGATGCTGTTGCTGTTGTGGTGGTAGTAGTAGTAGTTGTTGTTGTTGTTGAGGGTTGTTGATGAGTCTGCAAGTCTGTGGGAAGCACAATACCAGGTTGAACGTTAATAACATATAAATTAATGAGGAATTGTTCATGTGGAACATGTCAAATAGCTGTTGAGGGGCATCTAGTATGGATCCAGTCGTAGAAAGTGGTGGGCCCCACACTAGATCAGTTGTTAGATGGTAGGCCATGAGCATGACCACAGGATGGGATGATTATGAAAGTTTCAGCAAATTATAAAGAGTTCAGTATCCAATCATCCTTCTAAATTAAGAAAGAGTAATTTAGAGACCCCCACCCAAAAGAAAAGAGACATATGAAAGAGGTAAAAACAAAAGAAAATACACTTAAAATAGGCTTATGCGCAGTACAGTATCACTACCTTTAAGCTTGGGCACAAAAAACGAAATGAAAATTAGATCATTATTTGCACAGTAATCAAGGTCTAAAGCATGGATTAATTCACAGTATAGGTTACTTAGGCCTAATTATTAATCCTAACCAAAGACAATGGACACATGAGCGCCATGTCCATCTAGATGTTAAAGGTCCATGGCCCAATGAAGTAGTTAGACAGTTAAATGACTGTGACGTTGTTGATCTGATCATCCGTCTCTTTGTCTATAGACATTGGGAACATCCATTAAGAGCATTGGACTGGCAGCAATCACCGTTTCTAGATATTAGTAGGTAGAAATAGTTCCATGTTCCACTGAAGTGGCAGTGACCGATAATGCACATTAGTTCTCATGTTCAAAGGGCATGATATGCCATGTTGTGCATTACGGATTGGTAAGGTTATGTTAGTCTAAAAATAGATAGAGTTCAACCCAAAGAAGTTTGTCATCTGGTGGGAGTCAAATAGGGCAGGATGGATGGTGTTCACAAAGGTGTTGGATTGTTCATGTTTGTTTATTTGGTATTCAATCAGCCTCATGTCATGAGAATCACTCGTGTGTTGTGATCTTGGCCCAAAGGAATGAGACAATGATGCATTGAGTTTCACACTAGAATTGATAGTTAGATCTGTCATCCTGGATGATCCAATTGGCTGCCCCGTCGATTAGATAAAAGTTTAGCATAACAAAGTGTTCTTAATTCGTGCTTAAACCACAATGTGATTTCTTTTATAAATGTGAGCTTTTGCACCTTCCCGACACAATTATAAATATAAGATCTGTTACCTCCCAACTGAACAACATTTTCTCCATTAGTCTAACTTATAATAATGAAAAGAGGCTATAGGAATCACCCTTGAGTATATGAATTTAAACTTGACCTTAAGAGAGGACCAACCTCTTAAACCTACTAATTCAAGTTTGACACTGAGATAACTTGGTATTTGGTTAAGTTTAAAAATTATTAAATATTCAATTTCAAAGGCTTTTCATTGGGTATACCCGATAAAGAGAATGCAAAGAACTTTCTGGCCAAAATTGATAAAAGATTCACCAAATTCGATAAGGTAAAGACGGTAATAATCCTTGGAGAACTCAGGACCCTGAAATACAACGACAATGAAAATATAAGGAAGCACGTTATAAATATAGATGGTTGATTACATCTCTAAGCTAAGGGCACTTTAATTAAATATACTAGACAACCTAGTAGTCTATTACGTGCTTCATTCTCTTTCACACAGCTTCAGTACATTCAATGCCAATTACAACATACAAAATAAAAAGCAGACACTGTGTGCAAGAGAGAGAAATATTTAAATCAGAGTGACCTTCAGGTACTAATATTGTATACTCCTCTCAAGGGAATAACTAAAAAAAGGAGGGGCTCTGGGATAAAAATAAGTAAAAGGTAGCAGATGATGAGTCAGAATGAAAGGATAAATTTCAGAATGAACAACATTGCCACTTCTGCCACAAGAAGGGTCACATAAAGAAGCATCACTATAGTTACAAAGCATGGCTTAAAAAGCAAATAAATAAAAGTAAAATTTCTTATATGACAGATACTAAAGTTTAATTGATTTACATTACTGTTTGATGCGGATTAATTCAAGGCCAACACTTACATTCTACTGCAAAGGCATCTAAGAAGGCGAGGCCGCAATGATATGGAGTACTACATTATCATAGGGATGGCAATATTGTTTATTATGGATCAATTCTAGGCCAATAATTATATTCTTAAATTTCAAGCAAAGTCATTTAAGGAGGCAGGGAGTGAGGAGTACCATGTTATCATAGGGGATGGCAATAAATTGAAGAATTGAGACTGGAAATTTTAACTTTTTCTTTTAAATATATGAAGTAGTTTACATTTAAATCTCATTAAAACCTTTCATGTCTTGTATTATGTTAACTTTAAAAAATAAATAAATAAAATGGTTAGTCTGATTTTAAATTCAAATGTCGGATCAAACTCCGATGCTCCAATAAAATAATGAGAATGTGAATATAAATTATGGCAATATTAATAGCATACGAGAATAAAAGAAAAGAAAATATTACTAAAGATTTAGCTCCTCAAAAGGTGATGCGCAAATAGTTACAATCCGGATAAAAGAGTGGCATGACTTTTTAGGATGATTATACCCGTTATGACAATTAAAAAAAGAGAGAGATATCTATATAAAAGCTTAAATAAATAACATGAGACATCCATCAAATCCTAGAGAACTATGATAAACACAATATTGAAACTTCCCTAAGAACCAAACTATAACCTTGTTATACTCAAAAGGTTAGATTTGCCCTTAATGAAGGAACAGTGGGAATAAGTTTCTAGTACTATGAAAGGATAGGCATACGCTTAACCTAACAAAGACCCTAAAATAAGAATGCTTTTGAGATATGGTGAATCCAAGTGTAGATCAACCAAAGAATGATAAAGAAGGTCATACATTATTATGCTCTTATTCAGTCATACCAGCTAGTTGAAATTGAATTTGATATAAATTTTAGATTATGCTTAATGCCTCATTAAAATAAAGTCTACTTCTGGTTTTATTTTCATGGCATGAAAGGCATTGCACAAAAGAGTGCAATACAGGTGTTTACGACTTCATCCATTGAAAATAGAAATTAATACCTACCACGAAGTCAGGTGTTGGGCATTGAGGTATAATGTATCTCTTGATAACGATAAAGATTTATATAAAGAGCATAAGCATAAGGTTCCTTGTTGTAATAGGAGATGATTTAAAATTGTCGGGTGTTTGTGGACTTCTAAAGATAAATGCATTGTCTTTGGTAAAATCTCAAAATCAATGGGAGTATCACAGACACTACAGTTGTGTGCACATTCCAGATTGTTAAAGTGTAGTTAACTATTTGGGTTTCATGGTGTTACGATTCTTATTCATTAATTAATTTTGTTGTGCACGTATAAGATAAATGAACATACATGTTGGCTTTTATTGAGGCATAATACATCTCTTGGTAGAGATGATAGAAATGCTTGAAAGTCTACATGCGATGCCCTACCTGGCAAGAGATTTTTATACCACGCGCCTGTGCTGTCAAGATCTATGTCAGTGCGAGTGCTAATATATATGAACATGCTTGATCCCACTATGATAATGTGGTGACGACTTTTTTGATCCTACATCGGTAGTCTCAATGGATTAGATTATTCAAGATATTGCTCACAATCCATTGTAAAATACCTAATAAAGTAATAAGCTTGTAATGTTATGTATTACATATGCTTAATTAATTGCACATTAGACAATAACATGAATTACCCAAGTATAAGAATAGTATAACTAATGGCCATGCATGGCATTGACTAATCAATGGGATTAGGAGGGATGGGATGGATTTTAAGGTAATGATGGTGGTGTCAGTGGATTGGTTTAAGATCCATGGGATTGTTATATCTCGAGACAAGTTCACCGAGCCTGTTTGGCACGCCCGGCATATCCCGAGATTCTACCTTCCAATCCGTTCAACCAAACACGCCCCAGGCACGATTGAACGGGATTAGGAGGGATGGGATCAATTTTAAGGTAATGATGGTGATGTCAGTGGATTGGTTAAGATCCATGAGTTTGCTATATACCGGGACAAGTTTATCGGGTTTGTTTGGCTCATTTGGCATATCCTGGCATTTTACCATCCCATCCCTCCTAATACCTCTTAATCCGCCCGGCCAAACAGGCCCTAAATGATTTGGGAGATTGGGATCAGGCAAGTGGGTATCAAGTGGGGCTTATAAAAGTGTGTTATACACGATCCAATTTACATTACATAGAAGGTGTATTTGAGACGGGGTTCTCTCTCTTATTTTCAAGAGAGGTGTGGTGAACGAGTCAATGCTAGGCCGGCCATGCATAAGACAAGTCTACTCTCATTCAACTGAGGCGACAAAAAAACCCCATTGAATTGAATGGAGGGTGAGATGGAGCAGTAGAACGGTCAGCTACTATGGATCTTAAGCTCCTTTCTCCATGATTTGACATATGATGATTCAAATACACATAACACCCCGCACCCTATATGTCAGACTGCTGCCACCTAGTGGGACCGCCTTGTGCACTGGTGGGCCCCACATCTTATTGGCGTCCTGCCGCTTTCCCCACTCCTGACAGAAGTCTATTAAAGATCAGACGGGCCAATGTGCGGTGTTGACGGGTCACACGGGTTCTTTCAATAGGGGGAATGGGCATAAAAATAGAAAGGCTATCCGCACGAGTGGTACCAGAACCCTAGAAATAACCCATGCGGCACATGTGCAAGATCAGGTTGTTCATCAGGTGGGCCCCATCTTGTACGGGACTCATAAATGAGGCTAGTCCTATCATAAGTGGGTGCCAGTTGGGCTCGCATTCTTACATATCGCCATAGTTTGATGAGCCGTCCATCTTGTGAGACCACCGTGAATGGCTCACAACACAAAAATGAAGAAAGAACGGCCAAGCGAACGATCCTAGCCGTCCAATTAACAAGAGAATTCCTTCCTCATGAGAACACTTGATCCTTTTCTATTGTCCTACCATCATCTAAAGTACGCAGATCGGACGGCACAGATCACTGTGTCAGTGTACTTATTATAAGATAGGCCATCCACAAAGTGCCCACCAAACTGACGGCAGTGACTGAATCCATCCCATGTATCGATTCTCAACAAGGATTTGAAAAGTTACCGTGCACGGGAAGCGGTTGCCGCACTGGAGCTGGTGGTGGAAATGGGTAAGGGTGTTGTGGAGGGGTGACAGAGCCCTCCCCCTGCGCAGGATAGTGTAGGAAAGGAGGGGGTTGAATACGATGCCCTTGAGGGGCTGAAAAACTCGCCCCGGAAGCATGGAAAGAGTATCCTCCGTGGGCGGCGTAATGATAGGGACCACCGGCCGACGATGACGTTCCGTACATTTGTTGGTAATACTGCGGTGGAATCTGAGGGTTATAGACAGCCTGTCCAATTTTCAGAAAGAAAAAAATAATTAATTAATTAAAAAGACCATCGTACTCTATACGAGGGATCATCATACTTAATCCAGACCATCCATGTTATAGGGTAACTTGTAAGTGGAGCGTATTCTGAAGATCACGATGATCCTGACCATTCCATTGGTTGAATGGTTAAAATTAAATTGTCAGGCTTAGGAGATGTAGGATTGTTGATGTTGGATGCTCCATTCACAAAGGGAAACACTGATCGAACTGTCCAGATAGTTGGACATGTAGCCACACCTATTGGGTGAGGCACCAAACTTAAATTGCTGTTGTAATCGTCTCGATGACATTGATATCTTTGTCCTGAATGAGCTTTCAACACATCCGAACAGCCCCTAAACGGACAAAACTGCAGGATGATCATGTTTACACTTCCCTAGTTGATTGATGCACCTCCCTTTTCCTTATAAATTTCACCCACTTGTAGCATTGAATAACCAAAATAGAAAAGAAAAGGGCATTTACCAACAATGAAGGTGGGTGTAAACATCCAATCTCACGAGGAAACTGTATCCTACTCCACCAGACCATGCAGTATCATATGCATCCACACCCCTGTTGTCCACCGTCCATGCATCTATCCTCAATCCAAACCACTCAAATAAGGAACTATCACATCGAGTGGACATTCCTAATCATATGATAAGTGGTATAGGATCATGATTTGCCTAGTACCAAGTGAGGTATACGCATTGGGAGAGTACATGTGTATGATATAACCCCATGACCATCATAGAAAATGATATAAGTCCTCACTTCCTTAAAAAATTAAATTAAATTAATGGAGTTATACAGAGTTAAAAAGGCACTAACTTGGGGATATCCGTATTCGGGTGTGTACGTTGCATACCTGCACAGACATATACGAAATGGATGAGAATTTCCCCATTTTCGGATGAAAATTTTAAGGCACTCATTCCCTAGAGTGATGGCCATAAATAGGGTGGAAGAGGCAGACTACATTAAAGAGTTCTGCTATGCCCAACAACTATCCCCTACATAACCTGATTGGAGGTTGACAATTATGAACCGTTCTGAGTGTGAACAGCCATCTCTGTCCGTCCGTCCAGACTGCAGATTGGATGGGCCACCCCTTCCACAGGACAATTTAATAGCTAGTTGATAAATAACTTGATCATCCCACTGATAAGTGGGGCCATTCTATCCAGTGGATAAGCCACCCCTTCGAGAGGACAAAGTTTAATAATTGGTCCATTTATAACTTGCTCTCACTGTTAAGTAGAAGTTGCAGAGTACTGCCTATGAAAAGTTCGACGGCGAGAATTATGGCCATTTAATTGGTGTGCATTTTGGGTTATGACTATGTTCATGCCTGTTTCGCATTTTAGGATAAAATTCTCACTTGAATTATACATTTTCATTATCTCATTTGGGAGAGAGAAAAAATAACACAAAAACATAATTGAACTTGGGGAACAACTATTTACACTTACCATGATAGACTTGAAATTTGCATCATCATATTGGCACATAATCAAATGGAAATAGTACATTAGTGTACTATTTGGATTCCAAAAATGGATAATCACTTTAGACAAACCAAATTAGAGGTGAATGGAGAGATCAATTCCCTAGGTTTACAAAAATTATTGATTAGGATGGTGAAATTAAGGAGTTCCCAATACAACTTGGGTTGTTTACAGACAACGTGGACAACCATGGTGAAACACTAGGTCTGTTTGTTTGGAGCGCAGGATTAAGAATTATAGCTAGAATGAACACCATTATTACACAATTATATGTTTGGCAAGATCATAGAATTTTGATAGTCTATTCCCACATTGGTTATCAAATTCTTCATCTGGAGAAAAACATAGTATGAAATGAAACTAGGGTTTGGTGGACAATGTAATTGTAATCAACAAACAAGATTTCACAACTAATGTTGGTCAACTACATGTGTATGCAATTCGATAGTAAATTTACAAGAGTTTCAACACAGAGATCATGGGTTCAAGTAGCCATTGTGGTGTGTGTGTGTGTGGGTGTGACTGTAAATTTAAAAATAAATTTTTAAAAAAATTTTGAAAAAAAAAAAAAAAAACCCTCAAGTATCTTGTGTAAAGGGCACATATGGATGGATGGTGTGGATAAAACACATGCAACAACGTGGAGTGCACAAATGTAGTGAATTTCGGATTCTACCATAAACTTCATTGCACCTCCCACTAGGACCTGATGATATGATATTTGGATCAATTCAAACATTCCCATCAATTTCAAATGTAAGACGGAATTTACATTGGACCAAATGCAATTCTATACCACCTAATCCCACGTTCCAAACAAGCCCTAACGAGCTTGCAGTAGAATTTGAGCTAGGTGGATGAAGTAGAATATGGTTAGGAGAACCGTGTGATGTGTGCTTGATGCATCTAATGAAATTTAAGGAAATAAATTTGTAAGACAACTATATGCTGGATTGATGTATGCTGATGAAATTTAAGCAAATAAAATTGTAGGAAAACCATCCATAATATGTAGGGCAAGAGTATTAGGTAACTAGGAGGCAACACCCAAAAAAAAAGAAGCATTGGTGTTGCAAAGATGAGCAAAGGATAAGCGTTGTGAATATGAGAATATCCAGATGAATGTAAAGGCTAAGAAGAAGGAATAAGATAAATTGATGGAGACATGCTGAGATAATATGATTATGTGCAATGAAGGTTGAGTCTTTCACTTCAATGGTAACTTCTACTAGGGCTAAGGCATAAAAAGAGAATAGTCACAAAATAGGAATTAGATTGAGGTGGCTAGAAGTGACATGAAGGCTTCTTTACTCACCAAAGCATAAGGCTAGATAGGAATAGTTTTCAAAGCAGATCGCGGAGCCCATACAAAATAGCTGGAATAAGTACATTGACATTTATAAAATTTGTGTCAAAACCACTCCCCGTATTTTGCCATAAAAAAATTCGAAAGATTCTACAAAGTTTAATTCATTGGAGTGCCTTTTATACCATTTTATGGGTTCAAGCGCTTACCACAATGGTTTTGATAATGTCTTCAACTCCTCGTAAGCATCATCCAAATCAAAATGTTTAGCATTTGTTCCTGTTATTATGGTGTGCAAAACGCACACCAGAGTCTTCTCCTTTACTGTAAAATTCAATTAATATGATTTATCTCTCTCTTGAGCTTGTCAAATCAAGATGGCAGATTAAATGGATTCTTGTCTCATGGTTTTTAAAGGGTGAGCCTCCTCTCCACAACTCTACACATGGGCCAGCTTGGCAAGTGTATATAGGACATCCATGCAGCACAAGATGTCCCCTAATGTAAAGATGATGGTACGCAAAGCCAGGCTGGCCAGCTCATACGGTGGGCCACTCTTATAAAAGACTGACTGACCAGCTACGTTATACTTGCATTCCACTTGATGAGATGGACCTGATTTTACCAGGTCGTCATATGCACCATTGAAATGTTCAACGCGTTTGCCAGGTTGGGTGGTATACTGCATGTAAACTTGCGTGTGGAGAGCGGTGCGTGTAGGACTTGCATTTTACCAGACACACCCGCACGACAGCACTTGAAAAACTGACACGTGTAGACACAAGAACAACGTATTATATGATCTGGCCATAATCAACATCCACATGAAAAATGTCCATTGATTTTCCAAGTCCGTTAACGACACCCACCTGACGAATCGATTGGCCCATTTTTGAGCCAGTTCATCCATGCAATGAGCCAAAACGGATACACGGCTCAAATTTCCTACATTGGTGCCAACTTGGCATATGTTGCCGCGCATAGAGATGTGTCTGGAAATGGTGCATATATGGGGCTAGGAAGCTTCTTTATTTTAAAGCGTATTCTCATTGAATTTTGGTTGGCCCCCTCAAATGCTGACAAGAGATCAAGACACGCACGTAGACCCTTTTAGGCCGGCCAAACTGGTTTTGCAAATTGCAAAGCAAAAGCCAGGTGGATACAGGTTGGCAATGCTTGCATGGCCTACAAAATGTGTAGGCACGTGCCCTGCACGAACCATGCACATTGCACACCTGTGAGGATGTGAATTATTCCTAGTTATAGGAATTTCATGTATTAAAAAATGAAAGACCAAAGTAAGGTAAATGGAACTTACCCGTAAGGTGGATAAAGAAGAGGAGGAGGTGGTGGGGGAGGTGCTACAACCCGACCATATGAAGTTGCTGGTGCACCTCCATGGTACGAAATTCCACCTTGGTTTCGACCTAGAGAGAGGTATTTAAATTACTTAAAAGGACTTGAGGAAAAATAAAAAAGTGGGTCCTGTACCCGAGGATATGGACATTATACTCGGGTTGTCAGTTCGTACAAGTGGGGCCCATGGTTCACTGATCCGAATTGTTCGTCTATTGGGGCCCCACAGTCTTGCAATTGGGTGATCCTTACAATTCAACTCTAGTCTACATTCAACTGAGAAAGGGCAACGGATTTTAGGTTAGCTGGTTCTGATCAGGGAGATTTTCAGTGTATGGACTATGCACGGTGGGGACAAAAAGATCAATGGCCTGGATCACTTAAATACAGAGTCCACTTGTACAAACTGAAAACCCGCGTATGCTGTTCATGTACTCGTGTTATTGAAAAATAAAAAAAAGAAAAGCGCGTCAACCTCTTGGTGGGGAAGGGCGAGGCCGCCCCAAAGAAGCAATATTGCAATTCGCTCTTCTACCGTCGATCACAGGATTCGGATCGATGCAAGCCCTCCTTGCAGATTCCGGATCCCGATAAGTCACCTGCTCATATCAAAACCCAACACCCTAATCACGAAAAAAAAAAAAAAACAAGAGAGAGAGAGAGAGAGAGAAAGAGAGAGACTAACGAATCCATAGCCCTTCGATCGACCGGTGTTCTTATCGGTGATAATAACAGCCTCGAGGATCTCTCCAAACTGCTCGAAATATCTCCTCATTTCCTCTGTTGGCGTTTCCCATGCCAGCCCTCCTACAAACACTTTGGTAAACGTCGTGTCCCCAAATTGCGATCTATGGTGCTGGCTTGCCATTTCCTCTCTCCCTTCACTTCATCCAAACATCAAATTCCGATTTCCTTTTTCCTTTTTTTCCCAAACTACGCTATTGGCCCTTCCTTCTCTTTTTCCTCGTCCTCTCCCTCCATACCAGATACAAAGAGAGAGGGAAGGTTGAAGAGGTCAGGGTCTTCAATCAGAGGGAAGACTGTTTGACCACCTTCCTTGTAAGAGAGAAAGACGGTGAAAAAGGGCGTTTGTAGAATTGGGAGAGCCCCGACAGCTGCAAACGCTTATTTGCTGTCTGAAAGGTGTTTTGGATATCGAATGACAGCTGCACGACGCATTGGCACTCGAGGTTTATTTACCGTACACTCCTTCCCTATTTCCATCCCTACACACGCGCGCTTATATCAATTCCAACTTTCCAATTCGTGACTCGCGTACTGAACATCAGACATATTAGAAAGTCCTAACAACTGATCAAGAGCATTTTTGCATATGTATTTTTTCTTTTCTGAATTTTAACGATCATCATCTATTTATATTTTTTTAATATTATATTCATCAACTTTGATCTCATAATTTGAACAGCTTGGATTGGTGTGGGCATATGCTAGTTCGTGTAACTTTACTTGCGCACGCATATGGAAATTCATAGTCTGCAGGAGTATCAATGCCTTTTTCTTGACACTCCCTACTCAATCCGTCCTCACTGGCTTCGCATTAATATACTCTGCCACTATTCCTCGATTCGTTTGTCATCCCCTCGTTTGTTCGTAATTATCGGGCCTTTCTTCCTCTTCTGGAGTCGATTTTTATGACCATTACATCCCTAACTTTTAAATTGATGGCCTCATTGTCCTTTGTAATCGGTAAATTTTATTTCTTTTTTTACTGTTATACGTGTCAGACGTTGAGTGGCATTTAAGGAGAGTTTGATGGCTGTATCAGACAATTAAAAAAAATAACACGTGACACATAGGAACCGAAACGAAACAACGCAGCATCCAGTAAAAAAAGTTGTACACGTGGCTCTTAAGAAACTCTTAACCAACCGTCCTAACTTGTGGGCCCCAGGGCCAATTTTAAGTTGATCATATATCAATGTTAATGTGCTATATAGCCAATTGATTAACATTCAACACACGGTTGCTATGAACAATATTAGGCCCATTCAATGAACTACTACAGTGGCTCCTTTGGACAATTTAATTACCATGATAACATTAATGTAAAGGAAATGTGCATTAATTATAATTTAATGATCTTTGGCAATATTTTAATATTTAATTTATTAGAATTAAAATTTAATTATGACATTTTTACATTACTTTAATATCAAATCATCTTCAAATTATATTTATATTATCATTTAGATTTAAGATTTTTATAATAATATTAAGAAAAATTAAATTCACATGCATTCAACCAATAATTTTGTATTTAACTTGGTAATAGTAAAATCACACATTTCCTTTTAATTAGTGAAATAAATAGTTCTTTAGTGTGCACTACATGCATAAGTTACGAGTAGATGCTACTTGGCCATCAGACTCCACCAATGTGTTAAATAACTCTTATCACTTTGTATTATATAAGGTTTGCTCAAAAATATTCCTCCACATTGCATTATGATAAAATTATTTAAACAGCTTATACGACAAATCCCACTTTACATGATGAAAAGATAATAAATTAAAACTCTGATAGGATTAATTCATCAACAACTTATCCATCTTGATTTGAACATGAATAGTCACCTTAACTTTGGTACAGCCAATGGTTGAATATTCCAATTTAAGAGTTTTTTAGGCATCCATAGCCTAATAGCATTGTTGGTTTGCTCAGTATAAAAAATCTTCGGCTCGAAAGATTCCATCACCCCAATGTTAGAACCTATTCCATCATCCCATCCATGGGCCATGTATTTAAAGGTTTGAAATTTTCTTATTAAGAAGATTCCATGCTTTAGTACATCCCACGTGAGACACTTTAGGCTAATGGAATATGTTACCAAAACATGGCCTCCACCTATCATAGAACCATCCCATACTATGCAAATATGTGACTGCCCATGAGATAATTCGTCATTGCACATGGGGTATAATTACTTCTCACCCTTGTTTGGTTGAAGTAGGGATTGTTGTCTCCAAAGATAACCTAAATCCTATGTGAATTTGACGCAGGGATGAATGTGATGAGGTTGATCACCGTCTTCCTCAAGGATAACTACTCTGAATCCATGGAGCTTTTCTGGACTCCTCACAAAGACTTCTCGAATCCACGAGGAAAAAAAGCAAGAGAATAGAAATAAATTCTAATAAAATTCGAAATTGATTAATGAATGAATAAAAACAAGTTCACAACCCTTTAAATAAAGATACCAAGCAATAGGAAAGGAATCGGAATCAAACTACAACTAAAAAAGGAATCAGAATCAAACTACAACTAAAACTCCTCGAATCCGCGACTTACAATAGTAAACTTACTATTTATAGACGGTCGTGATGTCTACTAGTGCGCAAGGTTTTTGGCCAAAAATAGTAAGTGTCCTATTTGGCTTCACTAAACTGTTCTCCTAATTATTCTAAGCACTTTTCATATTGGACATAACTCCTAAAGCCCAACGGATGAAGAGCTATAATCAAACTAAAACTTACTATTTATAGTAAAAATGAAAATAAAACAGGGAAACGACCGTCGATCCAGGGATTTTTTGTAAATTCGAGCTGCGTAACCCGGCATAGCAGGGTTAGTTGGCTAAAGTAGCTCGTTCTACCTCAAAATCATATATTTTACATCAAATAACTCATTCCGGATTGCAAGATATGCCCAATCTAAGGTCCAACGGTCCGGATCACTTCTGTTGTCGACCGGACCTTTTCTGATCCATCTTAGCCATGAAACTGTCCGCGACCCGCTCTACATCAGAATTTTATTTGTTTCTACATGTACAATAATTGTGGAGCACATAATGATGAATGTTGACACGAAAATTTAGTTCACCCTTACCGAGCTCCGAGCACTCGCGCCGAGCCCTGTAAGCCTGCATAAGATGAGGACAAAGGACACCTTGTCTATAGCAGGAGACCCTCCGATGCCAAAATCAGGTTAGGAATCTGGGTCTATATAGTGTAGGTAAGTTTTGGCTGAGAGATTTTGCTACCTGTTGAAATGGACTCGTCTCTTATTTATACATGTTGATGGGGATAACCGTGCCCATCATTCTCGACACGATCCCAGCCATTAAGCGGGATATACGTAGCCGGTAATGTAGCTGAATACCCTAAGATCGTGCACTGAGCATTACTCCTATCGTGCATTACTGGAGTTGACTCTTTAATGCGATTGCTGACCAAGCTCACATACGAGCCGATCTCGGAATTCAGGTCTCATTCAGCAGTCTGAGCCCATGAGTGAGTTGATCCCCTGATGCGCTTGGTAAGAAGAGTTGAGTTAGATGTGATTAGGTCGGACGTGTGATGACTTCTTCCGGGTTCCAAGCTGATGTGAAAGCCCTACAAAAGAACTTGGAAGCTGTCAAGCTCTGGTTATTGTCGAGCCAGGACTAGACAAGCTATTCTATCGAACTGGGTCTTCGCTTGTCGACCTCTGTTAGTCAACCTACTATGGTGATTTCACTTGGTTGGCCGAGCTGAGTCCGTCTCTTCCGAGGCTGGCCCATCTTCCCCCATAACAATGAATATGTCATATCCATGCCATCTATCAATTCTACAATGTCATTTTAGAGCACTCATTAGAAAATGAAGCAAATAAAAAGCTCGAGTAAACTACACATGAAATAGTGGTTCTAAATGACCTTTACAATTGCAAATTAAAACCTTTGTAAGATTTACAGCTATGTTTATTTGTCATCCAACTTTTCATAAAGTATGACTGGACATGGATAAATGGAGAATATAAAAATCAACTTGATCGAAAACTTTCGTGGACCCAAGAAGTTATTAATGGTAGTTGTTCAATTCTCATTGTTTACCGTGGTATGATTAACTTGAGCTTTGGTTCTAATGGCCCTTAATAGTTGAAAACTAAAACCTTCTTAGGCCACACACTCATGTTTATTTGTCATCCAACTTATTCATAAAGTACAACTAAACATGGATGGATTGAAAAGTTATTAATAGTAGGTGTTCAATTCTCATTATTTGTTGTAGTGTGGGGCACTTGAGCTTTAGGTCTGCCTCATTTTTGGGCTCAGCCCTAAAATGAGCCCATGAAATAAATGAATGACTTACATATGACATATACGTTAGGTGGTTCCTAAAGTTTTTGGACCCAAAATCTTTTACCATCTTTATTTTGCGCCAAAACGCCAACCCGCCGTCATCAATTTTTGGGTAAGAGTTGAAATTACCGATGTAAATAATGATGGCTAGTTTGCAATATATTTACGGCGTAATTTGAATATCAAATAACCCCTAACGTCTGCTTTGGGCCGCAGAAGATGAAATAAACCTGGAGCATAAATTTGTGGCTGATCAGATATCGGAGCAGGTACACAGCTAGAGGTACCGTATGCAATGCTTTCGGCCAATCGCACCTTCGCATAACATCACTATCATGAAAACTGTATGCCCAGCCACGAAAATCACCTTATATATATATATATATATATATATATATGCCACAGCAGTCCGCTCCACGTGGACTACACGACTTTGATCAATGCAAAGCAACGTACAGGTGTGACCCACCTAGCAAGTAGATCAGCTAGAGATCTTTCGTGGGAGGACCTACCATTTTGATGGTACTAATGTCCTAAACAAGTTATGGTACCATGTGGGACCTACCATTTTCAACGTACAGGTGTGGCTCACCCGGCAAGTAGAGCAGTCTGGGGTAGGGCTTCGGTGGATCCCTGAATGTGGGGCTCACTATGATGTATGTGCATTACATCCACACCGTCCGTTCATTTTAACAGCTCATTTTAGTACACGGTCCTAAAAATGAAGCAAATACAAATCTCAGGTGGATCATACCACAGGAAAATAGGGCGATTGACCATTAAAAGACTTTCTCGTGGGACACAAAAGTTTTGGATCAAGCTGATATTTCTTCCAAGTTGATGGCAAATAAATACCCTAGTGGTCCCAGGACGTTTTTTATTCACCACTGTTTCCTGTGGTGTGGGCTACCTACGATTTGGATCAGCTTCGTTTTTTGTATCATGCCCTAAAATGATCCGCCAAAACGAATGGACAGCATGGACGTAAGGCACATACATCAAGGTGGGGCCCACAGGGATCCACCGAAGCCGCTCCCAACAGCCGAAAGGCCCTCCATTGTCGACGTTGTCCACGGTTTACAATGACAAGAGTGGCATGTTTGTCATTTGGAAAACGTAAAAGGGTAATGAGAGTAATTTTGACCCTCCTCAGTCCTCTCACATACCTGGTCTTTTTTCTAATTCGATGCCAGCGTGAGGGACGAGGAGACAGCTATTGGGGCTATTTTTATGACCTCGTGGGAGTCCGTGAACTGGCATCCCTCCACGTGGGTTCCTGTCACTCATTGAGAGGTATGAGCTGGAACTTCATCTACTTTTTCTACGTAGGCTTTCCCACGCCTCTGGGCCACACCCATGTGGGCCCCACCACGAACCAATGCCCTTAAAGGCTGCAGCCTCTGGTAGCACGGATTGGTGGAACGTGTGGCTGTTATCGGTTTGTTTGCAAAACCAAAAGCAGATCGTTGGCAAGTTGGAGCTGTCCTATATCCGAACCCTGATCGCCACACATGCGCCTCTGATGGAAAAAAAAAAAAAAAGAGTGTCCGCACGCACCTTGATTGGTCGTATTCCAGTCAACGCGAGTAAAAATTCGGCCATACTCGGACGTGTGGGTCCCACGGCCCCATAAAGGGTCGTGTAAAGATTTAGCATTTACCGTCTTCCATGAGTACGAGGAGGAGACGGTTTGGTCATTGTCACAAGGGTTGGCTGGCCCTGGCCCCCAACCATAATAGATACATTTTTCACGGTTCGTTCTTCATTGTTGTGGCCCGACCATCAATTTGAATGCAAAAGTTTGTATGATTCGTTAACAAAGTTTGGACTATCCTTTGCTTGGATATCCGAACTGCTTCAGAGTCCTGAACCTGCACAACAATGGTGAGTAAAGGAAACACTGGCTTAAACGGGGGACCCTCCGATGCCTAAGTCAGGTTAAGGGAATCTGGGTCTAAGTTGAATGGTAGAAGGAGAGTGTGAGATCTTATGTACATGTTTCTTCCCCGCAAGATGCTATTTATACCCTCTCCCCTAAGATGGGCATGTCCACATTACTCGGTGCATCTTGGGGCATTTGCTACATCCCACGGGTGATTCGGCCACCCAGTCGTTCTGTGGTCGTGCAGACGTGGGCGGTTGAGCAACCATCACCAATCGTGTGGAAGTGGGACACCTCATGGTTCCCCTCGTTAGTGGATTCCAATCTGCATCCCGAGCAAAATGCCTTGGCCTCAAATAATACCGAATCGACAGCTCCAGCCCCAGATCATTCCACCTAGGGCTTCAGGGTGAAGGTGTAGCCAATGTCAAATTGGAAGTCCATCCCTCGCCTATTCGTATAACTCTGAGCTTAATCTTGTGCTTCAAGTCGGCTCTGGAAAGCCTCAGGCCTCGAAGTTGAAACGTCTATGATTTTTCTATAACAGAAGCCCACTACTCTCCGAGTTCGGACACGGACTTAGAGAGTAAACATATGCGGAAAATCAGTAGTATCCACCATTGCGCCCCTACTGCGTGCAACCACAATCATGATTTTCATATCCAAGAAGATACATACTCGGAGTTTTCCATCCGTGAGTCATCCTCAGGCGAACGCATGGCGACGATTAGGATTTTGAATCGCCAAAGCATTTATGAGGGATCGCCACGTGAGCCAAGAAGGATAGCTAGGTGACGCTTCCACTACTCGGAGCTCATCGCCCTATGCCAGGGGCACGTGATTCAGCAGTGCTTAGGCCAGTGGCGTTTAGCCACGTGTCTCCAGAAGTCGGCTCATGACGGTTCGGCTGTGGCCATCATGTCTAGCCATAAATGCAAGAATTACTCATGGGTTATATAAACCCTAGTGCTCGGAGACGCCCTCATTTCTACTTTCTAAGTTCTCGTTGCTGTGAGTTGCTTGAGGAGGTGATTTTCGGCGAGTGCGACCTGCGGGGGAGGTGATTCCGACCGATCTCCAGTTTCCGGTAGAGACAATTTTCGGTGACCTTTTCGGACAGCTTCCGGTGAGTCCCCCCCACTTCCGGCTTACTCTTATTTCCTATTTTCTCTCAAAATGTCAAACGACTCAGAGATGGTCCGAGTAGATTATGCCCTTGAGGATGATTCCGGACCAGAGAACTCGGATGATAGGCGGGAGGCTTCCGAGGGGCCTCTTGATGCAATACTCCTCTACCCTCTGCCCAGGAGGGGCAATGTGAGACCCATATCTTAGTACGTACCGACACGTAGACTTCCGCGGTCTTACCGGTCAAATTTCAGCAACTTTCGACCCTTAACCGATGCTTACGTACGATCCTGATTCATATGCCGACAATCCGAGTCGACTCAACCCGAGACTAATACCATAGCGACCGCACTGTCGCCACGGTTCCGATGCCGCGACTCGCGCGCCGAGGCGATACCCTGGTCAAGAGTTGTAGACCGACGTTCGGTGTGAGGAAACGCCGCGCGTTGCGAAACCCAAAGAAATCTCTACGATGTGTCACATCAATCACATCAATCCCATCAATCAATCACCCATCAACCCATTACATGTCAAGTACATGTCAAGTACACATCACTCTCACCCCTTTTTCCAAGCAAGCCACAAAAGTCTTCCAAACCCATACCTTTCTTACACAAAGACCACAAAATTCTTCCAAACCCATACCTCTCTTACACAAAAGACCACAAAAGTCAAGGATTTCTTACACCCCATCTCTCTCCCATTCATCACTCCATCACCCATCACACACTCTCTCTTCCTTTACAACTCTCTCTCTTTTTCTCTTTCTCATTTCAAAATCTCAAGCAAAAAAAAAAACTCCATACATATGGAATTCTCCAAGCATTCCTAAGCTTCAAGTGGCCCACTTTCCTACCCCACCATCTCCCATCTCAATCCTCCATTCCACATCTCATCCATTGAAGTTGAAGCTAAGGTGCCAAGGGACCCGTAGGAGCAAGAAGATCGGACGGTGGGTGCCTCTATAGGGTATTTTTTCTTATTTTTTATGATGGGCCAAGTGAGGCCCACCGATCCATGGTGTGGATCTCACTTGGGACCCTAAGATGTGGTCGATGGACCACTTGGATCATCATGATCATTCCATGATGGGGCCATTTTTCATGGGCTCCATCATGATGTTTATTCCTTTAAAAAGGTCATCTAGACCATCCATATTGGTGGGGAAAGGATCCCCACCGTTGATTTTAAATTTTGGTGATCCCATGTATTATAGAACCCATCCGATTGTATAATTTTTTCAAGAGAGGGCTCATAGTGGCGGAGCCCTCCATCACAAAGCGTGTCCCACTCTCCATCCCTCTCTCCCTTTTTTTTAATTTCTTTTTATTTTATTTTATTTTATGTAATGGGTTTGTGTGGCCCACTTGAATGGACCCCACCTTGAGGTATTTTTGTCCAAACGTCCTTCAAGTGGGGCCCACTTAAACACATTGTACCCACCCACTCTCCGTGTGGTGGCCCACCTCAATGCACACCCAAGCCTAAACCGTCCAGCATCTGGGATGCTGGACGTCCCTGTACAAAGGAAAGCATAAATACAAGCTTGACTCATAGCCTTGGGAGTAGACCCTTGTGTGGGCTCCACCTTGATGTATATTCCCAATCTAACCCGTCCATCCTCTTACCAGCAGTATTTTAGCCGTTGAGCCAAGGATTGTGGTTGATCTGAGCATCTGGTGGGCCATAGCATTGAAAACATTGGTGGTTACCATTGAAGAATTTCCTGTCATTCCTGTGCATCCAAAAATTTCAAACTTCGGACTCATTTCGCCTGTTGCGAGCCACTGAACGCAATGGCTGGGACGGATTTTTGTAAAGCGGGCCCCACGTGTGAAAAACCCCCGGAAAATGGGTTTTTCTAAAAAATTGCAAGAGGCAGACCCTCTGCCTCCCTCTGACAGCGGCAGCAGCTGCACGCTGCTGCGTGCAGCCGTTAGGCCGGGCGGACGGACGCAGGGGCCCACGGCCCTGCGTGTGGGCCCCACCGTAATGTTTATTTGTTATCCAACTTGTTCATGAGGTGGGCCGTCCCCTGTAGGTGGCCCCCTCCAAAACTGGGCCCCATCCAAAACTCTGGTGGCCCACACCACATGAAACAGTGGGGTTAAACCCTTACCATTGAAATCCTTTTGAGGCCCACAGAAGTTTCAGATCAATCTAAAATTTGTGCCTTCACTCCATCCAGGTCTAAATGACCTTATGAACGGGTTGGATGGCATCCTAACATTACTGTGGGCCCCACATGGGACCCACAATGATGTATGTATTCTAAGTCCACCGTCCAGGCAGACGGTGGCACCCACCACGGTGGCACCCACCTTGCTTTGTGATGTATGTACTCTATCCGCACTATCCACTGGACAGTGGGACCCACCATGCTGGGTGTACTTTAAGGCCTAGGGGTTAGGCCCATTTGAATTAAAAAAAAAGGGGTTCATGAGTTAGCCCCTTTGGATTTATAAAAAAAAAAACTCATGGGATTGGGCCCATTTTGAAGCATTCTAAGGCCCATGAGATTAGGCCCATTTTAAAGTATTCCAAGGCCCTCGGGATTAGGCCCATTGGATTTATTTTAAGGCCTATGGGTTTAGGCCCACTTGATATGTTCCAAGGCTATGGGACTAGGTCCATTTGATATATTTCAAGGCCCACGGGACTAAACCCATTTGACTTATATAAGGCCTAGCGGTTTAGGCCCATTTGAATTATATAAGGCCGACAGGATTAGGCCCATTTGATATGTATAAGGCTCTTGAGGTTGGGCCCATTTGATGCAATCTAAGGCCCACGGGTTTTGACCTATTGCAATGCACATAAGACCCATTGGTGTGGCCCATCTGATGAATAAAAAGCCCATAAGATATGACCCATTTGATATATATGTAAGGCCCAATGGGATGAACCTAAGGTTCATTGCAATGTGTAATTCAAATACAGACTAAGTAGCGATGTTTACAAGATCGTGCCTTCGGAGCAATGTTGGTTTGACGTCCACATTTGCGAGTGTAATGTTGGTTGGATGTCCACATTACGACTCTCCTTTGGCCCCATTGCTGGGCCGTACTTGCTGTGTATAGGCCATCTAGGCCCATCTGCGTTGTAAGAATGGTTCATCATTTATTTACATGTTTAATATAGCTTCATGACTCATGATCATACGCATCATATGTATGCTTGACATGAGAATTGACTGATCATAGCATATGCCTTCGGGCAGGTTATTTATGGGCTCCCGGTTAGGCGGTGTTGCCCTACATGAGCGCATGATATGCGCAGAATTTGTTGCATGACTGGATAGCATGATTCATGCATTTCGCATTTGTGTGACATGGTTAGTGTACACCCTAGCGATATCAGGGCCGTAACCTCCACAGACGCATCGTGGTTGACAGGATTGGATACCAGAAATCTTGTTCTACATGGGGTGCTATAGATATCCCTGGGTGAAAGTCCCTAAACCCTTATGGTACCAAGAGGTTGCTCCAACGTCTAGACCGAGTGGGTAGATGAGCATTAAGTGCCGATTACCAGACTGTTGCGCTCTCCACTGTGTCGTGGTCGGTTGAAAGGGGGTGCGGCCTTACCCGTCCGAGAGTAGGGGGTAATGCCAGGCTGAGTTTGACCAGCACGAGGAATGGATCCGCTATCGACGAGTCGCGCCCGATATTGGCAGACGGATAGTGAGGTCTCTTCTACTTACCTTATTGTGAGCGATGTGGCGGCAATCTCGTTAGAGTGTACTAGACCCCGGTGATATCTCATATTTGAGCTGTATTGATGTGTGGACATTGATGAGGATCTATATGCCTGAGTTGTATTGCACATCGCATGGCCTTGGGATGGCCGATACCATTCATGTCTTGCATCGCATAGCCTTGGTACGGCTCATGATATTATGGATCCATCTGCATATTCCGCATTATCATGACATTGCATGTTCATATTACTACCTTGCGCACACACTTTCACCACCCTCTAAGCTTTTTATAAGCTTATGCACGACTGTTGCGTGCAGGTGACGTTGGTTCGCAGTAGCGCTGAGGCAGGAGCACGTTGCAGATCGTTTTGGAGTTTTTGTTCTTTACCATTGTATTTTCCTTTATGCTCATTGTACTTGTAAAGTTTTTGATCATAGTGGAAATGTAATGGAGTTCTTGGTTGTTGTTTGTGGGTTATGCCTTTGGTTATGCTTATTACGAATCAAACTGACGTTGAAAATCCTCCTCGTAGCATCCCAGGATCGGAACCTGGCGAATGGGCGCTAGGAGCCGAGAATGGGGTTCTATGGAGGCTGTCGGCGCCGGATTCGGCGATCAAAAATTTTGTGAGCCCAGTTTCTGAGTTTGGGGCATGACAGGCAAAGAGGCAAGGACTTGGACGAGTCGTAAGGGCGGTAAAAAGGCCTCCCGAGATACAACGGGAGGGGTTACAGAGATGCCCGCGAGTGGGCGAACTGCAGAGACCGTCCTAGGAGGCTCCGTGCTAGTCGAGTCTCAGATGGACTGGATCCGATCAGAATTCGAGATCCCGGACTCCATCCAGATACGAGCGCTTGAGGCCCTTGACACTGTTGGAGCTCCTGCTGAAGGAGAATTTGTGATTTTCCTCTACGCACTATAATGTAGACTCCGCCTTCCGATGCATCCCTTCACCCTCGCCCTAACAGCTTATTTGGGACTGGCCCCAGGCCAGTTCACTCCCAATGCTTGGAGGGTTTTAATATCCTTATACATCATCTGACGCCAAGCCAAGAACTCGAAACTGACACCGGAAGAGCTGATGAGTTTATACTTGATTAAGCACGATAGTCAGGAGCTGTGGTACTACTTCACGATCCGCGACAGTAATCTACAAGAGTAAATGCAGAATGAAAGCTAAGGTGGACACAAATACAATTAGGCTTACTAAAAGGGAATTAGTAATGAACTATGAAAACAGAAATTACAAGAGATAGAGATTACCTTATTTGAACAAGCCTTGAATCAACCCAAGCTATGCCATTGAAACCCTATAATGAATTAAAAAGCTCTGAGATACCACAAATCCCAATTACACCCATATATATAACATATATAAGAATCACAATCGAATTAAAACAAATCCCACACTTACACAATTTCGTGCGGGCACTCAATGACACCTTCGATGAGACTTCGATGGCATCGACGGACTGTCGATGGTATCGAGAAAACACTAAAACATTCCAACGAATAAATATGGATTTTTTTGGATTTTTCTAATGGCATGGAGCACACGTTCGATGGCATCAAAATCTGATCGATGACATCCAGGAATCTGTTGATGGCATCGATAAACCTGTTGATTTATAGATTTAAGACATCAACAACAATCTCCACCATGTCTTCAATCACAATTCTTCATGGTTTCTTTTCCTCATCTCTAATTCTTCCTTGCATTATAGCTCTACTATCGCTTCTCGTGTACACTCCGTCTTTCATCTATGCATTCACCAAGGCTAGAGAAATTGCACAAAATTTGAACTTCTGGGTAGGAACTACCTTGATGAGCATGTCCGTCGAATTTATGCTGGTGTGAATCTTCTCTAGAGTTACAGCTCATTCCTTACGTACCTGTTGGATAAAATAGTAACGCACATTAATATATTTAGTACGTGAGTGATAAACAAAGTTTAATTTTTACTCAAATTGATCACGCTTTCCTTATCACAATTAACAAGCACGACCTTTTACTGAAATCTCAACTAATTTATCATTCCTCTTAACCAAACACCTTCCTTAAATGCATCTGTCACTACCATATACTAAGCTTCGATCATTACCACAGACTGAAGCTTAGACATCCAATTGATCGCTCCACCCGTTAGCACAAACGAGTAACTGGAAGTTGACTTTCTAGTATACACACTGCCCGCATAATTAGATTCCACATAGCCTACTAACTTGGCCCCTGATTTTCTCAAATGATAGGACATAGTCTTGTGTACCTCGAATGTATAGAAGTAGCTATTTCACTAGTTCTCAATGTTGCTTCCCGGGTTTAGACATGTATCTGCTAACAACACCCACCGCATGCGAAATATTCAGTCTCATACGGACTATGACATACATCAAGCTACCAATTGCTCTCGAATAAGGCACATGAGACATATCCTACTTTTTTTCATCTGTTTTAGGACACTGTTTCGAAGAAAGCTTGAAGTGAGTCATGTGGAGAACACTAACTAGCTTTGCATTGTCCATCCTATACATAATCAATCCCTTCTCAAGGTATTCTACCTGAGAAAACCAAAGCCTGCTTCTCTTCCTGTTTTATGTATATCAATGTCGAGAACCCTCTCTACAGCCCCATATCTTTTATCTTGAAAGTCCATAATAACTGAGTCTTCAGTATGTTGATCTCAGACATATTATGACTGACGATCAACATGTCATCAACATATAAAACTAAGATAATGAACTTATATCACTTAGTGTCTTGAAATGGACACAATGATCATATTTACTCTTAGTAAACCTCTGACTTACCATGAAAGAATCATAAAAATTTATATCACTACCTAGGCAACTGTTTCAGGCCGCACAATTGACTTGGATTTGGTGAAATAGTCCCCTTTTACGGCTATGAAATATAAAATTCTAGAGGAAGTATGGAGTGGATGGAAAATAAACTACTCAGGATTATGTATATTTGGTTGTGAGGCTTACTCTATAAGACCCGTATCTTAATCCGTACTGTTCCGTCGCTTCCCGCGATCTTTCTCGTCAAATTCCGGCAACCCGTGACCTGTAGTCGACGTTGCGCACGACCGTAAGTCGTATCCTATACATTGGAGTCGGTTTAATCCAAGACTTGTATCATTGCGACCGTACCGTCGCCGCTGTTCCAACGCCGCGACTCATGTACCGATCCGATACCCTGACTAAGGGATGTGGGTCGACGTTTATTTCGAGAAAATGTCAGGCGTTTACATTCCCAAGAGAATCTCTACAAAGTGTTAAATCAATCCCATCAATCAATCACCCATCAATCACTTTATGTCAAGTACAAAGCACCCATGCTTCCTTTCTCCACAAGTCAAGCAACCACCAAAGTCAACTAATACATCACCTCACCCATCACTCACATCCATCACCCATCTCCCATCACTTCTCCTTACATCCCATCTCCCTCTCTCTTTTCTTACACCAAACCCAAGCAAGAGAGCACTCCCATGTCCAAGCTCTTCCTATGAGAGAAAATGTGATTTTGGTGGCCCACTTTTTCATCCCAAAACCTCTCATCTTAACCATCCATTTCTCATCTCCACCATCAAAGTAAAGCATAAGGAGTGTAGCTTTCTAACGGACCAAGAAGATCAAGTGGTGGGTGCCTCCATAGCCTAATTTTTCATGTTTTTAAGATAGGCCAAGTGAGGCCAACCGATCAATGGTTTGGATCTCACTTGGGATCCTAAGATGTGGTCGATGACCCATCTTGATCATCAAATCATTCCATGATGGGGCCATCCTCCATAGACCCCATCATGATGTTTACCTTTCTTGCATTAAGAGGTCATATAGACCGTTTATTTTGGATGGGGAGGGATCTCCACCGTTGATCTTTTATTTGGATGACCCATATGCAATGGGACCCATTGATGTATGATTGGATGGTTGAAACAGAGGGCCCATAGTGCCGGGGTCCCTCCATCACTCGTGTCCCACTCTTTTACTCTCCCTCCCTCTCCTTTTTATTTATTTTTCTTGTATGTTGATGTGGCCATGTGGCCCATTTGAATGAGCCCCACCATGAAATATGTATTTTATCCAAGCCGTCCCTGGGTGGGGCCCATCTTAAATGTATCATCCATTTGTGGTGGCCCACTTAAACAGGGCCCGCCTTGAATGTATTTGATAAGCCCAACAAAAAAAAAAGAGAGAAAACGTCCAACGTCTCTGGACGTCACTGGATGAAAACACAACTATGAGGGCCATTAGGGTGGGCCATTTGTACAGGACCCACCTTGATACATGTATCCAATCCAAGCTGTCCATCCTCTTCCCTGACTCATTTTAGGCATTGAGCCAAAAAATGAGGATGATCCGAGTATCTAGTGGGCCATGGTTTTAAAAACATTACCATTACCATTGAAACCTTCCCAAATTCTTTTTACACGCTGAAAAATGGCCGATATTGGTCTTGATGGATGGGTTATGGGCCATGGAGTCCAATGGCTGGACTGAATTTTTCTAATGTGGGCCCTATCTCAGAAAAACCCCAGAAAACGGGTTTTCAAAAAAATAAAAATAAAAAATCAACATAGAGGAGCTGGCCACGCCAGCGGCTGGCGAGTGGGCGATCGAGGCAGACCTACGGCTCCAGCTGTGGGCCCGACCTTGATGTTTATATTCCATCTGAGCCGTTCATATGGTGGGCCACCCTCTGAAGTAGGCCCCACCCAAAAATCACCTTGATCCAGATCCTAGGTGGCCCATACCATGAGGAACAACAGTGATTGAACTCTACTGTTGAAACTCTTTTTGGGCCCCATAGAAGTTTTGAATCAACCTGAAATTTGTATTTTTTCTTCAACCAGGTCTGCGTGACCTTATCAACGGGTTGGATGGCATGTGAACAATATGGTGGGCCCCACATGGGACCCACAATGATATAAGTGTTTTATTACCACCGTCTGTACGGATGGAGGAGGCCACAGCGATGCATGTGGTTCTCATACCATCTAGCCATTTCTTTGGCTGCTGGACAGTCAGTGGACCCTCACCCTTGATGTTGGTATTATATCCAAACCGTCCATTCAATTGGTGGCCGTATGTGTGGGTCCCACCATGATGCAGGTACTGCATCCAAACCGTCCATCTAATTTGAAAGCTCATTTTATGAGCTAAAGAATGAGCCAGATCCTCAGCTCATGTGGACCCCCACCATGGTGCATGTGTTGCATCCAAACCATCCATTTATTTTGTAAAAAAAATCATTTTCTGGCTTGAGTTAAAAATGAGTCAGATCTATGGTTCAAGTGGGCCCACCTTAGTATGTGTATAGGGTCCATATTGATTTAATTGTGGCCTCATTGAGGCCTATCTTTGTGTACATATAAGGCCCGTGGGATTAGGCCATTTGATATATATTAAAGCCCATGGGATCAAGCCCATTTGATGTGCATGGGGCGCAAATGGAGTGGCCCATTTGGTATGTTTAAAGTCCATGAGAGTGGCCCATCTGATATATTTAAGGCCCAAGTTGTGAGGCCCACTTTGATGTATTTCAAGGCCCATGGATCATGGACCATTGCAATGTACATAAGGCTCATTGGTGAGGCCCATTAACGCAGCCCATTTGATGAATGTAAGGCCCATGTGATTCGGCCCATTTGATGTATCTAAGGCCCATGGGTCGAGGCCCAACGGGATGACCTTAGGGTCCATTGCAATGTGTGATTTCCCATGGTTCATGTAATGATATTTATGGCGGGTTGTGCCTAAGGAACAATGTTGGTTTGACGTCCACATTGTAAGTACAATGTTGGTTAAATGTCCGCATTGTAACTCTCCTTAGTTCCCATTGATAGGCCCATACTCGTTGCTATTCATCGCCTTATAACATGCTTAGTATAATCCCATGACTCATGCCCATACGCATCATATGTATGCTTGATATGAGTAGTGACTGATCATAGCATACGCCATTGGGCAAACCATTTACGAGACTCGTTATGAGATAGAGTGCTGTCCTACATGATCGCGCAGTATGTGCTAGATTTCTACATGATTTGACGTGTGATTCATGCATCTCGCATATGTGTGACTTGATCACTGCACGCTCTAGCGACATCAGGGCCGTGGCTTCATAGGTACATCATGGATAGCTGTAAGGCCCACCCCCACAACACATGATATTGTCCGCTTTGCCCGGTGGGCTCACGGCTTTAAAACGCGTCATTTGGGGTAAGGACACTGGCAGCTTGCCCAGACCCGGTGCTCCCGTGGTCCCGCCCACATCAGCACCTACCCGTTCATGATATTGTCCAGCGGAGGTTTTGCCTGGCGTACAAGGCCAACGCGTCATGTCTGTTAAGGGAGGAACTCAACATATAACCACCAAAACTTCAGACAACTCTTCCGATGTGGGACAAGTTATGCTACAGTCAATTGCAACAGTAGCTCGCCCAGCACAGTAGCCTGCCAGCCAGCTTGGAGCCCGCCCACACGTGCACCCGCCCACATGTGCCCGCCCACATGAAGCAATGACCGGGGCATCATAATGGCCGTATCGGATACCGAAAATACTTGGTTCTAGCATCGTGGGCACGTAGGATGTCTTTGAGTGGAAGTCTCAGAACCTTTTTGGTACTAGGAGATGCTCTAACGTCTAGACCGAGTGGATACACGAGCGCTCGAGTGCCGAATACCAGTAGGCCGCGTCTCCCACTGTGTCGTTATCGGTTAGAAGGGGGTGTGACCTTAACCGCCTGAGTGAGGGGGCTATAAGCTAGGCTGAGTTTGACTAGCTCATAAATGAGTCTACTATCGACGAGCTGGGTAGGTATTGGCAGACTACTAGTCAGGCGGATAGTGAGGTCTATTCCGCTTGTTTGACTGTGCAGCTAGGGAGGTGGAAGTCTCTGCGAAGTGTATTAGACCCCGGTGATATCCAGAAAGGAACTATACTGATATGTGTACATGATGAGTACCGACTTACTTGGATTGCATTTCGCATATGACATTCGGCTATGTAGGCCTTGCATTGCATCGGTGTGGCCGATGACACTCATATCTCGCATTGCATGGCCTTGGTATGGCCGATAGCATTCATGTCTTGCATTACCTAACCTTGGTATGATTGATTGTGTTCATGGACTTACCGCATACTTTCGCACTACTCCGATATTATACACTTCGCGTTTGCCTTGCGCACACACTTACACCACCCTCTAAGCTTTTGTAAGCTTATGCACGACAATTGCGTGCAGGTAGCGTTGGACAGCAGCAGCGGTGAGATAGGAGTACGTATCAGGACTTTTTGGAGCTTTTTGATCACCTTGTGTTTTCCTTTCCGCATTGTACTTAAAGTTTTTGATATAGTGGATATGTGGTAATGTTATTTTGTGACTTGGTTATACTTGTGGTTATGCTCCATTACAAAAAAAATTCATTCTCAAAATCCTCCTTGTAGGATCCCAGGATCGAAATCTGGCATTTGATTATCAGGAGCTGAGAATGGGGCACTACGGAGGCTGTCGGCACCGAATTCGGCAATCAGGATTCATGTGAATCCGATTTTCGGGTTTGGGGCGTGACATACTCTCATGTACCGTCAGTTGAGAGAGATAAGTTAGACTAAAGTGCCAAAAAATACATCTTGGTTGGCTATATTATTGGTGTGAAAGATTACAGATTATATGATAAGTCACACGTAAAATCATCACTAGTCGTGATGTCAAATTTGATAAAGTCTCCCTATTTCGCAAGAATGATCAGGAGGAATAAAAGGAACCAGAAATGTTGGTTGTGAACGTTTAGGTTGACACAAGTGATACTTAGGTTGAAACAGATGCGTAGACAGAAGTACATGAAGAGGTGAAGCAGCTACCTATGAGAAGGAATCCGCCGCGAGATCGCAGGTTACCAATGAGATACATGGACGACTCTAATATTGTATATACCCTTATTACAGATGAAGGGGTTCCGTCTACTTTTCAAGCTGCTCTTAATGAACCTGATGCAGAAAATCGAAAGGCGGTTATGGACAATATGATGAACTCCTTGTACAAGAATGAGACATGGGAGCTGATAGAGCTTCCAGTGGGCCTAAAAACGATCGAGTGTAAGTAGATCTTTTAAGAAGAAACATAATATATACAAAGCAAGGTTGGTAGCGAAGGTTACACTCAGAGAGAAGGCATTGACTTCAGAGAGATATTCGTGTCAGTTGTAAAGTAAGTATCTATTAGATTCGTGTTGGCATTGGTTGCCTAATACAATCTCAAGCTGGAATAAGTGGACGTGAAGACTGCATTCCTACATGGAGAATTGAAAGAACATATCTACATAAATCAACCAAAGGGCTACGAAGTTAAAGGGGTAGAGAATAAGGTTTGTAGATTATTGAGGTCATTATACGACCTAAAATAGTCTCCTAGGCAGTGGTATAAAAAATTTGATTCTTTCATGCTGATTTATAAATTTACTAGGAGTGAATATGATCAATGTGTCTTTTACAAGACATTAAGTGATAGTAAGTTCATCATCCTAGTATTGTATGTTATGACATGTTGATTGCCAGTTATAACATATTTGAAATCAATGTACTGAAGACTTAATTATCAGGGACATTTGAGATGAAAGATCGAGGGCTACAAAGAGGGTTCTCGACAGAGATATTCATAGAGACGGGAAGAGGAGAAGGCTTTGATTATCATAAACAGAATACCTTGAGAAAGTGTTGATCAAGTATGGGATGAATAAGACAAAGTCGGTGAGCATTTTCTATGCCGCTCATTTCAAGCTTTCCTCAGAACAATGTCCTAAATCAAATGAGGAAAAACAGTATTTGTCTTGCGTGCCTTATTCGAATGTTGTTAACAGTTTAATATATGTCATGGTCTTTACGAGACTGAATATTTCACAGGCAGTTGGTGTTGTGAGTAAATACATGTCAAACTCTAGCATGTAATACTGGAAAGTGGTGATGACTACTTTGATACATTCAAGGTATAAAAAACTACGTCTTAACTTTTGAGAAAATATGGGTCAAGTTAGTTGGGTATGTGGATTCAAATTATGCATGTAGTATTGATTCTAGAAAGTTGACTTCAGATTATTCATTTGTGCTAGCGGGTGGAGCAATCAGTTGGATGTCGAATCTTTATACAGTGGTGACTTTTTTCACAACTAAAGCTGAGTACATAGTAGTGACAGAAGTATTTAAGGAAGGCGTTTGGTTGAGAGGCATGATAAATTAGTTCAGGCTTCAACAGGATGTCATGTCGATTAATTGTAACAGCGAAAGCGCTATCAATTTGGCTAAAAATTTTGTTTATCACTCACGTACTAAACACATTGATGTTTATCATCATTTTATCCGACAGATGCTTGAAGAAGGAGGCGTGAGTCTAGAGAAGATTCGCACCAACGTGAATTTGACGGACATGCTCACTAAGGTGTTTCCTACATAGAAGTTCAAGTTTTATGTGACTTCTCTGAGCTGGGCGAAGGCATAAAATGAGGACGAAGTATGCATGAGAAGTGATGATGGAACTATGATGTAAAGCAAAGATAAGAGAGATTACAAGAAGCTACACGTTTGATGATTGAAGATATTGTTTAAAAGATGTCTTAAATATGTAATTTCAACAGTCTGTCGATGTCAGGTTCGATGTCATTGAGTAAGCTTCGATGCCATCGAAAATTTTTGGATTTCCTTTAGTTGGTTGTTAGACATATTAAGTGTCATTACAATGACATCGAGGAGTATTCAATGACATCGAAGGTCAAGTTCGATGCCAACGAAGATGAGTCCATGCAATCGAGAATTTTCGGAATTTCATGTTGTCTCTGGAGAGTTTTGATATTATTTCGATGACATCGAAGTGGGTGCGATGACATCGAAGGTGTCATCAAACGTATGTGCAAATTTGTAAATTTGTGGGATTTCTTTCCTGTTTCAATTGTGATTCTTCTAAAGGGTATATATTTGGGTGTAATTGGGATTGAGAAGTATTTAGGGCTTTTAAATTTATTCTAAGGGTTTCAAGGGTGTAGTTTGGGGATTGATTCGAGGTTATTAGAATTGATTAATCTCTTTTGTATTGTAATTTTATGCTTTCATAGTGATATCTGTCGCTTTATACCATTTTTTTTTTTTCCAAGGATTTTTTCACATTAAATCTACTATGTTTGTGTTGTGCTTGTTTGGTGTGATTGGATTACTCTACTTGATTTATCTCTATGTGCTTCCATGGTCCTCCAACACACTTAATACTCCCATATAAGATAAGGGCAAAGGCATAACAAACATTAAATCAATTTCCGATGGTGAAGACTTTTCATCCCAAGTCAATTCTCTCACATATCAAAGAATGATATCTAGATATGTGTTTTAATTATCCTTGTGGGTTATGACTCAACAGGCTATTAAGATCCATAAAACACAACTCTCCCTAATTAGTGACCAGTACCATATCCAAATTCATTTTCTCAAGGACCAATAATTCATTCCTCACGTAACCTCATCTAGGCTGGGTGGCCCAGTCAAATAGGGCGAGGACCTCTAAACTTGGTGGAGGGTGAGGCTCAGGCTTGAAATGCAGGCCCGATGCTTCAGTCAAGCTGGGCTGGGGTCAATGGCCAAGCCCGACACGGACTAGTCCGGAAACCAAGACATGCACCGTGATGCACACTAGGGTGGCAATGACTTGGGCCCCTAAACTTGGCCTACTGTCCGCCCGAGCCGGTTTAGGGCCAATAATGAATTGCCCCGGCCCAGCTCATTGGTCTTCCAATCATCGAGTAGGCCACCATTATACAAAAGAATGGACAGGTTAAAGGCACTTATGAATGGTTTTCATTCAACGTACATGTATTGTTTAAATGCACTCCTAGATTGAAGGTGATGATGCACTGATTGAAACTATTTACATGATAGGACTCATCATGGACACCTATTTATATGGTGGGACTCATCATGGATAAAAGGGATACTCCTTCATACTTCATAGATTGTACTATATCAAGCATTTGATCATTTCAGTTGTATTCTTAAAAGGGCTGGCCCTGGCCATGGCCAGGGCTGAGGCTTTTTTAGCCTGATTACACCAGGACCAGTCAAGGGCTAGGCCTTGGCATACCGTGGCCTGGCCCTAGCCAGGCCATTCCTACCTTTGATGCACACAAGTGTAATATGTAGTTGTTGGAGATTTACTTGTTGCACACAAGTAGGAGACTCCGTCCATCTATCTTAAGGGTTCTGTTCTGTAGATTCCTTGGCCTAAAGTTAGGACGGCCCACTCAAAAGGTGGACCACATTGTTTAGAAAAAAAGAAAAAGAAAAAGAAAACTACTTGGTAGCACATATGAACATGGGACCCATCTAATTTGTTAACCAGCTATAATTTTTGGTAGGACATCTACACCAATGGACCCACCTAAGGGACCCCAATGGGACCGACCACCCTTCTACTCTCGCTTTTAGACCAATGGCCCTTTTCGGCCTAATTAGGTTCAGGGCCAGTGCTCAGGGTACCGGACCAAGGTAGTGCCAACCTTATCCCGATAGAGTATCCTAAATGGTAGAGCTACAAAAGGAGCCATTTGGATTCGAAGGGGGTTTGATTTTAAAGCATGGCCATCCAGAGGTTGGACCAACAAGGACGGTCTGACACTCGTACATTTCGCCAGATACTAACCCGTATTGCCCATGAACAATATGGTTGTATCAGCCCGAAACAACCTGATACAGGGGCAATTCGGGGCGATACAAACCCGTATCGGTGGTGACCCATACGGTACATGGAAACCGATTTGCAAACCATATTGTCAAGCTCCTTTGGTTCTGCATGTACGTTTTGCTAGCCCCACATTCATCTCTGCAGCAGCACTTCCACAAGCAGTCATATATACCAACGAGAGATACGACGAGCTGTCCGTTCATCAGGTGGGACCTGCCATATGTATGATCTGACCAAAAGCTTAGGTCATTTAACCATCAGTCAGGCTACGCATTCGTACAAACAACGGATGTATATAAACATTTGCAATATCTTTTAAGGCCATTGAATCGGATCCAGGCATGTGACGGGCCATGCAAGGCAGGACTAATCCCAGGCCTCGATTATTAGAACTGGCCAGGGTCCAAGTTCAACCCGATCCTGGTTCACTCAACCAATCCCTTGCAAGATGCAGATTATTGATTGGGTAGGCGCGAACATGCATATTATTTGTTGAGCTGGGCCTACAGGCTTTTACTCACAGCCCAAGTTGATCCCCAGTAATAAACAGGCCTGAATTTTGGCCTGGGCCCGGTCAGCATGGCCCATTGATCACCCTGAAGGTGATGGTCCTGACCGTCCATCTGAAAGGCCATATGGTATATGTCCCATGTGGCAAATAGCTCTGAGAGATTTATTTTTTTTTTTTAAATTTTTTTTAGGGTAACTAGCCAAAGAATTTCAGCTTTCTCGACAGGAGACCGGTTTGCTGGTGGTGTGGCACACCTGGGTTTTAGAATTTTAGCCCACCTGGTGATTGAACGCCCACCGTTAAAAACTTCTTGGCGGCCACCGGAATGTTTTTTTGCCATCCATCTGGTTGATAAGGTCAAACAGACCTGGATGAAAGGACCAGAAAAATATTAGCTTGATTCAAAGCTTCTGTGGCTGACAAAATATTTTTATTGGTCAATCACCACTTTTTCCTTTAGTGTGGTCCACCTGAGATTTGGATATGCTGCATGTTTGGAATCATCTCTTACAATGACCTGGAAAATCAAATGGACAGCGTGGATATATAAGACACATACATCACGGTGGGCCCCACAGTCAGGAATCTACCAATCTCAGTGGATCCAGCGATCCACCTAGCAGCGTCCACCAATGTGGTACATGTGAGGAAGACCCAAGCCACTCATCAGGACCACTGCCATGAACATACCCAGGCTCGAAACTGATGCTACTCCACTCAACAGACAGGTCACATGTGTACCCTGAATTCTAACTACCGGCCTTCTTTACCCTAACCATCCGTTTTTTAATAAGTTTTTGGCCCATCTGATAAACGTAGCAGTCTGACGTTCAGGCCAGGGCATGTTTACATTGGGCCCCACCCGAAAAGCCATGCTTTGTCTAGGCAATGCCCTGAAAGCAACCAAATCAAAATATCATAAGAATCCATGTCTAATAAATGGGGACCACGTACATGTCATGCATGTAGAATGAGACGTGGAATAATACATGATATATACCCTAGTGAAGGACGCTCATGTGTCACATGTGTGACCAACCCTATCCAATTTCTTTGTTAAATCAACTTCATTTTGCAGCACATCTGACAGAAGAGCTGGCATGGCTTTTTCAGTCTTGAATGTTTTCAATTTTCACCCTTTCTCTTCCTTTTCATTCCTTGTGAAAATTTATGTACATTTGTTACCATGCATGTGTTTGGCTTCCCTCAAAAGGTGTTTTTTCCCTCCTTTTTATGTTTGTGATTTTGATTATGAAAATCACTTTTTCTTTTCTTTTTTTTCTTTCACTTTAAGCTTATTTGGTTAGCTGTTTAATTAATCAACTTTGGAAAAACTATTTTTTCAGGGCATCAGTGTAGCGGTGTCTTTCTAATGAATAGATTAGGTCTAAGACTTAGTCATTATGGAAAATGTGATGAAACTAAAAATGCATCATATGGATGGGACGAAAAAAGTAATAGTGATGGATTGAGTTCAGATGAATGTAATAACTCTCTTATCGACCGTTCAGAAAGATGCTCCTCATATGAACCATATTAACAATTTGTTGATGAATGTTGAGTGAATTTAAGATTTTGTAGTAACAAACATTTTCATGTGTTACTTGTTAGATTGTAGTAATTTGTTATGGCCACCACACCTACATCAATTTTAACAATCTTAATTTTATTATTTTAATGATTTTATAATAATTTTCAAAATATTATTTTAAAATTTTACATAAATCGACTTGACTCAAACAACTCGCTTGACCTTACTCGATCCCAACTCGACTCGGCTCGAACCAGCGAGCTGAGGCGAGTTAGAAGGTGAGCTTGAAGACTTAGTCGAGTTGAGCTCGAGCTTGGATTATGGTAGGGTTGAGCTAAGCCAAGCTTGCCTAGTTCGACTCAAACTTGACTTTGTTACTTTCTGAAATAATTGTGGAGGAAAATTTTTCATTTTGAAATAAAATTATCACTGAACTTAGGATTATAAAAAGTTGAAGAGGAACTCTATTCGTTCAAGAGAAAACTTTCATCAAATTAGAAAAGGCCAAAAAGTCCAGCATGTTACATGTGAGGTAGACCAAGCTGCCTATCAGACGAGCACCATCAAGAACATAACCAGAACCTTGTCATTCATCAAATGGGCCACTTATCTCATTAATTTTAAACCTCCAGTATTCTTTTCCCAGGCATCCAAGTTTTCATATGTACGTGGCCATTTGATAGGTAGACCAGGATCTTTGACATGTTAGGGGTTTTGTGTTGGGGATTTTGACCTGCGGAATCACACAGATCTAGATCTAGGATAGTAAATCAATGGCACTAAGCACACAAGAGAACATAGAGAACACCCAGATTTAATGTGAAAAACCCTTTCGGGAAAAAACCACGGCACAAAGCGACAGATCTCCACTATGAAAACAGAAATTACAAAGAGAAAGGACTTACCCGATTCGAACAACCTCGAATCTCACCCTTGTTACACCCTTTAATTTTCCTGGAACCCCTTTAGAAAGCTTTCCCATACCTCTAAAAAAGTCCTACGAACACCTATTTATAGTTTAGGCAACTTCCCTTTCACATCCCGGTTGCGAAAGGACTCAAATCCGCAGTTTCGTGCAAAATCGCGGAACAAACTGCGTAACCTACAACTGGTCGTAGAACCCTACGACCGGTCGTAGCTCTCCTATGACTGGTCCTAGGCCGCGGAAAAAAATAACACAACTCGTTGGACTTCGAGTCGTGCCAAGGCTCGAACCTACGACCGGTCGAGCGCCTCCCACGAGCAACATGAAAACTTAAAAATTGAAGGCTTCTCCTCAACAATCTCTACCAAGTCTTCATTCTTCAACCGTGTAGGTACGTGACCTCTTCTCTTATTTCTGCATCTCATCATAGCTCCTTGTGCACACTCCATCTTTCTTTTCCGCCATCGCTAAGTCCAGAGAAGTTTCACAGACAAAGATCCACATGCTCAACCACCTTTGCTCCTGTCTTCTCAAAAAGAAAAACGTAGTCTTTTTACCATCTCACCACTACCCAATATTGCTTGTCAGGGTACTTGCTCTCAACATTGATAGCCTATGAAATAACCGGTCTAATACAGACCATGAAATACACTGCCCAGCGCATTCGAATATGGCTCATGAGATATCCTGCTTTTCCTCATCTGTTTTGTGACATGTCCTGAGGAAAACTTGAGGAGAGAAACGTAGGGAACGCTCTCCGACTTTACCTGGCCCATCACATCCTTGACCAATACCTACACACAAGGTATTCCTGCTGTGATTACCAAAGCCTACTCCTCCTTCAATCTCAATGCCAAGAACCATCTTTGTAGACCCCTCAATCCTTCATTGAGTCTTCAGTACATTGATTTCAAACATGTCACAATTGGCGATCCACATGTCATCAATATACAATACTTGACCCACCATAAAAGAATCAAACCACTGCCTAGGCGACAGACCGAATAACGACCTCCTGTAAAGTCTTTTCTCAGCCCCTTTCACTTCGAACCGCTCTGATTGCTTTATATAGATCTGCTCTTCACTTTTCCTTGCAGAAGTGTAGACTCCATATCCTTCCTTCCAGCTTAAGATCACATTGGCCAACCAGCGCCAATCACTGATCTAATAGATACCTGCTATATCATCGGCGTGAATATCTCTGAGAAGCCGGTCTCTTCTCCCTGAGCATAACCCATCGCCACCAACCTCGCTCTGTATCTATGTTGTATCCTCCTGAAGATCCACCTACATCCAACCGCTTTCTAGCCCACTGGAAGCTCCACCCGCTCCCATATGTCGATTTAGTACAACGAATCCATCATATCGCCCATAGTCACCTTTCACTTCTCAGCACCAGGCTCACCTAGAGCCATCTGAATAGAAGATAAATACTCCTGGGATATTGGAGTCGTCCATGTACCTCACCGATTTTCTGCGATCATGCTGTGTGTTTCTTCTCATAGGTGGTTGCTCCACCTGCTCTGTATCCCTGCCCGCGCGTCTCAGCCTTCCTACCCTGCCCGCTCATGTGTCCATGCCCAACATGCCACACATGTGCAGAGGTGGAATCCGCTATATCCACCATAGCTCCACCTTTTGAAGTGCTTCTGATCAACTTCTATAAGTTACTGAGTCGTTGTGCTTTCATGATTACCCGTCCCCCCTTGGATACATTAAGAGCACCATCATTACCTATGTACTTGCATCCTTTTACCTCAAGTACACCAAGAGAAATCAGATTCTACTTCAAATCAGGGACGTGCCTCACATCTGTCAAGGTACGCTCCACCCCATTAAACATCCTGATGCGCACAGAACCAACAGCCACAACATTACAGGCAATATCATTGCCCATAAATACCTGTCCACCATCGCACTCCCTGTAGCTGGTGAACCAACTCCGATGAGGAGTCATGTGAAAAGATGCCCCTATGTCTAGCATCCACTCATCCTTACGATCATCGTATGACCGTCTGAGCGAAAACACAGATAAAACATCACCATCACATCCACTCGATCCATCTGACGTGGAAACATTAGCCTCTCTGCATGAAGCCTCAGAATCTTTCCTTTTCGATTTAGGATTTTCACAATCTCTCTTCACATGTTTTTCCTTCCCACAATTTCAGCACTTTAATTTTTCTTTGCCCTTGCCCCTGGATTTGGATCTAGAACCAGAAGAACCTGTACCTTATCCAGAATTCCTACCCACTGTAAACAGTGAATCAGAAGACGTCCCCATGTCGCTGTTTAACTATCTCATAGCCTTCCCTTAAAGGGCTAAGATAACTGTGTCGATACTCAGGATTTTATTCATGCTGTACATAGTGTCCTTAAATGCCTCATAGGACGTTGGTATATTTTTCAGCAATATACATGCTTGTTCTTTATCTTTCATCACTTCCTCCGTATCCAACAATTTGCAAATCAATTTATTAAAGTTGCTGATGTGAGCCTCCAGATCTCCACCATCTGCCATCTTGAAGTTATACCACCGCCACTTCAAGTGTAGGTGATTTTCTGAGGATTTCTTCGCATAGACATCCTCTAACTTCGTCCACAAACCAGCTGCAGTTTTCTCTCTCATGACGTTGTAGAGAACCTCATCTGTGAGACATAAACGGATCAATGATAAAACTTTCTTATCAAGAGTATTCCAATCAGCATCAGTCATAGTAGACTTTCGTTCCTCAAGAGCACCATCCTCGCCTTGCTTGGTTAACAGGCTAATCATCTTAACCTTCCATAACTCAGAATTATTTTTTCCTGAGTATTTCTCAAACTCATACTTAGCACTCGCCATTATTACTAATCCCTCAGATTTAGATCTGTGCCCCAACGATGGCTCTGATACCACTTGTTGGGAATTTTGACCTACGGAATCACACAGATCTAGATCTAGGATAGAAAATCAATGACACCAAGCACACAAGAGAACACAGAGAATACTCAGATTTAACGTGAAAAACCCTTTCAGGAAAAAACCACGGTACAAAGCGACAGATCTCCACTATGAAAACAGAAATTACAAAGAGAAAGAACTTATCCGATTCGAACAACCTCGAATCTCACCCTTGCTACACCCTTTAATTTTCCTGGAACCCCTTTAGAAAACTTTCCCATACCTCTAAAAAAGCCCTAGAAGCACCTATTTATAGTTTAGGCAACTTTCCTTTCGCATCCCGGTTGCGAAAGGACTCAAATCAGCAGTTTCGCACAAAATCGCGGAACAAAATGCGTAACCTACGACTGATCATAGCCCTCCTACAACTGGTCGTAGACCCTTATGACCGGTTGTAGCTCTCTTACGACTGGTCCTAGGCCCCGGAAAAAAATAGCACAACTCGCTGGACTTCAAGTCGTGCCAGGGCTCGAACCTCCGATCGGTCGAGCGCCTCCCATGACCGGTCGTGGCTCCCCCACGACCGGTCGAGCAACATAAAAACTTGAAGATTGAAGGCTTCTCCTCAACATTTTGAGCACCTCGAATGAGAAAGAACCATAATCAACTAAAGGCTGCTTCCATGGACCGCGGATTAGCTACTGAGAGGTTGAGTATCCAGATTCCTACTGAAGGGAGATCATCAAGTTCCGTTGGCCCCACCATGATGAATATGTCCATTCATTTAGAGAGATCATTTTAAAGCATGATCCAAAGAATAAGTTAGATCCAAAGCTCAAGTAGACCCGCTGTAGAAAACAGTGGAAATTGAACACCTACCATTAAAAACTTCTTATAACTACATAAGTTTTCAATCAAGCTGATATTTGTATTTTCCTTTAGTTTATATCTTTGTTAACTTATAAACAAGTTAGTTTTCAAATAAACATTACGTTGGACATTAGGAAGGTTTCAACGGTGGGCCCACTTGAGCTTTGTATCTGACCCATTCCTCGTCTCATGCTCTAAAATGATCTCTCCAGACGGTGTGGATACAATACATACATCATGATGAGGTTTGTTGGCATTTCAAAGCTTTAAAATCGTACACACCACAATGAGAAAAAGGAAAACTTTTTGTATTGAATTATTTTTAGCTGCTTGCTTACATACAATTTGCAACACTACAACCGTTTATATAGATATTTGATGTTACGCCCCGAAATTCGGATACAAAGTGTGTACCCTCAGTCCTGAATTTTAGCTTATGACACGTGCACTGAGTGTACTTAGTTCATTCTCTATACAGTTGTTTAGAAGCACAATTTAATGAATTCTAAGTTCATATCCAAATTTAGCATCTATTCATCCACGTTTGTATTACATTCCTATAATTTTCATCCTCATATATTTAAAACTACATCATCTGAACAGGAATCATCTGAGTCCACTCATTTGAAACTTCGTTCAACAAAAATAAAATAAAATAAAAATACAAAATCAAATATTATTCAATATGATCATTTTATAAACAATGGTGAATTATATTTATGTACAAATAGATACAAAACGAAATCAAACTCCTAAATAAGTCATTAGTCCATCATAGCAAATTCATCTTTTACCAAATACGGCACATGGTCCCGCGATTCATCTGGAAAATGGTCCTTATTTTCTGTCACTTAGTTTGAATTTTCCATTTCATTCGTCTCTGTACAGTTGTTAATCCATAACGTTAACAGGTCAGGCTAGTGAGTGAACTCATCATGATTTATACACGTCATAATTAAATTATAAATGCATGGATGTTATGAGATACTTTGATGCATATATGCATCAAGTGGGTAGATCCGTCCACTTGCTAGAGTTGGATTCTATCAACCCGCATCTCCCCTTTTTGTGTAGTCTTCCACCATCTTGGTAGGCTTTCACATTTTGTGGGCATCTAAGATGGTCCCTTAAGTCACCCGGTATTGTAAGTACCTATATGTCTTCCACGACATGCCCCTAGGATTCAATACAGGTGCGCTATGCATGACATAAATGAATGAAAATGATCGATGCATCATATCAGTATGTTGTCACATATATCATCATGTTATATTAATAGAATTTCAAGTATAAACAAATACAATAAAACAACCAATATAAAGAATTACACTCAACATATCAATCAAACAATTACTTTAAGTACAACCAAGAGGAAACTGGTTGGAATCACTCACTTAATGATTTGGCAAGGTTAAATTATTTTTCAAATAATTGAAATATGACAATTTAGAAATATTCCTAAAACACAATATGTACATAGAATCCTTATCCTGATTTATATGATTTCATATAATAGGGCCCACCTTTGCTTGATCGAGGACATGATCAGGGTTCACAATATTCTTAAATCTAGATCTCTTTAGATCTAGCCCTTGTTCATACCCCAAATATAGGGTCGTGATGCAGTAACAATCTCGGTAAGACCAAGGTCGAATCCACAAGGACTGAACGTTGTACGTAATCTGAAAATAACTCGGACTAGAACTAGGATAAGATGAAATCTAAATTAGGTAAAAGGAAGAAAATAATTGTGAATTTATTTAACTAAAACTCGTGAAATTTGAAGGTAGGAAACTAGAGTGCCAATGATCCACTTGTAGCAATTGGGAAGCCACCTTATATCGGTTCAATAACACAACTGGAATCGGAGTCCTATTTTATCCAGTTGGAAAGAAGAGATTTGTCAGATCTTTGAACGTCTCATGGATCTAGTCATCAACAGATAAAATTGTTAAAGAGTTGGAAGTGATTCCGTCACCTAACCATGCCCAGGAGATGATGAAAAATAACATTAATTTACTAATCTCACAGCCAATTATAAGAGAATTGTAAAAGATATGAGTGATTTCGTCACCTTACCATGCCCATGGGATGATGGTAAACAATAGAACTGTCTAATTTCACAATCTCAATTTAGGAATAAGATATTCAAAGCAATTGTAGATCCATTGTAATTTGAGTTATAACAAACCATTAAAAACTAAAAATATTCCTTCAGAATTAAATTAAAATCTAGGAGAGTTTAATAAACATGAATCAAAGCAAAACAACCATCCTAATCATGCTACAAGCTTCACCTCTTAGCCCTAGCTAAGAGGCTTAGCTAACCACAATCATGATTAACTAAGAATCTCTTAAAAACATAACAATTAATCAAAGAGGGAGAAAACTCCTGATAGGTAGGCCGATCCATGCCTCTACTCCGCTCTCTTTCTCCATACCTAAGCCTCCACGGCTGCCCAGAGATTTCTCCCCAGATCCCCTTACACGTCCTCTCTCCTTCACCTTTTATAGAAGATATGGTCGGTGGAGTGCTAGAGTCGGCGTGCGTGGAGAGATTTCGCAGCAACAGCCAGTTTGCGCAGACCCTGTTTACGAAGCCATGAAAATATCATCGAAACTCCCACTTCCCTTGCATTCTTTCCAAAGAAACAACGTCCCCTGGGTCGTTTTAGGATGGCCTACACGATGGACTGTCCAAATCGGCCATCCGATTATCACCATGGTCGTACAACGATCGCATAAACGGGCAGCGTCCGGACACGAAAACAGGGTTGATCTGCTACGTTGCTTGGTGAGCCCCTGATTAGCATCGTTTGAGGAATCCATGCCGTTCACCGAGTTCTCGAAAAACCATCCAGAAATGGATATTTTTTCTCAGATTTAGTGTGGCCCATTGATGTTTTTATTCCGTCGTCCATCCTGCGTTTGATCGAAATTTATACGTGTTTGCACACATGGGAACATGAGGACACCTAAGCAAAGGTCAGGCCTCACCTCTGGATCGAATGGACGGTCCGGATCATCGAGATGCATGCTCCGTATGCCCCACTATTGAAAAATGGACGGACAGCGTGAAGACGTTGTCTGTTCTTGCATAGAGGAGAGAGAGGAGACGGGTCAGCAGTCTGCTGACTGCTTGACTCGTCTGGTGCGCGTCCAGCGCATGTGCCTCATTTACCTGCGATGTACATGTGGGGTCCGCTGTGATGTTTTTAAGAAATCCGCTCCATCCATCCTTTTTTCTCCATATTAAAGGGGTTAATACCAAATTTGAAGCATATCCAGATACCAGGTAGGCCCTAAATCAGAGATTTGTGGGCTGATCTGTTCGTTGGGCCACTTTCACAAGAATTCAATGGCTGAAATTTGACGTGTACGGTTAATTTATGGTCTCGGGCCATATGTGAAGTTTCGAGCCAAACGGATGATGTAAACCTCGTGATCTTGCATTTTGGATGATTTTCAAGCTCGTTTAACATGAGTGGCTTGATTTTCTCGCATTTATGGCATGTAAATCCTTCGATCTCGGTCCCCTGAGGTCCGTCCATTGCCTTGGTGATTTTAGAGCGTTAAATCTATGCTTTTAGTGGCCTTTTTCAATTTCGGCTCCTAAATATACCTTGCAACACAAACACGATTAAAATAGACTGCTAAACAGTATCATGTTTGTAAATCAAGTAATAAATGAGGTCTAATATGCAATATTTGACCCTCAACACAACTCCCAACCAGCATTTTGCTAGTCCCGAATAAAGTATGCAAAAAATAAGTTGAGAATTTTAAGACAATGTCTATAAACTCGAGTGATTCTTGAAAAACAATCCAGATACTAGAATTCTAAGATTCCTGGATGTTTGGCATTACTTTCTTCTGAACTCAAGTGCACTGTAAACTTCATAATCAAGTTTAAAGTATTAATCCATCAATTAGAAAACATTCTAAACATTGAGTTCCATGGGTGTATAGTGTATTCTCGGCTTATCATCATTAAGAGATGCAATCGTCAATTTCATGATAACATTGATAATAAAAAAAGGTATTCAGGATAACCATACCTAAGCCAAAACTTGCCTCATAATTCATCTTTTCATTCTTCCAGCTTTGATTTTTCCATCGATAGCTTTCACTATATGTCACCCTTTTACAGGTAATGCCAAGGAGGGGAATCGAACCTTCACCTATAGGAAGCAAACCTATGGTGAAGACCATTTGCCCAACCCCTTCCAAAGGTAGATGTTTTTATTTATTTTCTTTTTCTTTTTCTTCAATTCTAGCATGATGGGAAATTTTCTCAGGCCGGTTCCTTTCATGCTTAGTGATTACTAAGTTAATCCTTCAATATCAAACTAAAACCTTAATGTGTAAGCGAGATGTGACTGTGAAATCATGATTCCATCGATGTTTACAACCTTTAATCATGGATTGATAATTTGAACTCAACTGTGGAATTTATCAGACAACTAAATTCAAGAGACGTAAATCTCTAACACTCCGTATCTTATAATTTTAAATCAACAATGGCCGTCAAAATCACTTCGAATTCACTTCGAATTTTCAGAAAAATTTCACAAATTTTTCTCAAGACCAAGAAAACACTGATTAGGTAACCTAATCTCCCACCCTCAACCTAAAATTTATATTATCCTTAATATAAAAGATATAAACATGCAATGCACATGGAACAACGACAGTAAAAGAGAAGTGATGGAAAGATAGTACTTGAACGAAAGAATCAAGAGGTTTTTCCAAAGATATCAGCGAGAGAGAGGGTCAGCACAAGAGTGAAACCAATAAAAGCAACTATCCTAAAACAAAGTAGAAAGCAAACAAACCTAACGACATAGTGCCGACTATCTTAGAACAACATAAAACAAACTACCCTAGTCCTATAAAAGCAAGGGAAAAGCTACATAGTCATGCTGCAAAGTTCCTCTTCCGGCCAATATCTGGATAAATTTCTCAGTAGGTTTTTCAACAGGATCATCTAAAAGCCTTTTTACAATAGGCTTGAATGCCCTGGAGCATGACTTTTCAGAGAAATTTATGTACCTCATAAAAAAAAATTGTTGTTGATTCGCTTAAGGTATCTAGAGTATATATGATTCACCTGTGTTAGAAAAAGTTTCAAAGTTAGTATCCCATGGTGAATTAGAGACTACAGGTAGATAAAATTCAGAAAAATTTTCAGAAATTGATGTAGTCTCAACAAATTCCAAAGTTTCAAACTTCAGTTCTATTGTCAGCTCCTCCTCCTTTAATGGTAAACATTCAAGATTTTGGGAAGGAGGGGCTTCAGAATAAGGGTTTTCTCAATCCGTGACAATTATCGAGATATTGTCTTGCAAGGCATTCACTATGTCTTTTATCATGGGATCATTTGAATGTACAAAGTGTGCCAAGCAATCATCCAAAGAGTTAAAAAATTTGGCTAAGAGTGACTTATTTTTCATATTGAAGCTCGTGATAATTTGCCTAAGAATTTCATCATATTTAAAAGTGGATGAACGCATGCTCTCTTACTCTTGTCCCGCACAGACAAATTGAAAATCAATAGGGGAAGCATCGATGTGATCACTCTGTTCATTGAAACTACTCAATTGAGGTGTTGAATTGTCAAATGTATATAGATTAGATGGTGGGCTCAACTGAGTGGTTTCAAATTCTAGAGTCATAGTGAGCAACGCATCCTTCTCCCGAATCACATCATCATTCAATTCAGATGAGTGGTCCAAACATATTTCACAAGAGTTAGAAGGGTCGGTTGTAAGGGGTTCATCCTCCACTTTTAAATCATACATGTTAAGTGAGAGGAGTGGCTCATTATGATCGACCACTTCGTGTACGTCTTGATCATTGAACTGGACTAAACTTGAGATTGATTCTAGGGGAGTTTGGGCTACATGTTCATAATAGTTATCCCAATACGCATCATCGTCTAACTCCGTGCAGTAGTGTACACTTGGGATGGGATCGCTTTCCTCACATTTCATTCCTGAATTGGGTTAAAGTTTGAATAAACTAACCTTTACCTCATCATTAAAATCACTTGTGTCATGTGAGGGAGGTGTGTCATCATCACTGTATTTGAAAGATATGCACCTCTCTTAACCATTCATTTGGACCATCATCAAGATCGACTCATCGAAAAAGTGAACCATATGCTCATTATCACAATTCAACTCTTCATTCCAAATTTCAGAATTCTCTAAAAGCGAGTTAGGATCGCATTTTATTTATGGACTGGTTTGAGGCTGGGGTGAACCAGCCTCCATCATCTTATCAAGGCACAAATTAAGTGCTTCCAACGTTTTTGTAATTTCTAAAGAATAGTCTATGTGACTTTGATATGGATTCTCTTGGATTGTTTCTGGTTTGATCGCAAAAGTAGGGGATCCAAGAGAATAATTATTATAACATGTTGTTGGTTCATCTTTTCAATTTTGATGTTTCCATTGGTTATAGTCATACAGATCATATGTAGGAGAATCCGATGGTTAATAATACATATTATCACTCATAATATAATTACGTAATGTTTTCTTTTTATCAGATGAGTGAGAATAATTCTCACTCCCATAATTATGATAACTCTAACACTCACGTGCTGTTTTGTTAATCCGTGGGGTGTAATTGTTTTCCTGCATATGTTCGCGTAAAGACTTCTTAACAGGTGGAGCATTATATTACGGTCGGTTCTCGATGATGGTTTCAAAAAAGTTTTGAGACAGATTGGTTTCTATCATAATCATCATCCCAATATATCTTATTCTTCTCAGCATACTGACATTACCACTCTTGTATATACATGGTGAAACCCTAACTCTGAATCTAACCCTAAAGGAAAAAATCCTACAGCAATATAAAAATAAGTAAAGGAGAAGTTAGAAAGAAGTTACTAGATTGGAGTTCTTATGTTAAAATCCTACAAAATGAAATAAAAGAAATTAGTTTCTACAAATAGAAATCCTAAAATTAGAAAGTTTCTAAAACAATTAGGAAAGTTCTAAACCTATGTTAGTTTTTAAAAACAAAAGAAAGCCTAGAATTAGAAAGTTACTAAAAATAGAAAAATTCAAACCTAATCCTAAAAATAGAAAAATAGAAAAATTAGAAAGAGGTTACCAATTTGGAATGTCTATATCAGGATCCTACAAAATAGGAAAGTTAGGCTAGTTTCAAAAATAAATCCTAAACCAAAAGTTAGAGAATCCTAATCTTAACCTAATTTTAAAACTAGTTAATTTCAGAAAAACATAACCGTCAGTCCTCGGCAATGGCACCAAAAACTTGTTTACACCCCAAGTATAGGGTTGTGATGTAGTAATAATCTCAGTAAGACCAATGTTGAATCCACAAGGACTGAACGTCGTACATAATCTGAAAATAACTCAAACTAGAACTAGGACAAGATGAAATCTAAATCAAGTAAAAGGAAGGGAATGGTTGTGAATTTATTTAATTAAAACTCATGAAATTTAAAGATAGAAAACTAAGATGCCAAGGATCCACTTGTAGCCCTTGGAAAGTTATTTACATCGATTCAAGGATACAACTGGAAATGGAGTCCTATCTTATCCAGTTGGTAAGAAAAGATTTGTCAAATCTCTGAAGGTCTCATGGATCTAATCATCAACGGATAAAATTGGTAAAGAGTTGGAAGTGATTCTATCACCTAATCATGCCCAGGAGACGATGGCAAACAACAACAATTTATCAATCTCACAACCAATCATAAGAGAATTGTAAAAGTTAAGAGTGATTCCCTCACCCTACCATGCCCATGGGACGATGGTGAACAACAAGACTGTCTAATTTCACAATCTCAATTCAGGAAGAAGATATTCAAAGCAATCACAGATCCATTGTAATTTGAGTCACAACAAACTATTAAAAACTAAAAATATTCTTTCAAAATCAAACTAGAATCTAGGAGAGTTCAATAAACATGAATCAAATTAGCAAAGCAACCTTCCTAATCACGCTATAAGCTTCACCTCTTAGCCCTAGCTAAGAGGCTTAGCTAACCACAATCATGTTTAACTAAGAATCTCTTAAAAACATAACAATTAAGGAAAGAGGAAGAAAACTCCAGATAGGTAGGTCGATCCACGCCTCTACTTCGTTCTCTCTCTCTCCATACCTAAGTCTCCACGGTCACCTAGAAATTTCTCCCCAGATCCCCTTACATGTCCTCTCTCCTTCTCCTTTTATAAATAATATGGTCGGTGGAGTGCTAGAGTCGGCGTCCGTGGAGAGATTTCGCAGCAACAGTCGATTTACGCAGGCCCTGTTTACGAAGCCACGAAAATAGCACTGAAACTCCCACTTCCCTTGCTTTCTTTCCAAAGAAACAACGTCCCCTGAGACGTTTTGGGATGGCCTACACGATGGACGGTCCAGATCGGCCATCCAATCATTACCATGTCATACAACGACCTCAGAAATGGGTAGGGCTGATCTACTACATTGCTTGGTGGGCCCCTAATCAGCGTCGGTTGAGGAATCCATGTCGTTCACTGAGTTCTCCTCGAAAAACCATCCAGAAATGGGTATTTTTTTCTCAGATTTAGTGTGGCCCATTGATGTTTTGCTTCCATCGTCTATCCTGCATTTGATCGTGATTTATACGTGTGTGCACGCATGGAAACAAAAGGATACCTAGGGGAGGGTCAGGCCCCAACTCTGGATCGAATGGACAGTCTGAATCATCGAGATAATGCTCGGTGGGCCCTACTACTGAAAAATGGATGGATAGCATGAAGACGTTGTCCGTTCTTGCGTAGAGGAGAGAGAGGAGATGGGTCAGCGGTCTATTGACCGCTTGACTCGTCTGGTGGTCGTCCAGCGCATGCGTGCCTCATGTACGTGCGATGTACATGTGGGGTCCACTATGATGTTTATAAGAAATCCACTCCGCCCATCCATTTTTTCTCCATATTAAAGGGATCGATACCAAAATTGAAGCATATCCAGATATCAGGTGGACCCCAAATCAGAGATTTGTGAGCTGATCTATTTGTTGGACCACTTTTACGAGGATCTAATGGCTGAAATTTGACGTGTACAGTTTAATTTATGGTCCTCAGGCCATATGTGAAGTTTCGAGCCAAACGGATGGTGCGAACCTTGTAATCTTGCATTCTTGACAATTTTCAGGCCCGTTTAATATGAGTGGCTTGATTTTCTCAGATCTTTGACATGTAAATCCTTCAATCTTGCTCCCCTGGAGTCCTTCTCTTGCCTTGGTGATTTTAGAGCATTAAATCTATACTTTTAGTGGCCTTTTTCAATCTCAACTCCTAAATACACCTTGTAACACAAACACGATTAAAATAGGTCGTTAAATGTTGAGGGTCAAATATTGCATATCAGACCCCAATTTTTACATGGATTTACGCACATGATACTATTCAACGACCCGATTTCATCGTGTTTGTGATGCAGGGTGTATTTTCAAGCTTGGACTGAAATAGGATGATAAAAGCCTGGGTTTAACACTCTGATGATCACCAAGGCATTGTACAGGACTCTATGGGACCAAGATCGAAGATTTTACATGGCCGTGATTCGAGAAAATCATGTGTGTCATGATAAATGGTCTGAAACTCGTTCAGAATTCAAGATAACAAGGTTTTCACCATCTGATCGGCTCCAAACTTCATACATGGCCTGAAGACCATAAATTAACTATAAAAATTAAAAATCGGCCATTGGATCCTGGTAGAAGTGGCCCAACAGTCAGATCAGCCCATAGAACAGTGATTTGGGGCCCACCTGATATCTGGATATACTTCAATTTTGGTCTCAACCCTTTAAATTAGAGGGTAAGACGTATGGATGGAGTGGATCTCCCAGAAACATCACCGTGGACCCCACATGAGTCAGGGTGTGCACGGTGCACAAGTGCTCCAGATGTGCACGGCAGCTGCACCACCTTCCAAAACGGGCTGGTCCCATAACCAAGTCAAAAACGGCAACTGCCGCTTTGGTTCTTGCGCAAACAGTGGCGCGGAGGCCAATTGCGAAAGCCAGTGGGCCACCATCATGGCCAACATGAGAGATCCACACCGTTCATCAGGTAGCCTGGACGAATCCGTCCCAACCCAAGAAAATTCACAAGAAACAGTGAGCAGGTACATATGCACTATTCAACCAAAGTCAGCCTCTGCACTGCAACATTATCAGGAAACTGACCGTTTGAGGGACGTTGTGGCCCACCATCAAGTTTCCTGTCGGTTACGCAAGACAGCTGGCTGCGTAATCTTTGCAGCTACGTAATTTTTGTAGCTGCACAATCTTTGTAGCTGCGTAAACAAGTTTCCGCAACGTTTTTACAGCAGCTCTGCACAAGGATCTTGGTGGGCCAGGGATCAGTGAGCGACAATCCGAACCATCCAAAGAAACAAATCAAACGCAAGAAGCAACAAGAGTCCATCTGCTGGTAAAAACAGAGTCTTGGCTGGCTGATTAAAAGCTGAAATATGGGATTATCAGAGACAGAAAGATGACCCATCAAAGGATCAACCTATGGCTAACAATGTGAATGGTGCAGATTGAAAGATTACCTGCCAATTAGAAAGGAAAGTGGGCAATTTTTGGCTGTCGTTTTGGCTGCGTAAACAGGGCATGCACAAACCAGATCCGCTTTCGCTATTGCTGCGAAAGAGGAGTGCATAACTCCTTGTTCTCCTAACCGACTTACACACCAACGCATCCGGACTGCCTTCCCTGCATTGTCTATAAGAAAGAGAGAGAGAACATGAGAGGATCATGAGATCTTGGCTTGAACGTAAAATGTGAGAGAGGGAGAAAGATAGTAGTTTTTTTCCTTTTTTCTTTTTCTTTTTATTTTACTTCTTGTTTAAGAGTTAGCCGCATCATGGTGGGCTAAACCTCTTAGTTAGGGCTAAGAGGTGAAGCTTGTAGCATGATGGAGAGACTTTGATTATGTCTTTTGTTTATACTGAACAGATATTGATTTTAGTTTAATTAAGAAAATGTTTTTAGTTTTTAATGGTCTGTTGTGATTGAAATTACAATGGGTCTGCAATAGCTTTGAGCATATTATTATTCCTTTTATGTTTATGATGTCAGGAAGCCCTGTTATTCACCATCGTCTCCTGGGCATGATTGGATGTCGGTACCCTTCCTAACCTTCATACATGTGATTGGTTGGTAATTAGTTTAATTCTGTTGTTTGTTTTGTCTCCTGGGCATGGTTTGGTGATGGAATCCTTCTAATTCATATACCTTTCATCTCTTGAAAACTATATCAACGATAATTTAGTTAAATTCCATGATTCTTGAAGCTGGCATAAGATCTCCCTGATCTCTACAAGTGGATCCTCTGAATTCATAGTTTCTTATCTCTGAATTCTTTAAAGTTTTAGATAAATAGTCTATCATTATTCTATAAATCCTATTCAATTTAGATTTCATCTTAGTCTAGTTCTAGTTCTATTTAATTTCAGATTACGTACAGGTATCAATCCCTTGGGATTCGACCTCGGTCTCACCGAGTTTATTACTACATTACAACCCTGCACTGGGGGTGTGAACATTAAACAATATCATGTTTGTAAAATCAAGTAATAAATGGGGTTTAATATACAATATTTAACCCTCCATAGCCCTTAATATAAGGTCTGTAATCACAACCATTTCATGCGGGACTCACTTGATTAATCAAAGTGGTTTCTACCATTTTCATTTATATTTCAAATAACCCAATAATTATAGTTAATCATAAATCATATGACTCAATTCATCAGAGTCATTAAATTTAGAGTATAAGTATTATGCTTTTACCCTTTGTTGGTCGAACCAAGTCGAACGTACAGAGTGCATGCTCTGTCAAATTTGGTTAGGATCTCTCTATCAGTTTGGATCGATAATCTTACATGCACTACCAAAAAACTGGGCAAAGGCTACGGATAAAAGCGTAGTCATAGACCTATGGCTACGGTTTTAGTCTGTAGCACAACCGTAGTCATAGGTGCCATAACAATAGGTCTTGAACCTATGGCTACAGATTTAATCCGTAGCTATAGATCACAATAGCTACAAATATAATCCGTAGCAATTATATCTGTAGTGAAAACTACAAACAGCTACGGATATTATCTGTAGTTAAAACTCCGTAGCAATTTGACAAATTTAATAATGACTACAGCTATTAGATTACCAGCTACGGTCAATATCCGTAGCTATTTCGTACATTAAAAAAAAATATATAATCATTTGTTCATTCAATTACCACCTGCATAATCATCATTCATTCCATTACAATCAATTACAATTATTCATTCATTCAATTACAATCCTTCATTCAATCAATTACAATTACAATTAATTATAATCCTTCATTCAATCAATTACAATTACAATCCTTCATTTAATCAATTACAATTACAATTACAATAATGCTGAAAATAGGCGTGGCCATGCTTTGATCCTTGTGTAGTATAAAAAATATCACAAAATCAGAACCACTATAAGCAGGTGAAAAGAACATAACAAATCTGTAGTCCTATAAACTTAGAGCATCTCTTAAATATTATACGAGTCTGAAATATTGAAACATGGGATAAAATCAGCATCATGTGTTTGTTGCATAAAACATGGACAAACAAAGGTTAGGAAGGATCCTCACACGTGTGTAGCCTAGCCCATCTATCCACACCCCAGTACATGCCAAGACAGTATGTGGCGACCATTCAAGCCATCTTGGGTGGGTCCCACTATGTTGACACTAGTAAATTCATTAGATGGCCCGTTGTCAATGAAATAAATGGACAAGTAGAAAACTTGGCTTAGCTGCCCATTTGCAATTCAGATTCGATCCAAACCAATGAGCAAACAAACCTTATTTTTGGGCAGCTTACAAATAGATGGGGTCCGCCTAAAGTGGCTCCAATCTATCACCAGCGATGAATTGGACTATAAAGATGGACAAGCAAACCTCTTTATAATGGCTATAAGGGGAGACTAATGCAAGATAATATTTGAGATCTTGAGCATCAATGCAATTGGTATTCGATCTTCCATCTCATGGCTGTCTCCCAGTTTCATTACATGATACTGATGTGATCAGTTCATAGAAGCGACTCTTTTGTTTGGTGATCTAGCCAATGATCTGATGGGCCATGCCATGGATGGAGAGTTACCAAAAATCTACAAGATCCGAATATCCTAATCTTTTGGACGCAGAAATGTTCCTAGAAAATACCAAACGTTAGATGGAAAGATTCTTCCAAACTGTAATGTTTTAAAAGCATACGTCATCCACATCCAAACGCAACAAATTTCAGAAACAGAGAGAGAGAGAGAGAGAGAGAGAGAGAGAGAGAGAGAGAGAGAGAGAGAGAGAGAGAGACTAACCGTTCTTCTTCTTCTCCTCCTTCTCCTTCTCCTTCACCTTCTCCTTCTCCTTACGGCGAAAGGGGCTTTTGAAAACCCTAGCGAGAGAAAGAGAGAGAGAGAGGTTGGGAAACAGAGAGAGGGGAACGCGGCCAAGAGACAGGGAGAGGGTGAGGGAGAGCGAAAGATCGAGAGAGGGCGAGGGAAAGCGAGAGGCTGAGATGGAGAGAGATGGAGAGAAGGATTTTGAGAGGTCTTCTATGTGCGGGAGAAAGGGACGGACAAAATTTCATTTTGGGAGGGGCTGAAATGGGCGCGTGACGGACGAACCTTTACCTGACTTATGGGTTTTAGGACCGTGGGGCCCACCGTGATGTATTTTATTTATCTACTCCATCCATTAATTTTAAATTATTATTTTAAGTGTTGATACAAAAAATAATTTAGATCAAAGGTTTAAGAAGATCACACAACATATTAACAATAAAAATTTAATTTTTATTATTTCTTATGGTGTGGTCTACTTAGATCTTTAATCTACATAATTTTTGGGTTCATCCATTAAAATTATATATCAAAATTAATAGGCGGCTTAGATTAAACACATATATTCCAATGGACCCTATGGAGCATCTTAAGCACCATCAGTATCTAATAAAGTTATGGTGAGGAGCGAGGCTTTAACTACAGATCAATTATGTTTTAGCTACGGATTAAATTTGTAGCATAATTACTACGGATTTAATCTGTAGCTAAAGACTTTCAAAGTCCGTGGCCTTTGCTCGATTTTTTGGTAGTGATGTCAAACTGACAAACTCTTGAATTCTACTCCATTTTTTAGAGATGAATAAAAGTTTTAAGATTTTTCTTATTTAAGATTTAAAGTACACTTTAAATACATCAGTCAGATCCTAACTAATTAATGACCTGTTAAGGAATGGTTTAAGTAGGGCCAAATACTCAATGTCATCTGAAACCTTAGTAGCCCACATGATATTTTTTAATACTTCTCTTTTTAACAAGTACCATTTAATTGATATGGTTCACCTAGTGGTTAGATTGACTTAATATTTATGGTCCCAACATAATTCAACCTCAATAATTGGATGGACGGTGTGGATAAGATCTCACATCTCAGCATGGGTCAGGCCCAATTCCCATATTAAAAGCAACATATAAACATCTACGTAGAAGTTAGAAGTTTAATATATGTGGTGCAATGATACTATGAGAGCATGTCGTGTTTGAACAAATGTTTTAGGTTTAATCAAATGACTTACTTGAAGATGATCTAGAGGACTTGGTCACATTTTTAGAGTTAATGGATGGATCAGATTGATCAAAGGAAGTTTAGAGGTGTAATAATTTGAAGGTCCAACGAGTTTTGGTCGATGTGTTCAACCATCACGAAGAGAAAATGTTGTGTTCGGTGGAGTTCTTTGAATGGCTCTCTTCATTGGGAAGTGTTAGACCAATGAGAAGCATCGGATGAAGATTTATAAATGGTTAGGATGATTTAGAGAGGATCTCACCAAGATTTTTTAAAACAGATAGTCGTGTAAGGCTAGACGGTTACGCAAAACAGAAAGAGATCTCCTTCATTTTAAATATCTAATTGTGGACTGGGGGAAATATGGGATGGTAGATGGGGTCTATAGAAGGGTTTGGTAAGGGATCCACACCATTCATCAGTTCTCCGGGTCACACTTGAATACAATCCAAAAAAATGAGATAGTTTCTAGGCTTCGGATGAGTCATACATTGCTAGTTCGGGCAGGGAATGCCTAATGTTAAAAACTTCATTCAAGCCCTGATTTGATGAATGGCTTGGATCTGTAAGAAGGTCCCTCATGTTGAACGGTTCACATGAGATGGGTCCCCACACCTGTCCCGAACGAAGAAGGAAGATAAGTATCAGCTTCACTAGTTTTGGCACATCAGTACTGGACGTTGTAATTTTATTTTATTATTTAATGTGGGTGCCACTGAGACATATACTAGCAATCCCACTTGATCATTCAGGTCGTCGGATCACATTGGGACACAAATCTAAGATTGAGAAAGATCTACTGCTTAGGTGGTCTACATGATAGGACAGAAAATTGTGAAGATTAAATATCCATTGTTGACCGCTTCTTGGCTAACAGGTGAATGGCTTAGATCATGCATGTATTGGCTTCACATACGGTGGACATGAACGAATTGGTTGATGTTTTCCTAGATTGTAGATAGCAATAGAGTGTAGTTACTGGAGTCTTTTAGAGACGTGGTTTACTAGATGTCTTTAACATGAATATGTTGTATTTTTTTTTTTTTTGTAATAAATATATTATATAACATACCATGTCATTATCTCATCTAGACGGATGGATCTCATCTCACATTTTTAATAAAAGTCTTTAAACGTAAATATTTTATATTCAGACGGTTAATTTAGAGCAAAACTTTACCAAAGATCGCCATTTTGTGTGCTCTACAAATAGACTAAGTTTGGGACTTGATTTGTGTAAAATGTTTAGATCATGGTTTTGACAGTAAATTAAATATATTCATAAGTGACAAATAAGACGAACAGATTAGAATGTTAATTTGACGCGTGTACGAATGGATATGAAGATTAGGTAATTACTTTACTTTGATTGAGGGGTCCAAATTCAAAGCGGTCGGTTAGATATCCTCATCTAGCAGTAAATAGTTGATTTAACAGTCGGTTTGATAGACGGGTGAGAATACTAAGGTATTCAGGGGTTTGTCTTATTAATCAATAGTCGGTTGACGTAATCTAGGGGTGAAAATTACTTTATATGGTTTATATTCAAGTTGAACTACAGATAGATTGTTAAAATTAATGGATCTACAAGTGTAGAGTTGAACGATCATAACCGTTCATTCTTACGTAAGGGTAAACTTGCACACAAAAATTTGAGTTGTTACAATATTTGATACATTGTCAAAAGATTAAAATGCCCTCATTCTAGATGAATCTATGTGAGAAAAGGGCAATAACATTAATTACTTTTTACATAAACCAAATGATGCCTATTTTCAAAGCTTTGGAAAACCAACAGTCACCAGCCTTAGCTAGGAGAATGGATTTGGAACCTTAAAAATGTTAGGGAGGATGTATATAGATGAGTCTAGAAATTACTAGGAAGGATGTATCTGAAAAATAGCAGGAAAAATATATCTAATGAATCTAGACAGTTTGGTTTGGACATTCCAACATTCCCTTTCAAACCATAACTAGCTTTATTCTAAGCATCGATCTTAGTCGTCTGAATGCATCTGTCAATAGTGCCTTGGTGAAAATATCTACCTCCTGTTTAGTAGTATGACAACACTCCAATTTCACCGTTTTCTGCTTTACTTGACCTCTTAGGAAGTGATACCTAGTATTAATGTTCTTGCTCCTTTCATGTTACACCGAATTTTTAGCAAGTTTAATTGCTAACTTGTTATCCATGTATATAACAGTAGATTCCTCCTATAGATGTTTCAACTTCTTTAGCAAGTTCTTCAACCATATTTCTTCACAGACCGTGGACAATACTACCACATACTCTGCTTCACATATAGACAAAGCGACCACACTTTACTTCTTTGAGTTCCATGTGAAGACAGTCGACCTATGATAAAATACATAGCCAGTTGTGCTTTTCCTTTCATTTTGGTCACCTCCCCAATCACTGTCTGAGTATCCATATAATATTGCTTTATCATTGTATAGATAGAAGAGACCGAATTCCATAGTTCCTTTAACATACTTGAGGATTCTTTTTGCAGCAAGCTAGGGTGATTCTTTTGGTGCTTCCATGTACCTACTTAGAACCCTAACAACGTAGACGATAGCTAGCCTAGTGATTGTGAGGTATCTAAGAATTTCAATCATACTGTTGAATAAAGTCGAGTCCATGTTTCTTCCTTCTCCTTCTTTTGTCAGCTTCAAGAATGTTGTTACAGGCGTATTTATGGATTTACACTCGGTCATCCAAAAATTCTCAAGAAATTCTTTTGCGTACTTCTTCTGTGATATATAAATGTCACTAACTTGTTGTTTCACTTCGATTCTCAAAAGGAATGACATTAATCCACCATCAATCATCTCAAACTCATTGAACATAGCCTGCTTGAATTCTACAAACATCACCTGGTTGTTTCCTATAAACATCATATCATCAACATTAAACATGTTATAAGCATATTGTCATAGGCATTCTTTTTTATGTAGACGGTATGTTCGTACAGACATTTGACGAAACCATTCTCTTGAAGATGGTCATCGATTCATGCATTCCAAGCATGAGGGGATTACTTCAACCCATGCAGGGCTTTCTTCAGCCGATACACCTTATATTCCTCCCCTTGCATAACAAAGCTTTCAGGTTGGTCAACGTAGACTTCTTCTTCAAGTACTTTATTTAAAAATGCAGATTTCACATTCAGATGGTAGATCATCTAACTGTGATGAGTTGTAGGGGAAATAATCATCCTCACAGTATCAACAGTGAGCAACTGAGGTGAAAACTTCTTCATAGTCTACCCCATATTTCTGTTTGTAGCCCTTTGCTACAATCCCTGCCTTATATCATTCCATCTTACCATCGGCATCCCGCTTAATTTTATACACCCATGTAAGACCAATGGTCCTCTAGCCTTTAGGGAGTGAGATCAGCTTCCATGCGTGATTCTTCTCGATAGCATGGATCTCTTCTTTCATAGCCTTTCTCCAACATTCTTCATTCAATGCCTCATCGAATGTGAGAGGCTCATTGTCCAAATACATGTAGAGAAAATTTACTTTCTCAATTTCTGCATAGATCTCGTTGAGGCTTCTCATTTTGATAGGAGCCAAAGGTGAAGGATAATTAGACGAAGATGTGCTGGTTAAATTCTGATTTGATGAAGTACTTCTAGAGGAGGTGGAATGTATTCCTAGACTTCTGCGATCTGAATGGGGTGATGTAGGTATCTTCTCCTGATTCACATTCCTCTCTAATTCATATTCTTTGGCCTCGATTTGATTTTCTTTAGCTGAATCTTCCTATTTCCACTTCCTGGCTTCTTCCTCGCAGAACATCACATCTCTTACTTACCACCACCTTCTTAGTTAGTGGGTTGTAGAGCTTGTATGCATTTGACTCTTCGCTATAGCTAATGAAGATATACTTCTCACTACGATCATCAAGTTTTTTTTCCTTCTGATTTTTGGAACTTGAGCATAAGAAACACACCCAAAGATTTTAAGGTGCACCACGCTCAGCTTGTATCGGCTCCATGCCTCCTGTGGTGTCATGAACCTGACGCTCTTAGTGAGACACTGATTGAACAAATATGCAGTACATGCAACTGCCTCTCCCTAGAAGCTCTTCGGTAAGCCTTTTCTCCTTTAACATAGTACTCGTCATGTCGAGGATGGTGCGGTTCTTCCGTTCAGCAATTCCATTATGTTGTGGCGTGTAAGCTGTAGTGTGCTACTGCTTAATGTTATGTTCCTTGCAATATTCTCAAAAAAAATTTGAGGTCCCCATCTCTGTCAGATCTGAGGACCTTGATTTTGTAGCCACTTTCATTTTCTACCCGAGTTTTAAAATTTTTAAAGATAGAAAAGGCCGTAAACTTTTCTTTAATGTAGAATAACTAGAGTTTTCTACTGTAATCATCAATGAAGGTAATGAGATATCTATTACCTCTAAGAAATGGTGTCTCCATTGGTCCACAAATATCATCAGTGTGAACCAATTGCAATGGCTACTTTTCTCTTCAGAATACTCCAACTGGGAAGGAGTTCCTCTACTGCTTGCCAAGTGTGTACGCCTCACATACATGTTCTGGAGCTTTAATAGCAGGCAAACCATGCACCATGCTTGATGAGGACAGGAACTTAAGGTCATTAAAGTTCATATGGCCAAAGCGAAGATGCCACTTTCATGATTAATTATTGGTACATCCATAAAGACACTTCTCAAGCCTTATGTTTATATGGAGTGGGACATTCAATTTTTCACCATTTGGACCCGTGCCACATGTCTACCGCATGCATCTTTTAATGACATAATTGAATTCTACATGTGTATCACATACCCCTTTTTAAGTAGTTGGCCAATGCTAAGGATGTTACTTTTCATGTTGAGTACGTAATATACGTTAAAGATGAATTGTGTCTCACCATTTTTTTGATAAATTTTGATTTTACCTTTACCTCTCACCGGAGTTTTTGATAAGTCTTTGAACGTCACATCACCATGAAATCCTTTTGTGAGTTTCATAAAGAGTTTTTTATCGCCGCATATGTGATTACTTGCACGTGTGTCAAGATACCACACATTTGACTGATCACATCTTTTTCTTGTGCAAGAAAGAGTGTGGTTCTTTCCTCTTCATGATTTAATACTTTGACATAGTTGGATTGTTCATCTTGTTACACTGACTTGCTCCAATAATATGATGCATAATGACTGAACTTGTTGCAATTTTGACACTGAATATTTTTCATATTTTCACAACCATGTGCGGATTGGCCTCTACCATTTCCTTTACCATGGAAATTGGTAAAATTTTGTTGATTTTATTAATTTTGTAGATTGCTTGGATTATATCCACGCTATCTTCTTCTTACATGATCTTTATTGGTGCAGCTAACTCAAAAATGGGAGCTTACACGACCATGACCGGTCTTTTGTTCATTCAGAGTCAATCTTGACTCCAATTAATGCTTGTTCTAGCATTATATATCCGGCATTCTTTTACATTCGTTGCTCATGAACTTGTAACAATCCTATCAACTCTTCAATGGAGAGATTTTTCAAATTTTGTGATTTTTCAATGGTCATAACCACATGTTCAAACTTGATTGTAAGGAATCGAAACACCTTTTTAACTACATGAATGTCTTTGATCTTTTCACAATTTCTTTTCAAGTTATTAACAATAACGAGTAGTTATGAAAAATAATCTAAGATGCTCTCACCTTCCTTCATGTGAGCGGCCTCGAACTCGACTCTAAGAGTTTGTAGCTGTACTCTCTTTAAACGATCCACACCCTTGCAGATGGTGCTTAGTGTGTTTTATGCTTGCTTGCTTGATGTCGCTTTAGCGATCTTTTCAAAGGTGGATTCATCCAAACTTTGATAGAGAAGAAACAATGATTTCTTGTCTTTCTTCTTGTGATATTTGAGGGTAGCCTTTTACTCGGTGGAGAAGGTGACTTCTTAGTCTGTGGTGGGTTCTATGTACCCGTCAGTGACGATCTTCCAAAGATCTTGTGACGTAAATAGAGCCTTCATCTAAATGCACTAGTTTTTATAGTTATCCTTTAGATAACTTTGAAATTTACGGCTAGATTGTGGTGAACATCTTTCAAAGAAATTGACTTTGATACTAGTTTTTGGCTTTTCAAAGCCTTAGAATCGTATACAATACAAAGAGAAAAATAAAAACTTTTTGTATTGAATTGTTTTTTGCAACTAACTTACGTAAGGGTAATACCTTATAAAACGACTAAAATACTATAATTCAAAATGATTTTACGTGACTGACGCAAGGGCAATAGCATTAATTACTTTTTATAGAAGTAAAAGGATGCTTATTTTTAAAGCTATGAAAAATCACAGCTTTGGTGTCAGGGCCAATGGAACTGGAACCTGAAAAATGCCAGAGAGGATGGATACAGATTTACTCGGTGACCTCCCTTCCGTGACGAGTGTGGCTTTTATATTATTATTATTATTTTGCTCTTTGTGCTGGCCTCGTTAAATTGGTTCATAAGTTGTCGGTTATTTGCGAAGGGCCATCACGGAAGCTGATTGGCTGGTGTACCACACATCAGCTATGTAGCTGGTGTGGATACATCTCGTGCCAAGACGAGCGCCGACGCTCCTCAAAACTCCAAGTTGTACATACGGTTCAAGGGAGATCAAAGTTACATGGCCTCAGGATGATGTATTTATTATATTCACACTATTTTTTCATTTTTTAAGATCATTTTAGGGCATTAGACGAAAAATGAATCATATCCAAATCTCAAATGGAACACATCGAAAATAGCAGCGGGGATAATGATTTTCACTGTTAAAAAATTTGTAGGGCCCACCATACCGTTGATTTTCCATCCAATCTGTTAATAAGGTCACAAATGCATGGATGAAGAAGAAAAACAAATTTCATGTTATCTGAAACTTCTGTGACCCCAAAAGAGTTTCAATGGTAGACGTTCAATCCTCCACTGCTTTTCCAGTGTGGTTCAGTTGATATTTAGATCTATATAATTTTTCGGTTCAAGCCTTAAGACGAGCTCACCGAATGGATGGACGGTTTGGATATAACATATACCTCATGATGGGACCCACAGAACTTGTTGACGTCATTGCATCAGCCATTTGGGAAGGGCCTTCACAGCCTGGTTCTTCAGCTTTTATCATCCCTTACAGCGAAGCATTGGACAATGTGCTATGACATTTCAGCTTCTGCAAGTGGTATATCCATGCTTCAGTGATCAAGATCGTCGATATCATGGTTCTTACTGTCAGTGATCAAGACTGTTGATATCATGGTTCTCGGTATCCTTGACCCATAAAGCCAAAATTCTCCAATACCAAAAACTATAATACTTTGATTAGGTGGCCAAAAAATAGATGGTTAAGAAAGAAAAAGTAACAAGGTTTCACATTCAACCAAAAACAAAACCCCACCTATTCTAAAACTAGGATCAATGGACAGCTAAAGGTGGGCGCATCTTATAAACGGCTTCGATCACCAAACAGTAGCACCCCACTTGTACAAACTGAGACCCGAACCCACCATACGAACTTTGTGCCTGTGCATTGTTATGCCTCTTCTATAAATCTCCCAAGCTTAATCTAAATCAGAGCAAGAGAAAAAAATGGCTCCCAAGACCTCAGAAAAATCCCATGCAATCTGCATCCCTTTTCCCGCCCAAGGCCATATCACACCCATGTTGCACCTCTCTAAGCTACTCCATGCAAGAGGCTTCCATATAACCTTCATCAACACCGAGTTCAACCATCGACGTCTCATCAAGTCAGGGGTCATGGATCCAACGGTCACGTTAGATGGGTTCCGATTCGAGACCATTACAGACGGTCTACCAATGTCGGATATTGATGCCACCCAAAACGTTATTGAGCTCTCTGAGGCCACCCAAAAATACTGCCTGGACCCTCTAAGGGAGCTTATGTTGAGACTCAATGGAGACACTGATGGTGGGCCACCCGTAACTTGTTTGGTCGTAGATGCGGCCATGTGTTTCGCTCAACAGATTTCAGATGAGCTTGGTATTCCTGATGTAGTACTTTGGACAATGAGTAACTGCAGCTTATTGGCTTACCTCCATTTCGATGAGCTCATACAACGGGGCTATGTACCCTTGAAAGGTACAATTTTCCATCTGTATTTCTAAATTAGGAATTAGTAGAGAAGGACTTGGATTGGATACTGCTCCTGCCCGTCCCAGCAATATTCAAACTATTAGTCTAGTCTAGTAGTCGTATTTTTCTATTAGTTCATATTGAAGTTAGTCGTTTAGAGAAGCCTTATGCCTCTATTTATCAAACTAGTTGTTTGCTCCTTCTTGTTTGTATCGTCAACGTTCGAATAGGGAGCTTTCGAAGCACCCAACAGGTTGAATTATTGATCACTCTATCCATCTACTAGACCCTATGAAGGATTATTTATATTTCCAAAATCAAATCTATCAGATAATCCTATGTCACTTTTCTTTTTGCCATTAACTACTTTTATTTATAGCTGTTTTAATAAACATGATCAATTAATAGGAATGTTTACTAATTAGAAATTATTTGGGTGGAAATGCTTTTCAAGAAAATAACATTTTTCATTAATTGAGAGTTTACTTTTTGGTGGGAAACATTTCTCAAGAAATTATTTTCATAAAAAAAGTCTTAAAAAGTTTTCCTAAAAAAGTGTTAAATTATTTTTTTCAAGAAACTCTTTTTGGTGAATTACCATAGATTGCAACTTTTTTTTACATATCATTTGCATTAGCTGCTCAATACCATTCAACAAGTTACTTTTTCTGGATTTTTACCTTTTAAGCAAGGATTTTGTTTTCTTCCCCTTCTGAATTGTAAGTGTTCTCTGATTGGTGTTGTAAGTTACCCAAGATCATTTACAGCCCTTTTCAAATCAACTGAGTTACAAGTGATGAGTTTATTAAAAAATAAAAAAATAATAACAAAATCTAGGGAATGTAATGAAGAGCCTATGCCAGAGAACAGCGCATATTTGGATGCATGCCCTTATGTTGGAGTAAATAATATCAAACCTAACATATATTACATTTGTGTTGAATAGATTCTAAAGATGACTAGTGATCACAGCTCATGAGCTACAGTTTTGAGAGAATTGCATCACAGGGATCACAGCAGGCAACATAAATCTCCATGGGCCCACTATGATGTATATTTGGCATCCAATCCCTTCACCTGAGATAGCCCAGCCCATTTAGAGCTCGAAATTGATGTGGATCCAAAACTCAAGTGGGCTTACACCATAGGCAAACGATGAATAGATGTTCGCCTTTGAAATCTTGCAATGGGCCAATGTGATGTTTATATGATATCCAGCCCATTCATAAGGGGAGAAAATTGGAGGCCGAAAAAAAAAAAAAAAACCATCTGTTTTTTTTTTTTTTTTACACACGCACGCACACCCCCACACACTCATGCTAGTGGAATTTCACCACCTATGGGTACTCGAACCCTTGACCGGGAGTTGAAACTCCTGAGAGTCTACCACCTGAGCAAGAGCAACCAGGACTTGGGTGGCCCAAGGCTCCCTGTGGTGTGGCCCACTTGAGTTTTGGATCGGCCTAATTTTCAGGCTCACTTCCTAAACTGAGTTGTATCAGGTGATTGACAGATTGGATTTCACATATAGATCATACATGGTGGGCTCATGAAGATTTAGGTTCCCCACAACAAGGTCAAGTAATCTTGACAATAACACTGATGCCATTATTTAATTATATTGTGTTTGGCTGGTTGATTCGTCCATAGAAATGGAGTCATTCCCACATGCTCACACATGCTTATAGCGATTGATCCCTCGGGGCATGAAAATGAAAACAATAATTTATTCAAGTATTTCCAAATCTGAAATAAACAAAGTCATTCTTTTTCGTTGATGTTCGAGCGAGAATGACATACGATTTTAAGTTTTCAATTCGTTGAAGGGACTTGTTTGTTTTTTTTATGAACCAGTTTTCCGGATATGTCCAATAAAATAATTATTGGAAAGAGGTCCACTCCTATTGGTATTCTATGGTAGTGGATTTGTCCACGTGAAAGCCTTTTTTGCCTTAAATTGGAGATAAGGAGCCAATGCACTTCTGCCCGGAGCACATGTGCCAACCTTGTAAAGGTGTGGTAAATATGAATATATGCAAAAATCAGAGGGGCCCACTCATCAGTTAGGCCACAGATGCACATTTATCTTGAAAATTTACGTTTGTTTTAGTACAGGAATGTGCAATCTGATAAGTGAACCAGCGTATAGATTTTGCATGGAAATGTATATGTGGTAAAGGTGCATCGGTAGCTATCAAAGCTCTCAACCATGGTTCAATCAAATAGCCGGCAAGTACTTGAACCTACTTGTTCAGTTATGAGTCAGGTTGTGATTGGCTCGAGTCAGAAGCTGACTCCGGTCATTGGACCAGATTGGGTCCAGCTGACTCCGAGTCAACTCGAATGAGTCAAACCAGACAACATTTTTAAAACCATGCTTTCAGTAAATCTATGGTCATTGGAATCCATAGAATAGCAAACCATTCTCAGCAATGCTTTTTTTTTTTTTTCAATAACAATAACCATTACATTTCCATAACCCTGTTAGGCAATTAGAAAGTCTTAACATATAGATGTCAATTGTTTAACCGACGGATATTTCGACACTCGCATCGACTGCATTCCAGCAATGCCAGGCATCCGTCTGAAGGATTTTCCACATTTCATCAGAACGGTGGACCCCAACGATTTCATGCTCGGCTTTTTGTGCTGGCCTCATTGAATTGTTTCACAAGTTGTCGGTTAATTGTAAGGGCCATCACCGAAGCTGATTGGCTGGTGTACCACACATCAGCTATGTAGCTGGTGTGGATACATGTCGTGCCAAGACGAGCTCTGAGTTGTACGAACGGTTCAAAGGAGATCAAAGTTATACGGCCTCACAATGATGTATTTATTATGTTCACACAGTTTTTCCATTTTTTGAGATCATTTTAGAGCATTAAGCGAAAAATGAATCATAACTAGAGCTCAAATGGACCACACCTAAAATAGCAGGGAGGACCATTATTTTCACAGTTAAAAAATTCATAGGGCCCATCGTAACATTTATTTTCCATCCAATTTGTTAATAAGGTCACAAATGCATGGATGAAGAGGAAAAACAAATTTCATATTATCCAAAACTTCTACAAACCTAAAAAGGTTTCAATGGTAGACGTTCATTCCTCCATTGCTTTTTCCAGTGTGGTCAAGTTGATATTTAGATTTGTCTTGTTTTTCGGCTCAAGCCTTAAGAGGAGCTCACCAAAAGGATGGACGGTTTGGATATAACACATACCTCATGATGGGACCTACAGAACTTGTTAACGTCATTACATCTGACATTTGGAAAGGAGTGCGGATCTTCTGTTTTCCCGGAGGCAGGAACTCCCTTCCTTTAGCGTTTTCATTGATTAACTTTATTATAAGTGCCATGTCATCAGATTTTTAAAATAAGTGTGGATCCTCTGCCTCTCGAAGGTAGGAACTCCTTGCCTCCAACGTTTTCATTGATCAATGTCACTATAAGTACCACATCATCATATTTTTTAAATATATTAAAAAAATATATTTAATAAGTAGTATAACGGAGACGTTAACGAAAGCTACTGAGTAAAGCTTGTGGAGCCTACCGTCATTCATGCATTGTATCAACTTCATTCATCTCTTTTATCAACTAACTCTAAGGTTTTACAATGAAAATTAATCATATCCAAAGATCAAGTGGACCACACCACCTGAAACAGTGCTGAATTCTACCATTGAAAAGTTAACGAGGCCCATAGAAATTTTATATCAAGATGATATTTGTTATTTCCATTCATCCATGTTTTTGTGATCTTATGAACAGTTTGGATGAAAAATAAACATCATTGGGGGCTTAGAAACATTTCAATGGTGAAAGTCAATACTTCCATTGTTTCCTTTTGTAAGACCCGTATCCTAGTCCGTACTGTTCCGTCAACTCCCCCGATCCTTCCAGTCGAATTCCGGCGACCCGCGATCAGTTATCGGCGTTTGCGCGCTATCACGAGTCGTGTCTCATATATTAGAGTCGGCTCGACCCGAGACTTGTACTAGTGCGATCGCGGCGTCGCTGCGGTTCTGATGCCGCGTCTAACGCGCCAAGGCGGTACCCAGGCCAGGAGACGTGGGCCCGCGTTCAGTATGAAGAAAACGCCGCGCGTTGCGAGTATCGAGGGAATCTCTACGAAATGTCACATCAATCAATCCCATCCATCACTTCACATGTCAAGTACAAGCCACCATACTTTCTCTTACAAAAGTACTCTAAAGTCAACTTTTCTATCACTTCACCCATCCCTCTTCTCATCACTCCATCACTCACATCATTTCTCTGTCTCTCTCTCTCTCTCTCTTCTCTCTCTCTCTCTCTCTCTCTCTCTCTCTCTCTCTCTCTCATTTCTATCATTTTCTCTCAAGCAACCCCATGAGAGCACCCAACGTCCATCGCTTCCATGGAGAGCAAGTGTGGCCCACTTTCCTATCTCCCATCTCCACCATCCTAAGTCGATCTCAACCGTTGAAGTGCATCCATTAGATCTCTGACATACATTGATGGAAGAAAAAGTCCAAGAAGATCAAAGGTGGGTGCTTCTTTCTTTCTTCCTCTTTCTCATTTTCCTTTGTTTTGTGTGTGAAGATGTGGTTGTGTGGCCCACTTAATGAGTTGTGAGATGTCCGAACCGTTCATTAAATGGACCTCACTTTGATGTGTATATTACCCACACCATCCAACCATTTGGGTGGCCCACCTAGACAACACATTCTATGAGTGGGGCCCACCTTGAATGTGTTTCATGAAGTCGTCCAGCGTCCAGGGACGCTGGACGGGCTTCCCAGTGAAGTGTGTGTTGACAGTGGGTGCACTAACGCCAGTAAGAACAAAAAAAAGGGGGAAATTTTGGGTGGGCTACTTGTGCAGGCTTCACCTTGATGTATGTGTTTAATGTACGCCGTCCATTTCATTCTCCGGGTCCTTTTAGGCGTTGAGCCGAAAACTAAGGTCTATCTGAACTTCAGGCGGGCCAAAATCGGTAAAATAGTGGTTTCTACCATCGAAAGTCATCCTGACATTTTTATACACCGGAAAGACATCGGATATTAGACTCGTTTTGACTATCTAGAGCCATAGAATGCAATGGACGGGTTAGATTTACTTTTTGTGAGCCCCACCTGTGAAAAACCACAGAAAATTATTTCTTTAAAAAAAATAAATTCACAAACCTAAGTGGGGAGCGCCTGCTACCGCTAAAAATAGCAGCAGCGCGGTAGCACGCGCGGATGGGCCACGGCCCCATCCGTGGGCCCCACAATGATGTATGTTTGATTTCCACACCGTTCATTAGGTGGGCCACCACCTAAGGTAGACCCTCTCCAAATATGGGGCTGATCTGACCCTCAAGTGGCACACATCACAAGAAACAGTGTTGAATTGAACGTCTGCCATTGAAACCCTTTTGGGTTGGCACGGCCGTTTGGGATCATTATGAAGTTTGTTTTTCCTCTTTCTCCAGGTCCGTGTGACCTTATCAACCGTTGGATGACATATAAACATTATAGTGGGCCCCACTTGGGACCCACCTAAATTGGAAAAGGGATTGGCTGTTGTACGCCACACACCAGCCATATGTTGCTACTGAAAGAGACGTCAGCAAGCTCTGTGAGTCCCATCTGCCAACTGCACCGTCCATTTACATGGACGTTGGTTAGTGGGGCCAACCGTAATGTATGGGCTCCATCTACACCGTCTGTGCAGTGGACCACACCATTCAGTCCACATGTGTGGTTTTGATCCACACCGTTTGGTCCAGATCTGGACAGTGGGTCCCACCAAACGCATATGTTGTGTATTCACGCTGTCTGCCCAGCTGAGCCTACACGTGATGCTTGTAACCATGTAGACCATACACGTGGACCCACTTGTATTGATGTGCAGAACCCACACCGTCCATCTGTTTCATACAGGCCATCCGTCTGATGGACGGTGGCCAGTACATGCAGCTGGCAGTTGCAGACGTCAGCAGGCCAAGTGGACCTTGACCATGAGATATGGTGTACATCCACGCCATTCATACCATGGTGGGTACCTACCATGATGTGTGTGATATCCACACCATCCATCTACCGGTGGACCCCATTCATATGGGACGCACCTTGATGTTTATACGCAATCCACCCCGACCATGCAGGGGACGTGGGGCCCACCTTGTTAATGTGCTGAGTACAGTACGTGGGACCACGTGGGGTATCTATAAATCCTAGCCGTCCTCTGGACGATGGGCCTGCAGCAAGTAGCTGTTGTGCTGCGTAGCTAATTCCATGGGTCTGACCTGATGTATGTGTTATATCCAACCTTCCTCACCTGGATCCATCTTGCACGCGTAACACATGCAGGTGATGGGACCCACCTTGATGTATATGTTTTATTTGCACCGTCCAAGGTGATGTACAGTGCTGTGAACTCCACTTTGATGCATATATTTATTCAAACCGTCCATCCTTTTGGCGCGTGTGGCGTCCACCCACATGTGCTGCACGTGTGGGTTTGACCCACCTTGCATAGATGTATTTTTTTCATCCAGGCCGTCCGTCTATATATGGGCGATGGACACTGGATGCATTTCCAAGTCATGTATCTTATATTATAAGATAATATAATATAATATATATTATAATATGATAATATAGTATAATATATGCTATAATATTATGATATAGTGACCCTACGTGGGACCCACCTGCTGTATATGGTGCCAGCAAGATCTGTGGGTCTGTATGATATCTACCCCGTCCATCTGGACAATGCAGGTGTGGGATGCACCATGATGCGTGGGTTTAATCCCCACTGTCCGTCCTTTTGAGGACATGGGCCACACCACAAGGTATGTGTTTCTCCATCCGCTCATCTGTCTTGGGATGTGGAGCCCATCCCACACGTGTGGGTGGGACCCACCTTGATGTACATATTATATTTTCACTGTCTAGATCTCCTGGACGGTGGCCTCACCTTGCTGTAAATATTTTAAATCCACGTCGTCCAACTGTTTGAAGGGACCTACCCTGATGTATCTGTTCTGTCCTCGCCGTCCATTGTATGGATGTGGGACCCACCATTATGTAAGTGTTCTATTCATCCCTTTCGGTCCACGTGCGTGGGCTCCACACCATTGCGGGATGCATCCACACCGCCCATCTAGTTTTCCAAATCATTTTAGGGCCGGGACCAACGGCCAGCGTGTGGGTCAGTAGACAACAGGCCCACCACTGATGTATGTTTCATCCGTGACCATCTATTTGTGCATTCTGCTGGAGTGCTGTCCAGTAACTGCAGGGCCACCTGACGGGTGCTTTGATCCACCACCGTTCAGTGGAAGGTCTATGGGATCTACCATGATTTATATATTTTATCTGGGTCGTCCAAATTGTATGGGAACCATCTTGATGTACGTGTTTTATATCCAGCATTCGTCCATCTACCCCAGAACGGCGGGACATCTCCCACTTTGACATGCGTGCTGTATACACACCGTCCATCCTTTTTGCTAGTGGGTCACATCTGTGGACCCCACCTTAATGTATCTGTTGTATCTGCACCATCCAGAATGCTGGACGATGAGATCCATCTTGGTTGAATATGTGAGATCCACACCATCGATCTACCAAGTGGACCACACTATAGAAAACCGCGGGGATTAAATGACTACCATTAGAATCCTTTTTAGGTCACAGGAGTTTTAGGTCAATATAATATTTGTTTTCCTCTTGAATTTAGGTCTTTGTGACCGTATGAATAGATTGAATAGGAAATAAATGTTATGGTAGGCCCTACCTTGATGTATTTATGACCCATCCATGGGGCCACCCGGATATATTTGAGGCCCTTTGGTGCGGCCCATGGATGTAGCCCACTTGATATGTATGAGGCCTAGGTGTAGGGCTCATCTATTACGTATTTGAAGCCCATGGGTTGTAGTCCATTGTGATGTATTCGAGGCCCATGGATGAGGCCCAATATGATGTATATGTGGCCCACTTAGTGAGGCCCATGTAATGTAATTGAGGCCCATGTACAGGGTCCACCTATTGTGTGTTTATGGCCCATGAACAGGGCCCACTTGTTGTGTATATGAGGCCCGTTGGTGCGGCCCATTGATACGGCTCATGGTAGTTGTATGAGGCCCATTGCGATGTACATTAGGCCTTGTGTGAGGCCATGGGCCCACTTTATATTTGGCTCTATGTGAGCCACTCCTTGGGAGCGATGTTGGTTTAATGGCCACATTCATAGGCAATGATGGTTTAATGCCCACATTGTGACCTTCCCTTAGGCCTTGTTCAACCAAATTCGATTATCGTGATCGATTTTCCAAGTCTGAATATCGATCGATTTCGATTGTCGTGACCGATTGCCGATTAATGTGACCGATTTGTCGATTCTGACTATCGATCAATCCCAATCATCGTGACCGATTGCTGATTCTGATTGACATGATCGATTTTTCAATTTTGATTATAGGTCGATTCAGATTGTCGAGGTTTATGTGATGAGGCCCATTGTGATGCATTTGAGGACCAGGCGATGGAGCCCATTGTGATATATGTTAGGCCCATGTGAAAGGCCCATCGTGATGTGTACTAAACCCTTGAGTAAGGCCCATCGTGTTGTATATTAGACCTTCGTGTGAGGCCGTGGGCCCATTACATGTTAGCTCTATGTAGCCATTCCTTGGGGGCAATGTTGGTTAAATGTCCACATTGTCAAGGCTGATTATTTTATGCTGGTTATTGGTACTGATTGTGAGTATATGATAGCATAACATCATGAAACAAATTCATATGCATCATCTGCATGTTTGTTATGAGATGTGATTGACCATTGCATATGCCATAGGGCAGGTTGTTCAGGGGGCTCCCTGATAGGTGGAGTCGCCCCACATGAGCGCACAGTATGCGCATGATTGATGTATGATTGGACTGTATGACTCATGCATCTCGTATTTGTGTGACATGACCACTATACGCCCCAGCGACATCAGGGTTGTAGAATCCACAGGTATTTTGTGGATGGCCAGATGGGACACCTGAAATCTGTTCTACATGGGGTGTTATAGATATCCCTGGTGAAAGTCCTTAAACCCTCTTGGTTCCAGAGGTTGGTTCAACGTCTAGACTGAGTGGATGCATGAGCGTATGAGGGCCATACACCGTTAAGTCGTGTCTCCCACTGTGTCGTGGTCGGTTGGAAGGGGGTGCGGCCTTACCTGCTCGAGAGGAGGGGGCAATGCTAGCTGAGTCTGACCAGCTCGAGAGGAATGGGTCCACTATTGATGAGTCGGGCCCGATATTGGCAGGCGGATAGTGAGGTCTCTTCCACTTACCTTGTTGCGCGCGATGGGGCGGCAATCTGGTTTGGAGTGTAATAGACCCCGGTGATTTTCTAGAGAGGAACCGTATTGATATGTGGACTTATCGAGTAGGAGTTGCATGCTCATTCATTCATTCACTATCCACTCGGACTGGTGGTGTGCAACTAATTGTTGTGTACCTTCGTTATGGCAAGAATTTTGGTTGGGCGCGCGATTAACTTGAGATCAGGAGTTTACCACGTTGTGTCTGACTATCCAAATTTAGGTATGGAACTAGTTTGGATAGAAGTCCATTGTGACGGACCCCATAGCCTGCGATACTATGTACTATTATCCCGACTTCACACTCCAAGCATGGTCATTTAATTCGCATCGCATATTGCATTACATCCGCAGGCATGACATTTTGAGTTACTATGTTTTTGCACTTATATGGCCTAGATAGACTTAGCAGGATTTGTATATTGCATTGCATCCTCAGCATCTGATATTTAGCTCTTTATGATTCTTTATTGTATAACTGTTCTATATTGTGTATCCTGATATTTATTGACTTATGGACTTGTCAGTATTTCTGCTTATTCCGATGATGTACAAATTATGAATTACCAGTATTTTCGGTATTGTATGATTATGACATTGTATTGAATACTTGACACTTACCTTGTGCACACACTTACACCACCCTCTAAGCTTTCTATAAGCTTATGCATGATAGATGTGTGTAGGTGATGTTAGGCTGCAGCAGTGTTGAGCTAGGAGCGTGCGGTGGTCTTCTGGAGCTTGATTTCTCTATTTATGTATTTCCCTTTCAGTATTGTATTCAAATGATTATATTAGTGGATATGTGATGACGATGTTGCCGTTGTGAATTGGGTAATCTTGTGGTTATACTTATTACTAGTTAAATGTACATTTTTTTTTAAAAAAAATCTTCCTTGTAGGATCCTAGGATTGGAATCTGGCATATGAATGCTAGGAGCCGAGAATGGGGTACTACGGAGGCTGTCGGCACCGGATTCGACGATCGAGATTCCTATGAATCCGATTTTCGGGTTTGGGGCGTGACATCTTTGGTATGGTCTACTTGAGCTTTTGATATACTTTAGTGTTGGGCTCAACCCATAAAATGATATGAAAAAAAGGATAGACGGTGTGGATAAACCACGTGAATTCACAGTGGGCCCAACAGAGTTTACTCAGTAGGATAAGACTCGGTATGCAATCCAATTTTACGTGTCTAACGGGGACGCGGATTTCCTACTAAAGCCTTTTGCAGTAAGATCCTGCACAAGGATTCCGGATGGCCCACTACTACATTTGTGATAAATCCAACCTTTCATCCATTTTTAGATATCATTTTAGGACATAATACCAAAATTAAGGTGTATACAAAACTCAATGGGCCACACGAGAGGAAACAGTGGGGATTTAGTGTCCACCGTTTAAATATTTATCTGGCCACAAAAGTTTTACATCGGTCTAATATTTTGGTGTTTTCACTTCATCCTAGTAAAAATGACCTTATAAACAGTTTGAATGGAATATAAACATCAAGATGCCTAGGAAGGTTTCAACTGCAGGAATTTCTTTCTCCATTGTTTCATCTTGTATAGCCCAGTTGAGTTTTGGATCATCCTAATTTTTTGTTACATTTCTTAAAATGAGCTCTAAAAATGGATGAATGGATTGGAATTCTTATAAACATCATGGTGGACCCCGCCATACATCCCAACACTGGAACTTCATGCAAAAGGCTTTCCTCGGTGAATCTGCGTCCACGGTTTCCATTAGAAATGGACTGGCTACTCCCCAACCACTCGATGCTATGTGGGTCCACCATGATGCATGTGTTTCATCCATGCCGCCCATTTATTTTTCTAGGTCATTTTATGGTCTGATACCAAAAATGAGGTATAACCCAATCTCAAGTGGACCACATTACATGAAACAGTGTTGAATGAACGTTGACCATTAAAAACTTTTTGGGGGCCATAAAAGTTTAGGATCAAGTTGATCATTGTTTTTTCCCTTCATCTGGGTCTTCATGACAAAACCAACAGATTGGATGTCAAATAAACAATACAGTAGGCCTTAGGAGGACTTTAATGATGGATATCCAATCACCATTGTTTTCTAGTGGTGTGGTCCATATGAGATTTATATCCCTCTCATTTTTGGGATCAACCCCTAAAATTATATGTAAAAATAGATTAACAGAATGGATGAAACACATACATCATGGTCGGGCCCACAAAGTACCGACCACCACCACCACCGGGCTAGTGGTGGGGGGAGTAGCCAATCCACTTTCATTTCCATTTGAGATTCAGTGTCACATTGAGCAGTGTGACTCGCTACTGAAGTGATGTTACCTATTTATATGGGTCCTACTATGATGTAAGTTTTGTATCAACACCGTCCATCCATTTGGAGAGATCATTTTAGGGCATGAGCCAAAGAATGAATTAGATTCAAAACTCGAGCGGACCCCACCACAGAAAATAGTGGAGAGAGACGCCCACCATTTATTACGATTGAATCCAATTCAAACGTCGTCACTTTTTCTACTGAACCCTGTCATTTTGTACAGCAACCCCGTCACTTTATCTACTGAACTCTGTCACTTTGTGTTGTAACCTCGTTAGTTTGTCTAGTGAACCCCGTCACTTTGTACTACAACCCCGTCACTTTGTCTACTAAACCTCGTCACTTTGTACTGCAACCTCGTTACTTTGTCTACTGAACTCCGCCACTTTGTACTGCGACGTCGTTACTTTGTCTACTGTACTCCATCACTTGTGCTCCAACCTCGTCACTTTGTCTACTGTACCCCGTCACTTTGTGCTCCAACCTCGTCACTTTGTGTAGTGAACCCCGTCACTTTGTACTGCAGTCCCGTCACTTTGTCTACTATATCTCGTTACTTTGTGCTACAACTTCTTTACTTTATCTGCTATACATCGTCACTTTATGCTACAACCTCGTCACTTTGTCTACTGAACCACGTCACTTTGTACTGCAATCTTATCACTTTGTCGACTAAACCTCGTCACTTTGTCTATTGAATCCCGTTACTTTGTACCGCAACATCATCACTTTATCTACTAAAATTATATGTAAAAATAGATTAATGGAATGGATGAAACATATATATCATGGTGGGGCCCATAGAGTACTGACCACCCCCACCACCGGGCTGGTGGTAGGGGGAGTAGCCAATCCGCTTTTATTTTCATTTGGAATTCAATGCCACATTGATCAGTGAGACTCGCTACTGAAGTGATGTCACCTATTTATATGGGTCCTAATATGATGTATGTTTTCTATCCACATCATCCATCCATTTGGAGAGATCATTTTAGGGCATGAGCCAAAGAATGAATCACATCCAAAACTCGAGTGGACCTAACCATAGAAAATAGTGGAGAGAGTCATACCCACCATTTATTACGACTAAATCTAATCCAAACCTTGTCACTTTGTCTACTGAACCCCGTCACTCTGTACTTCAACCCCGTTACTTTATCTATTGAACCATGTTACTTTGTACTGCAACCTCGTTACTTTGTTTATTTAACCTTGTCACTTTGTACTACCACCCCGTTACTTTGTCTACTGAATCTCATCACTTTGTACTGCAACCCCATCACTTTGTCTAATAAATCTCATCACTTTGTACTGCAACATCATCACTTTGTCTACTGTACCTCGTCACTTTGTGTTGCAACCCCGTCACTTTGTGTTGCAACCCTATCACTTTGTCTACTGTACCCCGTCACTTTGTGCTGCAACCTCATCACTGTCTCTTGTACCACGTCACTTTGTACTGCAACCTCATTACTTTGTCTATTGAACCTTGTCACTTTATACTGCAACCTCATCACTTTGTCTACTGAACCCTGTCACTTTGTACTGTAACTTCGTCACTTTGTACTACAACCTTGTCAAAGCGACGAAGTTGTAGTACAAAGTGACAGAGTTCAGTACATAAAGTGATGGGGTTTTAGTACAAAGCGACGGGGTTCAGTAGACAAAGTGACGAGGTTTGGATTGGATTCAGTCATAATAAATGGTGGGCGTGACTCTCTCCACTGTTTTCTATGGTGGGCTCCACTTGAGTTTTGGATCTGATTCAGTCTTTGACTCATGCTCTAAAATGATCTCTCTAAATGGATGGACGGTGTTGATACAAAGCATACATCATAGTAGGACTCATATAAATAGGTGACATCACTTCAGCAGCGAGCCTCACCGATCAATGTGGCACTGAATCCCAAATGAAAATGAAAATAGATTGGCTACTCCCCTACAACTAGCCTAGTGGTGGTGGTGGTCGGTACTCTGTGGACCCCACCATAATGTATATGTTTCATCCATTCCGTTAATCTATTTTTACATATAGTTTTAGTAGACAAAATGATGATGTTACAGTACGAAGTGACAGGGTTCAGTAGATAAAGTGATGGCGTTACAATATAAAGTGACGGGGTTCAATAGACAAAGTGACAGGGTTGTAGTATAAAGTGACGGGGTACAGTAGACAAAGTGAAGGGGTTGCAGTACAAAGTAATGGGGTTCAATAGACAAAGTGACGGGGTTGCAGTATAAAGTGACAGGGTTCACTAGACAAAGTGACGATGTTGGAGCACAAAGTGATGTGGTACAGTAGACAAAGTGACGAGGTTATAGTACAAAGTGATGGGGTATAGTGGATAAAGTGACGACGTTGTAGTACAAAGTGATGGAGTTCAGTAGACAAGTAACGGAGTTGCAGTAGAAAGTGACAGGGTTCAATAGACAAAGTAATGAGGTTGCAGTACAAAGTGACGAGGTTCACTAAACAAACTGACGAGGTTACAACACAAAGTGATAGGGTTCAGTAGATAAAGTGACGGGGTTGCAATACAAAGTGACGGGGTTCAGTAGACAAAGTGACGAGGTTTAAATTGGATTGAGTCGTAATAAATGGTGGGCGTGACTGTAAGTGCTATGATTTTATATCCCTTTGGTTGTCAAATTTTGTGGTGTCAAAACCTATATCTATGTCTTGTATATCTTGTGTTTCATGTTTGAGACTATTCATTGCTTCAAGTTATCGTATTTCAAGACAAGAACTTAAATGAAGAAAGTTTCAAGTCATGGATGAAGAATTCAAGATTAGAAGTCTTCAAGTATGCTTGTTCAAGATACAATCAAGTTCAAGTATAGTAGAAGACTTTGTCAAGTCAAGATCAAGCTCAAGAAGGCCTATAACAAGATTCGTAAATTCTCAAGCTTCTCTTAAGGGTCATCTAAGTGTACAGACTATCAGTGTCCATCTCACTTTTAAGGTTTGTTTGACCTTAGATTGACCTTAGGATAGGCTTTACTGTAGGTCATTCTGGATACATAATTCATATATTTTAATATGTTTGTTCGGGCTATTCTAAGACCAGTTCTAGGGACTTCAAGACCAGTCCTAGCTCTGCTACAAAAAGTCTTAAGTTTTTCAGGACCAGTCATAGGTTGTTGAAGATTTTTGGATCTTTCTGGTTGTCCTACGATCAGTCCTGTGAGCTGTACGACTCATCTTTTGACCAGTCTTAGCCCTACGACTCAAACTCCAGCAACTAAATTGGGGGTCCTACGACCGGTCGTAGGTGACCCACGACTAGTCGTAGGTGGCCCATAACCGGTCGTAGGCTACCCAGGACCGGTCATGGAATAGTAAATCCTTATCCCGCGAAAATCTTTAAAAATCTTTGAAGCTACGATCAGTCCTAGGATCCTAAGACCAGTCCTAGATGAAAATTTTTAGGCTATAAATAGAGCACGAACTTCAGAGTTTTAGCAATTCAATTCAACTCTATTCAAGTATTCTTTAGGCTATACTCTGAGATAAGTTTGTGTTGTTTTTAAGCTACTTTGTGCTTATTTAATATTCCTTTTGCTAGCTTGTTTATTATTTGATTTTGATCTACATTCCAATTGTTCACTCCCCAAGTGCAGGGTTGTGATGTAGTAATAACTCGGTAAGACCGAGGTCGAATCCCAAGGGACTGCAACTTGTACGTTATCTAAAACTAACTAGAACTAGAACTAGGCTAAGATGAATTTTAAATCAATTAGTAATGGTGGAATACTTGTAGAATAATTAATCTAAAACCTAGGAAACAAATCAGAGATAGGAAACTAGGGATTCAGAAGATCCACTTGTAGAGATCAGGGAGAACTTATGCTTGTATCAAAAATTATGAAAATTACTGAACTGCCGTTGATCTAGTTTTCAAAGAGATGAAAGGTGTATGAATTAAAATGGATTCCATCACCAAACCATGCCCAAAGACTATGGCAAACAACAGAATCAAACTAATTACCACCCAATCACATGTATGCAAGTTAGGAAGGGTACCGACATCCAACCATGCCCAGGAGACTATGGTGAACAACAGGGCTTCCTGACATCATAAACATTAAAGAGAACGAAAATATTCAAAGCCATTGCAGACCCATTGTAATTTCAGTCACAACAGACCATTAAAAACCTAAAATATTCCCATAATAATTAACTAAAATCAACGTCAATTCATGCATTAAAATTAAAATAAAATCAAATCTCCCATCTCACTACAAGCTTCACCTCCTAGCCCTAGCTAGGAGGTTTAGCCACACATGGTGAGGCTGGATCTCTTCAAAAAATTATAAAAGAACAGAAAAGAAAATAAATAAATAAAAACTAAAATTACTCTTTTCTTTCTCTCTCTCTCCTGCTTGTGGCTGCCTTCAACGTCCCAAGCTCTAGCTGTCCATTCCCCCTCCCCTCTTGTCTTCCTCCTTTTTATAATACCAGAAAGTCGGTTCACGCTGCAAAAGCTGAAATATATATATATATATATATATATATATATATATATATATATATATATATATTTTACGCACTCTGTTACAGTATGCGTCATAGTGCATACGCTGATTACTTGGTAGAGTCCCTGATCAAGATCTAATGAGAAATCCATGCCGTCCATTCGATTCCCAGCGAAAAATAGGATAGGACAGGTGGGTTTGTTTCAAGTTTTGCATGGCCCATTGTACTAAATCTTCTCATCGTCCGACCTGCGTTTGACTACAATCCATCTATGTGTGCATGGATGGGACCATTCGGAGACCTTAAAAAGGGTCTTGGCTACCTTCTGGATCAAATGAACGGTCCAGATTGTCCGTTTGATGAACGATGAGAGCATACTACATGTCCCAGCGTCCGCTCATGCGTAACAGAGACGACGCGTGTTGCACTGGCCGACAGTGGGGCCCATGTTCGATTCCATCTCCAAAATCCAATTCGTGCATTGAATTTATGGCAGAAAATCGTTCGAAAATGTATATCTTTGGTCTATTTCAGTGTGGCCCATGCTATTTTTCACTCCACCGTCCATTCTCTGCTTTAAACGGCTGGATTTCGCTCCTCACCATCTTTTGCAATTTTGCCACCTAGGCAGTGATACGATGCTTCTTTTTCCCCAGATGGACGGTCTGGATCAGAGTGTTGTCGCGTGATGGTGGCCCAAAGGAAGGGAGCGCAGCTCCCTGTTGCGCAAAGAAAAACGGGAAATCCCGTTTTAGGAAGGAGGTCGGGTCAGCAGCGCTGACCCGACTTGGTGCATTCAGTGGGCAGCGCCCTTTGTGTATGAAATGTACACGCTCCTTGATGTGGGGTCCACTGAGATATTTGTTAGAAATTTGCTCCGTCCATCCTCTTTTTCAGCACATTTAATGAGTTAACACTTAATTTGAAACATATCCAAGTACCAGGTGGGCCCCACTTTGCTGATTTATGGTCTGATCTGTCCACTGGACCACTTTCAGAAAGATCCAATGGTTGAAAACTGACGTGTACGGTTAATTTATGGCCCTTATCTCATGTATAAAGTTTCGAACCGATCAGATGTCGGGAACCATGTGATCTTGCATTCTGGATGCATTTCAAGCCACTTGAGCTTCAGTTTCTTAATTTTCTCGTATCCCTGGCGTGTAATTTCAGTCGATCTTGGTCCCCTGGAGTGCATCCCATGCTTTGGTGAATTTGGAGTGTTAAATCCATGCATTTAGTATCCTATTTCGATCCAAGCTTGTAAAATCAACCTGCAACATCAACACGATTAACTCAGCCGTTAAACACTATTATGCTCGTAAATCCGGACAATATTTGGGGTCGAATATGCATTATTTGACCCTCAACACCAATCTCATTAGAAAAGGAGAATTTTTGATATTCCTTCTTCTTGGATTCAAAATCAAATAGAACTAGCCCTTTTGATTTAAAATCAATTAGACTTAGAACCATTCTTAAAGTGAGTATTGGACTTTAAAAGTTGAATCGAACTTCTACTCTGATTGGTTCTACCGAGCTACTTCACAAGGAGATTCAGGTATTTTACATTTGTGTAATTTACTTTCTTTGATTTTGTTTGAGATTTGCTAGAAAAATCTCATTGTATTGGTTATCTGAGGAGAGCTAGAAAACTCAGATTGTGTGGGTTTTTGGATTGTGTAAGCCCGAGATCAAAGACACAATTGTGAAGGTTTTAGGTGAACCTGTAAAACCTATTTTGATAGTGCATGCTAATATCCCCTGTGTGAGGATATTAGGAGTGGAGTAGCATTCTGTGTGGCTGTTGGATAACAGTTGGTGTACACACAGGCGAACCACTATATATCATTGTGTTGTGGATGTGCTTTATTCTTTCATTCCTTTATTCATTTAGTTTTGTGGATTGTATTCGTGGATGAATGTTATAATCTTTTTATTCCAAGCAAGTGTGGGGATGTTGTAATAACTTAGGATTTATTTCTGCAAGTTATTTTGGTTGCCTTGCTTTTTATTCCTCATTGGTTTGTGATATAAAGGATGTTCTAGAAATAAGGTTGTCCTACCTTAAACCTTTGGTTTTTGATGTAAGGTTGTCCTTAGAACTGATATAGTATCATTCTCTTTATTTTAGGCTTTTAAGATTTCTTTCATTTCAACATTGTGCTTTATTTCGTTTATTATTCCGTTGTTTTAGTTTTTTTTTGGCATTGCCCTATTCACCCCCCCTCTAGGGCATATAGCTAGGCCCCTTTCAACTGATGTCATAGCCTAATAGGTCGTGCTTATTGTTTATTTATTGGATTTATTTTCTGAGCTAACGATATAAGCTATATTAAGATGTCAAATTTTGATAGCCTATCAGTCACTAGGCCACCACCCTTTAATGGCACAAACTATGCCTATTGGAAAGCCAGGATGAGGATCTTCCTCAAATCCTTGGATGAAAGTGTGTGGCTGGCCACAGTGAATGAATGGAACCCTCCTATCACTGAAGTAACTAATGTCGATGGTTCAAAATCAATGAAAGTAATGACTTATTCTCTTTGGACCACACTTCAAAAAAGTGAGAGTAGTGCCAATGTAAAAGCACTAAATGCAATTAATTGTGCATTATCACTAGATGAATTCAAAAGAATCATCTCTTGTGAAAATGCAAAACAAGCATGGGATGTATTAGAAATGACACACGAGGGTACTTCTATTGTCAAGAAATCTAAAGTCTAACTCCTCACAACTAAATTTGAAGAAATTCATATGGAGGAGAATGAGATGTTTATGGACTTCTACACTAGATTGAATGACATTGTGAACTTTATGTGGGGCCTTGGTGATAGAATCCCAGAAAGTAAAGTGTGCGCAAAGATACTACGCTCACTTCCTGAACGGTTCAATTCTAAAGTAACCGCGATTCAGGAACTTCGTGATATGGATACCGTGAGGGTTGAGGAACTAGTTGGTTCGCTTCAAACCTACGAGTTGTCCTTTAAAGCTCCTAAAGAAAAATTTATTACTCTCAAATCATCTAAAAATGTTTCACACGAGAGCACTTCGGACTTAGAAAATTTCGAAGATGATATGGCACTTTTAGCAAAAAAGTTTTACAAAATTTTCAAAAGCCAGAAAAAAGCTGATTTTCAAAAGACTAATGATAAGAGACGATCTAAACCTAGAGCTCGAAAATCTTTAAAAGATAGTCAATGTTACAACTGTTAAGAGTATGGGTACTTAGCCAATAAATGTCCTAAAAAGGACAAATCAAAAAGGAAAAGCATGATGGCTACTTGCGATGAATCGTCTGATTCTGAATCCTCTTCTAAATCAGAAGATTCTGAAACCGAGTCGGGCGATGATGTTAAAGCCCTTATGACTCTAGCCAAGATCACCTTTTCAGATAAAGATGATATATCTAGTGAAGAAAATCTGAATAGTGATTGCGATAATGAAGATGATCTTCAGGATGCTTATAATGCCCTTTATAAGGAGAGTTGTAAAATTTCCGTCAAGCTTAAATTACAAAAATAAAAAATTTCTAAGCTTAAGGAAGATTATGAGTCTCTTGTTTTAGAAAAGTCTCATATTTTCGATTCTTTTAAAAAAATCAAATGTGATTTAGATTTCAAAACCTCCAAAATTGAAGATTTGAGATCCGAAAATGAGAAACTCAAAAATGAGGTAGCTTCTTTTCTGACTTTGAAAGACACATGGAGATATGCCCAAGGTGATCCTAAATTGGAAAAATTATTGTCCGGATCAAGAAAATGTGACGATCGATCCGGGTTGGGCTATGATAAGAATACATCTCCTAAACAAAAGAACATTGCTCCTAAATTTGTAAAAGGAGAGTTTTCAATCTCAAAAGAAAAGAATACTTTTCAAGGTTTTTCCAAAAATTCAAGGACTTTTCGAAAACCGACAGGTAACCATGTCAACTTTAATTTTTAAAACCGAAATCCATTGGCTGAAAAAATAATTGATCTTCTCAAGGAGCTATTAAAGTCTAACTCTATAGGTCTCTCCTATAACAACAGACAAAAAAAGACCATCTATACTCCTAAACCCAAAACAGTTCTGAAATGGATTCCTAAAGTTGCCTTCTTGGTTGCCCACACTGCTTTCAAAGCTACAAGCCATTCAAAGTGGTACCTAGATAGTGGTTGCTCCAGGCATATGACAGGTGGCAAAACTTTATTCACCGATCTAAAAGATACGACTGACGGGTCAGTCACATTTGGTGATGGAAGAAATTGTAAGATCATTGGCCAAGGTACGGTTCAGTTTTATAACCTTCCCTTATTTAAGAATATTTTGTATGTTGAGGGCTTGAAACACAACCTACTTAGCATTTCTCAGATATGCGATAACAACCATAGTGTGAAGTTTTCTAATCAAGGTTGTGAGATACTTAATAAAAAGGGTTCTATTATATTAATTGGTCGCAGAACTTCTGAAGACTGCTACATCGTTAGTGATGCAAACTCATCTACTCAATCATGTTACATGGTCCATACCGATGAGACTGAATTATGGCATAAACGCCTTGGACATGTACACTATCAGAACTTATTTACATTGAGCAAAAGAGAACTAATTAGAGGTCTACCCAAATTACAAAAAGTAAACAAAATATGTGGTGAATGCCAGTTGGGCAAACAGATTAGGAGCTCTCACAAGAAAGTGAACTCCAATACCACATCTAGACCACTCGAGCTTCTCCATATGGATCTTATTGGACTAACCAGATCGGAGAGTCGAGGAAGTAAAAAATACATCTTGGTTATCGTAGATGACTATACCAGATTCACTTGGGTATTATTCTTAAAAGACAAAACTGAAACCCTGGATGAAAGGTCATCAAACGAATCCAAAATAAGAAAGGTTCTCATGTTAGTAAGATCCGTAGTGATCATGGATCCGAATTCGAAAGAAGTAGTTTTGAGAAATTCTGTAGCGATCAGGGAATATCACATGAATTCTCTGCGCCCAAAACACCGCAACAAAATGGCATAGTTGAAAGAAAAAACAAAGTGCTTCAGGATATGGCTAATGTTATGTTGAATAGCATGAAGCTCTCTAGAAATCTTTGGGCTGAAGCAGTTAATACTGCATGTTATATTATTAATCGAGTTTATACCAGTAAATCTGATAATAAGACTGCTTATGAATTATGGTTTGAAAAGAAACCTACTGTCAAATACTTTCGGGTTTTTGGCAGCAAGTGTTATATTTTGTTCGTGAAAATTTGAGAAAGTTTGATACAAAGAGTGATGAAGGTATTTTTCTTGGTTATTCTTTGAACAGTCGAGCTTATAGGGTTCTAAATAAGAGAACTGGTGTGATTCAAGAGTCCATCAATGTGGTCATTGATGATCATTTGAATACACCAGCTCCAAGTTCAGATGATGATGAAGCTCTTATTATCGAAAAAAAGATACCTCATCAAGTCAAAAAGAATCTGAACCAAGGACTGTCAAAGATCATCCAACCAATCAAATACTTAGAAACCCTCTCACTGGAGTTCGTACTCGCAAACAACTTGAGAATATATATAATTATGTTTGTTTTACATCCCAAATAGAACCGGTCAACGTAAAAGAAGCACTTTCTGACGAAAATTGGATAGTTGCTGTGCAGGATGAACTTAATCAATTTGTTCGTAATGATGTATGGTATCTTGTTCCTAGACCTAAAGATAAATATATTATTGGAACAAAATGGATCTTTAAAAATAAGTCTGATGAGATTGGAAATATAATACGAAATAAGGCTAGACTGGTTGTACAAGGGTACACTCAGATTGAAGGCATCGATTACGATGAAACTTTTACTCCAGTCGCTCGCCTTGAATTAATTAGACTTTTTATTTCCATCGCATGCTTTAGAAAATTTAAGATTTATCAGATGGATGTAAAGAGCGCCTTCTTGAATGGCGATTTACATGAAGAAGTGTATATTGAACAACCTTCAGGATTTGAAGACCCCAAGTTATCTGACCATGTATTTCGTCTCAAAAAGGCTCTATATGGTCTAAAACAAGCGCCCAGGGCATGGTATGATAAATTAACTAAATTCTTACTTAGTCATAGCTTTCAAGTAGGAAGTGTCGATAAGACGCTCTTTGTTAAGAAGCATAACAATGATATTTTGATGGTTGAAATTTATGTTGTTGATATTATTTATGGATCAACTTGCTCTAACATGTCTATTGAGTTTGTAGAGTTAATGAAATCAAGGTTCGAAATGAGCATGGTTGGCGAACTAAACTATTTCCTAGGGTTGCAAGTAAAACAACAACCTGATGGAATTTTCATTTCCCAAACCAAATATGCTTCAAACTTGGTTAAAAGGTTTGGATTTGAGAATGGTAAGAACTTTGATACTCCTATGAGTACAACTTTAAGACTCACAAAAGACTCTACAGGTAAAGATATAGATCCTAAACTATATCGTAGTATGATTGGTAGTTTGTTGTATCTAACTGCTAGTAAGCCTGATATCGCATTTAGTGTTGGTATTTGTGTGAGATATCAATCTAACCCTAAGGAATCACATCTTACTGCTGTTAAACGGATTATTAGATATGTCGCAAGTACTACGAATCTGGGTCTTTGGTATCCTTTTGATACTAGTGTTCAATTAGCCAAGTACTCAGATGTTGATTGGGCCGGTAATATCGATGATAGAAAATCAACCAGTGGTGGTTGTTTTTACATTGAAAATTGCTTAGTTTCTTGGTTTAGCAAGAAGCAAAGCTCTATATCATTCTCCACTGCTGAGGCTGAGTATATTGCAGTAGGATATGCTTGTACTCAACTAGTTTGGATGAAACGCATGCTATGCGATTATGGAATTAATCAAGATTCAATGATCTTACATTGTGATAATTTCAGTGCTATAAATATTTTCAAAAATTCAATCCAGCATTCACGTACTAAGCACATTGACATTAGGTATCATTACATTCGAGAATTGGTTGAAGAAAAAGTTATTTCCTTGGAATATATATCAATCGAAAATTAACTTACTGATATATTTACTAAACCGCTCGACAAAAATAGATTTAATAAATTAAAATTTGATCTTAGTATGTGCATTTTACATTGAGTATTCTTGCTAGCATGTATCATAGTGTATTATATTTAGTTTTATTTGTGGTTAAATTTTAATTTTTTACATTGAAATGTATTTTTTTGGTCGATATTCGACCGGTCGTGGCTGTACACGACCAGTCGTGGTACGACCGGTCGTGAACCGCACTCGACCAGTCGTGGAGCTCGTGAATATGATATATTTTGGGAAAATCTCCTTCTTCTTCATTTCCACTCTGACCTACGATGAGTCGTGGCTTGACCAGTCATAGGATTTCTTATATTTCTTCAAGGTTAGTCCTATTTCTTCATTTTTCTTGAAGATTCATGCTCTCTATGCTTTGATTTGATCATTGTGTAGCTAGATTTCATCTCTTGTTGGGTTTTTCAAGAGTTTCTTCTCAATTTGCTGATATAGAGAAAACTCATCCTTTCTTTTGTGCATTTTTCTTGCTCTTTGTATATCTTTTTGAATATGGATGCTAGAGGGAAGAAGAAAACATCCCGTGGTCCATCTTCATCTAGATCTACACCGATAACAAAACGGCACCTTCTGTCACCTGAAGATGATTCTAAAGATGTACGGGATTTGCGTGTCCGTAATGTTATCGTTGAGCATACCGCTGATCTCAATCACATTGCTCCATATGGTATTGTCCATCTCCTTGAATCTATTGGCTGGACTAATATTTTGCTTTGGGGTGGGCCTGCATACCAGTCTATTGCACAATTAATGGTTGCATGTATCTTCGAATTCTCCCTTGACAACTTAACTTTTTCAATTGATACTAGAGAAGGAAAATTTGAAGTAGACCGTCATTTGATATCAGGTATTATGGATATACCTGTTAATGATGAAGGTATACCGATTCATACTTTATACGACAAACTATCTGAATCAGAAAAATGCATGTTAACAAGAGACTTATGCAAAATTGATGCACAATGGACACACAAAGGAAATTCGCTCCCTTCAAAGTATCTGTTACCTAGATATAGAGTGTTACATCATTTTTTCATTTCAAATGTGTATCCTCGGTCCGGTAATAAAACTGAGTTGACTTCTTTCATGGTTCGTGTGTTGCATTCTATTACTTCTGGTCCTATGGTCTGCCTTCCTTCTTTAATCTGTCATTTTATTATACAGTTTCGTCTCCATCCGGGTTATAGTAATATTCCGTTTGGTTATCTTATGACTGTTTTAGCCACTCACATGCTTGTCGATAAACCTATTAATGAGGCACTAATTCATCATCTTATTTTCAACAATTCCAATCTTAATAAGATGAAGTTGGATTTGCTTCCTGGCCAAGTTGATGAAGGTGGTGTTGGTGTTGGTAGTGATGGTGGTGAAGCCAGAAATAAAGGGTAAGCTGGCAATCTTCCTCAACAGGATGTTAATATGGATGAGATAGAATATGATTCGCCAAATGATCCAGATTACTATTCATCTGGTTATGATGCAAGCCTTCGTGCATTGGAGGAGAAGGTTGACAACATGAGTATAGCTCACGATATACAATTTAAGTACATGCAAAAATATCTTCGTCGCATTAATAGAGGCTTACACCAGATTGATCCGACTATCCCTGCTCCTTCCTCTGGATCTGATTAGGCGAATTATCTTCTGGATAGTACAATATTATCTTTTATTTAGGATATTGTATTTTGGATATTGTATTGTGGATTGATAATGGCTTGATGCTTCTGGTTTATATTTTGAAATATGTTATATCCTTTCATATTTCTTTCTCATTATCTTCTTATTATTACTCTCTATGTTGTTGTTCTCTTTCCTATTATGTCTTTCCCTTGTCATTTTGTAACAAAAAGGGAGAGTAGTAAGGTAAAAGGGAGTAGTATGGAAAGGGAGAGTAATGTGTTTGGATTGATTGATTGAGAAGGATATGTGGATTGAGAATATGGAGTCTTGATGTTTACATGTTGATATGAGCAGTACTCGTATTACTCAGGGCGAGTAGAGTAATTTGTGATTTTACGGCTCATGATTCCTTATTATCTTTTATGCTATGTGTTTTGTCACAAATTTGACAAAGGGGGAGATTGTAAGTGCTATGATTTCATATCCCTTTGGTTGTCAAATTTTGTGGTGCCAAAACCTATATCTATGTCTTGTATATCTTATGTTTCATGTTTGAGACTATTCATTGCTTCAAATCATCGTATTTCAAGACAAGAACTTAAATGAAGAAAGTTTCAAGTCATGGATAAAGAATTCAAGATTAGAAGTCTTCAAGTATGCTTGTTCAAGATACAATTAAGTTCAAGTATAGTAGAAGACTTTGTCAAGTCAAGATCAAGCTCAAGAAGGCCTATAACAAGATTCGTAAATTCTCAAACTTCTCTTAAAGGTCATCTGAGTGTACAGACTATCAGTGTCCATCTCACTTTTAAGGTTTGTTTGACCTTAGATTGACCTTAGGATAGGCTTTACTGTAGGTCATTCTGGATACATAATTCATATATTTTAATATGTTTGTTCGGGCTGTTCTAAGACCAGTTCTAGGGACTTCAAGACCAGTCCTAACTCTGCTACAAAAAGTCTTAAGTTTTTCAGGACCAGTCATAGGTTGTTGAAGATTTTTGGATCTTTTTTGTGTCCTACGATCAGTCCTGTGAGCTGTACGCCTCATCCTTTGACCAGTCTTAGCCCTACGACTCAAACTCCAGCAACTAAATTGGGAGTCCTACGACCGGTCATAGGTGACCCACGACTAGTCGTAGGTGGCCCATAACCGGTCGTAGGCTACCCAGGACCGGTCATGGAATAGTAAATCCTTATCCCGTGAAAATCTTTAAAAATCTTTGAAACTACGATCAGTCCTAGGATCCTAAGACCAGTCCTAGATGGAATTTTTTAGGCTACAAATAGAGCACGAACTTCAAAGTTTTAGCAATTCAATTCAACTCTATTCAAGTATTCTTTAGGCTATACTCTGAGATAAGTTTGTGTTGTTTTTAAGATACTTTGTGCTTATTTAATATTCCTTTTGCTAGCTTGTTTATTATTTGATTTTGATCTACATTCCAATTGTTCACTCCCCAAGTGCAGGGTTGTGATGTAGTAATAACTCGGTAAGACCGATGTCGAATCCCAAGGAACTGCAACTTGTACGTTATCTAAAACTAACTAGAACTAGAACTAGGCTAAGATGAATTTTAAATCAATTAGTAATGGTGGAATACTTGTAGAATAATTAATCTAAAACCTAGAAAACAAATCAGAGATAGAAAACTAGGGATTCAGAGGATCCACTTGTAGAGATCAGGGAGAACTTATGCTTGTATCAAAAATTATGGAAATTACTGAACTGCCGTTGATCTAGTTTTCAAAGAGATGAAAGGTGTATGAATTAAAATGGATTCCATCACCAAACCATGCCCAAAGACTATGGCAAACAACAGAATCAAACTAATTACCACCCAATCACATGTATGCAAGTTAGGAAGGGTACCGACATCCAACCATGCCCAGGAGACTATGGTGAACAACATGGCTTCCTGACATCATAAACATTAAAGAGAACAAAAATATTCAAAGCCATTGCAGACCCATTGTAATTTCAATCACAACAGACCATTAAAAACCTAAAACATTCCCATAATAATTAACTAAAATCAACGTCAATTCATGCATTAAAATTAAAATAAAATCAAATCTCCCATCTCACTACAAGCTTCACCTCCTAGCCCTAGCTAGGAGGTTTAGCCACACATGGTGAGGCTGGATCTCTTCAAAAAATTATAAAAGAACAGAAAAGAAAATAAATAAATAAAAACTAAAATTACTCTTTTCTTTCTCTCTCTCTCTCCTGCTCGTGGCTGCCTTCAACGTCCCAAGCTCTAGCTGTCCATTCCCCCTCCCCTCTTGTCTTCCTCCTTTTTATAATACCAGAAAGTCGGTTCACGCTGCAAAAGCCAATATATATATATATATATATATATATATATATATATATATATATATATATATATATATATATATATATATATATATGTATATTTTACGCACTCTGTTACAGTATGCGTCATAGTGCGTACGCTGATTACTTGGTAGAGTCCCTGATCAAGATCTAATGAGAAATCCATGCCGTCCATTCGATTCCCAGCGAAAAATAGGGTAGGACAGGTGGGTTTGTTTCAAGTTTTGCATGGCCCATTGTACCAAATCTTCTCATCGTCCGACCTGCATTTGACTACAATCCATCTATGTGTGCATGGATGGGACCATTCGGAGACCTTAAAAAGGGTCTTGGCTACCTTCTGGATCAAATGAACGGTCCAGATTGTCCGTTTGATGAACGATGAGAGCATACTACATGTCCCAGCGTCCGCTCATGCGTAACAGAGACGACACGTGTTGCGCTGGCCGACGGTGGGGCCCATGTTCGATTCCATCTGCAAAATCCAATTCGTGCATTGAATTTATGGCAGAAAATCGTTCGAAAATGTATATCTTTGGTCTATTTCAGTGTGGCCCACGCTATTTTTCACTCCACCATCCATTCTCTGCTTTAAACGGCTGGATTTCGCTCCTCACCATCTTTTGCAATTTTGCCACCTAGGCAGTGATACGACGCTTCTTTTTCCCCAGATGGACGGTCTGGATCAGAGTGTTGTCGCGTGATGGTGGCCCAAAGGAAGGGAGCGCAGCTCCCTGTTGCGCAAAGAAAAATGGGAAATCCCGTTTTAGGAAGGAGGTCGGGTCAGCAGCGCTGACCCGACTTGGTGCATTCAGTGGGCAGCGCCCTTTGTGTATGAAATGTACACGCTCCTTGATGTGGGGTCCACTGAGATATTTGTTAGAAATTTGCTCCGTCCATCCTCTTTTTCAGCACATTTAATGAGTTAACACTTAATTTGAAACATATCCAAGTACCAGGTGGGCCCCACTTTGCTGATTTATGGTCTGATCTGTCCACTGGACCACTTCCAGAAAGATCCAATGGTTGAAAACTGACGTGTACGGTTAATTTATGGCCCTTATCTCATGTATAAAGTTTCGAACCGATCAGATGTCGGGAACCATGTGATCTTGCATTCTGGATGCGTTTCAAGCCACTTGAGCTTCAGTTTCTTAATTTTCTCGTATCCCTGGCGTGTAATTTCAGTCGATCTTGGTCCCCTGGAGTGCGTCCCATGCTTTGGTGAATTTGGAGTGTTAAATCCATGCATTTAGTATCCTATTTCGATCCAAGCTTGTAAAATCAACCTGCAACATCAACACGATTAACTCAGCCGTTAAACACTATTATGCTCGTAAATCCGGACAATATTTGGGGTCGAATATGCATTATTTGACCCTCAACACCAATCTCATTAGAAAAGGAGAATTTCTGATATTCCTTCTTCTTGGATTCAAAATCAAATAGAACTAGCCCTTTTGATTTAAAATCAATTAGACTTAGAACCATTCTTAAAGTGAGTATTGGACTTTGAACGTTGAATCGAACTTCTACTCTGATTGGTTCTACCGGGCTACTTCACAAGGAGATTCAGGTATTTTACATTTGTGTAATTTACTTTCTTTGATTTTGTTTGAGATTTGCCAGAAAAATCTCATTGTATTGGTTATCTGAGGAGAGCTAGAAAACTCAGATTGTGTGGGTTTTTGGATTGTGTAAGCCCGAGATCAAAGACATAATTGTGAAGGTTTTAGGTGAACCTGTGAAACCTATTTTGATAGTGCATGCTAATATCCCCTGTGTGAGGATATTAGGAGTGGAGTAGCATTCTGTGTGGCTGTTGGATAACAGTTGGTGTACACACAGGCGAACCACTATATATCATTGTGTTGTGGATGTGATTTATTCTTTCATTCCTTTATTCATTCAGTTTTGTGGATTGTATTCGTGGATGAATGTTATAATCTTTTTATTCCAAGCAAGTGTGGGGATGTTGTAATAACTTAGGATTTATTTCTACAAGTTATTTTGGTTGCCTTGCTTTTTATTCCTCATTGGTTTGTGATATAAAGGATGTTCTAGAAATAAGGTTGTCCTACCTTAAACCTTTGGTTTTTGATGTAAGGTTGTCCTTAGAACTGATATAGTATCATTCTCTTTATTTTAGGCTTTTAAGATTTCTTTCATTTCAACATTGTGCTTTATTTCGTTTATTATTCCGTTGTTTTAGTTTTTTTTTGGCATTGCCCTATTCACCCCCCCTCTAGGGCATATAGCTAGGCCCCTTTCAATGACTCTCTCCACTATTTTCTGTGGTGGGGTCCACTTGAGTTTTGGATTTGATTCATTCTTTGGCTCATACCCTAAAATGATCTCTGCAAATGGATGGAAGGTGTGGATACAAAACATACATCATAGTGGGACCCATATAAATAGGTGACATCACTTCAATAGTAAGTCTCACTAATCAATGTAGCACTGAATCCCAGATAGAAATAAAAACGGATTGACTACTCCCCTACCACCAGCCTGGTGATGGTGGTGGTTAGTACTCTGTTGGCCCCACCATGTTGTATATGTTTCATCCATTCCATTAATCTATTTTAACATATAATTTTAGTAGACAAAATGACGATGTTGCTGTATAAAGTGACGGAGTTCAGTAGATAAAGTGACGGGATTGCAGTACAAAGTGACAGGGTTCATTAGACAAAGTGACAGGGTTGCAGTACAAAGTGATGGGGTTCAATAGACAAAGTGACGGGGTTGCAGTACAAAGTGATGGGGTTCACTAGACAAAGTGATGAGATTGGAGCACAAAGTGACGAGGTACAGTAGATAAAGTGATAAGGTTGTAGCACAAAGTGACGAGGTACAGTAGACAAAGTAACAACGTTGCAGTACAAAGTGACGGAGTTCAGTAGATAAAGTAACGAGATTACAGTACAAAGTGATGGGGTTCAGTAGACAAAGTGATGGGGTTACAGTACAAAGTGACGAGGTTCACTAAACAAGCTGACGAGGTTACAACATAAAGTGACAGGGTTCAGTAGATAAAGTGACGGGGTTGTAGTACAAAGTGACGTAGACAAAGTAATGAGGTTTGGATTGGATTCAATTGTAATAAATGGTGGGCGTGGCTCTCTCCACTATTTTCTGTGGTGGGGTCCACTCGAGTTTTGGATCTGATTCATTCTTTAGCCCATGCCTTAAAATGATCTCTCCAAATGGATGGACGGTGTGGATAGAAAACTTACATCATAGTGGGACCCATATAAATAGGTAACATCACTTCAGTAGTGAGTCACACTGCTCAATGTGATACTGAATCTCAAATGAAAATGAAAGCGGATTGGCTACTCCCCCCACCACTAGCCCGGTGGTGGTGGTGGTCGTGGTTGGTACTCCATGGGCCCCACCATGATGTATGTGTTTCATCCATTCTGTTAATCTATTTTTACATATAATTTTAGGGGTTGATCCCAAAAATGAGAGGGATATAAATCTCATATGGACCACACCACCGGAAAACAATGTTGATTGGATATCCATCATTAAAGTCCTCCTAAGGCCCATCGTATTGTTTATTTGACATCCAATCTATTGGTTTTGTCATGAAGACCTAGATGAAGGGAAAAAACAATGATCAGCTTGACCCCAAACTTTTATGGCACCCAAAAAGTTTTTAATGGTCAACGTTCATTCAACACTGTTTCATGTAATGTGGTCCACTTGAGATTGGGTTATACCTCATTTTTGGTCTCAGACCATAAAATGATCTAGAAAAATAAATGGACGGCATGGATGAAACACATACATCATGGTGGGCTCACATAGCACTGAGTGCTAGGGGAGTAGCCAGTCCGTTTCCAATGGAAACCGTGGACGCGGATTCACTGGGGAAAGCCTTTTGCATGAAGTTCCAACGTTGGGATGTATGGTGGGGTCCATCATGATGTTTATAAGAATTTCAATCCATTTATCCATTTTTAGAGCTCATTTTAAGAAATGTAACAAAAAATTAGGATGATCAAAAACTCAACTGGGCCATACAAGATGAAACAGTGGAGAAAGAAATTCCTACAGTTGAAACCTTCCTAGGCGGAGAAATTCCTACAGTTGAAACCTTCCTAGGCGTCTTGATGTTTATATGCCATCCAAACTGTTTATAAGGTCATTTTTACTAGGATGAAGTGAAAACACTAAAATATTAGACCAATGCAAAACTTTTGTGGCCATATAAATATTTCAACGGTGGACACTAAATCCCCACTATTTCCTCTCGTGTGGCCCATTTGAGTTTTGTATACACCTTAGTTTTGGTATTATGTCATAAAATGATCTCTAAAAATGGATGAACGGGTTGGTGATATTTTATTTAAACCAACCTGATTTAAATGATTTTAAACTCGCAAGTATACAAATCAGATGTAGATACAATACGTATTACGAGATCGTTCCCATGAAGATTGGTTGTCACAATTTGAATTCTACGATTCTTCTTAACTAATCCAACAAATAATTGAGCTAATGATTAAGTAAACTAATGAAAATCAATGTAAAGTAACTGATAACAAGGAGGAAAATCCAATCAAGGAGAGTACTAGGACTTTTGAATCCACCCCTAATTATCCTGACCCTTATTTTACCTGTTGATTCACCCTAATTTAGATTAATATAAATAAAGAAAGAACACTCTATGTACTTGGTCGGGTACACAGAATGTATAATCCCTTAAAGCATACGGATCACATCTTTTTATCAATGATCAGGCATGAGGAGATGTAAATTTTTATTTCTTTCTCTATAAGAAACCTGTTCATGGTTAGACACAAGCACCTATAATAAGATTCCAAACAACATCCACATATAGACTTTGATTAAGCTCATAGAATGGAGAAGTACAGAGTTTTCAGTTAAGCACACTAGAGAAAGAAATAAATCAATCAAATACAGATAAAATCAACTTTCAACAAGAGTTATTCAAATTAAGGGCTTCATCTCAGCCCTAGCTAAGAAGTTAGCAATCCATAAATTTAACTAGAAAGAAGGAAAAATAAAATTTAAAAAATAAAAATATTTCCCTTCTTCCTTCATCTCTTTCTCTCTCTCTTTCTTCTCTTTCTTCTCTCCCAAGCTCTAGATCTGTTCTCTCCCCCCCCAAGTTCTCATCTTCACGTCCTCCTCTTTTTTATAACTGCTGGAGGGGCGGTGGTTAGGCTGGAGTCGGTGGAGAGTTGGCGGTTTTGCAGCAGAGTTCGCATAACAACTTTTCACAACGAACTTCGGGATGCAAAATAGCTCTACTTTCCTCACTCAATTTTCAAAAAAACATTGTTCCTTGTGAGGTTTTTGAGTGCTCTACATGATGGACGGATCAGATCTTCCATCTGATCAAAGATGGTTGGCCACAACCGCCTAGAACTCCGATTTTCACCGACATGCGTAAGCCTACGCACGTCCTTCACTGACGTGATCAGTGGGCTCCACATAAGTGTTTTCGGAGAAATCCACCCCGTCCATTAGATTGCCCTCAAAATTTCGGTCAGAAACGGATGGTTTTGAACGTCCATTGACGAGGACTAGAGAAGAAATCATGCTAAAATTAATTTGAATGTTACAGGGCAGTCCACTTGTGGCCTCTGTAGCGAGAACGTGTGTATGCATGGGCTCGAAATATCAGCATGGTTTTCATGAGTTTTTCCCCCTCTACAAGATGGATGGCTTGGATCAGCCGTACGGGTCATGATGGAGGCCCACTGACATCCGCAAAATGGACAGCGTCCGTCCATTACACGCTACAGGAAACGGAAGTTTCCTTTTTGAGGAGAAGGTCGGGTCAGCGCTAGCTTGGACTGACTGGCGGGTCCTGTGTGCAGCCAGCGCTGATGTGTATGGTGTACATGCACCACATACGGGGCCCACTGTGATACTTTTACAAAATCAAATCCATCTATTCACTTTGTCTCCGTATTTAAACCGTCGAGACCAAAGTTGAAGCAGTTCCAGATATTAGGAGTGCCCAGAATCAACGGTTTATGGGCTGATCTGTCAGTTGGGGCACTTCCATAGTAATTCGAGGGTTGAAATTTGATATGTATAGTTAATTTATGGCCTTCATCTCATCTATGAAGTTTCGAGCCGAATGGATGGAGGGAACCATTTGATCTTACATTATGGATCATTTTCAGGCCTCTTTAATGTGAATGGCTTGATTTCCTCGGATCCCTGACATGTAAATCCTTCGATCTTGGTCCTCTATAGTTCCCTTGCTTTGGTGACTTCGGAACATTAATTTCATGCTTGTAATACTCTTTTTCAGTCCACTCTCCTAATTACTACCTACAACAAAAACACAATTAAAATATTCCATTAAGCATTATCATGTACATAACATCAGGTAATAACTGGGTTTGATATGCCATATTCAACCCTTATCAGTTGGATTTATCACAAACGTCATAGTGGGCCCATCCGAAATCCTTGCGCAGGATCTTACTGTAAAAGACTTTGGCAGGAAATCCGCGTCCCCGTTAGACACGTGAAATCGAATTGCATACTGAGTCTTATCCTACTGAGTAAACTCTGTTGGGCCCACTATGAATTCATGTGGTTTATCCACGCCGTCCATCCATTTTTTCATATCATTTTAGGGGTTGAGCCCAAAACTGAAGTATATCAAAAGCTCAAGTAGACCATACCAAAGGAAATAGTGGAAGTATTGATTTTCACCATTGAAATGTTTCTAAGCCCCCAATGATGTCTATTTTTCATCCAAACTGTTCATAAGATCACAAAGACATGGATGAATGGAAACAACAAATATCATCTTGATATAAAACTTCTGTGGGCCCCATCAACTTTTCAATAGTAGAATTCAATTCACATTGTTTCAGGTGGTGTGGTGTAACACCCTGAAATTCGGGGGTCGTGTATAAACTCAACTCCCGAGTTCCAGACCGTCACTTATGCAACAAAAATGGTTATGATTCAATGTTGTCTGATTTAAAGCATTCACATGAGTAAAAGTATACCAAAACTGCAATTCATACTTCAGATCCAGTGATAAAAGCAAGCGGAAGACTAAACGATGTATATATCACTGTATGGAAAAACAAAGTAATCTCATCTGTCTCCAAAGTATGACTACATCTCTGAGTCTCATATACATATACATAACAAAAGAATAATGTTCAAAAAAAGAAAGTCCCACTGATGTCCCCTCGATCCAGGTCACCTACGGGAAGCCGTCGTGGTACTGCATATACGAGAACTCATCCTGGTCCTCGTCGATCTCTGACTCCACCTCCTGGATCTCGGTCTCACCTGTACCTACAACAGGGTCTGGTGGGTGTTGCAAACACCATCCCGTAACGTGGGAGTGAGTGATCAACTCAGTGGAATCATAGAGCAAAGATTAGCATGTTCACAATTCAATCACGCGATAATAGTAAAGCAGTAAATCAGACAATCCTAATACTGTTGTTAATGCAATATGATATGACGTGATGTATGCCCTCACCGACGATCTCCCTCATGCGGCAACATCTTACGACCGCGGCATGCCACACTCCCTAGAGTGCTCCACATCTTCCAGGCACATGCAATGCTATGGTGATATGATTTCCAAGTTGTTATTAAGTCCATTCAAACAGCAGGATTGGGAAACTAAGGTACTTCCCTTGTATCAATCCCAACACAGATCCTGTCTAGGGTCGTCACTCCTAGTAATCTCATACGATTGTGTATTTCGTAGGTCACTGCAAGGGCTGCCAGGGCTGTTGCTCGCACTCGTTGCACCGCTCCCCCATCACCTTATCAATACAGGCCTACCGTACTCTACTGCAACGGAAGGGTCGTCGCCTCCCGTGGACTCAGAATACGCTCGCGGTCACTACAAAGGGCTCGTTGCCTGATCAGTGTAGGCCGACAGCTAGAATATAGTGTCCCATACCACCATAATCTGCTCACGAGTCAAGGTGCTCACTGGTCACTACGGGGAGGTTTGTGGCCCCAGCGTAGGCCGACAGCTCGACCACGGTGTCCCATACCATCATGCCCGGCTCATGAGTCTTCGTGGATCAAGGTACCACGGTTAACAGGGTTTACAATGGTAAGTTCAGTACCCTAGGTTCAAGCAGTTATGATACATACAAGGTGAACATACATCGGCCAGTCGGGTTACTTGACGGGCTCGACTAGCGCGATCGCATCTCAAGTCGAACGACATGAAGTGCGTAAAACACTTCGCGTGGCCTAACCACTGCCGCCAACTCTCAACACGAATCACGTTCATCGACGCGTCGTTCGTGGCTATGACCAGTCAGCCACGAATTCGCTCGGTTACCGACTGCCTGGACTAAGTCTAGTCCCACACATCTATGGAATCCTATCAGCACTATACGCAAAGGTATTGGAATTGAAATACATCATGTGAGCATGTTAACACATGTTATAACATTCAACTTAAGCAAATCTTCAAGGCATACTTCCTATGCATGTAATACCATCATGCATAAGGTAAACATGTAGGAAATCATTTAGGTCAGCATTTTAATCATGCATTCAATCTCGAAATCAATCTCAAACTACTACATAACATCATTCAATTCAATACATACTAATACAAGCATTTATACAAACACATACACTACACACTTAAGTCCTCATATAGTATGTCGACCCAAAGTGTGCAACTTGGCGAATCTGTTCGCCAAACTGATTAAGCAAGCATTTCTAACTCCCTAATGCGGTGACAAACCATGTCAATCACGTCAGCAAAATATGCATGTAGACCGTACTTCCTACAAATGACTAAAATGCCCTAAATCTCATATTCTTCGTTAATTTACGAAACAGGAAACGGAGAGCATGTTGTACATGTCAAACGGCGATGCCGTCGATAATCTACTATTAAATGACATTGAAAGCGTTGTAAACCGTCAATCAAAGTGTCTAAAATCCTCACCTAGACTCTTACGGTTGCAGGATTTCGAACGGAGCGTGTACGCTTCGTCTACGGCGGTAGGAAAGCCTGATTTATGGAATACGTTAGCTAACATGTTAAGCATCTAAGCAAACCCTAAATCAGCAAGTTTTTGGGGTTATTTTATACCTGAAAAATGGAGAAATCACCAGCCAGGTGATTGGAAAGAAGTGCTGAAGCAGCAACTGTCAGGGGCTCGGAAGCGGGGAAATTCTCTTCTTCTCTTTCTCTCAAACTCTCTCTTTTCCTCCTAGGGTTTATGATTTTCGGATGGGAAGGAGAAATGAGGGTTTCAACCCCTTTTATAAGCTTAAAATCGCCGAAAATAGGCTCCGGGACGAAGTTTACTTGATGCCTATCCATTTCGGGGCTGTTTCGGTCCAAAAACTGCTTTCTGGTGGTCCCCTGGTCGATTGCGATCAGAATTAAGCTCATGCGTACCAGATGTAGCTCGTATTAAGTTTTCAGTCTGGCAGAGTTCGCAGATCGCACGTGGCGGACCAGTTTCAGTTCAGCGGTCACCGCACGTAGATCAGGGCTGAAAGTCTCATGATAATAAATAGAAATTTTTCCTGATCCGAGGGTGTAATCTGGATGAATTCTGACGGTCAGAACGCTTAATACTGACGCGTCAAGTCGTGTGCCAGATTTGAATTTGAAATTCTAAATCCGTCCCTATTCGCGGTCGCTTCAGTCCGGGTTCAACGAAATCGTCTGTGATTATTGGTTTGACTTGATTTTTGAGATGATTGTCAAGTTCAGCTGGGCGGTTCTAACGGTCTAAGATAGGAGGTATCGGACCTTCGACGCGCGGTCTAAATCCAATACAAAAATTCAATATGGTCCAGAGGACAAACCCGCTTAAAGTTTGATCCGAGGTTATAGAGTATTGTAGAGTTGTTTGTTCTACTCGATTTGGGTCTTGTAGAACGTATTTAAAGTGATCAGGGACTATTTTCCAGCTACTCTAGCGTTGCGCTAGCTAACTTACGTTTAATTTCCATGGAAATTATTTCTACGTGATTTCGGGTCGAATCGGTACTCGAACCCAAGTACGGATTTTTCACGGGCGTTACATGTGGTCCACTAAATCTTTGGATATGATTAATTTTTGTTGTAAAACCCTAGAATTAGATGATAAAAGAGATGGATGGAGTTGATACAATGCACGAATAATGGTGGTCTCCACAGACTTTACTCAGTACGCTTACCATACTGATTTACTCAGCACGCAAACCGATTCCGTTTAACGTCCCCGTTATACTTCTTATTAAATGTATTTTTTAATATATTTAAAAATTTTAATGACTTGGCACTTATAGTGACGATGACTAATGAAAACACTGGAGGCAGGGAGTTCCTGCCTTCGGGAGGCAGAGGATCTGCACTCTTTTTAAATATATTTTAAAAAAAGTACATTTAATAAGAAGTATAAAGGAGACATTAAACGGAAGCGGTTTGTGTGCTGAGTAAATCAGTATGGTAAGCGTACTGAGTAAAGTCCGTGGAGCCCATTGTCATTCGTGCATTGTATCAACTCCATCCGTCTCTTTTATCATCTAATTTTAGGGTTTTACAACAAAAATTAATCATATCCAAAGATCAAGTAGACCACAGCACCTGAAACAGTGTGAATTGAATTCTACCTTTGAAAAGTTGTTGGGGGCCACAGAAGTTTTATATCAAGATGATATTTGTTTTTTCCATTCATCCATGTCTTTGTGATCTTATCAACAGTTTAGACGAAAAATAAACATCATTGGGGGCTTAGAAACATTTCAATGGTGAAACTAAATACTTCCACTATTTCCTTTAGTATGGTCTATTTGAGCTTTTGATATACTTTAGTTTTGGGCTCAACCCCTAAAATGATCTGAAAAAATGGATGGATGGTGTGGATAAACCACATGAATTCTTAGTGGGCCCAATAGAGTTTACTCAGTACGATAAGACTCGGAACGCAATCCGATTTCACGTGTCTAACAGGGATGCGAATTTCCTGCCAAAGCCTTTTGCAGTAAGATCCTGCGCAAGGATTCTGGATGGGCCCACTTCGATGTTTGTGATAAATCCAACCCGTTTATCCATTTTTAGATATCATTTTAGGGCATAATAGCAAAACTAAGGTGTATACAAAACTCAAATGGGCGACACGAGAGGAAACAGTGGGGATTTAGTGTCTACCGTTGAAATATTTATATGGCCATAAAAGTTTTGCATCGGTCTAATATTTTGGTGTTTTCACTTCATTCTAGTAAAAATGACCTTATAAACAGTTTAGATGGCATATAAACATCAAGACGCCTAGGAAGGTTTCAGTGGTAAGAATTTCTTTCTCCACTGTTTCATCTTGTATGGCCCAGTTGAGTTTTTGATCATCCTAATTTTTGGTTACATTTCTTAAAATGAGCTCTAAAAATGGATGAATGGATTGGAATTCTTATAAACATCATGGTGGACCCCACCATACATCCTAACGTTGGAACTTCATGCAAAAGGCTTTAGAATCTATGTTTTAGAATCTGCGTCCACGGTTTCCATTGGAAACGGTCTGGCTACTCCCCTGCCAATCGGTGCTATGTGGGCCCACCATGATGTATGTATTTCATCCATGCCGTCCATTTATTTTTCTAGATCATTTTATGGTCTGAGAACAAAAATGAGGTATAACCTATTCTCAAGTGGACCCCATTACATGAAACAATGTTGAATGAACGTTGACCATTAAAAACTTTTTGGGGGCCATAAAAGTTTTGGATCAAGCTTATCTTTGTTTTTTTCCTTCATTTGGGTCTTCATGACCAAACCAACAGATTGGATGTCACATAAATAGTACGGTGAGCCTTAGGAGGACTTTAATGATGGATATCTAATCACCATTATTTTCCTGTGGTGTGGTCCATATGAGATTTATATCCCTCTCATTTTTGGGATCAACCCCTAAAATTATATGTAAAATTAGATTAACGGAATGGATGAAACACATACATCAGAGTGGGGCCCACAGAGTACCGACCACCCCACCACCGAGGTGGTGGTCGGGGGAGTAGCCAATTCGCTTTAATTTTCATTTAGGATTCAATGCCACATTGAGCAGTGAGACTCGCTACTAAAGTGATGTCATTTATTTATATGGGTCCCACTATGATGTATGTTTTGTATCCTCACCGTCCATCCATTTGGAGAGATCATTTTAGGGCATGAACCAAAGAATGAATCAGATCCAAAACTCAAGTGGACCCCACCATAGAAAACAGTGGAGAGAGTCACGTCGACCATTTATTACGACTGAATCCAATCCAAACCTCGTCACTTTGTCTACTAAACCCTGTCACTTTGTACTACAACCCCATCACTTTATCTACTAAACCCTATCAGTTTGTACTGCATCCTCGTCACTTTGTCTAGTGGACTCCGTCACTTTATACTGCAATCTCGTCACTTTGTCTATTGAACTCCGTCATTTTGTATTGCAACATCGTCACTTTGTTTACTGTACCCCGTCACTTTGTGCTACAACCTCGTCACTTTGTTTACTGTACCCCGTCACTTTGTGCTGCAATCTCGTCACTTTGTCTAGTGAACTCCATCACTTTATACTACAACCTCGTCACTTTGTCTACTGAACCCCGTCACTTTTTACTGCAACCCTGTCACTTTGTCTACTGAACCCCGTCACTTTGTCTACGGAACCCCGTCATTTTGTACTGCATCATCATCACTTTATCTACTATTGTAACACCCTGAAAATCGGGGGTCGAGCAGGAGCTTAACTCCCAAGTTCCACCGCATCACTTATGCAACATAGATAATGATGATTAAATGTTGTCCCTATTAATGCATTAAACATGAGCGGGATTATACCAAAATAGCATATCATACTCTAGAGACAATTAATTTGTGCAAGCGGAAGACTGTGATACAGATATAAAGCATATAAATGATTTTAAGTCCCCAGAATATGAACAGATTACCAGGTTAAATAATTACATGTATAATTCTAAAATTTAAAAAATGATAAAGTGAAATATTTGCTAATCCATATCCTTGTAGCCCTGATGCACAACTTCAGGTCTACATAGACCCGTCAGAGAGTGAGATATAGGAGAACTCCTCCTCGTCATCATAATAGTCAGGCTCTGCTTCGTAAACATTGTCATTACCTGCGGCTAAGACAGAGTCTGGTTGGTGTTTAAAGCACCGTCTCAGAATGTGGGAGTGAGTGATCAACTCAATGGAGCTATAAATCAAAGGTTAACATGTTATGAACTCAGTCAAGTAGTAATGATGAAGCAGTATAATCAAGCATTCCTAAGTACTCTAGTTAATGAAAGAATAATATGTATTAATGATGCATGCCCTCGCCTACACTCCCTGTGCGAACTTCATCTCACGATCACGGCATGCACCCCTTCCTCTGTGCTCAACTCCAATGTCAAAGGCACATGCAAAGCAGTGCATGAGCATGATTACCAAGTTCTTGTTTAGGCCTTTTCATACAGCAGGATTGGGAAGCAAAGGTACCTCCCTTTATATCATTGATCCAAACAATGATCCATCTGGGTTGTCAATCCTAGTTTATTACATACGATAGGCAAGTTCGAGAGTTACACTCTAGGTCGCTATGAGAGGCTCGTCACCGTCAGCGTAGGCCTATTTTGTACTCGAGGTCACACCCCTAATGCCCTACCAACTGGCAGTCTATTTTCGAAGGCTCGTCACCAACCTGACTGGGGACCACAGCCAGGTTACACCAGGGTAGGCCTATTTCATACTCGAGGTTACTCTACTAATGCCCTATTAACTGGCAGTCTATTTTAAAAAGCTCGTCACCAACCCGACTAGGGACCACAGTCAGGTTGCGCCAGTGTAGGCTAACGGCTCGAATACAGTGTTCCATACTACCGTATTCGGCTCACGAGTTTAGGTTGCTCACTGGTCACAATGGGGAGGTTCGTCACCCCAGCGAAGGCCGATAGCTCGACGACGGTGTCTCATACCACCATGCCCGGCTCATGAGTCTTAGCGGATCGTGGTTGTAATGCCCCGTGTTTTTAGGACCCAAGTATATGACTCGTTTCCCAAAAACCCAGTGTTAACCTTAAAGGATGGTCAAATTCGAGTATATTTATTATTATTATTTATCAGAGTAGGCAGATGAGCATAGAGTGAACAAATCAACGTAAGGAAAATTTCATTATCTTTTAAATATACAAGCCACCCATAATGACTTATACAAACCAATGTCTCAACATTAACGATTACAAGATTTGCGTACATAAAAAATAACAGAAAATATATAAATGTAAGCCGCATGACCACGCAGCTCCTCTTAGCAATAAGGCTGTGCATCCATGACACCTGCACAGCTCCTCATTAAGTCTGATCATATGCATCATCTGGGCCACCTGTCTTACATATACGGTTGTTTATTTGATGGATGAGTGGCCAGCTCAGTGTGAATTTCCCTCAAGATTACACACCGCCGCATTAGGTAAGTAAGTCATAAAACGACAACGCAATCAAAACAACACATGATGCAGTCTTTTTAAATGCATGGATGCGTGAATGCACATCGGCTTGGGGATGCACATCCAGCCGGACTTGGGCTCGTCGCCCATGCAATCATCGACCTGGGAAAATCAAGTCGTACAGGGGTTGATAGTCGGTGGTCTGGGAGCTAGCGAAACGATAATCCAACAACTCTAGGGCACGTGTTACAACATCCAGAATTAGTCACCCGTCATCACAAATTTGCTATGGATGCATGATTAGCCAACCCATTATTAGTCCAATTACAATCAGCTAATTTAGGTAAGCTCAAGGTCACTACGGGAAGCACATGGCCCAGCGTAGACCGACAGCTCGGGCATAGTGTCTCATACCACCATCCTCGGCCCATGAGACTACCATCTTAGGATGTTTAATGGAAACTCATAGACTAGTGGCCAATCATATTATAGTATATGGGGCTTACCATTGCATGGTTGCATGGTATAAAGCATCGAACCCATATAGGGAAAACATCAAAACAAAACCATGTAGGGCGGGTATCAAAACATGCCACATAGGGCGAATATCAAAACTATACGATAAAGACCATCCTTAAAAACTATTGGACACAACAACCCTGGATGGTAGGCCCACATTAATGGTTAATTTAAATCATCATTCAATAACCACTAAGCCGAAGGTCCATTACTATCACAACCAGTCGGGTTACATCCCAAGTATGGGTGTACATTCATATGTGAAAATTTCAAAACTAATGTACCAGTTTAAGTTCCATAAGCAATCCATAAAAAGTAATCCACAAGCATGAACAGTTATACAGGATAATCATAAAGCATGTAATACAATAATTCAATTTTCACCAGTTAACACATGTGATTATAAAGGGAGATATCAATTATGAATTTAAATAAAAACTATAACTTAAGCTAATGAGAAGATGGAAAGCTCAAGGGGAAGAATCATCACCTAACGTATAAGATCACCTACTTGTGTTGTTAGGAGGTACGTGTGCCTTTAGAGTCGGGTCCTATCACAAATTATGAAATTGTGTGGTTAGATCAAGTCCTGCATAATATTTATGGTTGAGGTCATAACCTAAAGTTTAGATTACTCCTTAGGGTTTTAATGTAACATTAGGGTTTTCCTTTTAGGGTTTAGTCTTGAACTTAGATTATAGGATTTGAACTCTAGTTGGTGTATTAATTAAAATTAAATCTTAATAATTACAAGGATACTATTAGCATTAGTGTTATAACTCATATTTGTTAATTATGTTAATAATGATAGTTCATAAATTCATATAAAATATACTAACATTAGATTCCATACCTAGATCCAAACCTAATACACAAAAGTATCGACCTAGGATTTACGTTACCTAGGCCTAAGTTTTCATCCTAGAGTTTAAGCCTTGGCCAGATCTTTAGGGTTTTAATGTAGAGTTTAGAGTTTCATTTTAGGATTTAGTTCTAGGTTTAGATTATGGAATTTGAATTCTACTTTGTGTGGCCATTAATGATATCATTAAAGGGAGTAATGAATAAATAAAAATAATCAGATAAATTAGTTATTAATTTTTGGAATATTAACAATGGCTACTGTCATATTAAATTATCTAACAACGACCCATGATGGATTAAATCGCTAATAATTCCCAAAAAAAATTACTAATATTAACAATATTCTCAACATTTAGCCAATGTGACACTAATAGTCATTTTGATGAAAATAAATAGTGTGTTCTAGCGTTAATAATAATATTTTAAGAATGACAAGGTAAAATATTAATATTTTAATAATGAAGATTTAAATGAATCAACTAATACCCATATGAATAATTTTCTAATGGTCAATCATGCCCCATTTTAATTAAAAAAATGGTAATGACAATAGCAATGATAATTAAAATAAATTAAATTTGGACAGGAAAACGTGGGCTCACCTAGCTGACTCAGCTTGAGTCGAGTTGACTCGGTTCAACACACCAGCCACCTATCTCTTTCTTCTTCTCTCTCTCTTCTTCTTCTACTTGCTCTCATTTCTCTATTTTTCTTCCCTTTTCTTCGAACCATTCACCAGCAAGGCTGCTAGATTGAATCAGAACCAGCTTGACTCAGACGAGTCGAGCCAAGTCAACTCGCCAGTGGGTGCCATAAAGAGGACAACGTTCCTCTCCATCTTCTTCTTCCATCTATTCTCCCTTTCTTGCAACATCCAACAAGGACTGAGCTCTACCCAAGGCTAGCCTCAATCCGATTGAGTCGACCAGCAGGTTGTTGACTCGACGGTGAACCTGGTAGCGTTGCACTGATGCATACCCATGCCCTCAATCTCTCCTCTCTCTCACTGTCTTCTCTTCATTCTTTTTCTTTCTTTGAGGTCCAGCAACGCCACTAGACTCAACCTAAGCACGGACCAAACTCAGCTCGGTCCAAACCCGGCTCAGTTCGAGCTTTGCTAGTGCAGCAATGCTCTCTCTCTCTCTCGCTTTCCTTCTTTCCATTTCTTCTTCCATCCCCTCTTCCTGCTTCTTCTCTTCATGTGCTGAAATGTCTAGGAATGGGTTTTCAGCTAGGCTTGACTCGGCAGCGAGTCGGGTAATGATGGTGTGTTACAACAACCGCACCACTCTAACTTCTTCTTTCTCCTTTCTTTCTCTCTCCCTCCACTTCATTTCTCTCTGCTAAAGGTCCCATAGCACTACTAGATGATCCAGCTTGAGAACAACATGCCTGGACCGAGACTGGTTCGGTTTGGAGAGGTGGGGAAGATGATGGCCATTAATGGCGGATCTTGAGCGAAGGCTTCTTCCTCCGATCTGACAGCTCGTATGGACCTCAGGGAGCTTATGGATGGGCTCATTTGAAGCTCTAAGAAGGTTTGGGTGGTGGGTTCGGAGGGAGGAGAAAATGGCATTTTTCTCTTTCCAGACGCAAGGAAGTGGAGATGAGCTTGAAGAGAGTCGTTCTCTCTCTTTTGTAGGGTTCTTCCAACGATCCTAGACCATCGGATCAGGAGCAAATGGTTCGGGTTACAACAGCCAACACGTGCATCTGTCAGAGCAAAAAACCAGCAGCAGTTTTGGCTTCCTGTGGGCAAAACTCTCTCTCTCCCACGTGCTCTTCTTTGCAAAGGAAACCTGTAACGCCCCGACTTTTCAGGACCTGAGTACCCAACCCGTTTCCCAAAAATTCGAGTGTTAACCTTAAAGGATGGTCAAATTCGAGTGTACTTTTTTTTCCCTTCATCAGAGTAAACAATGAGAGTAGTGTGGACAAATCGACATAAAGGAAAATTCTATTATCATTCAAATATACAAGAAGCTGCCCATAATGACTTATACAAACTAATGTCTCTGAATTTAATAAGTACAAGATTTACAAGAATTTAATACATAAAAAATAACAGAAAATATATAAATATAAGCCGCAAGACTACGCGGCTCCTCCAGGAAAATATAGTCTTGTATTCCTGGCGATCGTACTTTGCTCCTCATCAAGTCTGAACATGCATATCACTTAAGCGACCTGTACGACCTGTACGGTTGTATATTTGATGGATGAGTGGCCAACTCAGTGTGAATTTTCCTCAAGATTACACACCGCCGCGTTAGGTAAGCATAGTTATAGATCAAAACATACAAAACAATACATGATGCAGGTCTTATTAGATGCATGGATGTATGAAATGCGTTCACGCCCCAAGGATGCTCATCTGTGCGGACAGGGCCGCCACCCATGCAAATGCGCAATCAACACCCCGGGATCAACCGTGCGGAATGCGAATCACGACCTGGGATAAATATCCAGTCAGACAGAGGCAAGTTGTCAGCGAAAGCAGACTAAGTGCGGCGTAACGACTGCCCATCGTACGAGACTGATCTTCAGCGAAAGCATACTAAGTGCAGCGTAACGACAGCCTAGCGATAGACGCTGGTCTGTGCCATGTATGCATAATTAGCCAAACCATTATTTGTCCAGTTACAATCAGCCAGTTTTAAATAAGCTCAAGGTCACTACGGGGAGCACATGGCCCAGCGTAGGCCGACAGCTTGGGCATAGGTCACATACCACCATCCCCGGCTCATGAGACTACCATCTTAGGATGTTTAATGGAAACCCGTCGACTAGTGGCCAATCATATTACAATACATGAGGCTTACCATCACATGGTTGCATGATATAAAACATCAAACCCATATAGAAAAAATATCAAAACGAAACCATGTAGGCCAGGTATTAAAATATGCCACATAGGGCGAATATTAAAACTATACGGTAAAAACCATCATTTCAAACTATTGGATACAACAACCCTGGATGGTATGCTCACATCAATGATCCATCTAGACCACCACTCAATAACCACTAAGTCGAAGGTCCATTTTAATCACAACCAGTCGGGTTACATCCTAAGTATGGATGTGCATGTATAGGTAGGGGTTTCCCACCAATATACCAGTTTAAAGTCCATCAGCAATACACAAATAATCCACAAGCATAAACAAATATACAGGATGAACATTAAGTAGACAATATAGCAATTCAATTTTCACCAGCTAACACATGTGATTATAAGAGAGATATCAATTATAATTTTAAATAAAACTATAACTTAAGCTAATGAGAAGATGGAAAGCTTAAGGGGAAGAATCATCACCTTATAGTTTGCATCGCCTACCAGTGTTGCTAGAGAGTGCGTATTTCTTTAGAATCAAACCCTATTATGAATTGTAAAATTATACAGTTAGGTACAAGCTTATACGCTAATTAGGGTTAGGGTTTTAACTTAGGGTTTGGATCACTTTGGTTTAGGGTTTAGTGTAGATTTTTAAAGTTGAACCTTAATGGTGTGCAATTAATTATAATGTTAATTTAATAGTTATAAATTATTCATTAACATTAATTTTATAATTAATGCTAGCTGTCGCAGCTAATCATTATGATGATATCAAATTATAAAGTCTATTGTTAATGACAATATCTGAGCATGACAAATAAATGCTATTATTCAATAACTAAAATTTCTTTTATTTATTTATTTATTTAGGATATCTAATTGTAGCAGGATTAACCTAATAATGGTTAACCACAACTAGGTGGGCATAAACCTATGCAAACTGGGCCTAAGTTGAGGCTGGGCCTAGTTCAAGCCCACTGTGCGATTTTGGGCCTGGACTATGCCGGAAACTTGTTCTGCAACAAGACCCAAACTGGGCCTGAACCTGGCTTGGCATAGCTGCCCAGCTATGACCCAACATTGGGGCTGGGTGGATCTGATTTTTGGCCAAAATTTTGGGCTGATTTTTGCCCAGATCGAGTGGCTGGATTTAGCCCAAATTGGAGACCCAGCTGAAGCTTGGCCTAGTGGGCTGAGTGCTGCACTCATCATGGCCCAATGGGGCAGTTATGCTGGTCCCGCCCTGGCCCAGTGGCCATGTTGCTGGCAGTCCCACAAATCTTAAACGTGATGTGGCCCACTGAGATTTGCCTCACGTGCAGCTCATCATATGTGCAGTGGGGTCTATTGAGATACGTGGTGTGGCCCACAGAGATTTACCTGATCACTGGGCCACCTATTGCAGCAACTGGGTGCGACACGACGTCCATCCTCTTTCTAGCTCTTCCTTTCTTGCCTTCTCCTCATGCTTTTCTTCTTCTTTCTCTCACTGCTGCAAGACTCGGCCCATTGCTGCCCTGGACTGGACCTATCTCAGTCCGAAATCGGCCTGAGTGGCGTGCTACAGCGAGTAGCGCAGCTCCAGCCCACGTCTAAACTCTCACTCTCCCTTCTCTCTTCTCTATTCTCTTCCAGCTTTCAATCTCTCTCTCTTTTCTCCCTGATCCTCTCCTCCTCTACTTCTTGCTGGAACGTCCAGCAATGGACGTTCGGGCCTATCTCCAGCTCGGTCGAGCTGAGTCTCGCTGGTGCTGTAAAACGGCGAGGGAGAAGACGCTGCCATCAATGACATCCTCACCAATGCCGCATCTCTTTCCAATCTGACTCGGGCAGACATTCTGTGAGGTCCCTAGAGAGCTTGCCGATGAGCTTCATCGAAGCTTTGGGGAGGTTGGGTCGGTGGGTTCGAGCAAGGAAGCAAACGGCTGATTTCTCTCTCCTCCTCTTTTCTTTTAAACAAAAGACCTAGTTTGCAGGGCTAGGATTGTCCTAATATGGACGGCTGGGATTAGAAATGGAGGGAGCACGCGGATCGCCCTCGTGGCAGCAGCAGATTTCTATTTTCAGAAATGGGTGTGTTTGTGGCCTGATTTGAGGCTAACATCGTGTGTACTTGCGTACAATCCAACGGTGGATCGACCATGGTTTTGATCAGCTTTTGGCCCTCTACAATATGGACAGTCCTAATCATCCAATCAATGGCCGATGGTGGGCTATCTCACGTAAAAAATGAACGGACATCCATCCGCTGTTAGAAGCCCGTGCGAGAGAGAATCCTCTCCTCGTAAGGAAAGGGCGGGTTGGCACCAGTTGGCTGAGCCTTTTGGCTCGGTGCATGGCTGGTGCACGGCCTCTTGCATGCACACCACACCAGTACTGTGGGGTCCACTGAGGTGTTCCTGATAAATCCACACCGTCCATTCACTTTAAGTGGCCATATTCAGGGCCCGCGACCACATATTCGGTAGATCCCAAAACTTAGGCGGGCCTTATGACTTGAGTTAGATCATGTTTGGGGATTTTCCCGATCTGATGGTCAGATTTTATCTGAACTTATTATCAACGGTACAAAGGGTCTGTAGGACTAATTAATTATAATTTAGTGGCAGGATTATAGATCAAGTGGCCTAATATGCTTTCATAACATCAACATACCTTTAATGTTAATATTTATTGAAATTAATTATTTCATTTTAATACTGTTATTTTTACTCCATATCTGCACGTTTCCTTTGATCGTATTGTGGGTCTTGCTCTGTAGGATCTCATGGTTTTATGTTATTAAATATTTAATTATTATTATTATTTCTATTATCTTTATTATTATTGTTATCTTTATTATTTTTGTTTATAGTGGTGTGCACCTTGACCAAAGCCATTTATTTACCATAGGGCTCAATAAGAAAGGTTAGATCATCTTAAATTTGTAAGTGAGCCACACTTTCTAGATGTATAGGTTATTTTACGATCTATGGAGGTTCGACGGTCGGATCATCACGAAATATGATCAGTGGTGATCCCTAGGGTTCTCGGCCTAGTTTAGGTGAAAATCATTGGAGAGTTTAGAAATCAAGTGGCCTAATTGAAATGATGAAGTGGTGCACATCTGTGAGAGTTTCTGAAGTTAAGTGAACAATGGATCTGTCGATCCAGACCTTAGGGCATAGAATAGATGGCTTGATAGATGGACTGGGACTGTTTCCCACGGTTGGATTTATACTAGGATGAACGTGAAGGTCCACTTAAGCTTAGCTTGAATTTATATTAAATTTGGTTATACGGTAACACCCGAGTACACAAAAGTACGAGGTGTTACAAAACCCTAATCCTTATGGAGTTATTTTGAATGGCTGAGATTGCTGGGAGCATTCTCCCAAGATCGCCAGCCTGGCAATTACATCGTTTTCATTTTCGAAAACAATCCTCCCACATCTACAGTTTGCATTCATCACTGTGCATATACACGCGAGTATTGATGTGTCAAAGTTCCATGGGTTTGGTCAGAATTTTGCATTCTACAGGATGGACGGTTTGGATCATCCAAACAGGTTTGATGATGGGCCACACATCATGAAAACGGAGTCAGTCCATTTAAACGCCAAACGGGTGGGAAACGTGAAAGAGAGGGAATCCCTCTGTTTTGGAAAGCATCGGGTCAGCACTCGTTTTGTTGGGGTCTGGTACACTACAAGTGTACCCAACTTGGTGTGCACCCATAGTGGTTGTGGGGCCCATAGTAACGTTTGAAGAGATTCACTCCGTCTATCTTGTTTAGAATAGTGCCATAAACCCAGAGATAGGGTAAATTTGATGCTTAGGTGGGCCACATCATTAGTCAACGTGGGGTGATATTCACCGTGACTTTCAATTTTTGCGTCCTCTATTGCAACTTGCGGACGAGTTTATTTTTTACATTGTTGTTCAAAATAGTTGGTGTCCACTTGTGATGATCTTTCAGAAAATCTGCTCCATTCATTAACTTCAGCTCGTTATGTGGACACATGGGCCCAAGTTTGAAGTATATTCGAGCTATGAGTGGGCCACACTTTTCAAGAATGTGTGAGCGAATTCTACCGTAAAAGCTTCATTATGTATCACGTCTGCTAAATTTGAATTGCCATGCACATGACATCCCCTTATTTACAAATCTACCCTTTATATTTGTATTACTTCCACTATGCATAACATCTTAATATACCGTCCGAATGCGATGTAATTTTTTGGCCATTCGTTGTTTTTCATGCTGTTTCAATCACCCCAGTTTGGGCCCCGATCTCCTAAGGATGTCCAAGATGCTCCTTTAGTGGCTTACATACTCCATAATTCATACACCTCCGATTGATAAGTTACCAGGTAGTTTGGACTTAAACCCGAAGATCTTCATAATGACCGATTCACCTTGATATTCGGATGGCCCACTTGGCGGATCCAATCAGGGTGGGTAGTCAGATGACTTGTTAAAAATATGAAAACTTGATGGAATGCACTCCGGCCATTAATGTGGGTTAATGTACAGTTAGTTTCGTAAACAGATGAACATAAAATAGGTTTCTGGAGTGATTAGGGGTAGGGCTTATATAACGTTAGATTCGAATGACTTTCTTGCATGTGAAAGTTTCTCAAATTTTGATTCTAATAGTGGGTTAAGCATATTCATATAGTACGAATAAGATGGACGGATCAAAATCTTAATCCGATAAGTGTACGAATCTATGTAGAGGTCAAGTAGTTGATTTACTATGATCTAAGGGCTGAAATTTGACGTGTATGGTTAATTTATGATAATTAGGCCTGGTATAAAATTTTACATGAAACGGATCATGGAAACTATGTGATCTAGAATTCGAGGGTTTAGGTTAATGGCATTTTCATAATTATTATTGATCTAGGAGTTTTATGAAATCTAATGGTTCTACGTGGTTTTATTTCCATTTCTAAACAATCCTTACAAAAGAACTTACATTCAAATCATTATGGATAAAGAGTTATTCACCGATTTAGTTGAGGGAATGTACGTTTATCAAACCACATGATCAACGGTCAGATGACTTGATTTATGAATGGAAATCATTCTTAATCGGTCAGATTCACGTTGGAGGATGGATGTAGGGTTAGGTTAGCTAGATTGGTACTGTACACGTGTACATAATAGGTTCAGTTTACTGTAACACTCGAGGACTTTCAATACTCGGTATTGAAAAGTTCGGGGTGTTACAGTGGTACCATGGTTGAGACGGGTCTTTACGTTAGTAAGGGATACCTCAGGTTCAAGCAGTAGTGTTCATACATGGTAAACACACAATGGGACAATCGGGTTACTTGACAAATTCGAGTGATATGAGCGTACGCTGAACTTATCGACATGGTACCACTGTCGACAATCTTCGTATGACTTAGATTCACCGAACACATCAAATGTGGCGAGACTAATTCGGCTACTTAAACAAGAATTGTTACCGATTGTCAGGACTACGTAATATCCCAATCATACTCAAATGCAATAGGTATTCATATGCACTAGTCAAAACAGTAGTCAATTCAGATATAAATCTCATTCAAGAATTTTAACAAACATATAGAGTGCATGTTAACATATATAGACATTTCATCCATTATCACGTAACAACAAGATAGATTACATGAAGAAAATTGTAATTATAAATAAGATAATTGAGATTCTATCTCAATACCCTCATTAAATACATTTCATCAAGCATTTTCTCATTCAGGCATTTTATCAAACACTTAGACTATACATATTAACATACATGTAATAGAATAGTTATAACATATTTCAGGGCAAATCCTTTCACAAAGGACTTGTCAAACATACAACGGTCATGTATTCTCAATCAATGGACCTAGCAAGTGTAAATCATCATTCCATATTCATTCACACATTTCAACAAACACATAAAATGTATTATATTCAACATAGTTCACATATATATGTAATATACAGAAATTATTGCATCTAAGCACATGTGACAGCAATCAAGTCAGTCATAAATTATTAACTGACATTGAAAGCCTTGAAAACTATAACCTAAACGTTTATAGCCTGTACATTTCACCGGTAAATGCGTATCGAGCTTGGTTTGAACACTATATCGTTGTCTACGACACAACGACAACCTATAGGATGAAATAGGTTAGCTATTTCACCATTTACTCTATTTAAATCTCTAAAATAGGTTAAGGTTAAGATTTCTTACCTAAGAACGGAGTCAGAATCCCTGGAATAGCGATACAGACTGGGTGGTTAAGTACATGGAGTGGCAGGGAAGAATCTCAGGACCAAACCCTCACTTTCTCTCTCTTTCCTTCTCTCTTTGATCTCCTCTCCTAGGGTTGCAAATTCGTATGTGAAGGGAAAGAGAGGGTTTAAGGCCCTTATATAGGCCTATAACTGATTGGAATGGCCCCAGGGTCATGGTATACTTAGGTTATATCCAAAGACTGGTCATTTCAGTCCAACAAAGCTGATCTGGAGGCTCCTTTTCTGCACGTGATTGGACTTAAGCTTTCTGACATTGGATCTAGGCCAGGTTAGATCTCGGCCCGATCGGATCAATGGATCGGCCGCGGGGGATCAGTTTCAGTTCAATGGTCATCGGTACTCGATCAGGGCCACAAGTGCACTGACCTGTGTTGGCAATTTTTCCTGATCTGAGAATGTAATTGGGTTAGATTCTGACGATCTGAATCCTTAAATTCGGCCTGCAAGAGAACGACTTAATTCATTTAAGTCTCAATTCATTTCCTAAAGATATTCGCGTTTCTCACACACTTCGCTCTGGGCTCAAGTTGTGCATTTTTGAACACTATCTGGATTTAATTTCTGAGATGGTAGTCAAGCCCAGTAAGGAGGTCATAACCATATAGTTTTACGACAATCGGACTTTCGACGTGGGGTCCAAGTCAAGATGCTCTCGAGAGCAACTGAGTTTTGAGATTGATCATAAGTTTCTAGGTAATGTAGCGTTAATGGTTCTACTTGGTTTGGGTCCTACAAATTGTATTTAAAGTGATTAGTGTTAATTTTATAGGTACTCTAGTTTAACACTTAGTTAATTCATGACTAATTTCTAAAGGATTTAGTCCTTAGTGATATCTGCCTGAGTTAGTCCTCGAGTCTTTGTACGGATTTTTCAGAGACGTTACAACTGTACCCCGTCACTTTGTCTACTATACCCCGTCACTTTGTGCTATAATCCCATCACTTTGTCTACTGTACCCTATCACTTTATACTGCAACCTCGTCACTTTATCTACTGAACCCCGTCACTTTGTACTGTAACCTCGTCACTTTATCGACTAAACCACGTCACTTTGTACTGCAACCTCGTCACTTTATCTACTGTACCTTGTCACTTTGTGTTACAATCCCGTCATTTTGTCTACTGAACTCCGTCACTTTATACTGTAACCTCATCATTCTGTGTTATAACCCCATCACTTTGTGCTGCAACTCGGTCACTTTGTGCTGCAACCCTATCACTTTGTCAAATGAACCCGTTATTTTGTATATTGAAACCCCATCATTTTATTTGACAAGCTGCTACTTTATTTAGTGAAATCCTCTCACTTTACACAGTAGCATCGTCACTTTGTCTAGTGGAACCAAGTCACTCTATTCGAAAACTCATCATTTTATTAAGCAAAACCCTATCAATTTGTCTGTCAACCCCATCACTTTATCTAGTGAAACATCGTCACTTTGTCTAATGGAACCCCGTTACTTTGTCCAATAATCACGTCACTTTGTCTAGTAGAACCTTGTCACTTTGTTTAACACCTCTTTCACTTTATTTAGTGAAATCTCGTCACTTCATCTAGCAACCTCATCACTCTGTCTAGTAGAACTTTGTCATTTGATATAGTAGACCTTTGTCATTTTTTCTTACTACATAATCTCTCTGTCTAGTAAAACTGCATCACTTTGTCCAGTAACCCAGTCACTTTGTCTAGTGAAACTCGTCACTTCGTCCAATAGCCTCGTCACTTTGTCCAGCAACCTCACAACTCTGTATAGTAAAATCCAATCACTTTGTCTTCCAGTCTCGTCACTTCATTTAGTGGAACTGGGTAACTTTGTCTGGCATCGTCCATCACTTTTTCAGAGAATCTGTAACTTTATCTAATGGAACCCTATTTTCTTTGTCTCGTTTAACCTTATTACTTTGTTTAGTGGAATCATGTTACTTTTTCGGGCAACCTCGTCACTTTGTTTAATATAATTCTGTCACTTCGTCTAATAACATCATCACTTTGTCCAATGAATCCTGTCATTTTGACGCTGGCCCCACATGATTTAAGGCCCACGTTAAATGTGCCCTATATAATGTAGCTTAAAGGTGGGCATCGAGTCGATTCAAACAGAGTTAGGGCCGATTTGACTCGATTCAGTTTTGAAATAGGCCTAACCCAAACTCGACCTGACTTAGTACGGAGTCTAACATGCCTAACTCGATCTAAGTCTAGGTCTGTCCTAGACTAATTCGGACTGAATCTGACCCGATCACAAGTACCGATTCAGGTCAAGTCTTAAAATAATATGAGAAAACAGATGAATGGAGTAGATATACAACGCACAGATCAAGGTGGGCCCACGATGAGGAACCTACAGACATCACTCATCTTGGGCCGCAGCTAATATTCCTTGCTAATCAAGGAGATTTTGTAAATATATTTTTTTATCTTATAAAATTGTCGTGAGACGACATGACCTAATTAAATTTTAGAAGAAAGAAATTAGAGGCAGATTAGCTACCGACACATTGGATAGCTAGACTCACTACTGAAGTGACACCACCAAGTTTTGTGGGGCCCACCATGATGTACGTGTTGTATCCACATTGTACATCCATTTGGAGAGATCATTTTAGGGCATGATCAAAGAATGAGGTAGATCCAAAGTTGGAGTGAACCCCACCATAGAAAATAGTGAGGAGAGTGACATCCACCGTTGAAGCCTTCCTAAGGTCCACCGTGATTTTTATTTGAGATATAAACTATTCATAAGTTAACACAAATATTAAAGAAGTGGAAACATAAATATCAGCTTGGTCTTAAACTTTTGTGTCCCTTAGAAGTTTTTAATGGTGAGCGTACTCTCTTCACTATTTTTTGTGGTGGGGTCCACTCGAGTTTTGGATCTGATTCAATCTTTGGCTCATGCCTTAAAATGATCTCTCTAAATGAATGGACAGTGTGGATACAAAACATTCATCATGGTGGGACCCACATAACTACATGACGTCACTTTAGTAGCGAGTCTCGCTACTCAACCTGTGCACTGAATCCCTAAATGAAAACTTAAATAAAAAATCACAATGGACATTAAGTTAACATACACATTAAAGAAGGGAAAACACAAATACCAGCTTGATGGAAAATTTTTGTGACCCTTTGAAGTTTTTAATGGCGGGCATGACTCTCTCCACTGTTTCTGTGTTGGGGTCCACTCGAGTTTTGGATCCGATTCATTTTATGGCGCATGCTCATTTTATGGCGCATGCCCTAAAATGATCTCTCCAAATGGATGGACGGTGTGGATACAAAACATACATCATGGTGGGTCCCACATAACTAGGTGACATCACTTTAGTAGCAGTCTCGCTACTTAATCTGTGCGCTGAATACAAAAACAAAGTCAGCTTGATTCAAAACTTTTATGGTCCTAAAAAGGTTTTTAATGGTCGACGCTCATTTAACACTGTTTCTTGTAATGTGGTCCACTTGAGATTGTGATATACCTCGTTCTTTTTCTCAGACCATAAAATGATCTAGAAAAATAGATGAACGGCATGAATGAAACACATACATCATGTAGGGGCCCACGGAGCACCGACCACCAGCCATTGGCCGGTGGTGGGGGGAGTAGCCAATCTGTTTCCACTGATTGCGTGGTGAGTAACTTACTGTGTTAGCGTATTGAGTAAACTCCATGGAGTCCACCATGATTTTATGTATTTTATCAGCTCCATTAATAAATTTTACCAGATAATTTTAGGGCTTGAGACTAAAAATAAAGCATATAGAATGTTCCAGTGGACCACACCATAGGAAACAGTTGAATTGAATGTTTACCATTGAAAATTTCTCAGGGCTACAAAATTTTTGGATCAAGCTTATATTTGTGTTTTCTCTTCATCCATGCCTTTATGATCTTATGAACTGATTGGATGACAAATAAACATCACTGTGGCGCCTAGCAAGGTTTCAACAGTGGAAATCATTATCCCCACTGTTTATAGTGGTATGATCCACTTGATATTTGGATATACTTTAATTTTGGGCTTAACCCCTTAAATTAGATGGAAAAACGGATGGATAGCCTAGATAGACAACATACATACAAGGTGGGGCCAACTATGGTGAGAGCAAGAGCTTGTCGTAATCGGTATGCAATCCGATTTCCAAGCGAAACCGTTTTAATATATTTAATGACGTTATACTTTTTCTGAAATATAATTTTTTTAATTAAGTGATGATGTTATAGTATAAAGTGACGGAGTTCAGTAGACAAAGTGACGGGGTTGCAGTACAAAGTGACAGGGTTTAGTAGACAAAATGACGGGGTTGCAGTACAAAGTGACAGGTTACAGTAGACAAAGTGATGAGGTTGCAGTACAAAGTGACAGGGTTCAGTAGACAAAGTGACGGGGTTACAGTACAAAGTGACAGGGTTCAGTATATAAAATGACGGGGTTGCAGTACAAAGTGACGGGTTACAGTAGACAAAGTGACGAGGTTGCAGTACAAAGTGATAAGGTTCAATAGACAAAGTCACAAGGTTGCAGTACAAAGTGACGGAGTTCACTAGACAAAGTGACGAGATTGCAACACAAAGTGATGGGGTATGGTAGACAAAGTGACGAGGTTGTAACATAAAGTGACGAGGTACAGTAGACAAAGTGATGATTTTGTAGTACAAAGTGACGGAGTTCAGTAGAAAAGTGACGGGGTTGCAGTACAAAGTGACGGGGTTAAGTAGAAAAAGTGACGGGGTTGCAGTACAAAGTGACTGGGTTCATTAGACAAAGTGACGAGGTTGCACTACAAAGTGACAGGGTTCAGTAGATAAAGTAACGGGGTTGCAATACAAAGTGACAGGGTTCAGTAGACAAAGTGACGAGGTTTGGATTAGATTCAGTCGTAATAAATGGTGGACATAACTCTCTCCACTGTTTTCTGTGGTGGGGTCCACTCAAGTTTTGGATCTGATTCATTCTTTGACTCATGCCCTAAAATGATCTCTCCAAATGGATGGACGATGTGGATACAAAACATACATCATAGTGGGACCCATATAAATATGTGACATTACTTCAATAGCAAGTCTCACTACTCAATGTGGCACTGATTCTCAAATAGAAATAAAAGCGGATTGGCTCTCCCCCTACCACCAGCCTAGTGGTGGTGGTGGTCAGTACTCTATGGGCCCCACTATGATGTATGTGTTTCATCCATTCCGTTAATCTATTTTTACATATAATGTTAGGGGTTGATCCGGATATAAATCTCATCTGGACCACACCACAGGAAAACAATGGTGATTGGATATCCATCATTAAAGTCCTCTTCAAACCTAGATGAAGGGAAAAAACAAAGATAAGCTTAATCCAAAACTTTTATGGCTCCCAAAAAGTTTTTAATGGTCAACATTCATTCAACACTATTTCATGTAATGTGGTCTACTTGAGATTGGGTTATACCTCATTTTTGGTCTCAGACTATAAAATGATCTAGAAAAATAAATGGATGGCATGGATGAAACACATACATCATGGTGGGCCCACATAGCATCGAGTGGCAGGGGAATAGCCAGTCTGTTTCCAATGGAAACCGTGAACATAGATTCACTAGGTAAAGCCTTTTGCATGAAGTTCTAGCGCTAGAATGTATGGTGGGGTCCACCGTGATGTTTATAAGAATTCCAATCCATTCATCCATTTTTAGAACTCATTTTAAGACATACAACCAAAAATTAAGATGATTAAAAACTCAACTGGGCCATACAAGATGAAACAGTGGAGAAAGAAATTCCTATCGTTAAAACCTTCCTAGGCGTCTCGATGTTTATATGCCATCCAAACTGTTTATAAGGTCATTTTTACTAGGATGAAGTGAAAACACCAAAATATTAGACTGATGCAAAACTTTTGTAGCCATATAAATATTTCAACGGTGGATACTAAATCCCCATTGTTTCCTCTCGTGTGGCCCATTTGAGTTTTGTGTACACCTTAGTTTTGGTATTATGTCCTAAAATGATATCTAAAAATAGATGAAAAGGTTGGATTTATCACAAATGTCTTAGTGGGCCCATTCGGAATCCTTGCCCAGGATCTTACTACAAAAGGCTTTGGCAGGAAATCCACCTCCCCGTTAGACACATGAAATCGAATTGCATACCGAGTCTTATCTCTTGAGTAAACTCTGTTGGGCTCACTTTGAACTCATGTGGTTTATCCACGCCGTCCATCCGTTTTTTCATATCATTTTAGGGGTTGAACCCAAAACTAAAGTATATCAAAAGCTCAAGTAAACCATACCAAAGGAAACAGTAGAAGTATTAATTTTCACCATTGAAATGTTTCTAAGCCCTCAATGATGTTTATTTTTCATCTGAACTATTCGTAAGATCACAAAGACATGGATGAATGGAAAAAAACAAAATATCATCTTGATATAAAACTTCTGTGGGCCCCAATAACTTTTCAAGGGTAGAATTCAATTCACATTGTTTCAGGTGGTGTGGTCCACTAAATCTTTGGATATGATTAATTTTTTGTTATATAATCCTATAATTAGATGATAAAAGAGATGGATGGAGTTTATACAATGCACGGATGATGGTAGGCTCCACAAACTTTACTTAGTATGCTTACCATACTAATTTACTCCGCACGCAAGCCGCTACCGTTTAATATCTCCATTATATTTCTTATTAAATGTATGCTTTTAATATATTAAAAAAATCTAATGATGTGAAACTTATAGTGACGTTATCCAATGAAAATGCTGGACGCCGGGAGTTCCTGCCTCCACTAGAAAACAAAGGATGGGGCCTTTGCAGAGGCTGTTGAAGTGAGGCGGTTAAATAGGATTGGTTGAACGCAAAGACCCTGTTAGTTTACAATTAATGCTCTTTCTATCAGAGCTCCCTTAAAAGCTTCTCTCCGTTTAGCAGCGCACACACTCGACCACCTAAGGGTAAACGACATTTTCAAGTCATTTCTTTTATTGGCTCCCTTTCCTGAAGATACATCACCACTTTCCATGGGTGCTACCATGATGTATGTATCATATCCAAACTGCCCATTCATGTCGCGAGATCATTTTAGGGCATAATCCAAAGAGTGAGAAAGATCTAAATTTCAAGTGCACCCCACCACCATAGAAAACAATAGAGATTAAACACTTACCATTAAAACCTCTTTGGGCCACAAAACCTTTTGATCAAGCTAATATTTATGCTTTACCTTATTCCATGTCGTTTTTAACTTATAAAAAAGTTAGATCTCAAATAAACATCTTGGTCAGCCTTGGGAAGGTTTCAACTGTGGCCGTCACCATCTCATTGTTTTCTGTGGTGGGGTCCACTTGAACTTTGGATCTGCCTAATATTTTGGGTCACTCATTAAAATAATCTCTCCAAATGGATGGATGGTGTGGATACAACACGTACATCATGATGGGACCCATGGAACGTGGTGACGTCCCACGAGACTCGCTACCATCGGTTGAGTAGCCAGCCCGCCCCCCTGCTCTACAGTCCGTATAATTTAAAAAATTAAAAATCCCATCCTCCACAAATTACTAAAATGCCGTCGTATGGAGTATTAAAAGCAGGGACATGTCTAGGTGCATTAAAAGTAGAAACATGTCTAGGTGGCGCCCACAGCGTTGTTTTTGATAAATCTATCCCGGCCATCAGTTTTTTTTTTTAGATTATGTAACAACACGGACCCGACAATGATATTGATCCAAACCTCGAGTGTGCCACACGGTGGGAAAAGGTGAGGATTGAGCTTCTGCCATTGAAACATTCAAGCGGCCATAAAAGTTTCGGATTATGCTAATGTTTTTATAATTTCAGTTCATCTCCGTAAGAATAACTTCATGAACCATATGGATGCCATATATACATCATGGTGGACCCGGGGGATTTTCAACAACAGGAATTCCCCCACTTACTGTTTCCAGCCGTACAGCCCACATGAGTTTTAGATCTGCCTCATTTTTGGGCCTATATTATAAGATGGTATTGGAAAAAGGATGAATGGAGTGGATTTCTAACAAACATCATGGTGTGCCTCAGCTAGCTTGCCGTTGAAGGAAGTTCAGGGTGATGGAAACGGCTACTTAACCATACTGTAGCGAGTGCGGCTACTGATGCGACGTCACCACGTTCTTTGGACCCCATCATAATGTATGTGTTGTATCCACACCATCCATCCATTTGCAGAGATCGTTTTAGAGAGTGATCCAAACAATTAGGCTCATCCAAAGTTTAAGTGGACCCCACCAGGGAAAAAAGTGGGACAGTGATAGCCACGGTTGAAACCTTCTTGGGTCCAACCATGATGTTTATTTGAGATCTAACTTTTTTATAAGTTAAAAAAGACTTGGAATAAGGCAAAGCATAAATATTAGCTTGATCGAAAGCTTCCGTGGCCCAAAGAGGTTTTAATGGTAAGCGTTCAATCCTCATTGTTTTCTGCAATGGGGTGCACTTGAAATTCGGATCTTTCTCGCTCTGTGGATTATGCCCTAAAATGATCTCGCGAAATGGATGACCGGTGTGGATACAATCCATACATGGCGCCCACGGAAAGTATTGACCTCACTTCACGGCCTGGCTCTTCAGCTTTTATCATCCCTTACAGCGAAGCATTGGACAATGTGCTTTGACGTTTCAACATCTGCAAGTGGTCTATCCACGCTTCAGTGATCAAGATCGTCGATATCATGGTTCTTACTGTCAATGATCAAGACTGTTGATATCATGGTTCTCGGTGTCCTTGACCCATACAGCCAAAATTCTCCAATACCAAAAACTATAATACTTTGATTAGGTGGCCAAAAAATAGATGGTTAAGAAAGAAAAAGTAACAACGTTTCACATTCAACCAAAAACAAAACCCCACCTATTTTAAAACTAGGATCAATGGACAGCTAAAGCTGGGCCCATCTTATAAACGGCTTCGATCACCAAACAGTCGCACCCCACTTGTACAAACTGAGACCCGAACCCACCGTACAAACTTTGTGCCTGTGCATTGTTATGCCTCTTCTATAAATCTCCCAATCTTAATCAAAATCAGAGCAAGAGAAAAACATGGCTCCCAAGACCTCAGAAAAACCCCATGCAGTCTGCCTCCCTTTTCCCGCCCAAGGCCATATCACACCCATGTTGCACCTCTCTAAGCTACTCCATGCAAGAGGCTTCCATATAACCTTCATCAACACCGAGTTCAACCATCGACGTCTCATCAAGTCAGGGGTCATGGATCCAACGGTCACGTTAGATGGGTTCCGATTCGAGACCATTACAGACGGTCTGCCAACGTCGGATATTGATGCCACCCAAAACGTTATTGAGCTCTCTGAGGCCACCCAAAAATACTGCCTGGACCCTCTAAGGGAGCTTATGTTGAGACTCAATGGAGACACTGATGGTGGGCCACCCGTAACTTGTTTGGTCGTAGATGCGGCCATGTGTTTCGCTCAACAGATTTCAGATGAGCTTGGTATTCCTGATGTAGTACTTTGGACAATGAGTAACTGCAGCTTATTGGCTTACCTCCATTTCGATGAGCTCATACAACGGGGCTATGTACCCTTGAAAGGTACAATTTTCCATCTGTATTTCTAAATTAGGAATTAGTAGAGAAGGACTTGGATTGGATACTGCTCCTGCCCGTCCCAGCAATATTCAAACTATTAGTCTAGTCTAGTAGTTGTATTTTTCTATTAGTTCAGATTGAAGTTAGTCATTTAGAGAAACCTTATCCCCCTATTTATCAAACTAGTTGTTTGCTCCTTGTTGTTTGGATCGTCAACAGTCGAATAGGGAGCTTACGAGGCACCCGACAGGTTGAATTATTGATCAATCTATCCATCTACTGGACCCTACGAAGGATTACTTATATTTCCAAAATCAAATCTATCAGATAATCCTATGTCACCTTTCTTTTTGTCATTAACTACTTTTATTTATAGCTGTTTTAATAAACATGATCAATTAATAGGAATGTTTACTAATTAGAAACTATTTGGGTGGAAATGCTTTTCAAGAAAATAACATTTTGACCTTAATTGAGAGTTTACTTTTCGGTGGAAAACATTTCTCAAGAAATTATTTTCATAAAAAAATAGTCTTAAAAAGTTTTCCTAAAAAAGTGTTAAATTATTTTTTTCAAGAAACTGCTTTTTGGTGAATTACCATAGATTGCAACTTTTTTTTACATATCATTTGCATTAGCTGCTCAATACCATTCAACAAGTTACTTTTTCCTGATTTTTACCTTTTAAGCAAGGATTTTATTTTCTTTCCCTTTTGAATTGTAAGTGTTCTCTGATTGGTGTTGTAAGTTACCCAAGATCATTTACAGCCCTTTTCAAATCAACTGAGTTACAAGTGATGAGTTTATTAAAAAATAAAAAAATAATAAAAAAATCTAGGGAATGTAATGAAGAGCCTATGCCAGAGAACAGCGCATATTTGGATGCATGCCCTTATGTTGGAGTAAATAATATCAGACCTAACATACATTACATTTGTGTTGAATAGATTCTAAAGATGACTAGTGATCACATCTCATGAGCTACAGCTTTGAGAGAATTGCATCACAGGGATCACAGAAGGCAACATAAATCTCCATGGGCCCACTATGATGTATATCTGACATCCAATCCCTTCACCTGAGATAGCCCGGCCCATTTTAGAGCTCCAAATTGATGTGGATCCAAAACTCAAGTGGGCTTACACCATAGGCAAACGATGAATTCGCCTTTGAAATCTTGCAATGGGCCAATGTGATGTTTATATGATATCCAGCCCATTCGTAAGGTGAGAACCATGGAAGCCTAAGGTTTTTTATATATAAAAAAAACCATCTATCTGCTTTATCCAGGACTTGGGTGGCCCAAGGCTCCCTGTGGTGTGGCCCACTTGAGTTTTGGATCGGCCTAATTTTCAGGCTCACTTCCCACACTGAGTTGTATCAGGTGATGGACAGATTGGATTTCACATATAGATCATACAAGGTGGGCTCATGAAGATTTAGGTTCCCCATAACCAGGTTAAGTAATCTTGAGCATAACGCTGATGCCATTATTTAATCATATTGTGTTTGGCTGGTTGATTCGTCAATAGAAATGGAGTCATTCCCACATGCTCACACATGCTTATAGCGATTGATCCCTCGGGGCATGAAAATGAAAACAATAATTTATTCAAGTATTTCCAAATCTGAAATAAACAACATCATTCTTTTTCATTGATCTTCGAGTGAGAATGTCATACGATTTTAAGTTTTCAATTCATTGAGGGGACTTGTTTGTTTTTTATGAAACAGTTTTCCAGATATGTCCAATAAAATACTTATTGGAAAGAGGTCCACTCCTATTGGCATTCTATGGTAATGGATTTGTCCACGTGAAAGCCTTTTGTGCCTTAAATTGGAGATAAGGAGCCAAGGCCACACATGTACATTTATCTTCAAAATTTACAGTTTTTTTTTTTTTTTTTAACACACGCACACACCCCCGCTGGTGGAATTTCACCACCTATGGGTACTCGAACCCTTGACCGGGAGTTGAAACTCCTGAGAGTCTACCACCCGAGCGAGAGTGAGGACCCTTCAAATTTTACGTTTGTTTTAGTACAGGAATGTGCAATCTGATAAGTGAACCAGCCTAGATCTTGCATGGAAATGTATATGTGGTTAGGGTGCATCGGTAGCTATCAAAGCTCTTAACCATGGTTCAATCAAATAGCCGGCAAGTACTTGAACCGACTTGTTCAGTTATGAGTCAAGTTGTGATTGGCTCGAGTCAGAAGCTGACTCAGGTCATTGGACCAGATTGGGTCCAACTGACTCCGAGTCAACTCGAATGAGTCACACCAGACTATCGAGTTTTAAAACCATGCTTTCCGTAAATCTATGGTCATTGGAATCCATAGAATAGCAAACCATTCTCAGCAATGCTTTTTTTTTTTTTTTTTTAAATAACAATAACCATTACATTTCCATAACCCTGTTAGGCAATTAGAAAGTCTTAACACTTCTTTTTTCTTTTTCTTTTTCTTTTTCTGTTTTTAATTACCCATAGATGCCAATTGTTTAACCAACGGATATCTCGACACTCGCATCGACTGGATTCCAGCAATGCCAGGCATCCGTCTGAAGGATTTTCCACCTTTCATCAGAACGGTGGACCCCAACGATTTCATGCTCGGCTTCTGTAAACAGGCGGTTGAGCAATTATTAAAGGCTTCTGCAGTCATTTTCAATACATTTGAAGAATTGGAGCATGAGATAATTGAAGCCACCAAGCATAAATTTAAGCTACAACGACCTTACGCTATAGGTCCTTTATTCGCACTCTGTGATCAGATTCCAAGTACTAAGTTGAGTCCCCTGAAGTCGAATCTATGGAAAGAAGAAATGGAATGTATAGACTGGTTGGACAAGATAGGTGAAGGTAAGGTTCTTTATGTGAATTTCGGTAGCATTATGGTTCTGACACCCGAGCAGTTGAAAGAATTGGCTTGGGGCCTGGCGAATAGTAACCATCCATTCATGTGGGTCATCCGGCCTGATCTTGTATCTGGGGGATCAGCTATTTTGGAGCAAGAGTTCCTGGAAGAAACGAAAGGAAGGGGTTTGCTAGCGAGTTGGTGTCCACAGAAGCAAGTGCTGGATCATCCATCGGTGGGAGGGTTTCTAACACACAATGGATGGAATTCTACGTTGGAGAGTATTCATAGCGGTGTTCCGATGCTGTCCTGGCCTTTCTTTGCGGATCAACAGACGAATAGCCGATTTGTGTGCACTGTTTGGGGGAATGGAATGGAGATTGATAATGAAGTGGTCAAGAGAGAAAAAGTGGAGCGTGCTATTAAGGAATTGATGGAAGGAGAGAAAGGAAAGGAAACGAGGCAGAATACAATGAAATGGAAGGAGAAAGCTAGGAAAGCTACTGAAGTTGGAGGGCCTTCTTTCATTAGCTTTGATAGATTGGTGAATGATATGTTAGTTATGAAACGTTAGGTATTTGCTTCTTCTGTTTTTTTCTCTCTCTGTTTTTTTTTTTTTTTTTTTAATGGCCTGTTTAACATGTGTAGCCCATCGTTTAGAACTACGACCTATATCGAATAAAGCCATGGGCTCAGAAACCTCGCTTGGGCCACCTTTTCCTTGTGATTGTTATAAGAGCTTTGCTGTTCGCTCTAGATCAGATTGGGGTCGGGGAGGCTGCCTTTCCATATGATGTATATGTGTTCCCCACCTGATGAACGGCTAAGCCTAGTTTTTAGCATGTGGAAGTTAATGGTAGAGCCCACCTGGTGGACGGCCCTGATTTTGCATGTGTACCACATTGTGCATCCGCAAGTAGCATTTCTTCCCCAAATGTTGTGTACCACACTGCCCGCTAGCGTTCGAGTTGAATTTCAGGCACGTGCTGAACAATCATATGGTGGGCATGCGACTGAATTTCAGACCTTGATGATGGGCCTGACAATGTGTCAGGTCCAAAAGTAGTCTGGGCTTAGATGGGCGTGGAACAAATCTGACCATGGAATTACATCGCATCATCAATGTGGGTCCATGCTACTATGCAGGATACGAACCCACCTGCCAATGATGATCCATAAAGCCCTACTTATAAAGGGCCAAAAATCCTCAATAGCACATGTAAGTACGATCAAGCCAAAACCCCAGCTCTTTGGAGCCCACCATTTTGTGTGGCTGTCATCCAATCCGTCCATCAGATGGATCACTCTATATTACGCCATGCAACCAAAAATTCCGACGAACCCACTATACAGGTGGGCCACACCACAGCGAACAATGGGGTAGGGTACGCCAACCTTCAAGTTTTGTCCCATCCCAAATAGAATCCTTCCCACCTATGAATAGGTTTTGACGGCGACCTTCAAACGGATGGCTAAAACTTAAGCAAAGAAACAAATTGGATGGCTAAGATTGAGTGGGGAGGCTTTCATCGATTAAAATAAATGATTATTTGCAAACTCTAATGAGCTGGGCCGGGCTGACAGGCTTTCAAACTGTAGTATAAGCACAGCCCAATTTAGAAATTGGCTTTAATTATGAGCCAAGCCACACCAGCCCAAGTTCGGCTCGAGGCAGGCCAGGCCTAAAGCATGCTGGCCAACCTGGTCCATTATGAGCCCGAGCCACACTCGCCTGGGTATGCCCCTCTCTCTCTCTCTCTCTCTCTCTCTCTCTCTCTCTCTCTCTCTCTCTCTCTCTCTCTCTCTCTCTCTCTCTCTCTCTCTCCTGATGTGATATATATACGGAGCACAAGTAGAGAGAGGAATTTCATTCATCGTCTTCTTAGGTATTCCCTAAGGTGGGATGTTCTTGTACAAAAGAAGAGTGAGCAAGTAAGAGAGAAGTCTTGTGCTTCTTATTTTTATTGTTTTAGTGAAGAAGATTAATGCTCTTTGCTACTACCTCGTGGATATAGGCATATTACTAAACTATGTAAATTCCTCTACCTCTTGTCTTTTCCTTTTTTGATTTTTATTTTTTTTTCTTTTTCATTTGTGACTTTTCTTTGCCTGGCATTTTTCTGCAACACTATAATGCCAATTCCATGAAGAGAAAAAGGTCTGAAAACCATATCAAAGCTATCCACCATAGGTGATGTAGATCATCAAAGAAGCTGAGTAGCGCTATGGGAGTTGGGTATTCCTCTTCCCCACACAACTACGATGGGAAAACTGCTCCTTTCATACAAGAAGACTTGGGAACCAAGTGACTCTTTTATAAGGTGTTAGTCTGCATCTGAGTCCTACCCATCGAAAGACGCCGCCAACTTTGTTACATCCATACATCTCACCCACATGAGAGAGAACCTTAACTATTTTTCTCTTTTAGCTTAAGAGGTTCTAGTGCTCATGTGCCTAAATAGATAATGTATATACCACACTTTTGTGGGTCCCACTTAATGCCTAATTGAAAGACGAGCAGACGAGAAAGACGAACAGACGAGACTATTAAAAACCAGAAGCCTATTAAAAAGATGATAGACGAGGAGACGAGAAAGACGAACGAGACTGCGTACACAGAGAGAAAGACTAACTGAGGAGTTCAAAAGCCTAGAACTTCATATGAGACTGGTGCGCACACGGACCATACTCGAGCTTCAGATAAATGTCCCCATAAGCAAGGAGTACACACGCGTGTTCCGACGAGAACACTGAAATGTTTCTCGAGTTGGCTCGAGTGGTTAGTTTAGTAGAGAAGAGAATAGGTTCATGCACAGATTTACGTTTAATAATCCTTGGTTCACTTGACCACTTCTATCTCTGTTACTACTTCATTAATGAACGGGGTAAACTTATTTTTGTTCTTCTGCATTTCTAGAAGAACGGCCTGAAGGGTCTCCATATCAGTTTCTTCGGAGACCTCCGGATCGTATTAATTAGCCATGTCTAAGTGATCCAGACCATGAGTTTGTATTTCCCCATCGGGGATAACCATGCCCCATGTTCCCAAGACTGGAAGATACTATAATAATATGTTGGCACTTTGAAGTTACAGGCCATAAATTGAAAGGATAGGATTGTCCTTTTCAGGATAACAACCCATTCAATGTGGGCCCAAACTACCAATGATTTGGATTAATGAACCAAGGATCTAGCTAGCTTGTACAAATTGAAAATAAAGACTAATCCACAGATCTAAATACCTAATCAAAACTTGAGTGGGCTACTCCTGGGCCAAGCTCAAGTTCACTTGGTTGACTTTTAGAGTAGTCCATGGGTTGGTCAGGTCCCCAAGCGGGTTGATACTGTCCTGGTCATTCCTTCAAATATCCCTTCTTTGATGATCCTAGCCATATGCAAGGGTCAAAATGGGATGGTTGAACCCGGGGCTGCCTAATTCAGCTTTTATTGTGCCTCGTAATTGCAAACATGCAATTACTCTTTACTCTCTCTCATCATAAGGCAGGGCTAGAGGGATCAATAGGTGGGCCCTTATTGTTGTGCATGCCCAAGCATCATGATGACTTTCAGACCAGGCTCCGAACTGGTTTGAATGTGATTTTTTTCAGCTTACCCTTGATGCATTGCAACTCTTGGTATTCTTTCTGCTCGAGTGGGACTATGATTGTGGTCCGATCAATAAGGGAAAATTCTTGCCCCTTGAATCCACATCGGATAGCTTAGCTAGGTTTGGTCTACTCATTTGGTCTTCTAAGGTGGGGCCCAGCCTGCCAATTAGATAAACGATTCCTTCTTTAATGAATCTTATTGGTACATGATGAAGGGATCATCCACCTCTTGACGACTTCATCCTCTTACAGTACTTATGCACCTTGATTTCTCACACAGTAAAGGTTGATATCAGTGCCATCATGTCTGCGTTCTCTTGATATTCAAGCTGATAATAAAAAGTTTTGACCCTCGATTAGAGGAAAGACCTAGTTTGATACGGGACACATAAAAGTAATATAATTTACCGTCTTAAACTCGAGACCATTGTATGGGATATCCTCATCGAAGTATTGCATGTCTATGATTGAGATATCTAGCTAACTCTTGGTTATTTTTTGAAATCTGCATCAAAGTTGCAAGCAACATGTACCTGAAGATATATTTGACTCTTTTGATGAAGGGTTGAAGAGACAATCTTGATGGCATAGAAACAAGATTGGCTAAGAAGAAAATGAAACAAGGCTGTGATGTATAAGACGTGAAAAATGATGTCTAACTATCCATCAACTAATCCTCTTTACCATGCATCATGTGTGTATGACGTACATCTTTGCAGACGGCACCTTATACAGTTTTTTCGAACAAAGGGGGGTAATCACGTGCAGTGCAAGGGAAGAAACCACTCGTGTATAACATTAGATGTTGCTATACATATATTTTATATTATTTTAGTAACTCTCTAAAATCAGTGGCTCTTCCTTTATTTTATTTTATTTTTATTTAGAAAGTAGGTAATGGCACGTGACGAAGGTGCATTAGAAGTCTTGAATTCTCTCACACGTGTGACAGGATATGGCAATGAATTTTTGTTGTATAAAGGGTTGGTGTGGCCATTCATACTAATCATCCATCTAGGATGATCCAAAACATCCAACCTATATAAATTTTATCTCCCTTTTCACCAAAGATCCATGCCGTCTAACCTGCGCCACTCCACCATAACCAGCTGTTGCTGTGTTTTTATGGGACGGCTTCTCTAAGACGGACCTTCCTCTGAGCTGTGCTAGCAGCGGCCTCCCCCGCTTCATCTGGATTCGTCCTTCTGGTTCTTGTCATTCAGCAAATTAGAAAAAATGACTTTTTGTCCGCTTCCCACAGACGGCGCCAAACTGTTGCTGTGTTTTTATGGGACGCCTTCCCTAAGACGGACCTTCCTCCACCTGCACAATCAACAATGTCAAGGTGACCCTGGATAAACTGTTGCTGTGTTTTTATGAGACGGCTTCCCTAAGACGGACCTTCCTCCACCTGCACAATCAACAATGTCAAGGTGACCCTGGCTAGAGCCGAGGAACCTCCGATGCTTAAGTTAGTCGTCTGATCAGTAGCAAATGGCTTATCTCAGTTCAGTACTGCGAACCTTCTTCCGTCCCAAGCTTGGAGATTTATACGGTTTGCGAATCCTCATCCTCCGAAGATTATCCTCCTGATTATCTGGAGATTTAATCCTTTCCACAGATTGCTCTCAATCCCGAGAATCTCGGGATTGGCTATCCGTATTCCTGGATTTTCGGAGCAGTATCTGTTCTCATTCCGCCACTCGCTGTCTCGGCCAGGTCGTTACCGACTCTGGGAGAGTCTCGGCCAGGTTGTTACCGACTCTGGGAGAGTCTCGGCCGACGCAGGAGAGTGGGTTCTCGGCCTTTCCACGGACAGAATAATCTTGATGTCTATCCGTCATTCCTTGTTCCGTGACCGACGGAACCAGCTCGTTGAGTCGGTCTTGTTCTATCAGCTGAGTGGCTTGAACACACTCGGCCTTTAGTGGGCTTTTGCAGACGAGGTTATCACTCTGACAGAATGACTTTAATCGTCCCTTGCTTATGCCTTCTGGCCTATCCTCTGTTCCGTCGGTGTTGTCTCGGACTCTTCAGGCAGTGTCAGCAGAGCCGACCTACTTAAATCTGAGTCTCCGAACTTAACACATTTCTCCCCAATAGTGAGCCCCCCTTACTCCTTGAGTCATCCGCGGCATTAAGGAGTACGATTTTCTCGGTCAGTTCGTATTAGCATCCGAGACAATGATGAGGGGTTTAATGCTCTTTGAGTCGTCTCTAGCGTACGACGTTGCACCTCCTGAGGCCGCACGTGCGACCAGCCATCGATTCGTTTCGTCCGCGGATGAAATGAGGACGCGTGGCCACGAAGTTATCGCTATCAGTCAGCGTACGCCACGTGTCGAACGGGGGAGTCGAGACGAACGACGATTCGCTTTTGCCATAAATGCCTTGTCATGTGGCACGGCTATAAAAGGGCCGGGCGGGAGGACTGTGTGAATTTTATTTTCTCTCTTCTTCCTCCCGCCTGTGTCCGCTTCCAAGTTCCTTTTTTCTTCTTCCCCTCCTCCTCCGCTATCGCTTCTTTCTTCGTCAACTTCCCTTGCACTTGCCGTTGATTTCTCGGTGAGTCCTTTCCTTCTTCTTTTATAAGCTTTACTGGCCGCGCGCGGCTCTCAAAGCCCCCAGGAGGAGATGTACGGAGATGAGGGTGCGTCCCAACACCTTTAGGACGTTACGGAACCACCCTCACTGTTGACGGAGTTTGCCATTGGTGCTAACGTCGCATTCCGGCTTGTAAGAGAAGTCGGTGACTCATCGGCTGAGCGTCCTACTCAGGCCAGTCCATCCAGCGGTGGGATGTCTCTGGTGACTCGTCCAGGGAGACCTAACTCTTGGATGGATTAGCTGGAGAATGGGGAAGGAGACGACGAACTAGTTACGGGCGAAGGGGCGGCCATTCCAGGCCCTGTGAACCAAACTACGGAAGCCTCTGAGTCATCTTCAAAGGGGGAAGAAGATGAACCTAGCGGTCTCGTCGCCTCCATTCTAACTGAATCCGACTTAAACCGGATCAAGACTGGATATCATGTCCCCGACTCGATCGTCCTCCGTCTCCCTCGTTCGGGTGATTTGCCCGACCATCCCCCTCCAGGGATGGTCGCAATCTTCCAAGTCGCGATGCAGTATGGCTTGCGTTTGCCACTCCAGCCCATTGCTCGTGACTCCTGTACCAAGTCAAAATAGCTCCCGGTCAAATTGTTCCGAATGCGTGGAGGAATTTGTTCGGGTGTGCCGTACTCTAGTCCGAGTTAGAACAGCCTTCACTTACGGTCGACAAGTTCCTCTACATTTATCAAGTTAGACCAAATCCAAACTTCCCTGACCTCTACTTCCTGAGCGCGTCGAGAGGCAAAGGAGGGTCTTTAATAACCAACCCACCCACTTCGAACAAGTTCTGAAAGGAGAGGTGGTTCTGGGCTTGCGGTCGGTGGGAGTAGGGCCGACACGTGGCCTTACGAGCCTCAAGTATCTCACACGTTCCGTAAAGCAGGTGACTCGGTGACTCAGCCCGATGGTCTTTCCTTTCTCTCCCTCTTTATTTTTATACCATCTTCTGCTAATCTTGACTCTATAATGTCTTGCAGATATTTTAAAGAAGAGGGAGAAACTCGAGTCCGGGGCTCTGACTCGGATAAGAGAGCTGAGGAAGCTGGGCGTGGAGGAACGGTCTTGGAAGTTGCTGCTACAACCCAAGCGCCTCCATCTTACAGGTCTAGATTCATTCGTCTCAGGTAACTCGTCCTCCTTTGCTTCGTTCTTTCGGTTCCATGTTCGCCTCCTCATTCTTCTTTATTCATCCTTGCAGACCTTCCCAAGGCCCGCCCCTTTCTGAGGCTTGTGCCTGACAGCATGGCCGAGTCCCGCCCTGCCTTGAAGCCGCTTTCCAAAGTGAAGGCCCCCCAAGATCGGCTCCGTTGTCCGGGTCTTAGCCCTCGAAGCAGCAGAAGACCGCGGCCAAGGCTAAGGAGAAGGTCATTCCATCCATTCCTGTACCTGTTGCCCCCCAAGTGGTCGTGCTCTCCGACCCTGACGAGAGGGCCGAGGAAACGGAGCCAACTCCTCCAATGACTCAGGCGGCTCTCGAGCCGAGACCTATTAAAGAGGAGGTTCTGAGGCCGAGAGAGGTCTCGCGCGAGGAATCCCCGAGAAGGGAGATGACTCAACAGGAGTCCCCCCCTCGCCAAGATCATCACGGGGTGATCCCTTGGGCGCTCGCCCACGGGGGCGAAAAAGACTTCGCCAGTTATTACAATGCTCCGACTGCCCAGACCCTCGGACATACGGCGAGGTTGCTTTTTGAGGTAAACTCCTCTCCAATCCTGTATCGTTTTCGACTAAATTTTACCGCATAGCTCACTGTCTCTTTATCGCAGCTGGCACCTTGCCTCGTCAAAGCAAGCTCGGAGCTGACTGCCGCCCAGAAACTCGCATCCGAGACAGAGACTGCTAGGAGAATCGCTGCCGAGGCTGAAGGTCGCAAAGAGGTCGCTGAGAGCCGGATTAACATCATGATCGGTGATTTATCGATCGCTCGGAAGGCGGCCGAGGATGCCTGTGCAGCTCTTGAAGGAGTTAAGGCCGATAATGCTCGCCTGACTTTGCTCCTACAGGAGGCTGAGGAGAGGCAGCGGCACCTTCTTCGAATTCACGGTGGGTGTGAGAGTACTCTTACTCGGGCAAAGGCCGAGGCCGCCGGCCTCGTCCAGGAAGCTCAAGAAGAGGTGTGCCGAGCCAAAGAGGAACGAGAGTGAGCCGTATACGCCTTCCTCGAATCTTTCGAGTTCGAAGAGGAGAGGGACCGCCTTTATCAAGGTGGTTACAAGGCCTGCGTCTTGGAGATGAGGGCGACCTTCCTCGATCTCGACCTCTCCGCCTTTGAAGTTGACAGTCCGTCTGCCGAGGCTGCTAAGGGCGAAGCCGCCGAAGGAGATGCTGCTCCTGAAGAAGCCGGTCCTTCGGGCGCCATATAGGGGATGAATTCCGACCGAATGGGGCAGTCGGATATTATACTTTCTTTTGTTATTTTTTTTTTTGTAACCCGACATTGAGTACTTGGACGAAATAGAACTTTTCATTGAGTCGACTTCAATTACAGTACTTTCTATTATATCCTACGGGTAATAAATCTTGAGATACTCAGCATTCCAAGGATGAGGCAACAGTTGTCCATTTAGGTCTTCCAGCCGATAGGTTCCCGGGCGGATGGTGCATGAGACGACGTAGGGACCTTCCCAATTGGGTCCTAGTGTGCCCGACCCAATTTTCTTAGTATTTGGAAATATCTTTCGGAGGACCATATCCCCGGCTCGGAATCGTCTGACTTTAACTCGACGATTGTAAAATCGAGACACCTGTCTTTGTCGAGCCATCATCCTCAATCGAGCCCTTTCTCTTTTCTCTTCCAACGAATCGAGCTCGAATGAAAGGAGTTCGCCATTCTCTTATCCACTGTACAAGTTGACTCGAGCAGAGCCAACGCTGATCTCAACTGGTGTGACTACTTTCGCGCCGTAACATAGAAAAAAAGGGGTTTCTCCCTTGGCAGTCCGTGTTGTGGTCCGATAAGCCCACAGTATATTTGGAAGTTCCTCAGCCCACTCTCCTTTTGCTTCATTGAGCCTCGTTCGGAGGTGCCGCTTTATAATTTTGTTGACCGCCTCGACCTATCCATTCGTCTGAGGATGATGAGGCGAGGCGTATACGTTTCGAATCCCGAGATTGCTGCACATCTCCCGAAATTGTTTATTATCGAACTGCCTTCCGTTGTCGGTAATGATAGTCCGAGGTATCCCGAACCGACAGACGATATTCTTCTAAACGAAGCTTGTGATCCTTTGCTCGGTGATTTTCGCCAATGGCTCTGCTTCAGCCCACTTCGTGAAGTAGTCCACCGCAACCACAGTGAATTTAGTCTGACCCTTCCCCAGAGGAAAGGGCCCGATGATGTCGATCCCCCACTGCGCAAAGGGCCATGGTCCCGACATCGGAATCAATTCCTCAGGAGGTTGTCTCGGAATTACTGCAAACCGCTGACACTTGTTACATCTTTGAACGAATCGCTTAGAATCATGTCGTATAGTCGGCCAGTAATACCCCTGCTGCAACACTTTGTTGGCGAACGAGCGTCCTCCTGAATGGTTTCCACATATCCATTCATGTATCTCCCGTAAGATATAATCAGCTTCTTGGGAGTCGACGCACCTTAGTAGAGGAGCATGAAAGCCTTTTTTGTATACAATCTCATTCAAGATGGTGTAGCGCGAGGCTCGAACCTTTAACCGCCGCGCCTCGGCGCGATCTTCTAACAGTTCTCCATCGTTGAGATAGCGGACGAGTGGGTCAAACCAAGCAGTCGCTGAGTTGATAGGAAGTAAGGCCGAGACTATCGGCTCATCTACACTCGGTTCAGGGACGTATTCAATCAGAACTGACCGAGGTATGTCTTCCTCGTCAGCTGAGGTGAGCTTTGCTAACAAGTCGACTTTGGCTTTGGCATTGTCGGTCCTGGGTATTCGAATTACTTCACACTTCTGGAATCCACCGATCAATTCTTTAGCCTTTTCTATGTACGCTTTCAGTTGTTCTTTCCGAGTTTGATAAACACCGAAAACCTAGTTAACGACCAATTGCGAGTCGCTAAAAACATTCAGATGAGTCGCACCTAGACTCGCGGCGAGTCTAAGGCCGAGTAATAAGGTTCCATACTCTGCTATATTGTTGGACGCCTGAAAGCCAAGTCGCAAGGCATACTGCATACAGGTTTGATCGGGAGTTTATAATACTACTCCTGCCCCGCTTGCCTTGGAATTGGATGAACCATCGACAAATAGCTTCCAGGGTGCTGACCCGAGAGAGGAAGAAGCCCCAGGTACAAAAATTCTCTCCGAATCAGGTATATCGTCACGATTAGGAGCCACTTCGACAAGAAAATTGGCGACGGCCTGTCCTTTTATGGCTGTCCTCGACCTGTAATGTATGTCAAATTCGTTCAACTCGACTGCCCACTTTGTAAGTCGGCCAAAAGCCTCCGGCTTTTGGAGAATCTGGCGAAGTGGTAAGTCGGTCACGACGACAATGGTATGTGCCTGAAAGTATGGCCGGAGGCATCGTGATGATACCACCAGAGTTAAGACTACTTTCTTGAGCTGAGGATACCTCGTCTCAACTGGTAGTAAGGCTTTGCTGACTTAGTACACTGGTAGCTGCTTCCCTTGACTCTCTCGTATTAAGGCCGAGCTGACTGCGGCATCAGATACGGCCAGATATAATAATAACGTTTCACCTGACTCGGGCTTAGATAGCAGCGGTGGGGATCCGATGTAAGCCTTCAGATCTTGAAATGCCTTCTCACATTCGTCCGTCCACTCCATCGTCTGTCACCCCTTCAATTGCTTGAAAAACGGGAGACATTTTTTTGTGGCTCGAGATAGGAAACGATTAAGCGCGGCCACTCTTCCTGTCAATCTTTGAATGTCTTTGATTATTTTAGGAGACTCCATTTCAAGTAAAGCTTTGATTTTCTCAGGATTCGCTTCGATTTCTCGCTGGCTAACGAGGAAATCGAGAAATTTTCCCAAGCTTACACCAAACACGCACTTGCTGGGATTCAACTTCATTTTATATTTACGTAAAGTCAAGAATATTTCTTCCAAGTCCACCACATGGTCGGCCGCTCGTTTACTTTTAACGAGCATATCGTCAATATAAACTTCCATCGTTCGACCAATCTGCCGAGCGAACATTTTGCTCATTAACCTCTGATACGTTGCTCCGGCGTTCTTTAATCCAAATGGCATCACTCGGTAACAGTAAAGGACAAAGGCAATTTTTTATTTATCATTCTCGTACATTACAATTTGATTGTAGCCTGAATAGGCATCCATAAAACTTAGCAATTCATGACCCACGGTACTGTCTACCAGCTGATCAATGAGAGGAAGAGGGAAGCTATCCTTAGGGCAGGCTTTGTTCAAATTTGTATAGTCTATACAGACTCACCACTTCCTATTGGCTTTCTTTACGAGTACGACATTGGCTATCCATTCTGGATAGTATATCTCTTCGATGAATTTGGCTTTAAGGAGCTTGCCGACTTCCTCTTCAATGATAGCGTACATTTTCGGGCCGAGAGGGCGACGCTTCTGTCGGATGGGTCTATAAGTTGGGTCGATGTTGAGTCGGTGTGTTATAATCGAGGGATCGATCCCAGGCATGTCTTCGTGGCTCCAAGCGAAGATATCGGCATACCGTCGAAGCAAAGTGATCATTCATTCCTTAAGAGGTGGACTCAGGGATGAACTGATTTGGACTACTTTCGACATGCCTGTCTCGGTTAACGGCTCCGAGACGAGTTCTTCCATCGGCTGCCCCCATTCATGAGATCCGATACGGGGGTCCAGCGATTCAATTATCGACACTTCAGTCGACGCCTTGACTACGGTGGCATAGCATTTTCGAGAATCATGTTGATCTCCTTTCACAATTCCTACTCCCGACTCGATCAAAAATTTCATGGAAAGGTGGTAAGTAGATACCACTCTTGAAGGAGGCTTAGAGATGGTCGGCCGAGTATAGCGTTATACACCGACGGTTGGTCCACGACCAGGAAGTCGACCATAGCAGTCATTTGATGAGGCGCGGTTCCAGCGGTAAGTGGCAGTGAAACGATTTCCTCAGGAAGTACCTGTCCACCCGAGAACCCGATGAGTGGGGTTCGGATAGGTCGTAGTACTGACCGACCTATGCTCATTTTGTCGAACGCTTGGGTAAACAGGACGTCCACTGATGATCCTGTATCCACTAGTATTCGGAATACTTTTCTATTGGCGATGGTAAGGGTAACCACAAGTGCATCGTCATGAGGATGATGAATGCCTCGAGCATCTTTCTCAGTGAACGAGATACAATATTTTTCTCTTTTTTTCTCCTTGGGAGGCCGAGACAATAGAAGAACCTCGGACTCTGGGCGATCGAGGCTTCTAGCGTGGTTTCTTCGGGCGTTATTTGAGTCCCCACTGCCTTGGTGCCCTCCAACAATCGTTCGGATTTCTTCTTGGGGCCGCTCTTCACTCGGTCCTGCTGGAGCGCCGGACCCTTCTGTATGTTGTCTTAGTCGGCCTTCTTTAATTAGCCGCTCGATCTCGTCTTTCAAGTGATAACAATCACTTATGTTGTGACCATGGTCACGATGATAGTAGCAATACTTGTTCTTATTCCGACGATTCAGATTTTCTCAGAGTTTTCGGGGCCAATTGACGAAGCCTTCGCTCTTGATCTCCATTAATACTTGTTCATGAGATTTGTTTAGGGGGGTGTATGTAAAAAATCTTTTGTCTGGTCGCTTTCCTGGACTATCGTCGTCTCGCGCCCGGTCTTCTTTTCGCTTTTTTCCTCTGGCTGAGTCGGCTTCTTTCTTGGCCGACTCTTTAGCCGATGGTTTTACGTTCTAGACCTTCTCCCATAGGAGTCGCGTCTCTTCTGCATTAGCGTATTTGTCCGACCGAACCATAAACTCGCCCAGAGTATCGGGCGAATTCTTATCCAGTGACGCCAAAAAAGGTTTATCTCTCACCCCTTGCATAAGAGCGTTGAGAGCTGTCTCCTCAGAATGCTTTCGAACCTACAAAGACTTGAAGTTGAAGCGTTTGATATAGTCTTTCAATAGTTCTCCTTCCCTCTGAACTATGTTGCTCAGATGTGCGGGCGGTTTTAATTTCTTCTTTCCGCCGATAAAATTACTGAGAAATGCGCCATTGAGTTTGGCGAACGACTTAATCGACTTGGGTTTTAATTGCTTAAACCAAAGTCGGGCTACATCGGTCAGGGTTAGAGAGAAGGCTCGACACATAACAGCATCCAAGGCGTCGTGCAACTCCATATAGGTCTTGAAGCATTCAAGATGATCTGTCAGATCAGTTTTTCCAGAGAAATGAGTTATCTAAGGTAAGGGGAACCTCTCCGGCAACCGAGACCGCATTACTTCGTCCACAAATGGAGAAGCTTTTTCTTCGGATTTGGTCGGATTTGAGTTCCGACCGTGCTTTATATCCGCCATCTCCTTTTCCATCTTCTCTGGGACCTCGTTCTTGAAGTCTTGTATATCGACTTTCTAGGGTTCAGTGCTCTCCGCCGTTTCTTCTAAAGGGAGCCGACTTCATCTCCTCTGATCTATTCTATATCTTAGATCATAGGGAGGCAAAACGGCCGTTGCTGAACAGGCCGACGCTGGGTGACTCGATCCTTGATGTTGACTCGGTCCTTGGGGTTGACTCGGTTGTCGGGGCGACTGTGGCACAGCGGGCTGCGCTATAGACGCTGGTGGGAGAACCTGTGCCGACTCATGACGCTGTATCTGCTAGTTACACATTTGTTCCAGTATGTGTTTCATGACAGCCATCTCGGAACACATTTCTTGGACCTCGCGATCCAAGTGCGCGTTCTCTTGATTAGGCTGGCTTGTAGTCGCAGGCAGTGCCATCGAGGAAGCTCCCTGAGCTGTGCTAGCAGCGGCCTCCCCCGCTTCATTTGGTTCCGTCCTTCTGGTTCTTGCCATTTAGCAAATTAGAGAAAATGGCTTTTTGTCCGCTTTCCACAGACAGCGTCAAACTGTTGCTGTGTTTTTATGAGACGGCTTCCCTAAGACGGACCTTCCTCCACTTGCACAATCAACAATGTCAAGGTGACCCTGGCTAAACTGTTGCTGTGTTTTTATGGGACGGCTTCCCTAAGACGGACCTTCCTCCACCTGCACAATCAACAATGTCAAGGTGACCCTGGCTAGAGCCGGGGAACCTCCGATGCTTAAGTCAATCGTCTGATCAGTAGCAAAGGGCTTATCTCAGTTCAGTACTGCGTACCTTCTTCCGTCTCAAGCTTGGAGATTTATACGGTTGCGAATACTCATCCTTCGAGGATTCTCCTCCTGATTATCTGGAGATTTAATTATTTCCACAAATTGCTCTCAATCTCGAGAATCTTAGGATTGGATACCCGTATTCCTGAATTTCTGGAGCAGTATCTGTTCTCATTCCGCCACTCGCTGTCTTGGCCAGGTCGTTACCGACTCTGGGAGAGTCTCGGCCGACGCAGGAGGGTGGGTTCTCGGCCTTTCCACGGACGGAATAATCTCGATGTCTATCCGTCATTCCTTGTTCCGTGACCGACAGAACCAACTCGTTGAGTCGGTCTTGTTCTATCAGCTGAGTGGCTTGAACACGCTCGGCCTTTAGTGGGCTTTTGCAGACGAGGTTATAACTCTGACAGAATGACTTTAATCGTCCCTTGCTTATGCCTCCTGGCCTATCCTCTGTTCCATCGGTGTTGGCTCGGACTCTTCAGGCAGTGTCAGCAGAGCCGACCTACTTAAATCCGAGTCTCCGAACTTAACAAATTTCTCCCCAACACCAGCCGTCCTTAACAGCCATATGTTACACTCATCCATGCAACACACATGTGGGGGCCATCACATGTAGCGATCAACAACGTGCAAAGGTAGTAGATTGAATTCCAGCAAAACAAAGAGTAGCATAGTAGGTTGATACTTAATTGATTTTTCTTTTGTAAGGTGCTAACCGTTTGAATATTTGTAGTTTCTTTATATTTTCTTCTTTTTAAAAAAGTGGGAATACAACATGAGTTGCTGCCTACTGGTAGAGGTGGGCAAAATAGATCCGATCCGGTGGATCCGGCCCGATCAGACCCGATCAGATCCGATCCTACTCGATCCGATGGTCTGGATCGGTCAGGATCTGTTTGGGTAATTCAGATCCGAACAAATTTCGGCTCGAATTCGGATCTTGCTGGATCCGGACCGATGACCCGACCCGATTCGAAAACGGGTATATATAAAAGCTTTTTTTTTTACCCTAACCTAAATCGTTCTCTCTTGCTCTCTCTCTCTCTCTCAACGCTCTAACCCTGCCGTCCACCGATTCCCTCTCCCAAACCCTCAACTCCAACCCCCGCCATCCACTGATTCTCTCTCCCAAACCCTCAACTCCAACCTCCTGCCGTCTGCCAATTCCCTCTCCCAAACCCTCAACTCCAACCCCCGTCTCTCTCTCTCTCTCTCTCTCTCTCTCTCTCTCTCTCTCTCTAAGCTCTGACCCCCCGCCTCCTATGTCGATGCGTGTAAGGTGTAATGCCGTTTGGAAGGTGACTCCGCACCGGCCAACTAGCTGGTGTCAAAGCTCTCTGGCCCACCATGATGTATTTTTAAATCCACACCGTTCAAAGCTCTCACTCATCAAGTATCTGGCTCCCGTTCTCTCTCTATCTCTCGTTCTCTCAAGTGCAAAAAGTGGAGAGTTAGAGCTTCCAATTTTGGGAGTTTTAGGGCCACAAATTTAGGGTTTTTATAGTTATGGAATCCATCATTCAATAGTGATTTTAGGGTTTTGAGAGAGTGATTTTAGGGCCACAGATTTAGGGTTTTGAGATAGAATTTAGGGTTTAGGGATTTTAGTCGGACTCGGATTGGATTTGCTTATACACATTTCGAATCTGTTCGAGTTAGGTGACCCGGACTCGGTCCCGGATCTGATCGAGTTCGGGTCAGGTTATCCAGATTTCGGATCTGGTCGAGTTAGACTCAATCCGACCTGACTCGGTCCGATGCCCAGCTCTACCTACTGGTAGTTTTGAAATTTATTATTATTATTATATTGAAAAGAGAGGGGATACGGTGGAATCGTGAAATTACGTACATGCGGACGTGAGTTGTATCCTTGGGTGCTGTTGTAATTAGGACATTAACTTGAATGAGGTCACAAATATAAACGGTCGGTGTGGCCATTCAAACGAACCGTCCATCCAGTAACCTATATAAATTTCAATTTCTCCCTTCTCATCAGAGATCCATGCCAGCCCACTGTCAAGGGTTAAATATTGCATATAAGACCTCAGTTATTGCCTAGATTTAAGAACATGGTACGGTTTAACGGTCCAATTTAATCGTTTTTGTGATGTAGGGTGTATTTACTAGTTTGGATTGAAGTAGGATACTAAAAGTATGGATTTAATACTCATGAGTCACCAAGGTAAGAGATAGACTTTAGGAGACTAATATCGATGGATTTACATACCAGAAATCCAAGAAAATTAAGAAACTGAAGCTCAAGTGGCCTGAAAGTCAGTAAGAATATAAGATCACAGGGTTTCTATCATCTGTTCAGTTTGAAACTTTATAAATGGCTTAAAAACCATAAATGAACCGTACATATAAAATTTGACCCATCTGATCCTTGTGTAAGTGGCCCAAAGTACAGATCATCCTATGAAACTCCAATTTGGGGCCCACATGATACCCGAATATGCTCTAAATTTGTTCTCAACTTTCAAATTAAGTGAAAAAATGAATGGACGGAGCAGATTTCTCACGAACATCTCCGTGGGACATACATGTACAACACGTGTGCGACGTGCACCGATACACCTAAAGTCATGTTCTCAATTTCAAAAAAAAAACTTCCAGCGGATGGACGCTGGCTCGCCGGTTTCGTGTAGTGGGGCCCACCCCTCATCCAAATAATCAATCTGAACCGTACATTGTATAAATAGAAGGGGTATTAATCTCACCTAGGTGATCTTTTGAAACCATACAATCTACGGAAAAATCCTATCTGTTGAACACTGGATGGACGGCGGAGTAGAAGATCGTGTGGACCACACAGATTTCTTTCCAGAACCATTCATTCCAAACGATTTTCCTATGATACTTCAATGGACGGCATGGATTTTCCACCTGACATCAATCAGTGGGCCACCAAACATCACAGCGCCGCTTATGGCTGTTAGAGTCTAGTTAGGCATGGTAACTATGCATGTATAGAGCCCTCTTATGGCTGCATCTCAGCCTATTGTTTATCATTTTATGGGCATCCCAGACAACATATTTTCAAATGTTTCTTCATTTCAAAGAAATAATTCCGAACAAGTTTTGCAGCAAACATATGCTAAGCTTTTCCCATCAAAACTACATATTTTTTGAACTACTAAAAATGCATTCTTAAGAAATGTGTACCAACAGAGCTTATGCATTTCTTTAGGTTCTGTTTGGGCATGGGATCCCACCGAATTGGCATTTAGTTATAATCATGATCTTAGTTCTCAGTATCAAATTTTTGTGCGTCAATAAGCTCTTTCCTCTACTTAATTGCAATTTCAGATATTTTTTATTTTTTAAAAAATGGATTTTATGAAACCGCCATTAGACAAAACCACCCAAAAATTAAAAAATAAAAATAAAAAAACTTTAGATGTCAGCATCCACATTTTAAGAGAGTCTCTTTATTTTACCACTTTGCATCAGAATCAAGTTATGGCTGCTAGCCATGGTGTGCTGTAACAGCCGATAGGGGGTTGTAAAAGCTATTACATAAGAGTAATGGTGACAACCGTTATATATAACAGGGTCATAATGACCCAAATGACCTCCCTGGTAAAGATGTAACAGCTCGGTAAAAGTTTGTTACAGGATTGATAAAGATTTTTAGGTATTTTTTCAATATATATATAGCTTTCCTAAACAACTAATGTAATTGAAGTCGATAATGGATTAAAATAAACTTGAAATAAATTTTCATTCAAACCAAATATCAATAAATTGTTCAACATTCAAATCAAATACTTGAATCAAATAAAACTAAAATGTCGGTAAAGACTTATATCCGATCAAGTAAGACCTAAACTTATCTAAGGCGAATACTACAATTATGAGTTCATTTTTCGTAGTAGAGTAGTTTACTTGAGCAGGATTTCGAGTTCTACTCACACAATAAATGACACAAGGTTTCTTCTTTTCTCAGATCTAACATCACCCCAATGGCATAATCACTTGTGTCGCATATATTTTCAAAAGATACACTCCAATTGGGTAGTTGCATGATAGAAGCACTCGTCAACATACTTTTGAGATTAGTGAAAGTTTGTTGATATTGCTTACTTCGCTTGAAGAGAGTTTTCTTTTGAAGAAGATTGCAAAATTGACAAGAAATGAAACTAAAGTCCTTTATAAATCTTTGATAGAATTTGGAGTGTCCTAAAAAGAATTACACATCACATATGCTTTTAAGTAGTGGTAGGTTAAAGATTAAGTCAATTTTGGTTTTATTCATCTCAATTCCATTGGACAATATGATGTGTCCAATGAGTATTCCCTTTTGAACCATAAAATGACATTTGTATCTATTCGGCATAAAGTTCTTTTCTTTACATCTCTTCAACACTAATTTCAAATGCTTAAGGCACTCATTGAAGGAAGAACCAAAGACAGAAAAGTCATAGATGAATACCTCTAAAAAATGTCTTGATGTAGAGCAAGGCACGGACAGTTTCATGGCCAAGATAGATTAGAAAATGCCCAATTGGAAGTGAAGGTGATCTAAACCATCAAAACTTAAAATGAACGTATCTCACAAACCAAAATGAGCTATTAGATATACCAGATATAATTTTGGGGTAGGATGAGCTTCTTTAGCTACCCAACCCACTATGCTAGGTTGCCCATGCTGAATTTGTGAAATACCATTAGATCGACGATTGACAAATAGGACACTTACTATTTTTGGCCGAAAACCATACACACTAGTAGGAATTACGACCGTCTATAAATAATAAGTTGCGAATTATAAGAGTTTTAGTTGTAGTTTGATTCCAAAACTTCTTCCATAGCTTAGTATCCATATTTAAAGGGGTGTAAAAGAATTTTCTAGAATTTATTTTCTATTAAACTTCCTTGTTTTTTCCTCATTGATTTGAGAAGCTTTGTGGATTTGAATCTAGAGAAGCTTTATGGATTTGAAGTAATTGTCCTTGAGGAAGACGCTGATCGACCTCATCACATTTATCCCTGCGTCATGTCTCACCATGTTAGAAAAATATTCAACATGTATCGTTGAAATAATTGATTGTGAGTTTTTCTTTTTCTCTGATTTCAATTGTATATACTGAAAAGTTATTTCTTATGAAACTCAAAGTGCAACCCACTTTCGAATGGAAAACCCCACTCTCTGATTATCACCTAATCATTATAGAATTCTTTTTAGATTTTAGTCATATACATTTATATTCGACGGAAATAAATTACTTGGGCCCAAAGTTGATCGATTTGAATCAAGTTGATATATCAATTCTAGCACAGACTAGACATGACATGCACCAAACCTAGTGCCAACAAATTTACTCGAACTCCAGTTGCAACCCTACTCACTATAAATATGGACGGTCCCAGCCGCATTGTTATATCGCAAGTGATAAGAAAGAAATTGTTTCCAAGAGCATGCAAAAGCCACACGCAATCTTCCTCCCATGTCCTGCCCAAGGCCATATCATGCCCATGATGCACCTTGCCAAGATACTCCACCCAAGAGGCTTCCACATCACCTTCGCCCTCACCGAGTTCAACCATCTACGTCTCATCCGGACCGGTGCCATCGATCCGACAGTTGAGATTGAAGGGTTCTGTTTTGAGGCCATCCCTGATGGCCTACAGCAGCCTGAGGATGCAAATGCATTGCCAGACAGTACGGAATCCACCATGTCAATATTCAAACACGGTTTGGCTCATCTAAGGGAACTTATACGGAGAATTAATGGGGACTCTCAGGGTGGCCCACCAGTGAGTTGCATGATGAGAGATGCATTCATGAGTGTTGCTCAGCCAATCGGAGACGAGTTTGGGATCCCTGATGTAGCATTTTGGCCCATGTGTGGTGGCAGTTTCATGGGATTCTTCCATATTGATGAGCTCATACAACGAGGGTACCTCTTCAAAGGTAACATCTTCATCCGTATCTCTTCAGGACTTGTTTGGGAGCTTTAAAAATAAAAGAAGAGTCTCTTACTCTTTCGAAAGTTGTTCTCCAAAAAGAAAGCATTTGGAGAGGTTAGAAGAAAAAGATGACTTTGGAAAAAAAAAAAAAAAAAACTTCTTCCTAGAGAGTGATCTCCCGTCAAGAAAAATTTTTCTGGGAAAGTAATTTCTAAGCTCCCAAACAGGCTCGTATTGTAGTTTCCTCCACATAGGATATACACGGGGTTTTTGAGTTTTTCATTTTGTACCAAAGACATGTCCAAGTGATTCAGACCATTAGTTTGAATTGCCCCACTGGATAACTATGCCCCAAGTTCTCAAGACTGGAAGATCATGTAACCATATGTTTGTAATTAGAAGTTTCAGGCCATAAATTGAAATGATTTGATTGTCATTTTCAGGATAACACAGTCCATCCATGTGGGTCCAAACTACCAATGATCTGGATTAATGTAACAATGACCGAAGTTGTAAAAATTGAAAACAAAGCCTAAGCCACGGATCTAAACACATAATCAAAATGTGAGTGGTCTGTTCTTGCACCAGGCTCATGTTGGCTTGGTTGACTTTAAAGCCCTCTGTGGGTTAGTCGGGTCCTAGAGCAGGCTGATCCTGTCTAGGTCATTCCTTTAAATATTCCTTCTCTGATGATCCTAGCCAATTTGCGAGGGGCAATATCGGATGGTTGGGAATGCCTGATGGAGGAATTTGTGGTATTCGCCAACCACTGAGTCCTAATGCAACTATGTTCATGTTTATATAAATTATTATTTTTTAATACTTCAGCAGTGTATGCATTCTGTTTTAGCCATTTTACTATTTCATAGCCATTACCATTTCTTAACTTTAATCCGCTGTTAGATAATCTTAATGCCACTTTTTTTATCTAATTACCCATAGATGCGAACTGTTTAACCAACGGATATCTCGACACTTGCATCGACTGGATTCCAGCAATGCCGGGCATCCGTCTTAAGGATCTTCTAACTAGCATCAGAACAGTGGACCCCAATGATATCTTGCTCGACTTCTCCATAAAGGCGGCTCGGACTTTATTGAAGGCTTCAGCAATCATTCTCAATACATTTGATGACTTGGATCATGAGATAATTGAAGCTGTCAATCATAAATTTAAGCTACAGAGAACTTACACTTTAGGTCCTTTATTCGCACTCTGTAATCAGATTCCAAATGACAATTTGAACTCCGTAAAGTCAAATTTTTGGAAAGAAGAGATGGAATGCATAGAGTGGTTAGACAAGAGAGGTGATGATACAGTTGTTTATGTGAATTTTGGTAGCCTTGCGGTTCTGACACCAGAGCAGATGAAAGAGTTCGCATGGGGGCTGGCGAATAGCAACCATCCATTCATGTGGGTCATCCGGCCAGATCTTGTATCTGGGGGATCAGCTATTTTGGAGCGAGAGTTCCTGGAGGAAACAAAAGGAAGGGGTTTGCTAGCGGGTTGGTGTGCACAGAAACAAGTGCTGGATCATCCTTCAGTGGGCGGGTTTCTAACACAATGGACGGAATTCGACCTTGGAGAGCATTCATAGCGGTGTTCCAATGCTGTGTTGGCCTTTCTTTGGGGATCAACAAATGAATTGCCGCTTCGCATGCACCGTTTGGGGGAATGGAATGGAGATTGATAGTGATGTGAAGAGAGAGAGAGAGAGAGAGAGAGAGAGAGAGAGAGAGAGAGAGAGAGAGAGAGAGAGAGAGAGAGAGAGAGAGTGTGTGTGTGGAGGGTGCCATTAAGGAATTGATGGAAGGAGAGAAAGGGAAGGAGATGAGAAAGAATGCAATGAAATGGAAGGAGAAAGCTAGAAAAGCTGTTGAAGTTGGAGGGCCTTCTTACATTAGCTTTGATAGATTGGTGAATGATTTGTTGGTTATGAAACGTTAGCTATTTGCTTTTTTCTTTTTAATGGAATGTTTAATGTGTGTGGCCCACCTTTTAGAACCACGATCTACATCGAATAAAGCTATGCGCTAAGAAAAATCACTTGGGCATGTGTTTCTCTATGCTTTTTATGAGAGATTTGCTGCTAGTAGCCGGTGTTCAAGGAGGCTGCCTCTCTTTCTGATGTATATGTTGTTGTGCATAGCCACCACAAATCGCAAATGTTAGGTGCGGAAGCAACCTTAGAATGAATCAAACAAGTTATAAAGAAATGAAAAGCAACCTTAGGATGAATCAAACAAGTAAGAGACAAATAGCAATTTCAAACAATCACAAAGAACACAAAAGTTTTTTATGAAAAAAATTCTTTCGGAAAAAACCACGGCACCAAGTGATAACGATTGAATCCATTATGAATAGAATTTTACAAAAGATAGACAGCTTACAGTTTCGACTCCTATCAATGATCAGCCATGTTCGATGGAATCAAACATGCTGAAGAAGTGTTCAGTGAGTAAATTGGTTTTTCTGAATTATCCCAATCAATTGAGCCCTAATGTTCGATCAATTAAACATGTCTAAAATTATCTAAGAGATCATACTGAAAAATTCAGGATTTTCTCCTTCCAATCAAAGCTGCCATCGATTGATTGAAATTCCTGTATTTGCACCAGATTGAAGGTGCCCTAATCAACAAATGTGTGCCCCACCTTATGAACAGGCAAGTCCAACAATTGTGCATGCGGATGTTAATGGTAGAGCTAATCTGGTAAATGGCCCTGATTTTGCACATGTGTACCACATTGTGCATCTGCACTTAGCAATTCCTGCCCCTAAGGGTTTGTAAAACACTGCCCGCTCGCGTCCGAGTTGAATTTCAGGCCCGTTCTGAACAATAACACACTGGGCATGTGACTGAATTTAGGCTTCGATGATGAACCTGATAATGTTTCAGGCCAAAAGTAGACTTGGCTTATATGGGCCTACAACAAATACAACCATGGCCTTACATCCTATCATCCTACCGTGTCTGGTCCGTGCTACTACGCTAGACACGGACCTACCTACCCATGGCTATCCATAATGCCCAGATTATCAAGGACCAAAAACCCTCCACAGCACCGGTTTTACTATCACACCAACACAACAACACCCTATCTCCATGGGACCCACCATGTTGTGTGGCTGTCATCCAATCCATCCATCAGGTGCATCACTCTATATTAGGCGATGGAACCAAAATTTTTGACTGATCCACTACTCAGGTGCGCCACACCACTGGGAACAATGGAGGATGTAACGCCAACCTTTTAAGTTTTGATGACCTACCCTAAATAGAACTTCCCACCTATGATGGTTCCCACATTGAATAGGTTTTTAGGGCGACCTTCAAACGGATGGTTAAATCTTAAAGCAAAGACACAAATTGGATGGCTAAGATCGAGTGGTCAAAACTGATTATTTCTCAAAAGCCAAACATTAGGAGCGGTAGGCAGTTGGCCAGTGCTTAGGTCGCATAACCTACCTCCGATAGGTTATCATAAGATCGAGAGAATAAGCCTCTCTCCCCCAAAATTTTACATTTTTGGCGGAAGCGGATTGGCTGGTGTACCACATACCACCAATGTGGCTGGTGTACCACACACCACCAATGTGTTGAAGTCACCAAATTCTGTGGTCCCATCATGAGATATGAGTTATATCCAAACCGTCCGTCCACTTAGTGAGCTCGTCATAAGGCTTTAGCCGAAAAATAAAATAGATCTAAAAATCAATTTGACCACACTGTGAAAAGAAGGGGGATTGAACGCCTGCCATTGAAACCCTTTTCGGGATCACAGAAATTTTGGATCAGTATGATATTTGATTTTTCTGTTAATCCAGATCTGTGTGATCTTATGAACAGATTGGATGGAAAGTAAACATTACGTCGGCCCTACAAATGTTTTAATGGTGAGAATTATTTTCCAACTGCTATTTGTGGTGTGGTCCACTTGAGCCTTGGAAATCACTCATTTTTTAAATCAAGACCTATAATTATCTCTCCAAATGGATTAATAGTGTAGATATGATAAATACAACATTGTACGGCCCAAGTAGCTTTGATCTCCTTTGAACCGTTCGCACAACTCGAACCTCGAGGAGTGTCAGAGCTCATCTTCGCACCACACGTATCTACACCAGCTAGGTTTGTGGTGCGTGGTATACCAGCCAATTCGCTTCCATTTTAGGCCCATAGACTATAGAGTTTGCAAAAGTGTGGTGAGTTACTAGGGGAGAGAGGCATTGGAGGTGAAAGAGAGATGCAAAGGGTGCAGAGGGACCAATTCCTCTCATCATATAGAACAGAATACAAGGTTGCCCCATTACAAACCTTGACGATCTGAGCGAAGCTTAACAGGCTTTCAGACATGTAGTCCCAGCGCAGTCTAATTTAAAAAAAGAACTGTAATTTTAAGCTCAAACCCACTAGAACCCATGTTCGGCCCAAGTTGGACTGGCCTATTGCCACCCTTGCCTTTTATGGTCATGGTCAACTTAATAATAGACTTGATGACGGACCTTTAAAGTAGCCTGGGCTTATCTGGGCCTACAACAAATCCAACCATGGCCTTACATCCTATCGCGTCTGGTCCATGCTACTACACGAGAAACGGACGTACCTCCCCATGGCTATTCATAATGCCCAGATTATTAAGGACCAAAAATCCTCTATAGCACCGGTCTTACTATCACACCAACCTAACAACACCCCATCCTTCAATTACATTGAATATCACTTCAATTGCGGTAAAGGTATCTCTCATTTGTAGTCGAATTTTCTCAAAAATCATCCAAAGTCTTTGTTTTATTCAAGTCGAACTGAACCCTCTTTCAGCCGCACCAAAATGTTGAACCAAATTAAGTTCAGTTGCAGCCAAGTTTTTTACTAGACTGTTTTTGGCACATTCAATCAAACTGAATCAATCTCAAGTGGAGTTGAACAATTTATCATTTCTATTATTAGACTCTGTGATTTTTTAGTTTTTTCTCTTTCTAATTGGCACTTGGTTTTTAGAATCTTTAACCCTTAAATTTTTAAATATTAACTTCCAAATCTCTCATTCTTCACTCGGTCAATCTTCAAGCATTAAATCATCACTTTAATCATCATTTTTATCCTAACTGTCTAAATTACTTCTCAATGTTCTCATAGAGAAAAAAAAAATGTAATTACACCAATTTAACACACCTATGTATATAAAACCAATGCGCAATAATATAAAATAAAAATAAAAAATAAAACTAAAAAAAAGTATGCAATATTTCATACTTAACACGATGTAGCATTGAAACTAATCTTCGTAACGAGACCGAACTACTCTTCGTAACGAGACCGTCGTCATATGAAGGATGATGACCATCTTAATGGACGATGATGATCACCTTGCGTAAGATGATAGTAGCATGACAACCTGCTGATTTAGCATAGCGAAGCAGCAGAGTAACAACATAACAACATGGTAGCATAGTATTGTAGTCATGTGGAATTTAGCATAGCGACATAGCAACAGACACATGAAGCAGCAGCATAGACGCATGCATTGAAAACATAGTCACGTAAAATTAGGCATAACAACATAGCAATGCAACCTTGTAGCAATGTAACAGCATAGCCATGTAGAATTTGAAATAGTGGTGTAATAGCATTGTAGCGTAGCTACCTAGCAAGCTTGTGAATAAGCATATTCTGTTCGGATCGTGAATTATGCTCTGAGTTTTGAGAACGGGATATGAGATGGTCTTATAATTGTTCCCCCAATCCATTAGTTATTGGATGGTCATATAACCGCTCCACCACTCTATTAGTTATTGGATGGTCATAGAATTACTCTACCACTCTTATTTATGGGCGATTATGAAGAAGTTAGGCCACTAAGTGGCGATGGTCCCTCATATCTCGTCTCGTGTTCATGGAGGCCCTCATATCACACCATGTGTCTGTGGTAATTATTGTCGGTTAGTTTCAGCCATGTAACATGAGGCCCATGACCACGGCCTATCAGCCATCGCTGTTCATTATTGTCTTAAATCAACCATTATGGGTATTATTAGCTATTGTTGGCCAAAAATCATTTGTTTTGCCCAATAGTTTGCCATCAACCGTTTCAACCATAGATTTCGTCATTTTAATGACTATAAATATTTTAATTAAGATATTGCTAACATGTGGTGTCTTTTGAACCGTTTGATCTAATGAAGTCAAATTATGTGTCAACAATGCCAAACCCAATTAGACGGGCCACAACAATGGAAATATCTAAACTTGTGCAAGTTCATGTACAATGGCTTGCCTGAGTTTTTGGAGACTGATTTTTTTTTTGTTTTCCCTTCCTCTTTTTTGGAAGCGACACCTGATGAACAGACTTGATAAACCCAAGCCTACGAACCAGGAGGGCCTTATAACATGGTAGAACCCAAAGATCACGCAAAACAGGTGTTGTATACTCCCATCCAAAACAACCTGCTTTTACAACTAGACATGGCAGACAAGGTGATCGTTCATCTGAGTGGATCTAGTGACAATGGATTAAAAACACGTTTTCAAGCTTTAAGTGTATTAGGTTGGTTGGTTAATTAATCAATTTTAGAAAAATAATTTTCCAAGCCACACCTCCATTTAGAGAGTCGCTCTGAGGATCACTCAGGCTAGGTAGGGACTATTGGATTAATTTCACAAACTGAGAGACACGTGGGTGGATCTTTCATGTGATCCACCCCATCCATTAGGTATGCTACATTATGCTAACCACTGAACCCAAAAATCATGATCATTCAAAGCACCATTAGGCCACACCATAGGAAACAGTTGAGATGCAATGCTTACAATAGTTTCGTCTAGGGCCCACTTTGGTGTTAACATGCCATCCAATCCATTCATATGATGTGAATTGTCAAATTAAAGATTTACCCCTAAAAACACACTATTCCATCACTTAAGTGGACCATATCACATGAATTTAGAAGTTTTTGTTTTTATAATTTTATACCACGGTCCATCCGAGTTTTGAATCAACTTGAATTTTGGTATCAAAGACCAAAAAAGACTTGGTCTACCTGATGGACCTTTGTGGATTCCATATACCTTAAATTCTTTACAATGCACTAGTCAAAGCAACCCAAGCACCCAACTCCACAGTATTCAAGAGCTTTCCTTAACTGTGTATGAAAGATGACTTCATGTGGCGCGTATCCCTGAAGGATAGCCAGCTGTGTTTGTATCGGGCTAAAAATTCAGGCTGATTCAACGCTTAAGTAGGCTGCAGCATGGAAAAGAGTTGAGGTAGGAACTCCCCCATTAAAATGGTTTATAGTGTGTGCGGTCCACCATGATTTTAATATTCCATCCAATCCACTCATCTGATGTGCTACACCAGGATCAGTGGATTCTAAAAATATATATATATGGACATTCCAAGAGTCATGTGGACCAAACCATGTGAATTTAAAAGTTTTAAACATGATTTTACATTTTGCCATATGATGTGGCCCAGCTAATATTTTATTAGACTGATAGTTAGGACCCATGGCGAAAATGTGATGCTGTGCCTGATGGACGGGTGGATCCAATGACTCATGCGATCAACCAATGCAGATTGATTGCGTGGTGACTTATGCCACCATGGACGACCTAGATGACTCAGTGTGGCAGGATTTATTGTGCCATGTGGAGATAGGACCCATCTCCTGCTGCTAGACTGACTTACCTGAGTGCTATGCAGAACAAAAATTCATGGGATCTGTTAGGGTACGACAAAAATGTAAGTGGAACTTCCTGATTTTTTCTCCTCCAGGGCCCCACATAATTTCTCAGCACGGCAACTTCCTGTGGCCAGGAGTCACTGGCAAGTCGCATCCGTGCCAGTAGGATACATGTGCAAGCAAGCTGTCCACGTGAGAGAGAGATAATATGCCGAGGATACATGCATGTGCAGGCAAGCTGTCCACGTGAGAGAGATAGTATTTTCTTTTTATTATTATTATTTACACACGCACACATACCCCACACACTGACACCGTAGTGGGCTTTCACCACCTATGGATACTCGAACCCTTGGCCAGGTGTTGAAACTCCCGAGAGACTATCACCCGAGCAAGAGCAAGGACCCCGGGGATACATGCATGTGCATGTGCAAGCAAGCTATCCACGTGAGAGAGATAGTATGCCGAGGATACATGCATGTGCAAGCAAGCTGTCCACGTGAGAGAGATAGTATGCTGAGGATACATGCATGTGCAAGTAGGTTGTCCACGTGAGAGAGAGAGTATGCCGAGGACGCTGAGAAAATATGACGTGTGTAGGTTTTCATCAATTATATTTATTTACAATCAAACGGTTGAGGGACAAATATGTTGTGTGTGAGAATTAATATAACAGTTAGATTCAAACTGATCAACTTTGACCCCAAGCATCAAAATAAATAAATATGTCCAATATAAATGTATATGGTCAGATTATGAGAAGATCGATCGCTTATTAAGTCATCTGCAAGCAGAATATAAATGCAAATCAAATAAAAGAAAAAACTCACAATGTATGAGCATATATTTGGATTACAAGTAAATATTATAATTAAGAATTACCGTTACTTAATTACTGCTACTCTTTTTTTTCTTTTTTTAAAGTTAGCTTGTTAGTACACACTCCACTGTTAGCCACCCTCACTGGCTAGGGAATCGATACCAAGACTTCAGTGTTGAAACGAGGGTATCTTTACTCAGTCTACCACTTGAGATATGAATTAGGGTGTTAACTGCTACTTTTAAGATAAACTAAGATAAAGTAAATTGCTAGACAAGTTTATTTGTTTTGTTGAATTATGAAGGTTTCTCTTCTATGTTACATTCCTCTGTTATTTATAAAGCTTTGTTGCAGTTGATTCTTCTATATCTTTCTTTCCTTACTGCAATGATCATAGTAGTCAAAAAAGCTTTCTAGATCTTTCTTTCAGCTACATCCTTCCTTTAGTACATTTCTTTTTCTTGACTGTTTCTGTTATGAACATCTCTTAGTCGCTTGCTTCACTTTTGTCAGCCAAGGTTTTATTTTAGTTGTCATCAATCGCATTTTATATCTTAAATAGTTTACCACTTTATTCTATATCGACTGAAATATTCTGTCAACTATCCATTGATGTATAAAATTTGACTTATGTCATTTATAAACCCGTAAAAAATACTCCAAATCTTTGAAGATATTTTTATCCACATCTTATTTCTCATATAATGTCATATGTCACCCTCTTATTAACTTTTTCAAAATTGTTAGAAATAAGGTAAAACAATGTTGCATAAAAGTTTTAACCATGGCATTCTAACCCATTGTTTCCTGTACCGTGGTCCACTTGTGCATGATCTATCTCAGTTTTTTGTCCTAACATGAGCTAGAGAAATTGATGGACTGGATGGAGTTATCACCGTATCTGATCAGTGGACCATACCTTATGACTTCCAACCATTTAATGGGACGCTAGCTTCCAACACCCCCAGTGGGGCCCGTGATTTGAACAGTCCATACTTACAAGACATGCTGGTCGGTGCTTGCACGCGAACCATCCAGGAAACAAATGAAACATGAGTCCTTACAAGGAGGGAACGGACATCCACGCCCACCTTGGTTGGCTGATACACCCATTAACATTTTCCTTCTAAATTCATGTATTAATTTCATTGTGTTGTATTACCATCGGTGGAAATGAAAGGGCGTACCTGTCAAGAAAATCGACTGAGAGAATACGTCCAATGGACCAATCGGTCAGCAGATTTTTACACAACAAGGTCCTGTACCAACAGTACGGTAATAGGTTTTGACAGCTGGTCGCATCTTAAGAGATTATCTGAACCGCTCATGTTCTTATCCCCACTTTAGAGAAGCTGTGACTGTAATATCATGCTTTATCCATCATTAACATTTTCCTACTCCATAGAAGATGTGACTATAATATCATGCTTTATGGGTCATTAACATTTTCCTACTTTACAGAAGCTATGACTGTAATTTCATGCTTCATCGATTATTTATTTCCTACCTTTAGTAAGGCCTCGGCTCCGGTGTGGTTCCATCCTGTACAAAATAAAATAATAATAATAAAATAAAGAAAAGAAAAGAAAATTGACAAATGTCCTTCTTATGGCATGGCCCCATAATAAAGTTCTTTTGGAAAACTTATGTGAGGCCATTGACTTGTTATGAAGTAAATCCAGCTCATCTTAATAATTGGAGTTTTAATTACATTTCATTGACTCAACTTCAATGGCAAAAATCATCATTAACAGATCACACCAAAGAAAATAATTTAAAAGAGACAAATAATGTTAATGTTATTATAGGCTACAGATTGCTTTAACAAAATTGAACAAAAAATACCATCATACGGATCAAATTTTTCAAAGAGTTAATACCCATATTTCTTTCTTTAAAAAAAGGCTTTTCCACTACTTGGATAAGCTACTGTTATATATTCTAGCAGGTGGAAGGAAATATTTTTAAAAAAACTTCAAAAACATATCCCAAGGTCAAAATAAAAGTTACAAAACTAAGGTCAAAACCTTGATTCCCACTGTGGCAGAATCACATTCTTAAATATGGATGATTGAAAAATCCTAACCACTGACTTGTGGATACTTGATGAAATTAGATCATTGGATCATTTTCATTTTTAACCGTCTAATGAATGTCTATCAATGATTGTAAAATAATTAAAGGAATGAATTTTTGGTTCATGGAACATTTAAACTGAGAACCGGACAGTTTTGTTTGAATTAGTCGTACGACATGTATCCAATTTTTAAGTGCCTGTTTATGATCCAACATGGTATGCTAGAGTATAAAGTTTTATCGCTTATCTTCCATATCTGTGCGAATGTAAAGTGCATTTTGCGTCTGCAGCAACTCCGGATCCAGCGTTTGGCTGACCACTGGGGCCCACATGAATGATCGGAACTGTCCACGTTGTGAAATCTATGCTATACTCTCCACCATAAGAAATTATTACGAACGGACTATTGCGACAAGCCCTATCTATAGATGAATTAAAACATATTGACAAAAAGATTTCAATGGCTCACCTTCAACTCTAAAAATAAATTGTCAAGATCATCTCTGAAGCATGATCTTAGAAGGCTAGTTTATTTATGGTCTCAACGAGAACATGAATGATCCAGATCATCAGATCATTTCAGCATGCGAGTCGAAGTTTGTTGCAAGACGCGCTGAATCCCGAGGCCACGGAAGGCAAAACAAACTAGGAGATAAGGAGGTAACTTAAGGGCGTGTTTGGTTTGCAGAATTGAATGTTATTGGATTGTATTAGATGAGATTAACATCAGAATTGTATAACGATTTTATGTCTAAAAATATCATGAAATTGTACCATCTAATCTCATATTTAGGATAAAAAATTTGTTACAAGAAAACAGTGGATCAAGCGAAATCATGTTTGGTGAACATGGAATTGTAACCAAACAAATACACAATTGATGTCTTTCACTTGTAGAGACATATAACCAGGAGAAATTTCCGACTCTACAACCCATTTATGGCCCATTCCCAAGACGAAGCCCACCTTATTTTACTTTTCAAGAATAAGCTCCGGATGTACGGACGCCTTCCAAAAGGTCGAAAATGCGCCTGCTTTTTCATTCAAGCGAATCGGCTGGTGCTCGAGGACGAGCGCTGACGCTCCTCGAACTCCGACTTGTACGAACGGTTCAAAGGAAAACAACGTTACATGGCCCAACAGTTATGCATTTATTATATCCACAACGTTCAACCATATTTTGAGATCATTTCGGAGCATTATCCGAAAAAAAATCATATACACATATCAACTGGACTACACCACAAAGAGCATCAGAAAATTAATTTTCACCGTTGAAACTTTTGTAGGGCTCACCGTAACATTTATTTTCCATCCAATTTATTCATAAGACCACAAAGACCTGGATGAAGAGGAAAAACAAATTTTGATAATGATCCAAGACATCCGTGACCCCTAAAAGGGTTTCAACGGTATATGTTCAATTCCCCACTGCCTTTTACAGTGTGGTCCACTTGATACTTAGATCTATCTTATTTTCTGTCCCAATCCTAAATATGAGCTCGCCAAATAGATGGACGGTTTGGATATAATACGGACCTCTTGATGGGACCCACAAAAACAATACAGGAAAAAAAAAACTTGCCGGAGTGCGGCTGCAGTTCGGCCGTTTTTTTTTTTCTTTTTTTGTTATCTAATGTGAGAACTTTTTCTTCGTTACATTTTTCTCAAATACATGATTATGTAAATATATATATAAGTATATAAAAATATTTTTCTATCTCTTAATTCATTTCTTTGTCCAATTATTTACATGCATGTTGATTCCATGCATTTCACGGTCATTTTCGACGATTCTGTGTTGATTCATGGCCAATTTGATGCAATTCACGTTAATTCACTTCACTTCATGGCCAATTTCACACACTTCGTAGTCATTTCACTTCACTTCACCGTCATTTCCATGCATTTCACGGTCATTCTCGACGATTCCGTGTTGATTCATGGTCAATTCGACGTACTTCACGGTCAATTCACTTCACTTCAAGGCCATTTTCACGCACTTCGCGGTCAATTCACTTAACTTCACCATCATTTCCATGCATTTCACGATCATTCCCGGTGATTCCGTGTTGATTCACGGTCAATTCAACGCACTTCACGGTCAATTCACTTCACTTCACGGCCATTTCCATGCACTTTGCGGTCATTTCACTTCACTTCATCGTCATTTCCATGCATTTCACGGTCATTTTCGACGATTCCGTGTTGATTCATGGTCAATTTGATGCAATTCACGTTAATTCACTTCACTTCACGGCCAATTCCACACACTTCGTAGTCATTTCACTTCACTTCACCGTCATTTCCATGCATTTCACGGTCATTCCCGACGATTCCGTGTTGATTCACGGTCAATTCGACGCACTTCACGGTCAATTCACTTCACTTCAAGGCCATTTCCACGCACTTCGCGGTCAATTCACTTAACTTCACCGTCATTTCCATGCATTTCACGGTCATTCCCGGTGATTCCATGTTGATTCACGGTCAATTCGACGCACTTCACGGTCAATTCACTTCACTTCACGGCCATTTCCATGCACTTTGCGGTCATTTCACTTCACTTCATCGTCCTTTCCATGCATTTCATGGTCATTCTCGACGATTCTGTGATCATTCACGGTCAATTCGATGCACTTCACGGTCATTTCACTTCAATTCACGGCCATTTCCACGCACTTCGCGGTCAATTCACTTCATTTCACCGTCATTTCCATGCATTTCACGGTCATTCCCGACGATTCCATGTTGATTCAGGGTCAATTCGACGCACTTCATGGTCAATTAACTTCACTTCAGGGCCATTTCCACGCACTTCGCTGTCAATTCACTTCACTTCACCATCATTTCTATGCATTTCACTGTCATTCCCGGCGATACCATGTTCATTTACGGTCAATTCGACGCACTTCACGGTCATTTCACTTCAATTCAGGGGCGATTTTCATGCACTTCGCGGTCAATTCACTTCACTTCACCGTCATTTCCATGCATTTCACGGTCATTCCTGGTGATTCAGTGTTCATTCATGGTCAATTCGACGCACTTCACGGTCATTTCACTTCAATTCACGGCCATTTCCACTCACTTCGCAGTCAATTCACTTCATTTCACCGTTATTTCCATGCATTTCACGGTCATTCCCTATGATTCCGTGTTGATTCAGGGTCAATTCAACACACTTCATGGTCAATTAACTTCACTTCAAGGCCATTTCTACGCACTTCACTGTCAATTCACTTCACTTCACCATCATTTTCATGCATTTCACTGTCATTCCCGGCGATTCCATGTTCATTCACTGTCAATTCGACGCACTTCACGGTCAATTCACTTCACTACACGGCTATTTCCACGCACTTCGCGGTCATTTCAGTTCACTGTCATTTCCATGCATTTCATGGTCATTCCCGACGATTCCGTGTTGATTCACGGTCAATTCGACGCACTTCACAGTCAATTCACTTCACTTCACGGCCATTTCCACGCACTTTGCGGTCAATTCACTTCACTACACTGTCATTTTCATGCATTTCACGCTCATTCCTAGTGATTCCGTGTTCACTCACGGTCAGTTCGACGCACTTCACGGTCAATTCACTTCACTTCACGCCCATTTCCACGCACTTCCCGGTCAATTCACTTAACTTTACCGTCATTTCTGTGCATCTCACGGTCAATTCACTTCACTTCACGGCCATTTCCACGCACCTCGCGGTCATTTGACTTCACTTCACCATCATTTCCATGCATTTCACGGTCATTCCCAACGATTCCGTGTTGATTCACGGTCAATTCGACGTACTTCACAATCAATTCACTTCACTTCACGGCCATTTCCACGCACTTCGCGGTCAATTTACTTCACTTCACCGTCATTTCCATGCATTTCACGGTCACTCCCAGTGATTCCATGTTCACTCATGGTTAATTCGACGCACTTCACAGTCAATTCACTTCACTTCACGGCCATTTCCACGCACTTCCCGGTCAATTCACTTAACTTCACCGTCATTTTCATGCATTTCACGGTCATTCCTGGTGAGTCCGTGTTCATTCACGGTCAATTCGACGCACTTCACAGTCAAATCACATCACTTCATGGCCATTTCCACGCACTTCGCGGTCATTTCACTTCACTTCACCTTCATTTCCACGCATTTCACGGTCATTCCCAACGATTCCGTGTTGATTCACGGTCAATTCGACACACTTCATGGTCAATTCACTTCACTTCACGGCCATTTTCACGCACTTTGCAGTCAATTCACTTAACTTCACCGTCCTTTCCATGCATTTCACAGTCATTCCTGGCATTTTCATGTTGATTCACGGTCAATTCGATGCACTTCATGGTCAATTCACTTTACTTCGCGGCTATTTCCACGCACTTCGTGGTCAATTCACTTAACTGCATCGTCATTTCCATGCATTTCATGATCATTCTCGGCGATTTCGTGTTCATTTACGGTCAATTCGACGCACTTCACGGTCATTTCACTTCAATTTAAGGCGATTTCCACGCACTTCGCAGTCAATTCACTTCACTTCACCGTCATTTCCATGCATTTCAAGGTCATTCCTGGTGATTTCGTGTTCATTCACAGTCATTTCACTTCAATTCACGACTATTTCCACGCACTTCGCGGTCAATTCACTTCACTTCACCGTCATTTTCATGCATTTCATGGTCATTCTCGATGATTCCGTGTTGATTCAGGTCAATTCGACGCACTTCATGGTCAATTCACTTCACTTCACGACCATTTCCACGCACTTCGCGGTCAATTCACTTCACTTCACCATCATTTCCATGCATTTCACAGTCATTCCTGGCAATTCCATGTTCACTCACGGTCAATTCACTTCACTACACGGCTATTTCCATGCACTTCGCGGTCATTTCCATACATTTCACGATCATTCCCGACGATTCCGTGTTGATTCACTGTCAATTCGACGCACTTCATGATCAATTCACTTTACTTCACAGCCATTTCCACGCACTTCGCGGTCAATTTACTTCACTTCACTGTCATTTCCATGCATTTCATGGTCATTCCCGATGATTCCATGTTCACTCATGGTTCGTTCGACGCACTTCACAGTCAATTCACTTCACTTCATGCCCATTTCCACGCACTTGCCGGTCAATTCACTTAACTTCACCATCATTTCCATGCATTTCACGGTCAATTCAACGCACTTCACGGTCAATTCACTTCACTTCATGGCCATTTCCATGCACCTCGCGTCACTTCACCGTCATTTTCATGTATTTCACCATCATTTTCGGCGATTCCGTGTTAATTCACGGTCAATTCAACGCACTTCACGATCAATTCACTTCACTTCACGGCCATTTCCACGCACTTCGCTGTTAATTTACTTCACTTCACCGTCATTTCCATGCATTTCACGGTCACTTCCGGTGATTCCATGTTCACTCACGGTTAATTCGACGCACTTCACGGTTAATTCACTTCACTTCACGGCCATTTCCACGCACTTCTTAGTCAATTCACTTAACTTCACCGTCATTTTCATGCATTTCACAGTCACTCCTGGCGATTCCGTGTTCATTCAAGGTCAATTTGACGCACTTCACTATTAATTCAAATCACTTCATGATCATTTCCACACACTTCGCGGTCATTTCACTTTACTTCACCTTCATTTCCATACATTTCAAGGTCATTCTCGACGATTCCGTGTTGATTCACGGTCAATTCGAATCACTTCACGATCAATTCACTTCACTTCATGGCCATTTCCATGCACTTCACGGTCATTTTACTTCACTTCACCGTCATTTCCATGCATTTCACGGTCATTCCCAGCAATTTCGTGTTGATTCACGGTCAATTCGATGCACTTCACAATCAATTCACTTCACTTCACGGCCATTTCCACGCACTTTGCAGTCAATTCACTTCACTTCACCGTCATTTCCATTCATTTCACCATCATTCCCGGTGATTCCGTGTTCATTCACGGTTAATTCAACGCACTTCAAGGTCAATTCACTTCACTTCATGGCCATTTCCACGTACTTACCGGTCAATTCACTTAACTTCACCGTCATTTTCATGCATTTTATGGCCATTCCCAGCAATTTCGTGTTCATTCACGGTCAATTCGACGCACTTCGTAGTCGATTCACTTCACTTCAAAGCCATTTACACGCACTTCCCGGCCAATTCACTTAACTTCACCGTCATTTCCATGCATTTCACAGTCATTCCGGGAGATTTCGTGTTCATTCACGGTTAATTCAACGCACTTCATGGTCAATTCACTTCATTTCACAGCCATTTCCATGCATTTCGCGGTCATTTCACTTCACTTCACTGTCATTTCCATGCATTTCACGGTCATTCCCTCCGATTTCGTGTTGATTCACAGTCAATTTGACGCACTTCACGATCAATTCACTTCACTTCACGGCCATTTCCACGCACTTTGCGGTCAATTTACTTCACCATCATTTCCATGCATTTCACAGTCACTCCCGGTGATTCCATGTTCACTCACGGTCAATTCGACACACTTCATGGTCAATTCACTTCACTTCATGGCCATTTCCACGCACTTCCCGGTCAATTCACTTAACTTCATTGTCATTTTCATGCATTTCACTGTCATTCCCAACGATTTCGTGTTCATTCACGGTCAATTTGAAGCACGTCACGGTCAATTCACTTCACTACATGGCCATTTCCACGCACTTCGCGGTCATTTTACTTCACTTCACCTTCATTTTCATGCATTTCACGGTCATTCCCATCGATTCCGTGTTGATTCACGGTCAATTCGACGCACTTCACGATCAATTCACTTCACTTCACTGCCATTTCCACGCACTTTACGGTCAATTCACTTCACTTCACCGTCATTTTCATGCATTTCACCGTCATTCCCGACGATTCCATGTTCATTCACGGTCAATTCGACGCACTTCACGGTCAATTCACTTCACTTCACGGCCATTTCCACGCTCTTCGCAGTCAATTCACTTCACTTTATCGTCATTTCCATGCATTTCACTGTCATTCCCGGCGATGCAATGTTCATTCAATGTCAATTCGATGCACTTCACGGTCAATTCACTTCAATTCACGGCCATTTCCATGCACTTCGCGGTCAATTCACTTCACTTCACCATCATTTCCATGCATTTCACGGTCATTCCCGGCAATTCCATGTTGATTCATGGTCAATTCGACGCACTTCACGGTCAATTCACTTCACTTCACAGCCATTTCCATGCACTTCACGGTCAATTCACTTCACTTCACCGTCATTTCCATGCATTTCATGGTCATTCCTGGCGATTCCGTGTTGATTCACAGTCAATTCGACACACTTCACGGTCAATTCACTTCACTTCACGACCATTTTCATGCACTTCATGGTCAATTCATTTCACTTCACCGTTATTTCCAAGCATTTCACGGTCATTCCCAACGATTTCGTGTTCATTCACGATCAATTCGACGCACTTCTTAGTCAATTCACTTCACGGCCATTTCCACACACTTTTCGGTCAATTCGCTTCACTTCACCGTCATTTCCATGCATTTTACGGTCATTCTCAGCGATTCCGTGTTCATTCATGGTCAATTCGATGCACTTCATGGTCAATTCACTTCACTTCATGGCCATTTTCACGCACTTCGCGGTCAATTCACTTAACTTCATCGTCATTTCCATGCATTTCATGGTCATTCATGGCGATTCCGTGTTGATTCACGGTCAATTCGACACTCTTCACGGTCAATTCACTTCACTTCATGGCCATTTCCACGCACTTCGCGGTCATTTCACTTCACTTCACCGTCATTTTCATGCATTTCACGGTCATTCTTGGCTATTCCGTGTTGATTCACGGTCAATTCGACGCACTTCACAGTCAATTCACTTCATTTCATGCCATTTCCACGCACTTCGCGGCCATTTCACTTCACTTTACCGTCATTTCCATGCATTTCATGGTCATTCTCAGTGATTCCGTGTTGATTCAAGGTCATTTCCATGCATTTTATGGTCAATTCCCTTCACTTCACGGTCATTTCCACGCATTTCACGGTTAATTCGCTTCACTTTACCTTCATTTTCATGCATTTCACGGTCATTCCCGACGATTCCGTGTTGATTCACGGTCATTTCCATGCATTTCACAGTCAATTCCCTTCACTTCACGATCATTTCCACGCATTTCATGGTCAATTCGCTTCACTTCACCATCATTTTCATGCATTTCATGGTCATTCCTGGTGATTTCGCATTGATTCATGGTCTTTTCCATGCATTTCACAATCAATTCCCTTCACTTCACGGTCATTTTCACGCATTTCACGGTCAATTTGCTTCACTTCACCATCATTTTCATGCATTTCACGGTCATTCCCGGCGATTCTGTGTTGATTCACGGTTATTTTCATGCATTTCATGGTCAATTCCCTTTACTTCTTTGTCATTTCTACGCATTTCACGGTAAATTCGCTTCACTTCATGGTCATTTTTGTGCATTTCACAGTCATTCCTGGCGATTCCATGTTGATTCACGGTCATTTCATACATTTTTCATGGTCAATTCCCTTCACTTCGCAGTCATTTCCATGCATTTCACGGTCAATTCGCTTCATTTCACCATCATTTTCATGCATTTCACGGTCATTTCCAGCGATTCCGTTTAGATTAACGGTCATTTCGATGCACTTCACGGTCAATTCCCTTCACTTCTGACGCAGGGATGAACGTGATGAGGTCGATCACCGTTTTCCTCAAGGATAACTACTCCGAATCCACGGAGATTCTCAGGACTCCTCACAAAGACTTCTCGAATCCACGAGGAAAGAAAGCAGGAAAATAGAAATAAATTCTAATAAATTCGAAATTAATTGATGAATGAATAAAAACGAGTTTACACCCCTTTAAATAAGGGAACCAAGCAACAGGAAAGAAATCAGACTCAAACTACAACTAAAACTCCTGGAATCCATGACTTACTATAAATAGTAAACTTACTATTTATAGACGGTCGTGATGTCTACTAGTGCGTAAGGTTTTTGGCCAAAAATAGTAAGTGTCCTATTTGGTTTCACCAAACCGTTCTCCTAATTATCCTAAGCACTTTTCATGTTAGACACAACTCCTAAAGCCCAACGGATGAAGAGCTATAAGCAAACTAAAACTTACTATTTATAGTAAAAACGAAATTAAAACGGGAAAATGACCGTCAATCAGGGGGTTTCTCATAAATCTGGGGTGCGTAACCCAGCATAGCTGGGTTGGTTGGCTAAAGTAGCTCGTTCTACCCCAAATTCATATATTTTACGTCAGATAACTCATTCCGGATTGTAAGATACGCCCGATCTAAGGTCCAACGGTCCGGATCACTTATGTTGTCGACCGTGCCTTTTCTGATCCATCTTGGCCATGAAATTGTCTGCGACCCGCTCTACATCAACTTCACGGTCATTTCCATGCATTTCAAGGTCATTCCTGGCGGTTCCGTGTTGATTCAAAGTCATTTCCATGCATTTCACGACCAATTCCCTTCACTTGACGGTCATTTCCATGCATTTTACGGTCAATTCGCTTTACTTCACAGTCAATTCGCTTCACAAAAAAATGTATGTAGAATAAGGGCTCGTTTGGCCGAGTGGATTGGAAGGGATTGGATGGTATTGGAAGGGATTGGAAGTTAAATCTCGGGATTGGTCAGGTGTGCCAAACAGATTGGGTGATCTAATCCCGAGATATAGCAATCCCATGGATCTTAAGAAAATCTACTGACAACACCCTCATTACCTTTAAATCCCATCCAACCCACCCTAATCCATTCAAATTTGCCTGGGACATGTTTGGTTCGAGGGATTGGAAGGGATGGAAAGGTTTAATCCCAGGATTGGCTAGGCATGCCAAACAGTCTCAATATAGCAATCCCGAGATATAGCAATCCCATGGATCTTGAGACAATCCACTGACAACACCATCATTGCCTTGAAATCCATGCCATCCACCTTAAAACCATCCAATCCCTTCCAATCCACCCATCTAAACGGGCCCTAAAATTATCCACGGAAAAAAAAGTAGTACATAGGTGGATGTGGGGCCCACCAAAATCATAAACATTGAGTGTGGGGCCATTTAAATTTATGTAGGGCCTACGATGGGACCCACTCAATGAAAAAAAAAAACAAAAAACTGGGCGGCAGTACCGCACCCAGGCGGCACTACCGCACGGACGTACAGAAGTCGGTGGTACTGCTGCCCTTTTTGTCAATGGCTACGGTTATGGCTACGGTTTTAATCCATAGCCATAGGGGCGCAACCTTAGGCACCAACCGATCCGCTTGAATCGGAAAAGCAGGGGCATTTTCAACCTTTAGCAAGTCGTCCGTGCAGCTGGGGCTTATTCTTGGAAGGTAAAATGAGGTAGGCTTTGTCTTGAAAATGAGCCATAAATGGGTCGTACAGTTGGAAATTTCTCTATAACCAGGTATATATAGATGGATGGCATAGATAAACCCAACATCAATGTGGGGCCCACATATGTAGTGGATTTCAAAATCCGTGGAAATTGTATATGGGACCAAATTTAATACCATGGGACTAAATGCAATTCCATCCCACCTAATCCCAACATTTCCCATCCCCTTCGAATGTTGGATGCAATTGCACGAGACCGAATGCAATTCTATGCCACCTAATCCCATCTAATACCTTGCGCCAAATGCCCCCTAAAAGTTATGCTTGCAATAATGACATAAACCACCGATGATCCCTAGCGGGGGTGGCTAACATGGAGTGTGTGTACTGACATGGTTGTGTGCTAACAAGCTAACCCCCCCCCCCCCCCCCCCCCCCCCCCCCCCCCAAAAAAAAAAAAAAAAAAAAACCCACCGAAAGTCGGTGGACTCAATAATCCGGCAGGTTACATCAGATTGAGTGCCCGCCCTTAAAAGTGTTTTCTTTTTAATGGTGAGTTATTTAAGCTACACATGTCTTAGTACATAGTCATTAAGTTGAATGGATTAAGTAGTGATGATGCAAAATTTTGGTCCACCCTCTTAAGATCTTAATTACTTGCATAACAAAAAGACAAAGGAGACCCAGGCTAATGCAGGAGACCCTCGGATGCTAAAGTCATGTTAGGAATTTGGGTCTGATAGTATTAAGAGGTTTTGGGTGAGAGATTTTGCATACTTTTACTCATGTCAGCGGATGTATTTATAACATTTTGAGGATGGTGGCGTATATGACCATGCCTCTTGGATGGTGAATGCATATTACGGAAGATATCTTCCTTCGAACGTGTCGTGATTGATTTTTCGAGATTCTCGGGGAATATTTCAGAAGATAATCGTATCATATCTTAATATAATTGATATCCAAAGTCGACCTCTAAAGTTAGTAACCGAAACCGACTTTCCAGGTCGAATTCTTTGGCTGAGGTCGACCTCCGAGGTTGATATTATTTTTCAGCCCTTAAGCAATCTATAGTCATAGAGTTTGTACATCTAGTCATTCTATTTTTACCCCTAGCAAATTAAAAGAAGTGATTAAGTACTTTCTATAATCTTAGAGTTTGTACATCTAGTCAATCCATTTTTACCCCTAGCAAATTAAAAGAAGTGATTAAGTACTTTTGAGTAAAAAAATTACTTCTAAGTAATCATAAATGAAACTTACTTATCTGAAATAAGTCAAATATCTAGTACTATAAGTAGAAAATGTAACTAATTTGGTGGTATCTAAACGAGCCCTCAGGGATAGGCTGCAATTACAGATGTCGAAGGTAATAAAGCAATAATTATTTACCATACTAACAATTCTCCAATTATGTGTTCACTCCCCAAGTGCAGGGTTGTGATGTAGTAATAACTCGGTAAGACCGAGGTCGAATCCCAAGGGACTGAAACTTATACGTTATCTAAAACTAACCAGAACTATAACTAGATTAAAATGAAATCTAAACTGAATGTAATTTGAGGAATAATGGTGAAAATATTAATCTAAAATTTATAGAAATCAGAGGAAAGGAAACTAGGGATTCAGAGGATCCACTTGTAGAGATCAGGGAGAACTTATGCTTGCATCAAAAATCATGGAAATTACTGAATTACCGTTGATCTAGTTTTCAAGGAGATGAAAGGTGTATGAATTAGAATGGATTCCATCACCAAACCATGCCCAAAAGACTATGGCAAACAACAGAATTAAACTAATTACCATCCAATCACATGTATGAAAGTTAGGAAGGGTACCGTCATCCAACCATGCCCAGGAGACTATGGTGAACAACAGGGCTTCTTGACATTATAAACATGAAAAGGAAATAGAAATATTCAAAGCATCGCAGATCCATTGTAATTTCAGTCACAACAGACCATTAAGAACTAAAAATATTCCCATAATAATCAACTAAAATCAACGTCGATTCATGAATAAATAAATAAATAAAAACATAAATTAAAACCTCCCATCTCACTACAAGCTTCACCTCCTAGCCCTAGCTTGGAGGTTCAGCCACACATGGTCAGGCTAAATCCAACTAAATAAAGAGAAAAAGAAAAGGAAAAGAAAAGTGAAAAAAACTAAGAATTTCTCTCTCTCTCTCTCTTTCTCTTTCTCTCTCCTTCTTTGCTCCATGTCCAAGCTCGAGCCCTCTGTTCTTCCTCCCAAGACCTGAATGAATGCTCCCCACGTCCAAAGCCTCCTTATATAACTGCTGGAGTGGTGAAAATCGGATTTGAATCGGATTTGGAAAGCTATGCATGCCTAGTGAAAGCTTTTTCGCAGTCAAATTTAGTGCCTCGAAAAATGCCACTTTTCTCGTTCAAATTCTAAATAAACACCGTCTCTTAGTACTTTCTTCGGTTCTCTATATGATAGACGGTTCAGATCTGCCATATGATCAAAGATGGTGGCCCAAAACCGCCTGGAAAAGTCAGTTTTTACAGATGTGCGAAACCTTTCGTACCATTTCGCTGTTGTGATCGGTGGGCCCCACAGAAGCATTTTCTGGAAAATCCACCCCCTCCATTGGATTTAGAATGAAATTTCAGTCAAGAATGGGTAGTTGAATGCTACTGGGCAGCTCTTTTGTGACCCCTCTATCGCACACGTGTGTACGCATGGGTACAAAAAGTCAGCATATTTTTGTAGTATTCGAGCCCCTCTACACGGTGAACGGGTCAGATTTTCCATATGGTCAATGGGTAGGGCCCACAACCGTCCGCGAAAATGGCCAGCGGCCGTTCGTTACGCAGCTGAAAACGGCAGTGCCGTTCATGCACGGTGCAGGCTCTGTTTAAATTTTGAAAGCAGTCTGGTGCTCAAGGTACATACAATGTATGTGATGTACATGCACCATATGCAGGGCCTACTATAATGCTTATCGGAAATCTGCACCGTCCATCCTTTTTCTCATATTCTTTAAGCCGTTGGTACTAAAATTGAGGCAGTTTCAGACATCAGGTGGGCCCCAAATTGAAGATTAATGGGCTGATCTGTCTATTGGCCCACTTCTCAAGATCTTCAATGGCTTAAATTTAATATGTACGGTTAATTTATGGCCCTCATCTCATGTATGAAGTTTCGAACCGATCAGATGTCGGGAACCATGTGATCTTGCATTCTGGATGCGTTTCAAGCCACTTGAGCTTCAGTTTCTTAGTTTTCTCAAATTTTTGACCGTGTATATCCTTCAAATTTGGTCCTCTGAAGTCCGTCCCTTGCCTTTGGTGTCATCAGATCATTAAATCTCAACTTTTAACGTCCTTTTTCCATCCATGCTCATAAAATCACCTTGCAACACAAGAATGAGAAAACGAGCCATTAGATAGCATTATATTCGTAAATCCAGATAATATCTGGGGTCTAATATGCAATATTTGACCCTCAACACAACCCCCAACCAGCATTTTGCTAGTCCCGAGCAAAATATGCGAAAAATAAGTTGAGAATTATACGAGAACTTTCTATGAAATCGAGTGAGATTTTGAACAAAATACGAGAAATTTAATATCCCTGAATGTTAGAAATTGTTTTCTCCTGAGCTCAAGTGCACGGTAGACTTCATAATCAAGTGTAAAGCATTAATCCATCAATTAGAAAAATTTTAAACATTGAGATCTATAGATGTATAGTCTAATCTCGGCTTATCATCATTAAGAGATCCAATCGTCAATTTCATGATATCATTGGTAACCAACAAGAAAATTCATGACAACCAAAACCTAATCCAAAACTTGCCTCATAGATTAGCCTATTGACTTGTGATTTTTCTGTTCAAAGTAATGCCAAGGAAGGGGAATCAAATCCTCACCTATAGGGAGCAAACCTATGGTGAAGATCGTATACCTGACTCTTTTTAGATATCATTCATGGGGAATTAACTCCACACCTATAGGGAGCAAACCTATGGTGAAGATTAATTATCCAACCTTTTCAATTTTTATACCATGATGGCAAGATATTTCATGCTGGTTCCTTTCGTGCTTAGTGATTACCAAATTAACCCTTCAATGTCAAACTGAAATCTTAATGTGTAAGCAAGACGTGTCCTGAAATCATGATTCAATCAATGTTTACAACTTCTAATCATGGATTAATAATTCACTTAACTATGAAATCTAACAGATACGGAATCCAAGAGTCATAAATCCACCATTATGTATCTTGAAAATCTAAATTAGGGATATCTGTCAAAATCACTTCGAATTTGTAGGAATTTTCAGAAAAAATTTTAAAAAAATTTCACAATTTTTACTCAAGACCAAGAAAATACTGATTAGGAAACCTAATCTCCCACCCCCAACCTAAAATCTACATTGTCCTCAATGTAAAATATATGAGCATGGAACAACAAAAGTAAAGTGATGGGAAGATAGTACCTGGATAACGAATCAAGAGAGAGACTTTCTAAGAGATCATAGCATGGAAGCTGGTTAGCATAAGAGCAAAAGAAAAATAAAAATGATGAAAATAAAATCCTACCTATACCACTTTCGCAGGTGCTCTCGATTGCATTTAGCGTATACAACAAGCCTTTAAACCCCTAGGTTACCCCTAGTGGACAAGTTGTAGTCTCGTGAGGGTTTGCAGTAATGTTACCCACAAACATTGAATCATCTAACTAGAAAAATGAAATGAAAAGCTAGGTTGCCTCTCAGGAGCGCTAAATTTACTGTCTTCAGCCAGACAAATAAAGCAACAATCCTAGTCCTATGAAAGCGATAACCCTACCTATACCTCCATCAGACTAGGAGATCAGTCTTGGTAAACAGGAGCAATCAGAGGCATGTACATGTCCTCTAAATCAAATGTCTCGACAAATGGCTTTAATCGATGTCCATTTACTTTAAACTCCTTGCCATTTTCAGGATCTTTTATCTCGACGGCCCCATGAGGATAAGCAGTGACAACAATGTAAGGGCCGGTCCAACGAGATCGAAGCTTATCCGGAAAGAGATGTAGTCGAGAGTCATACAAGAGGACTTTCTGACCTGGCGTGAATGATTTTCGTAGAATATGTTGATCATGAAACGCCTTCATCCTGTCCTTGTAAATTCTCGAGTTCTCATATGCATCGTTCCGGATTTCTTCCAGTTCATTTAATTGAAGTTTGCGTAGCGAACCAGCGTTGTCCAGATTGAAATTTAGATTTTTGATTGCCCAGTATGCTTTATGTTCCAATTCCACCGACAAGTGACAAGCCTTTCCATAGACAAGTCTAAAGGGAGATGTTCCAATAGGAGTTTTAAAAGCAGCACGGTACGCCCATAAGGCATCGGTCAATCGGATTGACCAGTCCTTACGATCAGGGTTAACCGTTTTTTTAGGATATATTTGATCTCCCTATTGGAAATTTCAGCTTGTCCACTTGTCTGTGGATGATATGGGGTGCTCACCTTATGAGAGATACCGTATTTCTTCATTAGACTCTCAAATGGTCTATTACAAAAGTGTGAGCCCCCGTCACTAATGATGGCTCGAGGCGTTCCGAACCGCGACAGGATATTTTCTTTCAAAAATTTAATGACCGTGCGATGGTCATTTTTGCGGCACGGAATTGCTTCGACCCATTTAGTGACATAATCTACGGCGAGCAAAATATACAGGTTTCCAAATGATTGGGGGAATGGTCCCATGAAATCAATATCCCAACAATCAAATGCTTCTATAATAAGGATGGGATTCAAGGGCATCATATTTCGACGTGACAATGCTCTCAATTTCTGACAATGCTCACAAGCCTTGCAAAACTCATGAGTGTCCCTGAACATAGTGGGCCAGTAGAAGCCACACTGTAAAATCTTGGCCGTGGTCTTTTTAGCAGAAAAGTGACCACCATAGGCCCGTGAGTGACAGAAGGAGAGGACACTCTGATGCTCATCGTCTGGTACGCATCTCCTTAAGATTTGGTCTGGGCAATATTTAAACAAATATGGATCGTCCCAGAAAAAGTTACGCACCTTGGTAAAGAATTTCTTCTTATCTTGTGATGTCCAGTGTGTCGGTATGGCACCTGTAGCAAGATAATTAGCAATATCAGTGAACCAAGGTGAATGGGAGACTCTAAACAGTTGTTCATCAGGGAACATATCATTGATATGGGTCGCCTCAAGGGAATCAGATGTATTAAGGCGAGAAAGATGATCGGCCACTACGTTCTCTACTCCCTTTTTATCTTTGATTTCCAAATCAAATTCTTGGAGTAGAAGGATCCATCGTATCAAGCGGGGCTTAGAATCATTCTTAGAAAGAAGATACTTAAGGGCCGCATGGTCTGTGTAAATGATGATCTTGGATCCGATCAGGTAGGATCTAAATTTGTCCAAAGCGAACACTACGGCTAAGAGTTCCTTTTCCGTAGTCGAGTAGTTCACTTGGGCAGGATTTAGAGTCCTACTTGTGTAGTGAATAACGTAAGGCCGCTTATCTTTTCTCTGGCCTAGAACCGCTCCAAGAGCATAATCAAAGGCGTCGCACATAAGTTCAAAAGGAAGACTCCAGTCAGGTAACTGCATGATAGGTGCAGTGGTTAACATGTCCTTAAGCTTAGTGAAAGCTTCTTGGCACTGCTCAATCCACTCGTATGGTGTATCCTTTTGAAGAAGATTACATAAAGGACGAGAGAGGAGACTAAAGTCCTTTATGAAACGTCTGTAAAAGCCTGCGTGTCCTAAGAAGGATCGCACATCTCTGATGTTCTTGGGTGGAGGTAGGTTAGAGATAAGATCGATTTTTACCTTATCTACCTCGATTCCTTTGGACGAGATGATATGTCCAAGGACAATTTCCTTTTGAACCATAAAATGGCACTTCTCCCAGTTAAGTACCAAATTCTTTTCTTCACATCTTTTCAGCACACATTTAAGACTTGCTAAGCATTCGCTGAAAGATGAACCAAAAACAGAGAAATCGTCCATGAAGACCTCTAAATATTTCCCCACCATGTCAGAAAAGATACTCGTCATGCATCGCTGAAAGGGCAGGGGCATTACATAACCCGAATGGCATCCTTCTGTAAGCAAATGTGCCATAGGGACATGTAAATATGGTCTTTTCCTGATCCTCAGGGGCGATTTCAATCTGATTATAACCTGAATACCCGTCAAGGAAACAATAATAGGAATGACCAGCTAGCTTTTCCAGGATTTGATCAATGAAGGGCAAAGGAAAGTGGTCTTTCCTTGTGACGGTATTCAGCTTTCTGTAGTCAATGCACATTCTCCAACCAGTAGTAACTTTGGTCGGCACGAGTTCATTATTGGCATTGGCTACGATGGTGATCCCGGACTTCTTAGGAACTACCTGAGTTGGACTCACCCATTGACTATCGGATATGGGGTATATGATCCCCACATCCAATAGTTTAAGAACCTCGGCCTTAACCACTTCCTTCATGTTTGGATTTAATGTACGTTGTGATTGCCGAACAGCCTTTGCATTGTCCTCAAGATATATACGGTGAGTACAAATCGATGGATTAATTCCCTTGAGGTCCGCTATCGTCCATCCAAGGGCTCCCCTATGCTCAATGAGAGTAGATATCAACATACTCTCCTGTTCTTTCTCCAGGTGGGCAGAGATCACCACCGGGTATGTCTCATCTTGACCTAAATAGACATATTTTAAATCAGAGGGCAAAATTTTTAGGTCAAGCTTCGGTGGCTTGAGGTTAGATGGTAGAGGCACTACATCAGTTTGGGACAATTCTTCAATTTGTGGCCTCCACCGGTTAACTTCAAGTACCGATGCAGTATCCAGTATGGCACATGTCTCCCTAATTATATCATCATCAAGATCATGGGAGTGGGTCAGGCACGTCTCTAGAGGATCAGAGGATAAGGTGAGAGGTGTTCTATGTTCCACAAAAGAATCAATTATATTAACATCGTGGAAATCGTCATCATCCTCTGAGTTGCTGCCGTTATTGAAAAAGATATTCGATTCCAATGTCAAATTTTCAAAGGACATAGTCATGACACCATTCCTGCAATTGATAATTGCATTTGAAGTGGACAGGAATGGGCGACCAAGAATGACGAAAATCTGAGTGCTCGTGTCATTGATGGGTTCGGTGTCTAAGATGATAAAATCAACAGGGTAGTAGAATCTATCAACCTGGACCAACACATCCTCGATGATCCCTCTTGGTATACGAACAGAACGATCAGCAAGTTGTAGTGTGGTTCGAGTGGGTTTTAATTCACCCAAACCTAACTGTTGGTATACCGAGTAAGGAATCAGATTGACGCTTGGTCCTAAGTCAAGAAGTGCGTGATCAATTCGATAGTTCCCGATCACACATGAATTTTTGCGGCACATCTTGTTTCAGGATGGCACTCACTTTCTCAGTCAAGGAGATCTTCTTTTGAACACTTTTTTGTCGTTTGGTAGTGCATAAATCCTTTAAAAATTTAGCATATGAAGGAATCTGTTTTACAACGTCAAGCAGAGGAATGTTGACTTTCACTTGTTTCAACACCTCTAGGATATCCTGAGAGTTAGATAGACGTTTTGGTTTAACCAACCGTTGGGGAAACGGAGCAACTGGCTTTTCTAGAGGTTTCAGTTCAAATTTTTATAGGGCGCCACTAGATCCATCATTGTTATCCTCTTCTGGTTCTTGAGGCTTTTCGGGCCTCATCGGAAGGGTTTTATCAATAACCTTCCCACTCCTAAGAGTGGTGATGGATTTAGCGTGTCCCATTTGATTTGAAGAGCTGGGATTACCTGTCTCGTATTGCGGTTTCGGATTAGGGATTGGTTGTGCAGGAAGCATCCCTTTTTCCATAGTCGTCATACGTGAATCTATTTTTTGCATAAAATCTGAAATTCCTTGCATGGTTCGAGCCAGCTCTTGTATGGAAATTTGAACCGATTCTTCTTGAGGTTTCCCCTGATTTGGATGTTGATTGAAGAAACCTTGAGGGGTAGTAGTTTGTCCGTTCCTCCAACTAAAATTTGGATGATTTTTTCAGCCATAATTGTACGTATTAGAGGGTGGTCCATTAAAAGGTCTTTGATAGTTATTTACGGCATTAGATTGTTCATTCAATGCTTCTCGAAAGGCAGGTATTGAAGGACAATTTTTAGTAGTATGAATATTGCAATCACAGATGCTGCAAACACTTTCATTAACCTTTTCCTTCCTTCCTTCCATGGCCTCAAATTTTCTGATGAGATTGGCCACCTTAGCGTTAAGATCATTATCTTCTTTCAGGAGATATATTCCTCCTTTTTTCCTTAAATGAGTCGCCCTAGACGTAGTGTTCATCCTTGGGTAATAGTCTCATGATTGTGTTTTTTCAGCGAGACTATCGAGGTAATCCCATACCTCGTCGACATTTTTATTGGTGAATTCTCCGTTACACATTGTCTCGACTATTTGGCGCATGGAAGATGTTAGCCCATCATAGAAAAAATTTGTAATGCGCCATATTTCAAAGTCATGTTGTGGGCATGCATTAACCAGATCCTTGAACCTTTCCCAACATTGGAAGAATGTTTCATCTTCCTTTTGGGCAAAGTTCATGATTGCTCTCCTGAGGGTAATTGTCTTATGATGTGGGAAAATTTTCTTTATAAATTCCCTCTGCAAATCATTCCATGTGCCAATGGACCTAGGACGCAGTGAATGTAGTCACGTCTTGGCTTTTTCTTTCAAGGAAAATGGAAAGAGTTTCAGCCTAATAGTATCCTCAGATACATTAGGAAAGTATAAGGTGCCTTATGATTTCATCAAACTCTTTCAGATGCAAGTATGGTTCTTCAGACTCAAGCCCATGGAACTTAGGAAGGAGTTGGATAACCCCTGGCTTGATGTCCATATGTCTTATATTCTCAGAAAAAATCATGCATGAGGGCGTACTCACCCCCGCCGGTTGTAAATAATCTCATAAAGTACGAGGCGGGGGTGCCTGATGCACCTCATTCTCATCATGTACTTCCTCAACCCTTAGTTGGGTTAGTGCTTGAGGTTGATTTTCAGCCATAACGTCTTCTAACTCAGGAGAATTCAAGTGGTGTCTAGTCCTGCGATGGACAGTCAAATCCTCAACTAATCCTCCTTCAGTCACGAGACGTCGAGTGTTGTCGCGTGCCCAATGGGGCATAAAACACACTCAGCCCTCAAATTCTAACTTAAACCTAAAAAAGAAAAAAAAATCTAGGAAAAGGGAGGGTTGGAGAGAAGTTACCAAATCGGAGTTCGTAAGTTAAAAACCTGTAAAACAAACCAAAATAAGTTAGTTTCTAAGAGTAGAAAGTCCTAATTAAAAATAAACTAATTTCTACAGAAAATAAGAAATTCCAAAGAGAGAAGAATTAGAAAGAGCTTACTAAATTAGAAACTTTCTACAAAACAGAAAAATTGGGTTAGTTCCTAAACAAAAACTTATAGAAAAATTCTAAAACAAGAAACAGGGTTAGGATTCCTAAAAAGAATTAGAATTAGAATCTCACTAAAAAGAAGAAATAAATCTTAATCTAAATCTAGAATAGAAAGGAAGAATTTAAGACAGAATTTGCTAATTTAAAAACTATCTTAGAAGCCTACAAAACAGGGAAGATAAGTTAGTTTCTAAAATTTGAGAAAATCTAAACTTAATCTTAAATTAATCCTAAAACTAATTAATTTCATAAAAACGTAGCCGACAGTCCCCGGCAACGGCGCCAAAAACTTGTTCACTCCCCAAGTGCAGCGTTGTGATGTAGTAATAACTCGGTAAGACCGAGGTCGAATCCCAAGGGACTGAAACTTGTACGTTATCTAAAACTAACCAGAACTAGAACTAGATTAAGATGAAATCTAAACTGAATGTAATTTGAGAAATAATGGTGAAAATATTAATCTAAAATTTATAGAAATCAGAGGAAATAAAACTAGGGATTCAGAGGATCCACTTGTAGAGATCAGGGAGAACTTATGTTTGCATCAAAAATCATGAAAATTACTGAACTGCCGTTGATCTAGTTTTCAAGAAGATGAAAGGTGTATGAATTAGAATGGATTCCATCACCAAACCATGCCCAAAAGACTATGGCAAACAACAGAATTAAACTAATTACCACCCAATCACATGTATGAAAGTTAGGAAGGGTACCGTCATCCAACCATGCCCAGGAGACTATGGTGAACAACAGGGCTTCCTGACATTATAAACATGAAAAGAAAATAGAAATATTCAAAGCATCGCAAACCCATTGTAATTTCAGTCACAACAGACCATTAAGAACTAAAAATATTCCCATAATAATCAACTAAAATCAACGTCGATTCATGAATAAATAAATAAATAAAAACATAAATTAAAACCTCTCATCTCACTACAAGCTTCACCTCCTAGCCCTAGCTAGGAGGTTCAGCCACACATGGTCAGGCTAAATCTAACTAAATAAAGAGAAAAAGAAAAGAAAAAGAAAAGTGAAAAAAACCAAGAATTTCTCTCTCTCTCTTTCTCTTTCTCTCTCCTTCTTTGCTCCACGTCTAAGCTCGAGCCCTCTGTTCTTCCTCCCAAGACCTGAATGAATGCTCCCCACGTCCAAAACCTCCTTATATAACTGCTGGAGTGGTGAAAATCGGATTTGGAAAGCTATGCATGCCTAGTGAAAGCTTTTTCGCAGCCAAATTTGGTGCCTCAAAAAATGCCACTTTTCTCGTTCAAATTCTAAATAAACACCGTTCCTTAGTACTTTCTTGGGTTCTCTACATGATAGACAGTTCAGATCTGCCATATGATTAAAGATGGTGGCCCAAAACCACCTGGAAAAGTCGATTTTCGCAGATGTGCGAAACCTTTCGCACCATTTCGCTGTTGTGATCGGTGGGCCCCACAGAAGCATTTTCTGAAAAATTCACCCTGTCCATTGGATTCAGAATGAAATTTCAGTTAAGAATGGATAGTTTTGAACGTCCATTAACGTGGCGCAGAGAAGAAATAACTAAAAGATAAGATTTGAATGCTACCGGGCAGCTCTTTTGTGGCCCCTCTATCGCACACGTGTGTACGCATGCGTACAAAAATTCAGCATGTTTTTGTAGTATTCGAGCCTCTCTACACGGTAAACGGGTCAGATTTTTCATATGATCAATGGTTAGGGCCCACAACCGTCTGCAAAAACGGCCAGCGGCCGTTCGTTACGCAGCTGAAAACGGCAAGTGCCGTTCATGCACGGTGCAGGCTCTGTTTAAATTTTGAAAGCAGTCTGGTGCTCAAGGTACATACAATGTATGTGATGTACATGCACCATATGTAGGGCCTACTATAATGCTTATCGAAAATCTGCACCGTCCATCCTTTTTCTCATATTCTTTAAGCCGTTGGGACTAAAATTAAGACAGTTTTAGACATCAGGTGGGCCCCAAATTGAAGATTAATGGGCTGATCTGTCTATTGGCCCACTTCTCAAGATCTTCAGTGGCTTAAATTTAATATGTACGATTAATTTATGGCCCTCATCTCATGTATGAAGTTTCGAACCGATCAGATGTCGGAAACCATGTGATCTTGCATTCTGGATGCATTTCAAGCCACTTGAGCTTCAGTTTCTTAGTTTTCTCGGATTTTTGACATGTATATCCGTCAATTTTGGTCCTCTGAAGTCCGTCCCTTGCCTTTGGTGTCATCAAATCGTTAAATCTCAACTTTTAACGTCATTTTTCCATCCATGCTCATAAAATCACCTTGCAACACAAGAATGAGAAAACGAGCCATTAGATAGCATTATATTCGTAAATCCAGATAATATCTGGGGTCTAATATGCAATATTTGACCCTCAACATTATGTGAGGTTCGATACCATTTTATTTGGCAAATTTTTATGAGCCCTATCATGAAGATGTATGTGTTTCATCCATGCCATACATTTATTTTTCAAATCTCAATTCTCCTATTGTGTGAGTTTGGATGCCATTTTATTTGAGAAAATTATATAAACCCAACCATCATGATGTATGTGTTTCAGCCATGTTGTACATTTAGTTTCTCATTTTAGAAGATGAGCACAAAAATGATGCATATCCAAATCTGACGGTTAACTTTTGATCTGGGTATCGTTACAAGGCACACAACCTATCAATCTTTACTAAAACGGGCCATTCGAGGTGAATTGACTCATCGCATCTATCCGTTTCATCAGAAAACACACATTTTCAACTCAAAAACGATTGTTTAGAAAAATTTTACTATTTTTAGTAATTTCAAATTTTTTTAATATTATTCTATTTTTAGAGTTTTAGATTTTCTTCTCTTTAGAAATAGCTTGTAGTTATGCTAGGATTGCTCAAGAAAAAGTTTATTTGGAATTTTTATTTTTAGAAATTAAGCTTTAGAAGAGTTTTAGTAGAATTAAGATTTTTATCAGAGTTAGAAATGTGCTATTTTTCATAATTACAAATTTTGAGTTTTTTTCCTATATTAATGGTGTAAGGTACATTAATATTAGACAATCATCAATCAACTTATGAATTTTATAGAATTTATTTCTTTCTTCTTCTTTTTTCTTGTGGATTCGAGAAGTGTGTGTGATGTGTGAGGAGTCTTGAGAAGCTCTATGGAATCAGAGTAATTATCCTCAAGGAAGATGGTGATTGACCTCATCATGTTAATCCCTGCGTCAAAATCTCAAATGACCCATAATGAGAATAATAATGTCTGTCATTGAACTTACTATTTTCTATTGTGTGCTCCACTTATGCTTTTGCACTGTGTCATTTTTGGGTCATGCCCTAAAATAATTAGGAAAAAAAATGAACAACATGGATATAACATATGTATCATGTTGGGGCCCATAGAGTTTTTCCTTAAAAAGATGTTGAATTTTATCTGGTTTTCTAAGGCGGAATTCCACCTCTTCCGCAGAGCAAGAAAGAACATTATTATACTTTGGTTACTAATTACTGCCATTTATTTCTAATCAAATAAGCCCTTAAATTATAAGTTTGTTCAAGTAAGAGTGTACAGTATGATTGGTGGACCTGGAAGCAAATGGTAATCATATCGATATTAATGTCTCCCATCAGGAGAGTCCTTGTTCATACCTCTCTCACTCTCTCCTTTTGGGCAATGATAGATTATAAAATTGTGAATATGGGTTAAGTCAGAATCACTATGTTTGATGGTACCACACGTTATATCATGTGTAAAGTACGTATCAGATCTGCATAAGAGTTTTCTTTCATTAAAAGGTTTGATGAAATACCCCTGGATCAATGGTCATTTTTTTATTTTAATTTCATTTTTACTATAGATAGTAAGTTTTAGTTTGATTATAACTCTTTATCTGCTAGGCTTTAGGAGTTGCGCCCAACACACACAGAGAGCTTAGAATAATTAGAAGAACAGCTTGGTGAAACCAAATAGGACACTTACTATTTTTAGCCGAAAACCTTGCGCACTAGTAGACATCATGACCGTCTATAAATAGTAAGTTTACTATTTATAGTAAGCTGTGAATTCTAGGAGTTTTAGGTGTCGTTTGCTTCTGATTTCTCTCTCATTGCTTGGTATCCCTATTTAAAGGGTTGTGAACTCGTTTACTTCATTCATCTATCAAAATATGAATTTATTATAATTTATTTATATTCTTCTTGCTTTCTTTCCTTGTGGATTCGAAAAGTCTTTGTGAGAAGTCCAGAAAAGCTACATGGATTTGGAGTAGTTATCCTTGAGTAAGACAGTGATTAACCTCATCACGTTGCCTACGTCACTTTCCAACCATAAGAACCACAGTGACGCAGGGATGAACGTGATGAGGTCGAACACCGTCTTCCTCAAGGATAACTACTCCGAATCCACGGAGCTTCTCTGGACTCCTCACAGAGACTTCTCGAATCCACGAGGAAAAAAAGCAAGGGAATAGGAATAAACTCTAATAAATCCAAAATTAATTGATAAAAAAATAAAAACGAGTTTACACCCCTTTAAATAAGGGAACCAAGCAACATGAAAGAAATCAGACTCATACTACAACTAAAACTCCTAGAATTCGCAACTTACTATAAATAGTAAACTTACTATTTATAGACGGTCATGATGTCTACTAGTGCGCAAGGTTTTCGGCCAAAAATAGTAAGTGTCCTATTTGGCTTCACCAAACCGTTCTCCTAATTATCCTAAGCACTTTTCATGTTGGACACAACTCCTAAAGCCCAACGGATGAAAAGTTATACTCAAACTAAAACTTACTATTTATAGTAAAAATAAAATTAAAACGAGGAAACGACCGTCGATCAGGAGGTTTTTCGCAAATCCGGGCTGCGCAACCCGGCATAGCAGGGTTGGTTGGCTAAAGTAGCTCGTTCTACACCAAAATCATATATTTTACGTCGGATAACTCATTCCGGATTGTGAGATACGCCCGATCTAAGGTCCGATGGTCCGGATCACTTCTGTCGCCGACCGTGCCTTTTCTGATCCATCTTGGCCATGAAATTGTCCGCGACCCGCTCTACATCACACAGTCTCACTAATAAAGTAAAGTGCCATACTTTCCGCCCCACCAGCCCATGCATAACTTCATGCCACGTGCGGAGAATTTACCTTTCATGAAATACTAATTGTTAAAACTCAAAGTAATAAAGGTCACTCAAAGATAGCTACAAAATCTTATGTTTAAATCAAGAATTATATTATCTTATACTTGCATAACAGAAGAATATTGCCAGCCTTGTTCATAACAACATGCATGTGAATCTATAAGTGCTATCTAGTGGAGAGTATCCAGGAAGGAATGTAAGCACTCCATGGAGGAGGAAATGAAAACGCCACATAAAAACAAGACTTAAAAATTAATAAACTACCTAAGGGACGTAAGGCAATTGATTGCAGATAATTACAAGCTAAAAAAAGCTATTAAAGGAAATATTGAAATATATATAATCTGACTAATTTGACTAATTAAAATGTGCAAGTTGACTCGAATATCCGCACCAGACTCATCCAAGTCTCATGACCATGCTTCTTTTTTTCAAGGGTGCAACTTGAATATAATTGGGTAGGGTAGTGGATCAACCCGACTTCAAGAGGTCCTAAACCAATATTTGACCTGATCCAAATTCGAATCGAAGCTACCCAACCCAAATTCCTCTACACTCACCCAACCCCAACCCACCTAGGGTAACCGGACCCAAATTTGCTCAACCCTGGCAATTCCCAACCCGAAGCCAACCAGACCCGAACTCCATTTGGGTCAATCAGATCGGGTTTGCCCGTACTAAAGCTACAGCCCTACTCACTATAAATCTGTGGTCTCAGCAACATTATTTCTTCGAAAGCGATAAGAAAGAAATGGATTCCAAGAAGATGCAAAAGCCACACGCAATCTGCATCCCATGTCCTGCCCAAGGCCATATCAGAGCCATGATGCACCTTGCTAAGCTACTCCACTCAAGAGGCTTCCACATCACCTTCGTCCACACCGAATTGAACTATCAACAACTCATCCGGACCGGCGCCATTGATCCAACAGTTGAGATTGAAGGGTTCTGTTTTAAGGCCATCCCTGATGGCCTACCACAGCCTGAGGATGCCGATGCAGCCCCAGACCCTGTGGAATCCACCAAGTCAATATGCAAACACGGTTTGGCTCCTCTAAGGGAACTTATAAGGAGAATCAATGGGGACACTCAAGGTGGCCCACCAGTGAGTTGCATGATGAGAGATGCATTCATGAGTGTTGCTCAGCCAATCGGAGACGAGTTTGGGATTCCTGATGTAGCATTTTGGCCCATAGCTGGTAGCAGTTTCATGGGATTCTTCCACATTGATGAGGTCTTACAACGAGGATTCTTCAAAGGTACCATTTTCATATCCCTATCTCTTTTGGGCTTGTTTGGGAACTTGAAAAATAAAAAAGAAGAGTCACTTTTTCTTTCAAAGTTGTTTGTCAAAAGAAATAAAGAATTTGGAGGGGAAAAATAAATAAAATTTTATAACTTCGTATTATAAAAACGTATTCTTGAAAAATGTTTGAGGCCAGTGAGCGATCCTCCAGTCAAGAAAAACTTACCTTTTTGGAAATTATTTTGGGATTGTGGTTGGAATTTTAAAAAGCTTGTTAGAAGGTCACTCTCAGAATGTTTGGACGGCGAAACCTCTCTCCGGAATTCGAGCATACAACGAGACCAGTACGATCAAAATTCCAATTATTTTACAAACTCCCAAGCAGGATATTATTGTGATTTCCTCTACACAGGATATACACGATTTTTTCAGTCCGTGCCAGTAGAGTCATGTGTAAGTGATCCAGACCATTAGCTTGTTTTGCCCCACCGTGGATGGCCATGCCCCAAGTTCCCAGGACTGGAAGATCCTGCAACCATATGTTTACACTTTGAAGTTGCAGGATATATATTCTATTGCAGGATATAAATTGAAAGGATAGGACCCAACTTGTACAAATTGATCAAAACAAAGGCTAATCCATGCGATCTAAATGCCTGATCAAAACGTGAGTAGGGCTGCTCTTGGTCCAAGCTCTGGCTCTCTTGTCGGGCCGGGTCCAAGAGCGGGCTGATCCTGTCCTGTCATTCCTTCAAATATCCCCTCTCAGATGATCCTAGCCATCTGCATGGGGCCAAATCGGATGGTGTTGAAAATTAGGTTTTTAACAATAAAAAATATTTTGAAATTTTTGTTTCGTCATAAAAATGATGTTGAAATTTTCAAATGAAAATTTGTGATTTTCTTAATTAGTCCCGTATTGAAAAAAAATGAAAGAAGTTTGTTCTTTATAAATGTGTAATATTCTTATCACTTAAGAGTATTGAGGTTCAGATGCTCGGATTATTTCCGGTGCCTATGCGTAGGCTTGGACGTAAACATTATGCCTATAGTGTTATTGTGCACTTTGCACTCAGTACATGCACATTCAAAACTGCATTTTTACAATAGAATGATCTGGACCATCAGGTGGGACCCACATGTACAATTTGTCTGGCCTTACAAAAGTTGAACGGAGCTTTGTAGAATACGGATCCTCTGTTTTAGTCAAGCAGCAAAATTGTGGTTGTTGCACCGTGTGATTGTGTAATGCGTTGAATAATGCATCGCCGACTGAGACGGCGAATCATTATACAGAAAAAGAGGAAAAAAGCAAGGAAATCGTCTCACGCCTCTCTACCACGCATGCACGTGTGGTGGGATTATGTTGCATCATACTCTTGCACACACCTGATGTACACATGACATTCATATAGCTCAATCCATCCCTTAAAATTTGGGGCATGGGTCATGGGCAAAATGCTACAGTCACCGGATTATCCTGACCGATAGTGTTGGATTGTCTGTGCAAATAACAATGTTAAGCCGATGAGTCGTAATGCAACTATATAGGTTCATGGGAAGGTTACATACACTTGGCCCATTATATCAATTCCAATCCTTTTAATGTCAATAGTTTTATTCATGTTACATTCTGTTTTTTTAATAAATTTTTTTATTGTTTTGAAAAAATGATAAAACACTCATCTGTAACTTTGTTATCATACAATATAAAATTTACATCAGATTAGTAAAAGCTCCTCACCTATCATATACCCAACATCAAAATTATATATATATATATATATATATATATATATATATATATATATATATATATATATATATATATATATATCAAATGGCCCCATGAAATAAAATACAATAATAATAATAATGACTTCCTGCGGCTCATATAAATCCACATGGAAATTCAGAGCTGCATGTGAGGAGAACTGGGAAGGTTGGGAAAACAAGAAACACCACTCGACGCCGAAGACCCATGACTCCAGCTACCACTAGCATTACAAAAAGCCATTACTTCCTCTCTAGCAGCCCAGCCCAAAATGTAGAACATCTACTAAGCCAGAGACAGAGTACCATAGTAGGATCCCCCTGACCCAGACTTAGGAACATGCAGCAATTTCCGAACATTTGCATTTTATTTTTATTTTTTAGCTAGCTTATATTGTATTTTGTTTCAAATTTTATATTAAAAATAAAATTTTAAATATTTTGATTTCTCTCCACATTTAAATTTTTTATGCTTTTGAGTTGTGAATTTTGTCTCACATCGGATTTAATAAAGAAAAACATCTTATATATAAGATAGGATTTTTCCCTTGGAGCTTGAGCCCCATTCAGGGGGCACGTGAATTTGTTCCCGTGAGGGGCTATGCCAATAGCTCTAATTTATGTCATCGACTACACACACGCGTGCCAAGCCGTGTCGAGCTGAGTCCATGTGCACGCGCAATAAGACTGGACGAGCGCGGGTGCGGGTGTACTCACGTGGGTGTGTGTGTATGGGTACTCGCAAGACTTTATTTGCGAGAGTATACTCACACTTGCACTTTTTCATTTTAAACTAAAGACATGTAACTATTTTGTTGGTCGTACCTATTTAGTTCCATTTCAGTTTCAAAAGTACAAAATCTTTCTGATCTTCTTAAAACTCTCTCCGTCTTCTAATTTCCAAGTTTTTATTGTTGAGTTCGTCGCTGAGTCAACTCAGCACTTTCGAGTTAAATTGCAAGTGGTTCGACCCAGCGTACAGTGAGTGCACTATTGGGACTGGGTCATAGTCGTTGTATCCTAGAGGTCGATTGCTTTGAAAACCTATTGCACTTGCGACGATGTCCAAAGGGAGCAAATTTGATTTTAATCTGAGTTACTCAGTCACACCTCGAATCAAATATATAAGTTTTCTATCTCAAATTTATTTATTTTTTTCCTTTTTGGTTCTTGACTTTAAATAGTTTATTTTATTCAACCAAATATTCCAACAGTTTATGCATTCCGTTTTCATCTATTTTCTTCTATTTCACAACAACCATTCCCGTTACATTTCCAAATTCTCAGCCTGACTGTTTGATAATCTTAACGCCACTTTTTTTAAAATTATTACCCATAGATGCCAATTGTTCGGCGGATGGATATCTCGACACTCACATCGACTGGATACCAGCAATGCCGGGCATCCGTCTTAAGGATCTTCCAACTTTCGTCAGAACGGCGGACCTCAACGATTTCTTCCTCGACTTCTCCAGACAGGCGGTTCAGACTTCATTGAAGGCTTCAGCAATCATTCTCAATACATTTGAAGAATTGGAGTATGAGATAATTGATGCCGCCAAGCATAAGTTTAAGCTGCAGCCACCTTATGCTATAGGTCCTTTATTCGCATTCTGTCATCAGATTCCAAACCCCAAATTGAATTCCATTAAATCGAATCTATGGAAAGAAGAGAGGGAATGTATAGAGTGGTTAGACAAGAGAGGTGATGCTACAGTCGTCTATGTGAATTTCGGTAGCGTTATGACTGTAACACCAGAACAGTTGAAAGAGTTCGCATGGGGGCTGGTGAATAGCAACCATCCATTCATCTGGGTCATCCGGCCCAATCTTGTATCGGGGGGATCAGCTATTTTGGAGCCAGAGTTCCTGGAGGAAACAAAAGGAAGGGGTTTGATTGCGAGTTGGTGTGCACAGAAGCAAGTGCTGGATCATCCTTCAGTGGGTGGGTTTCTAACACACAATGGATGGAATTCGACGTTGGAGAGCATTCATAGCGGTGTTCCGATGCTGTGTTGGCCTTTCTTTGGGGATCAACAGATGAATTGTCGCTTCGCGTGCACCGTTTGGGGGAATGGAATGGAGATTGATGGTGATGTGAAGAGAGAGAAAGTAGAGGGTGCCATTAAGGAATTGATGGGAGGAGAGAAAGGGAAGGAGATGAGAAAGAATGCAATGAAATGGAAGGAGAAAGCTAGAAAAGCTGTTGACGTTGGAGGGTCTTCTTACATTAGCTTTGATAGATTGGTGAATGATTTGTTGGTTATGAAACGTTAGCTATTTGATATTTTCTTTTTTCTTTTTCTCTTTCTTTTTTTTTCAATGGCCTGTTTAACATGTGTGGCCCACCTTTTAGAACCACGATCTACGTTGAATAAAGTCACGTGCTAAGAAACATCATTTGGGCTGCGTTTTTCTGTGCTTGTTATATGAGCTGTGCTGCTAGTGGTTGGTGGTTGGGGAGGCCGCCTCTCTACCTCACCTGATGAAAGGGCAAGTCTGATTTTTGTGCATGCGGACGTTAATGGTAGAGTCCACCTGGTGAACGGTTTGTAACATACCGCTCGCTTGCGTCCGAGTTGAATTTCAGGCCCGTCCTGAACAATCACATGCTGGGCATGTGACTGAATTTCAGGCCTTGATGATGAGCTTGATAATGTATTGGGCCCAAAAGTAAGTAGCTTGGGCTTTTCTGGGCCTGGAACGAATTCAACCATTCCTTTACATCCTATAATCAAGGTTTGTCCATGCTACTATGCGAGACATGGACCCACCTACCAATGCTCATCGATAAAGCCCAGTTTATAGAAGAACAAAAATCCTCTACACCACCTGCTGTAAGCGAGTGTCAATACCCTAGCTGTGTGGAACCCACCATGTTGTATGGGTGTCATCCAATCCATCCATCAAGTGCATCACTCTATATTACGCCATGGAGACAAAATTCTGATTGATCCACTAATTAGGTGCGCCACACCACAGGGAACAATAGGGGTTGTGAGGCTAACCTTTAAGTTTTGATGACCTAACCCAAATAGAACTCCTTCCCAGCTATGATGGTTCCTGCATTGAATAGATTTTTAGGAAAACCTTCAAACGGATGGCTAAAACTTGCAAAGCCACAAATGGGATGGCTGAGATTGAGTGGTCAAAAATTATTATTTCTTGAAAACCAAACATAAGGGGCTGTTGGAAATTGGCTAATTAAGTTTCATAGCCTGTGAGTTATGCCGAGGCTTGATCAATCAAGAGTTCCTCCTTTCCTTTAAATGCGGAAACCCTAAAACATTCCTTAGGAAGGAATGGTATTGGTACGGCTGTGTTGGTAGGGCTGTCAGTGGCCCGGGCCTGAGGTAGGTCGCGGCCCATATTTTGGGCTGTTTTGTGCCGGGCCTAATCGGAATTCTAATTTTCAGGCCGGCCCATTGACACCCATATGTGTTGTGGTGGGCCTGGAATCATGTACACGCCTATTTTAAGTAGTGCGTAAACATGCATGAGCATGTGGGACCCATCATGCTTTATATGTAAAATCCACCCATCTATCAGCTTCTGTGATATTATTTCCTGATTCCAAAACCAACTAGATCCATAGCTTAGATGGGCCATATAACGTAGAGTAATGGAGATGGGATGCCAACCGTAGTTGTGTGTTGGGCTCCCATGGTGTGTAACTTTATCAAACCCGTTAATCAGGTCTTATTCATCATGATAAAGACAAAATTACAACAATAAGCTTGAAAATTAAGTCAGGCTGGCTACACCTTTTGAACTTAGCAGTTTTGGTAGCAATTTTACGTTTGACTGTATAACTAAATGAGCTCTTTGTTAGTGTTCGATATGCGTTTCCGTCATGTGACAAGAGGCGCAAATCGAGCACTAGCAGGTTTTTAGCATACCCAGTGGGATTGTAACGCCCAGTTTAGGTGTCTGTATTATGGTAACCATTGAACTCAAAAATCTTGATCATTCAAAGCACCATTAGGCCACACTATAGGAAACAGTTGAGATGTAATGCTTACAATAGCTTTGTGTAGGGCCCACCTTGGTGTTTACATGCCATCCAATCTATTCATATGACGTGAATTGTCATACCAGATTAATAAAGAACTACTTTAAAAAAAAATTAAAAAAAAAAAAAAACACTATTTCACGACTTATGTAGGCCATATTACAAGAATTTAGAAGTTTTCATTTTTATAATTTTCCACGGCGCGGTCCACTTAAGTGTTGAATCAACTTGAATTTTAGTATCAAAGCCAAATAAGATGCGGTCTACCTGATGGACTGTAGATTTTATAGACGTTAAATTCATTACAATGCACTGATCAAAGCAACCCAAGCTCAAGAGCTTTCCACCAGTGTGTTCCCTGCCAAAACACTTGCGTGGCTAGCTAGGCAGACCCGTGCATGCATAACTTTCACGTGGCGCCCATCCATGAAGGACCCCCACCTGTGTTTGGATCGGGCACAAACTTCAGGCTGATCCAACGCTCAGGTAGGCCACACCATGGGAATGAGTTGAGATAGGAAGTCCCACAATTAAAATTGTTTACAGTGCGTGCGATCCATCATAGTTTTAATATTCCCCAATCCACTCATTTAATGTGCTGCACAAGGATCAATGGATTCTTTTAAAAAATAATAAAAATAAGGACATCCTAAGAGTCATGTGAATTTAGAAGTTTTAAGCATGATTTTACATTTTGCCATATGATATGGCCTACCTAATATTTAATTAGACTGATAGTTAGGAACATGGTGTTATGCTGTGCCTGGTGGATGGGGTGGATCTGATGCATGCTTGTCCCATTGGCACTATGTACGAGTCATGAGATCAACCAATGCAGATTGCGCGGTCATTATGCCCCCATGGCTACCCAACCGACTCGATGTGACGTGACAGGATTTATTGTGCCATGTGCTGCGGTCGGACATGGGACCATCTCCTGCTGCTAGTTTGACCTGAGTGCCATGCAAGACAAAAATTCATGGGATCTGAGAGTGTAGGACAAAAATGCAGCAGTGGATCTTTCTGATTGTTTTTTACTCCCCTAATTGTGATCTTGAGAAAGTGATGGATAGAATGGTTTGTAACCGACATCCTTGTGGGCCCCACATAGCTGCCTACCACGGTGACTTCCTGTGGCAAAGAGGCACCGGCAAGTCACGTCCGTGACTGTAGGATACATTTGCAAGCAAGCCGTCCACATGAGGGAGGGAGAGTGAGTACGCTGAGGAAATCTACCGAGTGTATGTCTTCGCCAACTCCATCTATTTATAATCAAATAGTTGAGGTACAAATATGTCGTGTGCGAGAATCAATATATGGGCTCAATCCAAATTCATCAACTTTGAACGAAAACTTCAGAATAAGTAAATAGGTCTAATATGAATATATATGACTAGATCATGAGAAGACAAGTTACTTACTCAGCCACTTACAGATGTTTATAATGATCTGGCTGTTGAGATGTGGAGCTACATCTGAACTGCCACTCGATCAGTCGAGTGACCTGCTCGACCGGTCGAGTGGCCCGCTCAACCAGTCGTGGAATGGCTCGACTCGTTTTCCAACGAGTTGGGATTTTGAATTTTCAAGGTGCTTGAGCAATCGTGGGATGTGCTCGACCAGTCGAGGGTGCCGCTCGACCGGTTGAAAACTCAGTATGACCAGTCGAGCTTATGCAGATTTAAGTCCAGATTTGATACGGACTGCAGAAATTTCAGTCAATTTTCGCAAAGGTGCGAACGGGGAGTTGCCTAAACTATATGTGTCCCCATGGCCTTCCTAGGGTATGGGAAAGCTTTTCTAGGTGATGGAAAATAATTCTAAGGTGTGGACAAAACGTTTTCTCTATACTTCTAAGGAAGAGATTAGTATATTGTCTTATTATCTTCATTTTTCTTCATAGTAGAAGTTTGCATCCATGGTTTTTTACCCTTGTTGGGGTTTTTTCACGTATATTTTGTCTTGTGGTTTGTTTGGAATGCTTTAATTATATTTTTACTTTATATTTCTTCTTGTTTATCGTTTGTGGGTAAGACCGGAGATTGGATCTCGATTCCCTGCGTGTTGGCGTGTTGCGCAACAACTAGTATCAGAGCTTAGTTGGTTTAGTTCTATTGGGAGCAATGACGAAAGAAGGGAAGACTAGAATTAAGAAGTTTGATGATTCAAACTTTGCCTTCTAGAAGATACAAATAGAGAATTATCTGTATAAGAAGAACCTCTATATTCTTATAGGAGGAAAAGAGAAGAAACCAAAAAGGATGACAGATGATGAATTGTTTTTATTAGATCAGAAGACTTTAGAAACGATTCAACTCTCTTTGTCTAAGAGCGTTGCCTTCAATATATTTAAGATGAAAACTACAAAAGAATTAATGGAAGCCATAACCACCATGTATGAAAAGCCATCAGCATCCAACAAGGTTCATCTTATGAAACAACTATTCAATATGAAGATGTCAGATGGTGGGAGTGTGGCTGAACATCTAAACGAGTTCAATACAGTCACGAGCCAATTGGAATCCGTTGGTATTATTTTTGAGGATGAGGTCAGGGTATTATTGATCTTATCCAATCTGCCAGACAATTGGGATGGTTTGGTGATTGCTGTGAGCAATTCTTCAAGGTCGAAAAAGCTGAAATTTAATGATGTGGTTGGTCTAATTCTCAGCGAAGAATCTAGAAGAAAAGCATTAGGAGTTTTAAGAGATTCAGGGAATGCTCTAAACATTAAAGGAAGAGAGGAAGATCGTTGAACAAAGGAGGCAATAAATACGGACGTTCTAAATCGAGCAAGAAGTCTAAGGGACCGAAAGATAAAGACGGGTTTGGCATTACGGTAAGAAAAGGCATATGAAACATGATTACAGGGCGCTCAAGAAATAAGAAGAAAGTTCTCAAGGTGGGAAGGATTCAGTGAATCTATCTGAGGAAAGTGACACAGAGGCGTTGATCTTGTCTCTTAATGCGAGGAATGAGTCTTGGGTTATAAACTCGGGTGCTTCATTTCATGCCACTTCATGTAAGAAATTTCTGCATAATTATGTATCAGGTGTTCACACCCTAAGTGCAGGGTTATAATGTAGTAATAAACTCGTAAGACCGAGGCCGAATCCCAAGGGATTGGAACTTGTACGTAATCTAAAATTAAGCAGAATTAGAACTAGAATAAGATGAAATCTAAATCGAATATTTTTAAGAGAATAATGGTGAATAATCAACTAAAATCTAAATAATTCAGGGGTAGGAAACTAGGGATTCAGATGATCCACTTGTAGAGATCAGGGAGATCTTACGCCCACTTTAAGAATCATAGAAATTAAATTAAACTTATTTAATATAATTTTCAAGAGATGAAAGGTATATGAATTAGAATGAATTTCATCACCAAACCATGCCCAGGAGACAAAGAAAACAATAGAATTAAACTAATTATCAACCAATCACATGTATGAAGGTTATGAAGGGTACCGTCATCCGACCATGCCCAGGAGACGATGGTGAATAACAGGGCTCCTTGACGTTATAAACATAAAAGAAAAAGAACATGCTCAAAGTCATTGCAGACCCATTGTAATTTCAGTCACAACAGACCATTAAAGACTAAAAATATTCCATTAAACTAACATAAACATTAGTTCAGTTCATAAATTAAATTAAAGTCATAAAATCCTCCCTTTTACACTACAAGCTTCACCTCTTAACCCTAGCTAAGAGGTCTAGCTTAGCATGGTCATGCTAAGACCAGGAAAAACATGAAAAGAAAGAAATAAACAAAAAAAAAAAAAAAAAAAAAAAACCAAAAAGAAAAAAGGAAGGAAAAAAACTCCGGCTTCCAAATTCGCTTCCACGTCCCAACTTTTGGTCTGATCCCCTTCTCTCTCTTTCTCTCTCCCTTTTATCACGTCAGCCAGGTCGGTGGAGAGCTACTATGTCGTTCCCACCGTCCTGTTTTATGCAGCTACACAGTTACGCAGACTGTCTGCAAAACGCCATGCAAACTACCTTGCTTTCCTTCCAAAAAACAAACGTCCCTTAGGACAATTTTTGACAACCTACACGATGGACAGTTTAGATTTATCGGACGGACCGTGATAGTGGCCCACCTGGTTCGACCGCAGCCTCTGCTGTGTAACAGAGCTCGCACAGGTGATTGTTGTGACGTCAGCGGGGCCCATAATCGGTGATGTACAAGAAATCCACTCCGTTCACTGAGATCAACACGAAAAACAGGACGAGAATGGATGATTTGGAATTGGATTAGGTGTGGTTCACCGTTTGATCCACTTCACCGTCAATCTTCCATTCAAACGGCTAGATTTCGCTCCTCGTGATGTTTTAGAATTCTGCCACCTAGGCAGTGTAAAGGAGATCCATGGAGATCTGATGGACAGTCTGAATCGGACTTTCAGAGCATGATGGTGGTCCACAAAGAGCTGTCCGCAAGCTCTGTTTGAGCGTCAGCGACCAAGACAAAGAAGGAATTTAAATTCCTTCTGAATTTTCAGTCAGCCGCCTGCTGACTGCCTTTGTTAGTCTAGTACACTGCAAGTGCATAGCTAGTGTGCACTCCCTTTCACGTAAATGGATCCCACCTTGTGCATGTAAGAAATCCGCTCCGTCCATCTCTTTCCTCACAATATTTAAACAGTTGGGACCAAAACTGGAGCATATCCAGATATCAGGTGGGCCCCAAATCAAAGTTCTATCGGCTGATCTGTCCGTTGGGCCATTTCTAGAGGGATCCAATAGATGAAAATTGACGTGTACGGTTAATGTATGGTCCTTAGGCCATGCATGAAGTTTCGAGACGAATGGATGGTGGAAACCCTGTGATCTTGCATTCTGGTTGACTTTCAGGCCACTTGAGCTTCAGTTTCTTGATTTTCTTGGATTTCTGGCATCGATTTTGGTCCCCTAGAGTCTGTCCCTTACCTTAGTGTCCTCAGAGAGTCAAATCTATGCTTTAAGCTCCCTTTTTCAGTCTATGCTCGTAATTACACTTTGCATCATAAACACGATTAAAGCGGGCCATTAAACGGTATCATGTTCGTAAATTCAGGCAATAACTGCGGTCTAATATGAAATATTTGACCCTCAATACAACCCCCAACCAGCTTCTTTCTAGTCTCGAGCAAGGTATGCAAAAAATAAGTTGAGAAATACAGGACAATTTCCATAAACTCAAGTGCTTTTTTTTTTTTTGAAAAATGATTCAGATACGAAAAATCTAAGAATCATGAATGTTGGGAATTAGTTTCTCCTGGACTTAGGCACATAGTAAATTCATAGTCAAGTTCAAGTGTTAATCCATCAATTTAAATAAATCTAAATATTGAGTTCCATGGGTGTATGGTGTAATCTCGGCTTATCATCATTAAAATTCACTTCTCTAATTCAGGATATCATTGGTAATCAAGAAGAAAATTCATGACAACCAAAACCTAACCCAAAAATTGCCTCACAAATCAGTTTTTTCATTATTCCAACTTTTGATTTTTCCATTAAAAGTAACGCCAAGAAGAGGAATCAAATCCTTACCCGTAGGGAGTAAACCTCTGATGAAGACCTTACACCCAAACCTTTTTCACATGTTATCCATACGGAATCAAATCCTCACCTATAGGGAGCAAACCTATGGTGAAAATTATTCACCCAACTCTTTCCAAAGGTTTTTTTTTTTTTTTTTCTTTAATTGATCATAATGAGCAAATTTTTCAGGCTGGTTCCTTTCATGCTTAGTGATTATCAAATTAATCATTCAATATCGAACTGAAACCTTAATATGTAAGCGAGCTGTAATATATGAAATCATGAATCAATCAATGTTTACAACATCTAATTTTGGATTAGCAATTCAAACTTAACTGTGAAATCTAATAGATACTGAATCCAAGAGTCATAAATTACTAACATCACGTATCTTGAAATTTTAAATCTAAGATGGTCGTCAAAATCACTTCGAATTCACAAGAATTCCCAGAAAATTTTAAAATTTTTTACAATTTTTGCTCAAGACCAAGAAAACACTGATTAGGTAACCTAATCTCTCACCCCTAACCTAAAATCTATATTGTCCTCAATGTAAAAGAAATGAGCATGCAATGCACATGAGACAATGAAAGTAAATGAGAAGTGATGGGAAGATTGTACCTGAATAAAGAATCGAGAGAGTTTCCAAAAATATCTACGTAAGAGTGAGTCAGCACAAGAGAGAAACCAACAGAAGTAAAATAAAAAAATAACAAAAATAAAATCCTACCTATACCACTTTCGCAGGTGCTCTCGATTGCATTGTAACGCCCTGACTTTTCAGGACCCGAGTATATGACCCGTTTGCCAAAAACCCGAGTGTTAACCCTAAAGGATGATCAAATTCGAATATACATTTTTTTTTCTTTATCAGAGTAAGAATTTGAGCGTAGAATGGACAAATCAACATAAAAGAAAATTTTCATTTCATTTAGAATATACAAGTGGTTGCCCATAATGACTTATACAAACCAATGTCTCCACAATAACAAATACAAGATTATACACATGAGAAATTTAAAAGCATATGAAATGCAAACTAAAGCCATAAGATCACGCAGCTTCCTTGATAGGTACAATCACATGTCCTTGACCACTATAACAGCTCATCATCAGTCTGAACCTGCATATCACTTAAGCCACCTGTGCTACCTGTACGGTTATATTTTTGATGAATGAGTGGTCAACTCAGTGTGAATTCCCCTCAAGATTACACACTGCCGCATTAGGTAAGAAATAATATGAAACATCTAGACAACCAAAACATAGTAAATGCAGTCTTATTAAGTACATGGATGTATGGAATGCGTTCACGCCCCGGGGATGCTCATCCGTGCGGACAGGGTCGCGCGCCCATGCAAATGCGCAATCAACGCCCTAAGATCAACCATGCGGAATGCGAATCACGACCTGGAAAAACATCCAGTCGGACAGAGGCGAGTCGTCAGCGAAAGCAGACTAAGTGCGGTGTAACGACTGCCCATCGTACGAGGCTAGTCATCAACGAAATCATACTAAGTACAGCGTAATGACAGCATAGCGATAGACGCTGGTCTGTGCCATGTATACATGATTAGCCAAGCCATTATTAGTCCGATTACAATCAACCAGTTTTAAATAAGCTCAAGGTCACTACGGGGAGCGTATAACCCAGCGTAGGCTGACAGCTCGAGCATAGGTCCCATACCACCATCCCTGGTTCATGAGACTACCATCTTAGGATGTTTAATGGGAACCCGTCGTCTAGTAGCCAATCATATTACAATACATGGGGCTTACCATCACATGGTTGCACGATATAAAACATCAATCCCATATAGGAAAAATATCAAAACGAAACCATGTAAGCCGGGTATCAAAATATGCCACATAGGGCGAATATTAAAACTATACGGTAAAAATCATCATTTAAAATCATTGAACACAACAACCCTTGACAGTATGCCCACATCAATGATCCGTCTACACCACCAATCAATAACCATTATGTCAAAGGTTCATTTTAATCACAACCAGTCGGGTTACATCCTAAGTATGGGTGTGCATGTATAGGTGGGGGTTTCCCACCAATGTACCAGTTTAAAGTCCATAAGCAATACCCAAATAATCCACAAGCATAAACAAATATACAGGATGAACATTAAGTAGGCAATATAGCAATTCAATTTTCACCAGCTAACACATGTGTTTATAAAGTGAGATATCAATTTAAATAAAAACTATAACTTAGGCTAATGAGAAGATGGAAAGCTCAAGGGGAAGAATCATCACCTTATGTCTTGAACTGCCTACGTCATTGCTAGGAGGTGCGTGTGCCCTTAAAATCGAATCCTACCATGAATCAAGATGTACCATTAGATCCAAGTTCTACATACTATCTAGGGTTATCCTCTGGGGTTTTAGTGTAGAATTTGGAGTTTTCATCCTAGGGTTTAGTCTTAAAATTAGATTCTAGAATTTGATCATGGAACTTAGACTCTAATTAGTGCGACCATGAATGATATTGTTAATGAGAGTAATAATTGAGTAAAATTAATAAATAAATTAGTCATTAATTTTAGAAATATTACAACGACTAATATTATATTAAATTATCTAACAACCCACGAGTAATGATACTAATAGTGACTTATAATAGTAATAACATAGCAAAGGAACCTGTAGTGATGTCATAGAGAATAACTTATCAATTATGATCATAATTTATGGTTTAGGTTACTTAGATTCAGGGTTTTATCCACTACTCTAACCTTAGGCTTTAGAGTTTTCAAATTGAATTCTTATAATTCATTTAAAATAATACTAGTAGGGGAGTAATGATAACTAACAATTATGGGATAGTACTATCAATACTAATTTAAAATGAATGATCTACTAATCATGATGCTAATTGTTAATATCCATAATCGTTAATTCTGGCAATTCAACCTACCAATGGTTAACCACAACTAGGTGGGCATATAGGGATTTACTCAACTCATGAATTTGGGCTCAAACCCATGCAAATTGGGCCCAACTGAGGCTAGGCCTAGTCCAGGCCCACTGTGCAGTTTTGGCTTGATTTTTGACCCTTCACATGGCCCGAATCAGGAGGCCAATTTGTATCAACTGTGGCCCTATTCAGCCCAACTCCTGGTCCAGCAAAAGGGCCGCTTTCAGACCATTTCCCAGGGTAGCTTGATGGCTGGATCTCAGCTAATGGATGGTCTGAAGATAGACCCAACCTTTGTGCATCTATTGGCCCATTTTATAGCCAAACAGGGTCTAGTTAAGAAGATCAAATGGCCCTATTAACCATGGTGTGGCCCACTGTGAAATAGTTACCTGGGCATGGGTGAATAGGCGGCTGCCAGGAGGCCCACATGGTGTGTGTGGTGCAGCACAGCTCGAGTTGAACTCACCCTCTTTCTTTGCTTCTCTCTCTCTCTCACTTTTCTTCCCTCTTTCCTTCTTCATTTTTTTCCTTTCTTTCTAGCATGTCCGGTGAGATTGCTGGACCAAGACCCGACCAGTACTCGCAGTAGCGAGTTGACGACTCGCCCAGCTTCACCACAGCTGCACACCCCCTTCTCTTTCTCTCTTCTTCTCTTTCCTTCCTGTTTCCTTTCTCTCAGACCCATCTAGCAAGGTCTAGATCGAGTTGGCTTAGACGTGCAACTCGCCAGCGGCCAATGCAAGGCCCATCAAATGGACGTTCGGCCCAACTCGACCAGCTCGCCCTGAACTCGGACAGATTTCTAGGTGTGGTGGTGCGGTGCAACAAATGCACATCGGCATTTCCTTCTTCTTTCTTTCTTTTTCTGTTTTCTTTCTTCTTCCTCTTCCCTTCCTTTCCTGCCTGCGTCACCCAGAACGCAGCCAGCAGTGGTTCCGTGACCAATATTGCCGAGGAAGACGATGGGGCACTAATGGCGTCTTTTAGATGGTGATGCTTTTCTTCGATCCGACTTCTATGGATGTTCTAGACAGACCCTACGAAGCTTCTGAATGCGTTGGAACGGAGGTTAGAGAAGCTTTGTGCGGTGGGTTTTGGTTGAGAAGGAAACGGCTAGGAGAGTTAATTTTTGGTTGCTGGTTTTTCTACCCAACCCTAGCCTTTGCAAATAGTGTGTATGTTGAGGGTCAAATAGTGCATATTAGACCTCAAATATTGTCCGGATTTACGAGCATAATAGTGCTTAACGGCTGATTCAATCGTATTTATGTTGCAGGTTGATTTTACAAGCTTGGATGGAAAAATGATGTTAAAAGTTGAGATTTAACGATCTGATGACACCAAAGGCAAGGGACAGACTTCAGAGGACCAAAATTGACGGATATACATGGTCAGAAATCCGAGAAAACTAAGAAACTGAAGCTCAAGTGGCTTGAAACGCATCCAGAATGCAAGATCACATAGTTCCCGACATCTGATCGGTTCGAAACTTCATACATGAGATGAGGGCCATAAATTAATCGTACATATTAAATTTAAGCCATTGAAGATCTTGAGAAGTGGGCCAATGGACAGATCAGCCCATTAATCTTCAATTTCGGGCCCACCTGATGTCTGAAACTGCCTCAATTTTAGTCCCAACGGCTTAAAGAATATGAGAAAAAGGATGGACGGTGCAGATTTTCGATAAGCATTATAGTAGGCCCTGCATATGGTGCATGTACATCATATACATTGTATGTACCTTGAGCACCAGACCGCTTTCAAAATTTAAACAGAGCCTGCCCCGTGCATGAACGGCACTTGCCGTTTTCAGCTGCGTAACGAACGGCCGCTGGCCGTTTTTGCGGACGGTTGTGGGCCCTACCTATTGACCATACAGAAAATCTGACCTGTTCACCGTATAGAGGGGCTCGAATACTACAAAAATATGCTGACCTTTTGTACCCATGCGTACACACTGTGCGATACAGGGGCCACAAAAGAGCTGCCTGGTAGCGTTCAAATCTTATCTTTTAGTTATTTCTTCTCTAGGCCACGTTAATGGACGTTCAAAACTACCCATTCTTGACTAAAATTTCGTTCTGAATCCAATGGACGGGGTGGATTTTCCAGAAAATGATTCTGTGGGGCCCACCGATCACAACAGTGAAATGGTACGAAAGGTTTCACACATCCGTGAAAACTGACTTTTCCAAGCGGTTTTGGGCCACCATCTTTGATCATATGGCAGATCTGAACCGTCTATCATGTAGAGAACCCAAGAAAGTACTAAGGTACGGTGTTTATTTGAAATTTGAGAGAGAAAAGTGGCGTGTTTCGAGGCACCAAACTTGGCTGCAAAAAAGCTTTCACTAGGCATGCATAGCTTTCCAAATCCGATTCAAATCCAATTTTCACCACTCCAGCAGCTATACAAGGAGGTTTTGGACATGGGGAGCATTCATTCAGGTCTAGGAAGGAAGAAAAAGAGAGACGTGGAGGCTCGGGCAGGGACTTGAAGCAGACGTGAGGGAGAGAGTATTTTCTTTTCTTTTCTTTTATTATAAGATTTAACCCGTTCATGGCGGGCTGAATCTCTTAGCTAGGGCTAAGACGTGAAGCTTGTAGTGAGATGGGAGATTTGATTTTATTTTAATTTTAATGTATGAATTGACGTTGATTTTAGTTAATTATTATGGGAATGTTTTAGGTTTTTAATGGTCTGTTGTGACTGAAATTACAATGGGTCTGCAATGGCTTTGAATATTTCCATTCTCTTTAATGTTTATGATGCCAGGAAGCCCTGTTGTTCACCATAGTCTCCTGGGCATGGTTGGATGACGGTACCCTTCCTAACTTGCATACATGTGATTGGGTGGTAATTAGTTTGATTCTGTTGTTTGTCATAGTCTTTGGGCATGGTTTGGTGATGGAATCCATTCTAATTCATACACCTTTCATCTCTTTGAAAATTAGATCAACGGCAGTTCAGTAATTTTCATAATTTTTTTTATGCAAGCATAAGTTCTCCCTGATCTCTACAAGTGGATCCTCTGAATCCCTAGTTTCCTATCTCTGATTTGTTTCCTAAGTTTTAGATTAATTATTCTACAAGTATTCCACCATTGCTAATTGATTTAAAATTCATCTTAGCCTAGTTCTAGTTCTAGTTAGTTTTAGATAACGTACAAGTTTCAGTCCCTTGGGATTCGACCTCGGTCTTACCGAGTTATTACTACATCACAACCCTGCACTTGGGGAGTGAATAAGTTTTTGGCGCCGTTGCCGGGGATTGTCGGATACGTTTTTCTGAAATTAATTAGTTTTAGGATTAGTTTAAGATTAAGTTTAGATTTTCTTAATTTTTAGAAATTAACTTATCTTTCTTGTTTTATAGGCTTCTAAGATAGTTTCTAAATTAGTAAATTCTATCTTAAATTCTTCCTTTCTATTCTAGATTTAGATTAAGATTTATTTCTTCTTTTTAGTGAGATTCTAATTCTAATTCTTTTTAGGTTCCTAACCTTGTTTCTGTTTTAGAATTTTTTCATAAGTTTTTTTTTTTGTTGTTTAGGAACCAACCCAATTTTTCTCTTTTGTAGGAAACTTCTAATTTAGTAAGCTCTTTCTAATTTTTTCTTTTTTTCCTTTCTCTAGAAATTTGTTTACTTTTAATTAGAACTTTCTATTCTTAGAAACTAACTTATTTTCTTTTGTTTTGCAGATTCTTAACCTAGGACTCCAACTTTGGTAACTTCTTTCCATCTTTCCCTTTTATTTTCTAGATTTCTACTTCTTCCTTTCTCTTAGGTTTAATTTAGAATTTAAGGGCACGCGACAACACTCGACGTCTCGTGACTGAAGGAGGATTAGTTGAGGGGTTGACTGTCCATCGCAGGACTAGACACCACTTGAATTCTCCTGAGTTAGAGGACGTTATGGTTGAAAATCAACCTCAAGCACTACCCCAACCAAGGGTTGAGGAAGTACATGATGAGAATGAGGTGCATCAGGCACCCCCGCCTCGTACTTTATGAGATTATTTACAACCGGCGGGGGTGAGTACGCCCTCATGCATGATTTTTTCTAAGAATACAGGACATATGGACATCAAGCCAGAGGTTATCCAACTCCTTCCTAAGTTCCATGGGCTTGAGTCTGAAGAACCATACTTGCATCTGAAAGAGTTCGATGAAATCATAGGCACCTTATACTTTCCTAATGTATCTGAGGATACTATTAGGCTGAAACTCTTTCCATTTTCCTTGAAAGAAAAAGCCAAGACGTGGTTACATTCATTGCGTCCTAGGTCCATTGGCACATGGAATGATTTGCAGAGGGAATTTATAAAGAGATTTTTCCCACATCATAAGACAATTACGCTTAGGAGAGCAATCATGAACTTTGTCCAAAAGGAAGATGAAACATTCTTCCAATGTTGGGAAAGGTTCAAGGATCTAGTTAATGCATGCCCACAACATGGCTTTGAAATATGGCGCATTACAAATTTTTTCTATGATGGGCTAACATCTTCCATGCGCCAAATGGTCGAGACAATGTGTAACGGATAATTCATCAATAAAAATGTCGACGAGGTATGGGATTACCTCGATAGTCTCGCTGAAAAAACACAATCATGGGACTATTATCCAAGGACGAACACTACGTCTAGGCCGACTCATTCAAAGGAAAAAGGAGGAATATATCTCCTGAAAGAGGATAATGATCTTAACGCTAAGGTGGTCAATCTCACCAAAAAATTTGAGGCCATGGAAGGAAGGAATGAAAAGGTTAATGAAAGTGTTTGCGGCATCTGTGATTGCAAAATTCATACTACTGAAAATTGTCCTTCAATACCTGCCTTTCGGGAAGTATTGAATGAACAATCTAATGTCGTAAATAACTATCAAAGACCTTTCAATGGACCACCCTCTAATACGTACAATTCTGGCTGGAAAAATCATCCGAATTTTAGTTGGAGGAACGGACAAACTGGTACCCCTCAAGGTTTCTTCAATCAACATCCAAATCAGGAGAAACCTCAAGAAGAATCGGTTCAAATTTCCATACAAGAGCTGGCTCGGACCATGCAAGGAATTTCAGATTTTATGCAAAAAATAGATTCACGTATGACGGCTATGGAAAAAGGGATGCTTCCTGCACAACCAATCCCTAATCCGAAACCACAATACGAGACAGGTGATCCCAGCTCTTCAAATCAAATGGGACACGCTAAATCCATCACCACTCTTAGGAGTGGGAAGGTTATTGATAAAACCCTTCCGGTGAGGCCCGAAAAGCCTCAAGAACCAGAAGAGGACAACAATGATGGATCTAGTAGTGCCCCACAAAAATTTGAACCGGAACCTCTAGAAAAGCCAGTTGCTCCGTTTTTCCAACGATTGGTTGAACCAAAACGTCTATCTAACTCTCAGGATATCCTAGAGGTGTTGAAACAAGTGAAAGTCAACATTCCTCTGCTTGACGTTGTAAAACAGATACCTTCATATGCTAAATTTCTAAAGGACTTATGCACTACCAAACGACGAAAAAGTGTTCAAAAGAAGATCTCCTTGACTGAAAAAGTGAGTGTCATCCTGAAACAAGATGTGCCACAAAAATTTAAAGATTCCGTTTGCCCAACCATATCATGTGTGATCGGGAACTATCGAATTGATCACGCACTTCTTGACTTAGGAGTAAGCGTCAATCTGATTCCTTACTCGGTATACCAACAGTTAGGTTTAGGTGAATTAAAACCCACTCGAACCACACTACAACTTGCTGATCGTTCTGTTCGTGTACCAAGAGGGATCATCGAGGATGTGTTGGTCCAGGTTGATAGATTCTACTACCCTGTTGATTTTATCATCTTGGACACCGAACCCATCAATGACACGAGCACTCAAATTCCCGTCATTCTTGGTCACCCATTCCTGTCCACTTCAAATGCAATTATCAATTGCAAGAATGGTGTCATGACTATGTCCTTTAGAAATTTGACATTGGAATCGAATATCCTTTTCAATAACGGCAGCAACTCAGAGGATGATGACGATTTTCACGATGTTAACATGATTGATTCTTTTGTGGAAGATAGAACACCTCTCACCTTATCCTCTGATCCTCTAGAGACGTGCCTGGCCCACTCCCATGATCTTGATGATGATATAATTAGGGAGACGTGTGCCATGCTTGATACTGCACCGGTACTTAAAGTTAACCGGTGGAGGCCACAAATTGAAAAATTGCCCCAAACTGATGTAGTGCCTCTACCGTCTAACCTCAAGCCACCGAAGCTTGACCTAAAACCTTTGCCCTCTGATTTAAAATATGTCTATTTAGGTCAAGATGAGACACCTGGAGAAATAACAAGAGAGTATGCTGATATCTACTCTCATTGAGCATAAGGGAGCCCTTGGATGGATGATAGCGGACCTCAAGAGAATTAACCCATCGATTTGTACTCACCATATATATCTTGAGGATAATGCAAAGACTGTTCGGCAATCACAACGTAGATTAAATCCAAACATGAAGGAAGTGGTTAAGGCCGAGGTTCTCAAACTATTGGATGTGGGGATCATATACCCCATATCCGATAGTCAATGGGTGAGTCCAACTCAGGTAGTTCCTAAGAAGTCTGGGATCACCATCGTAGCCAATGCCAATAATGAACTCGTGCCGACCAGAGTTACCACTGATTGGAGAATGTGCATTGACTACAGAAAGCTGAATACCGTCACAAGGAAAGACCACTTTCCTTTGCCCTTCATTGATCAAATCCTGAAAAGGCTAGCTGGTCATTCCTATTATTGTTTCCTTGACGGGTATTCAGGTTGTAATCAGATTGAAATCACCCCTGAAGATCAGGAAAAGACCACATTTACATGTCCCTATGGCACCTTTGCTTACAGAAGGATGTCATTCGGGTTATGTAATGCCCCTGCCACCTTTCAGCGATGCATGACGAGTATTTTTTCTGACATGGTGGGGAAATATCAAGAGGTCTTCATGGACGATTTCTCTGTTTTTGGTTCATCTTTCAGCGAATGCTTAGCAAGTCTTAAATGTGTGCTGAAAAGATGTGAAGAAAAGAATTTGGTACTTAACTGGGAGAAGTGTCATTTTATGGTTCAAAAGGGAATTGTCCTTGGGCATATCATCTCGTCCAAAGGAATCGAGGTAGATAAGGCAAAAATTGATATTATCTCTAACCTACCTCCACCTAAGAACATCAGAGATGTGCGATCCTTCTTAGGACACGCAAGCTTTTACAGACGATTCATAAAGGACTTTAGTCTCCTCTCTCGTCCTTTATGTAATCTTCTTCAAAAGGATACACCATACGAGTGGACTGAGCTGTGCCAAGAAGCTTTCACTAAGCTTAAGGGCATGTTAACCACTGCACCTATCATGCAGCCACCCGACTAGAGTCTTCCTTTTGAACTTATGTGCGACGCCTCTGATTATGCTCTTGGAGCGGTTCTAGGCCAGAGAAAAGATAAGCGGCCTTACGTTATTCACTACGCAAGTAGGACTCTAAATCCTGCCCAAGTGAACTACTCGACTACGGAAAAGGAACTCTTAGCCGTAGTGTTCGCTTTGGACAAATTTAGGTCCTACCTGATCGGATCCAAGATCATCATCTACACAGATCACGCGACACTTAAGTATCTTCTTTCTAAGAATGATTCTAAGCCCCGCCTGATACAATGGATCCTTCTGCTCCAAGAATTTGATTTGAAAATCAAAGACAAAAAGGGAGTAGAGAACGTAGTGGCCGATCATCTTTCTCGCCTTAATACCTCTGATTCCCTTGAGGCGACTCATATTAATGATATGTTCCCTGATGAACAACTGTTTAGAGTCTCCCAGTCACCTTGGTTCGCTGATATTGCTAATTATCTTGCTACAGGTTCCATACCGACACATTGGACATCACAAGATAAGAAGAAATTTTTTACCAAAGTGCTTAACTTTTTCTGGGATGATCCACATTTGTTTAAATATTGTCCAGACCAAATCTTAAGGAGATGTGTGTCAGACGATGAGCATCAAAGTGTCATCTCCTTTTGTCACTCACAGGCCTGTGGTGGTCACTTTTCTGCTAAAAAGACCACGGCCAAGATTTTACAGTGTGGCTTCTACTGGCCCACTATGTTCAGGGACACTCATAAGTTTTGCAAGGCTTGTGAACGTTGTCAGAAATTGGGAGCATTGTCCCGTCGAAATATGATGCCCTTGAATCCCATCCTTATTATAGAAGCATTTGATTGTTGGGGCATCGATTTCATGGGACCATTCCCCCAATCATTTGGAAATCTGTATATTTTGCTCGTCGTAGACTATGTCACTAAATGGGTTGAAGCAATTTCGTGCCGCAAAAATGATCATCGCACGATCATTAAATTTTTGAAAGAAAATATCCTGTCGCGGTTCGGAACGCCTCGAGCCATCATTAGTGACGGGGGCTCACACTTCTACAATAGGCCATTTGAGAGCTTAATAAAGAAATACGGTATCTCTCATAAGGTGAGCACCCCATACCATCCACAGACAAGTGGACAAGCTGAAATTTCCAATAGGGAGATCAAACATATCATAGAAAAAATGGTTAACCCTGATCGTAAGGACTGGTCAATCCGATTGACCGATGCCTTATGGGCGTACCGTACTGCTTTCAAAACTCCTATTGGAACATCTCCCTTTAGACTTGTCTACGGAAAGGCTTGTCACTTGCCTGTGGAATTGGAACATAAAGCATACTGGGCGATCAAAAATATAAATTTCAATCTAGACAACGCTGGTTCGCTACGCAAACTTCAATTAAATGAACTGGAAGAAATCCGGAACGATGCATATGAGAACTCGAGAATTTACAAGGATAAGATGAAGGCGTTTCATGATCAACATATTTTACGAAAATCATTCACGCCAGGTCAGAAAGTCCTTTTGTACGATTCTCGACTCCACCTCTTTCCGGGTAAGCTTCGATCTCGTTGGACCGGCCCTTACATTGTTGTTACTGCTTATCCTCATGGGGCCGTCAAGATAAGAGATCCCGACAATGGCAAGGAGTTTAAAGTAAATGGACATCGATTAAAGCCATTTGTTGAGACATTTAATTCAGAGGACATGTCCATGCCTCTGATTGCTCCTGTTTATCAGGACTGATCTCCTAGTCTGATGGAGGTATAGGTAGGTTTATCACTTTCATAGGTCTAGGATTGTTGCTTTAATTGTTTGGCTGAAGACGGTAAATTTAGCACTTCTGGGAGGCAACCCAGCTTTTTTTTATTCCTTTTCATTCTTTAGTAGATGATTCAATGTTTATTGGTAACATTACTGCAAACCCTCACGAGACTACAACTCGTCCACTAGGGGTAACCTAGGGGTTTAAAGGCTTGTTGCATACGCTAAATGCAATCGAGAGCACCTGCGAAAGTGGTATACGTAGGATTTCATTTTCGTTATTTTTGTTCTGCTTTCTCTCTCATGCTGACAAGCTTCCATGCCGCGATCTATTGGAAACTCTCTTGATTCGTTATTCAGGTACTATCTTCCCATCACTTCTCATTTACTTTCGTTTTTCCATGTGCATTGCATGCTCATATCTTTTACATTGAGGACAATGTAGATTTTAGGTTGGGGGTGGGAGATTAGGTTTCCTAATCAGTATTTTCTTGGTCTTGAGCAGTCTTAAGCAAAAATTGTGAAATTTTTTTAAAATTTTTCTGAAAATTCCTACAAATTCGAAGTGATTTTGACAGATATCCCTAATTTAGATTTTCAAGATACATAATGGTGGATTTATGACTCTTAGATTCCGTATCTGTTAGATTTCATAATTAAGTGAATTATTAATCCATAATTAGAAGTTGTAAACATTGATTGAATTATGATTTCAGGACACGTCTTGCTTACACATTAAGATTTCAGTTCCATATCGAAGGATTAACTTGGTAATCACTACGCACGAAAGGAACTAGCCTGAAATATCTTGCCATCATGGTATAAAAATTGGAAAGGTTGGATAATTAATCTTCACCATAGGTTTGTTCCCTATAGGTGTGGAGTTAATTCCCCATGAATGATATGTGAAAAAGAGTCAGGTGTACGGTCTTCACCATAGGTTTGCTCCCTATAGGTGAGGATTTGATTCCCCTTCTTGGCATTACTATTAATAAAATAAATAAATAACTCTGTGAGGCAAGTTTTGGTCATCATAAATTCTCTCGTTGATTACCAATGACATCTTGAAATAGAGAATTGAATCTTGGTATTGATAAGCCGAGAGTACACTATATGCTCATGGATCTTAATGTTTAGAAATTTTCTAATTAGTGGATTGATATTATGAACTGGACTAGGAAGTTTACCATGCACTCGAGTCCAGGAGACAGTAATGTCCAACATTCATGAATCTTGGAATCCTAGTATCTGAATCGTTTTTCAAGAAATCACTCGAGTTCATAGAAATTGTCTTTAATTATCAACTTATTTTTCGCATAATTTGCTCGGGACTAGCAAAATGCTAGTTGGGGGTTGTGTTGAGGGTCAAATAGTGCATATTAGACCTCAAATATTGTCCGAATTTACGAGCATAATAGTGCTTAACGGCTGATTCAATCGTGTTTATGTTGCAGGTTGATTTTACAAGCTTGGATGGAAAAAGGATGTTAAAAGTTGATATTTAACGATCTGATGACACCAAAGGCAAGGGACGGACTTCAGAGGACCAAAATTGACGGATATACATGGTCAAAAATCTGAGAAAACTAAGAAACTGAAGCTCAAGTGGCTTGAAACGCATCCAGAATGCAAGATCACATGGTTCCCGACATCTGATCGGTTCGAAACTTCATACATGAGATGAGGGCCATAAATTAACCGTACATATTAAATTTAAGCCATTGAAGATCTTGGAAAGTGGGCCAATGGACAGATCAGCCCATTAATCTTCAATTTGGGGCCCACCTGATGTCTGAAACTACCTCAATTTTAGTCCCAACGGCTTAAAGAATATGAGAAAAAGGATGGACGGTGCAGATTTTCGATAAGCATTATAGTAGGCCCTGCATATGGTGTATGTACTTCACATACATTGTATGTACCTTGAGCACCAGACCGCTTTCAAAATTTAAACAGAGCCTGCCCCGTGTATAAACGACACTTGCCGTTTTCAGCTGCATAACGAACGGCCGCTGGCCGTTTTTGCGGACGGTTGTGGGCCCTACCCATTGACCATACGGAAAATCTGACCAGTGCACCGTGTAGAGGGGCTCGAATACTACAAAAATATGCTGACCTTTTGTACCCATGTGTACACACGTGTGCGATACAGGGGCCACAAAAGAGCTGCCCGGTAGCGTTCAAATCTTATCTTTTAGTTATTTCTTCTCTAGGCCACGTTAATGGACGTTCAAAACTACCCATTCTTGACTGAAATTTCGTTCTGAATCCAATGGATGGGGTGGATTTTCCAGAAAATGTTTCTGTGGGGCCCACCGATCACAACAGTGAAATGGTGCGAAAGGTTTCGTACATCCGCAAAAATCGACTTTTCCAAGCGGTTTTGGGCCACCATCTTTGATCATATGGCAGATCTAAACCGTCTATCATGTAGAGAACCCAAGAAAGTACTAAGGGACGGTGTTTATTTAAAATTTGAGAGAGAAAAGTAGCGTGTTTCGAGGCACCAAACTTGGCTGCAAAAAAGCTTTCACTAGGCATGCATAGCTTTCCAAATCCGATTCAAATCCGATTTTCACCACTCCAGCACCTATACAAGGAGGTTTTGGACGTGGGGAGCATTCATTCAGGTCTAGGAAGGAAGAAAAAGAGAGACGTGGAGGCTCGGGCAGGGACTTGAAGCAGACGTGAGGGAGAGAGTATTTTCTTTTCTTTTCTTTTATTATGAGATTTAACCCGTTCATGGCGGGCTGAATCTCTTAGCTAGGGCTAAGAGGTGAAGCTTGTAGTGAGATGGGAGATTTGATTTTATTTTAATTTTAATGCATGAATTGACGTTGATTTTAGTTAATTATTATGGGAATGTTTTAGGTTTTTAATGGTCTGTTGTGACTGAAATTACAATGGGTCTGCAATGGCTTTGAATATTTTCGTTCTCTTTAATGTTTATGACGTCAGGAAGCCCTGTTGTTCACCATAGTCTCCTGGGCATGGTTGGATGACGGTACCCTTCCTAACTTGCATACATGTGATTGAGTGGTAATTAGTTTGATTCTGTTGTTTGTCATAGTCTTTGGGCATGGTTTGGTGATGGAATCCATTCTAATTCATACACCTTTCATCTCTTTGAAAATTAGATCAACGGCAGTTCAGTAATTTTCATAATTTTTTTTATGCAAGCATAAGTTCTCCCTGATCTCTACAAGTGGATCCTCTGAATCCCTAGTTTCCTATCTCTGATTTGTTTCCTAAGTTTTAGATTAATTATTCTACAAGTATTCCACCAATGCTAATTGATTTAAAATTCATCTTAGCCTAGTTCTAGTTCTAGTTAGTTTTAGATAACATACAAGTTTCAGTCCCTTGGGATTTGACCTCGGTCTTACCGAGTTATTACTACATCACAACCCTGCACTTGGGAGTGAACAGTGTACGGCTAAGATAACCCTCTAAGGGACGGTCAGGATTGAGAGAGGACGTTTGACGCGGATTGTGGAGCTGGCAAGAAGAAAAACAGTTTCCATTTTAGGAAACATCGTGTTTTCAGGACCCGTTTGCAACGAAGATAGTGCCCATACACGTGCACCCCAACGTGCGATATGAGTTGGGTTTTGGTGGGGGCCCAAGCTTTGAACACGATGGACGGTCTGGATTATCCAAACAAATGATGATGATGGGCCACGGACGTCCCAAACGGACCCCCGTCCATCGGTTGGTGCAAACGGAGAGGGAGAGAAAAGCTCCCTGTTTTGGGGAAGCACGGGTCAGCTCGTGCTGACTGGTCAAGGTTGTCTGGTGCACAGCGAGTGTGCACCAGCTGTGTACACGTACCTCATTACGTGGGGTCCATCATGATGTTTGTGCTAAATCCACACCGTTAATTCATCTTGGTGGCTCACATTTGGGTGTAGCCTAGAGGATGAGGCAGATCAATGGATCATGCGGGCCATATCAATAGGAGTATGACCATTAGGCATTTGTCATTTACGATTCGAGATGATATGTGGTCCACACCTGCAATGAGGTCCGTGCATCTAGCTAGTGTGTCATCCAGGGCCACTATCTATTTTAGATTTTACAATAAAAATATATTTACATATTTTTATAGATAAGTATTTATTTAAAATCATAGATATTTATAATGTATATTTTTGTGATTATATATGCATATATAGTATAGTAAAACCACTATTAAGTGATATATATTCTATGCATAGTATGGTACGATAATATATAGTTAAAGTTTATAAAATGTAATGTTAATCAATATACATTAATTATATAATAATGTGTTGGTATACAATTTATTTTATATATAGTTTAAATAACATACATGATTGAATAATTCATGTCACGTACGAATAATTATAACATTACTCTGTATTATAGTATACATGTACAATTACATCACATTAAAAGGAATTATTAGGGTATCAACTTAAGATAAGCTACCCATCTGACTTGAGGTGGATCCATAGCTCTAGATCTGACGATCACCTAAAATTAGATTCCCCTACATATCAGTGGGACAGTAGATCTCAAACCCCGTAGTTGCTCTACCATCTCGACAGTAGGATTTAGGCCAGAGTGTGAATGTTCACATAAATCGAGGTTGTATTTATACTAATTCAGGTTCTCATGGTAACACCCAAGTACAAAAAGTATGGGGTGTTACATGCATTTAGCATATGCAACAAGCCTTTAAACTCCTAGGTTACCCCTAGTGGACGAGTTGTAGTCTCGTGAGGGTTTACAGCAATGTTACCCATAAATATTGAATTGATCATGCCGCAAGGTTCCTATTTCGGTCAATATCTTGATAAGTTTCTCAGTAAGTTCCTCAACGGGATCATCCAGAAGCCCTTTTTACAATAGGCTTGGGCACCCTGGACCATGACTTTCCAGAGAGACTTATGTACCTCATAAGAAATTTTTCATTGAATTTCTTGAGGTATCCGTAATATATACGATTCACCTATGACAGAAGAAATTTCAACGTTAGTATCACATGGTGAATCAGAGACTAATTCAACTCTTCATTCCAAATTCCAGAGTTTTTCAAAAGTGAGTGAGGCTCACTTTCCTCACATTGTATTTCTAGATTAGGTTGTGGTTGGGATGAGCAAGTGTAAGACCCGTATCCTAATTCGCACTGTTCCGTTGATTTTCGCGACCCTTCTCGTCAAATTCCGGCAATCCGCGACTTATGGTTGACGTTGCGCACGACCGTAAGTCGTATCCTATTCATTTGAGCCGGTTTAATCCAAGACTTGTATCGTTGCGACCGCACCGTCGCCGCGGTTCTAACGCCGCAACTCACGCACCGATCTGATACCCAGACGATGAGATACGGACCCACGTTCAGTTCGAACAAAAACACCGCGCGTTGCAAATCCCAAGGAATCTCTACAATATGTCCCATCAATCCCATCAATCACCTCTCATGTCAAGTACACACACACCCATGCTTCCTTTCTCCACAAGACAAGCAACCACCTAAGTCAACTAACCTCCCACTTCACCCATCACTCACCTCACATCACTCCATCTCTCATTAATCACACCTCTCTCTCTCTCATTTCTCAAACACTCCAACCCAAGAAAGGGAGAGCATCCAACGTTCAAGCCTCCCCATGGAGAGAAGTGCATATGTGAGGCCCACTTCCCACTCCCAAATCTCCCATCCTAGCCATCTAATTCCCATCTCCACCATCAAAGTGAAGCTCTAGGAGACCGGCTATCCAACGGACCAAGAAGATCAAGAGGTGGGTGCTTCTATAGGGTAGATTTATGTGTTTTTATGGTGGACCAAGTGAGGCCCACCGATCAATGGTGTGGATCTCACTTGGGACCTTTATTTGTGGCCGATGGACCACTTGGATCATCATGATCGTTCCATGATGGGGCCATTCTCCATGGACCCCATCATGATGTTTATTTCATTTCAAAAAGGTCATCTAGACCGTCCATAACGGTGGAGAATGGATCTCCACCGTTGATTTACATTTTTGATGGTCCTTCGTTCAAAGGGGTCCGTTGTTGTATGATTTCATGTAAGGGAGGGCCCATAATGACGGGGACCCTCCATCATAAGCCGTGTCCCACTCTCCATGTCTCTCTCTCTATCTTATTTTTTTATTTTAATTTATTTTATTTTATTTATTACAAAAGGATGGGGTGGCCCACTTGAATAGATCCCATCTTGATGTATTTATGTTATCCAAGTGGGGCCCACCTTTCACGCCATTTCCATGCCGCCCATCAGGTGGTGGCCCACTTCATCAGGGCCTACCATTTGAGGAAAAAAATAATAATAATAATAATATAATAAATAAATAAATAATTATTATTTAACCGTCCAGCGTCCCAGACGCTGGACGCTGTGAAGAAAAAGAAAAAGAAAAAGAAAAAGGGAAGAAGGAAAGAAAAAAAAAGAAAAAAAATTGGGTGGCCTCCTTGCATAGGCCCCACCCTGATGATTATATCCGATCCGAGCCGTCCATCCTCTTACCCACGGCATTGCAGCCGTTGGGTAGAAGTTTGGAGCTGATCCAATCACCTGGTGGGCCATAGCGTCAAAGGTCGCACCTTTACCATTCAAACATCACTTTCTTAGTTTATTTCACTTCCATGCATCAAAAAAATTCAAACTCTGGACTAATTTGGACGGCCTCGGGCCACTGATCATAATGGCCGGAGCAGATTTCATTTTAGTGGGCCCCACAGACGAAAAACCACGGAAAAACCGCTTTCTTCCCAAAACTCTTTTTCTTTAAAACGAGCAGCAGAGGCGCTGCTGCCCCTGCCCATGTCAGACGCCCCAGCGGCGGGCGGTCGGCGGACGCCAGGCCGTCCACGGCTCCACGGGCGGGCCCCACCATGATGCATATTTTGTATTCACACCGTTCATCAGGTGGCCCACCCACTGACGTGGCTCCCCTCCAAATTTCAGGTCCATCCAAGATTCAGGCGGCCCACACCACAAGAAACAGTGGTGATTACAATCTACCATTGAAATCCTTTTGGGGTCCACAGAAGTTTTGGACCAAGCCGAAATTTATTTTTGTTATTCACCCAGGTCCCTATGACCTTATAAAGGGATTGGATGGATTATAAACATTTTGGTGGGCCCCACATGGGACCCACAGCGATGTATGTGGCTGAATTCCACCGTCCGTACGGACGGTGGAGCCCAATACAATATATGTGTGTGGGCGTACGTGGGTGTGTACGCGTGTGTGTGTGTGCATGTGTGTATGCATGTGTGAGTGCACATGTGCGTGTGCATGTAGGTGTGTGTATATACAATATTATATATATTTCCTATAATATGGTGTATATATATATATATACATATATATACTTACCTATGTATATATACTGTATATGTATTATATAGTATATTAAAGTTTTGGTGGGCCTTCATGTGACCCCCGCCACGATGCATATGTTGCATCTAAACCGTCCATTTATTCGTTTTTATAAAATTATTTTATGGCATGGGCCAAAATGAGACAGATCTATGGTTCAAATGGGCCACCATGACACGTGTATAGGGCCCTTTATTGATTTAACTTTGGCCATTCATTGAGGCCTACCTTGGTATATATATGAGGACTAAATGGTCACCCATTTGGTACATATAAGGGCTACGGGATTAAGCTCATCTGGCATTATAATGCCCATGGGTTTGGGCCCATTTGACATATGCAATACCCATGGGATCCGGCCCACCTACTCTGTATAAAGCCCCTGGGAACAAGCCCATTTGATGTGTATGGGGCACAAAGGGAGTAGCCTAGTTGATATATTTATGTGCATAGGCCCATCTAGCATGTTTAAAGCCCAAGTTGTGAGACCACTTTAATGTATTTCAAGGCCCATGGATCGTGGACCATTGCAATGAACATAAGGCTCATTAGTGAGGCCCATTAATGCAAACCATTTAGTAAATGTGAGGCCCATGTAATACGACCCATTTGAATATATCTAAGGCCCAGGAATCAACGCCTAACGGATGTCCTTAGGGTCCATTGCAATGTACGTTTCTCATGGTTCGTGAAATGATATTTATGGCAAACCGTGCCTGGGAAACAATGTTGGTTTGACGTCCACATTGTATATACAATGTTGGTTAAATGTCCGCATTGTAACTCTCTTTAGGGCCCATTGATAGGTCCATACCCGTTGCTATTCATTGCCTTATAGCATGCTTAGTATAGCCTCATGACTCATGCCCATACGCATCATATGTATGCTTGATATGAGTAATGACTGATCATAGCATACGCCATTGGGCAGACCATCTATGGGGCTCGTTATGTGACTGAGCGCCTCACATGATCGCGCAGTACGCGCTGGATTGCTGCATGTTTTGACAGCGTGATTCATGCATCTCGCATACGTATGACTTGATCACTGCACGCCCTAGCGACATCAGGGCCATGGCTCCACAGGTACATCGTGGATGGCCGTATGGGATACCGGAAATGCATATTCTAGCACTGTGGGCACTTAGGATGTCCTTGGGTGAGAGTCCCAGAACCTTTTTGGTACCAGGAGATGCTCCAACGTCTAGACCGAGTGGATACATGAGCGCCCGAGTGCCGAATACCAGTAGGCCGCGTCTCCCACTGTGTCGTGGTCGGTTGGAAGGGGGTGTGGCCTTATCCGCCTGAGCGAGAGGGCTATAAGCTAGGCTGAGTTTGACTAGCTCGCAAATGAGTCCGCTATCGACGAGCCGGGTAGGCATTGGCATACTACTGGTCAGGCGGATAGTGAGGTCTTATCCGCTTGCTTGACTGTGCAGCTAGGGAGGTGGCAGTCTCTGCGAAGTGTATTAGACCCCGGTGATATCCAGAGAGGAACTGTACTGATATACGTACTTGAGAAGTACCGACTTGCTTGGATTGCATTTCGCATATGACATTCGGCTACATAGGCCTTGCATTGCATCGGTGTGGCCGATGGCATTCATATCTCGCATCATGCCTTACATTACACAGCCTTGGTACATTTATGGACTTACCACATACTTCCGCATTGTCCTGATACTGTGCACTTGGCGTTTGCCTTACGCACACACTTACACCACCCTCTAAGCCTTTGTAAGCTTATGCACGATAGTTGCGTGCAGGTAGCATTGGACGACAGCAGCGCTGAGTCAGGAGTGCACATCAGGACCTTTTGGAGCTTTTTGATCACCTTGTATTTCCCTTTCTGCATTGTACTTAAAATTTTTGTTATAGTGGATATGTGGTGATGTTGTTTTGTGACTTGGTTATGTCTGTGGTTATGCTCCTTTACAAAAAAAAAAATTCATTCTGAAAATCCTCCTTGTAGGATCCCAGGATTGGAATCTGACATTAGATTATCAGAAGCCGAGAATGGGGCACTACGGAGGCTGTCGACACCGGATTCGGCAATCGGGATTCATGTGAATCCGATTTTCGGGTTTGGGGCGTGACAGCAAGCTTCCGCTATCCTTTCGAGGCGCGAATTGAGTGTTTTCATCTCTTTTCTCATTTCCACAAGACATTTCATGGTATATTGCTTCTGGTTGGGTCTCAAAGGCAGGGTATCCAAAAGAATACCCATTATAACATGTTGTTGGTTCATTTTTCCAATTTTGTTGTTTCCACTGGTTATGTTCATACTGATCATACATGGGAGAGTATGATGGTTGATAATAATCCTCATTCCCATAATTACAATAATATACGGCCCTATTAACTGATGGAACATAATGTTCTAGTCGGTTCTCAATATCGGTTCTCGATGGAGAGAAATCTTAAGGTATGCGTTGAATTCCACAACCCTCAAGCATTCCCCAATATCTCTTATCCATCTCGGCATATGCACATACCCACGCTTCCATGGTAGAACCCTAACTCTGAGTCTAATCCTAGAAGAAAGCAAAATCCTGAAACAATATAGAAAGTAAGAGGAGAAATTAGAAAGATATTACCAGTTTAGATGGTCTATGTCAGGATCCTACAAAATAAGAAAACAGGTTAGTTCTTATAAATCAGAAAAATCTAAACCTAAAGTTAGTAAAATCTTAATCATAATCTAATTCTAAAATCAATTAATTTCAAAAATACGTAGTTGTCAGTCCCTGGCAATGGCGCCAAAAACTTGTTCACACCCCAAGTGTAGGGTTATGATGTAGTAATAAACTCGATAAGACAGAGGTCGAATCCCAAGGGACTGGAACTTGTACGTAATCTGAAATTAAGCAGAATTAGAACTAGAATAAGATAAAATCTAAATCGAGTGTTTTTAAAGAATAATGGTGAATAATCAACTAAAATCTAAAGAATTCAGGGGTAGGAAACTAGGGATTCAGAGGATCTACTTGTAGAGATCAGGGAGATCCTACGCCCACTTTAAGGATCATGGAAATTGGATATAATTTTCAAGAGATGAAAGGTATATGAATTAGAATGGATTCCATCACCAAACCATGCCCGGGAGACAAAACAAACAACAGAATTAAACTAATTACCAACCAATCACATGTATGAAGGTTAGGAAGGGTACCATCATCCGACCATGCCTAGGAGACGATGGTGAACAATAGGGCTTCTTGATGTCATAAACATAAAAGGAAAAGAACATGCTCAAAGTCATTGCAGACCCATTGTAATTTCAGTCACAACAAACTATTAAAGACTAAAAACATTCTATTAAACTAACATAAACATTAGTTTAGTTCATAAATTAAATTAAAGTCATAAAATCCTCCCTTTTACACTACAAGCTTCACCTCTTAGCCCTAGCTAAGAGGTCTAGCTTAGTATGGTCATGCTAAGACTAGGAAAAACATGAAAAGAAAGAAATAAACAAAAAAAAAAACCAAAAAGAAAAGAGGAAGAAAAAAAACTCCGGCTTCCAAATTCGCCTCCACGTCCCAACTTTTGGTTTGATCCCCTTCTCTCTCTTTCTCTCTCCCTTTTATCATGTCAGCAAGGTCGGTGGAGAGCTGTAATGTCGGTCCCACCGTCCTGTTTTACGTAGCTACACAGATACGTAATTACACAGTTACGCAGACTGTCTGCAAAACGCCATGCAAACTACCTTGCTTTCCTTCCAAAAAACAAACGTCCCCTAAACAATTTTTAACAGCCTACACAATGGACGGTTTAGATTTATCGGACGGACCGTGATAGTGGCCCACCTGGATCGACCACAGCCTCTGCTGCGTAACAGAGCTCGAGCAGGTGATTGTTGTGACGTCAGCGGGGCCCATAATCGGTGATGTACAAGAAATCCACTCCGTTCACTGAGATCAGCACGAAAAATTGGACGGGAATGGACAATTTGGAATTGGATTTGGTGTGGTCCACCGTTCAGTCCACTTCATCGTCAATCTTCCATTCGAACGGCTAGATTTCGTTCCTCACGGAAAATTCTGACACCTAGGCATTGTTAAGCAGATCCATGGAGATCTGATGGACAGTCCGGATTAGACTTTTGGAGCATGATGGTGGTCCACAAAGAGTTGTTCGCAAGACCTTTTTAAGCGTCAACGGCCAAGATAAAGAAGGAATTTAAATTCCTTCTGAATTTTCGGTCAGCCACCTGCTGACTGCCTTTGTCAGTCTGGTGCACTGCAAGTGCACAGCTAGTGTGCACTCCCTTTCACGTAAATGGATCCCACCTTTTGCATGTAAGAAATTTGTTCCATCTATCTCTTTCCTCACAATATTTAAATGGTTGGGACTAAAAATGGAGCATATCCAGATATCAGGTGGGCCCCAAATCAGAGTTCTATAGGCTAATCTATCCGTTGGGCCACTTCTAAATGGATCCAATGGATGAAAATTGACGTGTACGATTAATTTATGGTCCTTAGCCATGCATGAAGTTCCGAGCCGAATGGATGGTGGAAACCCTGTGATCTTGCATTCTGACTGACTTTCAAGCCACTTGAGATTCAGTTTCTCAATTTTATTGGATTTCTGGCGTTGATCTTGGTCCCCTAGAGTCCGTCCCTTGCCTTAGTGTCCTCAGAGAGTCAAATCTATGCTTTAAGCTCCCCTTTTCAGTTATGCTCGTAATTACACTCTGCATCATAAACACGATTAAAGCGAGCCATAAAACGGTATCATGTTCATAAATCCAGGCAATAGCTAGGGTCTAATATGCAATATTTGACCCTCAACATCAGGTGACTTCGGGAGAGTCTACCTAGGTGATGATGAGCGGTGCAATATTGTTAGAAAGGGAGACGTTCATATAAATCAGAAAGACAGAACGGCTTGAAATTAAAGGATGTCAAACATGTACCGAGTTTAAAATAGAACTTGATATCAGTGGGGCAGTTGGCCGATACCGGTTATGTGACGACATTCACCAGTGATTCCTGGAATATCACAAAAGGTGTCTTGGTGATATCTCGAAGGAAGAAGGAAGGTACTTTGTACGTGACTTCGGGATCATATAGTTCACTCGTAATCACATCAACTAGAGTAAATGGGCAGTTATGACATCAGAGGTTGGGACATATAAATGAGAAATGAATGAAAGTGCTATTGTCAAAAGGGAAGCTACCAGGGCTAAAGTCTATTGACTTGAAATTCTGTGAGGGCTGCATGTATGACAACTAGAAGAGGGTAAGTTTCAAAAAGACAGGACGTGCTCCAAAGACGCATCTGTTAGAGCTTGTACACACTAATGTGTGAGGACCAGCACAGGTATTATCTCTTGGTGGCTCACGTTATTTTATTTTTTTTATTAATGATGCTAGTAGAAAATTGTGAGTCTATTTCTTAAAGCATAAATTTGATGTATTTGATGTATTTAATAAGTGAAAAGTTATGGTAGAAAACAAGACAGGTAAAACAGTAAAATGTCTCAGATCAGATACTGAGAGAGAGTGCTGTAATAAGAAATTTGAGGAGTATTGTGCAGAAAATGGAATCAAACATCAGAAAATAATTTCAGGGATACCACAGCAGAATGGTGTGTCTGAGTGCATTGATAGGACCGTCCTTGAGTGCGCCAGGAACATGAGGTTACATGCAGGGTTGCCCAAGACCTTTCGGGCAGATGCTGTGAATATTACCGCATATCTCATCAATTGAAGTCCCTCAGCACTATTGGCGAGTGGGCTACCAGAAGAACGTGGACTGGAAAAGAAGCAAACTTTACACATCTCAGAGTGTTCGGTTGCACTTCATGTGTTTACATTGATGCAGAATACAAAAACAAACTTGATGCGAAGTCTAGGAGGTACACGTTTATAGGCTACGGGCAGTATGATTTTGGCTATAGATTTTGAGATGTAGAAAACTGAAAAATTATCAAAAGCAAGGATATACTCTTCAATGAAAAAGTGATGCATAAGGACAGTATACAAAAAAATAAGGCTAAAGAGAAAGAATTCAGAGTTGGAGGCGTTACCGAACATGGGTGTTACAGCGCCATAGGATGATCATGCACGGGAGCATTATGAGGCAGAGCCATAGACACCGGTTGTAAGGAGGTCTACTCAGGAGAGGAGACTCACGATCCGATACTCACCCTCCTTACATTATTTACTGCTAATAGATAATGGTGAACCAGAGTGTTTTGAAAAGGCATTACAGTCGAATACAAAAGTTAAGTGGGAGCGGACCATGGATGATAAGATGGACTCTCTTGAGTTTAATCGTACATGTGAGCTAGTCACTATATCTAAAGTTAAGAAAGTTCTTCATAACAAGTGGGTTTACAGACTGAAGAAGAAGCACGATGGTTCGAAATGGTACAAGGCTAGACTGGTTGTGAAAGGGTTTTAATAAAAGAAAGATATCGATTTCACTGAAATATTTTCACCAATAGTAAAAATGTCTACGATTCGCATGGTCTTGAGTATAGTGGCTATAGAGGACTTACATCTAGAGCAGCTAGATGTTAAGATAACTTTTCTTCATAGAGACTTTGAAGAAGAGATATATATGCATTAACCGACAAGATACATGACACCAAGAAAGGAGAACAAAGTGTACAGACTGAAGAAGAGTTTATATAGCCTGAAGCAGGCACCGAGGCAGTGGTACAAGAAGTTCGACAGTTTCATGTCAGGAAACGGTTTTAGGAGATGTCATGCATACCATTGTTGTTATTTGAAGAAGTTTGATACGTCATACATCATCCTTCTTCTACACATTGATGATATGCTTGTAGCCGGTTCAAGCATAAAGGACATCTCAGATCTTAAAAGACAACTGTCTAGAGAATTTGTCATGAAGGATTTAGGAGCTACAAAACAAATCCTAGGCATGAGGATAAAGCGTGACAGGAAAAATAAGAAACTATTTTTATCATAGGCAGAGTACATAGCCAAAGTACTTGACCATGCAGAATATATTACGGCTACAGAAGCGTGCAAGGAGATGGTGTGGATGCAAGGTTTCATCGAAGAGTTGGGTAAGAAGCAAGCAATACAATAATAGTAAGAGTGTAATACACTTAGCTAAGAATTTAGTCTTTCATTCAAGGACCAAGCATATTGACATCAGATATCACTTCATACGTTCGTTACTGGAAGATGGATTGATTACTCTGGAGAAGATTCATACAAGTGAGAATCTTGCAGATATGCTGACCAAGGCGGTCACACGGGAGAAGCTGAAGCTCTGTTCAGCTTGAATTAGTCTTCAAGCTTGAAGACATGGAGGTGGTGCACTCCGAATGTAAAAGACGAAAGTTTATAGTGATATGTCTTCAAGTGGGAGATTGTTAAGATGTGAAGCCACATTTGGATGACTGCTCGACCAATCGAGTGAGCTGCTCGACCAGTCGCTGACTAGCTCGACTCATTTTCCAACAAGTTGGGATTTTAGATTTTCGAGGTGCTCGACCAGTCGTGCGATGTGCTCGACCGGTCGAGGGTGCCGCTCGACCGGTCGAAGACTCCACACGGCCAGTCGAGCCTACGCAGATTTAAGTCCGGATTTGATACGAACTACGAAAATTTGAGTCGATTTTCGCAAAGGAGCGAAAGGGGAGTTGCCTAAACTATAAATAGGTGTCCCTAGGACCTTTCTAGGGTATGGAAAAGTTTTTCTAGGGAATGAAAAATAATTATAAGGTGTGGGTAAAGGGTTTTCTCTGTACTTTCAAGAGAGAGGTTAGTATATTGTCTTGTAATCTTCATTTTTCTTCATAGTGAAAGTTTGCATCCGTGGTTTTTTACCTTTGTTGGGATTTTTCCACGTATATCTTGTCTTGTGGTTTATTTGGAATGCTTTGATTCTGTTTCTAGTCTATATTTATTCTTGTTTATCATTTGTGGGTGAGACCGAAGATTGGATCTCGGTTCACTGCGTTGTTGGCGTGCTATGCAACAACGTTAACGGCAATAATTGAAGGGTGAGGTTTTTCCTCTGAAGATGGATTACTTAATGCCTTTCAAAAGAAAGGACTTTCAAAATATCGGTGCAAATCAAACAAAAGAAAAAACTCACAATCGATCGATGAGAGCAAAATAAGCGAATCATTTTGTTCTTTTTCACCTGAAGAGTGTAGTCAGTTATGTCAGACTATCGTTGGAGAATGTCGTGGTCCCCTCTACAAGATTCCAACAATCGAGAAAGCTTTGGCTCTGGCGTGATCCACCATTGAACCTACTATTTTCTGTAGTGTGGTCCACTTGAGCTTTTGCATTGTGTTATTTTTTGGTTATGCCCTAAAATGATTTGAAAAAATAAATGAGCAGCATGGATATAACATATACATTATAAGAAATTAATGACAAAAGATACTTATTAATCGAAATATATTTTCTAATTTAAAGTTTATTAATTTAGAATTTAATGTGAATTGTTTATTTGAAAAACTCTATAGAATTTAATTCTTCCTTTTCACTATTAAAAATAATGATGTCTTAAATTTAATTCATTTTGACACTTATAAGGCTCGTGTTGAATCCTTGAAAAGTTTAAAGTATTTTTTTTCTTTTATTGATGATTTTTTTCAAAAATGTATGAGTTTGAGTGTTGAAAATGAAGAGTGATGTCTCATCCTTTTTTTATCATGTTTAAAGTGTTGGTTGAAAAGTAAAAGAAAATAAAGACTAAGTCTTTCAAAACTAACAATGAAAGAAGGTATACTTCAAACGAATTTAATTTTTTTTATAATATAGCATTGAAGGGAATTACAAACCCTAGTAGTTTATAGGAGAAAAAAAACGTTGAATATATAGACCGTATGCTTATGAATCATGCTAGAAGCATCATGAGTTCGGTTATGCTTGAGTGGTGTTTTTGGGCAAAAGCCATTAACGTGACTTATTACTTGGTAAATGATGTTGAGGGTCAAATATTGCATATCATACCCTAGTTATTGCCTAGATTTATGAACATGATACTGTTTAACGCCCGGTTTCAACCGTATTTGTGATGCAGGGTGTATTTGAAAGCATGGATAGCAAAAAGGTACTAAAAGTATGAAATTAACGCTCTGATGATGCCAAGGCAAGGGACAGACCCTAAGGGACTAAGATCAATGGATATACATGTCGAAAATCCAAGCAAATCAAAAAACTGAAGCTCAAGTGGCATGAAAGTCGGCCAGAATGAAAGATCACGGGGTTTTCATCATCTGTTCAGCTCGAAACTTCATACGTGGATTGAGGACTATAAATTAACCATACACGTCAAAAATCATCCACTGGATCGTTGTGGAAGTGGCCTAAAGAATAGATCATCCCCTTAAATCCTTATGTGGAGACCACCTGATATCTGGATATGCTCCAGTTTTGGTCTTAACCATTTAAATGAGTTGAAAGAACGAATGGATGGAACGGATTTCTCACATGCATCACAGTGCACCCCACATGAGGGTGGGCGTGTACACAGTGCATGCGCAAGCAAGTCGCACCGGACCGGAGAATCTGGTCAACAAAGCTGACTCGAACACAAAAAATAAAAATTTCTCTTTTTCGCCAGCATCCCACGGATGATTGTGTTTGGATTCTGGTGGGCCACCATCATCATGAATTAAGATGATCCACACCGTTCATTGAATTCAGGAGGTCAAACCGACCGTACCCTGATCTGAAGCTGAATTTTCTCGAACACTGCACGTACATGAAGTCTCAGACGCAGAACGGCCGGTAAAGTTAAAGATCTGGTGGGCCGCACTGAAATCTCTCCAATCTCACCATTCCCAACCGGTTTTCTGTGATAAATCTAATTAACGGACTGAATTTTTCATCTGACGCTGATCAAGGGCCCACCGACTTCAACAACGAACCCATCTTGCGCAGGCCCCTGCTTTCGCATGACCGCGAATTTCGAACGTTCTGGGATGCTGTGGGCCACCATCTTTGGTTGGTTAGAAAATCCAAACCGTCCGGATGGAAGCCCAGTTAGAGCAGATCCCATCCAAGGAAGCAAAACAGAGGTTAGGCGTTCCGCCTTGTCAAAAACAGATTCCAAAAATGAAACCCTTTGTATTTTTCTACTGCGTAAAGAAAACTTCAGCGTGAACTTTTCCATCGACTAACACAGCTAACTGACTGTTGGGGGCCTTGTACAAAACCTTAGGATCTAGCCGCCCGAACAAACTAGAATTATGGGATAATAATGCAATGAAATAAATCAAAGCAACAATCACACACCACACAAGAGAATTTTACGTGGAAAACTCTCAAAGAGGTAAAAACCATGAGACCTCGTCCAAATCAACAATCCACTATAAAAGAAGAACGTTACAACCGATCACAAGCACACCTTACTGTGATCAAACATTCATCACTCACACAGGAGTGGATAAACAGTAAGAGAAACAAAAAAATGGAGAGATCTCACCCATTACGAGGACGTAGAAGCGCTGAGATGACTGCTCCCTTCCACAAGCTTCCTCTCTCTCTTTTTTCTCTCTCTCAGACCCTAAACCCTTTAGTAAACCCTTACAAAGCCTTTAGAAAATCTTCTTGTAATTTTTCTCATCTATGAAAAACCTTAGAAAATCCCAATTTATAGTTTTTGAAAACTCTCTTCCGCATCCCGGTTGCGAAAGGACTTGCGACACGAAATCCGTGCAAAATCGTGGAACGAATCTACGTAGCTTTGACCGGTCGTACCGAGTCCACGATCGGTTGAGCGCCACCTACGACCGGTCGTGGACCACCTACGACCGGTCGAGTACCCTCTAAAAAAATAGTCCGTAGTCGCTGGACTTTGAGTAGAGCTACGACTCAACTCCACGACTGGTCGTGACCAGGCCTCGACCGGTCGAGCAAGGCTCACAACCGGTCGACCAAGGGGTAAAAAACTCCATCAAATCTCTCCCTTTTTGACCTGGAAGAGATCCACCTTCTTCAAGCCAGCTTGGTTTCTACAAACCTCAAACTTGCCCTTGAGCAAAGCCTTGGTCATCATGTCTGACCCATTATCATCTATGTGGACCTTCTCAAGCTGTAATACCTTCTGTTCTAAAGTATCTCTGATTCAGTGATACCGAATGTCTATGTGCTTCGACTTGAAATACTGACTTGGATTCTTGTTCAAGTGTATAGCACTCTGACTATCGCAATGGACCACATGCTCCTCCTGCTTCAGGCTAAGTTCCTATAAGAACCTCTTCATCCAAAGCATCTCTTTACATGCTTATGTGACTGCAATATACTCGACCTCTGTCGTTGATAATACTACGACCTTCTGTAGCTTTCTCTGTCAAGAAACCGCTCCCCCTGCAAACATGAACATGAACCCCAATGTAGACTTCCTGGAGTCTATGTCACCTGCTATATCTGCATCTGTGTAGCCCTCTATCACAAGTTTCCTGTCACCATAGCATAGGCTCAACCTGGATGAGTCTCTTAGATACCGCAGTATCCATTTCACAGCTACCCAATATTCTTTGCCAAGATTGGCAAGATACCGGCTGACCACACCAACCGCATATGTTATGTCTGGGCGTGTACACACCATAGCATACATCAAACTTCCTACTGGTGACGCATAGGGTATCTTCTGCATCTCTTCCACCTCTGCCTTCATCTTGGGACACTTACTGTCGCTCAATCTGAAGTGACCATCTAGTAGAGTACTGACCAACTTCGCTGTATTCATATTGAACCGCTTTAGGACTTTCTCAATATACCGCTCTTATGACAGCCAAAGCTTCCTGCTGCTTCTGTCACGGGTTATCTCCATTCTTAGGATTTATTTAGCCGGGCTCAAGTCTTTCATCGCAAATGACTTGCCCAACTCCTTTTTTAGCCTGTCGATCTTCTTGATGTCTTTTCTCATGATGAGCATGTCATCAATGTATAACAACAGAACTAAGAAATCACCATTTGAGAACTTACGCGTGAACACACAGTGGTCAGACTCCGTTCTGTCATACCTATGCTGTAACATGAACGAATTGAACTTCTTATACCATTGTCATGGAGCTTGTTTCATCCCATACAAGCTCTTTCTCAGCCTACACACCATATGTTCCTTGCCCTTGACTTTGAACACCTCTAGTTGGTGCATGTAGATCTCTTCTTCCAGGTCGCCATGGAGAAAAGCAGTTTTAATGTCCAACTGCTCTATCTCCAGATCCATGCTAGCTGTCAACCCAAGCAACACCCGTATGGATGTCATCTTCACCACTGATGAGAATATCTCCTCGAAGTCTATGCCTTTCTTCTGACCGAACCCTTTTACCATAAGTCTGGCCTTGAACCTCATCTGTGAATTCTTCTGTTCAACCTTCTTTCTGAACACCCACTTGTTGCTCAGAGCTTTCTTGCCCTTAAGCAGTTTCACCATGTCATAGGTGTAGTTCTTATACAAGGATTTCATCTCCTCTTACATAGCTTTTAACCACTCCTCCTTATGCTTATCGGCTAGGGCATCAGAATAATCTTCTGGCGCTCCCCCATCAGTCAGCATAATGTACTCATGCGGTGAGTACCTCTTGGATGGCTGTTTGTCCCTAGATGACCTCCTCACCAGTGGCTCAACAGGTGAATCAAGTGGGGGCTGATCCCCCTGTACATCTTCTGTAGGAACTCCCTCGTCCTCTGCACCTCGTTGTACTCTCCCGTCATCAGGCACCACAGGAGGAATAACTAGATCTATGTCCTCTAGCTCACCTGAACTAGGCTGGTTCTTCTCTGGTTTACCAATGTCTTCTATACACTAATCTTTAAAAAAAACCACATCTCTGCTCCTGACGAGCTTCCTCTCAGTCGGATCCCACAATCTGTAACTGAATTTTTCATCACCGTATCCCAAGAACACACACTGTCTGATCTTCATATCGAGCTTGGACCTCTCGTCCTTCGGTACATGAACGGATGCCCTGCATACAAACACCCTGAGATGACTGTACGATGGATCCTATCTAGTTCATACCTTCTCAGGTACTCCATTTAATGGGGCTGATGGAGACCTGTTAATCAGATACACCGTCGTGTGCATTGCTTCTCCCTAGAACATCTTGGACAATTTCGCATGAGATAACATGCATCTGATTCTCTCAACAATGATGCGATTCATTCGCTTAGCTACACCATTTTGTCGGGGGGTCTTGGGAACCGTCTGTTCATGCCGTATACCTAGAGACTTGCAGTACTCATGAAAGTCACCGATGTATTCACCACCATTATCAGTGCGGATGCACTTCAATGATCTACCTGTCTCTCTCTCGACCATAGTATGAAACAATTTAAACACACCAAAGACCTCATCCTTGGATTTCAATGCATAAATCTAAATCCTCCTAGATGCATCATCTATAAAAGTAACAAAATACAATACCCCACCCAAGGTTTTTGTCCTCATGGGACCAAAAACATCAAAATAAACCAAATCTAATGCATGCACTTTATTTACATGAGAAGCATATTTAACAAATGAAACTCTATGTTATTTTTCTGATAAACAATCAAGACAAGTTTTGAGAGGTATACATGTCACGTTTGGAAGGAGCCGCTTTCTCGCTAGTAACTGAAGCCCTTTTTCACTCATGTGGCCTAGATGCCTGTGCCACGTGTCTATAGATGAATTTTCTGCTGCATTCAACCCGCCCTTGCACACACTGACACTTGCCTTGTAAAGGGTGCAATACTTCTTTCCTCTGGCTGCGATCAATGAACCCTTGATGAGCTTCCAGCGTCCACCAGCAAACCGACTTTCATAACCATCATCATCCAACCTTCCTGTCGACATCAAGTTGAGGCGAAGGTATGGGATATGCCTTACATCCCTGAGAACCAACGTGCAGCCCACATCAATCTTCACATAAATATCACCAACTCCCACGATCTTCGATACGCCAGAATTTCCCATCTTCACAGTTCCATAGTCACCTGACTTGTAGCTTGTGAAGAAATCTATGCGCGGAGTCGCATAAAAAGAAGTTCCTGAGTCAATCACACAGTCGGTGTCCTGACCCGTAGCCGTGAAACAAACATCATGATCTGTAGAAAGAATAATAACAACGTCGCCATCTGAAGCGACTGCAGTGGAATCTGATTCATCTGCCTTCTCCTTTCCTTTTCTTTTCTTGTCGTTCTTATTCTTACGACATTCATGCTTGTAGTGGCCCTTCTTGCCACAGTTCCAGCATTCAACATCCTTTCTTTTACTCGACTTGCCTCTTGATTTATTTCTGGCCTTCCCGTCCTTCTTGTTCTTTCCTCTCCCTCGTTCTTGTGTCACAAGTGTCTCTTGCTGAGTAGACCCCTGAGACTTCCTCCTTATCTCTTCATTAAAGAGACAGCTAGTAACTTGTTCCATGGATATCTTTCCGTCTGGCGCGGAGTTACTTAGAGACACCACCAATGTCTCCCAACTGTCAGGCAATGAACTAAGCAATAGTAAAGCCTGATATTCATCATCCAGGACCATCTTCATAGAGGAGAGTTAGTTCACTATATTGCCGACCTCATTCATGTGCTCGGCCATAGAACCACCATCCTTGAACTTGAGATTCACAAGTCGCCTTATCAAAAAAATTTTATTACCGGCTGTCTTCCTCTCATATAGCCCTTGTAGTTTCAGTCATACGCTAGTGGCTGAGGTTTCCATAGACACATGGTGGAATACAGAATCATCCAGTCATTGTCTAATAAACCCCACAGCCTTCCGGTCCAACTTCTTCCAATCATCATCAGACATATCCTTGGATTTTGCTGATATGCTTAAAATTGAAGAATATATATCCTTGCAATAAAGCAAGTCCTCCATCTTAGCCTTCCATATGGTCCAGTTAGAACCATTGAGGCTGATCATCCTTGATGAACCACCTTCCATAATTCCAAATCGATCCTACCCGTTCAATAAACTTAGCGCTCTGATACCACTTTGTTGAGGGCCTTGCACAAAACCTTAAGATCTAGCCGCCCGAACAAACCAGAATTATGGGATAATAATGCAATGAAATAAATCAAAGCAATAATCACACACCACACAAGAGCTCAAATGGACCACACCTAAAATAGCAGGGAGGACCATTATTTTCACAGTTAAAAAATTCATAGGGCCCATCGTAACATTTATTTTCCATCCAATTTGTTAATAAGGTCACAAATGCATGGATGAAGAGGAAAAACAAATTTCATATTATCCGAAACTTCTACAAACCTAAAAAGGTTTCAATGGTAGACGTTCATTCCTCCATTGCTTTTTCCAGTGTGGTCCAGTTGATATTTAGATTTGTCTTGTTTTTCGGCTCAAGCCTTAAGAGGAGCTCACCAAAAGGATGGACGGTTTGGATATAACATATACCTCATGATGGGACCTACAGAACTTGTTAACGTCATTACATCTGACATTTGGGAAGGAGTGCGGATCTTCTGTTTTCCCGGAGGCAGGAACTCCCTTCCTCTAGCGTTTTCATTGATCAACTTTACTATAAGTGCCATGTCATCAGATTTTTTAAATAAGTGTGGATCCTCTGCCTCCCGAAGGTAGGAACTCCTTGCCTCCAACGTTTTCATTGGTCAATGTCACTATAAGTACCACATCATCATATTTTTTAAATATATTAAAAAAATATATTTAATAAGTAGTATAACGGAAGCTACTGAGTAAAGCTTGTGGAGCCTACCGTCATTCATGCATTGTATCAACTTCATTCATCTCTTTTATCAACTAATTCTAAGGTTTTACAACGAAAATTAATCATATCCAAAGATCAAGTGGACCACACCACCTGAAACAGTGCTGAATTCTACCATTGAAAAGTTAACGAGGCCCATAGAAATTTTATATCAAGATGATATTTGTTATTTCCATTCATCCATGTTTTTGTGATCTTATGAACAGTTTGGATGAAAAATGAACATCATTGGGGGCTTAGAAACATTTCAATGGTGAAAGTCAATACTTCCACTGTTTCCTTTTGTAAGACCCGTATCCTAGTCCGTACTGTTCCGTCAACTCCCCCGATCCTTCCAGTCGAATTCCGGCGACCCGCGATCAGTTATCGGCGTTTGCGCGCTATCACGAGTCGTGTCTCATATATTAGAGTCGGCTCGACCCGAGACTTGTACTAGTGCGATCGCGGCGTCGCTGCGGTTCTGATGCCGCGTCTAACGCGCCAAGGCGGTACCCAGGCCAGGAGACGTGGGCCCGCGTTCAGTTTGAAGAAAACGCCGCGCGTTGCGAGTATCGAGGGAATCTCTACGAAATGTCACATTAATCAATCTCATCCATCACTTCACATGTCAAGTACAAGCCACCATACTTTCTCTTACAAAAGTACTCTAAAGTCAACTTTTCTATCACTTCACCCATCCCTCTTCTCATCACTCCATCACTCACATCACTTCTCTGTCTCTCTCTTTCTCTCTCTCTCTCTCATTTCTATCATTTTCTCTCAAGCAACCCCATGAGAGCACCCAACGTCCATCGCTTCCATGGAGAGCAAGTGTGGCCCACTTTCCTATCTCCCATCTCCACCATCCTAAGTCGATCTCAACCGTTGAAGTGCATCCATTGGATCTCTGACATACATTAATGGAAGAAAAAGTCCAAGAAGATCAAAGGTGGGTGCTTCTTTCTTTCTTCCTCTTTCTCATTTTCCTTTGTTTTGTATGTGAAGATGTGGTTGTGTGGCCCACTTAATGAGTTGTGAGATGTCCGAACCGTTCATTAAATGGACCTCACTTTGATGTGTATATTACCCACACCATCCAACCATTTGGGTGGCCCACCTAGACAACACATTCTATGAGTGGGGCCCACCTTGAATGTGTTTCATGAAGTCGTCCAGCGTCCAGGGACGCTGGACGGGCTTCCTAGTGAAGTGTGTGTTGACAGTGGGTGCACTAACGCCGGTAAGAACAAAAAAAAGGAGGAAAATTTGGGTGGGCTACTTGTGCAGGCTTCACCTTGATGTATGTGTTTAATGTACGCCGTCCATTTCATTCTCCGGGTCCTTTTAGGCGTTGAGCCGAAAACTAAGGTCTATCTGAACTTCAGACGGGCCAAAATCTGTAAAATAGTGGTTTCTACCATCGAAAGTCATCCTGACATTTTTATACACCGGAAAGACATCGGATATTAGACTCGTTTTGACGATCTAGAGCCACAGAATGCAATGGACGGGTTAGATTTACTTTATGTGAGCCCCACCTGTGAAAAACCACAGCAAATCATTTCTTTAAAAAAAAATAAATTCATAAAACTAAGGGGGCAGCGCCTGCTACCCCTGACAATAGCAGCAGCGCGGTAGCACGCGCGGATGGGCCACGGCCCCATCCGTGGGCCCCACAATGATGTATGTTTGATTTCCACACCGTTCATTAGGTGGACCACCACCTAAGGTGGACCCTCTCCAAATATGGAGCTGATCTGACCCTCAAGTGGCACACATCACAAGAAACAGTGTTGAATTGAACGTCTGCCATTGAAACCCTTTTGGTTGGCACGGCCGTTTGGGATCATTATGAAGTTTGTTTTTCCTCTTTCTCCAGGTCCGTGTGACCTTATCAACCGTTGGATGACATATAAGCATTATAGTGGGCCCCACTTGGGACTCACCTAAATTGGAAAAGGGATTGGCTGTTGTACGCCACACACCAGCCATATGTTGCTACTGAAAGAGACGTCAGCAAGCTCTGTGAGTCCCATCTGCCAACTGCACCGTCCATTTACATGGACGTTGGTTAGTGGGGCCAACCGTAATGTATGGGCTCCATCTACACCGTCTGTGCAGTGGACCACACCATTCAGTCCACATGTGTGGTTTTGATCCACACCGTTTGGTCCAGATCTGGACAGTGGGCCCCACCAAACGCATATGTTGTGTATTCACGCTGTCTGCCCAGCTGAGCCTACACGTGATGCTTGTAACCATGTAGACCATACACGTGGACCCACTTGTATTGATGTGCAGAACCCACACCGTCCATCTGTTTCATACCGGCCATCCGTCTGATGGACGGTGGCCAGTACATGCAGCTGGCAGTTGCAGACGTCAGCAGGCCAAGTGGACCTTGACCATGAGATATGGTGTACATCCACGCCATTCATACCATGGTGGGTACCTACCATGATGTGTGTGATATCCACACCATCCATCTAACGGTGGACCCCATTCATATGGGACGCACCTTGATGTTTATACGCAATCCACCCCGACCATGCAGGGGACGTGGGGCCCACCTTGTTAATGTGCTGAGTACAGTACGTGGGACCACGTGGGGTATCTATAAATCCTAGCCGTCCTCTGGACGATGGGCCTGCAGCAAGTAGCTGTTGTGCTGCGTAGCTAATTCCATGGGTCTGACCTGATGTGTGTGTTATATCCATCCTTCCTCACCTGGATCCATCTTGCACGCGTAACACATGCAGGTGATGGGACCCACCTTGATGTATATGTTTTATTTGCACCGTCCAAGGTGATGTACAGTGCTGTGAACTCCACTTTGATGCATATATTTATTCAAACCGTCCATCCTTTTGGCGCGTGTGGCGTCCACCCACATGTGCTGCACGTGTGGGTTTGTAGATGTATTTTTTTCATCCAGGCCGTCCGTCTATATATGGGCGATGGACACTGGATGCATTTCCAATTCATGTATCTTATATTATAAGATAATATAATATAATATATATTATAATATGATAATATAGTATAATATATGCTATAATATTATGATATAGTGACCCTACGTGGGACCCACCTGCTGTATATGATGCCAGCAGGATCTGTGGGTCTGTATGATATCTACCCCGTCCATCTGGACAATGCAGGTGTGGGATGCACCATGATGCGTGGGTTTAATCTCCACTGTCCGTCCTTTTGAGGACATGGGCCACACCACAAGGTATGTGTTTCTCCATCCGCCCATCTGTCTTGGGATGTGGAGCCCATCCCACACGTGTGGGTGGGACCCACCTTGATGTACATATTATATTTTCACCGTCTAGATCTCCTGGACGGTGGCCTCACCTTGCTGTAAATATTTTAAATCCACGTCGTCCAACTGTTTGATGGGACCTACCCTGATGTATCTGTTCTGTCCTCGTCGTCCATTGTATGGATGTGGGACCCACCATTATGTAAGTGTACTATTCATGCCTTTCGGTCCACGTGCGTGGGCTCCACACCATTGCGGGATGCATCCACACCGCCCATCTAGTTTTCCAAATCATTTTAGGGCCGGGACCAACGGCCAGCGTGTGGGTCAGTAGACAACAGGCCCACCACTGATATATGTTTCATCCGCGACCATCTATTTGTGCATTTTGCTGGAGTGCTGTCCAGTAACTGCAGGGCCACCTGACGGGTGCTTTGATCCACCACTGTTCAGTGGAAGGTCTATGGGATCTACCATGATTTATGTATTTTATCTGGGTCGTCCAAATTGTATGGGAACCATCTTGATGTACGTGTTTTATATCCAGCGTTCGTCCATCTACCCCAGAACGGCGGGACATCTCCCACTTTGACATGCGTGCTGTATACACACCGTCCATCCTTTTTGCTGGTGGGTCACATCTGTGGACCCCACCTTAATGTATCTGTTGTATCTGCACCATCCAGAATGCTGGACGATGAGATCCATCTTGGTTGAATATGTGAGATCCACACCATCGATCTATCAAGTGGACCACACTATAGAAAATCGCGGGGATTAAATGACTACCATTAGAATCCTTTTTAGGTCACAGGAGTTTTAGGTCAATATAATATTTGTTTTCCTCTTGAATTTAGGTCTTTGTGACTGTATGAATAGATTGAATAGGAAATAAATGTTATGGTAGACCCTACCTTGATGTATTTATGACCCATCCATGGGGCCACCCGGATATATTTGAGGCCCTTTGGTGCGGCCCGTGGATGTAGCCCACTTGATATGTATGAGGCCTAGGTGTAGGGCCCATCTATTGCGTATTTGAAGCCCATGGGTTGTAGTCCATTGTGATGTATTCGAGGCCCATGGATGAGGCCCAATATGATGTATATGTGGCCCACTTAGTGAGGCCCATGTAATGTATTTGAGGCCCATGTACAGGGTCCACCTATTGTGTGTTTATGGCCCATGAACAGGGCCCACTTGTTGTGTATATGAGGCCCGTTGGTGCGGCCCATTGATACGGCTCATGGTAGTTGTATGAGGCCCATTGCGATGTATATTAGGCCTTGTGTGAGGCCATGGGCCCACTTTATATTTGGCTCTATGTGAGCCACTCCTTGGGAGCGATGTTGGTTTAATGGCCACATTCATAGGCAATGATGGTTTAATGCCCACATTGTGACCTTCCCTTAGGCCTTGTTCAACCAAATTCGATTATCGTGATCGATTTTTCAAGTCTGAATATCGATCGACTTCGATTGTCGTGACCGATTGCCGATTAATGTGATCGATTTGTCGATTCTGACTATCGATCAATCCCAATCATCGTGACTGATTGCTGATTCTGATTGACATGATCGATTTTTCAATTTTGATTATAGGTCGATTCAGATTGTCGAGGTCTATGTGATGAGGCCCATTGTGATGCATTTGAGGACCAGGCGATGGAGCCCATTGTGATATATGTTAGGCCCATGTGAAAGGCCCATCGTGATGTGTACTAAACCCTTAAGTAAGGCCCATCGTGTTGTATATTAGGCCTTCGTGTGAGGCCGTGGGCCCATTATATGTTAGCTCTATGTAGCCATTCCTTGGGGGCAATGTTGGTTAAATGTCCACATTGTCAAGGCTGATTATTTTATGCTGGTTATTGGTACTGATTGTGAGTATATGATAGCATAACATCATGAAACAAATTCATATGCATCATCTGCATGTTTGTTATGAGATGCGATTGACCATTGCATATGCCATAGGGCAGGTTGTTCAGGGGGCTCCCTGATAGGTGGAGTCGCCCGACATGAGCGCACAGTATGCGCATGATTGATGCATGATTGGACTGTGTGACTCATGCATCTCGTATTTTTGTGACATGACCACCATCTGCCCTAGCGACATCAGGGTTGTAGAATCCACAGGTATTTCGTGGATGGCCAGATGGGACACCTGAAATCTGTTCTACATGGGGTGTTATAGATATCCCTGGTGAAAGTCCTTAAACCTTCTTGGTTCCAGAGGTTGGTTCAACGTCTAGACCGAGTGGATGCATGAGCGTATGAGGGCCATACACCGTTAAGTCATGTCTCCCACTGTGTCGTGGTCGGTTGGAAGGGGATGCGGCCTTACCTGCTCGAGAGGAGGGGGCAATGCTAGTCTGAGTCTGACCAGCTCGAGAGGAATGGGTCCACTATTGATGAGTCGGGCCTGATATTGGCAGGCGGATAGTGAGGTATCTTCCACTCACCTTGTTGCGCGCGATGAGGCGACAATCTGGTTTGGAGTGTAATAGACCTCGGTGATTTTCTAGAGAGGAACCGTATTGATATGTGGACTTATCGAGTAGGAGTTGCATGCTCATTCATTCATTCACTATCCACTCGGGCTGGTGGTGTGCAACTAATTGTTGTGTACCTTCGTTATGGCAAGGATTTTGGTTGGGCGCGCGACTAACCTGAGATCAGGAGTTTACCACGTTGTGTCTGACTATCCAAATTTAGGTATGGAACTAGTTTGGATAGAAGTCCATTGTGACGGACCCCATAGCCTACGATACTACGTACTATTATCCCGACTTCACACTCCAAGCATGGTCATTTAATTCGCATCGCATATTGCATTACATCCGCAGGCATGACATTTTGAGTTACTATGTTTTTGCACTTATATGGCCTAGATAGACTTAGCAGGATTTGTATATTGCATTGCATCCTCAGCATCTGATATTTAGCTCTTTATGATTCTTTATTGTATAACTGTTATATATTGCGTATCCTGATATTTATTGACTTATGGACTTGTCAGTATTTCTGCTTATTCCGATGATGTACAAATTATGAATTACCAGTATTTTCGGTATTGTATGATTATGACATTGTATTGAATACTTGGCACTTATCTTGTGCACACACTTACACCACCCTCTAAGCTTTCTATAAGCTTATGCATGATAGATGTGTGCAGGTGATGTTAGGCTGCAGCAGTGTTGAGCTAGGAGCGTGCGATGGTCTTCTGGAGCTTGATTTCTCTATTTATGTATTTCCCTTTCAGTATTGTATTCAAATGATTATATTAGTGGATATGTGATGACGATGTTGCCGTTGTGAATTGGGTAATCTTGTGGTTATGCTTATTACTAGTTAAATGTAGATTTAAAAAAAAAAAAAAAATCTTCCTTGTACGATCCTAAGATTGGAATCTGGCATATGAATGCTAGGAGCCGAGAATGGGATACTACGGAGGCTGTCGGCACCGGATTCGACGATCGGGATTCCTATGAATCCGATTTTCGGGTTTAGGGCGTGACATCTTTGGTATGGTCTACTTGAGCTTTTGATATACTTTAGTGTTGGGCTCAACCCATAAAATGATATGAAAAAAAGGATAGACGGTGTGGATAAACCACGTGAATTCACAGTGCGCCCAACAGAGTTTACTCAGTAGGATAAGACTCGGTATGCAATCCAATTTTACGTGTCTAACGGGGACGCGGATTTCCTACTAAAGCCTATTGCAGTAAGATCCTGCACAAGGATTCCGGATGGCCCACTACGACATTTGTGATAAATCCAACCTTTCATCCATTTTTAGATATCATTTTATGACATAATACCAAAATTAAGGTGTATACAAAACTCAATGGGCCACACGAGAGGAAACAGTGGGGATTTAGTGTCCACCGTTTAAATATTTATCTGGCCACAAAAGTTTTACATCGGTCAAATATTTTGGTGTTTTCACTTCATCCTAGTAAAAATGACCTTATAAACAGTTTGGATGGAATATAAACATCAAGATGCCTAGGAAGGTTTCAACTGCAGGAATTTCTTTCTCCATTGTTTCATCTTGTATAGCCCAGTTGAGTTTTGGATCATCCTAATTTTTTGTTACATTTCTTAAAATGAGCTCTAAAAATGGATGAATGGATTGAAATTCTTATAAACATCATGGTGGACCCCGCCATACATCCCAACGCTGAAACTTCATGCAAAAGGCTTTCCTCGGTGAATCTGCGTCCACGGTTTCCATTAGAAATGGACTGGCTACTCCCTAACCACTCGTTGCTATGTGGGTCCACCATGATGCATGTGTTTCATCCATGCCGCCCATTTATTTTTCTAGATCATTTTATGGTCTGATACCAAAAATGAGGTATAACCCAATCTCAAGTGGACCACATTACATGAAACAGTGTTGAATGAACGTTGACCATTAAAAACTTTTTGGGGGCCATAAAAGTTTAGGATCAAGTTAATCATTGTTTTTTCCCTTCATCTGGGTCTTCATGACAAAACCAACAGATTGGATGTCAAATAAACAATAAAGTAGGCCTTAGGAGGACTTTAATGATGGATATCCAATCACCATTGTTTTCTAGTGGTGTGGTCCATATGAGATTTATATCCCTCTCATTTTTGGGATCAACCCCTAAAATTATATGTAAAAATATATTAACAGAATGGATGAAACACATACATCATGGTCGGGCCCACAAAGTACCGACCACCACCACCACCGGACTGGTGGTGGGGGGAGTAGCCAATCCACTTTCATTTCCATTTGAGATTCAGTGTCACATTGAGCAGTGTGACTCGCTACTGAAGTGATGTTACCTATTTATATGGGTCCCACTATGATGTAAGTTTTATATCAACACCGTTCATCCATTTGGAGAGATCATTTTAGGGCATGAGCCAAAGAATGAATTAGATTCAAAACTCGAGCGGACCCCACCACAGAAAATAGTGGAGAGAGACGCCCACCATTTATTACGATTGAATCCAATTCAAACGTCGTCACTTTTTCTACTGAACCCTGTCATTTTGTATAGCAACCCCGTCACTTTATCTACTGAACTCTGTCACTTTGTGTTGTAACCTCATTAGTTTGTCTAGTGAACCCCGTCACTTTGTACTACAACCCCGTCACTTTGTCTACTAAACCTCGTCACTTTGTACTGCAACCTCGTTACTTTGTCTACTGAACTCCGCCACTTTGTACTGCGACGTCGTTACTTTGTCTACTGTACTCCATCACTTGTGCTCCAACCTCGTCACTTTGTCTACTGTACCCCGTCACTTTGTGCTCCAACCTCGTCACTTTGTGTAGTGAACCCCGTCACTTTGTACTGCAGTCCCGTCACTTTGTCTACTATATCTCGTTACTTTGTGCTACAACTTCTTTACTTTATCTGCTATACATCGTCACTTTATGCTACATCCTCGTCACTTTGTCTACTGAACCACGTCACTTTGTACTGCAATCTTATCACTTTGTCGACTAAACCTCGTCACTTTGTCTATTGAATCTCGTTACTTTGTACCGCAACATCATCACTTTATCTACTAAAATTATATGTAAAAATAGATTAATGGAATGGATGAAACATATATATCATGGTGGGGCCCACAGAGTACTAACCACCCCCACCACCGGGCTGGTGGTAGGGGGAGTAGCCAATCTGCTTTCATTTTCATTTGGAATTCAATGCCACATTGATCAGTGAGACTCGCTACTGAAGTGATGTCACCTATTTATATGGGTCCTAATATGATGTATGTTTTGTATCCACATCGTCCATCCATTTGGAGAGATCATTTTAGGGCATGAGCCAAAGAATGAATCACATCCAAAACTCGAGTGGACCTAACCACAGAAAATAGTGGAGAGAGTCATACCCACCATTTATTACGACTAAATCTAATCCAAACCTTGTCACTTTGTCTACTGAACCCCGTCACTTTGTACTTCAACCCCGTTACTTTATCTATTGAACCCTGTTACTTTGTACTGCAACCTCGTTACTTTGTTTATTTAACCCCGTCACTTTGTACTACCACCCCGTTACTTTGTCTACTGAATCTCATCACTTTGTATTGCAACCCTATCACTTTGTCTAATAAATCTCATCACTTTGTACTGCAACATCATCACTTTGTCTACTGTATCTCGTCACTTTGTGTTGCAACCCCATCACTTTGTCTATTGTACCCCGTCACTTTGTGCTGCAACCTCATCACTGTCTCTTGTACCACGTCACTTTGTACTGCAACCTCATTACTTTGTCTATTGAACCTTGTCACTTTATACTGCAACCTCATCACTTTGTCTACTGAACCCTGTCACTTTGTACTGTAACTTCGTCACTTTGTACTGCAACCTTGTCAAAGCGACGAAGTTGTAGTACAAAGTGACAGAGTTCAGTACATAAAGTGACGGGGTTGTAGTACAAAGCGACGGGGTTCAGTAGACAAAGTGACGAGGTTTGGATTGGATTCAGTCATAATAAATGGTGGGCGTGACTCTCTCCACTGTTTTCTATGGTGGGCTCCACTTGAGTTTTGGATCTGATTCAGTCTTTGACTCATGCTCTAAAATGATCTCTCTAAATGGATGGACGGTGTGGATACAAAGCATACATCATAGTAGGACTCATATAAATAGGTGACATCACTTCAGCAGCGAGCCTCACCGATCAATGTGGCACTGAATCCCAAATGAAAATGAAAACAGATTGGCTACTCCCTTACAACCAGCCTAGTGGTGGTGGTGGTCGGTACTCTGTGGACCCCACCATAATGTATATGTTTCATCCATTCCGTTAATCTATTTTTACATATAGTTTTAGTAGACAAAATGATGATGTTACAGTACGAAGTGACAGGGTTCAGTAGATAAAGTGATGGCGTTACAATATAAAGTGACGGGGTTCAATAGACAAAGTGACAGGGTTGTAGTATAAAGTGACGGGGTACAGTAGACAAAGTGAAGGGGTTGCAGTACGAAGTAATGGGGTTCAATAGACAAAGTGACGGGGTTGCAGTATAAAGTGACGGGGTTCACTAGACAAAGTGACGATGTTGGAGCACAAAGTAATGTGGTACAGTAGACAAAATGATGAGGTTATAGTACAAAGTGACGGGGTATAGTGGATAAAGTGACGACGTTGTAGTACAAAGTGATGGAGTTCAGTAGACAAGTAACGGAGTTGCAGTACAAAGTGACAGGGTTCAATAGACAAAGTAATGGGGTTGCAGTACAAAGTGACGAGGTTCACTAAACAAACTGACGAGGTTACAACACAAAGTGATAGGGTTCAGTAGATAAAGTGACGGGGTTACAATACAAAGTGACGGGGTTCAGTAGACAAAGTGACGAGGTTTAGATTGGATTAAGTCGTAATAAATGGTGGGCGTGACTGTAAGTGCTATGATTTTATATCCCTTTGGTTGTCAAATTTTATGGTGCCAAAACCTATATCTATGTCTTGTATATCTTGTGTTTCATGTTTGAGACTATTCATTGCTTCAAGTTATCGTATTTTAAGACAAGAACTTAAATAAAGAAAGTTTCAAGTCATGGATGAAGAATTCAAGATTAGAAGTCTTCAAGTATGCTTGTTCAAGATACAATCAAGTTCAAGTATAGTAGAAGACTTTGTCAAGTCAAGATCAAGCTCAAGAAGGCCTATAACAAGATTCGTAAATTCTCAAGCTTCTCTTAAGGGTCATCTAAGTGTACAGACTATCAGTGTCCATCTCACTTTTAAGGTTTGTTTGACCTTAGATTGACCTTGGGATAGGCTTTACTGTAGGTCATTCTGGATACATAATTCATATATTTTAATATGTTTGTTCGGGCTATTCTAAGACCAGTTCTAGGGACTTCAAGACCAGTCCTAGCTCTGCTACAAAAAGTCTTAAGTTTTTCAGGACCAGTCATAGGTTGTTGAAGATTTTTGGATCTTTCTAGTTGTCCTACGATCAGTCCTGTGAGCTGTACGACTGATCCTTTGACCAGTCTTAGCCCTACGACTCAAACTCCAGCAACTAAATTGGGGGTCCTACGACCGGTCGTAGGTGACCCACGACTAGTCGTAGGTGGCCCATAACCGATCGTAGGCTACCCAGGACCGGTCATGGAATAGTAAATCCTTATCCCGCGAAAATCTTTAAAAATCTTTAAAGCTACGATCAGTCCTAGGATCCTAAGACCAGTCCTAGATGGGATTTTTTAGGCTATAAATAGAGCACGAACTTCAGAGTTTTAGCAATTCAATTCAACTCTATTCAAGTATTCTTTAGGCTATACTCTGAGATAAGTTTTTGTTGTTTTTAAGCTACTTTGTGCTTATTTAATATTCCTTTTGCTAGCTTGTTTATTATTTGATTTTGATCTACATTCCAATTGTTCACTCCCCAAGTGCAGGGTTGTGATGTAATAATAACTCGGTAAGACCGAGGTCGAATCCCAAGGGACTGCAACTTGTACGTTATCTAAAACTAACTAGAACTAGAACTAGGCTAAGATGAATTTTAAATCAATTAGTAATGGTGGAATACTTGTAGAATAATTAATCTAAAACCTAGGAAACAAATCAGAGATAGGAAACTAGGGATTCAGAGGATCCACTTGTAGAGATCAGGGAGAACTTATGCTTGCATCAAAAATTATGAAAATTACTGAACTGCCGTTGATCTAGTTTTCAAAGAGATGAAAGGTGTATGAATTAAAATGGATTCCATCACCAAACCATGCCCAAAGACTATGGCAAACAACAGAATCAAACTAATTACCACCCAATCACATGTATGCAAGTTAGGAAGGGTACCGACATCCAACCATGCCCAGGAGACTATGGTGAACAACAGGGCTTCCTGACATCATAAACATTAAAGAGAACGGAAATATTCAAAGCCATTGCAGACCCATTGTAATTTCAGTCACAACAGACCATTAAAAACCTAAAACATTCCCATAATAATTAACTAAAATCAACGTCAATTCATGCATTAAAATTAAAATAAAATCAAATCTCCCATCTCACTACAAGCTTCACCTCCTAGCCCTAGCTAGGAGGTTTAGCCACACATGGTGAGGCTGGATCTCTTCAAAAAATTATAAAAGAACAGAAAAGAAAATAAATAAATAAAAACTAAAATTACTCTTTTCTTTCTCTCTCTCTCCTGCTCGTGGCTGCCTTCAACGTCCCAAGCTCTAGCTATCCATTCCCCCTCCCCTCTTGTCTTCCTCCTTTTTATAATACCAGAAAGTCGGTTGACGCTGCAAAAGCTGAAAAATATATATATATATATTTTTTATTTTTTATTTTTTTTTACGCACTCTGTTACATTATGCGTCATAGTGCGTACGCTGATTACTTGGTAGAGTCCCTGATCAAGATCTAATGAGAAATCCATGCCGTCTATTCGATTCCCAGCGAAAAATAGGATAGGACAGGTGGGTTTGTTTCAAGTTTTGCATGGCCCATTGTACCAAATCTTCTCATCGTCCGACCTGCGTTTGACTACAATCCATCTATGTGTGCATGGATGGGACCATTCGGAGACCTTAAAAAGGGTCTTGGCTACCTTCTGGATCAAATGAACGGTCCAGATTGTCCGTTTGATGAACGATGAGAGCATACTACATGTCCCAGCGTCCGCTCATGCGTAACAGAGACGACGCGTGTTGCGCTGGCCGACGGTGGGGCCCATGTTCGATTCCATCTGTAAAATCCAATTCGTGCATTGAATTTATGGCAGAAAATCGTTCGGAAATGTATATCTTTGGTCTATTTCAGTGTGGCCCACGCTATTTTTCACTCCACCGTCCATTCTCTGCTTTGAACGGCTGGATTTCGCTCCTCACCATCTTTTACAATTTTGCCACCTAGGCAGTGATACGACGCTTCTTTTTTCCCAGATGGACGGTCTGGATCAGAGTGTTGTCGCGTGATGGTGGCCCAAAGGAAGGGAGCGCAGCTCCCTGTTGCGTAAAGAAAAACGGGAAATCCCGTTTTAGGAAGGAGGTCGGGTCAGCAGCGCTGACCCGACTTGGTGCATTCAGTGGGCAGCGTCCTTTGTGTATGAAATGTACACGCTCCTTGATGTGGGGTCCACTGAGATATTTGTTAGAAATCTGCTCCGTCCATCCTCTTTTTCAGCACATTTAATGAGTTAACACTTAATTTGAAACATATCCAAGTACCAGGTGGGCCCCACTTTGCTGATTTATGGTCTGATCTGTCCACTGGACCACTTCCAGAAAGATCCAATGGTTGAAAACTGACGTATACGGTTAATTTATGGCCCTTATCTCATGTATAAAGTTTCGAACTGATCAGATGTCGGGAACCATGTGATCTTGCATTCTGGATGCGTTTCAAGCCATTTGAGCTTCAGTTTCTTAATTTTCTCGTATCCCTGGCGTGTAATTTCAGTCGATCTTGGTCCCCTAGGGTGCGTCCCATGCTTTGGTGAATTTGGAGTGTTAAATCCATGCATTTAGTATCCTATTTCGATCCAAGCTTGTAAAATCAACCTGCAACATCAACACGATTAACTCAGCCGTTAAACACTATTATGCTCGTAAATCCGGACAATATTTGGGGTCGAATATGCATTATTTGACCCTCAACACCAATCTCATTAGAAAAGGAGAATTTCTGATATTCCTTCTTCTTGGATTCAAAATCAAATAGAACTAGCCCTTTTGATTTAAAATCAATTAGACTTAGAACCATTCTTAAAGTGAGTATTGGACTTTGAACGTTGAATCGAACTTCTACTCTGATTGGTTCTACCAGGCTACTTCACAAGGAGATTCAGGTATTTTACATTTGTGTAATTTACTTTCTTTGATTTTGTTAGAGATTTGCCAGAAAAATCTCATTGTATTGGTTATCTGAGGAGAGCTAGAAAACTCAGATTGTGTGGGTTTTTGGATTGTGTAAGCCCGAGATCAAAGACACAATTGTGAAGGTTTTAGGTGAACCTGTGAAACTTATTTTGATAGTGCATGCTAATATCCCCTGTGTGAGGATATTAGGAGTGGAGTAGCATTCTATGTGGCTGTTGGATAACAGTTGGTGTACACACAGGCGAACCACTATATATTATTGTATTGTGGATGTGCTTTATTCTTTCATTCCTTTATTCATTCAGTTTTGTGGATTGTATTCGTGGATGAATGTTATAATCTTTTTATTCCAAGCAAGTGTGGGGATGTTGTAATAACTTAGGATTTATTTCTGCAAGTTATTTTGGTTGCCTTGCTTTTTATTCCTCATTGGTTTGTGATACAAAGGACGTTGTAGAAATAAGGTTGTCCTATCTTAAACCTTTGGTTTTTGATGTAAGGTTGTCCTTAGAACTGATATAGTATCATTCTCTTTATTTTAGGCTTTTAAGATTTCTTTCATTTCAGCATTGTGCTTTATTTCGTTTATTATTCCGTTGTTTTAGTTTTTTTTGACATTGCCCTATTCACCCCCCCTCTAGGGCATATAGCTAGGCCCCTTTCAGTGACTCTCTCCACTATTTTCTGTGGTGGGGTCCACTCGAGTTTTGGATTTGATTCATTCTTTGGCTCATACCCTAAAATAATCTCTGCAAATGGATGGAAGGTGTGGATACAAAACATACATCATAGTGGGACCCATATACATAGGTGACATCACTTCAATAGCAAGTCTCACTAATCAATGTAGCACTGAATCCCAGATAGAAATAAAAACGGATTGACTACTCCCCTACCACCAGCCTGGTGATGGTGGTGGTTAGTACTCTGTTGGCCCCACCATGTTGTATATGTTTCATCCATTCCATTAATCTATTTTAACATATAATTTTAGTAGACAAAATGACGATGTTGCTGTATAAAGTGACGGAGTTCAGTAGATAAAGTGACGGGATTGCAGTACAAAGTGACAGGGTTCATTAGACAAAGTGACAGGGTTGCAGTACAAAGTGATGGGGTTCAATAGACAAAGTGACGGGGTTGCAGTACAAAGTGATGGGGTTCACTAGACAAAGTGACGAGATTGGAGCACAAAGTGACGAGGTACAGTAGATAAAGTGATAAGGTTGTAGCACAAAGTGACGAGGTACAGTAGACAAAGTAACAACGTTGCAGTACAAAGTGACGGAGTTCAGTAGATAAAGTAACGAGATTGTAGTACAAAGTGATGGGGTTCAGTAGACAAAGTGATGGGGTTACAGTACAAAGTGACGAGGTTCACTAAACAAGCTGACGAGGTTACAACATAAAGTGACAGGGTTCAGTAGATAAAGTGACGGGGTTGTAGTACAAAGTGACGTAGACAAAGTAATGAGGTTTGGATTGGATTCAATTGTAATAAATGGTGGGCGTGGCTCTCTCCACTATTTTCTGTGGTGGGGTCCACTCGAGTTTTGGATCTGATTCATTCTTTAGTTCATGCCTTAAAATGATCTCTCCAAATGGATGGACGGTGTGGATAGAAAACTTACATCATAGTGGGACCCATATAAATAGGTAACATCACTTCAGTAGCGAGTCACACTGCTCAATGTGATACTGAATCTCAAATGAAAATGAAAGCGGATTGGCTACTCCCCCCACCACTAGCCCGGTGGTGGTGGTGGTCGTGGTTGGTACTCCATGGGCCCCACCATGATGTATGTGTTTCATCCATTCTGTTAATCTATTTTTACATATAATTTTAGGGGTTAATCCCAAAAATGAGAGGGATATAAATCTCATATGGACCACACCACCGGAAAACAATGTTGATTGGATATCCATCATTAAAGTCCTCCTAAGGCCCATCGTATTGTTTATTTGACATCCAATCTATTGGTTTTGTCATGAAGACCTAGATGAAGGGAAAAAACAATGATCAGCTTGACCCCAAACTTTTATGGCACCCAAAAAGTTTTTAATGGTCAACGTTCATTCAACACTGTTTCATGTAATGTGGTCCACTTGAGATTGGGTTATACCTCATTTTTGGTCTCAGACCATAAAATGATCTAGAAAAATAAATGGACGGCATGGATGAAACACATACATCATGGTGGGCTCACATAGCACCGAGTGCTAGGGGAGTAGCTAGTCCGTTTCCAATGGAAACCGTGGACGCGGATTCACTGGGGAAAGCCTTTTGCATGAAGTTCCAACGTTGGGATGTATGGTGGGGTCCACCATGATGTTTATAAGAATTCCAATCCATTTATCCATTTTTAGAGCTCATTTTAAGAAATGTAACAAAAAATTAGGATGATCAAAAACTCAACTGGGCCATACAAGATGAAACAGTGGAGAAAGAAATTCCTGCAGTTGAAACCTTCCTAGGCGGAGAAATTCCTACAGTTGAAACCTTCCTAGGCGTCTTGATGTTTATATGCCATCCAAACTGTTTATAAGGTCATTTTTACTAGGATGAAGTGAAAACACTAAAATATTAGACCAATGCAAAACTTTTGTGGCCATATAAATATTTCAACGGTGGACACTAAATCCCCACTGTTTCCTCTCGTGTGGCCCATTTGAGTTTTGTATACACCTTAGTTTTGGTATTATGTCATAAAATGATCTCTAAAAATGGATGAACGGGTTGGTGATATTTTATTTAAACCAACTTGATTTAAATGATTTTAAACTCGCAAGTATACAAATCAGATGTAGATACAGTACGTATTACGAGATCGTTCCCATGAAGATTGGTTGTCACAATTTGAATTCTATGATTCTTCTTAACTAATCCAACAAATAATTGAGCTAATGATTAAGTAAACTAATGAAAATCAATGTAAAGTAACTGATAACAAGGAGGAAAATCCAATCAAGGAGAGTACTAGGACTTTTGAATCCACCCCTAATTATCCTGACCCTTATTTTACCTGTTGATTCACCCTAATTTAGATTAATATAAATAAAGAAAGCACACTCTATGTACTTGGTCGGGTACACAGAATGTATAATCCCTTAAAGCATACGGATCACATCTTTTTATCGATGATCAGGCATGAGGAAATGTAAATTTTTATTTCTTTCTCTATAAGAAACCTGTTCATGGTTAGACACAAGCACCTATAATAAGATTCCAAACAACATCCACATATAGACTTTGATTAAGCTTATAGAATGGAGAAGTACAGAGTTTTCAGTTAAGCACACTAGAGAAAGAAATAAATCAATCAAATACAGATAAAATCAACTTTCAACAAGAGTTATTCAAATTAAGGGCTTCATCTCAGCCCTAGCTAAGAAGTTAGCAATCCATAAATTTAACTAGAAAGAAGGAAAAATAAAATTTAAAAAATAAAAACATTTCCCTTCTTCCTTCCTCTCTTTCTCTCTCTTTCTCTCTCTTTCTTCTCTTTCTTCTCTCCCAAGCTCTAGATCTGTTCTCTCCCCCCCCCCCCCCCCCCCCCAAGTTCTCATCTTCACGTCCTCCTCTTTTTTATAACTGTTGGAGGGGCGGTGGTTAGGCTGGAGTCGGTGGAGAGTTGGCGGTTTTGCAGCAGAGTTCGCATAACAACTTTTCACAGCGAACTTCGGGATGCAAAATAGCTCTACTTTCCTCACTCAATTTTCAAAAAAACACTGTTCCTTGTGAGGTTTTTGAGTGCTCTACATGATGGACGGATCAGATCTTCCATCTGATCAAAGATGGTGGGCCACAACCGCCTAGAACTCCGATTTTCACCGACATGCGTAAGCCTACGCACGTCCTTCACTGACGTGATCGGTGGGCTCCACATAAGTGCTTTCGGAGAAATCCACCCCATCCATTAGATTGCCCTCAAAATTTCAGTCAGAAACGGATGGTTTTGAACGTCCATTGACGAGGACTAGAGAAGAAATCATGCTAAAATCAATTTGAATGTTGCAGGGCAGTCCACTTGTGGCCTCTGTAGCGAGCACGTGTGTATGCATGGGTTCGAAATATCAGCATGGTTTTCATGAGTTTTTCCCCCTCTACAGGATGGATGGCTTGGATCAGCCGTACGGGTCATGATGGAGGCCCACTGACGTCCGCAAAATGGACAGCGTCCGTCCGTTACACGCTACAGGAAACGGAAGTTTCCTTTTTGAGGAGAAGGTCGGGTCAGCGCTAGCTTGGACTGACTGGCGGGTCCTGTGTGCAGCCAGCGCTGATGTGTATGGTGTACATGCACCACATACGGGGCCCACTGTGATACTTTTACAAAATCAAATCCATCTATTCACTTTGTCTCCGTATTTAAACCGTCAAGACCAAAGTTGAAGCAGTTCCAGATATTAGGAGTGCCCAGAATCAACGGTTTATGGGCTGATCTGTCAGTTGGGGCACTTCCATAGTAATTCGAGGGCTGAAATTTGATATGTATAGTTAATTTATGGCCTTCATCTCATCTATGAAGTTTCGAGCCGAATGGATGGAGGGAATCATTTGATCTTACATTATGGATCATTTTCAGGCCTCTTTAATGTGAATGGCTTGATTTCCTCGGATCCCTGACATGTAAATCCTTCGATCTTGGTCCTCTATAGTCCTTCCCTTGCTTTGGTGACTTCGGAACATTAATTTCATGCTTGTAATACTCTTTTTCAGTCCACGCTCCTAATTACTACCTACAACAAAAACACAATTAAAATATTCCATTAAGCATTATCATGTACATAACATCAGGTAATAACTGGGTTTGATATGCCATATTCAACCCTTATCAGTTGGATTTATCACAAACGTCATAGTGGGCCCATCCAGAATCCTTGCGCAGGATCTTACTGTAAAAGACTTTGGCAGGAAATCCACGTCCCCATTAGACACGTGAAATCGAATTGCATACTGAGTCTTATCCTACTGAGTAAACTCTGTTGGGCCCACTATGAATTCATGTGGTTTATCCACGCCATCCATCCATTTTTTCATATCATTTTAGGGGTTGAGCCCAAAACTGAAGTATATCAAAAGCTCAAGTAGACCATACCAAAGGAAATAGTGGAAGTATTGATTTTCACCATTGAAATGTTTCTAAGCCCCCAATGATGTCTATTTTTCATCCAAACTGTTCATAAGATCACAAAGACATGGATGAATGGAAACAACAAATATCATCTTGATATAAAACTTCTGTGGGCCCCATCAACTTTTCAATAGTAGAATTCAATTCACATTGTTTCAAGTGGTGTGGTCCACTAAATCTTTGGATATGATTAATTTTTGTTGTAAAACCCTAGAATTAGATGATAAAAGAGATGGATGGAGTTGATACAATGCACGAATAATGGTGGTCTCCACAGACTTTACTCAGTACGCTTACCATACTGATTTACTCAGCACGCAAACCGATTCCGTTTAATGTCTCCGTTATACTTCTTATTAAATGTATTTTTTAATATATTTAAAAATTTTAATGACTTGGCACTTATAGTGACGATGACTAATGAAAACACTGGAGGCAGGGAGTTCCTGCCTTCGGGAGGCAGAGGATCTGCACTCTTTTTAAATATATTTTAAAAAAAGTACATTTAATAAGAAGTATAAAGGAGACATTAAATGGAAGCGGTTTGTGTGCTGAGTAAATCAGTATGGTAAGCGTACTGAGTAAAGTCCGTGGAGCCCATTGTCATTCGTGCATTGTATCAACTCCATCCGTCTCTTTTATCATCTAATTTTAGGGTTTTACAACAAAAATTAATCATATCCAAAGATCAAGTGGACCACAGCACCTGAAACAGTGTGAATTGAATTCTACCTTTGAAAAGTTGTTGGGGGCCACAGAAGTTTTATATCAAGATGATATTTGTTTTTTCCATTCATCCATGTCTTTGTGATCTTATCAACAATTTAGACGAAAAATAAACATCATTGGGGGCTTAGAAACATTTCAATGGTGAAACTAAATACTTCCACTATTTCCTTTAGTATGGTCTATTTGAGCTTTTGATATACTTTAGTTTTGGGCTCAACCCCTAAAATGATTTGAAAAAATGGATGGATGGTGTGGATAAACCACATGAATTCTTAGTGGGCCCAATAGAGTTTACTCAGTACGATAAGACTCGGGACGCAATCCGATTTCACGTGTCTAACAGGGATGCGAATTTCCTGCCAAAGCCTTTTGCAGTAAGATCCTGCGCAAGGATTCTGGATGGGCCCACTTCGATGTTTGTGATAAATCCAACCCGTTTATCCATTTTTAGATATCATTTTAGGGCATAATAGCAAAACTAAGGTGTATACAAAACTCAAATGGGTGACACGAGAGGAAACAGTGGGGATTTAGTGTCTACCGTTGAAATATTTATATGGCCATAAAAGTTTTGCATCGGTCTAATATTTTGGTGTTTTCACTTCATTCTAGTAAAAATGACCTTATAAACAGTTTAGATGGCATATAAACATCAAGACGCCTAGGAAGGTTTCAGTGGTAAGAATTTCTTTCTCCACTGTTTCATCTTGTATGGCCCAGTTGAGTTTTTGATCATCCTAATTTTTGGTTACATTTCTTAAAATGAGCTCTAAAAATGGATGAATGGATTGGAATTCTTATAAACATCATGGTGGACCCCACCATACATCCTAACGTTGGAACTTCATGCAAAAGGCTTTAGAATCTATGTTTTAGAATCTGCGTCCACGGTTTCCATTGGAAACGGTCTGGCTACTCCCCTGCCACTCGGTGCTATGTGGGCCCACCATGATGTATGTATTTCATCCATGCCGTCCATTTATTTTTCTAGATCATTTTATGGTCTGAGAACAAAAATGAGGTATAACCTATTCTCAAGTGGACCCCATTACATGAAACAATGTTGAATGAACGTTGACCATTAAAAACTTTTTGGGGGCCATAAAAGTTTTGGATCAAGCTTATCTTTGTTTTTTTCCTTCATCTGGGTCTTCATGACCAAACCAACAGATTGGATGTCACATAAATAGTACGGTGAGCCTTAGGAGGACTTTAATGATGGATATCTAATCACCATTATTTTCCTGTGGTGTGGTCCATATGAGATTTATATCCCTCTCATTTTTGGGATCAACCCCTAAAATTATATGTAAAATTAGATTAACGGAATGGATGAAACACATACATCAGAGTGGGGCCCACAGAGTACCGACCACCACCACCACCGAGCTGGTGGTCGGGGGAGTAGCCAATCCGCTTTAATTTTCATTTGGGATTCAGTGCCACATTGAGCAGTGAGACTCGCTACTAAAGTGATGTCATTTATTTATATAGGTCCCACTATGATGTATGTTTTGTATCCTCACCGTCCATCCATTTGGAGAGATCATTTTAGGGCATGAACCAAAGAATGAATCAGATCCAAAACTCAAGTGGACCCTACCATAGAAAACAGTGGAGAGAGTCACGTCGACCATTTATTACGACTGAATCCAATCCAAACCTTGTCACTTTGTCTACTAAACCCTGTCACTTTGTACTACAACCCCATCACTTTATCTACTAAACCCTATCAGTTTGTACTGCATCCTCGTCACTTTGTCTAGTGGACTCCGTCACTTTATACTGCAATCTCGTCACTTTGTCTATTGAACTCCGTCATTTTGTATTGCAACATCGTCACTTTGTTTACTGTACTCCGTCACTTTGTGCTACAACCTCGTCACTTTGTCTACTGTACCCCGTCACTTTGTGCTGCAATCTCGTCACTTTGTCTAGTGAACTCCATCACTTTATACTACAACCTCGTCACTTTGTCTACTAAACCCCGTCACTTTTTACTGCAACCCTGTCACTTTGTCTACTAAACCCCGTCACTTTGTCTACAGAACCCCGTCATTTTGTACTGCATCATCATCACTTTATCTACTATTGTAACACCCTGAAAATCGGGGGTCGAGCAGGAGCTTAACTCCCAAGTTCCACCGCATCACTTATGCAACATAGATAATGATGATTAAATATTGTCCCTATTAATGCATTAAACATGAGCGGGATTATACCAAAATAGCATATCATACTCTAGAGACAATTAATTTGTGCAAGCGGAAGACTGTGATACAGATATAAAGCATATAAATGATTTTAAGTCCCCAGAATATGAACAGATTACCAGGTTAAATAATTACATGTATAATTCTAAAATTTAAAAAATGATAAAGTGAAATATTTGCTAATCCATATCCTTGTAGCCCTGATGCACAACTTCAGGTCTACATAGACCCATCAGAGAGTGAGATATAGGAGAACTCCTCCTCGTCATCATAATAGTCAGGCTCTGCTTCGTAAACATTGTCATTACCTGCGGCTAAGACAGAGTCTGGTTGGTGTTTAAAGCACCTTCTCAGAATGTGGGAGTGAGTGATCAACTCAATGGAGCTATAAATCAAAGGTTAACATGTTATGAACTCAGTCAAGTAGTAATGATGAAGCAGTACAATCAAGCATTCCTAAGTACTCTGGTTAATGAAAGGATGATATGTATTAATGATGCATGCCCTCGCCTACACTTCCTGTGCGAACTTCATCTCACGATCACGGCATGCACCCCTTCCTCTGTGCTCAACTCCAATATCAAAGGCACATGCAAAGCAGTGCATGAGCATGATTACTAAGTTCTTATTTAGGCCTTTTCATACAGCAGGATTGGGAAGCAAAGGTACCTCCCTTTATATCATTGACCCAAACAATGATCCATCTGGGTCGTCAATCCTAGTTTATTACATACGATAGGCAAGTTCGAGAGTTACACTCTAGGTCGCTATGAGAGGCTCGTCACCGTCAGCGTAGGCCTATTTTGTACTCGAGTTCACACCCCTAATGCCCTACCAACTGGCAGTCTATTTTCGAAGGCTCGTCACCAACCTGACTGGGGACCACAGCCAGGTTACACCAGGGTAGGCCTATTTCATACTCGAGGTTACTCTACTAATGCCCTACTAACTGGCAGTCTATTTTAAAAAGCTCGTTAGCAACCCGACTAGGGACCACAGTCAGGTTGCGCCAGTGTAGGCCAACGGCTCGAATACAGTGTTCTATACTACTGTATTCGGTTCACGAGTTTAGGTTGCTCACTGGTCACAATGGGGAGGTTCGTCACCCCAGCGAAGGCTGATAGCTCGACGACGGTGTCTCATACCACCATGCCCGGCTCATGAGTCTTAGCGGATCGTGGTTGTAATGCCCCGTGTTTTTAGGACCCAAGTATATGACTCGTTTCCCAAAAATCCAGTGTTAACCTTAAAGGATGGTCAAATTCGAGTATATTTATTATTATTATTTATCAGAGTAGGCAGATGAGCATAGAGTGAACAAATCAACGTAAGGAAAATTTCATTATCTTTTAAATATACAAGCCACCCATAATGACTTATACAAACCAATGTCTCAACATTAACGATTACAAGATTTGCGTACATAAGAAATAACAGAAAATATATAAATGTAAGCTGCATGACCACGCAGCTCCTCTTAGCAATACGGCTGTGCATCCATGACACCTGCACAGCTCCTCATTAAGTCTGATCATATGCATCATCTGGGCCACCTGTCTTACATATACGGTTGTTTATTTGATGGATGAGTGGCCAGCTCAGTGTGAATTCCCCTCAAGATTACACACCGCCGCATTAGGTAAGTAAGTCATAAAACGACAACGCAATCAAAACAACACATGATGTAGTCTTTTTAAATGCATGGATACGTGAATGCACATCGGCTTGGGGATGCACATCCAGCCGGACTTGGGCTCGTCGCCCATGCAATCATCGACCTGAGAAAATCATCTAGTCGTACAGGGGTTGATAGTCGGTGGTCTGGGAGCTAGCGAAACGATAATCCAACAACTCTAGGGCACGTGTTACAGCATCCAGAATTAGCCACCCGTCATCACAAATTTGCTATGGATGCATGATTAGCCAACCCATTATTAGTCCAATTACAATCAGCTAATTTAGGTAAGCTCAATGTCACTACGGGGAGCACATGGCCCAGCGTAGACCGACAGCTCGGGCATAGTGTCTCATACCACCATCCTCGGCCCATGAGGCTACCATCTTAGGATGTTTAATGGAAACTCATCGACTAATGGCCAATCATATTATAGTATATGGGGCTTACCATTGCATGGTTGCATGGTATAAAGCATCGAACCCATATAGGGAAAACATCAAAATAAAACCATGTAGGGCGGGTATCAAAACATGCCACATAGGGCGAATATCAAAACTATACGATAAAGACCATCCTTAAAAACTATTGGACACAACAACCCTGGATGGTAGGCCCACATTAATGGTTAATTTAAATCATCATTCAATAACCACTAAGCCGAAGGTCCATTACTATCACAACCAGTCGGGTTACATCCCAAGTATGGGTGTACATTCATATGTGAAAATTTCAAAACTAATGTATCAGTTTAAGTTCCATAAGCAATCCATAAAAAGTAATCCACAAGCATGAACAGTTATACAGGATAATCATAAAGCATGTAATACAATAATTCAATTTTCACCAGCTAACACATGTGATTATAAAGGGAGATATCAATTATGAATTTAAATAAAAACTATAACTTAAGCTAATGAGAAGATAGAAAGCTCAAGGGGAAGAATCATCACCTAACGTATAAGATCACCTACTTGTGTTGTTAGGAGGTACGTGCGCCTTTAGAGTCGGGTCCTATCACAAATTATGAAATTGTGTGGTTAGATCAAGTCCTGCATAATATTTATGGTTGAGGTCATAACCTAAAGTTTAGATTACTCCTTAGGGTTTTAATGTAACATTAGGGTTTTCCTTTTAGGGTTTAGTCTTGAACTTAGATTATAGGATTTGAACTCTAGTTGGTGTATTAATTAAAATTAAATCTTAATAATTACAAGGATACTATTAGCATTAGTGTTATAACTCATATTTGTTAATTATGTTAATAATGATAGTTCATAAATTCATATAAAATATACTAACATTAGATTCCATACCTAGATCCAAACCTAATACACAAAAGTATCGACCTAGGATTTACGTTACCTAGGCCTAAGTTTTCATCCTAGAGTTTAGGCCTTGGCCAGACCTTTAGGGTTTTAATGTAGAGTTTAGAGTTTCATTTTAGGATTTAGTTCTAGGTTTAGATTATGGAATTTGAATTCTACTTTGTGTGGCCATTAATGATATCATTAAAGGGAGTAATGAATAAATAAAAAATAATCAGATAAATTAGTTATTAATTTTTGGAATATTAACAATGGCTACTGTCATATTAAATTATCTAACAACGACCCATGATGGATTATATCGTTAATAATTCCCAAAAAAAATTACTAATATTAACAATATTCTCAACATTTAGCCAATGTGACACTAATAGTCATTTTGATGAAAATAAATAGTGTGTTCTAGCGTTAATAATAATATTTTAAGAATGACAAGGTAAAATATTAATATTTTAATAATGAAGATTTAAATGAATCAACTAATACCCATATGAATAATTTTCTAATGGTCAATCATGCCCCATTTTAATTAAAAAAATGGTAATGACAATAACAATGATAATTAAAATAAATTAAATCTGGATAGGAAAACGTGGGCTCACCTAGCTGACTCAGCTTGAGTCGAGTTGACTCGGTTCAACACACCAGCCACCTATCTCTTTCTTCTTCTCTCTCTCTTCTTCTTCTACTTGCTCTCATTTCTCTATTTTTCTTCCCTTTTCTTTGAACCATTCACCAGCAAGGCTGCTAGATTGAATCAGAACCAGCTTGACTCAGACGAGTCGAGCCAAGTCAACTCGCCAGTGGGTGCCATAAAGAGGACAACGTTCCTCTCCATCTTCTTCTTCCATCTATTCTCCCTTTCTTGCAACATCCAACAAGGACTGAGCTCTACCCAAGGCTAGCCTCAATCCGATTGAGTCGACCAGCAGGTTGCTGACTCGACGGTGAAACTGGTAGCGTTGCACTGATGCATACCCATGCCCTCAATCTCTCCTCTCTCTCACTGTCTTCTCTTCATTCTTTTTCTTTCTTTGAGGTCCAGCAACGCACTAGACTCAACCTAAGCACAGACCAAACTCAGCTCGGTCCAAACCCGACTCAGTTTGAGCTTTGCTAGTGCAGCAATGCTCTCTCTCTCTCTCGCTTTCCTTCTTTTCATTTCTTCTTCCATCCCCTCTTCCTGCTTCTTCTCTTCATGTGCTGAAATGTCTAGGAATGGGTTTTCAGCTAGGCTTGACTCGGCAGCGAGTCGGGTAATGATGGTGTGTTGCAACAACCGCACCACTCCAACTTCTTCTTTCTCCTTTCTTTCTCTCTCCTTCCACTTCATTTCTCTCTGCTAAAGGTCCCATAGCACTACTAGATGATCCAGCTTGAGAACAACATGCCTGGACCGAGACTGGTTCGGTTTGGAGAGGTGGGGAAGATGATGGCCATTAATGGCGGATCTTGAGCGGAGGCTTCTTCCTCCGATTTGACAGCTCGTATGGACCTCAGGGAGCTTATGGATGGGCTCATTTGAAGCTCTAAGAAGGTTTGGGTGGTGGGTTCGGAGGGAGGAGAAAATGGCATTTTTCTCTTTCCAGACGCAAGGAAGTGGAGATGAGCTTGAAGAGAGTCATTCTCTCTCTTTTGTAGGGTTCTTCCAACGATCCTAGACCATCAGATCAGGAGCAAATGGTTCGGGTTACAACAGCCAACACGTGCATCTGTCAGAGCCAAAAACCAGCAGCAGTTTTGGCTTCCTGTGGGCAAAACTCTCTCTCTCTCCCACGTGCTCTTCTTTGCAAAGGAAACCTGTAACGCCCCGACTTTTCAGGACCTGAGTACCCAACCCGTTTCCCAAAAATCCGAGTGTTAACCTTAAAGGATGGTCAAATTCGAGTGTACTTTTTTTTCCCTTCATCAGAGTAAACAATGAGCGTAGTGTGGACAAATCGACATAAAGAAAAATTCTATTATCATTCAAATATACAAGAAGCTGCCCATAATGACTTATACAAACTAATGTCTCTGAATTTAATAAGTACAAGATTTACAAGAATTTAATACATAAAAAATAACAGAAAATATATAAATATAAGCCGCAAGACCACGCGACTCCTCCAGGAAAATACAGTCTTGTATCCCTGGCGATCGTACTTTGCTCCTCATCAAGTCTGAACATGCATATCACTTAAGCGACCTGTACGACCTGTACGGTTGTATATTTGATGGATGAGTGGCCAACTCAGTGTGAATTCCCCTCAAGATTATACACCGCCGCGTTAGGTAAGCATAGTTATAGATCAAAACATACAAAACAATACATGATGCAGGTCTTATTAGATACATGGATGTATGGAATGCGTTCACGCCCCGAGGATGCTCATCCGTGCGGACAGGGCCGCCACCCATGCAAATGCGCAATCAACACCCCGGGATCAACCGTGCGGAATGCGAATCACGACCTGGGATAAACATCCAGTCGGATAGAGGCAAGTTGTCAGCGAAAGCAGACTAAGTGCGGCGTAACGACTGCCCATCGTATGAGACTGGTCTTCAACGAAAGCATACTAAGTGCAGCGTAACGACAGCCTAGCGATAGACGCTGGTCTGTGCCATGTATGCATAATTAGCCAAACCATTATTTTTCCAGTTACAATCAGCCAGTTTTAAATAAGCTCAAGGTCACTACGAGGAGCACATGGCCCAGCGTAGGCCGACAGCTTGGGCATAGGTCCCATACCACCATCCCCGGCTCATGAGACTACCATCTTAGGATGTTTAATGGAAACCCGTCGACTAGTGGCCAATCATATTACAATACATGGGGCTTACCATCACATGGTTGCATGATATAAAACATCAAACCCATATAGGAAAAATATCAAAACGAAACCATGTAGGCCGGGTATTAAAATATGCCACATAGGGCGAATATTAAAACTATACGGTAAAAATCATCATTTCAAACTATTGGATACAACAACCCTGGATGGTATGCTCACATCAATGATCCATCTAGACCACCACTCAATAACCACTAAGTCGAAGGTCCATTTTAATCACAACCAGTCGGGTTACATCCTAAGTATGGATGTACATATATAGGTCGGGGTTTCCCACCAATATACCAGTTTAAAGTCCATCAGCAATACACAAATAATCCACAAGCATAAACAAATATACAGGATGAACATTAAGTAGACAATATAGCAATTCAATTTTCACCAGCTAACACATGTGATTATAAGAGAGATATCAATTATAATTTTAAATAAAACTATAACTTAAGCTAATGAGAAGATGGAAAGCTTAAGGGGAAGAATCATCACCTTATAGTTTGCATCGCCTACCAGTGTTGCTAGAGAGTGCGTATTTCTTTAGAATCAAACCCTATTATGAATTGTAAAATTATACAGTTAGGTACAAGCTTATACGCTAATTAGGGTTAGGGTTTTAACTTAGGGTTTGGATCACTTTGGTTTAGGGTTTAGTGTAGATTTTTAAAGTTGAACCTTAATGGTGTGCAATTAATTATAATGTTAATTTAATAGTTATAAATTATTCATTAACATTAATTTTATAATTAATGCTAGCTGTCGCAGATAATCATTATGATGATATCAAATTATAAAGTCTATTGTTAATGACAATATCTGAGCATGACAAATAAATGCTATTATTCAATAACTAAAATTTCTTTTATTTATTTATTTATTTAGGATATCTAATTGTAGCAGGATTAACCTAATAATGGTTAGCCATAACTAGGTGGGCATAAACCTATGCAAACTGGGCTTAAGTTGAGGCTGGGCCTAGTTCAAGCCCACTGTGCGATTTTGGGCCTGGACTATGCCGGAAACTTGTTCTGCAACAAGACCCAAACTGGGCCTGAACCTGGCTTGGCATAGCTGCCCAGCTATGGCCCAACATTGGGGCTGGGTGGATCTGATTTTTGGCCCAAATTTTGGGCTGATTTTTGCCCAGATCGAGTGGCTGGATTCAGCCCAAATTGGAGACCTAGCTGAAGCTTGGCCTAGTGGGCTGAGTGCTGCACTCATCATGGCCCAAAGGGGCAGTTATGCTGGTCCCGCCCTGGCCCAGTGGCCATGTTGCTGGCAGTCCCACAAATCTTAAACGTGATGTGGCCCACTGAGATTTGCCTCACGTGCAGCTCATCATATGTGCAGTGGGGTCTATTGAGATACATGGTGTGGCCCACAGAGATTTACCTGATCGCTGGGCCACCTATTGCAGCAACTGGGTGCGACACGACGTCCATCCTCTTTCTAGCTCTTCCTTTCTTGCCTTCTCCTCATGCTTTTCTTCTTCTTTCTCTCACTGCTGCAAGACTCGGCCCATTGCTGCCCTGGACTGGACCTATCTCAGTCCAAAATCGGCCTGAGTGGCGTGCTACAGCGAGCAGCGCAGCTCCAGCCCACATCTGAACTCTCACTCTCCCTTCTCTCTTCTCTATTCTCTTCCTGCTTTCAATCTCTCTCTCTTTTCTCCCTGATCCTCTCCTCCTCTACTTCTTGCTGGAACGTCTAGCAATGGACGTTCGGGCCTATCTCCAGCTCGGTCGAGCTGAGTCTCGCTGGTGCTGTAAAACGGCGAGGGAGAAGACGCTGCCATCAATGGCATCCTCACCAATGCCGCATCTCTTTCCAATCTGACTCGGGCAGACATTCCGTGAGGTCCCTAGAGAGCTTGCCGATGAGCTTCATCGAAGCTTTGGGGAGGTTGGGTCGGTGGGTTCGAGCAAGGAAGCAAACGGCTGATTTCTCTCTCCTCCTCTTTTCTTTTAAACAAAAGACCTAGTTTGCAGGGTTAGGATTGTCCTAATATGGACGGCTGGGATTAGAAATGGAGGGAGCACGCGGATCGCCCTCGTGGCAGCAGCAGATTTCTATTTTCAGAAATGGGTGTGTTTGTGGCCTGATTTGAGGCTAACATCGTGTGTACTTGCGTACAATCCAACGATGGATCGACCATGGTTTTGATCAGCTTTTGGCCCTCTACAATATGGACAGTCCTGATCATCCAATCAATGGCCGATGGTGGGCCATCTCACGTAAAAAATGAACGGACATCCATCCGCTGTTAGAAGCCCGTGCGAGAGAGAATCCTCTCCTCGTAAGGAAAGGGCGGGTTGGCACCAGTTGGCTGAGCCTTTTGGCTCGGTGCATGGCTGGTGCACGGCCTCTTGCATGCACACCACACCAGTACTGTGGGGTCCACTGAGGTGTTCCTGATAAATCCACACCGTCCATTCACTTTAAGTGGCCATATTCAGGGCCCGCGACCACATATTCGGTAGATCCCAAAACTTAGGCGGGCCTTATGACTTGAGTTAGATCATGTTTGGGGATTTTCCCGATCTGATGGTCAGATTTTATCTAAACTTATTATCAACGGTACAAAGGGTCTGTAGGACTAATTAATTATAATTTAGTGGTGGGATTATAGATCAAGTGGCCTAATATGCTTTCATAACATCAACATACCTTTAATGTTAATATTTATTGAAATTAATTATTTCATTTTAATACTGTTATTTTTACTCCATATCTGCACGTTTCTTTTGATCGTATTGTGGGTCTTGCTCTGTAGGATCTCATGGTTTTATGTTATTAAATATTTAATTATTATTATTATTTCTATTATCTTTATTATTATTGTTATCTTTATTATTTTTTTTTATAGTGGTGTGCACCTTGACCAAAGCCATTTATTTACCATAGGGCTCAATAAGAAAGGTTAGATCATCTTAAATTTGTAAGTGAGCCACACTTTCTAGATGTATAGGTTATTTTACGATCTATGGAGGTTCGACGGTCGGATCATCACGAAATATGATCAGTGGTGATCCCTAGGGTTCTCGGCCTAGTTTAGGTGAAAATCATTGGAGAGTTTAGAAATCAAGTGGCCTAATTGAAATGATGAAGTGGTGCACATCTGTGAGAGTTTCTGAAGTTAAGTGAACAATGGATCTGTCGATCCAGACCTTAGGGCATAGAATAGATGGCTTGATAGATGGACTGGGACTGTTTCCCACGGTTGGATTTATACTAGGATGAACGTGGAGGTCCACTTAAGCTTAGCTTGAATTTATATTAAATTTGGTTATACGGTAACACCCGAGTACACAAAAGTACGAGGTGTTACAAAACCCTAATCCTTATGGAGTTATTTTGAATGGCTGAGATTGCTGGGAGCATTCTCCCAAGATCGCCAGCCTGACAATTACATCGTTTCCATTTTCGAAAACAATCCTCCCACATCTACAGTTTGCATTCATCACTATGCATATACACGCGAGTATTGATGTGTCAAAGTTCCATGGGTTTGGTCAGAATTTTGCATTCTACAGGATGGACGGTTTGGATCATCCAAACAGGTTTGATGATGGGCCACACATAATGAAAACGGAGTCAGTCCATTTAAACGCCAAACGGGTGGGAAACGTGAAAGAGAGGGAATCCCTCTGTTTTGGAAAGCATCGGGTCAGCACCCGTTTTGTTGGGGTCTGGTACACTACAAGTGTACCCAACTTGGTGTGCACCCATAGTGGTTGTGGGGCCCATAGTAACGTTTGAAGAGATTCACTCCGTCTATCTTGTTTAGAATAGTGCCATAAACCTAGAGATAGGGTAAATTTGATGCTTAGGTGGGCCACATCATTAGTCAACGTGGGGTGATATTCACCGTGACTTTCAATTTTTGCGTCCTCTGTTGCAACTTGCGGACGAGTTTATTTTCTACATTGTTGTTCAAAATAGTTGGTGTCCACTTGTGATGATCTTTCAGAAAATCTGCTCCATTCATTAACTTCAGCTCGTTATGTGGACACATGGGCCCAAGTTTGAAGTATATTCGAGCTATGAGTGGGCCACACTTTTCAAGAACGTGTGAGCGAATTCTACCGTAAAAGCTTCATTATGTATCACGTCTGCTAAATTTGAATTGCCATGCACATGACATCCCCTTATTTACAAATATACCCTTTATATTTGTATTACTTCCACCATGCATAACATCTTAATATACCGTCCGAATGCGATGTAATTTTTTGGCCATTCGTTGTTTTTCATGCTCTTTCAATCACCCCAGTTTGGGCCCCGATCTCCTAAGGATGTCCAAGATGCTCCTTTAGTGGCTTACATACTCCGTAATTCATACACCTCCGATTGATAAGTTACTAGGTAGTTTGGACTTAAACCCGAAGATCTTCATAATGACCGATTCACCTTGATATTCGGATGGCCCACTTGGTGGATCCAATCAGGGTGGGTAGTCAGATGACTTGTTAAAAATATGAAAACTTGATGGAATGCACTCCGGCCATTAATGTGGGTTAATGTACAGTTAGTTTCGTAAACAGATGAACATAAAATAGGTTTATGGAGTGATTAGGGGTAGGGCTTATATAACGTTAGATTCGAATGACTTTCTTACACGTGAAAGTTTCTCAAATTTTGATTCTAATAGTGGGTTAAGCATATTCATATAGTACGAATAAGATGGATGGATCAAAATCTTGATCCAATAAGTGTACGAATCTATGTAGAGGTCAAGTAGTTGATTTACTATGATCTAAGGGCTGAAATTTGACGTGTATGGTTAATTTATGATAATTAGGCCTGGTATAAAATTTTACATGAAACGGATCATGGAAACTATGTGATCTAGAATTCGAGGGTTTAGGTTAATGGCATTTTCATAATTATTGTTGATTTAGGAGTTTTATAAAATCTAATGGTTCTACGTGGTTTTATTTCCATTTCTAAACAATCCTTACAAAAGAACTTACATTCAAATCATTATGGATAAAGAGTTATTCACCGATTTAGTCGAGGGAATGTACGTTTATCAGACCACATGATCAGCGGTCAGATGACTTGATTTATGGATGAAAATCATTCTTAATCGGTCAGATTCACGTTGGAGGATGGATGTAGGGTTAGGTTAGCTAGATTGGTACTGTACACGTATACATAATAGGTTCAATTTACTGAAACACTCGAGGACTTTCAATACTCAGTATTGAAAAGTTCGGGGTGTTACAGTGGTACCATGGTTAAGACGGGTCTTTACATTAGTAAGGGATACCTCAGGTTCAAGCAGTAGTGTTCATACATGGTAAACACACAATAGGACAATCGGGTTACTTGACAAATTCGAGTGGTATGAGCGTACGCTGAACTTATCGACATGGTACCACTGTCGACAATCTTCGTATGACTTAGATTCACCGAACACATCAAATGTGGCGAGACTAATTCGGCTACTTAAACAAGAATTGTTACCGATTGTCAGGACTACGTAATATCCCAATCATACTCAAATGCAATAGGTATTCATATGCACTAGTCAAAACAGTAGTCAATTCAGATATAAATCTCATTCAAGAATTTTAACAAACATATAGAGTGCATGTTAACATACATAGACATTTAATCCATTATCACGTAACAAGAAGATAGATTACATGAAGAAAATTATAATTATAAATAAGGTAATTGAGATTCTATCTCAATACCCTCATTAAATACATTTCATCAAGCATTTTCTCATTCAGGCATTTTATTAAACACTTAGACTATACATATTAACATACATGTAATAGAATAGTTATAACATATTTCAGGGCAAATCCTTTCACAAAGGACTTGTCAAACATACAACGGTCATGTATTCTCAATCAATGGACCTAGCAAGTGTAAATCATCATTTCATATTCATTCACACATTTCAACAAACACATAAAATGCATTATATTCAACATAGTTCACATATATATGTAATATACAGAAATTATTGCGTCTAAGCACATGTGACAGCAATCAAGTCAGTCATAAATTATTAACTGACATTGAAAGCCTTGAAAACTATAACCTAAATGTTTATAGTCTGCACATTTCACCGGTAAATGCGTATCGAGCTTGGTTTGAACACTATATCTTTGTCTACAATACAACGACAACCTATAGGATGAAATAGGTTAGCTATTTCACCATTTACTCTATTTAAATCTCTAAAATAGGTTAGGGTTAAGATTTCTTACCTAAGAACAGAGTCAGAATCCCTGGAATAGCGATACAGACTGGGTGGTTAAGTACATGGAGTGGCAGGGAAGAATCTCAGGACCAAACCCTCACTTTCTCTCTCTTTCCTTCTCTCTTTGCTCTCCTCTCCTAGGGTTGCAAATTCGTATGTGAAGGGAAAGAGAGGGTTTAAGGCCCTTATATAGGCCCAGAACTGATTGGAATGGCCCCAAGGTCATGGTATACTTAGGTTATATCTAAAGACTGGTCATCTCAGTCCAACAAAGCTGATCTTGAGGCTCCTTTTCTGCACGTGATTGGACTTAAGCTTTCTGACATTGGATCTAGGCCAGGTTAGATCTCGGCCCGATCGGATCAATGGATCGGCCGCGGGGGATCAGTTTCAGTTCAATGGTCACCGGTACTCGATCAGGGCCACAAGTACACTGACCTGTGTTGGCAATTTTCCCTGATCTGAGAATGTAATTGGGTTAGATTCTGACGATCTGAATCCTTAAATTCGGCCTGCAAGCGAACGACTTAATTCATTTAAGTCTCAATTCATTTCCTAAAGATATTCGCGTTTCTCACACACTTCGCTCTGGGCTCAAGTTGTGCGTTTTTGAACACTATCTGGATTTAATTTCCGAGATGGTAGTCAAGCCCAGTAAGGAGGTCATAACCATATAGTTTTACGACAATCGGACTTTCGACGTGGGGTCCAAGTTAAGATGCTCTCGAGAGCAACTGAGTTTTGAGATTGATCATAAGTTTCTAGGTAATGTAGCATTAATGGTTCTACTTGGTTTGGGTCCTACAAATTGTATTTAAAGTGATTAGTGTTAATTTTATAGGTACTCTAGTTTAACACTTAGTTAATTCATGACTAATTTCTAAAGGATTTAGTCCTTAGTGATATCTGCCTGAGTTAGTCCTCGGGTCTTTGTACGGATTTTTCAGAGACGTTACAACTGTACCCCGTCACTTTGTCTACCATACCCCGTCACTTTGTGCTGCAATCCCATCACTTTGTCTACTGTACCCTATCACTTTATACTGCAACCTCGTCACTTTATCTACTGAACCCCGTCACTTTGTACTGTAACCTCGTCACTTTATCGACTAAACCACGTCACTTTGTACTGCAACCTCGTCACTTTATCTACTGTACCTTATCACTTTGTGTTACAATCCCGTCATTTTGTCTATTGAACTCCGTCACTTTATACTGTAACCTCATCATTCTGTGTTATAACCCCATCACTTTGTGCTGCAACTCGGTCACTTTGTGCTGCAACCCTATCACTTTGTCAAATGAACCCGTTATTTTGTATATTGAAACCCCATCATTTTATTTGACAAGCTGCTACTTTATTTAGTGAAATCCTCTCACTTTACACAATAGCATCGTCACTTTGTCTAGTGGAACCAAGTCGCTCTATTCGAAAACTCATCATTTTATTAAGCAAAACCCTATCAATTTGTCTGTCAACCCCATCACTTTATCTAGTGAAACATCGTCACTTTGTCTAATGGAACCCCGTTACTTTGTCCAATAATCACGTCACTTTGTCTAGTAGAACCTTGTCACTTTGTTTAACACCTCTTTCACTTTATTTAGTGAAATCTCGTCACTTCATCTAGCAACCTCATCACTCTGTCTAGTAGAACTTTGTCATTTGATATAGTAGACCTTTGTCATTTTTTCTTACTACATAATCTCTTTGTCTAGTAAAACTCCATCACTTTGTCCAGTAACCCAGTCACTTTGTCTAGTGAACCTCGTCACTTCGTCCAATAGTCTCGTCACTTTGTCCAGCAACCTCACAACTCTGTATAGTAAAATCCAATCACTTTGTCTTCCAGTCTCGTCACTTCATTTAGTGGAACTGGGTAACTTTGTCTGGCATCGTCCATCACTTTTTCAGAGAATCTGTAACTTTATCTAATGGAACCCTATTTTCTTTGTCTCGTTTAATCTTATTACTTTGTTTAGTGGAATCATGTTACTTTTTCGGGCAACCTCGTCACTTTGTTTAATATAACTCTGTCACTTCGTCTAATAACATCATCACTTTGTCCAATGAATCCTGTCATTTTGACGCTGGCCCCACATGATTTAAGGCCCACGTTGAATGTGCCCTATATAATGTAGCTTAAAGGTGGGCATCGAGTCGATTCAAACAGAGTTAGGGCCGATTTGACTCGATTCAGTTTTGAAATAGGCCTAACCCAAACTCGACCTGACTTAGTATGGAGTCTAACATGCCTAACTCGATCTAAGTCTAGGTCTGTCCTAGACTAATTCGGACTGAATCTGACCCGATCAAAAGTACCGATTCAGGTCAAGTCTTAAAATAATATAAGAAAACAGATGAATGGAGTAGATATACAACGCACAGATCAAGGTGGGCCCACGATGAGGAACCTACAGACATCACTCATCTTGGGCCGCAGCTAATATTCCTTGCTAATCAAGGAGATTTTGTAAATATATTTTTTTATCTTATAAAATTGTCGTGAGACGACATGACCTAATTAAATTTTAGAAGAAAGAAATTAGAGGCAGATTAGCTACCGACACATTGGGTAGCTAGACTCACTACTGAAGTGACACCACCAAGTTTTGTGGGGCCCACCATGATGTACGTGTTGTATCCACATTGTACATCCATTTGGAGAGATCATTTTAGGGCATGATCAAAAGAATGAGGTAGATCCAAAGTTGGAGTGAACCCCACCATAGAAAATAGTGAGGAGAGTGACATCCACCGTTGAAGCCTTCCTAAGGTCCACCATGATTTTTATTTGAGATATAAACTATTCATAAGTTAACACAAATATTAAAGAAGTGGAAACATAAATATCAGCTTGGTCTTAAACTTTTGTGTCCCTTAGAAGTTTTTAATGGTGAGCGTACTCTCTTCACTGTTTTTTGTGGTGGGGTCCACTCAAGTTTTGGATCTGATTCAATCTTTGGCTCATGCCTTAAAATGATCTCTCTAAATGAATGGACAGTGTGGATACAAAACATTCATCATGGTGGGACCCACATAACTACGTGACGTCACTTTAGTAGCGAGTCTCGCTACTCAACCTGTGCACTGAATCCCTAAATGAAAACTTAAATAAAAAATCACAATGAACATTAAGTTAACATACACATTAAAGAAGGGAAAATACAAATATCAGCTTGATGGAAAATTTTTGTGACCCTTTGAAGTTTTTAATGGCGGGCATGACTCTCTCCACTGTTTCTGTGTTGGGGTCCACTCGAGTTTTGGATCCGATTCATTTTATGGCGCATGCCCTAAAATGATCTCTCCAAATGGATGGACGGTGTGGATACAAAACATACATCATGGTGGGTCCCACATAACTAGGTGACATCACTTTAGTAGCAGTCTCGCTACTTAATTTGTGCGCTGAATACAAAAACAAAGTCAGCTTGATTCAAAACTTTTATGGTCCTAAAAAGGTTTTTAATGGTCGACGCTCATTTAACACTGTTTCTTGTAATGTGGTCCACTTGAGATTGTGATATACCTCGTTCTTTTTCTCAGACCATAAAATGATCTAGAAAAATAGATGAACGACATGAATGAAACACATACATCATGTAGGGGCCCACGGAGCACCGACCACCAGCCATTGGCCGGTGGTGGGGGGAGTAGCCAATCTGTTTCCACTGATTGCGTGGTGAGTAACTTACTGTGTTAGCGTATTGAGTAAACTCCATGGAGTCCACCATGATTTTATGTATTTTATCAGCTCCATTAATAAATTTTACCAGATAATTTTAGGGCTTGAGACTAAAAATAAAGCATATAGAATGTTCCAGTGGACCACACCATAGGAAACAGTTGAATTGAATGTTTACCATTGAAAATTTCTCAGGGCTACAAAATTTTTGGATCAAGCTTATATTTGTGTTTTCTCTTCATCCATGCCTTTATGATCTTATGAACTGATTGGATGACAAATAAACATCACTGTGGGGCCTAACAAGGTTTCAACAGTGGAAATCATTATCCCCACTGTTTATAGCGGTATGATCCACTTGATATTTGGATATACTTTAATTTTGGGCTTAACCCCTTAAATTGGATGGAAAAACGGATGGATAGCCTAGATAGACAACATACATACAAGGTGGGGCCAACTATGGTGAGAGCAAGAGCTTGTCGTAATCGGTATGTAATCCGATTTCCAAGCGAAACCGTTTTAATATATTTAATGACGTTATACTTTTTCTGAAATATAATTTTTTTAATTAAGTGATGATGTTATAGTATAAAGTGACGGAGTTCAGTAGACAAAGTGACGGGGTTGCAGTACAAAGTGACAGGGTTTAGTAGACAAAATGATGGGGTTGCAATACAAAGTGACAGGTTACAGTAGACAAAGTGACGAGGTTGCAGTACAAAGTGACAGGGTTCAGTAGACAAAGTGACGGGGTTACAGTACAAAGTGACAGGGTTCAGTATATAAAATGACGGGGTTGCAGTACAAAGTGACGAGTTACATTAGATAAAGTGACGAGGTTGCAGTACAAAGTGATAAGGTTCAATAGACAAAGTCACAAGGTTGCAGTACAAAGTGACGAAGTTCACTAGACAAAGTGACGAGATTGCAACACAAAGTGATGGGGTATAGTAGACAAAGTGACGAGGTTGTAATATAAAGTGACGAGGTACAGTAGACAAAGTGACGATTTTGTAGTACAAAGTGACGGAGTTCAGTAGAAAAGTGACGGGGTTGCAGTACAAAGTGACGGGGTTAAGTAGAAAAAGTGACGGGGTTGCAGTACAAAGTGACTGGGTTCATTAGATAAAGTGACGAGGTTGCAGTACAAAGTGACAAGGTTCAGTAGATAAAGTAACGGGGTTGCAATACAAAGTGACAAGGTTCAGTAGACAAAGTGACGAGGTTTGGATTAGATTCAGTCGTAATAAATGGTGGACATAACTCTCTCCACTGTTTTCTGTGGTGGGGTCCACTCAAGTTTTGGATCTGATTCATTCTTTGACTCATGCCCTAAAATGATCTCTCCAAATGGATGGACGATGTGGATACAAAACATACATCATAGTGGGACCCATATAAATAGGTGACATTACTTCAATAGCAAGTCTCACTACTCAATGTGGCACTGATTCTCAAATAGAAATGAAAGTGGATTGGCTCTCCCCCTACCACCAGCCTAGTGGTGGTGGTGGTCAGTACTCTATGGGCCCCACTATGATGAATGTGTTTCATCCATTCCGTTAATCTATTTTTACATATAATGTTAGGGGTTGATCCGGATATAAATCTCATCTGGACCACACCACAGGAAAACAATGGTGATTGGATATCCATCATTAAAGTCCTCTTCAAACCCAGATGAAGGGAAAAAACAAAGATAAGCTTAATCCAAAACTTTTATGGCTCCCAAAAAGTTGTTAATGGTCAACATTCATTCAACACTATTTCATGTAATGTGGTCCACTTGAGATTGGGTTATACCTCATTTTTGGTCTCAGACTATAAAATGATCTAGAAAAATAAATGGATGGCATGGATGAAACACATACATCATGGTGGGCCCACATAGCACCAAGTGGCAGGGGAATAGCCAGTCTGTTTCCAATGGAAACCGTGAACATAGATTCACTGGGTAAAGCCTTTTGCATGAAGTTCTAGCGCTAGAATGTATGGTGGGGTCCACTGTGATGTTTATAAGAATTCCAATCTATTCATCCATTTTTAGAACTCATTTTAAGACATGCAACCAAAAATTAAGATGATTAAAAACTCAACTGGGCCATACAAGATGAAACAGTGGAGAAAGAAATTCCTATCATTGAAACCTTCCTAGGCGTCTCGATGTTTATATGCCATCCAAACTGTTTATAAGGTTATTTTTACTAGGATGAAGTGAAAACACCAAAATATTAGACTGATGCAAAACTTTTGTAGCCATATAAATATTTCAACGGTGGATACTAAATCCCCATTGTTTCCTCTCGTGTGGCCCATTTGAGTTTTGTGTACACCTTAGTTTTGGTATTATGTCCTAAAATGATATCTAAAAATAGATGAAAAGGTTGGATTTATCACAAATGTCTTAGTGGGCCCATTCGGAATCCTTGCCCAGGATCTTACTACAAAAGGCTTTGGCAGGAAATCCACCTCCCCGTTAGACACATGAAATCGAATTGCATACCGAGTCTTATCTCCTGAGTAAACTTTGTTGGGCTCACTTTGAACTCATGTGGTTTATCCACGCCGTCCATCCGTTTTTTCATATCATTCTAGGGGTTGAACCCAAAACTAAAGTATATCAAAAGCTCAAGTAAATCATACCAAAGGAAACAGTAGAAGTATTAATTTTCACCATTGAAATGTTTCTAAGCCCTCAATGATGTTTATTTTTCATCTGAACTATTCGTAAGATCACAAAGACATGGATGAATGGAAAAAAACAAAATATCATCTTGATATAAAACTTCTGTGGGCCCCAATAACTTTTCAAGGGTAGAATTCAATTCACATTGTTTCAGGTGGTGTGGTCCACTAAATCTTTGGATATGATTAATTTTTTGTTATAAAATCCTATAATTAGATGATAAAAGAGATGGATGGAGTTTATACAATGCACGGATGATGGTGGGCTCCACAAACTTTACTCAGTATGCTTACCATACTAATTTACTCCGCACGCAAACGGCTACCGTTTAATATCTCCATTATATTTCTTATTAAATGTATGCTTTTAATATATTAAAAAAATCTAATGATATGACGCTTATAGTGACGTTATCCAATGAAAATGCTGGACGCCGGGAGTTCCTGCCTCCACTAGGAAACAGAGGATGGGGCCTTTGCAGAGGCTGTTGTAGTGAGGCGGTTAAATAGGATTGGTTGAACGCAAAGACTCTAATAGTTTACAATTAATGCTCTTTCTATCAGAGCTCCCTTAAAAGCTTCTCTCCGTTTAGCAGCGCACACACTCGACCACCTAAGGGTAAACGACATTTTCAAGTATTTCTTTTATTGGCTCCCTTTCCTGAAGATACATCACCACTTTCCGTGGGTGCTACCATGATGTATGTATCATATCCACACTGCCCATTCATTTCGCGAGATCATTTTAGGGCATAATTCAAAGAGTGAGAAAGATCTAAATTTCAAGTGCACCCCACCATAGAAAACAATAGAGATTAAACACTTACCAATAAAACCTCTTTGGGCCACAAAACCTTTTGATCAAGCTAATATTTATGCTTTACCTTATTCCATGTCTTTTTTAACTTATAAAAAAGTTAGATCTCAAATAAACATCTTGGTCAGCCTTGGGAAGGTTTCAACTGTGGCCGTCACCATCTCATTGTTTTCTGTGGTGGGGTCCACTTGAACTTTGGATCTGCCTAATATTTTGGGTCACTCACTAAAATAATCTCTCCAAATGGATGGATGGTGTGGATACAACACTTACATCATGATGGGGCCCATGGAACGTGGTGACGTCCCACGAGACTCGCTACCATCGGTTGAGTAGCCAGCCCGCCCCCCTGCTCTACAGTCCGTATAATTTAAAAAATTAAAAATCCCATCCTCCACAAATTACTAAAATGCCGTCGTATGGAGTATTAAAAGCAGGGACATGTCTGGGTGCATTAAAAGTAGTAACATGTCTAGGTGGCGCCCACAGCGTTGGGTGCATTAAAAGTAGTAACATGTCTAGGTGGCGCCCACAGCGTTGTTTTTGATAAATCTATCCCGGCCATCAGTTTTTTTTTTAAGATTATGTAACAACACGGACCCGATAATGATGTTGATCCAAACCTCGAGTGTGCCACACGGTAGGAAAAGGTGAGGATTGAGCTTATGCCATTGAAACATTCAAGCGGCCATAAAAGTTTCGGATTATGCTAATGTTTTTATAATTTCAGTTCATCTCCGTAAGAATAACTTCATGAACATTATGGATGCCATATATACATCATGGTGGACCCGGGGGATTTTCAACAACAGGAATTCCCCCACTTACTGTTTCCAGCCGTACAGCCCACATGAGTTTTAGATCTGCCTCATTTTTGGGCCTATATTATAAGATGGTATTGAAAAAAAAGGATGAATGGAGTGGATTTCTAACAAACATCATGGTGTGCCTCAGCTAGCTTGCCGTTGAAGGAAGTTCAGGGTGATGGAAACGGCTACTTAACCATACTGTAGCGAGTGCGGCTACTGATGCGACGTCACCACGTTCTTTGGACCCCATCATAATGTATGTGTTGTATCCACACCATCCATCCATTTGCAGAGATCATTTTAGAGAGTGATCCAAAGAATTAGGCTCATCCAAAGTTTAAGTGGACCCCACCAGGGAAAAAAGTGGGACAGTGATAGCCACGGTTGAAACCTTCTTGGGTCCAACCATGATGTTTATTTGAGATCTAACTTTTTTATAAGTTAAAAAAGACTTGGAATAAGGCAAAGCATAAATATTAGCTTGATCGAAAGCTTCCGTGGCCCAAAGAGGTTTTGATGGTAAGCGTTCAATCCTCGTTGTTTTCTGCAATGGGGTGCACTTGAAATTCGGATCTTTCTCGCTCTGTGGATTATGCCCTAAAATGATCTCGCGAAATGGATGACCGGTGTGGATACAATCCATACATGGCGCCCACGGAAAGTAGTGACCTCACTTCACGGCCTGGCTCTTCAGCTTTTATCATCCCTTACAGCGAAGCATTGGACAATGTGCTTTGACGTTTCAACATCTGCAAGTGGTCTATCCACGCTTCAGTGATCAAGATAGTCGATATCATGGTTCTTACTGTCAATGATCAAGACTGTTGATATCATGGTTCTCGGTGTCCTTGACCCATACAGCCAAAATTCTCCAATACCAAAAACTATAATAGATTAGGTGGCCAAAAAATAGATGGTTAAGAAAGAAAAAGTAACAACGTTTCACATTCAACCAAAAACAAAACCCCAACTATTTTAAAACTAGGATCAATGGACAGCTAAAGCTGGGCCCATCTTATAAACGGCTTCGATCACCAAACAGTCGCACCCCACTTGTACAAACTGAGACCCGAACCCACCGTACAAACTTTGTGCCTGTGCATTGTTATGCCTCTTCTATAAATCTCCCAATCTTAATCAAAATCAGAGCAAGAGAAAAACATGGCTCCCAAGACCTCAGAAAAACCCCATGCAGTCTGCCTCCCTTTTCCCGCCCAAGGCCATATCACACCCATGTTGCACCTCTCTAAGCTACTCCATGCAAGAGGCTTCCATATAACCTTCATCAACACCGAGTTCAACCATCGACGTCTCATCAAGTCAGGGGTCATGGATCCAACGGTCACGTTAGATGGGTTCCGATTCGAGACCATTACAGACGGTCTACCAACGTCGGATATTGATGCCACCCAAAACGTTATTGAGCTCTCTGAGGCCACCCAAAAATACTGCCTGGACCCTCTAAGGGAGCTTATGTTGAAACTCAATGGAGACACTGATGGTGGGTCACCCGTAACTTGTTTGGTCGTAGATGCGGCCATGTGTTTCGCTCAACAGATTTCAGATGAGCTTGGTAATCCTGATGTAGTACTTTGGACAATGAGTAACTGCAGCTTATTGGCTTACCTCCATTTCGATGAGCTCATACAACGGGGCTATGTACCCTTGAAAGGTACAATTTTCCATCTGTATTTCTAAATTAGGAATTAGTAGAGAAGGACTTGGATTGGATACTGCTCCTGCCCGTCCCAGCAATATTCAAACTATTAGTCTAGTCTAGTAGTTGTATTTTTCTATTAGTTCAGATTGAAGTTAGTCATTTAGAGAAACCTTATCCCCCTATTTATCAAACTAGTTGTTTGCTCCTTGTTGTTTGGATCGTCAACAGTCGAATAGGGAGCTTACGAGGCACCCGACAGGTTGAATTATTGATCAATCTATCCATCTACTAGACCCTACGAAGGATTACTTATATTTCCAAAATCAAATCTATCAGATAATCCTATTTCACTTTTCTTTTTGTCATTAACTACTTTTATTTATAGCTGTTTTAATAAACATGATCAATTAATAGGAATGTTCACTAATTAGAAACTATTTGGGTGGAAATGCTTTTCAAGAAAATAACATTTTGACCTTAATTGAGAGTTTACTTTTTGGTGGAAAACATTTCTCAAGAAATTATTTTCATAAAAAAATAGTCTTAAAAAGTTTTCCTAAAAAAGTGTTAAATTATTTTTTTCAAGAAACTGCTTTTTGGTGAATTACCATAGATTGCAACTTTTTTTTACATATCATTTGCATTAGCTGCTCAATACCATTCAACAAGTTACTTTTTCCTGATTTTTACCTTTTAAGCAAGGATTTTATTTTCTTTCCCATTTGAATTGTAAGTGTTCTCTGATTGGTGTTGTAAGTTACCCAAGATCATTTACAGCCCTTTTCAAATCAACTGAGTTACAAGTGATGAGTTTATTAAAAAATAAAAAAATAATAAAAAAATCTAGGGAATGTAATGAAGAGCCTATGCCAGAGAACAGCGCATATTTGGATGCATGCCCTTATGTTGGAGTAAATAATATCAAACCTAACATACATTACATTTGTGTTGAATAGATTCTAAAGACGACTAGTGATCACATCTCATGAGCTACAGCTTTGAGAGAATTGCATCACAGGGATCACAGAAGGCAACATAAATCTCCATGGGCCCACTATGATGTATATCTGACATCTAATCCCTTCACCTGAGATAGCCCGGCCCATTTTAGAGCTCCAAATTGATGTGGATCCAAAACTCAAGTGGGCTTACACCATAGGCAAACGATGAATTCGCCTTTGAAATCGTGCAATGGGCCAATGTGATGTTTATATGATATCCAGCCCATTCATAAACTGTTGCTGTGTTTTTATGAGACGGCTTCCCTAAGACGGACCTTCCTCCACCTGCACAATCAACAATGTCAAGGTGACCCTGGCTAGAGCCGGGGAACCTCCGATGCTTAAGTTAGTCGTCTGATCAGTAGCAAATGGCTTATCTCAGTTCAGTACTGCGAACCTTCTTCCGTCCCAAGCTTGGAGATTTATACGGTTTGCGAATCCTCATCCTCCGAGGATTATCCTCCTGATTATCTGGAGATTAAATCCTTTCCACAGATTTCTCTCAATCCCGAGAATCTCGGGATTGGCTATCCGTATTCCTGGATTTTTGGAGCAGTATCTGTTCTCATTACGCCACTCGCTGTCTCGGCCAGGTCGTTACCGACTCTGGGAGAGTCTCGGCCAGGTTGTTACCGACTCTGGGAGAGTCTCGGCCGACGCAGGAGGGTGGGTTCTCGGCCTTTCCACGGACAGAATAATCTCGATGTCTATCCGTCATTCCTTGTTCTGTGACCGACGGAACCAACTCGTTGAGTCGGTCTTGTTCTATCAGCTGAGTGGCTTGAACACGCTCGGCCTTTAGTGGGCTTTTGCAGACGAGGTTATCACTCTGACAGAATGACTTTAATCGTCCCTTGCTTATGCCTTCTGGCCTATCCTCTGTTCCGTCGGTGTTGTCTCAGACTCTTCAGGCAGTGTCAGCAGAGCCGACCTACTTAAATCTGAGTCTCCGAACTTAACACATTTCTCCCAAACAGTGAGCCCCCCTTACTCCTTGAGTCGTCCGCGGCATTAAGGAGTACGATTTTCTCGGTCAGTTCATATTAGCATCCGAGACAATGATGAGGGGTTTAATGCTCTTTGAGTCATCTCTAGCGTACGATGTTGCACCTCCCGAGGCCGCACGTGCGACCAGCCATCGATTCGTTTCGTCCGCGTATGAAATGAGGACGCGAGGCCACGAAGTTATCGCTGTCAGTCAGCGTACGCCACGTGTCGAACGGGGGAGTCGAGACGAACGATGATTCGCTTTTGCCATAAATGCCTTGCCATGTGGCACGGCTATAAAAGGGCCGGGCAGGAGGACTGTGTGAATTTTATTTTCTCTCTTCTTCCTCCCGCCTGTGTCCGCTTCCGAGTTCCTTTTTTCTTCTTCCCCTCCTCCTCCGCTATCGCTTCTTTCTTCATCAACTTCCCTTGCACTTCCCGTTGATTTCTCGGTGAGTCCTTTCCTTCTTCTTTTATAAGCTTTACTGGCCGCGCGCGGCTCTCAAAGTCCCCAGGAGGAGATGTACGGAGATGAGGGTGCGTCCCAACACCTTTAGGACGTTACGGAACCACCCTCACTGTTGACGGAGTTTGCCATCGGTGCTGACGCCACATTCCGGCTTGTAAGAGAAGTCGGTGACTCATCGGCTGAGCGTCCTACTCAGGCCAGTCTATCCAGCGGTGGGATGTCTCTGGTGACTCGTCCAGGGAGACCTAACTCTTGGATGGATCAGCTGGAGAATGGGGAAGGAGACGACGAACTAGTTACGGGCGAAGGGACGGCCATTCCAGGCCCTGTGAACCAAAGTACGGAAGCCTCTGAGTCATCTTCAAAGGGGGAAGAAGACGAACCTAGCGGTCTCGTCGCCTCCATTCTAACTGAATCCGACTTAAACTGGATCAGGACTGGATATCATGTCCCTGACTCGATCGTCCTCCGTCTCCCTCTTTCGGGTGATTTGTCCGACCATCCCCCTGCAGGGATGGTCGTAATCTTCCAAGTCGCGATGCAGTGTGGCTTGCATTTGCCACTCCAACCCATTGCTCGTGACTCCTGTACCAAGTCAAAATAGCTCCCGGTCAAATTGTTCCAAATGCGTGGAGGAATTTGTTCGGGTGTGGCGTACTCTAGTCCGAGTTAGAACAGTCTTCACTTACGGTCGACAAGTTTCTCTACCTTTATCAAGTCAGACCAAATCCAAACTTCCCTGACCTCTACTTCCTGAGCGCGTGGAGAGGCAAAGAGGGGTCTTTAATAACCAACCCACCCACTTCGAACAAGTTCTGGAAGGAGAGGTGGTTCTGGGCTTGCGGTCGGTGGGAGTAGGGCCGACACGTGGCCTTACGAGCCTCAAGTATCTCACACGTTCCGTAAAGCAGGTGACTCGGTGACTCGGCCCGATGGTCTTTCCTTTCTCTCCCTCTTTATTTTTATACCATCTTCTGCTAATCTTGACTCTATAATGTCTTGCAGATATTTTGAAGAAGAGGGAGAAACTCGAGTCCGGGGCTCTGACTCGGATAAGAGAGCTGAGGAAGCTGGGCGTGGAAGAACGGTCTTGGAAGTTGCTGCTACAACCCAAGCGCCTCCATCTTACAGGTCTAGATTCATTTGTCTCAGGTAACTCGTCCTCCTTTGCTTCGTTCTTTCGGTTCCATGTTCGCCTCCTCATTCTTCTTTATTCATCCTTGCAGACCTTCCCAAGGCCCGCCCCTTTCTGAGGCTTGTGCCTGACAGCATGGCCGAGTCCCGCCCTGCCTTGAAGCCACTTTCCAAAGTGAAGGCCCCCCAAGATCGGCTCCGTTGTCCGAGTCTCAGCCCTCGAAGCAGCAGAAGACCGCGGCCAAGGCTAAGGAGAAGGTCATTCCGTCCATTCCTGTACCTGTTGCCCCCCAAGTGGTCGTGCTCTCCGACCTTGACGAGAGGGCCGAGGAAACGGAGCCAACTCCTCCGATGACTCAGGCAGCTCTCGAGCCGGGACCTATTAAAGAGGAGGTTCTGAGGCCGAGAGAGGTCCCGCGCGAGAAATCCCCGAGAAGGGAGATGACTCAACAGGAGTCCCCCCCTCGCCAAGATCATCACGGGGTGATCCCTTGGGCGCTCGCCCACGGGGGCGAAAAAGACTTCGCCAGTTATTACAATGCTCCGACTCCCCAGACCCTCGGGCATACGGCGAGGTTGCTTTTTGAGGTAAACTCCTCTCCAATCCTGTATCGTTTTCGACTAAATTTTACCACATAGCTCACTGTCTCTTTATCGCAGCTGGCACCTTGCCTCGTCAAAGCAAGCTCGGAGCTGACTGCCGCCCAGAAACTCGCATCCGAGACAGAGACTGCTAGGAGAATCGCTGCCGAGGCTGAGGGTCGTAAAGAGATCGCTGAGAGCCGGATTAACATCGTGACTGGTGATTTATCGATCGCTCGGAAGGCGGCCGAGGATGCCTGTGCAGCTCTTGAAGGAGTTAAGGCCGATAATGCTCGCCTGACTTTGCTCCTACAGGAGGCTGAGGAGAGGCAGCGGCACCTTCTTCGAATTCACGGTGGGTGCGAGAGTACTCTTACTCGGGCAAAGGCCGAGGCCGCCAGCCTCGTCCAAGAAGCTCAAGAAGAGGTGCGCCGAGCCAAAGAGGAACGAGAGTGAGCCGTATACGCCTTCCTCGAATCTTTCGAGTTCGAAGAGGAGAGGGACCGCCTTTATCAAGGTGATTACAAGGCCTGCGTCTTGGAGATGAGGGCGACCTTCCTCGATCTCGACCTCCCTGCCTTTGAAGTTGACAGTCCGTCTGTCGAGGCTGCTGAGGGCGAAGCCGCCGAAGAAGATGCTGCTCCTGAAGAAGCCGGTCCTTCGGGCGCCGTATAGGGGATGAATTCCGACCGAATGGGGCAGTCGGATATTATACTTTCTTTTGTTATTTTTTTTTTTGTAACCCGACATTGAGTACTTGGACGAAATAGAACTTTTCATTGAGTCGACTTCAATTACAGTACTTTCTATTATATCCTACGGGTAATAAATCTTGAGATACTCGGCATTCCAAGGATGAGGCAAAAGTTGTCCATTTAGGTCTTCCAGGCGATAGGTTCCCGGGCCGATGGTGCATGAGACGACATAGGGACCTTCCTAATTGGGTCCTAGTGTGCCCGACCCAATTTTCTTAGTATTTGAGAATGTCTTTCGGAGGACCATATCCCCAGCTCGGAATCGTCTGACTTTAACTCGACGATTGTAAAACAGAGACACCTGTCTTTGTCGAGCCATCATCCTCAATCGAGCCCTTTCTCTTTTCTCTTCCAACGAATCGAGCTCGAATGAAAGGAGTTCGCCATTCTCTTATCCACTGTACAAGTTGACTCGAGCAGAGCCAACGCTGATCTCAACTGGTGTGACTACTTTCGCGCCGTAACATAAAAAAAAAGGGGTTTCTCCCTTGGCAGTCCGTGTTGTGGTCCGATAGGCCCAAAGTATATTTGGAAGTTCCTCGGCCCACTCTCCCTTTGCTTCATTGAGCCTCGTTCAGAGGTGCCGCTTTATAATTTTGTTGACCGACTCGACCTGTCCATTCGTCTGAGGATGATGAGGCGAGGCGTATACGTTTCGAATCCCGAGATTGCTGCACATCTCCCGAAATTGTTTATTATCGAACTGCCTTCCGTTGTCGGTAATGATAGTCCGAGGTATCCCGAACCGACAGACGATATTCTTCTAAACGAAGCTTGTGATCCTTTGCTCGGTGATTTTCGCCAATGGCTCTGCTTCAGCCCACTTCGTGAAGTAGTCCACCGCAACCACAGCGAATTTAGTCTGACCCTTCCCCAGAGGAAAGGGCCCGATGATGTCGATCCCCCACTGCGCAAAGGGCCATGGTCCCGACATCGGAGTCAATTCCTCAGGAGGTTGTCTCAAAATTACTGCAAACCGCTGACACTTGTTACATCTTTGAACGAATCGCTTAGAATCATGCTGTATAGTCGGCCAGTAATACCCCTGCTGCAACACTTTGTTGGCGAACGAGCGTCCTCCTGAATGGTTTCCACATATCCATTCATGTATCTCCCGTAAGATATAATCGGCTTCTTGGGAGTCGACGCACCTTAGTAGAGGAGCATGAAAGCCTTTTTTGTATACAATCTCATTCAAGATGGTGTAGCGCGAGGCTCGAACCTTTAACCGCCGCGCCTCGGCACGATCTTCTAACAGTTCTCCATCGTTGAGATAGCGGACGAGTGGGTCAAACCAAGCAGTCGCTGAGTTGATAAGAAGTAAGGCCGAGACTATCGGCTCATCTACACTCGGTTCAGGGACGTATTCAATCAGAACTGATCGAGGTATGTCTTCCTCGTCAGCTGAGGTGAGCTTTGCTAACAAGTCGACTTTGGCTTTGGCATTGTCGGTCCTGGGTATTCGAATTACTTCACACTTCTGGAATCCACCGATCAATTCTTTAACCTTTTCTATGTACGCTTTCTATTGTTCTTTCCGAGTTTGATAAACACCGAAAACCTGGTTAACGACCAATTGCGAGTCGCTAAAAACATTCAGATGAGTCGCACCTAGACTCGCGGTGAGTCTAAGGCCGAGTAATAAGGCTCCGTACTCTGCTGTATTGTTGGACGCCTGAAAGCCAAGTCGCAAGGCATACTGCATACAGGTTTGATTGGGAGTTTCTAATACTACTCTTGCCCCGCTTGCCTTGGAATTGGATAAACCATCGACAAATAGCTTCCAGGGTACTGACCCGAGAGAGGAAGAAGCCCCAGGTACAATAATTCTCTCCGAATCAGGTATATCGTCACAATTAGGAGCCACTTCGACAAGAAAATTGGCGACGGCCTGCCCTTTTATGGCTGTCCTCGACCTGTAATGTATGTCAAATTCGTTCAACTCGACTGCCCACTTTGTAAGTCGGCCGAAAGCCTCCGGCTTTTGGAAAATCTGGCGAAGTGGTAAGTCGGTCACGACGACAATGGTATGGGCCTGAAAGTATGGCCGGAGGCGTCGTGATGATACCACCAGAGTTAAGACTACTTTCTCGAGCTGAGGATACCTCGTCTCAACTGGTAGTAAGGCTTTGCTGACTTAGTACACTGGTAGCTGCTTCCCTTGACTCTCTCATATTAAGGCCGAGCTGACTGTGGCATCAGATACGGCCGGATATAATAATAACGTTTCACCTGACTCGGGCTTAGATAGCAGCGGTGGGGATCCGAGGTAAGCCTTCAGATCTTGAAATGCCTTCTCACATTCGTCCGTTCACTCCATCGTCTGTCACCCCTTCAATTGCTTGAAAAACGGGAGACATTTTTTTGTGGCTCGAGACAGGAAACGATTAAGCGCGGCCACTCTTCCTGTCAATCTTTGAATGTCTTTGATTATTTTAGGAGACTCCATTTCAAGTAAAGCTTTGATTTTCTCAGGATTCGCTTCGATTTCTCGCTGGCTAACGAGGAAATCGAGGAATTTTTTCAAGCTTACACTAAACGCGCACTTGCTGGGATTCAACTTCATTTTATATTTACGTAAAGTCAAGAACATTTCTTCCAAGTCCACCACATGGTCGGCCGCTCGTTTACTTTTGACGAGCATATCGTCAATATAAACTTTCATCGTTCGGCCGATCTGCCGAGCGAACATTTTGTTCATTAACCTCTGATACGTTGCTCCGGCGTTCTTTAATCCAAATGACATCACTCGGTAACAGTAAAGGACAAAGGCAGTTTTTGATTTATCATTCTCGTGCATTACAATTTGATTGTAGCCTGAATAAGCATCCATAAAACTTAGCAATTCATGATCCGCGGTACTGTCTACTAGCTGATCAATGTGAGGAAGAGGAAAGCTATCCTTAGGGCAGGCTTTGTTCAAATTTGTATAGTCTATACAGACTCGCCACTTCCCATTGGCTTTCTTTACGAGTACGACATTGGCTATCCATTTCGGATAGTATATCTCTTCGATGAATTTGGCTTTAAGGAGCTTGCCGACTTCCTCTTCAATGATAGCGTACATTTTCGGGCCGAGAGGGCGACGCTTCTGTCGGATGGGTCTATAAGTTGGGTCGATGTTGAGTCGGTGTGTTATAATCGAGGGATCGATCCCAGGCATGTCTTCGTGGCTCCAAGCGAAGATATCGGCATACCGTCGAAGCAAAGTGATCATTCATTCCTTAAGAGGTGGACTCAGGGATGAGCTGATTTGGACTACTTTCGACATGCCTGTCTCGGTTAACGGCTCCGAGACGAGTTCTTCCATCGGCTGCCCCCGTTCATGAGATCCGATACGGGGGTCCAGCGATTCAATCATCGACACTTCAGTCGACGCCTTGACTGTGGTGGCATAGCATTTTCGAGAATCATGTTGATCTCCTTTCACAATTCCTACTCCCGACTCGGTCAAAAATTTTATGGAAAGGTGGTAAGTAGATACCACTCTTGAAGGAGGCTTAGAGATGATCGGCCGAGTATAGAGTTATACACCGACGGCTGGTCCACGACCAGGAAGTCGACCATCGCAGTCATTTGATGAGGCGCGGTTCCAGCGGTAAGTGGCAGTGAAACGATTTCCTCAGGAAGTACCTGTCCACCCGAGAACCCGATGAGTGGGGTTCGGATAGGTCGTAGTACTGACCGACCTATGCTCATTTTGTCGAACGCTTGGGTGAACAGGACGTCCGCTGATGATCCTGTATCCACTAGTCTTCGGAATACTTTTCTATTGGCGATAGTAAGGGTAACCACAAGTGCATCGTCATGAGGATGATGAATGCCTTGAGCATCTTTCTCAGTGAACGAGATACAATATTTTTCTCTTTTCTTCTCCTTGGGAGGCCGAGACAACAGAAGAACCTCGGACTCCGGGCGATCGAGGCTTCTAGCGTGGTTTCTTCGGGCGTTATTTGAGTCCCCACTACCTTGGTGCCCTCCAACAATCGTTCGGATTTCTTCTTGGGGCCGCTCTTCACTCGGTCCTGCTGGAGCGCCGGACCCTTCTGTATGTTCTCTTAGTCGGCCTTCTTTAATTAGCCGCTCGATCTCGTCTTTCAAGTGATAACAATCACTTATGTTGTGACCATGGTCACGATGATAGTGGCAATACTTGTTCTTATTCCGACGATTCGGTTTTTCTCAGAGTTTTCGGGGCCAATTGACGAAGCCTTCGCTCTTGATCTCCATTAATACTTGTTCATGAGATTTGTTTAGGGGGGTGTATGTAAAAAATCTTTTGTCTGGTCACTTTCCCGGACTATCGTCGTCTCGCGTCCGGTCTTCTTTTCGCTTTTTTCCTCTGGCTGAGTCGGCTTCTTTCTTGGCCGACTCTTTAGCCGATGGTTTTACGTTCTAGACCTTCTCCCGTATGAGTCGCGTCTCTTCCGCATTAGCGTATTTGTCCGACCGAACCATAAACTCGCCCAGAGTATCGGGCAAATTCTTATCCAGTGATGCCAAAAAAGGTTTATCTCTCACCCCTTGCATGAGAGCGTTGAGAGCTGTCTCCTCAGAATGCTTTCGAACCTGCAAAGACTTGAAGTTGAAGCGTTTGATGTAGTCTTTCAATAGCTCTCCTTCCCTCTGAACTATGTTGTTCAGATGTGCGGGCGGTTTTAATTTCTTCTTTTCGCCGATAAAATTACTGAGAAAGGCGTCAATGAGTTTGGCGAACGACTTAATCGACTTGGATTTTAATTGCTTAAACCAAAGTCGGGCTACATCGGTCAGGGTTAGAGAGAAGGCTCGACACATAACAGCATCCAAGGCGTCGTGCAACTCCATATAGGTCTTGAAGCATTCAAGATGATCTGTCGGATCAGTTTTTTCAGAGAAATGAGTTATCTGAGGTAAGGGGAACCTCTCCGGCAACCAAGACCGCATTACTTCGTCCACAAATGGAGAAGCTTTTTCTTCGGATTTGGTCGGATTTGAGTTCCGACCGTGCTTTATATCCGCCATCTCCTTTTCCATCTTCTCTCGGACCTCGTTCTTGAAGTCTTGTATATCGGCTTTCTAGGGTTCAGTGCTCTCCGCCGTTTCTTCTAAAGGGAGCCGACTTCATCTCCTCTGATCTATTCTATATCTCAGATCATAGGGAGGCAAAACGGCCGTTGTTGAACGGGCCGACGCTGGGTGACTCGATCCTTAATGTTGACTCGGTCCTTGGGGTTGACTCGGTTGTCGGGGCGACTGTGGCACAGCGGGCTGCGCTATAGACGCTGGTGGGAGAACCTGTGCCGACTCATGACGCTGTATCTGCTGGTTACACATTTGTTCCAGTATGTGTTTCATGACAGCCATCTCGGAACGCATTTCTTGGACCTCGCGATCCAAGTGCGCATTCTCTTGATTAGGCTGGCTTGTAGTCGCAGGCAGTGCCATCGGGGAAGCTCCCTGAGCTGTGCTAGCAGCGGCCTCCCCCGCTTCATTTGGTTCCGTCCTTCTGGTTCTTGCCATTTAGCAAATTAGAGAAAATGGCTTTTTGTCCGCTTTCCACAGACAGTGCCAAACTGTTGCTGTGTTTTTATGAGACGGCTTCCCTAAGACGGACCTTCCTCCACCTGCACAATCAACAATGTCAAGGTAACCCTGGCTAAACTGTTGCTGTGTTTTTATGGGACGGCTTCCCTAAGACGGACCTTCCTCCACCTGCACAATCAACAATGTCAAGGTGACCCTGGCTAGAGCCGGGGAACCTCCGATGCTTAAGTCAATCGTCTAATCAGTAGCAAAGGGCTTATCTCAGTTCAGTACTGCATACCTTCTTCCGTCCCAAGCTTGGAGATTTATACGGTTTGCGAATACTCATCCTTCGAGGATTCTCCTCCTGATTATCTGGAAATTTAATTATTTCCACAGATTGCTCTCAATCCTGAGAATCTTGGATTGGATACCCGTATTCCTGAATTTCTGGAGAAGTATCTGTTCTCATTCCGCCACTCGCTGTCTTGGCCAGGTCGTTACCGACTCTGGGAGAGTCTCGGCCGACGCAGGAGGGTGGGTTCTCGGCCTTTCCACGGACTGAATAATCTCGATATCTATCCGTCATTCCTTGTTCCGTGACCGACAGAACCAACTCGTTGAGTCGGTCTTGTTCTATCAGCTGAGTGGCTTGAACACGCTCGGCCTTTAGTGGGCTTTTGCAGACGAGGTTATAACTCTGACAGAATGACTTTAATCGTCCCTTGCTTATGCCTCCTGGCCTATCCTCTGTTCCATCGGTGTTGTCTCGGACTCTTCAGGCAGTGTCAGCAGAGCCGACCTACTTAAATCCGAGTCTCCGAACTTAACACATTTCTCCCCAACACCAGCCGTCCTTAACAGCCATATGTTACACTCATCCATGCAACACACATGTGGGGGCCATCACATGTAGCGATCAACAACGTGCAAAGGTAGTAGATTGAATTCCAGCAAAACAAAGAGTAGCATAGTAGGTTGATACTTAATTGATTTTTCTTTTGTAAGGTGCTAACCGTTTGAATATTTGTAGTTTCTTTATATTTTCTTCTTTTTAAAAAAGTGGGAATACAACATGAGTTGCTGCCTACTGGTAGAGGTGGGCAAAATAGATCCGATCCAGTGGATCCGGCCCGATCAGACCCGATCAGATCCGATCCTACTCGATCCGATGGTCTGGATCGGTCAGGATCTGTTTGGGTAATTCAGATCCGAACAAATTTCGGCTCGAATTCGGATCTTGCTGGATCCAGACCGACGACCCGACCCGATTCGAAAACGGGTATATATAAAAGCTTTTTTTTTTACCCTAACCTAAATCGTTCTCTCTTGCTCTCTCTCTCTCTCTCTCAACGCTCTAACCCTGCCGTCCACCGATTCCCTCTCCCAAACCCTCAACTCCAACCCCCGCCGTCCGCTGATTCTCTCTCCCAAACCCTCAACTCCAACCCCCTGCCGTCCGCCAATTCCCTCTCCCAAACCCTCAACTCCAACCCCCGTCTCTCTCTCTCTCTCTCTCTCTCTCTCTCTCTCTTTCTCTCTCTAAGCTCTGACCCCCCGCCTCCTATGTCGATGCGTGTAAGGTGTAACGCCATTTGGAAGGTGACCCCGCACTGGCCAACTAGCTGGTGTCAAAGCTCTCTGGCCCACCATGATGTATTTTTAAATCCACACCGTTCAAAGCTCTCACTCATCAGGTATCTGTCTCCCGTTCTCTCTCTATCTCTCGTTCTCTCAAGTGCAAAAAGTGGAGAGTTAGAGCTTCCAATTTTGGGAGTTTTAGGGCCACAAATTTAGGGTTTTTATAGTTATGGAATCCATCATTCAATAGTGATTTTAGGGTTTTGAGAGAGTGATTTTAGGGCAACAGATTTAGGGTTTTGAGATAGAATTTAGGGTTTAGGGATTTTAGTCGGACTCGGATTGGATTTGCTCATACACATTTCGAATCTGTTCGAGTTAGGTGACCCGGACTCGGTCCCGGATCTGATCGAGTTCGGGTCAGGTTATCCAGATTTCGGATCTGGTCGAGTTAGACTCAATCCGACCTGACTCGGTCCGATGCCCAGCTCTACCTACTGGTAGTTTTGAAATTTATTATTATTATTATATTGAAAAGAGAGGGGATACGGTGGTATCGTGAAATTACGTACATGCGGACGTGAGTTGTATCCTTGGGTGCTGTTGTAATTAGGACATTAACTTGAGTGAGGTCACAAATATAAACGGTCGGTGTGGCCATTCAAACGAACTGTCCATCCAGTAACCTATATAAATTTCAATTTCTCCCTTCTCATCAGAGATCCATGCCAGCCCACTGTCAAGGGTTAAATATTGCATATAAGACCTCAGTTATTGCCTAGATTTAAGAACATGGTACGGTTTAACGGTCCAATTTAATCGTTTTTGTGATGTAGGGTGTATTTACTAGTTTGGATTGAAGTAGGATACTAAAAGTATGGATTTAATACTCATGAGTCACCAAGGTAAGAGATAAACTTTAGGAGACTAATATCGATGGATTTACATACCAGAAATCCAAGAAAATTAAGAAACTGAAGCTCAAGTGGCCTGAAAGTCAGTAAGAATATAAGATCACAGGGTTTCTATCATCTGTTCAGTTTGAAACTTTATAAATGGCCTAAAAACCATAAATGAACCGTACATATAAAATTTGACCCATCTGATCCTTGTGTAAGTGGCCCAAAGTACAGATCATCCTATAAAACTCCAATTTGGGGCCCACATGATACCCGAATATGCTATAAATTTGTTCTCAACTTTCAAATTAAGTGAAAAAATGAATGGACGGAGCAGATTTCTCACGAACATCTCCGTGGGACATACATGTACAGCACGTGTGCGACGTGCACCGATACACCTAAAGTCATGTTCTCAATTTCAAAAAAAAAACTTCCAGCGGATGGACGCTGGCTCGCCGGTTTCGTGCAGTGGGGCCCACCCCTCATCCAAATAATCAATCTGAACCGTACATTGTATAAATAGAAGGGGTATTAATCTCACCTAGGTGATCTTTTGAAACCATACAATCTACGAAAAAATCCTATCCGTTGAACACTGGATGGACGGCGGAGTAGAAGATCGTGTGGACCACACAGATTTCTTTCCAGAACCATTCATTCCAAACGATTTTCCTATGATACTTCAATGGACGGCATGGATTTTCCACCTGACATCAATCAGTGGGCCACCAAACATCACAGCGCCGCTTATGGCTGTTAGAGTCTAGTTAGGCATGGTAACTATGCATGTATAGAGCCCTCTTATGGCTGCATCTCAGCCTATTGTTTATCATTTTATGGGCATCCCAGACAACATATTTTCAAATGTTTCTTCATTTCAAAGAAATAATTCCGAACAAGTTTTGCAGCAAACATATGCTAAGCTTTTCCCATCAAAACTACTTATTTTTTGAACTACTAAAAATGCATTCTTAAGAAATGTGTACCAACAGAGCTTATGCATTTCATTAGGTTCTGTTTGGGCATTGGATCCCACCGAATTGGCATTTAGTTATAATCATGATCTTAGTTCTCAGTATCAAATTTTTGTGCGTCAATAAGCTCTTTCCTCTACTTAATTGCAATTTCAGATATTTTTTATTTTTAAAAAAATGGATTTTATGAAACCGCCATTAGACAAAACCACCCAAAATTTAAAAAATAAAAATAAAAAAACTTTAGATGTCAGCATCCACATTTTAAGAGAGTCTCTTTATTTTACCACTTTGCATCAGAATCAAGTTATGGCTGCTAGCCATGGTGTGCTGTAACAGTCGATAGGGGGTTGTAAAGGCTATTACATAAAAGTAATGGTGACAACCGTTATATATAACAGGGTCATAATGACCCAAATGACCTCCCTGGTAAAGATGTAACGGCTCGGTAAAAGTTTGTTACAGGATTGATAAAGATTTTTAGGTATTTTTTCAATATATATATAGCTTTCCTAAACAACTAATGTAATTGAAGTCGATAATAGATCAAAATAAACTTGAAATAAATTTTCATTCAAACCAAATATCAATAAATTGTTCAACATTCAAATCAAATACTTGAATCAAATAAAACTAAATTGTCGGTAAAGACTTATATCCGATCAAGTAAGACCTAAACTTATCTAAGGCGAATACTACAATTATGAGTTCATTTTTCGTAGTAGAGTAGTTTACTTGAGCAAGATTTCGAGTTCTACTCACACAGTAAATGACACAAGGTTTCTTCTTTTCTCAGATCTAACATCACCCCAATGGCATAATCACTTGTGTCGCATATATTTTCAAAAGATACACTCCAATTGGGTAGTTGCATGATAGAAGCACTCGTCAACATACTTTTGAGATTAGTGAAAGTTTGTTGATATTGCTTACTTCGCTTGAAGAGAGTTTTCTTTTGAAGAAGATTGCAAAATTGACAAGAAATGAAACTAAAGTCCTTTATAAATCTTTGATAGAATTTGGAGTGTCCTAAAAAGAATTACACATCACATATGCTTTTAAGTAGTGGTAGGTTAAAGATTAAGTCAATTTTGGCTTTATTCATTTCAATTCTATTGGACAATATGATGTGTCCAATGAGTATTCCCTTTTGAACCATAAAATGACATTTGTATCTATTCGGCATAAAGTTCTTTTCTTTACATCTCTTCAACACTAATTTCAAATGCTTAAGGCACTCATTGAAGGAAGAACCAAAGACAGAAAAGTCATAGATGTATACCTCTAAAAAATGTCTTGATATAGAGCAAGGCACGGACAGTTTCATGGCCAAGATAGATTAGAAAATGCCCAATTGGAAGTGAAGGTGATCTAAACCATCAAAACTTAAAATGAACGTATCTCACAAACCAGAATGAGCTATTAGATATACCAGATATAATTTTGGGGTAGGATGAGCTTCTTTAGCTACCCAACCCGCTATGCTAGGTTGCCCATGCTGAATTTGTGAAATACCATTAGATCGACGATTGACAAATAGGACACTTACTATTTTTGGCCGAAAACCATACACACTAGTAGGAATTACGACCGTCTATAAATAATAAGTTGCGAATTATAAGAGTTTTAGTTGTAGTTTGATTCCAAAACTTCTTCCATAGCTTAGTATCCATATTTAAAGGGGTGTAAAAGAATTTTCTAGAATTTATTTTCTATTAAACTTCCTTGTTTTTTCCTCATTGATTTGAGAAGCTTTGTGGATTTGAATCTAGAGAAGCTTTATGGATTTGAAGTAATTGTCCTTGAGGAAGACGCTGATCGACCTCATCGCATTTATCCCCGCGTCATGTCTCTCCATGTTAGAAAAATATTCAACATGTATCGTTGAAATAATTGATTGTGAGTTTTTCTTTTTCTCTGATTTCAATTGTATATACTGAAAAGTTATTTCTTATGAAACTCAAAGTGCAACCCACTTTCGAATGAAAAACCCCACTCTCTGGTTATCACCTAATCATTACAGAATTCTTTTTATATTTTAGTCATATACATTTATATTGGACGGAAATAAATTACTTGGGCCCAAAGTTGATCGATTTGAATGAAGTTGATATATCAATTCTAGCACACACTAGACATGACATGTACCAAACCTAGTGCCAACAAATTTACTCGAACTCCAGTTGCAACCCTACTCACTATAAATATGGACGGTCCCAGCCGCATTGTTATATCGCAAGTGATAAGAAAGAAATTGTTTCCAAGAGCATGCAAAAGCCACACGCAATCTTCCTCCCATGTCCTGCCCAAGGCCATATCATGCCCATGATGCACCTTGCCAAGATACTCCACTCAAAAGGCTTCCACATCACCTTCGCCCTCACCGAGTTCAACCATCTACGTCTCATCCGGACCGGTGCCATCGATCCGACAGTTGAGATTGAAGGGTTCTGTTTTGAGGCCATCCCTGATGGCCTACAGCAGCCTGAGGATGCAAATGCATTGCCAGACAGTACGGAATCCACCATGTCAATATTCAAACACGGTTTGGCTCATCTAAGGGAACTTATACGGAGAATTAATGGGGACTCTCAGGGTGGCCCACCAGTGAGTTGCATGATGAGAGATGCATTCATGAGTGTTGCTCAGCCAATCGGAGACGAGTTTGGGATCCCTGATGTAGCATTTTGGCCCATGTGTGGTGGCAGTTTCATGGGATTCTTCCATATTGATGAGCTCATACAACGAGGGTACCTCTTCAAAGGTAACATCTTCATCCGTATCTCTTCAGGACTTGTTTGGGAGCTTTAAAAATAAAAGAAGAGTCTCTTACTCTTTCGAAAGTTGTTCTCCAAAAAGAAAGCATTTGGAGAGGTTAGAAGAAAAAGATGACTTTGGAAAAAAAAAAAAAAAAAACTTCTTCCTAGAGAGTGATCTCCCGTCAAGAAAAATTTTTCTGGTAAAGTAATTTCTAAGCTCCCAAACAGGCTCGTATTGTAGTTTCCTCCACATAGGATATACACGGGGTTTTTGAGTTTTTCATTTTGTACCAAAGACATGTCCAAGTGATTCAGACCATTAGTTTGAATTGCCCCACTGGATAACTATGCCCCAAGTTCTCAAGACTGGAAGATCATGTAACCATATGTTTGTAATTAGAAGTTTCAGGCCATAAATTGAAATGATTTGATTGTCATTTTCAGGATAACACAGTCCATCCATGTGGGTCCAAACTACCAATGATCTGAATTAATGTAACAAGGACCGAAGTTGTAAAAATTGAAAACAAAGCCTAAGCCACGGATCTAAACACATAATCAAAATGTGAGTGGTCTGTTCTTGCACCAGGCTCATGTTGGCTTGGTTGACTTTAAAGCCGTCTGTGGGTTAGTCGGGTCCTAGAGCAGGCTGATCCTGTCTAGGTCATTCCTTTAAATATTCCTTCTCTGATGATCCTAGCCAATTTGCGAGGGGCAATATCGGATGGTTGGGAATGCCTGATGGAGGAATTTGTGGTATTCGCCAACCACTGAGTCCTAATGCAACTATGTTCATGTTTATATAAATTATTATTTTTTAATACTTCAGCAGTGTATGCATTCTGTTTTAGCCATTTTACTATTTCATAGCCATTACCATTTCTTAACTTTAATCCGCTGTTAGATAATCTTAATGCCACTTTTTTTATCTAATTACCCATAGATGCGAACTGTTTAACCAACGGATATCTCGACACTTGCATCGACTGGATTCCAGCAATGCCGGGCATCCGTCTTAAGGATCTTCTAACTAGCATCAGAACAGTGGACCCCAATGATATCTTGCTCGACTTCTCCATAAAGGCGGCTCGGACTTTATTGAAGGCTTCAGCAATCATTCTCAATACATTTGATGACTTGGATCATGAGATAATTGAAGCTGTCAATCATAAATTTAAGCTACAGAGAACTTACACTCTAGGTCCTTTATTCGCACTCTGTAATCAGATTCCAAATGACAATTTGAACTCCGTAAAGTCAAATTTTTGGAAAGAAGAGATGGAATGCATAGAGTGGTTAGACAAGAGAGGTGATGATACAGTTGTTTATGTGAATTTTGGTAGCCTTGCGGTTCTGACACCAGAGCAGATGAAAGAGTTCGCATGGGGGCTGGCGAATAGCAACCATCCATTCATGTGGGTCATCCGGCCAGATCTTGTATCTGGGGGATCAGCTATTTTGGAGCGAGAGTTCCTGGAGGAAACAAAAGGAAGGGGTTTGCTAGCGGGTTGGTGTGCACAGAAACAAGTGCTGGATCATCCTTCAGTGGGCGGGTTTCTAACACAATGGACGGAATTCGACCTTGGAGAGCATTCATAGCGGTGTTCCAATGCTGTGTTGGCCTTTCTTTGGGGATCAACAGATGAATTGCCGCTTCGCATGCACCGTTTGGGGGAATGGAATGGAGATTGATAGTGATGTGAAGAGAGAGAGAGAGAGAGAGAGAGAGAGAGAGAGAGAGAGAGAGAGAGAGAGTGGAGGGTGCCATTAAGGAATTGATGGAAGGAGAGAAAGGGAAGGAGATGAGAAAGAATGCAATGAAATGGAAGGAGAAAGCTAGAAAAGCTGTTGAAGTTGGAGGGCCTTCTTACATTAGCTTTGATAGATTGGTGAATGATTTGTTGGTTATGAAACGTTAGCTATTTGCTTTTTTCTTTTTAATGGAATGTTTAATGTGTGTGGCCCACCTTTTAGAACCACGATCTACATCGAATAAAGCTATGCGCTAAGAAAAATCACTTGGGCATGTGTTTCTCTATGCTTTTTATAAGAGATTTGCTGCTAGTAGCCGGTGTTCAAGGAGGCTGCCTCTCTATCCGATGTATATGTTGTTGTGCATAGCCACCACAAATCGCAAATGTTAGGTGCGGAAGCAACCTTAGAATGAATCAAACAAGTTATAAAGAAATGAAAAGCAACCTTAGGATGAATCAAACAAGTAAGAGACAAATAGCAATTTCAAACAATCACAAAGAACACAAAAGTTTTTTATGAAAAAAATTTTTTCGGAAAAAACCACGGCACCAAGTGATAACGATTGAATCCATTATGAATAGAATTTTACAAAAGATAGACAGCTTACAGTTTCGACTCCTATCAATGATCAGCCATGTTCGATGGAATCAAACATGCTGAAAAAGTGTTCAGAGAGTAAATTGGTTTTTCTGAATTATCCCAATCAATTGAGCCCTAATGTTCGATCAATTAAACATGTCTAAAATTATCTAAGAGATCATACTGAAAAATTCAGGATTTTCTACTTCCAATCAAAGCTGCCATCGATTGATTGAAATTCCTGTATTTGCACCAGATTGAAGGTGCCCTAATCAACAAATGTGTACCCCACCTTATGAACAGGCAAGTCCAACAATTGTGCATGCGGATGTTAATGGTAGAGCTAATCTGGTAAATGGCCCTGATTTTGCACATGTGTACCACATTGTGCATCTGCACTTAGCAATTCCTGCCCCTAAGGGCTGCCCGCTCGCGTCCGAGTTGAATTTCAGGCCCGTTCTGAACAATAACACACTGGGCATGTGACTGAATTTCAGGCTTCGATGATGAACCTGATAATGTTTCAGGCCAAAAGTAGACTTGGCTTATATGGGCCTACAACAAATACAACCATGGCCTTACATCCTATCATCCTACCGTGTCTGGTCCGTGCTACTACGCTAGACACGGACCTACCTACCCATGGCTATCCATAATGCCCAGATTATCAAGGACCAAAAACCCTCCACAGCACCGGTTTTACTATCACACCAACACAACAACACCCTATCTCCATGGGACCCACCATGTTGTGTGGCTGTCATCCAATCCATCCATCAGGTGCATCACTCTATATTAGGCGATGGAACCAAAATTTTTGACTGATCCACTACTCAGGTGCGCCACACCACTGGGAACAATGGAGGATGTAACGCCAACCTTTTAAGTTTTGATGACCTACCCTAAATAGAACTTCCCACCTATGATGGTTCCCACATTGAATAGGTTTTTAGGGCGACCTTCAAACGGATGGTTAAATCTTAAAGCAAAGACACAAATTGGATGGCTAAGATCGAGTGGTCAAAACTGATTATTTCTCAAAAGCCAAACATTAGGGGCGGTAGGCAGTTGGCCAGTGCTTAGGTCGCATAACCTACCTCCGATAGGTTATCATAAAGGTTATCATAAGATCGAGAGAATAAGCCTCTCTCCCCCAAAATTTTACATTTTTGGCGGAAGCGGATTGGCTGGTGTACCACATACCACCAATGTGGCTGGTGTACCACACACCACCAATGTGTTGAAGTCACCAAATTCTGTGGTCCCATCATGAGATATGAGTTATATCCAAACCGTCCGTCCACTTAGTGAGGTCGTCATAAGGCTTTAGCCGAAAAATAAAATAGATCTAAAAACCAATTTGACCACACTGTGAAAAGAAGGGGGATTGAACGCCTGCCATTGAAACCCTTTTCGGGATCACAGAAATTTTGGATCAGTATGATATTTGATTTTTCTGTTAATCCAGATCTGTGTGATCTTATGAACAGATTGGATGGAAAGTAAACATTACGTCGGCCCTACAAATGTTTTAATGGTGAGAATTATTTTCCAACTGCTATTTGTGGTGTGGTCTACTTGAGCCTTGGAAATCACTCATTTTTTAAATCAAGACCTATAATTATCTCTCCAAATGGATTAATAGTGTAGATATGATAAATACAACATTGTACGGCCCAAGTAGCTTTGATCTCCTTTGAACCGTTCGTACAACTCGAACCTCGAGGAGTGTCAGAGCTCATCTTCGCACCACACGTATCTACACCAGCTAGGTTTGTGGTGCATGGTATACCAGCCAATTCGCTTCCATTTTAGGCCCATAGACTATAGAGTTTGCAAAAGTGTGGTGAGTTACTAGGGGAGAGAGGCATTGGAGGTGAAAGAGAGATGCAAAGGGTGCAGAGGGACCAATTCCTCTCATCATATAGAACAGAATACAAGGTTGCCCCATTACAAACCTTGACGATCTGAGCGAAGCTTAACAGGCTTTCAGACATATAGTCCCAGCGCAGTCTAATTTAAAAAATGGACTGTAATTTTAAGCTCAAACCCCCTAGAACCCATGTTCGGCCCAAGTTGGACTGGCCTATTGCCACCCTTGCCTTTTATGGTCATGGTCAACTTAATAATAGACTTGATGACTGACCTTTAAAGTAGCCTGGGCTTATCTGGGCCTACAACAAATCCAACCATGGCCTTACATCCTATCGCGTCTGGTCCATGCTACTACACGAGAAACGGACGTACCTCCCCATGGCTATTCATAATGCCCAGATTATTAAGGACCAAAAATCCTCTATAGCACCGGTCTTACTATCACACCAACCTAACAACACCCCATCCTTCAATTACATTGAATATCACTTCAATTGCGGTAAAGGTATCTCTCATTTGTAGTCGAATTTTCTCAAAAATCATCCAAAGTCTTTGTTTTATTCAAGTCGAATTGAACCCTCTTTCAGCCGCACCAAAATGTTGAACCAAATTAAGTTCAGTTGCAGCCAAGTTTTTTGCTAGACTGTTTTTGGCACATTCAATCAAACTGAATCAATCTCAAGTGGAGTTGAACAATTTATCATTTCTATTATTGGACTCTGTGATTTTTTAGTTTTTTCTCTCTCTAATTGGCACTTGGTTTTTAGAATCTTTAACACTTAAATTTTTAAATATTAACTTCCAAATCTCTCATTCTTCACTCGGTCAATCTTCAAGCATTAAATCATCACTTTAATCATCATTTTTATCCTAACTGTCTAAATTACTTCTCAATGTTCTCATAGAGAAAAAAAAAATGTAATTACACCAATTTAACACACCTATGCATATAAAACCAATGCACAATAATATAAAATAAAAATAAAAAATAAAAATAAAAAAAAGTATGCAATATTTCATACTTAACACGATGTAGCATTGAAACTAATCTTCATAACGAGACCGAACTAATCTTCGTAACGAGACCGTCGTCATATGAAGGATGATGACCATCTTAATGGACGATGATGATCACCTTGCATAAGATGATAGTAGCATGACAACCTGCTGATTTAGCATAGCGAAGCAGCAGAGTAACAACATAACAACATGGTAGCATAGTATTGTAGTCATGTGGAATTTAGCATAGCGACATAGCAACATACACATGAAGCAGCAGCATAGACGCATGCATTGAAAACATAGTCACGTAAAATTAGGCATAACAACATAGCAATGCAACCTTGTAGCAATGTAACAGCATAGCCATGTAGAATTTGAAATAGTGGTGTAATAGCATTGTAGCGTAGCTACCTAGCAAGCTTGTGAATAAGCATATTCTGTTCGGATCGTGAATTATGCTCTGAGTTTTGAGAACCCCGTTCTTAGTTTTTATTTATAAATGATATGAGATGGTCTTATAATTGTTCCCCCAATCCATTAGTTATTGGATGGTCATATAACCGCTCTACCACTCTATTAGTTATTGGATGGTCATAGAATTACTCTACCACTCTCTTATTTATGGGCGATTATGAAGGAGTTAGGCCACTAAGTGGCGATGGTCCCTCATATCTCGTCACGTGTTCATGGAGGCCCTCATATCACACCATGTGTCTGTGGTAATTATTGTCGGTTAGTTTCAGCCATGTAACATGAGGCCCATGACCACGGCCTATCAGCCATCGCTGTTCATTATTGTCTTAAATCAACCATTATGGGTATTATTAGCTATTGTTGGCCAAAAATCATTTGTTTTGCCCAATAGTTTGCCATCAACCGTTTCAACCATAGATTTCGTCATTTTAATGACTATAAATATTTTAATTAAGATATTGCTAACATGCGGTGTCTTTTGAACCGTTTGATCTAATGAAGTCAAATTATGTGTCAACAATGCCAAACCCAATTAGACGGGCCACAACAATGGAAATATCTAAACTTGTGCAAGTTCATGTACAATGGCTTGCCTGAGTTTTTGGAGACTGATTTTTTTTTGTTTTCCCTTCCTCTTTTTTGGAAGCGACACCTGATGAACAGACTTGATAAACCCAAGCCTACGAACCAGGAGGGCCTTATAACATGGTAGAACCCAAAGATCACGCAAAACAGGTGTTGTATACTCCCATCCAAAACAACCTGCTTTTAAAACTAGACATGGCAGACAAGGTGATCGTTCATCTGAGTGGATCTAGTGACAATGGATTAAAAACACGTTTTCAAGCTTTAAGTGTATTAGGTTGGTTGGTTAATTAATCAATTTTAGAAAAATAATTTTCCAAGCCACACCTCCATTTAGAGAGTCGCTCTGAGGATCACTCAGGCTAGGTAGGGACTATTGGATTAATTTCACAAACTGAGAGACACGTGGGTGGATCTTTCATGTGATCCACCCCATCCATTAGGTATGCTACATTATGCTAACCATTGAACCCAAAAATCATGATCATTCAAAGTACCATTAGGCCACACCATAGGAAACAGTTGAGATGCAATGCTTACAATAGTTTCGTCTAGGGCCCACTTTGGTGTTAACATGCCATCCAATCCATTCATATGATGTGAATTGTCAAATTAAAGAATTACCCCTAAAAACACACTATTCCATCACTTAAGTGGACCATATCACATGAATTTAGAAGTTTTTGTTTTTATAATTTTATACCACGGTCCATCCGAGTTTTGAATCAACTTGAATTTTGGTATCAAAGACCAAAAAAGACATGGTCTACCTGATGGACCTTTGTGGATTCCACATACCTTAAATTCTTTACAATGCACTAGTCAAAGCAACCCAAGCACCCAACTCCACAGTATTCAAGAGCTTTCCTCAACCGTGTATGAAAGATGACTTTCATGTGGCGCGTATCCCTGAAGGATAGCCAGCTGTGTTTGTAACGGGCTAAAAATTCAGGCTGATTCAACGCTTAAGTAGGCTACAGCATGGAAAAGAGTTGAGGTAGGAACTCCCCCATTAAAATGGTTTATAGTGTGTGCGGTCCCCCATGATTTTAATATTCCATCCAATCCACTCATCTGATGTGCTACACCAGGATCAGTGGATTCTAAAAAAATATATATATGGACATTCCAAGAGTCATGTGGACCAAACCATGTGAATTTAAAAGTTTTAAACATGATTTTACATTTTGCCATATGATGTGGCCCAGCTAATATTTTATTAGACTGATAGTTAGGACCCATGGCGAAAATGTGATGCTGTGCCTGATGGACGGGTGGATCTAATGACTCATGCGATCAACCAATGCAGATTGATTGCGTGGTGACTTATGCCACCATGGACGACCTAGATGACTCAGTGTGGCAGGATTTATTGTGCCATGTGGAGATAGGACCCATCTCCTGCTGCTAGACTGACTTACCTGAGTGCTATGCAGAACAAAAATTCATGGGATCTGTTAGGGTACGACAAAAATGTAAGCGGAACTTCCTGATTTTTTCTCCTCCGGGGCCCCACATAATTTCTCAGCACGGCAACTTCCTGTGGCCAGGAGTCACTGGCAAGTCGCATCCGTGCCAGTAGGATACATGTGCAAGCAAGCTGTTCACGTGAGAGAGAGATAATATGCCGAGGATACATGCATGTGCAAGCAAGCTGTCCACGTGAGAGAGATAGTATTTTCTTTTTTTTATTATTATTTACACATGCACACACACCCCACACACTGACACCATAGTGGGCTTTCACCACCTATGGATACTCGAACCTTTAGCCAGGTGTTGAAACTCCCGAGAGACTGTCACCCGAGCAAGAGCAAGGACCCTGGGGATACATGCATGTGCATGTGCATGTGCATGTGCAAGCAAGCTGTCCACGTGAGAGAGATAGTATGCCGAGGATACATGCATGTGCAAGCAAGCTGTCCACGTGAGAGAGATAGTATGCTGAGGATACATGCATGTGCAAGTAGGTTGTCCACGTGAGAGAGAGAGTATGCCGAGGACGCTGAGAAAATATGCCGTGTGTAGGTTTTCATCAATTATATTTATTTACAATCAAACGGTTGAGGGACAAATATGTTGTGTGTGAGAATTAATATAACAGTTAGATTCAAACTGATCAACTTTGACCCCAAGCATCAAAATAGATAGATATGTCCAATATAAATGTATATGATCAGATTATGAGAAGATCAATCGCTTACTAAGCCATCTGCAAGCAGAATATAAATGCAAATCAAATAAAAGAAAAAACTCACAATGTATGAGCATATATTTGGATTACAAGTAAATATTATAATTAAGAATTACCGTTACTTAATTACTCCTACTCTTTTTTTTCTTTTTTTAAAGTTAGCATGTTAGTACACACTCCACTGTTAGCCACTCTCACTGGCTAGGGAATCGATACCAAGACTTCAGTGTTGAAACGAGGGTATCTTTACTCAGTCTACCACTTGAGATATGAATTAGGGTGTTAACTGCTACTTTTAAGATAAACTAAGATAAAGTAAATTGTTAGACAAGTTTATTTGTTTTGTTGAATTATGAAGGTTTCTCTTCTATGTTACATTCCTCTGTTATTTATAAAGCTTTGTTGCAGTTTATTCTTCTATATCCTTCTTTCCTTACTGCAATGATCACAGTAGTCAAAAAAACTTTCTAGATCTTTCTTTCAGCTACATCCTTCCTTTAGCACATTTCTTTTTCTTGATTGTTTCTGTTATGAACATCTCTTAGTCGCTTGCTTCACTTTTGTCAGCCAAGGTTTTATTTTAGTTGTCATCAATCGCATTTTATATCTTAAATAGTTTACCACTTTATTCTATATCGACTGAAATATTCTGTCAACTATCCATTGATGTATAAAATTTGACTTATGCCATTTATAAACCCGCAAAAAACACTCCAAATCTTTGAAGATATTTTTATCCACATCTTATTTCTCATATAATGTCATATGTCACCCTTCTATTAACTTTTCCAAAATTGTTAGAAATAAGGTAAAACAATGTTGCATAAAAGTTTTAACCATGGCATTCTAACCCATTGTTTCCTGTACCGTGGTCCACTTGAGCTTGATCTATCTCAGTTTTTTGTCCTAACATGAGCTAGAGAAATTGATGGACTGGGTGGAGTTATCACCGTATCTAATCAGTGGACCATACCTTATGACTTCCAATCATTTAATGGGACGCTAGCTTCCAACACCCCCAGTGGGGCCCGTGATTTGAACAGTCCATACTTACAAGACATGCTGGTCGGTGCTTGCACGCGAACCATCCAGGAAACAAATGAAATATGAGTCCTTACAAGGAGGGAACGGACATCCACGCCCACCTTGGTTGGCTGATACACCCATTAACATTTTCCTTCTAAATTCATGTATTAATTTCATTGTGTTGTATTACCATCGGTGGAAATGAAAAGGCGTACCTGTCAAGAAAATCAACCGAGAGAATACGTCCAATGGACCAATCGGTCAGCAGATTTTTACACAACAAGGTCTTGTACCAACAGTACGGTAATAGGTTTTGACAGCTGGTCGCATCTTAAGAGATTATCTGAACCGCTCATGTTCTTATCCCCACTTTAGAGAAGCTGTGACTGTAATATCATGCTTTATCCATCGATAACATTTTCCTACTTCATAGAAGATGTGACTATAATATCATGCTTTATGGGTCATTAACATTTTCCTACTTTACAGAAGCTATGACTGTAATTTCATGCTTCATCGATTATTTATTTCCTACCTTTAGTAAGGCCTCGGCTCCGGTGTGGTTCCATCCTGTACAAAATAAAATAATAATAATAAAATAAAGAAAAGAAAATTGACAAATGTCCTTCTTATGGCATGGCCCCATAATGAAGTTCTTTTGGAAAACTTATGTGAGGCCATTGACTTGTTATGAAGTAAATCCAGCTCATCTTAATAATTGGAGTTTTAACTACATGTCATTGACTCAACTTCAATGGCAAAAATCATCATTAACAGATCACACCAAAGAAAATAATTTAAAAGAGACAAATAATGTTAATATTATTATAGGCTACGGATTGCTTTAACAAAATTGAACAAAAAATACCATTATACGGATCAAATTTTTCAAAGAGTTAATACCCATATTTCTTTCTTTAAAAAAAGGCTTTTCCACTACTTAGATAAGCTACTGTTATATATTCTAGCAGGTGGAAGGAAATATTTTTTAAAAAACTTCAAAAACATATCCCAAGGTCAAAATAAAAGTTACAAAACTAAGGTCAAAACCTTGATTCCCACTGTGGCAGAATCACATTCTTAAATATGAATGATTGAAAAATCCTAACCACTGACTTGTGGATACTTGATGAAATTAGATCATTGGATCATTTTCATTTTTAACCGTCTAATGAATGTCTATCAATGATTGTAAAATAATTAAAGGAATGAATTTTTGGTTCATGGAACATTTAAACTGAGAACCGGACAGTTTTGTTTGAATTAGTCGTACGACATGTATCCAATTTTTAAGTGCCTGTGTATGATCCAACATGGTATGCTAGAGTATAGAGTTTTATCGCTTATCTTCCATATCTGTGCGAATGTAAAGTGCATTTTGCGTCTGCAGCAACTCCGGATCCAGCGTTTGGCTGACCACTGGGGCCCACATGAATGATCGGAACTGTCCACGTTGTGAAATCTATGCTATACTCTCCACCATAAGAAATTATTACGAACGGGCTATTGCGACAAGCCCTATCTATAGATGAATTAAAACATTGACAAAAAGATTTCAATGGCTCACCTTCAACTCTAAAAATAAATTGTCCAGATCATCTCTGAAGCATGATCTTAGAAGGCTAGTTTATTTATGGTCTCAACGAGAACATGAATGATCCAGATCATCAGATCATTTCAGCATGCGAGTCGAAGTTTGTTGCAAGACGCGCTGAATCCCGAGGCCACGGAAGGCAAAACAAACTAGGAGATAAGGAGGTAACTTAAGGGCGTGTTTGGTTTGCAGAATTGAATGTTATTGGATTGTATTAGATGAGATTAACATCAGAATTGTATAACGATTATATGTCTAAAAATATCATGAAATTGTACCATCTAATCCCATATTTAGGATAAAAAATTTGTTACAAGAAAACAGTGGATCAAGCGAAATCATGTTTGGTGAACATGGAATTGTAACCAAACAAATACACAATTGATGTCTTTCACTTGTAGACATATATAACCAGGAGAAATTTCCGACTCTACGACCCATTTATGGCCCATTTCCAAGACGAAGCCCACCTTATTTTACTTTTCAAGAGTAAGTCCCAGATGTACGGACGCCTTCCAAAAGGTCAAAAATACCTCTGCTTTTTCATTCAAGCGGATCGGCTGGTGCTCGAGGACGAGCGCTGACGCTCCTCGAACTCCGACTCGTACGAACGGTTCAAAGGAAAACAACGTTACATGGCCCAACAGTTATGCATTTATTATATCCACAACGTTCAACCATATTTTGAGATCATTTCGGAGCATTATCCGAAAAAAAATCATATACACATATCAACTGGACTACACCACAAAGAGCATCAGAAAATTAATTTCACCGTTGAAACTTTTGTAGGGCTCACCATAGCATTTATTTTCCATCCAATTTATTCATAATACCGCATAGACCTGGATGAAGAGGAAAAATAAATTTTGATAATGATCCAAAACATCCGTGACCCGTAAAAGGGTTTCAACGGTATACGTTCAATTCCCCACTGCCTTTTACAGTGTGGTCCACTTGATACTTAGATCTATCTTATTTTCCGTCCCAATCCTAAATATGAGCTCGCCAAATAGATGGACGGTTTGGATATAATACGGACCTCTTGATGGGACCCACAAAAATAATACAGGAAAAAAAAAACCTGCCGGAGTGCGGCGGCAGTTTGGGCGGTTTTTTTTTTTTTCTTTTTTTTTGTTTTCTAATGGGAGAACTTTTTCTTCATTACATATTTCTCAAATACATGATTATGATTATGTAAATATGTATACAGAAGTATATAAAAATATTTTTCTATCTCTTAATTCATTTCTTTGTCTAATTATTTACATGCGTGTTGAATCCATGCATTTCACGGTCATTTCCGACGATTCCGTGTTGATTCATGGTCAATTTGATGCAATTCACGTCAATTCACTTCACTTCACGGCCAATTCCACACACTTCGTAGTCATTTCACTTCACTTCACCGTCATTTTCATGCATTTTACGGTCATTCCTGACGATTCCGTATTGATTCATGATCAATTCGACGCACTTCACGGTCAATTCACTTCACTTCAAGGCCATTTCCACGCATTTCGCGGTCAATTCACTTAACTTCACCATCATTTCTATGCATTTCATGGTCATTCCCGATGATTCTGTGTTGATTCACGGTCAATTCAACGTACTTCACGGCCATTTCCATGCACTTTGTGGTCATTTCACTTCACTTCATCGTCATTTCCATGCATTTCACAGTCATTCTCGGCGATTCCGTGATCATTCACGGTCAATTCGACGCACTTCACGGTCATTTCACTTCAATTCACGGCCATTTCCACGCACTTCGCTGTCAATTCACTTCATTTCACCGTCATTTCCATGCACTTCACGGTCATTTCCGACGATTCCGTGTTGATTCAGGGTCAATTCGACGCACTTCATGGTCAATTAACTTCACTTCACGGCCATTTCCACGCACTTCGCTGTCAATTCACTTCACTTCACCATCATTTCCATGCATTTCACTGTCATTTCCGGTGATACCATGTTCATTTATGGTCAATTCGACGCACTTCACGGTCATTTCACTTCAATTCAGGTGCGATTTTTACGCACTTCGCGGTCAATTCACTTCACTTCACCGTCATTTCCATGCATTTCACGATCATTCCTGGTGATTCAGTGTTCATTCATGGTCAATTCGACGCACTTCACGATCATTTCACTTCAATTCACGGCCATTTCCACGCACTTCGCGGTCAATTCACTTCATTTCACCATCATTTCCATGCATTTCACGGTCATTCCCGACGATTCCGTGTTGATTCAGGGTCAATTCGACGCACTTCATGGTCAATTAACTTCACTTCACGGCCATTTCCACGCACTTCGCTGTCAATTCACTTCACTTCACCATCATTTCCATGCATTTCACTGTCATTCCCGGCGATTCCATGTTCATTCACAGTCAATTCGACGCACTTCATGGTCAATTCACTTCACTACACAGCTATTTCCATGCACTTCACGGTCATTTCACTTCACTGTCATTTCCATGCATTTCACGATCATTCCCGACGATTCCGTGTTGATTCACAGTCAATTCGACGCACTTCACAGTCAATTCACTTCACTTCACGGCCATTTCCACGCACTTTGCGATCAATTCACTTCACTACACTGTCATTTTCATGCATTTCACGGTCATTCCCAGTGATTCTGTGTTCACTCACGGTCTGTTCGATGCACTTCACGGTCAATTCACTTCACTTCACGCCCATTTCCACGCACTTCCCGGTCAATTCACTTAACTTCACCGTCATTTCCGTGCATTTCACGGTCAATTCACTTCACTTCACGGCCATTTCCACGCACCTCGCGGTCATTTCACTTCACTTCACCGTCATTTCCATGCATTTCACGGTCATTCCCGACGATTCCGTGTTGATTCACGGTCAATTCGACGCACTTCACAATCAATTCACTTCACTTCACGGACATTTTCATGCACTTCGCGGTCAATTTACTTCACTTCACCGTCATTTTCATGCATTTCACGGTCACTCCCAGTGATTCTATGTTCACTCATGGTTAATTCGACGCACTTCACGGTCAATTCACTTCACTTCACAGCCATTTTCACGCACTTCCCGGTCTATTCACTTAACTTCACCGTCATTTTCATGCATTTCACGGTCATTCCTGGCGATTACGTGTTCATTCACGGTCAATTCGACGCACTTCACAGTCAAATCACATCACTTCATGGCCATTTCCACGCAGTTCGCGGTCATTTCACTTCACTTCACCTTCATTTCCACGCATTTCACGGTCATTCCCAACGATTCCATGTTGATTCACGGTCAATTCGACGCACTTCATGGTCAATTCACTTCACTTCACGGCCATTTCCACGCACTTTGCAGTCAATTCACTTAACTTCACCGTCCTTTCCATGCATTTCACAGTCATTCCTGGCATTTTCATGTTGATTCACGGTCAATTCGACGCACTTCATGGTCAATTCACTTTACTTCATGGCTATTTCCACGCACTTTGTGGTCAATTCACTTAACTGCATCGTCATTTCCATGCATTTCATGATCATTCCCGGCGATTTCATGTTCATTTACGGTCAATTCGACACACTTCACGGTCATTTCACTTCAATTCAAGGCGATTTCCACGCACTTCGTGGTCAATTCACTTCACTTCACCGTCATTTCCATGCATTTCAAGGTCATTCCTGGTGATTTCTGTTCATTCACGGTCATTTCACTTCAATTCACGACCATTTCCACGCACTTCGCGGTCAATTCACTTCACTTCACCATCATTTCCATGCATTTCACGGTCATTCTCGATGATTCCGTGTTGATTCAGGTCAATTCGACGCACTTCATGGTCAATTCACTTCACTTCACGGCCATTTCCACGCACTTCGCGGTCAATTCACTTCACTTCACCATCATTTCCATGCATTTCACGGTCATTCCCGGCAATTCCATGTTCACTCACGGTCAATTCGACGCACTTCACGGTCAATTCACTTCACTACACGCTTATTTCCATGCACTTCGCGGTCATTTCACTTCACCGTCATTTCCATACATTTCACGGTCATTCCCAACGATTCCGTGTTGATTCACTGTCAATTCGACACACTTCATGATCAATTCACTTCACTTCACAGCCATTTCCACGCACTTCGCGGTCAATTCACTTCACTTCACTGTCATTTCCATGCATTTCATGGTCATTCCCGATGATTCCGTGTTCACTCATGGTTCGTTAGATGCACTTCACGGTCAATTCACTTCACTTCATGCCCATTTCCATGCACTTTTCGGTCAATTCACTTAACTTCACCATCATTTCCATGCATTTCACGGTCAATTCAACGCACTTCACGGTCAATTCACTTCACTTCACGACCATTTCCATGCACCTCGCAGTCATTTCACTTCACTTCACCGTCATTTCCATGTATTTCACCATCATTTTCGGCGATTCCGTGTTGATTCACGGTCAATTCAATGCACTTCACGATCAATTCACTTCACTTCACGGCCATTTCCACGCACTTCGCTGTCAATTTACTTCACTTCACTGTCATTTCCATGCATTTCACGGTCACTCCCGGTGATTCCATGTTCACTCACGGTCAATTCGACGCACTTCACGGTCAATTCACTTCACTTCACGGCCATTTTCATGCACTTCTTGGTCAATTCACTTAACTTCACCGTCATTTTCATGCATTTCACAGTCACTCCTAGCGATTTCGTGTTCATTCAAGGTCAATTCAACGCACTTCACTATTAATTCAGATCACTTCATGGTCATTTCCACGCACTTCGCGGTCATTTCACTTTACTTCACCTTCATTTCCATGCATTTCAAGGTCATTCTCGATGATTCCGTGTTGATTCACGGTCAATTCGAAGCACTTCACGGTCAATTCACTTCACTTCATGGCCATTTCCATGCACTTCATGGTCATTTTACTTTACTTCACCGTCATTTCCATGCATTTCACGGTCATTCCCAGCGATTTCGTGTTGATTCACGGTCAATTCGACGCACTTCACAATCAATTCACTTCACTTCACGGCCATTTCCACGCACTTTGCGGTCAATTCACTTCACTTCACCATCATTTCCATTCATTTCATCATCATTCCTGGTGATTCCGTGTTCATTCACGGTCAATTCAACGCACTTCACGGTCAATTCACTTCACTTCATAGCCATTTCCACGCACTTACCGGTCAATCCACTTAACTTCACCGTCATTTTCATGCATTTTACGGTCATTCCCAGCAATTTCGTGTTCATTCACGGTCAATTCGACGCACTTCATAGTCGATTCACTTCACTTCAAAGCCATTTACACGCACTTCCCGGTCAATTCACTTAACTTCACCGTCATTTCCATGCATTTCACAGTCATGCCGGGCGATTTCGTGTTCATTCACGGTTAATTCAACGCACTTCACGGTCAATTCACTTCACTTCACAACCATTTCCACGCATTTCGTGGTCATTTCACTTCACTTCACCGTCATTTCCATGCATTTCACGGTCATTCCCTCCGATTCCATGTTGATTCACAGTCAATTTGACGCACTTCACGATCAATTCACTTCACTTCACGGCCATTTCCACGCACTTTGCGGTCAATTTACTTCACCGTCATTTCCATGCATTTCACAGTCACTCCCGGTGATTCCATGTTCACTCACGGTCAATTCGACACACTTCATGGTCAATTCACTTCACTTCACGGCCTTTTCCACGCACTTCCCGTTCAATTCACTTAACTTCACCGTCATTTCTATGCATTTCATGGTCATTCCCGATGATTCTATGTTGATTCACGGTCAATTCGATGCACTTCACGGTCAATTCACTTCACTTCACGGCCATTTCCACGCACTTCGCCGTCATTTCACTTCACTTCACCTTCATTTTCATGCATTTCACGGTCATTCCCGGCGATTCCGAGTTGATTCACAGTCAATTCGACGCACTTCACGATCAATTCACTTCACTTCACTGCCATTTCCACGCACTTTACGGTCAATTCACTTCACTTCACCGTCATTTCCATGCATTTCACCGTCATTCCCGACGATTCTGTGTTCATTCACGGTCAATTCGACGCACTTCACGGTCAATTCACTTCACTTCACGGCCATTTCCACGCTCTTCGCAGTCAATTCACTTCACTTCACCGTCATTTCCATGCATTTCACCGTCATTCCCGGCAATTCCATGTTCATTCAACGTCAATTCGATGCACTTCACGGTCAATTCACTTCAATTCACGGCCATTTCCACGCATTTCGTGGTCAATTCACTTCACTTCACCGTCATTTCCATGCATTTCACGGTCATTCCCGGCGATTCTGTGTTGATTCACGGTCAATTCGACACACTTCACGGTCAATTCACTTCACTTCATGGCTATTTCCACGCACTTCGCGGTCATTTCGCTTCACTTCACCGTCATTTTCATGCATTTCACAGTCATTCTTGGCTATTCCGTGTTGATTCACGGTCAATTCGACGCACTTCACAGTCAATTCACTTCATTTCATGCCATTTTCACGCACTTCGTGGCCATTTCACTTCACTTTACCGTCATTTTCATGCATTTCATGGTCATTCCCAGTAATTTCGTGTTGATTCAAGGTCATTTCCATGCATTTTACGGTCAATTCCCTTCACTTCACGGTCATTTCCACGCATTTCACGGTTAATTCGCTTCACTTTACCTTCATTTTCATGCATTTCACGGTCATTCCCGACGATTCCGTGTTGATTCACGGTCATTTCCATGCATTTCACAATCAATTCCCTTCACTTCACGGTCATTTCCACGCATTTCATGGTCAATTCGCTTCACTTCACCATCATTTTCATGCATTTCATGGTCATTCCTGGCGATTTCGCGTTGATTCACGGTCTTTTCCATGCATTTCACAATCAATTCCCTTCACTTCACGGTCATTTTCACACATTTCACGGTCAATTTGCTTCACTTCACCATCATTTTCATGCATTTCATGGTCATTCCCGGCGATTCTGTGTTGATTCACAGTTATTTCCATGCATTTCATGGTCAATTCCCTTTACTTCTTTGTCATTTATACGCATTTCACGGTAAATTCGCTTCACTTCATGGTCATTTTTGTGCATTTCACGGTCATTCTTGGCGATTCCATGTTGATTCACAGTCATTTCCATACATTTTTCATGGTCAATTCCCTTCACTTCGCAGTCATTTCCATGCATTTCACGGTCAATTCGCTTCATTTCACCATCATTTTCATGCATTTCACGGTCATTTCCAGCGATTCTGTTTAGATTAACGGTCATTTCGATGCACTTCACGGTCAATTCCCTTCACTTCTGATGCAGGGATGAACGTGATGAGGTCGATCACCATCTTCCTCAAGGATAACTACTCCGAATCCACAGAGCTTCTCTGGACTCCTCATAGAGACTTCTCAAATCCACGAGGAAAGAAAGCAGGAAAATAGATATAAATTCTAATAAATTTGAAATTACTTGATGAATGAATAAAAATGAGTTTACACCCCTTTAAATAAGAGAACCAAGCAACAGGAAAGAAATCAGACTCAAACTACAACTAAAACTCCCAGAATCCGCGACTTACTATAAATAGTAAACTTACATTTATAGACGGTCGTGATGTCTACTAGTGCGTAAGGTTTTTGGCCAAAAATAGTAAGTGTCCTATTTGGTTTCACCAAACCGTTCTCCTAATTATCCTAAGCACTTTTCATGTTGGACACAACTCCTAAAGCCCAACGGATGAAGAGCTATAAGCAAACTAAAACTTACTATTTATAGTAAAAACGAAATTAAAATGGGAAAATGACCATCAATCAGGGGGTTTCTCATAAATCCGGGGTGCGTAACCCAGCATAGCTGGGTTGGTTGGCTAAAGTAGCTCGTTCTACCCCAAATTCATATATTTTACGTCAGATAACTCATTCTGGATTGTAAGATACGCCCGATCTAAGGTCCAACGGTCCGGATCACTTATGTTGTCGACCGTGCCTTTTCTGATCCATCTTGGCCATGAAATTGTCCGCGACCTGCTCTACATCAACTTCATGGTCATTTCCATGCATTTCAAGGTCATTCCCGGCGGTTCTGTGTTGATTCAAAGTCATTTCCATGCATTTCACGACCAATTCCCTTCACTTGACGGTCATTTTCACGCATTTTACGGTCAATTCGCTTCACTTCACGGTCATTTCTATGCATTTCACAGTCAATTCGCTTCACAAAAAAATGTATGTAGAATAAGGGCCCGTTTGGCCAGGTGGATTGGAAGGGATTGGATGGTATTAGAAGGGATTGGAAGTTAAATCTCGGGATTGGTCGGGCGTGCCAAACAGAATGGGTGATCTGATCCCGAGATATAGCAATCCCATGGATCTTAAGACAATCTACTGACAACACCCTCATTACCTTTAAATCCCATCCAACCCACCCTAATCCGTTCAAATTTGCCTGGGACGTGTTTGGTTCGAGGGATTGGAAGGGATGGAAAGGTTTAATCCCAGGATTGGCTAGGCATGCCAAACAGGCTCAATATAGCAATCCCATGGATCTTGAGACAATCCACTGACAACACCATCATTGCCTTGAAATCCATGTCATCCACCTTAAAACCATCCAATCCCTTCCAATCCACCCATCCAAACGGGCCCTAAAATTATCCACGGGAAAAAAAGTAGTACATAGGTGGATGTGGGGCCCACCAAAATCATAAACATTGAGTGTGGGGCCATTTAAATTTATGTAGGGCCTACGATGGGACCCACTCAATTAAAAAACAAAAAATAAAAAACTGGGCGGTAGTACCGCACCCAGGCGACACTACCGCACAGACATACAGAAGTCGGTGGTACTGCTGCCCTTTTTGTTAATAGCTACGGTTATGGCTACAGTTTTAATCCATAGCCATAGGGGCGCAACCTTAGGCACCAACCGATCCGCTTGAAGCGGAAAAGCAGGGGCATTTTCGACCTTTAGCAAGTCGTCCGTGCAGCTGGGGTTTATTCTTGGAAGGTAAAATGAGGTAGGCTTTGTCTCGCAAATGAGCCATAAATTGGTCGTACAGTTGGAAATTTCTCTATAACCAGGTATATATAGATGGATGGCATAGATAAACCCAACATCAATGTGGGGCCCACATATGTAGTGGATTTCAAAATCCGTGAAAATCGTATATGGGACCAAATTTAATACCATGGGACTAAATGCAATTCCATCCCACCTAATCCCAACATTTCCCATCCCCTTCAAATGTTGGATGCAATTGCACGGACCGAATGCAATTCTATGCCACCTAATCCCATCTAATACCTTGCGCCAAATGCCCCCTAAAGTTATGCTTGCAATAATGACATAAACCACCGATGATCCCTAGCGGGGGTGGCTAACATGGAGTGTGTGTACTGACATGGTTGTGTGCTAACAAGCTAACCCAAAAAAAAAAAAAAAAACCCACCGAAAGTCGGTGGACTCAATAATCCGACAGGTTACATCAGATTGAGTGCCCGCCCTTAAAAGTGTTTTCTTTTAATGGTGAGTTATTTAAGCTACACATGTCTTAGTACATAGTCATTAAGTTGAATGGATTTAGTAGTGATGATGCAAAATTTTGGTCCACCCTCTTAAGATCTTAATTACTTGCATAACAAAAAGACAAAGGAGACCCAGGCTAATGCAGGAGACCCTCGGATGTTAAAGTCATGTTAGGAATTTGGGTCTGATAGCATTAAGAGGTTTTGGGTGAGAGATTTTGCATACTTTTACTCATGTCAGCGGACGTATTTATAATATTTTGAGGATGGTGGCGTATATGACAATGCCTCTTGGATGGTGAATGCATATTACGGAAGATATCTTCCTTTGGACGTGTCGTGATTGATTTTTCGAGATTCTCGGGGAATATTTCAGAAGATAATCGTATCATATCTTAATATAGTTGATATCCAAAGTCGACCTCTAAAGTTAGTAACCGAAACCGACTTTCCAGGTCGAATTCTTTGGCTGAGGTCGACCTCCGAGGTTGATATTATTTTTCGGCCCTTAAGCAATCTATAGTCATAGAGTTTGTACATCTAGTCAGTCTATTTTTACCCCTAGCAAATTAAAAGAAGTGATTAAGTACTTTCTATAGTCTTAGAGTTTGTACATATAGTCAGTCCATTTTTACCCCTAGCAAATTAAAAGAAGTGATTAAGTACTTTTGAGTAAAAAAATTACTTCTAAGTAATCATAAATGAAACTTACTTACCTGAAATAAGTCAAATATCTAGTGCTATAAGTAGAAAATGTAACTTATTTGGTGGTATCTAAACGAGCCCTCGGGGATAGGCTGCAATTACAGATGTCGAAGGTAATAAAGCAATAATTATTTACCATACTAACAATTCTCCTATTATGTGAGGTTCGATACCATTTTATTTGGCAAATTTTTATGAGCCCTATCATGAAGATGTATGTGTTTCATCCATGCCATACATTTATTTTTCAAATCTCAATTCTCCTATTGTGTGAGGTTGGATGCCATTTTATTTGACAAAATTATGTAAACCCAACCATCATAATGTATGTGTTTCAGCCATGTTGTACATTTAGTTTCTCATTTTAGAAGATGAGCACAAAAATTATGCATATCCAAATCTGACGGTTAACTTTTGATCTGGGTATCGTTACAAGGCACACAACCTATCAATCTTTACTAAAACGGGCCATTCGAGGTGAATTGACTCACATGGTGGGTCGTATCTATTCGTTTCATCAGAAAACACACGTTTTCAGCTCAAAAACGATTGTTTAGAAAAATTTTACTATTTTTAGTAATTCCAAATTTTTTTAATATTATTCTATTTTTAGAGTTTTAGATTTTCTTCTCTTTAGAAATAGCTTGTAGTTATGCTAGGATTGCTCAAGCAAAAGTTTATTTGAAATTTTTATTTTTAGAAATTAAGCTTTAGAAGAGTTTTAGTAGAATTAAGATTTTTATTAGAGTTAGAAATGTGCTATTTTTCATAATTACAAATTTTGAGTTTTTTTCCTATATTAATGGTGTAAGGTACATTAATATTAGACAATCATCAACCAACTTATGAATTTTATAGAATTTATTTCTATCTTTCTTCTTTTTTTTTCTCGTGGATTAGAGAAGTCTGTGTGATGTGTGAGGAGTCTAGAAGCTCTATGGAATCAGAGTAATTATCCTCAAGGAAGATGGTGATTGACCTCATCATGTTAATCCCTGCGTCAAAATCTCAAATGACCCATAATGAGAATAATAATGTCTGTCATTGAACTTACTATTTTCTATTGTGTGGTCCACTTATGCTTTTGCACCGTGTCATTTTTGGGTCATGCCCTAAAATAATTAGGAAAAAAAAATGAACATGGATATAACATATGTATCATGTTGGGGCTCATAAAGTTTTTCCTCAAAAAGATGTTGAATTTTATCTGGTTTTCTAAGGCGGAATTCCACCTCTTCCGTAGAGCAAGAAAGAACATTTTTATACTTTGGTTCCTAATTATTGCCATTTACTTCTAATCAAATAAGCCCTTAAATTATAAGTTTGATCAAGTAAGAGTGTACAGTATGATTGGTGGACCTAGAAGCAACTGATAATCATATCGATATTAATGTCTCCCATCAGGAGAGTCCTTGTTCATACCTCTCTCACTCTCTCCTTTTGGGCAATGATAGATTATAGAATTGTGAAGACGGGATAAGTCAGAATCACTATGTTTGATGGTACCACACGTTATATCAACGTTATATCATGTGTATAGTACGTATCAGATCTGCATAAGAGTTTTCTTTCATTAAAAGGTTTGATGAAATACCCCTATGGTCATGTCTTTATTTTAATTTCATTTTTACTATAAATAGTGAGTTTTAGTTTGATTATAACTCTTTATCTGCTAGGATTTAAGAGTTGCGCCCAACACACAAAGACCTTAGAATAATTAGAAGAACAGCTTGGTGAAACCAAATAGGACATTTAGTATTTTTAGCCGAAAACCTTGCGCACTAGTGGACATCATGACTGTCTATAAATAGTAAGTTTACTATTTATAGTAAGTTGTGAATTCTAAGAGTTTTAGGTGTCGTTTGCTTCTGATTTCTCTCTCATTGCTTGGTATCCCTATTTAAAGGGTTGTAAACTCGTTTATTTCATCCATCTATCAAATTATGAATTTATTATAATTTATTTATATTCTTCTTACTTTCTTTCCTTGTGGATTTGAAAAGTCTTCGTGAGAAGTTCAGAAAAGCTACATGGATTTGGAGTAGTTATCCTTGAGGAAGACGGTGATTAACCTCATCACGTTCCTGCGTCACTTTCCAACTATAAGAACCACAGGCTCGCTAATAAAGTAAAGTGCCATACTTTCCGCCCCACCAGCCCGTGCATACCTTCATGCCACGTGCAGAGAAATTACCTTTCATGAAATACTAATTGTTAAAAATCAAAGTAAGAAAGGTCACTCAAAGATAGCTACAAAATCTTATGTTTAAATCAAGAATTATATTGTCTTATACTTGCATAACAGAAGAGTATTGCCAGCCTTGTTCATAACAACAGGCATGTGAATCTTTAAGTGCTATCTAGTGGAGAGTATCCAGGAAGGAATGTAAGCACTCCATGGAGGAGGAAATGAAAACGCTACACAAAAACAAGACTTAAAAATTAATAAACTACCTAAGGGACGTAAGGCAATTGATTGCAGATAATTACAAGCTAAAAAAAGCTATTAAAGGAAATATTGAAATATATATAATCTGACTAATTTGACTAATTAAAATGTGCAAGTTGACTCGAATATCCGCACCAGGCTCATCCAAGTCTCATGACCATGCTTCTTTTTTTCAAGGGTGCAACTCGAATATAATTGCGTAGGGTAGTGGATCAACCCGACTTCAAGAGGTCCTAAACCAATGTTTGACCTGATCCAAATTCAAATCGAAGCTACCCAACCCAAATTCCTCTACACTCACCCAACCCCAACCCACCTAGGGTAACCGGACCCAAATTTGCTCAACCCTGGCAATTCCCAACCCGAAGCCAACCAGACCCGAACTCCATTTGGGTCAATCAGATCGGGTTTGCCCGTACTAAAGCTACAGCCCTACTCACTATAAATCTGTGGTCTCAGCAACATTATTTCTTCGAAAGCGATATGAAAGAAATGGATTCCAAGTAGATGCAAAAGCCACACGCAATCTGCATCCCATGTCCTGCCCAAGGCCATATCAGAGCCATGATGCACCTTGCTAAGCTACTCCACTCAAGAGGCTTCCACATCACCTTCGTCCACACCGAATTGAACTATCAACAACTCATCCGGACCGGCGCCATTGATCCAACAGTTGAGATTGAAGGGTTCTGTTTTAAGGCCATCCCTGATGGCCTACCACAGCCTGAGGATGCCGATGCAGCCCCAGACCCTGTGGAATCCACCAAGTCAATATGCAAACACGGTTTGGCTCCTCTAAGGGAACTTATAAGGAGAATCAATGGGGACACTCAAGGTGGCCCACCAGTGAGTTGCATGATGAGAGATGCATTCATGAGTGTTGCTCAGCCAATCGGAGACGAGTTTGGGATTCCTGATGTAGCATTTTGGCCCATAGCTGGTAGCAGTTTCATGGGATTCTTCCACATTGATGAGGTTTTACAACGAGGATTCTTCAAAGGTACCATTTTCATATCCCTATCTCTTTTGGGCTTGTTTGGGAACTTGAAAAGTAAAAAAGAAGAGTCACTTTTTCTTTCAAAGTTGTTTGTCAAAAGAAATAAAGAACTTGGAGGGGAAAAATAAATAAAATTTTATAACTTCGTATTATAAAAACGTATTCTTGAAAAATGTTTGAGGCCAGTGAGCGATCCTCCAGTCAAGAAAAACTTACCTTTTTGGAAATTATTTTGGGATTGTGGTTGGAATTTTAAAAAGCTTGTTAGAAGGTCACTCTCAGAATGTTTGGACGGCGAAACCTCTCTCAGGAATTCGAGCATACAACGAGACCAGTACGATCAAAATTCCAATTATTTTCCAAACTCCCAAACAGGATATTATTGTGATTTCCTCTACACAGGATATACACGATTTTTTCAGTCCGTGCCAGTAGAGTCATGTGTAAGTGATCCAGACCATTAGTTTGTTTTGCCCCACCGTGGATGGCCATGCCCCAAGTTCCCAGGACTGGAAGATCCTGCAACCATATGTTTACACTTTGAAGTTGCAGGATATATATTCTATTGCAGGATATAAATTGAAAGGATAGGACCCAACTTGTACAAATTGATCAAAACAAAGGCTAATCCATGCGATCTAAATGCCTGATCAAAACGTGAGTAGGGCTGCTCTTGGTCCAAGCTCTGGCTCTCTTGTCGGGCCGGGTCCAAGAGCGGGCTGATCCTGTCCTGTCATTCCTTCAAATATCCCCTCTCAGATGATCCTAGCCATCTGCATGGGGCCAAATCGGATGGTGTTGAAAATTTGGTTTTTAACAAAAAAAAATATTTTGAAATTTTTGTTTCGTCATAAAAATGATGTTGAAATTTTCAAATGAAAATTTGTGATTTTCTTAATTAGTCCCGTATTGAAAAAAAATGAAAGAAGTTTGTTCTTTATAAATGTGTAATATTCTTATTACTTAAGAGTATTGAGGTTCAGATGCTCGGATTATTTTCAGTGCCTATGCTTAGGCTTGGACGTAAACATTATGCCTATAGTGTTATTGTGCACTTTGCACTCAGTACATGCACATTCGAAACTGCATTTTTACAATAAAATGATCTGGACCATCAGGTGGGACCCACATGTACAATTTGTCAGGCCTTACAAAAGTTGAACGGAGCTTTGTAGAATACGGATCCTCTGTTTTAATCAAGCAGCAAAATTGTGGTTGTTGCACCGTGTGATTGTGTAATGCGTTGAATAATGCATCGCCGACTGAGACGGCGAATCATTATACAGCAAAAGAGGAAAAAAGCAAGGAAATCGTCTCACGCCTCTCTACCACGCATGCACGTGTGGTGGGATTATGTTGCATCATACTCTTGCACACACCTGATGTACACATGACATTCATATAGCTCAATCCATCCCTTAAAATTTGGGGCATGGGTCATGGGCAAAATGCTACAGTCACCGGATTATCCTGACCGATAGTGTTGGATTGTCTGTGCAAATAACAATGTTAAGCCGATGAGTCGTAATGCAACTATATAGGTTCATGGGAAGGTTACATACACTTGGCCCATTATATCAATTCCAATCCTTTTAATGTCAATAGTTTTATTTATGTTGCATTCTATTTTTTTAATAAATTTTTTTATTGTTTTGAAAAAATGATAAAACACTCATCTGTAACTTTGTTATCATACAATATAAAATTTACGTCAGATTAGTAAAAGCTCCTCACCTATCATATACCCAACATCAAAATTATATATATATATATATATATATATATATATATATATATATATATATCAAATGGCCCCATGAAATAAAATACAATAATAATAATAATGACTTCCTACGGCTCATATAAATCCACATGGAAATTCAGAGCTGCATGTGAGGAGAACTGGGAAGGTTGGGAAAACAAGAAACACCACTCAACGCCGAAGACCCATGACTCCAGCTACCACCAGCATTACAAAAAGCCATTACTTCCTCTCTAGCAGCCCAGCCCAAAATGTAGAACATCTACTAAGCCAGAGACAGAGTACCATAGTAGGATCCCCCTGACCCAGACTTAGGAACATGCAGCAATTTCCGAACATTTGCATTTTATTTTTATTTTTTAGCTAGCTTATATTGTATTTTGTTTCAAATTTTATATTAAAAATAAAATTTTAAATATTTTGATTTCTCTCCACATTTAAATTTTTTGTGCTTTTGAGTTGTGAATTGTGTCTCACATCGGATTTAATAAAGAAAAACATCTTATATATAAGATAGGATTTTTTCCTTGGAGCTTGAGCCCCATTCAGGGGGCACGTGAATTTGGTCCCGTGAGGGGCTATGCCAATAGCTCTAATTTATGTCATCGACTACACACACGCATGCCAAGCCGTGTCGAGCTGAGTCCACGTGCACGCGTAATAAGACTGGACGAGCGCGGGTGCGGGTGTACTCACGTGGGTGTGTGTGTATGGGTACTCGCAAGACTTTATTTGCGAGAGTATACTCACACTTGCACTTTTTCATTTTAAACTAAAGACATGTAACTATTTTGTTGGTCGTACCTATTTGGTTCTATTTCAGTTTCAAAAGTACAAAATCTTTCTGATCTTCTTAAAACTCTCTCCGTCTTCTAATTTCCAAGTTTTTATTGTTGAGTTCGTCGCTGAGTCAACTCAGCACTTTCGAGTTAAATTGCAAGTGGTTCGACCCAGCGTACAGTGAGTGCACTATTGGGACTGGGTCATAGTCGTTGTATCCTGGAGGTCAATTGCTTTGGAAACCTATTGCACTTGCGACGATGTCCAAGGGGAGCAAATTTGATTTTAATCTGAGTTACTCAGTCACACCTCGAATCAAATATATAAGTTTTCTATCTCAAATTTATTTATTTTTTTCCTTTTTGGTTCTTGACTTTAAATAGTTTATTTTATTCAACCAAATATTCCAACAGTTTATGCATTCCGTTTTCGTCTATTTTCTTCTATTTCACAACAACCATTCCCGTTACATTTCCAAATTCTCAGCCTGACTGTTTGATAATCTTAACGCCACTTTTTTTAAAATTATTACCCATAGAGACCAATTGTTCGGCGGATGGATATCTCGACACCCGCATCGACTGGATACCAGCAATGCCGGGCATCCGTCTTAAGGATCTTCCAACTTTCGTCAGAACGGCGGACCTCAACGATTTCTTCCTCGACTTCTCCAGACAGGCGGTTCAGACTTCATTGAAGGCTTCAGCAATCATTCTCAATACATTTGAAGAATTGGAGTATGAGATAATTGATGCCGCCAAGCATAAGTTTAAGCTGCAGCCACCTTATGCTATAGGTCCTTTATTCGCATTCTGTCATCAGATTCCAAACCCCAAATTGAATTCCATTAAATCGAATCTATGGAAAGAAGAGAGGGAATGTATAGAGTGGTTAGACAAGAGAGGTGATGCTACAGTCGTGTATGTGAATTTCGGTAGCGTTATGACTGTAACACCAGAACAGTTGAAAGAGTTCGCATGGGGGCTGGTGAATAGCAACCATCCATTCATCTGGGTCATCCGGCCCAATCTTGTATCGGGGGGATCAGCTATTTTGGAGCCAGAGTTCCTGGAGGAAACAAAAGGAAGGGGTTTGATTGCGAGTTGGTGTGCACAGAAGCAAGTGCTGGATCATCCTTCAGTGGGTGGGTTTCTAACACACAATGGATGGAATTCGACGTTGGAGAGCATTCATAGCGGTGTTCCGATGCTGTGTTGGCCTTTCTTTGGGGATCAACAGATGAATTGTCGCTTCGCGTGCACCGTTTGGGGGAATGGAATGGAGATTGATGGTGATGTGAAGAGAGAGAAAGTAGAGGGTGCCATTAAGGAATTGATGGGAGGAGAGAAAGGGAAGGAGATGAGAAAGAATGCAATGAAATGGAAGGAGAAAGCTAGAAAAGCTGTTGAAGTTGGAGGGTCTTCTTACATTAGCTTTGATAGATTGGTGAATGATTTGTTGGTTATGAAACGTTAGCTATTTGATATTTTCTTTTTTCTTTTTCTCTTTCTTTTTTTTTCAATGGCCTGTTTAACATGTGTGGCCCACCTTTTAGAACCACGATCTACGTTGAATAAAGTCACGTGCTAAGAAACATCATTTGGGCTGCGTTTTTCTGTGCTTGTTATATGAGCTGTGCTGCTAGTGGTTGGTGGTTGGGGAGGCTGCCTCTCTACCTCACCTGATGAACGGGCAAGTCTGATTTTTGTGCATGCGGACGTTAATGGTAGAGTCCACCTGGTGAACGGTTTGTAACATACCGCTCGCTTGCGTCCGAGTTGAATTTCAGGCCCGTCCTGAACAATCACATGCTGGGCATGTGACTGAATTTCAGGCCTTGATGATGAGCTTGATAATGTATTGGGCCCAAAAGTAAGTAGCTTGGGCTTTTCTGGGCCTGGAACGAATTCAACCATTCCTTTACATCCTATCATCAAGGTTTGTCCATGCTACTATGCGAGACATGGACCCACCTACCAATGCTCATCGATAAAGCCCAGTTTATAGAAGAACAAAAATCCTCTACACCACCTGCTGTAAGCGAGTGTCAATACCCTAGCTGTGTGGAACCCACCATGTTGTGTGGGTGTCATCCAATCCATCCATCAAGTGCATCACTCTATATTACGCCATGGAGCCAAAATTCTGATTGATCCACTACTCAGGTGCGCCACACCACAGGGAACAATAGGGGTTGTGAGGCTAACCTTTAAGTTTTGATGACCTAACCCAAATAGATCTCCTTCCCAGCTATGATGGTTCCTGCATTGAATAGATTTTTAGGAAAACCTTCAAACGGTTGGCTAAAACTTGCAAAGCCACAAATGGGATGGCTGAGATTGAGTGGTCAAAAATTATTATTTCTTGAAAACCAAACATAAGGGGCTGTTGGAAATTGGCTAATTAAGTTTCATAGCCTGTGAGTTATGCCGAGGCTTGATCAATCAAGAGTTCCTCCTTTCCTTTAAATGCCGAAACCCTAAAACATTCCTTAGGAAGGAATGGTATTGGTACGGCTGTGTTGGTAGGGCTGTCAGTGGCCCGGGCCTGAGGTAGGTCGCGGCCCATATTTTGGGCTGTTTTGTGCCGGGCCTAATCGGAATTCTAATTTTTCAGGCCGGCCCATTGACACCCATATGTGTTGTGGTGGGCCTGGAATCATGTACACGCCTATTTTAAGTAGTGGGTAAACATGCATAAGCATGTGGGACCCATCATGCTTTATATATAAAATCCACCCATCTATCAGCTTCTGTGATATTATTTCCTGATTCCAAAACCAACTAGATCCATAGCTCAGATGGGCCATATAACATAGAGTAATGGAGATGGGATGCCAACCGTAGTTGTGTGTTGGGCTCCCATGGTGTGTAACTTTATCAAACCCGTTAATCAGGTCTTATTCATCATGATAAAGACAAAATTACAACAATAAGCTTGAAAATTAAGTCAGGCTGGCTACACCTTTTGAACTTAGCAGTTTTGGTAGCAATTTTACGTATGACTGTGTAACTAAATGAGCTCTTTGTTAGTGCTCGATTTGCGTTCCCGTCATGTGACAAGAGGCGCAAATCGAGCACTAACAGGTTTTTAGCATACCCAGTGGGATTGTAACGCCCAGTTTAGGTGTCTGTATTATGGTAACCATTGAACTCAAAAATCTTGATCATTCAAAGCACCATTAGGCCACACCATAGGAAACAGTTGAGATGTAATGCTTACAATAGCTTTGTGTAGGGCCCACCTTGGTGTTTACATGCCATCCAATCTATTCATATGACGTGAATTGTCATATCAGATTAATAAAGAACTATAAAAAAAAATTTTTTTTTTAAAAAACACTATTTCATGACTTATGTAGGCCATATTACAAGAATTTAGAAGTTTTCATTTTTATAATTTTCCACGGCGCGGTCCACTTAAGTGTTGAATCAACTTGAATTTTAGTATCAAAGCCAAATAAGATGCGGTCTACCTGATGGACTGTAGATTTTACAGACGTTAAATTCATTACAATGCACTGATCAAAGCAACCCAAGCTCAAGAGCTTTCCACCAGTGTGTTCCCTGCCAAAACACTTGCGTGGCTAGCTAGGCAGACCCGTGCATGCATAACTTTCACGTGGCGCCCATCCATGAAGGACCCCCACCTGTGTTTGGATCGGGCACAAAATTCAGGCTGATCCAACGCTCAGGTAGGCCACACCATGGGAATGAGTTGAGGTAGGAAGTCCCACAATTAAAATTGTTTACAGTGCGTGCGATCCATCATAGTTTTAATATTCCACCCAATCCACTCATTTAATGTGCTACACAAGGATTAATGGATTCTTTTAAAAAATAATAAAAATAAGGACATCCCAAGAGTCATGTGAATTTAGAAGTTTTAAGCATGATTTTACATTTCGCCATATGATGTGGCCCACCTAATATTTTATTCGACTGATAGTTAGGAACATGGTGTTATGCTGTGCCTGGTGGATGGGGTGGATCTGATGCATGCTTGTCCCATTGGCACTCCGTACGAGTCATGAGATCAACCAATGCAGATTGCGCGGTCACCATGCCCCCATGGCTACCCAAATGACTATTTGTGACGTGACAGGATTTATTGTGCCATGTGCTGCGGTCGGACATGGGACCCATCTCCTGCTGCTAGTTTGACCTGAGTGCCATGCAAGACAAAAATTCATGGGATCTGAGAGTGTAGGACAAAAATGCATCAGTGGATCTTTCTGATTGTTTTTTACTCCTCTAATTGTGATCTTGGGAAAGTGATGGATAGAATGGTTTGTAACCGGCATCCTTGTGGGCCCCACATAGTTGCCTACCCGGCGACTTCCTGTGGCAAAGAGGCACCGGCAAGTCACGTCCGTGACTGTAGGATACATTTGCAAGCAAGCTGTCCACGTGAGGGAGGGAGAGTGAGTACGCTGAGGAAATCTACCGAGTGTATGTCTTCGCCAACTCCATCTATTTATAATCAAATAGTTGAGGTACAAATATGTCGTGTGCGAGAATCAATATATGGGCTCAATCCAAATTCATCAACTTTGATTCCAAACTTAAGAATAAGTAAATAGGTCTAATATGAATATATATGATCAGATTATTAGAAGACAGGTTACTTACTCAGCCACTAACAGATGTTTATAATGATCTGGCTGTTGAGATGTGGAGCTACATCTGAACTGCCACTCGATCAGTCGAGTGACCTGCTCGACCGGTCGAGTGGCCCGCTCAACCAGTCGTAGAATGGCTCGACTCGTTTTCCAGCGAGTTGGGATTTTGAATTTTCAAGGTTCTTGAGCAATCGTGGGATGTGCTCGACCAGTCGAGGGTGCCGCTCGACCGGTTGAAAACTCAGTATGACCAGTCGAGCTTATGCAGATTTAAGTCCAGATTTGATACGGACTGCAGAAATTTCAGTCAATTTTTGCAAAAGTGCGAACGGGGAGTTGCCTAAACTATATGTGTCCCCATGGCCTTCCTAGGGTATGGGAAAGCTTTTCTAGGTGATGGGAAATAATTCTAAGGTATGGGCAAAACGTTTTCTCTATACTTCTAAGGAAGAGGTTAGTATATTGTCTTATTATCTTCATTTTTCTTCATAGTAGAAGTTTGCATCCATGGTTTTTTACCCTTGTTGGAGTTTTTTCACGTATATTTTGTCTTGTGGTTTGTTTGGAATGCTTTAATTATATTTTTACTTTATATTTCTTCTTGTTTATCGTTTGTGGGTAAGACCGGAGATTGGATCTCGATTCCCTGCGTGTTGGCGTGTTGCGCAACAACTAGTATCAGAGCTTAGTTGGTTTAGTTCTATTGGGAGCAATGACGAAAGAAGGGAAGACTAGAATTAAGAAGTTTGATGATTCAAACTTTGCCTTCTAGAAGATACAAATAGAGAATTATCTGTATAAGAAGAACCTCTATATTCTTATAGGAGGAAAAGAGAAGAAACCAAAAAGGATGACAGATGATGAATTGTTTTTATTAGATCAGAAGACTTTAGAAACGATTCAACTCTCTTTGTCTAAGAGCGTTGCCTTCAATATATTTAAGATGAAAACTACAAAAGAATTAATGGAAGCCATAACCACCATGTATGAAAAGCCATCAGCATCCAACAAGGTTCATCTTATGAAACAACTATTCAATATGAAGATGTCAGATGGTGGGAGTGTGGCTGAACATCTAAACGAGTTCAATACAGTCACGAGCCAATTGGAATCCGTTGGTATTATTTTTGAGGATGAGGTCAGGGTATTATTGATCTTATCCAATCTGCCAGACAATTGGGATGGTTTGGTGATTGCTGTGAGCAATTCTTCAAGGTCGAAAAAGCTGAAATTTAATGATGTGGTTGGTCTAATTCTCAGCGAAGAATCTAGAAGAAAAGCATTAGGAGTTTTAAGAGATTCAGGGAATGCTCTAAACATTAAAGGAAGAGAGGAAGATCGTTGAACAAAGGAGGTAATAAATACGGACGTTCTAAATCGAGCAAGAAGTCTAAGGGACCGAAAGATAAAGACGGGTTTGACATTACGGTAAGAAAAGGCATATGAAACATGATTACAGGGCGCTCAAGAAATAAGAAGAAAGTTCTCAAGGTGGGAAGGATTCAGTGAATCTATCTGAGGAAAGTGACACAGAGGCGTTGATCTTGTCTCTTAATGCGAGAAATGAGTCTTGGGTTATAAACTCGGGTGTTTCATTTCATGCCACTTCATGTAAGAAATTTCTGCATAATTATGTATCAGGTGTTCACACCCTAAGTGCAGGGTTATAATGTAGTAATAAACTCGATAAGACCGAGGCCGAATCCCAAGGGATTGGAACTTGTACGTAATCTGAAATTAAGCAGAATTAGAACTAGAATAAGATGAAATCTAAATCGAATATTTTTAAGAGAATAATGGTGAATAATCAACTAAAATCTAAATAATTCAGGGGTAGGAAATTAGGGATTCAGATGATCCACTTGTAGAGATCAGGGAGATCTTACACCCACTTTAAGAATCATAGAAATTAAATTAAACTTATTTAATATAATTTTCAAGAGATGAAAGGTATATGAATTAGAATGAATTTCATCACCAAACCATGCCCAGGAGACAAAGAAAACAATAGAATTAAACTAATTATCAACCAATCACATGTATGAAGGTTATGAAGGGTACCGTCATCCGACCATGCCCAGGAGACGATGGTAAATAACAGGGCTCCTTGACGTTATAAACATAAAAGAAAAAGAACATGCTCAAAGTCATTGCAGACCCATTGTAATTTCAGTCACAACAGACCATTAAAGACTAAAAACATTCCATTAAACTAACATAAACATTAGTTCAGTTCATAAATTAAATTAAAGTCATAAAATCCTCCCTTTTACACTACAAGCTTCACCTCTTAACCCTAGCTAAGAGGTCTAGCTTAGCATGGTCATGCTAAGACCAGGAAAAATATGAAAAGAAAGAAATAAACAAAAAAAAAAAAAAAAAAAACCAAAAAGAAAAAAGGAACGAAAAAAACTCCGGCTTCCAAATTCGCTTCCACGTCCCAACTTTTGGTCTGATCCCCTTCTCTCTCTTTCTCTCTCCCTTTTATCACGTCAGCAAGGTCGATGGAGAGCTACTATGTCGTTCCCACCGTCCTGTTTTATGCAGCTACACAGTTACGCAGACTGTCTGCAAAACGCCATGCAAACTACCTTGCTTTCCTTCCAAAAAACAAACGTCCCTTAGGACAATTTTTGACAACCTACACGATGGACAGTTTAGATTTATCGGACGGACCGTGATAGTGGCCCACCTGGTTCGACTGCAGCCTCTGCTGTGTAACAGAGCTCGCACAGGTGATTGTTGTGACGTTAGCGGGGCCCATAATCGGTGATGTACAAGAAATCCACTCCGTTCACTGAGATCAACACGAAAAACAGGACGAGAATGGATGATTTGGAATTGGATTAGGTGTGGTTCACCGTTTGATCCACTTCACCGTCAATCTTCCGTTCAAACGGCTAGATTTCGCTCCTCGTGATCTTTTAGAATTCTGCCACCTAGGCAGTGTTAAGGAGATCCATGGAGATCTGATGGACAGTCTGAATCGGACTTTCAGAGCATGATGGTGGTCCACAAAGAGCTGTCCGCAAGCTCTATTTGAGCGTCAGCGGCCAAGACAAAGAAGGAATTTAAATTCCTTCTGAATTTTCAGTCAGCCGCCTGCTGACTGCCTTTGTTAGTCTAGTACACTGCAAGTGCATAGCTAGTGTGCACTCCCTTTCACGTAAATGGATCCCACCTTGTGCATGTAAGAAATCCGCTCCGTCCATCTCTTTCCTCACAATATTTAAACAGTTGGGACCAAAACTGGAGCATATCCAGATATCAGGTGGGCCCCAAATCAAAGTTCTATCGGCTGATCTGTCCGTTGGGCCATTTCTAGAGGGATCCAATAGATGAAAATTGACGTGTACAGTTAATGTATGGTCCTTAGGCCATGCATGAAGTTTCGAGACGAATGGATGGTGGAAACCCTGTGATCTTGTATTCTGGTTGACTTTCAGGCCACTTGAGCTTCAGTTTCTTGATTTTCTTGGATTTCTGGCATCGATTTTGGTCCCCTAGAGTATGTCCCTTACCTTAGTGTCCTCAGAGAGTCAAATCTATGCTTTAAGCTCCCTTTTTCAGTCTATGCTCGTAATTACACTTTGCATCATAAACACGATCAAAGCGGGCCATTAAACGGTATCATGTTCGTAAATTCAGGCAATAACTGCGGTCTAATATGAAATATTTGACCCTCAATACAACCCCCAACCAGCCTCTTTCTAGTCTCGAGCAAGGTATGCAAAAAATAAGTTGAGAAATACAGGACAATTTCTATAAACTCAAGTGCTTTTTTTTTTTTTGAAAAATGATTCAGATATGAAAAATCTAAGAATCATGAATGTTGGGAATTAGTTTCTCCTGGACTTAGGCACATAGTAAATTCATAGTCAAGTTCAAGTGTTAATCCATCAATTTAAACAAATCTAAATATTGAGTTCCATGGGTGTATGGTGTAATCTCGGCTTATCATCATTAAAATTCACTTCTCTAATTCAGGATATCATTGGTAATCAAGAAGAAAATTCATGACAACCAAAACCTAACCCAAAAATTGCCTCACAAATCAGTTTTTTCATTATTCCAACTTTTGATTTTTCCATTAAAAGTAACGCCAAGAAGAGGAATCAAATCCTCACCCGTAGGGAACAAACCTCTGATGAAGACCTTACACCCAAACCTTTTTCACATGTTATCCATACGGAATCAAATCCTCACCTATAGGGAGCAAACCTATGGTGAAAATTATTCACCCAACTCTTTCCAAAGGTTTTTTTTTTTTTTTTCTTTAATTGATCATAATGAGCAAATTTTTCAGGCTGGTTCCTTTCATGCTTAGTGATTATCAAATTAATCATTCAATATCGAACTGAAACCTTAATATGTAAGCGAGCTGTAATATATGAAATCATGAATCAATCAATGTTTACAACATCTAATTTTGGATTAGCAATTCAAACTTAACTGTGAAATCTAACAGATACTGAATCCAAGAGTCATAAATTACTAACATCACGTATCTTGAAATTTTAAATCTAAGATGGTCGTCAAAATCACTTTGAATTCACAAGAATTCCCAGAAAATTTTAAAAATTTTTACAATTTTTGCTCAAGACCAAGAAAACACTGATTAGGTAACCTAATCTCTCACCCCTAACCTAAAATCTATATCGTCCTCAATGTAAAAGAAATGAGCATGCAATGCACATGAGACAATGAAAGTAAATGAGAAGTGATGGGAAGATTGTACCTGAATAAAGAATCGAGAGAGTTTCCAAAAATATCTACATAAGAGTGAGTCAGCACAAGAGAGAAACCAACAGAAGTAAAATAAAAAAATAACAAAAATAAAATCCTACCTATACCACTTTCGCAGGTGCTCTCGATTGCATTGTAACGCCCTGACTTTTCAGGACCCGAGTATATGACCCGTTTGCCAAAAACCCGAGTGTTAACCCTAAAGGATGATCAAATTCGAATATACATTTTTTTTTCTTTATCAGAGTAAGAATTTGAGCGTACAATGGACAAATCAACATAAAAGAAAATTTTCATTTCATTTAGAATATACAAGTGGTTGCCCATAATGACTTATACAAACCAATGTCTCCACAATAACAAATACAAGATTATACATATGAGAAATTTAAAAGCATATGAAATGCAAACTAAAGCCGCAAAATCACGCAGCTTCCTTGATAGGTACAATCACATGTCCTTGACCACTATAACAGCTCATCATCAGTCTGAACCTGCATATCACTTAAGCCACCTGTGCTACCTGTACGGTTATATTTTTGATGAATGAGTGGTCAAATCAGTGTGAATTCCCCTCAAGATTACACACTGCCGCATTAGGTAAGAAATAATATGAAACATCTAGACAACCAAAACATAGTGAATGCAGTCTTATTAAGTACATGGATGTATGGAATGCGTTCACGCCCCGGGGATGCTCATCCGTGCGGACAGGGTCGTGCGCCCATGCAAATGCGCAATCAACGCCTTGAGATCAACCATGCGGAATGCGAATCACGACCTGGAAAAAACATCCAGTAGGACAGAGGCGAGTCGTCAGTGAAAGCAGACTAAGTGCGGTGTAACGACTGCCCATCGTACGAGGCTAGTCATCAACGAAATCATACTAAGTACAGCGTAATGACAGCATAGCGATAGACGCTGGTCTGTGCCATGTATACATGATTAGCCAAGCCATTATTGGTCCGATTACAATCAACCAGTTTTAAATAAGCTCAAGGTCACTACGGGGAGCGTATAACCCAGCGTAGGCCGACAGCTCGAGCATAGGTCCCATACCACCATCCCTGGCTCATGAGACTACCATCTTAGGATGTTTAATGGAAACCCGTCGTCTAGTAGCCAATCATATTACAATACATGGGGCTTACCATCACATGGTTGCACGATATAAAACATCAATCCCATATAGGAAAAATATCAAAACGAAACCATGTAAGCCGAGTATCAAAATATGCCACATAGGGCGAATATTAAAACTATACGGTAAAAATCATCATTTAAAACCATTGAACATAACAACCCTTGACAGTATGCCCACATCAATGATCCGTCTACACCACCAATCAATAACCATTATGTCAAAGGTTCATTTTAATCACAACCAGTCGGGTTACATCCTAAGTATGGGTGTACATGTATAGGTGGGGGTTTCCCACCAATGTACCAGTTTAAAGTCCATAAGCAATACCCAAATAATCCACAAGCATAAACAAATATACAGGATGAACATTAAGTAGGCAATATAGTAATTCAATTTTCACCAGCTAACACATGTGTTTATAAAGGGAGATATCAATTTAAATAAAAACTATAACTTAGGCTAATGAGAAGATGAAAAGCTCAAGGGGAAGAATCATCACCTTATGTCTTGAACTGCCTACGTCATTGCTAGGAGGTGCGTGTGCCCTTAAAATCGAATCCTACCATGAATCAAGATGTACCATTAGATCCAAGTTCTACATACTATCTAGGGTTATCCTCTGGGGTTTTAGTGTAGAATTTGGAGTTTTCATCCTAGGGTTTAGTCTTAAAATTAGATTCTAGAATTTGATCATGGAACTTGGACTCTAATTAGTGCGACCATGAATGATATTGTTAATGAGAGTAATAATTGAGTAAAATTAATAAATAAATTCGTCATTAATTTTAGAAATATTACAAAACCCACGAGTAATGATACTAATAGTGACTTATAATAGTAATAACATAGCAAAGGAACCTGTAGTGATGTCATAGAGAATAACTTATCAATTATGATCATAATTTATGGTTTAGGTTACTTAGATTCAGGGTTTTATCCACTACTCTAACCTTAGGCTTTAGAGTTTTCAAATTGAATTCTTATAATTCATTTAAAATAATACTAGTAGGGGAGTAATGATAACTAACAATTATGGGATAGTACTATCAATACTAATTTAAAATGAATGATCTACTAATCATGATGCTAATTGTTAATATCCATAATCGCTAATTCTGGCAATTCAACCTACCAATGGTTAACCACAACTAGGTGGGCATATAGGGATTTACTCAACTCATGAATTTGGGCTCAAACCCATGCAAATTGGGCCCAACTGAGGCTAGGCCTAGTCCAGGCCCACTGTGCAGTTTTGGCTTGATTTTTGACCCTTCACATGGCCCGAATCAGGAGGCCAATTTGTATTAACCGTGGCCCTATTCAGCCCAACTCCTGGTCCAGCAAAAGGGCCGCTTTCAGACCATTTCCCAGGGTAGATTGATGGCTGGATCTCAGCTAATGGATGGTCTGAAGATAGGCCCAACCTTTGTGCATCTATTGGCCCATTTTATAGCCAAACAGGGTCTAGTTAAGAAGATCAAATGGCCCTGTTAACCATGGTGTGGCCCACTGTAAAATAGTTACCTAGGCATGGGTGAATAGGCGGCTGCCAGGAGGCCCACATGGTGTGTGTGGTGCAGCACAGCTCGGGTTGAACTCACCCTCTTTCTTTGCTTCTCTCTCTCTCTCTCTCTCTCTCTCTTTTCTTCCCTCTTTCCTTCTTCATTTTTTTCCTTTCTTTCTAGCATGTCCGGTGAGATTGCTGGACCAAGACCCGACCAGTACTCGCAGTAGCGAGTTGACGACTCGCCCAGCTTCACCACAGCTGCACACCCCCTTCTCTTTCTCTCTTCTTCTCTTTCATTCCTGTTTCCTTTCTCTCAGACCCATCCAGCAAGGTCTAGATCGAGTTGGCTTAGACGTGCAACTCACCAGCGGCCAATGCAAGGCCCATCAAATGGACGTTCGGCCCAACTCGACCAGCTCGCCCTGAACTCGGACAGATTTCTAGGTGTGGTAGTGCGGTGCAACAAATGCACATCGGCATTTCCTTCTTCTTTCTTTCTTTTTCTGTTTTCTTTCTTCTTCCTCTTCCCTTCCTTTCCTGCCTGCGTCACCCAGAATGCAGCCAGCAGTGCTTCCGTGACCAATATTGTCGAGGAAGACGATGGGGCACTAATGGCGTCTTTTAGATGGTGATGCTTTTCTTCGATCCGACTTCTATGGATGTTCTAGACAGACCCTATGAAGCTTCTGAATGCGTTGGAACGGAGGTTAGAGAAGCTTTGTGCGGTGGGTTTTGGTTGAGAAGGAAACGGCTAGGAGAGTTAATTTTTGGTTGCTGGTTTTTCTACCCAACCCTAGCCTTTGCAAATAGTGTGTATGTTGAGGGTCAAACAGTGCATATTAGACCTCAAATATTGTCCGGATTTACAAGCATAATAGTGCTTAACGGCTGATTCAATCGTGTTTATGTTGCAGGTTGATTTTACAAGCTTGGATGGAAAAAGGATGTTAAAAGTTGAGATTTAACGATCTGATGACACCAAAGGCAAGGGACAGACTTCAGAGGACCAAAATTGATGGATATACACGGTCAGAAATCTGAGAAAACTAAGAAACTGAAGCTCAAGTGGCTTGAAACGCATCCAGAATGCAAGATCACATAGTTCCCGACATCTGATCGGTTCGAAACTTCATACATGAGATGAGGGCCATAAATTAATCGTACATATTAAATTTAAGCCATTGAAGATCTTGAGAAGTGGGCCAATGGACAGATCAGCCCATTAATCTTCAATTTGGGGCCCACCTGATGTCTGAAACTGCCTCAATTTTAGTCCCAATGGCTTAAAGAATATGAGAAAAAGGATGGACGGTGCAGATTTTCGATAAGTATTATAGTAGGCCCTGCATATGGTGCATGTACATCATATACATTGTATGTACCTTGAGCACCAGACCGCTTTCAAAATTTAAACAGAGCCTGCCCCGCGCATGAACGGCACTTGCCGTTTTCAGCTGCGTAACGAACGGCCGTTGGCCGTTTTTGCGGACGATTGTGGGCCCTACCTATTGACCATACAGAAAATCTGACCCGTTCACCATGTAGAGGGGCTCGAATACTACAAAAATATGCTGACCTTTTGTACCCATGCGTACACACTGTGCGATACAGGGGCCACAAAAGAGCTGTCCGGTAGCGTTCAAATCTTATCTTTTAGTTATTTCTTCTCTAGGCCACGTTAATGGACGTTCAAAACTATCCATTCTTGACTGAAATTTCGTTCTGAATCCAATGGACAGGGTGAATTTTCCAGAAAATACTTCTGTGGGGCCCACCGATTACAACAGTGAAATGGTACGAAAGATTTCGCACATCCGCGAAAACTGACTTTTCCAAGCGGTTTTGGGCCACCATCTTTGATCATATGGCAGATCTGAACCGTCTATCATGTAGAGAACCCAAGAAAGTACTAAGGGACGGTGTTTATTTGAAATTTGAGCTAGAAAAGTGGCGTGTTTCGAGGCACCAAACTTGGCTGCGAAAAAGCTTTCACTAGGCATGCATAGCTTTCCAAATCCGATTCAAATCCGATTTTCACCACTCCAGTAGCTATACAAGGAGGTTTTGGACGTGGGGAGCATTCATTCAGGTCTAGGAAGGAAGAAAAAGAGAGACGTGGAGGCTCGGGCAGGGACTTGAAGCAGACGTGAGGGAGAGAGTATTTTCTTTTCTTTTATTTTATTATGAGATTTAACCCATTCATGGCGGGCTGAATCTCTTAGCTAGGGCTAAGAGGTGAAGCTTGTAGTGAGATGGGAGATTTGATTTTATTTTAATTTTAATGCATGAATTGACGTTGATTTTAGTTAATTATTATGGAAATGTTTTAGGTTTTTAATGGTCTGTTGTGACTGAAATTACAATGGGTCTGCAATGGCTTTGAATATTTCCGTTCTCTTTAATGTTTATGATGCCAGGAAGCCCTATTGTTCACCATAGTCTCCTGGGCATGGTTGGATGGCAGTACCCTTCCTAACTTGCATACATGTGATTGGGTGGTAATTAGTTTGATTCTGTTGTTTGTCATAGTCTTTGGGCATGGTTTGGTGATGGAATCCATTCTAATTCATACACCTTTTATCTCTTTGAAAATTAGATCAACGGCAGTTCAGCAATTTTTATAATTTTTTTTATGCAAGCATAAGTTCTCCCTGATCTCTACAAGTGGATCCTCTGAATCCCTAGTTTCCTATCTCTGATTTGTTTCCTAAGTTTTAGATTAATTATTCTACAAGTATTCCACCATTGCTAATTGATTTAAAATTCATCTTAGCCTAGTTCTAGTTCTAGTTAGTTTTAGATAACGTACAAGTTTCAGTCCCTTGGGATTCGACCTCGGTCTTACCGAGTTATTACTACATCACAACCCTGCACTTGGGGAGTGAACAAGTTTTTGGCGCCGTTGCCGGGGACTGTCAGATACGTTTTTCTGAAATTAATTAGTTTTAGGATTAGTTTAAGATTAAGTTTATATTTTCTTAATTTTTAGAAATTAACTTGTCTTTCTTGTTTTATAGGCTTCTAAGATAGTTTCTAAATTAGTAAATTCTATCTTAAATTCTTCCTTTCTATTCTAGATTTAGATTAAGATTTATTTCTTCTTTTTAGTGAGATTCTAATTCTAATTCTTTTTAGGTTCCTAACCTTGTTTCTGTTTTAGAATTTTTTTCATAAGGCTTTTTTTGTTGTTTAGGAACCAACCCAATTTTTCTCTTTTGTAGGAAACTTCTAATTTAGTAAGCTCTTTCTAATTTTTTCTTTTTTTCCTTTCTTTAGAAATTTTTTTACTTTTAATTAGAACTTTCTATTCTTAGAAACTAACTTATTTTCTTTTGTTTTGCAGATTCTTAACCTAGGACTCCAACTTTGGTAACTTCTTTCCATCTTTTCCTTTTATTTTCTAGATTTCTACTTCTTCCTTTCTCTTAGGTTTAATTTAGAATTTAAGGGCACGCGACAACACTCGACGTCTCGTGACTGAAGGAGGATTAGTTGAGGGGTTGACTGTCCATCGCAGGACTAGACACCACTTGAATTCTCTTGAGTTAGAGGACGTTATGGCTGAAAATCAACCTCAAGCACTACCCCAACCAAGGGTTGAGGAAGTACATGATGAGAATGAGGTGCATCAGGCACCCCCGCCTCGTACTTTATGAGATTATTTACAACCGGCGGGGGTGAGTACGCCCTCATGCATGATTTTTCCTGAGAATACAGGACATATGGACATCAAGCCAGAGGTTATCCAACTCCTTCCTAAGTTCCATGGGCTTGAGTCTGAAGATCCATACTTGCATCTGAAAGAGTTCGATGAAATCATAGGCACCTTATACTTTCCTAATGTATCTGAGGATACTATTAGGCTGAAACTCTTTCCATTTTCCTTGAAAGAAAAAGCCAAGACGTGGTTACATTCATTGCGTCCTAGGTCCATTGGCACATGGAATGATTTGCAGAGGGAATTTATAAAGAGATTTTTCCCACATCATAAGACAATTACGCTTAGGAGAGCAATCATGAACTTTGTCCAAAAGGAAGATGAAACATTCTTCCAATGTTGGGAAAGGTTCAAGGATCTGGTTAATGCATGCCCACAACATGGCTTTGAAATATGGCGCATTACAAATTTTTTCTATGATGGGCTAACATCTTCCATGCGCCAAATGGTCGAGACAATGTGTAACGGAGAATTCATCAATAAAAATGTCGACGAGGTATGGGATTACCTCGATAGTCTCGCTGAAAAAACACAATCATGGGACTATTACCCAAGGACGAACACTACGTCTAGGCCAACTCATTCAAAGGAAAAAGGAGGAATATATCTCCTGAAAGAGGATAATGATCTTAACGCTAAGGTGGTCAATCTCACCAAAAAATTTGAGGCCATGGAAGGAAGGAAGGAAAAGGTTAATGAAAGTGTTTGCGGCATCTGTGATTGCAACATTCATACTACTGAAAATTGTCCTTTAATACCTGCCTTTCGAGAAATATTGAATGAACAATCTAATGCCGTAAATAACTATCAAAGACCTTTCAATGGACCACCCTCTAATACGTACAATTCTGGCGGGAAAAATCATCCGAATTTTAGTTGGAGGAACGGACAAACTGCTACCCCTCAAGGTTTCTTCAATCAACATCCAAATCAGGAGAAACCTTAAGAAGAATCGGTTCAAATTTCCATACAAGAGCTGGCTCGGACCATGCAAGGAATTTCAGATTTTATGCAAAAAATAGATTCACGTATGACGGCTATGGAAAAAGGGATGCTTCCTGCACAACCAATCCCTAATCCGAAACCGCAATACGAGATAGGTGATCCCAGCTCTTCAAATCAAATGGGACACGCTAAATCCATCACCACTCTTAGGAGTGGGAAGGTTATTGATAAAACCCTTCCGGTGAGGCCTGAAAAGCCTCAAGAAACAGAAGAGGATAACAATGATGGATCTAGTGGCGCCCCACAAAAATTTGAACAGGAACCTCTAGAAAAGCCAGTTGCTCCGTTTCCCCAACGATTGGTTGAACCAAAACGTCTATCTAACTCTCAGGATATCCTAGAGGTGTTGAAACAAGTGAAAGTCAACATTTCTCTTCTTGACGTTGTAAAACAGATACCTTCATATGCTAAATTTCTAAAGGAGTTATGCACTACCAAACGACGAAAAAGTGTTCAAAAGAAGATCTCCTTGACTGAAAAAGTAAGTGTCATCCTGAAACAAGATGTGCCGCAAAAATTCAAAGATTTCGTTTGCCCAACCATATCATGTGTGATCGGGAACTATCGAATTGATCACGCACTTCTTGACTTAGGAGTAAGCGTCAATCTGATTCCTTACTCGGTATACCAACGGTTAGGTTTAGGTGAATTAAAACCCACTCGAACCACACTATAACTTGCTGATCGTTCTGTTCGTGTACCAAGAGGGATCATCGAGGATGTGTTGGTCCAGGTTGATAGATTCTACTACCCTGTTGATTTTATCATCTTGGACACCGAACCCATCAATTACACGAGCACTCAGATTCCCGTCATTCTTGGTCGCCCATTCCTGTCCACTTCAAATGCAATTATCAATTGCAGGAATGGTGTCATGACTATGTCCTTTAGAAATTTGACATTGGAATCGAATATCTTTTTCAATAACGGCAGCAACTCAGAGGATGATGACGATTTTCACGATGTTAACATGATTGATTCTTTTGTGGAAGATAGAACACCTCTCACCTTATCCTCTGATCCTCTAGAGACGTGCCTGGCCTACTCCCATGATCTTGATGATGATATAATTAGGGAGACGTGTGCCATGCTTGATACTGCACCGGTACTTGAAGTTAACCGGTGGAGGCCACAAATTGAAGAATTGCCCCAAACTGATGTAGTGCCTCTACCGTCTAACCTCAAGCCACCGAAGCTTGACCTAAAACCTTTGCCCTCTGATTTAAAATATGTCTATTTAGGTCAAGATGAGACACCTGGAGAAAGAACAAGAGAGTATGCTGATATCTACTCTCATTGAGCATAAGGGAGCCCTTGGATGGATGATAGCGGACCTCAAGGGAATTAACCCATCGATTTGTACTCACCATATATATCTTGAGGACAATGCAAAGGCTGTTCAGCAATCACAATGTAGATTAAATCCAAACATGAAGGAAGTGGTTAAGGCCGAGGTTCTCAAACTATTGGATGTGGGGATCATATACCCCATATCCGATAGTCAATGGGTGAGTCCAACTCAGGTAGTTCCTAAGAAGTCCGGGATCACCATCGTAGCCAATGCCAATAATGAACTCGTGCCGACCAGAGTTACCACTGGTTGGAGAATGTGCATTGACTACAGAAAGCTGAATACCGTCACAAGGAAAGACCACTTTCCTTTGCCCTTCATTGATCAAATCCTGGAAAGGCTAGCTGGTCATTCCTATTATTGTTTCCTTGACGGGTATTCAGGTTATAATCAGATTGAAATCGCCCCTGAAGATCAGGAAAAGACCACATTTACATGTCCCTATGGCACCTTTGCTTACAGAAGGATGCCATTCGGGTTATGTAATGCCCCTGCCACCTTTCAGCGATGCATGACGAGTATTTTTTCTGACATGGTGGGGAAATATCTAGAGGTCTTCATGGACGATTTCTCTGTTTTTGGTTCATCTTTCAGCGAATGCTTAGCAAGTCTTAAATGTGTGCTGAAAAGATGTGAAGAAAAGAATTTGATAACTGGGAGAAGTGCCATTTTATGGTTCAAAAGGGAATTGTCCTTGGGCATATCATCTCGTCCAAAGGAATCGAGGTAGATAAGGCAAAAATTGATCTTATCTCTAACCTACCTCCACCTAAGAACATCAGAGATGTGCGATCCTTCTTGGGACACGCAGGCTTTTACAGACGATTCATAAAGGACTTTAGTCTCCTCTCTCGTCCTTTATGTAATCTTCTTCAAAAGGATACACCATACGAGTGGACTGAGCAGTGCCAAGAAGCTTTCACTAAGCTTAAGGGCATGTTAACCACTGCACCTATCATGCAGCCACCCGACTAGAGTCTTCATTTTGAACTTATGTGCGACGCCTCTGATTATGCTCTTGGAGCGGTTCTAGGCCAGAGAAAAGATAAGCGGCCTTACATTATTCACTACGCAAGTAGGACTCTAAATCCTGCCCAAGTGAACTACTCGACTACGGAAAAGGAACTCTTAGTCGTAGTGTTCGCTTTGGACAAATTTAGGTCCTACCTGATCGGATCCAAGATCATCATCTACACAGATCACGCGGCACTTAAGTATCTTCTTTCTAAGAATGATTCTAAGCCCCGCCTGATACGATGGATCCTTCTGCTCCAAGAATTTGATTTGAATATCAAAGACAAAAAGGGAGTAGAGAACGTAGTGGCTGATCATCTTTCTCGCCTTAATACCTCTGATTCCCTTGAGGCGACTCATATTAATGATATATTCCCTGATGAACAACTGTTTAGAGTCTCCCAGTCACCTTGGTTCGCTGATATTGCTAATTATCTTGCTATAGGTTCCATACCGACACATTGGACATCACAAGATAAGAAGAAATTTTTTACCAAAGTGCGTAACTTTTTCTGGGATGATCCACATTTGTTTAAATATTGCCCAGACCAAATCTTAAGGAGATGTGTGTCAGACGATGAGCATCAAAGTGTCATCTCCTTTTGTCACTCACAGGCCTGTGGTGGTCACTTTTCTGCTAAAAAGACCACGGCCAAGATTTTACAGTGTGGCTTCTACTGGCCCACTATGTTCAGGGACACTCATGAGTTTTGCAAGGCTTGTGAACGTTGTCAGAAATTGGGAGCATTGTCCCGTCGAAATATGATGCCCTTGAATCCCATCCTTATTATAGAAGCATTTGATTGTTGGGGCATCGATTTCATGGGACCATTCCCCCAATCATTTGGAAATCTGTATATTTTGCTCGTCGTAGACTATGTCACTAAATGGGTCGAAGCAATTCCGTGCCGCAAAAATGACCATCGCACGATCATTAAATTTTTGAAAGAAAATATCCTGTCGCGGTTCGGAATGCCTCGAGCCATCATTAGTGACGGGGGCTCACACTTCTGCAATAGGCCATTTGAGAGCTTAATGAAGAAATACGGTATCTCTCATAAGGTGAGCACCCCATACCATCCACAGACAAGTGGACAAGCTGAAATTTCCAATAGGGAGATCAAACATATCATAGAAAAAACGGTTAACCCTGATCGTAAGGACTGGTCAATCCGATTGACCGATGCCTTATGGGCGTACCGTACTTCTTTCAAAACTCCTATTGGAACATCTCCCTTTAGACTTGTCTACGGAAAGGCTTGTCACTTGCCTGTGGAATTGGAACATAAAGCATACTGGGCGATCAAAAATATAAATTTCAATCTAGACAATGCTGGTTCGCTACGCAAACTTCAATTAAATGAACTGGAAGAAATTCGGAACGATGCATATGAGAACTCGAGAATTTACAAGGACAGGATGAAGGCGTTTCATGATCAACATATTTTACGAAAATCATTCACGCCAGGTCAGAAAGTCCTTTTGTCCGATTCTCGACTCCACCTCTTTCCGGGTAAGCTTCGATCTCGTTGGACCGGCCCTTACATTGTTGTTACTGCTTATCCTCATGGGGCCGTCGAGATAAGAGATCCCGACAATGGCAAGGAGTTTAAAGTAAATGGACATCGATTAAAGCCATTTGTTGAGACATTTAATTCAGAGGACATGTCCATGCCTCTGATTGCTCCTGTTTATCAGGACTGATCTCCTAGTCTGATGGAGGTATAGGTAGGTTTATCGCTTTCATAGGTCTAGGATTGTTACTTTAATTGTTTGGCTGAAGACGGTAAATTTAGCGCTTCTGGAAGGCAACCCAGCTTTTTTTTATTCCTTTTCATTCTTTAGTAGATGATTCAATGTTTATAGGTAACATTACTGCAAACCCTCACGAGACTACAACTCGTCCACTAGGGGTAACCTAGGGGTTTAAAGGCTTGTTGCATACGCTAAATGCAATCGAGAGCACCTGTGAAAGTGGTATAGGTAGGATTTTATTTTCGTTATTTTTGTTCTGCTTTCTCTCTCATGCTGACAAGCTTCCATGCCGCGATCTATTGGAAACTCTCTTGATTCGTTATTCAGGTACTATCTTCCCATCACTTCTCATTTACTTTCGTTGTCCCATGTGCATTGCATGCTCATATCTTTTACATTGAGGACAATGTAGATTTTAGGTTGAGGGTGGGAGATTAGGTTTCCTAATCAGTATTTTCTTGGTCTTGAGCAGTCTTGAGCAAAAATTGTGAAATTTTTTAAAAAATTTTCTGAAATTTCCTACAAATTCGAAGTGATTTTGACAGATATCCCTAATTTAGATTTTCAAGATACATAATGGTGGATTTATGACTCTTGGATTCCGTATCTGCTAGATTTCATAGTTAAGTGAATTATTAATCCATAATTATAAGTTGTAAACATTGATTGAATCATGATTTCAGGACACGTCTTGCTTACACATTAAGATTTCAGTTCCATATCGAAGGATTAACTTGGTAATCACTACGCACGAAAGGAACTAGCCTGAAATATCCTGCCATCATGGTATAAAAATTGGAAAGGTTGGATAATTAATCTTCACCATAGGTTTGCTCCCTATAGGTGTGGAGTTAATTCCCCATGAATGATATGTGAAAAAGAGTCAGGTGTACGGTCTTCACCATAGGTTTGCTCCCTATAGGTGAGGATTTGATTCCCCTTCTTGGCATTACTATTAATAAAATAAATAAATAACTCTGTGAGGCAAGTTTTGGTCATCATGAATTCTCTCGTTGATTACCAATGACATCTTGAAATAGAGAATTGAATCTTGGTATTGATAAGCCGAGAGTACACTATATGCTCATGGATCTTAATGTTTAGAAATTTTCTAATTAGTGGATTGATATTGTGAACTGGACTAGGAAGTTTACCATTCACTCGAGTCCAGGAGACAGTAATGTCCAACATTCATGAATCTTGGAATCCTAGTATCTGAATCGTTTTTTAAGAAATCACTCGAGTTCATAGAAATTGTCTTGTAATTATCAACTTATTTTTCGCATAATTTTCTCGGGACTAGCAAAATACTAGTTGGGGGTTGTGTTGAGGGTCAAATAGTGCATATTAGACCTTAAATATTGTCCGGATTTACGAGCATAATAGTGCTTAACGGCTGATTCAATCGTGTTTATGTTGCAGGTTGATTTTACAAGCTTGGATGGAAAAAGGATGTTAAAAGTTGATATTTAACGATCTGATGACACCAAAGGCAAGGGACGAACTTCAGAGGACCAAATTGACGGATATACATGGTCAGAAATTTGAAAAAACTAAGAAACTGAAGCTCAAGTGGCTTGAAACGCATCCAGAATGTAAGATCACATGGTTCCCGACATCTAATCGGTTCGAAACTTCATACATGAGATGAGGGCCATAAATTAACCATACATATTAAATTTAAGCCAATGAAGATCTTGGAAAGTGGGTCAATGGACAGATCAGCCCATTAATCTTCAATTTGGGGCCCACCTGATGTCTGAAACTGCCTCAATTTTAGTCCCAACGGCTTAAAGAATATGAGAAAAAGGATGGACGGTGCAGATTTTCGATAAGCATTATAGTAGGCCCTGCATATGGTGCATGTACATCACATACATTGTATGTACCTTGAGCACCAGACCGCTTTCAAAATTTAAACAGAGCCTGCCCCATGCATGAACGGCACTTGCCGTTTTCAGCTGCGTAACGAACGGCCGCTGGCCGTTTTTGCGGACGGTTGTGGGCCCTACCCATTGACCATACGGAAAATCTGGCCAGTTCACCGTGTAGAGGGGCTCGAATACTACAAAAATATGCTGACCTTTTGTACCCATGTGTACACACGTGTGCGATACAGGGGCCACAAAAGAGCTGCCCGGTAGCGTTCAAATCTTATCTTTTAGTTATTTCTTCTCTAGGCCACGTTAATGGATGTTCAAAACTACCCATTCTTGACTGAAATTTTGTTCTGAATCCAATGGACGGGGTGGATTTTCCAGAAAATGCTTTTGTGGGGCCCACCGATCACAACAGTGAAATGGTGCGAAAGGTTTCGTACATCCGCGAAAACTGACTTTTCCAAGCGGTTTTGGGCCACCATCTTTGATCATATGGCAGATCTGAACCGTCTATCATGTAGAGAACCCAAGAAAGTACTAAAGGACGGTGTTTATTTGAAATTTGAGCGAGAAAAGTGACGTGTTTCGAGGCACCAAACTTGGCTACGAAAAAACTTTCACTAGGCATGCATAGCTTTCCAAATCCAATTCAAATCTGATTTTCACCACTCCAGCAGCTATACAAGGAGGTTTTGGACGTGGGGAGCATTCATTCAGGTTTAGGAAGGAAGAAAAAGAGAGACGTGGAGGCTCGGGCAGGGACTTGAAGCAGACGTGAGGGAGAGAGTATTTTCTTTTCTTTTCTTTTATTATGAGATTTAACCCGTTCATGGCGGGCTGAATCTCTTAGCTAGGGCTAAGAGGTGAAGCTTGTAGTGAGATGTGAGATTTGATTTTATTTTAATTTTAATGCATGAATCGACGTTGATTTTAGTTAATTATTATGGGAATGTTTTAGGTTTTTAATGGTCTGTTGTGACTGAAATTACAATGGGTCTGCAATGGCTTTGAATATTTCCGTTCTCTTTAATGTTTATGACGTCAGGAAGCCCTGTCGTTCACCATAGTCTCCTGGGCATGGTTGGATGACGGTACCCTTCCTAACTTGCATACATGTGATTGGGTGGTAATTAGTTTGATTCTGTTGTTTGTCATAGTCTTTAGGCATGGTTTGGTGATGGAATCCATTCTAATTCATACACCTTTCATCTCTTTGAAAATTAGATCAACGGCAGTTCAGTAATTTGCATAATTTTTTTTATGCAAGCATAAGTTCTCCCTGATCTCTACAAGTGGATCCTCTGAATCCCTAGTTTCCTATCTCTGATTTGTTTCCTAAGTTTTAGATTAATTATTCTACAAGTATTCCACCATTGCTAATTGATTTAAAATTCATCTTAGCCTAGTTCTAGTTCTAGTTAGTTTTAGATAACATACAAGTTTCAGTCCCTTGGGATTCGACCTCGGTCTTACCGAGTTATTACTACATCACAACCCTGCACTTGGGAGTGAACAGTGTACGGCTAAGATAACCCTCTAAGGGACGGTCAGGATTGAGAGAGGACGTTTGACGCAGATTGTGGAGCTGGCAAGAAGAAAAACAGTTTCCATTTTAGGAAACATCGTGTTTTCAGGACCCGTTTGCAACGAAGATAGTGCCCATACACGTGCACCCCAACGTGCGATATGAGTTGGGTTTTGGTGGGGGCCCAAGCTTTGAACACGATGGACGGTCTGGATTATCCAAACAAATGATGATGATGGGCCACGGACGTCCCAAACGGACCCCCGTCCATCGGTTGGTGCAAACGGAGAGGGAGAGAAAAGCTCCCTGTTTTGGGGAAGCACGGGTCAGCTCGTGCTGACTGGTCAAGGTTGTCTGGTGCACAGCGAGTGTGCACCAGCTGTGTACACATACCTCATTACGTGGGGTCCATCATGATGTTTGTGCTAAATCCACACCGTTCATTCATCTTGGTGGCTCACATTTGGGTGTAGCCTAGAGGATGAGGCGGATCAATGGATCATGCGGGCCATATCAATAGGAGTATGACCATTAGGCATTTGTCATTTACGATTCGAGATGATATGTGGTCCACACCTGCAATGAGGTCCGTGCATCTAGCTAGTGTGTCATCCAGGGCCACTATCTATTTTAGATTTTACAATAAAAATATATTTACATATTTTTATAGATAAGTATTTATTTAAAATCATAGATATTTATAATGTATATTTTTGTGATTATATATGCATATATAGTATAGTAAAACCACTATTAAGTGATATATATTCTATGCATAGTATGGTACGATAATATATAGTTAAAGTTTATAAAATGTAATGTTAATCAATATACATTAATTATATAATAATGTGTTGGTATACAATTTATTTTATATATAGTTTAAATAACATACATGATTGAATAATTCATGTCACGTACGAATAATTATAACATTACTCTGTATTATAGTATACATGTACAATTACATCACATTAAAAGGAATTATTAGGGTATCAACTTAAGATAAGCTACCCATCTGACTTGAGGTGGATCCATAGCTCTAGATCTGACGATCACCTAAAATTAGATTCCCCTACATATCAGTGGGACAGTAGATCTCGAACCCCGTAGTTGCTCTACCATCTCGACAGTAGGATTCAGGCCAGAGTGTGAATGTTCACATAAATCGGGGTTGTATTTATACTAATTCAGGTTCTCATGGTAACACCCAAGTACAAAAAGTATGGGGTGTTACATGCATTTAGCATATGCAACAAGCCTTTAAACCCCTAGGTTACCCCTAGTGGACGAGTTGTAGTCTCGTGAGGGTTTGCAGCAATGTTACCCATAAAGATTGAATTGATCATGCCGCAAGGTTCCTCTTTTGGTCAATATCTTGATAAGTTTCTCAGTAAGTTCCTCAACGGGATCATCCAGAAGCCCTTTTTACAATAGGCTTGGGCACCCTGGACCATGACTTTTCAGAGAGACTTATGTACCTCATAAGAAATTTTTCATTGAATTTCTTGAGGTATCCGTAATATATACGATTCACCTATGACAGAAGAAATTTCAACGTTAGTATCACATGGTGAATCAGAGACTAATTCAACTCTTCATTCCAAATTCCAGAGTTTTTCAAAAGTGAGTGAGGCTCACTTTCCTCGCATTGTATTTCTAGATTAGGTTGTGGTTGGGATGAGCAAGCTTCCGCTATCCTTTCGAGGCGCGAATTGAGTGTTTCCATCTCTTTTCTCATTTCCACAAGACATTTCATGGTATATTGCTTCTGGTTGGGTCTCAAAGGCAGGGTATCCAAAAGAATACTCATTATAACATGTTGTTGGTTCATTTTTCCAATTTTGTTGTTTCCATTGGTTATGTTCATACTGATCATACATGGGAGAGTATGATGGTTGATAATAATCCTCATTCCCATAATTACTATAATATACGGCCCTATTAACTGATGGAACATAACGTTCTAGTCGGTTCTCAATATCGGTTCTTGATGGAGAGAAATCTTGAGGTATGCGTTGAATTCCACAACCCTCAAGCATTCCCCAATATCTCTTATCCATCTCGGCATATGCACATACCCACGCTTCCATGGTAGAACCCTAACTCTGAGTCTAATCCTAGAAGAAAGCAAAATCCTGAAACAATACAGAAAGTAAGAGGAGAAATTAGAAAGATATTACCAGTTTAGATGGTCTATGTCAGGATCCTACAAAATAAGAAAACAGGTTAGTTCTTATAAATCAGAAAAATCTAAACCTAAAGTTAGTAAAATCTTAATCATAATCTAATTCTAAAATCAATTAATTTCAAAAATACGTAGTTGTCAGTCCCTGGCAATGGCGCCAAAAACTTGTTCACACCCCAAGTGTAGGGTTATGATGTAGTAATAAACTCGATAAGACCGAGGTCGAATCCCAAGGGACTGGAACTTGTACGTAATCTGAAATTAAGCAGAATTAGAACTAGAATAAGATAAAATCTAAATCGAGTGTTTTTAAGAGAATAATGGTGAATAATCAACTAAAATCTAAAGAATTCAGGGGTAGGAAACTAGGGATTCAGAGGATCTACTTGTAGAGATCAAGGAGATCCTACGCCCACTTTAAGGATCATGGAAATTAAATTGAACTTATTGGATATAATTTTCAAGAGATGAAAGGTATATGAATTAGAATGGATTCCATCACCAAACCATGCCCGGGAGACAAAGCAAACAACAGAATTAAACTAATTACCAACCAATCACATGTATGAAGGTTAGGAAGGGTACCATCATCCGACCATGTCCAGGAGACGATGGTGAACAATAGGGCTTCTTGATGTCATAAACATAAAAGGAAAAGAACATGGTCAAAGTCATTGCAGACCCATTGTAATTTCAGTCACAACAAACTATTAAAGACTAAAAACATTCCATTAAACTAACATAAACATTAGTTCAGTTCATAAATTAAATTAAAGTCATAAAATCCTCCCTTTTACACTACAAGCTTCACCTCTTAGCCCTAGCTAAGAGGTCTAGCTTAGCATGGTCATGCTAAGACCAGGAAAAACATGAAAAGAAAGAAATAAACAAAAAAAAAAAAAACCAAAAAGAAAAGAGGAAGAAAAAAAACTCCGGCTTCCAAATTCGCCTCCATGTCCCAACTTTTGGTTTGATCCCCTTCTCTCTCTTTCTCTCTCCCTTTTATCATGTCAGCAAGGTCGGTGGAGAGCTGTTATGTCGGTCCCACCGTCCTGTTTTACGTAGCTACACAGATATGTAATTACACAGTTACGCAGACTGTCTGCAAAACGCCATGCAAACTACCTTGCTTTCCTTCCAAAAAACAAACATCCCCTAAACAATTTTTAACAGCCTACACAATGGACGGTTTATATTTATCGGACGGACCGTGATAGTGGCCCACCTGGATCGACCACAGCCTCTGCTGCGTAACAGAGCTCGAGCAGGTGATTGTTGTGACGTCAGCGGGGCCCATAATCGGTGATGTACAAGAAATCCACTCCGTTCACTGAGATCAGCACGAAAAATTGGACGGGAATGGACAATTTGGAATTGGATTTGGTGTGGTCCACCGTTCAGTCCACTTCATCGTCAATCTTCCATTCGAACGGCTAGATTTCGTTCCTCACGGAAAATTCTGACACCTAGGCATTGTTAAGCAGATCCATGGAGATCTGATGGACAGTCCGGATTAGACTTTTGGAGCATGATGGTGGTCCACAAAGAGTTGTTCGCAAGCTCTTTTTAAGCGTCAACGGCCAAGACAAAGAAGGAATTTAAATTCCTTCTGAATTTTCGGTCAGCCACCTGCTGACTGCCTTTGTCAGTCTGGTGCACTGCAAGTGCACAGCTAGTGTGCACTCCCTTTCACGTAAATGGATCCCACCTTTTGCATGTAAGAAATTTGTTCCATCTATCTCTTTCCTCACAATATTTAAATGGTTGGGACTAAAAATGGAGCATATCCAGATATCAGGTGGGCCCCAAATCAGAGTTCTATAGGCTAATCTATCCGTTGGGCCATTTCTAAATGGATCCAATGGATGAAAATTGACGTGTACGATTAATTTATGGTCCTTAGCCATGCATGAAGTTTCGAGCCGAATGGATGGTGGAAACCCTGTGATCTTGCATTCTGACTGACTTTCAAGCCACTTGAGATTCAGTTTCTCGATTTTATTGGATTTCTGGCGTTGATCTTGGTCCCCTAGAGTCCGTCCCTTGCCTTAGTGTCCTCAGAGAGTCAAATCTATGCTTTAAGCTCCCCTTTTCAGTTATGCTCGTAATTACACTCTGCATCATAAACACGATTAAAGCGAGCCATAAAACGGTATCATGTTCATAAATCCAGGCAATAGCTAGGGTCTAATATGCAATATTTGACCCTCAACATCAGGTGACTTCGGGAGAGTCTACCTGGGTGATGATGAGCGGTGCAATATTGTTAGAAAGGGAGACGTTCATATAAATCAGAAAGACAAAACGGCTTGAAATTAAAGGATGTCAAACATGTACTGAGTTTAAAATAGAACTTGATATAGTGGGGCAGTTGGCCGATACCGGTTATGTGACTACATTCACCAGTGATTCCTAGAAGATCACAAAAGGTGTCTTGGTGATATCTCGAAGGAAGAAGGAAGGTACTTTGTACGTGACTTCGGGATCATATAGTTCACTCGTAATCACATCAACTAGAGTAAATGGGCAGTTATGACATCAGAGGTTGGGACATATAAATGAGAAAGGAATGAAAGTGCTATTATCAAAAGGAAAGCTACCAGGGCTGAAGTCTATTGACTTGAAATTCTGTGAGGGCTGCATGTATGACAACTAGAAGAGGGTAAGTTTCAAAAAGACAGGACGTGCTCCAAAGACGCATCTGTTAGAGCTTATACACACTGATGTGTGAGGACCAGCACAGGTATTATCTCTTGGTGGCTCACGTTATTTTATTTTTTTTATTAATGATGCTAGTAGAAAATTGTGAGTCTATTTCTTAAAGCATAAATTTGATGTATTTGATGTATTTAATAAGTGAAAAGTTATGGTAGAAAACAAGACAGGTAAAACAGTAAAATGTCTCAGATCAGATACTGAGAGAGAGTGCTGTAATAAGAAATTTGAGGAGTATTGTGCAGAAAATGGAATCAAACATCAGAAAATAATTTCAGGGATACCACAGCAGAATGGTGTGTCTGAGTGCATTGATAGGACCGTCCTTGAGCACGCCAGGAACATGAGGTTACATGCAGGGTTGCCCAAGACCTTTCGGGCAGATGCTGTGAATATTACCGCATATCTCATCAATTGAAGTCCCTCAGCACTATTGGCTGGTGGGCTACCAGAAGAACGTGGACTGGAAAAGAAGCAAACTTTACACATCTCAGAGTGTTCGGTTGCACTTCATGTGTTCACATTGATGCAGAACACAAAAACAAACTTGATGCGAAGTCCAGGAGGTACACGTTTATAGGCTACGGGCAGTATGATTTTGGCTATAGATTTTGAGATGTAGAAAACTGAAAAATCATCAAAAGCAAGGACATACTCTTCAATGAAAAAGTGATGCATAAGGACAGTATACAAAAAAATAAGGCTAAAGAGAAAGAATTCAGAGTTGGAGGCGTTACCGAACATGGGTGTTACAGCGCCATAGGATGATCATGCACGGGAGCATTATGAGGCAGAGCCATAGACACCGGTTGTAAGGAGGTCTACTCAGGAGAGGAGACTCACGATCCGATACTCACCCTCCTTACATTATTTACTGCTGATAGATAATGGTGAACCAGAGTGTTTTGAAAAGGCATTACAGTCGAATACAAAAGTTAAGTGGGAGCGGACCATGGATGATAAGATGGACTCTCTTGAGTTTAATCGTACATGTGAGCTAGTCACTCTATCTAAGGTTAAGAAAGTTCTTCATAATAAGTGGGTTTACAGACTGAAGGAGGAGCACGATGGTTCGAAACGGTACAAGGCTAGACTGATTGTGAAAGGGTTTTAATAAAAGAAAGATATCGATTTCACTGAAATATTTTCACCAGTAGTAAAAATGTCTACGATTCGCATGGTCTTGAGTATAGTGGCTATAGAGGACTTACATCTAGAGCAGCTAGATGTTAAGATAACTTTTCTTCATAGAGACCTTGAAGAAGAGATATATATGCATTAACCGACAAGATACATGACACCAAGAAAGGAGAACAAAGTGTACAGACTGAAGAAGAGTTTATATAGCATGAAGCAGGCACCGAGGCAGTGGTACAAGAAGTTCGACAGTTTCATGTCAGGAAACGGTTTTAGGAGATGTCATGCATACCATTGTTGTTATTTGAAGAAGTTTGATACGTCATACATCATCCTTCTTCTACACATTGATGATATGCTTGTAGCCGGTTCAAGCATAAAGGACATCTCAGATCTTAAAAGACAACTGTCTAGAGAATTTGTCATGAAGGATTTAGGAGCTGCAAAACAAATCCTAGGCATGAGGATAAAGCGTGACAGGAAAAATAAGAAACTATTTTTATCATAGGCAGAGTACATAGCCAAAGTACTTGACCGTGCAGAATATATTACGGCTACAGAAGCGTGCAAGGAGATGGTGTGGATGCAAGGTTTCATCGAAGAGTTGGGTAAGAAGCAAGCAAATTGCAAGCAATACAATAATAGTAAGAGTGTAATACACTTAGCTAAGAATTTAGTCTTTCATTCAAGGACCAAGCATATTGACATCAGATATCACTTCATACGTTCGTTACTGGAACATGGATTGATTACTCTGGAGAAGATTCATACAAGTGAGAATCTTGCAGATATGCTGACCAAGGCGGTCACACGGGAGAAGCTGAAGCTCTGTTCAGCTTGAATTAGTCTTCAAGCTTGAAGACATGGAGGTGGTACACTCCGAATGTAAAAGACGAAAGTTTATAGTGATATGTCTTCAAGTGGGAGATTGTTAATATGTGAAGCCACATTTGGATGACTGCTCGACCAATCGAGTGAGCTGCTCGACCAGTCGCTGACTAGCTCGACTCATTTTCCAACAAGTTGGGATTTTAGATTTTCGAGGTGCTCGACCAGTCGTGCGATGTGCTCGACCGGTCGAGGGTGCCGCTCGACCGGTCGAAGACTCCACATGGCCAGTCGAGCCTACGTAGATTTAAGTCCGGATTTGATACGGACTACGAAAATTTGAGTCGATTTTCGCAAAGGAGCGAAAGGGGAGTTGCCTAAACTATAAATAGGTGTCCCTAGGACCTTTCTAGGGTATGGAAAAGCTTTTCTAGGGAATGAAAAATAATTATAAGGTGTGGGTAAAGGGTTTTCTCTGTACTTTCAAGAGAGAGGTTAGTATATTGTCTTGTAATCTTCATTTTTCTTCATAGTGAAAGTTTGCATCCGTGGTTTTTTACCTTTGTTGGGATTTTTCCACGTATATCTTGTCTTGTGGTTTATTTGGAATGCTTTGATTCTGTTTCTAGTCTATATTTATTCTTGTTTATCATTTGTGGGTGAGACCGAAGATTGGATCTCGGTTCACTGCGTTGTTGGCGTGCTATGCAACAACGTTAACGGCAATAATTGAAGGGTGAGGTTTTTCCTCTGAAGATGGATTACTTAATGCCTTTCAAAAGAAAGGACTTTCAAAATATCGGTGCAAATCAAACAAAAGAAAAAACTCACAATCGATCGATGAGAGAAAAATAAGCGAATCATTTTGTTCTTTTTCACCTGAAGAGTGTAGTCAGTTATGTCAGACTATCGTTGGAGAATGTCGTGGTCCCCTCTACAAGATTCCAACCATCGAGAAAGCTTTGGCTCTGGCGTGATCCACCATTGAACCTACTATTTTCTGTAGTGTGGTCCACTTGAGCTTTTGCATTGTGTTATTTTTTGGTTATGCCCTAAAATGATTTGAAAAAATAAATGAGCAGCATGGATATAACATATACATTATAAGAAATTAATGACAAAAGATACTTATTAATCGAAATATATTTTCTAATTTAAAGTTTATTAATTTAGAATTTAATGTGAATTGTTTATTTGAAAAACTCTATAGAATTTAATTCTTCCTTTTCACTATTAAAAATAATGATGTCTTAAATTTAATTCATTTTGACACTTATAAGGCCCGTGTTGAATCCTTGAAAAGTTTAAAGTATTTTTTTTCTTTTATTGATGATTTTTTTCAAAAATGTATGAGTTTGAGTGTTGAAAATGAAGAGTGATGTCTCATCCTTTTTTTATCATGTTTAAAGTGTTGGTTGAAAAGTAAAAGAAAATAAAGACTAAGTCTTTCAAAACTAACAATGAAAGAAGGTATACTTCAAACGAATTTAATTTTTTTTATAATATAGCATTGAAGGGAATTACAAACCCTAGTAGTTTATAGGAGAACAAAATCATTGAATATATAGACCGTATGCTTATGAATCATGCTAGAAGCATCATGAGTTCGGTTATGCTTGAGTGGTGTTTTTGGGCAAAAGCCATTAACGTGACTTATTACTTGGTAAATGATGTTGAGGGTCAAATATTGCATATCATACCCTAGTTATTGCCTAGATTTATGAACATGATACTATTTAACGACCGGTTTCAACCGTATTTGTGATGCAGGGTGTATTTGAAAGCATGGATAGCAAAAAGGTACTAAAAGCATGAAATTAACGCTCTGATGATGCCAAGGCAAGGGACAGACCCTAAGGGACTAAGATCAATGGATATACATGTCGAAAATCCAAGCAAATCGAAAAACTGAAGCTCAAGTGGCATGAAAGTCGGCCAGAATGAAAGATCACGGGGTTTTCATCATCTGTTCAGCTCGAAACTTCATACGTGGATTGAGGACTATAAATTAACCATACACGTCAAAAATCATCCACTGGATCGTTGTGGAAGTGGCCTAAAGAATAGATCATCCCCTTAAATCCTTAAGTGGAGACCACCTGATGTCTGGATATGCTCCAGTTTTGGTCTTAACCATTTAAATGAGTTGAAAGAACGAATGGATGGAACGGATTTCTCACATGCATCACAGTGCACCCCACATGAGGGTGGGCGTGTACACAGTGCATGCACAAGCAAGTCGCACCGGACCGGAGAATCTGGTCAACAAAGCTGACTCGAACACAAAAAATAAAAATTTCTCTTTTTCGCCAGCATCCCACGGATGATTGTGTTTGGATTCTGGTGGGCCACTATCATCATGAATTAAGATGATCCACACCGTTCATTGAATTCAGGAGGTCAAACCGACCGTACCCTGATCTGAAGCTGCATTTTCTCGAACACTGCACGTACATGAAGTCTCAGACGCAGAACGGCCGGTAAAGTTAAAGATCTGGTGGGCCGCACTGAAATCTCTCCAATCTCACCATTCCCAACCGGTTTTCTGTGATAAATCTAATTAACGGACTGGATTTTTCATCTGACGCTGATCAAGGGCCCACCGACTTCAACAACGAACCCATCTTGCGCAGGCCCCTGCTTTCGCATCACCGCGAATTTCGAACGTTCTGGGATGCTGTGGGCCACCATCTTTGGTTGGTTAGAAAATCCAAACCGTCCGGATGGAAGCCCAGTTAGAGCAGATCCCATCCAAGGAAGCAAAACAGAGGTTAGGCGTTCCGCCTTGTCAAAAATAGATTCCAAAAATGAAACCCTTTGTATTTTTCTACTGCGTAAAGAAAACTTCAGCATGAACTTTTCCATCGACTAACACAGCCAACTGACTGTTGGGGGCCTTGTACAAAACCTTAGGATCTAGCCGCCCGAACAAACCAGAATTATGGGATAATAATGCAATGAAATAAATCAAAGCAACAATCACACACCACACAAGAGAATTTTACGTGGAAAACTCTCAAAGAGGTAAAAACCATGGGACCTCGTCCAGATCAACAATCCACTATAAAAGAAGAACGTTACAACCGATCACAAGCACACCTTACTGTGATCAAACATTCATCACTCACACAGGAGTGGATAAACAGTAAGAGAAACAAAAAAATGGAGAGATCTCACCCATTACGAGGACGTAGAAGCACTGAGATGACTGCTCCCTTCCACAAGCTTCCTCTCTCTCTTTTTTCTCTCTCTCAGACCCTAAACCCTTTAGCAAACCCTTACAAAGCCTTTAGAAAACCTTCTTGTGATTTTTCTCATCTATGAAAAACCCTAGAAAATCTCAATTTATAGTTTTTGAAAACTTTCTTCCGCATCCCGGTTGCGAAAGGACTTGCGACACGAAATCCGTGCAAAATCGTGGAACAAATCTACGTAGCTTTGACTGGTCGTACCGAGTCCACGATCGGTCGAGCGCCACCTACGACCGGTCGTGGACCACCTACGACCGGTCGAGTACCCTCTAAAAAAATAGTCCGTAGTCGCTGGACTTTGAGTAGAGCTACGACTCAACTCCACGACTGGTCGTGACCAGGCCTCGATCGGTCGAGCAAGGCTCACAACCGGTCGACCAAGGGGTAAAAAACCCCATCAAATCTCTCCCTTTTTGACCTAGAAGAGATCCACCTTCTTCAAGCCAGCTTGGTTTCTACAAACCTCAAACTTGCCCTTGAGCAAAGCCTTGGTCATCATGTCTGACCCATTATCATCTATGTAGACCTTCTCAAGCTGTAACACCTTCTGTTCTAAAGTATCTCCGATTCAGTGATACCGAATGTCTATGTGCTTTGACTTGAAATACTGACTTGGATTCTTGTTCAAGTGTATAGCACTCTGACTATCGCAATGGACCACATGCTCCTCCTGCTTCAGGCTAAGTTCCTATAAGAACCTCTTCATCCAAAGCATCTCTTTACATGCTTATGTGACTGCAATATACTCGACCTCTGTCATTGATAAAACTACGACCTTCTGTAGCTTGCTCTGCCAAGAAACCGCTCCCCCTGCAAACATGAACATGAACCCCAATGTAGACTTCCTGGAGTCTATGTCACCTGCTATATCTGCATCTGTGTAGTCCTCTATCACAAGTTTCCTGTCACCATAGCATAGGCTCAACCTGGATGAGTCTCTTAGATACCGCAGTATCCATTTCACAGCTGCCCAATATTCTTTGCCAAGATTGGCAAGATACCGGCTGACCACACCAACCGCATATGTTATGTCTGGGCGTGTACACACCATAGCATACATCAAACTTCCTACTGGTGACGCATAGGGTATCTTCTGCATCTCTTCCACCTCTGCCTTCGTCTTGGGACACTGCCTGTCGTTCAATCTGAAGTGACCATCTAGTGGAGTACTGACCAACTTCGCTGTATTCATATTGAACCGCTTTAAGACTTTCTCAATATACCGTTCTTATGACAGGCAAAGCTTCCTGCTGCTTCTGTCACGGGTTATCTCCATTCTTAGGATTTATTTAGCCGGGCTCAAGTCTTTCATCGTAAATGACTTGCCCAACTCCTTTTTCAGCCTGTCGATCTTCTTGATGTCTTTTCTCATGATGAGCATGTCATCAATGTATAACAGCAGAACTAAGAAATCACCATTTGAGAACTTACGCGTGAACACACAGTGGTCAGACTCCGTTCTGTCATACCTATGCTGTAACATGAACGAATCGAACTTCTTATACCATTGTCATGGAGCTTGTTTCATCCCATACAAGCTCTTTCTCAGCCTACACACCATATGTTCCTTGCCCTTGACTTTGAACACCTCTAGTTGGTGCATGCAGATCTCTTCTTCCAGGTCGCCATGGAGAAAAGCAGTTTTAACGTCCAACTGCTCTATCTCCAGATCCATGCTAGCTGTCAACTCAAGCAACACCCGTATGGATGTCATCTTCACCATTGGTGAGAATATCTCCTCGAAGTCTATGCCTTTCTTCTGACCGAACCCTTTTACCATAAGTCTGGCCTTGAACCTCATCTGTGAATTCTTCTGTTCAACCTTCTTTCTGAACACCCACTTGTTGCTCAGAGCTTTCTTGCCCTTAAGCAGTTTCACCATGTCATAGGTGTAGTTCTTATGCAAGGATTTTATCTCCTCTTACATAGCTTTTAACCACTCCTCCTTATGCTTATCGGCTAGGGCATCAGAATAATCTTCTGGCGCTCCCCCATCAGTCAGCATAATGTACTCATGCGGTGAGTACCTCTTAGATGATTGTTTGTCCCTAGATGACCTCCTCACCAGTGGCTCAATAGGTGAATCAAGTGGGGGCTGATCCCCCTGTACATCTTCTGTAGGAACTCCCTCGTCCTCTGCACCTCGTTGTACTCCCCCATCATCAGGCACCACAGGAGGAATAACTAGATCTATGTCCTCTAGCTCACCTGAACTAGGCTGGTTCTTCTCTAGTTTACCAATGTCTTCTATACACTAATCTTTAAAAAAAACCACATCTCTGCTCCTGACGAGCTTCCTCTCAGTCGGATCCCACAATCTGTAACTGAATTTTTCATCACCGTACCCCAAGAACACACACTGTCTGATCTTCATATCAAGCTTGGACCTCTCGTCCTTCGGTACATGAACAGATGCCCTGCATACAAACATCCTGAGATGACTGTATGATGGATCCTATCCAGTTCACACCTTCTCAGGTACTCCATTTAATGGGGCTGATGGAGACCTGTTTATCAGATACACCGCCGTGTGCATTGCTTCTCCCCAGAACATCTTGGACAATTTCGCATGAGATAACATGCATCTGATTCTCTCAACAATGATGCGATTCATTCGCTTAGCTACACCATTTTGTCGGGGGGTCTTGGGAACCGTCTGTTCATGCCGTATACCTAGAGACTTGCAGTACTCATGAAAGTCACCGATGTATTCACCACCATTATCAGTGCGGATGCACTTCAATGATCTACCTGTCTCTCTCTCGACCATAGCATGAAACAATTTAAACACACCAAAGACCTCATCCTTGGATTTCAATGCATAAATCTAAATCCTCCTAGATGCATCATCTATAAAAGTAACAAAATACAATGCCCCACCCAAGGTTTTTGTCCTCATGGGACCAAAAACATCAGAATAAACCAAATCTAATGTATGCACTTTATTTACATGAGAAGCAGATTTAACAAATGAAACTCTATGTTATTTTTCTGATAAACAATCAAGACAAGTTTTGAGAGGTATACATGTCACGTCTGGAAGGAGCCGCTTTCTCGCTAGTAGCTGAAGCCCTTTTTCACTCATGTAGCCTAGATGCCTGTGCCACGTGTCTATAGATGAATCTTCTGCTGCATTCAACCCACCCTTGCACACACTGACACTTGCCTTGTAAAGGGTGCAATACTTCTTTCCTCTGGCTGCGATCAATGAACCCTTGATGAGCTTCCAGCGTCCACCAGTAAACCGACTTTCATAACCATCATCATCCAACCTTCCTGTCGACATCAAGTTGAGGCGAAGGTATGGGATATGCCTTACATCCCTGAGAACCAACGTGCAGCCCACATCAATCTTCACATAAATATCACCAACTCCCACGTTCTTCGATATGCCAGAATTTCCCATCTTCACAGTTCCATAGTCACCTGACTTGTAACTTGTGAAGAAATCTATGCGCGGAGTCGCATAAAAAGAAGCTCCTGAGTCAATCACCCAGTCAGTGTCCTGACCCGTAGCCGTGAAACAAACATCATGATCTGTAGAAAGAATAATAACAACGTCGCCATCTGAAGCGACTGCAGTGGAATCTGATTCATCTGCCTTCTCCTTTTCTTTTCTTGTCGTTCTTATTCTTACGACATTCATGCTTGTAGTGGCCCTTCTTGCCACAGTTCCAGCATTCAACATCCTTTCTTTTACTCGACTTGCCTCTTGATTTATCTCGGGCCTTCCCGTCCTTCCTGTTCTTTCCTCTCCCTCGTTCTTGTGTCACAAGTGTCTCTTGCTGAGTAGACCCCTGAGACTTCCTCCTTATCTCTTCATTAAAGAGACAGCTAGTAACTTGTTCCATGGATATCTTTCCGTCTGGCGCGGAGTTACTTAGAGACACCACCAATGTCTCCCAACTGTCAGGCAATGAACTAAGCAATAGTAAAGCCTGATATTCATCATCCAGGACCATCTTCATAGAGGAGAGTTGGTTCACTATATTGCCGACCTCATTCATGTGCTCGGCCATAGAACCACCATCCTTGAACTTGAGATTCACAAGTCGCCTTATCAAAAATTTTTTATTACCGGCTGTCTTCCTCTCATATAGCCCTTGTAGTTTCAGCCATACGCTAGTGGCTGAGGTTTCCATAGACACATGATGGAATACAGAATCATCCAGTCATTGTCTAATAAACCCCACAGCCTTTCGGTCCAACTTCTTCCAATCATCATCAGACATATCCTTGGATTTTGCTGATATGCTTAAAATTGAAGAATATATATCCTTGCAATAAAGCAAGTCCTCCATCTTAGCCTTCCATATGGTCCAGTTAGAACCATTGAGGATGATCATCCTTGATGAACCACCTTCCATAATTCCAAATCGATCCTACCCGTTCAATGAACTTAGCGCTCTGATACCACTTTCTTGAGGGCCTTGCACAAAACCTTAGGATCTAGCCGCCCGAACAAACCATAATTATGGGATAATAATGGAATGAAATAAATCAAAGCAATAATCACACACCACACAAGAGCTCAAATGGACCACACCTAAATAGCAGGGAGGACCATTATTTTCACAGTTAAAAAATTCATAGGGCCCATCGTAACATTTATTTTCCATCCAATTTGTTAATAAGGTCACAAATGCATGGATGAAGAGGAAAAACAAATTTCATATTATCCGAAACTTCTACAAACCTAAAAAGGTTTCAATGGTAGACGTTCATTCCTCCATTGCTTTTTCCAGTGTGGTCCAGTTGATATTTAGATTTGTCTTGTTTTTCGGCTCAAGCCTTAAGAGGAGCTCACCAAAAGGATGGACGGTTTGGATATAACACATACCTCATGATGGGACCTACAGAACTTGTTAACGTCATTACATCTGACATTTGGGAAGGAGTGCGGATCTTCTGTTTTCCCGGAGGCAGGAACTCCCTTCCTCTAGCGTTTTCATTGATCAACTTTACTATAAGTGCCATGTCATCAGATTTTTTAAATAAGTGTGGATCCTCTGCCTCCCGAAGGTAGGAACTCCTTGCCTCCAACGTTTTCATTGGTCAATGTCACTATAAGTACCACATCATCATATTTTTTAAATATATTAAAAAAATATATTTAATAAGTAGTATAACGGAAGCTACTGAGTAAAGCTTGTGGAGCCTACCGTCATTCATGCATTGTATCAACTTCATTCATCTCTTTTATCAACTAATTCTAAGGTTTTACAACGAAAATTAATCATATCCAAAGATCAAGTGGACCACACCACCTGAAACAGTGCTGAATTCTACCATTGAAAAGTTAACGAGGCCCATAGAAATTTTATATCAAGATGATATTTGTTATTTCCATTCATCCATGTTTTTGTGATCTTATGAACAGTTTGGATGAAAAATAAACATCATTGGGGGCTTAGAAACATTTCAATGGTGAAAGTCAATACTTCCACTGTTTCCTTTTGTAATACCCGTATCCTAGTCCGTACTGTTCCGTCAACTCCCCCGATCCTTCTAGTCGAATTTCGGCGACCCGCGATCAGTTATCGGCGTTTGCGCGCTATCACGAGTCGTGTCTCATATATTAGAGTCAGCTCGACCCGAGACTTGTACTACTGCGATCGCGGCATCGTTGCGGTTCTGATGCCGCGTCTAACGCGCCAAGGCGGTACCCAGGCCAGGAGACGTGGGCCCGCGTTCAGTTTGAAGAAAACGCCGCGCGTTGCGAGTATCGAGAGAATCTCTACGAAATGTCACATTAATCAATCCCTACGTGGGACCCGGAGATATCATGTGCTGCACGTGTGGGTTTGTAGATGTATTTTTTTCATCCAGGCCGTCCGTCTATATATGGGCGATGGACACTGGATGCATTTCCAATTCATGTATCTTATATTATAAGATAATATAATATAATATATATTATAATATGATAATATAGTATAATATATGCTATAATATTATGATATAGTGACCCTACGTGGGACCCACCTGCTGTATATGATGCCAGCAGGATCTGTGGGTCTGTATGATATCTACGCCGTCCATCTGGACAATGCAGGTGTGGGATGCACCATGATGTGTGGGTTTAATCCCCACTGTCCGTCCTTTTGAGGACATGGGCCACACCACAAGGTATGTGTTTCTCCATCCGCCCATCTGTCTTGGGATGTGGAGCCCATCCCACACGTGTGGGTGGGACCCACCTTGATGTACATATTATATTTTCACCGTCTAGATCTCCTGGACGGTGGCCTCACCTTGCTGTAAATATTTTAAATCCACGTCGTCCAACTGTTTGATGGGACCTACCCTGATGTATCTGTTCTGTCCTCGCCGTCCATTGTATGGATGTGGGACCCACCATTATGTAAGTGTTCTATTCATGCCTTTCGGTCCACATGCGTGGGCTCCACACCATTGCGGGATGCATCCACACCGCCCATCTAGTTTTCCAAATCATTTTAGGGCCGGGACCAACGGCCAGCGTGTGGGTCAGTAGACAACAGGCCCACCACTGATATATGTTTCATCCGCGACCATCTATTTGTGCATTCTGCTGGAGTGTTGTCCAGTAACTGCAGGGCCACCTGACGGGTGCTTTGATCCACCACCGTTCAATGGAAGGTCTATGGGATCTACCATGATTTATGTATTTTATCTGGGTCGTCCAAATTGTATGGGAACCATCTTGATGTACGTGTTTTATATCCTGCGTTCGTCCATCTACCCCAGAACGGCGGGACATCTCCCACTTTGACATGCGTGCTGTATACACACCGTCCATCCTTTTTGCTGGTGGGTCACATCTGTGGACCCCACCTTAATGTATCTGTTGTATTTGCACCATCCAGAATGCTGGACGATGAGATCCATCTTGGTTGAATATGTGAGATCCACACCATCGATCTATCAAGTGGACCACACTATAGAAAATCGCGGGGATTAAATGACTACCATTAGAATCCTTTTTAGGTCACAGGAGTTTTAGGTCAATATAATATTTGTTTTCCTCTTGAATGTAGGTCTTTGTGACTGTATGAATAGATTGAATAGGAAATAAATGTTATGGTAGGCCCTACCTTGATGTATTTATGACCCATCCATGGGGCCACCCGGATATATTTGAGGCCCTTTGGTGCGGCCCGTGGATGTAGCCCACTTGATATGTATGAGGCCTAGGTGTAGGGCCCATCTATTGCGTATTTGAAGCCCATGGGTTGTAGTCCATTGTGATGTATTCGAGGCCCATGGATGAGGCCCAATATGATGTATATGTGGCCCACTTAGTGAGGCCCATGTAATGTATTTGAGGCCCGTGTACAGGGTCCACCTATTGTGTGTTTATGGCCCATGAACAGGGCCCACTTGTTGTGTATATGAGGCCCGTTGGTGCGGCCCATTGATACGGCTCATGGTAGTTGTATGAGGCCCATTGCGATGTACATTAGGCCTTGTGTGAGGCCATGGGCCCACTTTATATTTGGCTCTATGTGAGCCACTCCTTGGGAGCGATGTTGGTTTAATGGCCACATTCATAGGCAATGATGGTTTAATGCCCACATTGTGACCTTCCCTTAGGCCTTGTTCAACCAAATTCGATTATCGTGATCGATTTTCCAAGTCTGAATATCGATCGATTTCGATTGTCGTGACCGATTGCCGATTAATGTGACCGATTTGTCGATTCTGACTATCGATCAATCCCAATCATCGTGACCGATTGCTAATTCTGATTGACATGATCGATTTTTCAATTTTGATTATAGGTCGATTCAGATTGTCGAGGTCTATGTGATGAGGCCCATTGTGATGCATTTGAGGACCAGGCGATGGAGCCCATTGTGATATATGTTAGGCCCATGTGAAAGGCCCATCGTGATGTGTACTAAACCCTTGAGTAAGGCCCATCGTGTTGTATATTAGGCCTTTGTGTGAGGCCGTGGGCCCATTATATGTTAGCTCTATGTAGCCATTCCTTGGGGGCAATGTTGGTTAAATGTCCACATTGTCAAGGCTGATTATTTTATGCCGGTTATTGGTACTGATTGTGAGTATATGATAGCATAACATCATGAAACAAATTCATATGCATCATCTGCATGTTTGTTATGAGATGCGATTGACCATTGCATATGCCATAGGGCAGGTTGTTCAGGGGGCTCCCTGATAGGTGGAGTCGCCCGACATGAGCGCACAGTATGCGCATGATTGATGCATGATTGGACTGTGTGACTCATGCATCTCGTATTTGTGTGACATGACCACCATACGCCCTAGCGACATCAGGGTTGTAGAATCCACAGGTATTTCGTGGATGGCCAGATGGGACACCTGAAATCTGTTCTACATGGGGTGTTATAGATATCCCTGGTGAAAGTCCTTAAACCCTCTTGGTTCCAGAGGTTGGTTCAACGTCTAGACCGAGTGGATGCATGAGCGTATGAGGGCCATACACCGTTAAGTCGTGTCTCCCACTGTGTCGTGGTCGGTTGGAAGGGGGTGCGGCCTTACCTGCTCGAGAGGAGGGGGCAATGCTAGTCTGAGTCTGACCAGCTCGAGAGGAATGGGTCCACTATTGATGAGTCGGGCCCGATATTGGCAGGCGGATAGTGAGGTATCTTCCACTCACCTTGTTGCGCGCGATGGGGCGACAATCTGGTTTGGAGTGTAATAGACCCCGGTGATTTTCTAGAGAGGAACCGTATTGATATGTGGACTTATCGACTAGGAGTTGCTTGCTCATTCATTCATTCACTATCCACTCGGGCTGGTGGTGTGCAACTAATTGTTGTGTACCTTCGTTATGGCAAGGATTTCGGTTGGGCGCGCGACTAACCTGAGATCAGGAGTTTACCACGTTGTGTCTGACTATCTAAATTTAGGTATGGAACTAGTTTGGATAGAAGTCCATTGTGACGGACCCCATAGCCTGCGATACTACGTACTATTATCCCGACTTCACACTCCAAGCATGGTCATTTAATTTGCATCGCATATTGTATTACATCCGCAGGCATGACATTTTGAGTTACTATGTTTTTGCACTTATATGGCCTAGATAGACTTAGTAGGATTTGTATATTGCATTGCATCTTCAGCATCTAATATTTAGCTCTTTATGATTCTTTATTGTATAACTGTTCTATATTGCGTATCTTGATATTTATTGACTTATGGACTTGTCAGTATTTCTGCTTATTCCGATGATGTACAAATTATGAATTACCAGTATTTTCGGTATTGTATGATTATGACATTGTATTGAATACTTGGCACTTATCTTGTGCACACACTTACACCACCCTCTAAGCTTTCTATAAGCTTATGCATGATAGATGTGTGCAGGTGATGTTAGGCTGCAGCAGTGTTGAGCTAGGAGCGTGCGGTGGTCTTCTGGAGCTTGATTTCTCTATTTATGTATTTCCCTTTCAGTATTGTATTCAAATGATTATATTAGTGGATATGTGATGACGATGTTGCCGTTGTGAATTGGGTAATCTTGTGGTTATGCTTATTACTAGTTAAATGTACATTTAAAAAAAAAAAATCTTCCTTGTAGGATCCTAGGATTGGAATCTGGCATATGAATGCTAGGAGCCGAGAATGGGATACTACGGAGGCTGTCGGCACCGGATTCGACGATCGGGATTCCTATGAATCCGATTTTCGGGTTTGGGGCGTGACATCTTTGGTATGGTCTACTTGAGCTTTTGATATACTTTAGTGTTGGGCTCAACCCATAAAATGATATGAAAAAAAGGATAGACGGTGTGGATAAACCACGTGAATTCACAGTGGGCCCAACAGAGTTTACTCAGTAGGATAAGACTCGGTATGCAATCCAATTTTACGTGTCTAACGGGGACGCGGATTTCCTACTAAAGCCTTTTGCAGTAAGATCCTGCACAAGGATTCCGGATGGCCCACTACGACATTTGTGATAAATCCAACCTTTCATCCATTTTTAGATATCATTTTATGACATAATACCAAAATTAAGGTGTATACAAAAATCAATGGGCCACACGAGAGGAAACAGTGGGGATTTAGTGTCCACCGTTTAAATATTTATCTGGCCACAAAAGTTTTACATCGGTCTAATATTTTGGTGTTTTCACTTCATCCTAGTAAAAATGACCTTATAAACAGTTTGGATGGAATATAAACATCAAGATGCCTAGGAAGGTTTCAACTGCAGGAATTTCTTTCTCCATTGTTTCATCTTGTATAGCCCAGTTGAGTTTTGGATCATCCTAATTTTTTGTTACATTTCTTAAAATGAGCTCTAAAAATGGATGAATGGATTGGAATTCTTATAAACATCATGGTGGACCCCGCCATACATCCCAACGCTGAAACTTCATGCAAAAGGCTTTCCTCGGTGAATCTGCATCCACGGTTTGCATTAGAAATGGACTGGCTACTCCCTAACCACTCGGTGCTATGTGGGTCCACCATGATGCATGTGTTTCATCCATGCCGCCCATTTATTTTTCTAGATCATTTTATGGTCTGATACCAAAAATGAGGTATAACCCAATCTCAAGTGGACCACATTACATGAAACAGTGTTGAATGAACGTTGACCATTAAAAACTTTTTGGGGGCCATAAAAGTTTAGGATCAAGTTGATCATTGTTTTTTCCCTTCATCTGGGTCTTCATGACAAAACCAACAGATTGGATGTCAAATAAACAATACAGTAGGCCTTAGGAGGACTTTAATGATGGATATCCAATCACCATTGTTTTCTAGTGGTGTGGTCCATATGAGATTTATATCCCTCTCATTTTTGGGATCAACCCCTAAAATTATATGTAAAAATAGATTAACAGAATGGATGAAACACATACATCATGGTCGGGCCCACAAAGTACCGACCACCACCACCACCGGACTGGTGGTGGGGGGAGTAGCCAATCCACTTTCATTTCCATTTGAGATTCAGTGTCACATTGACCAGTGTGACTCGCTACTGAAGTGATGTTACCTATTTATATGGGTCCCACTATGATGTAAGTTTTGTATCAACCCCGTCCATCCATTTGGAGAGATCATTTTAGGGCATGAGCCAAAGAATGAATTAGATTCAAAACTCGAGCGGATCCCACCACAGAAAATAGTGGAGAGAGACGCCCACCATTTATTACGATTGAATCCAATTCAAACGTCGTCACTTTTTCTACTGAACCCTGTCATTTTGTACAGCAACCCCGTCACTTTATCTACTGAACTCTGTCACTTTGTGTTGTAACCTTGTTAGTTTGTCTAGTGAACCCCGTCACTTCGTACTACAACCCCGTCACTTTGTCTACTAAACCTCGTCACTTTGTACTGCAACCTCGTTACTTTGTCTACTAAACTCCGCCACTTTATACTGCGACGTCGTTACTTTGTCTACTGTACTCCATCACTTGTGCTCCAACCTCATCACTTTGTCTACTGTACCCCGTCACTCTGTGCTCCAACCTCGTCACTTTGTGTAGTGAACCCCGTCACTTTGTACTGCAGTCCCGTCACTTTGTCTACTATATCTCGTTACTTTGTGCTACAACTTCTTTACTTTATCTGCTATACATCGTCACTTTATGCTACAACCTCGTCACTTTGTCTATTGAATCCCGTTACTTTGTACCGCAACATCATCACTTTATCTACTAAAATTATATGTAAAAATAGATTAATGGAATGGATGAAACATATATATCATGGTGGGGCCCACAGAGTACTGACCACCCCCACCACCGGGCTGGTGGTAGGGGGAGTAGCCAATCTGCTTTCATTTTCATTTGGAATTCAGTGCCACATTGATCAGTGAGACTCGCTACTGAAGTGATGTCACCTATTTATATGGGTCCTAATATGATATATGTTTTGTATCCACATCGTCCATCCATTTGGAGAGATCATTTTAGGGCATGAGCCAAAGAATGAATCACATCCAAAACTCGAGTGGACCTAACCACAGAAAATAGTGGAGAGAGTCATACCCACCATTTATTACGACTAAATCTAATCCAAACCTTGTCACTTTGTCTACTGAACCCCGTCACTTTGTACTTCAACCCCGTTACTTTATCTATTGAACCCTGTTACTTTGTACTGCAACCTCGTTACTTTGTTTATTTAACCCCGTCACTTTGTACTACCACCCCGTTACTTTGTCTACTGAATCTCATCACTTTGTACTGCAACCCCATCACTTTGTCTAATAAATCTCATCACTTTGTACTGCAACATCATCACTTTGTCTACTGTACCTCGTCACTTTGTGTTGCAACCCCATCACTTTGTCTATTGTACCCCGTCACTTTGTGCTGCAACCTCATCACTGTCTCTTGTACCACGTCACTTTGTACTGCAACCTCATTACTTTGTCTATTGAACCTTGTCACTTTATATTGCAACCTCATCACTTTGTCTACTGAACCCTGTCACTTTGTACTGTAACTTCGTCACTTTGTACTGCAACCTTGTCAAAGCGACGAAGTTGTAGTACAAAGTGACAGAGTTCAGTACATAAAGTGACGGGGTTGTAGTACAAAGCGACGGGGTTCAGTAGACAAAGTGACGAGGTTTGGATTGGATTCAGTCATAATAAATGGTGGGCGTGACTCTCTCCACTGTTTTCTATGGTGGGCTCCACTTGAGTTTTGGATCTGATTCAGTCTTTGACTCATGCTCTAAAATGATCTCTCTAAATGGATGGACGGTGTGGATACAAAGCATACATCATAGTAGGACTCATATAAATAGGTGACATCACTTCAGCAGCGAGCCTCACCGATCAATGTGGCACTGAATCCCAAATGAAAATGAAAACAGATTGGCTACTCCCCTACAACCAGCCTAGTGGTGGTGGTGGTCGGTACTCTGTGGACCCCACCATAATGTATATGTTTCATCCATTCCGTTAATCTATTTTTACATATAGTTTTAGTAGACAAAATGATGATGTTACAGTACGAAGTGACAGGGTTCAGTAGATAAAGTGATGACGTTACAATATAAAGTGACGGGGTTCAATAGACAAAGTGACAGGGTTGTAGTATAAAGTGACGGGGTACAGTAGACAAAGTGAAGGGGTTGCAGTACAAAGTAATGAGGTTCAATAGACAAAGTGACGGGGTTACAGTATAAAGTGGCGGGGTTCACTAGACAAAGTGACGATGTTGGAGCACAAAGTGATGTGGTACAGTAGACAAAGTGACGAGGTTATAGTACAAAGTGACGGGGTATAGTGGACAAAGTGACGACGTTGTAGTACAAAGTGATGGAGTTCAGTAGACAAGTAACGGAGTTGCAGTACAAAGTGACAGGGTTCAATAGACAAAGTAATGGGGTTGCAGTACAAAGTGACGAGGTTCACTAAACAAACTGACGAGGTTACAACACAAAGTGATAGGGTTCAGTAGATAAAGTGACGGGGTTACAATACAAAGTGACGGGGTTCAGTAGACAAAGTGACGAGGTTTAGATTGGATTGAGTCGTAATAAATGGTGGGCGTGACTGTAAGTGCTATGATTTTATATCCCTTTGGTTGTCAAATCTTGTGGTGCCAAAACCTATATCTATGTCTTGTATATCTTGTGTTTCATGTTTGAGACTATTCATTGCTTCAAGTTATCGTATTTCAAGACAAGAACTTAAATAAAGAAAGTTTCAAGTCATGGATGAAGAATTCAAGATTAGAAGTCTTCAAGTATGCTTGTTCAAGATACAATCAAGTTCAAGTATAGTAGAAGACTTTGTCAAGTCAAGATCAAGCTCAAGAAGGCCTATAACAAGATTCGTAAATTCTCAAGCTTCTCTTAAGGGTCATCTAAGTGTACAGACTATCAGTGTCCATCTCACTTTTAAGGTTTGTTTGACCTTAGATTGACCTTGGGATAGGCTTTACTGTAGGTCATTCTGGATACATAATTCATATATTTTAATATGTTTGTTCGGGCTATTCTAAGACCAGTTCTAGGGACTTCAAGACCAGTCCTAGCTCTACTACAAAAAGTCTTAAGTTTTTCAGGACCAATCATAGGTTGTTGAAGATTTTTGGATCTTTCTGGTTGTCCTACGATCAGTCCTGTGAGCTGTACGACTGATCCTTTGACCAGTCTTAGCCCTACGACTCAAACTCCAGTAACTAAATTGGGGGTCCTACGACCGGTCGTAGGTGGCCCATAACCGGTCGTAGGCTACCCAGGACCGGTCATGGAATAGTAAATCCTTATCCCGCGAAAATCTTTAAAAATCTTTGAAGCTACGATCAGTCCTAGGATCCTAAGACCAGTCGTAGATGGAATTTTTTAGGCTATAAATAGAGCACGAACTTCAGAGTTTTGCAATATTCTCAAAAAAAATTTGAGGTCCCCATCTCTGTCAGATCTGAGGACCTTGATTTTGTAGCCACTTTCATTTTCTACCCGAGTTTTAAAATTTTTAAAGATAGAAAAGGCCATAAACTTTTCTTTAATGTAGAATAACTAGAGTTTTCTAGTGTAATCATCAATGAAGGTAATGAGATATCTATTACCTCTAAGAAATAGTGTCTCCATTGGTCCACAAATATCATCAGTGTGAACCAATTGCAATGGTTACTTTTCTCTTCAGAATACTCCAACTGGGAAGTAGTTCCTCTACTGCTTGCCAAGTGTGTACGCCTCACATACATGTTCTGGAGCTTTAATAGCAGGCAAACCATGCACCATGCTTGATGAGGACAAGAATTTAAGGTCATTAAAGTTCATATGGCCAAAGCGAAGATGCCACTTTCATGATTAATTATTGGTACATCCATAAAGACACTTCTCAAGCCTTATGTTTATATGGAGTGAGACATTCAATTTTTCACCATTTGGACCCGTGCCACATGTCTACCGCATGCATCTTTTAATGACATAATTGAATTCTACATGTGTATCACATACCCCTTTTCAAGTAGTTGGCCAATGCTAAGGATGTTACTTTTCATGTTGAGTACGTAATATACGTTAAAGATGAATTGTGTCTCACCATTTTTTTGATAAATTTTGATTTTACCTTTACCTCTCACCGGAGTTTTTGATAAGTCTTTGAACGTCACATCACCATGAAATCCTTTTGTGAGTTTCATAAAGAGTTTTTTATCGCCGCATATGTGATTACTTGCACGTGTGTCAAGATACCACACATTTGACTGATCACATCTTTTTCTTGTGCAAGAAAGAGTGTGGTTCTTTCCTCTTCATGATTTAATACTTTGACATAGTTGGATTGTTCATCTTGTTACACTGACTTGCTCCAATAATATGATGCATAATGACTGAACTTGTTGCAATTTTGACACTTAATATTTTTCATATTTTCACAACCATGTGTGGATTGGCCTCTACCATTTCCTTTACCATGAAAATTGGTAAAATTTTGTTGATTTTATTGATTTTGTAGATTGCTTGGATTATATCCACGCCATCTTCTTCTTACATGATCTTTATTGGTGCAGCCAACTCAAAAATGGGAGCTTACACGATCATGACCGGTCTTTTGTTCATTCAGAGTCAATCTTGACTCCAATTAATGCTTGTTCTAGTATTATATATCCGGCATTCTTTTACATTCGTTGCTCACGAACTTGTAACAATCCTATCAACTCTTCAATGGAGAGATTTTTCAAATTTTATGATTTTTCAATGATCATAACCACATGTTCAAACTTGATTGTGAGGAATCGAAACACCTTTTTAACTACATGAATGTCTTTGATCTTTTCACAATTTCTTTTCAAGTTATTAACAATAACGAGTAGTTATGAAAAATAATCTAAGATGCTCTCACCTTCCTTCATGTGAGCGGCCTCGAACTCGACTCTAAGAGTTTGTAGCTGTACTCTCTTTAAACGATCCACACCCTTGCAGATGGTGCTTAGTGTGTTTTATGCTTGCTTGCTTGATGTCGCTTTAGCGATCTTTTCAAAGGTGGATTCATCCAAACTTTGATAGAGAAGAAACAATGATTTCTTGTCTTTCTTCTTTTGATATTTGAGGGTAGCCTTTTACTCGGTGGAGAAGGTGACTTCTTAGTCTGTGGTGGGTTCTATGTACCCGTTAGTGACGATCTTCCAAAGATCTTGTGACGTAAATAGAGCCTTCATCTAAATGTACTAGTTTTTATAGTTATCCTTTAGATAACTTTGAAATTTACGGCTAGATTGTGGTGAACATCTTTCAAAGAAATTGACTTTGATACTAGTTTTTGGCTTTTCAAAGCCTTAGAATCGTATACAATACAAAGAGAAAAATAAAAACTTTTTGTATTGAATTGTTTTTTGCAACTAACTTACGTAAGGCTAATACCTTATAAAAAGACTAAAATACTATAATTCAAAATGATTTTACGTGACTGACGCAAGGGCAATAGCATTAATTACTTTTTATAGGAGAAAAAGGATGCTTATTTTTAAAGCTATGAAAAATCACAGCTTTGCTGTCAGGGCCAATGGAACTGGAACCTGAAAAATGCCAGAGAGGATGGATACAGATTTACTGGGTGACCTCCCTTCCGTGACGAGTGTGGCTTTTATATTATTATTATTATTTTGCTCTTTGTGCTGGCCTCATTGAATTGGTTCATAAGTTGTCGGTTATTTGCGAAGGGCCATCACGGAAGCTGATTGGCTGGTGTACCACACATCAGCTATGTAGCTGGTGTGGATACATCTCGTGCCAAGACGAGCGCCGACGCTCCTCAAAACTCCAAGTTGTACATACGGTTCAAGGGAGATCAAAGTTACATGGCCTCACAATGATGTATTTATTATATTCACACTATTTTTCCATTTTTTAAGATCATTTTAGGGCATTAGACGAAAAATGAATCATATCCAAATCTCAAATGGAACACATAGAAAATAGCAGCGGGGATAATGATTTTCACTGTTAAAAAATTTGTAGGGCCCACCATACCGTTGATTTTCCATCCAATCTGTTAATAAGGTCACAAATGCATGGATGAAGAAGAAAAACAAATTTCATGTTATCTGAAACTTCTGTGACCCCAAAAGAGTTTCAATGGTAGACGTTCAATCCTCCACTGCTTTTCCAGTGTGGTTCAATTGATATTTAGATCTATATAATTTTTCGCTTCAAGCCTTAAGACGAGGTCACCGAATGGATGGACGGTTTGGATATAACATATACCTCATGATGGGACCCACAGAACTTGTTGACGTCATTGCATCAGCCATTTGGGAAGGGCCTTCACAGCCTGGTTCTTCAGCTTTTATCATCCCTTACAGCGAAGCATTGGACAATGTGCTATGACATTTCAGCTTCTGCAAGTGGTATATCCATGCTTCAGTGATCAAGATCGTCGATATCATGGTTCTTACTGTCAATGATCAAGACTGTTGATATCATGGTTCTCGGTGTCTTTGACCCATAAAGCCAAAATTCTCCAATACCAAAAACTATAATACTTTGATTAGGTGGCCAAAAAATAGATGGTTAAGAAAGAAAAAGTAACAAGGTTTCACATTCAACCAAAAACAAAACCCCACCTATTCTAAAACTAGGATCAATGGACAGCTAAAGGTGGGCGCATCTTATAAACGGCTTCGATCACCAAACAGTAGCACCCCACTTGTACAAACTGAGACCCGAACCCACCATACGAACTTTGTGCCTGTGCATTGTTATGCCTCTTCTATAGATCTCCCAAGCTTAATCTAAATCAGAGCAAGAGAAAAAAATGGCTCCCAAGACCTCAGAAAAATCCCATGCGGTCTGCCTCCCTTTTCCCGCCCAAGGCCATATCACACCCATGTTGCACCTCTCTAAGCTACTCCATGCAAGAGGCTTCCATATAACCTTCATCAACACCGAGTTCAACCATCGACGTCTCATCAAGTCAGGGGTCATGGATCCAACGGTCACGTTAGATGGGTTCCGATTCGAGACCATTACAGACGGTCTACCAATGTCGGATATTGATGCCACCCAAAACGTTATTGAGCTCTCTGAGGCCACCCAAAAATACTGCCTGGACCCTCTAAGGGAGCTTATGTTGAGACTCAATGGAGACACTGATGGTGGGCCACCCGTAACTTGTTTGGTCGTAGATGCGGCCATGTGTTTCGCTCAACAGATTTCAGATGAGCTTGGTATTCCTGATGTAGTACTTTGGACAATGAGTAACTGCAGCTTATTGGCTTACCTCCATTTCGATGAGCTCATACAACGGGGCTATGTACCCTTGAAAGGTACAATTTTCCATCTGTATTTCTAAATTAGGAATTAGTAGAGAAGGACTTGGATTGGATACTGCTCCTGCCCGTCCCAGCAATATTCAAACTATTAGTCTAGTCTAGTAGTCGTATTTTTCTATTAGTTCATATTGAAGTTAGTCGTTTAGAGAAGCCTTATGCCTCTTCTTTATCAAACTAGTTGTTTGCTCCTTCTTGTTTGTATCGTCAACGTTCGAATAGGGAGCTTTCGAAGCACCCAACAGGTTGAATTATTGATCACTCTATCCATCTACTAGACCCTATGAAGGATTATTTATATTTCCAAAATCAAATCTATCAGATAATCCTATGTCACTTTTCTTTTTGCCATTAACTACTTTTATTTATAGCTGTTTTAATAAACATGATCAATTAATAGGAATGTTTACTAATTAGAAATTATTTGGGTGGAAATGCTTTTCAAGAAAATAACATTTTTCATTAATTGAGAGTTTACTTTTTGGTGGGAAACATTTCTCAAGAAATTATTTTCATAAAAAAAGTCTTAAAAAGTTTTCCTAAAAAAGTGTTAAATTATTTTTTTCAAGAAACTCTTTTTGGTGAATTACCATAGATTGCAACTTTTTTTTACATATCATTTGCATTAGCTGCTCAATACCATTCAACAAGTTACTTTTTCTGGATTTTTACCTTTTAAGCAAGGATTTTGTTTTCTTCCCCTTCTGAATTGTAAGTGTTCTCTGATTGGTGTTGTAAGTTACCCAAGATCATTTACAGCCCTTTTCAAATCAACTGAGTTACAAGTGATGAGTTTATTAAAAAATAAAAAAAATAATAACAAAATCTAGGGAATGTAATGAAGAGCCTATGCCAGAGAACAGCGCATATTTGGATGCATGCCCTTATGTTGGAGTAAATAATATCAAACCTAACATATATTACATTTGTGTTGAATAGATTCTAAAGATGACTAGTGATCACAGCTCATGAGCTACAGCTTTGAGAGAATTGCATCACAGGGATCACAGCAGGCAACATAAATCTCCATGGGCCCACTATGATGTATATTTGGCATCCAATCCCTTCACCTGAGATAGCCCAGCCCATTTAGAGCTCGAAATTGATGTGGATCCAAAACTCAAGTGGGCTTACACCATAGGCAAACGATGAATAGATGTTCGCCTTTGAAATCTTGCAATGGGCGAATGTGATGTTTATATGATATCCAGCCCATTCATAAGGGGAGAAAATTGGAGGCCGAAAAAAAAAAAAAAAAAAACCATCTGTTTTTTTTGTTTTTTTCACACACGCACGCACACCCCCACACACTCATGCTAGTGGAATTTCACCACCTATGGGTACTCGAACCCTTGACCGGGAGTTGAAACTCCTGAGAGTCTACCACCTGAGCAAGAGCAACCAGGACTTGGGTGGCCCAAGGCTCCCTGTGGTGTGGCCCACTTGAGTTTTGGATCGGCCTAATTTTCAGGCTCACTTCCTAAACTGAGTTGTATCAGGTGATGGACAGATTGGATTTCACATATAGATCATACATGGTGGGCTCATGAAGATTTAGGTTCCCCACGACAAGGTCAAGTAATCTTGACAATAACGCTGATGCCATTATTTAATTATATTGTGTTTGGCTGGTTGATTCGTCCATAGAAATGGAGTCATTCCCACATGCTCACACATGCTTATAGCGATTGATCCCTCGGGGCATGAAAATGAAAACAATAATTTATTCAAGTATTTCCAAATCTGAAATAAACAAAGTCATTCTTTTTCGTTGATCTTCGAGCGAGAATGACATACGATTTTAAGTTTTCAATTCGTTGAAGGGACTTGTTTGTTTTTTTTATGAACCAGTTTTCCGGATATGTCCAATAAAATAATTATTGGAAAGAGGTCCACTCCTATTGGTATTCTATGGTAGTGGATTTGTCCACGTGAAAGCCTTTTTTGCCTTAAATTGGAGATAAGGAGCCAATGCACTTCTGCCCGGAGCACATGTGCCAACCTTGTAAAGGTGTGGTAAATATGAATATATGCAAAAATCAGAGGGGCCCACTCATCAGTTAGGCCACACATGCACATTTATCTTGAAAATTTACGTTTGTTTTAGTACAGGAATGTGCAATCTGATAAGTGAACCAGCGTATAGATTTTGCATGGAAATGTATATGTGGTAAAGGTGCATCGGTAGCTATCAAAGCTCTCAACCATGGTTCAATCAAATAGCCGGCAAGTACTTGAACCTACTTGTTCAGTTATGAGTCAGGTTGTGATTGGCTCGAGTCAGAAGCTGACTCCGGTCATTGGACCAGATTGGGTCCAGCTGACTCCGAGTCAACTCGAATGAGTCACACCAGACAACATTTTTAAAACCATGCTTTCAGTAAATCTATGGTCATTGGAATCCATAGAATAGCAAACCATTCTCAGCAATGCTTTTTTTTTTTTTTTCAATAACAATAACCATTACATTTCCATAACCCTGTTAGGCAATTAGAAAGTCTTTACACATATAGATGTCAATTGTTTAACCGACGGATATTTCGACACTCGCACCGACTGCATTCCAGCAATGCCAGGCATCCGTCTGAAGGATTTTCCATATTTCATCAGAACGGTGGACCCCAACGATTTCATGCTCGGCTTTTTGTGCTGGCCTCATTGAATTGTTTCATAAGTTGTCGGTTAATTGTAAGGGCCATCACCGAAGCTGATTGGCTGGTGTACCACACATCAGCTATATAGCTGGTGTGGATACATGTCGTGCCAAGACGAGCTCTGAGTTGTACGAACGGTTCAAAGGAGATCAAAGTTATACGGCCTCACAATGATGTATTTATTATGTTCACACAGTTTTTCCATTTTTTGAGATCATTTTAGAGCATTAAGCGAAAAATGAATCATAACTAGAGCTCAAATGGACCACACCTAAAATAGCAGGGAGGACCATTATTTTTACGGTTAAAAAATTCATAGGGCCCATCGTAACATTTATTTTCCATCCAATTTGTTAATAAGGTCACAAATGCATGGATGAAGAGGAAAAACAAATTTCATATTATCCGAAACTTCTACAAACCTAAAAAGGTTTCAATGGTAGACGTTCATTCCTCCATTGCTTTTTCCAGTGTGGTCCAGTTGATATTTAGATTTGTCTTGTTTTTCGGCTCAAGCCTTAAGAGGAGCTCACCAAAAGGATGGACGGTTTGGATATAACACATACCTCACGATGGGACCTACAGAACTTGTTAACGTCATTACATCTGACATTTGGGAAGGAGTGCGGATCTTCTGTTTTCCCGGAGGCAGGAACTCCCTTCCTCTAGCGTTTTCATTGATCAACTTTACTATAAGTGCCATGTCATCAGATTTTTAAAATAAGTGTGGATCCTCTGCCTACCGAAGGTAGGAACTCCTTGCCTCCAACGTTTTCATTGGTCAATGTCACTATAAGTACCACATCATCATATTTTTTAAATATATTAAAAAAATATATTTAATAAGTAGTATAACGGAGACGTTAAACGAAAGCTACTGAGTAAAGCTTGTGGAGCCTACCGTCATTCATACATTGTATCAACTTCATTCATCTCTTTTATCAACTAATTCTAAGGTTTTACAATGAAAATTAATCATATCCAAAGATCAAGTGGACCACACCACCTGAAACAGTGCTGAATTCTACCATTGAAAAGTTAACGAGGCCCATAGAAATTTTATATCAAGATGATATTTGTTATTTCCATTCATCCATGTTTTTGTGATCTTATGAACAGTTTGGATGAAAAATAAACATCATTGGAGGCTTAGAAACATTTCAATGGTGAAAGTCAATACTTCCACTGTTTCCTTTTGTAAGACCCGTATCCTAGTCCGTACTGTTCCGTCAACTCCCCCGATCCTTCCAGTCGAATTCCGGCGACCCGCGATCAGTTATCGGCGTTTGCGCGCTATCACGAGTCGTGTCTCATATATTAGAGTCGGCTCGACCCGAGACTTGTACTAGTGCGATCGCGGCGTCGCTGCGGTTCTGATGCCGCGTCTAACGCGCCAAGGCGGTACCCAGGCCAGGAGACGTGGGCCCGCGTTCAGTTTGAAGAAAACGCCGCGCGTTGCGAGTATCGAGGGAATCTCTACGAAATGTCACATCAATCAATCCCATCCATCACTTCACATATCAAGTACAAGCCACCATACTTTCTCTTACAAAAGTACTCTAAAGTCAACTTTTCTATCACTTCACCCATCCCTCTTCTCATCACTCCATCACTCACATCATTTCTCTGTCTCTCTTTCTCTCTCTCTCTCTCATTTCTATCATTTTCTCTCAAGCAACCCCATGAGAGCACCCAACGTCCATCGCTTCCATGGAGAGCAAGTGTGGCCCACTTTCCTATCTCTCATCTCCACCATCCTAAGTTTGAAGTGCATCCATTGGATCTCTGACATACATTGATGGAAGAAAAAGTCCAAGAAGATCAAAGGTGGGTGCTTCTTTCTTTCTTCCTCTTTCTCATTTTCCTTTGTTTTGTGTGTGAAGATGTGGTTGTGTGGCCCACTTAATGAGTTGTGAGATGTCCGAACCGTTCATTAAATGGACCTCACTTTGATGTGTATATTACCCACACCATCCAACCATTTGGGTGGCCCACCTAGACAACACATTCTATGAGTGGGGCCCACCTTGAATGTGTTTCATGAAGTCGTCGAGCGTCCAGGGACGCTGGACGGGCTTCCCAGTGAAGTGTGTGTTGACAGTGGGTGCACTAACGCCAGTAAGAACAAAAAAAAGGGGGAAAATTTGGGTGGGCTACTTGTGCAGGCTTCACCTTGATGTATGTGTTTAATGTACGCCATCCATTTCATTCTCCGGGTCCTTTTAGGCGTTGAGCCGAAAACTAAGGTCTATCTGAACTTCACGCGGGCCAAAATCTGTAAAATAGTGGTTTCTACCATCGAAAGTCATCCTGACATTTTTATACACCGGAAAGACATCGGATATTAGAATCGTTTTGACTATCTAGAGCCACAGAATGCAATAGACGGGTTAGATTTACTTTATGTGGGCCCCACCTGTGAAAAACCACAGCAAATCATTTCTTTTAAAAAAAATAAATTCATAAACCTAAGTGGGGAGCGCCTGCTACCCCTGACAATAGCAGCAGCGCGGTAGCACGCGCGGATGGGCCACGGCCCCATCCGTAGGCCCCACAATGATGTATGTTTGATTTTCACACTGTTCATTAGGTGGGCCACAACCTAAGGTAGACCCTCTCCAAATATGGGGCTGATCTGACCCTCAAGTGGCACACATCACAAGAAATAGTGTTGAATTGAACGTCTGCCATTGAAACCCTTTTGGGTTGGCACGGCCGTTTGGGATCATTATGAAGTTTGTTTTTCCTCTTTCCCCAGGTCCGTGTGACCTTATCAACCGTTGGATGACATATAAACATTATAGTGGGCCCCACTTGGGACCCACCTAAATTGGAAAAGGGATTGGCTGTTGTACGCCACGCACCAGCCATATGTTGCTACTGAAAGAGACGTCAGCAAGCTCTGTGAGTCCCATCTGCCAACTGCACCGTCCATTTACATGGACGTTGGTTAGTGGGGCCAACCGTAATGTATGGGCTCCATCTACACCGTCTGTGCAGTGGACCACACCATTCAGTCCACATGTGTGGTTTTGATCCACACCGTTTGGTCCAGATCTGGACAGTGGGCCCCACCAAACGCATATGTTGTGTATTCACGCTGTCTGCCCAGCTGAGCCTACACGTGATGCTTGTAACCATGTAGACCATATACGTGGACCCACTTGTATTGATGTGCAGAACGCACACCGTCCATCTGTTTCATACAGGCCATCCGTCTGATGGACGGTGGCCAGTACATGCAGCTGGCAGTTGCAGACGTCAGCAGGCCTAGTGGACCTTGACCATGAGATATGGTGTACATCCACGCCATTCATACCATGGTGGGTACCTACCATGATGTGTGTGATATCCACACCATCCATCTACCGGTGGACCCCATTCATATGGGACGCACCTTGATGTTTATACGCAATCCACCCCGACCATGCAGGGGATGTGGGGCCCACCTTGTTAATGTGCTGAGTACAGTACGTGGGACCACGTGGGGTATCTATAAATCCTAGCCGTCCTCTGGACGATGGGCCTGCAGCAAGTAGCTGTTGTGCTGCGTAGCTAATTCCATGGGTCTGACCTGATGTATGTGTTATATCCAACCTTCCTCACCTGGATCCATCTTGCACGCGTAACACATGCAGGTGATGGGACCCACCTTGATGTATATGTTTTATTTGCACCGTCCAAGGTGATGTACAGTGCTGTGAACTCCACTTTGATGCATATATTTATTCAAACCGTCCATCCTTTTGGCGCGTGTGGCGTCCACCCACATGTGCTGCACGTGTGGGTTTGACCCACCTTGCATAGATGTATTTTTTTCATCCAGGCCGTCCGTCTATATATGGGCGATGGACACTGGATGCATTTCCAATTCATGTATCTTATATTATAAGATAATATAATATAATATATATTATAATATGATAATATAGTATAATATATGCTATAATATTATGATATAGTGACCCTACGTGGGACCCACCTGCTGTATATGATGCCAGCAAGATCTGTGGGTCTGTATGATATCTACCCCGTCCATCTGGACAATGCAGGTGTGGGATGCACCATGATGCGTGGGTTTAATCCCCACTGTCCGTCCTTTTGAGGACATGGGCCACACCACAAGGTATGTGTTTCTCCATCCACTCATCTGTCTTGGGATGTGGAGCCCATCCCACACATGTGGGTGGGACCCACCTTGATGTACATATTATATTTTCACCGTCTAGATCTCCTGGACGGTGGCCTCTCCTTGTTGTAAATATTTTAAATCCACATCGTCCAACTGTTTGATGGGACCTACCCTGATGTATGTGTTCTGTCCTCGCCGTCCATTGTATGGATGTGGGACCCACCATTATGTAAGTGTTCTATTCATGCCTTTCGGTCCACGTGCGTGGGCTCCACACCATTGCGGGATGCATCCACACCGCCCATCTAGTTTTCCAAATCATTTTAGGGCCGGGACCAACGGCCAGCGTGTGGGTCAGTAGACAACAGGCCCACCACTGATGTATGTTTCATCCACGACCAACTATTTGTGCATTCTGCTGGAGTGCTGTCCAGTAACTGCAGGGCCACCTGACGGGTGCTTTGATCCACCACCGTTCAGTGGAAGGTCTATGGGATCTACCATGATTTATGTATTTTATCTGGGTCGTCCAAATTGTATGGGAACCATCTTGATGTACGTGTTTTATATCCAGCGTTCGTCCATCTACCCCAGAACGGCGGGACATCTCCCACTTTGACATGCGTGCTGTATACACACCGTCCATCCTTTTTGCTAGTGGGTCACATCTGTGGACCCCACCTTAATGTATCTGTTGTATCTGCACCATCCAGAATGCTGGACGATGAGATCCATCTTGGTTGAATATGTGAGATCCACACCATCGATCTATCAAGTGGACCACACTATAGAAAACCGCGGGGATTAAATGACTACCATTAGAATCCTTTTTAGGTCACAGGAGTTTTAGGTCAATATAATATTTGTTTTCCTCTTGAATTTAGGTCTTTGTGACCGTATGAATAGATTGAATAGGAAATAAATGTTATGGTAGGCCCTACCTTGATGTATTTATGACCCATCCATGGGGCCACCCGGATATATTTGAGGCCCTTTGGTGCGGCCCATGGATGTAGCCCACTTGATATGTATGAGGCCTAGGTGTAGGGCCCATCTATTGCGTATTTGAAGCCCATGGGTTGTAGTCCATTGTGATGTATTCGAGGCCCATGGATGAGGCCCAATATGAATTATATGTGGCCCACTTAGTGAGGCCCATGTAATGTAATTGAGGCCCATGTACAGGGTCCACCTATTGTGTGTTTATGGCCCATTAACAGGGCCCACTTGTTGTGTATATGAGGCCCGTTGGTGCGGCCCATTGATACGGCTCATGGTAGTTGTATGAGGCCCATTGCGATGTACATTAGGCCTTGTGTGAGGCCATGGGCCCACTTTATATTTGGCTCTATGTGAGCCACTCCTTGGGAGCGATGTTGGTTTAATGGCCACATTCATAGGCAATGATGGTTTAATGCCCACATTGTGACCTTCCCTTAGGCCTTGTTCAACCAAATTCGATTATCATGATCGATTTTTCAAGTCTGAATATCGATCGATTTCGATTGTCGTGACCGATTGCTGATTAATGTGACCGATTTGTCGATTCTGACTATTGATCAATCCCAATCATCGTGACCGATTGCTGATTCTGATTGACATGATCGATTTTTCAATTTTGATTATAGGTCGATTCAGATTGTTGAGGTTTATGTGATGAGGCCCATTGTGATGCATTTGAGGACCAGGCGATGGAGCCCATTGTGATATATGTTAGGCCCATGTGAAAGGCCCATCGTGATGTGTACTAAACCCTTGAGTAAGGCCCATCGTGTTATATATCAGGCCTTCGTGTGAGGCCGTGGGCCCATTATATGTTAGCTCTATGTAGTCATTCCTTGGGGGCAATGTTGGTTAAATGTCCACATTGTCAAGGCTGATTATTTTATGCCGGTTATTGGTACTGATTGTGAGTATATGATAGCATAACATCATGAAACAAATTCATATGCATCATCTGCATGTTTGTTATGAGATGCGATTGACCATTGCATATGCCATAGGGCAGGTTGTTCAGGGGGCTCCCTGATAGGTGGAGTCGCCCCACATGAGCGCACAGTATGCGCATGATTGATGCATGATTGGACTGTGTGACTCATGCATCTCGTATTTGTGTGACATGACCACCATACGCCCTAGCGACATCAGGGTTGTAGAATCCACAGGTATTTCGTGGATGGCCAGATGGGACACCTGAAATCTGTTCTACATGGGGTGTTATAGATATCCCTGGTGAAAGTCCTTAAACCCTCTTGGTTCCAGAGGTTGGTTCAACGTCTAGACCGAGTGGATGCATGAGCGTATGAGGGCCATACACCGTTAAGTCGTGTCTCCTACTGTGTCGTGGTCGGTTGGAAGGGGGTGCGGCCTTACCTACTCGAGAGGAGGGGGCAATGCTAGCTGAGTCTGACCAGCTCGAGAGGAATGGGTCCACTATTGATGAGTCGGGCCCGATATTGGCAGGCGGATAGTGAGGTCTCTTCCACTCACCTTGTTGCGCGCGATGGGGCGGCAATCTGGTTTGGAGTGTAATAGACCCCGGTGATTTTCTAAAGAGGAACCGTATTGATATGTGGACTTATCGAGTAGGAGTTGCATGCTCATTCATTCATTCACTATCCACTCGGGCTGGTGATGTGCAACTAATTGTTGTGTACCTTCGTTATGGCAAGAATTTTGGTTGGGCGCGCGACTAACCTGAGATCAGGAGTTTACCACGTTGTGTCTGACTATCCAAATTTAGGTATGGAACTAGTTTGGATAGAATTCCATTGTGACGGACCCCATAGCCTGCGATACTATGTACTATTATCCCGACTTCACACTCCAAGCATGGTCATTTAATTCGCATCGCATATTGCATTACATCCGCAGGCATGACATTTTGAGTTACTATGTTTTTGCACTTATATGGCCTAGATAGACTTAGCAGGATTTGTATATTGCATTGCATCCTCAGCATCTGATATTTAGTTCTTATGATTCTTTATTGTATAACTGTTCTATATTGTGTATCCTGATATTTATTGACTTATGGACTTGTCAGTATTTCTGCTTATTCCGATGATGTACAAATTATGAATTATCAGTATTTTCGGTATTGTATGATTATGACATTGTATTGAATACTTGGCACTTACCTTGTGCACACACTTACACCACCCTCTAAGCTTTCTATAAGATTATGCATGATAGATGTGTGCAGGTGATGTTAGGCTGCAGCAGTGTTGAGCTAGGAGCGTGCGGTGGTCTTCTGGAACTTGATTTCTCTATTTATGTATTTCCCTTTCAGTATTGTATTCAAATGATTATATTAGTGGATATGTGATGACGATGTTGCCGTTGTGAATTGGGTAATCTTGTGGTTATGCTTATTACTAGTTAAATGTACATTTTTTAAAAAAAAATCTTCCTTGTAGGATCCTAGAATTGGAATCTGGCATATGAATGCTAGGAGCCGAGAATGGGGTACTACGGAGGCTGTCGGCACCGGATTCGACGATCGGGATTCCTATGAATCCGATTTTCGGGTTTGGGGCGTGACATCTTTGGTATGGTCTACTTGAGCTTTTGATATACTTTAGTGTTGGGCTCAACCCATAAAATGATATGAAAAAAACGATAGACGGTGTGGATAAACCACGTGAATTCACAGTGGGCCCAACAGAGTTTACTCAGTAGGATAAGACTCGGTATGCAATCCAATTTTACGTGTCTAACGGGGACGCGGATTTCCTACTAAAGCCTTTTGCAGTAAGATCCTGCACAAGGATTCCGGATGGCCCACTACGCATTTGTGATAAATCCAACCTTTCATCCATTTTTAGATATCATTTTATGACATAATACCAAAATTAAGGTGTATACAAAACTCAATGGGCCACACGAGAGGAAACAGTGGGGATTTAGTGTCCACCGTTTGAATATTTATCTGGCCACAAAAGTTTTACATCGGTCTAATATTTTGGTGTTTTCACTTCATCCTAGTAAAAATGACCTTATAAACAGTTTGGATGGAATATAAACATCAAGATGCCTAGGAAGGTTTCAACTGCAGGAATTTCTTTCTCCATTGTTTCATCTTGTATAGCCCAGTTGAGTTTTGGATCATCCTAATTTTTTGTTACATTTCTTAAAATGAGCTCTAAAAATGGATGAATGGATTGGAATTCTTATAAACATCATGGTGGACCCCGTCATACATCCCAACGCTGGAACTTCATGCAAAAGGCTTTCCTCGGTGAATCTGCGTCCACGGTTTCCATTAGAAATGGACTGGTTACTCCCCAACCACTCGGTGCTATGTGGGTCCACCATGATGCATGTGTTTCATCCATGCCTCCCATTTATTTTTCTATGTCATTTTATGGTCTGATACCAAAAATGAGGTATAACCCAATCTCAAGTGGACCACATTACATGAAACAGTGTTGAATGAACGTTGACCATTAAAAACTTTTTGGGGGCCATAAAAGTTTAGGATCAAGTTGATCATTGTTTTTTCCCTTCATCTGGGTCTTCATGACAAAACCAACAGATTGGATGTCAAATAAACAATACAGTAGGCCTTAGGAGGACTTTAATGATGGATATCCAATCACCATTGTTTTCTAGTGGTGTGGTCCATATGAGATTTATATCCCTCTCATTTTTGGGATCAACCCCTAAAATTATATGTAAAAATAGATTAACAGAATGGATGAAACACATACATCATGGTCGGGCCCACAAAGTACCGACCACCACCACCACCGGGCTGGTGGTGGGGGGAGTAGCCAATCCACTTTCATTTCCATTTGAGATTCAGTGTCACATTGAGCAGTGTGACTCGCTACTGAAGTGATGTTACCTATTTATATGGGTCCCACTATGATGTAAGTTTTGTATCAACACCGTCCATCCATTTGGAGAGATCATTTTAGGGCATGAGCCAAAGAATGAATTAGATTCAAAACTCGAGCGGACCCCACCACAGAAAATAGTGGAGAGAGACGCCCACCATTTATTACGATTGAATCCAATTCAAACGTCGTCACTTTTTCTACTGAACCCTGTCATTTTGTACAGCAACCCCGTCACTTTATCTACTGAACTCTGTCACTTTGTGTTGTAACCTCGTTAGTTTGTCTAGTGAACCCCGTCACTTTGTACTACAACCCCGTCACTTTGTCTACTAAACCTCGTCACTTTGTACTGCAACCTCGTTACTTTGTCTACTGAACTCCGCCACTTTGTACTGCGACGTCGTTACTTTGTCTACTGTACTCCATCACTTGTGCTCCAACCTCGTCACTTTGTCTACTGTACCCCGTCACTTTGTGCTCCAACCTCGTTACTTTGTGTAGTGAACCTCGTCACTTTGTACTGCAGTCCCGTCGCTTTGTCTACTATATCTCGTTACTTTGTGCTACAACTTCTTTACTTTATCTGCTATACATCGTCACTTTATGCTACAACCTCGTCACTTTGTCTACTGAACCACGTCACTTTGTACTGCAATCTTATCACTTTGTCGACTAAACCTCGTCACTTTGTCTATTGAATCCCGTTACTTTGTACCGCAACATCATCACTTTATCTACTAAAATTATATGTAAAAATAGATTAATGGAATGGATGAAACATATATATCATGGTGGGGCCTATAGAGTACTGACCACCCCCACCACCGGGCTGGTGGTAGGGGGAGTAGCCAATCCGCTTTCATTTTCATTTGGAATTCAATGCCACATTGATCAGTGAGACTCACTACTGAAGTGATGTCACCTATTTATATGGGTCCTAATATGATGTATGTTTTCTATCCACATCATCCATCCATTTGGAGAGATCATTTTAGGGTATGAGCCAAAGAATGAATCACATCCAAAACTCGAGTGGACCTAACCATAGAAAATAGTGGAGAGAGTCATACCCACCATTTATTACGACTAAATCTAATCCAAACCTTGTCACTTTGTCTACTGAACCCCGTCAATCTGTACTTCAACCCCGTTACTTTATCTATTGAACCCTGTTACTTTGTACTGCAACCTCGTTACTTTGTTTATTTAACCCCGTCACTTTGTACTACCACCCCGTTACTTTGTCTACTGAATCTCATCACTTTGTACTGCAACCCCATCACTTTGTCTAATAAATCTCATCACTTTGTACTGCAACATCATCACTTTGTCTACTGTACCTCGTCACTTTGTGTTGCAACCCCGTCACTTTGTGTTGCAACCCTATCACTTTGTCTACTGTACCCCGTCACTTTGTGCTGCAACCTCATCACTGTCTCTTGTACCACGTCACTTTGTACTGCAACCTCATTACTTTGTCTATTGAACCTTGTCACTTTATACTGCAACCTCATCACTTTGTCTACTGAACCCTGTCACTTTGTACTGTAACTTCGTCACTTTGTACTACAACCTTGTCAAAGCGACGAAGTTGTAGTACAAAGTGACAGAGTTCAGTACATAAAGTGATGGGGTTGTAGTACAAAGCGACGGGGTTCAGTAGACAAAGTGACGAGGTTTGGATTGGATTCAGTCATAATAAATGGTGGGCGTGACTCTCTCCACTGTTTTCTATGGTGGGCTCCACTTGAGTTTTGGATCTGATTCAGTCTTTGACTCATGCTCTAAAATGATCTCTCTAAATGGATGGACGGTGTTGATACAAAGCATACATCATAGTAGGACTCATATAAATAGGTGACATCACTTCAGCAGCGAGCCTCACCGATCAATGTGGCACTGAATCCCAAATGAAAATGAAAACAGATTGACTACTCCCCTACAACCAGCCTAGTGGTGGTGGTGGTCGGTACTCTGTGGACCCCACCATAATGTATATGTTTCATCCATTCCGTTAATCTATTTTTACATATAGTTTTAGTAGACAAAATGATGATGTTACAGTACGAAGTGACAGGGTTCAGTAGATAAAGTGATGGCGTTACAATATAAAGTGACGGGGTTCAATAGACAAAGTGACAGGGTTGTAGTATAAAGTGACGGGGTACAATAGACAAAGTGAAGGGGTTGCAGTACAAAGTAATGGGGTTCAATAGACAAAGTGACGGGGTTGCAGTATAAAGTGACGGGGTTCACTAGACAAAGTGACGATGTTGGAGCACAAAGTGATGTGGTACAGTAGACAAAGTGACGAGGTTATAGTACAAAGTGACGGGGTATAGTGGACAAAGTGACGACGTTGTAGTATAAAGTGATGGAGTTCAGTAGACAAGTAACGGAGTTGCAGTACAAAGTGACAGGGTTCAATAGACAAAGTAATGAGGTTGCAGTACAAAGTGACGAGGTTCACTAAACAAACTGACGAGGTTACAACACAAAGTGATAGGGTTCAGTAGATAAAGTGACGGGGTTGCAATACAAAGTGACGGGGTTCAGTAGACAAAGTGACGAGGTTTAAATTGGATTGAGTCGTAATAAATGGTGGGCGTGACTGTAAGTGCTATGATTTTATATCCCTTTGGTTGTCAAATTTTGTGGTGCCAAAACCTATATCTATGTCTTGTATATCTTGTGTTTCATGTTTGAGACTATTCATTACTTCAAGTTATCGTATTTCAAGACAATAACTTAAATGAAGAAAGTTTCAAGTCATGGATGAAGAATTCAAGATTAGAAGTCTTCAAGTATGCTTATTCAAGATACAATCAAGTTCAAGTATAGTAGAAGACTTTGTCAAGTCAAGATCAAGCTCAAGAAGGCCTATAACAACATTCGTAAATTCTCAAGCTTCTCTTAAGGGTCATCTAAGTGTATAGACTATCAGTGTCCATCTCACTTTTAAGGTTTGTTTGACCTTAGATTGACCTTATGATAGGCTTTACTGTAGGTCATTCTGGATACATAATTCATATATTTTAATATGTTTGTTCGGGCTATTTTAAGACCAGTTCTAGGGACTTCAAGACCAGTCCTAGCTCTGCTACAAAAAGTCTTAAGTTTTTCAGGACCACTCATAGGTTGTTGAAGATTTTTGGATCTTTCTGATTGTCCTACGATCAGTCCTGTGAGCTGTACGACTCATCCTTTGACCAGTCTTAGCCCTACGACTCAAACTCCAGCAACTAAATTGGGGGTCCTACGACCGGTCGTAGGTGACCCACGACTAGTCGTACGTGTCCCATAACCGGTCGTATGCTACCCAGGACCGGTCATGGAATAGTAAATCCTTATCCCGCAAAAATCTTTAAAAATCTTTGAAACTACGATCAGTCCTAGGATCCTAAGACCAGTGCTAGATGGGATTTTTTAGGCTATAAATAGAGCACGAACTTCAGAGTTTTAGCAATTCAATTCAACTCTATTCAAGTATTCTTTAGGCTATACTCTGAGATAAGTTTGTGTTGTTTTTAAGCTACTTTGTGCTTATTTAATATTCCTTTTACTAGCTTGTTTATTATTTAATTTTGATCTACATTCCAATTGTTCACTCCCCAAGTGCAGGGTTGTGATGTAGTAATAACTCGGTAAGACCGAGGTCGAATCCTAAGGGACTGCAACTTGTACGTTATCTAAAACTAACTAGAACTAGAACTAGGCTAAGATGAATTTTAAATCAATTAGTAATGGTGGAATACTTGTAGAATAATTAATTTAAAACCTAGGAAACAAATCAAAGATAGGAAACTAGGGATTCAGAGGATCCACTTGTAGAGATCAGGGAGAACTTATGCTTGTATCAAAAATTATGGAAATTACTGAACTGCCGTTGATCTAGTTTTCAAAGAGATGAAAGGTGTATGAATTAAAATAGATTCCATCACCAAACCATGCCCAAAGACTATGGCAAACAACAGAATCAAACTAATTACCACCCAATCACATGTATGCAAGTTAGGAAGGGTACCGACATCCAACCATGCCCAGGAGACTATGGTGAACAACAGGGCTTCCTGACATTATAAACATTAAAGAGAATGAAAATATTCAAAGCCATTGCAGACCCATTGTAATTTCAGTCACAACAGACCATTAGAAACCTAAAACATTCCCATAATAATTAACTAAAATCAACGTCAATTCATGCATTAAAATTAAAATAAAATCAAATCTCCCATCTCACTACAAGCTTCACCTCCTAGCCCTAGCTAGGAGGTTTAGCCACACATGGTGAGGCTGGATCTCTTCAAAAAATTATAAAAGAACAGAAAAGAAAATAAATAAATAAAAACTAAAATTACTCTTTTCTTTCTCTCTCTCTCTCCTGCTCGTGGCTGCCTTCAACGTCCCAAGCTCTAGCTGTCCATTCCCCCTCCCCTCTTGTCTTCCTCCTTTTTATAATACCAGAAAGTCGGTTCACGCTGCAAAAGCCGATATATATATATATATATATATATATATATATATATATATATATATATATATATATATATATTTACGCACTCTGTTACAGTATGCGTCATAGTGCGTACGCTGATTACTTGGTAGAGTCCCTGATCAAGATCTAATGAGAAATCCATGCCGTCCATTCGATTCCCAGCGAAAAATAGGATAGGACAGGTGGGTTTGTTTCAAGTTTTACATGGCCCATTGTACCAAATCTTCTCATCGTCCGACCTGCGTTTGACTACAATCCATCTATGTGTGCATGGATGGGACCATTCGGAGACCTTAAAAAGGGTCTTGGCTACCTTCTGGATCAAATGAACGGTCCAGATTGTCCGTTTGATGAACGATGAGAGCATACTACATGTCCCAGCGTCTGCTCATGCGTAATAGAGACGACGCGTGTTGCGCTGGCCGACGGTGGGGCCCATGTTCGATTCCATCTGCAAAATCCAATTCGTGCATTGAATTTATGGTAGAAAATCGTTCGAAAATGTATATCTTTGGTCTATTTCAGTGTGGCCCACGCTATTTTTCACTCCACCGTCCATTCTCTGCTTTAAACGGCTGGATTTCGCTCCTCACCATCTTTTGCAATTTTGCCACCTAGGCAGTGATACGACGCTTCTTTTTCCCCAGATGGACGGTCTGGATCAGAGTGTTGTCGCGTGATGGTGGCCCAAAGGAAGGGAGCGCAGCTCCCTGTTGCGCAAAGAAAAACGGAAAATCCCGTTTTAGGAAGGAGGTCGGGTCAGCAGCGCTGTCACGCCCCAAACCCGAAAATCGGATTCACATGAATCCCGATTGCCGAATCCGGTGTCGACAGCCTCCGTAGTGCCCCATTCTCGGCTCCTGATAATCTAATGCCAGATTCCGACCCTGGGATCCTACAAGGAGGATTTTCAGAATTACAAAATTTTTTTTTGTAAAGGAGCATAACCACAGACATAACCAAGTCACAAAACAACATCACCACGTATCCACTATAACAACAATTTTAAGTACAATGCAGAAAGGGAAATACAAGGTGATCAAAAGCTCCAAAAGGTCCTGATGTGCACTCCTGTCTCAGCGCTGCTGTCGTCCAATGCTACCTGCACGCAACTATCGTGCATAAGCTTACAAAAGCTTAGAGGGTGGTGTGAGTGTGTGCGTAAGGCAAACGCCAAGTGTACAGTATCAGAACAATGCGGAAGCATGCGGTAAGTCCATGAATATACCAAGGCTGTGTAATGCAAGGCATGATGCGAGATATGAATGTCATCGGCCACACCGATGCGATGCAAGGCCTACATAGCCAAATGTCATATGCGAAATGCAATCCAAGCAAGTCGGTATTCCTCAAATGCGTATATCAGTACAGTTCCTCTCTGGATATCACCGGGGTCTAATACACTTCGCAGAGACTGCCACCTCCCTAACTGCACAGTCAAGCAAGCGGATAAGACCTCACTATCCGCCTGACCAGTAGTATGTCAATACCTACCCGGCTCGTCGATAGCGGACTTATTTGCGAGCTAGTCAAACTCAGCCTAGCTTATAGCCCTCTCACTCAGGCGGATAAGGCCACACCCCCTTCCAACCGACCACGACACAGTGGGAGACGCGGCCTACTGGTATTCGGCACTCGGGCGCTCATGTATCCACTCGGTCTAGACGTTGGAGCATCTCCTGGTACCAAAAAGGTTCTGGGACTCTCACCCAAGGACATCCTAAGTGCCCACAGTGCTAGAATATGCATTTCCGATATCCCATACGGCCATCCACGATGTACCTGTGGAGCCATGGCCCTGATGTCGCTAGGGCGTGTAGTGATCAAGTCATACATATGCGAGATGCATGAATCACGCTGTCAGAACATGCAGCAATCCAGCGCGTACTGCGCGATCATGTGGGGTGCTCAGTCACCTAACGAGCCCCATAGATGGTCTGTCCAATGGCGTATGCTATGATCAGTCATTACTCATATCAAGCATACATATGATGCGTATGGGCATGAGTCATGAGATTATTCTAAACATGTTATTAGGCAATGAATAGTAACAGGTATAGACCTATCAATGGGCCCTAAAGAGAATTACAATGCGGACATTTAACCAACATCGTACATACAATGTGGACGTCAAACCAACATTGTTTCCTAGGCACGGTTTGCCATAAATATCATTTCACGAACCATGAGAAACGTACATTGCAATGGACCCTAAGGACATCCGTTAGGCGTTGATTCCTGGGCCTTAGATATATTCAAATGGGTCGTATTATATGGGCCTCACATTCACTAAGTGGTTTGCATTAATGGGCCTCACTAATGAGCCTTATGTACATTGCAATGGTCCACGATCCATGGGCCTTGAAGTACATTAAAGTGGTCTCACAACTTGGGCTTTAAACATGCTAGATGGGCCTATGCACATAAATATATCAACTAGGCTACTCCCTTTGTGCCCCATACACATCAAATGGGCTTGTTCACAGGGGGCTTTATATAGAGTAGGTGGGCCGGATCCCATGGGTATTGCATATGTCAAATGGGCCCAAACCCATGGGCATTATAATGCCAGATGAGCTTAATCCCGTAGCCCTTATATGTACCAAATGGGTGACCATTTAGTCCTCATATATATACCAAGGTAGGCCTCAATAAATGGCCAAGGTTAAATCAATAAAGGGCCCTATACACGTGTCATGGTGGCCCATTTGAACCATAGATCTGTCTCATTTTGGCCCATGCCATAAAATAATTTTATAAAAACGAATAAATGGACGGTTTAGATGCAACATATGCATCGTGGCGGGGGTCACATGAAGGCCCACCAAAATTTTAATATACTATATAATACATATACAATATATATACATAGGTAAGTATATATATGTATATATATATATATACACCATATTATAGGAAATATATATAATATTGTATATACACACACCTACATGCACACGCACATGTGCACTCACACATGCATACACACATGCACACACATGCGTACACACCCACGCACGCCCACACACATTTTGTATTGGGCTCCACCGTCCGTACGGACGGTGGAATTCAGCTACATACATCGCTGTGGGTCCCATGTGGGGCCCACCAAAATGTTTATAATCCATCCAATCCCTTTACAAGGTCATAGGGACCTGGGTGAATAACAGAAATAAATTTCGGCTTGGTCCAAAACTTCTGTGGACCCCAAAAAGATTTCAATGGTAGATTGTAATCACCACTGTTTCTTGTGGTGTGGGCCGCCTGAATCTCGGATGGACCTGAAACTTGGAGGGGAGCCACGTCAGTGGGTGGGCAACCTGATGAACGGTGTGAATACAAAATATGCATCATGGTGGGGCCCGCCCGGGGAGCCGTGGATGGCCTGGCGTCCGCCGACCGCCCGCCGCTGGGCGTCTGACATGGGCAGGGGCAGCAGCGCCTCTGCTGCTTGTTTTCAAGGAAAAAAGTTTTGGAAGGAAAGCGGTTTTTCCGCGGTTTTTGGCCTGTGGGGCCCGTGAAAATGAAATCTACTCCGGCCATTACGATCAGTGGCCCGAGGCCGTCCAAATGAGTCCAGAGTTTGAATTTTTTTGATGCATGGAAGTGAAATAAACTAAGAAAGTGATATTTGAATGGTAAAGGTGCGACCTTTGACGCTATGGCCCACCAGGTGATTGGATCAGCTCCAAACTTCTACCCAACGGCTACAATGCCGTGGGTAAGAGGATGGGCGGCTCAGATCGGATATAAGCATCAGGGTGGGGCCTATGCAAGGAGGCCACCCAAATTTTTTTCTTTTCTTCTTTCCTTCTTCCCTTTTTCTTTTTTTTCTTTTTCTTTCTCTTCACAGCGTCCAGCGTCTGGGACGCTGGACGGTTAAATAAATTCATTTATTCTTTTTTTTTTTATATATGTGGCAGGCCCTGATGAAGTGGGCCACCACCTGATGGGCGGCATGGAAATGGTGTGAAAGGTGGGCCCCACTTGGTTAACATAAATACATCAAGATGGGATCTATCCAAGTGGGCCATCCCACCCTTTTGTAATGAATACAATAAAATAAATTAAAATAAAAATAAGATAGAGAGAGAGACATGGAGAGTGGGACACGGCTTATGATGGAGGGTCCCCGTCATTATGGGCCCTCCCTTACATGAAATCATACAACAACGGGCCCCTTTGAACGAAGGACCATCAAAAATGTAAATCAACGGTGGAGATCCATTCTCCACCGTTATGGACGGTCTAGATGACCTTTTTGAGATGAAATAAACATCATGATGGGGTGCATGGAGAATGGCCCCATCATGGAACGATCATGATGATCCAAGTGGTCCATCGGCCACAAATAAAGGTCCCAAGTGAGATCCACACCATTGATCGGTGGGCCTCACTTGGTCCACCATAAAAACACATAAATCTACCCTATAGAAGCACCCACCTCTTGATCTTCTTGGTCCGTTGGATAGCCGGTCACCTAGAGCTTCACTTAGATGGTGGAGATGGGAATTAGATGGCTAGGATGGGAGATTTGGGAGTGGAAAGTGGGCCTCACATATGCACTTCTCTCCATGGGGAGACTTGGACGTTGGATGCTCTCCCTTGCTTGGGTTGAAGTGTTGAGAAATGAGAGAGAGAGAGGTGTGATTAATGAGAGATGGAGTGATGTGAGGTGAGTGATGGGTGAGGTGAGTGATGGGTGAAGTGAGTGATGGGTGAAGTGAGAGGTTAGTTGACTTAGGTGGTTGCTTGTCTTGTGGAGAAAGGAAGCATGGGTGTGTGTGTACTTGACATGAGAAGTGATTGATGGGTGATTGATGGGATTGATGGGACATATTGTAGAGATTCCTTGGGATTTGCAACGCGCGGTGTTTTTGCTCGAACTGAACGTGGGTCCGTATCTCATCGTCTGGGTATCGGATCGGTGCGTGAGTTGCGGCGTTGGAACCGCGGCGACGGTGCGGTCGCAACGATACAAGTCTTGGATTAAACCGGCTCAAATGAATAGGATACGACTTACGGTCGTGCGCAACGTCAACCATAAGTCGCGGATTGCCGGAATCTGACGAGAAGGGTTGCGGGAATCAACGGAACAGTGCGGATTAGGATACGGGTCTTACAAGCGCTGACCCGACTTGGTGCATTCAGTGGGCAGCGCCCTTTGTGTATGAAATGTACACGCTCCTTGATGTGGGGTCCACTGAGATATTTGTTAGAAATTTGCTCCGTCCATCCTCTTTTTCAGCACATTTAATGAGTTAACACTTAATTTGAAACATATCCAAGTACCAGGTGGGCCCCACTTTGCTGATTTATGGTCTGATCTGTCCACTGGACCACTTCCAGAAAGATCCAATGGTTGAAAACTGACGTGTACGGTTAATTTATGGCCCTTATCTCATGTATAAAGTTTCGAACCGATCAGATGTTGGGAACCATGTGATCTTGCATTCTGGATGCGTTTCAAGCCACTTGAGCTTCAGTTTCTTAATTTTCTCGTATCCCTGGCGTGTAATTTCAGTCGATCTTGGTCCCCTGGAGTGCGTCCCATGCTTTGGTGAATTTGGAGTGTTAAATCCATGCATTTAGTATCCTATTTCGATCCAAGCTTGTAAAATCAACCTGCAACATCAACACGATTAACTCAGCCGTTAAACACTATTATGCTCGTAAATCCGGACAATATTTGGGGTCGAATATGCATTATTTTACCCTCAACACCAATCTCATTAGAAAAGGAGAATTTCTGATATTCCTTCTTCTTGGATTCAAAATCAAATAGAACTAGCCCTTTTGATTTAAAATCAATTAGACTTAGAACCATTCTTAAAGTGAGTATTGGACTTTGAACGTTGAATCGAACTTCTACTCTGATTGGTTCTACCGGGCTACTTCACAAGGAGATTCAGGTATTTTACATTTGTGTAATTTACTTTCTTTGATTTTGTTTGAGATTTGCCAGAAAAATCTCATTGTATTGGTTATCTGAGGAGAGCTAGAAAACTCAGATTGTGTGGGTTTTTGGATTGTGTAAGCCCGAGATCAAAGACACAATTGTGGAGGTTTTAGGTGAACCTGTGAAACCTATTTTGATAGTGCATGCTAATATCCCCTGTGTGAGGATATTAGGAGTGGAGTAGCATTCTGTGTGGCTGTTGGATAACAGTTAGTGTACACACAGGCGAACCACTATATATCATTGTGTTGTGGATGTGCTTTATTCTTTCATTCCTTTATTCATTCAGTTTTGTGGATTGTATTCGTGGATGAATGTTATAATCTTTTTATTCCAAGCAAGTGCGGGGATGTTGTAATAACTTAGGATTTATTTCTGCAAGTTATTTTGGTTGCCTTGCTTTTTATTCCTCATTGGTTTGTGATATAAAGGATGTTTTAGAAATAAGGTTGTCCTACCTTAAACCTTTGGTTTTTGATGTAAGGTTGTCCTTAGAACTGATATAGTATCATTCTTTTTATTTTAGGCTTTTAAGATTTCTTTCATTTCAACATTGTGCTTTATTTCGTTTATTATTCCGTTGTTTTAGTTTTTGTTTGGCATTGCCCTATTCACCCCCCCTCTAGGGCATATAGCTAGGCCCCTTTCAAGTGATATCATAGCCTAATAGGTCGTGCTTATTGTTTATTTATTGGATTTATTTTCTGAGCTAACGATCTAAGCTATATTAAGATGTCAAATTTTGATAGCCTATCAGTCACTAGGCCACCACCCTTTAATGGCGCAAACTATGCCTATTGGAAAGCTAGGATGCGGATCTTCCTCAAATCCTTGGATGAAAGTGTGTGGCTGGCCATAGTGAATGAATGGAACCCTCCTATCACTGAAGTAACTAATGTCGATGGTTCAAAATCAATGAAAGTAATGGCTTATTCTCTTTGGACCACACTTCAAAAAAGTGAGAGTAGTGCCAATGTAAAAGCACTAAATGCAATTACTTGTGCATTATCACCAGATGAATTCAAAAGAATCATCTCTTGTGAAAATGCAAAACAAGCATGGGATGTATTAGAAATGACACACGAGGGTACTTCTATTGTCAAGAAATCTAAAGTCTAACTCCTCAGAACTAAATTTGAAGAAATTCATATGGAAGAGAATGAGATGTTTATGGACTTCTACACTAGATTGAATGACATTGTGAACTTTATGTGGGGTCTTGGTGATAGAATCCCAGAAAGTAAAGTGTGCGCAAAGATACTACGCTCACTTCCTGAACGGTTCAATTCTAAAGTAACCGCGATTCAGGAACTTCGTGATATGGATACCATGAGGGTTGAGGAACTAGTTGGTTCGCTTCAAACCTACGAGTTGTCCTTTAAAGCTCCTAAAGAAAAATTTATTACTCTCAAATCATCTAAAAATGTTTCACACGAGAGCACTTCGGACTTAGAAAATTCCGAAGATGATATGGCACTTTTAGTAAAAAAGTTTTACAAAATTTTCAAAAGCCAGAAAAAAACTGATTTTCAAAAGACTAATGATAAGAGACGATCTAAACCTAGAGCTCAAAAATCTTTAAAAGATAGTCAATGTTACAACTGTTAAGAGTATGGGCACTTAGCCAATAAATGTCCTAAAAAGGACAAATCAAAAAGGAAAAGCATGATGGCTACTTGGGATGAATCGTCTGATTCTGAATCCTCTTCTAAATCAGAAGATTCTGAAACCGAGTTGGGCGATGATGTTAAAGCCCTTATGACTCTAGCCAAGATCACCTTTTCAGATAAAGATGATATATCTAGTGAAGAAAATCTGAATAGTGATTACGATAATGAAGATGATCTTCAGGATGCTTATAATGCCCTTTATAAGGAGAGTTGTAAAATTGCCGTCAAGCTTAAATTACAAAAATAAAAAATTTCTAAGCTTAAGGAAGATTATGAGTCTCTTGTTTTAGAAAAGTCTCATATTTTCGATTCTTTTAAAAAAATCAAATGTGATTTAGATTTCAAAACCTCCAAAATTGAAGATTTGAGATCCGAAAATGAGAAACTCAAAAATGAGGTAGCTTCTCTTCTGAGTTTGAAAGATACATGGAGATATGCCCAAGGTGATCCTAAATTGAAAAAATTATTGTCCGGATCAAGAAAATGTGACGATCGATCCGGTTTGGGCTATGATAAGAATACATCTCCTAAACAAAAGAACATTGCTCCTAAATTTGTAAAAGGAGAGTTTTCAATCTCAAAAGAAAAGAATACTTTTCAAGGTTTTTCCAAAAATTCAAGGACTTTTCGAAAACTGACAGGTAACCATGTCAACTTTAATTTTTAAAACCGAAATCCATTGGCTGAAAAAATAATTGATCTTCTCAAGGAGCTATTAAAGTCTAACTCTATAGGTCTCTCCTATAACAACAGACAAAAAAAGACCATCTATACTCCTAAACCCGAAACAGTTTTGAAATGGGTTCCTAAAGTTGCCTTCTTGGTTGCCCACACTGCTTTCAAAGCTACAAGCCATTCAAAGTGGTACCTAGATAGTGGTTGCTCCAGGCATATGACAGGTGACAAAGCTTTATTCACCGATATAAAAGATACGACTGACGGGTCAGTCACATTTGGTGATGGAAGAAATTGTAAGATCATTGGCCAAGGTACGGTTCAGCTTTATAACCTTCCCTTATTTAAGAATATTTTGTATGTTGAGGGCTTGAAACACAACCTACTTAGCATTTCTCAGATATGCGATAACAACCATAGTGTGAAGTTTTCTAATCAAGGTTGTGAGATACTTAATAAAAAGGGTTCTATTATATTAATTGGTCGCAGAACTTCTGAAGACTGCTACATCGTTAGTGATGAAACTCATCTACTCAATCATGTTACATGGTCCATACCGATGAGACTGAATTATGGCATAAACGCCTTGGACATGTACACTATCAGAACTTATTTACATTGAGCAAAAGAGAACTAATTAGAGGTCTACCCAAATTACAAAAAGTAAATAAAATATGTGGTGAATGCCAGTTGGGCAAACAGATTAGGAGCTCTCACAAGAAAGTGAACTCCAATACCACATCTAGACCACTCAAGCTTCTCCATATGGATCTTATTGGACTAACCAGATCGGAGAGTCGAGGAATTAAAAAATACATCTTGGTTATCGTAGATGACTATACCAGATTCACTTGGGTATCATTCTTAAAAGACAAAACTGAAACCCTGGATGAAAGGTCATCAAATGAATCCAAAATAAGAAAGGTTCTCATGTTAGTAAGATCCGTAGTGATCATGGATCCGAATTTGAAAGAAGTAGTTTTGAGAAATTCTGTAGCGATCAGGGAATATCACATGAATTCTCTGCGCCCAAAACACCGCAACAAAATGACATAGTTGAAAGAAAAAACAAAGTGCTTCAGGATATGGCTAATGTTATGTTGAATAGCATGAAGCTCTCTAGAAATCTTTGGGCTGAAGCAGTTAATACTGCATGTTATATTATTAATCGAGTTTATACCAGTAAATCTGATAATAAGACTGCTTATGAATTATGGTTTGAAAAGAAACCTACTGTCAAATACTTTTGGGTTTTTGGCAGCAAGTGTTATATTTTGATCGTGAAAATTTGAGAAAGTTTGATACAAAGAGTGATGAAGGTATTTTTCTTGGTTATTCTTTGAACAGTCGAGCTTATAGGGTTCTAAATAAGAGAACTGGTGTGATTCAAGAGTCCATCAATGTGGTCATTGATGATCATTTGAATACACCAGCTCCAAGTTCAGATGATGATGAAGCTCTTATTATCGAAAAAAAGATACCTCATCAAGTCAAAAAGAATCTGAACCAAGGACTGTCAAAGATCATCCAACCAATCAAATACTTAGAAACCCTCTCACTGGAGTTCGTACTCGCAAACAACTTGAGAATATATGTAATTATGTTTGTTTTACATCCCAAATAGAACCGGTCAACGTAAAAGAAGCACTTTCTGACGAAAATTGGATAGTTGCTGTGCAGGATGAACTTAATCAATTTGTTCGTAATGATGTCTGGTATCTTGTTCCTAGACCTAAAGATAAATATATTATTGGAACAAAATGGATCTTTAAAAATAAGTCTGATGAGCTTGGAAATATAATACGAAATAAGGCTAGACTGGTTGTACAAGGGTACACTGAGATTGAAGGCATCGATTACGATGAAACTTTTGCTCCAGTCGCTCGCCTTGAATTAATCAGACTTTTTATTTCCATCGCATGCTTTAGAAAATTTAAGATTTATCAGATGGATGTAAAGAGCGCCTTCTTGAATGGCGATTTACATGAAGAAGTGTATATTGAACAACCTTCAGGATTTGGAGATCCCAAGTTATCTGACCATGTATTTCGTCTCAAAAAGGCTCTCTATGGTCTAAAACAAGCGCCCAGGGCATGGTATGATAAATTAACTAAATTCTTACTTAGTCATAGCTTTCAAGTAGGAAGTGTCGATAAGACGCTCTTTGTTAAGAAGCATAACAATGATATTTTGATGGTTCAAATTTATGTTGTTGATATTATTTATGGATCAACTTGCTCTAACATGTCTATTGAGTTTGTAGAGTTAATGAAATTAAGGTTCGAAATGAGCATGGTTGGCGAACTAAACTATTTCCTAGGGTTGCAAGTAAAACAACAACCTGATGGAATTTTCATTTTCCAAACCAAATATGCTTCAAACTTGGTTAAAAGGTTTGGATTTGAGAATGGTAAGAACTTTGATACTCCTATGAGTACAACTTTAAGACTCAAAAAAGACTCTACAGGTAAAGATATAGATCCTAAACTATATCGTAGTATGATTGGTAGTTTGTTGTATCTAACTGCTAGTAGGCCTGATATCGCATTTAGTGTTGGTATTTGTGTGAGATATCAATCTAACCCTAAGGAATCACATATTACTGCTGTTAAACGAATTATTAGATATGTCGCAAGTACTACGAATCTGGGTCTTTGGTATCCTTTTGATACTAGTGTTCAATTAGCCAAGTACTCAGATGTTGATTGGGCCGGTAATATCGATGATAGAAAATCAACCAGTGGTGGTTGTTTTTACATTGAAAATTGCTTAGTTTCTTGGTTTAGCAAGAAGCAAAGCTCTATATCGTTCTCCACTGCTGAGGCTGAGTATATTGCAGTAGGATATGCTTGTACTCAACTAGTTTGGATGAAATGCATGCTATGCGATTATGGAATTAATCAAGATTCAATGATCTTACATTGTGATAATTTCAGTGCTATAAATATTTTTAAAAATTCAATCCAGCATTCACGTACTAAGCACATTGACATTAGGTATCATTACATTCGAGAATTGGTTGAAGAAAAAGTTATTTCCTTGGAATATATATCAATCGAAAATTAACTTACTGATATATTTACTAAACCGCTCGACAAAAATAGATTTAATAAATTAAAATTTGATCTTGGTATGTGCATTTTACATTGAGTATTCTTGGTAGCATGTATCATAGTGTATTATATTTAGTTTTATTTGTGGTTAAATTTTAATTTTTTACATTGAAATGTATTTTTTTGGTCGATATTCGACCGGTTGTGGCTGTACACGACCAGTCGTGGTACGACCGGTCGTGAACCACACTCGACCAGTCGTGGAGCTCGTGAATATGATATATTTTGGGAAAATCTCATTCTTCTTCATTTCCACTCTGACCTACGATGAGTCGTGGCTTGACCAGTCATAGGATTTCTTGTATTTCTTCAAGGTTAGTCCTATTTCTTCATTTTTCTTGAAGATTCATGCTCTCTATGCTTTGATTTGATCATTGTGTAGCTAGATTTCATCTCTTGTTGGGTTTTTCAAGGGTTTCTTCTCAATTTGCTGATATAGAGAAAACTCATCCTTTCTTTTGTGCATTTTTCTTGCTCTTTGTATATCTTTTTGAATATGGATGCTAGAGGGAAGAAGAAAACATCCCGTGGTCCATCTTCATCTAGATCTACACCGATAACAAAACGGCACCTTCTGTCACCTGAAGATGATTCTCAAGATGTACGGGATTTGCGTGTCCGTAATGTTATCGTTGAGCATACCGCTGATCTCAATCACATTGCTCCATATGGTATTGTCCATCTCCTTGAATCTATTGGCTGGACTAACATTTTGCTTTGGGGTGGGCCTGCATACCAGTCTATTGCACAATCAATGGTTGCATGTATCTTCGAATTCTCCCTTGACAACTTAACTTTTTCAATTGATACTAGAGAAGAGAAATTTGAAGTAGACCGTCATTTGATATCAGGTATTATGGATATACCTGTTAATGATGAAGGTATACCGATTCATACTTTATACGACAAACTATCTGAATCAGAAAAATGCATGTTAACAAGAGACTTATGCAAAATTGATGCACAATGGACACACAAAGGAACTTCGCTCCCTTCAAAGTATCTGTTACCTAGATATAGAGTGTTACATCATTTTTTCATTTCAAATGTGTATCCTCGGTCCGGTAATAAAACTGAGTTGACTTCTTTCATGGTTCGTGTGTTGCATTCTATTACTTCTGGTCCTATGGTCTGCCTTCCTTCTTTAATCTGTCATTTTATTATACAGTTTCGTCTCCATCCGGGTTATAGTGATATTCCATTTGGTTATCTTATGACTGTTTTAGCCACTCACATGCTTGTCGATAAACCTATTAATGAGGCACTAATTCATCATCTTATTTTCAACAATTCCAATCTTAATAAGATGAAGTTGGATTTGCTTCCTGGCCAAGTTGATGAAGGTGGTGTTGGTGTTGGTAGTGATGGTGGTGAAGCCAGAAATGAAGGGTAAGCTGGCAATCTTCCTCAACAGGATGTTAATATGGATGAGATATTTGATGAGATAGAATATGATTCGCCAAATGATCCAGATTACGATTCATCTGGTTATGATGCAAGCCTTCGTGCATTGGAGGAGAAGGTTGACAACATGAGTATAGCCCACGATATACAATTTAAGTACATGCAAAAATATCTTCGTCGCATTAATAGAGGCTTACACCAGATTGATCCGACTATCCCTGCTCCCTCCTCTGGATCTGATTAGGCGAATTATCTTCTAGATAGTACAATATTATCTTTTATTTAGGATATTGTATTGTGGATTGATAATGGCTTGATGCTTCTGGTTTATATTTTGAAATATGTTATATCCTTTCATATTTCTTTCTCATTATCTGCTTATTATTACTCTCTATGTTGTTGTTCTCTTTCCTATTATGTCTTTCCCTTGTCATTTTGTAACAAAAAGGGAGAGTAGTAAGGTAAAAGGGAGTAGTATGGAAAGGGAGAGTAATGTGTTTGGATTGATTGATTGAGAAGGATATGTGGATTGAGAATATGGAGTCTTGATGTTTACATGTTGATATGAGCAGTACTCGTATTACTCAGGGCGAGTAGAGTAATTTGTGATTTTACGGTTCATGATTCCTTATTATCTTTTATGCTATGTGTTTTGTCACAAATTTGACAAAGGGGGAGATTGTAAGTGCTATGATTTCATATCCCTTTGGTTGTCAAATTTTGTGGTGCCAAAACCTATATCTATGTCTTGTATATCTTATGTTTCATGTTTGAGACTATTCATTGCTTCAAATCATCGTATTTCAAGACAAGAACTTAAATGAAGAAAGTTTCAAGTCATGGATAAAGAATTCAAGATTAGAAGTCTTCAAGTATGCTTGTTCAAGATACAATTAAGTTTAAGTATAGTAGAAGACTTTGTCAAGTCAAGATCAAGCTCAAGAAGGCCTATAACAACATTCGTAAATTCTCAAACTTCTCTTAAAGGTCATCTGAGTGTACAGATTATCAGTGTCCATCTCACTTTTAAGGTTTGTTTGACCTTAGATTGACCTTAGGATAGGCTTTACTGTAGGTCATTCTGGATACATAATTCATATATTTTAAAATAAAAAAATAACAAAAATAAAATCCTACCTATACCACTTTCGCAGGTGCTCTCGATTGCATTGTAACGCCCTGACTTTTCAGGACCCGAGTATATGACCCGTTTGCTAAAAACCCGAGTGTTAACCCTAAAGGATGATCAAATTCGAATATACATTTTTTTTTCTTTATCAGAGTAAGAATTTGAGCGTACAATGGACAAATCAACATAAAAGAAAATTTTCATTTCATTTAGAATATACAAGTGGTTTCCCATAATGACTTATACAAACCAATGTCTCCACAATAACAAATACAAGATTATACACATGAGAAATTTAAAAGCATATGAAATGCAAACTAAAGCCGCAAAATCACGCAGCTTCCTTGATAGGTACAATCACATGTCCTTGACCACTATAACAGCTCATCATCAGTCTGAACCTGCATATCACTTAAGCCACCTGTGCTACCTGTACGGTTATATTTTTGATGAATGAGTGGTCAACTCAGTGTGAATTCCCCTCAAGATTACACACTGCCGCATTAGGTAAGAAATAATATGAAACATCTAGACAACCAAAACATAGTAAATGCAGTCTTATTAAGTACATGGATGTATGGAATGCGTTCACGCCCCGGGGATGCTCATCCATGCGGACAGGGTCGTGCGCCCATGCAAATGCGCAATCAACGCCCTGAGATCAACCATGCGGAATGCGAATCACGACCTGGAAAAAACATCCAGTAGGACAGAGGCGAGTCGTCAGTGAAAGCAGACTAAGTGCGGTGTAACGACTGCCCATCGTGCGAGGCTAGTCATCAACGAAATCATACTAAGTACAGCGTAATGACAGCATAGCGATAGACGCTGGTCTGTGCCATGTATACATGATTAGCCAAGCCATTATTGGTCCGATTATAATCAACCAGTTTTAAATAAGCTCAAGGTCACTACGGGGAGCGTATAACCCAGCGTAGGCCGACAGCTCGAGCATAGGTCCCATACCACCATCCCTGGCTCATGAGACTACCATCTTAGGATGTTTAATGGAAACCCGTCGTCTAGTAGCCAATCATATTACAATACATGGGGCTTACCATCACATGGTTGCACGATATAAAACATCAATCCCATATAGGAAAAATATCAAAACGAAACCATGTAAGCTGAGTATCAAAATATGCCACATAGGGCGAATATTAAAACTATACGGTAAAAATCATCATTTAAAACCATTGAACACAACAACCCTTGACAGTATGCCCACATCAATGATCCGTCTACACCACCAATCAATAACCATTATGTCAAAGGTTCATTTTAATCACAACCAGTCGGGTTACATCCTAAGTATGGGTGTACATGTATAGGTGGGGGTTTCCCACCAATGTACCAGTTTAAAGTCCAAAAGCAATACCCAAATAATCCACAAGCACAAACAAATATACAGGATGAACATTAAGTAGGCAATATAGTAATTCAATTTTCACCAGCTAACACATTTGTTTATAAAGGGAGATATCAATTTAAATAAAAACTATAACTTAGGCTAATGAGAAGATGAAAAGCTCAAGGGGAAGAATCATCACCTTATGTCTTGAACTGCCTACGTCATTGCTAGGAGGTGCGTGTGCCCTTAAAATCGAATCCTACCATGAATCAAGATGTACCATTAGATCCAAGTTCTACATACTATCTAGGGTTATCCTCTGGGGTTTTAGTGTAGAATTTGGAGTTTTCATCCTAGGGTTTAGTCTTAAAATTAGATTCTAGAATTTGATCATGGAACTTGGACTCTAATTAGTGCGACCATGAATGATATTGTTAACGAGAGTAATAATTGAGTAAAATTAATAAATAAATTAGTCATTAATTTTAGAAATATTACAATGACTAATATTATATTAAATTATCTAACAACCCACGAGTAATGATACTAATAGTGACTTATAATAGTAATAACATAGCAAAGGAACCTGTAGTGATGTCATAGAGAATAACTTATCAATTATGATCATAATTTATGGTTTAGGTTACTTAGATTCAGGGTTTTATCCACTACTCTAACCTTAGGCTTTAGAGTTTTCAAATTGAATTCTTATAATTCATTTAAAATAATACTAGTAGGGGAGTAATGATAACTAACAATTATGGGATAGTACTATCAATACTAATTTAAAATGAATGATCTACTAATCATGATGCTAATTGTTAATATCCATAATCGCTAATTCTGGCAATTCAACCTACCAATGGTTAACCACAACTAGGTGGGCATATAGGGATTTACTCAACTCATGAATTTAGGCTCAAACCCATGCAAATTGGGCCCAACTGAGGCTAGGCCTAGTCCAGGCCCACTGTGCAGTTTTGGCTTGATTTTTGACCCTTCACATGGCCCGAATCAGGAGGCCAATTTGTATTAACCGTGGCCCTATTCAGCCCAACTCCTGGTCCAGCAAAAGGGCCGCTTTCAGACCATTTCCCAGGGTAGATTGATGGCTGGATCTCAGCTAATGGATGGTCTGAAGATAGGCCCAACCTTTGTGCATCTATTGGCCCATTTTATAGCCAAACAGGGTCTAGTTAAGAAGATCAAATGGCCCTGTTAACCATGGTGTGGCCCACTGTAAAATAGTTACCTGGGCATGGGTGAATAGGCGGCTGCCAGGAGGCCCACATGGTGTGTGTGGTGCAGCACAGCTCGGGTTGAACTCACCCTCTTTCTTTGCTTCTCTCTCTCTCTCTCTTTTCTTCCCTCTTTCCTTCTTCATTTTTTTCCTTTCTTTCTAGCATGTCCGGTGAGATTGCTGGACCAAGACCCAACCAGTACTCGCAGTAGCGAGTTGACGACTCGCCCAGCTTCACCACAGCTGCACACCCCCTTCTCTTTCTCTCTTCTTCTCTTTCCTTCCTGTTTCCTTTCTCTCAGACCCATCCAGCAAGGTCTAGATCGAGTTGGCTTAGACGTGCAACTCACCAGCGGCCAATGCAAGGCCCATCAAATGGACGTTCGGCCCAACTCGACCAGCTCGCCCTGAACTCGGACAGATTTCTAGGTGTGGTGGTGCGGTGCAACAAATGCACATCGGCATTTCCTTCTTCTTTCTTTCTTTTTCTGTTTTCTTTCTTCTTCCTCTTCCCTTCCTTTCCTGCCTGCGTCACCCAGAACGCAGCCAGCAGTGGTTCCGTGACCAATATTGTCGAGGAAGACGATGGGGCACTAATGGCGTCTTTTAGATGGTGATGCTTTTCTTTGATCCGACTTCTATGGATGTTCTAGACAGACCCTACGAAGCTTCTGAATGCGTTGGAACGGAGGTTAGAGAAGCTTTGTGCGGTGGGTTTTGGTTGAGAAGGAAACGGCTAGGAGAGTTAATTTTTGGTTGCTGGTTTTTCTACCCAACCCTAGCCTTTGCAAATAGTGTGTATGTTGAGGGTCAAACAGTGCATATTAGACCTCAAATATTGTCCGGATTTACAAGCATAATAGTGCTTAACGGCTGATTCAATCGTGTTTATGTTGCAGGTTGATTTTACAAGCTTGGATGGAAAAAGGATGTTAAAAGTTGAGATTTAACGATCTGATGACACCAAAGGCAAGGGACAGACTTCAGAGGACCAAAATTGATGGATATACACGGTCAGAAATCCGAGAAAACTAAGAAACTGAAGCTCAAGTGGCTTGAAACGCATCCAGAATGCAAGATCACATAGTTCCCGACATCTGATCGGTTTGAAACTTCATACATGAGATGAGGGCCATAAATTAATCGTACATATTAAATTTAAGCCATTGAAGATCTTGAGAAGTGGGCCAATGGACAGATCAGCCCATTAATCTTCAATTTGGGGCCCACCTGATGTCTGAAACTGCCTCAATTTTAGTCCCAACGGCTTAAAGAATATGAGAAAGAGGATGGACGGTGCAGATTTTCGATAAGCATTATAGTAGGCCCTGCATATGGTGCATGTACATCATATACATTGTATGTACCTTGAGCACCAGACCGCTTTCAAAATTTAAACAGAGCCTGCCCCGCGCATGAACGGCACTTGCCGTTTTCAGCTGCGTAACGAACGGCCGTTGGCCGTTTTTGCGGACGATTGTGGGCCCTACCTATTGACCATACAGAAAATCTGACCCGTTCACCGTGTAGAGGGGCTCGAATACTACAAAAATATGCTGACCTTTTGTACCCATGCGTACACACTGTGCGATACAGGGGCCACAAAAGAGCTGCCTGGTAGCGTTCAAATCTTATCTTTTAGTTATTTCTTCTCTAGGCCACGTTAATGGACGTTCAAAACTATCCATTCTTGACTGAAATTTCGTTCTGAATCCAAAGGACAGGGTGGATTTTCCAGAAAATACTTCTGTGGGGCCCACCGATCACAACAGTGAAATGGTGCGAAAGGTTTCGCACATCCGCGAAAACTGACTTTTCCAAGCGGTTTTGGGCCACCATCTTTGATCATATGGCAGATCTGAACCGTCTATCATGTAGAGAACCCAAGAAAGTACTAAGAGACGGTGTTTATTTGAAATTTGAGCGAGAAAAGTGGCGTGTTTCGAGGCACCAAACTTGGCTGCGAAAAAGCTTTCACTAGGCATGCATAGCTTTCCAAATCCGATTCAAATCCGATTTTCACCACTCCAGCAGCTATACAAGGAGGTTTTGGACGTGGGGAGCATTCATTCAGGTCTAGGAAAGAAGAAAAAGAGAGACGTGGAGGCTCGGGCAGGGACTTGAAGCAGACGTGAGGGAGAGAGTATTTTCTTTTCTTTTCTTTTATTATGAGATTTAACCCATTCATGGCGGGCTGAATCTCTTAGCTAGGGCTAAGAGGTGAAGCTTGTAGTGAGATGGGAGATTTGATTTTATTTTAATTTTAATGCATGAATTGACGTTGATTTTAGTTAATTATTATGAGAATGTTTTAGGTTTTTAATGGTCTGTTGTGACTGAAATTACAATGGGTCTGCAATGGCTTTGAATATTTCCGTTCTCTTTAATGTTTATGATGCCAGGAAGCCCTATTGTTCACCATAGTCTCCTGGGCATGGTTGGATGGCAGTACCCTTCCTAACTTGCATACATGTGTTGGGTGGTAATTAGTTTGATTCTGTTGTTTTTCATAGTCTTTGGGCATGGTTTGGTGATGGAATCCATTCTAATTCATACACCTTTTATCTCTTTGAAAATTAGATCAACGGCAGTTCAGCAATTTTCATAATTTTTTTTATGCAAGCATAAGTTCTCCCTGATCTCTACAAGTGGATCCTCTGAATCCCTAGTTTCCTATCTCTGATTTGTTTCCTAAGTTTTAGATTAATTATTCTACAAGTATTCCACCATTGCTAATTGATTTAAAATTCATCTTAGCCTAGTTCTAGTTCTAGTTAGTTTTAGATAACGTACAAGTTTCAGTCCCTTGGGATTCGACCTCGGTCTTACCGAGTTATTACTACATCACAACCCTGCACTTGGGGAGTGAACAAGTTTTTGGCGCCGTTGCCGGGGACTGTCGGATACGTTTTTCTGAAATTAATTAGTTTTAGAATTAGTTTAAGATTAAGTTTATATTTTCTTAATTTTTAGAAATTAACTTGTCTTTCTTGTTTTATAGGCTTCTAAGATAGTTTCTAAATTAGTAAATTCTATCTTAAATTCTTCCTTTCTATTCTAGATTTAGATTAAGATTTATTTCTTCTTTTTAGTGAGATTCTAATTCTAATTCTTTTTAGGTTCCTAACCTTGTTTCTGTTTTAGAATTTTTTTCATAAGTTTTTTTTTGTTGTTTAGGAACCAACCCAATTTTTCTCTTTTGTAGGAAACTTCTAATTTAGTAAGCTCTTTCTAATTTTTTCTTTTTTTCCTTTCTTTAGAAATTTTTTTACTTTTAATTAGAACTTTCTATTCTTAGAAACTAACTTATTTTCTTCTGTTTTGCAGATTCTTAACCTAGGACTCCAACTTTGGTAACTTCTTTCCATCTTTTCCTTTTATTTTCTAGATTTCTACTTCTTCCTTTCTCTTAGGTTTAATTTAGAATTTAAGGGCACGCGACAACACTCGACGTCTCGTGACTGAAGGAGGATTAGTTGAGGGGTTGACTGTCCATCGCAGGACTAGACACCACTTGAATTCTCTTGAGTTAGAGGACGTTATGGCTGAAAATCAACCTCAAGCACTACCCCAACCAAGGGTTGAGGAAGTACATGATGAGAATGAGGTGCATCAGGCACCCCCGCCTCGTACTTTACGAGATTATTTACAACCGGCGGGGGTGAGTACGCCCTCATGCATGATTTTTCCTGAGAATACAGGACATATGGACATCAAGCCAGAGGTTATCCAACTCCTTCCTAAGTTCCATGGGCTTGAGTCTGAAGAACTATACTTGCATCTGAAAGAGTTCGATGAAATCATAGGCACCTTATACTTTCCTAATGTATCTGAGGATACTATTAGGCTGAAACTCTTTCCATTTTCCTTGAAAGAAAAAGCCAAGACGTGGTTACATTCATTGCGTCCTAGGTCCATTGGCACATGGAATGATTTGCAGAGGGAATTTATAAAGAGATTTTTCCCACATCATAAGACAATTACGCTTAGGAGAGCAATCATGAACTTTGTCCAAAAGGAAGATGAAACATTCTTCCAATGTTGGGAAAGGTTCAAGGATCTGGTTAATGCATGCCCACAACATGGCTTTGAAATATGGCGCATTACAAATTTTTTCTATGATGGGCTAACATCTTCCATGCGCCAAATGGTCGAGACAATGTGTAACGGAGAATTCATCAATAAAAATGTCGACGAGGTATGGGATTACCTCGATAGTCTCGCTGAAAAAACACAATCATGGGACTATTACCCAAGGACGAACACTACGTCTAGGCCAACTCATTCAAAGGAAAAAGGAGGAATATATCTCCTGAAAGAGGATAATGATCTTAACGCTAAGGTGGTCAATCTCACCAAAAAATTTGAGGCCATGGAAGGAAGGAAGGAAAAGGTTAATGAAAGTGTTTGCGGCATCTGTGATTGCAACATTCATACTACTGAAAATTGTCCTTTAATACCTGCCTTTCGAGAAATATTGAATGAACAATCTAATGCCGTAAATAACTATCAAAGACCTTTCAATGGACCACCCTCTAATACGTACAATTCTGGCGGGAAAAATCATCCGAATTTTAGTTGGAGGAACGGACAAACTGCTACCCCTCAAGGTTTCTTCAATCAACATCCAAATCAGGAGAAACCTCAAGAAGAATCGGTTCAAATTTCCATACAAGAGCTGGCTCGGACCATGCAAGGAATTTCAGATTTTATGCAAAAAATAGATTCACGTATGACGGCTATGGAAAAAGGGATGCTTCCTACACAACCAATCCCTAATCCGAAACCGCAATACGAGACAGGTGATCCCAGCTCTTCAAATCAAATGGGACACGCTAAATCCATCACCACTCTTAGGAGTGGGAAGGTTATTGATAAAACCCTTCCGGTGAGGCCTGAAAAACCTCAAGAACCAGAAGAGGATAACAATGATGGATCTAGTGGCGCCCCACAAAAATTTGAACAGGAACCTCTAGAAAAGCCAGTTGCTCCGTTTCCCCAACGATTGGTTGAACCAAAACGTCTATCTAACTCTCAGGATATCCTAGAGGTGTTGAAACAAGTGAAAGTCAACATTCCTCTGCTTGACGTTGTAAAACAGATACCTTCATATGCTAAATTTCTAAAGGAGTTATGCACTACCAAACGACGAAAAAGTGTTCAAAAGAAGATCTCCTTGACTGAAAAAGTAAGTGTCATCCTGAAACAAGATGTGCCGCAAAAATTCAAAGATTTCGTTTGCTCAACCATATCATGTGTGATCGGGAACTATCGAATTGATCACGCACTTCTTGACTTAGGAGTAAGCGTCAATCTGATTCCTTACTCGGTATACCAACAGTTAGGTTTAGGTGAATTAAAACCCACTCGAACCACACTACAACTTGCTGATCGTTCTGTTCGTGTACCAAGAGGGATCATCGAGGATGTGTTAGTCCAGGTTGATAGATTCTACTACCCTGTTGATTTTATCATCTTGGACACCGAACCCATCAATTACACGAGCACTCAGATTCCCGTCATTCTTGGTCGCCCATTCCTGTCCACTTCAAATGCAATTATCAATTGCAGGAATGGTGTCATGACTATGTCCTTTAGAAATTTGACATTGGAATCGAATATCTTTTTCAATAACGGCAGCAACTCAGAGGATGATGACGATTTTCACGATGTTAACATGATTGATTCTTTTGTGGAAGATAGAACACCTCTCACCTTATCCTCTGATCCTCTAGAGACGTGCCTGGCCTACTCCCATGATCTTGATGATGATATAATTAGGGAGACGTGTGCCATGCTTGATACTGCACCGGTACTTGAAGTTAACCGGTGGAGGCCACAAATTGAAGAATTGCCCCAAACTGATGTAGTGCCTCTACCGTCTAACCTCAAGCCACCGAAGCTTGACCTAAAACCTTTGCCCTCTGATTTAAAATATGTCTATTTAGGTCAAGATGAGACACCTGGAGAAAGAACAAGAGAGTATGCTGATATCTACTCTCATTGAGCATAAGGGAGCCCTTGGATGGATGATAGCGGACCTCAAGGGAATTAACCCATCGATTTGTACTCACCATATATATCTTGAGGACAATGCAAAGGCTGTTCGGCAATCACAACGTAGATTAAATCCAAACATGAAGGAAGTGGTTAAGGCCGAGGTTCTCAAACTATTGGATGTGGGGATCATATACCCCATATCCGATAGTCAATGGGTGAGTCCAACTCAGGTAGTTCCTAAGAAGTCCGGGATCACCATCGTAGCCAATGCCAATAATAAACTCGTGCCGACTAGAGTTACCACTGGTTGGAGAATATGCATTGACTACAGAAAGCTGAATACCGTTACAAGGAAAGACCACTTTCCTTTGCCCTTCATTGATCAAATCCTGGAAAGGCTAGCTGGTCATTCCTATTATTGTTTCCTTGACGGGTATTCAGGTTATAATCAGATTGAAATCGCCCCTGAAGATCAGGAAAAGACCACATTTACATGTCCCTATGGCACCTTTGCTTACAGAAGGATGCCATTCGGGTTATGTAATGCCCCTGCCACCTTTCAGCGATGCATGACGAGTATTTTTTCTGACATGGTGGGGAAATATCTAGAGGTCTTCATGGACGATTTCTCTGTTTTTGGTTCATCTTTCAGCGAATGCTTAGCAAGTCTTAAATGTGTGCTGAAAAGATGTGAAGAAAAGAATTTGATAACTGGGAGAAGTGCCATTTTATGGTTCAAAAGGGAATTGTCCTTGGGCATATCATCTCGTCCAAAGGAATCGAGGTAGATAAGGCAAAAATTGATCTTATCTCTAACCTACCTCCACCTAAGAACATCAGAGATGTGCGATCCTTCTTAGGACACGCAGGCTTTTACAGACGATTCATAAAGGACTTTAGTCTCCTCTCTCGTCCTTTATGTAATCTTCTTCAAAAGGATACACCATACGAGTGGACTGAGCAGTGCCAAGAAGCTTTCACTAAGCTTAAGGGCATGTTAACCACTGCACTTATCATGCAGCCACCCGACTAGAGTCTTCCTTTTGAACTTATGTGCGACGCCTCTGATTATGCTCTTGGAGCGGTTCTAGGCCAGAGAAAAGATAAGCGGCCTTACATTATTCACTACGCAAGTAGGACTCTAAATCCTGCCCAAGTGAACTACTCGACTACGGAAAAGGAACTCTTAGTCGTAGTGTTCGCTTTGGACAAATTTAGGTCCTACCTGATCGGATCCAAGATCATCATCTACACAGATCACGCGGCACTTAAGTATCTTCTTTCTAAGAATGATTCTAAGCCCCGCCTGATACGATGGATCCTTCTGCTCCAAGAATTTGATTTGAATATCAAAGACAAAAAGGGAGTAGAGAACGTAGTGGCCGATCATCTTTCTCGCCTTAATACCTCTGATTCCCTTGAGGCGACTCATATTAATGATATATTCCCTGATGAACAACTGTTTAGAGTCTCCCAGTCACCTTGGTTCGCTGATATTGCTAATTATCTTGCTATAGGTTCCATACCGACACATTGGACATCACAAGATAAGAAGAAATTTTTTACCAAAGTGCGTAACTTTTTCTGGGATGATCCACATTTGTTTAAATATTGCCCAGACCAAATCTTAAGGAGATGTGTGTCAGACGATGAGCATCAAAGTGTCATCTCCTTTTGTCACTCACAGGCCTTTGGTGGTCACTTTTCTGCTAAAAAGACCACGGCCAAGATTTTACAGTGTGGCTTCTACTGGCCCACTATGTTCAGGGACACTCATGAGTTTTGCAAGGCTTGTGAACGTTGTCAGAAATTGGGAGCATTGTCCCGTCGAAATATGATGCCCTTGAATCCCATCCTTATTATAGAAGCATTTGATTGTTGGGGCATCGATTTCATGGGACCATTCCCCCAATCATTTGGAAATCTGTATATTTTGCTCGTCGTAGACTATGTCACTAAATGGGTCGAAGCAATTCCGTGCCGCAAAAATGACCATCGCACGATCATTAAATTTTTGAAAGAAAATATCCTGTCGCGGTTCGGAATGCCTCGAGCCATCATTAGTGACGGGGGCTCACACTTCTGCAATAGGCCATTTGAGAGCTTAATGAAGAAATACGGTATCTCTCATAAGGTGAGCACCCCATACCATCCACAGACAAGTGGACAAGCTGAAATTTCCAATAGGGAGATCAAACATATCATAGAAAAAACGGTTAACCCTGATCGTAAGGACTGGTCAATCCGATTGACCGATGCCTTATGGGCGTACCGTACTTCTTTCAAAACTCCTATTGGAACATCTCCCTTTAGACTTGTCTACGGAAAGGCTTGTCACTTGCCTGTGGAATTGGAACATAAAGCATACTGGGCGATCAAAAATATAAATTTCAATCTAGACAATGCTGGTTCGCTACGCAAACTTCAATTAAATGAACTGGAAGAAATTCGGAACGATGCATATGAGAACTCGAGAATTTACAAGGACAGGATGAAGGCGTTTCATGATCAACATATTTTACGAAAATCATTCACGCCAGGTCAGAAAGTCCTTTTGTCCGATTCTCGACTCCACCTCTTTCCGGGTAAGCTTCGATCTCGTTGGACCGGCCCTTACATTGTTGTTACTGCTTATCCTCATGGGGCCGTCGAGGTAAGAGATCCCGACAATGGCAAGGAGTTTAAAGTAAATGGACATCGATTAAAGCCATTTGTTGAGACATTTAATTCAGAGGACATGTCCATGCCTCTGATTGCTCCTGTTTATCAGGATTGATCTCCTAGTCTGATGGAGGTATAGGTAGGTTTATCGCTTTCATAGGTCTAGGATTGTTGCTTTAATTGTTTGGCTGAAGACGGTAAATTTAGCGCTTCTGGAAGGCAACCCAGCTTTTTTTTATTCCTTTTCATTCTTTAGTAGATGATTCAATGTTTATAGGTAACATTACTGCAAACCCTCACGAGACTACAACTCGTCCACTAGGGGTAACCCAGGGGTTTAAAGGCTTGTTGCATACGCTAAATGCAATCGAGAGCACCTGCGAAAGTGGTATAGGTAGGATTTTATTTTCGTTATTTTTGTTCTGCTTTCTCTCTCATGCTGACAAGCTTCCATGCCGCGATCTATTGGAAACTCTCTTGATTCGTTATTCAGGTACTATCTTCCCATCACTTCTCATTTACTTTCGTTGTCCCATGTGCATTGCATGCTCATATCTTTTACATTGAGGACAATGTAGATTTTAGGTTGAGGGTGGGAGATTAGGTTTCCTAATCAGTATTTTCTTGGTCTTGAGCAGTCTTGAGCAAAAATTGTGAAATTTTTTAAAAATTTTTCTGAAATTTTCTACAAATTCGAAGTGATTTTGACAGATATCCCTAATTTAGATTTTCAAGATACATAATGGTGGATTTATGACTCTTGGATTCCGTATCTGTTAGATTTCATAGTTAAGTGAATTATTAATCCATAATTATAAGTTGTAAACATTGATTGAATCATGATTTCAGGACACGTCTTGCTTACACATTAAGGTTTCAGTTCCATATCGAAGGATTAACTTGGTAATCACTACGCACGAAAGGAACTAGCCTGAAATATCCTGCCATCATGGTATAAAAATTGGAAAGGTTGGATAATTAATCTTCACCATAGGTTTGCTCCCTATAGGTGTGGAGTTAATTCCCCATGAATGATATGTGAAAAAGAGTCAGGTGTACGGTCTTCACCATAGGTTTGCTCCCTATAGGTGAGGATTTAATTCCCCTTCTTGGCATTACTATTAATAAAATAAATAAATAACTCTGTGAGGCAAGTTTTGGTCATCATGAATTCTCTCGTTGATTACCAATGACATCTTGAAATAGAGAATTGAATCTTGGTATTGATAAGCCGAGAGTACACTATATGCTCATGGATCTTAATGTTTAGAAATTTTCTAATTAGTGGATTGATATTGTGAACTGGACTAGGAAGTTTACCATTCACTCGAGTCCAGGAGACAGTAATGTCCAACATTCATGAATCTTGGAATCCTAGTATCTGAATCGTTTTTCAAGAAATCACTCGAGTTCATAGAAATTGTCTTGTAATTATCAACTTATTTTTCGCATAATTTTCTCGGGACTAGCAAAATGCTAGTTGGGGGTTGTGTTGAGGGTCAAATAGTGCATATTAGACCTCAAATATTGTCCGGATTTACGAGCATAATAGTGCTTAACGGCTGATTCAATCGTGTTTATGTTGCAGGTTGATTTTACAAGCTTGGATGGAAAAAGGATGTTAAAAGTTGATATTTAACGATCTGATGACACCAAAGGCAAGGGAGGGACTTCAGAGGACCAAAATTGACGGATATACATGGTCAGAAATCTGAGAAAACTAAGAAACTGAAGCTCAAGTGGCTTGAAACGCATCCAGAATACAAGATCACATGGTTCCCGACATCTGATCGGTTCGAAACTTCATACATGAGATGAGGGCCATAAATAAACCATACATATTAAATTTAAGCCATTGAAGATCTTGGAAAGTGGGTCAATGGACAGATCAGCCCATTAATCTTCAATTTGGGGCCCACCTGATGTCTGAAACTGCCTCAATTTTAGTCCCAACGGCTTAAAGAATATGAGAAAAAGGATGGACGGTGCAGATTTTCGATAAGCATTATAGTAGGCCCTGCATATGTTGCATGTACATCACATACATTGTATGTACCTTGAGCACCAGACCGCTTTCAAAATTTAAACAGAGCCTGCCCCGTGCATGAACGGCACTTGCCGTTTTCAGCTGCGTAACGAACGGCCGCTGGCCGTTTTTGCGGACGGTTGTGGGCCCTACCCATTGACCATACGGAAAATCTGACCAGTTCACCGTGTAGAGGGGCTCGAATACTACAAAAATATGCTGACCTTTTGTACCCATGTGTACACACGTGTGCGATACAGGGGCCACAAAAGAGCTGCCCGGTAGCGTTCAAATCTTATCTTTTAGTTATTTCTTCTCTAGGCCACGTTAATGGACGTTCAAAACTACCCATTCTTGACTGAAATTTCGTTCTGAATCCAATGGACGGGGTGGATTTTCCAGAAAATGCTTTTGTGGGGCCCACCGATCACAACAGTGAAATGGTGCGAAAGGTTTCGTACATCCGCGAAAACCGACTTTTCCAAGCGGTTTTGGGCCACCATCTTTGATCATATGGCAGATCTGAACCGTCTATCATGTAGAGAACCCAAGAAAGAACTAAAGGACGGTGTTTATTTGAAATTTGAGCGAGAAAAGTGACGTGTTTCGAGGCACCAAACTTGGCTACGAAAAAGCTTTCACTAGGCATGCATAGCTTTCCAAATCCAATTCAAATCTGATTTTCACCACTCCAGCAGCTATACAAGGAGGTTTTGGACGTGGGGAGCATTCATTCAGGTTTAGGAAGGAAGAAAAAGAGAGACGTGGAGGCTCGGGCAGGGACTTGAAGCAGACGTGAGGGAGAGAGTATTTTCTTTTCTTTTCTTTTATTATGAGATTTAACCCGTTCATGGCGGGCTGAATCTCTTAGCTAGGGCTAAGAGGTGAAGCTTGTAGTGAGATGTGAGATTTGATTTTATTTTAATTTTAATGCATGAATCGACGTTGATTTTAGTTAATTATTATGGGAATGTTTTAGGTTTTTAATGGTCTGTTGTGACTGAAATTACAATGGGTCTGCAATGGCTTTGAATATTTCCGTTCTCTTTAATGTTTATGACGTCAGGAAGCCCTGTTGTTCACCATAGTCTCCTGGGCATGGTTGGATGACGGTACCCTTCCTAACTTGCATACATGTGATTGGGTGGTAATTAGTTTGATTCTGTTGTTTGTCATAGTCTTTGGGCATGGTTTGGTGATGGAATCCATTCTAATTCATACACCTTTCATCTCTTTGAAAATTAGATCAACGGCAGTTCAGTAATTTGCATAATTTTTTTTATGCAAGCATAAGTTCTCCCTGATCTCTACAAGTGGATCCTCTGAATCCCTAATTTCCTATCTCTGATTTGTTTCCTAAGTTTTAGATTAATTATTCTACAAGTATTCCACCATTGCTAATTGATTTAAAATTCATCTTAGCCTAGTTCTAGTTCTAGTTAGTTTTAGATAACATACAAGTTTCAGTCCCTTGGGATTCGACCTCGGTCTTACCGAGTTATTACTACATCACAACCCTGCACTTGGGAGTGAACAGTGTACGGCTAAGATAACCCTCTAAGGGACGGTCAGGATTGAGAGAGGACGTTTGACGCAGATTGTGGAGCTGGCAAGAAGAAAAACAGTTTCCATTTTAGGAAACATCGTGTTTTCAGGACCCGTTTGCAACGAAGATAGTGCCCATACACGTGCACCCCAACGTGCGATATGAGTTGGGTTTTGGTGGGGGCCCAAGCTTTGAACACGATGGACGGTCTGGATTATCCAAACAAATGATGATGATGGGCCACGGACGTCCCAAACGGACCCCCGTCCATCGGTTGGTGCAAACGGAGAGGGAGAGAAAAGCTCCCTGTTTTGGGGAAGCACGGGTCAGCTCGTGCTGACTGGTCAAGGTTGTCTGGTGCACAGCGAGTGTGCACCAGCTGTGTACACATACCTCATTACGTGGGGTCCATCATGATGTTTGTGCTAAATCCACACCGTTCATTCATCTTGGTGGCTCACATTTGGGTGTAGCCTAGAGGATGAGGCGGATCAATGGATCATGCGGGCCATATCAATAGGAGTATGACCATTAGGCATTTGTCATTTACGATTCGAGATGATATGTGGTCCACACCTGCAATGAGGTCCGTGCATCTAGCTAGTGTGTCATCCAGGGCCACTATCTATTTTAGATTTTACAATAAAAATATATTTACATATTTTTATAGATAAGTATTTATTTAAAATCATAGATATTTATAATGTATATTTTTGTGATTATATATGCATATATAGTATAGTAAAACCACTATTAAGTGATATATATTCTATGCATAGTATGGTACGATAATATATAGTTAAAGTTTATAAAATGTAATGTTAATCAATATACATTAATTATATAATAATGTGTTGGTATACAATTTATTTTATATATAGTTTAAATAACATACATGATTGAATAATTCATGTCACGTACGAATAATTATAACATTACTCTGTATTATAGTATACATGTACAATTACATCACATTAAAAGGAATTATTAGGGTATCAACTTAAGATAAGCTACCCATCTGACTTGAGGTGGATCCATAGCTCTAGATCTGACGATCACCTAAAATTAGATTCCCCTACATATCAGTGGGACAGTAGATCTCGAACCCCGTAGTTGCTCTACCATCTCGACAGTAGGATTCAGGCCAGAGTGTGAATGTTCACATAAATCGGGGTTGTATTTATACTAATTCAGGTTCTCATGGTAACACCCAAGTACAAAAAGTATGGGGTGTTACATGCATTTAGCATATGCAACAAGCCTTTAAACCCCTAGGTTACCCCTAGTGGACGAGTTGTAGTCTCGTGAGGGTTTGCAGCAATGTTACCCATAAAGATTGAATTGATCATGCCGCAAGGTTCCTCTTTTGGTCAATATCTTGATAAGTTTCTCAGTAAGTTCCTCAACGGGATCATCCAGAAGCCCTTTTTACAATAGGCTTGGGCACCCTGGACCATGACTTTTCAGAGAGACTTATGTACCTCATAAGAAATTTTTCATTGAATTTCTTGAGGTATCCGTAATATATACGATTCACCTATGACAGAAGAAATTTCAACGTTAGTATCACATGGTGAATCAGAGACTAATTCAACTCTTCATTCCAAATTCCAGAGTTTTTCAAAAGTGAGTGAGGCTCACTTTCCTCGCATTGTATTTCTAGATTAGGTTGTGGTTGGGATGAGCAAGCTTCCGCTATCCTTTCGAGGCGCGAATTGAGTGTTTCCATCTCTTTTCTCATTTCCACAAGACATTTCATGGTATATTGCTTCTGGTTGGGTCTCAAAGGCAGGGTATCCAAAAGAATACTCATTATAACATGTTGTTGGTTCATTTTTCCAATTTTGTTGTTTCCATTGGTTATGTTCATACTGATCATACATGGGAGAGTATGATGGTTGATAATAATCCTCATTCCCATAATTACTATAATATACGGCCCTATTAACTGATGGAACATAACGTTCTAGTCGGTTCTCAATATCGGTTCTTGATGGAGAGAAATCTTGAGGTATGCGTTGAATTCCACAACCCTCAAGCATTCCCCAATATCTCTTATCCATCTCGGCATATGCACATACCCACGCTTCCATGGTAGAACCCTAACTCTGAGTCTAATCCTAGAAGAAAGCAAAATCCTGAAACAATACAGAAAGTAAGAGGAGAAATTAGAAAGATATTACCAGTTTAGATGGTCTATGTCAGGATCCTACAAAATAAGAAAACAGGTTAGTTCTTATAAATCAGAAAAATCTAAACCTAAAGTTAGTAAAATCTTAATCATAATCTAATTCTAAAATCAATTAATTTCAAAAATACGTAGTTGTCAGTCCCTGGCAATGGCGCCAAAAACTTGTTCACACCCCAAGTGTAGGGTTATGATGTAGTAATAAACTCGATAAGACCGAGGTCGAATCCCAAGGGACTGGAACTTGTACGTAATCTGAAATTAAGCAGAATTAGAACTAGAATAAGATAAAATCTAAATCGAGTGTTTTTAAGAGAATAATGGTGAATAATCAACTAAAATCTAAAGAATTCAGGGGTAGGAAACTAGGGATTCAGAGGATCTACTTGTAGAGATCAGGGAGATCCTACGCCCACTTTAAGGATCATGGAAATTAAATTGAACTTATTGGATATAATTTTCAAGAGATGAAAGGTATATGAATTAGAATGGATTCCATCACCAAACCATGCCCGGGAGACAAAGCAAACAACAGAATTAAACTAATTACCAACCAATCACATGTATGAAGGTTAGGAAGGGTACCATCATCCGACCATGTCCAGGAGACGATGGTGAACAATAGGGCTTCTTGATGTCATAAACATAAAAGGAAAAGAACATGGTCAAAGTCATTGCAGACCCATTGTAATTTCAGTCACAACAAACTATTAAAGACTAAAAACATTCCATTAAACTAACATAAACATTAGTTCAGTTCATAAATTAAATTAAAGTCATAAAATCCTCCCTTTTACACTACAAGCTTCACCTCTTAGCCCTAGCTAAGAGGTCTAGCTTAGCATGGTCATGCTAAGACCAGGAAAAACATGAAAAGAAAGAAATAAACAAAAAAAAAAAAAAACCAAAAAGAAAAGAGGAAGAAAAAAAACTCCGGCTTCCAAATTCGCCTCCATGTCCCAACTTTTGGTTTGATCCCCTTCTCTCTCTTTCTCTCTCCCTTTTATCATGTCAGCAAGGTCGGTGGAGAGCTGTTATGTCGGTCCCACCGTCCTGTTTTACGTAGCTACACAGATATGTAATTACACAGTTACGCAGACTGTCTGCAAAACGCCATGCAAACTACCTTGCTTTCCTTCCAAAAAACAAACATCCCCTAAACAATTTTTAACAGCCTACACAATGGACGGTTTATATTTATCGGACGGACCGTGATAGTGGCCCACCTGGATCGACCACAGCCTCTGCTGCGTAACAGAGCTCGAGCAGGTGATTGTTGTGACGTCAGCGGGGCCCATAATCGGTGATGTACAAGAAATCCACTCCGTTCACTGAGATCAGCACGAAAAATTGGACGGGAATGGACAATTTGGAATTGGATTTGGTGTGGTCCACCGTTCAGTCCACTTCATCGTCAATCTTCCATTCGAACGGCTAGATTTCGTTCCTCACGGAAAATTCTGACACCTAGGCATTGTTAAGCAGATCCATGGAGATCTGATGGACAGTCCGGATTAGACTTTTGGAGCATGATGGTGGTCCACAAAGAGTTGTTCGCAAGCTCTTTTTAAGCGTCAACGGCCAAGACAAAGAAGGAATTTAAATTCCTTCTGAATTTTCGGTCAGCCACCTGCTGACTGCCTTTGTCAGTCTGGTGCACTGCAAGTGCACAGCTAGTGTGCACTCCCTTTCACGTAAATGGATCCCACCTTTTACATGTAAGAAATTTGTTCCATCTATCTCTTTCCTCACAATATTTAAATGGTTGGGACTAAAAATGGAGCATATCCAGATATCAGGTGGGCCCCAAATCAGAGTTCTATAGGCTAATCTATCCGTTGGGCCATTTCTAAATGGATCCAATGGATGAAAATTGACGTGTACGATTAATTTATGGTCCTTAGCCATGCATGAAGTTTCGAGCCGAATGGATGGTGGAAACCCTATGATCTTGCATTCTGACTGACTTTCAAGCCACTTGAGATTCAGTTTCTCGATTTTATTGGATTTCTGGCGTTGATCTTGGTCCCCTAGAGTCCGTCCCTTGCCTTAGTGTCCTCAGAGAGTCAAATCTATGCTTTAAGCTCCCCTTTTCAGTTATGCTCGTAATTACACTCTGCATCATAAACACGATTAAAGCGAGCCATAAAACGGTATCATGTTCATAAATCCAGGCAATAGCTAGGGTCTAATATGCAATATTTGACCCTCAACATCAGGTGACTTCGGGAGAGTCTACCTGGGTGATGATGAGCGGTGCAATATTGTTAGAAAGGGAGACGTTCATATAAATCAGAAAGACAGAACGGCTTGAAATTAAAGGATGTCAAACATGTACTGAGTTTAAAATAGAACTTGATATAGTGGGGCAGTTGGCCGATACCGGTTATGTAACTACATTCACCAGTGATTCCTAGAAGATCACAAAAGGTGTCTTGGTGATATCTCGAAGGAAGAAGGAAGGTACTTTGTACGTGACTTCGGGATCATATAGTTCACTCGTAATCACATCAACTAGAGTAAATGGGCAGTTATGACATCAGAGGTTGGGACATATAAATGAGAAAGGAATGAAAGTGCTATTGTCAAAAGGAAAGCTACCAGGGCTGAAGTCTATTGACTTGAAATTCTGTGAGGGCTGCATGTATGACAACTAGAAGAGGGTAAGTTTCAAAAAGACAGGACGTGCTCCAAAGACGCATCTGTTAGAGCTTATACACACTGATGTGTGAGGACCAGCACAGGTATTATCTCTTGGTGGCTCACGTTATTTTATTTTTTTTATTAATGATGCTAGTAGAAAATTGTGAGTCTATTTCTTAAAGCATAAATTTGATGTATTTGATGTATTTAATAAGTGAAAAGTTATGGTAGAAAACAAGACAGGTAAAACAGTAAAATGTCTCAGATCAGATACTGAGAGAGAGTGCTGTAATAAGAAATTTGAGGAGTATTGTGCAGAAAATGGAATCAAACATCAGAAAATAATTTCAGGGATACCACAGCAGAATGGTGTGTCTGAGTGCATTGATAGGACCGTCCTTGAGCACGCCAGGAACATGAGGTTACATGCAGGGTTGCCCAAGACCTTTCGGGCAGATGCTGTGAATATTACCGCATATCTCATCAATTGAAGTCCCTCAGCACTATTGGCTGGTGGGCTACCAGAAGAACGTGGACTGGAAAAGAAGCAAACTTTACACATCTTAGAGTGTTCGGTTGCACTTCATGTGTTCACATTGATGCAGAACACAAAAACAAACTTGATGCGAAGTCCAGGAGGTACACGTTTATAGGCTACGGGCAGTATGATTTTGGCTATAGATTTTGAGATGTAGAAAACTGAAAAATCATCAAAAGCAAGGACATACTCTTCAATGAAAAAGTGATGCATAAGGACAGTATACAAAAAAATAAGGCTAAAGAGAAAGAATTCAGAGTTGGAGGCGTTACCGAACATGGGTGTTACAGCGCCATAGGATGATCATGCACGGGAGCATTATGAGGCAGAGCCATAGACACCGGTTGTAAGGAGGTCTACTCAGGAGAGGAGACTCACGATCCGATACTCACCCTCCTTACATTATTTACTGCTGATAGATAATGGTGAACCAGAGTGTTTTGAAAAGGCATTACAGTCGAATACAAAAGTTAAGTGGGAGCGGACCATGGATGATAAGATGGACTCTCTTGAGTTTAATCGTACATGTGAGCTAGTCACTCTATCTAAGGTTAAGAAAGTTCTTCATAATAAGTGGGTTTACAGACTGAAGGAGGAGCACGATGGTTCGAAACGGTACAAGGCTAGACTGATTGTGAAAGGGTTTTAATAAAAGAAAGATATCGATTTCACTGAAATATTTTCACCAGTAGTAAAAATGTCTACGATTCGCATGGTCTTGAGTATAGTGGCTATAGAGGACTTACATCTAGAGCAGCTAGATGTTAAGATAACTTTTCTTCATAGAGACCTTGAAGAAGAGATATATATGCATTAACCGACAAGATACATGACACCAAGAAAGGAGAACAAAGTGTACAGACTGAAGAAGAGTTTATATAGCCTGAAGCAGGCACCGAGGCAGTGGTACAAGAAGTTCGACAGTTTCATGTCAGGAAACGGTTTTAGGAGATGTCATGCATACCATTGTTGTTATTTGAAGAAGTTTGATACGTCATACATCATCCTTCTTCTACACATTGATGATATGCTTGTAGCCGGTTCAAGCATAAAGGACATCTCAGATCTTAAAAGACAACTGTCTAGAGAATTTGTCATGAAGGATTTAGGAGCTGCAAAACAAATCCTAGGCATGAGGATAAAGCGTGACAGGAAAAATAAGAAACTATTTTTATCATAGGCAAAGTACATAGCCAAAGTACTTGACCGTGCAGAATATATTACGGCTACAGAAGCGTGCAAGGAGATGGTGTGGATGCAAGGTTTCATCGAAGAGTTGGGTAAGAAGCAAGCAAATTGCAAGCAATACAATAATAGTAAGAGTGTAATACACTTAGCTAAGAATTTAGTCTTTCATTCAAGGACCAAGCATATTGACATCAGATATCACTTCATACGTTCGTTACTGGAACATGGATTGATTACTCTGGAGAAGATTCATACAAGTGAGAATCTTGCAGATATGCTGACCAAGGCGGTCACACGGGAGAAGCTGAAGCTCTGTTCAGCTTGAATTAGTCTTCAAGCTTGAAGACATGGAGGTGGTGCACTCCGAATGTAAAAGACGAAAGTTTATAGTGATATGTCTTCAAGTGGGAGATTGTTAATATGTGAAGCCACATTTGGATGACTGCTCGACCAATCGAGTGAGCTGCTCGACCAGTCGCTGACTAGCTCGACTCATTTTCCAACAAGTTGGGATTTTAGATTTTCGAGGTGCTCGACCAGTCGTGCGATGTGCTCGACCGGTCGAGGGTGCCGCTCGACCGGTCGAAGACTCCACATGGCCAGTCGAGCCTACGCAGATTTAAGTCCGGATTTGATACGGACTACGAAAATTTGAGTCGATTTTCGCAAAGGAGCGAAAGGGGAGTTGCCTAAACTATAAATAGGTGTCCCTAGGACCTTTCTAGGGTATGGAAAAGCTTTTCTAGGGAATGAAAAATAATTATAAGGTGTGGGTAAAGGGTTTTCTCTGTACTTTCAAGAGAGAGGTTAGTATATTGTCTCGTAATCTTCATTTTTCGTCATAGTGAAAGTTTGCATCCGTGGTTTTTTACCTTTGTTGGGATTTTTCCACGTATATCTTGTCTTGTGGTTTATTTGGAATGATTTGATTCTGTTTCTAGTCTATATTTATTCTTGTTTATCATTTGTGGGTGAGACCGAAGATTGGATCTCGGTTCACTGCGTTGTTGGCGTGCTATGCAACAACGTTAACGGCAATAATTGAAGGGTGAGGTTTTTCCTCTGAAGATGGATTACTTAATGCCTTTCAAAAGAAAGGACTTTCAAAATATCGGTGCAAATCAAACAAAAGAAAAAACTCACAATCGATCGATGAGAGAAAAATAAGCGAATCATTTTGTTCTTTTTCACCTGAAGAGTGTAGTCAGTTATGTCAGACTATCGTTGGAGAATGTCGTGGTCCCCTCTACAAGATTCCAACCATCGAGAAAGCTTTGGCTCTGGCGTGATCCACCATTGAACCTACTATTTTCTGTAGTGTGGTCCACTTGAGCTTTTGCATTGTGTTATTTTTTGGTTATGCCCTAAAATGATTTGAAAAAATAAATGAGCAGCATGGATATAACATATACATTATAAGAAATTAATGACAAAAGATACTTATTAATCGAAATATATTTTCTAATTTAAAGTTTATTAATTTAGAATTTAATGTGAATTGTTTATTTGAAAAACTCTATAGAATTTAATTCTTCCTTTTCACTATTAAAAATAATGATGTCTTAAATTTAATTCATTTTGACACTTATAAGGCTCGTGTTGAATCCTTGAAAAGTTTAAAGTATTTTTTTTCTTTTATTGATGATTTTTTTCAAAAATGTATGAGTTTGAGTGTTGAAAATGAAGAGTGATGTCTCATCCTTTTTTTATCATGTTTAAAGTGTTGGTTGAAAAGTAAAAGAAAATAAAGACTAAGTCTTTCAAAACTAACAATGAAAGAAGGTATACTTCAAACGAATTTAATTTTTTTTATAATATAGCATTGAAGGGAATTACAAACCCTAGTAGTTTATAGGAGAAAAAAAACGTTGAATATATAGACCGTATGCTTATGAATCATGCTAGAAGCATCATGAGTTCGGTTATGCTTGAGTGGTGTTTTTGGGCAAAAGCCATTAACGTGACTTATTACTTGGTAAATGATGTTGAGGGTCAAATATTGCATATCATACCCTAGTTATTGCCTAGATTTATGAACATGATACTGTTTAACGCCCGGTTTCAACCGTATTTGTGATGCAGGGTGTATTTGAAAGCATGGATAGCAAAAAGGTACTAAAAGTATGAAATTAACGCTCTGATGATGCCAAGGCAAGGGACAGACCCTAAGGGACTAAGATCAATGGATATACATGTCGAAAATCCAAGCAAATCAAAAAACTGAAGCTCAAGTGGCATGAAAGTCGGCCAGAATGAAAGATCACGGGGTTTTCATCATCTGTTCAGCTCGAAACTTCATACGTGGATTGAGGACTATAAATTAACCATACACGTCAAAAATCATCCACTGGATCGTTGTGGAAGTGGCCTAAAGAATAGATCATCCCCTTAAATCCTTATGTGGAGACCACCTGATATCTGGATATGCTCCAGTTTTGGTCTTAACCATTTAAATGAGTTGAAAGAACGAATGGATGGAACGGATTTCTCACATGCATCACAGTGCACCCCACATGAGGGTGGGCGTGTACACAGTGCATGCGCAAGCAAGTCGCACCGGACCGGAGAATCTGGTCAACAAAGCTGACTCGAACACAAAAAATAAAAATTTCTCTTTTTCGCCAGCATCCCACGGATGATTGTGTTTGGATTCTGGTGGGCCACCATCATCATGAATTAAGATGATCCACACCGTTCATTGAATTCAGGAGGTCAAACCGACCGTACCCTGATCTGAAGCTGAATTTTCTCGAACACTGCACGTACATGAAGTCTCAGACGCAGAACGGCCGGTAAAGTTAAAGATCTGGTGGGCCGCACTGAAATCTCTCCAATCTCACCATTCCCAACCGGTTTTCTGTGATAAATCTAATTAACGGACTGAATTTTTCATCTGACGCTGATCAAGGGCCCACCGACTTCAACAACGAACCCATATTGCGCAGGCCCCTGCTTTCGCATGACCGCGAATTTCGAACGTTCTGGGATGCTGTGGGCCACCATCTTTGGTTGGTTAGAAAATCCAAACCGTCCGGATGGAAGCCCAGTTAGAGCAGATCCCATCCAAGGAAGCAAAACAGAGGTTAGGCGTTCCGCCTTGTCAAAAACAGATTCCAAAAATGAAACCCTTTGTATTTTTCTACTGCGTAAAGAAAACTTCAGCGTGAACTTTTCCATCGACTAACACAGCTAACTGACTGTTGGGGGCCTTGTACAAAACCTTAGGATCTAGCCGCCCGAACAAACTAGAATTATGGGATAATAATGCAATGAAATAAATCAAAGCAACAATCACACACCACACAAGAGAATTTTACGTGGAAAACTCTCAAAGAGGTAAAAACCATGGGACCTCGTCCAAATCAACAATCCACTATAAAAGAAGAACGTTACAACCGATCACAAGCACACCTTACTGTGATCAAACATTCATCACTCACACAGGAGTGGATAAACAGTAAGAGAAACAAAAAAATGGAGAGATCTCACCCATTACGAGGACGTAGAAGCGCTGAGATGACTGCTCCCTTCCACAAGCTTCCTCTCTCTCTTTTTTCTCTCTCTCAGACCCTAAACCCTTTAGTAAACCCTTACAAAGCCTTTAGAAAACCTTCTTGTAATTTTTCTCATCTATGAAAAACCTTAGAAAATCCCAATTTATAGTTTTTGAAAACTCTCTTCCGCATCCCGGTTGCGAAAGGACTTGCGACACGAAATCCGTGCAAAATCGTGGAACGAATCTACGTAGCTTTGACCGGTCGTACCGAGTCCACGATCGGTCGAGCGCCACCTACGACCGGTCGTGGACCACCTACGACCGGTCGAGTACCCTCTAAAAAAATAGTCCGTAGTCGCTGGACTTTGAGTAGAGCTACGACTCAACTCCACGACTGGTCGTGACCAGGCCTCGATCGGTCGAGCAAGGCTCACAACCGGTCGACCAAGGGGTAAAAAACCCCATCAAATCTCTCCCTTTTTGACCTAGAAGAGATCCACCTTCTTCAAGCCAGCTTGGTTTCTACAAACCTCAAACTTGCCCTTGAGCAAAGCCTTGGTCATCATGTCTGACCCATTATCATCTATGTAGACCTTCTCAAGCTGTAACACCTTCTGTTCTAAAGTATCTCCGATTCAGTGATACCGAATGTCTATGTGCTTTGACTTGAAATACTGACTTGGATTCTTGTTCAAGTGTATAGCACTCTGACTATCGCAATGGACCACATGCTCCTCCTGCTTCAGGCTAAGTTCCTATAAGAACCTCTTCATCCAAAGCATCTCTTTACATGCTTATGTGACTGCAATATACTCGACCTCTGTCATTGATAATACTACGACCTTCTGTAGCTTGCTCTGCCAAGAAACCGCTCCCCCTGCAAACATGAACATGAACCCCAATGTAGACTTCCTGGAGTCTATGTCACCTGCTATATCTGCATCTGTGTAGTCCTCTATCACAAGTTTCCTGTCACCATAGCATAGGCTCAACCTGGATGAGTCTCTTAGATACCGCAGTATCCATTTCACAGCTGCCCAATATTCTTTGCCAAGATTGGCAAGATACCGGCTGACCACACCAACCGCATATGTTATGTCTGGGCGTGTACACACCATAGCATACATCAAACTTCCTACTGGTGACGCATAGGGTATCTTCTGCATCTCTTCCACCTCTGCCTTCGTCTTGGGACACTGCCTGTCGCTCAATCTGAAGTGACCATCTAGTAGAGTACTGACCAACTTCGCTGTATTCATATTGAACCGCTTTAAGACTTTCTCAATATACCGTTCTTATGACAGCCAAAGCTTCCTGCTGCTTCTGTCACGGGTTATCTCCATTCTTAGGATTTATTTAGCCGGGCTCAAGTCTTTCATCGTAAATGACTTGCCCAACTCCTTTTTCAGCCTGTCGATCTTCTTGATGTCTTTTCTCATGATGAGCATGTCATCAATGTATAACAGCAGAACTAAGAAATCACCATTTGAGAACTTACGCGTGAACACACAGTGGTCAGACTCCGTTCTGTCATACCTATGCTGTAACATGAACGAATCGAACTTCTTATACCATTGTCATGGAGCTTGTTTCATCCCATACAAGCTCTTTCTCAGCCTACACACCATATGTTCCTTGCCCTTGACTTTGAACACCTCTAGTTGGTGCATGCAGATCTCTTCTTCCAGGTCGCCATGGAGAAAAGCAGTTTTAACGTCCAACTGCTCTATCTCCAGATCCATGCTAGCTGTCAACTCAAGCAACACCCGTATGGATGTCATCTTCACCATTGGTGAGAATATCTCCTCGAAGTCTATGCCTTTCTTCTGACCGAACCCTTTTACCATAAGTCTGGCCTTGAACCTCATCTGTGAATTCTTCTGTTCAACCTTCTTTCTGAACACCCACTTGTTGCTCAGAGCTTTCTTGCCCTTAAGCAGTTTCACCATGTCATAGGTGTAGTTCTTATGCAAGGATTTCATCTCCTCTTACATAGCTTTTAACCACTCCTCCTTATGCTTATCGGCTAGGGTATCAGAATAATCTTCTGGCGCTCCCCCATCAGTCAGCATAACGTACTCATGCGGTGAGTACCTCTTAGATGATTGTTTGTCCCTAGATGACCTCCTCACCAGTGGCTCAACAGGTGAATCAAGTGGGGGCTGATCCCCCTGTACATCTTCTGTAGGAACTCCCTCGTCCTCTGCACCTCGTTGTACTCCCCCATCATCAGGCACCACAGGAGGAATAACTAGATCTATGTCCTCTAGCTCACCTGAACTAGGCTGGTTCTTCTCTGGTTTACCAATGTCTTCTATACACTAATCTTTAAAAAAAACCACATCTCTGCTCCTGACGAGCTTCCTCTCAGTCGGATCCCACAATCTGTAACTGAATTTTTCATCACCGTACCCCAAGAACACACACTGTCTGATCTTCATATCAAGCTTGGACTTCTCGTCCTTCGGTACATGAACAGATGCCCTGCATACAAACATCCTGAGATGACTGTATGATGGATCCTATCCAGTTCACACCTTCTCAGGTACTCCATTTAATGGGGCTGATGGAGACCTGTTTATCAGATACACCGCCGTGTGCATTGCTTCTCCCCAGAACATCTTGGACAATTTCGCATGAGATAACATGCATCTGATTCTCTCAACAATGATGCGATTCATTCGCTTAGCTACACCATTTTGTCGGGGGGTCTTGGGAACCGTCTGTTCATGCCGTATACCTAGAGACTTGCAGTACTCATGAAAGTCACCGATGTATTCACCACCATTATCAGTGCGGATGCACTTCAATGATCTACCTGTCTCTCTCTCGACCATAGCATGAAACAATTTAAACACACCAAAGACCTCATCCTTGGATTTCAATGCATAAATCTAAATCCTCCTAGATGCATCATCTATAAAAGTAACAAAATACAATGCCCCACCCAAGGTTTTTGTCCTCATGGGACCAAAAACATCAGAATAAACTAAATCTAATGTATGCACTTTATTTACATGAGAAGCAGATTTAACAAATGAAACTCTATGTTATTTTTCTGATAAACAATCAAGACAAGTTTTGAGAGGTATACATGTCACGTCTGGAAGGAGCCGCTTTCTCGCTAGTAGCTGAAGCCCTTTTTCACTCATGTGGCCTAGATGCCTGTGCCACGTGTCTATAGATGAATCTTCTGCTGCATTCAACCCACCCTTGCACACACTGACACTTGCCTTGTAAAGGGTGCAATACTTCTTTCCTCTGGCTGCGATCAATGAACCCTTGATGAGCTTCCAGCGTCCACCAGCAAACCGACTTTCATAACCATCATCATCCAACCTTCCTGTCGACATCAAGTTGAGGCGAAGGTATGGGATATGCCTTACATCCCTGAGAACCAACGTGTAGCCCACATCAATCTTCACATAAATATCACCAACTCCCACGTTCTTCGATATGCCAGAATTTCCCATCTTCACAGTTCCATAGTCACCTGACTTGTAGCTTGTGAAGAAATCTATGCGCGGAGTCGCATAAAAAGAAGCTCCTGAGTCAATCACCCAGTCGGTGTCCTGACCCGTAGCTGTGAAACAAACATCATGATCTGTAGAAAGAATAATAACAACGTCGCCATCTGAAGCGACTGCAGTGGAATCTGATTCATCTGCCTTCTCCTTTTCTTTTCTTGTCGTTCTTATTCTTACGACATTCATGCTTGTAGTGGCCCTTCTTGCCACAGTTCCAGCATTCAACATCCTTTCTTTTACTCGACTTGCCTCTTGATTTATCTCGGGCCTTCCCGTCCTTCCTGTTCTTTCCTCTCCCTCGTTCTTGTGTCACAAGTGTCTCTTGCTGAGTAGACCCCTGAGACTTCCTCCTTATCTCTTCATTAAAGAGACAGCTAGTAACTTGTTCCATGGATATCTTTCCGTCTGGCGCGGAGTTACTTAGAGACACCACCAATGTCTCTCAACTGTCAGGCAATGAACTAAGCAATAGTAAAGCCTGATATTCATCATCCAGGACCATCTTCATAGAGGAGAGTTGGTTCACTATATTGCCGACCTCATTCATGTGCTCGGCCATAGAACCACCATCCTTGAACTTGAGATTCACAAGTCGCCTTATCAAAAAATTTTTATTACCGGCTGTCTTCCTCTCATATAGCCCTTGTAGTTTCAGCCATACGCTAGTGGCTGAGGTTTCCATAGACACATGATGGAATACAGAATCATCCAGTCATTGTCTAATAAACCCCACAGCCTTTCGGTCCAACTTCTTCCAATCATCATCAGACATATCCTTGGATTTTGCTGATATGCTTAAAATTGAAGAATATATATCCTTGCAATAAAGCAAGTCCTCCATCTTAGCCTTCCATATGGTCTAGTTAGAACCATTGAGGATGATCATCCTTGATGAACCACCTTCCATAATTCCAAATCGATCCTACCCGTTCAATGAACTTAGCGCTCTGATACCACTTTCTTGAGGGCCTTGCACAAAACCTTAGGATCTAGCCGCCCGAACAAACCAGAATTATGGGATAATAATGGAATGAAATAAATCAAAGCAATAATCACACACCACACAAGAGCTCAAATGGACCACACCTAAATAGCAGGGAGGACCATTATTTTCACAGTTAAAAAATTCATAGGGCCCATCGTAACATTTATTTTCCATCCAATTTGTTAATAAGGTCACAAATGCATGGATGAAGAGGAAAAACAAATTTCATATTATCCGAAACTTCTACAAACCTAAAAAGGTTTCAATGGTAGACGTTCATTCCTCCATTGCTTTTTCCAGTGTGGTCCAGTTGATATTTAGATTTGTCTTGTTTTTCGGCTCAAGCCTTAAGAGGAGCTCACCAAAAGGATGGACGGTTTGGATATAACACATACCTCATGATGGGACCTACAGAACTTGTTAACGTCATTACATCTGACATTTGGGAAGGAGTGCGGATCTTCTGTTTTCCCGGAGGCAGGAACTCCCTTCCTCTAGCGTTTTCATTGATCAACTTTACTATAAGTGCCATGTCATCAGATTTTTTAAATAAGTGTGGATCCTCTGCCTCCCGAAGGTAGGAACTCCTTGCCTCCAACGTTTTCATTGGTCAATGTCACTATAAGTACCACATCATCATATTTTTTAAATATATTAAAAAAAAATATTTAATAAGTAGTATAACGGAAGCTACTGAGTAAAGCTTGTGGAGCCTACCGTCATTCATGCATTGTATCAACTTCATTCATCTCTTTTATCAACTAATTCTAAGGTTTTACAACGAAAATTAATCATATCCAAAGATCAAGTGGACCACACCACCTGAAACAGTGCTGAATTCTACCATTGAAAAGTTAACGAGGCCCATAGAAATTTTATATCAAGATGATATTTGTTATTTCCATTCATCCATGTTTTTGTGATCTTATGAACAGTTTGGATGAAAAATAAACATCATTGGGGGCTTAGAAACATTTCAATGGTGAAAGTTAATACTTCCACTGTTTCCTTTTGTAATACCCGTATCCTAGTCCGTACTGTTCCGTCAACTCCCCCGATCCTTCTAGTCGAATTCCGGCGACCCGCGATCAGTTATCGGCGTTTGCGCGCTATCACGAGTCGTGTCTCATATATTAGAGTCAGCTCGACCCGAGACTTGTACTACTGCGATCGCGGCGTCGCTGCGGTTCTGATGCCGCGTCTAACGCGCCAAGGCGGTACCCAGGCCAGGAGACGTGGGCCCGCGTTCAGTTTGAAGAAAACGCCGCGCGTTGCGAGTATCGAGAGAATCTCTACGAAATGTCACATTAATCAATCCCTACGTGGGACCCGGAGATATCATGTGCTGCACGTGTGGGTTTGTAGATGTATTTTTTTCATCCAGGCCGTCCGTCTATATATGGGCGATGGACACTGGATGCATTTCCAATTCATGTATCTTATATTATAAGATAATATAATATAATATATATTATAATATGATAATATAGTATAATATATGCTATAATATTATGATATAGTGACCCTACGTGGGACCCACCTGCTGTATATGATGCCAGCAGGATCTGTGGGTCTGTATGATATCTACGCCGTCCATCTGGACAATGCAGGTGTGGGATGCACCATGATGTGTGGGTTTAATCCCCACTGTCCGTCCTTTTGAGGACATGGGCCACACCACAAGGTATGTGTTTCTCCATCCGCCCATCTGTCTTGGGATGTGGAGCCCATCCCACACGTGTGGGTGGGACCCACCTTGATGTACATATTATATTTTCACCGTCTAGATCTCCTGGACGGTGGCCTCACCTTGCTATAAATATTTTAAATCCACGTCGTCCAACTGTTTGATGGGACCTACCCTGATGTATCTGTTCTGTCCTCGCCATCCATTGTATGGATGTGGGACCCACCATTATGTAAGTGTTCTATTCATGCCTTTCGGTCCACATGCGTGGGCTCCACACCATTGCGGGATGCATCCACACCGCCCATCTAGTTTTCCAAATCATTTTAGGGCCGGGACCAACGGCCAGCGTGTGGGTCAGTAGACAACAGGCCCACCACTGATATATGTTTCATCCGCGACCATCTATTTGTGCATTCTGCTGGAGTGCTGTCCAGTAACTGCAGGGCCACCTGACGGGTGCTTTGATCCACCACCGTTCAATGGAAGGTCTATGGGATCTACCATGATTTATGTATTTTATCTGGGTCGTCCAAATTGTATGGGAACCATCTTGATGTACGTGTTTTATATCCTGCGTTCGTCCATCTACCCCAGAACGGCGGGACATCTCCCACTTTGACATGCGTGCTGTATACACACCGTCCATCCTTTTTGCTGGTGGGTCACATCTGTGGACCCCACCTTAATGTATCTGTTGTATCTGCACCATCCAGAATGCTGGACGATGAGATCCATCTTGGTTGAATATGTGAGATCCACACCATCGATCTATCAAGTGGACCACACTATAGAAAATCGCGGGGATTAAATGACTACCATTAGAATCCTTTTTAGGTCACAGGAGTTTTAGGTCAATATAATATTTGTTTTCCTCTTGAATGTAGGTCTTTGTGACTGTATGAATAGATTGAATAGGAAATAAATGTTATGGTAGGCCCTACCTTGATGTATTTATGACCCATCCATGGGGCCACCCGGATATATTTGAGGCCCTTTGGTGCGGCCCGTGGATGTAGCCCACTTGATATGTATGAGGCCTAGGTGTAGGGCCCATCTATTGCGTATTTGAAGCCCATGGGTTGTAGTCCATTGTGATGTATTCGAGGCCCATGGATGAGGCCCAATATGATGTATATGTGGCCCACTTAGTGAGGCCCATGTAATGTATTTGAGGCCCGTGTACAGGGTCCACCTATTGTGTGTTTATGGCCCATGAACAGGGCCCACTTGTTGTGTATATGAGGCCCGTTGGTGCGGCCCATTGATACGGCTCATGGTAGTTGTATGAGGCCCATTGCGATGTACATTAGGCCTTGTGTGAGGCCATGGGCCCACTTTATATTTGGCTCTATGTGAGCCACTCCTTGGGAGCGATGTTGGTTTAATGGCCACATTCATAGGCAATGATGGTTTAATGCCCACATTGTGACCTTCCCTTAGGCCTTGTTCAACCAAATTCGATTATCGTGATCGATTTTCCAAGTCTGAATATCGATCGATTTCGATTGTCGTGACCGATTGCCGATTAATGTGACCGATTTGTCGATTCTGACTATCGATCAATCCCAATCATCGTGACCGATTGCTGATTCTGATTGACATGATCGATTTTTCAATTTTGATTATAGGTCGATTCAGATTGTCGAGGTCTATGTGATGAGGCCCATTGTGATGCATTTGAGGACCAGGCGATGGAGCCCATTGTGATATATGTTAGGCCCATGTGAAAGGCCCATCGTGATGTGTACTAAACCCTTGAGTAAGGCCCATCGTGTTGTATATTAGGCCTTCGTGTGAGGCCGTGGGCCCATTATATGTTAGCTCTATGTAGCCATTCCTTGGGGGCAATGTTGGTTAAATGTCCACATTGTCAAGGCTGATTATTTTATGCCGGTTATTGGTACTGATTGTGAGTATATGATAGCATAACATCATGAAACAAATTCATATGCATCATCTGCATGTTTGTTATGAGATGCGATTGACCATTGCATATGCCATAGGGCAGGTTGTTCAGGGGGCTCCCTGATAGGTGGAGTCGCCCCACATGAGCGCACAGTATGCGCATGATTGATGCATGATTGGACTGTGTGACTCATGCATCTCGTATTTGTGTGACATGACCACCATACGCCCTAGCGACATCAGGGTTGTAGAATCCACAGGTATTTCGTGGATGGCCAGATGGGACACCTGAAATCTGTTCTACATGGGGTGTTATAGATATCCCTGGTGAAAGTCCTTAAACCCTCTTGGTTCCAGAGGTTGGTTCAACGTCTAGACCGAGTGGATGTATGAGCGTATGAGGGCCATACACCGTTAAGTCGTGTCTCCCACTGTGTCGTGGTCGGTTGGAAGGGGGTGCGGCCTTACCTGCTCGAGAGGAGGGGGCAATGCTAGTCTGAGTCTGACCAGCTCGAGAGGAATGGGTCCACTATTGATGAGTCGGGCCCGATATTGGCAGGCGGATAGTGAGGTATCTTCCACTCACCTTGTTGCGCGCGATGGGGCGACAATCTGGTTTGGAGTGTAATAGACCCCGGTGATTTTCTAGAGAGGAACCGTATTGATATGTGGACTTATCGAGTAGGAGTTGCTTGCTCATTCATTCATTCACTATCCACTCGGGCTGGTGGTGTGCAACTAATTGTTGTGTACCTTCGTTATGGCAAGGATTTCGGTTGGGCGCGCGACTAACCTGAGATCAGGAGTTTACCACGTTGTGTCTGACTATCCAAATTTAGGTATGGAACTAGTTTGGATAGAAGTCCATTGTGACGGACCCCATAGCCTGCGATACTACGTACTATTATCCCGACTTCACACTCCAAGCATGGTCATTTAATTCGCATCGCATATTGTATTACATCCGCAGGCATGACATTTTGAGTTACTATGTTTTTGCACTTATATGGCCTAGATAGACTTAGCAGGATTTGTATATTGCATTGCATCTTCAGCATCTGATATTTAGCTCTTTATGATTCTTTATTGTATAACTGTTTAATATTGCGTATCTTGATATTTATTGACTTATGGACTTGTCAGTATTTCTGCTTATTCCGATGATGTACAAATTATGAATTACCAGTATTTTCGGTATTGTATGATTATGACATTGTATTGAATACTTGGTACTTATCTTGTGCACACACTTACACCACCCTCTAAGCTTTCTATAAGCTTATGCATGATAGATGTGTGCAGGTGATGTTAGGCTGCAGCAGTGTTGAGCTAGGAGCGTGCGGTGGTCTTCTGGAGCTTGATTTCTCTATTTATGTATTTCCCTTTCAGTATTGTATTCAAATGATTATATTAGTGGATATGTGATGACGATGTTGCCGTTGTGAATTGGGTAATCTTGTGGTTATGCTTATTACTAGTTAAATGTACATTTAAAAAAAAAAAATCTTCCTTGTAGGATCCTAGGATTGGAATCTGGCATATGAATGCTAGGAGCCGAGAATGGGATACTACGGAGGCTGTCGGCACCGGATTTGACGATCGGGATTCCTATGAATCCGATTTTCGGGTTTGGGGCGTGACATCTTTGGTATGGTCTACTTGAGCTTTTGATATACTTTAGTGTTGGGCTCAACCCATAAAATGATATGAAAAAAAGGATAGACGGTGTGGATAAACCACGTGAATTCACAGTGGGCCCAACAGAGTTTACTCAGTAGGATAAGACTCGGTATGCAATCCAATTTTACGTGTCTAACGGGGACGCGGATTTCCTACTAAAGCCTTTTGCAGTAAGATCCTGCACAAGGATTCCGGATGGCCCACTACGACATTTGTGATAAATCCAACCTTTCATCCATTTTTAGATATCATTTTATGACATAATACCAAAATTAAGGTGTATACAAAACTCAATGGGCCACACGAGAGGAAACAGTGGGGATTTAGTGTCCACCGTTTAAATATTTATCTGGCCACAAAAGTTTTACATCGGTCTAATATTTTGGTGTTTTCACTTCATCCTAGTAAAAATGACCTTATAAACAGTTTGGATGGAATATAAACATCAAGATGCCTAGGAAGGTTTCAACTGCAGGAATTTCTTTCTCCATTGTTTCATCTTGTATAGCCCAGTTGAGTTTTGGATCATCCTAATTTTTTGTTACATTTCTTAAAATGAGCTCTAAAAATGGATGAATGGATTGGAATTCTTATAAACATCATGGTGGACCCCGCCATACATCCCAACGCTGAAACTTCATGCAAAAGGCTTTCCTCGGTGAATCTGCATCCACGGTTTGCATTAGAAATGGACTGGCTACTCCCTAACCACTCGGTGCTATGTGGGTCCACCATGATGCATGTGTTTCATCCATGCCGCCCATTTATTTTTCTAGATCATTTTATGGTCTGATACCAAAAATGAGGTATAACCCAATCTCAAGTGGACCACATTACATGAAACAGTGTTGAATGAACGTTGACCATTAAAAACTTTTTGGGGGCCATAAAAGTTTAGGATCAAGTTGATCATTGTTTTTTCCCTTCATCTGGGTCTTCATGACAAAACCAACAGATTGGATGTCAAATAAACAATACAGTAGGCCTTAGGAGGACTTTAATGATGGATATCCAATCACCATTGTTTTCTAGTGGTGTGGTCCATATGAGATTTATATCCCTCTCATTTTTGGGATCAACCCCTAAAATTATATGTAAAAATAGATTAACAGAATGGATGAAACACATACATCATGGTCGGGCCCACAAAGTACCGACCACCACCACCACCGGACTGGTGGTGGGGGGAGTAGCCAATCCACTTTCATTTCCATTTGAGATTCAGTGTCACATTGACCAGTGTGACTCGCTACTGAAGTGATGTTACCTATTTATATGGGTCCCACTATGATGTAAGTTTTGTATCAACCCCGTCCATCCATTTGGAGAGATCATTTTAGGACATGAGCCAAAGAATGAATTAGATTCAAAACTCGAGCGGATCCCACCACAGAAAATAGTGGAGAGAGACGCCCACCATTTATTACGATTGAATCCAATTCAAACGTCGTCACTTTTTCTACTGAACCCTGTCATTTTGTACAGCAACCCCATCACTTTATCTACTGAACTCTGTCACTTTGTGTTGTAACCTTGTTAGTTTGTCTAGTGAACCCCGTCACTTTGTACTACAACCCCGTCACTTTGTCTACTAAACCTCGTCACTTTGTACTGCAACCTCGTTACTTTGTCTACTAAACTCTGCCACTTTATACTGCGACGTCGTTACTTTGTCTACTGTACTCCATCACTTGTGCTCCAACCTCATCACTTTGTCTACTGTACCCCGTCACTCTGTGCTCCAACCTCGTCACTTTGTGTAGTGAACCCCGTCACTTTGTACTGCAGTCCCGTCACTTTGTCTACTATATCTCGTTACTTTGTGCTACAACTTCTTTACTTTATCTGCTATACATCGTCACTTTATGCTACAACCTCGTCACTTTGTCTACTGAACCACGTCACTTTGTACTGCAATCTTATCACTTTGTCGACTAAACCTCGTCACTTTGTCTATTGAATCCCGTTACTTTGTACCGCAACATCATCACTTTATCTACTAAAATTATATGTAAAAATAGATTAATGGAATGGATGAAACATATATATCATGGTGGGGCCCACAGAGTACTGACCACCCCCACCACCGGGCTGGTGGTAGGGGGAGTAGCCAATCCGCTTTCATTTTCATTTGGAATTCAGTGCCACATTGATCAGTGAGACTCGCTACTGAAGTGATGTCACCTATTTATATGGGTCCTAATATGATGTATGTTTTGTATCCACATCGTCCATCCATTTGGAGAGATCATTTTAGGGCATGAGCCAAAGAATGAATCACATCCAAAACTCGAGTGGACCTAACCATAGAAAATAGTGGAGAGAGTCATACCCACCATTTATTACGACTAAATCTAATCCAAACCTTGTCACTTTGTCTACTGAACCCCGTCACTTTGTACTTCAACCCCGTTACTTTATCTATTGAACCCTGTTACTTTGTACTGCAACCTCGTTACTTTGTTTATTTAACCCCGTCACTTTGTACTACCACCCCGTTACTTTGTCTACTGAATCTCATCACTTTGTACTGCAACCCCATCACTTTGTCTAATAAATCTCATCACTTTGTACTGCAACATCATCACTTTGTCTACTGTACCTCGTCACTTTGTGTTGCAACCCCATCACTTTGTCTATTGTACCCCGTCACTTTGTGCTGCAACCTCATCACTGTCTCTTGTACCACGTCACTTTGTACTGCAACCTCATTACTTTGTCTATTGAACCTTGTCACTTTATATTGCAACCTCATCACTTTGTCTACTGAACCTTGTCACTTTGTACTGTAATTTCGTCACTTTGTACTGCAACCTTGTCAAAGTGACGAAGTTGTAGTACAAAGTGACAGAGTTCCGTACATAAAGTGACGGGGTTGTAGTACAAAGCGACGGGGTTCAGTAGACAAAGTGACGAGGTTTGGATTGGATTCAGTCATAATAAATGGTGGGCGTGACTCTCTCCACTGTTTTCTATGGTGGGCTCCACTTGAGTTTTGGATCTGATTCAGTCTTTGATTCATGCTCTAAAATGATCTCTCTAAATGGATGGACGGTGTGGATACAAAGCATACATCATAGTAGGACTCATATAAATAGGTGACATCACTTCAGCAGCGAGCCTCACCGATCAATGTGGCACTGAATCCCAAATGAAAATGAAAATAGATTGGCTACTCCCCTACAACCAGCCTAGTGGTGGTGGTGGTCGGTACTCTGTGGACCCCACCATAATGTATATGTTTCATCCATTCCGTTAATCTATTTTTACATATAGTTTTAGTAGACAAAATGATGATGTTACAGTACGAAGTGACAGGGTTCAGTAGATAAAGTGATGGCGTTACAATATAAAGTGACGGGGTTCAATAGACAAAGTGACAGGGTTGTAGTATAAAGTGACGGGGTACAGTAGACAAAGTGAAGGGGTTGTAGTACAAAGTAATGAGGTTCAATAGACAAAGTGACGGGGTTACAGTATAAAGTGACGGGGTTCACTAGACAAAGTGACGATGTTGGAGCACAAAGTGATGTGGTACAGTAGACAAAGTGACGAGGTTATAGTACAAAGTGACGGGGTATAGTGGACAAAGTGACGACGTTGTAGTACAAAGTGATGGAGTTCAGTAGACAAGTAACAGAGTTGCAGTACAAAGTGACAGGGTTTAATAGACAAAGTAATGGGGTTGCAGTACAAAGTGACGAGGTTCACTAAACAAACTGACGAGGTTACAACACAAAGTGATAGGGTTCAGTAGATAAAGTGACGGGGTTACAATACAAAGTGACGGGGTTCAGTAGACAAAGTGACGAGGTTTAGATTGGATTGGGTCGTAATAAATGGTGGGCGTGACTGTAAGTGCTATGATTTTATATCCCTTTGGTTGTCAAATCTTGTGGTGCCAAAACCTATATCTATGTCTTGTATATCTTGTGTTTCATGTTTGAGACTATTCATTGCTTCAAGTTATCGTATTTCAAGACAAGAACTTAAATAAAGAAAGTTTCAAGTCATGGATGAAGAATTCAAGATTAGAAGTCTTCAAGTATGCTTGTTCAAGATACAATCAAGTTCAAGTATAGTAGAAGACTTTGTCAAGTCAAGATCAAGCTCAAGAAGGCCTATAACAAGATTCGTAAATTCTCAAGCTTCTCTTAAGGGTCATCTAAGTGTACAGACTATCAGTGTCCATCTCACTTTTAAGGTTTGTTTGACCTTAGATTGACCTTGGGATAGGCTTTACTGTAGGTCATTCTGGATACATAATTCATATATTTTAATATGTTTGTTCGGGCTATTCTAAGACCAGTTCTAGGGACTTCAAGACCAGTCCTAGCTCTGCTACAAAAAGTCTTAAGTTTTTCAGGACCAATCATAGGTTGTTGAAGATTTTTGGATCTTTCTGGTTGTCCTACGATCAGTCCTGTGAGCTGTACGACTGATCCTTTGACCAGTCTTAGCCCTACGACTCAAACTCCAGTAACTAAATTGGGGGTCCTACGACCGGTCGTAGGTGGCCCATAACCGGTCGTAGGCTACCCAGGACCGGTCATGGAATAGTAAATCCTTATCCCGCGAAAATCTTTAAAAATCTTTGAAGCTACGATCAGTCCTAGGATCCTAAGACCAGTCCTAGATGGGATTTTTTAGGCTATAAATAGAACACGAACTTCAGAGTTTTGCAATATTCTCAAAAAAAATTTGAGGTCCCCATCTCTGTCAGATCTGAGGACCTTGATTTTGTAGCCACTTTCATTTTCTACCCGAGTTTTAAAATTTTTAAAGATAGAAAAGGCCATAAACTTTTCTTTAATGTAGAATAACTAGAGTTTTCTAGTGTAATCATCAATGAAGGTAATGAGATATCTATTACCTCTAAGAAATAGTGTCTCCATTGGTCCACAAATATCATCAGTGTGAACCAATTGCAATGGTTACTTTTCTCTTCAGAATACTCCAACTGGGAAGTAGTTCCTCTACTGCTTGTCAAGTGTGTACGCCTCACATACATGTTCTGGAGCTTTAATAGCAGGCAAACCATGCACCATGCTTGATGAGGACAGGAACTTAAGGTCATTAAAGTTCATATGGCCAAAGCGAAGATGCCACTTTCATGATTAATTATTGGTACATCCATAAAGACACTTCTCAAGCCTTATGTTTATATGGAGTGAGACATTCAATTTTTCACCATTTGGACCCGTGCCACATGTCTACCGCATGCATCTTTTAATGACATAATTGAATTCTACATGTGTATCACATACCCCTTTTCAAGTAGTTGGCCAATGCTAAGGATGTTACTTTTCATGTTGAGTACGTAATATACGTTAAAGATGAATTGTGTCTCACCATTTTTTTGATAAATTTTGATTTTACCTTTACCTCTCACCGGAGTTTTTGATAAGTCTTTGAACGTCACATCACCATGAAATCCTTTTGTGAGTTTCATAAAGAGTTTTTTATCGCCGCATATGTGATTACTTGCACGTGTGTCAAGATACCACACATTTGACTGATCACATCTTTTTCTTGTGCAAGAAAGAGTGTGGTTCTTTCCTCTTCATGATTTAATACTTTGACATAGTTGGATTGTTCATCTTGTTACACTGACTTGCTCCAATAATATGATGCATAATGACTGAACTTGTTGCAATTTTGACACTTAATATTTTTCATATTTTCACAACCATGTGTGGATTGGCCTCTACCATTTCCTTTACCATGAAAATTGATAAAATTTTGTTGATTTTATTGATTTTGTAGATTGCTTGGATTATATCCACGCCATCTTCTTCTTACATGATCTTTATTGGTGCAGCCAACTCAAAAATGGGAGCTTACACGATCATGACCGGTCTTTTGTTCATTCAGAGTCAATCTTGACTCCAATTAATGCTTGTTCTAGTATTATATATCCGGCATTCTTTTACATTCGTTGCTCATGAACTTGTAACAATCCTATCAACTCTTCAATGGAGAGATTTTTCAAATTTTATGATTTTTCAATGGTCATAACCACATGTTCAAACTTGATTGTGAGGAATCGAAACACCTTTTTAACTACATGAATGTCTTTGATCTTTTCACAATTTCTTTTCAAGTTATTAACAATAACGAGTAGTTATGAAAAATAATCTAAGATGCTCTCACCTTCCTTCATGTGAGCGGCCTCGAACTCGACTCTAAGAGTTTGTAGCTGTACTCTCTTTAAACGATCCACACCCTTGCAGATGGTGCTTAGTGTGTTTTATGCTTGCTTACTTGATGTCGCTTTAGCGATCTTTTCAAAGGTGGATTCATCCAAACTTTGATAGAGAAGAAACAATGATTTCTTGTCTTTCTTCTTTTGATATTTGAGGGTAGCCTTTTACTCGGTGGAGAAGGTGACTTCTTAGTCTGTGGTGGGTTCTATGTACCCGTTAGTGACGATCTTCCAAAGATCTTGTGACGTAAATAGAGCCTTCATCTAAATGTACTAGTTTTTATAGTTATCCTTTAGATAACTTTGAAATTTACGGCTAGATTGTGGTGAACATCTTTCAAAGAAATTGACTTTGATACTAGTTTTTGGCCTTTCAAAGCCTTAGAATCGTATACAATACAAAGAGAAAAATAAAAACTTTTTGTATTGAATTGTTTTTTGCAACTAACTTACGTAAGGCTAATACCTTATAAAAAGACTAAAATACTATAATTCAAAATGATTTTACGTAACTGACGCAAGGGCAATAGCATTAATTACTTTTTATAGAAGAAAAAGGATGCTTATTTTTAAAGCTATGAAAAATCACAGCTTTGCTGTCAGGGCCAATGGAACTGGAACCTGAAAAATGCCAGAGAGGATGGATACAGATTTACTCGGTGACCTCCCTTCCGTGACGAGTGTGGCTTTTATATTATTATTATTATTTTGCTCTTTGTGCTGGCCTCATTGAATTGGTTCATAAGTTGTCGGTTATTTGCAAAGGGCCATCACGGAAGCTGATTGGCTGGTGTACCACACATCAGCTATGTAGCTGGTGTGGATACATCTCGTGCCAAGACGAGCGCCGACGCTCCTCAAAACTCCAAGTTGTACATACGGTTCAAGGGAGATCAAAGTTACATGGCCTCACAATGATGTATTTATTATATTCACACTATTTTTCCATTTTTTAAGATCATATTAGGGCATTAGACGAAAAATGAATCATATCCAAATCTCAAATGGAACACATAGAAAATAGCAGCGGGGATAATGATTTTCACTGTTAAAAAATTTGTAGGGCCCACCATACCGTTGATTTTCCATCCAATCTGTTAATAAGGTCACAAATGCATGGATGAAGAAGAAAAACAAATTTCATGTTATCTGAAACTTCTGTGACCCCAAAAGAGTTTCAATGGTAGACGTTCAATCCTCCACTGCTTTTCCAGTGTGGTTCAGTTGATATTTAGATCTATATAATTTTTCGCTTCAAGCCTTAAGACGAGGTCACCGAATGGATGGACGGTTTGGATATAACATATACCTCATGATGGGACCCACAGAACTTGTTGACGTCATTGCATCAGCCATTTGGGAAGGGCCTTCACAGCCTGGTTCTTCAGCTTTTATCATCCCTTACAGCGAAGCATTGGACAATGTGCTATGACATTTCAGCTTCTGCAAGTGGTATATCCATGCTTCAGTGATCAAGATCGTCGATATCATGGTTCTTACTGTCAATGATCAAGACTGTTGATATCATGGTTCTCGGTGTCTTTGACCCATAAAGCCAAAATTCTCCAATACCAAAAACTATAATACTTTGATTAGGTGGCCAAAAAATAGATGGTTAAGAAAGAAAAAGTAACAAGGTTTCACATTCAACCAAAAACAAAACCCCACCTATTCTAAAACTAGGATCAATGGACAGCTAAAGGTGGGCGCATCTTATAAACGGCTTCGATCACCAAACAGTAGCACCCCACTTGTACAAACTGAGACCCGAACCCACCATACGAACTTTGTGCCTGTGCATTGTTATGCCTCTTCTATAGATCTCCCAAGCTTAATCTAAATCAGAGCAAGAGAAAAAAATGGCTCCCAAGACCTCAGAAAAATCCCATGCGGTCTGCCTCCCTTTTCCCGCCCAAGGCCATATCACACCCATGTTGCACCTCTCTAAGCTACTCCATGCAAGAGGCTTCCATATAACCTTCATCAACACCGAGTTCAACCATCGACGTCTCATCAAGTCAGGGGTCATGGATCCAACGGTCACGTTAGATGGGTTCCGATTCGAGACCATTACAGACGGTCTACCAATGTCGGATATTGATGCCACCCAAAACGTTATTGAGCTCTCTGAGGCCACCCAAAAATACTGCCTGGACCCTCTAAGGGAGCTTATGTTGAGACTCAATGGAGACACTGATGGTGGGCCACCCGTAACTTGTTTGGTCGTAGATGCGGCCATGTGTTTCGCTCAACAGATTTCAGATGAGCTTGGTATTCCTGATGTAGTACTTTGGACAATGAGTAACTGCAGCTTATTGGCTTACCTCCATTTCGATGAGCTCATACAACGGGGCTATGTACCCTTGAAAGGTACAATTTTCCATCTGTATTTCTAAATTAGGAATTAGTAGAGAAGGACTTGGATTGGATACTGCTCCTGCCCGTCCCAGCAATATTCAAACTATTAGTCTAGTCTAGTAGTCGTATTTTTCTATTAGTTCATATTGAAGTTAGTCGTTTAGAGAAGCCTTATGCCTCTTCTTTATCAAACTAGTTGTTTGCTCCTTCTTGTTTGTATCGTCAACGTTCGAATAGGGAGCTTTCGAAGCACCCAACAGGTTGAATTATTGATCACTCTATCCATCTACTAGACCCTATGAAGGATTATTTATATTTCCAAAATCAAATCTATCAGATAATCCTATGTCACTTTTCTTTTTGCCATTAACTACTTTTATTTATAGCTGTTTTAATAAACATGATCAATTAATAGGAATGTTTACTAATTAGAAATTATTTGGGTGGAAATGCTTTTCAAGAAAATAACATTTTTCATTAATTGAGAGTTTACTTTTTGGTGGGAAACATTTCTCAAGAAATTATTTTCATAAAAAAAGTCTTAAAAAGTTTTCCTAAAAAAGTGTTAAATTATTTTTTTCAAGAAACTCTTTTTGGTGAATTACCATAGATTGCAACTTTTTTTTACATATCATTTGCATTAGCTGCTCAATACCATTCAACAAGTTACTTTTTCTGGATTTTTACCTTTTAAGCAAGGATTTTGTTTTCTTCCCCTTCTGAATTGTAAGTGTTCTCTGATTGGTGTTGTAAGTTACCCAAGATCATTTACAGCCCTTTTCAAATCAACTGAGTTACAAGTGATGAGTTTATTAAAAAATAAAAAAATAATAACAAAATCTAGGGAATGTAATGAAGAGCCTATGCCAGAGAACAGCGCATATTTGGATGCATGCCCTTATGTTGGAGTAAATAATATCAAACCTAACATATATTACATTTGTGTTGAATAGATTCTAAAGATGACTAGTGATCACAGCTCATGAGCTACAGCTTTGAGAGAATTGCATCACAGGGATCACAGCAGGCAACATAAATCTCCATGGGCCCACTATGATGTATATTTGGCATCCAATCCCTTCACCTGAGATAGCCCAGCCCATTTAGAGCTCGAAATTGATGTGGATCCAAAACTCAAGTGGGCTTACACCATAGGCAAACGATGAATAGATGTTCGCCTTTGAAATCTTGCAATGGGCGAATGTGATGTTTATATGATATCCAGCCCATTCATAAGGGGAGAAAATTGGAGGCCGAAAAAAAAAAAAAAAAACCATCTGTTTTTTTTGTTTTTTTCACACACGCACGCACACCCCCACACACTCATGCTAGTGGAATTTCACCACCTATGGGTACTCGAACCCTTGACCGGGAGTTGAAACTCCTGAGAGTCTACCACCTGAGCAAGAGCAACCAGGACTTGGGTGGCCCAAGGCTCCCTGTGGTGTGGCCCACTTGAGTTTTGGATCGGCCTAATTTTCAGGCTCACTTCCTAAACTGAGTTGTATCAGGTGATGGACAGATTGGATTTCACATATAGATCATACATGGTGGGCTCATGAAGATTTAGGTTCCCCACAACAAGGTCAAGTAATCTTGACAATAACGCTGATGCCATTATTTAATTATATTGTGTTTGGCTGGTTGATTCGTCCATAGAAATGGAGTCATTCCCACATGCTCACACATGCTTATAGCGATTGATCCCTCGGGGCATGAAAATGAAAACAATAATTTATTCAAGTATTTCCAAATCTGAAATAAACAAAGTCATTCTTTTTCGTTGATCTTCGAGCGAGAATGACATACGATTTTAAGTTTTCAATTCGTTGAAGGGACTTGTTTGTTTTTTTTATGAACCAGTTTTCCGGATATGTCCAATAAAATAATTATTGGAAAGAGGTCCACTCCTATTGGTATTCTATGGTAGTGGATTTGTCCACGTGAAAGCCTTTTTTGCCTTAAATTGGAGATAAGGAGCCAATGCACTTCTGCCCGGAGCACATGTGCCAACCTTGTAAAGGTGTGGTAAATATGAATATATGCAAAAATCAGAGGGGCCCACTCATCAGTTAGGCCACACATGCACATTTATCTTGAAAATTTACGTTTGTTTTAGTACAGGAATGTGCAATCTGATAAGTGAACCAGCGTATAGATTTTGCATGGAAATGTATATGTGGTAAAGGTGCATCGGTAGCTATCAAAGCTCTCAACCATGGTTCAATCAAATAGCCGGCAAGTACTTGAACCAACTTGTTCAGTTATGAGTCAGGTTGTGATTGGCTCGAGTCAGAAGCTGACTCCGGTCATTGGACCAGATTGGGTCCAGCTGACTCCGAGTCAACTCGAATGAGTCACACCAGACAACATTTTTAAAACCATGCTTTCAGTAAATCTATGGTCATTGGAATCCATAGAATAGCAAACCATTCTCAGCAATGCTTTTTTTTTTTTTTTCAATAACAATAACCATTACATTTCCATAACCCTGTTAGGCAATTAGAAAGTCTTTACACATATAGATGTCAATTGTTTAACCGACGGATATTTCGACACTCGCACCGACTGCATTCCAGCAATGCCAGGCATCCGTCTGAAGGATTTTCCACATTTCATCAGAACGGTGGACCCCAACGATTTCATGCTCGGCTTTTTGTGCTGGCCTCATTGAATTGTTTCATAAGTTGTCGGTTAATTGTAAGGGCCATCACCGAAGCTGATTGGCTGGTGTACCACACATCAGCTATATAGCTGGTGTGGATACATGTCGTGCCAAGACGAGCTCTGAGTTGTACGAACGGTTCAAAGGAGATCAAAGTTATACGGCCTCACAATGATGTATTTATTATGTTCACACAGTTTTTCCATTTTTTGAGATCATTTTAGAGCATTAAGCGAAAAATGAATCATAACTAGAGCTCAAATGGACCACACCTAAAATAGCAGGGAGGACCATTATTTTTGCGGTTAAAAAATTCATAGGGCCCATCGTAACATTTATTTTCCATCCAATTTGTTAATAAGGTCACAAATGCATGGATGAAGAGGAAAAACAAATTTCATATTATCCGAAACTTCTACAAACCTAAAAAAGTTTCAATGGTAGACGTTCATTCCTCCATTGCTTTTTCCAGTGTGGTCCAGTTGATATTTAGATTTGTCTTGTTTTTCGGCTCAAGCCTTAAGAGGAGCTCACCAAAAGGATGGACGGTTTGGATATAACACATACCTCACGATGGGACCTACAGAACTTGTTAACGTCATTACATCTGACATTTGGGAAGGAGTGCGGATCTTCTGTTTTCCCGGAGGCAGGAACTCCCTTCCTCTAGCGTTTTCATTGATCAACTTTACTATAAGTGCCATGTCATCAGATTTTTAAAATAAGTGTGGATCCTCTGCCTACCGAAGGTAGGAACTCCTTGCCTCCAACGTTTTCATTGGTCAATGTCACTATAAGTACCACATCATCATATTTTTTAAATATATTAAAAAAATATATTTAATAAGTAGTATAACGGAGACGTTAAACGAAAGCTACTGAGTAAAGCTTGTGGAGCCTACCGTCATTCATACATTGTATCAACTTCATTCATCTCTTTTATCAACTAATTCTAAGGTTTTACAATGAAAATTAATCATATCCAAAGATCAAGTGGACCACACCACCTGAAACAGTGCTGAATTCTACCATTGAAAAGTTAACGAGGCCCATAGAAATTTTATATCAAGATGATATTTGTTATTTCCATTCATCCATGTTTTTGTGATCTTATGAACAGTTTGGATGAAAAATAAACATCATTGGAGGCTTAGAAACATTTCAATGGTGAAAGTCAATACTTCCACTGTTTCCTTTTGTAAGACCCGTATCCTAGTCTGTACTGTTCCGTCAACTCCCCCGATCCTTCCAGTCGAATTCCGGCGACCCGCGATCAGTTATCGGCGTTTGCGCGCTATCACGAGTCGTGTCTCATATATTAGAGTCGGCTCGACCCGAGACTTATACTAGTGCGATCGCGGCGTCGCTGCGGTTCTGATGCCGCGTCTAACGCGCCAAGGCGGTACCCAGGCCAGGAGACGTGGGCCCGCGTTCAGTTTGAAGAAAACGCCGCGCGTTGCGAGTATCGAGAGAATCTCTACGAAATGTCACATCAATCAATCCCATCCATCACTTCACATATCAAGTACAAGCCACCATACTTTCTCTTACAAAAGTACTCTAAAGTCAACTTTTCTATCACTTCACCCATCCCTCTTCTCATCACTCCATCACTCACATCATTTCTCTGTCTCTCTTTCTCTCTCTCTCTCTCATTTCTATCATTTTCTCTCAAGCAACCCCATGAGAGCACCCAACGTCCATCGCTTCCATGGAGAGCAAGTGTGGCCCACTTTCCTATCTCTCATCTCCACCATCCTAAGTTTGAAGTGCATCCATTGGATCTCTGACATACATTGATGGAAGAAAAAGTCCAAGAAGATCAAAGGTGGGTGCTTCTTTCTTTCTTCCTCTTTCTCATTTTCCTTTGTTTTGTGTGTGAAGATGTGGTTGTGTGGCCCACTTAATGAGTTGTGAGATGTCCGAACCGTTCATTAAATGGACCTCACTTTGATGTGTATATTACCCACACCATCCAACCATTTGGGTGGCCCACCTAGACAACACATTCTATGAGTGGGGCCCACCTTGAATGTGTTTCATGAAGTCGTCCAGCTTCCAGGGACGCTGGACAGGCTTCCCAGTGAAGTGTGTGTTGACAGTGGGTGCACTAACGCCAGTAAGAACAAAAAAAAGGGGGAAAATTTGGGTGGGCTACTTGTGCAGGCTTCACCTTGATGTATGTGTTTAATGTACGCCATCCATTTCATTCTCCGGGTCCTTTTAGGCGTTGAGCCGAAAACTAAGGTCTATCTGAACTTCAGGCGGGCCAAAATCTGTAAAATAGTGGTTTCTACCATCGAAAGTCATCCTGACATTTTTATACACCGGAAACACATCGGATATTAGAATCGTTTTGACTATCTAGAGCCACAGAATGCAATAGACGGGTTAGATTTACTTTATGTGGGCCCCACCTGTGAAAAACCACAGCAAATCATTTCTTTTAAAAAAAATAAATTCATAAACCTAAGTGGGGAGCGCCTGCTACCCCTGACAATAGCAGCAGCGCGGTAGCACGCGCGGATGGGCCACGGCCCCATCCGTAGGCCCCACAATGATGTATGTTTGATTTCCACACCGTTCATTAGGTGGGCCACAACCTAAGGTAGACCCTCTCCAAATATGGGGCTGATCTGACCCTCAAGTGGCACACATCACAAGAAACAGTGTTGAATTGAACGTCTGCCATTGAAACCCTTTTGGGTTGGCACGGCCGTTTGGGATCATTATGAAGTTTGTTTTTCCTCTTTCCCCAGGTCCGTGTGACCTTATCAACCGTTGGATGACATATAAACATTATAGTGGGCCCCACTTGGGACCCACCTAAATTGGAAAAGGGATTGGCTGTTGTACGCCACGCACCAGCCATATGTTGCTACTGAAAGAGACGTCAGCAAGCTCTGTGAGTCCCATCTGCCAACTGCACCGTCCATTTACATGGACGTTGGTTAGTGGGGCCAACCGTAATGTATGGGCTCCATCTACACCGTCTGTGCAGTGGACCACACCATTCAGTCCACATGTGTGGTTTTGATCCACACCGTTTGGTCCAGATCTGGACAGTGGGCCCCACCAAACGCATATGTTGTGTATTCACGCTGTCTGCCCAGCTGAGCCTACACGTGATGCTTGTAACCATGTAGACCATACACGTGGACCCACTTGTATTGATGTGCAGAACGCACACCGTCCATCTGTTTCATACAGGCCATCCGTCTGATGGACGGTGGCCAGTACATGCAGCTGGCAGTTGCAGACGTCAGCAGGCCTAGTGGACCTTGACCATGAGATATGGTGTACATCCACGCCATTCATACCATGGTGGGTACCTACCATGATGTGTGTGATATCCACACCATCCATCTACCGGTGGACCCCATTCATATGGGACGCACCTTGATGTTTATACGCAATCCACCCCGACCATGCAGGGGACGTGGGGCCCACCTTGTTAATGTGCTGAGTACAGTACGTGGGACCACGTGGGGTATCTATAAATCCTAGCCGTCCTCTGGACGATGGGCCTGCAGCAAGTAGCTGTTGTGCTGCGTAGCTAATTCCATGGGTCTGACCTGATGTATGTGTTATATCCAACCTTCCTCACCTGGATCCATCTTGCACGCGTAACACATGCAGGTGATGGGACCCACCTTGATGTATATGTTTTATTTGCACCGTCCAAGGTGATGTACAGTGCTGTGAACTCCACTTTGATGCATATATTTATTCAAACCGTCCATCCTTTTGGCGCGTGTGGCGTCCACCCACATGTGCTGCACGTGTGGGTTTGACCCACCTTGCATAGATGTATTTTTTTCATCCAGGCCGTCCGTCTATATATGGGCGATGGACACTGGATGCATTTCCCATTCATGTATCTTATATTATAAGATAATATAATATAATATATATTATAATATGATAATATAGTATAATATATGCTATAATATTATGATATAGTGACCCTACGTGGGACCCACCTGCTGTATATGATGCCAGCAAGATCTGTGGGTCTGTATGATATCTACCCCGTCCATCTGGACAATGCAGGTGTGGGATGCACCATGATGCGTGGGTTTAATCCCCACTGTCCGTCCTTTTGAGGACATGGGCCACACCACAAGGTATGTGTTTCTCCATCCACTCATCTGTCTTGGGATGTGGAGCCCATCCCACACATGTGGGTGGGACCCACCTTGATGTACATATTATATTTTCACCGTCTAGATCTCCTGGACGGTGGCCTCTCCTTGTTGTAAATATTTTAAATCCACATCGTCCAACTGTTTGATGGGACCTACCCTGATGTATGTGTTCTGTCCTCGCCGTCCATTGTATGGATGTGGGACCCACCATTATGTAAGTGTTCTATTCATGCCTTTCGGTCCACGTGCGTGGGCTCCACACCATTGCGGGATGCATCCACACCGCCCATCTAGTTTTCCAAATCATTTTAGGGCCGGGACCAATGGCCAGCGTGTGGGTCAGTAGACAACAGGCCCACCACTGATGTATGTTTCATCCGCGACCAACTATTTGTGCATTCTGCTGGAGTGTTGTCCAGTAACTGCAGGGCCACCTGACGGGTGCTTTGATCCACCACCGTTCAGTGGAAGGTCTATGGGATCTACCATGATTTATGTATTTTATCTGGGTCGTCCAAATTGTATGGGAACCATCTTGATGTACGTGTTTTATATCCAGCGTTCGTCCATCTACCCCAGAACGGCGGGACATCTCCCACTTTGACATGCGTGCTGTATACACACCGTCCATCCTTTTTGCTAGTGGGTCACATCTGTGGACCCCACCTTAATGTATCTGTTGTATCTGCACCATCCAGAATGCTGGACGATGAGATCCATCTTGGTTGAATATGTGAGATCCACACCATCGATCTATCAAGTGGACCACACTATAGAAAACCGCGGGGATTAAATGACTACCATTAGAATCCTTTTTAGGTCACAGGAGTTTTAGGTCAATATAATATTTGTTTTCCTCTTGAATTTAGGTCTTTGTGACCGTATGAATAGATTGAATAGGAAATAAATGTTATGGTAGGCCCTACCTTGATGTATTTATGACCCATCCATGGGGCCACCCGGATATATTTGAGGCCCTTTGGTGCGGCCCATGGATGTAGCCCACTTGATATGTATGAGGCCTAGGTGTAGGGCCCATCTATTGCGTATTTGAAGCCCATGGGTTGTAGTCCATTGTGATGTATTCGAGGCCCATGGATGAGGCCCAATATGATGTATATGTGGCCCACTTAGTGAGGCCCATGTAATGTAATTGAGGCCCATGTACAGGGTCCACCTATTGTGTGTTTATGGCCCATTAACAGGGCCCACTTGTTGTGTATATGAGGCCCGTTGGTGCGGCCCATTGATACGGCTCATGGTAGTTGTATGAGGCCCATTGCGACGTACATTAGGCCTTGTGTGAGGCCATGGGCCCACTTTATATTTGGCTCTATGTGAGCCACTCCTTGGGAGCGATGTTGGTTTAATGGCCACATTCATAGGCAATGATGGTTTAATGCCCACATTGTGACCTTCCCTTAGGCCTTGTTCAACCAAATTCGATTATCATGATCGATTTTTCAAGTCTGAATATCGATCGATTTCGATTGTCGTGACCGATTGCTGATTAATGTGATCGATTTGTCGATTCTGACTATCGATCAATCCCAATCATCGTGACCGATTGCTGATTCTGATTGACATGATCGATTTTTCAATTTTGATTATAGGTCGATTCAGATTGTTGAGGTTTATGTGATGAGGCCCATTGTGATGCATTTGAGGACCAGGCGATGGAGCCCATTGTGATATATGTTAGGCCCATGTGAAAGGCCCATCGTGATGTGTACTAAACCCTTGAGTAAGGCCCATCGTGTTGTATATCAGGCCTTCGTGTGAGGCCGTGGGCCCATTATATGTTAGCTCTATGTAGTCATTCCTTGGGGGCAATGTTGGTTAAATGTCCACATTGTCAAGGCTGATTATTTTATGCCGGTTATTGGTACTGATTGTGAGTATATGATAGCATAACATCATGAAACAAATTCATATGCATCATCTGCATGTTTGTTATGAGATGCGATTGACCATTGCATATGCCATAGGGCAGGTTGTTCAGGGGGCTCCCTGATAGGTGGAGTCGCCCCACATGAGCGCACAGTATGCGCATGATTGTGCATGATTGGACTGTGTGACTCATGCATCTCGTATTTGTGTGACATGACCACCATACGCCCTAGCGACATCAGGGTTGTAGAATCCACAGGTATTTCGTGGATGGCCAGATGGGACACCTGAAATCTGTTCTACATGGGGTGTTATAGATATCCCTGGTGAAAGTCCTTAAACCCTCTTGGTTCCAGAGGTTGGTACAACGTCTAGACCGAGTGGATGCATGAGCATATGAGGGCCATACACCGTTAAGTCGTGTCTCCTACTGTGTCGTGGTCGGTTGGAAGGGGGTGCGGCCTTACCTACTCGAGAGGAGGGGGCAATGCTAGCTGAGTCTGACCAGCTCGAGAGGAATGGGTCCACTATTGATGAGTCGGGCCCGATATTGGCAGGCGGATAGTGAGGTCTCTTCCACTCACCTTGTTGCGCGCGATGGGGCGGCAATCTGGTTTGGAGTGTAATAGACCCCGGTGATTTTCTAGAGAGGAACCGTATTGATATGTGGACTTATCGAGTAGGAGTTGCATGCTCATTCATTCATTCACTATCCACTCGGGCTGGTGGTGTGCAACTAATTGTTGTGTACCTTCGTTATGGCAAGAATTTTGGTTGGGCGCGCGACTAACCTGAGATCAGGAGTTTACCACGTTGTGTCTGACTATCCAAATTTAGGTATGGAACTAGTTTGGATAGAAGTCCATTGTGACGGACCCCATAGCCTGCGATACTACGTACTATTATCCCGACTTCACACTCCAAGCATGGTCATTTAATTCGCATCGCATATTGCATTACATCCGCAGGCATGACATTTTGAGTTACTATGTTTTTGCACTTATATGGCCTAGATAGACTTAGCAGGATTTGTATATTGCATTGCATCCTCAGCATCTGATATTTAGTTCTTATGATTCTTTATTGTATAACTGTTCTATATTGCGTATCCTGATATTTATTGACTTATGGACTTGTCAGTATTTCTGCTTATTCCGATGATGTACAAATTATGAATTACCAGTATTTTCGGTATTGTATGATTATGACATTGTATTGAATACTTGGCACTTACCTTGTGCACACACTTACACCACCCTCTAAGCTTTCTATAAGCTTATGCATGATAGATGTGTGCAGGTGATGTTAGGCTGCAGCAGTGTTGAGCTAGGAGCGTGCGGTGGTCTTCTGGAACTTGATTTCTCTATTTATGTATTTCCCTTTCAGTATTGTATTCAAATGATTATATTAGTGGATATGTGATGACGATGTTGCCGTTGTGAATTGGGTAATCTTGTGGTTATGCTTATTACTAGTTAAATGTACATTTTTTTAAAAAAAATCTTCCTTGTAGGATCCTAGGATTGGAATCTGGCATATGAATGCTAGGAGCCGAGAATGGGGTACTACGGAGGCTGTCGGCACCGGATTTGACGATCGGGATTCCTATGAATCCGATTTTCGGGTTTGGGGCGTGACATCTTTGGTATGGTCTACTTGAGCTTTTGATATACTTTAGTGTTGGGCTCAACCCATAAAATGATATGAAAAAAAGGATAGACGGTGTGGATAAACCACGTGAATTCACAGTGGGCCCAACAGAGTTTACTCAGTAGGATAAGACTCGGTATGCAATCCAATTTTACGTGTCTAACGGGGACGCGGATTTCCTACTAAAGCCTTTTGCAGTAAGATCCTGCACAAGGATTCCGGATGGCCCACTACGCATTTGTGATAAATCCAACCTTTCATCCATTTTTAGATATCATTTTATGACATAATACCAAAATTAAGGTGTATACAAAACTCAATGGGCCACACGAGAGGAAACAGTGGGGATTTAGTGTCCACCGTTTGAATATTTATCTGGCCACAAAAGTTTTACATCGGTCTAATATTTTGGTGTTTTCACTTCATCCTAGTAAAAATGACCTTATAAACAGTTTGGATGGAATATAAACATCAAGATGCCTAGGAAGGTTTCAACTGCAGGAATTTCTTTCTCCATTGTTTCATCTTGTATAGCCCAGTTGAGTTTTGGATCATCCTAATTTTTTGTTACATTTCTTAAAATGAGCTCTAAAAATGGATGAATGGATTGGAATTCTTATAAACATCATGGTGGACCCCGTCATACATCCCAACGCTGGAACTTCATGCAAAAGGCTTTCCTCGGTGAATCTGCGTCCATGGTTTCCATTAGAAATGGACTGGTTACTCCCCAACCACTCGGTGCTATGTGGGTCCACCGTGATGCATGTGTTTCATCCATGCCGCCCATTTATTTTTCTAGGTCATTTTATGGTCTGATACCAAAAATGAGGTATAACCCAATCTCAAGTGGACCACATTACATGAAACAGTGTTGAATGAACGTTGACCATTAAAAACTTTTTGGGGGCCATAAAAGTTTAGGATCAAGTTGATCATTGTTTTTTCCCTTCATCTGGGTCTTCATGACAAAACCAACAGATTGGATGTCAAATAAACAATACAGTAGGCCTTAGGAGGACTTTAATGATGGATATCCAATCACCATTGTTTTCTAGTGGTGTGGTCCATATGAGATTTATATCCCTCTCATTTTTGGGATCAACCCCTAAAATTATATGTAAAAATAGATTAACAGAATGGATGAAACACATACATCATGGTCGGGCCCACAAAGTACCGACCACCACCACCACCGGGCTGGTGGTGGGGGGAGTAGCCAATCCACTTTCATTTCCATTTGAGATTCAGTGTCACATTGAGCAGTGTGACTCGCTACTGAAGTGATGTTACCTATTTATATGGGTCCCACTATGATGTAAGTTTTGTATCAACACCGTCCATCCATTTGGAGAGATCATTTTAGGGCATGAGCCAAAGAATGAATTAGATTCAAAACTCGAGCGGACCCCACCACAGAAAATAGTGGAGAGAGACGCCCACCATTTATTACGATTGAATCCAATTCAAACGTCGTCACTTTTTCTACTGAACCCTGTCATTTTGTACAGCAACCCCGTCACTTTATCTACTGAACTCTGTCACTTTGTGTTGTAACCTCGTTAGTTTGTCTAGTGAACCCCGTCACTTTGTACTACAACCCCGTCACTTTGTCTACTAAACCTCGTCACTTTGTACTGCAACCTCGTTACTTTGTCTACTGAACTCCGCCACTTTGTACTGCGACGTCGTTACTTTGTCTACTGTACTCCATCACTTGTGCTCCAACCTCGTCACTTTGTCTACTGTACCCCGTCACTTTGTGCTCCAACCTCGTCACTTTGTGTAGTGAACCTCGTCACTTTGTACTGCAGTCCCGTCGCTTTGTCTACTATATCTCGTTACTTTGTGCTACAACTTCTTTACTTTATCTGCTATACATCGTCACTTTATGCTACAACCTCGTCACTTTGTCTACTGAACCACGTTACTTTGTACTGCAATCTTATCACTTTGTCGACTAAACCTCGTCACTTTGTCTATTGAATCCCGTTACTTTGTACCGCAACATCATCACTTTATCTACTAAAATTATATGTAAAAATAGATTAATGGAATGGATGAAACATATATATCATGGTGGGGCCCATAGAGTACTGACCACCCCCACCACCGGGCTGGTGGTAGGGGGAGTAGCCAATCCGCTTTCATTTTCATTTGGAATTCAATGCCACATTGATCAGTGAGACTCACTACTGAAGTGATGTCACCTATTTATATGGGTCCTAATATGATGTATGTTTTCTATCCACATCATCCATCCATTTGGAGAGATCATTTTAGGGTATGAGCCAAAGAATGAATCACATCCAAAACTCGAGTGGACCTAACCATAGAAAATAGTGGAGAGAGTCATACCCACCATTTATTACGACTAAATCTAATCCAAACCTTGTCACTTTGTCTACTGAACCCCGTCAATCTGTACTTCAACCCCGTTACTTTATCTATTGAACCCTGTTACTTTGTACTGCAACCTCGTTACTTTGTTTATTTAACCCCGTCACTTTGTACTACCACCCCGTTACTTTGTCTACTGAATCTCATCACTTTGTACTGCAACCCCATCACTTTGTCTAATAAATCTCATCACTTTGTACTGCAACATCATCACTTTGTCTACTGTACCTCGTCACTTTGTGTTGCAACCCCGTCACTTTGTGTTGCAACCCTATCACTTTGTCTACTGTACCCCGTCACTTTGTGCTGCAACCTCATCACTGTCTCTTGTACCACGTCACTTTGTACTGCAACCTCATTCCTTTGTCTATTGAACCTTGTCACTTTATACTGCAACCTCATCACTTTGTCTACTGAACCCTGTCACTTTGTACTGTAACTTCGTCACTTTGTACTACAACCTTGTCAAAGCGACGAAGTTGTAGTACAAAGTGACAGAGTTCAGTACATAAAGTGATGGGGTTGTAGTACAAAGCGACGGGGTTCAGTAGACAAAGTGACGAGGTTTGGATTGGATTCAGTCATAATAAATGGTGGGCGTGACTCTCTCCACTGTTTTCTATGGTGGGCTCCACTTGAGTTTTGGATCTGATTCAGTCTTTGACTCATGCTCTAAAATGATCTCTCTAAATGGATGGACGGTGTTGATACAAAGCATACATCATAGTAGGACTCATATAAATAGGTGACATCACTTCAGCAGCGAGCCTCACCGATCAATGTGGCACTGAATCCCAAATGAAAATGAAAACAGATTGGCTACTCCCCTACAACCAGCCTAGTGGTGGTGGTGGTCGGTACTCTGTGGACCCCACCATAATGTATATGTTTCATCCATTCCGTTAATCTATTTTTACATATAGTTTTAGTAGACAAAATGATGATGTTACAGTACGAAGTGACAGGGTTCAGTAGATAAAGTGATGGCGTTACAATATAAAGTGACGGGGTTCAATAGACAAAGTGACAGGGTTGTAGTATAAAGTGACGGGGTACAATAGACAAAGTGAAGGGGTTGCAGTACAAAGTAATGGGGTTCAATAGACAAAGTGACGGGGTTGCAGTATAAAGTGACGGGGTTCACTAGACAAAGTGACGATGTTGGAGCACAAAGTGATGTGGTACAGTAGACAAAGTGACGAGGTTATAGTACAAAGTGACGGGGTATAGTGGACAAAGTGACGACGTTGTAGTACAAAGTGATGGAGTTCAGTAGACAAGTAACGGAGTTGCAGTACAAAGTGACAGGGTTCAATAGACAAAGTAATGAGGTTGCAGTACAAAGTGACGAGGTTCACTAAACAAACTGACGAGGTTACAACACAAAATGATAGGGTTCAGTAGATAAAGTGACGGGGTTGCAATACAAAGTGACGGGGTTCAGTAGACAAAGTGACGAGGTTTAAATTGGATTGAGTCGTAATAAATGGTGGGCGTGACTGTAAGTGCTATGATTTTATATCCCTTTGGTTGTCAAATTTTGTGGTGCCAAAACCTATATCTATGTCTTGTATATCTTGTGTTTCATGTTTGAGACTATTCATTACTTCAAGTTATCGTATTTCAAGACAAGAACTTAAATGAAGAAAGTTTCAAGTCATGGATGAAGAATTCAAGATTAGAAGTCTTCAAGTATGCTTATTCAAGATACAATCAAGTTCAAGTATAGTAGAAGACTTTGTCAAGTCAAGATCAAGCTCAAGAAGGCCTATAACAACATTCGTAAATTCTCAAGCTTCTCTTAAGGGTCATCTAAGTGTATAGACTATCAGTGTCCATCTCACTTTTAAGGTTTGTTTGACCTTAGATTGACCTTATGATAGGCTTTACTGTAGGTCATTCTGGATACATAATTCATATATTTTAATATGTTTGTTCGAGCTATTCTAAGACTAGTTCTAGGGACTTCAAGACCAGTCCTAGCTCTGCTACAAAAAGTCTTAAGTTTTTCAGGACCACTCATAGGTTGTTGAAGATTTTTGGATCTTTCTGGTTGTCCTACGATCAGTCCTGTGAGCTGTACGACTCATCCTTTGACCAGTCTTAGCCCTACGACTCAAACTCCAGCAACTAAATTGGGGGTCCTATGACCGGTCGTAGGTGACCCACGACTAGTCGTACGTGGCCCATAACCGGTCGTATGCTACCCAGGACCGGTCATGGAATAGTAAATCCTTATCCCGCGAAAATCTTTAAAAATCTTTGAAACTACGATCAGTCCTAGGATCCTAAGACCAGTGCTAGATGGGATTTTTTAGGCTATAAATAGAGCACGAACTTCAGAGTTTTAGCAATTCAATTCAACTCTATTCAAGTATTCTTTAGGCTATACTCTGAGATAAGTTTGTGTTGTTTTTAAGCTACTTTGTGCTTATTTAATATTCCTTTTACTAGCTTGTTTATTATTTAATTTTGATCTACATTCCAATTGTTCACTCCCCAAGTGCAGGGTTGTGATGTAGTAATAACTCGGTAAGACCGAGGTCGAATCCCAAGGGACTGCAACTTGTACGTTATCTAAAACTAACTAGAACTAGAACTAGGCTAAGATGAATTTTAAATCAATTAGTAATGGTGGAATACTTGTAGAATAATTAATTTAAAACCTAGGAAACAAATCAAAGATAGGAAACTAGGGATTCAGAGGATCCACTTGTAGAGATCAGGGAGAACTTATGCTTGTATCAAAAATTATGAAAATTACTGAACTGCCGTTGATCTAGTTTTCAAAGAGATGAAAGGTGTATGAATTAAAATGGATTCCATCACCAAACCATGCCCAAAGACTATGGCAAACAACAGAATCAAACTAATTACCACCCAATCACATGTATGCAAGTTAGGAAGGGTACCGACATCCAACCATGCCCAGGAGACTATGGTGAACAACAGGGCTTCCTGACATCATAAACATTAAAGAGAACGAAAATATTCAAAGCCATTGCAGACCCATTGTAATTTCAGTCACAACAGACCATTAGAAACCTAAAACATTCCCATAATAATTAACTAAAATCAACGTCAATTCATGCATTAAAATTAAAATAAAATCAAATCTCCCATCTCACTACAAGCTTCACCTCCTAGCCCTAGCTAGGAGGTTTAACCACACATGGTGAGGCTGGATCTCTTCAAAAAATTATAAAAGAACAGAAAAGAAAATAAATAAATAAAAACTAAAATTACTCTTTTCTTTCTCTCTCTCTCTCCTGCTCGTGGCTGCCTTCAACGTCCCAAGCTCTAGCTGTCCATTCCCCCTCCCCTCTTGTCTTCCTCCTTTTTATAATACCAGAAAGTCGGTTCACGCTGCAAAAGCTGAAATATATATATATATATATATATATATATATATATATATATATATATATATATATATATATTTACGCACTCTGTTACAGTATGCGTCATAGTGCGTACGCTGATTACTTGGTAGAGTCCCTGATCAAGATCTAATGAGAAATCCATGCCGTCCATTCGATTCCCAGCGAAAAATAGGATAGGACAGGTGGGTTTGTTTCAAGTTTTACATGGCCCATTGTACCAAATCTTCTCATCGTCCGACCTGCGTTTGACTACAATCCATCTATGTGTGCATGGATGGGACCATTCGGAGACCTTAAAAAGGGTCTTGGCTACCTTCTGGATCAAATGAACGGTCCAGATTGTCCGTTTGATGAACGATGAGAGCATACTACATGTCCCAGCGTCCGCTCATGCGTAATAGAGACGACGCGTGTTGCGCTGGCCGACGGTGGGGCCCATGTTCGATTCCATCTACAAAATCCAATTCGTGCATTGAATTTATGGTAGAAAATCGTTCAAAAATGTATATCTTTGGTCTATTTCAGTGTGGCCCACGCTATTTTTCACTCCACCGTCCATTCTCTGCTTTAAACGGCTGGATTTCGCTCCTCACCATCTTTTGCAATTTTGCCACCTAGGCAGTGATACGACGCTTCTTTTTCCCCAGATGGACGGTCTGGATCAGAGTGTTGTCGCGTGATGGTGGCCCAAAGGAAGGGAGCGCAGCTCCCTGTTGCGCAAAGAAAAACGGGAAATCCCGTTTTAGGAAGGAGGTCGGGTCAGCGGCGCTGACCCGACTTGGTGCATTCAGTGGGCAGCGCCCTTTGTGTATGAAATGTACACGCTCCTTGATGTGGGGTCCACTGAGATATTTGTTAGAAATTTGCTCCGTCCATCCTCTTTTTCAGCACATTTAATGAGTTAACACTTAATTTGAAACATATCCAAGTACCAGGTGGGCCCCACTTTGCTGATTTATGGTCTGATCTGTCCACTGGACCACTTCCAGAAAGATCCAATGGTTGAAAACTGACGTGTACGGTTAATTTATGGCCCTTATCTCATGTATAAAGTTTCGAACCGATCAGATGTCGGGAACCATGTGATCTTGCATTCTGGATGCGTTTCAAGCCACTTGAGCTTCAGTTTCTTAATTTTCTCGTATCCCTGGCGTGTAATTTCAGTCGATCTTGGTCCCCTGGAGTGCGTCCCATGCTTTGGTGAATTTGGAGTGTTAAATCCATGCATTTAGTATCCTATTTCGATCCAAGCTTGTAAAATCAACCTGCAACATCAACACGATTAACTCAGCCGTTAAACACTATTATGCTCGTAAATCCGGACAATATTTGGGGTCGAATATGCATTATTTTACCCTCAACACCAATCTCATTAGAAAAGGAGAATTTTTGATATTCCTTCTTCTTGGATTCAAAATCAAATAGAACTAGCCCTTTTGATTTAAAATCAATTAGACTTAGAACCATTCTTAAAGTGAGTATTGGACTTTGAACGTTGAATCGAACTTCTACTCTGATTGGTTCTACCGGGCTACTTCACAAGGAGATTCAGGTATTTTACATTTGTGTAATTTACTTTCTTTGATTTTGTTTGAGATTTTCCAGAAAAATCTCATTGTATTGGTTATCTGAGGAGAGCTAGAAAACTCAGATTGTGTGGGTTTTTGGATTGTGTAAGCCCGAGATCAAAGACACAATTGTGGAGGTTTTAGGTGAACCTGTGAAACCTATTTTGATAGTGCATGCTAATATCCCCTGTGTGAGGATATTAGGAGTGGAGTAGCATTCTGTGTGGCTGTTGGATAACAGTTGGTGTACACACAGGCGAACCACTATATATCATTGTGTTGTGGATGTGCTTTATTCTTTCATTCCTTTATTCATTCAGTTTTGTGGATTGTATTCGTGGATGAATGTTATAATCTTTTTATTCCAAGCAAGTGCGGGGATGTTGTAATAACTTAGGATTTATTTCTGCAAGTTATTTTGGTTGCCTTGCTTTTTATTCCTCATTGGTTTGTGATATAAAGGATGTTTTAGAAATAAGGTTGTCCTACCTTAAACCTTTGGTTTTTGATGTAAGGTTGTCCTTAGAACTGATATAGTATCATTCTTTTTATTTTAGGCTTTTAAGATTTCTTTCATTTCAACATTGTGCTTTATTTCGTTTATTATTCCGTTGTTTTAGTTTTTGTTTGGCATTGCCCTATTCACCCCCCCTCTAGGGCATATAGCTAGGCCCCTTTCAAGTGATATCATAGCCTAATAGGTCGTGCTTATTGTTTATTTATTGGATTTATTTTCTGAGCTAACGATCTAAGCTATATTAAGATGTCAAATTTTGATAGCCTATCAGTCACTAGGCCACCACCCTTTAATGGCGCAAACTATGCCTATTGGAAAGCTAGGATGCGGATCTTCCTCAAATCCTTGGATGAAAGTGTGTGGCTGGCCACAGTGAATGAATGGAACCCTCCTATCACTGAAGTAACTAATGTCGATGGTTCAAAATCAATGAAAGTAATGGCTTATTCTCTTTGGACCACACTTCAAAAAAGTGAGAGTAGTGCCAATGTAAAAGCACTAAATGCAATTACTTGTGCATTATCACCAGATGAATTCAAAAGAATCATCTCTTGTGAAAATGCAAAACAAGCATGGGATGTATTAGAAATGACACACGAGGGTACTTCTATTGTCAAGAAATCTAAAGTCTAACTCCTCAGAACTAAATTTGAAGAAATTCATATGGAAGAGAATGAGATGTTTATGGACTTCTACACTAGATTGAATGACATTGTGAACTTTATGTGGGGTCTTGGTGATAGAATCCCAGAAAGTAAAGTGTGCGCAAAGATACTACGCTCACTTCCTGAACGGTTCAATTCTAAAGTAACCGCGATTCAGGAACTTCGTGATATGGATACCATGAGGGTTGAGGAACTAGTTGGTTCGCTTCAAACCTACGAGTTGTCCTTTAAAGCTCCTAAAGAAAAATTTATTACTCTCAAATCATCTAAAAATGTTTCACACGAGAGCACTTCGGACTTAGAAAATTCCGAAGATGATATGGCACTTTTAGTAAAAAAGTTTTACAAAATTTTCAAAAGCCAGAAAAAAACTGATTTTCAAAAGACTAATGATAAGAGACGATCTAAACCTAGAGCTCGAAAATCTTTAAAAGATAGTCAATGTTACAACTGTTAAGAGTATGGGCACTTAGCCAATAAATGTCCTAAAAAGGACAAATCAAAAAGGAAAAGCATGATGGCTACTTGGGATGAATCGTCTGATTCTGAATCCTCTTCTAAATCAGAAGATTCTGAAACCGAGTTGGGCGATGATGTTAAAGCCCTTATGACTCTAGCCAAGATCACCTTTTCAGATAAAGATGATATATCTAGTGAAGAAAATCTGAATAGTGATTACGATAATGAAGATGATCTTCAGGATGCTTATAATGCCCTTTATAAGGAGAGTTGTAAAATTGCCGTCAAGCTTAAATTACAAAAATAAAAAATTTCTAAGCTTAAGGAAGATTATGAGTCTCTTGTTTTAGAAAAGTCTCATATTTTCGATTCTTTTAAAAAAATCAAATGTGATTTAGATTTCAAAACCTCCAAAATTGAAGATTTGAGATCCGAAAATGAGAAACTCAAAAATGAGGTAGCTTCTCTTCTGAGTTTGAAAGACACATGGAGATATGCCCAAGGTGATCCTAAATTGAAAAAATTATTGTCCGGATCAAGAAAATGTGACGATCGATCCGGTTTGGGCTATGATAAGAATACATCTCCTAAACAAAAGAACATTGCTCCTAAATTTGTAAAAGGAGAGTTTTCAATCTCAAAAGAAAAGAATACTTTTCAAGGTTTTTCCAAAAATTCAAGGACTTTTCGAAAACCGACAGGTAACCATGTCAACTTTAATTTTTAAAACCGAAATCCATTGGCTGAAAAAATAATTGATCTTCTCAAGGAGCTATTAAAGTCTAACTCTATAGGTCTCTCCTATAACAACAGACAAAAAAAGACCATCTATACTCCTAAACCCGAAACAGTTTTGAAATGGGTTCCTAAAGTTGCCTTCTTGGTTGCCCACACTGCTTTCAAAGCTACAAGCCATTCAAAGTGGTACCTAGATAGTGGTTGCTCCAGGCATATGACAGGTGACAAAGCTTTATTCACCGATATAAAAGATACGACTGACGGGTCAGTCACATTTGGTGATGGAAGAAATTGTAAGATCATTGGCCAAGGTACGGTTCAGCTTTATAACCTTCCCTTATTTAAGAATATTTTGTATGTTGAGGGCTTGAAACACAACCTACTTAGCATTTCTCAGATATGCGATAACAACCATAGTGTGAAGTTTTCTAATCAAGGTTGTGAGATACTTAATAAAAAGGGTTCTATTATATTAATTGGTCGCAGAACTTCTGAAGACTGCTACATCGTTAGTGATGCAAACTCATCTACTCAATCATGTTACATGGTCCATACCGATGAGACTGAATTATGGCATAAACGCCTTGGACATGTACACTATCAGAACTTATTTACATTGAGAAAAAGAGAACTAATTAGAGGTCTACCCAAATTACAAAAAGTAAACAAAATATGTGGTGAATGCCAGTTGGGCAAACAGATTAGGAGCTCTCACAAGAAAGTGAACTCCAATACCACATCTAGACCACTCAAGCTTCTCCATATGGATCTTATTGGACTAACCAGATCGGAGAGTCGAGGAATTAAAAAATACATCTTGGTTATCGTAGATGACTATACCAGATTCACTTGGGTATCATTCTTAAAAGACAAAACTGAAACCCTGGATGAAAGGTCATCAAACGAATCCAAAATAAGAAAGGTTCTCATGTTAGTAAGATCCGTAGTGATCATGGATCCGAATTTGAAAGAAGTAGTTTTGAGAAATTCTGTAGCGATCAGGGAATATCACATGAATTCTCTGCGCCCAAAACACCGCAACAAAATGACATAGTTGAAAGAAAAAACAAAGTGCTTCAGGATATGGCTAATGTTATGTTGAATAGCATGAAGCTCTCTAGAAATCTTTGGGCTGAAGCAGTTAATACTGCATGTTATATTATTAATCGAGTTTATACCAGTAAATCTGATAATAAGACTGCTTATGAATTATGGTTTGAAAAGAAACCTACTGTCAAATACTTTCGGGTTTTTGGCAGCAAGTGTTATATTTTGATCGTGAAAATTTGAGAAAGTTTGATACAAAGAGTGATGAAGGTATTTTTCTTGGTTATTCTTTGAACAGTCGAGCTTATAGGGTTCTAAATAAGAGAACTGGTGTGATTCAAGAGTCCATCAATGTGGTCATTGATGATCATTTGAATACACCAGCTCCAAGTTCAGATGATGATGAAGCTCTTATTATCGAAAAAAAGATACCTCATCAAGTCAAAAAGAATCTGAACCAAGGACTGTCAAAGATCATCCAACCAATCAAATACTTAGAAACCCTCTCACTGGAGTTCGTACTCACAAACAACTTGAGAATATATGTAATTATGTTTGTTTTACATCCCAAATAGAACCGGTCAACGTAAAAGAAGCACTTTCTGACGAAAATTGGATAGTTGTTGTGCAGGATGAACTTAATCAATTTGTTCGTAATGATGTCTGGTATCTTGTTCCTAGACCTAAAGATAAATATATTATTGGAACAAAATGGATCTTTAAAAATAAGTCTGATGAGCTTGGAAATATAATACGAAATAAGGCTAGACTGGTTGTACAAGGGTACACTGAGATTGAAGGCATCGATTACGATGAAACTTTTGCTCCAGTCGCTCGCCTTGAATTAATCAGACTTTTTATTTCCATCGCATGCTTTAGAAAATTTAAGATTTATCAGATGGATGTAAAGAGCGCCTTCTTGAATGGCGATTTACATGAAGAAGTGTATATTGAACAACCTTCAGGATTTGAAGACCCCAAGTTATCTGACCATGTATTTCGTCTCAAAAAGGCTCTCTATGGTCTAAAACAAGCGCCCAGGGCATGGTATGATAAATTAACTAAATTCTTACTTAGTCATAGCTTTCAAGTAGGAAGTGTCGATAAGACGCTCTTTGTTAAGAAGCATAACAATGATATTTTGATGGTTCAAATTTATGTTGTTGATATTATTTATGGATCAACTTGCTCTAACATGTCTATTGAGTTTGTAGAGTTAATGAAATTAAGGTTCGAAATGAGCATGGTTGGCGAACTAAACTATTTCCTAGGGTTGCAAGTAAAACAACAACCTGATGGAATTTTCATTTTCCAAACCAAATATGCTTCAAACTTGGTTAAAAGGTTTGGATTTGAGAATGGTAAGAACTTTGATACTCCTATGAGTACAACTTTAAGACTTACAAAAGACTCTACAGGTAAAGATATAGATCCTAAACTATATCGTAGTATGATTGGTAGTTTGTTGTATCTAACTGCTAGTAAGCCTGATATCGCATTTAGTGTTGGTATTTGTGTGAGATATCAATCTAACCCTAAGGAATCACATATTACTGCTGTTAAACGGATTATTAGATATGTCGCAAGTACTACGAATCTGGGTCTTTGGTATCCTTTTGATACTAGTGTTCAATTAGCCAAGTACTCAGATGTTGATTGGGCCGGTAATATCGATGATAGAAAATCAACCAGTGGTGGTTGTTTTTACATTGAAAATTGCTTAGTTTCTTGGTTTAGCAAGAAGCAAAGCTCTATATCGTTCTCCACTGCTGAGGCTGAGTATATTGCAGTAGGATATGCTTGTACTCAACTAGTTTGGATGAAACGCATGCTATGCGATTATGGAATTAATCAAGATTTAATGATCTTACATTGTGATAATTTCAGTGCTACAAATATTTTTAAAAATTCAATCCAGCATTCACGTACTAAGCACATTGACATTAGGTATCATTACATTCGAGAATTGGTTGAAGAAAAAGTTATTTCCTTGGAATATATATCAATCGAAAATTAACTTACTGATATATTTACTAAACCGCTCGACAAAAATAGATTTAATAAATTAAAATTTGATCTTGGTATGTGCATTTTACATTGAGTATTCTTGCTAGCATGTATCATAGTGTATTATATTTAGTTTTATTTGTGGTTAAATTTTAATTTTTTTACATTGAAATGTATTTTTTTGGTCGATATTCGACCGGTTGTGGCTGTACACGACCAGTCGTGGTACGACCGGTCGTGAACCGCACTCGACCAGTCGTGGAGCTCGTGAATATGATATATTTTAGGAAAATCTCATTCTTCTTCATTTCCACTCTGACCTACGATGAGTCGTGGCTTGACCAGTCATAGGATTTCTTGTATTTCTTCAAGGTTAGTCCTATTTCTTCATTTTTCTTGAAGATTCATGCTCTCTATGCTTTGATTTGATCATTGTGTAGCTAGATTTCATCTCTTGTTGGGTTTTTCAAGGGTTTCTTCTCAATTTGCTGATATAGAGAAAACTCATCCTTTCTTTTGTGCATTTTTCTTGCTCTTTGTATATCTTTTTGAATATGGATGCTAGAGGGAAGAAGAAAATATCCCGTGGTCCATCTTCATCTAGATCTACACCGATAACAAAACGGCACCTGAAGATGATTCTCAAGATGTACGGGATTTGCGTGTCCGTAATGTTATCGTTGAGCATACCGCTGATCTCAATCACATTGCTCCATATGGTATTGTCCATCTCCTTGAATCTATTGGCTGGACTAACATTTTGCTTTGGGGTGGGCCTGCATACCAGTCTATTGCACAATCAATGGTTGCATGTATCTTCGAATTCTCCCTTGACAACTTAACTTTTTCAATTGATACTAGAGAAGAGAAATTTGAAGTAGACCGTCATTTGATATCAGGTATTATGGATATACCTGTTAATGATGAAGGTATACCGATTCATACTTTATACGACAAACTATCTGAATCAGAAAAATGCATGTTAACAAGAGACTTATGCAAAATTGATGCACAATGGACACACAAAGGAAATTCGCTCCCTTCAAAGTATCTGTTACCTAGATATAGAGTGTTACATCATTTTTTCATTTCAAATGTATATCCTCGGTCCGGTAATAAAACTGAGTTGACTTCTTTCATGGTTCGTGTGTTGCATTCTATTACTTCTGGTCCTATGGTCTGCCTTCCTTCTTTAATCTGTCATTTTATTATACAGTTTCGTCTCCATCCGGGTTATAGTGATATTCCATTTGGTTATCTTATGACTGTTTTAGCCACTCACATGCTTGTCGATAAACCTATTAATGAGGCACTAATTCATCATCTTATTTTCAACAATTCCAATCTTAATAAGATGAAGTTGGATTTGCTTCCTGGCCAAGTTGATGAAGGTGGTGTTGGTGTTGGTAGTGATGGTGGTGAAGCCAGAAATGAAGGGTAAGCTGGCAATCTTCCTCAACAGGATGTTAATATGGATGAGATATTTGATGAGATAGAATATGATTCGCCAAATGATCCAGATTACGATTCATCTGGTTATGATGCAAGCCTTCGTGCATTGGAGGAGAAGGTTGACAACATGAGTATAGCCCACGATATACAATTTAAGTACATGCAAAAATATCTTCGTCGCATTAATAGAGGCTTACACCAGATTGATCCGACTATCCCTGCTCCCTCCTCTGGATCTGATTAGGCGAATTATCTTCTAGATAGTACAATATTATCTTTTATTTAGGATATTGTATTGTGGATTGATAATGGCTTGATGCTTCTGGTTTATATTTTGAAATATGTTATATCCTTTCATATTTCTTTCTCATTATCTGCTTATTATTACTCTCTATGTTGTTGTTCTCTTTCCTATTATGTCTTTCCCTTGTCATTTTGTAACAAAAAGGGAGAGTAGTAAGGTAAAAGGGAGTAGTATGGAAAGGGAGAGTAATGTGTTTGGATTGATTGATTGAGAAGGATATGTGGATTGAGAATATGGAGTCTTGATGTTTACATGTTGATATGAGCAGTACTCGTATTACTCAGGGCGAGTAGAGTAATTTGTGATTTTACGGTTCATGATTCCTTATTATCTTTTATGCTATGTGTTTTGTCACAAATTTGACAAAGGGGGAGATTGTAAGTGCTATGATTTCATATCCCTTTGGTTGTCAAATTTTGTGGTGCCAAAACCTATATCTATGTCTTGTATATCTTATGTTTCATGTTTGAGACTATTCATTGCTTCAAATCATCGTATTTCAAGACAAGAACTTAAATGAAGAAAGTTTCAAGTCATGGATAAAGAATTCAAGATTAGAAGTCTTCAAGTATGCTTGTTCAAGATACAATTAAGTTTAAGTATAGTAGAAGACTTTGTCAAGTCAAGATCAAGCTCAAGAAGGCCTATAACAACATTCGTAAATTCTCAAACTTCTCTTAAAGGTCATCTGAGTGTACAGATTATCAGTGTCCATCTCACTTTTAAGGTTTGTTTGACCTTAGATTGACCTTAGGATAGGCTTTACTGTAGGTCATTCTGGATACATAATTCATATATTTTAAAATAAAAAAATAACAAAAATAAAATCCTACCTATACCACTTTCGCAGGTGCTCTCGATTGCATTGTAACGCCCTGACTTTTCAGGACCCGAGTATATGACCCGTTTGCTAAAAACCCGAGTGTTAACCCTAAAGGATGATCAAATTCGAATATACATTTTTTTTTCTTTATCAGAGTAAGAATTTGAGCGTACAATGGACAAATCAACATAAAAGAAAATTTTCATTTCATTTAGAATATACAAGTGGTTGCCCATAATGACTTATACAGACCAATGTCTCCACAATAACAAATACAAGATTATACACATGAGAAATTTAAAAGCATATGAAATGCAAACTAAAGCCGCAAAATCACGCAGCTTCCTTGATAGGTACAATCACATGTCCTTGACCACTATAACAGCTCATCATCAGTCTGAACCTGCATATCACTTAAGCCACCTGTGCTACCTGTACGGTTATATTTTTGATGAATGAGTGGTCAACTCAGTGTGAATTCCCCTCAAGATTACACACTGCCGCATTAGGTAAGAAATAATATGAAACATCTAGACAACCAAAACATAGTAAATGCAGTCTTATTAAGTACATGGATGTATGGAATGCGTTCACGCCTCGGGGATGCTCATCCGTGCGGACAGGGTCGTGCGCCCATGCAAATGCGCAATCAACGCCCTGAGATCAACCATGCGGAATGCGAATCACGACTTGGAAAAAACATCCAGTAGGACAGAGGCGAGTCGTCAGTGAAAGCAGACTAAGTGCGGTGTAACGACTGCCCATCGTACGAGGCTAGTCATCAACGAAATCATACTAAGTACAGCGTAATGACAGCATAGCGATAGACGCTGGTCTGTGCCATGTATACATGATTAGCCAAGCCATTATTGGTCCGATTACAATCAACCAGTTTTAAAAGCTCAAGGTCACTACGGGGAGCGTATAACCCAGCGTAGGCCGACAGCTCGAGCATAGGTCCCATACCACCATCCCTGGCTCATGAGACTACCATCTTAGGATGTTTAATGGAAACCCGTCGTCTAGTAGCCAATCATATTACAATACATGGGGCTTACCATCACATGGTTGCACGATATAAAACATCAATCCCATATAGGAAAAATATCAAAACGAAACCATGTAAGCTGAGTATCAAAATATGCCACATAGGGCGAATATTAAAACTATACGGTAAAAATCATCATTTAAAACCATTGAACACAACAACCCTTGACAGTATGCCCACATCAATGATCCGTCTACACCACCAATCAATAACCATTATGTCAAAGGTTCATTTTAATCACAACCAGTCGGGTTACATCCTAAGTATGGGTGTACATGTATAGGTGGGGGTTTCCCACCAATGTACCAGTTTAAAGTCCATAAGCAATACCCAAATAATCCACAAGCATAAACAAATATACAGGATGAACATTAAGTAGGCAATATAGTAATTCAATTTTCACCAGCTAACATATGTGTTTATAAAGGGAGATATCAATTTAAATAAAAACTATAACTTAGGCTAATGAGAAGATGAAAAGCTCAAGGGGAAGAATCATCACCTTATGTCTTGAACTGCCTACGTCATTGCTAGGAGGTGCGTGTGCCCTTAAAATCTCATTGTATTGGTTATCTGAGGAGAGCTAGAAAAATCAGATTGTGTGGATTTTTGGATTGTGTAAGCCCGAGATCAAAGACACAATTGTGAAGGTTTTAGGTGAACCTGTGAAACCTATTTTGATAGTGCATGCTAATATCCCCTGTGTGAGGATATTATGAGTGGAGTAGCATTCTGTGTGGCTGTTGGATAACAGTTGGTGTACACACAGGCGAACCACTATATATCATTGTGTTGTGGATGTGCTTTATTCTTTCATTCCTTTATTCATTCAGTTTTGTGGATTGTATTCGTGGATGAATGTTATAATCTTTTTATTCCAAGCAAGTGTGGGGATGTTGTAATAACTTAGGATTTATTTCTGCAAGTTATTTTGGTTGCCTTGCTTTTTATTCCTCATTGGTTTGTGATATAAAGGATGTTCTAGAAATAAGGTTGTCCTACCTTAAACCTTTGGTTATTGATGTAAGGTTGTCCTTAGAACTGATATAGTATCATTCTCTTTATTTTAGGCTTTTAAGATTTCTTTCATTTCAACATTGTGCTTTATTTCGTTTATTATTCCGTTGTTTTAGTTTTTTTTTTGCATTGCCCTATTCACCCCCCCTCTAGGGCATATAGCTAGGCCCCTTTCAGTGACTCTCTCCACTATTTTCTGTGGTGGGGTCCACTCGAGTTTTGGATTTGATTCATTCTTTGGCTCATACCCTAAAATGATCTCTGCAAATGGATGGAAGGTGTGGATACAAAACATACATCATAGTGGGACCCATATAAATAGGTGACATCACTTCAATAGCAAGTCTCACTAATCAATGTAGCACTGAATCCCAGATAGAAATAAAAACGGATTGACTACTCCCCTACCACCAGCCTGGTGATGGTGGTGGTTAGTACTCTGTTGGCCCCACCATGTTGTATATGTTTCATCCATTCCATTAATCTATTTTAACATATAATTTTAGTAGACAAAATGATGATGTTGCTGTATAAAGTGACGGAGTTCAGTAGATAAAGTGACGGGATTGCAGTACAAAGTGACAGGGTTCATTAGACAAAGTGACAGGGTTGCAGTACAAAGTGATGGGGTTCAATAGATAAAGTGACGGGGTTGCAGTACAAAGTGATGGAGTTCACTAGACAAAGTGACGAGATTGGAGCATAAAGTGACGAGGTATAGTAGATAAAGTGATAAGGTTGTAGCACAAAGTGACGAGGTACAGTAGACAAAGTAACAACGTTGCAGTACAAAGTGACGGAGTTCAGTAGACAAAGTAACGAGATAGCAGTACAAAGTGATGGGGTTTAGTAGACAAAGTGATGGGGTTACAGTACAAAGTGACGAGGTTCACTAAACAAGCTGACGAGGTTACAACATAAAGTGACAGGGTTCAGTAGATAAAGAGACGGGGTTGTAGTACAAAGTGACGTAGACAAAGTAATAAGGTTTGGATTGGATTCAATTGTAATAAATGGTGGGCGTGGCTCTCTCCACTATTTTCTGTGGTGGGGTCCACTCGAGTTTTGGATCTGATTCATTCTTTAGCTCATGCCTTAAAATGATCTCTCCAAATGGATGGACGGTGTGGATAGAAAACTTACATCATAGTGGGACCCATATAAATAGGTAACATCACTTCAGTAGTGAGTCACACTGCTCAATGTGATACTGAATCTCAAATGAAAATGAAAGCGGATTGGCTACTCCCCCCACCACTAGCCCGGTGGTGGTGGTGGTCGTGGTTGGTACTCCATGGGCCCCACCATGATGTATGTGTTTCATCCATTCTGTTAATCTATTTTTACATATAATTTTAGGGGTTGATCCCAAAAATGAGAGGGATATAAATCTCATATGGACCACCCCACTGGAAAACAATGTTGATTGGATATCCATCATTAAAGTCCTCCTAAGGCCCATTGTATTGTTTATTTGACATCCAATCTGTTGGTTTTGTCATGAAGACCTAGATGAAGGGAAAAAACAATGATCAGCTTGACCCCAAACTTTTATGGCACCCAAAAAGTTTTTAATGGTCAACGTTCATTCAACACTGTTTCATGTAATGTGGTCCACTTGAGATTGGGTTATACCTCATTTTTGGTCTCAGACCATAAAATGATCTAGAAAAATAAATGGATGGCATGGATGAAACACATACATCATGGTGGGCTCACATAGCACCGAGTGCTAGGGGAGTAGCCAGTCCGTTTCCAATGGAAACCGTGGACGCGGATTCACTGGGGAAAGCCTTTTGCATGAAGTTCCAACGTTGGGATGTATGGTGGGGTCCATCATGATGTTTATAAGAATTTCAATCCATTTATCCATTTTTAGAGCTCATTTTAAGAAATGTAACAAAAAATTAGGATGATCAAAAACTCAACTGGGCCATACAAGATGAAACAGTGGAGAAAGAAATTCCTACAGTTGAAACCTTCCTAGGCGGAGAAATTCCTACAGTTGAAACCTTCCTAGGCGTCTTGATGTTTATATGCCATCCAAACTGTTTATAAGGTCATTTTTACTAGGATGAAGTGAAAACACTAAAATATTAGACCAATGCAAAACTTTTGTGGCCATATAAATATTTCAACGGTGGACACTAAATCCCCACTATTTCCTCTCGTGTGGCCCATTTGAATTTTGTATACACCTTAGTTTTGGTATTATGTCATAAAATGATCTCTAAAAATGGATGAACGGGTTGGTGATATTTTATTTAAACCAACCTGATTTAAATGATTTTAAACTTGCAAGTATACAAATCAGATGTAGATACAATACGTATTACGAGATCGTTCCCATGAAGATTGGTTGTCACAATTCGAATTCTACAATTCTTCTTAACTAATCCAACAAATAATTGAGCTAATGATTAAGTAAACTAATGAAAATCAATGTAAAGTAACTGATAACAAGGAGGAAAATCCAATCAAGGAGAGTACTAGGACTTTTGAATCCACCCCTAATTATCCTGACCCTTATTTTACCTGTTGATTCACCCTAATTTAGATTAATATAAATAAAGAAAGCACACTCTATGTACTTGGTCGGGTACACAGAATGTATAATCCCTTAAAGCGTACGGATCACATCTTTTTATCAATGATCAGGCATGAGGAGATGTAAATTTTTATTTCTTTCTCTATAAGAAACCTATTCATGGTTAGATACAAGCACCTATAATAAGATTCCAAACAACATCCACATATAGACTTTGATTAAGCTCATAGAATGGAGAAGTACAGAGTTTTCAGTTAAGCACACTAGAGAAAGAAATAAATCAATCAAATACAGATAAAATCAACTTTCAACAAGAGTTATTCAAATTAAGGGCTTCATCTCAGCCCTAGCTAAGAAGTTAGCAATCCATAAATTTAACTAGAAAGAAGGAAAAATAAAATTTAAAAAATAAAAATATTTCCCTTCTTCCTTCCTCTCTTTCTCTCTCTCTTTCTTCTCTTTCTTCTCTCCCAAGCTCTAGATCTGTTCTCTCACCCCCCCCCCCCCCCCCCAAGTTCTCATCTTCACGTCCTCCTCTTTTTTATAACTGCTGGAGGGGCGGTGGTTAGGCTCGAGTCGGTGGAGAGTTGGCGGTTTTGCAGCAGAGTTCGCATAACAACTTTTCACAATGAACTTCGGGATGCAAAATAGCTCTACTTTCCTCACTCAATTTTTAAAAAAACATTGTTCCTTGTGAGGTTTTTGAGTGCTCTACATGATGGACGGATCAGATCTTCCATCTGATCAAAGATGGTGGGCCACAACCGCCTAGAACTCCAATTTTCACCGACATGCGTAAGCCTACGCACGTCTTTCACTGACGTGATCGGTGGGCTCCACATAAGTGTTTTCGGAGAAATCCACCCCATCCATTAGATTGCCCTTAAAATTTCGGTCAGAAACGGATGGTTTTGAACGTCCATTGACGAGGACTAGAGAAGAAATCATGCTAAAATTAATTTGAATGTTGCAGGGCAGTCCACTTGTGGCCTCTGTAGCGAGCACGTGTGTATGCATGGGCTCGAAATATCAGCATGGTTTTCATGAGTTTTTCCCCCTCTACAAGATGGATGGCTTGGATCAGCTGTACGGGTCATGATGGAGGCCCACTGACATCCGCAAAATGGACAGCGTCCGTCCGTTACACGCTACAGGAAACGGAAGTTTCCTTTTTGAGGAGAAGGTCGGGTCAGCGCTAGCTTGGACTGACTGGCGGGTCCTGTGTGCAGCCAGCGCTGATGTGTATGGTGTACATGCACCACATACGGGGCCCACTGTGATACTTTTACAAAATCAAATCCATCTATTCACTTTGTCTCCGTATTTAAACCGTCGAGACCAAAGTTGAAGCAGTTCCAGATATTAGGAGTGCCCAGAATCAACGGTTTATGGGCTGATCTGTCAGTTGGGGCACTTCCATAGTAATTCGAGGACTGAAATTTGATATGTATAGTTAATTTATGGCCTTCATCTCATCTATGAAGTTTCGAGCCGAATGGATGGAGGGAACCATTTGATCTTACATTATGGATCATTTTCAGGCCTCTTTAATGTGAATGGCTTGATTTCCTCGGATCCCTGACATGTAAATCCTTCGATCTTGGTCCTCTATAGTTCCCTTGCTTTGGTGACTTCGGAACATTAATTTCATGCTTGTAATACTCTTTTTCAGTCCACGCTCCTAATTACTACATACAACAAAAACACAATTAAAATATTCCATTAAGCATTATCATGTACATAACATCAGGTAATAACTGGGTTTGATATGCCATATTCAACCCTTATCAGTTGGATTTATCACAAACGTCATAGTGGGCCCATCCGGAATCCTTGCGCAGGATCTTACTGTAAAAGACTTTGGCAGGAAATCCGCGTCCCCGTTAGACACGTGAAATCGAATTGCATACTGAGTCTTATCCTACTGAGTAAACTCTATTGGGCCCACTATGAATTCATGTGGTTTATCCACGCCGTCCATCCATTTTTTCATATCATTTTAGGGGTTGAGCCCAAAACTGAAGTATATCAAAAGCTCAAGTAGACCATACCAAAGGAAATAGTGGAAGTATTGATTTTCACCATTGAAATGTTTCTAAGCCCCCAATGATGTCTATTTTTCATCCAAACTGTTCATAAGATCACAAAGACATGGATGAATGGAAACAACAAATATCATCTTGATATAAAACTTCTGTGGGCCCCATCAACTTTTCAATAGTAGAATTCAATTCACATTGTTTCAGGTGGTGTGGTCCACTAAATCTTTGGATATGATTAATTTTTGTTGTAAAACCCTAGAATTAGATGATAAAAGAGATGGATGGAGTTGATACAATGCACGAATAATGGTGGTCTCCACAGACTTTACTCAGTACGCTTACCATACTGATTTACTCAGCACGCAAACCGATTCCGTTTAACGTCCCCGTTATACTTCTTATTAAATGTATTTTTTAATATATTTAAAAATTTTAATGACTTGGCACTTATAGTGACAATGACTAATGAAAACACTGGAGGCAGGGAGTTCCTGCCTTCGGGAGGCTGAGGATCTGCACTCTTTTTAAATATATTTTAAAAAAAGTACATTTAATAAGAAGTATAAAGGAGACATTAAACGGAAGCGGTTTGTGTGCTGAGTAAATCAGTATGGTAAGCGTACTGAGTAAAGTTCGTGGAGCCCATTGTCATTCGTGCATTGTATCAACTCCATCCGTCTCTTTTATCATCTAATTTTAGGGTTTTACAACAAAAATTAATCATATCCAAAGATCAAGTGGACCACAGCACCTGAAACAGTGTGAATTGAATTCTACCTTTGAAAAGTTGTTGGGGGCCACAGAAGTTTTATATCAAGATGATATTTGTTTTTTCCATTCATCCATGTCTTTGTGATCTTATCAACAGTTTAGACGAAAAATAAACATCATTGGGGGCTTAGAAACATTTCAATGGTGAAACTAAATACTTCCACTATTTCCTTTAGTATGGTCTATTTGAGCTTTTGATATACTTTAGTTTTGGGCTCAACCCCTAAAATGATCTGAAAAAATGGATGGATGGTGTGGATAAACCACATGAATTCTTAGTGGGCCCAATAGAGTTTACTCAGTACGATAAGACTCGGAACGCAATCCGATTTCACGTGTCTAACAGGGATGCGAATTTCCTGCCAAAGCCTTTTGCAGTAAGATCCTGCGCAGGGATTCTGGATGGGCCCACTTCGATGTTTGTGATAAATCCAACCCGTTTATCCATTTTTAGATATCATTTTAGGGCATAATAGCAAAACTAAGGTGTATACAAAACTCAAATGGGCGACACGAGAGGAAACAGTGGGGATTTAGTGTCTACCGTTGAAATATTTATATGGCCATAAAAGTTTTGCATCGGTCTAATATTTTGGTGTTTTCACTTCATTCTAGTAAAAATGACCTTATAAACAGTTTAGATGGCATATAAACATCAAGACGCCTAGGAAGGTTTCAGTGGTAAGAATTTCTTTCTCCACTGTTTCATCTTGTATGGCCCAGTTGAGTTTTTGATCATCCTAATTTTTGGTTACATTTCTTAAAATGAGCTCTAAAAATGGATGAATGGATTGGAATTCTTATAAACATCATGGTGGACCCCACCATACATCCTAACGTTGGAACTTCATGCAAAAGGCTTTAGAATCTATGTTTTAGAATCTGCGTCCACGGTTTCCATTGGAAACGTTCTGGCTACTCCCCTGCCAATCGGTGCTATGTGGGCCCACCATGATGTATGTATTTCATCCATGCCGTCCATTTATTTTTCTAGATCATTTTATGGTCTGAGAACAAAAATGAGGTATAACCTATTCTCAAGTGGACCCCATTACATGAAACAATGTTGAATGAACGTTGACCATTAAAAACTTTTTGGGGGCCATAAAAGTTTTGGATCAAGCTTATCTTTGTTTTTTTCCTTCATTTGGGTCTTCATGACCAAACCAACAGATTGGATGTCACATAAATAGTACGGTGAGCCTTAGGAGGACTTTAATGATGGATATCTAATCACCATTATTTTCCTATGGTGTGGTCCATATGAGATTTATATCCCTCTCATTTTTGGGATCAACCCCTAAAATTATATGTAAAATTAGATTAACGGAATGGATGAAACACATACATCAGAGTGGGGCCCACAGAGTACCGACCACCCCACCACCGAGCTGGTGGTCGGGGGAGTAGCCAATCCGCTTTAATTTTCATTTGGGATTCAGTGCCACATTGAGCAGTGAGACTCGCTACTAAAGTGATGTCATTTATTTATATGGGTCCCACTATGATGTATGTTTTGTATCCTTACCGTCCATCCATTTGGAGAGATCATTTTAGGGCATGAACCAAAGAATGAATCAGATCCAAAACTCAAGTGGACCCCACCATAGAAAACAGTGGAGAGAGTCACGTCGACCATTTATTACGACTGAATCCAATCCAAACCTCGTCACTTTGTCTACTAAACCCTGTCACTTTGTACTACAACCCCATCACTTTATCTACTAAACCCTATCAGTTTGTACTGCATCCTCGTCACTTTGTCTAGTGGACTCCGTCACTTTATACTGTAATCTCGTCACTTTGTCTATTGAACTCCGTCATTTTGTATTGCAACATCGTCACTTTGTTTACTGTACCCCGTCACTTTGTGCTACAACCTCGTCACTTTGTCTACTGTACCCCGTCACTTTGTGCTGCAATCTCGTCACTTTGTCTAGTGAACTCCATCACTTTATACTACAACCTCGTCACTTTGTCTACTGAACCCCGTCACTTTTTACTGCAACCCTGTCACTTTGTCTACTGAACCCCGTCACTTTATCTACAGAACCCCGTCATTTTGTACTGCATCATCATCACTTTATCTACTATTGTAACACCCTGAAAATCGGGGGTCGAGTAGGAGCTTAACTCCCAAGTTCCACCGCATCACTTATGCAACATAGATAATGATGATTAAATGTTGTCCCTATTAATGCATTAAACATGAGCGGGATTATACCAAAATAGCATATCATACTCTAGAGATAATTAATTTGTGCAAGCGGAAGACTGTGATACAGATATAAAGCATATAAATGATTTTAAGTCCCCAGAATATGAACAGATTACCAGGTTAAATAATTACATGTATAATTCTAAAATTTAAAAAATGATAAAGTGAAATATTTGCTAATCCATATCCTTGTAGCCCTGATGCACAACTTCAGGTCTACATAGACCCATCAGAGAGTGAGATATAGGAGAACTCCTCCTCGTCATCATAATAGTCAGGCTCTGCTTCGTAAACATTGTCATTACCTGCGGCTAAGACAGAGTCTGGTTGGTGTTTAAAGCACCGTCTCAGAATGTGGGAGTGAGTGATCAACTCAATGGAGCTATAAATCAAAGGTTAACATGTTATCAACTCAGTCAAGTAGTAATGATGAAGCAGTATAATCAAGCATTCCTAAGTACTCTGGTTAATGAAAGGATGATATGTATTAATGATGCATGCCCTCGCCTACACTCCCTGTGCGAACTTCATCTCACGATCACGGCATGCACCCCTTCCTCTGTGCTCAACTCCAATGTCAAAGGCACATGCAAAGCAGTGCATGAGCATGATTACCAAGTTCTTGTTTAGGCCTTTTCATACAGCAGGATTGGGAAGCAAAGGTACCTCCCTTTATATCATTGACCCAAACAATGATCCATCTGGGTCTTCAATCCTAGTTTATTACATACGATAGGCAAGTTCGAGAGTTACACTCTAGGTTGCTATGAGAGGCTCGTTACCGTCAGCGTAGGCCTATTTGTACTTGAGGTCACACCCCTAATGCTCTACCAACTGGCAGTCTATTTTCGAAGGCTCGTCACCAACCTGACTGGGGACCACAGCCAGGTTACACCAGGGTAGGCCTATTTCATACTCGAGGTTACTCTACTAATGCCCTACTAACTGGCAGTCTATTTTAAAAAGCTCGTCACCAACCCGACTAGGGACCACAGTCAGGTTGCGCCAGTGTAGGCTAACGGCTCGAATACAGTGTTCCATACTACCGTATTCGGCTCACGAGTTTAGGTTGCTCACTGGTCACAATGGGGAGGTTCGTCACCCCAGCGAAGGCCGATAGCTCGACGACGGTGTCTCATACCACCATGCCCGGCTCATGAGTCTTAGCGGATCGTGGTTGTAATGCCCCGTGTTTTTAGGACCCAAGTATATGACTCGTTTCCCAAAAACCCAGTGTTAACCTTAAAGGATGGTCAAATTCAAGTATATTTATTATTATTATTTATCAGAGTAGGCAGATGAGCATAGAGTGAACAAATCAACGTAAGGAAAATTTCATTATCTTTTAAATATACAAGCCACCCATAATGACTTATACAAACCAATGTCTCAACATTAACGATTACAAGATTTGCGTACATAAGAAATAACAGAAAATATATAAATGTAAGCCGCATGACCACGCAGCTCCTCTTAGCAATACGGCTGTGCATCCATGACACCTGCACAGCTCCTCATTAAGTCTGATCATATGCATCATCTAGGCCACCTGTCTTACATATACGGTTGTTTATTTGATGGATGAGTGGCCAGCTCAGTGTGAATTCCCCTCAAGATTACACACCGCCGCATTAGGTAAGTAAGTCATAAAACGACAACGCAATCAAAACAACACATGATGCAGTCTTTTTAAATGCATGGATGCGTGAATGCACATCGGCTTGGGAATGCACATCCAGCCGGACTTGGGCTCGTCGTCCATGCAATCATCGACCTGGGAAAATCATCTAGTCGTACAGGGGTTGATAGTCGGTGGTCTGGGAGCTAGCGAAACGATAATCCAACAACTCTAGGGCACGTGTTACAGCATCCAGAATTAGCCACCCGTCATCACAAATTTGCTATGGATGCATGATTAGCCAACCCATTATTAGTCCAATTACAATCAGCTAATTTAGGTAAGCTCAAGGTCACTACGGGGAGCACATGGCCCAGCGTAGACCGACAGCTCGGGCATAGTGTCTCATACCACCATCCTCGGCCCATGAGGCTACCATCTTAGGATGTTTAATGGAAACTCATCGACTAGTGGCCATTCATATTATAGTATATGGGGCTTACCATTGCATGGTTGCATGGTATAAAGCATCGAACCCATATAGGGAAAACATCAAAACAAAACCATGTAGGGCGGGTATCAAAACATGCCACATAGGGCGAATATCAAAACTATACGATAAAGACCATCCTTAAAAACTATTGGACACAACAACCCTGGATGGTAGGCCCACATTAATGGTTAATTTAAATCATCATTCAATAACCACTAAGCCGAAGGTCCATTACTATCACAACCAGTCGGGTTACATCCCAAGTATGGGTGTACATTCATATGTGAAAATTTCAAAACTAATGTACCAGTTTAAGTTCCATAAGCAATCCATAAAAAGTAATCCACAAGCATGAACAGTTATACAGGATAATCATAAAGCATGTAATACAATAATTCAATTTTCACCAGCTAACACATGTGATTATAAAGGGAGATATCAATTATGAATTTAAATAAAAACTATAACTTAAGCTAATGAGAAGATGGAAAGCTCAAGGGGAAGAATCATCACCTAACGTATAAGATCACCTACTTGTGTTGTTAGGAGGTACGTGCGCCTTTAGAGTCGGGTCCTATCACAAATTATGAAATTGTGTGGTTAGATCAAGTCCTGCATAATATTTATGGTTGAGGTCATAACCTAAAGTTTAGATTACTCCTTAGGGTTTTAATGTAACATTAGGGTTTTCCTTTTAGGGTTTAGTCTTGAACTTAGATTATAGGATTTGAACTCTAGTTGGTGTATTAATTAAAATTAAATCTTAATAATTACAAGGATACTATTAGCATTAGTGTTATAACTCATATTTGTTAATTATGTTAATAATGATAGTTCATAAATTCATATAAAATATACTAACATTAGATTCCATACCTAGATCCAAACCCAATACACAAAAGTATCGACCTAGGATTTACGTTACCTAGGCCTAAGTTTTCATCCTAGAGTTTAGGCCTTGGCCAGACCTTTAGGGTTTTAATGTAGAGTTTAGAGTTTCATTTTAGGATTTAGTTCTAGGTTTAGATTATGGAATTTGAATTCTACTTTGTGTGGCCATTAATGATATCATTAAAGGGAGTAATGAATAAATAAAAATAATCAGATAAATTAGTTATTAATTTTTGGAATATTAACAATGGCTACTGTCATATTAAATTATCTAACAACGACCCATGATGGATTAAATCGCTAATAATTCCCAAAAAAAATTACTAATATTAACAATATTCTCAACATTTAGCCAATGTGACACTAATAGTCATTTTGATGAAAATAAATAGTGTGTTCTAGCGTTAATAATAATATTTTAAGAATGACAAGGTAAAATATTAATATTTTAATAATGAAGATTTAAATGAATCAACTAATACCCATATGAATAATTTTCTAATGGTCAATCATGCCCCATTTTAATTAAAAAAATGGTAATGACAATAGCAATGATAATTAAAATAAATTAAATCTGGACAGGAAAACGTGGGCTCACCTAGCTGACTCAGCTTGAGTCGAGTTGACTCGGTTCAACACACCAGCCACCTATCTCTTTCTTCTTCTCTCTCTCTTCTTCTTCTACTTGCTCTCATTTCTCTATTTTTCTTCCCTTTTCTTCGAACCATTCACCAGCAAGGCTGCTAGATTGAATCAGAACCAGCTTGACTCAGACGAGTCGAGCCAAGTCAACTCGCCAATGGGTGCCATAAAGAGGACAACGTTCCTCTCCATCTTCTTCTTCCATCTATTCTCCCTTTCTTGCAACATCCAACAAGGACTGAGCTCTACCCAAGGCTAGCCTCAATCCGATTGAGTCGACCAGCAGGTTGTTGACTCGACGGTGAACCTAGTAGCGTTGCACTGATGCATACCCATGCCCTCAATCTCTCCTCTCTCTCACTGTCTTCTCTTCATTCTTTTTCTTTCTTTGAGGTCCAGCAACGCCACTAGACTAACCTAAGCACGGACCAAACTCAGCTCGGTCCAAACCCGGCTCAGTTTGAGCTTTGCTAGTGCAGCAATGCTCTCTCTCTCTCTCGCTTTCCTTCTTTCCATTTCTTCTTCCATCCCCTCTTCCTGCTTCTTCTCTTCATGTGCTGAAATGTCTAGGAATGGGTTTTCAGCTAGGCTTGACTCGGCAGCGAGTCGGGTAATGATGGTGTGTTACAACAACCGCACCACTCTAACTTCTTCTTTCTCCTTTCTTTCTCTCTCCTTCCACTTCATTTCTCTCTGCTAAAGGTCCCATAGCACTACTAGATGATCTAGCTTGAGAACAACATGCCTGGACCGAGACTGGTTCGGTTTGGAGAGGTGGGGAAGATGATGGCCATTAATGGCGGATCTTGAGCGGAGGCTTCTTCCTCCGATCTGACAGCTCGTATGGACCTCAGGGAGCTTATGGATGGGCTCATTTGAAGCTCTAAGAAGGTTTGGGTGGTGGGTTCGGAGGGAGGAGAAAATGGCATTTTTCTCTTTCCAGACGCAAGGAAGTGGAGATGAGCTTGAAGAGAGTCGTTCTCTCTCTTTTGTAGGGTTCTTCCAACGATCCTAGACCATCGGATCAGGAGAAAATGGTTCGGGTTACAACAGCCAACACGTGCATCTGTCAGAGAAAAAAACCAGCAGCAGTTTTGGCTTCCTGTGGGCAAAACTCTCTCTCTCCCACGTGCTCTTCTTTGCAAAGGAAACCTGTAACGCCCCGACTTTTCAGGACCTGAGTACCCAACCCGTTTCCCAAAAATCCGAGTGTTAACCTTAAAGGATGGTCAAATTCGAGTGTACTTTTTTTTCCCTTCATCAGAGTAAACAATGAGCGTAGTGTGGACAAATCGACATAAAGGAAAATTCTATTATCATTCAAATATACAAGAAGCTGCCCATAATGACTTATACAAACTAATGTCTCTGAATTTAATAAGTACAAGATTTATAAGAATTTAATACATAAAAAATAACAGAAAATATATAAATATAAGCCGCAAGACCACACGGCTCCTCCAGGAAAATATAGTCTTGTATCCCTGGCGATCGTACTTTGCTCCTCATCAAGTCTGAACATGCATATCACTTAAGCGACCTGTACGACCTGTACGGTTGTATATTTGATGGATGAGTGGCCAACTCAGTGTGAATTTTCCTCAAGATTACACACCGCCGCGTTAGGTAAGCATAGTTATAGATCAAAACATACAAAACAATACATGATGCAGGTCTTATTAGATGCATGGATGTATGGAATGCGTTCATGCCCCGAGGATGCTCATCCGTGCGGATAGGGCCGCCACCTATGCAAATGCGCAATCAACACCCCGGGATCAACCGTGCGGAATGCGAATCACGACCTGGGATAAATATCCAGTCGGACAGAGGCAAGTTGTCAGCGAAAGCAGACTAAGTGCGGCGTAACGACTGCCCATCGTACGAGACTGGTCTTCAGCGAAAGCATACTAAGTGCAGCGTAACGACAGCCTAGCGATAGACGCTGGTCTGTGCCATGTATGCATAATTAGCCAACCATTATTTGTCCAGTTACAATCAGCCAGTTTTAAATAAGCTCAAGGTCACTACGGGGAGCACATGGCCCAGCGTAGGCCGATAGCTTGGGCATAGGTCACATACCACCATCCCCGGCTCATGAGACTACCATCTTAGGATGTTTAATGGAAACCCGTCGACTAGTGGCCAATCATATTACAATACATGGGGCTTACCATCACATGGTTGCATGATATAAAACATCAAACCCATATAGGAAAAACATCAAAACGAAACCATGTAGGCCGGGTATTAAAATATGCCACATAGGGCCAATATTAAAACTATACGGTAAAAATCATCATTTCAAACTATTGGATACAACAACCCTGGATGGTATGCTCACATCAATGATCCATCTAGACCACCACTCAATAACCACTAAGTCGAAGGTCCATTTTAATCACAACCAGTCGGGTTACATCCTAAGTATGGATGTACATGTATAGGTAGGGGTTTCCCACCAATATACCAGTTTAAAGTCCATCAGCAATACACAAATAATCCACAAGCATAAACAAATATACAGAATGAACATTAAGTAGACAATATAGCAATTCAATTTTCACCAGCTAACACATGTGATTATAAGAGAGATATCAATTATAATTTTAAATAAAACTATAACTTAAGCTAATGAGAAGATGGAAAGCTTAAGGGGAAGAATCATCACCTTATAGTTTGCATCGCCTACCAGTGTTGCTAGAGAGTGCGTATTTCTTTAGAATCAAACCCTATTATGAATTGTAAAATTATACAGTTAGGTACAAGCTTATACGCTAATTAGGGTTAGGGTTTTAACTTAGGGTTTGGATCACTTTGGTTTAGGGTTTAGTGTAGATTTTTAAAGTTGAACCTTAATGGTGTGCAATTAATTATAATGTCAATTTAATAGTTATAAATTATTCATTAACATTAATTTTATAATTAATGCTAGCTGTCGCAGATAATCATTATGATGATATCAAATTACAAAGTCTATTGTTAATGACAATATCTGAGCATGACAAATAAATGCTATTATTCAATAACTAAAATTTCTTTTATTTATTTATTTATTTAGGATATCTAATTGTAGCAGGATTAACCTAATAATGGTTAGCCACAACTAAGTGGGCATAAACCTATGCAAACTGGGCCTAAGTTGAGGCTGGGCCTAGTTCAAGCCCACTGTGCGATTTTGGGCCTGGACTATGCCGGAAACTTGTTCTGCAACGAGACCCAAACTGGGCCTGAACCTGGCTTGGCATAGCTGCCCAGCTATGGCCCAACATTGGGGCTGGGTGGATCTGATTTTTGGCCCAAATTTTGGGCTGATTTTTACCCAAATCGAGTGGCTGGATTCAGCCCAAATTGGAGACCCAGCTGAAGCTTGGCCTAGTGGGCTGAGTGCTGCACTCATCATGGCCCAATGGGGCAGTTATGCTGGTCCCGCCCTGGCCCAGTGGCCATGTTGCTGGCAGTCCCACAAATCTTAAACGTGATGTGGCCCACTGAGATTTGCCTCACGTGCAGCTCATCATATGTGCAGTGGGGTCTATTGAGATACGTGGTGTGGCCCACTGAGATTTACCTGATCGCTGGGCCACCTATTGCAGCAACTGGGTGCGACACGACGTCCATCCTCTTTCTAGCTCTTCCTTTCTTGCCTTCTCCTCATGCTTTTCTTCTTCTTTCTCTCACTGCTGCAAGACTCGGCCCATTGCTGCCCTGGACTGGACCTATCTCAGTCCGAAATCGGCCTGAGTGGCGTGCTACAGCGAGCAGCGCAGCTCCAGCCCACGTCTGAACTCTCACTCTCCCTTCTCTCTTCTCTATTCTCTTCCATCTTTCAATCTCTCTCTCTCTTTTCTCCCTGATCCTCTCCTCCTCTACTTCTTGCTGGAACGTCCAGCAATGGACGTTCGGGCCTATCTCCAGCTCGGTCGAGCTGAGTCTCGCCGGTGCTGTAAAACGGCGAGGGAGAAGACGCTGCCATCAATGGCATCCTCACCAATGCCGCATCTCTTTCCAATCTGACTCGGGCAGACATTCCGTGAGGTCCCTAGAGAGCTTGCCGATGAGCTTCATCGAAGCTTTGGGGAGGTTGGGTCGGTGGGTTCGAGCAAGGAAGCAAACGGCTGATTTCTCTCTCCTCCTCTTTTCTTTTAAACAAAAGACCTAGTTTGCAGGGCTAGGATTGTCCTAATATGGACGGCTGGGATTAGAAATGGAGGGAGCACGCGGATCGCCCTCGTGGCAGCAGCAGATTTCTATTTTCAGAAATGGGTGTGTTTGTGGCCTGATTTGAGGCTAACATCGTGTGTACTTGCGTATAATCCAACGGTGGATCGACCATGGTTTTGATCAGCTTTTGGCCCTCTACAATATGGACAGTCCTAATCATCCAATCAATGGCCGATGGTGGGCTATCTCACGTAAAAAATGAACGGACATCCATCCGCTGTTAGAAGCCCGTGCGAGAGAGAATCCTCTCCTCGTAAGGAAAGGGCGGGTTGGCACCAGTTGGCTAAGCCTTTTGGCTCGGTGCATGGCTGGTGCACGGCCTCTTGCATGCACACCACACCAGTACTGTGGGGTCCACTAAGGTATTCCTAATAAATCCACACCGTCCATTCACTTTAAGTGGCCATATTCAGGGCCCGCGACCACATATTCGGTAGATCCCAAAACTTAGGCGGGCCTTATGACTTGAGTTAGATCATGTTTGGGGATTTTCCCGATCTGATGGTCAGATTTTATCTAAACTTATTATCAACGGTACAAAGGGTCTGTAGGACTAATTAATTATAATTTAGTGGCGGGATTATAGATCAAGTGGCCTAATATGCTTTCATAACATCAACATACCTTTAATGTTAATATTTATTGAAATTAATTATTTCATTTTAATACTGTTATTTTTACTCCATATCTGCACGTTTCCTTTGATCGTATTGTGGGTCTTGCTCTATAGGATCTCATGGTTTTATGTTATTAAATATTTAATTATTATTATTATTTCTATTATCTTTATTATTATTGTTATCTTTATTATTTTTGTTTATAGTGGTGTGCACCTTGACCAAAGCCATTTATTTACCATAGGGCTCAATAAGAAAGGTTAGATCATCTTAAATTTGTAAGTGAGCCACACTTTCTAGATGTATAGGTTATTTTACGATCTATGGAGGTTCGACGGTCGGATCATCACGAAATATGATCAGTGGTGATCCCTAGGGTTCTCGGCCTTGTTTAGGTGAAAATCATTGGAGAGTTTAGAAATCAAGTGGCCTAATTGAAATGATGAAGTGGTGCACATCTGTGAGAGTTTCTGAAGTTAAGTGAACAATGGATCTGTCGATCCAGACCTTAGGGCATAGAATAGATGGCTTGATAGATGGACTGGGACTGTTTCCCACGGTTGGATTTATACTAGGATGAACGTGGAGGTCCACTTAAGCTTAGCTTGAATTTATATTAAATTTGGTTATACGGTAACACCCGAGTACACAAAAGTACGAGGTGTTACAAAACCCTAATCCTTATGGAGTTATTTTGAATGGCTGAGATTGCTGGGAGCATTCTCCCAAGATCGCCAGCCTGACAATTACATCGTTTCCATTTTCGAAAACAATCCTCCCACATCTACAGTTTGCATTCATCACTATGCATATACACGCGAGTATTGATGTGTCAAAGTTCCATGGGTTTGGTCAAAATTTTGCATTCTACAGGATGGACGGTTTGGATCATCCAAACAGGTTTGATGATGGGCCACACATCATGAAAACGGAGTCAGTCCATTTAAACGCCAAACGGGTGGGAAACGTGAAAGAGAGGGAATCCCTCTGTTTTGGAAAGCATCGGGTCAGCACCCGTTTTGTTGGGGTCTGGTACACTACAAGTGTACCCAACTTGGTGTGCACCCATAGTGGTTGTGGGGCCCATAGTAACGTTTGAAGAGATTCACTCCGTCTATCTTGTTTAGAATAGTGCCATAAACCCAGAGATAGGGTAAATTTGATGCTTAGGTGGGCCACATCATTAGTTAACGTGGGGTGATATTCACCGTGACTTTCAATTTTTGCGTCCTCTATTGCAACTTGCGGACGAGTTTATTTTCTACATTGTTGTTCAAAATAGTTGGTGTCCACTTGTGATGATCTTTCAGAAAATCTGCTCCATTCATTAACTTCAGCTCGTTATGTGGACACATGGGCCCAAGTTTGAAGTATATTCGAGCTATGAGTGGGCCACACTTTTCAAGAATGTGTGAGCGAATTCTACCGTAAAAGCTTCATTATGTATCACGTCTGCTAAATTTGAATTGCCATGCACATGACATCCCCTTATTTACAAATCTACCCTTTATATTTGTATTACTTCCACTATGCATAACATCTTAATATACCGTCCGAATGCGATGTAATTTTTTGGCCATTCGTTGTTTTTCATGCTCTTTCAATCACCCCAGTTTGGGCCCCGATCTCCTAAGGATGTCCAAGATGCTCCTTTAGTGGCTTACATACTCCATAATTCATACACCTCCGATTCATAAGTTACCAGGTAGTTTGGACTTAAACCCGAAGATCTTCATAATGACCGATTCACCTTGATATTCGGATGGCCCACTTGGCGGATCCAATCAGGGTGGGTAGTCAGATGACTTGTTAAAAATATGAAAACTTGATGGAATGCACTCCGGCCATTAATGTGGGTTAATGTACAGTTAGTTTCGTAAACAGATGAACATAAAATAGGTTTCTGGAGTGATTAGGGGTAGGGCTTATATAACGTTAGATTCGAATAACTTTCTTACACGTGAAAGTTTCTCAAATTTTGATTCTAATAGTGGGTTAAGCATATTCATATAGTACAAATAAGATGGACGGATCAAAATCTTGATCCGATAAGTGCACGAATCTATGTAGAGGTCAAGTAGTTGATTTACTATGATCTAAGGGCTGAAATTTGACGTGTATGGTTAATTTATGATAATTAGGCCTGGTATAAAATTTTACATGAAACGGATCATGGAAACTATGTGATCTAGAATTCGAGGGTTTAGGTTAATGACATTTTCATAATTATTGTTGATCTAGGAGTTTTATGAAATCTAATGGTTCTACGTGGTTTTATTTCCATTTCTAAACAATCCTTACAAAAGAACTTACATTCAAATAATTATGGATAAAGAGTTATTCACCGATTTAGTCGAGGGAATGTACGTTTATCAGACCACATGATCAGCGGTCAGATGACTTGATTTATGAATGAAAATCATTCTTAATCGGTCAGATTCACGTTGGAGGATGGATGTAGGGTTAGGTTAGCTAGATTGGTACTGTACACGTGTACATAATAGGTTCAATTTACTGTAACACTCGAGGACTTTCAATACTCGGTATTGAAAAGTTCGGGGTGTTACAGTGGTACCATGGTTGAGACGGGTCTTTACATTAGTAAGGGATACCTCAGGTTCAAGCAGTAGTGTTCATACATGGTAAACACACAATGGGACAATCGGGTTACTTGACAAATTCGAGTGATATGAGCGTACGCTGAACTTATCGACATGGTACCACTGTCGACAATCTTCGTATGACTTAGATTCACCGAACACATCAAATGTGGCGAGACTAATTCGGCTACTTAAACAAGAATTGTTACCGATTGTCAGGACTACGTAATATCCCAATTATACTCAAATGCAATAGGTATTCATATGCACTAGTCAAAATAGTAGTCAATTCAGATATAAATCTCATTCAAGAATTTTAACAAACATATAGAGTGCATGTTAACATACATAGACATTTCATCCATTATCACGTAACAACAAGATAGATTACATGAAGAAAATTGTAATTATAAATAAGGTAATTGAGATTCTATCTCAATACCCTCATTAAATACATTTCATCAAGCATTTTCTCATTCAGGCATTTTATCAAACACTTAGACTATACATATTGACATACATGTAATAGAATAGTTATAACATATTTCAGGGCAAATCCTTTCACAAAGGACTTGTCAGACATACAACGGTCATGTATTCTCAATCAATGGACCTAGCAAGTGTAAATCATCATTCCATATTCATTCACACATTTCAACAAACACATAAAATGCATTATATTCAACATAGTTCACATATATATGTAATATACAGAAATTATTGCATCTAAGCACATGTGACAGCAATCAAGTCAGTCATAAATTATTAACTGACATTGAAAGCCTTGAAAACTATAACCTAAACGTTTATAGTCTGCACATTTCACCGGTAAATGCGTATCGAGCTTGGTTTGAACACTATATCTTTGTCTATGAAACAACGACAACCTATAGGATGAAATAGGTTAGCTATTTCACCATTTACTCTATTTAAATCTCTAAAATAGGTTAAGGTTAAGATTTTTTACCTAAGAACGGAGTCAGAATCCCTGGAATAGCGATACAGACTGGGTGGTTAAGTACATGGAGTGGCAGGGAAGAATCTCAGGACCAAACCCTCACTTTCTCTCTCTTTCCTTCTCTCTTTGCTCTCCTCTCCTAGGGTTGCAAATTCGTATGTGAAGGGAAAGAGAGGGTTTAAGGCCCTTATATAGGCCTAGAACTGATTGGAATGGCCCCAGGGTCATGGTATACTTAGGTTATATCCAAAGACTGGTCATTTCAGTCCAACAAAGCTGATCTGGAGGCTCCTTTTCTGCACGTAATTGGACTTAAGCTTTCTGACATTGGATCTAGGCCAGGTTAGATCTCGGCCCGATTGGATCAATGGATCGGCCGCGGGGGATCAGTTTCAGTTCAATGGTCACCGGTACTCGATCAGGGCCACAAGTGCACTGACCTGTGTTGGCAATTTTCCCTGATCTAAGAATGTAATTGGATTAGATTCTGACAATCTGAATCCTTAAATTCGGCCTGCAAGCGAACGACTTAATTCATTTAAGTCTCAATTCATTTCCTAAAGATATTCGCGTTTCTCACACACTTCGCTCTGGGCTCAAGTTGTGCATTTTTGAACACTATCTGGATTTAATTTCTGAGATGATAGTCAAGCCCAGTAAGGAGGTCATAACCATATAGTTTTACGACAATCGGACTTTCGACGTGGGGTCCAAGTCAAGATGCTCTCGAGAGCAACTGAGTTTTGAGATTGATCATAAGTTTCTAGGTAATGTAGCGTTAATGGTTCTACTTGGTTTGGGTCCTACAAATTGTATTTAAAGTGATTAGTGTTAATTTTATAGGTACTCTAGTTTAACATTTAGTTAATTCATGACTAATTTCTAAAGGATTTAGTCCTTAGTGATATCTGCCTGAGTTAGTCCTCGAGTCTTTGTACGGATTTTTCAGAGACGTTACAACTGTACCCCGTCACTTTGTCTACTATACCCCGTCACTTTGTGCTGCAATCCCATCACTTTGTCTACTGTACCCTATCACTTTATACTGCAACCTCGTCACTTTATCTACTGAACCCCGTCACTTTGTACTGTAACCTCGTCACTTTATCGACTAAACCACGTCACTTTGTAATGCAACTTCGTCACTTTATCTACTGTACCTTGTCACTTTGTGTTACAATCCCGTCATTTTGTCTACTGAACTCCGTCACTTTATACTGTAACCTCATCATTCTGTGTTATAACCCCATCACTTTGTGCTGCAACTCGGTCACTTTGTGCTGCAACCCTATCACTTTGTCAAATGAACCCGTTATTTTGTATATTGAAACCCCATCATTTTATTTGACAAGCTGCTACTTTATTTAGTGAAATCCTCTCACTTTACACAGTAGCATCGTCACTTTGTCTAGTGGAACCAAGTCACTCTATTCGAAAACTCATTATTTTATTAAGCAAAACCCTATCAATTTGTCTGTCAACCCCATCACTTTATCTAGTGAAACATCGTCACTTTGTCTAATGGAACCCCGTTACTTTGTCCAATAATCACGTCACTTTGTCTAGTAGAACCTTGTCACTTTGTTTAACACCTCTTTCACTTTATTTAGTGAAATCTCGTCACTTCATCTAGCAACCTCATCACTCTGTCTAGTAGAACTTTGTCATTTGATATAGTAGACCTTTGTCATTTTTCTTACTACATAATCTCTTTGTCTAGTAAAACTCCATCACTTTGTCCAGTAACCCAGTCACTTTGTCTAGTGAAACTTGTCACTTCGTCCAATAGCCTCGTCACTTTGTCCAGCAACCTCACAACTCTGTATAGTAAAATCCAACCACTTTGTCTTCCAGTCTCGTCACTTCATTTAGTGGAACTGGGTAACTTTGTCTGGCATCGTCCATCACTTTTTCAGAGAATCTGTAACTTTATCTAATGGAACCCTATTTTCTTTGTCTCGTTTAACCTTATTACTTTGTTTAGTGGAATCATGTTACTTTTTCGGGCAACCTCGTCACTTTGTTTAATATAATTCTGTCACTTCGTCTAATAACATCATCACTTTGTCCAATGAATCCTGTCATTTTGACGCTGGCCCCACATGATTTAAGGCCCACGTTAAATGTGCCCTATATAATGTAGCTTAAAGGTGGGCATCGAGTCGATTCAAACAGAGTTAGGGCCGATTTGACTCGATTCAGTTTTGAAATAGGCCTAACCCAAACTCGACCTGACTTAGTACGAAGTCTAACATGCCTAACTCGATCTAAGTCTAGGTCTGTCCTAGACTAATTCGGACTGAATCTGACCCGATCACAAGTACCGATTCAGGTCAAGTCTTAAAATAATATGAGAAAACAGATGAATGGAGTAGATATACAACGCACAGATCAAGGTGGGCCCACGATGAGGAACCTACAGACATCACTCATCTTGGGCCGCAGCTAATATTCCTTGCTAATCAAGGAGATTTTGTAAATATATTTTTTTATCTTATAAAATTGTCGTGAGATGACATGACGTAATTAAATTTTAGAAGAAAGAAATTAGAGGCAGATTAGCTACCGACACATTGGATAGCTAGACTCACTACTGAAGTGACACCACCAAGTTTTGTGGGGCCCACCATGATGTACGTGTTGTATCCACATTGTACATCCATTTGGAGAGATCATTTTAGGGCATGATCAAAAGAATGAGGTAGATCCAAAGTTGGAGTGAACCCTACCATAGAAAATAGTGAGGAGAGTGACATCCACCGTTGAAGCCTTCCTAAGGTCCACCGTGATTTTTATTTGAGATATAAACTATTCATAAGTTAACACAAATATTAAAGAAGTGGAAACATAAATATTAGCTTGGTCTTAAACTTTTGTGTCCCTTAGAAGTTTTTAATGGTGAGCGTACTCTCTTCACTATTTTTTGTGGTGGGGTCCACTCGAGTTTTGGATCTGATTCAATCTATGGCTCATGCCTTAAAATGATCTCTCTAAATGAATGGACAGTGTGGATACAAAACATTCATCATGGTGGGACCCACATAACTACGTGACGTCACTTTAGTAGCGAGTCTCGCTACTCAACCTGTGCACTGAATCCCTAAATGAAAACTTAAATAAAAAATCACAATGGACATTAAGTTAACATACACATTAAAGAAGGGAAAACACAAATATCAGCTTGATGGAAGATTTTTGTGACCCTTTGAAGTTTTTAATGGCGGGCATGACTCTCTCCACTGTTTCTGTGTTGGGGTCCACTCGAGTTTTGGATCCGATTCATTTTATGGCGCATGCCCTAAAATGATCTCTCCAAATAGATGGACGGTGTGGATACAAAACATACATCATGGTGGGTCCCACATAACTAGGTGACATCACTTTAGTAGCAGTCTCGCTACTTAATCTGTGCGCTGAATACAAAAACAAAGTCAGTTTGATTCAAAACTTTTATGGTCCTAAAAAGGTTTTTAATGGTCGACGCTCATTTAACACTGTTTCTTGTAATGTGGTCCACTTGAGATTGTGATATACCTCATTCTTTTTCTCAGACCATAAAATGATCTAGAAAAATAGATGAATGGCATGAATGAAACACATACATCATGTAGGGGCCCACGGAGCACCGACCACCAGCCATTGGCCGGTGGTGGGGGGAGTAGCCAATCTGTTTCCACTGATTGCGTGGTGAGTAACTTACTGTGTTAGCGTATTGAGTAAACTCCATGGAGTCCACCATGATTTTATGTATTTTATCAGCTCCATTAATAAATTTTACCAGATAATTTTAGGGCTTGAGACTAAAAATAAAGCATATAGAATGTTCCAGTGGACCACACCATAGGAAACAGTTGAATTGAATGTTTACCATTGAAAATTTCTCAGGGCTACAAAATTTTTGGATCGAGCTTATATTTGTGTTTTCTCTTCATCCATGCCTTTATGATCTTATGAACTGATTGGATGACAAATAAACATCACTGTGGCGCCTAGCAAGGTTTCAACAGTGGAAATCATTATCCCCACTGTTTATAGCGGTATGATCCACTTGATATTTGGATATACTTTAATTTTGGGCTTAACCCCTTAAATTAGATGGAAAAACGGATGGATAGCCTAGATAGACAACATACATACAAGGTGGGGCCAACTATGGTGAGAGAAAGAGCTTGTCGTAATCGGTATGCAATCCGATTTCCAAGCGAAACCGTTTTAATATATTTAATGACGTTATACTTTTTCTGAAATATAATTTTTTTAATTAAGTGATGATGTTATAGTATAAAGTGACGGAGTTCAGTAGACAAAGTGACGGGGTTGCAGTACAAAGTGACAGGGTTTAGTAGACAAAATGATGGAGTTGCAGTACAAAGTGACAGGTTACAGTAGACAAAGTGACGAGGTTGCAGTACAAAGTGACAGGGTTCAGTAGACAAAGTGACGGGGTTACAGTACAAAGTGACAGGGTTCAGTATATAAAATGACGGGGTTGCAGTACAAAGTGACGGGTTACAGTAGACAAAGTGACGAGGTTGCAGTATAAAGTGATAAGGTTCAATAGACAAAGTCACAAGGTTGCAGTACAAAGTGACGGAGTTCACTATACAAAGTGACGAGATTGTAACACAAAGTGATGGGGTATAGTAGACAAAGTGACGAGGTTGTAACATAAAGTGACGAGGTACAGTAGACAAAGTGACGATTTTGTAGTACAAAGTGACGGAGTTCAGTAGAAAAGTGACGGGGTTGCAGTACAAAGTGACGGGGTTAAGTAGAAAAAGTGACGGGGTTGCAGTACAAAGTGACTGGGTTCATTAGACAAAGTGACGAGGTTGCAGTACAAAGTGACATGGTTCAGTAGATAAAGTAACGGGGTTGCAATACAAAGTGACAGGGTTCAGTAGACAAAGTGACGAGGTTTGGATTAGATTCAGTCGTAATAAATGGTGGACATAACTCTCTCCACTGTTTTCTGTGGTGGGGTCCACTCAAGTTTTGGATCTGATTCATTCTTTGACTCATGCCCTAAAATGATCTCTCCAAATGGATGGACGATGTGGATACAAAACATACATCATAGTGGGACCCATATAAATATGTGACATTACTTCAATAGCAAGTCTCACTACTCAATGTGGCACTGATTCTCAAATAGAAATGAAAGCGGATTGGCTCTCCCCCTACCACCAGCCTAGTGGTGGTGGTGGTCAGTACTCTATGGGCCCCACTATGATGTATGTGTTTCATCCATTCCGTTAATCTATTTTTACATATAATGTTAGGGGTTGATCCGGATATAAATCTCATCTGGACCACACCACAGGAAAACAATGGCGATTGGATATCCATCATTAAAGTCCTCTTCAAACCCAGTTGAAGGGAAAAAACAAAGATAAGCTTAATCCAAAACTTTTATGGCTCCCAAAAAGTTTTTAATGGTCAACATTCATTCAACACTATTTCATGTAATGTGGTCCACTTGAGATTGGGTTATACCTCATTTTTGGTCTGAGACTATAAAATGATCTAGAAAAATAAATGGATGGCATGGATGAAACACATACATCATGGTGGGCCCACATAGCATCGAGTGGCAGGGGAATAGCCAGTCTGTTTCCAATGGAAACCGTGAACATAGATTCACTAGGTAAAGCCTTTTGCATGAAGTTCTAGCGCTAGAATGTATGGTGGGGTCCACCGTGATGTTTATAAGAATTCCAATCCATTCATCCATTTTTAGAACTCATTTTAAGACATACAACCAAAAATTAAGATGATTAAAAACTCAACTGGGCCATACAAGATGAAACAGTGGAGAAAGAAATTCCTATCATTGAAACCTTCCTAGGCGTCTCGATGTTTATATGCCATCCAAACTGTTTATAAGGTCATTTTTACTAGGATGAAGTGAAAACACCAAAATATTAGACTGATGCAAAACTTTTGTAGCCATATAAATATTTCAACGGTGGATACTAAATCCTCATTGTTTCCTCTCGTGTGGCCCATTTGATTTTTGTGTACACCTTAGTTTTGGTATTATGTCCTAAAATGATATCTAAAAATAGATGAAAAGGTTGGATTTATCACAAATGTCTTAGTGGGCCCATTCGGAATCCTTGCCCAGGATCTTACTACAAAAGGCTTTGGCAGGAAATCCACCTCCCCGTTAGACACATGAAATCGAATTGCATACCGAGTCTTATCTCTTGAGTAAACTCTGTTGGGCTCACTTTGAACTCATGTGGTTTATCCACGCCGTCCATCCGTTTTTTCATATCATTTTAGGGGTTGAACCCAAAACTAAAGTATATTAAAAGCTCGAGTAAACCATACCAAAGGAAACAGTAGAAGTATTAATTTTCACCATTGAAATGTTTCTAAGCCCTCAATGATGTTTATTTTTCATCTGAACTATTCGTAAGATCACAAAGACATGGATGAATGGAAAAAAACAAAATATCATCTTGATATAAAACTTCTGTGGGCCCCAATAACTTTTCAAGGGTAGAATTCAATTCACATTGTTTCAGGTGGTGTGGTCCACTAAATCTTTGGATATGATTAATTTTTTGTTATAAAATCCTATAATTAGATGATAAAAGAGATGGATGGAGTTTATACAATGCACGGATGATGGTGGGCTCCACAAACTTTACTCAGTATGCTTACCATACTAATTTACTCCGCACACAAGCCGCTACCGTTAATATCTCCATTATATTTCTTATTAAATGTATGCTTTTAGTATATTAAAAAAATTTAATGATGTGACACTTATAGTGACGTTATCCAATGAAAATGCTGGACGCCGGGAGTTCCTGCCTCCACTAGGAAACAGAGGATGGGGCCTTTGCAGAGGCTGTTGAAGTGAGGCGGTTAAATAGGATTGGTTGAACGCAAAGACTCGATTAGTTTACGATTAATGCTCTTTCTATCAGAGCTCCCTTAAAAGCTTCTCTCCGTTTAGCAGCGCACACACTCGACCACCTAAGGGTAAACGACATATTCAAGTCATTTCTTTTATTGGCTCCCTTTTCTGAAGATACATCACCACTTTCCGTGGGTGCTACCATGATGTATGTATTATATCCAAACTGCCCATTCATGTCGCGAGATCATTTTAGGGCATAATCCAAAAAGTGAGAAAGATCTAAATTTCAAGTGTACCCCACCATAGAAAACAATAGAGATTAAACACTTACCATTAAAACCTCTTTGGGCCACAAAACCTTTTGATCAAGCTAATATTTATGCTTTACCTTATTCCATGTCTTTTTTAACTTATAAAAAAGTTAGATCTCAAATAAACATCTTGGTCAGCCTTGGGAAGGTTTCAACTGTGGCCGTCACCATCTCATTGTTTTCTGTGGTGGGGTCCACTTGAACTTTGGATCTGCCTAATATTTTGGGTCACTCACTAAAATAATCTCTCCAAATGGATGGATGGTGTGGATACAACACGTACATCATGATGGGGCCCATGGAACGTGGTGACGTCCCACGAGACTCGCTACCATCGGTTGAGTAGCCAGCCCGCCCCCCTGCTCTACAGTCCGTATAATTTAAAAAATTAAAAATCCCATCCTCCACAAATTACTAAAATGCCGTCGTATGGAGTATTAAAAGCAGGGACATGTCTAGGTGCATTAAAAGTAGAAACATGTCTAGGTGGCGCCTACAGCGTCGTTTTTGATAAATCTATCCCGGCCATCAGTTTTTTTTTTTTAAATTATGTAACAACACGGACCGACAATGATATTGATCCAAACCTCGAGTGTGTCACACGGTAGGAAAAGGTGAGGATTGAGCTTCTGCCGTTGAAACATTCAAGTGGCCATAAAAGTTTCGGATTATGCTAATGTTTTTATAATTTCAGTTCATCTCCGTAAGAATAACTTCATGAACCATATGGATGCCATATATACATCATGGTGGACCCGGAGGATTTTCAACAACAGGAATTCCCCCACTTACTGTTTCCAGCCGTACAGCCCACATGAGTTTTAGATCTGCCTCATTTTTGGGCTTATATTATAAGATGGTATTGAAAAAAGGATGAACGGAGTAGATTTCTAACAAATATCATGGTGTGCCTCAGCTAGCTTGCCGTTGAAGGAAGTTCAGGGTGATGGAAACGGCTACTTAACCATACTGTAGCGAGTGCGGCTACTGATGCGACGTCACCACGTTCTTTGGACCCCATCATAATGTATGTGTTGTATCCACACCATCCATCCATTTGCAGAGATCATTTTAGAGAGTGATCCAAACAATTAGGCTCATCCAAAGTTTAAGTGGACCCCACCAGGGAAAAAAGTGGGACAGTGATAGCCACGGTTGAAACCTTCTTGGGTCCAACCATGATGTTTATTTGAGATCTAACTTTTTTATAAGTTAAAAAAGACTTGGAATAAGGCAAAGCATAAATATTAGCTTGATCGAAAGCTTCCGTGGCCCAAAGAGGTTTTAATGGTAAGCGTTCAATCCTCATTGTTTTCTGCAATGGGGTGCACTTGAAATTCGGATCTTTCTCGCTCTGTGGATTATGCCCTAAAATGATCTCGCGAAATGGATGACCGGTGTGGATACAATCCATACATGGCGCCCACGGAAAGTAGTGACCTCACTTCACGGCCTGGCTCTTCAGCTTTTATCATCCCTTACAGCGAAGCATTGGACAATGTGCTTTGACGTTTCAACATCTGCAAGTGGTCTATCCACGCTTCAGTGATCAAGATCGTCGATATCATGGTTCTTACTGTCAATGATCAAGACTGTTGATATCATGGTTCTCGGTGTCCTTGACCCATACAGCCAAAATTCTCCAATACCAAAAACTATAATACTTTGATTAGGTGGCCAAAAAATAGATGGTTAAGAAAGAAAAAGTAACAACGTTTCACATTCAACCAAAAACAAAACCCCACCTATTTTAAAACTAGGATCAATGGACAGCTAAAGCTGGGCCCATCTTATAAACGGCTTCGATCACCAAACAGTCGCACCCCACTTGTACAAACTGAGACCCGAACCCACCGTACAAACTTTGTGCCTGTGCATTGTTATGCCTCTTCTATAAATCTCCCAATCTTAATCAAAATCAGAGCAAGAGAAAAACATGGCTCCCAAGACCTCAGAAAAACCCCATGCAGTCTGCCTCCCTTTTCCCGCCCAAGGCCATATCACACCCATGTTGCACCTCTCTAAGCTACTCCATGCAAGAGGCTTCCATATAACCTTCATCAACACCGAGTTCAACCATCGACGTCTCATCAAGTCAGGGGTCATGGATCCAACGGTCACGTTAGATGGGTTCCGATTCGAGACCATTACAGACGGTCTACCAACGTCGGATATTGATGCCACCCAAAACGTTATTGAGCTCTCTGAGGCCACCCAAAAATACTGCCTGGACCCTCTAAGGGAGCTTATGTTGAGACTCAATGGAGACACTGATGGTGGGCCACCCGTAACTTGTTTGGTCGTAGATGCGGCCATGTGTTTCGCTCAACAGATTTCAGATGAGCTTGGTATTCCTGATGTAGTACTTTGGACAATGAGTAACTGCAGCTTATTGGCTTACCTCCATTTCGATGAGCTCATACAACGGGGCTATGTACCCTTGAAAGGTACAATTTTCCATCTGTATTTCTAAATTAGGAATTAGTAGAGAAGGACTTGGTTTGGATACTGCTCCTGCCCGTCCCAGCAATATTCAAACTATTAGTCTCGTCTAGTAGTTGTATTTTTCTATTAGTTCAGATTGAAGTTAGTCATTTAGAGAAACCTTATCCCCCTATTTATCAAACTAGTTGTTTGCTCCTTGTTGTTTGGATCGTCAACAGTCGAATAGGGAGCTTACGAGGCACCCGACAGGTTGAATTATTGATCAATCTATCCATCTACTAGACCCTACGAAGGATTACTTATATTTCCAAAATCAAATCTATCAGATAATCCTATGTCACTTTTCTTTTTGTCATTAACTACTTTTATTTATAGCTGTTTTAATAAACATGATCAATTAATAGGAATGTTTACTAATTAGAAACTATTTGGGTGGAAATGCTTTTCAAGAAAATAACATTTTGACCTTAATTTAGAGTTTACTTTTTGGTGGAAAACATTTCTCAAGAAATTATTTTCATAAAAAAATAGTCTTAAAAAGTTTTCCTAAAAAAGTGTTAAATTATTTTTTTCAAGAAACTGCTTTTTGGTGAATTACCATAGATTGCAACTTTTTTTTACATATCATTTGCATTAGCTGCTCAATACCATTCAACAAGTTACTTTTTCCTGATTTTTACCTTTTAAGCAAGGATTTTATTTTCTTTCCCTTTTGAATTGTAAGTGTTCTCTGATTGGTGTTGTAAGTTACCCAAGATCATTTACAGCCCTTTTCAAATCAACTGAGTTACAAGTGATGAGTTTATTAAAAAATAAAAAAATAATAAAAAAATCTAGGGAATGTAATGAAGAGCCTATGCCAGAGAACAGCGCATATTTGGATGCATGCCCTTATGTTGGAGTAAATAATATCAAACCTAACATACATTACATTTGTGTTGAATAGATTCTAAAGATGACTAGTGATCACATCTCATGAGCTACAGCTTTGAGAGAATTGCATCACAGGGATCACAGAAGGCAACATAAATCTCCATGGGCCCACTATGATGTATATCTGACATCCAATCCCTTCACCTGAGATAGCCCAGCCCATTTTAGAGCTCCAAATTGATGTGGATCCAAAACTCAAGTGGGCTTACACCATAGGCAAACGATGAATTCGCCTTTGAAATCTTGCAATGGGCCAATGTGATGTTTATATGATATCCAGCCCATTCGTAAGGTGAGAACCATGGAGGCCGAAGGTTTTTTATATATAAAAAAAGCCATCTATCTGCTTTATCCAGGACTTGGGTGGCCCAAGGCTCCCTGTGGTGTGGCCCACTTGAGTTTTGGATCGGCCTAATTTTCAGGCTCACTTCCCACACTGAGTTGTATCAGGTGATGGACAGATTGGATTTCACATATAGATCATACAAGGTGGGCTCATGAAGATTTAGGTTCCCCACAACCAGGTTAAGTAATCTTGAGCATAACGCTGATGCCATTATTTAATCATATTGTGTTTGGCTGGTTGATTCGTCAATAGAAATGGAGTCATTCCCACATGCTCACACATGCTTATAGCGATTGATCCCTCGGGGCATGAAAATGAAAACAATAATTTATTCAAGTATTTCCAAATCTGAAATAAACAACATCATTCTTTTTCATTGATCTTCGAGTGAGAATGTCATACGATTTTAAGTTTTCAATTCATTGAGGGGACTTGTTTGTTTTTTATGAAACAGTTTTCCAGATATGTCCAATAAAATACTTATTGGAAAGAGGTCCACTCCTATTGGCATTCTATGGTAATGGATTTGTCCACGTGAAAGCCTTTTTTGCCTTAAATTGGAGAAAAGGAGCCAAGGCCACACATGTACATTTATCTTCAAAATTTACAGTTTTTTTTTTTTTTTTTTTAACACACGCACACACCCCCGTTGGTGGAATTTCACCACCTATGGGTACTCGAACCCTTGACCGGGAGTTGAAACTCCTGAGAGTCTACCACCCGAGCGAGAGTGAGGACCCTTCAAATTTTACGTTTGTTTTAGTACAGGAATGTGCAATCTGATAAGTGAACCAGCCTAGATCTTGCATGGAAATGTATATGTGGTTAGGGTGCATCGGTAGCTATCAAAGCTCTTAACCATGGTTCAATCAAATAGCCGGCAAGTACTTGAACCGACTTGTTCAGTTATGGGTCAAGTTGTGATTGGCTCGAGTCAGAAGCTGACTCAGGTCATTGGACCAGATTGGGTCCAACTGACTCCGAGTCAACTCGAATGAGTCACACCAGACTATCGAGTTTTAAAACCATGCTTTCCGTAAATCTATGGTCATTGGAATCCATAGAATAGCAAACCATTCTCAGCAATGCTTTTTTTTATTATTTTTAAATAACAATAACCATTACATTTCCATAACCCTGTTAGGCAATTAGAAAGTCTTAACACTTCTTTTTTCTTTTTCTTTTTCTTTTTCTGTTTTTAATTACCCATAGATGCCAATTGTTTAACCAACGGATATCTCGACACTCGCATCGACTGGATTCCAGCAATGCCAGGCATCCGTCTGAAGGATTTTCCACCTTTCATCAGAACGGTGGACCCCAACGATTTCATGCTCGGCTTCTGTAAACAGGCGGTTGAGCAATTATTAAAGGCTTCTGCAGTCATTTTCAATACATTTGAAGAATTGGAGCATGAGATAATTGAAGCCACCAAGCATAAATTTAAGCTACAACGACCTTACGCTATAGGTCCTTTATTCGCACTCTGTGATCAGATTCCAAGTACTAAGTTGAGTCCCCTGAAGTCGAATCTATGGAAAGAAGAAATGGAATGTATAGACTGGTTGGACAAGATAGGTGAAGGTAAGGTTCTTTATGTGAATTTCGGTAGCATTATGGTTCTGACACCCGAGCAGTTGAAAGAATTGGCTTGGGGCCTGGCGAATAGTAACCATCCATTCATGTGGGTCATCCGGCCTGATCTTGTATCTGGGGGATCAGCTATTTTGGAGCAAGAGTTCCTGGAAGAAACGAAAGGAAGGGGTTTGCTAGCGAGTTGGTGTCCACAGAAGCAAGTGCTGGATCATCCATCGGTGGGAGGGTTTCTAACACACAATGGATGGAATTCTACGTTGGAGAGTATTCATAGCGGTGTTCCGATGCTGTCCTGGCCTTTCTTTGCGGATCAACAGACGAATAGCCGATTTGTGTGCACTGTTTGGGGGAATGGAATGGAGATTGATAATGAAGTGGTCAAGAGAGAAAAAGTGGAGCGTGCTATTAAGGAATTGATGGAAGGAGAGAAAGGAAAGGAAATGAGGCAGAATACAATGAAATGGAAGGAGAAAGCTAGGAAAGCTACTGAAGTTGGAGGGCCTTCTTTCATTAGCTTTGATAGATTGGTGAATGATATGTTAGTTATGAAACGTTAGGTATTTGCTTCTTCTGTTTTTTTCTCTCTCTGTTTTTTTTTTTTTTTTTTTTTTAATGGCCTGTTTAACATGTGTAGCCCATCGTTTAGAACTACGACCTATATTGAATAAAGCCATGGGCTCAGAAACCTTGCTTGGGCCACCTTTTCCTTGTGATTGTTATAAGAGCTTTGCTGTTCGCTCTAGATCAGATTGGGGTCGGGGAGGCTGCCTTGCCATATGATGTATATGTGTTCCCCACCTGATGAACGGCTAAGCCTAGTTTTTAGCATGTGGAAGTTAATGGTAGAGCCCACCTGGTGGACGGCCCTGATTTTGCATGTGTACCACATTGTGCATCCGCAAGTAGCATTTCTTCCCCAAATGTTGTGTACCACACTGCCCGCTAGCGTTCGAGTTGAATTTCAGGCACGTGCTGAACAATCATATGGTGGGCATGCGACTGAATTTCAGACCTTGATGATGGGCCTGACAATGTGTCAGGTCCAAAAGTAGTCTGAGCTTATATGGGCGTGGAACAAATCTGACCAGGGAATTACATCGCATCATCAATGTGGGTCCATGCTACTATACAGGATACGAACCCACCTGCCAATGATGATCGATAAAGCCCTATGTTGGGGAAAAATGTGTCGGGCTCGAATAAAGTCTCGAGATTCGTGAAAGAGTAGGTCGGCTTTACCGACACTGCCTGAAGAAATCGAGACAACACCGACAGGACAGAAGGTGGGCCGTTAGGTGTAAGCAAAGACGAGTAAAGTCGCTCTGTCAGAGTGATAACATCGCCTGCATCACCCCACTGAAGGCCGGGCGTGTGAAAGTCATTCAACCGATAGAGTAAAGATCCCCTCAGGGAGTTAATTCTGTCGGACACGGCTCAGAACCCGTCCTCCTGCATCGGCCGAGACTCCCCCGGTGTCGGTCATGACCTGACCGAGACTCCCCCGGAGTCGGTCGAGATCCAACCGAGACAGGTAGTGGCGGAACGAGGACAGATGCTGATCTACGAAAATCCAGGGATATTGATAGCGGATCCCGAGATTCTCGGGATCCTGAGCGATCGCAGGAGAAGAATCCTCCGAAGATAAGGATTGACAGATTGTATAAATCTCTAAGCTTGGAACAGTAAAAGGTACGCAAATACTAACTGAGAGAAGCTCTGAGCTATAGACGAGATTACTGACTTAACCATCGGAGGTTCCCCGGCTCTAGCCAGGGTTCCCTTGACATTGTTTCTGTGCAGGTGAAGGAGGGTCCGTCGCCAAGGGAAATCGTCCCATAAAAACACTGCAACAGTTTGGCGCCGTCTGTGGGAATCGGACAAAAAGCCGCTTTCTCCAACCATTTAAATGGCAAGAACAAGAAGGACGGACCCAGATGAAGTAAGGGAGGCCGCCGCTAGCGTCGCATAGGGAACTCCCCCGGCAGCACCACCTACGACTACAAGCCAGCCTAACCAAGGGAACGCATACCTGGATCGTGAGGTTCAGGAAATGCGTTCCGAGATGGCCGCCATGAAACACATGCTGGAACAACTGTGCAACCAGCAGATGCAGCGCTAAGAGTCGACGCCAGCTCATCCACCAGCATCTGTAGCGCAGCCACCCGCGCCATTGTCTCCTAGAAGATCGAGTCAGCCCCGAGAACCAAGTCACCCGGCACCTGCTCGTTCGGCAACAGCCGTTCTGCCTCCCTCTGACCTGAGGCATAGAATAGATCAGAGGAGGCGCAGTCGGCTACCTGCAAACGCTGAAGAAACGGCAGAGAGCGCCGAACCCTGGAAGGCTGACATGCAAGACTTAAAAAACGAAGTCCGAGAGAAGATGGCAAAGGAAATGACAGATATAAAGTACGGTCGGAACTCAGATCCGACCAAACACGAAGAAAAAGCCTCTCCGTTCGTGGACGAGGTAATGCGGGCCCCGGTTGCCGGAAAGGTTCCGCTTACCCCAGATTACTCCATTTTCTGGAAAGACCGATCCGACAGAGCATCTTGAATGCTTCAGGACTTACATGGAATTGCACGACGCTTCGGATGCTGTTATGTGCCGAGCGTTTTCTCTGACCTTGACGGACGTTGCCCGACTTTGGTTTAAGCAACTGAAACCCGGGTCAATAAAGTCGTTCGCCGAACTCAGCGACGCCTTCCTCAGCAATTTCATTGGCGGAAAGAAGAAACTGAAGCCTCCCGCGCATCTGAACAACATAGTTCAGAGGGAAGGAGAATTACTCAAAGACTACATTAAACGCTTCAATTTCGAGTCTCTCCAGGTTCGAAAACATTCTGAGGAAACAGCACTCAACGCTCTCATGCAGGGAGTTAGAGACAAGCCTTTTTTGGCGTCACTGGATAAAAACCCGCCTGATACTTTGGGCGAGTTTATGGTTCGATCAGACAAATACGCCGATGCGGAGGAGACGCGACTCCTAAGAGAGAAAAACCAGAATAAGAAACCATCGGCAAAAGAGTCGGCCAAAAAGGAAGCCGACTCGGCCGGAGGGAAAAAGCGAAAAGACGACCGGGGCCGAGACGACAGCAGGTCAGGGAAGCGACCCGACAGGAAATTCTCTACATATACCCCCCTGAACAAATCTCCTGAACAAGTACTGATGGAGATCAAAACCGAGGGCTTCGTCAACTGGCCTCGAAAAATGCGAGGGAATCCTGGTCGTCGGAACAAGGACAAGTATTGCCACTACCATCGCGATCACGGTCACAACACGAGTGACTGCTATCATCTGAAGGACGAGATTGAGCGGCTGATTAAAGAAGGACGGCTAAGAGAACATACGGCTGGGACCGACGCCGTCGAGGGACCGAGTGTAGAGCGGCCCCAGGAAGAAATTCGAACGATCGTCGGGGGTCATCGAGGCGGCGGGGACTCGAATAACGCCCGAAAAAATCACGCCAGAAACCTCGACCGCCCCGAGTCCGAGGTTCTCTTGCTATCCCGGCCTCCCAAAGAGAAAAAACGAGAGAAGTATTGCATCTCGTTCACTGAAGAAGATGCTCGAAGCATTCATCATCCTCACGATGATGCGCTCGTAGTCACCCTCACCATCGCGAACAGAAAGGTGTTCCGGATACTGGTGGATACAGGGTCATCAGCGGACGTCCTATTCACTACAGCATTCGATAAAATGGACATAGGTCGGTCGGTACTACGGCCTGTCCGGACGCCGCTCATCGGTTTCTCGGGCGGACAGGTACTCCCAGAAGGAATCGTCTCGCTGCCGCTCACCGCGGGAACTGCGCCCCATCAAAGGACCGGGATGGTCGACTTCCTGGTCGTGGACCAACCTTCAGTGTACAACGCCATCCTCGGCCGACCGTCTCTCAGCCTCCTTCAGGCCATAGTGTCTACCTACCACCTCTCCATGAAATTCCCGACTGAGTCGGGAGTAGGGGTAGTGAAAGGAGACCAGCAAGAGTCTAGGAAGTGCTACGCCACCGCAGTAAAAGCCCCGGCAGAAATTTCGATGATCGAATCACTGGACCCCCATATTGGGTTGCACGAGCGGGGAGAACCGATGGAAGAACTCATCTCGGTGCCGTTAACCGAGACGGACGTTTCAAAAGTAGTCCGAATCGGCTCATCCTTAAACCTGCCTCTTAGAGAACGAATAATCACTTTGCTTCGGAGGTATGCCGATGTCTTCGCTTGGAGTCATGAAGACATGTCTGGGATCGATTCCTCAGTCATGACGCACCGACTCAACATCGACCCGACCTACAGGCCCATCCGGCAGAAACGTCGACCTCTCGGCCCGGAGAGGTACACTATCATAGGAGAGGAGGTCGGCAAGCTTCTTAAAGCCAAGTTTATCGAAGAGGTATACTATCCGGAATGGGTAGCTAATGTCGTACTAGTGAAGAAAGTCAATGGGAAGTGGCGAGTCTGTATAGACTATACGGACCTAAACAAAGCCTGCCCCAAGGATAACTTCCCTCTTCCTCGTATCGATCAGTTGGTTGATAGTACGGCGGGTCATGAATTGCTCAGCTTTATGGACGCCTATTCAGGCTATAATCAAATTGTAATGCATGAAAATGATAAATCAAAAACCGCCTTTGTCACCGACAAAGGCCTTTATTGTTACCGAGTGATGCCGTTTGGGTTAAAGAATGCCGGAGCGACTTATCAGCGGTTGGTGAATAAAATGTTCTCCCGGCAAATTGGCCGAACGATGGAAGTTTATATTGATAATATGCTCGTCAAAAGTAAACAGGCATCCGACCATGAGAAGGACTTGGAAGAAATGTTTTTAATTCTGCGTAAGTATAAGATGAAGCTGAACCCTAGCAAGTGCGCGTTTGGCGTGAGCTCGGGAAAGTTCCTCGGTTTCCTCGTTAGTCAGCGAGGAATCGAAGCAAACCCAGAGAAGATCAAAGCCTTACTCGAAATGGAGTCTCCCAAAACTATCAAAGATGTTCAACGGTTAACAGGAAGAGTGGCCGCGCTCAATCGCTTCCTTTCCCGAGCCACAGACAAGTGTCTCCCGTTCTTCAAGCAATTGAAGGGACGACAGACTATGATGTGGACGGAGGAATGTGAGAGAGCGTTTCAAAAATTGAAGGTTTACCTCGGATCTCCACCGCTGTTATCTAAGCCCGAGCCTGGTGAAGTGTTATTGTTGTATTTGGCCGTGTCTGAAGCCGCAGTAAGCTCAGCGTTAATACGCGAGAGTCAAGGGAAGCAGCTGCCAGTCTACTACGTTAGCAAAGCCTTGCTGCCCGCCGAGACAAGGTATCCTCAGCTTGAGAAAGTAACCTTCACCCTAGTAGTTTCATCACGACGCCTTCGGCCATATTTTTAGGCCCACACCATCGCCGTTGTGACCGACCTACCACTCCGCCAGATTTTTCAAAAGCCGGAAGCCTCTGGCCGACTTACAAAGTGGGCAGTCAAATTAAGTGAATTTGACATACATTACCGGCGCAGGGCTGCTTTAAAAGGACAGGCCGTCGCCGATTTCCTTGTCGAAGTGGTTCCTAATCCCGATAGTCTGCCCGAACCAGAGGGAGTTAATGTACCCGAGGGTTCCTCCTCTCTCGGGCCTACACCCTGGAAGCTATTTGTCGACGGCTCATCCAACTCGAAGGCAAGCGGGGCAGGGGTAGTATTAGAAACTCCCGATCAAACTTGTATGCAGTATGCCTTGCGACTCGACTTTCAAGCGTCCAACAATACAGCAGAATACGAAGCTTTATTACTAGGCCTCAGACTCGCAGCGAGTCTGGGCGCGACCCATTTGAACGTTTTCAGCGACTCACAATTGGTTGTTAACCAAGTTTCCGGCGTCTATCAGACTCGGAAAGAACAGTTAAAGGCGTACATGGAGAAGGCTAAAGAATTGATCAGCGGATTCCAGAAGTGTGAAATAATTCGAATACCCAGAACCAACAACGCCAAAGCTGACCTACTAGCAAAGCTTGCCTCAGCAGATGAGAAAGACATACCTCGGTCAGTTCCAATTGAACATGTCCTTGAACCAAGCGTAAACGAGCCGACGGTCTCGGTCCTGTTTCCAATCGATCCGGCGGCCGCTTGGTTCGACCCACTCGTCCTCTACCTTAACAACGGTGAACTTCCAGAAGATCGCGTCGAGGCACGGCGATTAAAAACTCGAGCCTCGCGCTACACTATCCTGAATGAGATTCTGTACAAAAAAGGCTTTCATACTCCTCTACTAAGGTGCGTCGACTCCCAAGAAGCCGACTATGTCTTACGAGAGATACACGACGGAATATGTGGAAACCATTCGGGAGGACGCTCGCTCGCCAACAAAGTGTTGCGGCAGGGATATTACTGGCCGACTATACAGCATGACTCCAAACGATTCATCCAAAGGTGTGACAAGTGTCAGTTGTTCGCAGTGATCCCGAGACAACCCCCCGAGGAGCTGACTCCAATGTCGGGACCCTGGCCTTTCGCGCAGTGGGAAATAGACATAATCGGGCCCTTTCCATTGGGGAAGGGCCAGACTAAATTTGCCGTGGTGGCGGTGGACTACTTCACGAAGTGGGCCGAAGCAGAACCGTTGGCGAAAATTACCGAGTAAAGGGTCACGAGTTTCGTATGGAAAAATATCATATGTCGGTTCGGAATACCCCAAACGATAGTAACAGACAATGGCAGGAAGTTCGATAGCAGACAATTCCGGGAGATGTGCGGCAACCTCGGGATTCGTAATGTATACGCCTCGCCTCATCACCCTCAGACGAATGGACAGGTCGAGGCGATCAACAAAATCATAAAGCAGCATCTCCGGACAAGACTTGACGAGGCAAAGGGAGCATGGGCCGAAGAACTTCCGAATATACTGTGGGCTTATCGGACCACGGCACGAACCGCGACGGGAGAAACCCCCTTCTCTCTATGTTATGGTGCGGAAGCGGTCGCACCGGTCGAGATCGGTATCGGTTCAGCCCGAGTCAACTTGTATGATGAACGAGAGAACGGTGAACTCCTCTCCACTTGATTCGTTAGAAGAAAGAAGAGAAAGTGCTCGACTGAAAGTGATGGCTCGACAGAGACAGGTGTCTCGGTTTTACAATCGTCGAGTCAAAGTCCGACGATTCCGAACCGGGGACATGGTCCTCCGAAGGACCTTCCCAAACACTAAGGAAATTGGGTCGGGTACATTAGGGCCGAACTGGGAAGGCCCCTATGTCGTCTCAGGTATCATCCGACCTAGAACCTACCAGCTGGAAGACCTGAACGGACAGCTGTTGCCTCATCCTTGGAACGCCGAGAATCTTAAAGTTTATTACCCGTAAGATACAACCATTCTTACTGTAATTGAAGTCGACTCAATAAAAGCTCTATTTCATGTAAGTACCCAATGTCGGGCCAGTTACAGAAAGTCAGTTACAAAAATTATTTTTATTACAAAAAGAAAAATACAATCCTAGGAGGCGCCCGAGGGACCGGCCTCGTCGGCAACAACAACGGCAGCATCTCCTTCAGCGGCGTCACCCTCGGCAGCCTCGGCGGACGGACTGTCGACCTCGAAAGCGGAGAGATCGAGTTCAAGGAAGGCCGCCCTCATCTCCAGAACGCAGGCCTTGTAGCCGCCTTGGTAAAGGTGGTCCCTCTCTTCCTCAAATTCGGTAGACTTGAGGAAGGCCTCTACCGCTCGGTCTCGCTCCTCCTTGGCTCGACGCGTCTCTCCCTGGGCTTCCTGAACAAGCTCGGCAGCCTCGGCCTTCGCGCGAGCGAGGGCGCCCTCGCACTCGCCGTGAACCTGGAGAAGAAACCGCTCCCTCTCCTCGGCCTCTTGAAGGAGCAAAGTAAGGCGGGCATTGTCGGCCTTCGTGCCTTCGAGAGCCGCACGGGCGTCAGCGGCCATCTTCCGGGTGATAGAAAGATCACCGGTCATGATGCCGATTCGGCCCTCGGCGATCTCCCTACGGCCCTCGGCCTCGGCAGCGATCTTCTTCGCAGTCTCTGCCTCGGACGCGAGTTTCTGGGAGGCGACCAGCTCCGAGCTTGCCTTAACGAGGCAAGGAGCCAGCTGCAATACAGAGACGGTGAGTTGTCTTGGAAAACCTAGACAAAAAGCGACACAAGAATGAAGAAAATTCTACCTCAAAAAGCAGCCTCGCTGCATGCCCGAGGGTCTGGGCCGTCGGAGCATTGTAGTAGTTGGCAAAGTCTCTCTCGCTCCCGTGGGCAAGCGCCCAAGGCACCATCCCCGCAATAATCTTCGAGAAGGGGGACTCCGCCTGAGTCATCTCCCTTCTCGGGGACTCTTCACGCAGGGCCTCCCTCGGCCCCGAGACCTCCACAGCGGCGGGCCCCGACTCAGGTGTCGCTTGAGTCATTGGATGGATTGGCCCCGCTTCCTCGGCCCTCTCATCAGGGTCGGAGAGGACGAACACCTGGGGAACGGCGGGCGCGGCAGCAGGTGGAGCGACCGTTTCCTTCCCCTTGCCCGTGATCTTCTGCTGCTTTGAAGGTCGGGACCCAGATAGCAGAGTCGATCTTGGGGGAGCCTTCACCTTGGAAACAAGCTTCAAGGCGGGTCGGGGCTCGGCCATGCTCTCTGGGGCAGGTCTCAAAATTGGGCGAGCTTCGGGGAGGTCTGCAACAACGAGTGTAAAGGTTAAGAGAGCAAACCAAAAACCAAGGAGACAAACATAAGGAAGAGCGAAATACCTGAAACGAACTAGTCAAGGCCGGCGAGGTGAAGACGCTCGGGTTGCAGGAGCAACTTCCAAGATCGCTCCGCCGCGCTCAGCTTCCTCAACTCTCTTATCCGAGTCAAAGCCCCGGACTCGAGCTTCCCCCTACTCTTCGAGATATCTGCGAGACACGGTAGAGTCCAGATCAGTGGAAGAGAATATATAAAAGGAGAATAAGAAAAGGGAAGATCAGTGGGTCGAGGCGCCGAGTCACCTGCTCTATGGAATGTGCGGGATACTTGAGGCTCGTACGGCCACGAGTCGGCCGACTCCCACCGACCGCACGCCCAAAATCACCTCTCCTTTCAGAACTTGTTCGAAGTAGGTGGGTCGGTTATTAGAGATCCCCCCTTGCCTCTCCACGCACTTAGAAAGTAGAGGCCAGGGAAGTTGGGGTTTGGTCGGACTTGATACAGGTAGAGGAACTCGTCGACCGTAAGAGAAGGTTGCTCTAGCTCGGACCAAAGCACGGCACACCCGAACAAGTTCCTCCACGCGTTTGGGACGATTTGGCCGGGGGCTATTTTGACTCGAGAAAGGAAGTCACGGGCAATGGGCTGGAGTGGCAGGCGCAGGCCGCACTGCATCGAGACTTGGAAAATTGCTACCATCCCTGCGGGGGGATGGTCGGGCAAATCACCCGGACGAGGGAGATGAAGGATGACCGAATCAGGTACATGGTAACCAGCCCTGATTCGGTTTAAATCGGATTCGGTGAGAGTAGAAGCTACGAGACCGCTGGGCTCGTCTCCTTCTCCTTTCGAAGACGATCCAGAAGCCTCCGCAGTTCGCGTCACAGGGTATGGAACGGCCATTCCCTCACCTGTGACTAAATCGTCCTCTCCCTCTCCCTCCTCGTCCTCCATCTGGTCCGCCCACGGGTTAGGTCTCCCTGGACGAGTCACCAGAGATGTCTCATCGCTTGATGGACCTGTCTGGGCGGGATGCTCAGCCGAAGGGCTGCCGGATTCTCTGACAAGCCGAAATGCGGCGTCAGCTCCGACGGCGAACTCCGTCAACAGGGATGGTGGGTCTGTAACGTCCCAGAGGTGTTGGGACACGCCCTCATCTACTGACATTTCCTCCCGAGGGCTTTGAGAGCCGTGTGCGGCCATTAAAGCTAATTAAAGGAGAAGGGAAAGACTCACCAAAGGGATCGACGGTGATTGCAAGGAATGGTTGACGAGGAAAGAAGCGACAGCGGAGGAGAGGAAGAAGAGAGCGAAAATGCGCTCGGAATCGGACACGGACGGGAGGAAGGAGGACGAAAACAAAGTTCGAACCGTCCTCTCGCCCGGGCTTTTTATAGCCTTGCCACGTAGACGGGTCATTATGGCGGAAGCGAAGCGACGTTTGCCTCGGCTCCCCCGTCGGACGCGTGGCGACTGTTGATTGACTGCGCTGAAATCGTGGCCACGGATCCGCCACTTATACGCGGACGGAGCGAGTTGACGGCTGGCCGCACGTGCGACCTTGGAAGGCGCAACGACGCACGCTAAGAACGACTCAAAGAACATTAAATGCCTCATGATTGTCTCGGATGCTAACGCCAACCGACCGATAAAATCGTGCTCCTTGTTGCCATAGACGGCACCAGGAGCAGGGGGGCTCACTGTTGGGGAAAAATGTGTCGGGCTCGGGTAAAGTCCCGAGATTCGTGAAAGAGTAGGTCGGCTTTACCGACACTGCCTGAAGAAATCGAGACAACACCGACAGGACAGAAGGCGGGCCGTTAGGTGTAAGCAAAGACGAGTAAAGTCGCTCTGTCAGAGTGATAACCTCGCCTGCATCACCCCACTGAAGGCCGGACGTGTGAAAGTCATTCAACCGATAGAGTAAAGATCCCCTCAGGGAGTTAATTCTGTCGGACACGGCTCAGAACCCGTCCTCCTGCATCGGCCAAGACTCCCCCGGTGTCGGTCATGACCTGGCCGAGACTCCCCCGGAGTCGGTCGAGATCCAACCGAGACAGGTAGTGGCGGAACGAGGACAGATGCTGATCTACGGAAATCCAGGGATATTGATAGCGGATCCCGAGATTCTCGGGATCCTGAGCGATCGCAGGAGAAGAATCCTCCGAAGATAAGGATTGACAGATTGTATAAATCTCTAAGCTTGGAACAGTAAAAGGTACGCAAATACTAACTGAGAGAAGCTCTGAGCTATAGATGAGATTACTGACTTAACCATCGGAGGTTCCCCGGCTCTAGCCAAGGTTCCCTTGACATTGTTTCTGTGCAGGTGAAGGAGGGTCCGTCGCCAAGGGAAACCGTCCCATAAAAACACTGCAACACGCTACTTATAAAGGACCAAAAATCCTCAATAGCACATGTAAGTACGATCAAGCCAAAACCCCAGCTCTTTGGAGCCCACCATTTTGTGTGGCTGTCATCCAATCCGTCCATCAGATGGATCACTCTATATTACGCCATGCAACCAAAAATTCCGACGAATCCACTATACAGGTGGGCCACACCACAGCGAACAATGGGGTAGGGTACGCCAACCTTCAAATTTTGTCCCATCCCAAATAGAATCCTTCCCACCTATGAATAGGTTTTGACGGCGACCTTCAAACGGATGGCTAAAACTTAAGCAAAGCAACAAATTGGATGGCTAAGATTGACTGGGGAGGCTTTCATCGATTAAAATAAATGATTATTTGCAAACTCTAATGAGCTGGGCCGGGCTGACAGGCTTTCAAACTGTAGTATAAGCACAGCCCAATTTAGAAATTGGCTTTAATTATGAGCCAAGCCACACCAGCCCAAGTTCGGCTCGAGGCAGGCCAGGCCTAAAGCCTGCTGGCCAACCTGGTCCATTATGAGCCCGAGCCACACTCGCCTGGGTATGCCCTTCTCTCTCTCTCTCTCTCTCTCTCTCTCTCTCTCTCTCTCTCTCTCTCTCTCTCTCTCTCTCTCTCTCTCTCTCTCTCTCTCTCTCTCTCCTGATGTGATATATATACGGAGCACAAGTAGAGAGAGGAATTTCATTCATCGTCTTCTTAGGTATTCCCTAAGGTGGGATGTTCTTGTACAAAAGAAGAGTGAGCAAGTAAGAGAGAAGTCTTGTGCTTCTTATTTTTATTGTTTTAGTGAAGAAGATTAATGCTCTTTGCTACTACCTCGTGGATATAGGCATATTACTAAACTATGTAAATTCCTCTACCTCTGGTCTTTTCCTTTTTTGATTTTTATTTTTTTTCCTTTTTCATTTGTGACTTTTCTTTGCCTGGCATTTTTCTGCAACACTATAATGCCAATTCCATGAAGAGAAAAAGGTCTGAAAACCATATCAAAGCTATCCACCATAGGTGATGTAGATCATCAAAGAAGCTGAGTAGCGCTATGGGAGTTGGGTATTCCTCTTCCCCACACAACTACGATGGGAAAACTGCTCCTTTCATACAAGAAGACTTGGGAACCAAGTGACTCTTTTATAAGGTGTTAGTCTGCAGCTGAGTCCTACCCATCGAAAGACGCCGCCAACTTTGTTACATCCATACATCTCACCCACATGAGAGAGAACCTTAACTATTTTTCTCTTTTAGCTTAAGAGGTTCTAGTGCTCATGTGCCTAAATAGATAATGTATATACCACACTTTTGTGGGTCCCACTTAATGCCTAATTGAAAGACGAGCAGACGAGAAAGACGAACGACGAGACTATTAAAAACCAGAAGCCTATTAAAAAGATGATAGACGAGGAGACGAGAAAGACGAACGAGACTGCGTACACAGAGAGAAAGACTAACTGAGGAGTTCAAAAGCCTAGAACTTCATATGAGACTGGTGCGCACACGGACCATACTCGAGCTTCAGATAAATGTCCCCATAAGCAAGGAGTACACACGCGTGTTCCGACGAGAACACTGAAATGTTTCTCGAGTTGGCTCGAGTGGTTAGTTTAGTAGAGAAGAGAATAGGTTCATGCACAGATTTACGTTTAATAATCCTTGGTTCACTTGACCACTTATATCTCTGTTACTACTTCGTTAATGAACGGGGTAAACTTATTTTTGTTCTTCTGCATTTCTAGAAGAACGGCCTGAAGGGTCTCCATATCAGTTTCTTCGGAGACCTCCGGATCGTATTAATTAGCCATGTCTAAGTGATCCAGACCATGAGTTTGTATTTCCCCATCGGGGATAACCATGCCCCATGTTCTCAAGACTGGAAGATACTATAATAATATGTTGGCACTTTGAAGTTACAGGCCATAAATTGAAAGGATAGGATTGTCCTTTTCAGGATAACAACCCATTCAATGTGGGCCCAAACTACCAATGATTTGGATTAATGAACCAAGGATCTAGCTAGCTTGTACAGATTGAAAATAAAGACTAATCCAAAGATCTAAATACCTAATCAAAACTTGAGTGGGCTACTCCTGGGCCAAGCTCAAGTTCACTTGGTTGACTTTTAGAGTAGTCCATGGGTTGGTCAGGTCCCCAAGCGGGTTGATACTGTCCAGGTCATTCCTTCAAATATCCCTTCTTTGATGATCCTAGCCATCTGCAAGGGTAAAAATGGGATGGTTAAACCCGGGGCTGCCTAATTCAGCTTTTATTGTGCCTCGTAATTGCAAACATGCAATTATTCTTTACTCTCTCTCTTCATAAGGCAGGGCTAGAGGGATCAATAGGTGGGCCCTTATTGTTGTGCATGCCCAAGCATCATGATGACTTTCAGACCAGGCTCCGAACTGGTTCGAATGTGATTTTTTTCAGCTTACCCTTGATGCATTGCAACTCTTGGTATTCTTTATGCTCGAGTGGGACTATGATTGTGGTCCGATCAATAAGGGAAAATTCTTGCCCCTTGAATCTACATCGGATAGCTTAGCTAGGTTTGGTCTACTCATTTGGTCTTCTAAGGTGGGGCCCAGCCTGCCAATTAGATAAACGATTCCTTCTTTAATGAATCTTATTGGTACATGATGAAGGGATCATCCACCTCTTGACGACTTCATCCTCTTACAGTACTTATGCACCTTGATTTCTCACACAGTAAAGGTTGATATCAGTGCCATCATGTCTGTGTTCTCTTGATATTCAAGCTGATAATAAAAAGTTTTGACCCTCAATTAGAGGAAAGACCTAGTTTGATACGGGACACATAAAAGTAATATAATTTACCGTCTTAAACTCGAGACCATTGTATGGGATATCCTCATCGAAGTATTGCATGTCTATGATTGAGATATCTAACTAACTCTTGGTTATTTTTTGAAATCTGCATCAAAGTTGCAAGCAACATGTATCTGAAGATATATTTGACTCCTTTGATGAAGGGTTGAAGAGACAATCTTGATGGCATAGAAACAAGATTGGCTAAGAAGAAAATGAAACAAGGCTGTGATGTATAAGACGTGAAAAATGATGTCTAACTATCCATCAACTAATCCTCTTTACCATGCATCATGTGTGTATGACGTACATCTTTGCAGACGGCACCTTATACAGTTTTTTCGAACAAAGGGGGGTAATCACGTGCAGTGCAAGGGAAGAAACCACTCGTGTATAACATTAGATGTTGCTATACATATATTTTATATTTTAAGTTGACCATGACCCTAAACGGACTGTAATTTTAAGCTCAAACCCACTAGAACTCATGTTCGGCCCAAGTTGGACTGGCCTATTGCCACCCTTGCCTTCTAGGGTCATGGTCAACTTAATAATAGACTTGATGACTGACCTTTAAAGTAGCCTGGGCTTATCTGGGCCTACAACAAATCCAACCATGGCCTTACATCCTATCGCGTCTGGTCCATGCTACTACACGAGAAACGGACGTACCTCCCCATGGCTATTCATAATGCCCAGATTATTAAGGACCAAAAATCCTCTATAGCACCGGTCTTACTATCACACCAACCTAACAACACCCCATCTTTCAATTACATTGAATATCACTTCAATTGCGGTAAAGGTATCTCTCATTTGTAGTCGAATTTTCTCAAAAATCATCCAAAGTCTTTGTTTTATTCAAGTCGAACTGAACCCTCTTTCAGCCGCACCAAAATGTTGAACCAAATTAAGTTCAGTTGCAGCCAAGTTTGTTGCTAGACTGTTTTTGGCACATTCAATCAAACTGAATCAATCTCAAGTGGAGTTGAACAATTTATCATTTCTATTATTGGACTCTGTGATTTTTTAGTTTTTTCTCTCTCTAATTGGCACTTGGTTTTTAGAATCTTTAACACTTAAATTTTTAAATATTAACTTCCAAATCTCTCATTCTTCACTCGGTCAATCTTCAAGCATTAAATCATCACTTTAATCATCATTTTTATCCTAACTGTCTAAATTACTTCTCAATGTTCTCATAGAGAAAAAAAAAATGTAATTACACCAATTTAACACACCTATGCATATAAAACCAATGCACAATAATATAAAATAAAAATAAAAAATAAAAATAAAAAAAATATGCAATATTTCATACTTAACACGATGTAGCATTGAAACTAATCTTCGTAACGAGACCGAACTAATCTTCGTAACGAGACCGTCATCATATGAAGGATGATGACCATCTTAATGGACGATGATGATCACCTTGCGTAAGATGATAGTAGCATGACAACATGCTGATTTAGCATAGCGAAGCAGCAGAGTAACAACATAACAACATGGTAGCATAGTATTGTAGTCATGTGGAATTTAGCATAGCGACATAGCAACATACACATGAAGCAGCAGCATAGACGCATGCATTGAAAACATAGTCACGTAAAATTAGGCATAACAACATAGCAATGCAACCTTGTAGCAATGTAACAGCATAGCCATGTAGAATTTGAAATAGTGGTGTAATAGCATTGTAGCGTAGCTACCTAGCAAGCTTGTGAATAAGCATATTCTGTTCGGATCGTGAATTATGCTGTGAGTTTTGAGAACCCCATTCTTAGTTTTTATTTATAAATGATATGAGATGGTCTTAAAATTGTTCCCCCAATCCATTAGTTATTGGATGGTCATATAACCGCTCTACCACTCTATTAGTTATTGGATGGTCATAGAATTACTCTACCACTCTCTTATTCATGGGCGATTATGAAGAAGTTAGGCCACTAAGTGGCGATGGTCCCTCATATCTCGTCACGTGTTCATGGAGGCCCTCATATCACACCATGTGTCTGTGGTAATTATTGTCGGTTAGTTTCAGCCATGTAACATGAGGCCCATGACCACGGCCTATCAGCCATCACTGTTCATTATTGTCTTAAATCAACCATTATGGGTATTATTAGCTATTGTTGGCCAAAAATCATTTGTTTTGCCCAATAGTTTGCCATCAACCGTTTCAACCATAGATTTCGTCATTTTAATGACTATAAATATTTTAATTAAGATATTGCTAACATGTGGTGTCTTTTGAACCGTTTGATCTAATGAAGTCAAATTATGTGTCAACAATGCCAAACCCAATTAGACGGGCCACAACAATGGAAATATCTAAACTTGTGCAAGTCCATGTACAATGGCTTGCCTGAGTTTTTGGAGACTGATTTTTTTTTGTTTTCCCTTCCTCTTTTTTGGAAGCGACACCTGATGAACAGACTTGATAAACCCAAGCCTACGAACCAGGAGGGCCTTATAACATGGTAGAACCCAAAGATCACGCAAAACAGGTGTTGTATACTCCCATCCAAAACAACCTGCTTTTACAACTAGACATGGCAGACAAGGTGATCGTTCATCTGAGTGGATCTAGTGACAATGGATTAAAAACACGTTTTCAAGCTTTAAGTGTATTAGGCTGGTTGGTTAATTAATCAATTTTAGAAAAATAATTTTCCAAGCCACACCTCCATTTAGAGAGTCGCTCTGAGGATCACTCAGGCTAGGTAGGGACTATTGGATTAATTTCACAAACTGAGAGACACGTAGGTGGATCTTTCATGTGATCCACCCCATCCATTAGGTATGCTACATTATGATAACCATTGAACCCAAAAATCATGATCATTCAAAGCACCATTAGGCCACACCATAGGAAACAGTTGAGATGCAATGCTTACAATAGTTTCGTCTAGGGCCCACTTTGGTGTTAACATGCCATCCAATCCATTCATATGATGTGAATTGTCAAATTAAAGAATTACCCCTAAAAACACACTATTCCATCACTTAAGTGGACCATATCACATGAATTTAGAAGTTTTTGTTTTTATAATTTTATACCACGGTCCATCCGAGTTTTGAATCAACTTGAATTTTGGTATCAAAGACCAAAAAAGACATGGTCTACCTGATGGACCTTTGTGGATTCCATATACCTTAAATTTTTTACAATGCACTAGTCAAAGCAACCCAAGCACCCAACTCCACAGTATTCAAGAGCTTTCCTCAACCGTGTATGAAAGATGACTTTCATGTGGCGCGTATCCCTGAAGGATAGCCAGCTGTGTTTGTATCGGGCTAAAAAGTCAGGCTGATTCAACGCTTAAGTAGGCTACAGCATGGAAAAGAGTTGACGTAGGAACTCCCCCATTAAAATGGTTTATAGTGTGTGCGGTCCCCCATGATTTTAATATTCCATCCAATCCACTCATCTGATGTGCTACACCAGGATCAGTGGATTCTAAAAAAATATATATATGGACATTCCAAGAGTCATGTGGACCAAACCATGTGAATTTAAAAGTTTTAAACATGATTTTACATTTTGCCATATGATGTGGCCCAGCTAATATTTTATTAGACTGATAGTTAGGACCCATGGCGAAAATGTGATGCTGTGCCTGATGGACGGGTGGATCTAATGACTCATGCGATCAACCAATGCAGATTGATTGCGTGGTGACTTATGCCACCATGGACGACCTAGATGACTCAGTGTGGCAGGATTTATTGTGCCATGTGGAGATAGGACCCATCTCCTGCTGCTAGACTGACTTACCTGAGTGCTATGCAGAACAAAAATTCATGGGATCTGTTAGGGTACGACAAAAATGTAAGCGGAACTTCCTGATTTTTTCTCCTCCGGGGCCCCACATAATTTCTCAGCACGGCAACTTCCTGTGGCCAGGAGTCACTGGCAAGTCGCATCCGTGCCAGTAGGATACATGTGCAAGCAAGCTGTCCACGTGAGAGAGAGATAATATGCCGAGGATACATGCATGTGCAAGCAAGCTGTCCACGTGAGAGAGATAGTATTTTCTTTTTTTTATTATTATTTACACATGCACACACACCCCACACACTGACACCGTAGTGGGCTTTCACCACCTATGGATACTCGAACCCTTGGCCAGGTGTTGAAACTCCCGAGAGACTATCACCCGAGCAAGAGCAAGGACCCTGGGGATACATGCATGTGCATGTGCATGTGCATGTGCAAGCAAGCTGTCCACGTGAGAGACATAGTATGCCGAGGATACATGCATGTGCAAGCAAGCTGTCCACGTGAGAGAGATAGTATGCTGAGGATACATGCATGTGCAAGTAGGTTGTCCACGTGAGAGAGAGTATGCCGAGGACGCTGAGAAAATATGCCGTGTGTAGGTTTTCATCAATTATATTTATTTACAATCAAACGGTTGAGGGATAAATATGTCGTGTGTGAGAATTAATATAACAGTTAGATTCAAACTGATCAACTTTGACCCCAAGCATCAAAATAGATAGATATGTCCAATATAAATGTATATGATCAGATTATGAGAAGATCAATCGCTTACTAAGCCATCTGCAAGCAGAATATAAATGCAAATCAAATAAAAGAAAAAACTCACAATGTATGAGCATATATTTGGATTACAAGTAAATATTATAATTAAGAATTACCGTTACTTAATTACTCCTACTCTTTTTTTTCTTTTTTTAAAGTTAGCATGTTAGTACACACTCCACTGTTAGCCACCCTCACTGGCTAGGGAATCGATACCAAGACTTCAGTGTTGAAACGAGGGTATCTTTACTCAGTCTACCACTTGAGATATGAATTAGGGTGTTAACTGCTATTTTTAAGATAAAATAAGATAAAGTAAATTGTTAGACAAGTTTATTTGTTTTGTTGAATTATGAAGGTTTCTCTTCTATGTTACATTCCTCTGTTATTTATAAAGCTTTGTTGCAGTTTATTCTTCTATATCCTTCTTTCCTTACTGCAATGATCACAGTAGTCAAAAAAACTTTCTAGATCTTTCTTTCAGCTACATCCTTCCTTTAGCACATTTCTTTTTCTTGACTGTTTCTGTTATGAACATCTCTTAGTCGCTTGCTTCACTTTTGTCAGCCAAGGTTTTATTTTAGTTGTCATCAATCGCATTTTATATCTTAAATAGTTTACCACTTTATTCTATATCGACTGAAATATTCTGTCAACTATCCATTGATTGTTGAGGGTCAAATATTGTATATCAGACCCTATTTATTGCTTGGATTTACGAGCATGACACTGCTTAATGGGTTACTTTAATCGTGATTGTGATGTAAGGTACATTTGCAAGTGTGGACAGAAAAAGATGCTAAAAGCTGAGATTTAATACTCAGATTTCACCAAGGCATTGGACGAGACTCCAGGGGACCGAAATCGATGGATTTACATACCGAAAATCATAGAAATCCCGGCCACTCACCCTGAACGGGCCTGAAAAGCATCCAGATTGCAAGATCGCAGAGTTCCCACCATTTGATCGGCTCTGAATTTTATACATCACCTGAGGACCATAAATGAGCCATACACGTCAAATTTCAGCTCCTGAATCCCTACAGAAGTGGGCCAACTGACAGATCAGCCCATATATCTGTGAACTGAGGCCTGCCTGGTATCTGGATGTGCGTCAGTTTTTGTCCCAACCGCTTAAATTACATGACAAAGAGGATGGAAGGACCGGATTTTGGATGCACATCGTCATGGGACCCACACACGCGACGCGTGTGCATGGTGGGTACCGTGCTCGCCTTCCACCGAAACCATGTAAGTCGGTCAGCGAACGCTGACCGACGTTTTCTTTAAAAAACTCACAGCGTCCGCGTATGGCAGACGCTGTCCGACGCTGCAACGAGTAGTGGGCCACACCCTTCGTCCCTGTGCAAGATCTGTACCGTCCATTGAGTCCAGAGGGTGGGCTCAATCCTTGCCAAGCTGTCCTTTTGATACCATGTAGGATATGGAACGTCCCTAGCCGTTAAAAAACAAGACGGACGGTGGAGTAGATAGACTGGTGGGCCACACTGATTTAACCTCAAAAATACTTCTTTCTACATGTTTTTTTACCCTGGAACCAATGGACGGAGTGGATTCATCACCTGGCTTCAATAGGTGAGCTAACACACAAAAAGAAATCGTCTGCGGAAACTATGTTTCGCAACAGAGCTTGCGAAGGACTGTTGTGGGCCACCATCATTCATCGCAGGTCTAATCCGGACCGCAAATCAGGCTTGAAGGGGCCCAATTATCACGACCTAGGTGGAAGAATTTCAAAATAAGACAATAGGGTGATCTCTAATCCTTTGATAGACAATGAACGACAGAGAGAAAGAACCTGTGGGACAAAGTAACGCACAACCAAAAAGATACCCTTCTCACTGAAATCTTGAGAGTATTTCGATGGACGGCGTGGATTTCTTCTTTGATACCGTTTATGGGCCCCATCAACAACATCAGCGCATGGGTGCGAAGACCCTGTTACAGCATCCGAATCTCGAACGCTGCGGGCTCTTTTTGCAGACGTGGCCAGGATCGGTCCGATGATCCTGACCGTTCAAAATGCTCTCCTGGGTCAACCGACCAAAGCTATAGAGGTTGAATGGGTTAGATCTTGCACTAGCAGCCCTTGCAACCAAAAATTCTCTTTCAAACGCAGACCGGTGATGTCTTGCTGCGTAGGGGAAGTTCCGCAATCCACCGACCCCAACTGTCCACGCACGTCTTTTGTGTGAAAATTCTTCACTGACTCTTGCTTTACATGTAGTTACTAGCCTCCATCAGCGGCTTATAAGAAGGAGAGATCCATCAGACGGAGGAGGAGGCCAGGGAGCATCAGTTGGGGGCTTCACGTGGAGCAGACGTCGAGGAAGAGAGAGAAAGAAGTTTGGATTCTATTTCTTTTCTTATTTATTTTAAGTTTTTTTTTATGAATTATAAGGAGATTAGTCCAGCCATGGCAGGCTAATCCTCTTAGCTAGGGCTAAGAGGTGAAGCTTGTATCGTGATGGGAGAGACTTGCTTGTGCCTTTTGTTTAGATTGAATTGACATTGGTTTTGGTTTTATTAATGAAAATATTTTTAGTCTTTAATGGTCTGTTGTGACTGAAATTACAGTGGGTCTGCGATGGCTTCGAATATTTTCTTTTCTCTTTTATGTTTATGATGTCAGGAAGCCATGTTGTTCACCATAGTCTCCTGGGCATGGTCGGATGTCGGTATCCTTCCTAACCTTCATACATGTGATAGGTTGGTAATTAGTTTAATTCCGTTGTTTTCCATAGTCTTTTGGGCATGGTTTGGTGATGGAATCCATTCTAATTCATATACTTTTCATCTCTTTAAAAACTAGATCAATGGCAGTTCAGTTAATTTTCATGATCTTTTAAAGCAAGCAAAAGAACTCTCTGATCTCTACAAGTGGATCCTCTGAATCCCTAGTTTTCCTGTCTCTGAATTTTCTTAAATTTTAGATTAATTATTTCACAATCATTCCATAATTGTTATTTGATTTAGAATTCATCTCATTCTAGTTCTATTTCTAGTTAGTTTTAGATAACGTACAAGTTCAGTCCCTTGGGATTCGACCTCGGTCTTACCGAGTTATTACTACATCACAACCCTGCACTTGGGGAGTGAACAAGTTTTTGGCGCCGTTGCCGGGGACTGTCGGCTACGTTTTTATGAAATTAATTAGTTTTAGGATTAGTTTAGGATTAGATTTTCTTTTTAGAAATTTTTAATTCTAGGTTTAGAAGTAGTTATTTTCCTTGTTAGAAATTTTTCCTAACGTTTGAAACTTACTATTCTTCATTCTATCTGATTTTTAGAACTAACCTAATTTTTTTCTGTTTTGTAGGAAACTTCTAATTTAGTAAGCTCTTTCTAATTTCTCTTTCTTTAGAATTTCTTCTTTTTTTTCTAGAAATTAGTTTACTCTTAATTAGGACTTTCTATTCTTAGAAACTAACTTATTTTGTTTTGTTTTGCAGATTCTTAACCTAGGACTCCAAATTTGGTAACTTCTTTCCATCTTTCCCTTTTATTTTCTAGATTTCTTATTCCTCTTTTAGGTTTAAGTTAGAAATTGAGGGCTGAGTGTGTTTTATGCCCCAGTGGGCACGCGACAACACTCGACGTCTCGTGACTGAAGGAGGATTAGTTAAGGGGTTGACTGTCCATCGCAGGACTAGACACCACTTGAATTCTCCTGAGTTAGAGGACGTTATGGCTGAAAATCAACCTCAAGCACTACCCCAACCAAGGGTTGAGGAAGTACATGATGAGAATGAGGTGCATCAGGCACCCCCGCCTCGTACTTTACGAGATTATTTACAACCGGCGGGGGTGAGTACGCCCTCATGCATGATTTTTCCTGAGAATACAGGACATATGGACATCAAGCCAGGGGTTATCCAACTCCTTCCTAAGTTTCATGGGCTTGAGTCTGAAGAACCATACTTGCATCTGAAAGAGTTCGATGAAATCATAGGCACCTTATACTTTCCTAATGTATCTGAGGATACTATTAGGCTGAAACTCTTTCCATTTTCCTTGAAAGAAAAAGCCAAGACGTGGTTACATTCACTGCGTCCTAGGTCCATTGGCACATGGAATGATTTGCAGAGGAAATTTATAAAGAAATTTTTCCCACATCATAAGACAATTACCCTCAGGAGAGCAATCATGAACTTTGCCCAAAAGGAAGATGAAACATTCTTCCAATGTTGGGAAAGGTTCAAGGATCTGGTTAATGCATGCCCACAACATGGCTTTGAAATATGGCGCATTACAAATTTTTTCTATGATGGGCTAACATCTTCCATGCGCCAAATGGTCGAGACAATGTGTAACGGAGAATTCATAAATAAAAATGTCGACGAGGTATGGGATTACCTCGATAGTCTCGCTGAAAAAACACAATCATGGGACTATTACCCAAGGACGAACACTATGTCTAGGCCGACTCATTCAAGGGAAAAAGGAGGAATATATCTCCTGAAAGAGGATAATGATCTTAACGCTAAGGTGGCCAATCTCACCAGAAAATTTGAGGCCATGGAAGGAAGGAAGGAAAAGGTTAATGAAAGTGTTTGCGGTATCTGTGATTGCAACATTCATACTACTGAAAATTATCCTTCAATACCTGCCTTTCGAGAAGTATTGAATGAACAATCTAATGCCGTAAATAACTATCAAAGACCTTTCAATGGACCACCCTCTAATACATACAATCCTGGCTGGAAAAATCATCCGAATTTTAGTTGGAGGAACGGACAAACTGCTACCCCTCAAGGTTTCTTCAATCAAAATCCAAATCAGGGGAAACCTCAAGAAGAATCGGCTCAATTCTCCATACAAGAGCTGGCTCGGACCATGTAAGGAATTTCAGATTTTATGCAAAAAATAGATTCACGTATGACGGCTATGGAAAAAGGGATGCTCCCTGCACAATCACTCCCTAATCCGAAACCGTAATACGAGACAGGTGATCCCAGCTCTTCAAATCAAATGGGGCACGCTAAATCCATCACTACTCTTAGGAGTGGGAAGGTTATTGATAAAATCCTTCCGGTTAGGCCCGAAAAGCCTCAAGAACTAGAAGAGGACAACAATGATGGATCTAGTGGCGCCCCACAAAAATTTGAACCGGAACCTCTAGAAAAGCCAGTTGCTCCGTTTCCCCAACGGTTGGTTGAACCAAAACGTCTATCTAACTCTCAGGATATCCTAGAGGTGTTGAAACAAGTAAAAGTCAATATTCCTCTGCTTGATGTTGTAAAACAGATTCCTTTATATGCTAAATTTCTAAAGGACTTATGTACTACTAAACGACGGAAAAGTGTTCAAAAGAAAATCTCCTTGACTGAGAAAGTGAGTGCCGTCCTAAAACAAGATGTGCCGTAAAAATTCAAAGATCCCGGTTGCCCAACTATATCATGTGTAATAATCGGGAACTATCGAATTGATCACGCACTTCTTGACTTAGGAGCGAGCGTCAATCTGATCCCCTATTCGGTATACCAACAGTTAGGTTTGGGTGAATTAAAACCCACTCGAACCACACTACAACTTGCTGATCGTTCTGTTCGTATACCAAGAGGGATCATCGAGGATGTTTTGGTCCAGGTGGATAGATTCTACTACCCTGTTGATTTTATCATCTTGGACACCGAACCCATTAATGACACGAGCACTCAGATTCTCGTCATTCTTGGTCGCTCATTCCTGTCCACTTCAAATGCAATTATCAATTGCAGGAATGGTGTCATGACTATGTCCTTTGGAAATTTGACATTGGAATCGAATATCTTTTTCAATAACGGCAACAACTCAGATGATGATGACGATTTCCACGATGTTAACATGATTAATTCTTTTGTTGAAGATAGAACACCTCTCACCTTATCCTTTGATCCTCTAGAGACGTGCCTGGCCCACTCCCATGATCTTGATGATGATATAATTAGGGAGACGTGTGCCATGCTTGATACTGCACTGGTACTTGAAGTTAACCGGTGGAGGCCACACATTGAAGAATTGTCCCAAACTTATGTAGTGCCTCTACCGTCTAACCTCAAGCCACCGAAGCTTGACCTAAAACCTTTGCCCTCTGATTTAAAATATGTCTATTTAGGTCAAGATGAGACATATCCGGTGGTAATTTCTGCCCACCTAGAGAAAGAACAGGAGAGTATGTTGATATCTACTCTCATTGAGCATAAGAGAGCTCTTGGATGGACGATAGCGGACCTCAAGGGAATTAACCCATCGATTTTTACTCACCGTATATATCTTGAGGACAATGCAAAGGCTGTTCGGCAATCACAACGTAGACTAAATCCAAACATGAAGGAAGTGGTTAAGGCCGAGGTTCTCAAACTATTGGAAGTGGGGATCATTTACCCTATATCCGATAGTCAATGGGTGAGTCCAACTCAGGTAGTTCCTAAGAAGTCTGGGATCACCATTGTAGCCAATGCCAATAATGAACTCGTGCCGACCAGAGTTACTACTGGTTGGAGAATGTGCATTGACTACAGAAAGCTGAATACCGTCACAAGGAAAGACCACTTTCCTTTGCCCTTCATTGATCAAATCCTGGAAACGCTAGCTGGTCATTCCTATTATTATTTCCTTGACGGGTATTCAGGTTATAATCAGATTGAAATCGCCCCTGAGGATTAGGAAAAGACCACATTTACATGTCCCTATGGCACCTTTGCTTACAGAAGGATGCCATTCGGGCTATGTAATGCCCCTACCACCTTTCAGCGATGCATGAGGAGTATCTTTTCTGACATGGTAGGGAAATATATAGAGGTCTTCATGGACGACTTCTCTATTTTTGGTTCATCTTTCAGCGAATGCTTAGCAAGTCTTAAATGTGTGCTGAAAAGATGTGAAGAAAAAAACTTGGTACTTAACTGGGAGAAGTGTCATTTTATGGTTCAAAAGGGAATTGTCCTTGGGCATATCATCTTGTCCAAAGGAATCGAGGTAGATAAGGCAAAAATTGATCTTATCTCTAACCTACCTCCACCCAAGAATATCAGAGATGTGCGATCCTTCTTAGGACACGCAGGCTTTTACAGACGATTCATAAAGGACTTTAGTCTCCTCTCTCATCCTTTATGTAATCTTCTTCAAAAGGATACACCATACGAGTGGACTGAGCAGTGCCAAGAAGCTTTCACTAAGCTTAAGGGCATGTTAACCACTGCACCTATCATGCAGTCACCTGACTGGAGTCTTCCTTTTGAACTTATGTGCGACGCCTCTGATTATGCTCTTGGAGTGGTTCTAGGCCAGAGAAAAGATAAGCGGCCTTACGTTATTCACTACGCAAGTAGGACTTTAAATCCTGCCCAAGTGAACTACTCGACTACGGAAAAGGAACTCTTAGCCGTAGTGTTCGCTTTGGACAAATTTAGGTCCTACCTGATCGGATCCAAGATCATCATCTACACAGATCACGCGGCACTTAAGTATCTTCTTTCTAAGAATGATTCTAAGCCCCGCGTGATACGATGGATCCTTCTACTCCAAGAATTTGATTTGGAAATTAAAGATAAAAAGGGAGTAGAGAACGTAGTGGCCGATCATCTTTCTCGCCTTAATACATCTGATTCCCTTGAGGCAACCCATATCAATGACATGTTCCCTGATGAACAACTGTTTAGAGTCTCTCATTCACCTTGGTTCGCTGATATTGCTAATTATCTTGCTACAGGTGCCATACCGACACACTGGACGTCACAAGATAAGAAGAAATTCTTTACCAAGGTACGTAACTTTTTCTGGGACGATCCATATTTGTTTAAATATTGCCCAGACCAACTCTTAAGGAGATGCGTACCAGACGATGAGCATCAGAGTGTCATCTCCTTCTGTCACTCACAGGCCTGTGGTGGTCACTTTTCTGCTAAAAAGACCACAGCCAAGATTTTACAGTGTGGCTTCTACTGGCCCACTATGTTCAGGGACACTCATGAGTTTTGCAAGGCTTGTGAGCGTTGTTAGAAATTGGGAGCATTGTCTCGTCGAAATATGATGCCCTTGAATCTCATCCTTATTATAGAAGCATTTGATTGTTGGGGCATTGATTTCATGGGACCATTCCCCCAATCATTTGGAAATCTGTATATTTTGCTCGCCGTAGACTATGTCACTAAATGGGTCGAAGCAATTCCGTGCCACAAAAATAACCATCGCACGGTCATTAAATTTTTGAAAGATAATATCCTGTCGCGGTTCGGAACACCTCGAGCCATCATTAGTGACGGGGGCTCACACTTCTGTAATAGACTATTCGAGAGTTTAATGAAGAAATACGGTATCTCGCATAAGGTGAGCACCCCATACCATCCACAAACAAGTGGACAAGCTGAGATTTTCAATAGAGAGATCAAACATATCCTAGAGAAAACGGTTAACCCTGATCGTAAGGACTGGTCAATCCGATTGACCGATGCCTTATGGGCGTACCGTACTGCTTTCAAAACTCCTATTGGAACATCTCCCTTTAGACTTGTCTATGGAAAAGCCTGTCACTTGCCTGTGGAATTGGAACGTAAAGCATATTAGGCGATCAAAAATCTGAATTTCAATCTGGACAACGCTGGCTCGCTACGCAAACTTCAGTTAAACGAACTTGAAGAAATCCGGAATGATGCGTACGAAAACTCGAGAATTTACAAGGACAGGATGAAGGCGTTTCATGATCAACATATTCTACGGAAATCATTCACGCCAGGTCAGAAAGTCCTCTTGTATGACTCTCGACTACATCTCTTTCCGGGTAAGCTTCGATCTCGTTGGACCGGCCCTTACATTGTTGTTACTGCTTATCCTCATGGGGCCGTCGAAATAAGAGATCCCGACAATGGCAAGGAGTTTAAAGTTAATGGACATCGATTAAAGCCATTTGTTGAGACATTTGATTCAGAGGACATATCCATGCCTCTGATTGCTCCTGTTTACCAGGACTGATCTCCTAGTCTGATGGAGGTATAGGTAGGTTTATCACTTTCATAGGTTTAGGATAGTCGCTTTCATAGGTTAGTTAGTTCAATGTTTGTGGGTAACATTACTGCAAACCCTCACGAGACTACAACTCGTCCACTAGGGGTAACCTAGGGGTTTAAAGGCTTGTTGCATACGCTAAATGCAATCGAGAGCACTTGCGAAAGTGGTATAGGTAGGATTTTATTTTTATTATTTTTGTTCTGCTTTCTCTCTCATGCTAACAAGCTTCCATGCCGTGATCTATTGGAAACTCTCTTGATTCGTTATTCAGGTACTATCTTCCCATCACTTCTCATTTACTTTCGTTGTCTCATGTGCATTGCATGCTCATATCTTTTACATTGAGGACAATGTAGATTTTTGGTTGGGGGTTGAGGGGGATTAGGTAACCTAATCAGTATTTTCTTAGTCTTGAGCAACAATTGTGAAAAATTTTTGAATTTTTTTGAAAAATTTTTTTGAATTCGAAGTGATTTTGACGAATATCATTGATTTAGAATTGTGAGATATATGATGTTGATAATTTATGACTCTTGGATTCCGTATCGGTGGCATTCTGCAGTTAAGATCGAGTTGCTAAGCCATAATTAGAAGTTTAAAACATTAATCGCATCAGGATTTCACATGTCATATCTCGCTTTCACGTTAAGACTTCAGTCTGAGATTGAAGGGTTAATTTGGTAATCACTAAGCATGAAAGGAACCAGCCTGAAATATCTTACCATCATGGTATAAAAATTAGAAAGGTTGGATAATTAATCTTCACCATAGGTTTGCTCCCTATAGGTGTGGAGTTAATTCCCCATGAATGATATCTAAAAAGAGTCAAGTGTACGATCTTCACCATAGGTTTACTCCCTATAGGTGAGGATTTGATTCCCCTTCCTTGACATTACTTTGAATAGAAAAATCACAAGTTAATAGGCTAATCTATGAGGCAAGTTTTGGATTAGGTTTTGGTTGTCATGAATTTTCTTGTTGGTTACCAATGATATCATGAAATTGACGATGGGATCTCTTAATGATGATAAGCCAAGATTAGACTATACATCCATGGATCTCAATGTTTAAAATTTTTCTAATTGATGGATTAATGCTTTACACTTGATTATGAAGTCTACCATGCACTTGAGCTCAGGAGAAAACAATTTCTAACATTCATGAATATTAAATTTCTCGTATTTTGTTCAAAATCTCACTCGATTTCATAGAAAGTTCTCCTATAATTCTCAACTTATTTTTCGCATACTTTGCTCGGGACTAGCAAAATGCTGGTTGGGGGTTGTGTTGAGGGTCAAATATTGCATATCAGACCCTATTTATTGCTTGGATTTACGAGCATGACACAGCTTAATGGGTTACTTTAATCGTGATTGTGATGTAAGGTACATTTGCAAGTGTGGACAGAAAAAGATGCTAAAAGCTGAAATTTAATACTCAGATTTCACCAAGGCATTGGATGAGACTCCAGGAGACCGAAATCGATGGATTTACACACCAAAAATCATAGAAATCCCGGCCACTCACCCTGAACGGGCCTGAAAAGCATCCAGATTGCAAGATCGCAGAGTTCCCACCATTTGATCGGCTCTGAATTTTATACATCACCTGAGGACCACAAATGAGCCGTACACGTCAAATTTCAGCTCCTGAATCCCTACAGAAGTGGGCCAACAGACAGATCAACCCATATATCTGTGAACTGAGGCCTGCTTGGTATCTGGATGTGCATCAGTTTTTGTCCCAACCGCTTAAATTACATGACAAAGAGGATGGAAGGACCGGATTTTGGATGCACATCATCATGGGACCCACACACGCGACGCGTGTGCATGGTGGGTACCGTGCTCGCCTTCCACCGAAACCATGTAAGTCGGTCAGCGAACGCTGACCGACGTTTTCTTTAAAAAACTCACAGCGTCCGCGTATGGCAGACGCTGTCCGACGCTGCAACGAGTAGTGGGCCACACCCTTCGTCCCTGTGCAAGATCTGTACCGTCCATTGAGTCCAGAGGGTGGGCTCAATCCTTGCCAAGCTGTCCTTTTGACAACATGTAGGATATGGCACGTCCCTAGCCGTTAAAAAACAAGACGGACGGTGGAGTAGATAGACTGGTGGGCCACACTGATTTAACCTCAAAAATACTTCTTTCTACATGTTTTTTTACCCTGGAACCAATGGACGGAGTGGATTCATCACCTAGCTTCAATAGGTGAGCTAACACACAAAAAGAAACCGTCTGCGGAAACTCTGTTTCGCAACAGAGCTTGCGAAGGACTGTTGTGGGCCACCATCATTCATCGCAGGTCTAATCCGGACCGCAAATCAGGCTTGAAGGGGCCCAATTATCACGACCTAGGTGGAAGAATTTCAAAATAAGACAATAGGGTGATCTCTAATCCTTTGATAGACAATGAACGACAGAGAGAAAGAACCTGTGGGACAAATTAACGCACGACCAAAAAGATACCCTTCTCACGGAAATCTTGAGAGTATTTCGATGGACGGCGTGGATTTCTTCTTTGATACCGTTTATGGGCCCCATCAACAACATCAGCGCATGGGTGCGAAGACCCTGTTACAGCATCCGAATCTCGAACGTTGCGGGCTCTTTTTGCAGACGTGGCCAGGATCGGTCCGACGATCCTGACCGTTCAAAATTCTCTCCTGGGTCAACCGACCAAAGCTATGGAGGTTGAATGGGTTAGATCTTGCACTAGCAGCCCTTGCAACCAAAAATTCTCTTTCAAACGCAGACCGGTGATGTCTTGCTGCGTAGGGGAAGTTCCGCAATCCACCGACCCCAACTGTCCACGCACGTCTTTTGTGCGAAAATTCTTCACTGACTCTTGCTTTACATGTAGTTACCAGCCTCCATCAGCGGCTTATAAGAAGGAGAGATCCATCAGACGGAGGAGGAGGCCAGGGAGCATCAGTTGGGGGCTTCACGTGGAGCAGACGTCGAGGAAGAGAGAGAAAGAAGTTTGGATTCTATTTCTTTTCTTATTTATTTTAAGTTTTTTTTTTTTATGAATTATAAGGAGATTAGTCCAGCCATGGCAGGCTAATCCTCTTAGCTAGGGCTAAGAGGTGAAGCTTGTATCGTGATGGGAGAGACTTGCTTGTGCCTTTTGTTTAGATTGAATTGACATTGGTTTTGGTTTTATTAATGAAAATATTTTTAGTCTTTAATAGTCTGTTGTGACTGAAATTACAGTGGGTCTGCGATGGCTTCGAATATTTTCTTTTCTCTTTTATGTTTATGATGTCAGGAAGCCCTGTTGTTCACCATAGTCTCCTGGGCATGGTCGGATGTCGATATCCTTCCTAACCTTCATACATGTGATAGGTTGGTAATTAGTTTAATTCCGTTGTTTGCCATAGTCTTTTGGGCATGGTTTGGTGATGGAATCCATTCTAATTCATATACCTTTCATCTCTTTAAAAACTAGATCAATGGCAGTTCAGTTAATTTTCATGATCTTTTAAAGCAAGCAAAAGAACTCTCTGATCTCTACAAGTGGATCCTCTGAATCCCTAGTTTTCTTGTCTCTGAATTTTTTTAAGTTTTAGATTAATTATTTCACAATCATTCCATAATTATTATTTGATTTAGAATTCATCTCATTCTAGTTCTATTTCTAGTTAGTTTTAGATAACGTACAAGTTCAGTCCCTTGGGATTCGACCTCGGTCTTACCGAGTTATTACTACATCACAACCCTGCACTTGGGGAGTGAATATTGATGTATAAAATTTGACTTATGCCATTTATAAACCCGCAAAAAATACTCCAAATCTTGGAAGATATTTTTATCCACATCTTATTTCTCATATAATGTCATATGTCACCCTTCTATTAACTTTTCCAAAATTGTTAGAAATAAGGTAAAACAATGTTGCATAAAAGTTTTAACCATGGCATTCTAACCCATTGTTTCTTGTACGGTGGTCCACTTGAGCTTGATCTATCTCAATTTTTTGTCCTAACATGGGCTAGAGAAATTGATGGACTGGGTGGAGTTATCACCGTATCTGATCAGTGGACCATACCTTATGACTTCCAACCATTTAATGGGACGCTAGCTTCCAACACCCCCAGTGGGGCCCGTGATTTGAACAGTCCATACTTACAAGACATGCTGGTCGGTGCTTGCACGCGAACCATCCAGGAAACAAATGAAACATGAGTCCTTACAAGGAGGGAACGGACATCCACGCCCACCTTGGTTGGCTGATACACCCATTAACATTTTCCTTCTAAATTCATGTATTAATTTCATTGTGTTGTATTATCATCGGTGGAAATGAAAGGGCGTACCTGTCAAGAAAATCAACTGAGAGAATACGTCCAATGGACCAATCGGTCAGCAGATTTTTACACAACAAGGTCCTGTACCAACAGTACGGTAATAGGTTTTGACAGCTGGTCGCATCTTAAGAGAATATCTGAACCGCTCATGTTCTTATCCCCACTTTAGAGAAGCTGTGACTGTAATATCATGCTTTATCCATCATTAACATTTTCCTACTTCATAGAAGATGTGACAATAATATCATGCTTTATGGGTCATTAACTTTTTCCTACTTTACATAAGCTATGACTGTAATTTCATGCTTCATCGATTATTTATTTCCTACCTTTAGTAAGGCCTCGGCTCCGGTGTGGTTCTATACTGTACAAAATAAAATAATAATAATAAAATAAAGAAAAGAAAAGAAAACTGACAAATGTCCTTCTTATGGCATGGCCCCATAATAAAGCTCTTTTGGAAAACTTACGTGAGGCCATTGACTTGTTATGAAGTAAATCCAGCTCATCTTAATAATTGGAGTTTTAACTACATGTCATTGACTCAACTTCAATGGCAAAAATCATCATTAACAGATCACACCAAAGAAAATAACTTAAAAGAGACAAATAATGTTAATATTATTATAGGCTACAGATTGCTTTAACAAAATTGAACAAAAAATACCATCATACGGATCAAATTTTTCAAAGAGTTGATACCCATATTTCTTTCTTTAAAAAAAAGGCTTTTCCACTACTTAGATAAGCTACTGTTATATATTCTAGCAGGTGGAAGGAAATATTTTTTAAAAAACTTCAAAAACATATCCCAAGGTCAAAATAAAAGTTACAAAACTAAGGTCAAAACCTTAATTCCCACTGTGGCAGAATCACATTCTTAAATATGAATGATTGAAAAATCCTAACCACTGACTTGTGGATACTTGATGAAATTAGATCATTGGATCATTTTCATTTTTAACCGTCTAATGAATGTCTATCAATGATTGTAAAATAATTAAAGGAATGAATTTTTGGTTCATGGAACATTTAAACTGAGAACCGGACAGTTTTGTTTGAATTAGTCGTACGACATGTATCCAATTTTTAAGTGCCTGTGTATGATCCAACATGGTATGCTAGAGTATAAAGTTTTATCGCTTATCTTCCATATCTGTGCGAATGTAAAGTGCATTTTGCGTCTGCAGCAACTCCGGATCCAGCGTTTGGCTGACCACTGGGGCCCACATGAATGATCGGAACTGTCCACGTTGTGAAATCTATGCTATACTCTCCACCATAAGAAATTATTACGAACGGGCTATTGCGACAAGCCCTATCTATAGATGAATTAAAACATTGACAAAAAGATTTCAATGGCTCACCTTCAACTCTAAAAATAAATTGTCAAGATCATCTCTGAAGCATGATCTTAGAAGGCTAGTTTATTTATGGTCTCAACGAGAACATGAATGATCCAGATCATCAGATCATTTCAGCATGCGAGTCGAAGTTTGTTGCAAGACGCGCTGAATCCCGAGGCCACGGAAGGCAAAACAAACTAGGAGATAAGGAGGTAACTTAAGGGCGTGTTTGGTTTGCAGAATTGAATGTTATTGGATTGTATTAGATGAGATTAACATCAGAATTGTATAACGATTATATGTCTAAAAATATCATGAAATTGTACCATCTAATCTCATATTTAGGATAAAAAATTTGTTACAAGAAAACAGTGGATCAAGCGAAATCATGTTTGGTGAACATGGAATTGTAACCAAACAAATACACAATTGATGTCTTTCACTTGTAGACATATATAACCAGGAGAAATTTCCGACTCTACGACCCATTTATGGCCCATTTCCAAGACGAAGCCCACCTTATTTTACTTTTCAAGAGTAAGTCCCAGATGTACGGACACCTTTCAAAAGGTCAAAAATACCCCTGCTTTTTCATTCAAGCGGATCGGCTGGTGCTCGAGGACGAGCGCTGACGCTCCTCGAACTCCGACTTGTACGAACGGTTCAAAGGAAAACAACGTTACATGGCCCAACAGTTATGCATTTATTATATCCACAACGTTCAACCATATTTTGAGATCATTTCGGAGCATTATCCGAAAAAAAATCATATACACATATCAACTGGACTACACCACAAAGAGCATCAGAAAATTAATTTTCACCGTTGAAACTTTTGTAGGGCTCACCATAACATTTATTTTCCATCCAATTTATTCATAATACCGCAAAGACCTGGATGAAGAGGAAAAACAAATTTTGATAATGATCCAAAACATCCGTGACCCCTAAAAGGGTTTCAACGGTATACGTTCAATTCCCCACTGCCTTTTACAGTGTGGTCCACTTGATACTTAGATCTATCTTATTTTCCGTCCCAATCCTAAATATGAGCTCGCCAAATAGATGGACGGTTTGGATATAATACGGACCTCTTGATGGGACCCACAAAAATAATACAGGAAAAAAAAAACCTGCCGGAGTGCGGCGGCAGTTTGGGCGGTTTTTTTTTTTTTCTTTTTTTTTGTTTTCTAACGGGAGAACTTTTTTTTCATTACATATTTCTCAAATACATGATTATATAAATATGTATACAGAAGTATATAAAAATATTTTTCTATCTCTTAATTCAATTCTTTGTCTAATTATTTACATGCGTGTTGAATCCATGCATTTCACGGTCATTTTCGACGATTCCGTGTTGATTCATGGTCAATTTGATGCAATTCACGTCAATTCACTTCACTTCACGGCCAATTCCACACACTTCGTAGACATTTCACTTCACTTCACCGTCATTTTCATGCATTTCACGGTCATTCCTGACGATTCCGTATTGATTCATGATCAATTCGACGCACTTCACGGTCAATTCACTTCACTTCAAGGCCATTTCCACGCACTTCGCGGTCAATTCACTTAACTTCACCGTCATTTCTATGCATTTCATGGTCATTCCCGATGATTCTGTGTTGATTCACGGTCAATTCAACGCACTTCACGGTCAATTCACTTCACTTCACGGCCATTTCCATGCACTTTGCGGTCATTTCACTTCACTTCATCGTCATTTCCATGCATTTCACAGTCATTCTCGGCGATTCCGTGATCATTCACGGTCAATTCGACGCACTTCACGGTCATTTCACTTCAATTCACGGCCATTTCCACGCACTTCGCTGTCAATTCACTTCATTTCACCGTCATTTCCATGCACTTCACGGTCATTTTCGACGATTCCGTGTTGATTCAGGGTCAATTCGACGCACTTCATGGTCAATTAACTTCACTTCACGGCCATTTCCACGCACTTCGCTGTCAATTCACTTCACTTCACCATCATTTCCATGCATTTCACTGTCATTTCCGGCGATACCATGTTCATTTACGGTCAATTCGACGCACTTCACAGTCATTTCACTTCAATTCAGGTGCGATTTTCACGCACTTCGTGGTCAATTCACTTCACTTCACCGTCATTTCCATGCATTTCACGATCATTCCTGGTGATTCAGTGTTCATTCATGGTCAATTCGACGCACTTCACGATCATTTCACTTCAATTCACGGCCATTTCCACGCACTTCGCGGTCAATTCACTTCATTTCACCATCATTTCCATGCATTTCACGGTCATTCCCGACGATTCCGTGTTGATTCAGGGTCAATTCGACGCACTTCATGGTCAATTAACTTCACTTCACGGCCATTTCCACGCACTTCGCTGTCAATTCACTTCACTTCACCATCATTTCCATGCATTTCACTGTCATTCCCGGCGATTCCATGTTCATTCACAGTCAATTCGACGCACTTCATGGTCAATTCACTTCACTACACAGCTATTTCCATGCACTTCACGGTCATTTCACTTCACTGTCATTTCCATGCATTTCACGATCATTCCCGACGATTCCGTGTTGATTCACAGTCAATTCGACGCACTTCACAGTCAATTCACTTCACTTCAAAGCCATTTCCACGCACTTTGCGATCAATTCACTTCACTACACTGTCATTTTCATGCATTTCACGGTCATTCCCAGTGATTCTGTGTTCACTCATGGTCTGTTCGATGCACTTCACGGTCAATTCACTTCACTTCACGCCCATTTCCACGCACTTCCCGGTCAATTCACTTAACTTCACCGTCATTTCCGTGCATTTCACGGTCAATTCACTTCACTTCACGGCCATTTCCACGCACCTCGCGGTCATTTCACTTCACTTCACCGTCATTTCCATGCATTTCACGGTCATTCCTGACGATTCCGTGTTGATTCACGGTCAATTCGACGCACTTCACAATCAATTCACTTCACTTCACGGACATTTTCATGCACTTCGCGGTCAATTTACTTCACTTCACCGTCATTTTCATGCATTTCACGGTCACTCCCAGTGATTCCATGTTCACTCATGGTTAATTCGACGCACTTCACGGTCAATTCACTTCACTTCACAGCCATTTTCACGCACTTCCCGGTCTATTCACTTAACTTCACCGTCATTTTCATGCATTTCACGGTCATTCCTGGCGATTACGTGTTCATTCACGGTCAATTCGACGCACTTCACAGTCAAATCACATCACTTCATGGCCATTTCCACGCAGTTCGCGGTCATTTCACTTCACTTCACCTTCATTTCCACGCATTTCACGGTCATTCCCAACGATTCCATGTTGATTCACGGTCAATTCGACGCACTTCATGGTCAATTCACTTCACTTCACGGCCATTTCCACGCACTTTGCAGTCAATTCACTTAACTTCACCGTCCTTTCCATGCATTTCACAGTCATTCCTGGCATTTTCATGTTGATTCACGGTCAATTCGACGCACTTCATGGTCAATTCACTTTACTTCATGGCTATTTCCACGCACTTTGTGGTCAATTCACTTAACTGCATCGTCATTTCCATGCATTTCATGATCATTCCCGGTGATTTCATGTTCATTTACGGTCAATTCGACACACTTCACGGTCATTTCACTTCAATTCAAGGCGATTTCCACGCACTTCGCGGTCAATTCACTTCACTTCACCGTCATTTCCATGCATTTCAAGGTCATTCCTGGTGATTTCTGTTCATTCACGGTCATTTCACTTCAATTCACGACCATTTCCACGCACTTCGCGGTCAATTCACTTCACTTCACCATCATTTCCATGCATTTCACGGTCATTCTCGATGATTCCGTGTTGATTCAGGTCAATTCGACGCACTTCATGGTCAATTCACTTCACTTCACGGCCATTTCCACGCACTTCGCGGTCAATTCACTTCACTTCACCATCATTTCCATGCATTTCACGGTCATTCCCGGCAATTCCATGTTCACTCACGGTCAATTCGACGCACTTCACGGTCAATTCACTTCACTACACGCTTATTTCCATGCACTTCGCGGTCATTTCACTTCACCGTCATTTCCATACATTTCACAGTCATTCCCAACGATTCCGTGTTGATTCACTGTCAATTCGACACACTTCATGATCAATTCACTTCACTTCACAGCCATTTCCACGCACTTCGCGGTCAATTCACTTCACTTCACTGTTATTTCCATGCATTTCATGGTCATTCCCGATGATTCCGTGTTCACTCATGGTTCGTTAGACGCACTTCACGGTCAATTCACTTCACTTCATGCCCATTTCCATGCACTTTTCGGTCAATTCACTTAACTTCACCATCATTTCCATGCATTTCACGGTCAATTCAACGCACTTCACGGTCAATTCACTTCACTTCACGACCATTTCCATGCACCTCGCGGTCATTTCACTTCACTTCACCGTCATTTCCATGTATTTCACCATCATTTTCGGCGATTCCGTGTTGATTCACGGTCAATTCAACGCACTTCACGATCAATTCACTTCACTTCACGGCCATTTCCACGCACTTCGCTGTCAATTTACTTCACTTCACTGTCATTTCCATGCATTTCACGGTCACTCCCGGTGATTCCATGTTCACTCACGGTCAATTCGACGCACTTCACGGTCAATTCACTTCACTTCACGGCCATTTTCATGCACTTCTTGGTCAATTCACTTAACTTCACCGTCATTTTCATGCATTTCACAGTCACTCCTAGCGATTCCGTGTTCATTCAAGGTCAATTCGACGCACTTCACTATTAATTCAGATCACTTCATGGTCATTTCCACGCACTTCGCGGTCATTTCACTTTACTTCACCTTCATTTCCATGCATTTCAAGGTCATTCTCGACGATTCCGTGTTGATTCACGGTCAATTCGAAGCACTTCACGGTCAATTCACTTCACTTCATGGCCATTTCCATGCACTTCATGGTCATTTTACTTTACTTCACCGTCATTTCCATGCATTTCACGGTCATTCCCAGCGATTTCGTGTTGATTCACGGTCAATTCGATGCACTTCACAATCAATTCACTTCACTTCACGGCCATTTCCACGCACTTTGCGGTCAATTCACTTCACTTCACCATCATTTCCATTCATTTCACCATCATTCCCGGTGATTCCGTGTTCATTCACGGTCAATTCAACGCACTTCACGGTCAATTCACTTCACTTTATAGCCATTTCCACGCACTTACCGGTCAATCCACTTAACTTCACCGTCATTTTCATGCATTTTACGGTCATTCCCAGCAATTTCGTGTTCATTCACGGTCAATTCGACGCACTTCATAGTCGATTCACTTCACTTCAAAGCCATTTACACGCACTTCCCGGTCAATTCACTTAACTTCATCGTCATTTCCATGCATTTCACAGTCATGCCGGGCGATTTCGTGTTCATTCACGGTTAATTCAATGCACTTCACGGTCAATTCACTTCACTTCACAGCCATTTCCACGCATTTCGTGGTCATTTCACTTCACTTCACCGTCATTTCCATGCATTTCACGGTCATTCCCTCCGATTCCATGTTGATTCACAGTCAATTTGACGCACTTCACGATCAATTCACTTCACTTCACGGCCATTTCCACGCACTTTGCGGTCAATTTACTTCACCGTCATTTCCATGCATTTCACAATCACTCCCGGTGATTCCATGTTCACTCACGGTCAATTCGACACACTTCATGGTCAATTCACTTCACCTCACGGCCTTTTCCACGCACTTCCCGTTCAATTCACTTAACTTCACCGTCATTTCTATGCATTTCATGGTCATTCCCGATGATTCTATGTTGATTCACGGTCAATTCGACGCACTTCACGGTCAATTCACTTCACTTCACGGCCATTTCCACGCACTTCGCCGTCATTTCACTTCACTTCACATTCATTTTCATGCATTTCACGGTCATTCCCGGCGATTCCGAGTTGATTCACAGTCAATTCGACGCACTTCACGATCAATTCACTTCACTTCACTGCCATTTCCACGCACTTTACGGTCAATTCACTTCACTTCACCGTCATTTCCATGCATTTCACCGTCATTCCTGACGATTCTGTGTTCATTCACGGTCAATTCGACGCACTTCACGGTCAATTCACTTCACTTCACGGCCATTTCCACGCTCTTCGCAGTCAATTCACTTCACTTCACCGTCATTTCCATGCATTTCACCGTCATTCCCGGCAATTCCATGTTCATTCAACGTCAATTCGATGCACTTCACGGTCAATTCACTTCAATTCACGGCCATTTCCACGCATTTCGTGGTCAATTCACTTCACTTCACCGTCATTTCCATGCATTTCACGGTCATTCCCGGCGATTCTGTGTTGATTCACGGTCAATTTGACACACTTCACGGTCAATTCACTTCACTTCATGGCCATTTCCACGCACTTTGCGGTCATTTCACTTCACTTCACCGTCATTTTCATGCATTTCACAGTCATTCTTGGCTATTCCGTGTTGATTCACGGTCAATTCGACGCACTTCACAGTCAATTCACTTCATTTCATGCCATTTTCACGCACTTTGTGGCCATTTCACTTCACTTTACCGTCATTTTCATGCATTTCATGGTCATTCTCAGTAATTTCGTGTTGATTCAAGGTCATTTCCATGCATTTTACGGTCAATTTCCTTCACTTCACGGTCATTTCCACGCATTTCACGGTTAATTCGCTTCACTTTACCTTCATTTTCATGCATTTCACGGTCATTCCCGACGATTCCGTGTTGATTCACGGTCATTTTCATGCATTTCACAATCAATTCCCTTCACTTCACGGTCATTTCCACGCATTTCATGGTCAATTCGCTTCACTTCACCATCATTTTCATGCATTTCATGGTCATTCCTGGCGATTTCGCGTTGATTCACGGTCTTTTCCATGCATTTCACAATCAATTCCCTTCACTTCACAATCATTTTCACACATTTCACGGTCAATTTGCTTCACTTCACCATCATTTTCATGCATTTCATGGTCATTCCCGGCGATTCTGTGTTGATTCACAATTATTTCCATGCATTTCATGGTCAATTCCCTTTACTTCTTTGTCATTTATACGCATTTCACGGTAAATTCGCTTCACTTCATGGTCATTTTTGTGCATTTCACGGTCATTCTTGGCGATTCCATGTTGATTCACAGTCATTTCCATACATTTTTCATGGTCAATTCCCTTCACTTCGCAGTCATTTCCATGCATTTCACGGTCAATTCGCTTCATTTCACCATCATTTTCATGCATTTCACGGTCATTTCCAGCGATTCTGTTTAGATTAACGGTCATTTCGATGCACTTCACGGTCAATTCCCTTCACTTCTGATGCAGGGATGAACGTGATGAGGTCGATCACCGTCTTCCTCAAGGATAACTACTCCGAATCCACAGAACTTCTCTGGACTCCTCATAGAGACTTCTCGAATCCACGAGGAAAGAAAGCAGGAAAATAGAAATAAATTCTAATAAATTTGAAATTACTTGATGAATGAATAAAAATGAGTTTACACCCCTTTAAATAAGAGAACCAAGCAACAGGAAAGAAATCAGACTCAAACTACAACTAAAACTCCCAGAATCCGCGACTTACTATAAATAGTAAACTTACTATTTATAGACGGTCGTGATGTCTACTAGTGCGTAAGGTTTTTGGCCAAAAATAGTAAGTGTCCTATTTGGTTTCACCAAACCGTTCTCCTAATTATCCTAAGCACTTTTCATGTTGGACACAACTCCTAAAGCCCAACGGATGAAGAGCTATAAGCAAACTAAAACTTACTATTTATAGTAAAAACGAAATTAAAATGGAAAAATGACCATCAATCAGGGGGTTTCTCATAAATCCGGGGTGCGTAACCCAGCATAGCTGGGTTGGTTGGCTAAAGTAGCTCGTTCTACCCCAAATTCATATATTTTACGTCAGATAACTCATTCTGGATTGTAAGATACGCCCGATCTAAGGTCCAACGGTCCGGATCACTTATGTTGTCGACCGTGCCTTTTCTGATCCATCTTGGCCATGAAATTGTCCGCGACCTGCTCTACATCAACTTCATGGTCATTTCCATGCATTTCAAGGTCATTCCCGGTGGTTCCGTGTTGATTCAAAGTCATTTCCATGCATTTCACGACCAATTCCCTTCACTTGACGGTCATTTTCACACATTTTACGGTCAATTCGCTTCACTTCACGGTCATTTCTATGCATTTCACAGTCAATTCGCTTCACAAAAAAATGTATGTAGAATAAGGGCCCGTTTGGCCAGGTGGATTGGAAGGGATTGGATGGTATTAGAAGGGATTGGAAGTTAAATCTCGGGATTGGTCGGGCGTGCCAAACAGATTGGGTGATCTGATCCCGAGATATAGCAATCCCATGGATCTTAAGACAATCTACTGACAACACCCTCATTACCTTTAAATCCCATCCAACCCACCCTAATCCGTTCAAATTTGCTTGGGACGTGTTTGGTTCGAGGGATTGGAAGGGATGGAAAGGTTTAATCCCAGGATTGGCTAGGCATGCCAAACAGGCTCAATATAGCAATCCCATGGATCTTGAGACAATCCACTGACAACACCATCATTGCCTTGAAATCCATGTCATCCACCTTAAAACCATCCAATCCCTTCCAATCCACCCATCCAAACGGGCCCTAAAATTATCCACGGGAAAAAAAGTAGTACATAGGTGGATGTGGGGCCCACCAAAATCATAAACATTGAGTGTGGGGCCATTTAAATTTATGTAGGGCCTACGATGGGACCCACTCAATTAAAAAACAAAAAATAAAAAACTGGGTGGCAGTACCGCACCCAGGCGACACTACCGCACAGACATACAGAAGTCGGTGGTACTGCTGCCCTTTTTGTTAATGGCTACGGTTATGGCTACAGTTTTAATCCATAGCCATAGGGGCGCAACCTTAGGCACCAACCGATCCGCTTGAAGCGGAAAAGCAGGGGCATTTTCGACCTTTAGCAAGTCGTCCGTGCAGCTGGGGTTTATTCTTGGAAGGTAAAATGAGGTAGGCTTTGTCTCGCAAATGAGCCATAAATTGGTCGTACAGTTGGAAATTTCTCTATAACCAGGTATATATAGATGGATGGCATAGATAAACCCAACATCAATGTGGGGCCCACATATGTAGTGGATTTCAAAATCCGTGAAAATCGTATATGGGACCAAATTTAATACCATGGGACTAAATGCAATTCCATCCCACCTAATCCCAACATTTCCCATCCCCTTCAAATGTTGGATGCAATTGCACGGACCGAATGCAATTCTATGCCACCTAATCCCATCTAATACCTTGCGCCAAATGCCCCCTAAAGTTATGCTTGCAATAATGACATAAACCACCGATGATCCCTAGCGGGGGTGGCTAACATGGAGTGTGTGTACTGACATGGTTGTGTGCTAACAAGCTAACCCAAAAAAAAAAAAAAAAACCCACCGAAAGTCGGTGGACTCAATAATCCGACAGGTTACATCAGATTGAGTGCCCGCCCTTAAAAGTGTTTTCTTTTAATGGTGAGTTATTTAAGCTACACATGTCTTAGTACATAGTCATTAAGTTGAATGGATTTAGTAGTGATGATGCAAAATTTTGGTCCACCCTCTTAAGATCTTAATTACTTGCATAACAAAAAGACAAAGGAGACCCAGGCTAATGCAGGAGACCCTCGGATGTTAAAGTCATGTTAGGAATTTGGGTCTGATAGTATTAAGAGGTTTTGGGTGAGAGATTTTGCATACTTTTACTCATGTCAGCGGACGTATTTATAACATTTTGAGGATGGTGGCGTATATGACAATGCCTCTTGGATGGTGAATGCATATTACGGAAGATATCTTCCTTTGGACGTGTCGTGATTGATTTTTCGAGATTCTCGGGGAATATTTCAGAAGATAATCGTATCATATCTTAATATAGTTGATATCCAAAGTCGACCTCTAAAGTTAGTAACCGAAACCGACTTTCCAGGTCGAATTCTTTGGCTGAGGTCGACCTCCGAGGTTGATATTATTTTTCGGCCCTTAAGCAATCTATAGTCATAGAGTTTGTACATCTAGTCAGTCTATTTTTACCCCTAGCAAATTAAAAGAAGTGATTAAGTACTTTCTATAGTCTTAGAGTTTGTACATATAGTCAGTCCATTTTTACCCCTAGCAAATTAAAAGAAGTGATTAAGTACTTTTGAGTAAAAAAATTACTTCTAAGTAATCATAAATGAAACTTACTTACCTGAAATAAGTCAAATATCTAGTGCTATAAGTAGAAAATGTAACTTATTTGGTGGTATCTAAACGAGCCCTCGGGGATAGGCTACAATTACAGATGTCAAAGGTAATAAAGCAATAATTATTTACCATACTAACAATTCTCCTATTATGTGAGGTTCGATACCATTTTATTTGGCAAATTTTTATGAGCCCTATCATGAAGATGTATGTGTTTCATCCATGCCATACATTTATTTTTCAAATCTCAATTCTCCTATTGTGTGAGGTTGGATGCCATTTTATTTGACAAAATTATGTAAACCCAACCATCATAATGTATGTGTTTCAGCCATGTTGTACATTTAGTTTCTCATTTTAGAAGATGAGCACAAAAATTATGCATATCCAAATCTGACGGTTAACTTTTGATCTGGGTATCGTTACAAGGCACACAACCTATCAATCTTTACTAAAACGGGCCATTCGAGGTGAATTGACTCACATGGTGGGTCGTATCTATTCGTTTCATCAGAAAACACACGTTTTCAGCTCAAAAACGATTGTTTAGAAAAATTTTACTATTTTTAGTAATTCCAAATTTTTTTAACATTATTCTATTTTTAGAGTTTTAGATTTTCTTCTCTTTAGAAATAGCTTGTAGTTATGCTAGGATTGCTCAAGCAAAAGTTTATTTGGAATTTTTATTTTTAGAAATTAAGCTTTAGAAGAGTTTTAGTAGAATTAAGATTTTTATTAGAGTTAGAAATGTGCTATTTTTCATAATTACAAATTTTGAGTTTTTTTCCTATATTAATGGTGTAAGGTACATTAATATTAGACAATCATCAACCAACTTATGAATTTTATAGAATTTATTTCTATCTTTCTTCTTTTTTTTCTCGTGGATTAGAGAAGTCTGTGTGATGTGTGAGGAGTCTAGAAGCTCTATGGAATCAGAGTAATTATCCTCAAGGAAGATGGTGATTGACCTCATCATGTTAATCCCTGCGTCAAAATCTCAAATGACCCATAATGAGAATAATAATGTCTGTCATTGAACTTACTATTTTCTATTGTGTGGTCCACTTATGCTTTTGCACCGTGTCATTTTTGGGTCATGCCCTAAAATAATTAGGAAAAAAAAATGAACATGGATATAACATATGTATCATGTTGGGGCTCATAAAGTTTTTCCTCAAAAAGATGTTGAATTTTATCTGGTTTTCTAAGGCGGAATTCCACCTCTTCCGCAGAGCAAGAAAGAACATTTTTATACTTTGGTTCGTAATTATTGCCATTTACTTCTAATCAAATAAGCCCTTAAATTATAAGTTTGATCAAGTAAGAGTGTACAGTATGATTGGTGGACCTAGAAGCAACTGATAATCATATCGATATTAATGTCTCCCATCAGGAGAGTCCTTGTTCATACCTCTCTCACTCTCTCCTTTTGGGCAATGATAGATTATAGAATTGTGAAGACGGGATAAGTCAGAATCACTATGTTTGATGGTACCACACGTTATATCAACGTTATATCATGTGTATAGTACGTATCAGATCTGCATAAGAGTTTTCTTTCATTAAAAGGTTTGATGAAATACCCCTATGGTCATGTCTTTATTTTAATTTCATTTTTACTATAAACAGTGAGTTTTAGTTTGACTATAACTCTTTATCTGCTAGGATTTAGGAGTTGCGCCCAACACACAAAGACCCTAGAATAATTAGAAGAACAGCTTGGTGAAACCAAATAAGACATTTAGTATTTTTAGCCGAAAACCTTGCGCACTAGTGGACATCATGACTGTCTATAAATAGTAAGTTTACTATTTATAGTAAGTTGTGAATTCTAAGAGTTTTAGGTGTCGTTTGCTTCTGATTTCTCTCTCATTGCTTGGTATCCCTATTTAAAGGGTTGTAAACTCGTTTATTTCATCCATCTATCAAATTATGAATTTATTATAATTTATTTATATTCTTCTTACTTTCTTTCCTTGTGGATTCGAAAAGTCTTCGTGAGAAGTTCAGAAAAGCTACATGGATTTGGAGTAGTTATCCTTGAGGAAGACGGTGATTAACCTCATCACGTTCCTGCGTCACTTTCCAACTATAAGAACCACAGGCTCGCTAATAAAGTAAAGTGCCATACTTTCCGCCCCACCAGCCCGTGCATACCTTCATGCCACGTGCAGAGAAATTACCTTTCATGAAATACTAATTGTTAAAAATCAAAGTAAGAAAGGTCACTCAAAGATAGCTACAAAATCTTATGTTTAAATCAAGAATTATATTGTCTTATACTTGCATAACAGAAGAGTATTGCCAGCCTTGTTCATAACAACAGGCATGTGAATCTTTAAGTGCTATCTAGTGGAGAGTATCCAGGAAGGAATGTAAGCACTCCATGGAGGAGGAAATGAAAACGCTACATAAAAACAAGACTTAAAAATTAATAAACTACCTAAGGGACGTAAGGCAATTGATTGCAGATAATTACAAGCTAAAAAAAGCTATTAAAGGAAATATTGAAATATATATAATCTGACTAATTTGACTAATTAAAATGTGCAAGTTGACTCGAATATCCGCACCAGGCTCATCCAAGTCTCATGACCATGCTTCTTTTTTTCAAGGGTGCAACTCGAATATAATTGCGTAGGGTAGTGGATCAACCCGACTTCAAGAGGTCCTAAACCAATGTTTGACCTGATCCAAATTCAAATCGAAGCTACCCAACCCAAATTCCTCTACACTCACCCAACCCCAACCCACCTAGGGTAACCGGACCCAAATTTGCTCAACCCTGGCAATTCCCAACCCGAAGCCAACCAGACCCGAACTCCATTTGGGTCAATCAGATCGGGTTTGCCCGTACTAAAGCTACAGCCCTACTCACTATAAATCTGTGGTCTCAGCAACATTATTTCTTCGAAAGCGATATGAAAGAAATGGATTCCAAGTAGATGCAAAAGCCACACGCAATCTGCATCCCATGTCCTGCCCAAGGCCATATCAGAGCCATGATGCACCTTGCTAAGCTACTCCACTCAAGAGGCTTCCACATCACCTTCGTCCACACCGAATTGAACTATCAACAACTCATCCGGACCGGCGCCATTGATCCAACAGTTGAGATTGAAGGGTTCTGTTTTAAGGCCATCCCTGATGGCCTACCACAGCCTGAGGATGCCGATGCAGCCCCAGACCCTGTGGAATCCACCAAGTCAATATGCAAACACGGTTTGGCTCCTCTAAGGGAACTTATAAGGAGAATCAATGGGGACACTCAAGGTGGCCCACCAGTGAGTTGCATGATGAGAGATGCATTCATGAGTGTTGCTCAGCCAATCGGAGACGAGTTTGGGATTCCTGATGTAGCATTTTGGCCCATAGCTGGTAGCAGTTTCATGGGATTCTTCCACATTGATGAGGTTTTACAACGAGGATTCTTCAAAGGTACCATTTTCATATCCCTATCTCTTTTGGGCTTGTTTGGGAACTTGAAAAATAAAAAAGAAGAGTCACTTTTTCTTTCAAAGTTGTTTGTCAAAAGAAATAAAGAACTTGGAGGGGAAAAATAAATAAAATTTTATAACTTCGTATTATAAAAACGTATTCTTGAAAAATGTTTGAGGCCAGTGAGCGATCCTCCAGTCAAGAAAAACTTACCTTTTTGGAAATTAGTTTGGGATTGTGGTTGGAATTTTAAAAAGCTTGTTAGAAGGTCACTCTCAGAATGTTTGGACGGCGAAACCTCTCTCAGGAATTCGAGCATACAACGAGACCAGTACGATCAAAATTCCAATTATTTTCCAAACTCCCAAACAGGATATTATTGTGATTTCCTCTACACTGGATATACACGATTTTTTCAGTCCGTGCCAGTAGAGTCATGTGTAAGTGATCCAGACCATTAGTTTGTTTTGCCCCACCGTGGATGGCCATGCCCCAAGTTCCCAGGACTGGAAGATCCTGCAACCATATGTTTACACTTTGAAGTTGCAGGATATATATTCTATTGCAGGATATAAATTGAAAGGATAGGACCCAACTTGTACAAATTGATCAAAACAAAGGCTAATCCATGCGATCTAAATGCCTGATCAAAACGTGAGTAGGGCTGCTCTTGGTCCAAGCTCTGGCTCTCTTGTCGGGCCGGGTCCAAGAGCGGGCTGATCCTGTCCTGTCATTCCTTCAAATATCCCCTCTCAGATGATCCTAGCCATCTGCATGGGGCCAAATCGGATGGTGTTGAAAATTTGGTTTTTAACAAAAAAAAATATTTTGAAATTTTTGTTTCGTCATAAAAATGATGTTGAAATTTTCAAATGAAAATTTGTGATTTTCTTAATTAGTCCCGTATTGAAAAAAAATGAAAGAAGTTTGTTCTTTATAAATGTGTAATATTCTTATTACTTAAGAGTATTGAGGTTCAGATGCTCGGATTATTTTCAGTGCCTATGCTTAGGCTTGGACGTAAACATTATGCCTATAGTGTTATTGTGCACTTTGCACTCAGTACATGCACATTCAAAACTGCATTTTTACAATAGAATGATCTGGACCATCAGGTGGGACCCACATGTACAATTTGTCAGGCCTTACAAAAGTTGAACGGAGCTTTGTAGAATACGGATCCTCTGTTTTAATCGAGCAGCAAAATTGTGGTTGTTGCACCGTGTGATTGTGTAATGCGTTGAATAATGCATCGCCCGACGGCGAATCATTATACAGCAAAAGAGGAAAAAAGCAAGGAAATCGTCTCACGCCTCTCTACCACGCATGCACGTGTGGTGGGATTATGTTGCATCATACTCTTGCACACACCTGATGTACACATGACATTCATATAGTTCAATCCATCCCTTAAAATTTGGGGCATGGGTCATGGGCAAAATGCTACAGTCACCGGATTATCCTGACCGATAGTGTTGGATTGTCTGTGCAAATAACAATGTTAAGCCGATGAGTCGTAATGCAACTATATAGGTTCATGGGAAGGTTACATACACTTGGCCCATTATATCAATTCCAATCCTTTTAATGTCAATAGTTTTATTTATGTTGCATTCTATTTTTTTAATAAATTTTTTTATTGTTTTGAAAAAATGATAAAACACTCATCTGTAACTTTGTTATCATACAATATAAAATTTACGTCAGATTAGTAAAAGCTCCTCACCTATCATATACCCAACATCAAAATTATATATATATATATATATATATCAAATGGCCCCATGAAATAAAATACAATAATAATAATAATGACTTCCTACGGCTCATATAAATCCACATGGAAATTCAGAGCTGCATGTGAGGAGAACTGGGAAGGTTGGGAAAACAAGAAACACCACTCAACGCCGAAGACCCATGACTCCAGCTACCACCAGCATTACAAAAAGCCATTACTTCCTCTCTAGCAGCCCAGCCCAAAATGTAGAACATCTACTAAGCCAGAGACAGAGTACCATAGTAGGATCCCCCTGACCCAGACTTAGGAACATGCAGCAATTTCCGAACATTTGCATTTTATTTTTATTTTTTAGCTAGCTTATATTGTATTTTGTTTCAAATTTTATATTAAAAATAAAATTTTAAATATTTTGATTTCTCTCCACATTTAAATTTTTTGTGCTTTTGAGTTGTGAATTTTGTCTCACATCGGATTTAATAAAGAAAAACATCTTATATATAAGATAGGATTTTTTCCTTGGAGCTTGAGCCCCATTCAGGGGGCACGTGAATTTGGTCCCGTGAGGGGCTATGCCAATAGCTCTAATTTATGTCATCGACTACACACACGCGTGCCAAGCCGTGTCGAGCTGAGTCCACGTGCACGCGCAATAAGACTGGACGAGCGCGGGTGCGGGTGTACTCACGTGGGTGTGTGTGTATGGGTACTCGCAAGACTTTATTTGCGAGAGTATACTCACACTTGCACTTTTTCATTTTAAACTAAAGACATGTAACTATTTTGTTGGTCGTACCTATTTGGTTCTATTTCAGTTTCAAAAGTACAAAATCTTTCTGATCTTCTTAAAACTCTCTCCGTCTTCTAATTTCCAAGTTTTTATTGTTGAGTTCGTCGCTGAGTCAACTCAGCACTTTCGAGTTAAATTGCAAGTGGTTCGACCCAGCGTACAGTGAGTGCACTATTGGGACTGGGTCATAGTCGTTGTATCCTGGAGGTCAATTGCTTTGGAAACCTATTGCACTTGCGACGATGTCCAAGGGGAGCAAATTTGATTTTAATCTGAGTTACTCAGTCACACCTCGAATCAAATATATAAGTTTTCTATCTCAAATTTATTTATTTTTTTCCTTTTTGGTTCTTGACTTTAAATAGTTTATTTTATTCAACCAAATATTCCAACAGTTTATGCATTCCGTTTTCGTCTATTTTCTTCTATTTCACAACAACCATTCCCGTTACATTTCCAAATTCTCAGCCTGACTGTTTGATAATCTTAACGCCACTTTTTTTAAAATTATTACCCATAGAGACCAATTGTTCGGCGGATGGATATCTCGACACCCGCATCGACTGGATACCAGCAATGCCGGGCATCCGTCTTAAGGATCTTCCAACTTTCGTCAGAACGGCGGACCTCAACGATTTCTTCCTCGACTTCTCCAGACAGGCGGTTCAGACTTCATTGAAGGCTTCAGCAATCATTCTCAATACATTTGAAGAATTGGAGTATGAGATAATTGATGCCGCCAAGCATAAGTTTAAGCTGCAGCCACCTTATGCTATAGGTCCTTTATTCGCATTCTGTCATCAGATTCCAAACCCCAAATTGAATTCCATTAAATCGAATCTATGGAAAGAAGAGAGGGAATGTATAGAGTGGTTAGACAAGAGAGGTGATGCTACAGTCGTGTATGTGAATTTCGGTAGCGTTATGACTGTAACACCAGAACAGTTGAAAGAGTTCGCATGGGGGCTGGTGAATAGCAACCATCCATTCATCTGGGTCATCCGGCCCAATCTTGTATCGGGGGGATCAGCTATTTTGGAGCCAGAGTTCCTGGAGGAAACAAAAGGAAGGGGTTTGATTGCGAGTTGGTGTGCACAGAAGCAAGTGCTGGATCATCCTTCAGTGGGTGGGTTTCTAACACACAATGGATGGAATTCGACGTTGGAGAGCATTCATAGCGGTGTTCCGATGCTGTGTTGGCCTTTCTTTGGGGATCAACAGATGAATTGTCGCTTCGCGTGCACCGTTTGGGGGAATGGAATGGAGATTGATGGTGATGTGAAGAGAGAGAAAGTAGAGGGTGCCATTAAGGAATTGATGGGAGGAGAGAAAGGGAAGGAGATGAGAAAGAATGCAATGAAATGGAAGGAGAAAGCTAGAAAAGCTGTTGAAGTTGGAGGGTCTTCTTACATTAGCTTTGATAGATTGGTGAATGATTTGTTGGTTATGAAACGTTAGCTATTTGATATTTTCTTTTTTCTTTTTCTCTTTCTTTTTTTTTCAATGGCCTGTTTAACATGTGTGGCCCACCTTTTAGAACCACGATCTACGTTGAATAAAGTCACGTGCTAAGAAACATCATTTGGGCTGCGTTTTTCTGTGCTTGTTATATGAGCTGTGCTGCTAGTGGTTGGTGGTTGGGGAGGCTGCCTCTCTACCTCACCTGATGAACGGGCAAGTCTGATTTTTGTGCATGCGGACGTTAATGGTAGAGTCCACCTGGTGAACGGTTTGTAACATACCGCTCGCTTGCGTCCGAGTTGAATTTCAGGCCCGTCCTGAACAATCACATGCTGGGCATGTGACTGAATTTCAGGCCTTGATGATGAGCTTGATAATGTATTGGGCCCAAAAGTAAGTAGCTTGGGCTTTTCTGGGCCTGGAACGAATTCAACCATTCCTTTACATCCTATCATCAAGGTTTGTCCATGCTACTATGCGAGACATGGACCCACCTACCAATGCTCATCGATAAAGCCCAGTTTATAGAAGAACAAAAATCCTCTACACCACCTGCTGTAAGCGAGTGTCAATACCCTAGCTGTGTGGAACCCACCATGTTGTGTGGGTGTCATCCAATCCATCCATCAAGTGCATCACTCTATATTACGCCATGGAGCCAAAATTCTGATTGATCCACTAATTAGGTGCGCCACACCACAGGGAACAATAGGCGTTGTGAGGCTAACCTTTAAGTTTTGATGACCTAACCCAAATAGAACTCCTTCCCAGCTATGATGGTTCCTGCATTGAATAGATTTTTAGGAAAACCTTCAAATGGATGGCTAAAACTTGCAAAGCCACAAATGGGATGGCTGAGATTGAGTGGTCAAAAATTATTATTTCTTGAAAACCAAACATAAGGGGCTGTTGGAAATTGGCTAATTAAGTTTCATAGCCTGTGAGTTATGCCGAGGCTTGATCAATCAAGAGTTCCTCCTTTCCTTTAAATGCCGAAACCCTAAAACATTCCTTAGGAAGGAATGGTATTGGTACGGCTGTGTTGGTAGGGCTGTCAGTGGCCCGGGCCTGAGGTAGGTCGCGGCCCATATTTTGGGCTGTTTTGTGCCGGGCCTAATCGGAATTCTAATTTTCAGGCCGGCCCATTGACACCCATATGTGTTGTGGTGGGCCTGGAATCATGTACACGCCTATTTTAAGTAGTGCGTAAACATGCATGAGCATGTGGGACCCATCATGCTTTATATGTAAAATCCACCCATCTATCAGCTTCTGTGATATTATTTCCTGATTCCAAAACCAACTAGATCCATAGCTCAGATGGGCCATATAACGTAGAGTAATGGAGATGGGATGCCAACCGTAGTTGTGTGTTGGGCTCCCATGGTGTGTAACTTTATCAAACCCGTTAATCAGGTCTTATTCATCATGATAAAGACAAAATTACAACAATAAGCTTGAAAATTAAGTCAGGCTGGCTACACCTTTTGAACTTAGCAGTTTTGGTAGCAATTTTACGTATGACTGTATAACTAAATGAGCTCTTTGTTAGTGTTCGATATGCGTTTCCGTCATGTGACAAGAGGCGCAAATCGAGCACTAGCAGGTTTTTAGCATACCCAGTGGGATTGTAACGCCCAGTTTAGGTGTCTGTATTATGGTAACCATTGAACTCAAAAATCTTGATCATTCAAAGCACCATTAGGCCACACCATAGGAAACAGTTGAGATGTAATGCTTACAATAGCTTTGTGTAGGGCCCACCTTGGTGTTTACATGCCATCCAATCTATTCATACGACGTGAATTGTCATATCAGATTAATAAAGAACTACTTTAAAAAAATTTAAAAAAAAAAAAACACTATTTCATGACTTATGTAGGCCATATTACAAGAATTTAGAAGTTTTCATTTTTATAATTTTCCACGGCGCGGTCCACTTAAGTGTTGAATCAACTTGAATTTTAGTATCAAAGCCAAATAAGATGCGGTCTACCTGATGGACTGTAGATTTTATAGACGTTAAATTCATTACAATGCACTGATCAAAGCAACCCAAGCTCAAGAGCTTTCCACCAGTGTGTTCCCTGCCAAAACACTTGCGTGGCTAGCTAGGCAGACCCGTGCATGCATAACTTTCACGTGGCGCCCATCCATGAAGGACCCCCACCTGTGTTTGGATCGGGCACAAAATTCAGGCTGATCCAACGCTCAGGTAGGCCACACCATGGGAATGAGTTGAGGTAGGAAGTCCCACAATTAAAATTGTTTACAGTGCGTGCGATCCATCATAGTTTTAATATTCCACCCAATCGACTCATTTAATGTGCTACACAAGGATTGATGGATTCTTTTAAAAATAATAAAAATAAGGACATTCCAAGAGTCCTGTGGATCACACCACGTGAATTTAGAAGTTTTAAGCATGATTTTACATTTTGTCATATGATGTGGCCCACCTAATATTTTATTAGACTGATAGTTAGGAATACGGTGAAAATGTTATGCTGTGCCTGGTGGATGGGGGTGGATCTGATGCATGCTTGTCCCATTGGCACTCTGTACGAGTCATGAGATCAACCAATGCAGATTGCGCGGTCACTATGCCACCATGGACTACCCAAATGACTCCATGTGACGTGGCAGGATTTATTGTGCCATGTGCTGCGGTCGGACATGGGACCCATCTCCTGCTGCTAGTTTGACCTGAGTGCCATGCAAGACAAAAATTCATGGGATCTGAGAGTGTAGGACAAAAATGTATCAGTGGATCTTTCTGATTGTTTTTTTCTCCTCCAATTGTGATCTTGAGAAAGTGATGGATAGAATGGTTTGTAACCGGCATCTTTGTGGGCCCCACATAGCTTCCTACCACGGCAACTTCCTGTGGCAAAGAGGCACCGGCAAGTCACGTCCGTGACTGTAGGATACATTTGCGAGCAAGCTGTCCACATGAGGGAGGGAGAGTGAGTACGCTGAGGAAATCTGCCGAGTGTATGTCTTCGCCAACTCCATCTATTTATAATCAAATAGTTGAGGTACAAATATGTCGTGTGCGAGAATCAATATATGGGCTCAATCCAAATTCATTAACTTTGATCCTAAACTTCATAATAAGTAAATAGGTTTAATATGAATGTATATGACCAGATTATGAGAAGACAGGTTACTTATTCAGCCACTTACAGATATTTATAATGATCTGGCCGTTGAGATGTGGAGCTACATCTGAACAGCCACTCGATCAGTCAAGTAACCTGCTCGACCGGTCGAGTGGCCCGCTCAACCAGTCGTGGAATGGCTCGACTCATTTTCCAGCGAGTTGGGATTTTGAATTTTCGAGGTGCTTGAGCAATCGTGGGATGTGCTCGACCAGTCGAGGGTGCCGCTCGACCGATTGAAAACTCAGTATGACCAGTCGAGCTTATGCAGATTTGAGTCCAGATTTGATACGGACTGCAGAAATTTCAGTCAATTTTCGCAAAGGTGCGAACGGGGAGTTGCCTAAACTATATGTGTCTCCAGGGCCTTCCTAGGGTATGGGAAAGCTTTTCTAGGTGATGAGAAATAATTCTAAGGTATGGGCAAAACGTTTTCTCTGTACTTCCAAGGAAGAGGTTAGTATATTGTCTTATTATCTTCATTTTTCTTCATAGTGGAAGTTTGCATCCATGGTTTTTTACCCTTGTTGGGGTTTTTTCACGTATATTTTGTCTTGTGGTTTGTTTGGAATGCTTTAATTATGTTTTTACTTTATATTTCTTCTTGTTTATCGTTTGTGGGTAAGACCGGAGATTGGATCTCGATTCCCTGCGTGTTGGCGTGTTGTGCAACAACTAGTATCAGAGCTTAGTTGGTTTAGTTCTATTGGGAGCAATGACGAAAGAAGGGAAGACTAGAATTAAGAAGTTTGATGGTTCAAACTTTGCCTTCTGGAAGATACAAATGGAGAATTATCTGTATAAGAAGAACCTCTGTATTCTTCTAAGAGGAAAAGAGAAGAAACCAAAAAGGATGACAGATAATGAATTGTTTTTATTAGATCAGAAGACTTTAGAAACGATTCAACTCTCTTTGTCTAAGAGCGTTGCCTTCAATATATTTAAGATGAAAACTACAAAAGAATTAATGGAAGCCCTAACCATCATGTATGAAAAGCCATCAGCATCCAACAAGGTTCATCTTATGAAACAGCTATTCAACATGAAGATGTCAGATGGTGGGAGTGTGGCTGAACATCTAAACGAGTTCAATACAGTCACGAGCCAATTGGAATCCGTTGGTATTATTTTTGAGGATGAGGTCAGGGTGTTATTGATCTTATCCAATCTGTCAGACAATTGGGATGGTTTGGTGATTGCTGTGAGCAATTCTTCAAGGTCAAAAAAGCTGAAATTTGATGATGTGGTTGGTCTAATTCTCAGCGAAGAATCTAGAAGAAAAGCATTAGGAGTTTTAAGAGATTCAGGAAATGCTCTAAACATTAAAGGAAGAGAGGAAGATCGTTGAACAAAGGAGGCAATAAATACGGACGTTCTAAATCGAGCAAGAAGTCTAAGGGACCGAAAGATAAAGACGGGTTTGGCATTACGGCAAGAAAAGGCATATGAAACATGATTACAGGGCGCTCAAGAAATAAGAAGGAAGCTCTCAAGGTGGGAAGGATTCAGTGAATCTATCTGAGGAGAGTGACAGAGAGGTGTTGATCTTGTCTCTTAATGCGAGGAATGAGTCTTGGGTTATAGACTCGAGTACTTCATTTCATGCCACTTCATGTAAGAAAGTTCTGCATAATTATGTATCAGGTGTTCACACCCTAAGTGCAGGGTTATGATGTAGTAATAAACTTGATAAGACCGAGGCCGAATCCCAAGGGATTAGAACTTGTACATAATTTGAAATTAAGCAGAATTAGAACTAGAATAAGATGAAATCTAAATCGAATATTTTTAAGAGAATAATGGTGAATAATCAACTAAAATCTAAATAATTCAAGGGTAGGAAACTAGGGATTCAGATGATCCACTTGTAGAGATCAGGGAGATCTTACGCCCACTTTAAGAATCGTAGAAATTAAATTGAACTCATTTAATATAATTTTCAAGAGATGAAAGGTATATGAATTAGAATAGATTCCATCACCAAACCATGCCCAGGAGACAAAGCAAACAATAGAATTAAACTAATTATCAACCAATCATATGTATGAAGGTTATGAAGGGTACCGTCATCCGACCATGCCCAGGAGACGATGGTGAATAACAGGGCTTCTTGACGTTATAAACATAAAAGAAAAAGAACATGCTCAAAGTCATTGCAAACCCATTGTAATTTCAGTCACAACAGACCATTAAAGACTAAAAACATTCCATTAAACTAACATAAACATTAGTTCAGTTCATAAATTAAATTAAAGTCATAAAATCCTCTTTTTTACACTACAAGCTTCACCTCTTAGCCCTAGCTAAGAGGTCTAGCTTAGCATGGTCATGCTAAGACCAGGAAAAACATGAAAAGAAAGAAATAAACAAAAAAAAAAAAAAAAAAAAAACCAAAAAGAAAAAAGGAAGGAAAAAAACTCCGGCTTCCAAATTCGCTTCCACGTCCCAACTTTTGGTCTGATCCCCTTCTCTCTCTTTCTCTCTCCCTTTTATCACGTCAGCAAGGTCGGTGGAGAGCTACTATGTCGGTCCCACCGTCCTGTTTTATGCAGCTACACAGTTATGCAGACTGTCTGCAAAACGCCATGCAAACTACCTTGCTTTCCTTCCAAAAAACAAACGTCCCTTAGGACAATTTTTGACAACCTACACGATGGACAGTTTAGATTTATCGGACGGACTGTGATAGTGGCCCACCTGGATCGACCGCAGCCTCTGCTGTGTAACAGAGCTCGCACAGGTGATTGTTGTGACGTCAACGGGGCCCATAATCGGTGATGTACAAGAAATCCACTCCGTTCACTGAGATCAACACGAAAAACAGGACGAGAATGGATGATTTGGAATTGGATTTGGTGTGGTTCACCGTTTGATCCACTTCACCGTCAATCTTCCGTTCAAACGGCTAGATTTCGCTCCTCGTGATCTTTTAGAATTCTGCCACCTAAGCAGTGTTAAGGAGATCGATGGAGATCTGATGGACAGTCTGAATCAGACTTTCGGAGCATGATGGTGGTCCACAAAGAGCTGTCCTCAAGCTCTGTTTGAGCGTCAGCGGCCAAGACAAAGAAGGAATTTAAATTCCTTCTGAATTTTCAGTCAGCCGCCTGCTGACTGCCTTTGTTAGTCTAGTGCACTACAAGTGCATAGCTAGTGTGCACTCCCTTTCACGTAAATGGATTCCACCTTGTGCATGTAAGAAATCCGCTCCGTCCATCTCTTTCCTCACAATATTTAAATGGTTGGGACCAAAACTGGAGCATATCCAGATATTAGGTGGGCCCCAAATCAAAGTTCTATCGGTTGATCTGTCCGTTGGGTCATTTCTAGAGGGATCCAATAGATGAAAATTGACGTGTACAGTTAATGTATGGTCCTTAGGCCATGCATGAAGTTTCGAGACGAATGGATGGTGGAAACCCTGTGATCTTGCATTTTGGCTGACTTTCAGGCCACTTGAGCTTCAGTTTCTTGATTTTCTTGGATTTCTGGCATCGATTTTGGTCCCCTAGAGTCCATCCCTTACCTTAGTGTCCTCAGAGAGTCAAATTTATGCTTTAAGCTCCCTTTTTCAGTCTATGCTCGTAATTACACTTTGCATCACAAACACGATTAAAGCGGCCATTAAACGGTATCATGTTCGTAAATCCAGGCAATAACTGCGGTCCAATATGAAATATTTGACCCTCAATACAACCCCCAACCAGCCTCTTTCTAGTCTCGAGCAAGGTATGCAAAAAATAAGTTGAGAAATACAGGACAATTTCCATAAACTCAAGTGCTTTTTTTTTTTTTTGAAAAATGATTCAGATACGAAAAAATCTAAGAATCATGAATGTTGGGAATTAGTTTCTCCTGGACTTAGGCACACAATAAATTCATAGTCAAGTTCAAGTGTTAATCCATTAATTTAAACAAATCTAAATATTGAGTCCCATGGGTGTATGGTGTAATCTCGGCTTATCATCATTAAAATTCACTTCTCTAATTCAGGATATCATTGGTAATCAAGAAGAAAATTCATGACAACCAAAACCTAACCCAAAACTTGCCTCACAAATCAATTTTTTCATTATTCCAACTTTTGATTTTTCCATTAAAAGTAACGCCAAGAAGAGAAATCAAATCCTCACCCGTAGGGAGCAAACCTCTGATGAAGACCTTACACCCAAACCTTTTTCACATGTTATCCATAGGGAATCAAATCCTCACCTATAGGGAGCAAACCTATGGTGAAAATTATTCACCCAACTCTTTCCAAAGGTTTTTTTTTTTTTCTTTAATTGATCATAATGAGCAAATTTTTCAGGCCGGTTCCTTTCATGCTTAGTGATTATCAAATTAATCATTCAATATCGAACTGAAACCTTAATATGTAAGCGAGCTGTAATATATGAAATCATGACTCAATCAATGTTTACAACTCTAATTTTGGATTAGCAATTCAAACTTAACTGTGAAATCTAACAGATACTGAATCCAAGAGTCATAAATTACTAACATCACATATCTTGAAATTTTAAATCTAAGATGGTCGTCAAAATCACTTCGAATTCACAAGAATTCTCAGAAAATTTTAAAAATTTTTACAATTTTTGCTCAAGACCAAGAAAACACTAATTAGGTAACCTAATCTCCCACCCCTAACCTAAAATCTATATTGTCCTCAATGTAAAAGAAATGAGCATGCAATGCACATGGGACAATGAAAGTAAATGAGAAGTGATGGGAAGATAGTACCTGAATAAAGAATCGAGAGAGTTTCCAAAAATATCTACGTAAGAGTGAGTCAGCACAAGAGAGAAACCAACAGAAGTAAAATAAAAAAATAACAAAAATAAAATTCTACTTATACCACTTTCGCAGGTGCTCTCGATTATATTGTAATGCCCTGACTTTTCAGGACTCGAGTATATGACCTGTTTGCCAAAAACCTGAGTGTTAACCCTAAAGGATGATCAAATTCGAATATACATTTTTTTTTCTTTATCAGAGTAAGAAGATGAGCGTAGAATGGACAAATCAACATAAAAGAAAATTTTCATTTCATTTAGAATATACAAGTGGTTGCCCATAATGACTTATACAAACCAATGTCTCCACAATAACAAATACAAGATTATACACATGAGAAATTTAAAAGCATATGAAATGCAAACTAAAGCCGCAAGATCACGCAGCTTCCTTGATAGGTACAATCACATGTCTTTGACCACTATAACGGCTCCTCATCAATCTGAACCTGCATATCACTTAAGTCACCTGTGCTACCTGTACGGTTATATTTTTGATGGATGAGTGGTCAACTCAGTGTGAATTCCCCTCAAGATTACACACCGCCGCATTATGTAAGAAATAGTATGAAACATCTAGACAACCAAAACATAGTAAATGCAGTCTTATTAAGTACATGGATGTATGGAATGCGTTCACGCCCCGGGGATGCTCATCCGTGCGGACAGGGTCGCGCGCCCATGCAAATGCGCAATCAACGCCCCGAGATCAACCATGCGTAATGCGAATCACGACCTGAAAAAAACATCCAGTCGGACAGAGGCAAGTCGTCAGCGAAAGCAAACTAAGTGCGGCGTAACGACTGCCCATCGTATGAGGCTAGTCATCAACGAAATCATACTAAGTGCAGCGTAACGACAGTATAGCGATAGACGCTGGTCTGTGCCATGTATACATGATTAGCCAAGCCATTATTAGTCCGATTACAATCAATCAGTTTTAAATAAGCTCAAGGTCACTACGGGGAGCGTATAGCCCAGCGTAGGCCGACAGCTCGAGCGTACTCATGAGACTACCATCTTAGGATGTTTAATGGAAACCCGTCGTCTAGTGGCCAATCATATTACAATACATGGAGCTTACCATCACATGGTTGCACGATATAAAACATCAATCCCATATAGGAAAAATATCAAAACGAAACCATGTAAGCCGGGTATCAAAATATGCCACATAGGACGAATATTAAAACTATACGGTAAAAATCATCATTTAAAACCATTGAACATAACAACCCTTGATGGTATGCCCACATCAATGATCCGTCTAGACCACCAATCAATAACCACTATGTCAAAGGTTCATTTTAATCACAACTAGTCGGGTTACATCCTAAGTATGGGTGTACATGTATAGGTAGGGGTTTCCCACCAATGTACCAGTTTAAAGTCCATAAGCAATACCCAAATAATCCACAAGCATAAACAAATATACAGGATGAACATTAAGTAGGCAATATAGCAATTTAATTTCCACCAGCTAACACATGTGATTATAAAGGGAGATATCAATTTAAATAAAAACTATAACTTAGGCTAATGAGAAGATGGAAAGCTCAAGGGAAAGAATCATCACCTTATGTCTTGAACCGCCTACGTCATTGTTAGGAGGTGCGTGTGCCCTTAAAATCGAATCCTACCATGAATCAAGATGTACCATTAGATCCAAGTTCTACATACTATCTAGGGTTATCCTCTGGGGTTTTAGTGTAGAATTTGGAGTTTTCATCCTAGGGTTTAGTCTTAAAATTAGATTCTAGAATTTGATCATGGAACTTGGACTCTAATTAGTGCGACCATGAATGATATTGTTAATGAGAGTAATAATTGAGTAAAATTAATAAATAAATTAGTCATTAATTTTAGAAATATTACAACGAATAATATTATATTAAATTATCTAACAACCCACGAGTAATGATACTAATAGTGACTTATAATAGTAATAACATAGCAAAGGAACCTGTAGTGATGTCATAGAGAATAACTTATCAATTATGATCATAATTTATGGTTTAGGTTACTTAGATTCAGGGTTTTATCCACTACTCTAACCTTAGGCTTTAGAGTTTTCAAATTGAATTCTTATAATTCATTTAAAATAATACTAGTAGGGGAGTAATGATAACTAACAATTATGCGTTAGTACTATCAATACTAATTTAAAATGAATGATCTACTAATCATGATGCTAATTGTTAATATCCATAATCGCTAATTCTGGCAATTCAACCTACCAATGGTTAACCACAACTAGGTGGGCATATAGGGATTTACTCAACTCATGAACTTGGGCTCAAACCTATGCAAATTGGGCCCAACTGAGGCTAGGCCTAGTCCAGGCCCACTGTGCAGTTTTGGCTTGATTTTTGACCCTTCACATGGCCCGAATCAGGAGGCCAATTTGTATCAACCGTGGCCCTGTTCAGCCCAACTCCTGGTCCAGCAAAAGGGCCGCTTTCAGACCATTTCCCAGGGTAGCTTGATGGCTGGATCTCAGCCAATGGATGGTCTGAAGATAGGCCCAACCTTTGTGCATCTATTGGCCCATTTTATAGCCAAACAGGGTCTAGTTAAGAAGATCAAATGGCCCTGTTAACCATGGTGCGGCCCACTGTGAAATAGTTACCTGGGCATGGGTGAATGGGCGGCTGCCAGGAGGCCCACATGGTGTGTGTGGTGCAGCACAGCTCGAGTTGAACTCACCCTCTTTCTCTGCTTCTCTCTCTCTCTCTCTTTTCTTCCCTCTTTCCTTCTTCATTTTTTTCCTTTCTTTCTAGCATGTCCGGTGAGATTGCTGGACCATGACCCAACCAGTACTCGCAGCAGCGAGTTGACGACTCGCCCGGCTTCACCACAGCTGCACACCCCCTTCTCTTTCTCTCTTCTTCTCTTTCCTTCCTGTTTCCTTTCTCTCAGACCCATCCAGCAAGGTCTAGATCGAGTTGGCTTAGACGTGCAACTCGCCAGCGGCCAATGCAAGGCCCATCAAATGGACGTTCAGCCCAACTCGACCAGCTCACCCTGAACTCGGACAGATTTCTAGGTGTGGTGGTGCGGTGCAACAAATGCACATCGGCATTTTCTTCTTCTTTCTTTCTTTTTCTGTTTTCTTTCTTCTTCCTCTTCCCTTCCTTTCCTCCCTGTGTCACCCAGAACGCAGCCAGCAGTGGTTCCGTGACCAATATTACCGAGGAAGATGATGGGGCACTAATGGCATCTTTTAGATGGTGATGTTTTTCTTCGATCCGACTTCTATGGATGTTCTAGACAGACCCTACGAAGCTTCTGAATGCGTTGGAACGGAGGTTAGAGAAGCTTTGTTTGGTTGAGAAGGAAACGGCTAGGAGAGTTGATTTTTGGTTGCTGGTTTTTCTACCCAACCCTAGCCTTTGCAAATAGTGTGTACGGCTAAGATAACCCTCTAAGGGACGGTTAGGATTGAGAGAGGACGTTTGACGCGGATTGTGGAGCTGGCAAGAAGAAAAACAATTTCCATTTTAGGAAACATCGTGTTTTCAGGACCCGTTTGCAACGAAGATAGTGCCCACGCACGTGCACCCCAACGTGCGATATGAGTTGGGTTTTGGTGGGGGCCCAAGCTTTGAACACGATGGACGGTCTGGATTATCCAAACAAATGATGATGATGGGCCATGGACGTCCCAAACGGATGCCCGTCCATCGGTTGGTGCAAACGGAGAGGGAGAGAAAAGCTCCCTGTTTTGGGGAAGCACGGGTCAGCTCGTGCTGACCGGTCAAGGTTGTCTGGTGCACAGCGAGTGTGCACCAGCTGTGTACACGTACCTCATTACGTGGGGTCCATCATGATGTTTGTGCTAAATCCACACCGTTCATTCATCTTGGTGGCTCACATTTGGGTGTAGCCTAGAGGATGAGGCGAATCAATGGATCATGCGGGCCATATCAATAGGAGTATGACCATTAGGCATTTGTCATTTACGATTCGAGATGATATGTGGTCCACACCTGCAATGAGGTCCGTGCATCTAGCTAGTGTGTCATCCAGGGCCACTATCTATTTTAGATTTTACAATAAAAATATATTTACATATTTATTTGGTATAATACATTAATAATTATAGATAAGTATTTATTTAAAATCATAGATATTTATAATGTATATTTTTGTGATTATATATGCATATATAGTATAGTAAAACTACTATTAAGTGATATATATTCTATGCATAGTATGATACGATAATATATAGTTAAAGTTTATAAAATGTAATGTTAATCAATATACATTAATTATATAATAATGTGTTGGTATACAATTTATTTTATATATAGTTTAAATAACATACATGATTGAATAATTCATGTCACGTACGAATAATTATAACATTACTCTGTATTATAGTATACATGTACAATTACATCACATTAAAAGGAATTATTAGGGTATCAACTTAAGATAAGCTACCCATCTGACTTGAGGTGGATCCCTAGCTCTAGATCTGACGATCACCTAAAATTAGATTCCCCTACATATCAGTGGGACAGTAGATCTCGAACCCCGTAGTTGCTCTACCATCTCGACGGTAGGATTTAGGCCAGAGTGTGAATGTTCACATAAATCGGGGTTGTATTTATACTAATTCGGGTTCTCATGGTAACACCCAAGTACAAAAAGTATGGGGTATTACATGCATTTAGCATATGCAACAAGCCTTTAAACCCCTAGGTTACCCCTAGTGGACGTGTTGTAGTCTCGTGAGGGTTTGCAGCAATGTTACCCATAAATATTGAATTGATCATGCCGCAAGGTTCCTCTTTCGGTCAATATCTTGATAAGTTTCTCGGTAAGTTCCTCAACGGGGTCATCCAGAAGCCCTTTTTACAATAGCCTTAGGCGCCCTGGAGCATGACTTTCTAGAGAGACTTATGTACCTCATAAGAAATTTTGCATTGAATTTCTTGAGGTATCCGTAATATATACGATTCACCTATGACAGAAGAAATTTCAACGTTAGTATCACATGGTGAATCAGAGACTAAAAATAAATAAAGTTTAGAAAACTTCCTAAAAAGTGATGTAGTCTTAACACATTCCGAAGTTCCAAACTTCGGTTCAATTTTCAGCTCCTCTTCCTTTACTGGTAGACGTTTAGGATCAGGGGAAGAGAGGGTTTAAGAATAAGGGTTCTCTCGGTCAATGATGACTACCGAGATGTTGTCTCACAAGGCATCCACTTTGTCTTTTAACATGGGATCCTTTGAAACTGCAAAGTGTGTCAGGCAATCCCAAGAGTTGAAAAGTTTAGCTGAGTGTGACTTATTTTCCATATTGGAGCTCGCGATGATCTGCTCAAAGAATCTATCGTCCTTGAAAGTGGATGGAGGTACGCTCTCTTGCTCCAGTCCTGCACAGACAGATTGAAGATCAATAAGTGAAGCATTGATGTGATCACTCTATTCATTGAAATTACTCAATCGAAGCATTGAATTGTCAAATGTGTACAGCTCAGATGGTGGCCTCAACTGAGTGGTTCCAAATTCTAAAGTCGTAGTGGGCAACTCCTTCTCCCGAATTATATCATCATTCAATTCAAGGGAGTGATTTAGACATATTTCACAAGAGTTAGAAGGGTCGGTTATAAGGGGCTCATCCTCCACCTTTAAATCAGACGTGTCAGGTAAGGGGAGTGGCTCATTATAACCGACCACTTCGTATACGTCTTGATCATTGACCTGGACCAAACTTAAGATGGATTTCAGGGGAACTGTGGCTGGATATTCAGGATCACAATCATATTCTAGTTCAGTGCAGTGCACATTTGGGATGGGATCACTTTCCTCACATTCTACACCTAGCATGGTTTGAGGTTCGCATAAACTAAACTCTTTTTCATCATTGGAATCTAGTATGTCCTGTGAGAGAAGTGTGTCATCATCATTATATTCGAAAGACAATCATGTCTCTTCCCTATTCTTTTGGACAGTCATCGAGATCGACTCATCGAAAAATTGAACCATATGCTCATTAACATAATTCAACTCTTCATTCCAAATTCCAGAGTTTTTCAAAAGTGAGTGAGGATCACTTTCCTCACATTGTATTTCTTGATTATGTTGTGGTTGGGATGAGCAAGCTTCCGCTATCCTTTCGAGGCGCGAATTGAGTGTTTCCATCTCTTTTCTCATTTCCACAAGACATTCCATGGTATATTGAATTGAATCCTCTTGGATTGCTTCTGGTTGGGTCTCAAAGGCAGGGTATCCAAAAGAATACTCATTATAACATGTTGTTGGTTCATTTTTCCAATTTTTTTGTTTCCACTGGTTATGTTCATACTGATCATACATGGGAGAGTATGATGGTTATAATAATCCTCATTCCCATAATTACGATCATATACGGCCCTATTAACTGATGGAACATAACGTTCTAGTCGGTTCTCAATATCGATTCTCGATGGAGAGAAATCTTGAGGTATACGTTGAATTCCACAACCCTCAAGCATTCCCCAATATCTCTTATCCATCTCGGCATATGCACATACCCACGCTTCCATGGTAGAACCCTAACTCTGAGTCTAATCTTAGAAGAAAGAAAAATCCTGAAACAATACAGAAAGTAAGAGGAGAAGTTAGAAAGATATTACCAGTTTAGATGGTCTATGTCAGGATCCTACAAAACAAGAAAACAGGTTAGTTCTTATAAATCAGAAAAACCTAAACATAAAGTTAGTAAAATCCTAATCTTAATCTAATTCTAAAACCAATTAATTTCAAAAATACGTAGCTGTCAGTCCCTGGCAATGGCGTCAAAAACTTGTTCACACCCTAAGCGTAGGGTTGTGATGTAGTAATAAACTCGATAAGACCGAGGTCGAATCCCAAGGGACTGGAACTTGTACGTAATCTGAAATTAAGCAGAATTAGAACTAGAATAAGATAAAATCTAAATCAAGTGTTTTTAAGAGAATAATGGTGAATAATTAACTAAAATCTAAAGAATTCAGGGGTAGAAAACTAAGGATTCAGAGGATCTACTTGTAGAGATCAGGGAGATCCTACGCCCACTTTAAGGATCATGGAAATTAAATTGAACTTATTGGATATAATTTTCAAGAGATGAAAGGTATATGAATTAGAATGGATTCCATCACCAAACCATGCCCGGGAGACAAAGCAAACAATAGAATTAAACTAATTACCAACCAATCACATGCATGAAGGTTAGGAAGGGTACCATCATCCGACCATGCCCAGGAGACGATGGTGAACAATAGGGCTTCTTGATGTCATAAACATAAAAGGAAAAGAACATGCTCAAAGTCATTGCAGACCCATTGTAATTTCAGTCACAACAGACCATTAAAGACTAAAAACATTCCATTAAACTAACATAAACATTAGTTCAGTTCATAAATTAAATTAAAGTCATAAAATCCTCCCTTTTACACTACAAGCTTCACCTCCTAGCCCTAGCTAAGAGGTCTAGCTTAGCATGGTCATGCTAAGACCAGGAAAAACATGAAAAGAAAGAAATAAACAAAAAAAAAAAACCAAAAAGAAAAGAGGAAGAAAAAAAACTCCGGCTTCCAAATTCGCCTCCACGTCCCAACTTTTGGTTTGATCCCCTTCTCTCTCTTTCTCTCTCCCTTTTATCATGTCAGCAAGGTTGGTGGAGAGCTGTTATGTCGGTCCCACCGTCCTGTTTTACGTAGCTACACAGATACGTAATTACACAGTTACGCAGACTGTCTGCAAAACGCCATGCAAACTACCTTGCTTTCCTTCCAAAAAACAAACGTCCCCTAAACAATTTTTGACAGCCTACACAATGGACGGTTTAGATTTATCGGACGGACCGTGATAGTGGCCCACCTGGATCGACCACAGCCTCTGCTGCGTAACAGAACTCGCGCAGGTGATTGTTGTGACGTCAGCAGGGCCCATAATCGGTGATGTACAAGAAATCCACTCCATTCACTGAGATCAGCATGAAAAATTGGACGGGAATGGACAATTTGGAATTGGATTTGGTGTGGTCCACCGTTCAGTCCACTTCATCGTCAATCTTCCATTCGAACGGCTAGATTTCGTTCCTCATGATCTTTTAGAATTCTGACACCTAGACATTGTTAAGCAGATCCATGGAGATCTGATGGACAATCCGGATTAGACTTTCGGAGCATGATGGTGGTCCACAAAGAGTTGTTCGCAAGCTCTGTTTAAGCGTCAACGGCCAAGACAAAGAAGGAATTTAAATTCCTTCTGAATTTTCGGTCAGCCACCTGCTGACTGCCTTTGTCAGTCTGGTGCACTGCAAGTGCACAGCTAGTGTGCACTCCCTTTCACGTAAATGGATCCCACCTTGTGCATGTAAGAAATTTGTTCCATCTATCTCTTTCCTCACAATATTTAAATGGTTGAGACTAAAAATGGAGCATATCCAGATATCAGGTGGGCCCCAAATCAGAGTTCTATAGGCTGATCTATCTGTTGGGTCATTTCTAAATGGATCCAATGGATGAAAATTAACATGTACGATTAATTTATGGTCCTTAGCCATGCATGAAGTTTCGAGCCGAATGGATGGTGGAAACCCTGTGATCTTGCATTCTGACTGACTTTCAAGCCACTTGAGATTCAGTTTCTCGATTTTATTAGATTTCTGGCATCGATCTTGGTCCCCTAGAGTCCGTCCCTTGCCTTAGTGTCCTCAGAGAGTCAAATCTATGCTTTAAGCTCCCCTTTTCAGTTATGCTCGTAATTACACTCTGCATCACAAACACGATTAAAGCGAGCCATAAAACAGTATCATGTTCATAAATCCAGGTAATAATTAGGGTCTAATATACAATATTTGACCCTCAACATCAGGTGACTTCGAGAGAGTCTACCTAGGTGATGATGAGCGGTGCAATATTGTTGAAAAGGGAGACGTTCATATAAATCAGAAAGACAGAACGGCTTGAAATTAAAGGATGTCAAACATGTACCGAGTTTAAAATGGAACTTGATATCAGTGAGGTAGTTGGCCGATACCGGTTATGTGACGACATTCACCAGTGATTCCTGAAAGATCATAAAAGGTGTCTTGGTGATATCTCGAAGGAAGAAGGAAGGTACTTTGTACGTGACTTCGGGATCATATAGTTCACTCGTAATCGCATCAACTAGAGTAAATGGGCAGTTATGACATCAGAGGTTGGGACATATGAATGAGAAAGGAATGAAAGTGTTATTGTCAAAAGAGAAGCTACCAGGGCTGAAGTCTATTGATTTGAAATTCTTTGAGGACTGCATGTATGACAACTAGAAGAGGGTAAGTTTCAAAAAGACAGGACGTGCTCCAAAGACGCATCTGTTAGAGCTTGTACATACTGATGTGTGAGGACCGGCACAGGTATTATCTCTTGGTGGCTCACGTTATTTTATTTCTTTTATTAATGATGCTAGTAAAAAATTGTGGGACTATTTCTTAAAGTATAAATTTGATGTATTTGATGTATTTAATAAGTGAAAAGTTATGGTAGAAAATAAGACAGGTAAAATAGTAAAATGTCTCAGATTAGATAATGAGAGAAAGTACTGTAATAAGAAATTTGAGGAGTATTGTGCAGAAAATGGAATCAAATATCAGAAAATAATTTCAGGGACACCATAACAGAATGGTGTGTCTGAGTGCATTGATAGGACCGTCCTTAAGCGCGCCAGGAACATGAGGTTACATACAGGGTTATCCAAGACCTTTCGGGCAGATGCTGTGAATATTACTGCATATCTCATCAATTGAAGTCCCTCAGCACTATTGGCTGGTGGGCTACCAGAAGAACGTGGACTGGAAAAGAAGCAAACTTTGCACATCTCAGAGTGTTCGGTTGCACTTCATGTGTTCACATTGATGCAGAACACAAAAACAAACTTGATGCGAAGTCCAAGAGGTACATGTTTATAGGCTACGGGCAGTATGATTTTGGCTATAGGTTTTGAGATGTAGAAAACTGAAAAATCATCAAAAGTAAGGACATACTCTTCAATGAAAAAGTGATGCATAAGGACAGTATATAAAAAAATAAGGCTAAAGAGAAAGAATTCAGAGTTGGAGGAGTTACCGAACATGGGTGTTACAACGCCACAGGATGATCATGCACGGGAGCATTATGAGGCAGAGCCATAGACACCGGTTGTAAGGAGGTCTACTCAGGAGAGGAGACTCACAATCCGATACTCACCCTCCTTACATTATTTACTGTTGATAGATAATGGTGAACCAGAGTGTTTTGAAAAGGCATTACAGTCGAATACAAAATAAGTGGGAGCGGACCATGGATGATGAGATGGACTCTCTTGAGTTTAATCATACATGTGAGCTAGTCACTCTACCCAAGATTAAGAAAGTTCTTCATAACAAGTGGGTTTACAGACTGAAGGAGGAGCACGATGGTTCGAAACGGTACAAGGCTAGACTGGTTGTGAAAGGATTTTAATAAAAGAAAGATATCGATTTCACTGAAATATTTTCACTAATAGTAAAAATGTCTACGATTCGCATGGTCTTGAGTATAGTGGCTATAGAGGACTTACATCTAGAGCAGCTAGATGTTAAGATAACTTTTCTTCATAGAGACCTTGAAGAAGAGATATATATGCATTAACCGACAAGATACATGGCACCAAGAAAGGAGAACAAAGTGTACAGACTGAAGAAGAGTTTATATAGCCTGAAGCAGGCACCGAGGCAGTGGTACAAGAAGTTCGACAGTTTCATGTCAGGAAACGGTTTTATGAGATGTCATGCATATCATTCTTTGTATTTGAAGAAGTTTGATACGTCATACATCATCCTTCTTCTACACATTGATGATATGCTTGTAGCCGGTTCAAGCATAAAGGACATCTCAGATCTTAAAAGACAACTGTCTAGAGAATTTTTCATGAAGGATTTAGGAGCTGCAAAACAAATCCTAGGCATAAGGATAAAGCGTGACAGGGAAAATAAGAAACTATTTTTATCATAGGCAGAGTACATAGCCAAAGTACTTGACCGTGCAGAATATGTTACGGTTACAGAAGCGTGCAAGGAGATGGTGTGGATGCAAGGTTTCATCGAAGAGTTGGGTAAGAAGCAAGCAAATTGCAAGCAATACAATGATAGTAAGAGTGTAATACACTTAGCTAAGAATTTAGTCTTTCATTCAAGGACCAAGCATATTGACATCAGATATCACTTCATACGTTCGTTACTGGAAGATGGATTAATTACTCTGGAGAAGATTCATACAAGTGAGAATCCTGCAGATATGCTGACCAAGGTGGTCACACGGGAGAAGCTGAAGCTCTGTTCAGCTTGAATTAGTCTTCAAGCATGAAGACATGGAGGTGGTGCACTCCGAATGTAAAAGATGAAAATTTATAGTGATATGTCTTCAAGTGGGAGATTGTTAAGATGTGAAGCCACATTTGGATGACTGCTCGACCAATCGAGTGACCTGCTCGACCAGTCGCTGACTAGCTCGACTCATTTTCCAACAAGTTGGGATTTAGATTTTCGAGGTGTTCGACCAGTCGTGCGATGTGCTCGACCGGTCGAGGGTGCCGCTCGACCGGTCGAAGACTCCGCACGGCCAATCGAGCCTACGCAGATTTAAGTCCGGATTTGATACGGACTACGAAAATTTGAGTCGGTTTTCGCAAAGGAGCGAAAGGGGAGTTGCCTAAACTATAAATAGGTGTCCCTAGGACCTTTCTAGGGTATGGAAAAGCTTTTCTAGGTAATAAAAAATAATTATAAGGTGTGGATAAAGGGTTTTCTCTGTACTTTCAAGTGAGAGGTTAGTATATTGCCTTGTAATCTTCATTTTTCTTCATAGTAAAAGTTTGCATCCGTGGTTTTTTACCTTTGTTGGGATTTTTCCACGTATATCTTGTCTTGTGGTTTATTTGGAATGCTTTGATTTTGTTTCTAGTCTATATTTATTCTTGTTCATCATTTGTGGGTGAGACCGAAGATTGGATCTCGGTTCACTGCGTTGTTGGCGTGCTATGCAACAACGTTAACGGCAATAATTGAAGGGTGAGGTTTTTCCTCTGAAGATGGATTACTTAATGCCTTTCAAAAGAAAGGACTTTCAAAATATCAGTGCAAATCAAACAAAAGAAAAAACTCACAATCGATCGATGAGAGCAAAATAAGCGAATCATTTTGTTCTTTTTCACCTGAAGAGTGTAGTCAGTTATGTCAGACTATCGTTGGAGAATATCGTGGTCCCCTCTACAAGATTCCAACCATCGAGAAATCTTTGGCTCTGGCGTGATCCACCATTGAACCTACTATTTTCTGTAGTGTGGTCCACTTGAGCTTTTGCATTGTGTTATTTTTTGGTTATGCCCTAAAATGATTTGAAAAAATAAATAAGCAGCATGGATATAACATATACATTATAAGAAATTAATGACAAAAGATACTTATTAATCGAAATATATTTTCTAATTTAAAGTTTATTAATTTAGAATTTAATGTGAATTGTTTATTTGAAAAACTCTATAGAATTTAATTCTTCCTTTTCACTATTAAAAATAATGATGTCTTAAATTTAATTCATTTTGACACTTATAAGGCTCGTGTTGAATCCTTGAAAAGTTTAAAGTATTTTTTTTCTTTTATTGATGATTATTTTCAAAAATGTATGAGTTTGAGTGTTGAAAATGAAAGTGATGCCTCATCCTTTTTTTTAATCATGTTTAAAGTGTTGGTTGAAAACTAAAAGAAAATAAAGACTAAGTCTTTCAAAACTAACAATGAAAGAAGGTATACTTCAAACGAATTTAATTTTTTTTATAATATAGCATTGAAGGGAATTACAAAACCCTAGTAGTTTTTAAGAGAACAAAATCGTTGAATATATAGACCGTATGCTTATGAATAATGCTAGAAGCATCATGAGTTCGGTTATGCTTGAGTGGTGTTTTTGGGCAAAAGCCATTAACGTGACTTATTACTTGGTAAATGATGTTGAGGGTCAAATATTGCATATCATACCCTAGTTATTGCCTAGATTTATGAACATGATACTGTTTAACACCCGGTTTCAACCGTATTTGTGATGCAGGGTGTATTTGAAAGCATGGATAGCAAAAAGGTACTAAAAGCATGAAATTAACGCTCTGATGATGCCAAGGCAAGGGACAGACCCTAGGGGACTAAGATCAATGGATATACATGTCGAAAATCCAAGCAAAGCGAAAAACTGAAGCTCAAGTGGCATGAAAGTCGGCCAGAATGAAAGATCACGGGGTTTTCATCATCTGTTCAGCTTGAAACTTCATACGTGGATTGAGGACTATAAATTAACCATACACGTCAAAAATCATCCACTGGATCGTTGTGGAAGTGGCCTAAAGAATAGATCATCCCCTTAAATCCTTAAGTGGGGACCACCTGATATCTGGATATGCTCCAGTTTTGGTCTTAACCATTTAAATGAGTTGAAAGAACGAATGGATGGAACGGATTTCTCACATGCATCACAGTGCGCCCCACATGAGGGTGGGCGTGTACACAGTGCATGCAAAAGCAAGTCGCACCGGACCGGAGAATCTGGTCAACAAAGCTGACCCAAACACAAAAAATAGAAATTTTTCTTTTTCGCCAGCATCCCACGGATGATTCTGTTTGGATTCTGGTGGGCCACCATCAACATGAATTAAGATGAACCACACCGTTCATTGAATTCAGGAGGTCAAATCGACCGTACCCTGATCTGAAGCTAAATTTTCTCGAACACTGCACGTACATGAAGTCTCAGACGCAGAACGCCCGATAAAGTTAAAGATCTGGTGGGCCGCACTAAAATCTCTCCAATCTCACCATTCCCGACCGGTTTTCTGTGATAAATCTAATTAACGGACTGGATTTTTCATCTGACGCTAATCAAGGGCCCACCGACTTCAACAACGAACCCATCTTGCACAGGCCCCTGCTTTCGCATGACCCCGAATTTCGAACGTTCTGGGATGCTGTGGGCCACCATCTTTGGTTGGTTAGAAAATCCAAACCGTCCGGATGGAAGCCTAGTTAGAGCAGATCCCATCCAAGGAAGCAAAACAGAGGTTAGACGTTCCGCCTTGTCAAAAACAGATTCCAAAAATGAAACCCTTTGTATTTTTCTGCTGCATAAAGAAAACTTCAGCGTGAAGTTTTCCATCGACTAACACAGCCAACTGACTGTTGGGGGCCTTGCACAAAATCTTAGGATCTAGCCACCCGAACAAACCAGAATTATAGGATAATAATGCAATGAAATAAATCAAAGCAACATTCACACACCACACAAGAGAATTTTACATGGAAAACCCTCAAAGAGGTAAAAACCACGGGACCTCGTCCAGATCAACAATCCACTATAAAAGAAGAATGTTACAACCGATCACAAGCACACCTTGCTGTGATCAAACATTCATCACTCACACAGGAGTGGATAAACAGTAAGAGAAATAAAAAAAAAATGGAGAGATCTCACCCATTATGAGGACGTAGAAGCGCTGAGATGACTGCTCCCTTCCACAAGCTTCCTCTCTCTCTTTTTTCTCTCTCTCAGACCCTAAACCCTTTAGCAAACCCTTACAAAGCCTTTAGGAAACCTTCTTGTGATTTTTCTCATCTATGAAAAATCCTAAAAAATCCTAATTTATAGTTTTTGAAAACTCTCTTCCGCATCCCAGTTGCGAAAGGACTTGCGACACGAAATCCATGCAAAATCGTGGAACGAATCTGCGTAGCTTCGACCGGTCGTACCGAGTCCATGATCGGTCGAGCGCCACCTACGACCGGTCGTGGACCACCTACGACCGGTCGAGCACCCTCTAAAAAAATAGTCCGTATTCGCTCGACTTTGAGTAGAGCTACGACTCAACTCCACGACTGGTCGTGACCAGGCCTCGACCGGTCGAGCAAGGCTCACGACCGGTCGACCAAGGGGTAAAAAACCTCATCAAATCTCTCCCTTTTTGACCTAGGAGAGATCCACCTTCTTCAAGCTAGCTTGGTTTCTACAAACCTCAAACTTGCCCTTGAGCAAAGCCTTGGTCATCATCTCTGACCCATTATCATCTGTGTGGACCTTCTCAAGCTGTAACACCTTCTGTTCTAAAGTATCTCCAATCCAGTGATACTGAATGTCTATGTGCTTCGACTTGGAATGCTGACTTGGATTCTTGTTCAAGTGTATAGCACTCTGACTATCGCAATAGACCACGTGCTCCTCCTGCTTCAGGCTAAGTTTCTATAAGAACCTCTTCATCCAAAGCATCTCTTTACATGCTTATGTGACTGCAATATACTCGACCTCTGTCGTCGACAATACTACGACCTTCTGTAGCTTGCTCTGCCAAGAAATCGGTCCCCCTGCAAACATGAACATGAACCCCAATGTAAACTTTTTGGAGTCTATGTCACCTGCTATATCTGCATCTGTGTAGCCCTCTATCACAAGTTTTTTGTCACCATAGCATAGGCTCAACCTGGATGAGCCTCTTAGATACCGCAGTATCCATTTCACAGCTGCCCAATGTTCTTTGCCAAGATTGGCAAGATACCGGCTGACCACACCAACAGCATATGTTATGTCTGGGCATGTACACACCATAGCATACATCAAACTTTCTACTGGTGACGCATAGGGTATCTTCTGCATCTCTTCCACCTCTGCCTTCATCTTGGGACACTGCCTGTCGCTCAATCTGAAGTGACCATCTAGTGGAGTACTGACCGACTTCGCTGCATTCATATTGAACCGCTTTAGGACTTTCTCAATATACCGCTCTTATGGCAGCCAAAGGTTCCTGCTGCTTCTGTCACGGGTTATATCCATTCTTAGGATTTATTTAGCCGGGCTCAAGTCTTTCATCGCAAACGACTTACCCAACTCCTGTTTCAGCCTGTCGATCTTCTTGATGTCTTTTCTCATGATGAGCATGTCATCAATGTATAACAGCAGAACTAAGAAATCACCATCTGAGAACTTACGCGTGAACACACAGTGGTCAGACTCCGTTTTGTCATACCTATGTTGTAACATGAACGAATCGAACTTCTTATACCATTATCGTGGAGCTTGTTTCATCCCATACAAGCTCTTCCTCAGCCTACACACCATATGTTCCTTGCTCTTGACTTTAAACCCCTCTGGTTGGTGCATGTAGATCTCTTCTTCCAGGTCGCCATGGAGAAAAGCAGTTTTAACGTCCAACTGCTCTATCTCCAGATCCATGCTAGCTGTCAACCCAAGCAACACCCGTATGGATGTCATCTTCACCACTGGTGAGAATATCTCCTCGAAGTCTATGCCTTTCTTCTGACCGAACCCTTTTACCACAAGTCTGGCCTTGAACCTCATCTGTGAATTCTTCTGTTCAACCTTCTTTCTGAACATCCACTTGTTGCTCAGAGCTTTCTTGCCCTTAAGCAGTTTCACCATGTCATAGGTGTAGTTCTTATGCAAGGATTTCATCTCCTCTTACATAGCTTTCAACCACTCCTCCTTATGTTTATCGGCTAGGGCATCAGAATAATCTTCTGGCGCTCCCCCATCAGTCAGCATAATGTACTCATGCGGTGAGTACCTCTTGGATGGCTGTTTGTCCCTAGATGACCTCCTCACCAGTGGCTCAACAGGTGAATCAAGTGGGGGCTGCTTCCCCGATACATCTTCTGTAGGAACTCCCTCGTCCTCTGCATCTCGTTGTACTCCCCCGTTATCAGACACCACGGGAGGAATAACTAGATCCATGTCCTCTAGCTCACCTGAACTAGGCTGGTTCTTCTCTGGTTTACCAATATCTTCTATACACTGATCTTTAAAGAAAACCACATCTCTGCTCCTGACGAGCTTCCTCTCGGTCGGATCCCACAATCTGTAACTGAATTTTTCATCATCGTACCCCAAGAACACACACTGTCTGCTCTTCATATCGAGCTTAGACCTCTCGTCCTTCGGTACGTGAACGGATGCCCTGCATACAAACACCCTGAGATGACTGTACGATGGATCCTATCCAGTTCACACCTTCTCAGGTACTCCATTCAATGAGGCTAATGGAGACCTGTTTATCAAATACACCGCCGTGTGCATTGCTTCTCCCCAGAACATCTTGGACAATTTCGCATGGGATAACATGCATCTGATTCTCTCAACAATGATGCGATTCATTCGCTTAGCTACACCATTTTGTCGGGGGGTCTTGGGAACCGTCTGTTCATACCGTATACCTAGAGACTTGCAGTACTCATGAAAGTCACCGATGTATTCACCACCATTATCAGTGCGGATGCACTTCAATGATCTACCTGTCTCTCTCTCGACCATAGCATGAAACAACTTAAACACACCAAAGACCTCGTCCTTGGATTTCGATGCATAAATCTAAATCCTCCTAGATGCATCATCTATAAAAGTAACAAAATACAATGCCCCACCCAAGGTTTTTGTCCTCATGGGACCACAAACATCAGAATAAACCAAATCTAATGCATGCACTTTATTTACATGAGAAGCAGATTTAATAAATGAAACTCTATGTTATTTTCCTGATAAACAATCAAGACAAGTTTTGAGAGGTATACCTATCACGTCTGGAAGGAGCCGCTTCCTCGCTAGTAGCTGAAGCCCTTTTTCACTCATGTGGCCTAGATGCCTGTGCCACGTGTCTATAGCTGAATCTTCTGCTGCATTCAACCCACCCTTGCACACACTGACACTTGCCTTGTAAAGGGTGCAACACTTGTTTCCTCTGGATGCGATCAATGAACCCTTGATGAGCTTCCAACGCCCACCAGCAAACCGGCTTTCATAACCATCATCATCTAACCTTCCTGTCAACATCAAGTTGAGGCGAAGGTCTGGGATATGCCTTATATCCCTGAGAACCAACGTGCAGCCCACATCAATCTTCACATAAATATCACCAACTCCCACGATATTTGATAGCCGAAATTTTTCATCTTCACAGTTCCATAGTCACCTGACTTGTAGCTTGTGAAGAAATCTATGCGCAGAGTCGCATAAAAAGAAGCTCCTGAGTCAATCACCAAGTCGGTGTCCTGACCCGTAGCCGTGAAACAAACATCATGATCTGTGGAAAGAATAATAACAACGTCGTCATCTGAAGCGACTACAGTAGAATCTGATTCATCTGCCTTCTCCTTTCCTTTTCTTTTCTTGTCGTTCTTATTCTTACGACATTCATGCTTGTAGTGGCCCTTCTTGCCACAGTTCCAGCATTCAACATCCTTTCTGTTACTCGACTTGCCTCTTGATTTATCTCGGGCCTTCCCGCCCTTCCTGTTCTTTCCTCTCCCTCGTTCCTGTGTCACAAGTGTCTCTTGCTGAGTAGACCCCTGAGACTTCCTCCTTGTCTCTTCATTAAAGAGACAGCTAGTAACTTGTTCCATGGATATCTTTCCATCTAGCGCGGAGTTACTTAGAGACACCACCAATGTCTCTCAACTGTCAGGCAATGAAATAAGCAATAGTAAAGCCTGATATTCATCATTCAGGACCATCTTCATAGAGGAGAGTTTGTTCACTATATTGCTGACCTCATTCATGTGCTCGGCCACAGAACCACCATCCTTGAACTTAAGATTCACAAGTCGCCTTATCAAAAAAAATTTATTACCGGCTGTCTTCCTCTCATACAGCCCTTGTAGTTTCAGTCATAGGCTACCGGCTGAGGTTTCCATAGACACATGGTGGAATACAGAATCATCCAGTCATTGTCTAATAAACCCCACAGCCTTCCGCTCCAACTTCTTCCAATCATCATCAGACATATCCTTGGATTTTGCTGATATGCCTAAAATTGGAGAATATATATCCTTGCAATAAAGAAAGTCCTCCATCTTAGCCTTCCATATGGTCCAGTTAAAACTATTGAGGCTGATCATCCTTGATGAGCCACCTTCCATAATTCCAAATCGATCCTACCCGTTCAATGAACTTAGCGCTCTGATACCACTTTGTTGAGGGCCTTGCACAAAACCTTAGAATCTAGCCGCCCGAACAAACCAGAATTATGGGATAATAATGCAATGAAATAAATCAAAGCAACAATCACATACCACACAAGAGATTTTTACGTGAAAAACCCTCAAAGAGGTAAAAATTACGGGACCTCGTCCAGATCAATCCACTATAAAAGCAGAACATTACAACCGATCACAAGCACACCTTGCTGTAATCAATCATTCATCACTCATGCAGGAGTGGATAAACAGTAAGAGAAACAAAGAAAACGGAGAGATCTCACCTATTACGAGGACGTAGAAGCGCTGAGACGACTGCTCCCTTGCAGAAGCTTCCTCTCTCTCTTTCTTCTCTCTCTCACACCCTAAACCCTTTAGCAAACCCTTGTAAAGATTTTAGGAAACCTTCTTGTGATTTTTCTCATCCATGAAAAAACTTAGAAAATTTCAATTTATAGTTTTTGAAAACTCCCTTCCGCATCCCGGTTGCAAAAGGACTTGCGACATGAAATCCACGCAAAATCGCGGAACGAACCTGCGTAGCTTCGACTGGTCGTACTGAGTCCACGACCGGTCGATCGCCACCTACGACCGGTCGAGCACCCTCTGAAAAATAGTCCGTAGTCATTGGACTTTGAGTCGAGCTACGACTCAACTCCACGACTGGTCGTGACCAGCCCTCGACCAGTCGAGCAGGGCTCACGACCGGTCGACCACGGGGCAAAAAACGCCATCACTGACTCCACCATGCACATCAGCCGACCATATCTGCTATAAAGAGAGGAGAGAAGAGGGGGTGAAGGGAGGATTCGTGGAGGACGTGGAGCAGAGAGAGAGACAGGGGGAGTGTTTGTCAAGAGTTGTTATTTATTTGGTCTTTTTATTTGTTATTTTTTTCTTTTAATTTCGTGAGATCTAGTCCACTCGTGTGTGGCTAAACTTCTTAGCTAGAGCTAAGAGGTGAAGCTTGTAGCGTGATGGGAGGATTTTTAGCTTGTCTTTTGTTTATGCTGAACTGATGATGATTTTAGTTTAATTAAGAAAATATTTTTAGTTGTTAATGGTCTGTTGTGACTAAAATTACAATGGGTCTGTGATGGCTTTGAGCATGTTCTTTTCCTTTTAGGTTAATGACATCAGGAAACCCTGTTGTTCACCATCGTTTCATGGGCATGGTCAGATGATGGTACCCTTCCTAACATTCATATCATGTTGTTGGGTTGGTAATTAGTTTAATTTTGTTGTTTACTTTATCTCTTAGGCATGGTTTAGTGATGGAATCCATTCTAAATCATATACCTTTCATCTCTTAAAAACTATATCGAGTAAGTTCAATTTAATTTCAATGATTCTTAAAGCAGGCATAAGATCTTTCTGATCTCTACAAGTGGATCCTCTAAATCCCTAGTTTCCTACCCTTAAATTTCTCTACATTTAGATAATTATTCCTCAATCTACAGTTGATTTGGATTTCATCTTAGTCTAGTTCTACTTCTACTTAATTTCAGATAACATACAGGTATCAGTCCTTTGGGATTCGACCTCAGTTTTACCGAGTTTATTACTACATCACAACCCTATACTTGGGGAGTGAACAAATGATTTTCTTACGATTGCACTAGATTGCAAGATCTTTGAAGAGGTATTGTCTGAAAAATCTGTTAATTATTCATTCTTTGTGTTTTTTGTTGTAATGCTTATGTGTGAATTTCTAATTATTCCTTCTTTCATGCTTTTAATTATGACACTTATGTATGAATTTCCAAATAGAAAATTATTAAAGTAAATGCGAGGTCCGAAAAGTGTATTTTTCTTAACTATGTAAATGGAATAATTGGATACAATTTGTGGGATCTACTTCTCATAATTTGTGATCAGTTGATATGTGGTTTTCTATGGACATTCAATGTAGAAAGATAAGAAAATACTAAGCTTAGAATCATGAGAGATAATTGAAATTTTGAAATTTTGAAATTTTCAAACGATGCTTAAAATCAACTTACTATTTTAGAATAACAATAAATTAATAATACCATTAAAGATGAAGTTGATAAACAACTTGAAAATGAAATACTAATTTTTTTTCAGCGATTAAAACAAAATTTGTTGCAAATTAAGTCAAAGGTAGAATTATCAAAAAGAAAAATTTTACATCCACCCAAAAGGCCTTTAAAGCTCTACCCAAGTGGCCGGAAATCGATTTACAATCTTTGTGGCAACTGCCTATTGTATTACATGAAATTTAACTTTAGAAAACACTTCCTCAACTTGACCCGACTAATTCCTCAAAGTTTTATTAATTCTTTCTAACCGAAAAACCCTGCATAGTCCCGCCAATTGAGCAAAGTGCCATACTTTCCACCCCACAAGCTCATGCATACCTTCATGACTTATGTGGAGAAACTACTCTTTATGAAATACTAATTGTTGAAATTCAATGTAATAAAAGTCAGCCAAAGAGAGATACAAAACATACTGTTTAAATCAAGAATTTTATTACGGGTTATGCTTGCATGATAGAAGAGTATTGCAGGCCCTATTCGTATTGAGAGGCATGTGAATCTATAATTAGTAGCCAGTGGAGAGTATCCATGGAGGAAAACATTAAAGCACCGCATAAAAACATGACTTGAAAATTAGATAAATTACATAAGTGATGTAAGGCAATTAATTGCAGATAATTACAAGCTGAAAAACCATATTAAAGGAAATATTGAAATATATAAAATCTGACTAATTTGACTAATTAAAATGTCCAAGTTGACTGAATTTCCGAACCAGACTCATCCAAGTCTCATGACCATGCTTCTTTTTTTCAAGGGTGCAACTTGAGTAGATTGGGAGGGGTAGACGATCAACCCAACTTCAAGAGGTCCTAACCCACTATTTGAACTTATCCAAATTCCTCTATACTCACCCAACCCCACCCCACCTAAGCTAACCGGACCCAAATTTTCTGAACCCTATCATTTCCCAACCCGAACTCCATTTGGGTCAGTCAGTTCAGCTTTACCCGAACTCAAGTTGCAGCCCTACTTAAATATGTGGTCTCTGCAACATTATTTCATCGCAAGCGATAATTAGAAAGAAATGGCTTCCAAGAAAATGGAAAAGCCACACGCAATCTGCATCCCATGTCCTGCCCAAGGCCATATCATACCCATGATGCACCTTGCTAAGCTACTCCACTCAAGAGGCTTCCATATCACCTTCGTCCACACCAAGTCCAGCCATCTACGTCTCATCCGGACCGGTGCCATCGATCCAGCGATTGAGATTGAAGGGTTCTGTTTTGAGGCCATCCCTGATGGCCTACCTCTGCCTGAGGATGTCAATGCAATCCCAGACCCTCGTGAATCCACCTTGGGAATATCCAAACACGGTTTGGCTCCTCTAAGGGAACTTATAAGGAGAATCAATGGGGACTCTCAGGGTGGCCCACCAGTGAGTTGCATGATGAGAGATGGATTCCTGAGTTTTGCTCAGCCAATCGGAGACGAGTTTGGGATCCCCGATGTAGCATTTTGGCCCATCGGTGGTTGCAGTTTCATGGGATTTTTTCATATTGATGAGCTCATACAGCGAGGGTACTTATTCAAAGGTACTATCTTTCTCCCTATCTCTTCAGGACTTGATTGGGAGCTTCAAAAATAAAGAAGAAAGCATTTGGAGAAGGAAAAAAAAAAAAAAAGGCAACGCTGGGAAAAATTATAGATCTTATTCCTATGAAAACATATTCTTGAAAAATGTTTTGCGCCAGAAAGCAAGCTTAGTCAAGAAAAATTCTTTCTTGGGAAGTATTTTCCAAGCTCCCAAACAGGCAGGTATATTGTAGTTTCCTTCACATAGGATATACATTTGTTTTTGAGTTTTTCAGTTTGGACCAATGGAGCCGCCATGTATAAGTGATCCAGACCATTAATTTGTATTGCCCCATCTGGATAATCCATCCCCAAGTTCCCAAGACTGGAAGATACTGTAACCATATATTTGCACTTTGAAGTTACTGGCCATATATTGAAAGGATAGGATTGTCCTGTTCAGGATAACAACCCATCCAATATGGGCCCGAACTATCAATGGTCTGGATTGTTCAACCAAGGACCCAACGTGTACAAATTGAAAATAAAGCTAATCCATGGGTCTAAACACCTGACCAAAACGTGAGTGAACTGGCTCACTTGGATGATTTTAGAGCCGTCTATATGGGTCGGGTCGGGTCTTAGAGCGGGCTGATCCTGTCCGGGTCATTCCTTCACATATCCCCTCTCTGTTGATCCTAGCCATCTGCAAGGGGCCAAATCGGATGGTTAGGAATGCCTGATGGAGGATCTTGTGGTAGTCTCCAACCACTGAGGGGGCTATCACGTGAATGATTTGGACCATCAGGTGGGACCCACATGTAGAATTTGTTGGGCCTAATAAAAGCTCGACAGAGCATTGTATGTTCCTGTTTTTACGTCATGTATGGTGTGATTATGTTGCATCATGCTCATGCATGCACCTGATGTACACATAACATTCATATAGTTCAATCCATCTCTTAAAATTTTGGGCATGGGCCAAGTGTAAAGTGCTACACTTATCAGATAATCCTGACCGATAGATCATTGACCATCAAAGGCCATCCATTATAAGACGTTACTACGATATTATTTTCTTGAACTTTATTAAGCACACACTGGAGAAGGAAAGATCGAGAAAATACCGTCCATTAGGTCCGCTTCATCTACCATGCAAAAATAAGGTGATCTGATGGTTCCATGACTGAAACTATCTTTTGTGAATGATCTTGGCCATCCACTTTTGCATTCCATCGACTGGGTGGTGTGAACATCTGACTGATATGATTATTTTCAAGGCAACCCATGACAAGTAGATTGAAACTAATGGGCAGCCCCGATTGGTGATGTGGACGATGATGAGTCGCAATGCAACTATATTCATGGGAAGGTTCCCCTACATTTGGCCCACTATATCAATTCCCATTCTTTTAATGTCAATGGTTTTATTATATCAATTCCCATTCTTTTAATGTCAATGGTTTTATTTTGTGGTGTATGTTTTTTCCGTACTGTATTTATTTCGTTTTAATTTTTTTAACAGACTTGCATAACACCCCCACATGAGCACTTGAACCATGACATCAGTGTTTAATAGCACACTCCGCGTGAGCACTTGAACCCATGACTACAGTTTTAAAAACGAACGTGGCTCTTTTTTTCTATTTCATAATAAACATTGCCATTACTGATGTAGAGCGGGTCGCGGACAATTTCATGGCTAAGATGGATCAGAAAAGGCATAGTCTACGATAAAAGTGATCCGGACCATCAGACCTTAGATCGGGCATATCTCACAATATTCCGAAATGAGTTATCTGACGTAAAATATATGATTTTGGAGTAGAACGAGCTACTTTAGCCAACCAACCCTGCTACGCCGGGTTGCGCAGCTCGGATTTGCGAGAAACCTCCTGATCGACGGTCGTTTTTTCATTTTAATTTTGTTTTTACTATAAATAATAAGTTTTAGTTTGCTTATAGCTCTTCATAAGTTGGGCTTTAGGAGTTGTGTCCAACACAAAAAGTGCTTAGGATAATTAGGAGAATAGTTTGGTGAAGCCAAATAGGACACTTACTATTTTTAGCCGAAAACCTTGCGCACTAGTAAACATCACGACCATCTATAAATAGTAAGTTTACTATTTATAGTAAGTTGCAGATTCTAGGAGTTTTAATTATAGTTTGAGTCTGATTTCTTTACTATTGCTTGGTTCCCTTATTTAAAGGGGTGTAAACTCGTTTTTATTCATTCATCTATTAATTTTGAATTTTATTAGAATTTATTTCCATTTTCTTGCTTTCTTTCCTCGTGGATTCGAGAAGTCTCTGTGAGGAGTCTAGAGAAGCTCCGTGAATTCGGAGTAGTTATCCTTGAGGAAGACGGTGATCGACCTCATCACGTTCATTCTTGCATCAATTACATTTCTATTACCTTAACCCAATGTTAGATAGTCTTAACGTCACTTTTTTAAATTATTATCCATAGATGCCAATCGCTCAACCAACGGATATCTCGACACTCGCATTGACTGGATTCCAGCAATGCCAGACATTCGTCTTAAGGATCTTCCAACTATGATCAGAACAGCGGACCCCAATGATACCATGCTCGACTTCTGCAGACAGGCGGTTCAGACTTCATTGAAGGCTTCAGCAATCATTCTCAATACATTTGAAGAATTGGATAATGAGATAATTGATGCCGCCAAGCATAAATTTAAGCTGCAACGAACTTATGCTATAGGTCCTTTATTCGCACTCTGTAATCAGATTCCAAATCCCAAGTTGAATTCCATTAAGTCGAATCTATGGAAAGAAGAGACGGAATTTATTAAGTGGTTAGAGAAGAGAGGTGATGGTACAGTTGTTTATGTGAATTTCGGAAGTGTTACTACTCTGACACCGGAACAGTTGAAAGAGTTCGCATGGGGGCTGGCTAATAGCAACCATCCATTCATGTGGATCATCCGGCCCAATCTTGTATCTGGGGGATCAGCAATTTTGGATCCAGAGTTCCTGGAGGAAACAAAAGGAAGGGGTTTGATAGCGAGTTGGTGTGCACAAAAGCAAGTGTTGGATCATCCTTCAGTGGGCGGGTTTCTAACACACAATGGATGGAATTCGACATTGGAGAGCATTCATAGTGGTGTTCCAATGCTGTGCTGGCCTTTCTTTGCAGATCAACAGATGAATTGCCGCTTCGCATGCACTGTTTTGGGGAATGGAATAGAGATTGATGGTGATGTGAAGAGAGAGAAAGTAGAGGGTGTCATTAAGGAATTGATGGAAGGAGAGAAGGGGAAGGAGATAAGAAAGAATGCAATGAAATGGAAGGAGAAAGCTAGAAAAGCTGTTGAACTTGGAGGGTCTTCTTACATTAGTTTTGATACATTGGTGAATGATTTGTTGGTTATGAAACGTTAGCTATTTGTCCTTTTATTTTTTAATGTGTATTTTCTTGTTTGATATTGTTGAGAACAAAACTAGCTTTTATTCCAAGTTATATTTGAAAGTGTTTTCTTCATGGGTGCTAGTATTTATGGGCATACCTGTTAAATATACAGTGATATTACTTTGTACTATTGTATTGTCTGAAGTGTAAGGAACTTACATTACACCTAATGGCACATTGACATGTGTGGCCCACATTTTTTACAGCCACTATCTACACCAAACATCTGATGCATATGTGGGGCCCACCTTTTTTTTGTTTGGGGGGGGGGGGGGGGGGGGGGGGGGGGGTGAGTACAACACATCCTTAGGGCTTTTTTTATTTTTTTTTGGCAAAAGGTGGAACATGCCACCAACTGTATATTAGATGGACAAAAAATACAACCATTCGGGTATGCCAGGTGCCAAAAAGAACGGTCCAGCCTATCGTATGAAAGACAAAAGAAGGGAGACGGGAAGGAAAACTGAGAGAGGAGACAAGGGGCTGAGGAAGGCCTGTTGGGGGCCTTGCACAAAACCTTAGGATCTAGCCTCCCGAACAAACCAGAATTATGGTATAATAATATCAATGAAATAAATCAAAGTAATAATCACACACCACACAAGAGATTTTTACGTGAAAAACCCTCAAAGAGGTAAAAACCACGGGACCTCGTCCAGATCAACAATCCACGATTAAGCAGAACGTTACAACTTTCGTCACTCACGCAGGAGTGGATGAACAATAAGTGAATAAAGGAAAAAACAGATGGATCTCACCGATCACTAGGACGTAGAAGCGCTGAGACGACGGCTCCCTTCCACAAGCTTCTTCTCTCTTTTTTTCTCTCTCTCTCACCTTTGATATCCCTAAACCCTTTAGAAAACTCTCTTGTACTTTTTCTCCCACTTCTCATACCCTAGAAAAACCTTAGAGACCCCTTTTTATAGTTTTAGGAAACTCCCTTTTGCATCCGAGTTGCGAAAGGACTTGCGACACGAAATTCGCGCAAAATCAGGGAACGAATCTGCGCAGGTTCCACCGGTCGTGGACCTCCTATGATCGGTCGAGCACCTCCTATGACCGGTCGTGGACCACCTACGACCGGTCAAGTACCCCCCTGAAAAAAATAGTCCAATCGCTAGACTTTGAGTCGAGCTACAACTCGACTCCCACGAATGGTCGTACCAGCCTTCGACCGGTCAAGTAGGGCTTACAACCGATCGAACACGGGAAAAAAATCCCATCAACTCTCTCCCTTTTTGACCCGGGAGGGATCCTCCTTCTTCAAGCCAGTCAAGTTTCTACAAACCTCAAATTTGCCCTTGAGTAAAGCCTTGGTCATCATGTCTGACCCATTATTGTCCGTGTGCACATTCTCAAGCTGTAACACCTTCTGTTCGAAAGAATCCCTGATCCAGTGATACCGAATCTCTATGTGCTTCGACTTGGAATGTTGACTTAGATTCTTTCTCAAGTGTAACTATCGCAATAGACCACGTGTTGCTCCTGCTTCAAGCTAAGTTCCTGTAGGAATCTCTTCATCTAAAGCATCTCTTTACATGCTTCTGTGACTGCAATGTACTCGGCCTCTATCATTAACATTGCTACGACATTCTGTAGCTTGCTTTACCAAGAAACCGTTCCCCTGCAAACGTAAACATGAACCCCAATATAGACTTCCTGGAGTTTATGTCGCCTTCCATATCTGCATTTGTGTAGCCCTCTAACACAGGTTTACCATCACCTATCATAGGCTCAACCTAGACTCTTAGATACCACAGTATCCACTTCACCATTGTCGAATATTTTTTACCAGGATTGGCAAGATACCGACTGACAATACCAACCGCATATGCTATGTCTGGGCGTGTACACATCATAGCATACATCAAACTTCCTACAGCTGACGCGTAGGGTATCTTCTGCATCTCTTCCACCTCTGCATTCGTCTTGAGACACTGTCTGTCATTCAATCTGAAGTGACCATCCAGTGGAGTACTAACCGGCTTTGCTGCATTCATATTGAACCGCTCTAGGACTTTCTCAATATACCGCTCTTGTGACAGCCAAAGCTTCCTACTGCTTCTGTCGCGGGTTATCTCCATTCCTAGGATCTATTTAGTCAGGTCCAAGTCTTTCATCGCAAATAACTTGCCCAACTCCTGTTTCAGCCTGTCAATCTTCTTGATGTCCTTTCCCTTGATGAGCATGTCATCAACGTATAAGAACAAAACTATGAAATCACCATCTGAGAACCTGCGCGTGAACACACAGTGGTCTAACTCCGTTCTGTCATACCCATTCTGTAATATGAAGGAATCGAACTTCTTGTACCATTGTCATAGAGCTTGTTTTAGCCCATACAAGCTCTTCCTCAGCCTACACACCATATGCTCTTTGCCTTTGACTTCGAAGATCTCTTCTTCCAGGTCACCATGGAGGAAAGCAGTTTCAACGTCTAACTACTCTATCTCCAGATCTATGCTAGCTGCCAACCCAAGCAACACCCGTATAAATGTCATCTTCTCCACTGGTGAGAATATCTCCTCGAAGTCTATGCCTTTCCTCTGACCAAACCCTTTTACCACAAGTCTGGCCTTGAACCTCATCTGTGAATTCTTCTGCTCAACCTTCTTTCTAAACACCCACTTGTTACTCAGAGCTTTCTTGCCCTTAGGCAGTTTCACTATATCATAGGTGTGGTTCTTATGTAAGGATTTCATCTCCTCTTACATAGCTTTCAACCACTCCTTATGCTCATCGGCTAGGGCCTCAGAATAATCTTCTGTCTCTCCCCCATCGGTTAGCATAATGTACTCATGCGGTGAGTACCTCTTGGATGGTTGTCTGTCCCTAGATGACCTCCTCACCTGTGGCTCAACAGGTGGATCAAGTGGGGGCTGCTCCCCTGGTCCATCTTCTGAAGGAACTCTCTCGTCCTCTGCACCTTGTTATACTCCCCCGTTATCAGGCACCACGGAAGGAATAATTGGATCCATGTTCTCTAGCTCACCTGAACTAGGTTGGTTCTTCTCTGGCTTACCAATGTCTTCTATACACTGATTTTTAAAGAAAATCACATCTCTGCTCCTGACAAGCTTCCTCTCAGTTGGATCCCATAATCTATAACCGAACTTTTCATCATTGTACCATAAGAACACACACTGTCTGATCTTCATATCGAACTTGGACATCTCGTCCTTCGATATATGAACGGATGCCCTGCATCCAAACACCCTGAGATGACTGTACGATGGATCTTGTCGAATCCACACCTTCTCACGTACTTCTCCATTCAATGGGGCTAATGGAGACCTGTTTATCAGATACACCGCCGTGTGCATTGCTTCTCACCAGAACATCTTGGGCAACTTCACATGGGATAACATGCATCTTATTCTCTCAATAATTGTGCGATTCATTCGCTCAGCTACACCATTATGCTGGGGGGTCTTGGGAACCGTCTGTTCATGCCGTATACCTAGGGACTTACAGTACTCATGAAATTCACCAATATATTCACTACCATTGTCAATACGGATGCACTTCAATAATTTACATGTCTCTCTCTCGACCATAGCATGAAACAATTTAAACACACCAAAGACCTCGTCCTTAGATTTCAAAGCATAAGCCCAAACCCTCCTAGATGCATCATCTATAAAAGTAACAAAATACAATGCCCCACCCAAGGTTTTTGTCCTCATAGGACCACAAACATCAGAATAAATCAAATCTAATACATGCACTTTATTAACATGAGAAGCATTTTTAACAAATGAAACTCTATGATATTTTTCTGATAAACAATCAAGACAGGTTTTGAGAGGTGTACCTGTCACGTCTTGAAGGAGCCGCTTCCTAGCTAATAGCTGAAGCCATTTTTTACTTATGTGGCCTAGATGCCTGTGTCACATGTTAATAGCTGAATCTTTCACTGCGTTCAACTCACCCTTGCATACACTGACATTTGCCTTATATAAGGTGCAACACTTCTTTCCTTTAACTGCGATCAACGAACCCTTAATGAGTTTCTAGCGCCCACCAGCAAACCAGTTTTCATAGCCATCATCATCCAACCTTCCCGTCGATATCAAGTTGAGGCAAAGGTCTGGGATATGCCTCACATCCCTAAGAACCAATGTGCAGCCCACATCGGTCTTCACACAAATATCACCAACCCCTACAATCTTCGATACGCCAAAATTTTTCATCTTCACGGTCCCATAATCACCTAACTTGTAGCTTGTGAAGAAGTCCTTTCGTGGAGTCGTGTGAAAAGAAACCCCCGAGTCTATCACTCAATCGGTGTCCTGACTCGTAACCGTGAGACATACATCATGATCTGCAGAAAGAATAACTATAACGTCGCCATCTGAAGCGACCACAGTAGAATCTGATTTATCATCCTTCTCCTTTCCTTTTCCTTTCTTGTCGTTCTTAGCCTTACGACATTCATGCTTATAATGGCCCTTCTTGTCACAATTCTAGCATTCAACATCTTTTCTATTACTTGACTTGCCTCTTGATTTATCTCGGGCCATCCCGCCCTTCCTGTTCTTTCCTCTCCCCTGTTCCTGTGTCACAAGGGCCTCTTGCTGAGTAGACCCTTGAAACTTCCTCCTTATCTCTTCATTGAAGAGACAGCTAGTAACCTGTTCCATGGATATCTTTCCATCTGGCGCGAAGTTCCTTAGAGACATCACCAATGTCTCTCAACTGTCAGGCAATGAACTAAGCAATAGTAAAGCTTGCAATTCATCATCCAGGACCATCTTCATAGAGGAGAGTTGGTTCACTATATTGCTAACCTCATTCATGTGCTCGGCTACAGAACCACCATCCTTGAACTTGAGATTCACAAGTCGCCATATCAGAAAAATCTTATTACCGACTGTCTTCCTCTCATACATCCCTTGTAATTTCAGTCATAGGCTAGCGGCTGAGGTTTCCGTAGACACATGGTGGAACACAATATCATCCAGCTATTATCTAATAAACCCCACCGCCTTCCAGTCCAACTTCTTCCAATCTTCATCAAACATATCCTTAAATTTTGTTGATATGCCTAAAATTGGAGAATATAAATCCTTGCAATAAAGCAAGTCATCCATCTCAGCCTTCCATATGGTCCAGTTGGAACCATTGAGGCTGATCATCCTTGATGAGCCACCTTCCATAATTTCAAACCGATCCTACCTGTTCAATGAACTTAGCGCTCTGATACCACTTTGTTGGGGGCCTTGCACAAAACCTTAAGATCTAGCCTCCCGAAAAAATCAGAATTATGAGATAATAATATTAATGGAATAAATTAAAGCAACAATCACACACCACACAAGAGATTTTTACGTGAAAAACCCTCAAAGAGGTAAAAACCATGGGACCTCATCCAGATCAACAATCCACTATTAAGTAGAACGTTACAACCTTCGTCACTCACGCAGGAGTGGATGAATAATAAGAGAATAAAGGAAAAACAGACGGATCTCACCGATCACGAGGACGTAGAAGCGCTGAGACGATGGCTCCCTTTCACAAGTTTCTTCTCTCTCTTTTTTTTTCTCTCTCTCTCTCACCTTTGATATCTCTAAACCCTTTAGGAAATCCTCTTGTACTTTTTCTCACACTTCTCATACCCTAGAAAAACCCTAGGGACCCCTTTTTATAGTTTTAGGAAACTCCCTTTTGTATCCCAGTTGCGAAAGGACTTGCGACATGAAATCCGCGTAAAATCACGAAACGAATCTGCACAGGTTCGACCGGTCATGGACCTCCTATGACCGGTCGAGCACCTCCTACAACCGGTCGAGCACCCCCCTAAAAAAATAGTTCAATCTCTGAACTTTGAGTCGAGCTACGACTCGACTCCCATGACTGGTCGTATGTAAGACCAATATCCTAGTTCATACTATTCCGTCGACTCCCGCGATCCTTCCTATCAAATTCTGGCAATCCGCGACCCGTAATCGACGTTTGTGCACAACTGTAAGTCGTATCCTATACATTTGAGTTGGCTTAATCCAAGACTTGTATCATTGCGACCGCACCGTCACCGCGGTTCCAACGCCGTGACTCACATACCGATTCGATACCCTGGTAGGAAGATGTGGGTCAGTGTTTAGTTCGAGGAAAAATATCGCGTGTTGTAAATCCCAAGAGAATCTCTACAACATATCAAATCAATCCCATCAATCACCTCTCATGTCAAGTACAAAGCATTCATGTTTCCTTTCTGCACAAGTTAAGCAAATCCAAAAGTCAACCAATCCATCACCTCACCCATCACTCACATCTCTCTTGTAACCACCACACCTCTCTCATTTCTCAACACATCCCAAGCAAGAGAAGTAGCTCAAGGAGAGTGGCTTTCCAACGGACCGAGAAGATCAAGTGGTGGGTGCTTCCATAGCCTAATTTTTCATGTTTTTAAGATGAGCCAAGTGAGGCCTACCGATCAATGGTATGGATCTCACTTTGGACCCTAAGATGTGGTCGATGGCCCATCTTGATCATCAATATCATTCCATGATGGGGCCATTCTCCATGGACTCCATCATGATGTCTACCTTCCTAGCTTGCATATGGGTCATCTAGACCGTCTATTTTCATGTAGAAGGGATCCCCACCGTTAGATTTCAAATTTTTTTGGGCCCACATGAACCGGACCCACTTGATTTATGATGTAGATCATGGAACGGAGGGCCCATAGTGTCGGGGTCCCTCCATCACACGCATGCCCTACTCTATCTCTCTCTCCCTCTCTATTTCTTTTTTTTTATGTGTGTTCATGATATGGTTGTCTGACCCACTTGGATGGACCCCACCTTGAAGTAAGTATTTTATCCAAGCCGTCCATGAGTGAGGCCCATCTTATATGTATTACACTCACACCATCCATCATGTGGTGGCCCACCTAAATAGGGCCCAACTTGAATATGTTGTTACGCCCAAAAAACGTCCCACGTCTGGAAGTTGCTGGGAAGAAAACACAAACATGAGCTTTTTCCCAACATTGGAGAAGGGCCACTCACATAGGCCCCACCTTGATGTATGTATTCAATCCACGCCATTCATTCCATTCTCCAGATTATTTTAGCCGATGAACCGAAAAATGAAGGTGATCCGAGTATTTGGTGGGCCACAGTATGAAAACGGTGGTTTTCACCATTAAAATGTACTCTGATATTTTTATACCTCCAAAATATACTCAATATTGGACTCGTTGAATTTGTTATGAGCTATGAAATCCAGTGGTTGGAGTGGATTCTCTTGAAGTGGGCCCTACACAGGAAAAATCGTGAAAAAACCACTTTAAAAAATAATATATATATATATATATATATATATATATATATATATATATATATATAAGAAGCAGTAGGGCTACTGCTGGCCAGAGGCGCAGGCAGCGCCTGCGCTCAGAGGGCGGGTGGACGTTAGGGCCCACGGCTCCTCATGTGGGCCCCACTTTGATGTTTATTTTCCAATCCAACCCATCCATATGGTGGGCCCCTACCTTAACCAAGCCCCACCCAAAAATCAGGCCCATCCAAATCTCAGGTGGCCCACACCACAAGAAACAGCAGTGATTGAACTCTACCATTGAAACCCTTTTTAGGCCCACGGAGGTTTTGAATCAATCTGATATTTGTTTTTCCTATTCATCCAGGTCTTTGTGACCTTATCAACAGGTTGGATGGTAAGTAACATTATGGTGGGCCCTCACGTGGAGCCCACAGTGATGCACGTGTTCCATCCCACCGTCCAGGCGGACGGTGGGGACCCACTATAATGTACGTGTTTTATCATGTCGTCCAGCAAAAGGCTGGCTGGAGGACGGCTAATGGGACACCCCTTATGATATATGTGTCTTATTCTTACTGTCCAAGGACAGTGGGCCCCACCATGATGCATGAGCTGCCAATCGTCCATCTATTTTGAGAGCTCGTTTTTGGGCATGAGCAAAAGAATGAGTCAGATCCATCCATCTTTGGGACCCACCATGATGCATGTGTTGCATCCAAGCCGTTCAACCATTTGAAGCTCATCTTGAGGCTTGAGAGTAAAAATAAGTCATGTTTTAAGTTCAAGTGGACCCCACTATTATAAGTAGTGGTCAATGACGCCTACCGTTCAAAAATCTCTAAGGGCCATAGTAACTTTCCATTAAGTTGATAATTATTTCTCACTTCATTTATCGCTATATTAATTTAAAAATAGGTTGGATGGGAAATATATGTTATGGTGGGCCTTAGGAATTTTAATGGTGGAGATCATTATCACCACTCTTATTTGGTTGAGAGCCCATTTGATGTATACATGGGGCCCATTGGTATGGCTCATTTGAAGTATACGCAGGGCCCAATTAGTGTGGCCCATTTAATATATATAAGGCAATGGGATTAGGCCCATTTTATGTACATAAGGCCCATGTGATTAGGCCCATCTTGATGTAATTGTGGCCCATGTTACGAGGCCCATTGTGATGCATTCCAAGGCCCATGGGTGATGGCCCATTGCAATATACCTAAGGCCCATTGGTGAGGCCCATTGATGTGGCCCGCTTAATGAATATAAGGCCCATTGATGTGGCCCACTTAATGAATATAAGACCCATGAGATACGACCCACTTGATGCATTTAAGGCCCAATGGGATGTACCTAAGGTCCATTGCAATGTGTGATTCCACCATGACTAATTGAATGATATTTATGGGAAGCCGAGCCTCAGGAACAATGTTGGTTTGATGTCCACATTATAAGAGTAATGTTGGTTAGATGTCCATATTATAACTCTCCCTAGGGCCCATTAATAGGCCCATACTTGTTACGTGCAGACCGTCTAAGTCCATCGTCCTTGTGAGGATACCATCACTTTATAACATGCTCAGTATAATCTCATGACTCCCATACGCCTCATATGTATGCTTGATTTGAGTAGTGACTGATCATAAAATATGCCATTGGGCAGACCATTTATGAGACTCGTTATGGAACAGAGTGCCCCACATGATCGCGCAGTACGCGCTGGATTGCTGCATGATTTGACGTGTGATTCATGCATCCCGCATATGTGTGACTTGATCACTGCACGCCCTAGCGACATCAGGGCCGTGGCTCCACAGGTACATCGTGGATGGCCGTATCGAATACTGAAAATACTTAGTTCTAGCACTGTGGGCACTTAGGATGTCCTTGGGTGAAAGTCCCAGAACCTCGTACCAGGAAATGCTCCAACGTCTAGACCGAGTGGATACATGAGCGCCCGAGTATCGAATACCAGTAGGTCGCGTCTCTCATTATGTCGTTGTCGGTTGGAAGGGGGTAAGGCCTTATCCGCCTGAGTGAGGGGGCTATAAGTTAGGCTGAGTTTGACCAGTTCGCAAATGAGTCCGCTATCGACGAGCCATATAGGTATTAGCAGACTACTGGTCAGGTGGATAGTGAGGTCTATTCCGCTTGCTTGACTGTACAGCTAGGGAGGTGGCAGTCACTACGAAGTGTATTAGACCCCGGTGATATCCATAGAGGAACTATACTAATATGTGTACTTGATGAGTACCGACTTGCTTGGATTGCATTTCGCATATGACATTCGGCTATGTAGGCTTCGCATTACATCGGTGTGGCCGATAGTATTCATGTCTCGCATCGCATGGCCTTAGTATGACCGATAACATTCATGTCTTGCATCATATAGCTTTGGTACAACTGATAGCCTTCATGGACTTACCCGCGTGTTTCTGCATTACTCTGATATTGTACACTTAACGTTTGCCTTGCGCACACACTTACACCACCATCTAAGCTTTTGTAAGCTTATGCACAACCGTTGCGTGCAGGTAGCATTGGACAGCAGCAGTGCTGAAGCAGGAGTGCGCATCTGACTATTTTGGAGTTTTTGATCACCTCGTATTTTCCTTTCCTATTGTACTTAAAGTTTTTTTTTGATATAGTGGATATGTGGTGATGTTGTTTTGTGACTTGGTTATGCTTGTGGTTATGCTCCATTACAAAAAAAAAAAAAAAAAAATCATTCGAAAAATCCTCCTTATAGGGTCCCAGGATTGGAATCTGGCATATGATTACCAGGAGCCGAGAATGGGGCACTACGGAGGCTGTCGGCACCAGATTCGGCGATTAGGATTCCTGTGAATCCGATTTCCGGGTTTGGGGCGTGACATTGTACCAGCCTTCTACCGGTCAAACACGGGGCAAAAATCCCATCAAAGCCAACATCAGCATGGGCTAGCTGCAACCACAAAAGGCAAGTAGCAGCTGAGAAGGTGCTCTGGTTGACAGAAGAGCCAGCGAGATCAGCAGCAGCAACGCCATGGAGGACAATGGCCTAGATGAAGGAGGGAACTTGCTCGTAGGCTGGTCGGGAGGTAGCCAGACAAGGCAGGGTAAGGATAGCTTAACCAGTCCCTTTTTTGGACCGACAGTGCCGAATCTAGCCCACCCCTGATGTGTCTAGGACCAATGAGCCTCTGGCAGTCCTCGGGAGATCAGCAAAGTTGAGGAAGACTTGATCTGGGGCGCCACTGCTGGCTGTGTGGGCAAGACAATCTGCAACCGAGTTACCTTCCCTTAGAATATGACTGAATCTGAGGTTGAGGGATAGGGAGAGTGGTATAGCCCACCTAGTGGACGGCCCTGATTAGCCTCCAAACGTGATTTTTTATGCCTGTGCATGTTAGTGGTATAGCCCACCTAGTGGACGATTTTCCAAGTGTACCACATTCTGCATCTGCAAGTGTCAATTCCTCCCCAAAGGTGTGTCTCCTGTGATACTGAAGTATTGATAAGTTCCTTGTCCGCTCGGATTTGAGTTGAATTGCAGGCCTATACTGAACAGTCACATGCCAGACCTGTGCCGGAGGATGCAAATGCGTCAGGTCGACGGAGACGGATTGTGTCCAACTCCGGTAGGACTTAGCAACATCCTATGGGCCCACCGTGATGTATCTATTTATCCATGCTGTTCATTCCTTTTCTCAGACTATGTTAAGATATGGGCCTAAAAATAAGGTAGATTTAACGCTCTATGGACCATACCATAGAAGATAAAAGGTCGACGTGGGCTCTACCTATCGCTCTGATGATTCATGATAACTTGATGGATTGCACCGCCCTTGCTTCATTCAAATTTCTGCCGCATCAACTTTCGATTGTACGATAGTAGCCTACTATGGTGGTGACAGGTGATGGAGAATTAGTGTTCAATTTCAGAGAAGGAGCCTGTGAAACGGCTACCACATCCGAGAAAGGCAGCAACCCGCAAATTATCCAATCCTAATATGGGGAGACTCTTGCATCCCGAGCTTATTATTTGGTGTGGACCACTAGAGGGTTGAATCTGCCTCAGTTTTTGGGCCCATACTTTAACATGATTTGATAAAAGAAATAGACAAGGTAGATAAAACGATACATCCCCTACTTGCCACAAACATGTTTTCGCTGTTTTTTTAATTTTCCTGCATTGTAATTGGTACTCATCATCATTGATGTTGCTGCCGCTGCTACATTAAATGCAGTCTGTGAAGATGCCAGCCAATCACTTCGCAACAAACAGTAATTCAAGGTCCACAATTTGGACCCACAGGACAGATATAGGTACAGAAGGTACAGCTCAAATTATTAAAAAGATCTATACCCAGTTTTTCTCAATGGGTCCAATTTTTAAGCCATATAAAAAAGGACCCAAACCTAACAAAAAGTAGCTAACCAAGGGCCACTTTGATAGCAGGAAAAGTTGAAGCCCAAATAGTCCTAGTCTTGCCTGTTTAGGCCAATGCTGTCTTGGTCAGACAAGTCCTCTACTCGTTGAAGCCTTATTATTCTGTGAAGGGCATGCCTGCTGTTTGTTGAAGCCGGTCTAGAGTATAAGAACAAGCTTAACCACCCTTTATTAAGATTGTTTAAAAGTTGGTGCAGATTAATAACTATTAAATAAATATTTCAACTACCTTCATCCACCACCCACTTTGGTTTAAGCTCCACAAAACACAATTCAAATGAAGTATTCACACACACACATATATAGCCAAATGCTCGGCTCCTCCAAACTTGTGTGAACTTTTCGAGAACTCATCATACGTGATGTGAGTCCCAAATCTGAACATCATGAAACCGTAGAGCCCAACTTATACTTTGATCCAAACCTTGGTGGGCCATGGAAAAATAAAATAATTTCCTCCCTTGATTTGCATATCTCTTTGCTATGGCCCACCAGAGTTTTGGATCACAGTGAAAAATTGTTCCCTTTGGGTTTCATGGGATGCCACATCACATGGACAGTTCGGATTAAACACACATGACACGTCTACAAAGGTGCGCTGGTGCCCCTCTCTCTCTCTCTCTCTCTCTCTCTCTCTCTCTCTCTCTCTCTCTCTCTCTCTCTCTCTCTCTCTCTCTCTCTCTCTCTATATATATATATATATATATATATATATATATATAATGATGAATCTTTTTTCATCAACCATGGTAGAAAAAATGGCAAAAAAAGGGCATCCCATCTGGCTAAACACATTGTCTTGTAACTTCGAGCAATTGGATGTATCTGCATAGCTCACTTTTGTTATAATTATCATCTAATTAGGTAAATATAGTTTAAAGTATAACTTCAAAAATAGAAGAATAGATGAAGATAGGATGCCCAAACAGGGCCATCAACAACAATCATTTGAAGGGATGTATCCTGATGAAAATCTGGTCGAGAGAGGTCTTTTATCCTAACCATTGCTTCATAGATGGTTAAGCGGATTGTGGATTTCAAAGTTTAGTAGATTTTTTTTATAAATCCACACTCCCGTTTGTTCCGTCGTTATTACCCTTCCTTCATTGAGGTTCCAATGGAGATTGGACTTTAGTGGAGACCATGCTGGTCATCGGTCCCATCCTCCGGCCATGTAAGCTGGGGGAGAAATGCCTTCCCCAATGTTTTAAGTGATGTATATCAAATTAATTATTAAATCAACTATTTATTAATGCTTTTGTCTCTATCCAACATTGTCAATGATATGATTTTATATCTTAATTCTTTTAGTTTTCTTGCTCTTTGTTAGACTTAGTCTATAACACCGGTTCCCAGTCTTTTTCTAAAACATAATCATTCATCTATTACATATGATATTTTAGCCTAACCAAATTGTGGACCGTATTGTTAGTGGAGAATATATAAAAGATGATGGTGTTACGACTAGCCTATCTGATTTTGCTAATTGAATTTGGACTGCTTGTCATTTTATTCTTTATTATCAAAATTGATATCCCCACCAATTGAATGACTTGAAATATTGTTTGTTTGAAAAAAAAAAAAAAATCAATTGTAATTCTTTAACATACCTAGAAACCACAATGGGTTGGGTTTGGCTACTCATATACGCAGACCAGACCTGTTAAATAAATTAGTCAGCTATTTTTTTATCAGTACACGTCCAAGACTTTACTCAAATTTTAGTGGGTTGGATATGGGTCCAAAATTCTGTCCCATTTTTTAAATTGGTTGGGTCGGGTCCCCACCTGTTTGCACACGTACCTGAGCCTGAATTTCGAGCCTTGACGACCCACCTGATAAGGCCCAACTTACAGAGGACCAAAATACTAACACCAGGCACAGTACAAGACCCAAACTCTATGGGACCCACCATGTTGTGTGTATGTGTGTGTGTCATCCAATCCGTCCATCTGGTGCATCACTTGATATTATTTCTGGAATCCAAAACTCTGACCGATCCACTGGTCAGGTGCGCCACAACAAGGAAACAATGAGAGAGGGAATGACAACCTTTTAAGTTTTGATGATTTGCCCAAATTAAACTCCTCGCTATTCAAGAAGTGGTTCATAGTGTGGATAGGTCTTGATGGTGACATTCAAACGGATGGCACAACTTAAAGCAAGGCCACAAAAAGGAAGGCTGAGATTGATTCAGATATTTAGTTCAAATATAGTTGATATAAAACTAAGGGGTGGTGGCGCAGTTGGCTAGCGCGTAGGTCTCATAGCTTCTGAGTGATCCTGAGGTCGAGAGTTCGAGCCTCTCTCACCCCAACCTTTTTCCTTTTCCACTATATCCTCCAATCTATTTGTTTAGGGCTACGGTACACCTGTATCCTATTTTGACTCATTTTTCTATTTCTACTTCATAAGAGGCAAACAATACAATTGGAGAAATCCCTCAGACTGAATACAAAGAGGTGATTGGAGCCGAACCCTAGGTCCCAGGAATACGGATCCTTTGTTTGCGTCAAGCAGGAAAATTGTGATTGTTGCAATGTAATTGGACCCTCTGATTGTGGAATGCATTGAATTTGCATCGCTGATTGAGATGGACCAATCACTATACGGCGAAGGAGGAAAAAAGCAAGAAAGTCATGGTTTTGGCAAACAGAGGATCCGGACTCGGGTCCAAGATACCACCCCCATCTATGAAATGGGTCAGGTCAAGAACCCTTCCAACTTTTACTTGACTCAATTCAATCGGACTGTTAAATGGGTCAGATTTGTCAACTTAAAAGTAGGCTCAACCCAAGCCTAAACGATTTGTGACTGATCCTTCAATTCCTTTCAATTAACATATTTCATCGTCATCATGTAAGCCTTATCCCGAATAATCAAGATCGGCTACCTGAATCCTGTTCTGCGACTCCAATTTCCAATTTATCAGAGGGCCATGACTTTAGTTAGACCATCAGCCATCAAAGTCTTTTTTTCTTACTACCTCCACTCAAGCCCTTCTAGCCTTTCCTCACCTTCAATAGCCATCCAGTTGCACCCACTCCTTCCTAACCAGCACAATTTTTTCTCTCTGTTAAGTCTAATTTCCATCATATTAGTTATTAGTGTTATTCTTGATTTCCCTTGATTCCATTTTATCCTTCCTCATCTTGTCACTCATCCATCTCAACATCCTGATTCTAGCTCCACTCATTCTATGAATATGTTATTCCATAACTGCCTAACATCAGATCAAGCATGGCTGGTGTTGAATCTATCCTATAAAATTTCCTCTCTCAGTGTTTGACTGATCTCGTAAAACTCTAGACCCAGATCTTCATTGCTTCGACCTAGCTTGAATTCCATAGGCAACATCTTTTTTCAATCTCTACACTCATGAATCATCAATCCAAGATATCCAAAGTCATGATTTTGGTATGATACTCATTGTCAAACAATCTTAAATACTTTCTCGTTGCTGCTCCTATTTACAAATTTTGGACTATAAATTAATATAATTAAGATCATAAAATAAAATTGCAAAAACTGAGGTAGATCCGTGCAAAAACTGAACTTTGGAACCCGATCTAGACATACATTCTAATGCATTGGGTCTGTGGCTGAAACCCAGACATGGTTACTAAATGGATTGATCTGGAAGGACCCAACCATCAGTTGGCCACAAATTGAAAAGCTAGTATGGTCCCATCGAGCTCTTCAGGCACGGTCCGTCATCTTAAGAACCCAACCATGGGCCACACTTGTAAAGCTCACAAATTAATGTTTATGGTCACATTTTATACCGCTTAAAAATTAATGTATAATGTACACATCCTTGGCTAAGGGTGTGTTTGGTTGAACCAAATATCATGAAGAAAAATCATCAAATTTCTTGATATAAACCCACCCAAAAGGATCATATAAATTTACTCTCCTTAAAAGCACGTGCAGGGGAAAAGGTGCATGTACGCCATTTGATGGATGGATATAGTCAGTGGGACCAACACATCCAGATACAGCTCCAATGGAGGCCGATTAGGTACCGAGCTCCCCCTGCTCCTGCCATGGCAGGATTTGATTCGACAGCAGGCTGCTGTCAAAAAATGGCCCCAGCAAAGCATGTTTGAAACACATATTTGGCCAGGCCCCATCTCTGACAGCCTGCCAACCAATCAAATCCCGCCACGGCAGGGGCAGAGGAAGCTCAGTCCAGGCAAGGGCAGTACTCAATCCTCGTCCAGCTGCAATGGATGTGAGCACTTTCTTCTTCTTTTTCCATCCTGTGATTCATATAATACCAGCCTCAGCTGTACAAGTTGGTCACACAAGCGCTCACCACCAGAAAACTACCAGAAACAAACAAGAAAAAAGCAGGCAAGTAAAATAGGGAGAGGCATCAATTTTCTATCATTTTTCCTCTTTCCTCTCTCCATTCCTTCTCGACAGGGAAAAATACAGTTGTAGACTACTACAAGGATAAGTGCCCCTAACAAACCTGATTGAGAGAAATCAGTCTCATATTTCTCCCATCGTGATGCTGCCAATTAACAGTCTAATATGACACCCACAAAATTATAGAAAGAATAAGGCATGCCAAAAGAAGATTCAGATTACCACAAAGGCTCCAACCTGTCCCAACTACCTTCTGCTGTTTGCAGTTTTTGCCTTGTTGAGGTTGGCCAACTCTTCGATCAACTTCCTCTCTTCGCCGCTCAGCCTCTTTGGAATCTCAACCTGCACTCGGACCAACTGGTCTCCCCTAGGATACCGCTTGTCGAGTGATGGTACCCCTTTCTTTGCCATCACCAGTGTCGTTCCAGGCTGTGTCCCAGCTGGGATCTTCAAATCTACTGTGCCATCCACTGTTGGGACCTTGATCGTTGTTCCCAAGATCGCATCAATGTAGGACACCTTGCATGTGTAGAGAATGTTGGTCCCATCACGTTTGAGCACTGGGTCAGGGAGGACATCAATGAAAACGTAGAGGTCACCAGGTTCGCCACCTTTTCTACCAGCATTCCCTTCTGATCGGACCCTCAGTCGGCTACCAGCATCCACGCCAGCTGGAACTTTGAGACTAATTCTCTTCGTCTTCCTCACACGGCCATCCCCACCACACGTGTTGCAAGGGGTGGCTGATTCCCCGGTCCCACCACAAGTCGAGCATGTCATCACCTGCTGGAAGACACCTAATGGAGTCCTTGCAGATGTGATGACCTGGCCTTGGCCCCCACAAGTGCTACATTTAGTCGGCTTGGTCCCGGGTTTGGCGCCCGACCCATCACAGGTGCCACAACTCTCAAGCCGGGTGATCTCAATCTCTTTCTCCACGCCGAAAACTGCTTCCTTGAAATTCAAAACGAGATTGTAGCTCTCATCCTCACCTTGAATCGGCCTGTTTCTAGCACCTCGGCCACCACCCATGCCACCCATCCCACCCATGCCCTCAAATAACGACTCGAAGAGATCAAACGGATTGCTGAAATCCTGCCATATGGAGAGAATCTCTACAGTTAAATAGTTGTGATTGTTATACAAAAATTGAAGAATGGATGGAGGGTAAGACGATGCATGGCATCAAAATCATGGTTGAGATAACAGGACTTATCGAGTTTTTATCTCAATCATGATTTGGAGCAGAAGTTGGAAAATGCTAGCCCTCTTGATCAGTGGTTTCATGCTGCTACAAACACCAAGCATTTTAGAATGTTGACCTCCAAACACCAAGCATTACCCAACTTTGAGAACAGACTGTTCTTACTTCACTAGGAACTCACCCCCATTCCCATACCAGCACCTTTGAGTCCAGCCTCTCCGTACTTATCATACAGGGATCGCTTCTCATCATCCGACAACACCTGCACAAATACCACCCATTAGCGGCATGAGTAAAAGATGCATGTAGCGAGCTCACTATTTATAAAACTGCCCATTTCGATCATGATTTGAAAAACAGTCATCACGAAATTTTCATTACCTCATAGGCATTGCTAATATCCTTGAACTTTTGTTCTGCTCCAGGTTCCCTAGAAAACAGAAAATATGAACAGATTTTGAGTCCTCACCCCAAGTTTCAACTCATGAATAATTGAGAATTATGCATCTCATCACAACCAAAATTGAAAGACAGCCACGTGCTAATCTGGCATGATTGTGGGACATCTGAGCTGTGCATCGGGTGGACCCCCTGTAGATGACCTGGCCCAATATCAGACCATTCAACTCATCAGGCAGGCCACACGTGGGTTCAATGCGGACGTCAGCAGTTTTTATTTTTATTTTTACCGTCCGTTCGTGCAAATGACAACAAGATGAGTTAACTAGCCTGATTTCTGGGCCCTGTCAATCGGGAGGGTTTTGGTGACAACAGCTAGAGATATCAGAAGTGAGAATGCTAAGAAGGCAATCAAGAGAGAGAGGCACATGTTGGCCTCCGTTTATGATTTTACTGTCAATGGAATATGAGCTGGAGCCCCCCAGCCTCCTGTATACGTTCACCCCTACCTTGCAAAAAAGCTTGGATGCAGTGTGAGGTTGCAAGCATCATTCTCTTTTCTTTTTCTTTTTTTGTCTTTTTGGGAGAGATCATGCAAATTTTATTAAAAAGAAACTAAACATACAAAAGATGGGGGCGCCAAGAGGGCGACCCAACAACTATCCGAGGAAGTCAAGATTACAATCTCTCAACTTAGATACACAAGAGACCTATTCGATGATGAGTGTCCTAGCCCTTTGGGACGTGTTTTCCACCGATTTCCTCTCAGTATTAAAACAACTAGCATTTCTTTCTTTCCAAACAGCCCACCACGCTGAAAGCAAAGCCATCCTCCAAATGACAGCCCTTGCTTTCCCAAGCCTCCATCCATGCCAATCCATCAAAAGGGGTTCGACAGATCCCAATGAAGACCACAAGACTTGGAAGCAACCCAAGAGATCAGCCCAAATCAACTCCACAAAAGAACAATTGATGAATAAGGTGATCCCACTGTCTCCCCGTCCCTCATGCATAAGATACAAATGTTGGGAATCACCAGACCCCTTTTCCAGATATTATCAACCATAAGGACTTTCTTTCTTCCCACTAGTCACCCAAATGCCGCAATCTTAGGAGGGACTTCATAACACCAAACAAATTTGGTAGGCCCGGCCTCACTTTGGAACCCACCCCTTTGCAAAGGGAATAGAAGGATTTGACCAAAAAAGACCCCTAATTCTCAACCTTCCAATCCACACCATCTTATCGGATTCTTCGGGAGGAGCATGCAAGCATCATTCATTTCCTTAGTCACTTTGCCAGTTCGACCATAGGACATCGAAAGGTACACTACATACCCTGCTAGATCATCTACTAAATAATAGGAGCATGCAGTATGCAACATCATTCAAAAACCAAAAACTTGAGTAGAATCAATGTCCAGCCAGGGTGGGTTGACTCAAAGACTCGACTCGACTCGACTCAACTTGATATTTAATTATTAAATTAATAAGAATATTTGGGTAATAGCTATTTAGTAGGCTATGAATATAAAAATAAAATTGACAAAAATCAACATGGAAGTGAATGGCTTATTAGTAGAGTTGCCTGACTCTCCCAAATAGTTCAGGGGTCCGAATCTCACTCTAAAAAACTTTCATATTTTATTATGAAAAGCGATCACCCAGCAAGTGACTCCACTCAAGCTGACTGAATCAACAAGTCTGGCCGAGTCCCAACTGAGTAGAGCTAGCCAGCAAGTTTCCCGATGACACAGCTTGAGATCTCATCGAGTCAAGTTGACTTGGCCGAGTTTTGAGTCAAGTCACTGAGTTTTAGAACTGTGGCATGCACAGATACAGCCTTAATTTATCACGTAACATGGAACACAAGCTTTGATCCAGAAATCACAGTACATGAAATTTTTTTGAGCTTAAACAGGAAGGTTGATGTCTCGTTGGCAGCCAATCTTAAAGCTTTTGCTAACATACCATTCAACAGCCAGCACCAAAGCTGGGACTAAGATGATGATGAACTTGATCACCTCACATTATTCTAACACACAATGTAGACCCAACCGAAGGTATTATATTTTGGGCATTTATGTTTTAAATGAGCCCAACCCCCTAATAGCTTGTTCAAGGCTATGATGATCATGATGATGCCTTATGAATATACATGTAAATACATACGTATAAATGTATTGTGCTTTCATTGTTACATTCACAATATCATATGCATGTATCTACCCATGTTATAATATTGTACGAGAGTAATATGAATGCAAGTTTCTCCAATTTCCCCTCCCACGGTGTCCATTTCTGCACACAAATGCGTGCTCATAGATGCCGATCCAAACGCAGCCCTTCATCAGCAGCTTCTATCAAAATTCCATTGAGTGAGACAAAAGCAAATCATAGCAACAGATCATTGGCGGCTCATCATGATCATGATCATCCGATTGGAGAGCACGAGTGGCTCCATTCTTGATTGATTGAAAATCCGGCCCATCCAAGGATCCTAATTTAAGATCAAACCATCCTGATTGAAGAATAGACATCAAATGCCCATATTGAAATGTGGACCACGTCAAATGATGCAAGACAATTAACCACTTGGTCTAAAAGCTCCGAACTGTTAGAGTATGGCGAATTAATCTCTTTATCTCATAGCCCAGGCCCCACATCTCATGGGTTAGGACTTCGGCCGAACCCCCCTCGTGGGCCCCAAATCACATGGGTTGCCCACCCCAAGTGTCCCCGCATCCCATGAGCTACCCCACTCGAGCCCGGTGTGAAAATACCCCTGCATTAATCACCCCTGGTGAGGAGTCTCAAACACAAGATTTCCCGCTTTGATACCAATTTGATGCAGGACAATTAACCACTTACTCTAAAAGCTTAAACTATTAGAGTATAGCAAATTAATCCCTTTTATCTCATAGCTCAAGCCCCACATCTCATAGGTTAGGACTTCGGCCAAACTCCCTTCATGAGCCCCAAATCACATGGGCCGCCCACCCCGAGTGTGTCCTCGCATCCCACGAGCTACCCCACTCGAGCCCGGTGTGAAATGAGCATTAATCACTCCCGGTGAGGAGTCTCAAACACGAGACCTCTCCCGTGGGCACCAAATCACATAGGTCACTCACCCCGAGTGTGTCCCCACATCCCACGGGCTACCCCACTCAAGCCCGGTGTGAAAATTCCCCTACATTATCAAAGGTCCAATTGAACTAATGGAAGATCAGGTACATATCATTAGTCCTGATGGGTATTCAGGACTAAAACAACGGGCTGACTGGGCTGTGGGACCCACAAATTCAATCAGATATTCAGATGACCGAAACTGAAACCAATTGGACTGTGGGGCCTTTATTCTATGTAGTTATACGGCCATACGACTTACAAGAGCCATACAATTGGAGAGGTTAGATTTGCACGTAGCGATAGAATTCCAAAGACTCTCAGTTGGATAGCTCCATTACGACTGTTTTGGTTTTTATTACCACTTGCCATGTGAGTTGAAGTCAAATTAGGAAAAGTGATGTACCTAGGCACCCAAAAGCCAAGTTAGTTTTCCTTTTTATTTCACACTTCCTAAGCATGTGAAAGATGAATCATCAACACTGATGCACCCTAGCCACCTGACCATCCAATCAAGGTCCAGATATGGCTGATTGTGTGATCAGACCAAATTAGGTCCATCAAAAGGGCTAGACATCATATCAAACCTATCAACCGTTCAAGTTTAAGATCCAGCTTACCCAGTTAATGCAAAACCCAAAAGGAGATGCAAATAGATCAAAGAAAAGAAGAAAGAGACCGTAGAAAAGAACCCAACAATCCTCTGGCTGAATGCTAGAGACTGCGAAAAACCCCCTCTCCAAATCTTTTATCAAATAAAACCAAAGAGAAGCCTGAAAACTGAATTTTTATTTCATAATCATAACAATAGTGCATTACACTTCCATAATATAGCCATATATAGACTTGAAACCAAATAGAGAGCGAGGTATTCCGTAACGGTAACGGTGGCTGTAACGGCCACCACCGTTACCTTTACGATACGGGGCATAACGCCTGTTACGGCCCCATAACGGCCGTTACAGTCTCTCTTTTTTTCTTTTTTCTTTTTTTGAAAAAACTCCCAAAAAACCTATATATGCCTCGTAATGTTGATTAAAAATTATGAAAAACCTGTATACGGGGCTATTATGGCCTTTATAGGGGATGTAACATGCTGTTAACGGCAATTACAGGTCATTTTTTTCCATAACGGTTGTTATGGCCGTTACGACCCCGTAACATGTAACAGTTGCCACCGTTACCTTTACGTAACGGCCTTTACGGCACACCATGATAGAGAGTCCCTAATAGTAAAAAATGGCCAAATTGTCCCTAAATTCTGTCACTACCATATGAGCTTTACGAAAATGGACCACAACTCACCCAAACAAATATGGAATTGCATGATCGTGGGCTCATTTGAAAGCTTACTCACTATGCTATCAAATAGGACCAATTTCATGCCATTCAGAAATCATTCGACACCTTAAAAGTGGCCTACCGAGAAAATGACTAAAATACAAAAGAAAACTTATTAATCAAATCATGACTCAATCTCACCCTAAAGATTAATTAATTAAATAAAACCTATAATGACAATACAATTGATCCTATGGACACCACAGTTTAAGTTGACCATTGATCCATCTAATTGATCATTAGACAAATGATCTAATCCAGATCATCAATCAAGACATTCTGAATGGTCAAATCTCAGATTGACTAGCTTGTGTCGCCACTTGGTTGCATTAATCGCCCCTAGCTTCGAAAAGAATTCTCCCTCACGTTCAAATTGGTAGTCACAATCTCTTGTGATGATCATCGTTTGTAGTGCGTCTTCTTCGGATTCGCTGGCAATTACTAGTAGAGGCTTGCACGTCTGACAAGCAACTTGTGCATAACCCTACCAAATCCTATTCTCCGGATTCGCTAGCAGTTACTGGTTGGAACAAGAATAGGATTTGGTAGGGTTGGAAGTGGGTATTTCAAGGTTTGAGGTGTTTGATTTATTTTTTTTCTTTTCTTATTTTAACCGGGTACCATTAGGGTTCAAAGACTTTAGGGTTTGGTGATTTGAGAAAGTAAGGGAAAATGAAAGGAAATGAAAAGAAAAGGGAATAGAGAGAGAAAAAAAATGGAAAGATGAAAAGGAATGATTGAGATGAAGAAATTACCCAATCCTAGTTTCCCAAAGAAGGAACTCGTTCTGATACCAATTAATGCAAACCCCAAAAGGAGATGCAAATAGAACAAAGGAAAAGAGAGAGATTGTAAGAAAGAACCAAACAATCCTCTAGGTGAATGGTAAAGACTGCAAAAAACTCCCTCTCCAAATCTTCTACCAAGTAAAACCAAAGAAACATAAAAATTGATTTTTTTATTTTATAATCAAAATGCATTACACCTCCATAACATTGCTTTATATAGGCTTAAAATAAAAAAAGAATCACTAATAATAGAAAACAACTAAAGTGGCACTAAATCCTATGGTTACCATATGGGTCTTATGCAAATGGGCCCACATGGCCCCAGAATTGCATGATTTTGAGCTCATTTAAAAGCTTACTCAATAAGCTATCGAATGGGACCAATGTTGTGTCATTCGGACATTGTTTGGTGCCCTAAAAGTGGCCCGCCAATAAAGTGACGAAAATACAAAAGATAGTTTATTAACTAGATCATGAATCAAACTCACTCTAAAGACTAATTAAATAAATAAAACCTATGAAATTGATAATCATATGATTGATCCGATGGGCCCCACAATTCAAGTTGACCGCCAATCCCATCTAATTGATCATTAAGACCCTTGATTTGGTCTGGATCATAAATCAAGACAATTTAAACGGTTGGATTGATCAAATCTTAGATCAACTAGCATGTATGGCCACTTGGTTGCATCACCAATGTTACCTATGCACGTGGCATGGGTGCAAAGTGCCAAAGTGTCCTAAATTGTCTGGCAAGAAAACTTCAAAAATTTAGGCACAAGGACACTTCCATACACAAATGAATAATAATTTAAATCAATGAAACATTACATATGAAGGAAATTGGAAAGAACATTCACGTAGTTCCAATAGAAACAAATTACTAGTAGTTTAAATTAACAAATAAATGATTAGAAAAACATCAAGAAATGTGGATAATCATCCCAAGAATTTGTACTCTCTCGAAAAAAAAAAACCAGGAAATTGTGGTTCTTATGAACATCACTTTTTCTATTAAAATATAAGACCCAAACATTTTATATCCTAATATTTAGTTTCTTTGTTTAGACTATTTCTTTATAGCCAGTTGGTTATGCATGTAATAAGAGAGCAAGATTTAGATTCTTCTAGACCAACATTTATAGATGCACTAAGAGCGTAGGAGCTAGAATCTTCTCAAGGGAGAGTCTATAGCCTATATTAAGCAAGGCAGCCAAACTTATGGATCACTTGATGATTCATCATTGCCGTCTAATGCAGGGCCATTTTCACACCGGGCACGAGTGGGATCGCCTATGGGATGCAGGTGCACACTCGGGGTGTGCGCGCAAGGTGTCCCGTATCGGTATCGGTTGGCGTAACGGTGACCTCCAAAACCGATACAGATACGGGGGCGTAACAGCCCGTAACGACGCAAAATTTTTTTTGCCAAAAAAATATGAAAAAATATGGATTAAATGTGGAATATTCTAAGCATTCCAAATATGCATTCATTTATAAAATGGAACATGTTTATGGTGGTGTAACGGTCCACTCTTTGGTGAGAAGTTGTATCGGACTGTCTGATGAATTTATGAACCAGATAACCTGAATTTGACTACAAAATTCATATATTTAATTTTCTAACTATCTACTACCAATGATAGATATATTAGAATGAATGTAATATGAAAATATCTTACATTAGGTGTGTTTGTAATTATTTTTGAGGAATTTCTCGAACATACCTGTGCACGTGACTGTGATTCCTGTCTATGACCTGTCATCCTCAAGTCAAGAATATTAAAAAAAAAATTAGTGTCTGATATACTCCCCTGCAACTTGATTGGTTGTCAGGGAAGCTATTTTAAACACAAGTTCGGCAGTGTCAACTGCGTGCATGGCTTCTTGCAATAATACTGCTGAGTTGTCTGCTGCAAATACTTACCTTAATACAAATATATACTCACAATCACAAGTCACCACCAAAATGAAAATCTGCTTTTTTATGATTGCTCGACCTCCACATCATCGTCATCGTCACCATCAAGTTGAGGTTGTCCAATAGGTGTAGGTGCTGCATATCCATAACATCCAGTGCCAGAAAGAAATACTAAATCAACGAAATCAGAGGATGACTGATCCTGACTGGGCAACGACTCTGACCCCGAGTAAGGATATCCACCAGTGCCCGTCGAATAGCCATATTGGTACCCATACTCAGGCTGTTGAGAATCTTGAGATTGAGAGTGCATCTGCTGTGATGAGTAACTTGGATTTGGATCTGGATATCTATAATCATATGAATATTGATCGGGAGGACTATTACAACATAAATGTCCTGGAACAGGCTCAGTATAACCACAACAATCATAATCCAATTGACCATAAGAATATCTATCATAATAACCAAGACCATGAGCATTCTGATGTTCCGGACCTCTCGAACCCGGTGCACCACTGGATGTACCCTCCTCCTGCTGCCTGTATCGTGACTCGGTACACTCATAAGTCCGACCTCGTATACCACCTCGTCGATGTTCATCGACATCGTGATCTGCAGACGGCTGTATAGGGCGCTGAGCAACACCAGAAGTGCCAGCACCAGGGGCAGGGGGGTCATCGCCATCATACGATACGGACACGCTACCACTGCTCGTACTCTTTTATTGATCTTGAGTCATTTCCGTACATGGCATAAACGTTGCCCCTCTTACTGGGTCCAACACATCTGCACGACTCTCTTGTTGTGCTCTATGTATTTCTAAATCATCAATTTTCAATTCTTCACTATCCTCTTCAATTTGTTTTTCTCTTGTTTCCAACCAAGGTAGAAGTATGTCATCCTCATCATAAATATTGTCCAAGTTTATTGGACAGTACTCTCCGTCATCGGCAGCTGTAATGCTCATATGATGTCGTCGCATTCTTAATTTTATATTATAGTGCATGAAGACAAGTCTATTTAATGTTCTAGTCTTCAATCTATTCCTATTCTTTAAATGAATGAACGCAAAACAACTCCAATTCCTTTCGCAGCTAGAGAAAGATGTTGTCTGGCTCAAAACTTTTATTGTAATTTTTTGGAAAGCCTTCGTACTCTCTCCGAAATTAATCCACCATTCGGCCAGTTGCAACCTAAATACTGCATGCTGTGCAAGAGCATCTCCAAAACTACCAAAGTGATTTCCAAATGTATCTAATTCATTCAACGCCTTTATTTGCAGATCTAAGTCAGGCTCTAATCTCTATCACATTTTTTAGCCCGACACGAACTTCATCATCCGCAACAAATGATTGAGCATATCTATACATAGGATTTAGGTAATAACCTGCTGCATGAAAATCGTGATGGAGTTGTTTTGTCCATCTCCTTTCGATCATCTTCTAATAAGTCTCTCAGCTTCTACAAGCACGTTGAATTGCAAGCTTTACCTTATCAATGGCATCATATAGGAAGCCCATGGTAGGTGTTTCATCGGTTTCAATAAGACGGAGTACCCTCATTAGTGGCTCCATCACCTTTAGGATCGTCTTGACCTTCTTCCAATATTTGTTGTCCTGTATGGTATTCACAACATCGACCGGTGTCCCTGATGTCTTCCCATGTTTTGTGTTGAGCCATTGTCGGGAAGCGAACATCTCACTCAACTCCCCTATGCTAGAATAAACTCTCTAATGCTATAAAGTTTGTTGCGAATCTAATCGCCGCAGGCCTCAACAACTCTCGTCCTTTCGTAAACTTTCTCATTATTACGACTACTTGATTATGGTTGTAACTAAACGTCGTCACTTCCATTGCCCTTTCGACCATTTCCTTAACATTCTTCTTCCCAATATCTTCCAATATAAGATCAATACAATGAGCAGCACATGGTGACCAAAAAATATGTTATCTTTTATCCATCAATATGTCCTACAAGCTTATATGATGCTTCATTATCTGTCACAATCTGTACTACATTCTCCTCTTCAATCTCATTCACAACTTTATCCATTAGGCGCATAATATAAAAAGAATCTTTTGTTACTTCTGAGGCATCAATTGACTTGTGGTATATAGTTCCTAAGTGGTAGTACACCATGAAGTTAATCATGATACGTCTGGTTGGGCCAGTCCAACCATCACACATGATCGTGCATCCTCTGGCTTGCCATACAGGTTTAAAGGTAGCCACGTATGCTTTCACATCTGCATACTCTGCATCTGTCCATTTTTCTCTAATCTCCTTAGTCGTGGGAGCTTTTATTCCTTCACCTGCTTCTGTTGGTGCATCAATTACCACCTGCCAATATGGAGAATTGGCAGCGTTAGGAGGTATGTTGGCATGTATAAATAACTTTGCTGCTGCTCTACCTAATTTCTCAATGGAAGTTCTACTCCACATTTGTTTTATATTCTTTTGTTTAGTTGATTCTTTTCCAAACAGGTTGGATCAATAGAGGGTCTCCTAGGCTCATTTACTTCTTCATCAAAATGTATAGGGGCATCACGTGAAGATGCCTGTCGTCGGCTCCCAAATACACGTCGTAACCCACCAAACCTACCCCCCCAACCCTCAGTCCCACCTGCAGAAGCAGTTGCACTTCCAGTTGCACTCCCTGTCCCCCCCTCCCCCCCCCCCGTATCATGCACTGACCCATGCGTGCCAAACATGCGGCGACGTTCTTCCTCTTCACGAGCTAGACACACGCTCTCTCCTAGCTATAGTTAATTCTCAATCTGAATCTTCGTCAGAATCAATATCTTCATCACGAACGCCCATATATTCAAGACCAAACACCCCATGTCAAGCTGCTTCTAAAATATCATCTTTCTTCTTTTGTGCAACAGTACGTTTACCCTTCGACTAATCCAGACTAGTTTGCATTAAAAGCATTCTCTTTCGGTACTCACATGGCGCAACTTGACCCTTTTGATGTGCTAAATGTTATTTGAGACGGGTAATTCCACCAATCACTAGTTTATCACAATACTTGCACTTCATTTGGTGCCTAGTACTACTAACCCTCTCACAATGTTGTCATCCAATATCCTTACTTCTTGTTGGCCAGACCCAGACATTTCTTTAGGGTTAGGATATGAGTGTATGACCTATGTTAATAAAGATAATTTTATGTTCTAACTAAACCCTAAGAAGCTCCAAAACTTGTCCAATATAAGCAAATAAAAATATAAAGTCACTAATTCGAAAATACAAAAAAAAATTATAAAATGAAACCACAAATCTATAAAATGCACATTAACATGTTCTACTATGATTAACACATCATATGGCATCATTAAAACAACAAAACAACCATTAAAAATTGATTTTTCGAATTTTAAAAAAAGAGGCCAAAATTCATGCGTAAATAGAAAAAAATATAAAATATATATAAAATGGCACCCCAAATATGTAAAATGCACATTAACATGCTCTACTATGATTAACACATCATATGGCATCATTAAAACAGCAAAACAACCATTAAAAATTGATTTTTTGAATTTTCAAAAAAAAAAGGCCAAAATAAATGCGTAAATAAAAAATATATATATAAATAATAATAAAACGGCACCCCAAATCTGTAAAATGCACATTAACATGTTCTACTATGATTAACACATCATATGGCATGATTAAAACAACAAAACAACCATTAAAAATTGATTTTTCGAATTTTAAAAAAAGGGGCCAAAATTCATGCATAAATGGAAAAAAATAAAAATATATATATAAAATGGCACCCCAAATATGTAAAATGCACATTAACATGTTCTACTATGATTAACACATCATATGGCATCATTAAAACAGCAAAACAACCATTAAAAATTGATTTTTCGAATTTTAAAAAAAGGGGCCAAAATTCATGCGTAAATAGAAAAAAAATATAAAATATATATACAATGGCACCCCAAATATGTAAAATGCACATTAACATGTTCTACTATGATTAACACATCATATGGCATCATTGAAACAGCAAAACAACCATTAAAAATTGATTTTTCGAATTTTCAAAAAAAAGGCCAAAATAAATGCGTAAATAAAAAAAATAAAATATAAAATGGCACCCCAAATATGTAACATGCACATTAACATGTTCTACTATGATTAACACATCATATAGCATCATTAAAACAGCAAAACAACCATTAAAATTTGATTTTTCGAATTTTCATAAAAAAAGGCCAAAATAAATGCATAAACAAAAAAATATATATAAAAAAAATATAAAAAGGCACCCCAAATCTATAAAATGCACATTAACATGTTCTACTATGATTAACACATCATATGGCATCATTAAAACAGCAAAACAACCATTAAAAATTGATGTTTCGAATTTTCAAAAAAAAATGCCAAAATAAATGCGTAAATAAAAAAAAATATTAAAAAAAAATATAAAATGGCACCCCAAATCTGTAAAATGCACATTAACATGTTCTACTATGATTAACACATCATATGGCATGATTAAAACAGCCATTAAAAATTAATTTTTTAAATTTTAAAAAAAGGGGTCAAAATTCATGCGTAAATAGAAAAAAACATTAAATGGCACCCCAAACCTGTAAAATACACATTATCATGTTCTACTATGATTAACACATCATATGGCATGATTAAAACAGCAAAACATATTAAAAAAAGTAAATACCTATTTTTGACGAATTTCTGAAAAATGGCCCACCAAGCTTTGATTCAACCAAATCCGTAATATAATGTGTTTTTGTCCCAAATACCCAGCCAAGGTTGGTCGAAATTACTATTAGAAGGAGTTAAAAACAGTTTGGAAGCAAGAAGTTTGGAAAAAACAGCAAAAAAAGTCCTTAAAACGGAAAAAAAAAAAAAAAAAAAAAAAAAAGAGCCATTTTCTGACCGTTATGGGTGGCCGTTACGGGTCAGTAATGGACCGTTACGGTCGGTATCGGACCCGTATCGGCCGACACGACCCCGAATCGCGTATCGGCCATCACCGTTTCCATTACGTATCGGCCGATACGGCCGATACGTAACAGATTCCACACACCTTGTGTGCGCGGGGCTCATGGAAGAGGTCTCATGTTCGAGACTCCTCACCGAGGGTGATTAATGCGCATTTCACGCTAGGCTTGAGTGGGGTAGCCTATGGGATACAAGGACACACTCAGGGTGGGTAGCCCGTGTGAGGCGGTACCCATGTGATTTGGAGCCCACGAGGGGGGTTCGGCCGAGATCCTAACCCATGAGATGTGGGGCCTGGGCTATGAGATAAATGGATTAATTTGTCATGATCTAACAGTTCGAGCTTTTAGAGCAAGTAGTTAATTGTCCTGCATCACCATCATAATCATCTAAGCCTTATCCCCACTAATTGGGATCCGCCATACAAATCATGTCTCACCATGCCACTATCAATGACCATATCCTCCGTTACAGCATAGGTAATCAACTCTTTTCCCATGTCCTTTTGGGCCTTCCCCTTGCCCTTATAGAGCCTTCAACTCGAACCAACTCCTTACTGATGGAATTCTATCACTATTTAATTTTATTGAAATAAATAAAATCTAGATGTTTCCCTTCATGAATATAGTTTCTATGGCCTACATGTACTAGTTTTGTACTCATAGGTTGTTCACTTTATACCAACATTCCCTTATTTCCATACCATCTTTCAATCATGTGGCTTAGCTGTGGGAATTTGGATTCAAATCCGGTACATTCTTATTAACTTCCGTCACAGCTTCCGTGTGTTGTTTTTCTTTTCACACCTGCTATGTATACATTCAGAGTTACTCCTGACACAGTTGATGGGTCAAAAAGTTAAGAACTAATAGGTTCAAGCCTTGGTTTCTTGACGTGTATCCAAATTACAAAGGCTATACACAGCCAATGTGCATTGATTTCTGTGCATTGATTTCAGAGACACTGATGATTATAATGTTGAAAGAGCTTTTCTTTTTTTCTTTGTTGTTTCCTGCAATGGGATTCAAAACCTTAGTGGTGCAATGCCTCTAGAACCCCTTTCGTCCTACTCCATTGGGTTTTAAGTGGAGTGATTCTGCATATTTGTTCTTTTCTTTTACTGCTATTACTTATTTTGCTGATTATTGAGTTGATTGGAGGTATATTGTAGCATTCGAATCTTCATGCTTCTAGTTAGATTTCATCTCTAGGGATGGGAGCCTGGTTTTCCCATTTGTCCTCCTACTAGACTTCTAATCTTCATTCTTACAACCAAGGCCCACTCCTCCTCCATGATTGGGAGTCTTGACCATAACCCCCTTCCCTCACCACAGCTTGGTTCTCCAATTGTATGTATGTAACACATGCCATCAATTCATGAACTCTTGTGTAGCTCTGCATGCTTCGACTGCCCTGGGTGAATATCTAGCTTTTGAAGAGGAGATCTTGCATATGTGAAGGTAAAGAAGAAGAAGAGACAAGGAAGTAAGCAAGTGCCCAAATCTGAGAAGAAAGGGGAACAGAAGTGGGCCCAAAACAGGCCACACAGCCCAAGAGCAGAGGTATATCAATAGCTTTGAAAAAAACAACATCTAGTACAATCAATTGGAAGCACCGGATAGTGCTGACATCAGTATCTCTAAAAAAAAAAATAAAAAAGAGAAGCCTGTTTGGCAGTCTTCTAGAAAGAGGAGCTTGTTTGGTAGTCTTCTAGAAGGCTCTAAGCCTCCTCATTGGTCAACACATGGATCCCACTGTGTTGGCTAAGAATTACTCGAGGTTAATTTAGATTGAATTAGGGTCTTGATTTTAAAGGGAGTTACAAGGGCTGACAATATTCAGCTAAGCATGACAACCAAATCAACCCAATATTGGTAATTATAGTTTTAGTAGATATAAAAGGATTGGTTTGCAGCCACAGGACAGAGAATCTTATGAAGTTTCCTCTTGGAAGACAAAGTTTCAAGACGCTTTTGGGAGTTCAGGCTTTGTAAACCCCTCATCTTTCTTTGTTGAAGATCCTTCTATCCACTTAGGTGTAAGCAGTGTTCAAAATATCGATACTATCGGCCGATATTATCGGTATCGGGCCCTACCGAGACGAAACTCCTCCGATAACCCCCGGAAGATACCGAAAATCCAAAAGTACAGATATCGGCCGATATTATCGTCGATATCGCACCTGGGAGAGCATCTTTATCCGAAAAAAAAAAAAAAAAAAAAACTTTCAGCAGTAGATTTCGATACCTGTAAAGAAGATCGTCCTGATCGGAAGCTGCGTTTGATGGGCCATTCGAATCCAAGTCTCTGATTTGGAGAGATTTGAGAGCGAAATCGAGAGAAATCCTCCAAATCCTGACATTTGGGAGAGATTTCAGGGTTCCGGAAGATTTCAGGGTTCCGGCATTCCGGAACCCTCTCTGCTTCGATAAATAAGGGGATAAATAAGGGCCTGGAGCCCTTATTTACAGGAAGCGGATGGGCTGGTGTACTGCGCACACCACCGACCTGAATGGTGTGTTGACGTCACCAAGTTCTGTGGGTCCCATCGTAAGTTATATGTTATATCCAAACCGTTCGTCCATTTTACGAGCTCGTATTAAGTCTTTATCCAAAAAATAAGACAGATCCAAAGATCATGTGGACCGCACTGAAAATAGTTGTGGGACATTAAACGTCTACCATTGAAAGCCTTTTAGGGTCACATAAGTTTTAGATCGATATGGATTTTTTTTCCTATTCACCAAGGTCTTTGTGACCTCGTGAAAAGATTGGATGGAAAATAAACGTTATGGTGGGCCCTACGAATGTTATAACGGTGAAAATCATTGCCTTCACTGCTATTTGTGGTGTGGTCCACATGAGATTTGGATATGACTCATTTTTGGGCTCATGATCTAAAATGATCTCTCCAAATGGATGAACGGTGTGGATATAATAAATACATTATTTTGGGGCCAATGTAACTTTGATCTCCTTTAAACTGTTTGTACAACTCAGCTGGACCTCAGCGCCAACTTCAAGGACGGAAACGGATTGGCTACTCCCCTGCCGCTCTGTGGGCCCCATCTGGATGTATGGGTTTCATCCATTCCGTCCATCTATTTTTCTAGATCAATTTATATGTCATGTAAAAAATGAGGTATATCCCAGTCTCAAGTGGACCACATTACAGGAAACAATTCTGAATGAACTTCGACTATTAAAAATTTTTTGGGGACCAAAAAAGTATTGGATCAAGTTGATCTTTGTTTTTGCCCTTTATCTGGGTCTTTATGACCCAATCAACAGATTGGATGTCAAATAAACAGTACAGTAGGCCTTAAGAGGATTTAAATGATGGATATCCAATCACTATTGTTTTCGTGTGGTGTGGTCCACCTGAGACTTATATCCCTCTCATTTTTGGGCTAAAAACCTAAAATGATATTTAAAAATGGATGAACAGAATGGATGAAACACATACATCATGGTGGGGCCGACAGAGCACCGACCACCATGGGAGTAGCCAATCCGTTTCCTTCACGGACGCGGATTTCCAGCGAAAGTCTTTGCAGGAAGTTCCTGCACTGGAAACTTAGGTGTGCCCCACCATTGAAAACTGCCTAAGGTCCATTGTAACCATCCAATCCATTGATAAGTTCACACATACTTGGATGAAAGGAAAACACAAATATCAAATTGATTGAGAAAATTTTTTGGCCCACAATTTTTAATGGTCAATAACTACTATTTTGTGTGGGGTAGACCACATCTACCTAAAATTTGTAACGGTCTCATTTTTTAGGCCAACCCTTAAAAATCAGGTTGCAGAACCAATGGACGATGTAGATATGTCGTGCATGCATCAAGGTGGGCCTTATTGTTTTCGATAGTAGCATCAATTCCAACTATTTTCACTTGGGTGGTCCACGTAAGTTTGAATGAAGGGAAAAAACAATTATCAGCTTGATCCAAAACTTTTGTGGTCACTAATGGTCAATCACCATTGTTTCTTATGGTATGGTCCCCCTGATTATTGGATCTGCTTCATTTTTTGGCTGATGTCCTAAAATGACATGGAAAAACGGATGGACGGGGTGGATATTGAATACACACATCATTGATAGGTATGTTTTCTAATTTCTAATGTATCTTTTGCTTTTGAATGCATTGGTTATGTTTTCATACACATCTGTATACAATTATAAATGTTATGCATCATATTTGAATATATTTACCTTAGTTTAATCAGATAACGCATAACTTAGGACCTTATACGAGGGAAATTTATTATATGCACTTCTTTCTTGAGATTTTATGATTTAAAAGTGTGTATTAAGGTCTTTTAAAATAATTCCTGAAGTTTCATAAAAAAAATTAACTGTTTTGCCAATGTTTCCCTATGTTTCTCAAAAAGTGCGATAAATTACGTGATACAAACGATATATCCCGTGCGATAACCGATACGTATCTGTATCCCAAAGTTGCGATACATTGTGCGATACCGATATTTCGAACACTGGGTGTAAGCACATGATAATCTAGTGTGCATTTCCTATTTGTGGAATGGATAAATCTGATCAATAATCCTACTTTCGAGCATTGGGATTTGGGAATCAATTCATGGTTGCTGGAAATTATTCCATATTGCAGGAAAACCATTATGGATGCTGGAACCTGTGTTGAGGTATTGGATTTGCATTGGAATACTTAAAAATCGTGATAAAGTTGCAGGGAATTGGTTAAAGCTGCTAGATTTTCAATTTATTTGCTGATTTTATGGTGGAGTTCCTGCAACAATTAATCCGTTGTGGAAATTTCTATCATACCATTGGATCAACATAGCAGTTGATCAGAACCAACTAATGTAATGTAAGTATAGATGTCAGTTGAAACCCAAGACAAGTATTTCACCATCAGATAGAAATTCAAAGAAGAAAATGGAACCAATTTACTGAGGATGTACCAAACCAATCATGGTTAGAACATACGCCTTCCTAATAAACATCAAAAATGATTCACCGGTTTAAGATACTAGCATATGGCAAGTCAAAAATGATGAAGTCTTGGAAACCTGTAAATACCCATGCAAAAGCTGGACGAAAGGAAGTGTAACATGGCCATTAAGATATTTGCACAAAGAAAGCTTCAAATTGATTAATTTAAAAATAGAAAAATGTATTTGCAGACTGTTTACTGCTCCAAACAAACAACATCAACTCACCAAAGGCCCTGTTTGGTAGACACCTAAAAAATGAGTTGATTTCATTTTAGTTAACAGTAACTATACATTAGCGATCTTGATCTCTAATAGATAATGAGTTCATGTTAAATGTGATTATGTAATATAGATAACAATCTCTAATACATAATTATTGTTAACTAAAATGAGATGAACACAAATTTGCATCTACCAAACAGGTACTAAATGTGTCAAATAAAATTGCAGATTCAACTAAACAGAAAATGTGAAGTAGAATTGCTTAGTCTATTTGTTCCTAATATAAAGAAGCATGAGAATTAACCTCTTTTAAGACTGAGATTATTGGCATTGTTAAGCCAGCATTTATTACATGACTAGAAAGCCATAGCATGGATCTAAGCAAAAATTGTAATATTGCAATTTCCAACTCACTTGTTGACATCTGGATGATAACTCCTTGCAAGTTTCCTATAAGCTGAAGATCCAACAAAAGATAAAATATCATCAACATTTTATTAATCAAATGAATATTGTAGCTTGAAAATAGCTTTTTTCCTTCTAAGTTAAAAGTGAATAAGGAAAAACAAAAAAAACAAAAAAAAACAAAAAAGCAAAAAAGAAAAAAAGAAAAGAAAAGAAAACAGAAAGAAGAAAAAGAAAAAAATAGTAGCAAATGTAACAAGCAATCACATTAAGGCAACATGCACATCCAAAAATGGAATGTAAAACGCAATATGTAGGATCCCATTGCTTTAAGGAATTTGAGAAGCTCTTCTTTCCATGATTCGTGACAAATGCATTGAGATAAAAATCCTTATAGGGCTATTTAGCATGAGTAAGTTTAAAAAAGAAAAACAAATAAATAGCAAGCAGTAGCAGTGATATGGTGAGAGCTATCACAAAATAGAAAAACATTTTAGGATATTCCTCAAGCATTGATTGTGCCCAAAAATCAAATGGCTTAGGCTAAATGGAGGAAATTCTTCATGGTGCACTTTTTTAAAAAAAATTTCTTTTTTCTTATGAGGAATGAAAATTTATTAAAGAAAAACGAAAAGGATAGAAAAACAAAAAGGTGGATATTGAAACACCAATTAACGTCCACAAAAGACAAAGCAAAACTTAACAAGAAGCGAGCCAAATGCACCCAAAAAAAAAAAGACAGCCCAAAATACCCCAGCCTGAACACACACAACAAATTAATGCAAGTAAACCACAGATAGACTTACGCAAGCACACACCCACCCACACACACAGACTTGAATGTAAGAAGTAATACATAATCTAGAAATCGAGAGTTGAAGTAGAGGAAAAATGTGCACAAACAGTACAACTGTATGTGTGCACCTCTAGATAGCAAGTGGGCACCATATTGTTGTTGATACAACTGTGCATTTTCTCCCCAGGAAAATATTTTAGATCAATTAACTAGTAGAAATAAGAGTAATAAATCTAACTGGCAATAGAATAACTCAATATGTAGAAATAACATGGGAAAATAGATGAAACCTTTGAAGAACATAAAAGAACCAAAAAAAAAGGGGGGGGGGGGGAAGCACTTACCACTTTTTATTTCAGATTTACTAGCATTTTTTGACACACCAAGGACAGAATAGTAATCCTGTGCATCAGAAAAGCAAACATTACTTCTTGAGATCAGAAAAGTTGTAAGATGCAGTGAGCATTCAAACATTACTTCAAGTTGTAAGACGCAGTGAGCATTCCAATACGATACTACCCAAAGTTGAAACAACACAAACAATGACCATTAAACATTAGGGCTGCAACTTGGGTTTGGGTCAAGCTGAACCCAACTGACCCAACCTAAGTTACGGTCAGGTTATCAGGATCCTCGCACTGGTTAGGGTCGGATAACTCCAGCCCATCAGAAAAGCAAACAATACTACTTGAGATCACAAGTTGTAAGATACAGTGAGCATTCCGATATCCAAAGTTGAAACAACAAATATATTGACTGTTAAACATTAGGGCTGCAACTTGGGTTCGGGTTGACCCGAACCCAACCGAGCTAACCCGAGTTCCAGTAGGGTTGGTCAGGTTGTCACGGTGCTCAGGTTGGGTTAGGGTTGGACAACTCCAACTCAATTTGAAATCGGGTTGGGTACAGGTTGAGCAAATTCAGGTCAAGTTAGGTCGGCTTTGGAATAATCCCATGTATCTGGGTCAGGTCGGGTCAGTTTAGGGTTGAGTATATAGGAATTCAGGTAGGGTTCAGGTCAGGAACCTCATGTTGGAATTCATGTTGGGTCAGGTTGCGGTTGGGTCCTCTTTTGGTCGGTTTAAGCCTCAACGCAACCCACCGAGTTGCATCCATATTAAACATACGACACCACAATCAAGGTTTCCATCCAGAGGCATATGAGAAACAAAACAAATTTACTCACACTGTCAGCTCTAACAACTAGTCGTGCTCCCCTACGGTGACGACAATTTTGAGATGATCCCATATTAAACAAGGCATGTAGAGAATCTTGAGTATATAAGCTCGCACACGATGATGCCAAATATTTTTCCTTGCTTGAGAAGCTGCACATAATACAATAATGAGTGCACAACTTTAGATAAAATCTATAGTATGGAACTTCATCTAGAAAATGAGATTGACTTGAAATAAAACATAACCTTTAAAGGACGAGAGCAAATGAACAAGATCATTGTCTCAAAGATTGAAACCACAGGTATCCAATATTTACTGTTCCATTTCTGAATGTTGGTGACTAAGACAACAAATGATATAGAAAAGCAACTCAACAAGGAATAAATTATCAAAACACATTTACATAATAAATTACCAAAACACATTTACATAACGAAATCTCCAAATCATATCTAAAATTTGTTTTGCCTTTGCCTCTCAATGAAGATTCGATTGTATGGAGAGTTCATAGTCCAGGTATCTTTTCGGTTAGATCGTTTTACAACTGCTCTCGAAGCCTCCCATCTCAACTTCTTTTCCGTACCACCATTGGTCTTATGGCGCTCCTACTAGTGTAGCAGCTTTCATTTGGCTCGTGGGTAGGAAAAGGGTTTTAACCATCAATTACATGCAAAAGAGATCTCTCATCCTCCCTAATAAATGTTTGATGTGTATAAAAGACGCAAAGTCGATCGACCACCTCTTCATCCATTGCCCCTTCGTCTCCACTATCTGGGATCACTTCATAGCGTTCTTTCATGTTTCTTGGGCTATGCCAAATTCAGTTGCTGACCTCTTATGGGCTTGGCACGGAAGTAGTATGGGAAAGTCTCTTAAAGCAATTTGGAGGCTTACTATGATGTAAATTCTGTGGTTTTTATGGAAGGAGAGGAATGATCGGTACTTTCAGAACAAGGCTTTCTCTGTGGAAGGGATTATTTGTAAGCAGTGGTGGAATGGGCTGCATACGTGAAAGCAGCAAAAATTGTTGATCATTCCTCCCTTTTTGTCTAGTCTTGGGCTTTATTCTTTTCTCGCCTTTCCGCGAGTCTTTTAAAAAAATTCATGTTACCTCTCAAAAATAAAAAAATAAAAATAAACAGAAAATGAAACAATTTAAACACTGTGAGTGATACCCTTGAATCCACAGTTGGCATTGTCTAGATAAATAGCTCTCAACTCTTTTGTGCACAAGCAATTTGGGGAGGAAATATTTTCTAGCTAGCACAATGCAAATGATTCACAGATGCAGAGGATCCAAACTGACCACTTTTCAGGTGGACCACAATAATGGTGTGAATCTGAACAGTTGCTCAACTTTTCCAACACGGACTATCAAATTTCTCACCATTGACCGTAATGAAACTAAATTATTTTTAGATATCAAACCAATAGGCCCGAAAACAATGCAATAGGAAAAGTGACACACCTACCAAAAAAAGAACTAGCAAACATGTTTAAAAACAACACCCAAATAAGACCCAAGTACTAAGTAGATGATTAAACTCGAAATGTTTCAATAACCTAGAACGACGAGAAACTACGAAAGCAAGCATTACTTTTAAAAGCATCCATGACCAAAAAGGATATCTGCATAGAACACACTACAGGAAATAGTAACCAGTAAACTTGTATTACCACATACAATAAGACAAGGCATGAAGGACAAAAACCAAGAAAATGAACCATAAAAAGGCCGAACCAGATATACAACATCTAGATAACTGCAAATTAGGGGTGGAATCAAGCAATATATATTAACATATTAGGCGGCAAAGTCATGAGAGAAATGCTCACCCAAATTGGGATGTCAGGAACTTATTTGTGACACAACATGCCATGGCTCGTGGAGATGGTCTTGACATTACTTGAGGTTGAACCCCCCACTGTGCAACCCATGTGCCTCCAAATGGTATAATGGCCATTGAAAATTCTTTATCGAAATATAGGACAAGAAAAAACCAGTTTATCCTTGCTGCCCTGCTGCCAACCAAAGACAAAAGCTTAGTCAAAAGTTTTTACCGAAACTAAGTTCCAAAGACAGAATCTCAAAGCAAGGCAATGAAGAAAATAAAAATTTTAATTAGAAAGAGAGAGAGAGATAAACTAATCAAGTCAACCATGCTTTAAATATAAATGGCCACGCAAAAGACAAAGACCAATTGTAACTTTGCAAGTAGGGCTCACCCCCACAGCGTCACCATATTCTCAACCGATGCTCAACGTGCCTCGTCGAGGAAGAGACTGCCTCTTTTTAATCTTTTGCGTATTCAGTGGGTGATCCCAAGTTCTATGAAAACTCCAAGACTTGGATGGTGGAACGATGATGCAAGACAATTAACCACTTGCTCTAAAAGCTCGAACTGATAGAGCATGGCAAATTAATCCGTTTATCTCATAGCCAAGGCCCCACATCCATGGATTAGGTCCTCGGCCAAACCCTCCTTGTGGACCCCAAATCCATGGGTTCCACCCTCTTGTGGGCCCAAAATCACATGGGTTCTGCCTCACATGAGCCACCCGCCTCATACAGGCCCCATATGATGCAAGACAATTAACCACTTACTCTAAAAGCTCAAACTGTTAGAGCATGGCAAATTAATCCCTTTATCTCATAGCCCAGGCCCCAAGATCCTCTGCTAAAACCTCCCCGTGGGCCCCAAATCCATGGGTTCCGCCCTCTCGTGGGCCCCAAATCCATGGGCTCTGCCTCACACGAGCCACCCGCTTCCACGGGCCCCAAATCCATGGGTTATGTGGGCCACCCAGCCCGAGTGTGCCCCCGCATCCCACAGGAAACCTCACTCGAGCCCAGTGTGAAAATGCCCCTATATTAATCACCCCCGGTGAGGAGTCTCGAACATAAGACCTCCCGCTCTGATACCAATTTGATGTAGGACAATTAACCACTTGCTCTAAAAGCTCAAACTGTTAGAGCATGGCGAATTAATCTCTTTATCTCATAGTGCAGGCCCCAAATTCATGGGTTAGATCCTCTGCCAAAACCTCCCCGTGGGCCCCAAATTCATGGGTTCCACCCTCTTGTGGGCCCCAAATCCATGGGCTCTGCCTCACACGAGCCACCCGCCTCCATAGGCCCCAAATTCATGGGTTATGCGGGCCACCTAGCCCAAGCGTGCCCCCGCATCCCATAGGCCACCCCACTCGAGCCCGGTGTAAAAATGCCCCCGCATTACCATATCACATGGGTTCCGCGGGCCACCCACCCCAAGTGTGCCCCCGCATCTCACAGGTCACCCCACTCGAGCCTAGTGCGAAAATGCCCCTGCATTAATCACCCTGGTGAAGAGTCTCGAACACAAGACCTGCTCTGATACCAATTTGATGCATGACAATTAACCACTTGCTCTAAAAGCTCGAACTGATAGAGCATGGCGAATTAATCCCTTTATCTCATATAGCCCAGGCCCCATATCCAGGAGTTAGGTCCTCAGTCGAACCCTCCTGATGGGTTCCAAATCCATGGGTTGTCCCCTCATGAGCCCCAAATCACGTGAATTCCACCTCACACAAGCCACCCACCTCACATGGGTTCCACAGGCCGCCCACTCCGAGTGTGCCCCCACATCCCACAGGCCACCCCACTCAAGCCCAATGTGAAAATGCTCATGCATTAAATGGTGCCACTTCCTCCACCAACAAGTTGATCTGAAAACTCTCTCTTCAAGTAGAATGTTGTAGTGCATCTAACTTGAAAGGAACAATAGCTTCTTTTTTTCAAAAATGAAAGGTAAATTGGTGATTTTCAAGGAAGCTTTGCACACATATCCTCAAATTTTCAGGACTGATTGTCCATTATGACTCTTGTTTTGCAGAGGGCTCCACTTTGTTTCAAAGAGCTACAATCATTATCTTCAGCTAAGCCCACTTGTAGTTGAAGGGGATCCGATTGATATCATTCAGTGGGCAAAGACTGGTATGTTCTCATGGAGGGTCGTAAACTAGCCGAGTTAAGAGGTCTAAGTGCCAATCTCGAAGTCTTTGTCTAATGCATAAATATGAAATATCGGAATCGTATCGGTCGATAAAGCTTTATCATATATGTATTGGCACAAGACGACACGTGATATGAGGTTGTATTGGCCAGTGTTTTAAGTATCGACGATATCAGCTGATATATCCCACAATATATCTTGTATCCCACCTATGCGATACGAAACACACTAGCAGGATATATCCCACATGTTCGATCTGGTGAGGATTTTTTATCCTTTTTTCTGTAAATTAGTGTCAAATTGTTACAAATCCATGATTTTTCATAAAACATGAAAAATCATGGAAAATCATGAATTAAGAGCTTCAATTTTGAGATTTGGAGGAGATGGGTCGAGTTGTGGAAATTTGAAAAAAAAACCCAATTTCTATCAAATCGGTTGCAATCTTTATGTCCAAACATAAAATCAAACATGTATGTAACATAATCTAATGATTCTTCTTTTGCTTTTGAATGTATTGCTTGTATTTCCACATGTCTTCTTACATTTACAAATTATATGAATATACTTGCATTAATTCAGTTAGACAATGCATAAATTAGGACCCCATACAAAGAAAACCTATCATGTGCACTTGTTTTTTGTAATGTTTTGATTTATAAGTGTATTAGTGTCTTTTTTAACAATCACTGAAATTTCATTGAAAAATTCAACCAATTTTCCAATGTTTCCCCATGTTTCCAACAATAGTGATACATTATGTGATACAGTCAATATATCCCATGTGATAACAGATATGTATCCATATCCCAATGGTGCAATACATAAAGTGAAACCAATATTTCAAACATTGGTATCGGCCCAATACGAAACAACTAACCCATATCAGCCTGTATTGGCCAATTCGAGGCATATCGACACCAATACGAAAAGCCCAATTTTCAATGTTTTCCAAATTTTCACTCGTCTCCTCTTCTTTTTTCATTTAAATCATGGAAGAAGCTTAAAAACTCATTTGAAGCTTAGATCAAGACCTATTTTGGGATCAAAACAAATTACTTGAATAGGATTGGACAAATTGAAGCGAAGTGGACCATTATGTGAAAAATCGAAAAGGGATAAACCTTCACTTTCTTTTTTATATTTTCTTCTTTTTGTTGTATTTCAATGTAATGGGCCCTACTCCGCCAAATCATGCTTGATTTTCGTTCAATTGGGGCCCATTTATAACACCGAGAAGCGCGTGAAATAACAATGAAGATTATTACTGTCTTACTCGAGTAGTAGAGGTTTTGAATCCACAAGATAGTTTCTTGAATCAACAAGGAAAAAGAAAGAAAACTCAAATAGTTTTATTGAATAAAATCTAATGTCTAATTTTATGATTTCTCGACTACACCACTAATAAAGGAAAAAAAAAAAAAAAAAAAAACCTAATTTGAAATTATCCAAAATAGTAAAAATTCTAACCCCTAATATAAATTACCCAAAATAGTAAAACTCATCTAAAGCCTAATTTGCCAAAAATAAAAGGTCCAAATAAACCTTAGGGGAGGAATCCTAGCAAGATTACAAGTGATTTCCAAAAATGATGGAAATCTAAAACTCTAAAAATAAGGAAATGCAACAAAAATCGAAATTGTTAAAAATAGTAATTTTTTTGTAAAATCTCGATTTTGAACAGAAGCATGCTTTTTCTCACGAAGCGGACAGATGCAACCCACTATGTGGGTAGGTTGACCCCGGATCGCTTATTACTTTAAAGATTGATAGGTCATATGTCCCATAACGATGCCCATATCAAAAGATATGGCTGATTTACGATCCACACTTAAAACGGCAATTTCTCCCTATCCAGATTGAATTTCTTCGAACTAGACGTGTCAAGGGCCCAATTACGTCATGCCCTACATAAGACTAGGCTTGAACCTGAAGGACTACTTCCACTTCTGTTTGGCCATATTTTGGTCCAACCATATGCTAGGAATGTATTTGTGCCACGTCCTACATCAATTTAGTTGACCTTCAACAAGTCAAACAAACAGACAACATTCTCATCAAAAAATGCTCCGATACACCATCATATGCATATCCGAAATATTTTAAAAAATAAAAGAGATTTGAGTCTTGAATATCTTATCTTTCTCTTTTTTTTTTCTGCTATTTTCTTTAACTCATTGGCTTAAAAAAATCGACTGCTACAGGCTGATATTGTCTGATAAGGACTGATATAGATACACGACGCCGTATCGTATTGTTTTTTGGCTAGACCTATACACCCCCCGATACCGATATTCAGAACCATGGTCTCATGTGCACCATGAAGCAAATTGAGAAGCTGACAACCTTACCAAAGGAGTCAAAAGGAATTATCTTATCATTGTAAACTGTCAAATAGGTTGACGGAAGGTGTGCTAATCAGCATTTTGAGGCACCAAGTGACCCTTTCATTCTCTGCCTTGTTTGTCTATTCTTCTTTTGACAAAAATTCTTCATTATCCATTTAAAAAAGAAAAATGTAAATTCCAAATCTAGTACAGTGATAATTGGCAAAATGCTAACATTAGAAAGTATTAGCACACTGACATTTTTATCAAAAACAACAGCCACTTTGTTTAACAAAGATACTATAGACAAGTAGGAATCAACCTAAGAAAATCAATGGCAGTAAGGTTTAGGGCTGTTTGTATGTACTTAAAATCATAATTTGTATTGTGAATAATAATTCTTAAATCATGAATGTATGAAACCTATAAAATAGATGTAGTGCTTCATATTCATATTCAGAGACTATGAGTTACTCTCCAACCAATCCTCAAAGCTAACCACATGAACCATCACACCCACATTTTTCAGCATGCACTATTACGCATGAATCACAATAGAGAGATAGAGAAAGATAGCAGACTGTGGCAGACGACACATCCAAAATGCATAAGGGTCTTATTGGATGCTCGACCAAACTTGGTCGCACGATCCTTTGAATCTAGGGCCACTCCCGCTTCAAATCACACTTCAGAATTGCATTCCCAATACCGCTTTTTAGCCATTTATACTTGCTAACATTTTGAAACAGACGCTTTCTTGCTCCCACACCCAAATCCATTGTCGCTTCACTTCAAGCTTCGTACAGCTATAGACTGAACTGAATTGCGACTCACTCATCATTGAGGAAATGAAAAGGTCGTGATGGCACCATTGATAATTATAATAATAAAACAAACTCCTCACTGCAATCCCCGACATTTCAAGTTGGAGAGGAAACAATCATAGTTGAAATTTTGAGGCTCGTCCGGCATATGAACATAGTAGGGCCAGCCCCAATACTGGCCATCATCAGATTATTTTGCAATTCGATTTGATTGAGTATCCAAACACAGTCGTAATTTACCAAGTTAAAGAAAATCGCCCTCTTGAACTCCCACATACTCTACTCACCTATTATGATACTGCCCTAAAGAGACAATCCCCTCATTTTGCTCATAACTGGCATCCTCAAACTCCCCTGGCATTCTGTACTCTGGAAGAAGAAAATAAACTGCCCAGTTTCTTAGAATTCTATTTCCAAATTGCCACCACACGGACAAATGCTGGTCGAAACTTATTCCATTTGGGTTTCTTACTTTCCAAAGATCGCCTCATTTCCTTGCCATTCTTTCACACGCAAACCACTTTCGGGATTAAGAAGAAGCCATGTTTTGCAGTAATTCCAAGAAATGAATCCCAAGATGAATTTCATCCACCTCGTCTCATGGAGAAGGGAAAGAAAGTGTATTGAACTTGGATTTCTAGTTCTTGAGACTAAAAAAAAAAAAAATCAAATACCGAAAACCTAATACCAACCAAGATACGAGATTCTAGCATTGGGTTATTTCAATTACAAGAAAATAAATCCAAATTCCTTCTTGGAAAGAAGAAACCCATACGAATTTAAGAATTTTCATGGGATTTCAGAACTTACCTTTTCTGCTGTGGCTTCGTCTTTTCCTTTCTTTGTGTATATCTCTCTCTCTCTCTCTATCTCTCCCTCCCTTTTCTTCTTCTTCTTTGTGATGGAGCTTCGTTTCGAGTGGCACTGAGAGTCACGGAAGAGACGAGGGCTCGCTGAGATGAGAAAGAGAGGGCTGAAATGAGCAGGTGAAACTGCCGCCTTACCAGAGTCCGCCCAAGAGCCGAAGGAAACCTGATAAGTCAGGTCGAGTTTTGACAATCCTACACGCACTTCCCTACATCTACTGCTCCGCATAGAGACATGTGCGAAATTTCACACGCGTAAAAAATCCCATCCGTTCAGTCAGGCACGGAAACCCCGGGATTCATCTTAGTATTAAAGATCAATCGGGTCCCCTCGGTAGGTGGCTTCCGCGTAACCGGAAAATGGACGGACGGAAAATGCTGCTGAATGGCCGCATTCTTCATATATACTGACAGAGAGTACGATTGGTCAGGGCATACAAAACGGTGGGTCTCTCCTGATGAACGGACAGGATATCGGATGCCAATGAAGTGTTGGCATCTCTGAGCGCGTGTAGCTATGTTCGTATGTGAGCTGCAGCACAGTGTTTTGTGGGGTCCGCTTTCCAGTACACGGTCTCATGATTGATGGTCCACGTGATCGATGGTCAAGATCCGTGAACTGGAAAATTGAGTTGGGGTCCACTTGTTGGATGGTCCACATCCTTGATCAGGAGGACTTTTTATTATGAATGATCTAGACAGTCCATTTCATTGCCATGGATTGGATGGCTAAGATCATGGAATCAAAGTGATTCTTAAGGGGCATGGGGAAGTAGAGTTGGGGCCCACAAGATGAATGGTCACTATGTATTGCTAGAGCAATTTATCTGGTGGGCAACTTGAGAGGAGCAAGGGTCGTGCAGTGCTAATCTGGATGGAGCCAACGTATAGGTTATCCGAGTCGTGTGACTCGTGTCCATATGGAGCACAGGAGCTGCTTTTGGCATGATTCGGCCTAGTTTCTGGGTGGCTCAGTCAGGTTTCTTGGTCAGGCTCATGATTCGGACTGGCTGTCTAAAGGTCGCGTTTTGGTCGCTGCGTCCAAAGGAATATTTGGGCTGAAACAGCGTTTCCATGCAAATGGCAGTTGTCGCTGTTGTGCGGTTGGATACACTGCAAACCGCGCAGCCTTTCTAGCTCCTCGAAAAAGGGAGGCAGCTTCGGTGGATCCCTGACCGTGGGGACCATATTGATGTATTTTTATTGTATCCAAGCCGTCCATCCGTTTTTTAATATTCTTTTAGGTAATCATTAAAATAATTCATAAGATCCAAATCCCAGGTGGACCACACCATTGGAAAAGGTAGTGAGGGACAGTTAAAAATTTCTTGTAGACTAAAAAAGTTTTGGATCAATCTGATATTTGTGTGGTATCTTCATTGAGTCTTTTTTAACTTTATCAAAAGGTTGGATGGAAAAAAAACATTAGGGTGGGCCTTAAAAAGTTTTTAATGGCAGGCATTCAATCACCACTATTTCCTGTGTTAGGTCCACCTGGACAGTTAAAAAATTCTTGTAGGTTAAAAAAGTTTTGGATCAATCTGATATTTGTGTGGTATCTTTATTAAGTCTTTTCTAACCTTATCAATAGGTTTGATGGAAAATAAACATGCTTGTGGGCCTTAAGAAGTTTTTAATAGCAAGCATTCAATCACCACTGTTTCCTGTGGTTAGGTCTACGTGGACAGTTAAAAAATTCTTGTGGGCCAAAAAAGTTTTGGATCAATATGATATTTGTGTGGTATCTTCATTGAGTCTTTTTTAACCTTATCAACAGGTTGGATGGAAAATAAACATTCGGGTGGGCCTTAAGAAGTTTTTAATGGCAGGCATTCAATCACCACTGTTTCCTGTGGTTAGGTCCACCTGAGATTTAGATCTGCTGAATTTTTGGGCTCATGCTCTAAAATTAGCTAGGTAAACAGATGAATGGCGTGGATATAAGACAAATACATCACGGTGAGCCCCATAGGGATGAAGGGCGTTGGAAATCTCCTTTGAGAAAGTGCATCTAGGCAGGCCCTCAAAAATATCAATTTGGGCCCACGTACGGTTACAATGGTGGGCGTTTTCATCCCCAATGTTCCCTCTGGCGCGGCCCACTTGAGTTGTGGATCTGCCTCATGTTTGGGTTGTTATCCCAAAATGGGCTGGAGAAATCAATGGACGGAGTTGATAAAACACAGATATTACAATGGGCCCACAAAGCTTGTTGTTAGGGGGACTTCATGTAAGCTTATGGGCCCACAAAGCTACTTTTTTTGCATGGAGGGGGTGTCACTGGGCTGGTCCAATTTCAGGCATGGGTTTCATATGGATTCATTTACTCAGGAATGGGCCCAACTCATGCTTTCAGTTCCAAGCCAAACCCAGCCCGTTAAAATCATACACAGGTCTGTCCTGAAGGCTGACGGGTCCACTGGTATGAATTATGGGATCTAGCCCATTCAAGGCAGGGCTTTCCTAAGTCATGGCTCAAGATCACCAGCATGATGGCCCCACATGCTGAGTGGATGATCATCGCACTGATTTGCCAAGTTGGGAATGTTGTGAACCATTAAAGATGTTCTTTTCAATGGCCCACATTCATCTGCAGGTTGGGATGTAGATGTATGGGCCACCCAAGGTTATGAATACCCCACAGCTACCGTAATATGATAACAACATATCTGGAAACCATGGTTGGTTTATCCAGGCCATTGATCTCATGGCCCCTATCATGGAATTGCTTAGATCAAAACCTTCTTAAATTTTAGTTAAGTTCATCCAGCCCAAAAGCCCAACAAACCAGCCCAACCCATAAACCCAACAATCCAGTCATCATACAACCCTAAGCCCAACATGGCCATGTCTGTTGACAAAATTGGATTGATCAAAAGTAGGCTATGGATTCCGTTAGTTGGATGGTTGATACTGCGTTTGTGATTATATGTTTCTTGATGGCCCATTTTCTAGTGGACGGTCAATATCAACCGATCATATTACAAGGTTAACACAGTTGGGCCAGCCTGGAGATGAAGATTATTGTGGTAGATGGATGAGATGGGGAGATGCTAGGACCAAAAGGCATGTGGGTGGATCACATCACACGACAGCTGCTTTGGCTATGATACCTGACCACGCCTCTAAGTAGACAATCTAGCTAATCGACCTCCTTCCCTGCCATGGAGAAATCATCCATGTGATCTCTCCCTTCAATTATAGTCTTTGGGCCCACAAATTAAATGAACGCAACCGATAAAGGGATTGATAATTAATATAAAGGATCTCTCTCTCTCTCTCTCTCTCTCTCTCTCTCTGGGTCCACCATGTAAAAACCACGTTGATTTAACCATCCATAAAATCCTAACATATATGGTCTATTACCACAAAATTCCTCAAGGAATTGGATTTACCAGATAATGCCTTAAGTTGTGGGACCTCATTGTATGTGTCTCACATACAACCCGTCTATCATATGCACATCAATATTATTATAAGATGAACCAAAAATAAGATTGATTCAATCATAAGCTGAGCCAATCCATAAAAAATAGTGTACAATATTTAAAATATTTCAATTCAAGTGATTGGCCTAATGTTTTGTAAAAAACAGGTCCAATCAACCGTTTTATCCATTTATTTATTGCAGTGTGCTCCAATGGTACCGTTACCTCCGTAAACTTAGGGTGGTACTGGGTAGCTGTGAGGCCCACTTGATGTCTGTGTTACATCCAACCCGTCCATCTGAATAATAACCACCTAGTATCCAGAAATTAACTCTATCCATGCTAGGTTAAGGGGTTTTTTTTTTAAATAAAAAAAAAAAAAAAAAAAAAAAAAGCTTATCAGTACACACCCATGTCAGTACACACATTCCATGTTAACCACCCCCCACTAGAGATCGATACCAAGACCTCGAGTGTTGAAATGAGGTACCTTCACTCAGTCTTCTAGTTGAGCTATGGATCTGAGTGTAGGCCAGGTTAAGGGTTGAACAGCCTAGATTTCATATACAAACGACCATGGACCCACAAAAACCAAGGGTGGACATCCCTGGCATAAATAAATCCAAATTAATCCTTTGCTTGCCTAGGTCAAGAAAATCATGATTGTTGCAATCTAATTAGATGATATATTACACATTATATATAATGCAGTAGTGCTGACAATGCCAATAATGACATGGAAGAAAATATATTTTTTCTAATTTTGGCAAGAAGAGAACGCAGGTTCCTGATGCCAAATACTTACATCTTTTGTAGAGATTGTGTATTTCCTCGAGAAGTTTGTGATATGTTTGGTTGTCGCCGTCTATTTCATAAACAAGGATGTTATGAGAATGTCCGCATGGGAGATCTGCCTTGAATTGCCTAGGACCCTCAACTATCATTTCAACCGGCTGATCCTAACCACCCATTAATAGGTAAACAAATGGATGGTCTACATCGATCAAAATGAAACACTGATTATAATTTTAGAGCATACATAATGAGTCATACGTTAGATTACCACTTTGATAGAATAATCACTATGCTGTAAAATAGATGGTCTGGATGGATCATGATGAAAGCGCTACCCATAAATCTAGACCATCCAAAAGTAATCATAAATCTAGATCTTCCATGATGGAGCCCAACTTACATTGCACATTCCTTTAAAGAATGGCTACGATGAATTTCATGGTCTTTGATCAATGATAGGGAAATGTGGGCCCGCTGCAGCTGTGTTTGACTGTGACAAATGAAAGAGAAGGTGCCATCTTTTAAGAACCGTGATGTAAGCTGCGGGTTAGATGTTCGGAGTACTGTACGGTCCATGGCATGACTCAGTCGGAACAAAAATATGGTAGACTCATCTCTCTGCAGCACACGTTGCTACGGAAAGTACTAATCAGGACCGTTCTTTTAGCTTTCCATACTGTTGATAAAAAATGGTTCAAAGCAAACATCTATCAGATGATACAATCGCCATCATCAGCTGACGTTAGAAACCGATGGTATTTACCGGTCAGCATTAATTAAGGAAGGATTAAAAAAAATAAAAATAAAAATTGACGGATGGATTTAAAGGTGAGATGCATGAGTGGCCTACTTAGGGGTTCATTATTCTCCCCTTGAGGTCTAACATGGGACAAGATTTTGGTGATAGTTCACCACCATCTTAAATGGTGGTGGCTCATCCTCTTTACACGTTGTATGCATGTAACGTCATCAGGACCACACAATAATTGCGAGGTACATTGTGGCAGGAGTTCTGATGGTAGATGGTGGTGCTGTCGCAACGCTATACCCGCGTGGGTTTCCATGCCATGATTGTATATTGATTGATTTTTTGAACCATCCGTGTTGTGAATTACATGGCGCACTGGCCATCATGAGAAGTATTCGTAGAACGGCTCATTGTGGGTAAAATGTTTACCATACCCCAATCTTGTTATGAACCAAAGAGATGCTGCCACGTGTTCATATATTGAATCAATATACCAATAAGATGAAATCTTATTATTTGTCTCAATGATGCTCTTAGACTCTTTTTTTTCTGCTATACGTCACCTATCAAAAGTAAAACAAGTAAAAGTTGTACACACGTATTTAAAAAATTAAAAATAAAAAAAAGCGAAACACTACAAGAATAGCACAAAACCTTCACATGAGTGGCATGTATGATCCAGCAATATGCTAGGCAGTCATATAATTCTATTGCAAATTAGATGTGCTGGGCAAGACCATCTCACACAGAAAATTTTTCAAAGGTAATTGGTACTTTTGTGATAAATATAAAAATTTGAGGAGCTAATTCTTCCTAAATTATAAGAAAATCAAGATATACTATGAGGAATTTGAATCTAACTTAAATACAATCCGGTCCTATAGCATTGACTCCTAGCTTCCGTTCATCTACTTTTGTCTAATCTTGAAATTTAGCATAATCTAAATCAATGTTATTCAACACTATCATTGCAGTATACTTACGATTGGTATAAATATCTACAGCCAACCAATATTAAATCTTACAAAATTTCACACTCACCCCATTCTACTAACCACTCATCTCGATTTTTGTCTATTCAGATGATCACATGTATTTATCTTTTTATTTTTCTCTACTTATTTTATGTTCCCTATAATTGTTCTAATTTATATTATAAATCAATTAAATTGATCATCAATCTTTATTTTAATTTTAATAATCTATTATTGTATTACTGAGAAACTTAAATGTTACAATCATTGTTGAAAAAAGGATCTTTACGTCAAGGCACAAAGATCTCCCTCAAAATAACCAACCCATCTCTTCTAAAATGTCTGATTGCTGCAACATCAATGGCTAAATAGTCAAATCAACCATCACAAGTTTGATTCCGTGATTGATTTAATGCGTGAATCACAAGCGTTCAATTGAACTCGAGTTGAGTACAACTCTAATGCCCCAATATTATCATAATTGCATTCGGTTGACCAAATATAAGTCATCCGTTAACACACATGTGACCTCATGTATAATTGAATTGCAACATAAACATATCACATTAGAAAGTAATTTTAAACTACTCGTGTTAAATTTCAGTTGTTAAAGGTTAGGCTAGTAAATGAAGCATGGTGATGAGATTATAGCTCTTGTTTGGCAACAACTACTTACAAGGGGTCCCTACTTATGGCTTAGTACTAGACACTGTGTTTCAACCTTGAGTTCATAGTTGCAAGTGTCCACGTGGTGTGTGTGGGTGTAAGTGCTTTATATATATTTTTTAAAAAAAAGTTACAAGAATATCAACAGTTCCAATCATCTTTAAAAATGCAATCGGTAATATATAGTCCCTACGACGCTTAAGCACCATATTCTACAAAAACCCTTGTCTATTGATAGAGCATAGCTTCCTTTAATCCTCTAAGCGGAGTTTAGGTCGGTGCTCCACACCCAGGTTAATGATTTGATTTTAAATGGTGTTTGTTATGGAAAATGTAGTCCGACTCCTCTTAGACGGTTCGACGAGATCATCTGTCCACAGGTATCCGACCCTGAGATGGTATTCAAATGTGGAACTGGGTAGACCGGGAAAGTAACCATGCCACATTTAATTTGCTCTGACCTTGGTTCGAATCAAGTCATCATCGGAAGGTCGCCTAAACTCGGCCCACCTAGGCTCGGTCTCAAATAATTATTAGCCAGCTAGGGAGCTCGGCTCGGATAACTCTTTACCAACCAATGCAGCTGAATCTACTCTAATAACGCACGGTAGGAGTAACTACCTCACCCATGATCACGACAATACCGTCACTACCGCACGCCTCACTTAGTGGCTGAGATCGTGCTAAAGATGACAAAACTATAATACGCCATCGATACCATAGATGTGGAGTCAGTCTAAGGGGACAGGTATGCAAAATCTTTCACCCGAAACCTATTCACATTACTTAGACCTAGATCTTTAGCCTGACTTTGACATCGGAGGGTTCTCTATCCTAACCAAGGTTTCCTTTGTCCTTTTCTTATGCAGATATATAAGGCTTGGTGCAAGTGTTCGGAGCTCAGTAAGGGCAAGCCAGATTTGTGCATCAATAGTGGTAAACTATTAAAGGAGTGTATCCCTACTAGCATATATTAATAACTTAAAATTTTTTTTTTAAAATAATATAATAAAAAGTAAAAAATAATAAGAAAGACAGCTGGATATAAAAAATAAGGTATCAGATCCCTCTGGTCCATGGGCCCTCTCCCATTCACACTTCTCAAGAGGTTTGAAACCAATCTCATCCGGTCGGCCTGTAATGTTTTGGATGGAGAGTAATAAAATAATCATGCCCGCGAGTGTATGTGTAGCATCCCGCCACCCTCATCCTTTTTAATTGAGGCTCATATTTTACTCATTCGAACCATTAGTATGATGAGCCCCACAATGGATAGAGCATAGCCACAAGATGCAGCAATGGAGTGGTCATAACCCTCGGATCAGCAGTCCCCTTGCCCCTGCGCTCTAAGGTTGCAAATGGGCTGGATCGACTGGATCGGCCATTGGACGTGACCCAGAAACTAGTGGATCTGGCCAAAATTTAGACCCATATGCGGTGGGTCTAGGTCGAAAATTTGATCCAAAATTCCAAGTGGGTCGGGTCTGGATTCTCTCAAAATCAGCTCAGCCCAACAGTATTTTTCCAAGTAGTTAATTACCATGTATTTTTTATTTTTCTTTAGGGTCACACAATAACAATATTTCACCATCTTTTTTTTTTTTTTTTGGAAAATATGATTATTCTAACACTATCTTAATAATCTAGCTAATTTAAGATAGAGAATATTCCAAAAATCATACTGGTAAAACTATCTTAACCACCTGAATTTACATGACCAATCCACAAGGCTGGCCATTTTACTTTTACTATCAAAATTGATAGCCACCACTAATTAGGTAATATGAGGTATTATTTGTATAAAAAAATAATTGTAATTTCTATATCCAACCCAATCTTCACCCAGATACATCCCAAATTCAGCCCATGAGATAAATGGCTCAAAGTGGCTTCAAACCCAGCTCATTAAATTAATAGATTGGCTTTATATATATATATATATATATATATATATATATATATATATATATATATATATATATATATATATATATAAACCCTTTAACCTAGCTCAGACCCTACCTCGAATTTTAATGGGTTGGATTTCTGAGCCGATTTGTTAATGGGCTGGGTCCAGGCTCCTCCATCTGACCCAATCCGACCCATTTGCACCCACCGATGTGATCAAGAAGAGAGTACGGCAGCACTATAAATTCAAATGGAAATGAGACCAAAGGGTCGGACAGGTAGATCCTCTAACCTGGGCATGGTCCATCAGGTCAACTACTGACACACGTCCTCAGTTATACAGAGACCCAATTCTCTTGGTCCACGCGCATTTCAAAAAAAAATTACAGGATGCGTGAGCGGCGTGCGTATTATAATTTGGATTTCAATTCCTACAAGTTAACTAGTGATCCAGACCGTTAGTTAGATTGCCCACTCTACCGATGTACGTTGACTAAACTTTTCCCACAGGGTAATTCTAAATATTTTACTTTGTGGTGTGCAAATAGATATTTCAAATACAGAAATACAATGAACGGTCCACATTCGCCTATAGAGGAGATTGATCTTTAGGCAATAGTCCAACTCCAACCATGGCAGCTCGCACGGACCAACATCCTGGACCTTAGAACTGTGGGACCCACTTTCACAAACAAACCTGAGTACAGAGGATTGAAGAGCATATTAATTTTTCAACCACAGTGCGAGTTCCTGCATCACAAACCGCTCGGAGGAAGCCCATGCAAATTTTTTTATTTTTTTTTAAAGAAAAATAAAAAGAGAGGAATTTAGGACTGTAGACCCCGGCTGTTTTTACTAAAAGAAGACAAACTTTGTTTTGCAGCATAAACATGCACGTGCTGAGACTGAATTTAAGGACGAAAATACTCCTCCTTTCACGGAAACGGATTGGTACTCCGCCTGCCACTAGCCAGTGGCGGATAGTCAGTGGTCTTTGGGCCCCACTATGATGTATACTTTTAATCCATGCCGTCCATATACTTTTCCAGATCATTTTATGGTATGAGACCAAAAATGAGGTACATCCAAGTCTCAACTGTACCACATTACAGGAAACAGTGTTGAATGAGCGTCAATCATTAGAAATCTTTAGGGGGCCCACTGTGATGATCATGAGAAATCCTCCCGTCTAAGTTCATTCATAGGGTCACAAAGACCTAGATGAAGAGGAAAAACAACTTTCATAATGATCTAAAACTTCTGTAACCCCTAAAAGGGTTTCAATGGTAGACGTTCAATTCCCCACTGCCTTTTAGAGTGTGGTCCACTTGATAGTTAGATCTAGCCCAAGACTTAATATGAGCACGCCAAATAGATGGACGGTTTGGATATAAGATCTCATGATGGGACCCACATAAGCAACACAGAATTTAAAAAAAAAAAAAAACTGAGAGAAGCGCAGTAAGGCTACGGTTATAAACCGTAGCCATAGTGTATTGAAAATTCTAGGCAAACTCACTGGACAGTTATGGACTTTTTCGACATATCAAAGGACCTATAGCTACGAATTATAACCACAACCATAACCGTAGCCGTTTTATACAAAATTTATTTTAATTTTTATTTTTAATTTTAATTTTTTACATAGAGAACTTTATTCTACCTACAATATTCTCTAATACAATATACATATGTATATATAAGCATATAAAAAAAATTTCTCTCTTTTTTTAATTTCTTTCTTTATTCATTTAACAAGAATATCTTCTAAACCAAAATTAGTTACTTGACGTACCCTATATGATTTTGGGGTAGGAGAAGCTACTTTAGCCAAGTAACTTGGTTATTTTTCAAGATTCCATCAGGTCGATGGTCGAAAATCCATTTCATTCACTTCGCAGTCAATTTCATTCATTTCATTTACTTCGCGATCAATTTTATGTTTGCTCCACTCAATTTTCGGTTTTTCCCGCTCAATTTCGTATTTTCCCCACTCGATTTCTAGTTTGCCCCACTCAATTTTCAATTTCTCCCACTCAACTTTTAGTTTGCCCTGCTCAATTTTCAGTTTACCCCGCTCAATTTCTAGTTTGTCTCGCTCAATTTCATGTTTGCCGCACCCAATTTTCAATTTGCCCCGCTCAATTTTTAGTTTACCCCACTCAATTTTTTCATTTGCCCCACTCAATTTCTAGTTTACCCTGCTCAATTTCATGTTTGTCAAGCTCAATTTTCAGTTTGCCTCGCTCAATTTCATGTTTGCCTCACTCAACTTCATGTTTGCCCCGCTCAATTTTCAGTTTGCCCCACTCAATTTCTAATCTGCCCCCGCTCAAATTCTGTTATGGTGGGCCCTACAAAATTTTTAATAATGAAAATCAATTTTCCCGCTGCTCTTTGTAGTGTGGTCCAGTTGATCTTTGGATATGATTCTTTATATATATATATATATATATATATATATATATATATATATATATATATATATATATATATATATATATATATATATATATATATATATAATGCTCCCAAATGATCTCGAAATATGGATGAACGTTGTGTATATAATAAATACAAAATTGTGGGGCCCATGTAACTTTGATCTCCTTTGAGCAAGGCGAACATGAAAATTGAGCGGGGCAAATTAGAAATTGAGCGGGGCAAAGTAAAAATTGAGCGGGACCAACATGAAATTGAGCGGGGCAAACATGTAATTGAGCGGGGCCAACGAGAAATCTAGCAAGGCAAACTAGAAATTGAGGGTGGCAAACATGAAATTGAGTGGGGCAAACTAAAAATTGAGCGGGGCAAACACAAAATTAAGCGGGGAAAACATGAAATTGAGCGGGGCCAACGAGTATATCTACTCCGTCCATTGGTTTTTCCATCTAATATAAGAGGTTATGCCCCCAATTGAAGCATATCAAAATATCAACTAGATCATACCACTGAAAACAGTGGGCATAATGATTTTTTAGTTTGTTCCGTTGATTTCATGTTTCCCTCGCTTAATTTCATATTTTTCTCGCTCAATTTCTAGTTTGCCCACTCAATTTCATGTTTGCCCCACTGATTTTCTAGGTTGCCCCACTGATTTTTTTGTTTGCCCCGCTGAATTTTATGTTTCCCCCACTGAATTTCATGTTTCCCCCACTCATTTTTCAGTTTTTCCTACTGAATTTCATATTTTTCCAACTCAATTTGCAGTTTTTCATGCTGAATTTCATGTTTTTCCTGTTGAATTTCATGTTTCCGTAGCTGAAAATCAAGTTTACCCTGATCAATTTCATGTTTTTCCCGATAAATTTAATGTTTGCCTCGTTCAATGTCTAGGTTCCCTCCCACATATGGGGTTTTGGTGTATGCATAATCCGATGAACATGATGTATAACAAATAAAACATCATTGTAAGGCATAGCAAGAGTAATCGGATTGCATACTGAGTTAGTCAGTACGCTCTCATTGTACTAAGTAAACCCAAATGGGCCCACATTGAATGTATGTAGTATATCCACGGGGTCCATCCGTTCTTCCATCTATTTTTAGCGGTTTAACCCCAAATTGAAACATATCAAAAGATCAAGTGAATCATACCACGGGAAATAGTGGGCATAATGATTTCCACCATTGAAACCATAATGGGCCCAATAGTGATGTTTGTTTGTTATCAAACCTATTCATAAGATCATATAGACATGAATTAATATAAAACGCAATTATAAGCTTGATCCAAAACTTCTGTGGCCCCTAAGAAATGATCAACATGAGAAGTTCAATTCAAAATTTTTATGTGGTGTGGTCCATTTGAACATTGAATACGTTTAGATTTTTGGGCTCAATCCATGAAATTATACCACGGGAAACAATGGGCATAATGATTTCCACCATTGAAACCATAATGGGCCCAATAGTGATGTTTTGTTTGTTATCAAATCTATTCATAAGATCATATAGATATGAATTAATAGAAAACACAATTATAAGCTTGATCCAAAACTTCTGTGACCCCTAAGAAATGATCAACATGAGAAGTTCGATTCAAAATTTTCATGTGGTGTGGTCCATTTGAACATTGGATACATTTAGATTTTTGGGTTCAATCCATGAAATTATCTGTTAAGTTTGTACCGCTGAATCTTATATTGAACCACATGCATTAGATGGAAAAACTGAGCTTCCATGTTGTACTTGGATCTTCTTGTGAGAGAATTGCTATAGGACATTAACAATTCTATCTATATGTATAGTGTTAACATGTTGTTTCATATGTGTAGTGTAGAAGCATTGTTTACTGCTTTTATGTTGGTTTACATGGGATACTTTTTCTTGTTTATGTTGAGAAAATGTTAAAATTCTCTTGTGCTATGTTTGAATGATGAGGATAACCAGAGTAGTATTAGTAGAATAACAAGAATATCATTAGTAGAAATAAAGCATGGAACAAATACGTTTTTAAAGGACATATTGCCCAAAGTATACTTTTTAGGTTATTCACCTGGAACAATTGGATGACAACATGTTGAAACAATATGGAAAAACTGCATCAGATTTCTACGGAAATTATTAAATCTTAAGAAATCTATAATGGTAGAAACTTATGGCAGTTGCATGTGCATTTAAACTCACTTTCAACGACACATCTAATAGGTCTTAAGTAAAAAACATACCTCTCAATGCAATGTGCTTATTGGAACGAACATTTCGAGCATCATTCAAAGCATTCCTCAAAAGATCCATAAATTATTCCTTTAGGACACTTGCATAGTTTAGTAGTGAAATTAAAGTCTTATTTAGATATGTTTTCCTTGGCTGATTGCTAAAAAATATAAGCACTAAAAACAAACAAGGTACTGTATTATTATTCATACAGCAAATTCAAGAACACATAACATTAACTTCTCACCCTAATAAAATTTCAAATACTCCCAACAAGAATGAAATTTATTCATCTTCATATTGATTCCTAGTGGGGATGGCTAACATGGAGGGTGTGTGCTGACAGGGTGTACACAACAAGTTAACCCAAAAAAATAAAATAAAATAAATAAATAAATAAATAAGAAAAATACAAAAAAAATAAAATTACAAAATCTGCAAACGTAGATATTATCAACATATCATCGAGTAGGTCATCGATAATATCAAAAATATGTCGATAATATCGAATCTAGATGACAATTGTCCAGCAAGATTTGCCGTATTTTCATAATTGTATCGAAGATATAGCTACGGATTATAGCCGTGGCCATAATTGTAGTTCGTAAATAATTTTTTTCTTGTTGTGGTTAATGCCAGATCGGATACGGTACCTATTGCTACGGATTATGTACCTATTGCTACGGTTATAATTCGTAGCAATAGGTCTACAGTCATTACTAGACATTAGTTATCGATACTATCGATCATATCTTGATATTATCGATGACTTCTGCTCGATACTATCGAACATATGTCGATAATATCGAAAATTCTTCCATTGTTCGAATTTTGTTACTGGACAATTTGACATTCATTTTCAAAATTATTGAACTATAGTCGATATTATCAACAATCTATGACTTCGGTTATAATCCGTAGTTATAGGTCAATGGTCATTTTCTTCTCTCTTTTCCCCACAAGTGTTATTACTTTATCAACTTTCTTCTTCACACCTGGTGCAAAATTTCTAAGGAAGAAAATCAAGAAGACTTCACCACCTATCTTCTTACCTAATGTTATCATCGTAGCCATTTTCGCCTCTCTTTGTAAAATCTCTCCTCTAATTCAAGTGCATGTCCCGGTACTAGTGCTCAAACCCTCTCTTCACCCAATGTTCCACCCTCTATAGAGGGATTGGATGATCATTATCATCTGATTAAAATGATCATGCGGAGAGATGGCTATTGAAGGTGGGCCCCACACGATACAATGTCCAATTTAATGACCCTTTCTAGGATCATTAATATGGACCATCCATTTTCCATGACATTGATTGGATAATAAGCATCGTAAGGTCAAAAGCAATTTTTAGAGGCAGTCCACACGCGATGGATAATTATCTGACCCTTTATGTTATGATAAATATGGATAGTCCATTTCTTAGCTGTTGATAGTATGGTTAGGATCATCCAATCAGTGCGTCCTTACTCATGCCTTAGTGGTAGACTCACAAGAGTTTCAACACGAGGTCATGGGTTCAAGTATCCATTTTGGTGAAATCCCACTGGAGTGAGTGCACGTGTCGCCTTTTTTTTTTTTTTTTTTGTAAGATCATCCAATCAATGTGTCTGCCTGGTTGTTTGAAATAATCTACCGATAGCTTCACATAGAAAAACACATGGTTAAGATCATCTAATGACAAGCCAATGTGCAAATACACAAGATTTGGCTCTACAAAGGATGAGTCCCACATGGTTAAGACAATCTAAAGATGGACCCAATAGATATAGTAATGGGTTGGGAACCTGCATGGAAACCTGATGAGCAGTTCAGATCTCATCTATGTATGCTGCATTTATGGTTTTTGGAACCCCACATACACGCCGTGTACGTGACTTGAGACACTTTTCAAGTCATGGACATTGTTTTGGGACCGTAGCAAAACGCAATGGTATCTATGCCAAAAAGAAAATATAACTTGGACAAGATTTTCCAAATAGACAGACAGGACTACTGACACCAAAATTCCAAGAAGCACAATAACTCGAACCAAAGTTCATGGGCAGCCCAGATACAGATGGTGGAAATCAAATGGTTTGAAAAGCAAGGATCTGAGAATCATCGCCGCCTCATCTAATTGTTTGTCCCTCTAACATGCACAACAATAACAAAGTCTCATAAAGAAAATGCCTTAAAAAATGGTGTAGAAAAGAAAGCATATTAAAATTTTAAGCACGAAAAAAATAAATCAACTGCATTTTCATCAAATACCTCCAATCATGCAACTAGAAATGAGCATGTGAGAGTGTACTTAGTGCAAATTAGAAATTCCATTTCAGAATTGAAGAGAACTGACCCATGTAGAAGAGGGTCAAGAAATTGAACCAACTGCCAATTACCGAAACAACCCACAAGCTCACAATCACCTGCACGGAAGTTTTTTTTTTTTTTTTTTTTTCCAACATCATTTTATGTCCAAATAACGAGAGCATTAAGATAGCTTTGTGTAAGAAAAATTACCATAAGAAATTTTCTGAAGTCCCTCCCAGAAGCTACTTCTCGAAAGGTTGCAAAAGCATTGTTCATTTCATGTCTCAATGACAAAGCGATGCTCATGAAAAGCTCTTCAGGTAAGATGACCTCAAGAAGTTTTGGCGGAGACCTGATTTTTGGAAAGAAGATAATACAATCAATAATTCATTAAAATAGGTAACTGGACTGACTGATTTTTTCATGACAAAGAAAAGAAAGAAGGAATGCTCCTGTTTTGGTAATTGGAAGCAAATGTAACCCTTTAAAGTGAAGGTGACGATGATGCTGCTGGACAGTTTTACTAATGTTATTGATGCTTTCAGTATTTCAACATTACACTGGTTCTATCTTTTATGAACTTTATTGTAACTATGATCCATGATTCAAGGGTCACTCCTGATTTCTCATTGAATTACAATGTTTAGTGCTACTTTTAGCATAAACAATTGGCACGCATAGCGCGACATCGAACTTTAAGGGCCCATTTAGCACGCATAATAGCACTATTATTTTAGCATTAAATGGGGCCATAATGATAGATAATTTCAAATCGTCCAAAAATGTTTACCTGTTTAAGCCAAATAAGCTCATAGAAAATAAATGACCTCTCCATCACTTATTTTTTAAGAGCTTTTTTACTAGTTTACAAAAAATTAAAGTTTTACCAAACAGTCTATTTTCAAAATGAGAGCTTATCATTTTATAATAAGCAAATAAGCTCATATTACTAGAGATGTCAAACGATCCCTAATATGACCACTATGATCTAAAATAAACAATTGATGAAGGCCAGGTCGGCAACAAAAACTTCAAGACTTGGCATTTGTATTCATTTGCCAACAATGGATAATCGCCCACAGTAGAGATAATATCACATTGGATAGTCAATCGGCTCTTGGTAAGGTGACAAGTTTCGAGAATATATTTTGACCCTTGATTTGGTGTTCGGACCTTTGGCAACGAGTGAATAGCCAAAAGGGATATGTCCAGCCCCAGAGGTAACTATCCAGACAATCCCTTTGATGAACAGACTCGAATATTGTATGGATGAAATTTTGGCTAGTAAACCAATCTAGAACAATTTCCCCATTCCTGAAGGGAAAGAATTCGTTGCCTAGATCTACGGCTAGATGGTAAAAGAACAAAAAGCAATTGGGGAAATTACAGTCTATCAAAATGGCTAAAAATATACAGTGTCCATAAGAAGAAAAGGAACTGGCTAGTTTGTTTAAGGGTCTATAGAAGTAAACAAAAAAATATGTATAAAGCCAAAGTTGCAAAATCATGAACCGGGAATGTCGGCGACAACTCGAGCATATTGCCTGAAAATTGAGTGGCGCAAGCATAAAATTCAGCGGGGCAACCTGAAAAATGAGTGGAGCAAACTGAAAATTCAGCGAAGCAAACATGAAATTGAGCAGGACTAGAAATTGATCGGGGCAAACATGAAATTGAGCAGGGCAAACTAAGAATTGAGTGGGGCAAACTGCAAATTGAGCGGGGCAAACTGCAAATTGAGGGGGGGGGGGGGGGGGGGGGGGGGGGGGGGGGAACATGAAATTCAGCAGGAGAAACATGAAATTCAGCGAGGTAAACATGGAATTGAAAGGGGGCAAACTAGAGAATCAGCGGAGCAGGGCAAACATGCACAAGTCTTTGAAGAATGTTGTTGAAAATTCTAAATATGCACAAGTCTTTCTCAATATCATTGATTTTGGCACTTGATTTTTTCATGTCATTTAATTGGTGGACATGAACATGTTATTTCATTAATAAGTACATGAGTTCATCACTATATTAGTAAAATATTAAGTTTCCTTGTATGTCGTAGCTAAAAAATGTCCAATTGTTCTTTCTCAAGTGTATTATTTAGGAATCTTTTTTCTTTTAAGGATTTTCACAAGAATTGAGTGGGGCAAGTATGAAATTGAGCTGGGCAAACTGGAAATTGAGCGGGACAAGCATGAAATTTTGTGGGGAAAACTGAAAATTAAGTGGGGGAAACCTAAATTAAGTAGGACAAATTAGAAATTGAGCGGGGCAAACATGAAATTGAGCGATGCAAACTGAAAATTGAGCGGGGCAAGCATGAAATTAAGCAGAGCAAGCATGAAATTCAGCAGGGCAAACATGAAATTGAGCGATGCAAACTGAAAATTCAGCGGGGCAAGCATGAAATTGATCGATGCGAATATGAAATCGAGCGGGGCAAGCATGAAATCGAGCGGGGCAAGCATGAAATTGAGAACCTTTCAAGTCGAAAGAAAAACAGATAATGCATTGGCTCCTTACCCCTATCTCGAACATCAACCTCTAAAGCTATATCGGTGAACAACTCCTGCAACAAGTTGAGCCATTGAGATTGAGATGTTAGTACCTGCAAAGACAAAACAACCATTGATCAAACATGTCAACTTACATGCGTTTGGGCCCATGTAAATACTTGGAATTAGTTTCCTATTGGAATCCATTTCCACCAAGATGCTTGCTATCAATAACCATGAACTTCGTCTCAAAATCAGCAATCTTATCTTGACCTTCAAAAATGACAAAACCTAGATCAGTGATAAAATTACATCCAAAATCACTTGCATCATATAATATAGAGTTTTGCTAAGCACACACCTATAAAAATAAAATAAAATAATAAAAAATAAATAAATTGAAAATGACCTTACTTCACTGTAAGTGACATACAATTGAAAATCGCTTGCAGGTTGCAACTTAGAAACTTACATGCATCCAGATTATGTTAATAATATGAGTATTAGTTAGTGTTAAACGTGATATATGCATATTGGTTTTGAAAGTGAATAAGAGATGTTTGATTTGTTATTTTCTTCTCCATTGTCTCTATTTTTATCATTGCTACATTGTTGATTGAGAGGGTGATTAGTTTAGATCCAAGCACCTGCATGGTTGCATCTACTACTACAAGTTTCTCTTCTCTTGTTTGGAAGGCCTTTGAATGCCTGTGTCTTAGCTACAGTTACATTGGTATAGTCATTCTCCACAAGATGCCATAACTCTATGGATTTAAAGAGAACCTTCGTTTGGATGCTCTAGTGGTCATCCAGAGGTTCCCACAAAACCTCAAGAGTTGTGGTAGAATCATCCCATTCATAGCCATGATTCACATTGACATAACACAATTGAATTGATCAATTATCAAGATTGTTTTTTCTTTTAATGCGGTTGAGTGGCTTCTAGACAACCCAATTTGCATTACTGAAGTGCATACATATTTCTTTAGTGTATGATATCAGTCAGCTGAGAGAACTGATTCCTCAACACCAAAAGATCAGAGATTTTGAGCTTTGGAATCAGTGTTGCATTATTGAAAACATTTAACCATCGGGTAATGCTTTTTCATTGATTAAAATGAGTGGGGTAAGCATGAAAAAGAGCGGGACAAACTAGGAATTGAGCGGGGCAAGCATGAAATTGAGTAGGGCAAACATGAAATTGAGCAGGGCAAACTAGAAATTTAGCGGGGCAAGCACAAATTTGAGCGGGGCAAACTAAGAATTGAGCGAGGCAAACCTGAAAATTGAGCGGGGTAAGCTAGGAATTGAGTGGGGCAAACAAGAAAATGAGCTGGGCAAGCACGAAACTAAGCGGGGCAACCATGAAATTCAGCGGGGCAAACATGAAATTTAGCTGGAAAAACATGAAATTGATCAGGGCAAACTTGATTTTCAGCGGGGGAAACATGAAATTTAATGGGGCAAATCATGAAATTCAACAGGTGAAATATGAAATTTAGCAAGAAAAACTGCAAATTGAGCGAGGCAAACATGAAATTCAACGGGAGAAACAGAAAATTCAGCGGGAGAAACTGAAAAATGAGTAGGGCAAACATGAAATTCAGCGGGGAAAACATAAAATTCAACTGGGCAAACTAAAAAATTAGCGGGGCAAACTAGAAAATCAGTGGGGTAAACTAAGAATTCAGCGGGGCAAACATAAAATTCAACTGGGGAAACAGAAAATTCAGCGAGAAAAACTGAAAAATGAGCGAGGCAAACATGAAATTCAGCGGGAGAAACATGAAATTCAGCGGGGCAAACTAAAAAATCAGCGGGGCAAACTAGGAATTCAGCGAGGCAAACTAGGAATTCAGCGAGACAAACTAAGAATTTAGCGGGGCAAACATGAAATTTAGCGGGACGAGCTAGAAAATCAGCAGGGTAAACATGAAATTGAGTAGGGCAAATTAGAAAATCAGCGGGGCAAACATGAAATTGAGGGGGGAAAGCATGAAATCAGCGGGGCAAACTAGAAAATCAGCGGGGCAAACTAGAAAATCATTATGCCTACTGTTTCCCGTGGTATGATCCATTTGATATTTGATATGCTTCAATTTGGGGCTCAACCCCTTGAATTAGATAGAAAAACGAATCGATGACGTGGATATACTACAGGAAACGGATTGACTACTCCCCCTGCCACTAGTCAACGGCTGGTGTTCGGTGCTCTGTGGGCCCCATCATGATGTATGTGTTTCACCCATGCCATCCATATATTTTTATAGATCATTTTATGATATTATACAAAAAATGAGGTATATCCTGAATCTCAATTGGACCACATTACAGGAAACAGTGTTTAATGAACATCGACCATTAACAACTTTTTGGTGGCCATAAAAGTATTGGATTAAGATGATCTTTGTTTTTAGCCTTCATTTAGGTCTTTATAACCTAATAAACAGATTGGATTTCAGATAAACAGTACAGTGGGCCTCAGGAAGATTTAAATGATAGATATCCAATCACTATTGTTTTCCTATCCCTCTTATTTTTAGGATAAAGCCCTAAAATTAACTTTAAAAATGGATGAACGGAATGGATGAAACACATACATCATGGTGGGGCCCACAGAACACCGATCACCAGCCACGTACATCACGGTGGGGCCCAAAGAGGACTGACCACTAGCCACGGGGTTGGTATCAGGGGGAGTAGTCAATCCGTTTTCTATACTACATACATTTAATGTGGGTCCAACTGAGTTTAAAATATATCTGTGGTGCGTGCTTTCTTTACTGGACCGACCATTTTTAGAAGAAGATGAAATGCTGATAAGGAAGCCTACAAAAAGAGTTTTTTTGGTCTTTCTAACAGAGTGAGGAAAGGGGGTGAAAGCAACAGCAGTGAAGAAGCAATGGAAAGAGAGAGGAAAATCTTACAGTTGAAAGGGAGAGGAAAAACCACAGCAGTAAAAAGGAAGGATATTTTCATCCTGAAATTTGGCCTCCGCACGTGCAGGTCTAAGTTGCAAAACAAAGTTTGTCTTCTTTCATAAAAACAGCCGGATAAAAGGTGAGGTCCACGGTCCTAAATTTCTCAAAAAAAAAAAAAACCTTATTTTTTACAATCGGGTACTCCAAACCAAGACCTCGTCTTGAAACTCTTGTGAGTCTACCACTAAATGATAGGATCGCATCTACTCTGTCCATCATTTGCGCCGGATCATGTTAAGGACTTGAACTCAAAAATAAGACCAATCCAAAACTTAAAGTGAGCCCCACCATAGGATAAAATTGATGGAGATGTTCCCCACTGAATTCTTCTTGGGCATAACATCAGGGTGAAGCTAAAAACCAAAATATATCAACAACTTCAGTGGGGCCAGGAAGATTTCTATGGTAGGCTTCCCCTCCCAACTTCTTCTTGTGATATGGCCCACTTGAGTTTCGGTTCACGTACATAGCATGAACTGGCTCGAATGATGGTCGGCACTGAGAATGCCCTCATTCACCCGACATTAACTGATCCAAGCCCGAACATGTTCTGATTGGTCCTTTACCAGGCCTATCTTGTCTCCGTTTCTTCTCATCCGTGTAGTTGCAGGCAGCCAATCAAAGGGTTCTAATTATTCCATCTTTGTAGATTTTGGGAAATCATCCATCCAATTGGAGGCCTATCTGATTAGCGGTCTGGATCACCAAACCATGGGATCCAGTTTTACAAACAAACGGCTCAATGATAACGCGCATTCTTCATAGAATGGCACTATTGTAGTTAGAAGCAATATCGGGGCTCTTTATATTAGGCTCTTAAAGACGTAGTCCTTACATTAGGAATGGACGCCGAGGAATGAGATGAAAAGCTGCGCTGCCTGCGCATGATAGAAGCAACAAAAGGTTACAAAGTATTTCATTGATGCTCTACAATGGGTACATCCATCAAAGAAGATGAATTGAATTGTATAATTCCTTAACTTACGCATGTGGCAGGGAGGGTCTTATCCTGCGCATACGTGTAAAAGTACTCTTTTTCTTTTTTCTTTTTTTTAAAAAAAAAAAAATGATTTCTTGCTTGTCCTTATCCTTTCCTTTGTACATCTGACAATCGTCTGGGATGATCAGAACCGTTAATCTATTAGGTCACTATGTAAATGTGTAACAGCCCAAAAATTGCAGTGGTTGGATAATCCTAGCCGCTTATATCATTGTGAATTATTCACCATTGAATGACGACCGTGACGGCTCACACTTTCTCTCAACTATTTAGAAAGAGACAGCGATTGCATGACATTGATGAGACGGCGGAAATAGTCTACTAGACCGAGCTGTGGGTTATGGCCTGAGCATGCGGTGGCCCACCTGATGAATGATTATGACTACGCTGACGATAGTCACGTGTGCATTGAAGATGTTTGAAATGGCGAGCAATCATTTCTAGCTAGGCTCTAGCGTACGGCTCCATGGCTATGAGCTGTTTCAACAGTGATATTATTATGGGATTCGCGTGCCCATGCGGTGCGGGTGTATGTGGTGTGGGTGGATATGTGGGTGTACGTGGTGTGGGTGTATCTTTGAATAGGAGAAGGATATTGGCTTGGCTTGATTCTCACACACAGTACTGTCATGGACCCGAAAAATAAGCTTTAAAGAGCGTACCCGATAAGAGGTCTGGGGTGAGGATTGATTTTTTTTTTTCTTTTTTTGGTAGGCATCTTTGTCCGTTTGTTAGTAAGAGAGTTTTCTTGCTCGCTTTCTTCTTTTTTTTTAAAAAAAGGTCAATTATTTGGAGCTAACATGTGTCATATGTAATTTTTGACTACTCGTTGTTATCCCAAATTTCAGGTTTCATAATTTTTGAAATTAAAAATAATTAAAGAAATGAAAATAAAAAGAGGTTGAAGCACTTGTGATCATGATGTTCTTAAAACGTTATTTATCCCTTTTAAAAGTGATTGAGAATGCTGATAGATTTTAGGAAAACCACTTCTCGAATACGACGAGGCTGTGTCTGATTCTGCATTCAGCGAATACGAAGAACCACAAATAGAACTCTATATACACAATTTTTCTGGCAGATAAGTAAAAGAACAAAAAAATTCCAATTTCAAAAAGCATATTAGAAAAATCTAAACCATTGCATTACATTGTTTCTTGAGGTCTTCTGGCTGAAGTTCGTATGAACATTGCTGACTGATTAGAGTACATAATTGCTCTTCTAGTTCGTAGTAAGTGAGAATAGTTTGAGTGTTGGTGATGGTTTGTTGAACCATCTAGTCACGGTTTATATAGGTTAGGATAGTTGACTGCTTTGGTCCAGGGTCACAACTCAATATGACCGTTATTTGATTGTTGGTAAGAAACTAATTGTTATTAGCAATCATTGACCATTTTGCATGTAGGATTATTGTTGCTGAGCGACCCATCTACGACACGATGTGCACGTGCAAAGTGTAAAGTGCACCACTAGTGTCTCAACAACCACTCAACCAAGCAAATAGGGTACTCCACACCCCACTATTTTTTCTTCTCTCCTTTCCGATATGAGATTATTTTCAAAATGCTAAAATCGCAAGTTTTTTAAAAAAACTTATATGTATATAATTTTTTAATCAAAGCTTTTTCACAATACTTGCATATCAAGAGTCACACTTTGCTATAGTATCAAATAATAGTACATCTTTAGTTTTAAGAATTGATAAACTAATCAACCCCATAACCCATCTTCCTTGATCACGAACATTAGAGATTTGGAGAATTCCACTAATGTAGGTGAGCATTCAACAACAATTTATAAATAAGAAAAGAGTTAGTTGTTATGATCTTCATAAAAACATTTGTAATGTAATTTGGTCATGATTTGTTGTGGAAGAGAGATAATTCTATATTGATTGCTCTCAAATGAAGTGACAATCAACTTCAACGTGCTTTTTTTTCTCATAAAAAATAAGATTAGAAGCAATTTGAACAGCATAAATGTTATCCACACGCAGTCTAAGATTGAGGACAGTTCTATCAACTATACTCTATAATCCTCACCTTTTTAAGAAAAATTATAAAATAACTTCATAAAAGTTCATATTTGCTGCCATCAAACGTGCAATGACTGAAAAGTCCATATCCATGATAACAAGTAATGGTAAAAGTGTAAATTTGACTCAAGAGTGGCCAAATGCTCGAGATACCTCAATTCGGGGTGGAGAACAATCCTTCATCTTCTGCAACTATGATGGAGGCCAACCGCAAGCCTTCCCGGATTATCACCATGAATGTCGAGAGCCGTCTTATAGATTAGGCGGTCAAGTACAGGAAAGAGTGTTGCCACTGTGATGAGGAACATGGATTAGGCGTTGCAATCGGGCATTTATAATCGGACTTCTAATTAGGTGATTGTGGGTTCGAGAGCTACCCTAGGACTGCTTAATCAATACCATACATCAATGCTATCCTAGGAGCGTTAGAGGTTTGACTAAAAGAGATGGGGAGATCGATGAGGATTAGAAGCTGCTTCAGAAGAGAATCAATAGCTCAAGAAACCAGATCTGATGGGCCTTTTCGGAGAATCAATTATAAATTCACCTAAAAATCAAAAGTAGGAGGCTCTGATTGTGGTGGACAAGGAGGTTGTCAAGACGAAATTTTATAGGTCTTGAGATGGTTGTGGAGGCTCTTTTGGTCGTTTGTGGTGAACAAGGGCCTACTAAGGGCTGAAGGTGGTATTCACGGCCATTGGAGATGGAGAACGAATGTGCAGGTTTACCATTGGTGAACTCACAATTCTTGTTCAAGGTCCTGATGGAGGAGTTGCTCGGTGCATCGATGAAATGTTGTTGGGGGCAGTGGACCGTGCCGCTACATGTGATCATTGTCAATCACTAGCTTTCCAAGAATAGGGGTGAGTACAAAATCGAACAAGACGAAAGAAAAGATGAGAGAGATGAATTTCTCACGATCGACAACCATTCTATGTGCATTGGAAGAGATGACGATGGTCTAACGAAGAAGTTTCATGGTGGTTATTGTCATCGGTGCGATTGATCAACATGATAAAAATAAGAAAGATTTGCTCTAATATGTTATAGAAAAATCTAACTTCTAAAATCTTTTTTAATCAATGGCCCAGGTTTGCTCTGATACCATAATAACATAAGAGAAGTTAGGATAAATCTAATTTTAATTTCTTATATTTGCTTTACTCCAATGGAATTTATATAGAGATAGATAACGGTATAATAGGGAGGTAATAGAAAATCTACAGTTATTTGCAACAATCATGGTTGAGATTTTTTTATCTCAAGTAGGTTTGTTAAATAACATGATAGAAATGTTTTAATCATTGGACTTGCACTTTTTACTAAAATTCAAAAGTATTTTTAATTTCATTTTTCCTCGAAAAAATTAAGAAATAGTGAAACTTTTTGAAAATATTTAGTCCCACATTACTTGGACGGAAAGAGTTAGAGGAGTTTATGAGCTTTAAGTTCTCTAGTATTCTTACTTGGAGAATAGAGAGAGAAGAATGTTGGCTTGCATATTCATGCAAGAGTGGGCAGCCAGTGCGACTAGGCTAAGTTGTAGTAGAATCGGTCATAGTGAGTATATCTATCACAAGATCGACCGGAAGAAAACGACCATGAAAGCGACAATTTTACCTATTGACTATCAAATACGGCTGACCCACTGATCGATCAACGAATTTCAGTCATTATGCAAATTGGTTGACCGATAACGGCCGTTGTGCCTAATGGCAAGTGGATTCTGACATTGTGTTGATCTGCTGGCAAATGTCAATTGTTACGCAAATTAGCCAACAGAAAACAGCCACATTGGCAATTGACCGATGAATTTTGACTGTTTTTGTGTTTTAGTCAATTGGCAAATGTTCATATTGATGCAGAGCACAGAAACAAGTTGGATGCGAAATCCAAGAGGTGCATGTTTATAAGCTACGGGCAACATAATTTTAGCTACAAGTTTTGGGATGCAAAAAATAGAAAAATTATTAAAAGCAAGGACGTAGTCTTCAATGAAAAAGTGATGCATAAGGACAGTTTGCAGGAAAATAAGGCCAAGGAAAAAGAATTTGTAGAATTGAAAGAGTTACCGGACACGGGTGTTACAGCGCCACAGGATGATCATGCATAGGAGTATTATGAGGCAGAACCGTATACACCGGTTGTGAGGAGGTCTACTCGGGAGAGGAGACCCAAAGTCGGATATTCATCTTCCTTACATTATCTGATGCTGACAGATAATGGTGAGCCACAATGTTTTGACGAGGCATTACAGTCAGATACACGGGTTAAGTAGGAGCAGGATATGGATGAGGAGATGGACTCTCTTGAGTCTAATCATACATGGGAGCTAGTCACTTTACCTAAAGAAAAAAAAGCTCTTCGTAACAAGTGAGTTTACAGACTGAAGGAGGAGCATGATGGTTCGAAATGGTACAAGGCTAAATTGGTTGTGAAAGGGTTTCAACAAAAGGCAGGTATCGATTTCACTGAAATATTTTCACCGTCTACGATTCGCGTAGTCTTGAGTGTAGTGGCCACGGAGGACTTATATCTAAAGCAACTAGATGTTAAGACAACCTTTCTTCATGGGGACCTTGAAGAAGAGATATATATGCATCAGCCGACAAGATATGTGACACCAGATAATGAGAACAAAGTATGCAGACTAAAAAAAGTCTATATGGCCTAAAGCAGCCCAGAGGCAGTGGTATAAGAAGTTCGACAGTTTCATGTCAGGAAACGGTTTTAGGAGATGTCATGCAGACCACTATTGTTATTTGAAGAAGTTTGATACGTCATACATCATCCTTTTTCTATACGTTGATGATATGCTTGTGGCCGGTTCAAGCATGAAGGACATCTCAGATCTCAAAAGACAACTATCTAGAGAATTTTCCATGAAGGATTTAGGAGCTGCAAAATAAATCCTAGGCATGAGGATAAAGCGTGACAATAAAAATAAGAAACTAATTTTGTCACAGGCAGAGTACATAGCTAAGGTACTTGATCGATTCAATATGGGAGGCGCTAAGCCGATTAATACTCCATTAGCCAACCACTTCAAGCTATCTAAGGAACGAGGGGCAAAGGCGCAGGAGGAACAGGACTGCATGGCTAAAGTCTCATACCCGTCAGTTATTGGGAGTCTCATGTATGCTATGGTGAGCATGAGGTAAGACATTGTTCAAGTAGTGAGAGTTATTAGCAGGTTCATTAACAACCCCGGAAAGGAACATTGAGAAGCTGTGAAGTGGATCCTCAAATACCTGGTAGGTACTAAGGATGTAGGGCTGTGCTATGATGGATCAGAAATCAAGCTAGAAGGCTACGTGGATTCAGATTTGACAGGAGATATCGACAGCAGAATGAGCACTACAGGTTATGTGTTTACTCTGGGTAGTGCTGCAGTCAGTCGGGTCTCTCAGTTACAAAAAATAGTATCTATTAGTATGACGGAAGCAGAATATATTGTAGCTATAGAAGTGTGTAAGGAGATGGTGTGGATGCAAGGTTTCATGGAAGAGTTAGGTAAGAAGCAAGCAGATTGCAAGTTGTATAGTGACAATTAGAGTATAATACACGTGGCTAAGAATTTAGCCTTTCATTCAAGGACTAAACATATTTCCACCAGATATCACTTTATATGTTCGTTACTGTAAGATGGATCGATTGCTCTGAAGAAGATTCATACAAGTGAGAATCTTGCGGATATGCTGACCAAGGCGGTCATACGGGAGAAGCTGAAGCTCTGTTCAGCTTTGATTGGTCTTCAGGCTTGAAGATAGAGAGTTGGTGTACTTCGGATGAAGAAGACAAAGGTTTATGGTGATATTTCTTTAAGTGAGAGATTGTTGAGATGTGGAGCCACATCTGGGGCCGTCTTCGACTGGTCGTTGGCTATGCTCCATCGGTGGTAGGAGCCCGCTCGACCAGTCGTGGACCGGTTCGACTCAAAGTCTAGCGAACATCATTTTGTTGAGTCCCGAGGTGCTCGACCGGTCGTGACCCATTCACGATCAGTCGTGGGGTTCTCTCGACCGGTCGTACAGTCTGCTCAACCGGTCGTAGTTACGCAGATTTGTTTCCGAATACGATGTGGACTACGAATTTTATTGTCGCCTTTCGCAAGGGTGCGGAAGGGGAGTTGCCTAAACTATAAATAGAAGTTCTTAGGAATTTTCTAGATATGATAAAAGTTATTCTAAGGTGTGGGCTAAGGGTTTTATATGTTCTTTCAAGGGAGAGGTTAGTATTTTGCCTTGTAATCTTCATTTTTATTCATAGTGGAAGTTTGCATCCATGATTTTTTTTTCCTAGTTTGAGATTTTTCCACGTATATCTTGTCTTGTGCTTTGTTTGAATTGCTTTGATATGTTTCTAGTTTATATTTCTTCCTGTTTATCGTTTGTGGGTAAGGCCTAAGATTGGATCTAGGCTCACTGCGTTGTTGGTGTGTTGCGCAACAATCAGATCCAATAACAGAGGGCTGTGGATATTTATCATACTCCTAAGTGTACTACAACGGTGTCGCTTGACAATAGCGATATACTCTAATCTAAACCTCAGACATTTTACAATATAACTGGATAAAAGCAAATAAGTTAAAACTATGCTAAGATTATTTAAAAAAAAAAAAAAAAAAACGACTACGAAGATAGATCGTGTTTAGCATGGGCCTGAAGCTCTTAATCACGTTATCATTTTATAGCTTCGAGAGGTGGCAAAATCCTCGCTAGGTTTCCAAGTTAGTTCAAGATCCTTTGCAGCCATGATGCTCAGTTGTTTTTTTTTTTAAAAAAAAAAGACTATGAAGATAGATCGTGTTTAGCATGGGCCTGAAGCTCTTAATCACGTTATCATTTTATAGCTTCGAGAGGTGGCAAAATCCTCTCTAGGTTTCCTAGTTAGTTCAAGATCCTTTGCAGCCATGATGCTCAGTTATTTTTTTTATCATCCTAGCTTGGCTAAAAGATTTCCTAATATCAAAAACTATTTTTCATTTTCTTACCAGTATGACTGCAAAGATTCATGGATCTTTAGGGCTCTGATTTATTTGGTTTGGTCGCAAACCATTTTCAGATATCCCCCTATCATGACTACAAAGATATGTGTATTTGATGAGAATAGTCTCGTTAAACCCAAATTGAGACCAAATTCATTGGTTCTCATCGGCTCAGATATTGGTCCAATTTTCGAACCTTTGTAATTATTGTGAGAACTTCGAACGTCTTTAGGAAGATCTTCAATCCAATTTAGAAAGATTGTGAGAAACAACATTATCGACATATCCATATATGTGATATGATCCTTTGGTGGGTCTTTTATAGATATGTTAAGCACACTACCTCGGTCAATGGATCAACTATAACACGTCGGTCTTTTATAGTTAGTTCAAGATCAGAGCCTTGAGTTCAAGGACAACCATAATCGGTCAATGGGTCAACCATAACACATCGGTCTTTTATAAATATGTTAAGCACACTACCTCGGTCTTTTATAGTTAGTTCAAGATCTTGCAGCCATGATCGAATTTTTGTCAACCTGAATTTAGACGTCCTTAGGCAATGGGTCAATCATAACACCTTGGTAACCTCTCATAACTCAATTCCAAAGCCAAAGAAATCATTTAGGACTAAATCCTTTAGAAATTTAACGTAAATTAACTATCGCTACACTAGATTTCCTACAAAATTAGCACCAACCACCTTAAATATGATTTGTAAGACCCAAAACCTATAGAATTGTTAACGCTATATTACCCTAAAATCTAGGATCAAACTCTAAACCCAGTTGCTCCCGGGAATACTTTATCACATTGTATTGGATCTAGACCGCACGTTGAAAGTCTGATAGCCATGAACTTAGACCAGTATGACCGCCTAGTTGGACTTGAATATCACCTCGAAAATCAAGGCCATACGATGTCCTGGGACTGTTTCCTTGAGTCCGGAGTGAAGAGAGTGAGAAAGCGAAGATTTTTAGAAAATTAAATATAATTTTAAGTAATCTGGATCGTTTCGCTTGCGCATTATTTCTAAGCGTTCTAACCGTTAGATTTCAACCCAAATTCACCCTCGGATCAGGATAGGTGGCCCTTACATGTCATAGTACTTGTAGCTCTGATCGAGTTCCTGTAACCGTTGAACTGAAACTGGTCTGCCACGGTCGATCTGGAAACCCGACCGAACTGAAAACTTAGATTGACCTAGATCTAATATTAGAGAGCTTAAGTTCGACCGCACTTAGTAACAGGACCTCTAGAAATACTCCGTTGGATAGGAACAAGCCCGATTTGGTTATAACCGAAGTATACCATGGCCCTAGGGCCATGTTCATCAATTTAAAGCCTATATAAGAGGCTTAAACTCCCTCTCTCATATCCCATACGAATTTCCTAAACTTAAGGGAGAGAGAAGAAAGAAAGAGAAGGAAAGAGAGAGAGAAGGTGAGTGAAGGTGTGGGAGTTATTCTTGAGAATCGCTTCTGCTATCCTACGTGTTTATTCATCACATCTGTGTCGCTACTACGGCGATTCTGACTTCGTTCTTAGGTAAGAAGACCTAACCCTAATCTGTTCTAGGATTCTAAATGTTTCAAGTAGTAAAATAGCTAACTCTACACATGTTATAAGTTGACATTTCATCGTTGACGAAGATTTAGAGTCTCTGTCGAGTTCGTTACGATTCTATGGCATAAAGTGCGGACTATATATGTTTAGGTTATCATTTCTCAAAGCTTTCAATGTTGGCTAATGGTATATTACTGACGTGGATGCTATTTCACATGTAGAACATGCTATCCATTTTTCGTTTCGGTTAAATACGAAGAATATGGAATTTTGTGTATTCTATGTATTTGTAGAAAATACCGTATACGTATGAAATTTGAAAGTATATTTATCATGATTTATTGTTGTGTGTTTATGCTAGTTGTGAATGTAACAACGTATCGGTGAAAGGATTCGCCCTAATACATGTTTCGGTCAACATACATTATGTATGTTATTAAGTGTAGTCTAAGTGTTTATTAAAATGACTAAATAAATATGGATTTATGATTTATGTCTGTCATATGTATTGAATGTAAGAACATGATTATTATGTATTAGACATCTCCTTGATATAAGGATCTGTCATATTATATGTTAAAATCAACATACGTCATGTATGTTGGAGTTGTGTAATCTAAGTGTTAGATAAAAATGCCTGTGTGAGAAATTGGGGACTGACTAAATTTAATAAAGTTATTGAATAAGATTCTCGACTACCTTAGCCATATATATGAATTCCTTCAGAGTAACTGTAACTTGTATGGCGTGGTTTGTGTAGAATACATATGTGTTGGATGGCATGCTATATATTTTTCATTGTACTTTCAAATGTTACCCATGCTTATATTAGTTATCAAATGTTGTAGAATTATCTTATCACATGTACATTCTGCTTACATTAGATTGTGTTTGGGGCTATTGAATAGTCCAGGCAATCGGTAACCGGACTTGAGTTTGTGGCTGAGTTATATTCGCCACGCAGAATGTGTTTGACGAACCCGAGCTATGCGTTGCTTGTCGACAATGGTTAGGTCACACGAGGTGCTTATGCACTTCATGTCGATCAACTCAACGGGCGCTCGTACTAGTCGAACTCGTCAAGTAACCCGATTAGCCCGAGGTGTGTTAACCATGTATGGACGCTACTACTTGAATCTAAAGTACCAAACTTACCAGTGCAAATCCCGTTAACTATGGTACCTCGATCCGTTAAGACTCATGAGCCGGGCATGGTGGTATGTGACACCGTGGTCGAGCTGTCAGCCTACGCTGGTGCGACGAGCCTCCCCGTAGTGACCAGTGAGCAACTCAGACTCGTGAGCCGAATACGGTGGTATGAGACATTGTATTCGAGCTGTCGGCCTACATTGATTTGCTGATGGAGGAGTGGTGTAACGATTGCGAGTAACAGCCCTGACAGCCCTTGTAGTGACCTCGAGCATACTCTGAGTCTACGTGGAGGCGACGACCCTTCCGTAGCAACAAGAGTACAAACTAGGCCTGTATTGATTTGGTGATGGGAGAGTGGTGTAACGATTCCGTATAACAGCCCTGACAGCCCTTGCAACGACCTAGAATCGCACTTCGTATGAGATATGCTAGGACTGATGACCCTAGACTAGATCATTGTTGAGAAATGATACAAGGGAGGTACTTTAGCTTCTCAATCCTGCTGTATGAAAAGGACTAATAACAACTCAGTAATCATGTTCATATCGCACTGCATGTGCTTGGAAGATGTGGAGCACTGAGGGATGAAAGCATGCCGCGAACGTGAGATGGTGTCACATGAGGGAGTATGTAGGCAAGGGCATGCATCATTATTGCATCTCATCCTTGCATTAACATGAGTATCTAGAAATGTTGATTGTACTGCTTTATTATTACCGCTTGACTGATTTGATAACATGTTAATATTTACTCTATTATTCCACTGAGTTAGCTACTCACTCTCACGTTACAGGACGGTGTTGTACACACCAACCAGACCCTGTCTTAGTTTCAAGTGAGGGCGATGCTTGTGAAGCGGAGCCGAACTTTACTTTTTGATGATGAGTTCTCCTACATGTAACTCTCTGGCAGGTCTATTTGACCTGGAGTTGTACCGATGGGGCTTTGGTATTTGGGATAGAAGACATTACATTTTTCTCATTTTGTGCATTTTGTAATCAAACTTGTAATTGTTAACCTAGTGACATTCATACTCTGAGGGCTTACTATCACTCTTATCTAGTTTATATACTTATCACAATCTTCCGCTTGCATAATTTAAACGTCTGTGGAATATGATATGTTGTTTTTGGTGTAATCCCAATCATGTTCAATGCCTTTTTACAGACAACATTCAATCATCATTATCTATGTTACATAAGTGATGTTTTGGAACTCAGGAGTTGGGTTTCTACTCGACTCCCAATTTTCAGGATGTTACAATGTGTCACATAAATTAGAAATACGTGTTCTTTATAGCTTCATTTCTTCTCAAAAACTGCTTACAGTTTGGCACCAATACTTTAGGCAGGCAGCGTGTCATAAAAGGACAAGGGGCAAAAGATATTTTAACGTAGCAATTATATCATTATTAGATACATAGTGTTGATACGTGGCAGTGTCTTATCGATTCGTTGGGGTGTGTAAAAAAAGAGTGTAAATACCAATCATAAAATAAGATGTTCCACATGAATGTAGAGTTTTTTCGAAAGGTGTCTCCTACCAGATGGTTAGATCTACCACATTTTTTATGCATTGTATTTTCATGTGAGACAATCTTACTCGAGGGTGAGAAATCATACAAACAGCATGTTGGAATATGGAGTTTAGAAAACTATTTAAACAAAATAAATTTAAATTAAGAATAAAAGAAAACTTATCGGTTTATAGAAGTTGAGGCGTGACTTGAGTCACTCGGCTTGAAATTGAATTTTCTTCCTTTGGACAACATCCCAAGCGCAATAGGTTTTTAGAGCAATCGACCTCCAGGATACAACGACTATGACCCGGTCCCAGTGGTGCACTCACTGTACACGAGCTCGAACCACTTGTAATCTTAACCCAAACTAGAAAATACTTGAACACATTTTTAAGAGAAAATCAGATTTTTTTTAATCCATTTCAAAACTTAAAATCAGAAGTCTATTTATAAACTTTGTAAAAACACCCTTAAGGCTGTAAAGACACCCTTTCACAAAGGGTTATGAGTATTGGGTTTAAACCCAGGTGGTGCGACCCTTAGGCTTAAAAGGACACAACTTTTCAAAACAAAATATGAAAGGATTACCTTTCAGACTTAAGTGAAAAGACACATCCATAGGATACCTATGGCCATAGCTATAACCCATCCCAATGGATACTTTGAAACACCAACTATTTTAAAATAATTTAAAATACAACAATCCCCCACATATTTCAAAATTTTTGACATTTCGGGGTAATGTGGAAGAGTTATGCAATGTTGTCAGTGTCACCATAGACTTAAACCGACATTATAGTAAACATGACAAGTTTACAGGAATCAAGTGACACCATAGTCTTGAACCTGATTCCTTTTGATGTAGATCGCAAGTACACGCCACTCACACAACTTTTTCGCTACAAGTGATTCTGTAATTCAGTGCGTTTTCATCATGCACCTTTACCTGAATTTCATGAGTGCTCTAGAGAATTCGTCTAGATCCTCATATGAAGCGGCCTCTACCTCCACACCCATATAGGTGAATTTCTTCAAGTGTACGCAGTAATTGGGTACACCACCAAATATATGGCTATGGATTCATTAAGAGTTCACAAACTCATCCTTCTTTATTGTTGCTCGCACTGTACACCATAAAAGGAGCTCATTTATATCAGTGCAATCATTTATCTTGTGTCTTATTGTTTACCCATTGAACATATCTAATAGGATTTCTACTCGTATAGGTTGGGTTGTCAACACTGGTAGCTCATATATTGGCTCAGCCCCATTCCCTTCAATGTATCATTGACTAATCTTTTAGATAGTCACTTGTTCAGAGGATTTATGACCCGTAGGCCTTTTACCTTCACCTGCCATTGCTCCGTCAGGCTTTCTTCTCATACAAATTTGACCACGTTTTAATCTCATTGTGGTTAATCATCCTTTCAGATCAGCTAGGGATCATCGTATTGGCAAGCTATTAATTCACCAACTTTCTAACCTTACAGATTCAATAATTATGACTTCATCAAACAATAGATGTTAAGTACCATTTTTATTATGATAGTTGTCGTATCACCGGATCTGAATACAACCAACTTTCTTAGCTTTGAATGTACTCTTATAATTCAAGTAACTTCAGTAGCCCACCATTTAACTAATTAGTGGTAAAGTCGATTAACCTTATTGTATCTACAATACAAAGAGGCTGAAGTAATCTATCATGCATAGACATATGATAACTAAAATAGAGTTTAACTTTCATATAATCATATCACAACATTATCATGTTATCATATGTTCCTTAACACATGAAAGGTTGGTCAATTTATCAATTAGTGATTAAAATTTAATACAATAAATGTATATTAGCAATTGAATATGGAGGAGAAATGTCCAAGTTCATTATCAAATATCTTGATCGATGGATTGAACAATGAACTCCATATGTACATAAGTTTGACCATTAGATATATTTGTTGATGATAAAATAACACAGTTCATTATATAAACCTATAGTTTCATATGAATATCAATCTCAAATGTCCAAATCTAGCCTCAAATGAGAATAGAATATATTCTAAAAATCTCATTGATTTAACAATCATCTTATAAATTCAGATCGCTACTAATATTCTTTCTATCATTCATTTGATGGCTACCAATTTAATCATTAAAATATGCAATATGTTTAATTCTAGGTACATTGTCTCAAAGACCTACACATCAACGTAAAACATGTGCATATTGATCCATAACATTTAACATATAGTTTCTTTAGTACAAATCTTCAATTTTATGTCAACCCATTTATCAAATACATATTGACTAAACTTGGATTCCATGTGTTAGGTATGTGTACTTGTCACCCTATCAACAACTTTATGTCTAAGATTAATAATATGAACTGTTTATGGAAAAGCAACAATAAGTATATTAAACAGTTAAGTGATATATGTCGATGGTCTGTCTGTTATTGGACCCAATATTCTATAATCTCACTTTCTACATATATAATAAAATGTAAGTCAGAATTATCATTAAATTAAGACGCATTCACTACTAGTCCATTTGATAAACTCAAGCTATTCATTGCTTCATGGTAAGTGAAACTCCAGAAATATGAACATTTATATAATGTGAGTTGTTAAGTACTTAATATTCATAAAAGTAATACACATATAAGATCTAAACCTTTTATCTATTAGGCCTGTAAAAGGTAATATTTTAAAAATACACTAGACTAATCATCCAACATGGGTCAATATAATATTTGTATAGATTTATAACTTTAGAACATTGTAGTACATCTAAGTACATAAGCCCCACAATTTAAAATCTTCATAAATGAGTTCTTTTCCACATATGTACAATTTCTGAGTGTCTATGTATCAAGTATCATATATTGTCTAATATTTTATATTATAATAGGAAGACTATATTTTATACATATGACACATGAATATAAGATTCAAACATATCAATATTCATAAATTCACATAAGATGTATCAAAGGCCGCAAGATACATGCAATGATACAAAAGGAATAATGTGCGTTATCTATAGATATACAGTGATAAGTGGGCCCATGGTTTGATAGACTTGGTCATTGATTTGATCAAGTTCAATATATTATACTCATTTATTCCTTTTGTGCACTCATTATTATAAAGGTCATTCATACCAATGCTTAGTCCACATTATAACTTTTTTTTTTAAAGTCACTATAAATACAAAGAATGACCCACTAATGAACTACTGAGTAACTCAATAGCAATCCGATTTCATTTTTCACTTCCTTCTTGTGGGCCTTCAAATACCTCTCGATTCGGACGCCATTTGCAAGCTAGCAATCTAACTTGAAGGAGGTTTCTCTCTCTATCTCGCTCTGAAATTGCAGTGTAAAACCCTCTTTCAAGGGTTTTTGCAATCGTCTCTACAATCGAATTCTCCCACAACTGAATTCTCCCTTTCTAACGTTTAAAGCAACTATCATTTCGACTCTTGTAACAAAAGAATTATTTTTGAAGGAAGATTTTTATGGAATTCTTCCATTCTAGGGTTTCAGATAAGGTATAGTTTGACTTTGATGTGGAATTTTGAACCATCCGAATGATTTTTTGATGAGATATGCACGAAACGCAAGCCAACAGACGCTCCCCTTCGATTTTCCTATTTGGATAGCCATTTAAGTTCCTCAATTCCGTGAATTTCTCATTTTTCACTTTCTGATGCCTTCTATCCTCTTTGAATTTCTCAATTCAACGATCAATTGACTTTTAAACAAACTTGTTCAATGCGATTGATTATATTTCTTTGAAGGACTTTGGTTTTCTATTTGAATCTGTGGTTTCGAGGCATGAACTCTTGTTTTAGCTGAATTTCATGAACTCTTGATGCATTTCTTATCTTCAATCTCTTCAACTCACTCCAGAGTTGGAGAATCGTTTGCATTTTCTTCTTATGCTATGTTTGATTTTTCAAATACAGTGTAAATACACTACCAATGAGTAATGATTATTCTTTACATCTGTTTGAAAATTATATGTAATTCTGCTTGGAAAACTGGTCCAAATGGACTAGTTTAAATTTGTAAGCCCTGTTGTGATATATATGATGTATCTATGCCGTCCATCCATTCTAGCATAACATTTTGGAAGCATGAGCCAAAAAATGAGGCCGATCCAACACTCAAGTGACCCACACCAAAGGAAACAATAGCCCCAAAAAAAATTTTAAGATAGGTGTTTGATTTCCTAAATCCTATGGTGTGGCCCACTTGAGCTTTGGATCTTCCTCATCTTTTTGGATAATGCCCTAATTTCAGTTGGGAAAATGGATGGAAGGTTTGAATAAGTTACATATATCATTGTAGGCCCCACGTGTATTTCACAACACCATCAATTTTTGTGCCGAAAAAAGTCAGTGTAAAATTGAGTATTGGTACTGCTGTTTTAATTACTTGGGGAAATCATTATTACCCATTTTCTCTGTATTTACCATTGGTTTGGAAATTCAAACAGGCCTTTAATTTAAGTTTATAATGAAATTGATGTGTTCATGACATTTATATTACGATAGCTTTTGCTTACTGTCATAGATGATTTTGTGTTTTATTATAGTTGAAATGGCTAGTGGTTCAGATGATAAAGTACCCTCTCGACCTATGAATGAGACATCAAGTAGAAGAACTAAGGAATGCGTTATAGAAACGGGCCTGACAAACCAGTCAGATGACAACTCTGCTAAGGTAGTGATTTTTATTCTTCAAAAGATATCAAACCAAGCAATTTGTTAGAGATAGTATATTATGATCAAATTCATTTTATTTTTATTATAGTGGCCCACATAATGATTACATCAGCCAGATTTTTGGGCCATCCTAGTTTTATGATGGGGCAACTTTTGTTGTCACCCACACAAAAAAAAGGCTCCCTCATGCATCCAGTTACATGTTTTTTCATCTTCAATTAATTGCTTGTCTACACTAATAAGTGTTTTTTTTAATATAATTTATGTGATGGTGTAAGGGTGGCAATGGTCGTGTTACAAACATGTGTGCAGTGACGCCTTAGTACATAACCATGCATTCTATTGCATTTCTAAAGATTAAAATTAATATAACTATTCATTCTATGCACATCAATCACACAAAAATTAACTCCTTAACATGCACCTGATCAAAATGACATGTTACATTTTGTTATAGCACCAACAGTATAGTATACCCCATTTATTATTATTATTATTATTTAGACCATGCACTCTTGTGCCACTCACTATAAGTGGCCATCAAATATCTTCCCAAAATCTCATATCCAAAATTTTAAACAGAAAGTTGACGGTAAACCATCAACTTGCAATCCATCTAAGTTGGACATGTAAGATTGTCCAATAGAAGAATATTTAGTTGACACATATTACACATAGTTCGACATATTAGTTGAATAGTATTGGTCACCAATAGTTAGGTATCTAATATCCCATGTACAGTATGACCTATTAATTATACTTTTCATAATCAATTACTTTCGTGTTATGTATATAAGCCATGATGCGTTGTCAAAGAAAATGATTGGCTATTGTCTGAAAAATAATAAAATACCATTTATGCAAACCATTAGTTGACAAGTTTGGACCTTTCAATCAAAAGTTTTACTGACATCCTTCATTCAGAATAGGACCCATCACATTAATGGTTTGGATTACCTGAGCATGGCTTATAATGATGGATATCTAATAGATGGTAAAAAAATGCTATATTTTGAATTAGTCAGTGGATCCTATTTAATGAGTATAGCCTATGTTTATATGCTCAATCCAACCTGATATATGCCTAACATGTAAAGTGATTAGGACCATCCACCTTATAGACCCCATCTAAGATGAGTTGCAATCACAGATTGCACTATTCGGATAATTCTGGCCATCCAACTCCTAGATTTTCACCTGTTAAAGAAATGGATTATTTGAAAACCCTTGGATGATTCTACAATAAATAGTCCATGTCCTGAACATCAAGACAATTAGGTAATCATTTAGGTCATACGTGTACAAAAAAAGAAAATAGAGAGATGGTTCTAAAATAGTCCCAGGAACATTGATGGTTCTGATCATTGGATAATGTTTTAATCTGGGCCTAATAGGGTGACCCTAATAATAAAAGAAAATTGCCGCTTATAATAAAAAGGAAAACTTCTTTGTTCCCAACCTAGACTTCCAAAAGTCTAAAAGACACTAAGTATATCCATAATTATGAGAAAGTAGAGGGTATTTTCAGATCTTCTCAAAATTTGTGCAACCACCATGAAATAAGGACAAGAGCACTCATTCCTCTGGAAGAATCACCATTTTACATAGCTTATCCTAAGAGATTATACAATATAGAATGTCACTCGTGCTTTCTGTTTGTACAGGGCCCAATATTATCAGCAATCACAACCCTTAGTATTATTATTATTATTATTATTTTATATGGACGGCCATCATCAATATGGGCGGCCATCATTAGATCATGCCACTTCTTTGTACCGTACAAGCTCTTACTGTTGGGTATTACTTTTGAGGCCATACCAAATACTTGATGATTTAAAAAGAAGTAGTTCAAACGACACATTCATCCAGATGACAATTTAGGGTACTCGCCAACACAACAAGGACATGCCTTTCCTCAAAACTAAACACCCACGCATGTAGGACCAAACTTAGAAAACAAGATCTATTTAATTTTTTTAAAAAAAAATTGATGTATTTTCTAAAGATGTGATTTGCTAACTCATGGATGGCCATGACCATTATTTGACTTTGGTTAATTTCATATGCATATATTTCAATTAGCTTTCATCTTGTACCGTTTAAGAAATAGTTACTCTTTAGTTGTAAACAAGGCATAGTTTTAGTGCATTCAGATGCACTCATAGTTTTAAATAATTTTTCAATAATAAATTTCAAATTCGATTTCAAGATTGTTGGAATATGGAGTTTGGAAAACTATTTAAACAAAAAAAATTTAAATTAAGAATAAAAGAAAACTTATCGATTTATAGAAGTCGAGGCGTGACTTGAGTCACTCGGCTTGAAATCGAATTTGCTCCCCTTGGACAGCGTCTTAAGTGCAACAGGTTTTCAGAGCAATCGACCTCCAGGATATAATGACTATGACCCGGTCCCAGCGGTGCACTCACTGTACATGAGCTCGAACCACTTATAATCTTAACCCAAACTAGAAAATAATTAAATACATTTTTAAGAGAAAATCAGATTTTCTAATCCATTTCAAAACTTAAAATCAGAAGTCTATTTATAGACTTTGTGAAAACACTCTTAAGTGTGTAAAGACACCCTTTCACAAAGGGTTGTGAATATTGGGTTTAAACCCAAGTGATGTGACCCTTAGGCTTAAAAGGACATAACTTTTCAAAACAAAATATGAAAGGATACAACCTTTTAGACTTAAGTGAAAAGACACATCTATAGGGCACCTATGGCCACATCCATAACCCGACCCAATGGATATTTTGAAACACCAAATTATTTTAAAATAATTTAAAATACAACACAGCATGCATCATGGGCCTCACATCCCAACTAGTCAGACCCACTGGTGGTTGTGTATGAACATTTATCACCTGTGACAATAATCAAGTATTCCTTTTATAAACCTCCCCACCCTCTAGATAAGCATTAAGTCGGGTCCATTATATGGACAGTACTTGTATATGGATGCACACTGACCGTAAGGGCTCGTTTGACCAACTGCATTAGGTGAGATTAAGGTAAATGAAATTGTAAAAGTAACAATAAATGCATGTGTAAGGTATTGTCCCTGGATTGGGTGTATCTCATGTTTTCTAATACCATGTTTGGAATGTATGCAATTAAAAGTAAATCCCGAGACTTCCTGTCAAATTACACTTAGAAATTCATCATTATGGGATTTGAAAATTCCATCTCACACTTTCCAACACAAGGCTCATGTAACACCCCGTCCATTCCGTACTATTTTTCGATGCATACGTACATAATGATTGACGCCCTTAGATAGACCTGGATTGACCGTTCATAGTACACGCCCAACTGATCGGAACCCCAATACCTCGAAACCTATCTCATATCGATCACCCCGTCGCTACAATCGCATAGGTACCACCCGTGCGTCTATATGATACTCCGTTAGTGAGATACATTTTGAAGAATCATTAGTGTATCATGTGCGCAAGGCGCCATGTACTTTATTCCACACATACACATGCCACACATGGGTGAGAGAATCTCTACCCATGTGTGTGATGTCACACACCCATACCTCTCATCTCTCATGTCTCCCCAAAGTCAACACCTATCCATTCCATACCTTAAGCATGACATCATCACACCATACCATCCCATGCTCCTTTAATCCACCATTAATTGCGAATCATGAATTAATTGATATAATCTTAATCTAAGCTATCTCAACCATCCAACTAATTCATCAAGGTGAGTACACCCGTTCCACTCTTAGTTTATTTTCTTTTTGATTATTTGTATGATTATTAGTGGTAATGATTTGATGATAATGATATCATCAATGGTGTGGATACATCAAAGAGTACATATAAAAATATGATTAAAAAAATAATAAATAAATAAAATGGTGATGATATGATGATAATGATGTATTTAATGGTGTGGATTCATGGGAGAATATATATAAAAAGATTAATAATAATAAATAAATAAATAAAATAATTTATAAACTTTATGTGGGACCCATTGATTGTGGGCCCCACTAGAATTTTGCAGGCTATCCAAATCATCTAAAGTGTGGTCCATTGTCTTGGCCAAACACACACACACGCTCACACCCATGCACACATGTGCACACAACACCGTATATATATATATATATATATATATATATATATAGAGAGAGAGAGAGAGAGGATGCTGCGGCAGTAGCGTCCAGTTGCTCAATTAAGGAGGCAAGGGTTGTGGGTCCACAATGGGCCCCACCCATGATGTATGTATTAAATCCACGTCACCCATTCAATTTTTCAGATCATTTTAGGCGTTGAGCCGAAAAGCGAAGCCAATCCAGTTCTCTGGTAGGCCACACCATCAAAAATCATGTGAAGACATGCTAAAACATATAAAAGTACTTGCTGGGGCATATGTGAAATTTTTATGCATCTAAAACTTGGACTGACCCCTCCACCACGTGGAACACACACAACAGATGGACTGAATCGTCCTGTCGTGGGCCCCATATATTAAAAAACCAAAAACAAAAAAAAAAAACAAAATAGCACTGACCCTGTTGCTGCCGGCGTCTGACGCTGTAGCAAGCAGCGTCTCTGCTGATGCTGAAAGGAGGTGGGCCCCACCATAGGCCCCACCATGATGTGTGTTGAACATCAGCCCCATGCATTTGATGGTCCTTTTTAAAAACGGGTCACCTCCAAAATTCAGTTGTACACGGAACTCAGGTTGCCCACACCATTCAAAAAATAAAAATAAAAATAAATTTATTAAGCTGAATAAATCAACAATTTTCATGGGTCTGATCATGAGGTATATGTTATATCTTAACCATCTATCCATTTGGTGAGCTTGTCTTAAGGCTTGAGAAGAAACATAAGACAGATCTAACTATCAGGTGGTCCACTCTACGAAAAAAAAAGTAGTAGGGATTGAACGTCTACCATTGGAACCCTTTTTGCGTCAGAAGTTTTGGACCAATATGAAATTTGTTTTTCCCCTTAAATTCAGGTCTTTGTGACCTTATGAATAGATTGGATGGAAAATAAACGTTATGGTGGGCCCCGTGAATGGTTTAACGATGAAATCATTATCCTCACTACTAATTGAGGTGAGGTCCAGATAATCTTTGATCACGAGTCATTTTTTGGATAATCCTCTATAATGATCTCTAAATATAGATAAATAGTATAGATATAGTAAAAACATCACTCTAGGACCCGTGTAATTTTGATCTCCTTAAACCGTTCGTGTAACTCAGAGCTCAAGTATATAAAAGTACTTGTGGGGTCCATTTGAAATTTGGATGCATCAGAAACTTGGACTGACCCCTCAATTCAGTGGTACACACATAATGGATGGGCTGGATTTGTGATCCACGCCTCAGTGGCCTGACAAGTAATCATGAATGTTTTAATAGAGGGTAATCCTCTCAATTTTTGTGTATGGTGTGGCCCACATGTGTCATAGATTGACTTGATTTTTATTAGCCCCAGGCCCACCTTAGATTGGTGGCATATTAATTATGCAAATTGGATTGATATGTGAACAGTACTGATCTCTGTTAAAATTTCTCCACCACATAAAACCCATTTGAATTCCATTGATGTGTGAGCCCAAGAATATTAAGGCCCATTTTGAGTGAATGTCATGTGGGCCCATCAATAGTAGTCTTGTTTGGGCCAACCATTGGCCCTCTTCGGCAAGAGTTCGTGATCCACATATATTGAATGTATACTATATTGAAACATATGAAATTGTGTTATGTGTATAGCCCTTCACCACTTGGTATGTGACATACACTGTATTATGTTGCTGCCTTAGATTACCTAATTATATAACGAGTGCACAACCTTTCACCACTTGGCACTTTGATTAGAATGCAGTCCTAAGTAGCAGAATCATATGACATGTATTTAAACCCATAAACATGTTCAATTATAATAATTAGGTAAACTCTAGATGTGTGAGGGTGCGATATGTATTTGGCCCCTTAATCATGTGGGCATGTGACATATGTATGGTCACCTAATCAAATGCAATTGTGGAGTATACGTGGGCGGTTAACTGTATGATTTTGAAATTCACACAAGTTCAACTAACTACATGAAGTCAAGTGGCATTATTGATCACCTAATGTTATGACCACGTGCTTATGGGCATAGTCATAGTCACCCAAACCATGAACAATCAGGTTGTACGTGCAAATTTTCTTAGTCATGAGAATTATTATATAGGTTGGATTATACAACTTGATAATGGAGTGGCCCTCAATTCGGTGTCATGTAACATAAATACAACCCTTACATTATGCTTATAAATGAGGCAGATGCGGGGACCACTAAACTATATCTGATGTGATGAAAACTAGTTTTTGGCCTTTTGATTATGTGACATCGAATCTGAGTCATTCTCCATATGAAGTATTGAGTGGTTACAGTTTAAGAGTTAGTGTTACCGGGAATAGCGGGTATGCTTGTGATTGTGCCTTGGATGCTTTGAGATGCGGTCACTAGAGTAGAATACTAAGTGAAATTATGGCATCGACAACTTGACCATGTTCGAGCTTAATAAATTGGTTGCCTATAGATGCATGAGTTATGATAAGTAACCGTATGATCTTAAATCATTTAATAATGGCAAGTAGAGTGACATTGTGTGACCTTTCAACCATATAATTATGTGGTGCTTAGGTGACTGCTAAACTATGTGAAATTGTGGAACTGGTCGCCTGACTATGTGAAAGTTAGTAAAGCGATTGGCCCATTAGTGTGGTCCATTGATGTAGCCCACTAGGATGAGTATGAGGCCCATTAGTGTGACCCATTGACGCAGCCCACTTAATGAGTATGAGGCCCATTTGTGTGCGGCCCATTGATACGGCCCACTTGATGTATATTAGGCCCATGTGCAAGGCCCGCCTATTATGTATTTATGGCCCATTGGCAAGACCCATTGTAATGTAATTCCAACCCATATGTCGTAGCCCATTGTGATGTATTTGGAGCCTATGGGTCATGGCACATGGTGATGTATATTAGGCCCGTATGAGTGGCCCATTATGATATATTTTTAGCCCATTGTGATGTATGTTAGGCCCATGTGAAAGGCCCATCGTGATATGTATTAAGCTCTTGAGTGAGGCCCCTGATGTTGTATAGTTGGCCTTATGTGAGGCCATGGGTCCATTACATTTTAGGCTCTATATGGGTCATTCTTTGGGGGCAACATTAGTTAAATGTCCACATTGTCGAGGTCGATTGTCGATGACGGTTATTGATATTGATTATGAGTATGTGACTGCATAACATCATGATACATGCTCATACACATCATCTGCATATTTTGAGATGTGGTTGACCATTGCATATGTCATTGGGCAGGTCGTTATGAGACTCCCTGATAGGCGGAGGTTATCTCACATGAGCGCACGGTATACGCAGGATTGATGCATGAGTGGATTGTATGACTCATACATCTTACATTGTGTGCCCTATCGACATCAGGGTCGTAGCGTCCACAGGCATATCATGGATAGCCAGACGGGACACCGAAAATTTGTTCCAGCATCGAGCTGCCATAAATGGCCCTGGGTGAAAATCACTAAACCCTCTTGGTACCAGAGGACGCCCAACGTCGAGACCGAGTAGATATATGAGCATCTGAGTGTTAAATATCAGGAGGTCGTGTCTCTCACTATGTCGTAGTCAGTTGGGAGGAGGTGTGACTTTACCAGTCCAAGGGTAGGGGGCATAACTAGGCTGAGTTTGACCAGCTCGTGAATGGGTCCGCTATCGACGTACCGGATAGGTATTGACAGACTATTAGCCAGGCGGATAGTGTGGTTTCTTACACTCACTTGGACTGTGCTGCTATGAAAGGGGTAGTGTCATTTGGAGTGTACTAAACTCCAGTGATGATCCCAGAGATGAACCGTACTGATATGTGGACTTATTGAGCAGGAGTTGCACACTCATTCATTCATTCACTCAGTCACTATCCACTCGGGCTGGTGATGCGTAATTATTTGTTATGTGTACCTTCGCAACGGTCAGGATTTCGATTGGAGCGCGCGACTAACCCGAGATCAGGAGTTTACCACATCGAGTCTGACTATCCAAATTTAGGTATGGGACTGGTTTGGATTGAAGTCCATTGTGATCGACCTCATAGCCTGCGATATTGCGTATTATCATCCCGAATTCACTCCAACATGGTCATTCTATTCACACCGCGTATTGCATTACATCCATGGCATATAACATTTTGGGTTACTATGTTTTTGTATTTAAATACGGTTGACGGTATTCGTGAACTCATCAGGAATTTTATATTGTATTGCATCCTCGATATCTGATATTTGGCTCTTTATGACTCATCATTTAAATAGTTGATCTGTATTGCGTACTCTGATATTGTATGACGCATGGACTTGTTAGTATTTCCACTTACATGATATTGTATGATTATGGCATGACAATACGATGATGATGATGTGATTACAGATGCATGTAATACGGTTATGGTTGTGGTATAGGAGAAATGAAAATATGACTTGGTGATGCTGGTAACATTGACTTGGAGTATTACTATGATGCATATGTATTGCATGAACATTGACATTGACATCATACCTTACATACTATATGCATTTCACCATACATGATTTCTTCATGGCATCTCCATCTTGCTTGTATATACGACACACTGCACACACGTGTGTACTCACTAGGCTTTTGCCTAAGCTTCTTATTTCCCTTTTTTTCAGGGCAGGAGTAGCTTGAAAGACTTAGCTGTCACGCCCCAAACTCGGAAACCGGGCTCACAAAATTTTCGATCGCCGAATCCGGTGCCGACAGCCTCCGTAGAACCCCATTCTCGGCTTTCGGCGCCCATTCACCAGATTCCGATCCTGGAATGCTACAAGGAGGATTTTAAACATGATTTGATTCGTAATGAGCATAACATAAGCATAACTCACGAACAATAACCACAATAGCACCATCACAAAATTTACTATGATCAAAAACTTTACGTACAATGCGTAGGAAAGGGAAATACAAGATAGTAACAGTAACAAAAACTCTAGAAGCTCGGCTGCACGCTCCAACGATGGCGAGACTAAGGCTGCGTCATGGCGTCACCTACACGCATCAATCGTGCATAAGCTTATAGAAAGCTTAGAGGGTGGTGTAAATGTGTGTGCATTATAAGCGTGCTCAAAATGCAGGGTCAGAGTAATGCGGAATCATGCTGATGAATACATGAATGCAATCAGCCGTACCAAGGCTATGTGGTGCAAGATATGAATGTTATCGGCCATATCCAGACCATGTGATGCGAGATGCAACTCAAGCATGTCAATCCTCATCATGTATCAGTACAGTTCTCATTTTTGGATAATCATCGGGGTCAAGTACGCTCTACGTCATCTTGCCGCCCCTATCCAGACGCACAACTGGGAGAGTAGAAGAGACCTCACTATCAACCTGCCAATATCGGGTCCAGCTCGTCGATAGCGGACCTATTCCTCAAGCTGGTCAAAATCAACCTAGAGATTGCCCCCTCACTTAGGCGGGTAAGTTCACACCCCTTTTCAACCGACCACAACACAGTGGGAGACGCGGCCTACTGGTATACGACCCTCGCGTACTCGTGCATCCACTCGGTCTCGACGTTGGAGTCATCCTCTGGTACCATCGAGTTTAGAAATTTTTACCCAGGGACATCTATGGCGCCCGTATGCTAAGACTAAACATTTCTAGTATCCAATCCAGCCACCCACGATGCGTTTGTGGAGGCTTTGGCCCTGATGTCGCTAGGGCATACAATAACTATAATCATACAAATGCAAGTGCATGAGTCACACTGCCAGTCATGCAACAGTCATACGTGTATCATGCGCTCATGTAGGGCAACTCCGCCTATCGGGGAGCCCATAAACAGTCCTCCCGAAGGCATATGCTATGATCAGTCACTCCTCACATCAGGCATACATATGATGCTTATGATCATGAATAATGTATCTATACATGGTGATGGGCTATGTGCATAGCGAAGATGGGCCTAGACGGCCTACACACTACAAGTATGGGCCTATCAGTGGGCCTTAGGGAGAGTGACAATGTGAACATTTAACCGACGTCATCCTTACAATGTGGGCATCTAACCATCAATGTTCCCAAAGCACTACCCGTCATAACATCATTAAATACACCACGGAGTAATCACACATTGCAATGGACTTAATTACATCTCATTGGCCTTAAGTACATCAAGTAGGCCGTATCATACGGGCCTTATATTCATCAAGTGGGCCGTATCAATGGACCTTACGTACATTACAATGGGCCATAACCCATAGGCCTTGCATACATCACAATGGGCCTCACAACGTGGGCCTTATACAAATCCAAGTGGGCCTCAACGATGGGCCACAAATACGTCAAGATAGGCCTAGTCTCTTGGGCCTTATATGCATACCAAGGAGGGCCTCATGAATATATGAATCAAATCAAAAGATCGATTGGACCGCACTTCCAATACAGTGGTGGCAATGATTTCCACCGTTAAAATCTTTCAAGGCCCACCATAACTTTATTTTTCTCATACCATGAAGTGATCTTCCAAAATGGTTGGACGGATTAGATGCAACACATGCATCATGATATGGGTCCACTTGAACTCTACATCTGACTCATTCTTGTCCTCAAGCCATAAAATAGGCGTATAAAATGGTTGAATGGTTTAGATGCAACACATGCATCATAGTGTGGGTCCATTAGCCGTCCAGCAGTCCAGCTTATGGCTGGACGACATAGATAAAACACATGTCATGGGGCCCCACCAAATGAATGACGATGTGAATAAGACCCACACACCGTGGTGGGTCCCACCCTGCCAAGACACACACTCCAGTCAGCCACCTCCGCCAGGGATCGATGCCAAGACCTCAAATGTTGAAATGAGGTATCTCCACGCGGCTGGCAGGTGAGCCATGAACAGTGAGTCCCACATGGGGCCTACTATAATGTTTATTTTCCATTCATCCTGGGCCCACTGTAATGTTTATTTACATCCAATTTGTTCAAAGGTCACAACAACCAGGGAGTGGGGCTGGGCCCACCATAATGGACGGCGTGGATATACAAATCATACATCATGGTGAGGCCGTGCACACACATCACGGTGAGGTCGTCAGATGGGCCCACTGGAATGTTTATTTGCCAAACCTGTTCACAAGGTTAAGTGGGCTAGGGGGCCCACCGTGATGTGGTTCACAAATCCAGTCCACCCATTATGTGTGTCCCACCTGGCTGAGGGTCCAAACTATGTTTTAGCCACATCCAAAAGTCAGGTAGGCCCCACCAAGTGTTTTTATATGATTTTGTTATGTCTTCACATGATTTAGATGGTATGGCCCACCTGAGTTCCGTTTATGGCTGAATTTTTGAAGGAGGTCCACTGCCCTAAGGGGCCATCTAATGAATGGGATGGATGTTCGAAACACATCGTGTGGGGTCCACAGCTGGGGCCGTGAGCCCCAGCCAATCCGTCCGCCCCAGCGCTGGACGCTGGCGTCCTCAGCAGGAGCAACTGCTGCTTCTTTATTTTATTTTTTTTTAAAAAAAGTATTTTTGTGGTTTTTCCCAGGTGGGACCCACATCAAAGGAATCCATCCCGCTCATTGGCTTCTACGGCTCCAGATAAGCCAATCAAGACCAATATGCGATATATTTTTGACCAATGGAAGAATTAATGTGGATTTTAATGGTATTACTACTATTTACTACGGTATGGTCCGCTTGTTTATCAGATCAGCTTCATATTTTGGCTCAATGCCTAAAATAATCTGAAAAAAAGGATGGATGGCTTGGATCAAGCACATACATCAAGGTGGGGTTTACATGAGTGGCCCACCATTTTTTTTTTTTGTTAGCTCATTAGTACACTCCCTATCAGTACGTGCACTCCATGTTAGCCACTCTTAGTCCAGCGTCCAGGGACGCTGGACGGCCTGAAAAAAACACTGTATCATGGTGGGTCCCACATGCACGTGACCCACCTATTCCCCTCAACATGATATTTGTGATTTCTCATTATCCAGGCCCACTAGATGGCCCGGATAAAATAGGTGGACGACATCACTAAAAAAAAATACATCCATCATGGTGAATCCATGATCGGTGTGGATCTAGTGGGCCACACCCATCATAAAAGAGAGAGAGAGGGGGAGAGAAGAAGAGAGGAACAAACGGCGTAGATGGAGGGACCCCTCCACTATGGATCCCTCATATGATTGAAACACATACATTAAGTTGGGTCCTTCATACAAGTGGGTCCCCTAATTATGAAATTAATGGTAGGAATTCAAAGATCACCCACCTCTTGGCCTTCACCTTGCTCCCTTAGTCTCCTTAGTTCTTTTTCTTGACTTTTAACGGTGGCAGATGATGGATCAACGGTTGAAATGAGAGATGAATGACTTGGATAGTAGGTTTTTGGAATGGAAAGTGGGTCACACAACTCACTTTCTCATTTTCTCTCCTTGGAAAATTGTGGACGTGTGAAGCTTGTTGGTTGCTTGGGAATTTTGAATTTGAGAAAGAGAGAGGTGTGATGGTTGAGAGAAATGATGGGTGATGGATGTGAGTGGGTGAGGTGATGTGAGAGTTGACTTTGGGTTGCTTGTGTAAGAGAGAGGTAGGGGTAGGGTATGGGCTACTTGTACTTGACTTGATGTTTGATGTGTACTTGATAGATGGGATTGATTTGACTTGTTGTAGAGATTCTCTTGGGATTGTAAACGCGCGGCGTTTCTTCGGAATAAACGAAGGCCGACATCTTCTACCCTAAGTATCGGATCCGTGCGCGAGTCGCGGCGACGGTGCGGTCGCTATGATATATGTTTCGGTTTAAGCCGACTTTGGTATACAAGTCTCGGCTTAGGATCGCGCGCAAACGTTAGAAACGGATCGAGGATTGCCGGTTTTCGACCGCAAGGACCGCGGAAGAATACGAAATGGTACGGTATAGAATACGGGTCTTACATTAGCTTTCTCGATATATTGTATCTATTTTACGATTTGGTAAATGTTGACTTCGTGTACCCTTGGAAAGCATTGTACTTGTAACCATCAGGATTTATAATGGAGAATGTTGCTTGATATTTTGATTATGGATCTTCATACTCAGGTATTATTATATGTATATATATGTATATATATATATATATAGTCAAAAATCTTTCTTATGGTGCGCTAAACTCGAGACTTGGTGTATGGAAGTCGAGTGCCGAATTCGAGGCATCATAAAAGTTGTCCGTCTCCAGACTTGGGGCGTGACGGCTCATTTTCTAAAGCTTATAAAATTAATTTTAATCACATCCCACACTCTTTTCAAACATGTTATTCTCTATCTTCATTATGAGATTAGCAATGCAATCTCATTTAATACAACTTAGTACCCCGTGCCAAACAGGGAGGGAGTTGCCACATTTTAATGCACGTCATAGTCCAGCACTCCCCGATTTGCTACCTTCAAGACGTGTATTTTGTGCTTGTCCTGCAATACCAGACATGTAGCCGGTGGGTGGTGGATCCAGACCGTCCATCTTGCAAGTTTGAATATGTGGATGAACCCCAATGGGAATTCATACCAATATATCTATCCTATCTAAACAAAAGGCAATGCTCGAATAGGCGGTAAAAGCAGATGCGTGGATCATACAGTAGGCATGATTTCCAGCCAGCGGTAAGCCACATAATCGCTAGATTAGGTGTGATAATCATCATCTATGAGACACGATACACTAGGTGGACGGTCTGGATGCGCATCCCATCTCCACGTGGCGACTATTTGGCGAAGAGCAGACGTTCCCATTCGGCACACTAGATCAAGCTGTGAAGTTAAATCGTCCAACTCGTAAGTAACGATCTTATTATTATATTACGTCCAGGGACGCGGATTGCATGCTGTCGGTGCTCTGTGGGCCCCACCATGACGTATGTGTTTTATCCACGCCGTCAATGCATATTTTTCCAGCTCATTCAGGGCATGCCCCCAAATGAGGCGGATTGCATGCTGCCGGTGCTCTTTGGGGCCATCACGACGTATGTGTTTTATCCACGCCGTCAATATATTTTTCGAGCTCATTTAGGGCATGAATCCAAAATTGAGGAGGATCCAAATCTCAGGTGGACCACACCACAGGAAAACAGTAGTGATCAATTGGCCCCACTAAAGCCGATGTTTATTTGTGATCCAAACCGATGATTAGATCGCATGGATCTGAATGAAAGGAAGAAACAAATATCAGCTTGATCCAAAACTTTTGTGACCTTCAATAAGCTTTTAACGGTTGGCGCCACTGTTTCTTGCTGTGTGGTCCACTAGAGATTAGGATCTGCCTCAACTTTCTGCCTTAAAATGAGCTGGAAAAATAGATGGACGGCACGGATAAAACGCATACATCATGGTTGGGCCCACATAATTTTCCCAGCACCGATCAGGAGCGAGGTGGGTACCGGCCGGGTGAGTACGCAATCCGCGTCCAAAGTCCACGGTCAAACGCGACGCGATTTGGCTAGTGACGATGCCCGCTGTGAGGCAAGTGGCTACTGGTCGGTGCTCCGTGGGCTCCACAATAATGTTTGTGTTTTATCCACGCGGTCTATCCAATTTTTCAGTTTATTTTAGAGATGTATTACAAAAATAAGGCAGATATATGTCTCAGATGGACCACACCACAAGAAAACATCCGTCATTAAATGTCCACCATTAAAAACTTCCTAAGGCACACTGTAAAGTTTATTTGACATCCCACTTGTTGATTAGGTGATACAGACCTGAATGAAGAAAAAAAAAAAAAAAAAGCAAATATTAGCTTGATATAAAACTTTTGTGACCCCAAGTTTTTAATGGTGGGCGTTCAATCAATACCTTTTCCTGTGATGTGATCCACTTAAGATTTTGATCTACCTCGTTGTTTATAATATAACATTAAATAATCTTTTAAAATGGATGGACCGCGTGGATGAAAAAAATACATCAGGACGGGGCCCACTGAGCACCGACGGTAGCCACTGGCTACCTACTGGAAGCCACCAAGCCAAACCGCGTCAGTCAAATGCTCAACGTTAGAATAATAACAAATAAAATATTCCGCTATTAACGGAGTCCAGCTAGGATTGAGAAATGATTTGTAGATTTGGTAGAACCGGAACACGGCAGAACCATCTCTCTAGTGTACAAGTGATAGGTAGATGTATGAATCAAGACCGTCCATCAGTTAGATCCACTCTACATAGGATGGAGAATTGTCAATAACTGGCCCTCAAGAAACGGTACATAAAATAATGAAGTGAACGGTAGAAATTCAACAGGATGGAATTGCAAAATCATTGATAGATATGATAATATGATAGGCATCGTTTTTTAAAAGAAGTGCACGAACATCAAGATCAACAAGATGAACGGTCCAGATTAATATATCGCCCTGGAACTTGTAAACGGTGGAGATATGGCACTGCCATACTGCAAATTCTACCTGATCCTCTGCCTCTAAAAGTAACGCATCCTGGTGAGTTTTGACCATCTGCGTCCCGTGATCGGGATACATTCTCCTACTTCTGACGATTGGGACATTAGCATTTGTATCAAGGATCATATTTCAACGATCCAAGCCGTTTATATGATGACCCTCACCTTGGACAGTGAACAGAAATAAAATATGGACGGTCTGTATAACATGAGAGTTATTGAAGCCATCTCACATCCACCGTAAGGCCCATCACATGAACGGGTTGGATTAAAGAAAAAAGTCCCCGATCTACGGTTAAAATTAGGACTTATCTCATTACAACACAACAACGTAGGTGGTCATTTTCCGATCTCGCGTTCCCACATCGACGAACGAAAAAGCACGAGTCAGTAAAAGCACGCCAGACCGATTAGCCGCATGCTCCACCGACAGAGCTCCATAAAAGTACCGAAATGGCATCCCACGTGACCCCATGCAACTTGTAAACATTCAGGTCGTTTTCTATCCATTATTATGGAATGGATAGAACTCTGCATCATCAATGCTTTCATCATGTGAACAATCGTAACCGTCCGATCGGGTGCCCACAAACGAACATTGAAGATCTGGTGCGCATTTGATTAAACATAGGAGCACTAGGAAGTGGTTTAAGTGGCGGAAATGGTCCAGGATTGGTTCACGGTGTGGATGGAGCACTTTCTTAAATAAAGCTGTCCTACCTTCCCGATTAGTGGACCTTTTTACAAGTCAATGACAGCCGTTGTTAATATTCTATTAATCCCATCAGTTTTTATGTCACCGCTCAAAACGAGAGATGGGATCATGGTTTTACTGTGCCACGTGTTAAATATAATGCAGTTTAGCTAATATTATTAAATCAGCTTGACGGCAACTATACCTTGTTATATTTATCACTAGTCAACCAAAAATTATATTATAACTTGAGCAGGTGGTATTGCAGGCACAACACATGTCAAGCAAGCAGGGGAAGGGAGAGAAAAAATGAGATGAGGGTTGAGGGAAAGACTACAAATATACCAAGCTATAAATTACACGGATAAAAGGAGTGAAAACAATATGAAAAAAGATTTCAATGACGACCGACCCATCTTCACTTTTCTTCAATGTTTTGGCCCAATTGAATTTTAAATCTCCCCCAATGTTTTGGTATTGTGACCTAACATAAGATGGTCCACTAGATTAATGGAGTGGATGTCACATGACCATCATAATAAGCTCATATAACCTTTTAGTACTATCGGTGCAAATTACCCGGAACACAACGAGACAACTTTTAAGAAAGAATCAAAATGACAAAATGGCCAAGAGTGAAAAAAACAGCCCATTTTCTAAGAGTTTATACTCCAACCACTAATTGCTAAAGTATAATAGGCCAAACATTGAGTAAGTTTAGATAAGAGATTATCTTACATTAGGATTAATAGCTATGGTTAAAAAGAAAATATTCAATATTTTTATTTGGATATATAAGTGCCAAAGAACCAAAGGTCAAGATTATTTAATTATTTTGACCTTTGGATGTAATGTAGCCATGGCGAGTTCATAGTTTAGTCAATTTAACAAGAGTTAATATGTGGAAACATACAAATTCTAAGTGTGTCCAGCTCCATGGCTTAGTGATAAACAAATTCTAATGATGAATGATTGAAGAAAGAAATGCACAGACTTTGTTCATAGTTCATTTTTCGACACGGCTTTTAGCGGGTGCTTATGTAGTGTGATTGTTATATATATATATATATATAAGTTCTTGTGAATAAATGAGCCCTCTTTTTTAAATAACTAGGACGAGGGTTGTTGGCTACTGTGGTTAAAATGGTGGTGACTATTTGCCCGAAACATGGCATACTTGCAGGCCAATTTAGATCAACCAAGTTGCCCATCCAGTTGTAGATAGAGCAAATCCCTAAAATAATGCTGAGTAGATGATAGTAACTATCTATATGACCTTGGAATGTGGACTTTTGATAGTATCAGTTCATGGTCACGATTGCTTAATCAGTCTAATCATAGAAATATTTTAATATATAGTGCCCCACAATTTGGACGGTGTGGATGGCCATAAACGAATGCCATATCACACTAGGCTTGGCCACCAGCATTTTCAAAATGGTGGTGAACTATTCTAGGAGTCCTGTACGGTAGTTTGCTCGAAACATTTTAAGAATATTACAAATCAAGAGAGAGATTGAACAGGTACGAACTTTCAGTCAGTGCGATTTGGAGCCATGGATCATTCAAAGAGATGGCCCACCAACTGGAGTCGATTTTATTTGGCATGTGCACCAATTCAACTGTTTGTAGGGATGCTATTATTTTGAAATGCACTTATTAAAGCCTACAAAGATAAGTGAACCATCATTGTGCAACTGTCCACATTTAAATAGACGAGAAATGCATTGTTCACTTTCAGCCCATGCCATATAGCCACGTGTACCATGTCCTGACCGCATATCTAGTGATGCTTGGCGTGGTTGGCCATTGACTAAATATAAAAAACAAAAAAATCAATTGGATGATAAAAAAATTGTATGATTGGACGTCTACAAGTGTACAACCGAAAAGAAAAGGCCATGTACAGCGAACCATGCAAGGGCAAAAACCGTCAAATCACACCCAGTCCTGCCTATTCGGACTAATCCTTCGGTTTCTACTTCTCTTGTACTCGTGGGTGACTGCTCACATGTGCAATCATAGTCGGTGTGATTTGACTGTTTTTTCCTTTGCATGGTTAGCTGTACATGGTACAAATTGAGCAATGGTTAGCTGTACAAACTGAACAAATTGAGAGATCAGACCCCTCTCCAATCAGGGCCCACTTTCTTGATGCCTTTGCCCAAAATTTTGGCCATTTTGATCTTCTGTGGGCCACAGATCTACGGATATTTAGAATAGGAACAAATTGAGCAATGCTCTGCTAGGACTGAGCTACAGCTGGACGATCTTGCCAGGGGCTACGTGGGAACTGTTGTTATCTATACATGTCATTCGCGTCGTCCATATATTTTGATGGACCGCTTCAAGGTACGAGGCATATCAAAGGTTCAAGTGGACCACACAAAGTGAAGCAGTGAGGACTTAAAGCCTATTTTGAAAACCTTGGAGGCCACGGAAGCTTTGGATCATCATGCCTCCCAAAATGTTTTCACTGGTTGTATCGGGAAAAAACATAAATATCAACTTTAAAACTTTTATGTTATCCGATAGGTTTCCCATGTCAAGCGTTCAATCCGCATGCCATATTATGATGTAGTTTTTATGAAGAACACGACGCAAATACATTTTTAGCATGGTTAAGTTAAAAGAAGGTAAACTATAAATTGATCATTAATTTTTTATCTAGGTATTGTTACGAGGTGCGTAACTTATCAATCATTATTGAAAATTAGTCATCTAAGGTGAATTGGCTTACAAAGTGAGTTGCGTTTGTTCGTTTAGAGCCTGTTTGGCCACTTGCATTAGTTGGGATTAACTTAGATGAAATTGAAAAAGTAGCATTAAAGGCATGTGTAAGGTATTGTTTCTGTATTGAGTCTATCCCATGCTTTTTAATGGCATATTTAGAAGATACGGGAGTAACTTTCATCCTGCAGGATTGATACAAAATCATGTTTAGAAAAGACAGGATTGCAAAAAATTTCATTGTTTTCTAATGTGTGGCAAAAATCAAGTCAGTCAATTTAAGGAACTTCATGGAGGTGAAGCTTAGTAGGACCCACCGTGATGAATAAGAGAAATCCACTACACCCAATAAGTTTAAAATATCATTTTAGGTGATGGGCCCGAAAATGATCTAAATCCAACACTCATGTGCCCCATGCATTATATAAACGTTTGTAGGTAAATTCCAACCGTTGAATTCTTCCTGGCTCCACCGTATTTTTATGTTTTTAATCTTATGTGGCCCCACGTATGTCTGAATGGTGGACATTTAATCATCAGTAGTGTGCCCATATGACAATTGGATGATTGTAATTTCCAGTTCAATATCATTACATATTATTCTAAAACTGATGAACGTGGTGGATTTCCCATACACATCACTATGGGCCCCAACTATTTATCCTTCGCATGTAGATTCTACTAAAGGCGTTCACAGGAACTGCAATTGAATTCGGATTGCTATCTGCATTATCCACGTGATTTACTCAGTAAAAACTTATCGTACTGATTACACTCACTTGGGCACACTGTGAGTGTATTGTCTTATCTACTCTTTCTATGCTTTTTTTTAAATCCTTTTAGCGGTTGAGACAAAAAAATTGAGGTATATATAAATCTCAAGTGGACTATACCTTCGAGAATAATGATTTCAACCGTTGAAACCTTTCTATCATCTAGCGTTATGTTTTATTTTCATCAAACCTCTTGATAATATCACAAAGACATTGATTAAGTGAAAACACAAGTATCAAATTGATCCAAAACTTTTGTGGTCCCCAGGAAGCAAAATCCGAAGATAAACCATTCACATTATTTCCGATGGTGTGGTCGATTTGAGCATTGAAAAATTTTCAGTTTTAGTGTAATGATCTAAACTTAACCTCAAAAAATGTCCTGATGGAGTAGATGTAATCACATACGGCAGAAGGGGCCTCCGGTCCGACATCATACCAAAATGGCTTCATTCATGTGGATGTCACCAACACATATAAAAGGAAAGCGGTTTATTACCTAGTGGTGAAGTCGAAGCAGGTTACAATGTACAGTAGATGGGATTGTCAAATCCATCTTTTTAACATACGGTATTGGCGGAAGACCCAATGCTCATTATCCCGGGTAGAAAAAATCTCTCCAAACATGACTATATGGTGGATATTGCAGGCAGACGAATGCAATCCCAGCTACTCCCACTTAATGCATATGGCCAAACGGGCCCTTAGATAATGCATATTTTCTTCTCAAAAATAAAATTTTAAAGAAATTTTACTATTTTTAGTAATTCTGAATTCTTCAATATTTTTTTACTTTTAACTTTTAGATTCTTTTTAAAAAACAACTTGCAATTATATAAAATTCTATTAAAACGTTTATTTGAAAATTTTGTTTTTAAAAATTAAATTTTAGAAGAATTTTATTAGAACTAGAATTATTATTATATCTAGAATTTTATTATTTTTGGTATCTCAGTTGAAACAGCTCAATTGATCCGGAGTAGTAATCGGATTGAGGGAGATCACCTCATTATGCCTATTCCTGTGTCGAGTCTACTGGAGCCTTCAACGTGCTTCCTGTTTGAGCTGATGCTATTAAATGATCTGTCAAGCCTAGACAGGTCCATCCATCTGTAGCAAAGTCCTGGTGGGGGTAGTATTCAATTTACTAGTCATGCAAGTGGTGCCATTCTGGCATTTGGCATGATAGAGTCTTCTCTCCACCGTACACGTGGTAAGGTGGGATTACTCAATCATAAGCTTATGTCTTATGGCACGGACGCGGATTAGCTAGCTACTAAAGTGACGTCACCATGCTTTGTTGGCCCCACCATGATGTATGTGTTGTATCCACACCGTCCATTGATTTTGAGAGCTCACTTTAGGCCATGATATAAAGAATTAGGCAGATAAAAAGCTCAACTGAACTCCACCACAGAAAACAGTGGAGATTGAACGCCTACCCTTAAAAACATCTCCATATCACAGAAATTTTCGATCAAGCTGATATTTGTGTTTTCCCTTATTCAATGCCTGTGCCAACTTATAAACAATTTGGATCTCAAATAAACATTATGGTGGCCCTACGAAGGTTCCAACGGTAGTGGGCTTCATTGTCCCACTGCTTTTTTATGGTGGGTTCTACTTTAGCTTTGGATCTACTTCATTCTTCGGATCATGCCCTAAAATGATCTCTCCAAATGGATGAACGGTGTGGATACAACACATACATCATGGTGAGGCCAAAAGAACGTGGTGACGTCACTTCAGTAGCGAAACTCGCAATTGTAGGTTAGGTATTTTTCCAAAAAGAGAAAATTATCACTGTAAGCGTCACCTTTTATCCAGCGTCTTTTATGAACAGTACAAAACTTCCCTTCCCAACTTAGACCTTGTACGTATAAACACAACATTTGAGGATGAAAATACTCCGTCCGTACGTGCAATGCTACGTGAAAAGCAGGGGTATTTTCGTCCTGAAATGCTCTTTCCGTACGTACAAGGTCTAAGTCGGGAAGGTAAGTTTTGGGATTTTAGTAAAAGTGGCTGGTTAAAAGGTAGCGTTTACAGTGGTAATTTTCTCTTCCAAAAAACAAACGATGGCTAGGACTGTGGTGTAATCTCAGATGCACTACATGGATTGAATTCCCACCATCAAAAGCTTCTAGGGGTCATACAGCGCATACATGTAGGTGGGCCCCACCGTCAGACCCACCTGCTACATCCTAGTCCGCTTCTCAAGGTCAGAGGCGGGGGAGGGAAAGTATATGGTAGAGCCAGGGGAACGGAATGTCGTAGACACCCCTCTCCATCATTCGCGGGGCCAGGCCATGAAAGTATAAGTCGGCACCGTCCATCTGATTAATTCCCACCCCGGATGACTAAAAGCACAATAACTATCCTAATTGGACGATCCTTGACATCCATTCAGTGGCCAGTAAACCAACGGTTGGTAACACGTCAACTGGAAAGAGTATAGAAATATGATCTACGGCGAAGCACACAAAAAAGGCGGAGGGTTTTCCCATGCACGTCTCGACCTCATCATTTTCCATGCGCAGTAGCAGATTTAGACGATTTTCTATCCATACCAGATTAACACTGGCAAGTGGGAAAGTATATGATAGATGGTTTGCATCTTGGCTCAGTACACGCAGGTCTTCATTTCTGATCATTGAGCCCATGGTTTGGTACACCAGATTAATTGTGGCCTATCAGATAGACGGTTAATAAGATAAATACAACCAAGGTCCACATCCAACTGAAAAAAGGATCTAATAGTTGTTGCCAGGATCTTCCACTCTGGTTTATTTTGGGCTTATGCTCCATATGCGGTAGGATTCAACGGACCAATGGTCTAGATTACTGAACCATTGGGTCCACTTCTAAGAATAAAAAGATCCTGTGCACTGTGCAAATATGCAGGCCGCGAATGTATAATTCCTCCACCATAATTGCAGGACCACATGGTCTTTCTCTTTCTGTACACTTGCGTTCAACGGCGGGAACTGGTGTCCGTGGTTAGCAAATCTAGGCCACATGGTCCATCCACGATTGTGATAGAAAAGATCAATGGTTCGGATTACTCAAAAATAAGGCCCACTTGTCAGAATCTGGATCATGTACATACTATGCAAAGCCTCCGGCAGCGTTTCATGTACCTCCTCATCTTCAAGCGCAAAACAAAAAGCTCGAGACTCGAGAGAATGTCGACAGTGCATGTACTGTCCTAATCATCAGGCTGGCCCACTCGTCATGTGAGATGAACGTAAGCGGTTGGCTATTAATTCTCCAACTGTCCATCCATTCCTTACATGTGAGGCCCACCTGATCACTGTACCTGGCGGATTTTTGGGGCAGGGAAGCTTCACCTTGGCAGCATCCCACGCGCTTGCGGCATTAACGCCCATGAAACGGAGCAGCATCTCAGGTATGCCTGCCACCGCATGAACGGACGAGGATTATGGAGTGAGGACTTTACGACTCTACGGAGGCGTGCGGATGCTCAGTGGGGCCACGGTGATGTATGTGTTTTATCCATGCCGTCCATCCAATTGCCCTTATCAAAATTGAAGTACAAATAAACACTATTTCAGGCCCTAGGAAGGTTTCAACGGTGGATATCAATATTCCATTATTTTATTATTATTATTATTTAAAATTTTTGTGGTAAGGTCCATCTGAGCTTTGGATATACTTCAATTTTGATCCATCCCTTAAAAATAGCTTAAACATATGGATAAAACACATACAGCGGAGTGAGCCCCACAGAGTATCTACGGAATGTTGAAACATGATGATGTCTTCGTAGGACAGCCCATGTACCCTGGAAGGGAAACGGATTGGCTACTCCCCCTGCCACCGGCCCTGTAGAGGGTGGTCGGTGCTATGTGGGCTCCAATATGATGTATGTGTTTCATCCATTCCGTTCATCCATTTTTACATATTATTTTAAAGTTTTATACTAAAAATGAGAGGGATATAAATCTCAGATGTAACAAACCACAGGAAAACAAGGAAAACAAGTGTGATTGGTTATCCACCATTAAAATCTTCCTAAGTCCCACTGTACTGTTTATTTGACATCTAATCTGTTGATCAGGTCATAAAGGACCAGATGAAGGGAAAAACCAAAGACCAGCTTGATCCAAAACTTTTATGGCCCCCAAAAGGTTTTTAATGGTCCACGCTCATTCAACATTGTTTCCTGTAATGTGGTCCACTTGAGATTGGGATATACCTTACTTTTGGTCTTGTACATAAAATTATTTGAAAAAATAGATGAACAGCATGGATGAAATACGCACATCATGGTGGGGCTCACGGAGCATTAACCACTAGCCCTTGGCTGATGGCGGGGGAGTAGCCAAACCGTTTCCCCATGAGAGCACACACGGTTGAGGGAGTGAGGCCCACGTCACTTTAAAAGTGGTGAAATGACTTAGCTAACCTTTTGCGCACACTGCGTTAGATGGGACCGGATTGCCTGGGACAGGAGCAAAGATATACCTCCGTGCCCAGGGCAGTGATAGGGTCCACATAGATGTACGTGACAAGTTCACTCTGTTAATCCGTATTAAAAGATCGCACGATGATAAACCTGGGCTGACTACGATATTTATGGTCCATTCAAACTATTGGCAAAATTATTACCACAAGGATAAAATGTACAAACTGTTGATGCAAAAATTCGGACCGCCTTCCACTCAAGTTGAAAACCTAGTCCCGTACAAAAGGATAAGCAAAAGAGACCTTTGTTTAGCTGAGAGACCCTTCGATGCTTAAGTTAGGATAGAGAATATGAGTTTAAGTCGAATGTAGATAGAGGGTGTGAGATATTGCATACTTATAACAATGGGGTCCCTTAGTATTTATACTTGTGGGTTGGGCGGTCCACGTCGGTTAGTCTCCTTATGATTTACTCAATCAACGAGATATTATGATTGTGAAGATATTATCCGCAATCTATACTCGGATTCAATCTTAGTTTGACATGCGAAGTATTTATATTCTAACTCGATCTCGGATTGTACAGACATAAGGCCGAGTACTAGTAGTCGGAATCCATCGATAGATTACGTAGGTTGGAGTTCGTTGGTTAAAGTTGAGAACGAATATCAAGATTTGACTCAACCATTCTTTTTCGAATGATGATGAGGGTTCGAGTAGGCTAATTAGGATTGTAATTTCGAATTGTGACTTAGGAGTTGACCCCTACATTGCATCCTCCTTTTGAAGCCTCGTTATCCAATTCATGTAACTCAAGTTGACTTCAATCATGCTTGTACAGATTTTCCCATAAGTATGAGTTTTGGATCTGCATAAATTTTAATATAACGGGCGTTCAATCTGTGTATGCGTTTTGGATCTGCATAAATTTTAAAATTCTATCTTATTGTGATATTCTAATCAGATAGAGTGAATTTCTCACTGACATCCCTATGACTCCGCAATGTCACGGGGACATAAGAACCTTTGTTCCTGGACGTGGATATCTCTATGACTCCGCAATGTCACGGGGACATAAGAACCTTTGTTCCTGGACGTGGATTGCATCCTACCCGATTGCATCCTACCCCGCTCGTCTCTGGTCTCCTAATGGGCAGTTATGGGGGTGGGTCCACCGTGATGTATTGGTTTATTCAGGCCGTCCATCCTCTTGTATTATTTCAAGGAACGTTTACAAAAATGAGTCTGATCCAATGTTCAAGTGGTCCACGCCAAATAATAAGCTTGAGTTAGATGGAGAAGGCATTAAATGCCACTTACATTAAATGCAAGGGTCATCTTTGGTGTTATTGACGTTATCGTTGGATCTGCCTAAATTTTTAACTTATACCTTAAAATGATTTGAAAGGAGGAAGGGACAGCGTGGATTAACCTATACATCACAGTGAAACCGCCCACAGAACAACCTGTTCATGGTTAGAGACGAGCAGGGAGAGGGGGACGCAATCCGCGTCCCTCTGTGCCCAGTTTCACAGTGAGGCGAGATTGCATCCTAAGCCCACCTGTCTCGGCACCGAAAGGTGTGGCAGACCTAATGTATCCGTTTATCTAGTCCATCCCTTTTACCAAATAATTTCAGGCATGATTGTAAAAATGAGTCAGATCCATCACTCAAATGGACTACACCCTAGATGACTCCGGTATTTAATGCAATTGTCATTTAATGCTTGGTGCGCAATCAAGCTTATTTATTTGGTTTGATTCACTTGAGCGTGGGTGGATTTGCCTACTTGTGTGATAATTTTAATGGTACCAGAAACAGGATGGATGGCTTTGATAAATAGATACATCACCGTGGGCCTGCCCACAGAAAAGTCTGTTAAAGGCTAGAGACGGGCTCGGGTAGAATGTAATCTGCGTCCCATGGAAGGTGATGGGAAGCTAAGTCTCGTGGGCCAGATTCAGTAGACGTCACCAAGTCTTGTGAGCCCCACCATAATATATGCTTTGTATCTATACCGCTCATCCGTTTGGAGAGATCATTTTATGGCATTATCTAAAAAAGTTAGATACAAAGCTTTAGTGGACCCACCATAGAAAATGATAAGAGAGTGATTTCCATTGTTAAAAACTTCTAATGGCCACAGAAGTTGTTGTTCAAGCCGGTATTTGTGTTTTCCCTTCTTTCACATGTGCTTTAACTTATTAACAAGTTAGATCTCAAATAAACATTATAGTTTACCTTATAAAGGTTCCAATGGTGGCATCACTCTCCCTCTGTTTTCTGTTGTACGGTGCACTAAAACTTTGGATCTACTTATTTTTGGCTAATATCTTAAAATAATCTCTCCAAATAAAAGTCATAGAACTTGTGATGTCACATCAGCAGCTAATGCGGCTACTCAACCCGTTAGTAGCTAATCCGCGTCGGTCCTCAATCCGCGTCTTCACTCCCAATGCGCATCCTCGGTGCGTCTCCCGTTAATGGACGCGGATTGGAGAGTGAAGCCCACCCCATCTCGGTGGTGAAATGATGTGGCGATTTTCTGTTAGCCAGCCATACATGGCCCATGGCCCCAGCCTTTCCTTCACGTTATCAGTGACTGCTCAGGCCGTCTAATAGCGCGTGGGCCCGCTTAAGACTGATCAACCAGATCTCATTTAACCAACGCTGGAGGTGGACCCGGCTTGGGTGGATCCCCCGACCCATCAGGCGGGTAGATCCCTGATTCGTGGAGCCCACCTCGATGTATGTTTCTTATATGTATGCAGTCGATCCGATTCACAAGATCATTTTAGGGCATGATCTTAAAAATGCAACCGATTCAAAACTCAAGTGAACTAGATAACATAATTCAATGGTAATTGAACGCCCACCCTTAAAAACTGATGTTTGATCCAAAACTTTTGTGGCCTTGAGAGATTTTTAATAATCAATCAACACTTTCTTGCAGTGTGGTCCACCTGAGATTTGGATCTAATGCATTTTTGGGCTCATATTCTAAAACAGTACCTGGAAACATAGCCAGCGTGGATATAAAACACAAACATGATAATCGGCCCCACAGTCAGATCCACCGACGTTGCGTCCCAATGCGGTGTGGGCTTCACTAATCGGCTCCTGTGGATGTTGGATGGGATCTACCTTGATATTTGTTAGAAATCCATCCCGTTTATCATTTATTCCAACTCATTTGGAACGTGTGACAAAAAACGAATTGAATCTAAAACTTGAGTGGGCCACGAAAGAGGAAAAATTGGGGGAAGAAATTTTTACCTTAAAAACTTTCCTGAGCTCCACTTTGATGTTTGTATGTCATTCAAATGTTTTATAGAGTCAATCCTACTATCAAACCACTTATAAAGCCAATCCTACTGGGATGAATTGGAGACAAACAAAAAAAGTTCTGATACGAAACTTTTATGGCCATAAAATTATTTCAACAGTTCTCACTAAATCCTCACTATTTCATCTTGCATGGCTCACTTGAGTTTTAGATCCACCTAATTTTTCACTTCTTATCCTAAATTGACATGAAAAATGGATGAACGTGGTGAAATTCTAACCAACATTGTAGTGGGCCCCACCCACCATCCTTGCGCACGGCCAAAGACTTTAGCAGGAAGATCCTGGCTGGGAACCGAGGTGGGGCGTACTGTAATGTTTGTGAGAAATCTTACCCGTCCATCCATTTTTTGAGTTCAGTTCAGGACATGAAGTAAAAAATGAACAGTTTTCAGAGTTCAAGTGGCCTGAAAGCATGATAATTGAACGTTCACAGTTGAAATATTTATTGGCCATAGAAGCTTTGAATCTTGCTAATATTTATGATTTCAGTTCATCTCAATTAAAATGAAGTTATTAACGGTATGGATGGCTTGTAAACATCATTGTCAAACCTAGATAAATTTTAATGGTAGTAATTACCCTAATCACATTTTCCTTTAATACAGCCCACTTAAGCTTTGGATTAAGGTCCATTTTTAGCATCATATCTTAAAATGACTTTAAAAAATGGATGAAATGAGAGGATTTCTCGCAAACATCGTGCTGCGCATGAGCTCGCTGCCATAGCCTTTCGCAGCCCACGGATTTCCTGCGAAAGCATTTGGCAGGAACTTCCTGCACAGCTATGCTGGGTGAGGCGCACTGAAATGTATGTCAGAAATTCATTCTGTCCATCCGTTTTTTCGAGCTAATATCAAGAAGTGAGACAAAAGGTGAGATGGTGACAAAACTAAGGGGGTCACACAAGAGGGAAAATTGGGGAAAAAATTTCCACTGTTGAAACCTTCCTAATGCTCAACGTTGATGATTACATGCTATCTAAACTGTTTATAAGGTCATTCCAAATGACATTAAGTGAAAAAATCGAAAATATAGACCGACACACAACTTTGATGGCCATAAGAATACTTCAACGGTGATCACTGAATTACCACTATTTACTCTCGTGTGGCCCAGTTAAGTATTGAATACACTTAATTTTTGGTCGCACGTCATAAAATGAGCTCTAAAAACGTATCGACGGGGTGGATTTCACAAAATAATCTCCGTGGCCCCCACCCAGCATGCTTGCGCAGGGAGTTCCTACAAAGGCTTTCGCAGGAAATCCGCGTCTTGCACATTTCTTTGATTCTGAGGCTAGAGAGCTATCATCTCGAATTTAAAAAACGGCTTATAAAACGTGGCATTTGTCCTGCTGTTGCTAGCTGCCCCTCCTTAGATAATAGATCTGTCAAAAGGAATGGAATAAAAAGAGTCGGTGTTTTGTATATGGATCTTTGTCGGTTCTCTTTCACTCGAAAAAGAAAAAGGAGACAAAAAAAAAAGGAATGCTTTGATCTGGTTTCTGGAATGATTACTCTTACTTACAGTTGAAAATCTGTCGCTAATCAGTGTTTAAAATGCATCTAAAAAGATCGTTCTATTTACTAAATGCCAGTTGCAGATACTGGTTTTCAGCTGGTAAATTTCCCAATCCCGAGTTTCTGCTTCCGTCAGCTATTTTCAGTCGATCCATGGATTTATTTTTTTTCGGTCCTGATATCGTTTTGGAGATCGGCATAGGTCAGAGAAGCTGACTTTCAAGTTAGTGTGAATTTTCTTGAATTTTACGGTGAAAATCCTAGCTGTTGCTAATGGAAACTTTCTGATTCTTGAATCATGGAATTTAGGGCTTGATTTTGGAAGTTATAGTCAGTTTGAGCTTTGATCCGGCAAATGAATTGAAATCATGTCATTTTAACCATTCAAATCTCAAATCAACAGTAGTTTTAGCTGTGAATAGGAGATTCATGTAATTTCTCAGTTTAAATTCCGAAATTATTGTGATTTTGGGGATGGATCTCATCACCGACTTGAAAATCCCCGTCGATTAGTGCATGTGAATTTGAAATTCGAGCTCCACTCTATTAGTTAAGCACAAACCGATGTAAATTTTAGGGTTTGAATTGGAGCTCTGATCTAGCAAGTAGAAAGTCGATTGAGTTCGAATTGCAGCTCTTATCTAGCAAGTAGAATATCGATGTAAATTTTAGGGTTTGAATTTCAAGATTGCGGTGATTTGAGCTCCATGTGGTAAATAACTCGCAAGTTCATGCTTTTAATTTCAAGATTAAAGTAGTTTGAGCTCTACCGAGTAAAGAAGTCACTTCTCCACCTTGAAATTTAGATCGAGCATTGTCAACGCTAGCTGTAAATGCTTTTGTTGGTTTTTTTTTTTTCCAAGTTTAATTAATGATGATTAGAGAGTGATAATCTCGATTAGTGACTATTGCTCATCTTCATTGATTAATGTAATCCTAGCCGTTTATCTTTTACCTACAGTTAGTAAATATATATCCCTCCCTGAATTTATTATACTATCTTCCATTTGTCAGGATGCCACCCAAATGCATTTAGTATGACGCATGGAGTAGAAAGAAGATAAATAGCCCGCGGCACTACTTGTGAGTGTAGTTCGCGGACTTTCCGCATTTCTGCCCAACAGCAGGTGGCCCGTGATCAAATGTCCCATATATTGAAATTGAAGTATTTGGGACAGGCTTCACAGCTTGTGGCCCATGTGTACGGTGGCGGGACCGGAAGCGGATTGCGTCGTGAGTAACTCACTATGCCTAGGGTACTGAGTAAGCTCTTGAGTTCCGCCAAGATTTAAGTATTTTATCTGGTCTGTCAATCCATCTTACCAGATAATTTTATAACTAGAGACAAAAAATAAAGCATATCTAATGTTTAAATGGACCACCAACGGAAACAAATGAATTGAACTTCTTGAAAAGTTCTTGAGGGCTATGGAGGTTTTGGATCAAGCTTATATTTTTGTTTTCCTTTCATCCATGCCTAAATGATCTCATGAACAGGTTAGATGACAAATAAACATCACTGTAGGGCCTAGAAAGGTTTCATCGTTAGAAATCATTACTCCTCCCATTTTCAGTGATATGATTCACTTGACCTTTAGATATGCTTAAATTTTGAGTTTAACCCCTTAAATAAGATGGAAAAGGTGATAAATGGTGTGGATGGACCAGATATATTCAAGGTGGGTCCAACTGAGTTTAATCAGTCCGGCGTGGTATATTCAAGGTGGGCCAACTGAGTTTAATCAGTCCGGCGTGGTATATTCAAGGTGGGCCAACTGAGTTTAATCAGTACGATAAGAGCGTAGCGGGTAACTCAGTATGACAGTCCGATTTCCTTGGTACCGAGGGCTATGAATATGGGTGGTAGCGCTGATTACGATTTACGAACGTCGTCGTATGAGCATAGGAAACGGGTTGGCTACTCCTCCCACCAGCCAATGGCTGATGGTCGGTGCTTTGTGGCACCCACCATGATGTATGTGTTTCATCCATGCCGTCCATCTACGTTTCTAGATCATTTTAGGTTTCATAAAAAAAAATTGAGATGTATCCCAATCTCAGGTGGACCACGTTACAGGAACAGTGTTGAATGAACGTTGACCATTAAAATTTTTTAGGGGGCCATATAAGTTTTGGATTAAGCTGATCTTTGTTTTTTTTCCATTCATCTAGGTCTGTATGACCTAATCAACAGATTGGATGTCAAATAAACAGTACAGTGGGCCTTAGGAGTATTTTAATGGTGGATATCCAAACACTATTGTTTTCCTGTGGTGTGGTCTATCTGAGGTTTATATACCTCTAATTCTTAAAGTAAAAAAATAAAATGATTTGTAAAATTGGATGAACGGAATGGATGAAACACATACATCATGGTGTGGCCCACAGGGCACCGACCAGCAGCCACCCGGCTAGCGGCAGGGGGAGTAGCCAATCCGTTTCCATGAGTATATATGATCATGTGAAATGAAGTGGTGATTTTTACGCGGAGAGAGAAACACTAGCAACGAGAAGAAGCGACGAAGAAGGTGGGAATGTGGTGTCTGATAAAAGAGAAGTGCTATTTGGGAAGAAGCAATTCATGAAATCAGGAGCTCAAAGGCGCTAGAAATTGGTTATTCTTTTTTTTCCCTGCTTGCGCAATTTATACATATATCAGTCTAAGAGGAATGTGAGGTTTTGCTGTAGTTGAGTCGCTCGATTTTAATGGGATTTCTTCACATTCCTGAATCGTCTGTTCCATGAAAATGAAATGGGTTTCAGTTATTCTTAGTCCTCTGCACTGAGCCCGACTACCTTCCCTTTTTGCACTTTTGCCACTTCGAGGTGGTGGGATTCGTTTAAAGCCCCCATCAAATGCGCTATTTTCTTTTGTAATTGATCTTCTGAATTCGATTTCTTCTACCTCTCTCCGCGCTGCTTTAGTTGCGAGCAAGAACACCGAGAGAGTCGCGTGATATTTACAAAGGTGAGTGTTTTCTTATTTAGACTGGAATCTGGATTGGGTTTTATTCTTGTTTTTTGATGGGTTTGTAGATCTGGTTTGCACTCATTGCTGGCAGATCTCATCCTGAAATATCCTTTTGCTTCTTTTAACTGTTTCTTGAAATGGAACAAGTTGTTCAAAATTTCCTAAAATACCCTTTTTCGTCTTGCCCCCTGCTGCCTGAGATGGAATAAGCTTACTGTCCCGGTCCTTTCATTTCTACTGAAATCCCATTTTCTTTTTTCCCTGTGTTTTTTTGATTGAATAAACATTCTTTTTTTACAATATATATATATATATATATATATATATATATATATATATATATAATTGATCTTTGTTTTGTCATTTTCCTGAAAATGCCCTTCCCTTGTTTAAACTGTTTCTGAGATGGAAAAAAAAAAAAGATTTTTAACTTTTTTTTTATTTTTCATTTTTTTTCCTGTTTTTCAAATTTTCCGAAATTCCATTTCTTCTTTCCCTTGTTTCTTCTAAATAATTCTTTGGGTTATTTTTATATTTATTCATTTGATTTGTTTACCTGGCTATTGAAGACTGGAGAATGTCGCGGCCGCTCCATCGTGGTGGACCTGGCGGACGGATTTCCGAGATTAGTCGTGATTCCTGGGATTCTCAGAGGAAAGATAGAATAGATAAGGAAGACACAGATAGAAGTCGCTCTCCCCACAGTCATTCCTACTTATCATTGCGATTCCTTGCTAGTTTATTTTTCCCTGACAATCATTCTTCCAAATGGCCCTCGATTGAGAATGGTTTTGGATCTGATTCCACAAACTTTGCAGCTCCCAGAAGCAGGCAGAACTTCATCCTGCTGTTTCTCAAGTTCAGTTTAGTTCTGGTTGTAATTTTTGCTATTTCGGGGTCTCTTTGGTGGACGATCTCAATATCAGCGTCATCGAGAGGTAACATCTTCCGGGGTTATAGGCGACTCCAAGAACAGATTATCACAGACCTTGCAGATATTGGAGTGCTCTCACTTGGTCTGGCGAAGCTAAAAGAGGTGGAAATCTGTCCGGAGGAGTATGAAAATTATGTTCCGTGCTTCAATGTTTCTGAAAATCGCGCTTTAGGTTATTCTGATGGCAATGAGTATGACCGTCAGTGCCTTCGTGGATCTATACAAGGGTGCCTTGTTCCTCCACCTAAGAATTACAAAATTCCTCTTAGGTGGCCTACCGGGCGAGATCTCATCTGGATTGCAAATGTGAAAATTACTGCCCAAGCGGTTCTTTCCTCTGGAAGCTTCACGAAGAGGTTGGTGGTGATTTTCACCTTATATCTGATTTTCTGTTAACCGATCTTCCATGATGCCTGTTTGATGATGTGACTAATTCTTTTGGCCACAGGATGATGATGTTGGAGGAAGATCAGATATCTTTCCATTCGGACTCTATCATGGTTGATGGCATTGAAGACTATTCCCATCAAATAGCGGAAATGATTGGGCTAAGAAATGAAGCTAATTTCCTTGATGCTGGCGTGAGTGAATTCTTGCTTATCCTTGAGCTTATGATTTATTCTCTTCATGGCAAACATAGATGAAACTTGGGATGCTTGGCTGATTACTAGGGGCTCACCTTTGTGTATAGGAAACAGATTATCAATGCTGCTTGATTTCTCGCTTTACTATAAGTGTCAGTTGATCATTAAGAAATCCTTTTGTATGAAAAAGTCTGGCGAGTTCATGGAATTTTTGGAGCATGAGCTTAATTTGTGCTGGATAAAGCTTTCGCTTCTGCATAATTGGATCCTCAATTCGAGGGAATGCTTTTCATTGTTATGACTTTAAATGAGTTAGGTTGACTTTCTTTTTACAGCGACATACCGGTTTAGTTTAGTAGTTTGTACTTTTAATATCATGCTTTAGGACTTCTTAAAGTAGGGGGGGTTATACGGATCAGTTAGACTGCATGCCTTACTAGTTTTAATTGCCACTTTTATGTTTGCAGTGTAAACTAATATCTCGTGGTAGGTTCAGGGGTTGGTCCCTTACATATGGAAGTGTCATCTATTTTGCAAATTTCATGAGGTGTGATGCATTTCTGCTGATGAACATTCTAAGAAGTTCGATATGGGTTTGATACCAAGTTCAGAAGCTGGGAACGATGATCCTGAGAAAGCAGGCTTAAAATAAAGCAACATAGATGGTTGCCAGTTCTGAATGTCTGATAGACACTGAGTCCTGTGTCCTATGTGGAGAGCTCTGTTACTTGGGTACCTTGTGGGTTTGACAGGTGGCATGTCATTGCATGTTGTATTACTCTTAGAATTGAAGCAGCAGACAGGGTTATCCTTCCAATATGAAGGTGTTTAGGTAATTAACCTGGTGTGCCTGTCTTTGAAGGTCCTGATTTGAGATGTAATTCACAGTTCAAAAATATTCAGCCAGAATTTGCTTCTCCTGAATAAATGTTCAGATCTAATGTTTGTTATTTTAGATGTGTAGTGCATGGAACAATTTCTATAATCTCAAAAACTTCACTCACCCGAAATCTTGACAAGTTGAGTGGATTGGTGATTTGGACGAGTCAAATCATGAGTTGGTACAAAAATATAAATATTAAATATACAGACAATAGGAAAAAGTAGACAAAGGAGGAAACATCAGAACTCTCTCTCTCTCTCTCTCTCTCTCTCTCTCTCAGTAGCTGCATGATCATCGAGTTCCAACTCTGTAGAGTTTCTTATAAAAATTCCTAGATTCATTTCCACACATCGAATCAGTCATCGATCAGTTGATCATTCTTTTCTCTTATTTTGTGATGTAATGGATTGATCGGATTCAGTATCGTTCTTAGATTCCATGGCTTGTAATCTTTAATAGCGAAATTCCAATTTTATTCTCTCTCTCTCTCTCAAACTTGGTGACTCGGTATTTGGTTTTCGAGCCACTTGGTCAAGTCATTGTGTCAAAGCTGATCGGAAGGGGCTGAGTTTCAGGGTGATCTGACCAGGAATCTGGATGATCCTCTAGTTGGATCCTTGAGTATTTAAACTATGGTATGGGACACAATGTAAGATGAATGTGGGCGTACCTGACTGGGCTAATGTTGCTTTGGATGAAGATGCATTAACTTGCTGTTTGGAATGCAGAAAAAAACTAAATATCTTTCTCAAAATAGAAACACATAGTGAGAGAGTAGGAAGCTGGATGACTGAGCATCTATCAATGATGACATTCCGGGTTTTTCTAAAGAGGCACTGATCTGAGAAGTATTGGCCCATGCTAACAACCAATAAAATCCCAACATCTATCAGTTGTATGACTCATGCCGTTGCAATGAGTGCAAAAATGATTTTATCCATTGTGTTCATGTACACGGCCTCCATTAGTATCCCAGCCTCATCCAGCTCTACAGCTTCTATTATCATTTGCATCACAACCATGACCACAGCCTCCGTCAATTAGCATTGTTGGGTGAGAATTAGAGAACACAATTGATTGATCTAACATAATTTTAGTAGATGCTGATATAGAGGATGTAGCGTCTTGAAACCTATCTTCCCATTGTAATAAGGCATGTGTTTTATTCATTGTAGGAAGTGGTTTCATTGTTAGAATTTGACCCCATACATTTTGAAATTCTGGATTCAATTCTGCCAAAAACTGCATCAATCTGGTTTCATCGTTGCTTTCAAACCATTTCATGATCTTCTTTACAGTTAAATGGGAGAGGCTGAGTCGCTCCCTCAGTGGTTCAGCCTCCTGTCCTCTGTTTTGTTTTTTCTTTTTCTATTAATATAATCAGTGACTTTTCAAAAAAATAAAAATAAAAATGGGAGGCTGATACCCATTTATATCCCACATCCCACTAGCACAATACTCGCTTAAGCTCTTCTTGCCTTGTTTAAATTGAGATATATCCAAGAGCAATTGATAAATTCTTGCAATATTGTTTTCTTTAGAACACATCCCGTACTGTCTCCCAAATCTCTTTGGTGTTCTTTAAGAACGGCACATTACTATTGACCTGTGACTGTAACCTATTCAATAACCAACATATAACATGATGGTATTCTTTTATCGACTGCTTATATTTGGAATCGTCTTCTGATGGTGCCTCCTTATAGATAAAGTTGAGTTTATCTCTACTGCCCTAGATTGTTCCCCATTGGATGTAATTGATACCATCTAATTTATCGGCAGTAATTTGGATATCAAGATTCTTAGTGGTACTTGGGCTTAACGGCTGTTATGTGTCCATTTCAACACTTGCGAAGGGGCTGTAAAAACACAATATCCCTCTTAGAGGTACAATGATTGTTCACCACGCCAAGAAAAGACAGTTAAAAACATTGGAAACTAGTCCCCACCAAAAAACAAAAAAGATGCCCATGATATATTCAATTCATGGAACATCACCAATCGAAACAAAAAAGTAAAAAAAAAAAAGAAGAAGAAAGAAAGTAAGAAAAATGGTGCTGATTTTGCAGTTGTACACAATGTATGGCTATGGACGTCGCCATACAATCTACTAGACTACCCACTATGTGAGGGTTGGATGGATTCTTCACTGGTAGATGGTTAATGGATATGTTAGGGAAATGGACAGTTCTGAATGGTCGATTTCAGGCATCTAGATGCTCTGATACCAAGTAATCATGTATAGAAAGAGAAGGAAGAAGGAAGGAGAGAGAAGAGGAGGGAGGGATTTGGGTTTAATTGGGGAAGTTGTCCCATATAAGTCACTCACTCTTATGTCATTAAAAAACGAGAGGAGATGATTATATAATGTCCCAAGAAATAACTACGTGTTTGTGAGTCCTGTGATTCCTATACACTCCATGTCTAACACATTCCTTTAAGAGAAATTGGATATTTCCTTTGCAATATCTTCCCCCTAAAAGAATCAAGGTGCTGTTGCTCTTAGATTAATGATAAGTCGCTATTTATTCTATCTATTATACTTACATCTCTCTCTCTCTCTCTCTCTCTCTCTCTCTCTCTCTCCATAATTTAGGGTTTACCGTACAATTTAATGCTGAACTCAACTTGTGATAATCCTGTTCAGTATTTTGACAAGTCTATCTCATCACCATCGTCCTCATCATCTGAGCCTTACCCCAACTAGTAGGGGTTGGCTACATGAATCCTTCTCTGCCATTCCACTCTATCAAAGGCAATAACTTTGGTTAGACGATGGTTCATCAAGTCTTTCCTTGCTACCTCCGCCTAGATACTTTTGGGCCTTCCCCTTGCCTTATTATAGCCTTCAACTTGTATGAACTCACTCCTAATCGACATAGTTCTTGGTCTCCGTTGCATGACCAAACCATCTAAGTTTACTTTCCCTCATCTCGTTACCTATTGGTGCTACTACTCCTAAATTCCCTAGAATGCATTCATTTCTAATTCTATTGTTCCTTGTCTTGACACTAATCCATCTCAACATCCTCATTTCAGCTACAGTCATCCTTTGGGCATGTTGTTCCTTTAACTGTTCAATCCTATAAAGCATGGCTGGTCTTATAGCCATCCTATAAATTTTCCCTTTCAGTTTGAGTGGTACACGATAATCCCATAAAACTCCAGAGGCACATCTCCATTTATAATGCTTTTCACCGTTTAAATTTGTAATGTGATCAAAACCGTAGTTTCAATTCCTTGCATTAGTTGGACTTGAAAGGATAATTACTTCAGTTCAGGGGCTAGTCACCCACTATAGATGGTGTGGGGCTATTCGCTTCATTTAATTCCAGCCTTAAGATTTTACTTTTTCTGACACTCACAAGGTTGTGAGAACTCTTTGACTATCATGACTGTCTCCAATGATACCTCATTATCAAATTTCAAAATTTACTGCAATAACTTTTGTCACACCTCGAAATTCGAGTACAGAGTGTGCACCCTCAGGACTCGAGTTTCAGTTCGTAACTCGTACACAAAGTGTATTAATTTAATTCCTCAATCAGTTTAATCAGAGATGATAATTATATTTAGTTTAAGTTCTACCATAATCTCAAGCACCAATCAACCAGGCATATATAAATCTTGACAACCCTTAAAATAAAATAAAACTTAAAATATCATTCATTTATTATGTCATCGTATTATAATTATGTTTATTCCATACTAACATTGTTTCAATGAAATAAATATAAATAATTCATTAAAATCTCAAAATCAATACCAATATACATTATACGTTAATCAAACTATGCTAATAAATAAATCACATAATCAGAAATTGTCTAATGTCGCCATTTCATCTTCAGCTAAGTATGGCCACGTTTTACATGGGTCGTGTTCAGGTACGGTAGATCCTTCCGGTTCTTGCGCCACATCATCTACTAATGACTCATCTGGACGGTTTTTCCATCAATAAAAAGTTAAGCTGGGCAGGTTTAGTGAAATTATCCAGCATGGTTCATAATCATAACAATTAAAATAATATAAAAATGTATGTACAATGATATAGATGCAAATGATGTATGAATGCATCAGATGGGGTGATCGTCCATCTGCTTGGGTTGAAGGTCATCAACCCACATCCACCCGTTGGGTAGGCTTCCACCTTTCGGTAGGCTTGGGCATAGCCCGCATCTGGTAATGCTCTACCAGGATCGATATTTCTTCCAGAGAGGGCACATAGGATCGACCATGCATTATGCAAATGTAATGAATAATGGATGATATGTAAATGCATATTTTTTATATTTAGCATAGTTGTCTTGATCAAAATATTCACCTATGAATTCAGCGTACAATTATCATATCAAAATACTCAAATCAGTAAATCAACCCAACAATCATAAAAGATTTATTTTAATTTTAATGAATTATGAGACAAGTTGGTTTACTCACCTGAGTCTGGTGGTATAGACTCTGTAGGGTCATTAGGTTGGTTTGAATTTCAAGGTCTTATCAATTATATCAATGATATTATTATTTATATATTTTTATTATATGGTGGGGCCCATCTTTAATTAACATCCTAAGTGACTAAATCCAAAATGATCAAATAATTGAAATTTCTATTTTATATTTCTATCTTTTATTTCTTTTTTAAGATTATAAAATTGATCGAAAATTATTTGATCGAGGTGGCCCATCGGATGATTAGATCATTCAGATTCTTGAGGTCTTGTCATGTTTTGCCTCTACACATTGGATGAATGATGTAGACCTAACCGCACATACACCAATGACCCATCTTGACCTTCTACGCTAAGTGATACCAACACTTGTGCAAAATATCTAAGATTTTCTTATTAAACACTTTTAGATCTAACTAATGTGGCCCATCTGATGGTCAGATTGATCTGAAAATTAGGGCCCTTATATGTTTTGGCCTTAGGGATCATATGATCCGTACAGATCTAATCTAATTCGATCAGATTGCACTCATTAAATTTATTCATAAAATAATACTAAACAAATCTTAAATCATAAAGCATTACTTTGTTAAAATTATCTCTACACACCTATACAATGATAATGTGGATGATCCACACCATCCATTGTATAGTTTAAGAAAAAATTAACAACATAATAAAAAATTAAAAAAAAAATCTGAGGGTTGGCACTTACCTGATCAAGTCCTCTTAGAGTTTCCTCTTCCTTTTACTTTAGGGCTTCCTATCTCTTATTTATTATTATTTTTTTTTATTCAGAAACCTTCTGTATCCTTTTTTAAAGAAAATTCTCATAAGATAGGATGAGCACATCCTCCCTTATCCTGAATTTGAATTTTTTTTTAATGACATTTGATAAAAAATTATTATTACTACTAAAGTGCATTGAATAAGATGGTACGTGCGTCCATGTGTGTTTACTTGTGCGTGTGGCCCACTTGTTTAATTATGCTTTTGTTATTAATGTATTTATCAAGAAAAATGTTGTTGTTGATGACGCTGATGAAAATGAATTAGATTTTCAATAATGCATATGATACCATGCAATTTGATGTAGTTGAACTCAGATTCAGGTTGGATTGTGTCTTGATGAGGACTCTGGTCATTCCCTTGCCTAGTCAAACTGTTGACATGGACTTAACACTGCTTTGTTTTTTAATGATGGTCCAGATTTTTGAAAGCTATTTTTGAAAAGGCAGATTTTTGAAAACTATTGGTGTCTGATTTATCTAATCATTTACTAATTCTGGACAATTGAAGGTGTAACTATTATGATCTCTTTTTTATTGTGCCTTTTCATACCTAGAATTTGTCTGATTTTCTTCTTTACCTTTTCAGGTTAGAACTGTCTTAGACATTGGATGTGGTTATGGTAGTTTTGGAGCGCACCTCTTCTCAAAGCAGTTGTTGACCATGTGCATAGCAAATTATGAGATCTCTGGCAGTCAAGTTCAACTAACTCTTGAAAGAGGACTTCCTGCAATGATCGGTTCTTTTACATCAAAACAATTGCCATATCCATCTCTTTCCTTTGATATGTTGCATTGTGCACGATGCGGGGTTGACTGGGAGCAGAAAGGTACTAATTATATGGTTACTTTAGAATTGAGATTTTTGGTTTCTTATTTTTATATTTTATCTTTTGCCTTTACTGTCCTGTATCTGGAGACCTTCACTTTGTCTTATTGAAGTTTGTTGGGTTACTCATCCAACCAGCACACATTTCTGATTGAAATAGGAATGTTTTCCTGATTACTAGCTTGAATCAGAACCAGAGTTTTACTGATGCGATGATAGAATAATAGGTCGATGCGGTCCTCTTTTTTATTGGCAGGTTGATGCCACCTTTTTTACTTTATTAGTAAAACAGAAGTAAAATGCAGCTAATAATCTGAGTTGGCTTTGGACTGTCAGAGCATTGGACATCATTACTTTCACATCGAAAAATCAGATCAAACCCTTGAGTCCTTCTCCCCCCCCCCCCCCAAATATTTGTATGTGCAGGGTTGAATTACATTTTTACTTTGTGTAAAACAAGAACTCATTAACAGTATGCAAGTATGAGAATTAATGTTTGGCAGTGATCCCCCAATCTGGTTAAGGATTCTTTGTGAATGCATTGTATGCATGTCCAGTACTTCATTTTGGTGTACAAGCTGTTTGTGCCTGATTGTACAGTTTCACTAGATTCAAGAGACAAACCAAGGGAAGCATAGTAAAAAAATAGCACACACCACATTTACCACTAATTCAGCAATTGTTTCAGACAGCTGATTTTTGATATTTTTTTGAGAGTCAGCAAACAATTTATTGAAATTTAAAAGGAACAAAACTACAAGAGAGAAAGGGACAATTAAATATCATCTAGCCTGAAAACAAAGCAGAACAAAGAGGGACGGTCCTCTTTCTGGTATTATTCAGCACATCAAAAACAGATGAAGAGAAATATGCGACCATTCCGCTCTTGGATGAATGGTGTTGGTATGTGTGAGTGCTACTTTGTGGATAAGAAGCTCCTGTGCATATTTTCTTTAAAAGATGACATGGATGAGTTGTCCACATGATAGTGGCATGCTCCCACACCTGCAGGGACCTAAAAAAATATTGGGAAATAGCTACATAGATTCTATATCTTGAATATATTCTCAGGCTTTCACTTATCATACAAAGAATTTTTAAATTGAAATAGATATGATACATAAGGCTGAGTCTTACTATCCCAGTACTGTAGCACTGTAAGCAAGATATGAACTATCAAAGAGTGTATCCTCAATTATCTCCGGATGGCTGTGTTTGATTCTGTATTCAGTCAAATTCAAAATCAGTATAGCTGTTTTAGTGCCAATTGGCCAGTCATGGACTGCACAAATGCTTGTCATGTATTTCCTTCCTTCTCTCTCTCTCTCTCTTCCATTGCGCCCTACTTTTGACCAATCCCATCAAATTTTAAGTTTTCTATATGTATGTGTGTGTAGGGAAATGGCACTATAAGGTCGACCTCATGGGAACTTCCCATGGGGTCGAGCTGTGTGGGCCCCACCCTGATGTGTGTCAAACATCAACACCGTGCATTTGATGGGTCTCCTTTAGGTTATGGGATATCCCAAAAATAAGCCATATGCGGTACTCAGGTGGGCCATACCATCTAAAACTATGTGAAGACATTCCTAAAACATATAAAATCACTTGGTGGGGCCCACCTGAGTTTTGGATGCAGCTGAAACTTGGTCTGACCCCATATCCAAGTGGGACACACAATGGATGGGCTGGATTTGTGGGTAACCCCTCTCAACTTTTGTATGTTGTGTGGCCCACACAAGTCCAGTAGGGCCCACAGCTTTTGGACATCATACACAGATCACAGTAGGGCCCACACAACTTGCTAGTGTTGACACATGCAGTTGACTGCATGGTAACTTACCACGTAGTCACAATCAGCAAGACACTCGAACAGTCCAATCAACCTATCTGGATTGTGCATTAGGTCTAGTGTACATTTCATGGTGCACCATGGAACAATCACGTCTATCAGACCATTCCAACCATCCAATCATAGCCTTACAAAATGGATGTGAAGATCATAGAAAAAAAATGTGCAATTATCAATTTGAGCTACATATTTGTTGGGGCTCATCAAGGATATTTATGTTTCTGAAGAATCACTTTGTCTGACAATTGTAACCATTCCATGATTCAATCCATGGCTTGAAAAGTGAGGCTGTAAAAAAGGCCAACTTATGAGTGGATTAGATAATCTGTTTGTGTGATTTTTTAATTGGTAGCCCAAGAAATGCATGGTGGATCTTCTGGTTGATGCAGGCAAGTTACCATGTGTGTCACTATGCACACGTACATGTTCTCTCTCCCTCTCTCTCTCTCTCTGTCACACACACACACACAGGTAGTGTGTCGTGTGTACATGCCATGCGTGCTTGCGTTGCATGTACACATGCTCTCTCTCTCTCTCTCTCTCTCTCTCTCTCTCTCATAGATCCATTTGACTGTTGTAAGATGGTACAGCTCTTAGTGTTTTCCTATCCTCCTTTTCCCAATATTGATGCGATTCAAATATGCAATTTTAACTAGTTTGGGATTCTGTGAACCTGTAATTGCTATGTTATCATCTCTTAATATTATCCTGCCTGCTAATCATCAGTATACAGAATTGAATAGTTGATGCACTTCTAGAAGTGTTTCTTTATGGATATGATGCTATCCGAGATGTATCAGAGTTCCATTGTTTGAATATCCGTGTGGACATGACTTATTATCATATGATATAGTGCCTGTTTCTGTATCTTAGGCTCTTTCATGTGAACAGAAGTTTTGGAAATATGAGTTTGTTGACTTGATTTTATCACATTGAAGCAGATGGTCTCTTCTTGCTTGAAGTTGATAGAGTTCTGAAGCCTGGTGGTTACTTTGTTTGGACTTCACCACTTGCAAACACTCCGAAGTCACTGCGTGATGTGGAAAGTCAGAAGAAATGGGCACTTATTCGAGACTTTGCAGAAAATATCTGCTGGAGTATGCTATCACAACAAGATGAAACTGTTATCTGGAAAAAGACTAGCAAAAGAGACTGCTATGCTTCTCGGTGAGGCAAAGCATGCCGTCATTTAATGTTTGGTGGCCTGATATCCACATCATTTATTAGAAAGTAAAAGCAGTCAAGTTATGTGTATAAATATGTGATGAATATAATTTGTCCTCATTTCTGATAACATCTTTATGCGTTTCCAGGAAGTCTGGAGTGGGTCCTTCTATCTGTAGTAAGGGCCATGATGTTGAAACTCCATATTACCGACCTCTCGAACTTTGCATAGGAGGAACTCAAGGCCGTCGATGGATTCCTATTGAAGGGCGAACGACCTGGCCTTCACGGGCTAAATTGAACTCAAGTGAATTCGATATCTATGGTAATTTATACAGTCCACAAACTAAGATCTCTACTTATGTGTAGGCTCGTGTCATTATGGCCTGTTCTTGTTGGCACTGTCAACACTAGTAGCAAGGATGAAAATATGTATCCATATAACCATCTGTAATATCTACTAACATTTTGTTGCTTCATCAGGTGTACATTCAGATGACTTTGCTGAGGATGCTCTTAAATGGAACTCGGTGATCCGCAATTATTGGTCTCTTCTCTCACCTCTGATATTCTCAGATCACCCAAAGAGACCTGGCGATGAAGATCCTTCCCCACCTTTTAACATGCTCAGAAATGTATTAGACATGAATGCTCGATTTGGTGGTTTAAATGCTGCCTTATTGGATGCTGGAAAAACTGTATGGGTCATGAATGTGGTGCCCACAAATGGTCCTAACTACCTCCCCCTAATCCTCGATAGGGGATTTGTCGGTGTTTTGCACGACTGGTATGTAACACTTCCTTTCTATTTGTTTGTTAGTTGGTGGTTATCTTATATCAGTTTCAAGCAAGGTAAAATATATAGGACAATGCATGAAGAATAGCGTTGACATTCAGTCACATATCTTCGGCTGGATACCTTTGCTGCTTTGACGTTCCTCCTAAAGATGTAGTTATCATCCTTTATTCTACAAACATGTATGTCTAATTGAGCTGTCTCTGCTCACTATTAAAGTTATTTTCTTTTTCAGTTTTTAGAGAAACTAATATGTCTGCTTCTTTTCTTGTGTTCACTTTGTGGAGATTGTTGCAAACTGATATTCATTGGTATGCTTCCTTTGTTCTCACTGGTATTTTAATATTGTTGCTATTCTCTATCCAGGTGTGAAGCCTTTCCAACATATCCTAGAACTTATGATATGGTGCATGCTGAGGGACTGCTATCGCTTGAAACTGGTCAGCAGCGCAGGTGCACCATGTTTGATTTATTCTTGGAGATGGATCGTATCCTTCGGCCAGAGGTATTCTATCTATCATGCCTCTATTTTTTTAAAATTATTTTTTTATTTTTTGTATATTATGCCTTGTTCTCATCCCAATAGGGAAATCTCAATTCATTGGTCCTTTCGATACAATCAAATAGATTGCCACAAGGGTGCCATATTCTAGGAACCCAAACTTGACTTCTTTTTTTTTTCTTTTTTTTTTTTTTTGGTGGGGGGGGGGGGGAGGGATCGCATCTTGATGCTAGTATTTAATAGTAATACTGGATGGAGTAGCTCTGGTTAATATTTCATGTGTTCCAAAGTTGCCGCATAGGAGTAGAACCATAAACTCAAGTGACGTTGGAGCCTATAGCTGCTTCTGAAGATGGAGAAATGCAGGGAACAAATGAGTTCCCAATTATTGTAGGATTGCACTTGGGCTCAGCATTGAGTCCGTACCTTGTTGCATTGGTTATGGACGAGTTAACAAGGCAATTGCAAGAAGAGATCCCATAGTGCAGTTGCTTGTAGATGACATAGTTTTGATTGGAAAGACGAGGAAGGGTGTGAAAACAAAGCTAGATTTATTAATAGGTGCTTTAGTTGGACTAAAAATGAGTATGTGGAGTGCAATTTTAGTAACAATAGTAGTGGGAATGAGGAATTAGTTAAGATTGCTGACCAAGAAGTTTCTCAAAAATGACCACTTTTGGTATCTTGGATCGGTTCTTCATGAAATTGGAGAGATTGAGAAGGATGTTGCCCATAAAATTCAAGTGGGGTAGAAGAAATGAAGATGTGTCTCTAGAGTTTTATTTGTGATATTGCAAAACAATTTTGGAGATTTCTTCTATGATTTCTTGTATGTATTGCATTGCCCGAATAGGTCTTTTTATAAGGATACAACAACATACCCAAGGTAATTAATATCACACACACACACACACATATATTCTATATATGGAAAGAGTTTAACTATTACCAAACATGAAATATTATGGCTGTCTACAACTATCATCCTACCCCCTCGCGAACTGATGTGGAGGGTTAAGCAACAATAGTTTGCAAACAACAAAAGAGTGTCAGGCAGTTGTCATAGTTTTTGTAAGAATATCCACAATTTGATCCTGAGACACCATGTGGGGAAGGGATATAATAATCTTAGATTGAAACTTCTCTCGAATGAAAGACAAGATTAGAAGCAATCTGGATGGTGTTGGTGTTATCTACATGAAGCATAGTCAGGTTAGTAATACGAATCTCGAAATCCAAAAGAAGGCCTCTTAGCCAAATGATCTCGCTGTAGGTAGAAGATATAGCTCGATACTTGGCCTCTGCACTGGTCTTGGAGACTGTTGGCTACTTTTTACACTTTTAAGATACAAGGGAAGTGCCAAGAAACATACAACACCCAATCAACATCAACATAGGCAACAAATGCAATGTAAACTGTAGATGAGAAGAACAATAATCGTGCCTATCAAGTATTGGATAATCCTCAAGACAACAATCAAATGCAAGGTACGTGGGTCGACAACAAACTAACTAACAATATGGACATAGGCGATATCAGGCTTGGTCATCACTAGATAAACATGACTGGCAACTAGGTGACAGAGGGTATGCTCTTCCAAAGGATCACCATTTTGTTTACCATATTGAATATTTAATTTCATCTTAATCTCAATAGCCCTTTGATAGAAAAGGTGGGCAAGATGGATGAGTTCTTGGGTATATTTTCGCTGTCTGATAAGAATACCATGATCGGTTTTAGAAACTTCTAATCCAAGTATGTAAGTTGACCCAAATCCTTCATGTGAAAGGATGATTGAAGAACCTGCAGAAGTTCTGTGATTCTGGTTGTGTCACTGCTAGTTTGGAGCAATTTGTTAACATAAACAAGTAAAACCACAATACCATGAGAGGAAGACTGCGTGAATAATGGAGGATCATGATCACTGTCTGGACCAAGTACCAACTACAACTTAGCAGATCCGTTGAAACCAGGCACAAGGTGCTTGTTTGAGGGAAAAAAAAAAAAGGTGCTTATTTGAGCCCATATAGCGCTTTATGAAGTCGACAAACCAAAATTTTCTTACTAGTGTTGGAACCAGGAGGCTGAGCCATGTACACAGTTTCTTGTAAATCCCCATGAAGAAATGCATAATTTACATTCATTTGTTGAATGGGCCAATCACGATTAGCAGCAATAGTAATAAATGTCTGAACATTTTTCATCTTGGCCACCAGTGCAAATGTTTCTTCATGGTCAATGCCATACTCCTACTTGTAGCCTTAGGCTGCAAGATGAGCCTTCTATTGATCAAGGGATCCGTCTGACTTTATCTTGATAGAATACACCCACTTACTACCAATCATCCGTTAACCATGTGGACGTAGAATAAGGTCCCATGTATGGTTATTTGCTAAAGCTTGCAACTCGTTTGTCATGGCATCCCTCCAACGTTGATATGCAACGGCCTGAGAATAAGAGGTAAGAACAGAGACAAACTCGAGACCAGTAAACATGGAGCAGATGAGACGATTGGGAGGGTTGGGTGTACAAGTAGGTCGACATACCTCTTGAATGGATGGATCAACGACAGGTTGAGTAGCATGACTAGGGGTTGGAACTTCTCTCTCTTGATGTTGATGTACCTGCAAAGAAGCAGGAGGCAAACTGACAAAGGGTGGAAATCAGGAAACGAGGTTAAATCTCTATAGACATTAGGAGCAACAGTCAGAGTGGGGGAGAGAGTGGAGCATGAAATAGAACATTTTCTAAGAAGACAACATTCCTTGGCACACAAACTCAACGAGCATGTGGGTCATGGCAACGATATCCCTTTTGAGTGTCTCCAAATCCAAGATACATGTAGTGAATGGACTTTGGAGATAGCTTATTACGTTCATGTGGGGGAAGATTAGCATAACAAACACAACCAATGATACAAAACAATGAATAAGTAGCGAGTAAGCCAAAGAGAACAAAGTACATACAACTGTTGGCAAGAAGTTTTGTCAGCATGCCGTTTGTGAGATAAACTGAATGAAGCATTGCCTCAGCCCAAAATGTACACGATACAAAGGTGTCTACCATCAAAGTGTTGGTGGTTTTGACAATGTGTCAATTCTTCCGTTCAGCAACACCATTCTGCTGAGGAGTGTCTGGGCAAGTCTTTTGATGAATAATCTCATGATCACATAAATATGCCTCTGAGTCTAAAGATATGTACTCCTCCCTTGAATCTGAGTGAAGAACCTTAATCTTTTCCTCAAATTGTGTGACCAACATAGTGTAAGAACTGTTGGATTTATTATTATTATTATTATTATTTTGAATACCTGTGATTTGGAGCGCGAGAAATATGTCCATGTATATCTTGATCGTCATATACCGCTCAAATTGAAGAGGAAATTTTATAGGATGGCTATAAGACCAGCCATGCTTTATGGGACAAAATGTTGGGTAATTAAGGAACAACATGTTCATAGGATGTGTAGCTGAAATGAGGATGTTGAGATGGATGAGTGGTAAGACAAGGATAGAATTAGAAATGAATGCATTCCTAAAATAAGGATGTTGGGATGGATGAGTGGCAAGACAAGGGATGATAGAATTAGAAATGAACTCATTCATGGGAATTTAGGAGTAGCAACAACAGTTAATAGAACGAGGGAAAAGTAGACTTTGTTCATGTGCAAAGGAGACCAAAAACTGCACCGGTTAGGAGTAAGTTGGTACAAGTGGAAAGCTCTAAAAGGGCAAGGGGAAGGCCCGAAAGGATGTGAGTGGAGGTAGTAAGAAAGACTTGATGACCTATGGTCTAACTGAATTTATGGCCTTTGATAGAGTAGAATGGCAGAAAAGGATTCATTTAGGCAACCCCAATTAGTTGGGATAAGGCTTAGATGATGGTGATGATCTGTAATTGCTGCATACCTTCAATAGAGGTTTTCAATCCATCGACACACCTCTACATAGCCGCATTGTGTAGGAAATCTGAGCTGTGTGCCAGGTGGGACCCATCATATAGATAATTTAGCCAAAAATTCTGTCTACTTAAATATCTCTTGGGACTATTATGCATGACGGCAGTTGACAGTGTAATAACCATGCTAGTCTTTTTAGGTGGTCCTTTGTTTCCATGCATGTGCTACTATCAGTCAAATCTCATCTATCTAGTGGTGTCCAGCTCATCTTAGTGTGAGCACTAAATAATGGGATCACAGCTTGAAGGGCCTGCCTGACCATCTCTTCGAAGAAACAAGAGTCCTAAAAAGCATGCAGGTTAAGTTCCACGATGGCAGTTCACTCAACAATTGGCCAATGATTACGTAGGTCCATTAAAGGACTGCTCTGGTGACAATATACATTTTTATTAGTAATTTTAGCTGCCCTTTGATCTTATTCTATCGAATTGATGCTTGGGTTTCTGTGGCATGTAATGTAAGCTTGTCAAAAAAAAAAAAAAAAAAAAAACCTGAGCAAATGCATTTAAACATAGTTTCTGCAATTATAAGTATCTATAAATTTCAAGTGGTCCACGGACTCCGCATGTGCCAAAAGATGCTTCTACTAATCTTCCACTTCTTCATTTCCAATGTTGAGAGTAAAATCAAACTTGCCATTTGGATCTGAGCATTGCTTTGCTCACTTTGTTTCAACATTCAAAGACTAAATAACACAGTGCACATGCAGGGTTGGATAATACTTCGCGACACAGCTCCACTCATTGAAGCAGCAAGAGCTCTTGCGACACAGCTGAAATGGGATGCACGCATGGTGCAGATTGAGAGCAACAGCGATGAGAGACTCCTAATCTGCCAGAAGCCCTTCATCAAGAAACAACAGAAATAAATACCATTTACTGAATCCTGAGAAAAAAATATATGTAGTATTCACTATTCATTGAAATTTCCTTATTTTAGTTCGTTGTCATAAAGTTCCACCTAGAAATATTCGAGAAGTTTTGAACAGAGTAGCAGAGAGAGAGAGAGAAGAGTGTGATGGGCACAACTACAAAAACTCCTACAGAGCCGCAAGGTGTCAGTAGGGCCATGTAATTACTTCAAATTCAAGAAGTTGAGAGTACAGGGGTAGGTTTATTTTTTCCACACCATGTCATTGTAAGAATACAGCCCATAGAGGTGGTGATGATTGTTCGATTTTGTTAAGAAGGTTGTGGAATAAATGAATGATGCTGTATTATATCGAATGTTGGATAACGCATTATTGGAGGAATTCTTTTGTTCATCAGTGTCTACTTCTCTATTATTTTTGCGTGCTGCTTATGTATTTATGCATTTTTATCGTCTTCCATATCCAGAATCTAGGAAGCTGCAACCTCATATTTCAATTATAATTTGGGATATTTGATTAGAAGCAAAAACTAACATCCGAACCTTGTTCGTAATTTCTACTTTTTGGGCTCAGGCTGTGTTTGGATGCACCAGTCAATTGAATTTTGTATTTTCAGTTCAAATAACAGAGAAAGAAACAGATGTACTGCACTATCACTAGTTAGTATTCTCCATCTTGTTAGGGGGGCCACAGGTCGACATCTCTCACCTGTGCAGGTATTTCCAGTGTAATTCTGCATGAGAGATTGAAGAGGGGACTTGCATCACGTGTTCCAACGTGGCATATGTTGTATGGGATCTGACCCATTTTGGATGTGCTGCGGCCTGACAATCAGGCTGGCACATTAACCCGTCGGTTACGCGAATTTTTAACAATCCATTTTTCTCGTATACTTGTGGCTCGGATTAGTGGATTGATCTGATTTTATGGGCCATGGTTACTGACCCAGTCCTTGATCTAAGGGTCCAACCATGGGTGTACCATGATGCTATGAAAACCCACCAACTTGGCGAGTTTCGACCATCCAGTTTTTGGCCATCTTTTCTATTGAACCTCACTTTTATTTTTTAGCTATCCATTTGAGGGCCACCATGGAAGAGTCAGTTTTGTCCACTTGAGATATCGGTGAAATGTTCCATCGACTGTAGACTGATGGACCAGATGCATGAACTTGACTTGCGTGATCCGGAGGATTGTACTAGTGGGGCACGTATTTTTATTATCTAGAGTAACGGCAACTGGGATCTTTCAATGTGGGAGATTTTAGTGCATGCACCATTAATATTGTGGCCCGACGAACTAATGGTCTGGATTACTTTCCTGTCGGCTCCACCTGTACAAACTGAAAATTCCTGAGTTTGGATGAGTGGTGGGGTTCCACCGACCACGCACACGCATGATGAGAGAAGCATGGAATGCGTTGGTTAGATGGGACTGATGAACGGTAAAAATGAACTTTTCCTATATTTTCATGACTCTTCCGCAGCGGTCCTCCAGTAGAATGCTTATGATTATCAGATGGTTGTGATTTTTGGGGCATGGCCCATCTAAGGTATACCCGGCTGATGAGTGGTTCACAGAGCTTTGCTAAGCTCAGACCCGTGTACAAGTCAGCTAATGCATCATCACCCCATATGCCAGACCCGTGTACAAGCCATCCATCATGTGGACCTTCCCGTTTAGATGCAACTGCCCAAAGATAAAGGTGGTCCACTTAGTATGTGTACCATGACAATGAAACAAGTGGACGGGTTATAAGCCTTCAACTAATTTTTTGCACCGCCGTACAATTTTTCAGTAAATTGTGGCCCACCGGACTAATGGACAGATCTGATTCTTGGTATGGGAATGAATCTACATAACGGTACCGTTTGATGGATGGCTTGGATACTGCACCTGTCTGCCACCTTCACATGCATGGTGTCACGTTCATTATTTGACTTGCAAGCATGTGGGCCTAGCAAATGTGCCTATTTATTTCATGCTTTATTTTTATTTTTGTCATTTTCAGGGGTGGGGCACACTGGGCTGGGCCCTACAGTGCACTGACTATATAAACCGTTGATCTTGGTGGTCCATCCCGAACCAAGGAGACAACCACCGGGTCCACTTCGGCAACTCTTTTAAGTCCCAGTTCCATAGCCTCGGTGCCTATAGAGTTGCAACTTGGGTTGAGCCTCATCTGACGCGACCCGCTGGACTAACCTGATATTAAGTTATTAACCCCGGTTGTGTTAGGTGTCGGTTGGATATTTGTGACTTTGTAAAAAAACTCGAGTCCAGTTTAGAAGAATTTCGGGTCATCTACAGCGCCGATGGGGCAGATCAACTGAATTTTAGAATTGAATATATTTCTTTTATTTAACATCTTAGCAACAGCCCGACCTTAGCTCAGTTGGTAGAGCGGAGGACTGTAGTGGGCACAGCCTTGTCAGATTATCCTTAGGTCGCTGGTTCGAATCCGGCAGGTCGGAAAATCTTTTTTTCTTTCTTATTTCATTGATTGAACTTGAACCAGTAATGGAACTGGTGGGGTCCATCTCTAGATTATTTTTTATTTTTTATTTTTTATTTTCACTTGTGTGAAATTAGACCACTAGTTGAACATGTGGGGCCCATCTCAAGTTATCTAAAATGCTAATTTTCCCCGACTTGTGTGAATTTAGATTACTAATGGAAAGGATGGCGGCCATCTCTGCTTGTCTAACATGTTCAGCTACCGGTCATTGTGTTGGACAGTTCATGTCCCCGACTATGGTGGAATGGACAATTAAAACCATCCCCCACTTGCATATCTTGTTGGGGAAAGAGACAAGCCATCCCAATGTACGAATGGTCTGGATCACCGAAACGTTGGTCTGACTTGTACGTTTTGCTGGATGGTTTATATGTGGGACCTCCTAAAATGGGCGCGATAGTTAATTACAGCTCTGAAATGTGGAAATTGAAATTTTATAATAAGTTAATTAGTGGATGGATGCCATAAAAAGGGAAAGAAATCGATCGGATGTGAAACTTCATAAACAACCATTGTCATCATTTTCATCCATCTATATAATGGTACATGTCTGCACGAGATCTAGACTGTCGATTAAGTAGAGATCCTTGTGAAAATGTCTTTGCTTGACTTACACCCCAGCCTATGTATCTCACCCATGGAATTCATGGGTGAGGTATAGATCCTCCTATTCTAGACCCGACCCATTAAATAAATAGTTGGCTCATTTTGAGCTGTACCCACCCTAGATTCAACCCAACCGTAATCTTAACAGGTGGGTCTAGGGTGAGAACAAATACCCCAATTGTTAAATGCAGAGTGTCTAGGAATCGCCTTTATCCTACGTGACTTAGACATTTACATCCCTAATTTTGACCGTCTAGATCATAGGCCTCATTCCGTACGTAGAACATAATGCCCAACTGGGTCCACTTTTCGTTGGGTTTGAAAACTGGAAGACTAGGCCCCAAAGTATCAGAACCATTAAAGTAGTATCATACACCCACATGTAACCCATTATATATATTGTTATGGGTAAAAATAGACTGGCCGGTAAGACGAGGTCAGGTTGGACATTCATGCATATCATGAGCTTGCCGTCAGAAGATGAAGTACCTACTTCCGTCAAACATTGAGCTTTTTCATGGTCCCATACATTTTCAAGTTGCCGCTCAAGTCATTTCTTGATTAGCTCCTGCTTGTGTGATAAGATGAAGAGAATAGTTACCCCCAATTCCGTCCACATTATGCTAAGGAAAGGACCCCAACCTCTATGCTTGAACAAAGGCAGATTGGTATGTCAACCATTCGCTTGATACCGAGGAAAAATCGAACCACATTTCAATTCGCTAGAGAATTTAGGTCAGCAAACCACTCTCAAAAGCAACCGTATAAGTCACCTTAGACTCTCCACCTTGGCCTCTTATTGTGCGCTTCTAACAGTTCTAACCTCGTATCGATTGTCCAAATATTACCAAAATTATTCATCCGAGATCTTAGCTAAGGATCTTGAGAAATAACTACAACATGGGGTTGTCCAAGATCTTCACCAAAGATCTTGGAAGATCATTACGATGCACTTATAATCCAAATCCCTCTATAATATGCTCCTGCTAAATAGGGATATCATCTCCTATGCCACCAACATCTCTCACTATAAATAGGAGCATCCCTATGGCGAAAGGTATGCACAATTCAACTTAGAAAATACTTCCAAAAACCTTACATTTTACTATACCTAGCTTGTCTGTTCGCCTTTGGCATCGAAGGGTTCCTTACTGCAGCCAGAGTCTCCATTTTTCTCTTCTCTCACAGGCACCAAGTGGTCTAAGGAGGACATCTAGATTTCTACATCAATATATATATATATATATATATATATATATATATATATATATATATATATATATATATATATATATATATATATATATATATATGGCTCTTTAATGACCCTGCAGCCTACAAATTAGGGACTTTGGTTTTTTGCTAAGGGCTCCTTTGGCATCTTTACTCTAATTTAATAAGAGCTATTTTAATAAGCTCCTTTTGTTTTAACTCTCGTTTTACATAAGCTTATTTGGTAAAATTATTTTTTCAAAAAAAAAAGCTCTCATTTAAAATAAGTGTGCTTGGTTAAACTTTGAAATAAAATTTTTTTAAAGATAGTTGACATCATTTTTTAAGATTACAATAACTTTGTTATAAGAGTAATCCATATGGTTGTTTTTGTAGGTCTCACCATAGATGAACTATGTCCCAAATTATAAGAGAATAGATGACTATAATTTTCATATTTTAAGACATTTTGGCCACTCATTATTTCGTACTTTAGATGTGGATCAACCATCATATGGAGCCCACCTTTGCTGTGGACCATCCATATATGACGTAAACCTTCAAAGTTGGTCGTCCATCGTACAAGGCCCATCTTGGATATGGACCATTCTTAATTAGGGTACCACCGTGAGGTAGGCCATCCATCATGTGGGGCCACCATCAATGCTTATTGTTCTTTATGTGGTCTACTACCCATCACCCATCATGTGGAGTCCACATTTGATGTGTCCATAGTGTGGGCGCTACCTTCGAAGTAGATTGTCCATCATGTGGGGCTCACTTTTGATATCCACCATTTATAGTGTGGAGTGCACCTTCTATGTGTATCATTCATCATGTGGCCCACTTTTGATGTGTCATCCATCATGTGAGACCTTGGATGTGGACTATCCAATATCACTTTGACATGGGTCATCCATCATGTGAAGCCCACTTTGTCCATTATATGGGTCCACCTTGATGTGGACCATTCATTGTATGGGGCCCCATCTTTAATATGGGTCATTCATCACGTGGGCCCACCTTTGATGTCAAGCGACCATCATGTGGGTCTCACCTTTGATGTGGATTGATCATCAAATGGGAACCACGTAGATGTGCTTGTTTTCGCCATGTTGGGCCACACTTTGATGTGGGCCACCTTTAATGTGAATTATTCATTAGGTGAGCTCCATGTTCAATATGAGTTGTTCATCATGAGAGGGCCACCTTTGATGTCCACCATCCATCATGTATGTCCCACCTTTGTTGTGGACCGTTCATCATGTGGGGCCCAACCTTCAATATGGGTCATTCATCATGTGGACCTAACTTTAATGTCAAACTTCCATCATGTGGTCCCACATTCAATGTCCACCATGATGAGTCTCACCTTTAATGTTCACCTTCTATCATGTCCCACATTCAATGTCCACCATGATGAGTCCCACCTTTAATGTCAACCTTCCATCATGTGGTCCCACATTCAATGTCCACCATGATGAGTCCCACCTTTGATGTGGACCATTCATCATGTAGGGTGTGCTTAATGTAAATCGTCCATCATGTGGGATCACACTTTGATGCAAGCCATCCATCATGTGAGGCTCACCTTTGATGTGAACATGCATTATGTGGGCCCACCTTTGATGTGGACCATTCATCATGTGAGGCTCACGTTTGATGTGAACATACATTATCTGGGCCCACCATTGATGTAGACCATTCATCATGTGGGGCCCACCTTCAATATAAGTTATTCATCATGTTGGCCTACCTTAAAGAAATTGTAAAGAGATGAGAATAGGGTAAGATGGATATTACTTAAAAAGTTTAAGGACAAACTTGTTCAAAAATTAGTCTAAAATGTTTGCCCACTTAACTAAATAAGCTTCGCCTCAAAAAGTAATATTTTTTCCAACTAATGAAATCAGAATTTATTTACTATATTTTAAACAATTAAGCACTCTAATTAAATTTTTACGAAACGGTATGAAAGCTTCTTTTTTTATAGAAATAAGCTAATAAGTTCTTATTCATAGAGACACCAAAGGCCCCTGTGAAAATCTTCAAGTAGGCATAATTTTTGGGAAAATTTTTATTTTTATTTTAAACATGGAATTATACCTTTTATTGAAAGAATCATACATCGGTGTTTGAGGGATCTCTTGATCCCTATTGTTGATGGGCCATTTTTCAAAAAGATATCAAGACAGTTGTAGTCTTTCAATTTATAGCTTTCAGGTAAGTACAATTTCTAGAAACAAAAAATTATTTTTATTTTAAACATGGAATTATATCTTTTATTGAAAGAACCATACATTGTTGTCAGGCTCAAAAGGATCTCTTGATCTCTATCGTTGATTGGCCATTTCTCAAAAAGATCTCAAGACTATCTTAACTTTTCAATTTATAGCCTTCAAGTAGGTACAAATTTTGGAAAAAAAAAATTTATTTTTATTTTAACCATGGAATTTTAGCTTTTATTGAAAGAACCATACATCGCCTTAAGGCTCAAAAGGAATTTTTGATCCTTATTGTTGATGGGCCATTTTTTAAAAAGATCTCAAGACAGTCGTAACCTCTCAATTTGTGGCCGTCAAGTAGGTACAATTTATGGAAAAAAATTTTATTTCTATTTTAAACATGGAATTTTAGTTTTTATTGAAAGAACCATACATTGTTGTCAGGTTCACCAGGATCTCTTGATCCCTATTGTTGATGGGCCATTTCTCAAAAAGATCTCAAGACTGCCCTAACCTTCCAATTTGTGGCCTTCGAGTAGGTACAATTTTTGAAATTTTTTTTAATTTTAATCATAAAATTGTAGTTTTTATTGAAAGAACCATACATAGCTGTCAGGCTCAAAAGGATCTCTTGATCCCTACCATTAATGGGCCATTTCTCAAAAAGATCTCAAGACAGTTGTAGCGTTTCAATTTGTGGCCTTCAAGTAGGTACAATTTTTGGATTAAAAAAAAATATTTTTATTTTAAACATGGAATTATAACTTTTATTAAAAGAACCATACATCGCTGTTAGGTTCAAAAGGATCTCTTGATCCCTATTCTTGATGGGCCATTGCTCAAAAGATCTAAAGAGAGTAGTAGCCTTCGAATTTGTGACCTTCAAGTAGGTACAATTTTACAAAAATTTTTAATTTTATTTTAAACATGGAATTATAACTTTTATTGAAAGAACCATACATCGCTGTTATGCTCAAAAGGATCCCTTGATATCTACTGTTGATGGGTCATTTGTCAAAAAGATCTCAAGACAGTCGTAACCTTTCAATTTGTGGCTTTTGGAAAATTTATATTTTTATTTTAAACATGGAATCATAACTTTTATTGAAAGAAGAATACATCGTTGTCAGGCTCAAAAGGATCTGTTGATCCCTGTCGTTGATGGGTCATTTCTCAAAAAGATCTCAAGATAGTCATAACCTTTCAATTTCTTGTCTAGAAGTAGGTTGTGGTCCCAATTGAATTGAAATAAGTTTTAAGATTGGATGTTCGGATCCTCCGATCTGTATTTTTTAAAAAAAAAAAGAAAAAAACAAAAAATTATTTTAATTTTCAATTTTTTTTTTCTTTTTTTGTGACATCCAACTCAACTGTTTCAAGCAAAGGTTCACATGAAAGGTTGATGGTGCAATTCCATCCACACGATCTTTTGGATGCAGTCCATCAATAATGGGGCCTGCTTAAAACAAAAGTTAATTACCAAGTATGAGAAAAGTGGTAATTAAGGAATTGTCTATGATTACTAAGTTTAATTAAAGTGAAAAATGAGAAATTATAATTAGTTAATTAGTGAGTGCATGAAAAGGTTAGCATAATGAATGACCTCACATGCAAAATTGTCAAGAGAGACAATGTATGTTAAAGTTCACATGGAACATGTAAGGTGGAGTTTTTCTCCAAAAAACTAAGGTATGTTTGAATTAATTGGCTTTATGGCTATTATAGGGTCAAACTCAATTGTTGATTTTAATAATGATGATTTTTTGAGGACAACAAGAGATACCTTAGTTAATATCTATTGTTATATTAAATTTATTAAATTAACATAGGTAACATGAGGAGTGATTTCTCTATAACTCTGGGAACTTGAGATTGAACACAAAGGTTATTGGTGGGGAAGAGTTGTGACCCATGACTGTTAGTATCCTCATGTGTCACGACTATCATACATACTTCTTATAATACAAACATATATATCAATTTATAAGATGTATGATCATCCTATGTAAAGGAATTGTCTTAAGTTAAGACGGACGATCTTCATTAGAAGGTAACTCAGTATTGGTTATGCCTTTATCCTTATCTTATATGGGAGTATAAGTGTATCATGTATATAAAATACTAATATTAAACTCTTGGACAATTATATTAGATGGTCGTGTTCAAATCAATATCTAAAGCTCATTTATCTATATTATGATTTATGTAATTAAGAATTTAATATTGCACGAAAGATAATTAATCCTTAGATGTGAGGATATGTAAGCGTCAGGATTCTTTGATTCTTGCTCAGGTCAATATGTGATCCACTAAGTTTATATAGAGACTTATTTAGGACTAAATCTAATTAAATGATGAGCTTATCAAATGACTTTCAATTGGATCCAATATTTGTCATTGACCCTAGTTTAATCTCTCCACCAAAGACCCAATCCATGGCCGAACACATCACATACCCATGACTACTATTTGCCACATGGGGTTGACGAATCATGTAACAGGCTACAATTGTTTTGACAGCTTGCGGTAACACGACTATGCCGAAATCCATCAAACCCCTAGTTGTTCAGGAGGACAGGGACTTCAAAAAACAGTGCCATTAATGTACACTTGTGCGAGGTCCAGACCATCCATCACATAGGGATCACTGTCAGAATACCTTGACCGAATTCTAACCATTAGTTCATGTTGGTGCCTGTTTGGGAGCATGGATTTGAAACTCCCCTAGAAGAGGTTAGGAACCCCTGGATTTGAAACACCTTGGATTTGAAATCTTCCTATTATATTTGGCACCTTAGATGGGAATCAACTTTAATCCAAAAATAAGTAGGCATGGTATATTTACTGGAGTTTGAATTTAATTACTAAATTAATTTTAATATATTTAATTAGTGAACATTTTAAATGGTTGTAATAAGCCCATTGAAATATATACTTCGCTCAAAAATGATGAAGTTCTAAGTCTTAGAGGGCCACAAGCACAAGATCATGTCTGAGTGACTAACCAATGATTTTTAACTATTGATTTACATGGACAATGTTTAGATGACACTTCTTATCTTATTAAAATAATTATAGTAATGCAATTGATAATTTAATTATTTTGGGATATCATTAGTGGGCTATGTGCCCAATAGATTAATAGTCTAGTGACATACATGTTACACATGCAACTCTTGAAAGGATTTTAGATGTAATCCAAGATTTCACCGTTAGAGTTGTATATGAACCGAGTTAGCCCGGTTAACTCACTCTCGCTCAACTTTACTCAAAAAAGTTCAATTCGATTCAATTTGAAACTAAGTTCAAGCTAAGTCGAGTTGATTTTTTGAGCCTGGAAAAATTTCGAGCCGAGTTCAAGTTTGCCCGAGCTTGACTCGACTTGGATTTAACCTCAACTCGAATCGACTTAGATCGAATTAGCCCGGTGACTCGGTTATTTTGATATTGATGCTACTCGCGAAGTGTTTGATAAAAATGATTCAATGAAATATTGTTTTAGGTGCATACATTCTCTGCAGGATCGGCTAGTGGTAAGGAAGGAATGGATGTGAAACAGATCACTAAAAAAAAAACACTTCACATTATAAAACTGCCCTCAAATCATGATTTTGATGTTGTTCATAGAGTATTTGATGAAATACCTTTGTACTAATTACTGTTTTGCATTATGTGAAAACTTGAAAATGTGCTGTGTTTGATAAAATATTGCACAGGCTTGAATTGGCCTCATCAGTATCTACATGTTTGAGAAACTCGGCTCAAACTAGCCCAAGCTGCTGACCGAACCGAGCCGAGCCAAGTTCAAGCTGGGGTTGGCTACTGGCCGAGCCAAGCCAAGCTCGACCCGGTTCAACTCGTGTACAACTCTATTCACCGTGGATTTGAAACCCCCTCTTTGAGGAGATTTGAAACCCACATTTGCACCCCAATCTTAGACCAATGGATAGCAGAACCAGGAAGCGATAGCCACTGAAGCATCACAAAGAACCAAAAACCATAAGAATAAGTGCATGTGCAAGAAGGCCCGCCTCTCTCTGTCCTCTTCCTCATATACAGCAACACTGATAAGAAAAGGCTGCACGTGAACCCACATCGAACGCCCTGTACTTACTGGGCTTTTTCCATACTCCAAAGACCCACAATGAATTATTTATTGGGGCCAACTCATAAGGACCGTCCACTTGGGGCCCACTTAACAACTCATAACGTCAGTCCAATCAGGCATTCCTGTTGCATTGCATTCATGTATTTTGTTTCATACACACCTGTTAAATGTACCATACACCAGGTTGCATTCGTATTTCCTGAACAGTATGTACGTGCCATCAATGGAATGCTTTAGATGCTTGTTTGGATCTTTTCGATGACTGTACCATACAACTGAGTGAAATATATTTTTCATGACCAAAAAGATCAGCACCATTCATCAGAGGGGCCCACTGTGAAGGTGCCCTGGCCCAAAATTCAGGTGCATCTTTTCTACCCTTCTCTGAAGCTGTTCTTCTCCAAACATGGAAATATATCCATCCAAATCATAAACAAAAACTTGCCTTCCACATTGCCTCTCCTGCAAACAGATCTCTATATGTGTCATGATTTCCAAACACTCACATTTCCTACTAATCAAGAACTATCCATCTGCCCAATTAAATTACTATGTTGATAATCTCCTAGTAATTGGAGACCGTTGATGGTTGATTGTCTTCGATCGGTGTCGTCCTCTACGGCCCCCTCCTTCGTTCCCCCTCCCCTTTGTCAAAGGGGAACCTTGGCCCACCCGTCTTGTCAACTTCCTACGAGAATTCCACCCGCCATTCCCAAGTGCAGCTTTTGCTACGCTGTCCATCGCCACCTCTCGGGCCCGCTGCGGCTTAATTGGCTGCTTGTTAAGATAAGCCAGATGAGGGAGGAGGCTAGAAGCTGCTTTCCGGAGCTGATCGTCACCAATGTTGGTCTGGATCGGATTGCCCAACAGATTCAGAGCCAGCAGAGAGTTGTAGTTGGCCGCAAGCTGGCCGAGTGCCTTGGCTGTTGTTATCTTGTTGAAGCTCAGGTCTATGACTGTTAGCTTTAGATGCCTGTGCAGGCCTTCGACGTCACTGATCTTGTTGCCGGCAAGATATAGTTCTTTGATGAGTGTGCAGTTTGATAACCCTGAATGGAAATTATAAGAAGTGTCATGTGGCAGAGCGGCATGATTGTTGTTACATACATGCAATTTCTTCCAACTGTTTGTCATGGGTAGAGATGAAAACGGAGATTTTTTAAACACAGCCCAAATAAGATGTAGCTGTTCTTAAGCTTGAGCTAATGCTTGTTCTAGTCTCTGAAAACTGCTATGCAGAGACAGCGAATTAATAGAAAAGGAACGATAAGTCGAGTTGGGCAACTAGGAAAACTGCTACTAGTCATGGGATGATTGGCCAGTTACCCAATCCGGCCCATTCAGTAGGTACTTCTTCAATCATCAAAGCACCAGGCAATGAGGGTCTCCAGGTTGCATGACTTGTGTTAGCATTCCTCATTCGAAAAGGAATGATAAGCCGAGTCAGACAACTGGGAAAAACTCACCTAGTCATGGGATGATTGGAAATTGCCTCATCTGAGGCCCATTCCCAACCTCACCGGGCTGGGGCTGGGTGATGATTTCTGAGTTGCGTGACTCAATCTTAGCATTCCTCATTCTATGAAGAGGAGTTGTAAGCTGAGTTGGGCAACTAGGAAAACTCACCTAGTCATGGGATGATTGGTAATTACCAAATCGAGGGCCCATATCCAACCCCACTCGTGGGTGCTTCTCCAATCGTTGAGTGACTAGGCGATAATTTTCGAGTTGTATGACTCATCTTAGCATTCCTCATTCAACAAAGCTTTCTAGACATGGTAAGAAAAGTACCATAGAAGAATTGTTGAATCTAAATTGAGTAACTGTGTTGGCGCTCCTATGTAAGAAAGAACATGGAAGTGGAAAGGATTTGGAAGGCTTACCACGGCCTATTCGGGAAATTCGGTTGTAGCTAAGATCGAGTACTCGCAACCGTGTCAGTTCTCTGAGGCCATCGATTGCAGTGATCTTGTTTCTCGACAAATTGAGAGTTTGAAGGCTCTTGGGCAGTGATCCTGGAGTGATATGTACTGCAAGCAAATGCCACAATACAAAAGAAAACAAAAGACTGGTTATTACATGTATGGACTGAAAAGATGGAAGTTTTCAATGAAGATCGTTCACTACCTATGAAATTGCCTGATAAATTGACGGATCGAAGACTGGTGAAGGGTGAAATGTTGGGAACAACTTTCAAGCCGATGCCGGCTAGGTGAGCTACAGTCGAGAAAGAGTTCATAGACTGAATGACATTGTTTGCCTGTAAAACCTCATCCACAAGCTTGTCAGTCGAGTGCCTGGTCGTGACAGGGGCTTTCTCAGGAGAAAGCGGATAATCTATGCTCTTTCTTGTTTCTCCCTCACTGCCCTCATCATGATCTTCAAGCGGAAGAACAGAGTGGGCATCGAGGTTGTTTACCCATTCATCAACTCTTGATAAATGAGATGATGATTCGATAGGGAATGCGACCCACTGACTTCGGGCCCATAAACCACCACCACCACTACCATTGCCACCTCTGTGGTTCTTTTTGGATTCACCATAGAGTGATCTTGACAAATCCAACTTGCCCATCTCAGCCCAGTTGTTTTTTGCAGCTAGTGCATGGCTCAATTCCAGAGTGTCTGACCAATAGCCATCCTTCTGGTTTGAAGCATCTGCAATGGCGATCGGCATTGGTTTTGTGGGCCCTGGCTTGTGTAGGTTTCTGTGACTCCAAAGAAAGAGCTTCCACCAGAGTCTCCTACTCCTAGAAGGAAGCAATTGCCTTGAAGATCGCCTTTTCAACATAACCTTGTCAGCACTGCGAGAAGTCATGACAGATAATGGACTGGATTGAGTCCATCGAATGATTTCATCTCTCCCACTCTCCGTTGAGTTCTGCAAATCTCCGAATGACTGAGATTTTGAAGGAGCCAATTGATCTGTGAACTTCTTGAGCAAGTCCCGGGTTCCTAGATGAGAGCACGAACGCTTCAGCTTTGGCGAGCCCCAGAAATCTGTCTTTCCAATGCCAGGATCACTAATGTGCCCGCTTTGGGCCACCTCGACACCCTCCTCATCTCTTTCCGATCCACCATTCATTTCAGTATCGACCAAGTCATATGAACCACTGGTTTTGTTGATAGATGGCTCAGTCTCGTCCCCCTTGTTTACGTCATGGCCTGGGAGGTCAAAATCGGAGAGATCCTTTCTAATTGGAGAATTCTCATTGTTCTCATTGCTGCCTTCATAAGCTGCCTCTGCTGATTCAAGTCCAATCGAATTTGTATTCTCTTCCCTCACTACTTTCACCTTGCAAGTAGAGCTTCCCTGAATTCCAAAAGGTACTGAAACATTGAAAGAGGAGGCATTCGATCCGTTTTCTTTTGGAGAACTCACCAGCTGTTCCAGCTTCACTTGGAGGGTTCCATGCCCCATCTTTCCGTCATCCCAATTTGGAATTTCTGGAATTTCTTTCTACGAGAAAAGAAAAAACATAAGGCGTAACTCTCCATCAGAAATTCAGAGAAGAAAAAGGAGTAAAACATCATAATCCAATAAAAAAGTTCAAACCCAAATGCTTTTCTCACCTTGGAATTCTTCTTCTTCTTCCCAAAGAATGCCATGAAGCAGTTGAATTTCACCATTTTGGATATCAAATACAGCTACAAAACCCAGTAGAGATCTGCTTTTTCCCCCCTCCTTTCCAATGCTATTCCTGAATTTCCACTCTCTCCTACCAATCCTTACATTTCTAATATCCAAAAACAGATTTCTAGAAACTAGAAGATATGGCTACAGAGCTAAAAGGCATGCGGTAAATATGATTTAAAGGTTAGCCATTGTCGATTGGAGAGCCTTTAACCATGCAACAGAGGTGCCAAACTAGACAATGGATCGAATTCAAAACTGAAGATAGATAAGAAAACCTGTGGTTCTGAGCCCACACCTTCGTCAAGGTGCGAGAAAATACCGCTATAAGGTAGGCCAGAGTGAAATACACAACCCCTTGTCAACAAAAGCAGTTGAGAATCCGTTCTCGCTTCCAAACCTACACAAGCAATTCAATCCACATACATCAAACATCCACGAATCTACTACAAAAATCTTCAAAACCCAAAAGAGAAACTCTAGAACGAAAAAGGTTATAGAAAGAATTCAAGCTATACATCAAGAACTGATTCTCGAATCCATGTATTCTCCAACAATCTTCGAAAACAGTAGCAGAAAGTAAGATCTAAAAAACACCCATTAAGGAAGTTCAAACTTTTATCCTAACATTCATGTCATCACACAGATCTGGGTTTTCTATCATGGCCCACCTTGCATGTATGAACATGAAAAGAGAAACCCATGAAGGGAAGGCTTCCATGAAACCAGACGCAGTTTTATGAGATTTTCTAACATGAAATCCAAGGATAATGCAAGTTGAAGATGAAATTTGAGAATCCGTTCTCGAATCCAAACCTACGCAAGCAATTTAATCCCTATACATTAAACATCCATGTATCTACTTCAAAAAATCTAGAAAACACCCATTATAGAAAGAATTCAAGCTATACATTGAGAACTGATTCTCAAATCCATGAATTCTCCAGCAATCTTCGGAATCGGTAACAGAAAACAAAATATAAAAAAACACCCATTAAAGAAATTCAAACTTTTCTCCTGAAATCCATGCCATTACATAGATCTGGACCTCTAACAAGGCCCACCTTGGATGAACGAACATGCAAAGAGAAACCCATGAGCGGACGCATTGTTATGATATTTTCCAACATAAAATAGATGAGATGGAATACAAGTTGAAGTTTTTCAGAGAAAGGAAGAGAATCCAATTGCAGAAAGGATTCAAAGAGCATGAGGCCTTGTTGTTTTTCGTTACCTCTCAAACCATTGAGAGACGCATGCGTGCCAGATTGAAAGGAAGGTGGGTTGGAGAAATTAAAAGGCTCAGATTGATGGGTGTTTGGATGTCCTTCAAATCGGGAACTGCAAAGATGTTGTAGAGAGAGAGAGAGAGGATGGAAGACTGGAAGAGCGCTGAAATAGGAAAGAGAAGGGAAGAAAGGCAGTACGCCGCGTTTGTTATCAGGGCGGTGGTGAGGAATAATATGATAATGTATCTGGTGGGCCCATCTGGGATGGCCCCATGGCCTGATATATTGCGAATTGGATGCTTGGTCAAAGTCTGAACTGGCAAGACCGTGCGGATGGTGATTGAGGATCCCCACTGATCTGGTGGGCCACCATATATGTACGGTATGGTATCCATCAGGCGGTCCTGACCGTCTGATCAGCAGCCTCGATACGGATGTTCAAGACAAGCTTTACCAATGACTCAGTGGAACTGGAGAAGTCCACCGACCCTGACGGTTCATGCGACGTCAGCCCATCAAAGTTAGGACAGACTAGATGAACGGTTCACGACGTCACGGTACGGTGATAGAAGTCATGGGCCCGCCCTTAACAGGCGGTCTCCTTGGCCCAAAAAAAAAAAAAAAAAAAAACCAAAAGAAAAAGAAAAAGACGGTCTGCTTCGTTCTCTCACCCAACGGTCCATAATGCTCCACGCTCAATATACATGTGTGGTCCACCAGATAGTTCAATTAGAAAAGTCTGCATATTTGGTGCCCACCATAACGTAAGCTACGTATCAGCAATTTAATTACAAGGAGATTTACCGGGAAATAGAATCGTATCGCGGCCCCGTCACCTTCGCTTCCTGAAATTTCTTCATCTTTTCGTGCCGTTTTTGACATGAAGCGTCAGATTTTTAAAGGTAGTCGGGGAGATTTAAAATTCCGAATCTGTCCTCGATTCTGTCTTTACGTAAGACTCAACATAAGGGCGTTCTTGGCATTCTAAATTTATTTTCTTTATCGTCGGTGGGTGGGAAAGAGCCGTTGGCCAACTGGGACGCAGGAGACTCTTGGCCGACTCGGGGTAGGAGTGTGGGCTCATTTCACGTGCTTTCGAAGACGGAGTCGTCATGAGCTGCCACGTGTCAACAATGCGTCCTTGTAGTTTTTGACGACTTTCCTGCGGAAGATTTCTGTGTGGGGCCCACTTAGATGTTTGTTAGAAATCCAACCCTTCTATCCGTTTTTTAAGCTCATTTTATAACGTGAGACCAAAAATTAGGAGGATCTACAACTCAAGTGGGCCACACAAGAGGAAAAAATGAATATTTAGTGACCACCGTTGAAACATTTATATGGCCATAAAAGTTTTGTAACAGTACACGTTTATGGTGTTTTCACTTTATCTGAGTGAAAATGACCTTATAAACGGTTTAGATGGCATATAAACAGCAAGGTGGAGCTTAGGAAGGTTTCAACGGTGGGCAATCCTTTCCTCAGTGTTTCATCTCCTATGGCCCACTTGAGTTTTGTATCCTTCTCAATTTTGGTAGAATGTCTTAAAATGAGGTTGAAAAACGGATGGACGAATTTGATTTCTAAAAAAATCGCAGTAGGCCCCACCACGAATCCTTGCGCAGGAACTTCTTGCGAAAGGCTTTCGCAGGAAATCCGCGTCCGCTTATGTACGGCGGATGCCGTACCTAACTGATGAATCAATGACGTGTGGCCGCTCGCTCTACATCACTACTCCACGTGTGGACGTACTAGGTAATGAAATAGACGGCCCCGTGCTCACATGATCCAACCCGTTTGTCAGATGGGCCGCACCGTCCCACTTTCAGCCTCTTGTGTATTTCCTTTTTAAACGTTGGCTCAGTGATACGGAAAACGTCCCAAAACACGTTGGTATCTACGTCACCTGTTTGGACCGTTTGTTACTCCACTCTTCGTCGCTTCTTCCAAGTGGGAAGCTGATTGCGTACTGAGTAAAACCTGTGGGGCCCACTGTGATTTATGTATTTTATCCACTCCGTCCGTCAATTTTAGCAGATAGTTTTATTGAATGAGATAAAAAATGAAGCATATAAAATCTCAAGTGGACCACACCATAAGAAATAATATGAATTAAATTTCTACCATTGAATATTTATTGGAGGCCACAGAAGTTTTGGATCAAGCTGATATTTGTATTGTCCCTTCATCCATGTCTTTTTGATCTTATGAACAGGTTGGATGACAAATTAACATCACTGTGGGCAGTAGAAAGGTTTCAACGGTGGAAATCATTATTCCCACTGTTTCCTGTGGTATGGTCCACTTGAGCTTTTTATATGTTTAAATTTTGGAATCAACCATTAAAAGGATCTGAAAAAACGGATGAACAGCGTGGATAAATCAAATACATTCACCGTGGGCCCATCTTAGTTTACTCATTACGGTAAGAGCGTACCGAGTTCCTCCTACGCAATCCGTTTTCCTACAAGTGGGAGCGGTGAGACACCGGCGTCACCCAAGACGGTGCGGCACTTACCGTGGGCCCACTTTGATTTATGTATTCTGTATCCACTCTATCCATCCGTTTTCTCTTTCATTTTAGGACATTATCCAAAAAATAACGAAAACCAATTGTCAAGTAAACCTTATCATAAGAAAAGTGATGACTGACCATTAATAAACGACATAAATTTTAAATCAATCTTATATTTATTTTTTCTGTTCATACAGGCTTATGTTACCTTATCAACAGATTCAGTATATTACCTTATCCACAGATTCGATGGCAAATAAACACTATGAAAACATTAAGGTACACCCTGAGAAGGTTTTTAATGATATGGTGTTCAATCACCACTGTCACCTAAAGCATGGTCCACTGATTTTGATATCATCTTAAATTTTCGAATCTTATCTTCGAATGATCTGGAAAAATAGATGGACAGGGAGACACAGAATACACATATTAAGGAAGGGCTCACGGTAAGGGCCGCACTGTCTTGGGTGAGGCCGGGGTCCCACCTAATCCGCTCCCTCCAAATGTCATGCCCTAATCGCCGCGATCTTTGCGCTTAAACATACGCAACAGGACCGATCTTGTGCGTCCATTTTTACATGCCACTGACTTTACGGTTTGAATCATAAGATCAGTTTGATTTTCTCACGGTAGCCCATGAATAGATCCACTGGATCCAATGGACGGTCCAGATAGATGATGTGGAAGCCAATAGGTTCAAATGAAAGTAATTGTATGAAAATATATATACAGAGCTCACTGGACTAAAAACTCTTGCGTGACTTGCTTGTGTCCGCAACTGCAAGGACAGTGCATACCACTTCTGTGAGGTAAGTAAATTTACATGCACGAAGTTCACCCCCTCCAATGAGGTACAACACCCTTATTTTGGCATTGTTTTGAAAAACGAAAATCACGCCGATTCAGCATTCGTGTCGGCCACATGGACTTCAACTAAAGCCTTTAAATTCACGTGGTGTGGCCCACCTGAGTTCTAGAACCGCATGGATTGAATGGCACGAAAACAACGCAGTCGGCGCTACGAAAGAACCATTGGTGTGCATTCCATCCCAGCTTTTTCCTACGGTGTGGCCTCCATGAGTTTTAGATCCTCGTTATCTCTTGGCTGCTAGGTTACAGACGAGCAGCGTAACTGATGAACGGGTTATATCTCATGAAAGTTCTACCCACGTGGCACGATGGTGCAAAGATTAGGATTGTCCCACCAATGAAACGTCCGGGACATGGTCTATCCACCGTTGTGCGGATGACCTTCCGTGGGGCCCACCTATGCAAAATGGGGCTGTGGACCATATAATTCCACTTAATGGGGGCCACAGATCGTCGGTCCATGCAAAACAGTACCGATAGTTATACACAGAACCCTGAGTTTCTCTTAATGGTCCATCCGCAATAGGCCCAATCAATGGTCTAGATCAAACGCACCCACATGGAAAGGAGAAATGAGATGATCACGTGGACAATGCTTCTTAGGAAAAATTCATGCTAGGAAACTTGGTCGAAGGCCTTGAAATTTCGGAGAAGTGTCAAGAACTTACTAAAGGACGAGTTCACCACAAGATTATAAGAATAAAATAACATTCACGAGGATACGGAAATATCGCCGTTACAGTGATGAGAGTTGTTGTCACGTAATTTCTATTTGGACCGTAATAGTCTCCAACACCTGTTCTACACCTGCGGGCCCACCTTGTACATAAGAAATCCACTCCGTCCATCCGTTGCTAACCCTTATTTTAACCGTACATAAAATATCAGATATATGGAAAACTCATATGGGCTACACCAATTGAAGAAATGTAGAATTACGCTTAAAACATTCAGTCGTTGTGTCCCATTAATGTTTCATGTGAGGCTTAGTTTTGTTTATTCCTTCATCCTGTTGCATCACACCTGATGAAGGGTTTTGTTGAGAGATAAACATGTTGGCCCTCACAAGTGAGGACAGTGATGGAGAGTGGATTTCACATATGCAACCTGGTGGGCCCGGAGAGTTTAGGCGTTTTAGTGGCAACCTAAAAGGGTGTGAGAGAATATTTTAAGGTTCCAAAGAGGAATGATTGTAAATACATCCCTCCCTTCTACGAAAATTGTAAACCGCCTTCAACTGCCTCCCTTCTTTTAGACAAGCTAGAAAAGGAAATATATCTTATTACCAAGGTCGAAAGGCTCGAAAATTACGGCAAGAGAGAGAGATAAAAAACCATGCAAGGAGGAGAAAAAGCCTACACCCTGCTAAGGGACAAAGAAACATCAAAACCTGTCCACACAAAGGATAGGATAACCCACACTGTTGGCTAGACCAAAAAACAACAAGAAGAAAAAGCCATGGATACATGATTTGGGAGGATACTTGGGATTTTCCACCGCGCGCCACCAGACAGTCCACATCATTTATTTCAAAGGCAACATCTGAATTGTTATGGCCTGTTTGATTTGTGTGGTTATATCAGTTGCATTTGATTATAAGGATGGTTTTGCTACACTATTTATTTTTCTAAAAAATAACAAAAAATAAAAAGGGTAGGTTTATAATATTAAAATATAATGATTATATTTTACTTCTTTCCTTTACCAGTGTAATTGACCATTGATGTATAAGCCATAATTTATGTTTAAATAGGTACCTGGAAATGACAATGATAACCCCTTTATTTTATTTTAAAAGGGTGTTTGTTTTCTATAAATCATTGTAAATTGTGGTAAATATGGTAATAATCATCTTTTCATTTTATTTGAAAAAGAGTGAATTCTCCTCTCAATGACAGCTTGATTTTCGAGTTGTCTTTTTAAAAATCTGACAAGCATGCGTGGATAAAATCCTTGGGTCCAATCATGATATATGTGTTTAATTCGCACCATTCATCCATTTTACCATATCATTTAAGGTATGAACTAAAAAAATTAGGTAGATTATATATAAGTTCAAGCGGACCACACAACAACAAAGGGAGATAAAGACGTCCACTATTAAAAGAGACTCTACCTGTGATTCTAGTAGTGATGTGTGTTTATGATCTAACTTGTTAATATGGTCACATAGACATAGATGGAAAGAGAACACAAATATCAACTTGATCTAAAACTTCTATGAGCCGTAAGAAGCTTTCAATGGTAGCCATTTAACTCTCCCTGTTTCTTGTGATGTGGTGGACTTGTGCTTTTGATGTACCTCAAATTATATGCTCCACTGTTAAAATGAGCCATTACAATGGATGCACAACATGTATCAAACACATACATCATGGTAGGTCCATTTTTTTATAAAAAAAAATTCACTTCAATATCTCTGCCAAGTCAATCAAGTGTGAATGTAGTAAGGGCGGCAGGTTAAATATCATGCTATAAATAATAATGATTTATTTACATTTATTTATCTTTATTTATACAAGTAAATAAAAATCAAACACCTAATTTTTTGTGAAATTGAAAAATCAAACAAGCCACCTAGGAAGAGTAAACTAAAGGATCCTAAGACTTTGGTCATTAGGCATGGGCCATCTTCAACTCAGGCGGTCCTAGACGGGGATGAAAGCAAATAAACCCCATTTTTTAATCATTTATGTCAGCATACGACGAGCACCAGCTGTTTGATGTAGGCCGATTACTACGACCCCAGGCACAAAAAGCTGAAATTGTCCTGCACGGAGCCACGATCCTAAGAGGCGGAGATTAAATTTGTGGAAATGCCCTGCATGGAGCCACCCAGGTACGAATATCCTAAGAGGCGGAGATGAAATTTGTGGAAATGCCCTGCATGGAGCCACCCAGGTAGGAAGATCCTAAGAGGCGGAGATGAAATTTGTGGAAATGCATCCCACATTCAGGCCTATGACAAAGATGGATCTAGATTTTATCTCGCTGAGAATATTCCAAAGCACTGTTTCTTATGGGAGAGACATGTCATCCAACCCGGCAACATGTTCCCTCAACCATGAAAATGGGACATGCCAAGATTTAGGCTGATCTGGCCATTAGTCAGGCCACACAATTTTGAAGGCTTTTGGGTTTTTTTTTTTTTTTCCCTACAATGTGGCCCACTCAATGGTTGGATTAGGCTCATTTTTTGGGCATCCAATATTTGTGATGGACAGACGACCTTTACAGACTGGTTGATATCATTTGTGCACAGTGGTGGGCCCCACACAGTGCCCTATATTAGACTTAGACTGGGCCTCTGGCAATAATTGCACATGGTATATAATACCATTTCCCACCAAAGACAACCATAGTTTCTCAATAGGATGATGTTCTATTTTTCCCATTTTTCTTTCATTTGGTAACAATAACCGATGTCTGTTTTGCGTTTATTTTCCAAACCTAACCTATTAAAATATAGGTCAGTTTTGTTTCAGATTCAAGTCAAAATAAGAAAACCCATTTATTTAATGGTTGGATTTGATATAGGAGCATTCAAACTAGACCCAAAAGATTCATTAGTCAATTTAAGTCAGCTCCCCTAGTCCGGCCAGGGCATAATTCCCGTTGTGATTTCTACGTTATTTCCTTTTTTATAATTTTATTTTATTTTCCTGTATGCTTGTTCGGTACATAGATGAAAAATAATCACATACAATGGTTGCATGTGAATCCATTTATTTCTTTCAGCCAATATCTAATATGTGAGTCTCAGACCCACTTAATTTCAGGTCATCAGGTCCAGTGACCCATCTGTTGGAGACATTAGCACAGATCTACTTGACCTTGGTGATGGGCCAAAGTCTAACAAAAGCCAATATTGTACGTTATGGACCGTCCAATGCTGATCAATCATGACGTTTGGTCATCAGTTTTTAATTGCCATCCAATGATTTTTCTGGTGTCCCCATGCTTAACTCTCCACCAACCAGCATACTTGAAACTCAAATTAAACGGTCCAAATGGTCGGCCCCACTTCAGATGGCTCAAAAACTGATGATTAAAGCTGAAATAATATTCCGGCTTGCAGAGTGGTGGATATAAAAGAGACAGTTAAAATGAAAAGTAGTCAGTAGCAAACATCCATTAATCACTGGCATTTCACAAATATCATTCGCTAAATTTTACTGACAGATTTTTTTAAAAATTTTTTTGAGGTTTTTGTATGCAAAATATGTCTAAATAAAAATTTTACTATAAACGAAATAAATAATTTTAAAATCTTAATATATAATTATATACTGAATTAGTTAAAATTTTAAATAATTTCCCTGTTAATATCAGTATAATTTCTTGAAAAATTCAAAACTAACATCATTAAAAAAAATTAAGATATGAATTTTTTATTATATTAAAGTAGCCCGGGCATTTTGACATTATCACGTTTGATTCACCAAATATAATAAAATTTCATGAGACTGTGACTAATCAGTCTAATCTAGAGCAACATATCATGAAAGTTCATGATATTCAATGCAACCAAACGCACCTTTGTTTTTTCCTTTTTTTTTAACACACACCCCCACACACTCCCGCCACACGTACACACACTGTGGGATTTCACCAACATGAGTACTCGAACCCTTGACCCGGTGTTGAAACTCCAGGGAGCCTACCACGACCCATTCTTAGACTGATCAGATCGGTTCGTATGGTACATCTAATCTGGTTTTCAGGTTATAACCCTTTCACAGCGGGCCTTCGAATCGAACGGTTATCAAATAGCATACCATCTATGAAGGGTCACAATAGAGCTTCAACAGGAAAACAACAGCATCGTCATAGAGCTAATGAACCGTTGCGGTCATCCAAACATCCATAATTGTGGGATCGACAGGGCCACTTACCACACTCAACCCAAGCTATGATCATTGATCACAGCCGTCCATGATACAGTGAGAAGAATACGTACATGGATTGCAGCCTTGTAAGGAAGGAGCATCAGCTCCTCGAAAATGATTAATTTCTCCGTGATCAATGCCTAGTGGCAGTCCCCTTGTGACGTTTTGTTTCGTTCATTACATGCCACGTGTCACTTTTTGAGCCACATGGTGCAAGATAATATATACACCATACATGCAATATTTCACGTGCAGCTAAGAGGCTGTCAGGCTGACCAGAGATGGGACCCTGAAATGCAACCTTTTGCGTACATGAGGCGGGAAAAAGGGTGAACGCGGATTGCGTCCTACCCCAGCCCGGACGGTGGCTCCGCGGGACTCACCGAGATGTAAGTGTTTAAGCCGTTAATCACTTTTCTCGTATCATTTTAATGTTTGAGTGTAAGAAAGGTACAGAGCTTAAGTGGACACAAAGTGGGGATTTAATGTCTACTGTTAAAAGCTTCGTGAAAGCTGCAAAAGTTTCGGACGAAGCTAATATTTATTTTTTCACTTAATCCGCATCTAAATGACCTTATTAATAGGTTGGATGATAAAAAAAAATATTACGGTAGCCCTCGGAGAGGTTTCAACAATGGGTGTCATTATCACTGCAGCTTCCTTCAATGTGGCCCACAGGATCTTTGTACCTGCTTCATATATATATATATATATATATATATATATATATATATATATATATATAGTCATGCTCCCTGCGCATCTATGCACGTGCGCACCATTGCACACGTGGCATGGGTGTCTAATCTGAACGGTTCATGTGATGTAGAATTCTATGAAACCTTATGTGACAAATTTTCACCTTAATCTAAAATTCTAGTGGGCAATAGCAAAGAGAAATGCAAATCAAGAGAGGAAACTGTTTTCATTTTTCATGGCCCATCGAGTTTTAAATCAAAGTAAAACTTCGTTCTAGGGGTTTTCACAAGGTGCTCCTTCACATGAACGGTTCAGATTTTGAATCCACATCACGCGTGATGAATTTTCAAAAAAGTTAGTATATAGTAAGTACGAGCTGATTCACAGGTAAGCATTACACTATATATATATATATATATATATATATATATATATATATATATATATATATATATATACCTTAGAGTGCTAAGAAGAAAAGCGATTAACGGTATGGATAAAAAACTTACATCACGGTGGGCCCATAGATCTTACCTGGACATATTCCCGTATGGGCCGGGGTAGGACGCAATCCGCGTCCAAGTAGGGGGAAGCGGATAGCCTGCCGCACCGGCCACAAGGGATTTATATCCCTAGGCCCATGATGTATGTGTTTTATCCGCTCATCCCTCCATTTTGCATGCTTTATTTTGGGCACCGGTCATTTTAGAGCATGAGCTTAAAAATGAAGCCAATCCAATGCCTAAGTAGCCCACACCACGGGGAGCAATCGGGATTGAATGGTGACCATTGAAAACTTCACGGGGTGTGCTGGTTTCGGATCAAGCTGGTATTGGTGTTTTCCCTCTATCAAGTTCCGTATGGCCTTGAGAACGGTTGGATGGCAAATAAATATTATGGTTAGTCCTTGGAAAGTTACAACGGTGGGCATCACTGACTGCGCTGCTTCCTGTGATATGATGATCACCTAAGCTTTGTGTCTGCCTATTTTTTGGGTCATGCCCTAAAATAAAGGGCGGATAACACACATAAATCACAGTGGGACCCACTGCTTGCGCTACGGGCGCTGCGGACTCCGCTTCCGGAAGTGGTGGGTCGGCAGCTCTGCGTCATTCGACAGCTTTGAGAAATGCTCCAATGCCGACCGACCACTATAAGTTATAGTGTTCAAGGTGGCATTGGTACATATAGACGATCCAATCTATTGATCAAGACCGTTCATTAGGTTCAACGTTCATTTCATGGGCTACATTTTAAACATTATAATGATCCGAAAATTTAACCATCTGAGTAGTAGCATTTAATATTGACAGTCAAGATTAACTTTCACAAAAATAAGTCCAATCAGCAATTTAACCCACGTATTTATAGGGCACATCATGGATTGCATATGATCGTAAAGAAACGCTTTTGTTATGCTTTCCTAACCATTTATCCATAGCTTAGGAAAATGATAGATAACAAGGAGAAGGCTAATTTAAGGATGGATTAGATGGTCTACTCAGTCTGTTTTTTGTAAGGTAATCTATGAAATGTATTATATATTAAATGGTCAGCTCATATCAGTGATTGGACTGTCCATGACACCTGATGCAATTAGCTAGAACCAATATAGCATACAGTCCCACACATACGCCACAATGGGTATGAGCTATCAGTGAGTCATGACTAGGGAACTATGTACATCTTTTCATGAGTCACGTTGATGCACGGATGTTTTTAATAGCTTTAGCGAGATTAGATAGAAAAGAGAAGAGAAAAGGAAGAAAGTGAAAAAATTATATTATTTTATTTCTTACGCAGAGCAACGTAGTAATAATTATCTCTCCACAGGAAAGGCCAGAACTGTGAGGGTGATAGCTGGGGCCCATGAGTCATATACATTATCAAAAGCTTTGATATTCTAGCATTGTGTAATACAGCACTTGCATGTAACGAGATATATATATATATATATATATATATATATATATATATATATATATATATATATATTCATGTAACTGAAATTAAACTGTCCAAATTGTATGGTTTATTTCTTAATGAAAGCAATGTAAAAATAAATCTCTTTACGAGAGAGAGAGAGAGAGAGAGAGAGAGAGAGCCCTGAACTGTGAGTGTCACATGGGGCCATGGGTACATAGGTCCTAAGTGGCAAATAGAATGGGGAGGGCTTCATATCATCCAATAGCTTTCATGTCGATAGCTTTTATACTTCGGCAGTGTGTGATCCAACGGATGCATGCACTTGGAATTGGTACACATGACATTCTTGTACTCAAATTAAACCGTCTATATTGTGGCCACACTTCAGATGGGTCCGACATTGAATTGATTTCCTTCTTGGAAAGGATATTGACATCTAATTGACTGCTGAAGCATAAAAGTAGCCAGCAATCCCATTCAACAAGAAAATGTCCATGAATCAGAGACTAGAAATGTTCAATTAATATGATTTGCTGAAAATAATCTATCTACAGTGGTTCAATTAATAGAAATGTTCTCATAGGCATTGATCAAATGGTTAGGATCAGCGTATCAAAGTGAATTTTGAGAGTGATGGGCTATCAAAGGTGGGGATGCACATGATGGATGGTTTGCATCAATAGTTGTTCTCGATCTTTTCAGTATAATCAATATAGAACATTCATTCTTCTAGCCATTGGTGGTATAGTTAGGGCCAATGAAAGGTGGGGATGCGCATGATGGATGGCTAGGGCCATGATGGACTATCAAAGGTGGGGATGCGCATGATGGATGGTTAGGACCACGATGGATTGCATGATTTTGATAGGGATCGATAGGCCTCGTGAAAAATACAAACTTGATTATTCATGTTCAAACCTTTCTAATACGATCAATATGGATTGTCTCATCTCCAAATCACTAATCAGGTGATCAAGATCATCCAGTCGAGGTGATTTTTGATAATGATGGACCATCAAAGGTGAGTCATACATGATGGACGGTGAAGATCAATTATTATACCTTTTTAATATTATGTACTCTCCAAGTTATTGATTAGATGGTTAGGATCATCTGAATGTGTTTTTTATTAGGATTGTCGTCAAAGGTGGGCTACATATATTAGTGACTCTTGATCAGTGATAGAACATCTTCCGCTATGAACCATCCAATCTCCATATTGTTGATAAAATAGTTAGAATCATCCAATCAAAATTAGTTTTTAGAGGGATGGGCAATCAAAGGTGACACACATGATTAATGGTAAAAATCAATGTGCATTATCTGTTCTCCAAGTTTAGGATCATACGGTGTTTTCTATAAGAATGGGCCATCCACAAATTGTGCAGAGTCTATATCAATCATTAAAATCTCCTTTTTCTTTTTTTCTTTTTTTTTTTTACGTGCGCACACCCCCCTATCCATTCATATCGTGGTGGGATTTCACCTCCTATGAATACTCGAACCCTTGACCAAGTGTTGAAACTTTTAAGAGTCTACCACCAGATCAAGAGTAATGATCCATCAATCATCAAATCTCGTGTATCCATTCACTAAATCATTACTTAGATGGTCTCTAGCCCACTAATCAAATGATTAGGATCATCTAGTCAAAGTGATTTGATAGAGGTTGTCAAAGGTGGGCCACACATGATGGACAATCCAAAATAAAGATTGAGCCATTTGTAGTTTAGTCAATGTGAATTATCCATTCTCCAAAACATTTCATTTGGTTGGATCATCCAGTCAAGGTGATTCTTCCAAAAGGATGAGCCACCAAAGGTTGCCACCCATGATGATCATATAATCATCTAATCAACGTGTTTTTTTTTTTTTTTTTTATCTTTTAGTGATATGTCTTCACAAATTTGCCTCACATGTTGGATGCCCATGACATATAAGGGAATTGAGAAGCTTGTTGGGGTTTAGGAAGACAATAAAATATGAACTTTTCAAAAACTTTAGTTTTAATTAGACCAATGGATTTCCATTTAGATGTTATCAAATCCAAACGCATCTATACAAGCTATATGTGTGTGTGATCAGTAACATGGAAAAACAAATACTGCTATCCGATGTCAATCTTCCTATCAGGAAATCTCTTCACTGCAAGACACCAAATATGATGCTCTACCATCATACAAACTTTTATAGGTCTTACCTCATCTAAAATATGTGATTTTGTTCATCCGTATACCCATGTTGACCTAATTTTTCTACTCTTATAGCCATCATCTCGTCCGTTATCTTATGCAAGTCTAATAGATGAATCAACATATCTTAACAATTGAATTATTAAGATTAATTTAAAACAAATCAATGGTTAGAATTGAACTTCAACTTTTAAAAAAGCTCGAAAATTATGATAAAACATTAAATGCATTGGCCAATTAAGAAAACACTTGATTAATGGTCCAACTACAAGAGAAGTCCATAAATGTTATGAATAACCAAATGGATACCCTGTCAAGTTACATGGGCCTCAGGTAAACACTGAAGCATGCATCAAGCACCACTTATATGTTGCTCACCAATTTAATCTTATAAAGTAAGTCAAAGCACCTATATCGAGGACCTTAAAATTGGCATACTTCCTCGGATTTAAGGAATAGATTTATCAACACCAATGTATTCAAAAGTTAATTTAATCCATGCATGATGAATTTCTGGATCGAAAGACTTAACTAATCCAATAATGCAAATGTTAAACAAATCCATGACTGGGAATTTATTCTATAACATACTATCACTCCTATTTCGGATGATAAGATGGCACACAAACTTATCAACCCGCCCATGGTGTATACGTTAACCAAGTTATCATCGCTCCCCTTGCGTTGAATGAACAAGCCAAGAATAAATAATCAAACAAACTATCGAGATCAATGGCCACATGTCGGCTGCAAGCAATCTCAAGTTTCTAAGTATAATAAAAGAAATCTTTCTCTTTAATTCATATATACGTCACAACATATCACGTTGTACGCTCATTAATATAGAAAAGGAATGAGTCCCGTTAATAAGAAAAACAAAGCTTTAAAATATGAGCAGATTGCGTCCTTCCCGTGATGTACGCTCATTAAATGCTTCATGCATCTAGTGAGGGGATCTATTGGGCCCACCATGATGTACCGGTAGCAGCTATGACGTTCATCCATTTTTTCGGATCATTTAAGGTATGAGGAAAATTTTACACCGGTTTAATGCTCGAGTTGACTGCACCATGAGAAGCGGTGGTAGTAATAATGGAACTCACCATTGAAACCTTCCTAGTAGCTACCGTGATGTTTATTTACCATCTAACCTATTCAAAAGGTCATATAGACCTGGATGAAGGGAAAACACAAATATCAGATTGTCCCAAAACTTTTGACACACACAAATTTTTTTAATGGTGAGAAGTCAATCCCTATTTTGTGGTCTACTTGAGGCTTATATCTGCCTCATTTTTGGGTTAATATTATAAAATAATCTGAGAAAATGAATGGACGGCTTAGATAAAATCCATACATCACGGTGTACTCCACAGAGCCCTGCCTGGACGGAAAATGGTACAGGCAGGGACAGGACGCAATCAGCTTCCATAATATAAGGCACAGCATTGACAAAGGTGTCCTTAAGGAGACCATTTCCGTGAGAAGGTGATGGGTCTCAGTAACCACAGCTGCTTTATTGTGGTACGCTGGTACACCAATCACTACGTGTACGGATTGATGCACCGTACCTAATGAATGGATGGATGGCTTAGAATCGCCTGGTCGTGACAACTCCAGCCACTGGTGTATACACCGCTTACTCGTTATCTCCTTTTACACATTGCAGCAAGCGGGCCAAGTTGGCGCGTGTAGGATATCTGAACCAACCATAATCTTGTCACTACCGTGACGATAACCTGGCGAGGCCAGTCATTAGATGGGCCACATCTATCAAAGATGAATGGACGGTTGTAGGTAAAACTTGCCAATGGTCCAGATTTAATGAGGCATGGGGGCCACCGGATGGCCCAACTGCCTGATTCTGGTACCCGGTACTAATAACGGAGGCGGCCATCTTACGTACGGAACAAATCCTATGTACATGTCAGGTTCACACGCTATGCGTGTAAAGGTGCGTTTCCACGTAGCAAGCATCTTTACCAAACGACGTGAAATCCGTAACGTACTTTCCTTGACTCGGTTTCCACATCGCGAGGGCCCCCAACAGTCAATTGCCGAAAAGAGCGGATTACGTAGTGAGTAATTCACTCTGTGGGCCCACGGGTAATGTATGTGTCCTGGGCCTGTTTGGTTTTTGGCGAGTATAATTACCTTGTAAATAAGTAATTATTATTTATTAAGATAATTACCTGCATCTTTTTCAATGCTGACTTGACCAATTATTTTTAAGCACTTAAATCAATAAATTTGTAAAATAAATCTGAGCCCACCATAATGTGTGTGGCTTATTCATACCTCCCATTTATTATTTCAAAAATTAGACAAATTTAAAAGTTAAGTGGACCACACCATTCGAAATTAGGATAATTAAATGAATACCATTAAAAACTTGTTGAGACCTTTAAAAATTTTAGATCAGGTTTATATTTATATTTTTTTACTTATTCATATCCAAGTGACCCTATGAATGGGTTAGATGGTAAATAAACTCCAATGTGGAGCCAGTAAAAGAATCAACTTTCAACGATGGACAAATTAAGTTCATTGATTCCTTTTATATGGGTCAATTAAACATTAGATCTTTCTAATTTTTTTTTAGATCAAGTTTCAAAATATTCTAATAAAATATATGAACAATACGAACATATTATATACATTATGGTGAGGCTCATAGATTTAAGTCAACATTTTTAGACTGATTTTTTTAGATGAAATTATTCCACATTTCTAGACAAGTGAAAAAATATAATGATTACTTCTATACAACGATTTAACTACGTTATGGAAAACCAAACGGAGGCTCATTTTGGAGGATGGGTCCAGAATTAAAGCGTATCAAAAGCAAGTGGAACACGCCACGGGAAAGAAGGGGATAATGGCATCCACCGTTGAAACTTTCCTAGGGTATACATCCATATATATTTTTCATTTTTCATCCACTCTCTTTGTTAGGTTAGACCGATACCAATGAACAGAAAACATAAATATGATTCCAAACTTCCCCGTGGCCTTGATAATTTTTCAACGGTAGACATTCAATTCCCACTGTTTCATGAGGTGCAGTCCACTTAATGTTTGAATATGTTCAATTTTGGCGTTATGCCCTGAAATGCTCTGAATAAACGGATGGACAACCTGGATAGGATACATACATGACTGTGGGCCCCACAGCGTTTACATACATGACCATGGGGCGGCTTCGGTGGATCCTCCGGTGCATCTAGGTTGGTGCATCCCTTACTGTCGGGCCCGAAGTGATGCATGTGTCATACATCTACGCCTTACATCCGTTTTTACATCTTATTTTAGGACATGTTGAAAAAAATGAAGTAGATCCAAATTTTAAGTCGACCACACTACACGAATAATGGTGATTGAGTACTCACCTTTAAAAACATTTGGTGTTGATTAGGATGTTTATTTTCCATCCAACCTGTAGATAAAGTCAAAAAAATCTGGATGTAGAGAACGCACAAGTATCATCTTTATCAAAAACTTTTGTAGCCCATAAAAAGGTTGTAATGGTTACTCATCATTATTTACTGTGGTATAGTACACTTGAGATCATAGCTTAAAATGAGCTGTCAAAATGGATGGACGGTGTGGATGTAAGGCACACAGTGGGGCCACAGGGATCCACCGAAGCCGCGCCCTTGACTTATATGATTAGCTGGCAAATTACGGACATTATTACAGATTCGGACAGCCGCTGTACACTTTGCACGTACCTGAATCCAAACCGTCCAAATCACAGACTTCACATTAGACGGCATATTACATCCAAAAGAATTGCATTATGGAGACTATCCAAAGACCTGATTTTTGGCTATCGATGGAACAATCATACGAGAAAAAATGGACCGTCCAGATCAATGAAATGAATGTCCATTTATAAGAGGCTATTAATCTAAAATCTTGGGTGCATGATCCATCTGAAGTGGGTCCCACTTTTTGACGGTTTTTGGAGGTACACGTATGCCTTGTATTCAGTCGCCGTATGCATTTGGCGTTTCACGTGACTTTGTTTAATGGGCCTACTAGCGCTTTTGCAAGGAAAACGACTTCACGCGCATGATATCAACCACGTCTACTTAATCCCAAATACTATACACAGGTGGGTCACCTGATAGGGAATTATACCTAAACTTCTGAGTTCAGATTTTATGGCCCACCTGAGATTTAAAATAGTATCGTGTTTGGGGAATGCTTTGATCCTGAGTAGCCAAGTTAGATGAATGAAATGTATAAAATATCGACAGTATCGTGAGCCATAGACAAAACTAATGGTGTGTGTTCCATGCCTACTGTTTTCCATGGTCCGTCTTGCCTGAGTTTTCAACCGTCATGATCTCTAGGATCCATCCAGAAAGAGACGCGGCATGCCTGATGAACGGGTTGGATCTAATGGAAGATCGACTCACGTGCTGGTATGCACGTACATAAGGGGTTCACTGAGGCTACACGCTGGAGAGCACCTGCCCATCCACGTACCAATATAAAAAACCTGGGTGAGGTCTGGGATGGGGAAACGGTTTTGCTGTTGACGCTCCCACTGGACGGGGCTAGTGGTCGGTGCTGCATGGGCCCCACCATGATGTGTGTTTTATCCACACCACCCATTCATATTTTCATATAATTTTAAGGCTTGATCCAAAAAATCAAGCATATCTAAATCTCAAGTGAACCATATCATCGGAAAACAATAGCGATTGAATGTCCACCGTCATGGGGAAAAGTGGGCCGATCCATAGGAGCAAGTGATGTAGAGCGGGTTGCGAACACTTTCATATTCAAGAGGATCATAAAAGGCCTGATCGGAGGCAGAAGTCATCAACACCATCAAAAACTTAAAACATGTACATCTCACAAATAGGAATGAATAACTGCCATATATCTTCAACCGTTGGACTTTAGGAGTTGTGTCCAACATAAAAAGTGCTTAGAATAATTAGGAGAATAATGTGGCTAAGCCACATAGGACACTTATATAGAAGTAAATTTACTAATAAGTTACGAATTTCTATGAATTTTAGTTATAATTTGCTTCTGATTTCTCTCTTATTGCTTAATATTCCTATTTAAAAGGGTTGAGAACTTATTTATTTCATTATTCAATCAAATTTTAAATTTATTAAAATTTATTTTTATTTTCTTGTTTTCTTTCCTCGTGGATTCGAAAAGTCTCTGTGAGGAGATCAGAGAAGTTCCATGAGTTCGAAGTAGTTATCCTTGAGGAAGACAGTGATCAACCTCATCATATTCACCGGGCGTCAGCAAGTCAAACCGAGACCTGGCATAACCCAATGGGCTAATGACAATAAAAAAGCCGATTGTCCGACTGATGACTAAGGTCAGCACAACATATGTCGGCAAGACCAAGGTCAACCTAAAGGTAGGCATGACCCGAAATGGACTCTTCGGGAAACAACCCGAAGAGGCTAGCAAGATTCGTGAAGGAGTTAAAAGGCTATAAAAATTAAATATCACAAAGACGTTGTATAAAGATGTTCTTTCTAATTGAAAGGACAGGTCGGCAGCCGAGGAGGAGCTCATCCCAGCTTATCTAATGGCCGACCTATCCGCTTCGACTCTCGATTGACGTCCAACCTTATCCGCGTTCACAGACCGACCTTATCCAGGGGAACGGCCCGAGATTCTTTCCAAGGATTGTAGAGTAATCCATGGTTACTCGGGATGATCCCAAATTATCTGTCGAGGATCTCAGGAGAATCCCAAGCATTATGAATTCTAATTCATCTACAACACTGAGAGGATTCCTTTACGTCACTCTTCCTTCTCAACTATAAATAGGGGGATTGCTAATGGTAAAAGGTACGTACACATACTGTCTCTACCCTTAAACTATTTCTACTGGACCCAAATTCCTTACTTTGGCATCAAAGGGTCTCTTACTCTAGTCAAGTCCTTCCTTATTTTGTTCTTTATAAAGATACTCAAGGGTCTAAGGAGTGTTGAAAACTGCATCAACATCTATTATTAAAAATCTCCCAATACTCACTGTAATGTTTATTTGACATCCAAAACTTTATACTATGTAAAACAAACCTAAATGAAGGAAAAAAGAAAAGAAACATCACCTTCATCCAACACTTTTATGACCCCTAAGAAATTTTTAACAGTAGGCTTTCACTCAATCAACAATGTTTTCAGGTAGAAAATTTTAATAGTAGGAGTTCAATCAACAACGCTTTTTGTGATGTGTTTCACTTGTGATTGGATCATATTCATTTTTGGGTTTACGCCATAAATGATATAAAATAAAATAAAATACATATGTCATGGTGGGTCCACATCACCGACCACTAGCCGTTTCACTAGCCCATCTGCGTACGTTTTCAACCAGATCCCTTAACTACACAAGTGGGCCACGGTGCCGTAATACAAAAGTACGGATGGATAGAAAAGACAATTATTTGGCACACATGTGGCCCAACTAAGAATCAAACGGCCCTTATATTTTGGCCAGGAATGCGTCGAGGTTCTCCATTTGAGGGGCGTGGATGTTCGATGCATGGGGCAATTGGGGCTTGCAAATAGGCCGATCCACTGTTCCTTCAAGAGCGGCCGTTTCTCGTGCATGGCTCATGAAAATCGGTTTGAGGTACGTGGGTCCACTCCTTTGATTTTCCACCCACTTCTTCTTTTTTTTTTTGCATAATTACATACAACCATTAAAAAAACAATTTTTTTAGATATTAGCACCCGGGTTTTGGGCGCGGATTGGTTACCACCTTTATCAGAAACTAACTAGAGATGGACGGTCAGGGATCTATGGGGCCCACATAATATACGTGATATATCTAAGCCATCCATCTACTTTAAAAGATCATTTTAAGTCATGAGCCCAAAAGAAAGGTAGATCGAACGGGATGAAGCTTGTGTCGTTGTCCACTTGAATTTATGCTCTACCGTATGTTAAGGGAATTTAACACTTTGAATAGTGTCCAAATTGATCAGAAATTTCAAAATATAGTCTTTACTCTTTACACCCTTTCAAGTGGTGTTATCTAAATATTAAAAAATGGGCCGCATTTTATAAAAGTCCCTTAAACTAATCTTCATTTTCTTTTCATGTCTAAAACATGCTAATTTTAAGCAACGAGATGAAGACAGCCTCAATTTGCACAATGCCAGATCTTTCAATTTTGGTGTGCTGCAAACAGGAGGATAGAAAGAGAAATACATGAACGGCTTGGATTCACCTGATAAAATGGTCAAGATTAGTGGCTACAATCATGCAGGAAGGGAGACATTGGGGGAGCTGGTGGGTTCCAACGGACAGTCTCTGTCAATATAGTCTTTATTTGTTATATAAGAAAGTCATGATATTTACATTTACCCTGTATCAAAGGGCAGCGTTCAGATACCTCTTTTCAATACTGAGGTCTTGGGTTCATTCCCTAGTGGGAAGGGGGCTAACAGTGAAGTGTGACCCGACAGTGGGATGTGCCAACCAACTAATTAAAAAAAATTAAAAAAAAAAAAACAAAAAAAAAAACAGAGCAGATGAAGGCTCCCACATGCTGATGTAGCACACATATGTAAATCCATGCCATTCATAGGGTGGTCCCATTTCAAGTGTTTAAGCCAAAAATCTACCTCTAGCTACAGTGGCCCAGACATGAAAAAATAAAAAACAGAAGAAAAATGGAGTCTTATAAAGTGACAACCAACAGCCTACATATGCATGTGCAGCTCAGCTTATGAGTGGTTCACCTGATCGCCAGACCAACGCTCTGCTTATAAGTGGCCCACCCGATGATTGGACTGACCTAATGTCTTAAGCCAAAAACAAGTACAGAAGGGGCCACTGGAAGAATGACCTATATAGGGGCTGTGTGGACCAGCTTATGATCACTATCGACCACCGTTTGAACTCTCGTGGTCCATCTTACTGGCCCTTATTCTGGACTGTTTTAACATTTGAATCAAGGTGATTTTTGAGCCATGTGCGGTTGACAGGCAATTCCTCTTATCTGATAATGTGTTTATTTGGTGAATGTCCAGGAATATCTCTAGCATGTGTGCTATCCGATAGTGTGAAGAGTACATGCATGGTGGTGGCATCACCACCACCACATTGTTGTGAAGATGTTTGATAATGTGCATCCTAACATATTGCATTACCTAAAAGTCAGCCCAGAAGAGTGGGCCTGTAAAATCCGACAGTCTACCTTTGCAAAAGTCGATGATGAACATCGTAGGTCCAGCGGTCTGCTTAACCAATGCAGGAGCAGATGGGTCTGATTACTCATCTGATTCTTTGGTATATGTGGCTCCAAATTATAATTAATGGTTTAGATCATGTAAGGGACAGGCATGATGGACATATTGGATATATTACTGGCCTCTCTACCTTTTTCAGTGGACTCTCAAAATTAACGAAACGAGGTCAGGGAGTTAAGATGAGGTTGTTGATTATACGGTATCATCCGATCTCACCCATATTCAATTTATGTTGGAAGAACTTCAAATTCAACTTCTAACTTCTAAAGAAAGCAAGGATGATGATATTAAATAAACTCTCGTGGAGCTTACAAGTGGTTGCCTATAAGTGAACCCCACAAGCTCATGTCCAACGTTAGCATATGCTAGGACTTTAGTGGTTAGATTAGGTTCTTCCCAGTGGCCCAAACTGTTTTTATGATGGCCCTGCCGGTGAATGGATGATACCGGAAAAAAAAAAAAAAACTAATACAAAATATTTCAACATTTCGACCATTTTGATTTAGGCAGACCACCATCTTTTAAGTTAAAAGAGAAATGAACGAGGGTTAAAACATTTTAATGCAAGTACCTTCTAGTTTTAGTCTATTACCCGAGGACCAACAAATAGATGGGTTCGACCATTGAAAGACGATACTCGATCTAATGGCTAAACTCCAGACGCATCATATAGCTATATGTGGGGATGTATTCTAACAAATCTTTTGAATCAAAATACTTGCATGTGGCTTTTGTGAGCGAGGGCTTTGTTGTGTGTGTGGGAGAGGAGTAAAGGCAAGTAAAATAAGAACAAAAGAAAATTAAAAAAAAAAAAAAACAAGGAGATTAGAGATTGACACATAGACACAAGCTATCTGAAAATTATTTTCCCTACTTATTTTGAATTGTATTAGAAATACTAAGAAATTTAGATATTGTGCAAGTGTTGATTCAAATTTAATATTGTATAACAGCATTAATAGATTCAAATTTGAATCTTGTGTTTTTATGTAGTTTTTCGGTCTGTGATGGTTTGTAGAGTTGGTCCATTCTATAAGTCGACTTATAGACTCATCTATTTTTCCCCCAACATTGTGTACCTGTCAATTCAAATTCGATTCACATGAAATTGTTGAGAGATATAAATTCTTGTTACAAAATGGTCTCTATAAATTAGGAATCCTTTAATTCATATTTATCTATGCATGTATATATGTGGGTGGAATGTTGTCAATGAAATTCAAACTTAATATAGTATTAGGAGACCATTCTCTAGGCTCATTAGAACTGATGTAATCACATAGTTTTATCTAGGCTTCTCAACTCCATCACCACAGATCTCGCCAGCAACATTTTTTATGTCGAGATGGCTAAGTTTGGAATGATCTTTATGATGGTTTCTCCCAGTAAAATGATCCTCGAATTTACCAAATTAAATGAGCTACTGCATCTCATCAGCAAGAGAGTGTATCTATGGCTGCTTATTTCACAGAGTTAAAGAGTTCCTCCTACGCATCTTTCCCTCCATGCTATTGTATAGACCAATAATTTTCACGTCACATGCTGCTCCTGAATTTCGAACTTGGTGGGCCACGCACGTTGTGCTGGCATTTCCAAATTTTATTTTTTCTTGGTTGGACATTCACATGATCTTGCCTGTCAATATTAATGGATATGATATGGTTGTACAAGGATAAACAATTCAAACAAACATAGGAATTGCCTATCTTCAGCTTAATGAGAATCATAATTTTACTTAAAACAAAAAAGGAAAAATAAAAATAAAAATCCCCTTTCTATTATAAACTTCCGAGGGTCTATTTGTATTACTCGCTAAAATCAAATCAGTGAGATTTCTTCAGCATGCCGACATTGTTTTGTAGAAAAGCTCTTGGCTTTTTTTACAGAATGATTAGGGAGGAGTTTTTCTACCAGCCTACAAATATATCAATGCATTGTATGTGCATATGATTCATGTGATCCGACTGACTAAAAATGGCCTTAGGTTGGCTATTGTTGAATAGGAATAAGTTACAATGATTATTTTAATTGTCATCAAAAACGGGACCTAACTAATTTTTAACACACACACACACACTATAAGATCAATCTCATAGGAAGCCCCCACGAGGTCGAGCTATGTGGGCCCACTATGATGCGTGATGGACATCCACACTATGCATTTGGTAGGACCACTGCAGGTTTTAGGATTTGCAAAAAAAATAAAAAAATCAGTCATATCTGGAACTGAAGTGGGATACACCATCTAAAATCATGAAAAATTATGCTTAAAACATCTAATAGCATTTGGTGAGCCTGCCAAAGTTTTGGAATGGCCTAAAATGTACTATTAGAGGGTTGCCTAAGTTTTGAAATGGCCTAAAATGTGATGTGACCCCTCATCCAAGTGGAATGCACACAATGAATTGGCTGGATGTCTAAACCAATTCTCACTCAGCCCCATGTATAATTAGGAAGGTTTTAGTGGATGGACATCCACTCCCAACTGTTGGGGGCCATGCACAAAATCTAAGGATCTAGCCCTTCAGAACAAACCAGAATTATGAGATAATAATGCAATGAAAATCAATCAAAGCACAATCACACACCACACAAGAGATTGTTACGTGGAAAACCCTCAAAGAGGTAAAAACCACGGGACCTCGTCCAAATCAACAATCCACTATGAAGTAGAACATTACAACCGATCACAAGCACACCTTACTGTGATCAAACATTCATCACTCACGCAGGAGTAGATAAACAGTAAGAGAAACAAAGAAAACGGAGAGATCTCACCGATTACGAGGACGTAGAAGCACTGAGACGACTGCTCCCTTCCACAAGCTTCCTCTCTCTCTTTCTTCTCTCTCTCACACCCTAAACCCTTTGGCAAACCTTTGCAAAGCCTTTAGAAAACCTTCTTGTGATTTTTCTCATAGTGAAAAATCATAGAAAACTCCAATTTATAGTTTTTGAAAACTCCCTTCTGCATCCCGGTTGCGAAAGGACTTGCGACACGAAATCCGCGTAAAATCGCAGAACGAATCTGCGTAGCTTCGACTGGTCGTACCGAGTCCACGACCGGTCAAGCACCCTCTGAAAAAATAGTTCGTAGTCGCTAGACTTTGAGTCGAGCTACGACTCGACTCCACGACTGGTCGTGACCAACCCTCGACCGGTCGAGCAGGGCTCACGACCGGTCGACCACGGGGCAAAAAACTCCATCAAATCTTTTCCTTTTTGACCCGAGAGAGATCCACCTTCTTCAGGCCAGCCTGGTTTCTACAAACCTCAAATTTGTCCTTAAGTAAAGCCTTGGTCATCATGTCTGACCCATTATCGTCCGTGTAGACCTTCTCAAGCTGTAACACCTTGTGTTCCAAAGTATCCCTGATCCACTGATACCGAATCTCTATGTGCTTCGACTTTGAATGCTGACTTGGATTCTTGCTCAAATGTATAGCACTCTAACTATCGCAATAGACCACGTGCTCCTTCTGCTTCAGGCTAAGTTCCTGTAGGAACATCTTCATCCAAAGCATCTCTTTACATGTCTCAGTGACTGTAATGTACTCGGCCTCTGTAATCGACAATGCTACGACCCTCTGTAGCTTGCTCTGCTAAGAAACCGCTCCCCCTGTAAACGTAAACATGAACCCCGATGTAGACTTCCAGAAGTCTATGTCATCTGTCATATCTGTATCTATGTAGCCATATAACACAGGTTTACCGTCACCATAGCATAGGCTCAACCTGGATGAGCCTCTTAGATACCGCAATATCCACTTCACCACTGCCCAATGTTCTTTGGCAGGATTGGCGAGATACCGGCTGACCACACCAACCGCATATACTATGTTTAAGCATGTATACACCATAGCATACACCAAACTTCATACGGCTGACGCGTAAGGTATCTTCTGCATCTCTTCCACCTCTGCCTTCGTCTTGGGACACTATCTGTCACTCAATCTGAAGTGACAATCCAGTGGAGTACTGACCGGCTTCGCTGCATTCATATTGAACCGCTCTAGGACTTTCTCAATATACTGCTCTTGTGACAGTCAAAGCTTCCTGCTACTTCTGTCACGGGTTATCTCCATTCCTAAGATCTGTTTAGCAGGGCCCAAGTCTTTCATCGCAAAAGACTTGCCCAACTCCTGTTTCAGTCTATCGATCTTCTTAATGTCTTTTCTCATGATGAGCATGTCATCAACGTATAAGAGCAGAACTAAGAAATCACCATCTGAGAACTTGCACGTGAACACACAGTGGTCCGACTCCGTTCTGTCATACCCATGCTGTAAAATGAACGAATCGAACTTCTCGTACCATTGTCGTGGAGCTTGTTTCAGCCCAAACAAGCTCTTCCTCAGCCTACACACCATATGTTCCTTGCCCTTGACTTTGAACCCCTCTGTTGGTGCATATAGATCTCTTCTTCTAGGTCACCATGGAGAAAAACAGTTTTAACGTCTAACTGCTATATCTCCAGATCTATGCTACCTGTCAACCCAAGCAACACCCGTATAGATGTCATCTTCACCACTGGTGAGAATATCTCCTGGAAGTCTATGCCTTTCCTCTGACCGAACCCTTTTACCACAAGTCTGGCCTTGAATCTTGTCTGTGAATTCTTCTGTTCAACCTTCTTTCTGAACACTCACTTGTTGCTCAGAGCTTTCTTGCCCTTAGGCAGTTTCACCATGTCATAGATGTAGTTCTTATGCAAGGATTTCATCTCCTCTTGCATAGCTTTCAATCACTCCCCCTTATGCTCGTCGGCCAGGGCCTCAGAATAATCTTCTGGCTCTCCCCCATCGGTTAGCATAATGTACTCATGTGGCGAGTATCTCTTGGACGACTGTCTGTCCCTAGATGACATCCTCACATGTGGCTCAACAGGTGAATCAAGTGGGGGTTGCTCCCCCGATACATCTTCTGTAGGAACTCCCTCATTCTCTGCACCTTGCTGTACTCCCCCGTCATCAGGCACCACAGGAGGAATAACTGGATCCATGTCCTCTAGCTCACTTGAACTAGGCTGGTTCTTCTCTGGCTTACCAATGTTTTCAATACACTGATCTTCAAAGAAAACCACATCTCTACTCCTGACGAGCTTCTTCTCGGTCGGATCCCACAATCTGTAACCGAACTTTTCATCACCGTACCCTAGGAACACACACTGTCTGATCTTCATATCGAGCTTGGACCTTTCGTCCCTTGGTACGTGAACGGATGCCCTGCATCCAAACACCCTGAGATGACTGTACGATGGATCCTGTCCAGTTCACACCTTCTCGGGTACTTCTCCATTCAACGGGGCTGATGGAAACCTGTTTATCAGATACACCGCTATGTGCATTGCTCTCTCGAGAACGTCTTGGGCAATTTCGCATGGGATAACATACATCTGATTCTCTCAACAATGGTGCGATTCATTCGCTCAGCTACACCATTATGCTGGGGGGTCTTGGGAACCGTCTGTTCATGCCGTATACCCAGGGACTTGCAGTACTCGTGAAAGTCGTCAATGTATTCACCACCATTGTCAGTGCGGATGCACTTCAATGATCTACCTGTCTCTCTCTCGACCATAGCATGAAACAACTTAAACACACCAAAGACCTCGTCCTTGAATTTCAATGCATAAACCCAAACCCTCCTAGATGTATTATGTATAAAAGTAATAAAATACAATGCCCCATCCAAGGTTTTTGTCCTCATAGGACCACACACATCAGAATAAACCAAATCTAATGCATGCACTTTGTTAACATGAGAAGCATTTTTAACAAATGAAACTCTGTGTTGTTTCCCTGATAAACAATCAAAACAGGTTTTGAGAGGTATATCTGTCACGTCTAGAAGGAGTCACTTCCTCGCTAGTAGCTGAAGCCTTTTTTCACTCATGTGGCCTAGACGCCTGTGCCACATGTCTATAGCTGAATCTTCTGCTGCGTTCAACCCATCCTTGCATACACTGACACTTGCCTTGTACAAGGTGCAATACTTCTTTCCTCTGGCTACGATCAACGAACCTTTGATGAGCTTCCAGCGCCCACCAGCAAACAGGCTTTCATAGGCATCATCATCCAACCTTCCCGTCGACATCAAGTTGAGGCGAAGGTCTGGGATATGCCTCACATCCCTGAGAACCAACGTGCAGCCCGCATCGGTCTTCACATAAATATTACCAACTTTCACGATCTTTGATACGCCAGAATTTCTCATCTTCACAGTTCCATAGTCACCTAACTTGTAGCTTGTGAAGAAATTTTTACGTAGAGTCGCACGAAAAGAAACTTCTGAGTCAATCACCCAGTCGGTGTCCTGACCCGTAGCCGTGAGACAAATATCATGATCTGTGGAAAGAAAATAACAACGTCGCCATCTGAAGCGACCGCCGTGGAATCAGATTCATCTTCCTTCTCCTTTCCTTTTCCTTTCTTGTCGTTTTTAGCCTTACGATATTCATGCTTATAGTGGCCCTTCTTACCACAAGTCTAGCATTCAACATCTTTTCTATTACTCGACTTGTCTCTTGATTTATCTCGGGCCTTTCCACCCTTCCTGTTCTTTCCTTTCCCCCGTTCCTGTGTCACAAGTGCCTCTTGCTGAGTAGACCCCTGAGACTTCCTCCTTGTCTCTTCATTGAAGAGACAGCTAGTAACCTGTTCCATAGATATCTTTCCGTCTGGTGCGGAGTTACTTAGAGATACTACCAATGTCTCCCAACTGTCAGGCAACGAACTAAGCAATAGTAAAGCCTGCAATTCATCATCCAGGACCATCTTCATAGAGGAGAATTGGTTCACTATATTGCTGACCTCATTCATGTGCTCGGCCACAGAACCACCGTCCTTGAACTTGAGATTTACAAGTCACCTTATCAGAAAAATCTTATTACCGGCTGTCTTCCTCTTATACAGCCCTTGTAGTTTCAGTCATAGGCTAGCGGCTGAGGTTTCCGTAGACACTTGGTGGAATACAGAATCATCCAGTCATTGTCTAATAAACCCTACCACCTTTCGGTCCAACTTCTTCTAATCATCATTAGACATATCCTTGGATTTTGCTGATATGCCTAAGATTGGAGAATATAGATCTTTGTCATAAAGCAATTCCTCCATCTTAGCCTTCCATATGGTCCAGTTGGAACCATTGAGGCTGATCATCCTTGATGAGCCACCTTCCATAATTCCAAACCAATCCTACCCGTTCAATGAACTTAGCGCTCTGATACCAATTTGTTGGGGGCCTTGCACAAAACCTTAGGATCTAGCCCTCCAGAACAAACCAGAATTATGGGATAATAATGCAATGAAAATCAATTAAAGCACAATCACACACCACACAAGAGATTTTTACGTGGAAAACCCTCAAAGAGGTAAAAACCACGGGACCTCGTCTAGATCAACAATCCACTATGAAGTAGAACGTTACAACCGATCGCAAGCACACCTTACTGTGATCAAACATTCATCACTCACGCAGGAGTAGATAAACAGTAAGAAAAACAAAGAAAACGGAGAGATTCCACTGATTACGAGGACGTAGAAGCGCTGAGACGACTGCTCCCTTCCATAAGCTTCCTCTCTCTCTTTCTTCTCTCTCTCATACCCTAAACCCTTTGGCAAACCCTTGCAAAACCTTTAGGAAACCTTCTTGTGATTTTTCTCAGAGTGAAAAACCATAGAAAATCTCAATTTATAGTTTTTAGAAACTCCCTTCTGCATCCCAGTTGCGAAAGGACTTGCGACACGAAATCTGCGCAAAATCGCGGAACGAATCTGCGTAACTTCGACTGGTCATTAACGAGTCCACGACCGGTCGAGCGCCACCTACAACCGGTCGTGGACCACCTACGACTTGTCGAGTACCCTCTGAAAAAATAGTTTGTAGTCACTGGACTTTGAGTCGAGCTACAACTCGACTCCACGACTGGTCGTGACCAGCCCTCGACCGGTCGAGCAGGGCTCACGACTGGTCTACCACGGGGCAAAAAACCCCATCACCAACTTCTCTCTCTATCTCTCTCTCTCTCTCACGCATAGAGGAATGCTCACCTATACACGTAACTACTTAAGCACCTTTGCACACATATCATGGGCACATAATTTGAATGGTCCACGTGATGCGGCACCCCTTGAAACCTTACAAGCCCAACTTTCAGCCCGATACAAAACTTAATTTGGTGGAGCATAGCAAAAGGAAATAATTTCATCCCTTGATTTGCATTTCTCTTTGTTATAGCCCACTAAAGTTTTGGATTAGATTGAAAATTGAGCCCAAAGAGTTTCAAGAGTTGCCGAATCACGTGACTGTTTAGATTCTATACCCATGACATGTGTGCAAAGTTGCGCATGGGCACTTAATGTGGTGGGCATGTGAGCATTCCTCTCTCTCTCTCTCTCTCTCTCTCTCTCTCTCTCTCTTTATATATATATATATATATATATATATATATATATATATATATATATATATATATATATATATATATATATATATATATAAGGTACTATGCGCTCGACCTTACGAGTCCGTCCCATGAAGTCGAGCTGTGTGGGCCCCACCATGATATGTTTCGAACATCTACCCCATCAGTCAGATGCACCATTCCATCGTGGGCCTAGGTCTCAAAAATCAAGTCAATCTGTGACTTGTGTAGGCCACACCACATACAGAAGAGGAGAGGGGCCGTGCACCATTAAAACATTCATAATCATTTTTTGGTCCCACCGAGATGTGATTTGCATATCGAGCCCATCCATTATGTGTGTCCCACTTGGATGGGGGTTCAGACCAAGTTTCAGACGCATGCAAATTTCAAGTGGGCCCCACCAAGTACTTTTATATATTTTAACGGTGTCTTCACATGATTTTAGATGGTATGGCCACCTGAGTTCTGTATACAGATGATTTTTGGGATATCCCATAATTTAAAGGGGACCCATCAAATGCACGGTGTTGATGGTCAACACGCATCACGGTGGAGCCCACACAGCTCAACCTCATGGGAGCTTATGGTGAGGTCACGGATGGTACCTTTTCCCTATATATATATATATATATATATATATATATATATATATATATATACACACACACACACACACACACCGTATATTTGGTGGGTCTCTTATAAGTTATTGAATATCACAAAAAGAACTCAAGTGGACTATACCATCTAAAATTACTTGGTGGGCCCACATAAGTTTTTGATTTGATTGAAACTCAGAATGACCCCTCATCCAAGTGAAAAACACATAGTAGATGGGTTAGATGTTTGAACCACATCTCAGTAGCCCTATAAACAATCATGAAAGTTTCAATGAGTGGGTATCTAGTCTCAACTATTACCTTTGGTGTGGCCCACTTAAGTCATTGATTGATATGATTTTTAGGCACGTGGCCCATCATGGAAGGGTGCATCTGATTGATGGGGGTGGATGTCGAACATAGATGACGGTAGGGCTCACATAGTTCTGACCTCATGGATGTGACCCGGTGGTCCCTCTAAATCCCTAGTGAGTGGGTCATAAGTAGAAAATCAAACAATCAGATGATCCTAACTATTTAAACGCTAGTGAACAGATGGACGCTAGAGGGGAAAAGTTAAAAATGACCCAGAATGAATTGAAGGCTAGGATAGCACTAAAAAGGAACTCTTCGGTTAGTGGTAAGTCAAAGGCATAAAGCAAGTGATGAATGATCCATATCCTAGCATGCCACGTGTACTGGAAACAGTATGGAGGCATACTAACTCCGGTGCTCCATCAGCTCTCCGATTGAATATTTTAGTGGGCCAGACTATGGTGAACTCACATTCATTGTCAAAATGGTGATCACCTATCCCTTATGTGCCTGGAATGCATGTACTATAACCCGAGATTCACGTGAACGGATGATATGAACCATTTGATTTCTCCCATGAATCTAAACCGCTGATAGTTTTATTTCTATCATGCAGTCAATAGCCACCACTGGCAGGATGATTTTATCTATAATTTTTGGGCTATGATTCATCCATTAAAAAGGTTTTTTTTTTTGGGATGGTTTCGATTGTCATACTCATTCGATACATGTGGGCCTGTCAATTGCAAGCCTGGCCCATCAGGCTTTTGGCCTGGGTCCATTAACACTTAAGCCAGTTCATTAAGAGACTATTGGCCTGGTCCAGCCTAACCCTTTTGTCAGGTATCATTAGGGGTGTACACGAACCGAGCTAGCTTGGTTAGCTCGCTGACTAGACTCGAAAAAGTTTGGTTCAAAGCTGAGTTTGAGCCGAGCTGAGCCGATTTTTTGAACTCGAAAATGAGTTCAAGCATGCCCCAACTCAACTCAACTTGGATTGAATCCAGCTCGAATCGAACTCAGATTGAACCAATTTGGTGACTCGGTTACTTTGCCATTGATGTTGGTCACCAACTGTTTGATAAAATGACTTAATGAAATGTAGCTGGTGGCAAGGAAGGTTTGGCTGGGTCAGTCCAATAAGATCGGACTGACTGCTACAAATCTAAGATACTATAATTCCACCTACATACATCCCCAAAAACCAAAACACTCTTATGTACAAACCATCTTCTTCCCTAATGGGATTCGATCTTCTAACACCATGACTCATATTTTCAACGTCATTTTCCTTTCTTTGGGATCTTTCTAACAGATAACATAGGAATTCGAATTCTCTTAAGCGCTCGGGACGTGGTAATGCGTGGTGAGATGAGGATTATAGGCCCAGTAGGCCTTAACAAGCTCGGCGATCTGACCGTTCGGATCCTTCTTCTTCGCATCTTCTTTCTTGCCCTCATCCTTCTTGGGTTATTCCTTCTTCTTCTCTAGCTCTTTTGCGGGCCCCACCGAAAGGATCTTGGTGAACCAGCCCCTCTGAGCTTGTGCATAGTGTATACTAGATCCACGTCTCCGGTCATCGTCAATTTCTTCTCTTTCATGTCGATCATATGAGTTTCCCTTCCACAGCCAGTTCAGGTGTTTGTGAAAAATGCCTCACTGGCAAACTCAGCTCGATCTTGCCACAAACTCGGGCTAAGCTGGCCCGAGCTGCTAATCGAATTGAGCTGAGCTGGCTAGTCAAGCTTGAGAATAAAGCCGAGACGACTTCAAGCTAAGGTTAGCCAGTGTTCGAGCCAAGTCGAGCTGAGGCCAACTCAACTCAGTTCAATTGGATGTACACCCCTAGGTATCATGCACTGTAGGACACAGTGAAAAGTTCAAATCATGCATGAAAGCAGGCGACTAGGATCAATTTGGACTAGGGCTTGCAATGTGAATAGTCATCACATGTCAGTAGAGGTGGGCACGAGACTACTCGATTCGGTTAACTCGACTTGTCCGACTCGTTCCAATCCGACTTGACCCGAACCGAATGGGTGAGTCGGTCCAAACCATGTAAGCTTCGTCCAATCCGAATTCAAATCCAGTCGAGTTCGAGTTACCCAGTAACTCGACTCGACTCGATTCGAAACCCAACTTGACCTCACTCTCTAACCCTACCCCAACCCAATTCCCCCCCCCCCCCCCCCCCAACCACCCACCACCATCACCATCCTCCTCCTCTCTCTCCTCTCCACTCCCTCCCTCCTTCCCTCTTCCAAGGCTGGAAACTACCCACCACCATCACCCTCCTCCTCTCTCTCCTCTCCACTCCCTCCTTCCCTCATCTCTCAATCTGAGTCCATGCCAAACTCAACTCAGTACTTCTAACTGGATCAGACTTGGTCTGGATCAATCCAAGCCAAATCGAACTCAGATTGAGTCAGGCATGCTGGACTTGGTATCGAGTCGGATCGAGTTCAAGTTAGGCTTATTTCAAAATCAGATCGAGTCGATTCAACCCTAACTTAGTCAAACTCAACTCGATGCCCAGCTCTACATGCCACTATGCCAGGTTGCTACTTTGTCAACTGGACTTGGGCAAAGATCGGTCCAGCCCAAGTACGGGCCGTTAACAGCCCTAGACCTATAAATAATGGATGGTTTAAAATAATGGTACACTATAACAAACGAGTAATGACCCCTTGGGCTAAGTGCATGGAAACCTTCTCATGCACATCATTGCATTTTAGACTTCTCGACGTCCACATCACACCCATCTAGACCGTTTATTAGTTCCCACTCACTCTTCAAAGGCTACCTTGAAGAAATCATATAGATCGGATGATCTAAACCATCCAATCAGCAACATGTAAAATTAGAGGTACAAGATCGCTTTTGGAAGATAGGTCCAATCATGCTGAGTATAAGGCCATCCGATTGGCATGACTATTGCACAGTAGTGGAAGAAAAAGGCGTTGGACCTAATGGATGGTTCAGATATGTCATCTGAAGGATAGTAATTCCAAATGCAACTACGTGCAAGGTAAGGTTTCAATGCACTTAATCCGCTACATCATTACTTATAACATAATATCCAGAACTACATATGGGACACCCAACTTCGAAAGGGTTTTTATGATTTTATCATTACACAATTGGGCCCTACATCATATGGTCCATGCACCAAGAATCATGTACAGACGTGAAGGATACTAAACTATTCCGATAGGTGGCCAACAAAATATCATGATATTCGGTGCAACCAAACACACCCTATGAAAAGAAATACAACAGCAGTTCACATTCAACTAGCAAGTTTGAATATTCTATGGCTGGGATCTTTCAATTTAAAGGGCTTTTGGTGCATGGGACATTCACAATGAGGACCGTCATATCAATATCTTGGATGACTGAAACATGGGTCCACTTGAAACTCGAGTTTAATATACAATATAGTTCAATACTTCCAGCTTAAATGTCCTGGGCTTGTCTGGGCCTGATTGTAGGCTGTGGTCTCGGTTTCTTATGACCCATTACAGTTCTACTTTTACGGTGATTCCTAAACATAGGAAAGAGTAATAAATTATAATACAATGCTCAAAAGGAGGATTGTATATTGCATCCTAGCATTGAGTTTGTGCAAGTTGAGCTCATGGTTCAGTGATCCAGACCGTTAGTTTGATGGGCCTCAATGTTTCTTCTGGCTTGTATTTGAATCCTAATCATAGAATTATTCAAACTTGTAGACTGTGGGCTATGACAGGACCGTCCGTCTCTAGCTGGGTCCGGGTGGGAGTTATATATAATCAAGGCCGTTCGGATTCTTGATCCAGTTCAGATAAAGATTCGGGATGTTCTGAAACTCCAATTGGCCCCTGTGAATTTCAAGGGTGGGCGTTCCCTCCAAGTTTGTTCCCTTTACTGTAGCCCACCACATTAGTTTTTGATGGGGCCTAGTTTTGGGTTCGCTTAGTTTTCTGAGGTGACATATCTGATGGACGGGTTGGATGGTATGAATACATCAAGTACCACTCTTAAGCTTATGGTGGAACCGGTACCACTGGAGCGTACCCCATTTTTATTTATTTATTTATTTTCTGATCGTCCTTTTCATCCTCTGGCGAGTGGCCCATCTGATGAGTAGATGGCCAGACTTTTGGACCCCAGCGTGTTCAAGGCGAGCTAACCTGATGAATTCCACAAATCTCTCATCCATGGCCCACAAATCATCTCTTCAAGGCGAGCTAACTTGTTGAAAGGATCCAACCGCTCACCTGGTGTGTGAGTGCCCACGATGGTAGGCCATAAAGCCCGACAATTATTTTAGTGGTCAGATGATTTCGATCAAAGGACTTTGTCCAACAAACAGTGACCAGTGTAGGCCATTCCTTTTTGCAACCGTCCAACCTAACCAAAATGATCAAACCCATCCGACGGTCAGGATCATTGCACGACCACCACTCCCGAACAACAAACCGCACCATGGACGGTGTCCCCTCTCCAAACCAACGTCCGGACTCCGGATCCTTGTACCGCCACGTGTACGGACAGGATTTCCGTAGCAAAAGAAAATTGCACACGAAAACCTCCCCCGAAAATTTCAACTTCCCCCAAATCGCATGTCCTCCGCCATACTTGAGTAAAACGAACGGAAATCCCCCGCGGCCGCATCAGAAACCTTCCCTGTCTTCTATCATACCCCACCCCAGACCACAATGTCGATCCCAACCGTCCATTCCTCCTCCGATCCGTTCCTCCAACTCGCCTCAATCCCACTCATAGACCTCCGATTCCTCTCCCAATCCGAGCTCAACTCCCTCGCTCTCTGCTCCAACGACTCGTTCGATCTCCGCCATTGCGACGACGTGGTGGTCCCCAAGATCGACCGGTCGATATTCAACGAGAGCGCCGGCAGCCGGAAGCAGACCTACTCCCGCCTCCGCCTTGCCCGTGGGCCCACAGACGGCGAATCGACCGCCGCCCGTCCCCACCGCCTCCCCCCAACCGCCTCCCACCACCAACCTTCCAACCCTTCTGATGCCGAGCGCAGCGAGAACAAGCAGATTATCCTCTTCCTTAGGAAACTCTTCGTCGGCGAGAATCCCGACACCGCCACCATCGAATTGCCAAACGGCAAAAGGAGGCGGGAGCTGGAAGCAGAGAATGGCTTGAATTCCGCGTTCGTTGCTTATGACAATGGCTTCGAGACGGTGAATCGGAATGGGGTTGTCGTTGACGTTGCCGCGTTGGCAGAGAAGGAGGATATTTTCGGGCCAGAGGTTAGGAGGAGGACAGAAGGTTTGGAGACGCAGGCAGAATTGCTTGGCTACTTGGAGGGGTTGGAAGGGCAGTGGGGCAGTCGGAGGAAGAAGAGGAAGATTGTTGACGCGGCTGATTTCGGTGATGAGTTGCCGAGAGGGTGGAAGATCTTGCTTGGCCTGAAAAGGAAAGAAGGCCGAGTTTGGTTGGCATGCCGCAAGTACATAAGGTCATCGTTCTTTCTTTATTCACTTTCGGTTCTCGGTTTGTGTATTTTGGCAGACCTCGTACTCATTTGCGTGGAATTTGAATTTGCATGAACATCTAGTCATGTATGTAGGTATTGAGACATGTATAGATTTATGCATGCATGTTTTTACGATTTTTTTAATAGGTTAATGATTTTGCAAATGCTATATGAAGATTTTCGTGATTTTTGTTACTAGGAAGTAAATTGGCAAACACCCGGGAGGAAGAACCTATGGCCCGTTCGAGTACTCTTTTAACAGGACTCGTTCATTGGAACTCACACTGGTGACTTGCTCACATATCTGTGAGATCCTGGCAGTTTATTGTGTAGGCTCACCATGTAGATGACCTGGCTGATTTTCGGCCACATCATCCATACGGTGGGGCTTGCATGATGATCATTTTGAATCTTCTTACACATGCATGCCACGTTAGGACTGCAAGTGCACTTGCAAGCCCGCATCATATTTCTTGAAATGTGAAGGTGGGTTTCTCCCATCAAATAGGGCTGCCTCATCTGGTTACTGGAGAACCCTATTGCCTACAAACATTTGCTATGAAATAGGATTTCATGTGGGGAGTGATGTATTAAGAAAGGGACAACTCAGGGTACGTTTGATGCCTTATTGAATTTAATTCTCAAAATAATAATAATAATAATAATAAAAGATAAAATAAAAAATCATTAGCATAAAAAGGCAGAGATGGACAACTAGAACTTTCCTCTCTTAGCACTAATATTAAGGGATTGGGCTCAAAATGACAATGGTATGACTTGAGTTGGAGTTCAAAGAATGCAATTACAATGTGAGGGCTGTTTGTCATTTTGAGTAATGGGCAACCCCACTACAATTTGGTTACTTTCTCCAGTTTAAACCAATGGTTTGCAATTCAATGGCTTGTGGACTCATCTTTTTCAGATCGAGCGCATCGGCACCCTCATGGCATACAGTCCTTTTTTGAAAAAAATTGTTGAATAAAATCTTTATTAGAGATAGTTCAAAAGAAACATATATTAAACTGATGGGACAGATGAGATTCCCAAAACAAAGACTCCCTGAAGATCTCATAGCATGCTGGATATAGGAGGAGAATTGTTGGGATCTGTGCATCTCTCTAATCTCATCGACCCAACAAATAGCATTTGCCAAGTTGTCTTTGGTATTTTGAAAGATAACAAGAAACTTTCATAGATAGGGGCACTGAGGTAGCGCCACAAAGAAATATCAAAACACAACCGAAAACAAAGGCACAAAACTAACAATTACAAAAATTCCAACCAACCCTTAGCCAAGGCTCATTCAATAACAAGGAACCAAAGAAGACTAGTAACCCAATCTGCACTACTACTTTCGTTTTGGAAGCATCTCCCATTCCTTTACCTCCATATCAACCATAAACCGGCGAGCAAGCATAACCTCCAAATGTTAAGGTATTTACTCCGAAGGACTACCCCGTGCCAACTCGAGAAGGGATCTCCCACCTCAAGAGGCATGGACCAATCCATATTGAACCTACCCAGAATAGAGGCCCAAACACGGCTTGCAAATGGACAAAGGATGAAGAGATGATTAATTGTTTCAGCATTGGACATGCACATAGGTCACATTTTTGGGATAGCCATAAACAACTTTTAGAGATTGTCAAGACTCTTGTTCTCCCAAACAACCAATTGGGTAATGCCAAGCATGCTCGTCTTCCCTAAGCCCACCCCACCACTTGAAAGAGTAAGGTAGAAAATTTTAACTAAAAAACTACCTAATTTATCCTTGCACCACACCAAACTACATCTTCATCATCCAAGGAACAACAGAGATGCAAGTAGTCCAGAAGGGAGACTTGCTCCTCAATCTCAATGTCTAAAGATACCGACAACAAGGCGGAGCCCACATCACCACTCCACCACACTACACATAGCACGTATCAATAGAGACGTCATGATCTGGGGCAAGGCGAGTAATCTTTGGGAACCTAATATGAAAAGGCAGATTGGCCATCCATATATCTTCCCATAATTGGATCTTTCTCCCATTGCTGAATGAGAAATTCATTCACTCTTTGAAGGCCTCCTTCACATTGTGAATACCTTTCCAAATTGCTGATGCCTTATATAAGATGACTCCTTAATCCACCATCCCCTTGCTGAGCATTCATACTCGTTAACAATGACATTTTTCCACAAAGCCCCACTCTCCACACCATCATTTATCCAGGAGAGCCAGATTCATAGTGTCCAAGGACTGGATGTTAGCACCCACTTTCGTCCTAGGGCTTACAAACCTCACCCCATTCATGCAAATGGAATTTTTTCTTTTCAGCTGAGTCTCCCCACAATAAATCACATATGAACTTCTCTAAATGACAGAGGACCACTTTTGGGCATCTGAAAAGTGACGTGAAGTAGAGCGACAAATTGTATTAAGTTGCTTTGATGAGGTTGATCTGCCCACCAAGAGAAAGGTAGCGCCCCCTCCAACCTGCTAGCCTTCTCTCAAATCTTTCCACCACTCTATCCCACCGGCCAAGTTGTCTTTAGTCCCCATCAACCTTGAAGAAATATTGCATAGCTCCCTGATTCTTGTTCAGATTGCCTGGATCTCTACCTCATTGGAATCAAATTCGCTGATAGGTCTAGAACAGACGCTCTTGATTTATGCTGCATTGTGGTGGCATACATAGTCTTGTGGTGCAATCATTTTAACAGCATTCTAGAACATAGTTACTGTGAAACCACATCCCCCTGTAGATACTTATGTTTCTTGCTTCCTGTTTGCGATATTCAATTCAAACATTAACGTAGCTACAATAACAAATGTTGTGAAAGGAGACACTTCCAGCATATGTTTCTCAGATTGCTTCCCTTATCCTTTCCCGTAACCTTGTTCTAGAACTATTAATATTTTATTGTAGCTCATCCTTCAAAATATTATTATTATTATTTATTTATTATTGCAGCTGAGCTATTGGTTTTCCACTGCAAAATTCATCATCTCAATTCTTTGTTACCCGAGTATTGCTACGAATATCAAGTATGGAAAGGACTTGGCATGAAAGATCCTTTGTACTGTTAAGTTCCTAGGATACAGGCCCGAGAAGGATTGGTTAAAAACTTGTAATTGTAGACATGTTTTCCTTTTTCATGGATAATTCACTATTTATTCAAAAGAAATGCGAAGCAATAATAAGGAACAGGGTCGTTGCCAAGGGGCCACAACCATATAATTGGATACCCTACCCTAAACATAACCAGTTCAACACCAAAACCCCACAAACAACAACAGAAACAGAAAACCTGGCTCTGCTACATGCCAACAATGAGGTTCTCCATCGATATATTATGCATACCTACCCCATTTTAACCAGCAGGTGCACTCCTCATTGGCCTTTGTATGGACATAAGTAAAGGACAGCTGGTACCTGAATCTCAAATCGAGAACCTCCACTCCCATGTCTGCAAGCCCCCAAGGGTAAAACCCACCCAAGACCCAAGAGATCACATTCGCTAAATCTCATTCGGTGATCATAGGGATGACCTTGAAATCAGTCATTATCTTGACTGTTTGCAATAAAGCTGAAGTCTCCAAAAAATCAAGTCCTTAAACCTGATCGGGCCTGAGAATTTGAGGCCAGTCACCCCATTGCCATCCAATGCCAGGCCCCCAATGGCCACTGGACCTGGATTGTCAAAGTTGCATCTACCATCAAAGTGTGCCTTAAATACACTGATAGGAGGACGACTCCAACTGATAGCATCTCTATTCTGCTTGTGCCCATAGTTAAGAACCTCTGCCCAATTATGGATCATCAAATCTAACGAGCAAACCCTAAATATGTTGTTAGTCCGAGCCCAACCCTGCACCAATGACAATCTCTTTTTAATTATCTTCTCCATAGAAGAAAGCTTACCCTTGAAAATTCTATTGTCACACCTATCCATATTTACCACACAGGGAGTGTGCACAGACATCACCCACAAACATGCCTGAGGGCACCCCAAGCCTTGGCGGACCAGCTGACAATCACATCAAGAACGCATTTGGGAAACAACTGAGGGCCATCTCAAAGAGGATAGATGCCAGACCAAACCTCTCTGGATTAGTTGCAGTGAATAAGGAGGTGATCCGCTGCTTCTTTACATAGAGTGCATTTTTCCAGCATCTCCCTCCCAGTTGATTTCAGATGATCCACCATCAATATTTTGTCCATGCTAGCCACCTGAACTCATTTGGACGAACTTCTTCAAAAGGGATTTTCCGGAAAAAGGGGGTCTCAGGCCTCTTTTTCGGTCAACTTGGCAAAAGTAGTCTGCTTGGTTTTTGCCTAGTCAGCGTTTTAGTGCCTATTTTGTCAAGCAGAGGTGAGATAGGGGTTTGCAAATTGCATCTAAATGCACAGATCAGTACTGCCTTTAGGCTTTGATCGCCTTTTTGGACGGTGTGTCCAAGTAGGCCCTAATTTTCACAGAAACGGGAGCTGATCAAATCTTGACAAGCTTGAAATCAATAGATTCCGGATCACTAAAGATGTATTCTGCAATAGATTCCACCCGTTAAAACCCCATCTGTGTTCAGCACCCAAATCCTTCGATCCTCCCCACTGATTAGAATATAGGTTGAGCGTAACACCTCCATCAATTGAATGATGTTAGAAACCTCTTCTTCTCTGAAATCCTGACGAAAAGAATTGCCGTACTAGTTTCCCTCCCTGACGCTCAACCTTTGTGAGAGGCGAGGCCCGGGGAGTTCAGAAACTCAAATATCTCTCAAGGGGAATCTCCCGACACCAACAGTCCTCCCAGAACCTAACCTTTGTACCATCACCAACATGGAAGCACAACTGGTTTGAATTGAAACTACGGACCTAGAAAATCACATGCCATTTCTGGGAACCCCCTCTGCCCCTAGCTACCTTAATGTCCCATGAGATGTCCATTGCCCCGTATTTAACAACCAATATGGATCTCAACAAAGGCTGCACCCCAATCACCCATCCTCCAAGCCCATTTACCCAAGGTGAAATGTTGTTGGTTCTAATGTCTCTTATAAACAAACTTATGTTCTCAAATACTACTCACAAGTTGGGGTTGTCGCTCGAGTGGCATGAATCTTTCATCGTGGTCATCATCATCATCATCATCTATGTTTAACTCATTGATTTTAATCAACCTATGTCAATATGAATCATTATAAAATTTAAATAAGGGCCCAAATCACATGGGTTCTACCTCACATGAGCCACCCGCTCGGACAAACCCCCCTTGTAGGCCCTAAATCACATGGGTTCCGCCTCACATGAGCCACCCACCCTGAGTGTGCTCTCGAATCCCATAGGCTACTCCACTTGAGCCCCAGTGTGATAATGCCCCTTCATTAATCACCCCCGGTGAGGAGTCTCGAACACAAGACCTCCCACTCTGATACCATTTTGATGTAGGACAACTAACCACTTGCTCTAAAAGCTCGAACTGATAGAGCGTGACGAATCAATCTCTTTATCTCATAGCACAAGCCCCACATCCCATGGGTTAGTTACTCGGACGAACCCCCTCGTGGGCCCCAAATTGCATGGGTTTCGCCCCACATGAGCCACCTGCTTGGACGATTCCCCGAGTGCACCTGTGAATCCCACAGGCTACCGCACTCGAGCCCAATGTGAAAATGCCCCTGCATTAATCTTAAATTCTACATATTACATTTTTGAAGTATGTATAGCTTGATATACTACATTTTAGTTTTTTTTTTTGGTAGTTCATTAGAGTCTCTGCAGTTTCTTTTTTCCTCGTCTTTTTGTAGTGACCGACATTTCCATGTTCTCAAATTTTGTATTGTCCAGTCCAAATGGACAGAGGTTTGCATCCTGCAAGGAAGTTTCTTCATATTTGCTCTCTTTTATGAGAACTCAAGATGCAAGCCAGTCACATTCCAGTCACATCGACGATCGCACTGACGGGACTTGCAAATTGCCTACCAGCAGTGTAAGTATGTATATCTGAATTCATTTGGTCCGGTTCAACTCCATTCCCTTAAATTTGCTGGATATGCAACAGACTGCAGATCCCACCCGCAAAGATGACATCACAAGGGAAGACTCCATATGCTATACGGCAGTACCAATTTCTTCCATTTCTACTGATTATGAGAAGCAAATTCCCTTACTTAAGGTTCAGAATCCAGCAAGGGCACAACAACAGAACCTTCTGGAATGCCGCATGTGCAGATTGACTTTTGGCGACAAGGATACATACGTGCAACACGTGTTGTCATTTCACCGGCGGAAGGCGAAGAGGTGGGGACTTGTTAAATCCATCTCCGATGGGGTGATAATAAAAGATGGAAAGTATGAATGCCAATTTTGCCACAAGATTTTTGATGAAAGGCATCGTTATAGAGGTCATGTTGGGGTTCATGCGAAGTACTATGTCAAGGGTATTGGCGCATCACCGGATGCCATAATTGCACAAAAGAGCTCTGACCCTTCACCCTTGGCTTGGATGCCGATGACGGCCTCTGAGATGGATGCATCGGATGATATTGACAATGACAAGGATTCTTTACCGGAAACTTCTACGCCCAAGTCCAGTGATGAACTAAATGCTGGGTCCCCTCATGATCAAAGAGAAACAGAGGATACTGAAGTGGGTGATAGTCCAAAGAGCAGTCCACTTGTAATTACTCACGAAATTAAATCCACTGACAAGCAGGAAAATTGTAATGAGATGATTGATGCATGCTCAGATGCTGTAACTCCCTTGTCTACTAATGAAGAAAATGTTGATTGTCAAGCTTCTTATGAGAAAGATTATTCGCATAGCACTATGCTTGATGAAATTGATAAACCTGGCATTAAGCAAGAAAGAGGTCCTGAGCGCCATTCTGTTTCTCCCCATGATAATGGGCAAGCTCGTGGGATCGAGACCAATGTCAATGATATTCTCACTAGCTGTAAGACGGAAACTGTGCTCGATGAAACAGAAAGATCTGGCAATGAGCTGGAGAGTGGTCTTGAAAGCTGTTCGATGACTCTACCTGATAATGGGCAAACATGCGATATTGAAACTTATGTGAACGGCATTTTCACTTGCAGCGGGAAGGAGTCGGTGCTCAATGAAACAGAAAAACCTAGTGATGAGCCAGAAAGTGGTTTTGGAAGAAGCCATCATGGATTGGATAGAGCTACTGTAATGGAGATTTTTGGGAGCATTGATGAAGACGATGTGCTTCAGAATGTGGTGGCTGACACATCAATGGCAGTGCAACAGTCAGATTGTTTTCCCTCCCTTGATATGGTATCAGATAAGGTATGTATTCATAGAGCTCTGTACCAATTTTTTAGTTTGTCGGTAATGGAAAAACAGGATTCGTTTAGCTGACCCACATTGGGACAAGGCTTAGATGACGTCGATGTCAGTAATGGAGAAAAACCATATGAAAATATATCCTTGAAAGTGATGGCCTTGAATTTCTCAGTGATCAAATGGTATCTGACATTGTTTAGGTAGTTTTCTGACGCTTCTAAACTCACCATGATACCCTTTGTTCACCCTGCCCCATTCTTTTTCACCCCCCAAAAATGATAACAGCTGATTTGCGACAGTATGTTTCTTTGTGATCTGTCATACATGCGTTACTTGTATATTTTCGGAAAAAGGACCAAAAGCGTACTTAAGATGGCTGATAGGACTCTCAGTCGAGTATGGTGTTATGGGTAGCCCTTGTTACTTTTGAGTTGTCGACACCTTCCTGTAAGGTTATCTTGGTCAATGGTGAAACCTCTTATTATTATTTTTGCCCATTTATGTGCTTTTATGAGAAATTTTGAGTGCCTTCTTCTTAAGTTGAAATTTATCATCAAGCCAAGATATGCATAGTTACTTGATTTTCCATTTGTACAAGTGGGGCGCATGGTTCTGTGATCCATACTTGTTGATCTGATGGGTATTGCTGTGAATGGTCCATGCCAGAAAAAGCTCCTAGGTTGGAAGATTTTAGCCATCCAATCTTTGTCATTACCTTTTCAGCCGAATGTGGGCTGATTTTGTATTTCATTTCTTATCTGTCCATGTGCAGGCCACTAGTGGAATTTTAGGGATCATGATTAAAAATATTAGTTATACATAATCTATTGGCGTGTATAAAAACCAATATGGTCACATGTACGTGTCCGAAGCATTACTGATATTTTGAACCCTGGTTAGGATTGTCCAATCGAGGTGATCTTTGGGTCATGTTCCATCCATCTTGGGACCATCATGCCAACGGTCTGGATTTCCAGACTCTGCACACTTGCCACTTGTACAAACCAATTGAGGATCCTAAAACATATCCTTGGGTCGAGGATCATGTAACTCCTCTCCTATTAATCCTTCTACTCTATTCTCTTGTTGTATAATTTTCTTTCCATGGACAGGGAGAAGATGAGTTCAGTAGTGTTAACCAGAAGCTTGAGAAGATGTCAGGTTACGAAGAGCTGAGTTTGGATGACATTGAGCCACCAAAATATGGTTTAGTGACAGATCAAGATTCCGGCTCCTTGCGAGAGGCACCCATAGACCTGTCCTACTGTGCAGAGTTGGAAGAAGGGCTTAATAACTCTGTTGAGTTTGAGTGGGACACGGTCTTACCAAAGATGGTTGGTGATCATCAACTTACAACAGTGTGCGTGTGGTGCGGAATGGAGTTCGACAATGAAGGTGTTGACACCGAAGCTCAGTCAGATTCTGTTGGTTTTATGTGTCCAACCTGCAAGGCTAAGATTTCAGGACAATTCAATGGATTCGACGATGGCTTGCAATGAATTCTGACCAAATCTGAATGGGGACATGTCGCCTCTTCTTCTTTTGAGGGTAAGCTCTGCTTAGAATGAGGTAATTCTATGCCTCTGGGATGATTCTTTACTGAATGGTAGTTTTTGAAGAAAAATTTCTCTAATTATAAAAGTAAAAAGGATTAATCTTCATTTGCTAGATAGGACTTCTCTAAGACTGTAGTTTGCTTCAATGTTTCGCTTTTGAATTCTATGTGGACCAGCTATCAATTAGTGTCACAAATTTCATCACAGTTAGCTTATCTTCATATGGTCGGCCCTTCACTGAATGCTGGATCAATTACATTGAGTGAAAAAGCCTTCCGTCACAGGATGACTGGAACTGAACTTCATGAAAATTCTGAGACCCTGAGATCCTGCAATGTAGAGTACATGTTGAAGTCATTAGAATCTTTGATTCCTAGAGGACCCAAAGGACCCGATCCTCAACTCGCTGCCATCATTTCTAAAAAACGACCAAAATTTGTGGATTTTTAAGGGGCCTTGTTTTCCATCTTACTCCATTTTTTTATATTTTTATATTTTTATATTTTTTTGGGTAAAACTCTCTATCTTATTAATAAGACAAAAGGGTGAGTTCTAACAAACACACACTGGGATTTATCTATATTTACATATACCAAAATGACTTCAGGAAGCAGTGAATCTATTCTTCACTTCTGCATCTAGCTGACTTTGCTAGAGAGTCGGCAGCAAAATTTGCTTCCCTTTATATATTTAGCGCTCCTACTATTCGTACTCTGAAGCTGCTCCACTGCTTAACTCATTGTTGCTTGGATTCTCCAGGGAGTGGGCACCTGATCATTTAGCACAATAATGCCACTTCCATTTAGCACAATAATGATAGGATTGGAGTTGCCTTCAATTTTGATATTTGTGATTTTTAGGCTTGTGGGGAGTTGAACACCCAATGTGAAGCCCATAGCTTCAGCCTGGTTCACCGTACAGCTCGGGAGACATTTGCAAGAGGCTGTGATGCAAAGTCCTTTATCATCCCTGATGAGGCCTCCGTACTGAAGTGGTGGTTGTTTTTTTCAACAGCACCATCAAAGTTGAGTTTGTAGAAGCCTGGTTTTGGGAGTTGCCATTTAACAAGGGTAACCTATGGTTGGGGATTTTCATGGCAGTCTGGCTCCATTTTGGCAGGAGAAGGGACTCGTTGACTGAGAGGGTTAGTTTGGGTTCTAAAAGTTAGCAATATTGTTCAGTCATTCTTTTGATATTGATGAACGGATCTTTGGAGTTCGTTTTTCAGTTTTGGAAGATTCTATTCTTTCCTTCTCACCATATTCCCCATATAGTGTAGAAGAAGATTGATTTCCATATGGTTGTTGAATGGCCACTGTTTTTTATGCTTTGAGCCAAGTCCTCATAGCTTCATTTGGGTTTTGACTGAGAACAATTGAGACTGAGAAAATGTTGGTCAATTGTCTCCAAATTCTTTTGGAGAAATCACATTAAAAAAAGAAAAAGTAAAAAGAAGAAGAAAAGAAAATGGAGGTTTGATTCGATGCCTGATTCATGTAAGAAACATGTTAGAAATATTAGGAAGGAACCTAGATAATCTGTTCCTCGTGGGTACACGATTATTCATAAGGGCCCAGGTTAAATTTTTTACCTTTGGGATACGTGGGCCCTTCCAGATCAACACCAATTAAAATAATCAGATTCATCAATACGAGTACGGGAGTGATTAGATGATATGCTTAGTTAATCATGAAAAATCCATCTTGGCTTGGCTTCCATATTAGTTTGTCTGGATTGTTTCCTCTCATAATAGAGGTGTCGATGATTTTTAAGGCTGTAGGATCATTCCAGATAGAAAAGATTAGAACTCTGTCCCAATTTCTCTCCTGGGTTAGAAGATTAGCAATGTTCTTTATTTAACTTACATTACTAATTCTTGTTTGTCTAAGTTCCACCTTATTAATATTATCATTCCTATTGTCTTCCCATATGCTGATCTGGGTTCCATTTCAAACTATCCCATTCATATCTGAGATAAAAAGATGTTTTATTTTGATGATTTTTTCCCCATGTTTGAGTGCGTTTGAGCCAGCTGTATGCTTGTTCCATGTTTTGTTCCCAAGGTATTTCATTCTTGGGATTTTGGACAAAAGGTTTTCAGGTTGAGAGAGAATTTTCCAGGTCAGTTTCATTGTGAATGCCTTGTTGGCATGTAGGAACTTAGGGACACCAAGGCCACCCCTATAAATTGACAACAGACCTCTTCGATGTTTGGTCCTTTCTTTGATGTTTTAAAGGTTGAGATTGATTTTCTTTTTCCACCTTTGATTATACTACAAGATAAAGCATTCAGGCAAATGATGAATATAGATGGGATATGGGATCCCTTGCCTAAGACCTCTCTTTGCTTTGACAAATCCCGTGGGGCTGACACTTATTAGGATTAAGAAGGTGGGGATTCTTATACATTCCACGACTAATTTAATCCATTGTTGCAAACCTGAATTTTGTTAGCAGAGCTTCTATAGAGTCGCAGAGTCCCATTCAATTTTGTCATAAGCTTTTTCCAAATCGACCTTTACACAAAAATATCCTTCTTTCCCTTTCGAGTGTTTCATTGAATTAAAAAACTGATTGTGTGATCAAGATGTTGTTCTGAATTTGCCTATTTGGTACAAAGCACCTTGGAATGGAGTTATGAATTTTGCTAATAAATGGTTTGAGTCTATTGGTTAATATTTTTGAGATAATTTTATAGCTAACATTACATAGGCTAATGGGGCAGAAGTTTGTTATTAAAGTGGGGGCATTGTTTTTCAGGATTTGCGTGATGTTGGTCTGGTTAATCTTTTCAGCACAAATCCTTTGTTAACGAAGGTTTTTGCCATTTCACAATTATCATGCCCCAGGATGGGCCGGCATTTTTGAAAAAACAAAAAACTCTGAAAGTCATCAGGTGGGGCTTTGTATGGTCCAATATGTTTTAATGCTTCAATAATTTCCTCGGTGATAGACTTCGTAAGGTGTTGATTATCTTCCTCCAAATAATTGGTTGGATGTTTTCAATCAGATTAAAGCAACTACGTAAGTGAGGATAAGATGATGATCCACAAAGATGTTTAAAGTGGTTCACAATTAGGTTTTCGATAGTTGAGTGGAATTGATTGATCACTAGTCCACTCTAGAGTTCCAGGGATTTTAAGAGAGTTTATATGATTGTGGGACCTGGTTAGAGTTGTGACTTATGAGATGAAAGAATTTCGTATTACTGCCATTGTATTTCAACCAGTTGCATCTCGACTTGTGATTCGATACCCACCATCGCTTTGTGATCCGACCCAAACCTTGTTCTCTGAACTCCCCCCCCCCCCCCCCCCCCCCCCCCCCCCACAAAAAAAAAACAAAAAACAAAAAACAAAAAAAGAAAACAAAAAACTCTCCTTGTGGAGCATCCAGACTGCTCTAGTCAGTTCTTCCTCAGAGCTCATCCTAGCCAAAGCGAAGTCCTTATATGTACCATTCTCCTATCCCTTGGCCTAACTACATCCATCATAGCACTGGCTCTATTGAAGACTCTGGTGAAATTTATAGGTGCCCATCCTTCTGGAAACCCCTTCACAAATAGGGTTGGGAAGCGAGCAATACCTCTCCAATCTCCAGGCTGATGTTGTGATATCCCTTTCCCCTTTATATTTCAAGTTGTTTGCCATATCCCAGAGTTATGTTGATTGATGTTTTATTTAAACCAATCTGATTTAAATGATTTTAAACTTGCAAGTATACGAATCAGATGTAGATACGGTACGTATTACGAGATCATTCCTACGAGGACTGGTTGTCACAATTCGAAATTTACGATTCTTCTTAACTAATCCAACAAATAGCGTAACTAGTAAAATAACAAAAATCTAAGAAAAATAACTGAGAATAAGAAGGAAAATTCAATCGAAGAGAATACTATGACTTTTGAATCCACCCCTAATTATCATAACCCTTGTTTTACCTGTTGATTCACTCTAATTCAGATTGATACAAATTTACTAGATAAAGCACACTCCGTGTCCTTGGTCAAGCACACAGGATGTATAATTCTCTTGAAGCACAAGGATCACATCTTTCCATCCATGGTCAGGCATGAATAGATGTAGATTCCTATTTCTTTCTCTGTAGGAAAACCTGTTCATGGTCAGACACAAGCATACCTAGAATAAGATTCCAAACAACATCCACATCCAGACTTTGGTTAAGCTCATAGATTAGAGAAGTATGGAGTTTTCATTTAATCACACTAGAGAAAGAAATAAATCAATCACAATTACGGATGAAATCAACAATAAACAAGAGTCATTCAAATTAGGGGCTTCATCTCAGCCCTAGCTAAGAAATTAGAAACTCATAAATTCAACTGGAAAGAAGGAAAAACATAATTGATAAAAATACATCCCTTTCTAGTCTCTCCCTTCTTTCTTCCTCTCTCCTCAGACGTCCTCCAAATCTAGCCGTCCTCCCTCTCTCTTGCACTCACGCCCAGACGTCTCTCCATTCAATGCTCTCTCCATCTCTTTTATACATGCCAGGGGCGGTGGAGAATGCTGTCCTTGCTGGAGTTAGTTTAGACAAAAGGCGGTGCGTGGATAACCCTTACGCAACTAAAATAGAAGCATCCCAACTTTTCTTTTCCGTACTTTCTTTCCAAAAGGACAACATCCTTGGGGAATTTGGTACAGGTACACACAATAGACGGATCAGATCTTCCATCCGATTAACAATGGTGGGCCACAACATTCCGGAACGTCCGGAACTCGCGGACGTGCAAAAATAGAGGGCCCTGCGAATTCTCTTACGCTATTCTGATGGTGGGGCCCACTTTGCTTCTGTTTTGAAAAATCCATTCCGTCCACCGAATTCCTCTCAAAAAACCAGTCAGGTATGGTCTGTTTTGGCTCAGATTCGGTGTGGTCCATAGCTTATTTCATTTCACCGTCTGTCTTGCGTTTGGACGGTTAAAATTGATATCTGCTGTCATTTGAAATACCACCACCTAGGCGATGGTAATATGTGTCGTAGGATTCTAATGGACGGTCCAGATTCATCATATGGACCATGGTGGCCCACAGAGCTCCAACCTCAAGTCCCTGTTGCTATTTTTACGCAGTAGAAAACAGAAACTTCCGTTTTAATGAAGGAAGTTGGTGGGGTCCGCATCAGCTAAATTTATGGTGCATCAAACCCGTCTTTGAACTTCTGCATTCATTCCTGATCACGAGCCCAAATTTGGAGTGAATTCATGTTTCGGATGGGCCACACCATAAATAGACGTAACAGCGTTTTCTGTACTGATGCAGTCTTGAATGTGTGCATGGAATCATGAAACCTATTGGGTTTTGGTCGGCACCCTCCTTTGGGCACTCTGGACGGTTCAGATCATCCTTCCGGATGATGAAGGTGGGCCATCATCATCCCAATGGTCGGCAGCGTCAAGAAGGAAGAAGGAAATTTCCTTCTTTTTTTTTTTTTTTTTTTCTGTTAGAGATGGTCAAACCGTCTCTACGTTTGCCGTGCACGGCTAGTGCACTTGTGCACTATGCACACCCGTCTCATATGGGGTCCACATATGATGTTCGTTAGAAATCTGCACCATCCATCTGCTGCATCATCAAATTTAAGGGGTTGAGACCAAATTTGAAGCATATCCGAAGATTAGGTGGGCCCCAAATCAGGAATTTGGTGTCAGATCTATCCGTTGGGTCACTTTCATAAGAATTCAAGAGCTGAAATTCGATGTGTACGGTTAATTTGTGGTCCTCAGGCCATGTATGAAGTTTCGAGCTGAATGGATGGTTGGAACCATGTGATCTTGCATTCTGCACCAATTTCGGACCATTTAAACTTCAGTTTCTCGACTTCCTTGAGTCCCTGACATGAAATTTCTTCGAACTGTCCCCTTGGGTCTCGTCCATTGCCTTGGTTACTTCAGAGCGTCAAATCCACGCTTTTAGTATCCTTTTTCAGTCCAAGCTCTTGATTACACTCTACATCAAAAACACGATTAAAATACAACGTTAAGCATTAGCATGTACGTAAATTCAGGTATTAATCGGGGTCTAATATGCAATGTTCGACCCTCATCATTGATCGTATGTATCCTCCGTGGTTGATGCAATATCAAACTCCGGTTTCCTTGGGGCTTTCTCCAAAACGTCCTGCAGGTGACCGCTCTTGTTGGAATCTGCTCTCAATTCCCTGAAAGAACTATTGTCACTACTCCTATTACTGCTTTCCGTTCTTCCACTGCCACTAGCTTCACTGCATATTAGACCCTCATCATTGATCGTATGTATCCTCCGTGGTTGCCGCAATATCAAACTCCGGTTTCCTTGGGGCTTTCTCCAAAACGTCCTGCAGGTGACCGCTCTTGTTGGAATCTGCTCTCAATTCCCTGAAAGAACTATTGTCACTACTCCTATTACTGCTTTCCGTTCTCCCACCGCCACTAGCTCCACTCCTTGCCATCATGCTCCACTCGCATTAAGATGAAATGTAACACTTCAAATACCATGAAACAAGAACACACAAAGAACCTCCACTTTGGCAAACTCCCAAGTTGACTTTATCTCCCTCCCAAGTTTGGTAGCAAGGAATGGGAGGATTTGGATGAGATCCAAAGAACCAGTCATTGTATGATGTGTCAATCATATAGTTGTAGCGACTGAAATCCTTTTACCATAAAGGAAAAATCAATCTGATTATGGATTGTGAAGCGAAAAGAGAGGGATGTGGGTAAATGGAAGCGTGTGTGTGTGTGTGTGTGTGTGTGTATTTGTTAGGTGTAAATTTTGGACTTGATGAAGAAATTGAATCAAATATAAATGAGCATAGTGTTCCCCCCCCCCCCCCCCCCCCCCACCTTTTTAAGAGATTAAATGAGCATAGTAAGATCAAATCCTCTGGAAAAAAGAAACCCCTCGAAGTATGCGTATTTATTTCTCTATTGAATGAATGGAACGAGTACAAAGGTATGGCCTTTATAGTCTTCTCAAGTATACATTCAAGATTCTAGGAATTTTTTCTCAAGCTTATTTAAAGATATTTTAGAGATCTCAATTTCATATTTACATAGAAATTACAAAGAATGGCCCCATACGAGTTACTCCACAAATTTTCAACATGGTCAACACTGCCCCTCAAACTACTTGTGGGTGAAGGTTGAACACCCAATTTGCCGCATATCCAGTGATGATGATCTCTGTGAAGAGGCCTAGTGCAAGACTAATTGTTGAGTAGAAGGAACAAAAACATGGTGCAAATCTACCTTGAAGGAACTTTCTCACAAACAAAATGATAATCAAGTTAGATGTGTTTTTTGTGTGCACGAGAGATTGGATTTGCCACTATATATGTAGCACTAACATTATCACAACAAAGCATGGAAGGCAAGGTAATTAAATATTAAGATCCTTATGTAGAAATGGTAGTCAATTCAAATTAGGGGTCATTTGGCATCTAAGCTCTTATTTTGAAAATAGAATGTTACTAATTAATTTTTTTAGAAACTGGTAAAAAAGCTCTTAAAAAATAAATGACGGAGAGGTCACCTTTTTTTCAAGAGCTTATTTGGCTTAAGGGGGTAGACATTTTTAGCTAATTTTGGGATAAGTTTGTCCTTGAACATTTTAAGTAATTCCCATCTTGCCCTTTTCTCCTCTTCTCTTCTCTTTACAATCTCTCTATGGCCAACGTGTTCCGTTGCAGTAACGGTGAGCGTAACGACGCCCACCATTATTGTTACAGTTTAACGGCATAACGGCGGGGACGTAACGATTGTTACGCCCCTTATATCAACAAGATTTGTTTGTTAAAAAAAAAAAATCCAAAAAAAAAATTCCATTAAATCCAGAAAAAATCTAAGTATTCCGAAAATGCATTCATTTATAATTTTGAACATGTTTATGGTAGTGTAACGATCTACTATTTGGTGAGAAAGTTGTATCAGGCCGTCTGATGAATTTATGAACCTACCAACCTGGAATTGACTGCAAAACTCGTAGATTTAAGTTCTACATTACATACATGAGGACTTGCATAAATTACAATGTACATTCCATTTAAAGTCTTCAACATACCAGACACTTCCGTGTCCTATCCTGTGATTCATACCCTGTCATTCTCATTCAACATACCAGACAATTTTGTGTCCTATCCTGTGATTCATATCCTGTCATTCTCAAGATTTTTTTAAAAAATAGTATTGTTTGATTAACTCCCCTACAACTTGATTACAGATAACATTAACTTGATTGTTTGTCAAGGGAGTTATTTTAAGCAAAAGTTCAGCAGTGTCAAGCGTGTCCTTGCTTGGTGAATATGTTGGTATAGAAATACTTACCTTAAATGTAAATATAAAAAATACTTAAGAAAACTTATCACCAAAAAGAAAAATATGCTTTGTAGTGGTTGATTGACCTCTACGTTATCATCATTATCAGCTGCGGTTGTGGAGTAGGTGATGTATATCCATAATATCTAGTACCAGAGGGAAAGACCAGATCAATGAAGCCAGAGGATGATTGATCTTGTCTTCGCAACGACTCTAACCTCTTGTAAGGATATATCCACATGTGCTGGTCGAATAGTCGTATTGTCGATTGTACTCGGACTGTTGAGATTGAGAATGTGTCTATGATGAATAACTTGGAGTTGGATCTGGATATATGTATCCATATAGAACATGTGGATCAGGGCTACTCCAACATGAATGCGATGGAACAGGTTCCGTATAATCTCATTGGATGTAAGAATATCCATAATGCCCATGACCATAAGCCCCCCTAGCTGGCTATATCGTGACTCAGTAGACTCATAAGTTTGGCCTCGTCGGCCCCGTGATATGTCGAAGGGTGCTTGGTGTGCTGAGTAACACCAGAAGTGGGACCAACATCAAGTGCATTATCGTCACCACCGTCATGACCATCCGTCTCAGTCTCGCTGCTACTACTACTCTTACTCTTCTGCCAAGTTGGGCTTTGGAGGAAATCTGCCCATCTTTCTGGGTCCAACACAGTTGCACGACTCTCTTGTTGCACCACTCCAATTCTTCATTGTCTTCTTCTGTTTGTTTCTTCTTTCTCTCCAACTAAGGCAGAAGTGAGTTGTCCTCATCACAATTGTTGTCCAAGTTTATTTGGACAGTAGTTTGTGTCACCGTCAGCTGTTGTAATGCTCCTATGATATCACTACATTGTTTGCCTCATATTGAAGTGCATGAAAACAAGTCGATTCAACGTCCTACTTTGTTATCTATTCTTATTTATCAAATGGACAAGTGCAAAACAACTCGAATTCCTTTTGCAGTTAGAGGAAGAAGTTGTTTGGCTCAAAAACTTTCATATTTTTTTTTAGAGAGCCATCACACTCCAAAATTCATCACCATTCGGCCAGTTGCAACCTAGATATGCATGTTGTGCAAGAGCCTTTCCAAAGTTGCCCTGTCGATTTTCAAATATATTTAATTTATTCAATGCCCTTATTTGCACAGCTAAGTTAGGCTCTAATTTTTTTTTATCACTCTTTAACCTGACACGGATCTCATCATTCACAACAAATGTTTGGGCATATCTGTACCTTGGATATAGATAGAACCTATTTTATGAAGATCATGGTGGGGTTGTTTTGTCCATCTTTTGTCGATCATATTCTAGTAGGTGATGTATTGTTCATTATCATGACGAATTTCCATCTTCGCCTTAAATATGACATCATAGAGGAAGTCAATGGTAGGTGCTTCGTTGGTTTCAGCAAGATGGAGTACCTTCATTAGTGGCTACATCACCTTAAGAATCTTTTCAAAATTTTCCAATATTTATTGTCCCGTATAGTCTTGACAGCTTGAACGGGTATCCATAATATCTTCCTTCCATGTTTTGTGTTGAGTTAATTCTGGGAAGCGAATATCTCACTTAAGTCTCCTCTATGTCAATACAAACTCTCCAAGGTTATAAAGTTAGTCGCAAATTTAGTCACCACAAGCCTAAGCAACTCTCTCCCATTCTTGAACCTTTTCATTATATGACTACTACTCGATTATGGCTGTAAATGAATGTCGTCACTTTTCTAATCCTCTCTTTTTCTTTCCTATGTCTTCCAATATGAGATCAATACAGTGTGCAACACATGGTGACCAGATTATATGTGGTTTCTTTAATATTTCTTCAATATCAACATCTTTCCTACAACCTTATATGTTGCTTCATTATCGGTCATAATCGGCACCACATTCTCCTCTCCAATCTCATCCACTACTTTATCCATTAGGGAGAAAATATAATCAGTATTTCTTGTTTCATTTGATGCATCAATTGATTTATGGAACACTGTTCCCAAATGGCGGTACACCATGAAGTTGATTATGTTGCATCTAGTTGGGTCGGTTCAACCATCGCACATAATCATGCATACTTTGGCTTGCCAAATGAGTCTAAAGGTAGCTACGTATGCCTTCACATCATCATACTCTACATCTTATCGATTCCCCCCTAATCTCTTTAGCCGTGGGAGCCTTAATTTATCCACCTGCTTTTAATGCTGCATCAATTACTACCTGCTAGTACGAAGAATCAATTACATTTTGGGGGTATGTTGGCATGTATAAATAACTTTGTTACTGCCCTATCCAGCTTGTCAATGGAAGTTCTACTCCACATTTGTTTGATCTTCTTTTGTGTAGTCGACTTATTCTTAAACAGGATCACATCAATCGAAGTCTCCTGGGCTCATCCATATCCACAGGGCCATCACGTTAAGATGTCTCCCGTTGGCTGCCAAAAATGCATTATAATCCATTAAACTTATATCCACTTGTAGTCGCACTCCCAACTGCACTCCTACTTCCACTCCCACTACCCCCATGTAACACGTGCAGACCCCCTCCCACCAAACATGCGCCAACATTCTTCATTTTCACGAGCAGTGCACACGCTCTCTCTCTCTCTCCTAGCCATAGTCACCTCCTAATCTGAATCTTGGTCAAATTCAACATTCTTCTAAATTCTAGTCATGAACGCCCATATAATCAGGACTAAACACCTCCTGTCGGGCCGCTTCTACAACTCCACTTCTCTTCTTCTATACGGCAGCGTGTTTCTTCTTTGACTCAACACACTAGCTTGCATCAAGATCATTATCTTTTTTCGCACTCTAATACACCCCACGACTTGACCCTTTTGGTGTGTCAAATGTTGTTTGAGTCGCGTGATTCCACCAACTATCAATATTTCACATTAGTTGGACTTCATGTAGTGCCTATTATCACCTACTCTCTGACAATATTGCCATCCAATATCTATACTTGTTGGCCAACCATTTTCTTAGCTAGTTATGGCTTATGAGAGTCTACTCTACTCTTTTAGTCTAAATAGAGTATTTATGGGAGAATGAATTAATTAAGTAATCTTTCAAAAAAGGAAAGAATTAATTAAATCTCTACACTTATAAACAGATCCAAATAGATTAATGAGATAAAGCTTTAATCAATAAAGAAGGAACTAAGTATTAAACCTGATCAAGCTCCAAAATAACATGATTGATGGTGGGTCCCCACAAGAAATGGTCCACATCAAGATGGGCCCGCGTAATGGACGGAGTGGGTCTCACATGATGGATGGCCTGCATCAAAGTGTAGCCCCACGTGATGGACAATCCACATCAAGTGGGCTCCACCTAATGGACAATCCATATCCAAGGTCTTGCATGATGGACGACCCATATCCAAAGCAGCCCAACATGATGGATGATCCACATAGAAGGCGTGCCTTGCATGATGGATGGTGGACATCAAAAGTGGGCCCCACGTGATGGACAACCCACTTCGAAGGTGGGGCCCACACAATGGACACATCAAGTATGGACTCCACATGATGGCTACTGGACATTGAAGGGCCCCACATAAAGGACAACTAGCATTGATGGTGGGCCCCACATGATGGAGGACCTACATCAAGGTGGGGCCCACATGATGGCTGACCTACATCAAGGTGGGCCCCACATAATGGATGGTCCATGTCAAGAGTCAGCCTGTAATGATGAATGGCCACATCCAAGATGGGCCTCACATGATGGATGGCCCACTTTGAAGGTTTGGCCCACATGATGAATGGTCAACATCCAAGGTGGGCCTCCTATGATGGATGATCCACATCCAATGTCTAACATGATGGACGGCCCAAATGTCTTAAAACATGAAGATTATAGCCATCAATTCTTTTGCCATTTGGGGCACAGTCTATCTATGGTGAGATCTACCAAAACAACTGGTTGGATTGCTCTTATAATGGAGTTATTGTAGTATTTTTGTAAAACGACATCAACTACCCCCTATAAAAGCTCTTATTTAAACATTTTACCAAACGTGCTTATTTCAAATAAGAGCTTTCTATATATATATATATATATATATATAGATAAAGTGATTTTACCAAAGGAGCTTATTGTAAAACATGAGCTAAAGCAAAAAGAGCTTATTAGAGTAACTCTTATTGGATTAGAGTAGAGATGCTAAACGATCTCTTAGCAGTCGCAAATGCCATTTCACGAATGGCTTTCAACGCTTGAATGAGAAACAATGGTTGTTTCTTAAAAAAAAACCAAGAGCGGAGTGTGCTTGAGAAAAACATAGGGGATCTGGCATAGTTGACATTAGAGTGCATTTAAAGAGGGGAACATGAGAAAACATGAAGACCATGAGAAAAAGTGGTTTTCATAGTGGAAGAATATGCTTTGCAAGATGGAAATGGCATGTACTGGGCTAATGAGTAACCTAGAATGATAAGTTCACACCGTAACTTAAGTGATAGTGAGATATTGTAAGGCTCCAACTGCACTACAATACTTAGATGGATCAAGAAGTATCACCATCATAAAGAGAAGTTTTGGAAGAAATGGCAAATGTAGTGAGAGGTTTTCAATCAACATCCCGTTGCGAGATAGAAGATCTTGAGCGTATTTGGTCTCTGACATACAACTAACCTCGAGGGTAGTCATGGTGTGATGTGGTCACCTTATAGTGTAAGTTATGACGTATGATGGATGAGAAAGAAGAAAGAAGATAAAAAAAAACAAACTTTTGCACATACCACACGATTCAACTCACACTCTCTTTTCTCCCCAATCTTCATTGCCATATGACATCTATAAAGACATCTATACTACATATAACACGAGCAAAGTTTGGACATTTTTGCCCTTGCAAATAGTTTCCCCAGGGATGGTGACCTTTGGATATTGAAAGGACATGGGAAGACATTTCGAAATAAGGTAAGAGTATTTTGGTAACTAAAAAATGTGTATGTTGTTAGTCGAACGATTCAAAATTCACCCGCAATAAGCCTGCAACGGCTTAGATGTTACCCTCAAGAAATAAGCATTATTTAATGCAAGTAGCCCTCTCTCCTATTTTGCGCATGTAGCCTGTCCTGATGGTACCACTAGGTAGTTGTGCAACAAAGGTTCTACCCATTGTGATGACTATATGAAATCCACTTTGTACATCTATTGTGTCTCCCCATGTTAGACGTTAGAAAAAAATTAATGCATATCTATAACTCAAGTGGGCCACAACATAGGAAAACATGGAGGTGAGTTGACCATGTTAAAACCATGAGCACCCTTCTGTGTGTGTGTGTGTGTGTGTGTACTATGTAGCTCTCACCTAAGCTACAATTTTCTCTGTTTTTCCTCCCCCTTTTCTGATTTCTCCTACCTTTTCTCTCTCCCATCCGATTTCTATGGGCGTTGCATGTGCCACTTCCCCTAGTATATATAAAACTCAATCATTCTAAATTAAGAAAAGAACCCAAAACACCACACATATATGGACCTTAATCTCTCCTAACCTTTTATTGTCTTATGCTTACCTAAATCTTATTTTATTAAGATCTCCAAGATATTGATATATGTTATTAATGATCCCCAAAGATATTATTATATCCTATTAAAGATCTTCTAATACACAAGTTTTTCAAAATAGCAAACCATTAATTACTTAATTTCCTCTAAAAGATCCCTCCTCCAAATATAACTATCCTAAGACGAAAACTAATACTGACATAATGATACGTAAGTTTCCATAAAATATTCCCCGAAATAACCAAAATATCCGAAGTACAGGCAGTTTTACATCCAGCCCCATGATAGAAGGGGATCCATTTTATGGTGATGGATCTCGTGGATGCATAAAATCCCCATGGCTTCAAAAGAACTTGTCATTGAGCTGCTAACTGGTAGCAATTCGTCAGATGATCCAACTTTATGACTTGTCTTCCTTTGCTTCGGTGGCAACTGATGGTGAAGGCCTAAAAGTTGGACTAGCACCCTCCATATTGGATCGCACCGTAGATAATGCCCCCTCTTCTTTCATCTTTGTATCTCCACATTCTAGGCCAGCTTCCACTTCTGCACTAATCGAGTTGTGAGGCTAGTATCTCCTTGTTGACATGGTGTTGTCCTCTGATTTACGCATTCTGATTGTTGTTGGGATGGGACTGTGTCCATCTCAATTTTGACGTACCCCGTGCCAAAACGTGCCACTATTGAGCTGCTCATCTCTTACGTCATAAATCTAACCTTGATTCATTTTCTCCTCCATCAACTAATCCATCCGTTGGTTCATTAATAGATTCATCTACCACTTGACTGACAGGCTCTGTGTGTATATTTGTGGATTTTGGCTCTTTCATGAAGCATGTCATCCGTAAGATCAATCTTAGATGCTCTTCAAAATTCTCAAATTCTTCACAAAACTCAAGCATCTCAAGTTGTACATAAGTGTAGTTAGGATCCTCCAATCTGTCCTCTTCTACAAGAAGGATGGTCAAACGGAACATCATTAGGATTGCCAACATTCGATTCTAAGATCTTGCCACCTTCCTACACATGAGTCACTCTTTGATGTTTTGTCGACATGGTAAAATTATCTAGATTGCACAAAATCTCATGGAAAGTTCTCCCCATACAATCACAACTCCTTACCATTCCGTCCACGACATTGAGATCTCCTCCTCAAGAGTTTACACCCTTTCGATTCGCTTTCATTCCTTGGTTACTCTCAATGTGAAAAGAGTTGCATAAGTTTGACCTATCCTTTTAGTATAATCCCTAGGATTGCTTGTTCCATTCAATTCATCCACTCTGGATCCTTTTGGTGCTGTGGCTATTCTTCTAGACCACATCTAGATCCTTAGAAATGTCCCTTAGAAATGAGTGCACATCAAGGGCCTATAACTTGTACATCATTTGCATATGCAAATGCTTTAATGTAAAGTATTTTCATAACCATCCATTTTCTTTTATATTGATAAGATTAGAAAAAGGTCTGATCATTAATATGGGTTGTCTATTGTTTGTGGTCCACCATTGGTGGCCCATCCCTCTCAATCACTTGTATTGGATGATCCTAACCATTAAACCAATGACTATGGACGATCCTTATTGATCATACTTGAAAAGGTCCAATAATTGATATGGGACATCCATCGTGTGAGGCCCACCCTTAATCGCCCATCTTTCTCAACCACTCCGATTGGATGATCCTAAATATCCGTTCAATGGCTATGGAACTGGATGATCCATATTGATTATGATAGAAAAAGTATGATCATTGATATGGACCGCCCATCATGTGGGACCCACCTTGATGGCACATCCCTCGCAAATCAACTTTGATTGGATGCTCCTAGCCATTCAGTCAATGGATATGAAAATGAAAGATCCATGTTGATTACACTAGAAAAGTTATGATAATTGATGTGGACTACACATCATGTGGGCCCACCCTTGATTGCGAAGCCCTCACAATGACTTCGATTGGATCATTCTAACCATCCAAGTGCTTGGGAAAATGAATGGTCCATATTTAGTATACTAGAGAAAGTCTAAGCATTGATATGGATTGCCCATCATGTAGGGCCCAACCTTGGTGGCCAACCCCTGTCAAATCACTTTGGTTGGAGGATCTCTAACCATCCAATTAGTGGTTTGGGAAATGGACTGTCCATATTGAGTATAGTAGGGAGGTCAAAGCACGTATGTGGACCGTTCATCATGTGTGCCAACCTTTGATTGCTTATCACTCTCAAATCAGTTGATTGGATATTCCTAACCATCTGTCTAGTCGTTTGGGAAATGGATGGTCTCTATTGAGTATAGTAGAGAGGTCTAAGCATTAATTCTAACCATCTGTCTGGTGGTTTGGGAAATGGATGGTCCATATAGAGTATACTAGATAAGTCTAAGTATGGATGTGGACTGTCCATCATGTGGGATCCACCTTTGAATGTCCATCCCTCTCAAAATATTTTGATTGGATGATCCTACCCATCCCATTGGTGATTTTGGAAATGGGTAGTCCATGTTGAGTATGATAGAAATGCGTAAACATTGATGTTGACTGTTCATCATGTGCCATTGATTGTTCATCCCTATCAAATTACTTTGATTGGATGAAGGAAATGATACAGTAGAGCCGATTGAACCATAATAAGGCAGACCACCAAGCAGTGTATATATGCCATGTGGCATCATAGAAGTACATTTTAGAAAAAGAAAAACTATATATTTGTTTTGTTTTGTTTTTTATTTTTTGAATAGTGACTTTAGATGTCACTTGCCCCTTGCTATCATTTGGTGTTCTGCCCTGGTATGGTTCAATCGGGTCTACTGTATTCATTTTCTGTTGGATGTTCCTAACCATCCAAACTGGTTTGAGAAATGGACTTGAGCATTCTAGAAAGGTCTAAGCATTGATGTGGATCCTCAATCATGGAGGGGCCTACTTGTGATACCCATTCCTTTAAAGTCACTTTGGTTGGATGAGTTGTAGGGGCCAAAAGCTTAAAACAGAAGGGTCATTTTGCATAGGAAAATCTTCCCTTGTGGGGTTGTGAACATAAAATGGGATTTGCATAGGGAAATTGGCTCATTTAAAAACATTTACATAGGAAAATGAACAGACAAAAACGTGGGGAAATCCCATTTACTTGTGCAAATAGGAATTTACATATGTAAATGGTTGCAAACATACATACCAAAAAACTTGCAAATATTGAGTAAAACACAGCAAAAGCAACTGAAATTAAGGAAGTTAGTGTGCGCTGTGTGTGGGTGCATGCATGCGTGCATGTGATTAGCAAAATGAATGGTAATACATGAAAGTAACCAACACAATTGTTTTTATTGTGACATTAATACAATCTATTCTTAAGTTGGTCATAAACTTCAATTGTTTGATCTGTTAAGTCAACAGGTTCCTTGACAATGGATTGCATGTGATAGTCCTTAATGTGTGGTGGGGTAAAGTAGAAGCTCGAAAATATTACTCGTCTTTTATTAACGTGTCATTGCATAAAACTCGTTGTAAGTTGGGACACAACCTTATCTTTTCTGACAATGGATTTGGACCCTCCCATCAAGATCACCTGGCGCAAAATCAAGGCCATAATCAGGTAGGCCACAGTTGTAAGCTGGGTTGGATCATTGGCTATCCATTGATTTTGATGATGTGGCCTGTTTAATGGGCTGACCAGCTTGATTTTGTGCCAGGTGATCTTCTTAGTGGTCCAACATTCTGTATGGCTCAGATGCATGTGACGCGTTGGCAGGGAAAGATGTGGCCGCATGCCAAGTTATCATGTGCTCTGGGTTGCATGTGTTCATAACTCATCGTTGATTATGGAATAACTTTATTTTACTTCAATATGCTACCGATTCAAATATAGCTTCGCGACCGTCTCTCCTCACTCTCTCTCTTTTGGTAGGTGAAATCCGTTACGTCAAACTGGAATAGGTGCATTTTTTTAATGACGGTGGACCACAAGCCATCTACGTATTCCTTCACCCATTGCCTCTTTCTGGGGTGCACCAGAGGAATATTACCTGTGGCTCATCACAGAGATGCACTTGCTCTCGAAGTGGGGATTGCAGTTTCAAGGCCAGCTCTGCATCTACAAAGTGGAAGCGTATGATTTTGTTTGGTTTTCACATTTACTTTGGCTGGCCATTTTGCTCACAAGTTATGGTTTTTTTTTTTTGCAGTAGTTTAAATTTTCTTTCAAGGCTGCTTTGCACCCTCCATCATAAAGGGGAGCTGATGCACTTCTAACTTTGTTTCTTTTATCTCAACCATTTAGTTCTTGGAAAAGAAAAAGGGGAAAGAGCTTTATCATCACTGGTTGTGAGTAGCCATTGCTCAAAAGGGAAGACTGTCTGTCAGTTAGGGTTCATTTTTATGCATGGAAACTTACCCTTAAGACATGGAAATCCGTGGCCAAGGAATTCCCTACGGTACACTTTTCAAGCCTGTTTGGATTGTGGTAAAAGAGAACAAAGGAAAAGAAAAGTGTAATGATCCAACAACAGATACCTGTGGATTCCATGAGCTCTATTGACACATGGATTCTAATGGACTCTTTCTTTTTTACTATGGAAATGACTAACGATTGCTATTTTCCTTTGCTATCCAAACAACGCAAAGGGTCCAAACAATTGATAACCCTTTTTCTTTTCTTTTCTTTTGCTAATGGTTGCTATTTCAAACCTTGCTATCCAAACAGCGCAAAAGGTTCAAAACAGCAGGGAACCCTTTTCTTTTCTTTCCTTTACCCACAATCCAAACACCTCCAGGGAGGGCATCATCCAAATGCAATATCTCAGGCCTCCCTATCCATGCATCCAAACACAACATGTTGACGTCCTTGTCCAGGTCTTTAAGTTAGCTTTCCATGCATCCAAACGACTCCATGTAGTCTTTATTATTATTATTATTTTAATGATGGACCATTCATTGTAGGGCCCACCAAATGGACAGTCTACAATTACCCACCATATGGTTACATGTATGGTGGTGAGCCATGGTAGGCCTAAGTTCATCATAATGGGCTGTTGGGGCCTAGTCATCACAGATTCTTGTGGGTTTGTTATGGGTGAATCTCATCTAACGCCTATGTTGCCAAATTCCATTGGGCCGTGGATTTGGTGTGGGCAAGTTCCTGACTGTGGGCCCCACCTTGATGTATGCCTTGTACATCCCCTGTGTCCATTAGTTTTTCCAGCTCATTTTAGGGCATGTTCCCAAAAATTTAGCAGATCCAAATCTGATGGGTAATCAGATACCGCTGCCAAAAAGAGTAAATGGGGCCTTCTTCTCATAGCTGGAATAAGGTGCGTACTGGATCTCAATGCCTATGTTTTGGCCCACAACCTCAATTTGTTTTTGATGCAGATGGAGCTACACCAATCCTCAATGCTTGAAATTTTCAAACAGGTTTTTTTCTGTGGGGACCCACCGTAGGTAGACCCTGCTGCGATGATTAAAATTACTTTCTTACTTTTGACATGCTGAAGTGGGGGGTGCACTAGATGATCCCATCCCAGGTGCTTTTGCTTCCATCTTTGGTGAGGTGTGTCAGTGGATGGGTTCGAACCCTGGAGCTTTGAGTTCCTTGAACAGAAATGTAGTTGTGAAAAGCCAAATAATTGAGGTATTATAGGATGGTTGGCTTGGCCCGAAGCAGCATTCTATACAAGTGTGGCCCACCTTGCAGTGATCCGGATCATGCATATGGTGGATGCATGCTCGACCAACAAGCGCCCCCATTGAATAACTAGTCTTTCCAGGTGCTTTTGGGGCAATGCATTACATCTCTCTTTATTTTAACCATCAATTCTGTAGGCGAACAATCGGATGGTTGGGGTCCATCTGATATGGGGGTGGTAATGGGACAGTCTAGGGTCAGCCGGGCCCTTCTTTGAAACGTGGCGCTGAGCCTTGCTGGGCCGACCCTCTAAATTTTGAATAGGCCTGCTCTGAAGGCCCAGGCTATACTCTACCAGTGGGACCCACCTTCAGTCTGGGGAAATTCCCATTACTGGGTGTGTTAAACTGAAAGCTAGTTCGCAGGGCATTCCATCATATTAACGATTTTGATCATGGATTAATGGCCTCATATGAAGTGAGCCCACTATGATTCAATGAATCTAGTGATGCCTTTTGCCTATACTTTTGCAGCCCCAAAATCGCACGGAAATTATTAACTCCATATGCATCCTTTATGAAAGTGGGGCCCAGGGTACAGGACATTCTGACCGTTTATTGATGGGCCTCACTATGGATGAGTGGATGTCCCAAAAATCTTCCTAGGTTGGAAAATCCTAGCTATGCAATATTTGGCTTCTCTTTTTTGATGGTTTGTATTCCCTTTTATTTCTATACGCGTAGTCCACTGATTAACGGGTCTTGACCATCCAATCCTGGAGAATTTTTGGGACTCTCCCATCTACTGTGGGGTCCACCAGATGAATGATCTGGATCACAAGCCCTAGGCCCTCTCTAGGCGCAAACAGGACCTGATAATTCCTCAACAATCAGACGGCTGGGGCTATTGGATGGGGAAGCGTTTCGTACATTGACCATCACTGGTTTGACCCAGCCGATAAACGGCGTTGATCAATGAAAGGTGGGCCTCACGTATAAAGAGTGCCAACCGATGAAAGGCACACTGGTTCTGCCAAGCATAATGTAATACCACCGATTGCAATAAATAGCCAAACCGTGTTTTGGAATGCCCGTGTAAGTTACCCTGCGTTCGAGGTTTGTGGGGGAGCACCGTGATGTGCATGTTGGAATCCAAACCGTTAATCTGGTGCGCTGAACCATGTTAGAATTAGATTCGGAAATTCTTTCTGATCCATGACTCAGCTGAGACACACCAAATGGACCAATGGATGACAATGGAAAGTGGACACCTACCATAGAAACTTTCAGATGGAATATGGTGTCACCATGCTTTTCATGTGCCATCTAAAGCATTCATCAAGTTCGAACGAAGCTAGGACGAAGTTACACACCAAAGTGAAGAACATTCAAAAGCTCAGTTAGGCCACGCGGCGTGAATATACAGGTTTTAGGCGTGATTGCATGTAGCTCCATGTAGTTTTGTCCCACCTGAATTTTGGATCAAAATGTTTCTGGTTCATTACATGAACGGTTTGGATTCCATAGACACATTAACGTGGGGCCATATAGCTTGACCAGACATAGGTTAAGGCACGTTCGCACGCATGGGTGATGACGGTTTAGACGTCTGCATCTCAATTCCAAAAGTTAGTTGACCTTTACTATTATGACAAAAATCTCCCTACATCACCTTAAAATTACCGAAATATTCTAAATTATCGTGTAGTGAAGCTGATAGCGATAATTTCGGGCTCAGTTTTGCTAGTGACCCTCCAGTACCGAACTCGGTGCTGGTCGGTGCCGGAAAAGCTCTGTGGGCCACACCCTAATGTATGTATTTTATCCACGCCGTCCATCCATATTTTCAGCTCATTTCAGGGTATCATCTAAAAAATGAGATAGATACAAATCTCATGTGTACTACACCACAGGAAATAGTGGCCATTTAACACCCACCATTAAAAACTTCCTAGGGTCCGATATGATGTTTATTTTCCATCCAACCTGTTGATTAGGTTACACAGACCTGGATAAATGGAAAACACAAATATAAGCTTAATCCAAAACTTTTGTGTCCCTCGGGAAACTTTTGACAGTGGGTGTTTGATTACTACTGATTCTTGTGGTGTCCGACTAAATTTGGATCGGCCTCATTTTTGGGTTCGTGTATTAAAATAAGATTGACAAATGGATGGATAGCGTAGATGGAACATATACATCATGGTGGGGCCCACAGAGCACTGACCTGTACGGAACTCGGTAGTGGAGGGGTCACTACCGAATTCGAGTCCAGGAAATTCATATGGTGCCAGGTCGATTTTTGAAAGGAAGCAAATGTCTTCGACCCCTCTCGCTCACCTGCACGTCAACGTTACATCAGAAGTTCGTTTTGCCTCCGTGGCGACTGAAAATCCTGCGTGTATCACAGCCCACGGGGCCTGCATGATGAGTGTTCTGATGATCGGATCCGACCGTCTTCTGGAATCTATGACATTAGAGCCACTATCAGAAAATAAAGCTGAATGAATGATTTTACCAGGATTGTCTCTAGGGTGAATTTTGGACTATGAAAAGAATTTTTAAGCGTATCAGTATAACTCTAAAAATCAAAGGCTAGGATAATCAATGAAGGGTGATTGTGGGATAAGAGATTATTATTAAAATAAAAATAAAAATTAAGAGAATTTGAACCGTTCAAATCATCAACCATATCGGCAAGTGGCCCTAGTGGGTGGCAATACCAGCTGCATCCTTGGTCGCACCTAGGCAAAATGAACTGAGGAAGAATTTATATCCCTTCCAGCTCTTTCTATACTCTTTTAGCCTTTTAAACGATGAAAATGCATCTTTGCCTGCTATCTTCTCCTGCGAGGTTAGCTTGTCTAGAAAGTTGAAATACTCTTTTGGGAATAAAATTATAGTCCTATTAAATCAATGATTGAGACCACCATTTGGTCAATCTAATCCATTCATTTTAATTGACAGTGATGAACTCACGACGAGGTCTTTTTAAAAAAATGGAGATGTATATGGCTGAAAACTATAACAATGGTGTGAGTTAATTTCAAATTGTTTCCTCCGGTGTGGTCCATCCATGATGAGTTTTGTCATCAAATATGAATAGTTAGTATGAAATTAAAACTCATTTCATTTAGATGACTCGAATTTGCTACAAAACTATGTAATGGGCCCGATATAAGACATGGGATGGGTTCAATGGGTGGGTCTCTTACGTGGAAAAACCATTTGGCCTTTTATTCTCTTTTTCTTCTTTATTTTTCATAAGAGGTGACTATGCCAAGTATCTTGGACAGTTAATAGTTGTATGGTCCGACATCAAACTCCCTAGGCGATGATGACAAACTCCGATAACCTCCCGCAAAGTTCTGGGCAAAAAGAAGAGGATTATTAATATCTCTAGTCAAAATCTTATTCGTAACTTCGGCTAAGTTCCTACAGATCTCGCTAAATCAACGATTGAAACCCACAATCACATCTTGCATTCAACTTTCAAGGTAAGCTATTACATTAAGGACAAAGAAAGAGAAAAAAATGTTAAATAGCATTTTTTGCATAAGGGACCCATCTATTGAACCCATTACACGTCTTATGTGGGGCTCACTGGATAGTCTTGTAACTGATTTAAGTCGTCCGAATTAAAAGGGTTTTAATTTCATGCCATTTGCCCAGTTTTGAGGGTAAAACTCATCACGGACAGACATTACACTTTCCCCATACAATAAAAAAAACTCTAGTGAAGCTCTGGGTGTAAAAGAGAGTTTTTTTTTTTTTTTTTTTAAGATTTGTTATCATAATCTCCAACGTAGAAGTTATGGCATCCAGAGGTGGATTCTTTTGTGTGTTGTATTTATTTTTGTTAGGGTATCAATGGTAGGAGTTTGTGAAATAGAGAAACGTGTGGTGGTTCCCTTTGAAGATGTGTTTTTTATATATTTAGTCGGGTATAAATTGTGAGAGCTTGTGAAAAGGAGGGTGTGAAAGAATAATTTAATTGATGATTTTTTGTAATTTAAAATATTGTAGTGAATAAATTTTATAATAGAAGAATATTGTAATGGATAAATGAGATGGATGCTGTAGTGAAAATTTGTATATAAATGAAATTATTCCAAACTCATGTGAAAGTTCATCAAATTATATTTCTAACAAGCATAAGATCACCCAAATCAAACATGTAAAGAGGGAGTTACATTGTTTTCGTCGGATCAGTGATCCACAATGCGTATCGACAATCCACAAATCTTGATGAACTTTGGGGCACTTTTATGAATTTGAATGAGATAATTCCAAAGTCATTTGCAAGCTCATTAGGTTATCTTTCCAATGAATACAAGATCACTCAAATCAGACATGTAACTAGGTTATTATGACTATTTTCATTGGATTAGCGATTCACGGTCCTTAATGAACTTTTGACTCACTTCGGGGTAATCAAATAGTGTCCCAGTAAGATAATTCCAACGCTATTTGAATGTTCATCAAATTATCTTTTCAATTAGTACAAGATCACCCAAAATGGACATGTAATAAACAAATATGACTGTTTTCATTATATTGGCAATCCATAGCGCGTATTGGCAATCCATAGTGAGTATCAAGAATCCATAGTAAATATCGGCGATCTATGGTGAATATCGACTATCCTCACCGAATATTAGTAATCCATAGTGAATATTAACAATCCACAGTTAATATTGATGATCTACAGTAAATATCGATAATCCACAATGAATATCGATGATTTATAGTTAATATCAACGATTCTCACTGAATATCAACAATCCACAATAATTATTAATGATCCACTGTGAGTATTGGCGATCCAACATACAACATTCATCCATCTCAACATTATTCTATTTTTACATTCATAACATTCATCCATTTTAACATTATTCCATTTCAAATTTAATTAATTACAAAATCCATCCATTTCATAAACTCCAACCATTTATGCAACAACTTTTTGTTATATATATAAAACAATTATAAAGAGAATCACTATAACTTCCTTTCTTTCACAAACTTTTACTATTGATTCTTATATATAAAAAAAACAGCATATAAAACAACAATTATCCTAACTTAAAACTTATTTTTGGCGATTATAACTTTTATGTTGGAGAGTGTGGCTGAAAATATTTTTAAAAAAATAATAAAAATACTCAGAAGCTCATCAGAATGGATGGAATGACGCCTGATGCATGTCAAAAGTGAGTCCCATGGAGGTGATAATGGTCCTAATGGTTAAATGATACCCTCATGTGGAAAAAAAAGAAAAAAAAAAAGAAGCAAAAAGCCAAATAACCTTCCTGCATCAAGGGACTCTTTTCAACCCATCGCACATCTTATATATGACCCATAGTCCATTGGCTTGTTTTAAAGCAAATCCAATCCGTTCACATGAAATGGATTTTACTTTTATGTCATCCATCTAAATTTGAGAGCAAAATTAATCATAGATGAATCAGGAGAAAATAGTTCAAAATTAACTTATAGCGTTAATGCAGTTGTGGGCCACAAATAGCTTTACCTTTTTTTTTTTTTGAAATAATCATATTATGGGTTTACGACTGTCCAATTAAAATAAATGGATTAAATTGGCTCAATGATGGACCCTATTCTTAATTTAATGGGCCCCTCAATCCTTTTAGAAAAGGCCTATCGATAAACTAAGAGGGACAAGTGACACAAATTCATTTACATCCTTTGAAAAGCTAAAAAATATCCAAACAACTAAAAAGATATGATGCAAAATCCATGTGAGCACCTTTATTACATTATAATTGCATGCTATTTTAATTAATAACTCTTTTTAGCTCACCCTAAAAGTAGACTACTATAAGAAACAGTTAGAATGAAATGATCACTGTTAGTTTTGTGTAGGATCCACTGTGCTTTTTGTGTGCATATGTATCTCAGCCGTATGGAACAATTATCCAAAATCACAGTTTTATAAAAGTCAAGGGGCCCATGCCACCTAAATTATTAGGTTTTCGGCAGAATGTTTTCAGCTGGCCCATCGGATTGTTGCATCATCCTGATTTTTGGAGTCCCCAAAAAGGGGTGGCAAACGTGACGGAGGGTGTAGATTTCATTCAAAATAAGTTGTTTCTCCGACATTAGCGAAAGTAATCCCAGCAGGTACCTACCACGAAGCACCCACGTGTTTTCCTATCCTATATATATATAAAAGTCAGTTTTGGGGTGGGCTTTGGAAGTGGACCATGCTTCGGTAATCCTAATTCCTATTTGTTTATTTGACAAACAACCTAATCGTAAAGTTACATAGACGAGATTAAAGAGAAAACACAACATAAGCTCCATCAAAAAGTTACATGGCACGGGGAACACTTCAATCTCGGATGTACGATGGGTATAAGACCCATAGCTCACTATGGCCACTGAAAGCTCCAGCGATATTCACAGCTGCAGGCGGGTAGAGATAAGGCGCAATCAGCGTCCAAATTAGTTTCTACCTCCTGCTCTCATTGACCAAAGCAGACTGCGTGCTGAGTAAACTCAGCGGGGTCTGCCATGATTTATATAATTTATCCACTCTGTCCATCCATTTTCACAGATAATTTTGAAACATGGACTTAAAATTTAAGCATATTCAAAGCTCAAGTAGATGAAATCAGATTGCATATTGAGTTAACTACGCTCTTATCTTACTAAGTAAACTCAGTTAGGGCCACTCTAGATGTAATTGCCTTGTCCATTCTTTTCATCCATTTTTTTAGATCATTTTAGTGGTTGTGCTCATAATTGGGGTATATCTAAAAGCTCCAGTGGATCATATCCTTGAAAACCGTGGAAATAATAATTTCCATTGTTGAAATCTTTCTATGGCCTAGAGTAATGTTTATTTGCCATCTAACCTTTTCATAATATTAGAAGGACATGGATGAAGTGAAAGCACAAATATTAGATTAATCTAAAACTTCCATGCCCCCATGAAATTTTCAATGGTCCATCTTTAATTCGCTTATGATGGTATGGTCTATTTGAGATTCGGATATGCTTCGTTATTTTGGATAAATAATTAACCTATTCGGCTAAATTATAGCGTCGGAGGGAATAAAATACATAAATGGCTGTGGGTAAAGTGTTTCTCACTTGGTGATATTATGAATAGATTTGATAACAAATGAACGTTACCATGGAGCTTGAGAGGTTTCAATGGTGAATTTCATTATTCCCACTGTTTCCTGGGGTATAGTAAACTTGGACTTTAAATATGCTTTAATTTTATAATCAACCCTTAAAATAATTTTAAAAACCGGATGGACGGTGGGGATAAATCACCTACATTCACGGTGGCCCAACAGAATTTACTCAGTACCATAGAAGTCTACTGAGTAAATCAGTACGCAACCCGATTTCATCATTGACCGAAAATTGTGGGACCCATTAATAAATAAATAATGCAACCGTAGGGCAACAAGTCAGGCGTTTCATCATTTCTATCAACCAGTCCTGTGTCAACTAATCTGTGGTCCAGCGGACTACCAAACTCAGCTGCAATCCGGTTCATGGTTTCGCCAACCACCAACTTGTATTCCCTCAATGCATGATTCCCATATTAGCCGTTCCTCGATGGGCCTACCCTCACTGATAGTGATTGATTGATACGAGAGCCACCCAGTGGCTGGCGAACACATTTTCAACCGTTTGCTTGCAAGACGGAAATCAGACGGTGAGGATTGTTTTTATTGATGCCACTTTTGGATCACTAACAATGAATGATGGTTGGGATCAAGTAGGTTCGTGTGTTAAAAAGGAGAGTGACTGAGGCGAACCAGGAATTAGGGTGGTATCGCGAGACAACTTACCGTCCCTAAATCAAAATTCTATCCTCCGCCAACTCATTCCGACGCACCTTCCCGTTTCGGCTTTTTATCTCTGTACAGCAAAAAATCCTATTTATCATCTCACGAGAAAAAAAAGAAAAAAAGGCGCATGAATCTTCCTGCCATTCTTCATCCACCACCGCCATGATCTTCGAGAGCCCCTCCGTCGCTAAAATGCACGGGGCTCGATCCTCCCTTATCGTTCACCCCTCCACCCTCCATTCCGCCCCCTCACTCCAAACCCTAACCCTCGATTAGGGTTCCCAAAATCTCTCTCTCTCTCTCTCTCTCTCTCTCTCTCTCTCTCTCCCCCTCCAATTCTCAGCCACTCGATAATGGCGACGATGATTTTGGAATCGAGCGTCCTTTTCTTGTTCGTTTTTGCCAGGTTGGCGTTGGCGGGGCCTACCATGGCCCCATCGTCGGCCGCTGCAGCTGTCTGCCCGGCTGCTTCGGCCATCGACTCGATCATGCGGACTCGGGATTCGTGCTCGGATGCGGATTTCCTCTCCCATGTTTCTGGTGGCGATCTGGTTGGTGTTATGGAGGTACGTTCCATGCCGCTTTCGAATTTCGTTTTGATATCTTGTCGATATTAGATAGCTATTTTTGTAATTAACTACTCATTGGGCCCTGATTTTCTCATACATGGATTTCGCTTCTCTGAATTTTGCTGGTGGTTGAGTTTCGTGAATTTTGGAATTATAACAATTTTACAAGTTGAGAATCTTTGATTCGACATATGTTCTTTAGTGTTGTATGTGTTCTCTGATAATTCGATATTTTTGTGACTTCTCATTTTCTGAATCCACAAGTTATGAATTGTTGTTGTTTTTTCCTGTTATGGAATTTCACTTGTTGTTTGTATTTCTATGTTTATTTTCCACACTATAGGATTAGGGGCAGTTGTTAAAGGTTTGTTTGGGTGGCAGAATTTATGCTTTTTCACAAATCACCAGAACAAAACTTGGGATCCTACCTGACGTTTTCTGGCCTTCAATTTGGAGTGGAGTCGCATTAAACTCTGTTCACATATGATGTTTTCCGAGTCGGGTCCCAACTTCCAAGTTTGTGTGAGAAACAAAACCACAATATTCGTACTGATACTGTTTTCTGCATGCCAACATTCAAGCGTGTAGCTTAATTACTTAATTATGCAAATTGGGGATGCGTTTGTTGTTTTGTGTTCAAGCATTGATATTGGAAGTTGAGTCTTTAGAATTGTGATAAGCTGTTTGGGCAACTTTTTGTCTTTATCATCATTTGCAAAGGGTGAATGGTTGACATTTTGGAAGTGACACCTATGGAATTGTTGGTGTCGGTCATAAATGCAGTTTTTGCATGAGTTTTAGACTATTCACTCATTCTGTGGTGCCCATGAAGATCACATTGTGTGCTTCCATCTGCTTGACAACAAGCAAAGTACGACCAAATTCATGTCAATAGGTGGTTCTGCATGTTCGCACATGCAAGCTAATGTCGAGGCTCAAGTAGGCCCAGATCAAGTCTTGCCATGGGCATTTGGTAAGACAATGTGATGCGGACACAAGCGCATTCAAGTTGTACCAACGAAGAAAGCGCCAAGCACAAGTGCCGTCCTTGTGTATAGGCGACTATTGAGGAGCTGAAGACCTTTTATATGTGATTGGACATACAGAAGACCCCACTTAAGGAAGACACATGTGAAGGAATATTGGAGAAAGAAGACCAGGTGCTCGAACTTTCTCGTACTTATGTTATTTGCGCGTTTTTGCTTAGTTTAGGGTATTTTAGTAATTATGTCTTTATTTGCTTATTCTAGGGGTATTTTAGTAATTATATGTCTTTATTTGCTTATTCTAGGGGTATTTTAGTAATTTTATGTCTTTATTTGCTTATTTAAGTGGGCTAAAGCCTTAAACTCGAATTTTAATTATTGATTAATGAAAAGCAAACCCTTTGGTTGCCTCCTTCATCTCTTCTCTCTAACGGTGCTTCCTTTCTTCCCTTGATATTCTTCTTCTAATTTCTTCTGATGCCCCTCCAACTTCTTAAAGGTAATTATTTTCTTCTTTCTATTTTTCAGTTTTGGTTAATCCTTCTTTGATATAAATCTTGAGAACCGATTTAAACCCTAAACCCCCAAATTCTCAAATCCCTAATCAAATAAACTTCCTGGTTCTTCGGACTAGTGATCTTCATTGATCGATTGGGTGTGACCATGCAAGATCGGGAGGTCTCATCCCTCGCCGGATCCAACCTAAGTATTAATTGAATCCCATATTCCACGGTTGTGATGATGGCCCGCTCCATTGCATGTTTCCTTTATGATTTTCTCAGTTATGATGATTATTGCTAGAATTTTAGATCATTTATTCATTTTATTTCCGCTGTTTAATTATGTTCATGAGCATGCATCATAATTAGGGCCGTCCTGCGTCAAATTTGGTATCAGAGCCTAGGCTTGCATGGTTTTTGTCTAGATCGAGTTATCAAATTAGGGTTTTGATTTTTAGGTTTAATTTGGAAAAGTTCCAAATTTAGAAAGTTTTCAATTTTAGAAACTTTCTAATTTTAGAAAGTTCCTAATCTGGAAAATTTTCAGATTTGAGTTGTTTCCTGTTTCAACTTAATTGTGACAGTTCATAGTAGTTTTGCATTCATCACATTCATCTTGAAAGTCATAACACCTAGTAGTCTAGTTGGGTAGAGTTTGGTTCAAGTCTTCATTGTATGCCCACGAGAAGTGGTAGAGGTTTCGGACTTCAACCTACCATGAATAACAAGCAATTATCTGAGCAACTTGCTCAATTGATACAAAAGATAACCGCCCTAGAAGCGGGTCAAAAGCTTGAATTTCCCCGCCTTGAGAACCAAATTACCACTACCATGACTAAGGTCGAGCAACTAGAGGCGTCCCAAAAAGAAACCCTCGCTGTAGGGGATGATGCATACTCCCAAGTGGGAGGAATCATTAAAGAACGCGCTGCCACACGTGGTGGTCGTGAGAATAGAGATCGTGGTAACGGTCGTGGTGTGGTGCGAGAGGCACGAGCCACATGTGATCATCAAGACCGATATGATCCAGATGAGCGTGTGATGAAGAGTGTGAGAGTTGAGCCCCCGAGTTTTGATGGGCGCTTGGATCCCAAGGCATTCCTTGACTAGGTTGCTGACATGGACCACTACTTTGAGTGGTATGGCATTTCGGAAAATTCTCAAATGCGGTTTGCTAAGATGAAGCTTGTGGGTCAAGCCAAGCTCTTTTGGACCAACACCGGGCGTAGGATAAAGAGAGTTGGTAGGGCCCCTATCACACATTGATATGAGATGAAAGAGAAGTTGAAAGAGAAGTACCTTCCCCTCTCATACCGTCAGAAGCTTCTTGACCAATGGCAATCCTTACGCCAAGGGTCAATGTCTGCCACTGACTACATCGCTAAATTTGAAGAATATGTGATGCGATGTGATATCAAAGAAGACCCTCTAGTAACGCTCTCGAGTTTCAAGACGGGCCTTCGTGCAGATCTTCAGCCCGAGCTTATGACTCGGCCCTTAACGGACTTGGATGAAACATATCAAGTCGTGCAGGAGTTAGAGCAATATCTGAAGGCTCCTGTCATTCGTCGTTTTGAGTCCCGAGACTCCAGTGCTAGATCTAGTTTTCAGAAAACTAGACCTAATGTCGGTAGTCAACCTAGGGCTCAGGCGACCATTCCGCCTAGGTCTAGGGAGGACAAGGGCAACTGGGTTCTTGGTGTCGTCCTAGTAACATGAGCCAAGTGAGGTGCTATGAGTGTGACAATCTTAGCCACATGTCTAATCAGTGTCCTATGAAGAACCGTGGGAGAGCCTTAGTTATAGGCGAGTTCCACGAGAGTGGAGATGACCAGGGTGATTATGAAGTTGAAGAGTATCACCCTGAAGGAGGACTTACTGATGAAGAAGAAGTGGATGGAGAAGCAACGCTTGCAGTAGTCAAGTGTGTGTTAGCTTAGTCTAGAAGTAGTGTTGACTGGCGTCGAAGCACTATCTTCTACACTATTGCCAAGTATGATGAAAAGAATTGTAAGGTGATAGTAGACAGTGGAAGTTGTCAGAATGTGATTTCCACTAGCACCTTAGATCGCTTAAAACTGAAATCTACACCTCATCCGGACCCGTATAAAGTTTCTTGGGTTGACAAGACATCCCTACCTGTCACCCAGCAATGTCTAGTCCCCATCGAGTTTGGGTCATACAAAGAGTCCCTGTGGTGTGATGTTTTACCTATGGATGTGAGACATGTTATCCTAGGTAGACTGTGGCTATTCGATAATGATGTCACGATCTTTGGCCGTTCGAATGCGTGTACTTTTATGTATAACGGTAAAAAGATCAAACTTAATCCCATGCCACCTGAGAATGCACTAGGGAAGAAGAAGGATGAGAAGGCAAGTGAGCCTAGAGAAGTGGGGAAATCCAAACCTAAGTCTCTACATATAATCAGCGCAAGAGAGTTTGAAAAAGAGGCTAAGGAAGATTCTGTGGTGTATGCCATTGTGGCTAGAGAGATTACACCTGAGGTTCCATTAGAGTTGCCCCATGAGGTGACCTCGGTCCTGAAGGAATACAGTGATGTATTTCCTGAAGAATTACCGAATGAGTTACCACCTATGAGGGACATACAACATGTCATTGATCTTGTCCCAGGGTCTACTCTATCGAACCTTCCTCACTACAGGATGAATCCTGCGGAGCATGCAGAGTTGAAGAAGCAAGTTGATGAGCTTCTGCAAAAGGGTTTCATCCAAGGGAGTATGAGCCCGTGTGCCGTGCCTGTGTTGTTGACGCCAAAGAAAGATGGCACGTGGCGCATGTGTGTGGACAGCCGTGCCATAAACAAAATTATTGTCAAGTATAGGTTCCCTATACCTAGACTTGATAATATGCTTGACATGATGGCCAGGTCCACTATATTCTCTAAGATAGACCTCAAGAGTGGATATCACCAAGTCCGTATACGCCCAGGAGATGAGTGGAAGACGGGGTTTAAGACGAAAGATGGGCCGTATGAGTGATTGGTTATGCCCTTCGGCTTGACTAACGTACCCAGTACTTTCATGCGGGTGATGACACAAGCTTTGAGGCCGTTCATGGAAAAATTCCTGGTGGTGTACTTTGACGATATTCTTATTTATAGTACCACTAAGGAATCACACCTTGAACATTTAAAGAAGGTCTGTAGTGTCCTTAGGGAGGAAAAGTTGTACGCTAATCTTAAGAAATGTGCATTCATGTCTAGCCAAGTTGTGTTCTTAGATTTATAATGTCATCTGACGGGATGCGTTGCAAACCCTGAAAAGGTCAGGTACATAGTTGAGTGGCCAGAACCAAGGAACATTCATGAGGTGCGAAGCTTTCATGGCCTAGCTACTTTTTATCGTTGGTTCATTAGGGGTTTTAGCACGATCATGGCTCCCATTACCGAGTGCATGAAAAAGGGAGAGTTCGTGTGGTCTAAAGCCGCAGTCAAGGCTTTTAAAGAAATTAAGGGCAAGATGGTGGAAGCTCCTGTCATACGTTTACTTGACTTTTCTAAAGTCTTTGAAGTAGCGTGTGATGCGTTTGGTGTCGGTATAGGTGGAGTGTTGAGTCAAGAAGGACACCCAGTGGCCTATTTCAGTGAGAAACTGAATGAGGCAAAACAAAAATACTCCACTTACGACAGAATTTTATGCGGTAGTGTAATCCCTGAGACATTGGCGACACTATCTCCTATCGCAAGAATTCGTTTTGTTTTCTGACCATGAGGCTTTGAGATATTTGCATTCTCAGAAGAAACTCAACCCAAGGCATGCCAAGTGGGTAGCGTTTCTTCAGGAATATTCGTTTGTTTTGAAACACAAGGCTGGGGTTGAAAACAAACTAGCGGATGCCTTTAGTAGGAGAGTGGCGTTGCTCAACTCCTTGAGTGTAGAGGTAGTCGGATTTGAGCAACTGAAAGATGAATACCCCATATGTCCTGATTTTGGGAGTACTTACGCGTCGCTCTCTAGTGACCAGCATATTATGGGTGAATATGTTCTTAAAGACGGCTTCCTTTTCAAAGGAGACAGACTTTGTATTTTCCGTATGTCCCTTCATGAATTCCTCATCTGGGAGCTTCATTCAGGAGGGATAGCTGGCCATTTTGGTCGTGATAAGACCATTGCCCTCGTGGAAGATCGTTTCTATTGGCCAAGTCTCAAGCGAGACGTAGCCAAAGTTTTAGGGCAGTGTCGAACATGTCAGTTGGCAAAGAAAAGAAAGCAAAATACCGGGCTTTACACGCTATTACCAGTGCCACATGCTCCGTGGCAGGACATTAGTATGGACTTCGTGCTTGGGCTTCCCAAGACTATAAAAAAGCACGATTCCATTTTTGTCGTTGTGGACCGTTTTTCTAAAATGGCGAATTTCCTCCCGTGTTCGAAGACATCGGATATGTCTCATATTGCTCGTCTTTTTTTTTGATGGTGTGGTGCGTCTCCATGGGTTACCTAAAACCATAGTGTCTGATCGTGATGTTCGATTTACTAGCTATTTTTGGAAGACATTGTGGCACATTATGGGAACTCGTTTGCAATTTTCTACTGCTTACCACCTATAAACAGATGGTCAAACTGAAGTGGTAAACCGTAGCCTTGGAAATCTTCTACGTTGTCTAGTAGGTGAACATGTTAAGACTTGGGACCTAATTTTACCAACTGCTGAACTTGCTTATAATGAGTCAGTTAATATATTTACAGGGTTGAGTCCTTTTGAAATTGTAAGTGGTTATTAGCCTAGAATGCCCATAGATCTCTTACCTATGGCTGTTACCCAAAGGTCTTCTGAGTCAGCTGATGTATTTGCACGCCATATTCATGATTTGCATACACATATTAGACAGCGGTTAAATAAGAGCAATGATGATTATAAAGTTTCAGCTGATTCTCATCGTAGAGTGCAAGAATTTCAAGAAGGAGACTGTAATGGTGCGAATAAGGCCAGAGCGATTCTTTCAAGGATTTGCTAAAAAATTACAAGCGCGTAGTGTTGGACCATTCAGGATATTACAAAAGGTTGGGTCCAACGTGTATCAAATTGACCTTCCACTTGCAATGAGCATTAATTCAACTTTTAATGTGGAAGATCTAGTCCGTGCCCATACTCCCATTGTTGATACATCGTCCCTTTCATGGCCTTTTTATGAGTTTGCTACCTAACTCCTTCCACCCCCTCCTCCATCCATTACCCATACAGAAGAAATTGAGAAAATCTTGGATGATGAGATTGTATCCACGAGAGATGAAGGTTTCCAACGGCATCTTGTCAAGTGGAAGAACAAACCATCGTCTAAATCTACGTGGTTGTCGAGTGACGCATTGTAGGGTATTGATCCAGATCTACTAGAGCGCTACAAAAGTTTCAACTCGTCGGAGTCGAGTTTTTCTCACCCGAGGGGAATTGATGCGGACACAAGCGCATTCAAGGTGTACCAACGAAGAAAGCGCCAACCACAAGTGCCGTCCTTGTGGATAGGCGACTATTGAGGAGCTGAAGACCTTTCACATGTGATTGGACATATATAAGACCCCACTTAGGGAAGACATGTGAAGGAAGATTGAAGAAAGAAGACCAGGCGCCCGAACTTTTTCGTACTTATGTTATTTGCGCGTTTTTGCTTAGTTTAGGGTATTTTAGTAATTATATGTCTTTATTTGCTTATTCTAGGGGTATTTTAGTAATTTGATGTCTTTATTTGCTTATTTAAGTGGGCTAAAGCCCTAAATTCGAATTTTAACTATTCATTAATGAAAAGCAAACCCTTTGGTTGCCTCCTTCCTCTCTTCTTTCTAACGGTGCTTCCTCTTCCCTTGATCTTCTTCTTCTTCTAATTTCTTCTGATGCCCCTCCAACTTCTTTAAGGTAATTATTTTCTTCTTTCTATTTTTCATTTTTGGCTAATCCTTCTTCGATCAAAATCTTGAGAACCGATTTAAACCCTAAACCCCCAAATTCTCAAATCCCTAATCCGATAAACTTCCTGGTTCTTCGGACTAGTGATTTTCATTGATCGATTGGGTGTGACCATGCAAGATCGGGAGGTCTCATCCCTCGCCGGATCCAACCTAAGTATTAATTGAATCTCATATTCCACGGTTGTGATGATGGCCCGCTCCATTGCATGTTTCCTTTATGATTTTCTCAGTTATGATGATTATTGCTAGAATTTTAGATCATTTATTCATTTTTTTCCACTGTTTAATTATGTTCATGAGCATGCATCATAATTAGGGCTGTCCTGCGTCACAATGTCCCTGATGCCATCTCTCTATCCCAGCTGGTAGGGTATAACCTCTTGACATGGTGTAGGCATGGGATCAAGTCTTACCTCAAGTGTTTGGCTTGGCAGTGGTCCTAACACCCTACCAGAAAGAAGAGGACAAAGTTCCTCAAAAACCTTCAAGGCTCAAGTACAATGAATATATCCATTCGGTGTAAATGAGGACTCATAATGGCAATTCTTTTAGTGCAATGCATGGAGAAAATCATCATTGGCTACTTTAAGAAGTGATATGCCTCTCTTTGGGATGTAAAATCAAGCCTTGATTCTAGAGTTTTCGTTGGTCACAGCGAAGTGTAGAGACCCCTTACGCCATGGAAGGGTTTAAGCAAACGATCTTCATCAGTCAACATTATAAAGAATTTGGCCCTGATGCATTCTCCTTTGACGTTTTACAGGATATTATGAACTAAAGAATTGGATCTGAATGCTTGTGTTTAGGAATTATGTTTTAATGCATAATCGATCCCTCCTGACTCCTATCAACTGACCTGGTGTAGTTTTCTCCATAAATATTCTGGGTAGAGGCTGCAAGATGACAAACGGCCTGGCCTTCTAATTCTGGAGGTGGTGGGTATCCCAGCTGCACCAGAGGTAGTGTGTATACCCAAGGCAGGATGGGATTGCAGACAATTGCAGCTTTATCAGTGCTTTGCGGGTTAATAATGGTGGTAGAAATCTCTCAAAAAATAATGGTGGTAGATATAAAATTTGGGTCACAGCACTTGGTTGATGTAATAAGAAAGCTGAGTGCAGAAAGAATGATCAGCCAACTTTTGCAAGGGAAACTGGAAATCAACCTGGTTTGCTATGCAAAATGGTTGAGATTCTACCTCAAAATCTTTTTTTAGTGGTTAAAAACCAATTCCTAACACTAGATTTAGAACAGATGATGAATGAAGCATTATTTTAAAAAGAAAGGCATGATTTAGTTCCTGAATGCTTTCTTTGGGAACTATTTGGAGGTATCCAAATTGTCCTGTTTGGGCTTTTCGATTGGGATGTTGTCTTTCTAGCCATGCACATTTTAGTTAATAGTTAAAGAATTCTAGCTGGCCTTCTCCAGTGAAATCTTTCCTCAGAGAAAATCAAGGGCTCTGATTTTCCTGATTTTCCAAATTCTCCCAGTCCCTGCCTTGTACCTTGGCTTTTGCCTGGTTTCCATTAAGGGTAAGGTCCTGATTGAGTAGACTGGCTTCAAAAGAGGAGCTTGGGAGCTGGGCTCTTGTGCCTTGTACACATAATGGAAAGACATGGCATCACCTTTTCATCTGTTTCTATGATCTATAAGTAGGGACTCACATGTCATGCAGAATATGAACAAGACATGCCTTCACCTCTTCATTAATTTCCATGACCGAAGTAGTGTAGGTCTTATTTAATGCTCATTGCAGTCTACACTTTGTTACAGTGAGGGTGAAATGCCTCTGACATACCCTGAACTCCATGACACTTCAGGTTCTATAGAAGGGACTGAGAGAGGACTTTGATGAGAAAATCCACCTTGGCATCAGTAGAGATAAGAGGAATCATTATGAAGGCTTTCATGGTTGTAACACTTCTTTGAAGCATGTTGCAGGTTTTCATGGCCTATTGATGTAAGGACCGCTAATTTGTGGATGACTAGAGTCAGCTTTGGTGGTAATTAAAAATCCTCGTGTAAAATCCAATGACAATTGAGACCAAGGTTCTCACCTTGTGCTAATTTTTTTAGGAAAGCTACTCCTTGCACTTACAATATACATTGGAAATCAGACAGGCTACCAATTTAGTTTGCACCTGTGGGCGAATGGATGTGGCATTCTACCACCAAATGGGGCCTTTTCTTTAATCATGTTTTGAAACCTAAGTCCAGATTGCCATTTTTTGGCCTAGTCTAGAACTGTTCACCAAGTTCTATTTTTGAGGCAAATCCTCAATGCACATGATGTGTACAAAGTTGGTTCTTCACTGCATCTGTACATTGTATTAAAAGATGTCTTTTCATACCACGAGGGAGGGATGAGCATTGCAAATACAAAGCCGATCCTCCACAATATGATGAAACCTCATAAGTTCCACTTGGTTGGAGCAGAGGTGATGCATGCTGACTGTAGATCGATCTTACTGCATTAAAGGGGCCAACGAATGGACTCCACTTTGATTGTACGGGCTGGATGTAAAAGAGCCCCATATGTAGGGGCTCGGGCATTTTAGAAAAAATCTTTTATGGGATTTAGAATCTATTAAGTAGTTGAGTTTTTTGTTTTAGTAGTACATCTTTTGTCAACCTTTAGCGATTTTATAATGTCATCCCATTTGATCTTTCGCTTTCATATTTAGTTCTATGTAAAAGCCTCTAAGGCCACACCCACATGCATGGGAGAGTTGATGAATAATATTGGAAAAGAAAAGGAGTGTGGGTATAGGGAGAAAAGCCTAAGAAATCAACATCTTTGAAATGTGCTGGTTGTGAAGAAAAATCTGAACTTCTCATCTTCTTTTCTTCTTTCTCATTCACATCCAATGTTAAGAGGCAGTAAGGGTGGATTTCTGGTCCCTGCATTATGGATGGTGATATCATGAGATGGACCAGGTTACAACTTATTACTCATTTAGTGCTACCATGTGCATTTGTTTTCGAGGATGTTACTTTCATTTTGTTGCAGAAGAATTAAGCACTTGATTAGTGCGAACTGATCACCACTTACAGGCAATGGCTCCACAACTTGTGGTTTTGTGCCATATTTTCCCCAAACATGCCACTTTTGCAGGACATCTGTATCATGAAACTGGTATACCCCAACATGAATGTCACCTGGGACAAAAATTAGGCCATTCATCTCATTACATGGGCCAATTCTTTTGATTAGTTTGCTTTTTTTTTTTTTAAAAGCTTTCTTTAGTTTTTTCTCAAGTTATTTAGCATTGACTCAGCCAAACTTTTGATTGAAGATGGACAACTGGATTTAATATTGGAGCATGATGTCATGTTTGTAGGTGAAACAATAGTTCCTGGAGTTAAAATGTTTATCATCAGCCTTGTAGTTTTGTTTGCAAGTAATATTCTTGTTGCGAGGAACTATGGAGTCTTGCTCTCCACAAATTTATTCTTGTTGATGCACATGATTTCTTACATGTGTTGGGAAAGCGTTCCAAATTCCGAACTTTTTGTATGATGGGCCTCATTGTGGATAGTGGAAAGTGGAAACTTGAAAATATTCTACATTGTTGAACTATTGTCCTTTGTATATGGGCTGTTTCCTTCACCATTCTTTTCTGGGTAACTGATCAAAAGGTTAGGTTCTTCCAACCTTGAAGATTCTCAAGGAAGCCCCCATCTGCTGTTTTCTCATCAGATCAGTGGTTCGGAATTGGAGCACCATGTAAGAAATCATGCAAATCAGCAAATTGCACCTTTGATGACAAGCGGGACCTTATAATTCCTCCTACCTTGTGCTCCCATTGCCCATTGGAACCATCATCTTTGGTGGACCTCTTATCCTATTTTATGCTGAATAGAACTCATACGTATCTTTGCTTTGCTTTTGTGAAGGGGGATGAAGTTTCATTGCAGAGGGCGTTGAATCTAGTTCAGAAGGACAGTCGTGAATATGCATCTGTGCTCTTTTATGCATCTTGGTGCTCTTTCTCTAAAACTCTCAGGCCCAACTTCACCATTCTATCTTCTTTGTTTCCTACAATTCATCATTTTGCATTTGAAGAGTCTTCCATCAGGCCAAGGTGAGATAAAATATCCATTTTATTATTTTTTTAAAGGAAAATTTTCCATTTTATAGTTTACTAATCCTGCTGGTGGAATCATATGCAAAATAACATAAGCACATTTGCAGTATACTGTCACGCTATGGAGTTCATGGTTTCCCGACCCTTTTCCTCCTAAATTGCACTACACGGGTGCGCTATCATGGCCCTCGGACACTTGATTCTCTAGTCCGTTTCTACAATGGTGTTACAGGTAAGGTGTTTCTCTAGATGCTTGATTGGTGCATATTCTCTCACCTTCTCCATATTAACATCTGTAGCAAGTTTTACAAAATTCTTGTTTATATTGAGTAGTCACTTACCAAATGCTGATGAGATTTTCAATTTGAAATGGCAATTACTTGATGAGGAAGTATACTTGCATGTTTTGTTCTTATTCTCATCAAGGTCATCAAGGGCCTGCTTGATAGGAGGGAAAACAAATTAAAAGAAAAAAAATGTGTAATGATCACTCAAGAATGATTTCCATTATGCCATCCTATGGATTTCAATTTTACGGGTGTTGTTTGAATAGCAAGTGGAAATCTCATATTCCTCTAACATAGTTTGCCTTGTTTCATGTGCATGAGAATCTGGCTATGGAAAAAGGCTAATGATTGGTATGTGCAATCCCCCCCCCTTTTTTTTTTTTTTCCAAACCAAGTGGAGTGAAATATCCCATTATGGGTAAGTGGTCAATTTTCCTTTCTCCTCCTTCGTTTTCCCTCCTATCAAACAGGCCCCAAGATTAATCTTAGAAGGAATCTTGTGGCTTTGGCTGTCATTTTTTGAGAAGTCTTCATGTTTGAGAATCAGATGGTTGTCCTTCCTTTTCATAGGGGCAGATTTTCCTGTTGAATGATCAATAGCAGTTGGGCATGGGCAAGTTGGACAGAATTTTGTATTGTCTGAATGGGAGAATCACTTCCTTGGCATGATTTAGTTTATGCTGCATAGACCTGCATTGGAGCATGTTCCAATCTGTTTAGAGTCTGATGGCATCTCATCGGGCCTGCCATTGGTCGGATTTGAAAATTGGGGGTGAAATCAGCAAGGATTCATCCAATTGACTGTGGAGCGGTGGGAGAATGCCTTCTGGAGGGATGGGCAGGTTAGGTTGATGAAATTGCAGATGATCAAATCCAAGCTAAAGGATTAGGGGATTAATTTTGGTGCTAAACTAGAGGGTAGAGAAATGGCAACTTTGATGTGATTGAGGAGATTGATGAGGACGAAGGGATGGTTCAATTGGTGGAAGAGAAATGGGAAGAGACAAATGTAGTGTGTGTGAGTGATCCAGGGTTCAATCTCTAGTAGTGTTACCTTTCAAAAAAAGAAAAAAAGAAAAAGAAAAAAGAAAAGAAAAAGAAAAGGGAATAAAAGAGAGGCTTAAGAAAGATCACTAGGCCATTTTGAGAAGGAAAGCAAAGGCTGGAGGTAGCGATCCAGGGCCATGTGCCTGAAGGAGGGGATAAAAAACATGTCTTTCTTCCATATGATTTCAAAATGGGCAGCGGAGATCAAATCACATGCACAATTTGCTTATTTAGGGCATATGTTGGTAGAGGATTAATAATCAAAGTTAAGGAGGAGATGACTTCAAATAAATATTATGGATGAGGGATTGAGAAGTTACAGGAACCTCATAATTAAGCTAACTGAGGTGTTCATTGATTCAAATTCAGAAGATGAAAAAATCTGCAAGAACGATGGAAATATCCCATCCATGTCCCTTTTTTTGGGTTATTTGCTCTCCTGAAGGAGGAGGTACCCATCTTCTTTTATCAAGGATTCAAGCATTTGCCTGGATACCGCCAAGGATTCAAGCATTTGCTTGGATACTGTGAAAGAAGTACTTTTGAGAACTTGATAAAAGGCACAGATTGTACTCCCTCCCTAGTATGTGTTTTCTATGCATGAATGATGAGGAGATGGTGGACCTTGTGTCGTGGCTAGAGCCATTTGTTTTGTTTATTTATTTATTTATTTTATTGTTGTTGTTGCTGCTGCTGCTATGTTTAAGATGAATTGGACCTTAATGTGTCTCTCAGGGAGGTGAGAGATGGGTAGTCACTTGGTTCATTTCAAGCGAAGAGAACATCTTGTGAAGTTGGCGCCTTTTGCGGTAACGTGGGGGCTCTGGAAGTACCTTTGACTATAAAGAAGCTTTGGTGAATTTTGAGCTGAAGAGGAGACAGTGACCTGCTTTCCACATTTATATTCTCTTTGGTGGGCTCCAGTTTTAGCATGCTCATCGGTGGGGCTTTGGATGTGGTCTAACTAAAGGTTTTTGGCAACCTGATTATAGTAGCGACCCATCTCCAGTTCACTAGTGATGCCCTCAATTTGAAAGGTCAGCAATCCTTTTGCGGGGGTATCTATTGCGTAGAACATCAAGCTTCAAAGAAATATTATGGATGAGGACCTCATTGAGTAATGGGAACCTTCTGATTAAGTTCAATGATGTGTTCATTGATTCAAATTCGAAGGATTGAAACACATGGAAATGGATGGCAAGTGGAAGTTCATGGCCTTTTTCTTTGGATTATTTGTTTTCCCAAAGGAGGTGCAAAAGCTAAAGAGAGGAGGGGGGAGTAGGAGTTGGAAAAATTGCGGAAACCAGTTGGGATCATTGAGCGAATGTTGATTTAGATATCTGGAAGATTCAACATCTTTCTGGATGGAGATAATTCTTAGGAAGTATTGGGGAATCCAACGGGGTTGGATTCTGGCTTTGCCATCAATCTCTTCCCTCTTGTCTACATGCAATGACGTCAAGAGGCTATTTGAATGGGGGGCATTCAAACTCTTGAAAATCCCAATCTCCACTTGGGTTGCAACTATTGTGTTTGGGGTTACTGGATTATTTTTTTTTGGAAAGATGATGCAACTTTATTAGGGCCAAAAGCCAAAAAGAAAAAAACAAAGACAAACAAATGGAGGACTAAAGAACAACAGAACAACCAACAGAGGGAAAAAAGGAAAAAACAACACCCTAATGAACCCAACCCTGCAAGAATAGAAACTCGGGGCACCCAATCCCTAGTGTACATAAAGACCCAATTAAGGACCCCATCAGCAGACCCACTATGATGATGACAACATGTACACGCGCACACACACACCCCCCACCCCCCATTTCAAGACTTGAAAAGTAGCTAGCAACAGAGATTCCAGGCAGATTTCCTAACTCTACATGTAGCCCATACCTTTCCTACAATTTCTCCCTTTTTTCTCCCCCATTCTGATTTCGCCCACTTTCTCTCTCTTTCCCATCATCTCCGGGTGTGCAGTCCACATGCCACTTCCCCTATTCCCCTACTGAGAATAATAGAAATACTAGTTCCTAGTGCACATGAGTTGAAAAAGATTATTTGGATGCTTTTGGATAGGAATAGAAGAAGAGAGATGAAGCTTTTTGGAAATTACCTCTTTTTACATAGAAAGGAAGATGATAAATGGAAACCTTGGACCTTTGTTGTATGGGGAATGGAATCACACTACACCCAAGCTCTAAATCACATAAAGAAGAGAAAACACTGTTTGTTTTTTTTTTTCAAAATAATGGTGGTAGGACTTCACACACCCCCCTTTTCTCTTTTATAGTATTGGAAAGGACCTTTTACAAAAAGGCGTTCTTAGATAAAATAACATTCTCATCATAGAGACGCCTAATAAATTAAAAGTTGTTCCTAACTCCCTAATCTCAACACAAATATAAGGAGGTATACCAGCAATAACGAAGCATGTAAACAATTTAAGCAACTAAACTATTTCGTGGCCCATGGGGGTCCAAGATCAAGATGTCCGATGATGACGATCCAACAGTCCGATGTGTTCATCAAGCTTCTATGTGCAGTCCATGTGCATCTTCCTAGTGCCGGGTCTTCAAAGATGCACGAACATGTCCACGGGGTCTTCTACGTAGTTAAGAATTTGAATTGGGCCAAGTGGGCCCCATGTAATGGTTGTCTAGCCATAAGGAGACTGTCTCAGCCCTCCTCTGGTATGGTGCTCGGATGTCCTCACCATATGTTTAGTCGTGACAAATAGAGAACTTATTGGATGCGTGCTATTTTATAGAAGATGCAGGTGTTTAAACCCTTTTCAGTGGACCAAAGTAGCTGGTTTTCCTGTTTTAAGAAGTAAATATTCATTGAATTGACCACCCTTCTCATATCATTGAGCCAGCAGTGTGCGCACCATCATCAAGATGTAATTGCAGCCTCGACTATGCATATTTTACTTCTTATAGCGTGATTGTACTGAGAAATATGCCTTTTTGTTTTTTAAAATTTGGAGAAGACTTTTTGTAATGCATGTGCTTTTTTGTAGGCATTAAGCCTGCATCGCTGGATCGGACATCCTTTGAGAAAATCTGGGACCAATTGAACCCCACCAAGCTTGAAGATGCTGAGCAGGAATGCCCATTCTCATGGGCAAGGTCACCCGAGAAGCTCCTTCGGCAAGAGACGTATCTGGCGCTTGCCACTGCCTTTGTGCTTCTGAGGCTCTTCTACTTTCTCCTACCAACCCTGCTCGCATGCATCAAGCGTGCTTGGAGGCGGCGCATGCGGAATGCGAGCTTAATGCAGCTGTGGGAGCATCCACAGATATACCTCGACCATGGAATGCAAGTCTTCGGCAGGATGAAGCCCTGCAAGAGGAGCAACTTGCAGGAAGGAGCAATGAATGCAAAGGCATGGGCTTCCAAGTCCCTGGCCTCAGTCGCCATCGGAGAAGCAAGTTCTAGCAGGGCGTGTTTTGGAAACGAAAGGCGATGAAATGGAAGCTGCTCGCCGAATTGGGGAAATCTCTCTCAAGGCTCACAAAAAGGGTTTGGTCAGTGAGAATATCGTAAGGTAAAATGGAATGCTGTGAGATGGGAGGCCCTTTCTGCCTATTTGCAGGGGCCATTGTTTTTCACCATAGGTTAGGAAGGTGGAGGTTTTTCAGTTGTTTTAACTGGTCCCCCTTTAAGACATTGTTATACCATTGTTGCGCATGTATAGCAACTTCATTTTGCTGTTTTAATTGGGTAGGAAAGAGAAAAGTTCTCTTGTTAAGGTGTATATGCTGACTCTATTGTTTAGAATGACGTTCTGTTTTTTTTTTTTTTTTTGATAAAATGGTTAATGTATTACCTCGTTTTGACTTTGTCAGTTCAAAATTTTGAATAGGTGGTGGGTCCGTTGTGGAACCCACACCTCTGGGTGTGGCCATTTCTTCTTCCCATTTGACGTTTTTGAGCCTATTGAAATCGCCTGCTGGGATTTTATACCTTGGTGTTGTATGCAGCAGATAAGACATCTTGTGCACTGTGGTACTTGTGTATGGTGACCGGGACTGTAGGTTTGGTGCGCTGCCACGTGGGTGGGATCTGCCCCAAAGCATATAGGGTGGTGGACTGTGGTAGCCACTCCCAAATCAGACTGGGCAAGATATGGGGGAGAAGAGGTTGAAGCTTTAAGGAGGGTAATGCCATTTCCGTGTAGTCAAAGAAATACAAGGCTGAAAGTGTAGGGCCTTGACGTGATGCACCTGGGTGATTTTGATGTCAGGGCTGTTGATATTCTGTGACCCATCATGAATGATGGATTCCCCAACTGTATTCCATATTGGAAGAACCTAGCAGCCCAATCTAATCTCATTTTTTTCCCTCTCACCAGTCTATGATGTAGGGCAATGACTTGAGGATCAGGATCGTCCAATCTTTGAGATTTTTTGGACTTCCTGTCCATCGTAAGCAGATCTTATTAGTGGACTGGGTCAGCAAATCATGGGCCTAAATGTGCCGTTCAAGTAGCAAAATCTGAATAGGCTATTCCTTCCTTTTGAAAGACAAATCATGTCCAAAGACATGTTGAATCTGATTCCCCACTCCTTTTCTGCTATGGAATAAAGTAAAAAGTAGAAAAGACGGCATCGTGTTTGGAATCACACATGCCACTTGCTCTTCTTGCAGCAAACCCAGTAGTTTTCACTGTCCAAATCACCAAACCATCTCTCCGCGTAAAACAAAGGTTGAATGCCAATGGCTGGTAGGACAGAGAGTTGCAGCAGGTGCAGGGTGCAACTGCTCGTGCCCCCAGAAGCGAGAACCATCCGTTGTGCGGTGTGCCAGGCCATCACCACTGTTCGATCTGAGGATCCAATTGTCCGAGTGAATGAACAGGTGCGGCAAGCAGTGAGCTGGGTTAAAGGGTTGTTAAGCAATGTCTCTAACAACACTGGTTCTTATGCCATGATGCCAAACTACCAGGCGGGGACCCTTCCACCGTCTTATGGGAACTACATACCTCAAATGCCTGCCTATCCGCAGGCACATGGGAAGAAGAGGGCCCTTTTGTGTGGTGTCAGCTACAGGTTGCGGAGGTGCGAGCTCAAGGGGAGTGTGAATGATGTGAAGTGCATGAAATACTTGCTGTGTGACAAGTTCGGGTTTTCGAATGAATGCATCCTTCTTCTCACAGGTACTCCTTTCCTCCCTTTTTCTTTATGCACTTGGGGCATGTTGGGTTGCGGACATGGCATTGGGCCAATGTCCATGTATTGCAGATGTGTCCGGTTTTGTTGTCATGGGATGTACCCGTCATGGTTTATTGCCCCTCGTTCTGGTTGATATCATCTAAGTCAGAAATAGGTCTGATAGAAATACAATTTAAAAGTCAAATGTAAGTCCTCAAATACAATCTAAAGAAGTCAGATATAAGTTGGGCATTTAACTAAAATCTTATTAAAAACTAAAGAAAAAAACTTGAATATCTAATGAAATTAGCAAAATACCTGAAAATAGATAAAACAAGATTTTCTCCATAGATAAATATATAATCAAATAGTAAAAATAATAATAATCATAAAATATTTAGCTAATATTAAGGTACAAATCCTAAAGCATTTAAATAAAAAAATTACTGACTTTGACAAAGTGTAAAGTCAATTATCAACAACAGTGACCATATCAACCTCATCATCCATTTCAATGCTAGCCAACACTATACATTTAATCCATTGTATATTAGTATTTAATGTTTTAGTTAAAAATATCATTACTTGGTGAATCATGAAAATTGCCCAGCTTAGAAATCAGGTAATCAGGTAAAAAATAAAAATAAAAATTTGGGGGGGCGCATATTCGAATATGATTTTCTAGTGTTGGATATGTTGGGTAATCGGGTAAATGGATATCCATTGCCAACCCTAATTTGAAAGGCATAGATCAGGCAACTAGTATGTTCTATCAGAGTTTTCTTTTGAATAATGGGCAGCGCAAGGTGGTCCACTCGCTGGATGGTCATCATAATATGGTATGGATGAGTTGAGCTGGAAGATTACTTGGAAGATTGGGTGACCTGAGTTGTATGTGTGCCAGATCTTAAACCATTTTTCCAATGGACCCACACCCTAACTGAGATATTGCCCAAAAGATGTCCACCTGATCACATTGAAGGTCTTTAAATTGATGGTTTGAAGAAGTGCCTGAAGGTACCCATTCCAAAGGCAAAGTTCTCTATTGGGACGTTTAGGATCATAAAGTGAGTGTGATTTTTCCTCAAGCTGCTGGACCAATCACAGCTTAATTACCCATAGCTGAAGGTTTGTATTGTACGTTCCTGATTTCAGTTTTCACAAATGGGGCCCTTTGTTCACTAATCCAAACTGTATGCATGGTGGTGGGGTCAATGCGGATGGTCATGGACAAAGGACCCCAAAAATTGAAGCATCCTAGCTGTGTAATGTTTAGCCTTTTCATGATTGAATGGTAACTTTTGTTATGTTTTCTTTTCTTAACCATCTGATTTCTTTGCCACCTATTGAATGGCTAAGCACAGACCATCCGTGATGAGGCCCATCATATTGATGACTTGATTGATTGAATCATTGGCCCCACTTGTACAAATTAAAAGCCTGACCGGTACTCCCAAATTCAAGTTGATTATGTTAGGCTTCTTCCGAGAAACATGATCAAAGAAGCAATCTTGGCTTGAGCACTAATACTGCATCATGTAGGCACAATATTTAGTGATGGACAGCGTGCAATGACTAATGGGGATATGCCACTCATGCTAATGTAGCACATTTGAGCGAGATCTGTCCAGTTCACTAGGTGTGCCCTGTAGTGTATGAATGATGGCCCAAAAATCAAGCCAGATTGGTCATCAGGTGGGCCACATGTATGACAAATGCATACCATGGGCCAGACATTTATAACCATCCACTATTTTCATAGAAGTGTCCCCCACCTCATGACTGGATAAGCCTGATTCTTTAGCCCATGGACATCCATGCTGGGGCCCACTGGATGAATGGCTGGATCTTGCACAGATGCCAATGTAGTTCTCATCCCCACCTCTGCTTACTCATAACTACTGTAACAGTGCATAACAGTCTTCTGATACTCCAACCATGTGTGAGCTGAATCTAATTTCTTCCCTGGCTTGGTGCAACATCCATCTGTAGAAGAAGAGAGGGACCCATGTCGGATCCCGACCAAACAGAACATACGGATGGCGTTGCGTTGGCTGGTTATGGGCTGCCAGCCAGGAGACTCGTTGGTATTCCATTATTCAGGCCATGGTTCACAACAGATTAATTACAGTGGGGATGAACTTGATGGTCATGATGAAACGCTTTGTCCTGTTGATTACGAGACAGAAGGAATGATTGTGGACGATGAGATCAACGCGACAATTGTCAGGCCTCTGCCGAAAGGGGCTAAGCTCCATGCGATCATCGACGCTTGTCACAGTGGGACCGTCCTTGATCTACCATTCGTGTGCAAGATGAACAGGTCCGCGTATCATATTTCTCTTGGTCATTTTGTTACTGTTAAACATACTGTTCTTGCACTGAATGTTTACCTGATGAAACTACACTTAGAATGATATGAATTGATTGTCCATGTAGACTGGTAGATGTGGATCAGAACAGTCCACCTAAGGGAATCTGCCTCCGATGGTCCATTGTTCAGAAACTACACTAATCAGACATTCCTATCTGTTCCTTTACCCCACATTTGCAACTGTTATCTCCTGTTCCTTTTTTTTTTTTTTTTTTGTTCTGTCCATTTGAAGACCACTGATTGAATGTTTGCAAATGTCTGTTTTGGGTGACTTTTAAACTATGAGCCATCCATGGTTAGTGGCCACCACATGCACAGTACTGATCCACTAGTATACCTTGTCACTTGGCCAATCAGATTATGATAGATAGGGCTCTATAACATTGTCTGCCATGGATGTATGCATTGCTTACTGTACTTTTTAACGCTTTTCCATAGGAGATGTATTTTGCATGGGAACCGATATTTATACCCTTTCTTTTTAACGTAGCAGGTGCATCGATAAAGAAGATCATCATCTTCTTCTCATGAACAGTCCTTGAATCCACAGGGAGTGAAGGAATCTCTAAAATGAGAATAAAATTTATATTATTGAATGAAGTATTGTTTATGACGTACTTGATGGCTTTATATAAGCAAAAGGAGCCCTTTACTCCTATTCCCACTCAAAATAGAAAACTTTCACAAAATAGTAAAAATTACCAGGCTAAAGACTTCTAATCCTATCCAAACTCATAAAGGACTCTTTGGACTACACCTACACCCTAAAAATAGCAAAAATGAATGTTTTGAATGAAAATGCAATTTTCACCAGGAAAATTGTCCTTACCGAGACATTCCTCAAGGCCAACCGAATTTTTCAGTTGTCATTTTGTAGAGCTTGATAATAGCTTTATAATGACATATTACATGCGTGAAATGGATAACCAGTCGTAAATTTATGGCTGTCAGAAGCAATAGTGCATGTGTAGGCAATTTTCGCCCAGATGGAGATTTTCGGCCCAATTTCTTTCGATCCTGCCCATCCATGAAGTTTTCCGCAACCTGTTCTACATCACTTTTAGATCCATACAATCCTTCTTTTTTTTTTTTCCTTTTTCTTTTTAACTATGGTAGTAGAATAGCACACTTTCATACCATAACAACATGAATTGAAGAGAAAAGGGGCGTGTGTATAAAAAAAGGGTGTAGTCGTAGTTCCTTCCCATTGAAAATTCCACAACGATAATCTTATCTTTACATAATGAAAATGACTGATTGTCTACTCACGGTTTGATGGTTCCACTAAGAATTATATGTTCCTTCGGCGATAGATATGTCCTCTATCATTGACTTCGTTTCTACATGGAGTGATTTGCTATATGATCCACACCATTCTGCGCTCAAGAATTGCAAGTCTAATGCTGCTTCAACTCGAGCTTCAGCAAGGGGAGGAGCATATATATAATCGTCATTTGAATAAGATTATTTGAACCACTAGCAAGAACCTGAACCTTTTAAATGGCACATGGGGTGACCTATCGTCAATCCAAACCGTTCATTTATTCCTACAACAAGGAGCAAGCCATGACACAAAAATCCCGCCAATTAGATGATTCTAAGCTTCCGATCAAATAGCATGAAAATGGATAGTTAAGATTGACTGGAGAAACAAAAAAGGTCCAATCATCATCTTGAAACATCTGGTAGATAGATCCCACTTTCCATTTCTTATGATTCTAAGGTAACATTTCGTTTGATGATGTGATTTATGGTTCGTAAACAACAGACGGTAATAACAAATAGGCCCCATTGAAAGGGTTAGGATCATCAGATTAGCATGATTCTTTCACCATGTCATGCTTCTAGTTGTACAAATGAATAAATGAATGGTTCAAATCAACTATGGGTCACCTTGTGTGTTGTTTAAAAAGTTTGGTGATGTTGCTAACATCCCATGAAGGTGGGGACATTAGCAAAACCCTATAGATATAGATATAGAGATATGGATATGGATATGTATACAAAATTTAAATAGTCTGCAGATTTCTTGATGGTGTTCACTTTCATGGAATCAAATCAGTGGATAGGATTCCCGAATTACGGTCATGAAACGGATACATATGCAATAATATCAATTAGAAAACCATGGATAAGAATGGAAATCGGTTATCTTGGGCCATGACTAAGCAGGGATACATGGCACTCTTCTTTTCCCACTATCTTAAAAATGTGCGGTTCAGATTGATGCTCCATACATCCACACGTGTAGATGCCCTTGACTCACCTTCCCCCCAGTTCTCCCTGAACTATGTGCCTAGAAATGGGTAGCCGTACACGTTTTGGGCTTAGATGGAAAGGGTTAAGAGTCTCTCATGCTACTACTCTATTCATGTGAAGTTTCCTTAAGTGGTTAGGCTTTGAAGTGAGAGCCCAAGTTTTCTTAAACCCTTCATGGAAGACACATGTGTACATTTGTGACGCCTCACATGTGGGCTGATGCTAACAGTTAGAAATTTCAACCATGTTTTGATGCATCAGGACTAATTCTCAGTTCCTTGTTGATTTCATACAGGGCTGGATTCTACCAGTGGGAAAACCACAGCCCTCTGTCTGGAGTTCATAAAGGTACGAGTGGTGGCTTGGCCATTTCTTTCAGCGGTTGTGATGACAATCAAACTTCTGCAGATACATCAGTAAGTGGTTGTTTCTTCTGACTTCCCTCTTAATGAATTCAGCAAATGCACGCATTTGTTCATACGAGATAAATGTGTTTACAAAACCAGCAAATGTCTTGAGATGACCAGATGATTCTGGTTTAAACAACTGCATTGCTCTCCTAGAGGTGAATTTAGGATGCTTTGGAATTGTGATTGCTGATTGCTTTGGTTATTTTACAAGAGCCCCATGTCCGCTGTTTATATGGCCAGGCCATCTATGAATCGGGACTTGTCTGTCTGCTAGGACAGGGCATGGATGGCTCATGGATCAAAAACGATATTTGATCAGTGCATATTGGAATCTGTCTGGTCTTCCTTTGAATTGACAGTGGAAAAAAAAAAAAAAAACAGTTAGTGCCAACACTTAGGTGGATGGTCCCAATTCATATGATATCCTTGTTTTTCTTTTTCTAATTTTGTCAATATAGCTTGATTCCATTCTCTGAGCTTTGTCAAAAGATTCTCTGCACTTGGTCAAAAACAAGCTTTTTCTTTCATAATAAGACTTTGTAAGTTCTAGTTATCATTATAACATTTAGAAAAGAAGAAGAAGAAGAAGAAGAAGAAGAAGAAGAAGATCATATTGTTCTAGTCTTATGGTTACTGAGAACCAACAATTGAGGTGAGTTCAGTCGCAGTTATATTTCTCTGAAGTCAAACTTGAAATTAATGTAATTGCAATTTGGATCCCAAACTCAATACCACTGGTAAGGAAGGAAATGCCAATTTTCTAATCTATGGTTTACTAGATTCAAGCTGAAATCGATTTTGTTAGAGCATCCAAACACACCCTAAAATGGAGTGAACTGACCATGTTGATTTTGATCTCTGCAGGCACTCTCAGGAGATACCATGACTGGAGCCATGACTTTCTGTTTCATTCAAGCTGTTAATAGCGAACCTGGAATGACTTATGGTCGCATACTCACTGCCATGCGCTCGGCGATCCGTGACACTCAAACGGGCATCCGTCTCAGCGGTCCAATTGCTTCCCTTATCAGGACAGTAATTCGTGCTGGGTTGAAACAGGTGTGCTTCTGCATTCCATGATATCTTCTAAAGGATCATTTATATATGCACTAGACTACATTGTTTCACACAGACGCGCGCGTGCGTGCACGCATGCAATATCAGTTTACTGCTGTAAGCAAGCATCTGCATCCTGTCCACGATACATGGCATACATGTACATCAATCTAGAGCATCCAAAATTGTTGGCCCCATTATGGATGGAGACTGATCAAACGATCTTACACAGCCCATTTCATCTGTTGAATTTGGACTGTTTTTCTAAGCATCTTGGTTTTCTCAAGAAACTTTTCACTAAGAAGATTCTTAGCAGTCACATGCTACATGGAAAATGATCCACTGCGAATTCCGACGACCATGACACGCTATAAGAAACATGTGGCCCTGTTTTCGCCTAGCAGGATTAAGTGGCACCCATTTCTTATCACCACCCTTCAAGATTGGAACTGAGACCAATCTTCATCATCTGTGCATTCAAATGTTTGGCTTTTGGGTCATTTGATAGTCATTATTAAGTGTTGAATTTTGTGTTTCATGAGAATCATAGGCATTCCCTTACCTATGAGGAGATTTTTGCTGACATGATTTGTATGTGAGGTGTGCAGGAGCCTCAGTTGTCTTCCTCAGAGCAGTTTGACATTTACAGGACGCAGTTCCTTTTATGATATTGTTATTGTTATTTTGAAAGTCCATATTAACTGAACTACTCGCACTAATAAATTCAATTAGGTGTTGAATGTGTTGATAATGGACCTTCAGAGGATGAGATTTTCCTTTCGCTTGTACTTATATGATTTGATGTTTGTTTTTAGTTGTGATGATGGCAAGTTTGTGCTTACAACTTGGTTCTCAATCGCATTTCTTCCATACATGTGTATGCTGATCAATGGGACTTCTGCCTGTTTAATGCTGACCATTACCAATTCTTTTTAACTCCATCTCAAGGCCTTTGATAGAATGGAGATGATCATCTGATTGATGTCGTTTCAGGCTGTTATTGATATTTCTATTGATGAGCTTGTTTTTTCATAGGTCACACCAACAGTGTGAACTGCTCAAACGAATGTGGGATATGGGATTAGGTACCATGGATTGAAGTAGACCATTTTCAGGAGTTCCATAACAGAATGACTTCTTTAAGCAGACATAATGAAACTCTTGAATTGTCTATGAAGTAGTATATAGCAATGAAGAGGCTCCTGCCGTTTTACTAGTGGTTCAGATTCTGTGGAATTTCTCATACTTAAAGTTGGAGATGTTGGATCAGAGCTGGCATCAGTAGTAGATTCATCATCTGTAGGTCTTTATAAAACCATGATCAGATGAATGATGGAATATGCATCAAAACTTTCTACTAGTGGGCCACTCTGGATAGCTTGTGACTCAACAACCGTGCTGACGGGACAATTCTAACCATCAATTTCATGCATTTCTTTGCTAAACTTCAACCATTTACCATTTTAATTTGCTTTTCACCTTCATTCAAGGCCACCAATTGGACTTCTAGGATCATCAAATTATGTGATTTTTTAACCACGGGCCATTTGATCATTAGGTAGACGGTCCCAATCCACCACAACTCCCGGACATACATATAGTGGAAAGTGTGATCTATGATAATATGATCTCACAGAAGTTCCCAAAAAGATTTTGACTGTTTGTCGATGAACCACCATCAGTTCAAAAGTTATGATTGTCTGACCACCACAAGGCCATACAAATGACATTTCCAGATGGCTCGGGTCCTCCTTACAATTTAAAACCTTTATGTACCATACATTCCTATTACAAACGTTTGTAATTGTATGGTCCGATGAATGAGCGGCGAGCTTCCTGTATTTTGAAACTTGAACAATTCCAATGGCCCAAGCTATAAATAAGCATGGGCATGATTGGCCCCAGGTGGGCCACAATACGGTGGGTTTCCAATTATGTCTTTCACAGTGTCTGCCACAAACTCAATGGGCCATGTAGGTAAGGGATTAAAGGAAGAGCTGGTGAACGTTTTAAATCCAAAGTTGAGATGGGTGGCAAGTCACATCTCCACCTACAAACACACAGTCGAGCATGCTGAAGTATTGCGTGTGACAGATCTGGCTAGTTCATGGCCAAGTAGGGTTGGCCACACATTGAATGTGGATGCTGCTCAAATTAATTAACTGACCATTTCTTTGTATATGTGTGGCACACCTGATCAGACATTGATGACTGGCCAGGTTTTGGGGCCAGACCTTCTCTACTTTGATTGTGACATATGTGGTGTGGTGGGGATTGCTTCTTTTTTGTATTACGGATTTCTCTTTAGGGCTGTCAATCGGGCGGGTTGGGCCAGGGTTCTTAGCACAAAATCCTTTAAATTAGCCCAAGCTCAAACCATGTTCAGAATTAAAAAATAAATAAATAAAAAAGATGTCCTAACCCCCCTCATGGGCCTCACTTTACATGGGTACTGCCTCACATGAGGTGTCCTCCGTACATGGGATCCTGCTCTGATACCACTTTGATGTGAAATAATTAACCATTTGCTCTGAAAGATCGAATTGATAGGGCATATCGAATTAATCCATTTATCTTATAGCCCAAGCCCTCTATCCCATCCCACAAGGGTTAAGACTTCTACTTGCCTCACACGGTCCGGCCGCCCATCCCGAGTGCTCCTGTATTCCACATGCCACTTCATTCGAGCCTGGGGTAAAAATGCTCATGCATTGCCTACATGATGATTGGATTAACCTTATTTTTTGGGCATCCGGTGTTTTCTAGTGGAGTAATTTTGTCCGTTGGATGGGATGCAATTCATACATAGGTGGGGCCACAAAGAGGGAAAACGAACTCTTCAGATGAGGGTATTTTTGTCATTTGCTGCAGATCCCTCGGTTACTCTAACAGACAGGATCTACCTACAAGAATCCAAAACAGAGCGGAGTTAGTAGAATTTTCATATGACTACAGGGAGGTACCTGTAATTAATCCTTTTTTAATATTAGTAACAGTGGAATATCATCCAAAAGGAACATTTCTGCTCCACCATCTGCAAGGGATTTCATGAAATGGAATTCCAAATCTGAATGCAGAAAGGATAAGAAAAATGAAGAGAAAAAGGGAATAAAGCCGGTATTGAATATGTATGGTGCATGTACGTTGATGGGGACGACAGCCCCAGTATTGGACAGAATAGGATCCTACCCACCCAATTGAATGATCGGATCGAATGTTGAACATTGCACAGTTTACTTTTAACCACCCAATTAGAATCATGAATTTAGATGGTGGACCATCCGCTGTGGTGGCCCTTCAATTGATGGGTCCCAGTTCATTGAGAGAGCATACAGCCAACGTGTCGCATTTATATGACATCGAAGACACTAAAAAGGTTGGTCCCATCTTGAAGATCATTACCTACATGGCCATTAGATTGACTCAGTGTACACGTGTAGCCCACCTGATGAGTGGATCTGCTTAATTGTGTGGGCCTACCTTTTCAACGTCTTGGATGTAGTATATGCGTGAGTGTGACACATGATGTAACTTGTTGGTCCATTGAGGTGGATATGAAATTCCTCAGCTTGTAAATCCGCTGCGGGTTAACTTTTGACTAACGTGCCTTTGGAAGCTGATTGCATCCTGCCTGCTCAGGACCATAATCCATACATGCAGGGCTCTGTGGGGCCACTATGATGTAATGTGTCTTATCTGTGTTGTCCATTCATTTTTCAGATCATATTAGGACATGGGCTGACAAAAATAGGGCAGAACTAAATCTCAAGGTGGACCACACCAAAGGAAGTAGAAATCTTCCTAAGGTACCTGATGTTTATTTTCCATCCAACCTGTTCGTATAGACCTAGATGAAGACAGCTTGATTCAAAACTTCCACAAGTTTTTAATGGTGAGCGTTCAATCCTCACTTTGTGGTCCACTTGAGCCTTGGATTTACCTATTTTTGTGTTCATAACTGAAAAAAAAATAAATGGATAGCATGGATAAATTCCATACATTATAGTGGGCCCCACAAAGCCCCTGCCCATACTGGTTATGATGTAGGAAGGACTGAAATCCGCTTCCTTTTCCTTTGTTCCTCGAGAAAAAAGAAAAAGAAAGGATATGTTCTGTGAACATCATTGCGGATGCTTTTACTGTTTTAGGGCAATAGGGTGAATCTACTCAATATTTCAACTTTCCAAACTTGGCTATGATTCGAGTGCCGAAGAAAAGAAATCATTGGTTATAATGATGTTGTTAGAATATTTCCAGTCAATGGACTTACACCCATCAACGGGTTAGATTAGTCAGATTATTAATTATTAGACTTGTAGGCTATTGGCTCACTTTAAAGTGAGCCTATTATAATAGATGATAACCGGTTTAGTGCAAAATTACTTAAACGTTGCATATGTTGCATACAATTAATTCAAATTAGACCGTCTAAATTACGGATCCCAGTTTAGATGTATGATGAATCACAAGTTTATTTTATTAGATCCAATAGGTTAGTGGACATTTATTGGTTGAAAAAAATAGCTGATGGTCCTGTTCAGCAAGCAAGTGTACATAAATCAACGGTTAGGATGGTTCCACCAATCTGATTTGGGGCAGTGACTTGCTTGTTGCTATTGGTTTGATAGTGCAGACGATGAATTGTCTTTCTTTTTAACGCATTGGGAACTAAAAGACAAGCCCCCACCTGCCCCAATACGAAGGCAATGCTGGATAGGCGAGTTGCAGCGTACATGCATAAGATTGGGGCCAATCATTCCGAGGGGTCAATTAACGATCCGATCCTTTGCTTGACACAGGCGAAAAAAATTATAATTGTTGCAATCTCATTGGGCCAAATCATCACACTGCGTTTAATGTAGCAATACTGACATTGTCATTGATGATCTGGATCAATCTTGATGCAGGAAGGAGGATTTTCCTGCTTTTGGTAAGTAGAGGATCCAGGTTCCAGCCATTGACATTACCTAGTTGGAAAATCGAGTCAATGCCAGTGACCACATGCACATGGAATAAAATACATGATTAGAAGCAAAGGTGGGCAGGACCTGGCTTAACCGAATTGGTCGGATCTGATTCGACCTGAAGTGAAAGCTAGGGTTGGGTTGGATCGAGTAGACCCATTCGGATCCAAAACCTGATCGGGTCAACTTTGGGTCACGTAGCAACCTGATTCAACCCGATTGAGTACTATAAAGTCTTTTTTATTTTTATTTTATTTTAACCTGTACTTTTCAACTATCTGACCCCTAACCCTACTTGAGCCGGTGCCACACCGAACTCAATCGAAATCTAGGCCAGTCAGCAGCTCAACACCCTATCTTTACTGGTCATCTTCGTCCATTCATCAGGTATGTTAATTTTATATGCTTTTTTTTTTTAAAAAAAAAATTATTGATTTGAGCTCGGGACCTTGGGTGTAGCTGTGCAGGCCACTGGTGGCCCACCCTGGCTCGGGACCTTGGATGCAGCCGTGCAGGGTGCTGGTGGTTGGGCTTGGCTTGAGACCTCGGTAGTGGCCGGCCCTGGATGGAGACAGATGTAGATTAGCTACTGAACATGTTGGTGGGTCCCACTTTGGCTCGCTCGTGGTTCGGCCGGTTTGGAATTTTTTCATATTTTTTAATTTTTAAAAATTTTCAAATAAAATAAAACAAAAGACTCAATCCATATCGTAACTAAGTCTATCTGACTTGGTTTGAGTTAGGTCAGCTAGGAATCAGTTCGGATCGAGTCAGTCCTATTAGACTCGGTCCCAAGTCGAACCGATAATAGGTTAGATAGTTAGAAAAATCGAATTGGGTCGAGCTGGACCTAAATTAGTCCGACTCGACACGATGCCCTCCTCTAATCAGAAGGAAAAGCTTAGTTGATGCCTAATGTAATCATATTATATCAGTCATACAGGGTGACCTATCGTCAGTGTGATAGGTCTTGATTGTCCTTATCACAGACCATCGATGAAATTGTCATATTTTTCATATGGTTGTATATTTGCATGGTAGCCTATAGAAAGTGTGCTGGACCTAACGATCAGTCTAGATCAATGGATTGGATTGTTTAGATGGCTCAAAGCAACTAGTCTGAGGGCACCGAAGGATTTCTTTTTTAAATGCGCCGGTGTGGACCATTAGACCAGCCTGGCATTCGGGAGAGGGCATGTGAACGTAGAGGCCCACCTGGCGCCTTAAATTTCACCTGTGATGAATCGTTTAAATATTTTTCAAAGAACCTGAAAGTCCAGCCCAGGACATTAATCTCTACCCTTGATTTTGTACATGTGGTTCCCGATGTCTCGATGACAAGGACTCCGGACCATTGATTTGGTGGGATGAACGTGGAGAGAATACTCCCCAAAAATCCCTTGCAATGGCAGCCAATAGCCCTCCATTATTTGGCCTTTCTCGTTTCTAAGAAATTGTCACCTGCCCACCAACACCATGCTGCATGTGCAGGACATCCATACCACAAAAATGGTAGGCCCCACCATGGATCATCGTTCTTGGAGATGAAGCAGGTCCGCTCATGAGATGGGCCACACTATTGGAACCAATGGAGAACAGACCATCTGAATCGAAGTACAGGTGCGGAGCACTTATCAAGTGAACATATGTGTACCAAAAATCAGCTTAATACACTCATCATTTGAGTGACACGTGTCATGAATTTGGACGGTTGGACTTTTTTATTCCAGCAGTTCCATTTTTCTCGTCCATGTTTTACTTGCTTGATAAGTGGGCCTACATTATTTTTGGTACATGGCATGTTCAGTCTGCCCTATTCGAAAAATGGACAGGATCTATAATATATGATCTATGATCTATGATCTATGACAGGGTTTTGGTATATATACACGTCTCTGCCACATGTTCTTCCACTCACGTGAGGGGATCTCAGTGAATCACCACCCTTTTTAACTTTTGTTAAAGGTAATTTTCACCGTCCAAGATCACATTGACCGTCTGATGTTCCAATATTGACTGGTAGGATGTTACTTGATACTCGGGCCGTATATGGCGCTTGCGACGTGGGTATTTACAAACTGTACACGTGGTATACATTAACTCAATAAACGGAGTAAAGTGTGGAACCTGTAGGTCACATGTGATTAAACGTCCCAAAATCATATTACTCAAACAATCCTAATGTGATTTATGGGTACTTGTTTATTGAAATATGACCGGAAGAATAATTTGAATCACTTACATGCCGTGTATACAATTTCTAAGTGCCTGTGTATCATCCATCAAACCCTGCCAGAGTAACATGCATGTTGGGTAGAGTTAGGCTCTAATGTTAGCTCTGAACCATTAAGAAATGGTGATGACACGTACCCATGTGGAATTGATGGGCAACTACCAGAGCATTCATGTTGTGGTCCATTGTGATGAGCATATATCTAAAATCACTCCGATCAATCAATCCTAGCCATCCATTTATAACTACCACCGGGATGGTTGAAAGTAAAATAGTCTGTAGGTACAATTTTGAAAGAGAAAATCGGATGGCTCCACACTGTCTTATCAATCAAATTATCGGCATGCTTTATTCACCGTGGTGGATGCGGATTGAGTACTATTCCCACGTTACAGAGGTACGGTCCTGGCAGGGGATTTTGTGGGGCCTACGGTTATACATGTGTTTTATCACTGTTGTCCAACTACCCCCTGCAAAGCAGTGGGGATTGAATGAATTCCATCCTAAGACCCACTCTGCCACTCTGATGTTTATTTTCCACCTAGGTTGTTTATAAGTTTATATAGACTTGGATGAAGGAAAAATATAAATATCAGCTTGATTTAAAACATCTAGCTTCGAGTGGTGTAGTCCATACAAGCCTTTTATCTACCTCTATTTTCAGCTTTTGCCTGGCATTGATAAGTCAAAAATAAATGGAGACTTGGATAAGACACGTACATCACAATGGCCTCGCAAAGCCCCCGCCAAGACCGTCCCTCTCTTGCGTGGCTTCCATGGATCCCCCCGTCAACCGGGGTGGGTGGATTCCTAATTATTGGACCATCATGATGTATTTGCCTTACATCCATAGGCTATCCATCCATTTTTACAGCTCATTTTAGGGCATGGTTAGAGAAATGAAAGGGATCCAAATCTCAAATGGAGCACACCATAAGAAACAATGGTTATTCAATATCCACCATTAAAAACTTTTTGGAGCCCAATGCAATGTTTATTTGCCATCCAACATATTGATAAGGTCACAAAAATATAGATAAAGCAACCACACAAATATTAATTTGATAAGAAACTTTTGTTACCTGTGAGAAGTTTCTAATGTTCAATGGCCCAAATGAGATTTATATTTACTTCATTTTTAACATCATGTCGTGAAATGAGCTAAAAAAATGGATGGACAGCGTGGATGTAAGGAAAATACATCACAGTAGGTCCCATGGTCAGGAATCTGGGGAAGCCGCGCCAGCCCTGGTGGGCATAGTTAGGGGTGCACACGGTTCAGTTTGGTCCGGTTCTAGGGTGAAATCGGAACCGAACCGTTCCTAACGGTTCTATGATATTCGAAACTGGAATCGAACCGTTGGCACCCTGGAACCGAACCGTTAAAACCGGTTCAGTTCCGGATCGGTTCCACGGTTCTGTGCTTTTTATAATCCAGTCCAATTGCATGTTTAATTTTATTATCTAGACCATATCCATCCATGTTGTGGTCCATTTGATGAATGGTTTAGATATTGTATAAGGTGTGCAAAAATATATTTATAAAAATAATTAAATAATGCATTATAAACCATAAATCATGAATCAAATATAGAAATAATCAAAGCATTCTTGGTTCGGTTCCAAGTTCGGTTCTAGGTTCGGTTACACGATTCGGTTATACGGATCCGATCCACGGTTTGGTTCTACAGATCAGTTCACGGTTCGGTTCGATTCTACATACCACCAAACCGAGAACCGAACCAATGTGACCGGTTCTTTGATTTTTGAAACCGAAACCAGAACCGGTGCACTCTAGAACCGGACCAAACCGGACCATTTGGTTGGTTCCGGTCCGGTTCTACGGTTCTACCGGTTAAATGTACACCCCTAGGCGTAGTACCCAATCCGCGTCCCTTCACGATCATTGTGTGCTGTCTCGATACCCATCCCTCGTTGTTAAACAAAATATAGATAATAACCATAGTGACATTTGACACGTGGCATCCTTTTTATTTTACTCAAAGACAAATAACCCCTTGATTTTTCAAATAACACCTTCGGTTTTTCATGCTACACGGATTTTCGAAAAAATTCCTGCATTGGGATGCCGGTGGGCCCACTGTGATGTTTGTTAGATATTCATCCTGTTCATCCATTTTGTGAGCTCATTTTAGAACATTTTATTGAAAACTAGGTGGATCCAAAGTAGAGAGAATAGCGATTATTCCATGATCACCGTTGAAACATTTTTACGGACACAAAAGTTACCTATAATGATAATTTTTTGTGTTTTCACTTCATATAAGTGGGGATGACCTCATAAATGGTTTGATGGCATATAAACATCAAGTGGAGCCCAAGAAGATTTCAACGGTAGGAAACTATTTCCCCAATTTTCCTCACGTGTGGCTCACTTGAGTTTTGGATCCACCTCATTTTTTATAGAGTGTTCTAAAATGACCTCACAAAACTGATGAACAAAGTGGATTTCTAACAAACATCACAGTAGAACTCACCTGGCATACCAGCCCAGCAACTTCATGCCAAAGGCTTCCCAGGAAATCCGCGTCCTTTTTGTAAGAAAACTAATCCACCTTTATCGTCATCATAGATGGAAAAACTAACAATTATTAGGTTATAAAATCTTTTGAAAAAAATGCCAAATATTTCTCCACCCTCAAATCTACAAATCACAACCCTAACTCTAACCTATCTCTTTCTTGGTTACAGGCGTACCCTTAATCCTTGACAAAATATAGTCGTAATATGTGGTGTTAAATTTTTAAATATATAATTATTGATGAATTAGTCAAAATTTTAAATAAATATTTTTAAACTAATATCAGGAAATTGACAACTGCTAAGATTTTCAAAATCTCACATCAGTTCATTATTTTTTTTCTCAAGAATATCATAGGATTTTCAAAACATTAGTGAAGTTTGTCAAAGCTGATTGTAACTTCATTGAGAAGATGCATCCAATGCATGTTGCCCGCTGAAAATAAGGCGGGTGTGATCATTAGGTAAGACGTCCTTATTAAATGATTGATCATTGCTTAATTATTTTTTACAACTAACTATTTTCTCAAGGGTCAATTTATTAATTGTAATTAACTTAAACTAATAAACTATTAGTACTTGATTTTAATCAACCTATATAATAATCTAGTATTCTAAGCCTGTAAAAATTCTGTGCTCTTATTGTCGATCCCAAGTTAAATAAAGGAGGGTTACATCAACTTAGCAATATACATCATATTTATGACACGAGTTCTATCATAAATCACTATAATGTGACGTTCCAAAAGCCAATCCTAACTAATTGAGATAAGGCTTATATGATGATGATAATTTTCCTTCGCCGGCATGAGATCTGATTATCTGGTAGTTAGATATGCAAGATGACACCCACCAAAATGTTGCTTCTCTTTAGAGTTTTTTGTCTAGGAGCAATTGGAATGATAGAACATGTGATGGTAACATAAATAAATTCTACAACGATTGCAAAATCATATTCTACCATGATAAAAAGATATTGGAAATCCTCTATCAAGATTTATTGATAAGATATTGTGAATGTCTAGGAAAATGATTTCATATACTTAGAATCTCTAGGTGTAAGAAATAAGACAAAAGTTGTCAGATAAATTAAAATTTTTTAATTACCATCCAAATAGTAATCTCAAAATTGAATCTTACTTTCTAAGTAAAAATGAAGATGATAATGCATAATCATTACAATTTACATACAAATTCTTTGCAATACAAATATAACAAAAGTATAATGATTTTAATCTTATTTCATTTTACTAAGGAATTTTCTAAGGACCTGGCCTAGTTGGATTCATGAAAAGCATAGGAATGGAAACAATGTTTCTTAGGAAATCTAATTATCAAAAAATGGTAAGAATTTTTTTTTTATTTTTCAATAAAAAATTTCTAAAAATTTGGAACTTATTTTCAAATTTTTTGTTTGATAAAATAGTTTTTTTGAGAAAATATTTCAAGCAGCCAATAACATGTTCTAAATTAACACATATGGGATGCTTGAAGATGAATTATAGCAAATGTGAGTACTTGAAGTTAGACCAGTCACATGACAACACTTGTGCACACTAGAACCATGTTAGTTGACACATATGACACATTAGGAACAATTGAAAATGGATTATAAGGCATGCAACACATTAGCTAACATGGAATGCTTTGCACCATATGGCATGCAACAAAAGATAAATGATGGTACATGTGGCACATCAGCACCTGGGGTGCAAGAGAATATTGATGGCATTCCAAGTGACACATTAGTACATGTGAAATATTTTATACAAGAAAGGATGGATGGTGACATATGGAACGTGGCCACACATGACTTAGTGGCAAGTGTGAGGCACAATCAAAGATGGACAATGCCATTTAGTATATCAACAAATCGTGGCACATGTGAAGTGAATTGAAGATAAATAATAGTAATTGTAAACTTAATTCTTAAGAAACGTATCTTCATTTTATAGTAAAAAAGTGCCCGTCTTGTGGGTAGAGGTGAAAACATAAATTTATTTATTTTTTAATAAAAAATAAAAATAAAAAACAATAAACAATATTTCTCATAAATTTCAATAATGACAAGTTTGACAAATAATGCAAAGTTTCGTTTGGAAAATAATGTTTCCTTTTCTTTCCATGAATCTAATATGTTAGAGGTTGGCAAATGCCCGCATGATTACCTCAAGGTATCATTAGGTCACTTGCCCACAACAAATGTGGATCGTTGGTAAGCTTTTACAAACATCAAAATCTCCCACCTAGGGGATGGATCACTTGATGCTTGTATTAGTGTTTTGTGATGGGACATATTTGCATGAGGGCTACCGAATGCAACATACAGGAGGTAGGTTGGACACTTAGCAATTGGCACACGCTCTAAAGGTGCGTGTGGGGAGGTGGGGGCATCGAACCGTACCAATCAGGGTGGATAAGTAGAGTTATTCGATCGGACTTGGTTTGGCACCAGCAGCTAGCTAGTTGGTGGGGACACTATGATGTGTGTGTTTTATCTATGCCATTTATCTATTCCTTTCAATTTAATTTAAGGTATTAGTTAAAAAATGAGGCAGTTTTAAAGCTAAAATTAAAACACACTATGAAATAGCTGGAATTGAGTTTACTGTTGAAAACTCAAGTTGGTATTTGTGTTTTACTTCATTTAGGGATAGGTGACTTTATAAATAAACTGGATGACAAATAAACATTGCGAGGACTAAAGGAAATTTTCAAGGATAAACATTCAATCATGGTGATTAACCCAGCTAGATAGCTGGATCTAGTCGCCAGCCGAACCGGGGGGAACCGGGGGATCAGAACAGGGGTAATACTATAGTGGGTGTTACTCCTATCATGGGGCTGGCCTTGATGTTATTAATAATAATAATAATAATAATATTATTATTATTATTATTTTTATTTTTAAAATAAATCCATAACACTTATCTGTTTCTACAACTCATTTTAAGATGCTTTTCCAAAAATTAAATAAATGCAAATCTCAAGTAGGCCACGACAAAGGAAGTGCCTCGACATTAAAAATTCCAAAGGAATGAATGGCATGATTATAGAATACAAACGTCAAGGTGCGCCCATGGTGAGGGCCGCAGTATGTGACTTGAGGCAGGGTCGCACCCTTTGATGTCCAATAAGTTATAGCACCAGGAAGACCGTATAATACAAAAATCAGCCCTAATGAACACATCTAAGAAAATAAATTTAAGTCATTGATAAATAACAAAACAAAAGTGTGGCCCACTCAATGAGTGGATGAGATAGATTTTTGCATAAGGAAATCCATTTGATTAGATCAACCCATTGGACATAAAAGGTTTGAAGTTATTTTCTGTGGACCGTAAATCATGGTCCAAATGGTTGGAGTTGGAACCTTCTCTTTACGAAAAACCCTCAACCCAGGTTAGCTTAACTGCGGTTCCAGAATCCAGCCCATCTGACCGACAGCTCCTCCAATCAACTCTACTCCTTCAATCCAACGACCAATATCTCCCCACATCCAACATATTTGCGGCTTAGATTCTCCTACGCCGATTTTCGCGGCTCACAGATTTCAAAAACAATTTCCACCGTTGATCAGACGTGCCTATCCCAAAACACGAGTACCACCCTTCACCCTAAAAAAAGTACAGAGTATCTAAAAGCGGTTACCAGTCCAACAGTAAGAACCCAACCGAAGGGGAGAGAGAGAGAGAGAGAGAGAGAGAGAGAGAGAGAGATGGAAAGAGAGAGAGAAAAGCATGTGTACATGGCGAAGTTGGCGGAGCAAGCAGAGAGATACGATGGTATATGTGTATTTTTATTCGTATTTTGTATGATTCATACATGGTTTTTTTTTTTTTTTTCTTTTTTAACCTCTTGTTTTAGTATTTTTTATTTGATTTTTTTTTTTTTTTTTGGTTATATAGTAAAACTATTTACAAATGTATTCGGTTAGGCTTTTTTTTTTTTTTTGGGGGGGGGGGGGGGGGGGGGGGGGGGGGTGGTGGTGGGCGGTTCTGGAAATATTTCCACACACACACATATATAGATGGAAATATATATAGATGCTGTAGATTCCTATCTTGGGTGATCTTTTATTTTATTTTAATATTTTTATTAGTTGGTTACTTTTTATTCCTTATTTTAGTTCAAGATAATATTAATAATTTTCGGAGTTTTGGTATATTTCTGGTAATTAGTATCTATTTTTATTTTATTGTTTGCATTTTTTCATTTTCTTATAAGTGAGTATTTTTTAATGCTTGTATTTAATAGCTGCAGAGAGATTGTTGTATATGGTTTGTATAATACTAGCATTGGTATGAATTTGTTCTAGTACTTATTTTCTTTTTAATTTTTTGGTGTTTGTTGTTGTTTTGTTGCAGAGATGGTGGAATCAATGAAGAGTGTTGCTAGATTGGATGTGGAATTGACAGTGGAGGAGAGGAATCTAGTGTCGGTTGGGTACAAGAATGTAATCGGGGCGAGGCGGGCCTCTTGGCGGATCATGTCGTCTATCGAGCAGAAGGAAGAGACAAAGGGGAATGAGCACCACGTCAGGAGGATAAGGGATTACAGGCAGAAGGTCGAGGATGAACTCTCTAACATATGCAATGACATCTTGTCTGTCATTGATAAACACCTCCTTCCATCTTCCACGACCGGAGAATCTACCGTCTTTTACTACAAGATGTAATTTTTATTTTATTTTTAAAAATTTTGTATCTTGTATTGAATTCATGGGTTCATTGTGTTTATCGGTGATTTAGACTGTTGGTCTGATGGGCTCCGTTTAGGGATTCTCTTGAAATCTTTCAGATTGGAAATTCCTAGATCCTCCAATTGAGAAACCTTTTGATCATTGCCCACTTGCAGTATGGCCCATCAGATCAATGGTCTGGATTACCAATTCCATCGATTCCACTACTACTAAAGCATTCATGACCTCATAAGAACTTGTGTTGATGATCTGTTTCAAAAGACTCAAATGACCATTCTGATTGACTTAGTATCAAGCTTGCTGACGCTGGATCTAGAACGATATTAGTAAAATCTGAGTCTATTAATATCATTTTAATCATGTATTTACTTATAGTGAACTAATTACAGCGGCTGTGTAACAAGTTATGATACATCCTTTCATTTCCCACTAACATTTCACATTGTAGAATATCCAATCCATGAAAAAGGGTAGCCACCTATGGAAGTGCCTCATAGAGACACCTTTGCTTGGGCCAAAGGGAATGGGGACTCGGTCTTGGTATCTTCAAAGGGATCGATTCATGTTCGGAGGGCTAAACATTTTGATTGCTTTTTCATTTGGTATATCTAATCCCTTGGTGTTTGATCTTACATTGGTGGGGTCTCCGCCTGCCTTTCTTTGTATTGGGGAATCTCTTCCCCTTTTTTTGTTCTTTAATGAATCTCGTTATCCTTTAAAAAAAATGAAAAAAGGTGAGCCTAATGATGATGATCACCTGATATAAAAATCAGGCTGGTTCACTCATCGATTGGGACACGACATCAAAATTAATGCACAGCCATGGTATGGTCATATGAGTTGGGCGGGCCTGATTTTTGTATAGGGTAATACTCATGGTGTGTCACATCTTTTGCTTAGATTGGATATTCGCACATATGACACATTGGCAGGAAATAAAAGAATGTATCATAAGTTTGTATTGAATTATTTCTCTTTGTTGTCTTAATGCATCAAAAAAAAAACAAAAAAACAAAAAATTTAATTTTTTTAAAAGCTTTGGAGTAATGGTTTCTCTCGTTTCTAGCTGATGTTGATCTTAGTGGGTTTTCAATCTTTCTAGGAAAGGGGATTATTATCGATACTTGGCTGAGTTTAAGACCAGAAATGACCGCAAAGAAGCAGCAGATAACTCTCTTAAGGCCTACCAAGTCTGTTCATCTCTTTATTTGGTATTTTGCTTTCAAGAAATGAATATGGAATCTGATTGTTAGTTGGATTTGATCTTGTGTCGCAGGCGGCTACTAATACAGCAAGTACAGATCTGCCACCAACTCATCCTATCAGGCTCGGCCTGGCTCTGAATTTCTCTGTTTTCTACTATGAGATATTGAATTCCCCTGAGAAGTTAGTCTTTTTTCGCTCTCATCCTGATGAAACTTGAGATTGTAACCATAGAAGGACTTTCATTTCTATGTTTTTTTTTTTCTTTTTTCACCACGGAATTGATCTCCCTTAAACTGACTAGGTAGCTGTTGTTGTTTTGTGCATTAAATCAGGTATTCCTATTTCTACCATGTTTTTGAGTTTTCATGAATGATTCTATGTTGCCCTCGGTTTTGCCTTGTGCAGAGCATGTCACCTGGCCAAACAAGCGTTCGACGAGGCCATTGCGGAACTTGATACACTCAATGAAGATTCCTACAAAGACAGCACCCTTATAATGCAGCTTCTCAGGGACAATCTCACGTTATGGACTTCGGATTTGCCGGATGAGGGTGGTAAATGATTTGAATCCCCTTTCCCTGAGTCTTTTGTTTTGCATGTGAAATCTGTAGCCTAGGTTGCATTTTTTGGAAATGGTTGATTACGTAACTTCATGTTATGAAACACTTGTAGGAAAATCATATACTTTGAATCACTTGGGCATTGATGATTCCCAACACAGATGTGATTTTCCACCTACAATTCGTGATTGAGATGAGAGTGGGGACGTTCCTCTTCAAAATTTCTAATCTCAATCCCATTTTAGGATGGGAAGAGCAGGAATATGGTTGCGCACTTAATGGTAGTTCTGTTTTCCATGTTGCCCCAAACACCAGGCAAAGTACCCATGGAAAAGCCCACTAGCCATGATTTAGGTGGACACCAAACACACCATTAAATAGTAAGTGGTAAAAATGCTCATATGTAAATGGATCATCTAAGAGGGCCAGATCATGCAATCTAGAATACATGGAGAATGGCATGTGAAAAACCACTGTTAATGAGCATTTTCTATAAAGATGTTACATGTCATGTGGTGTAGATTGCTCTTTTGTTATTATACTTCCATTCAAATGTGGTTGCTTAGTTTCATGTCGCACATGTAGCTGTTTTTCTATGAATTCATCTTTTCGATGATCCTCATGTTTTCCTTTTTAAAAAAATAAAAATAAATCTTGATTTCCTTGCATTTTGAGTCGTAAAGAAACTGGTTAGATGTTTGGACCTTTTGTCAATCCGGTTCCGAAGAAGTTACTGATGGATTTAATGTGATATTGTTGAGAATTGGCAGGTGAGCAGTCCAAAGGCAATGACCCTGAAACGGAGGTAAGGAAGTGACTGCTTTTGGTACAATGAATGTGCTGGTCTGAATATCATCTTTTAACTCATTGTATCATTTCATTGAAATTTCATTGGTAATGTGGGTATCTCAATTGGATCATCTTACACCTTCCATCTATTAGAAGGACCAATCCCTTCCCCATTTGGTTGCTGGAGAGGTCAGATAGTCTTCTTCTTCTTCTTCTTCTTCTTTTTCCTTTTTGCTCAAAATAATTGGAGATTTTTTTATTTATTACTTTTAAATCTTGAAACCAACTTCTACCAATGGGCTTTGAAAATAACCCTAAATGCTTCGGGCAAGAGGTTTAAAAGATTATATTGGAGCATGTTTTCTGCTGTCCCAAAACCATTAGGTATTGGCTTTATATAAGCTCTGTATTGGGAATTTCTGTGTGAAGTTTGACTGGATTATTATTGTGTTGTCCCCACTTAAAATTTTTTTTTTTAAAAAAAAAAAAGAAGGAAAGAAAGATGTACTAGCATCTAAAACTCGGTGGCTCCACTCAAAACTCAAAACAGTCGACCCTATGAGATTTCAAGCCGAGTTACTAGGAAACTCAGTCTTGACTTTGACTGGGTCTGGAATTGACAATGTTCCATCAAGTCCGGATCGTTAAATCAATTGACCCAATGCAATCTGCAATGACTCAACTGAGGCAGGCACTCCCCTGTAAAACTCTTTTTTTTTTTGTTTTTGTTTTTGTTTAAGTTTCAAATCTAATGACGTCTGTGAGAGAACCAAACAGCTTAATGCAGCACTAGATTCGAGTCGAGTCAATAAAAAGACTCACCTCCGAGTCAACCCAACCCAGCTGGACATTGGGTAAGGTTGACTTTTCAGGTCTCTGAACTATCGTCTTTTTTTGAAGTAGCACAACATATCACTCCGCATTCTGGGTGTCCTTTTGTTTTTAAACCTCCTATAATATAGAGTGATCCATCCATGCATTGTTTTTGGAATTGATATCTAAGTTTGGTGATATAATGGTACAAATTGCTATATCATATGCACAAAAAGTAGATAATGTGGGTGCATTCGTCAATCAGGTTGGATATAAAATGTGGCTGCAATGCTTCTTTTTTTAAATCTTTCTTGCCTTTTCTTCTTCTTCTTCTTCTTCTTCTTTTTTTTAAGATTCTAATTTATGTGGATGGATATTGCAGAATTAGTATGGAGATGCAGACGAAATGACACTTTAAGAGAAATAGGTTTGTATTTGTGTAGTAGAAATCTTAAAAGACTGGGTTAACTCATTTTAGCCAGTTTGTGTCCTTCTGGTATGTGGTGGGAATGGCTTCTTTTCTATTTCAACATTCGAGGGTTTGTCACATTAAAACTCTCCAATTTTCTGGGTTTCATTGTCGGGTAAACTTGTGCACTGGCGTTGAGTTGAGGTGCGTACTTGCCGCTATTTTTGAGATAGTTCGTGCCTCCGACACTGCAATTCTCGCATACAGGTTTAGGCATACCCAGATGAACAGTGTGGATCTCCTACATGTGTGCCATTCATTGGCGGGAATGTGGCCTGTGTGGTAGTTGCGATGCAGGGCCCGCATTCTATCTAAACCAAGGTTAAAAGACTCGGTAAGTCGGACCAACTCGTTTGGTCTCAAGTCAAGTAGGAACATGCCTGAGTCTGGCATAAATCGTCTAGTTGACCCGTTGTGTTGAATCCAATCAGACCACCTCCGATTTTGAAGTTAGGCCGATCCCGGTGCGCTCGCAGTTACTAAGGGGGAGTTATATTGTCACTTGTGCTGAATTTTTTTACCATCTGATATTGATGTGCATTTGTCACATGTGGGGGCCATCAATGGTGACATAAGTGGGCCCTGAACTCGATCAGTTTCATGTGGGTCCCACTTGTGGAAATAATTGATTGCACAGGACCATGTGGATGATTATGCTACGTTTGTTTACTAATGGACCATTTTTTTCTCTGATGTGGGTCCCGTTCAAGTGTGTGGGGTCCACATCCTTTGGCTTCTAATGGGAGTGGAATCCTTAGATGTACGCAATCGCATTGTTCGAGAAGGGGTGAAGTCAGCCAAATTCGGATTAAGATGGTTTTGTCAGACAGTCATTGGATACTGGTCTGGGAGGATTCTTCCAGCGAATTATAGAAAGCTGGACCGTTCAACTAGTTGGTCTTGATTGAAAATGTAATCATACGTGTCAGAAAATCGTAGTTATCGCCTTACTTTTCAGTATTTAATGTCGACCGTTGACTGTTTTTATTTCCCACCCTCGATTTGGAGGCCGCTTTTTAGATGGGCCCCGATCATTTGATATATGTGCAACTTGAATTATTTTCCATTCACAGTAACCACGACGTAGTGTAGCACAGGAGCGTGTCAGAGATCTGGGCCGTTCATCAGGGGTATACACTAATATCTGGGCCGTTCATTAGGTCGTACGCACTGTGAACCACATATCATGTACCGAAAATCAGGGTAGTAAACTCATGAAGTGAGCAACGTACGTTAGTTGAATTTGGACTGCTGGATTTTTTTCTTTTAGCTGATGTATTTACACCGTTTTTTTTTTTTTTTTTTTCGTTTTACAATTGCCCATTTTATCGTACAAGTTTGACATGAGTCCAAAAATGAAGCAATCAATACCTCAAGTGGGCCACATCACAGGAAACACTGAGGATTAAACGCTAACCAACCCTTTAAGCTCGTGGGGAGCCATAGAAGTTTTCGATCAAGCTAATATTTGTATTTTCCCTTCATTTGGATCTGTCTGACTATATGAACATGTAAGATGCCAAATAAAAATCATGGTGGACCTTAGTAAGGTTTCAATGATAGGTGTCATTATTCCCACTATTTCCCATGTTATGGTTCACTTGAGCTTTGGATCTACCTCATTTTTTAGCTCATGCCTTGAAATAACATGAAAAAAAGATGAACAACATGGATAAAACACATACATCATGGTGGGCCCCACTGAATTCGGTATCCAGGCAATAGGCCTCGATACCTACATTCTATTGAAAAAGACGTGTTAAATCAATTTCCAATTCAAAGAAAGATACACGAGGGGACCATGCACGGAATCCATTTAAAAATGAAATAAAAACAAACAATAGAAAAGAATATTGGAATCCAATAGGTTTTCATTATCAAGGAACGTTTTCACAATGTCACGGTTCACCCACATGGCAAAAAATGAGTGGGAAAGCTGGTGTTTGAGAGATTGGAAATTAAAAGTAGAGAATGTCATTGTCATTGAAAATTGTTTTCCTAAAAACCATTTAGACGGGAAAAAAAAAATGGGAATAGGGCTGGGAAATTTCTTGAGAATCTTTTAAAGAAAATATATTTTTGGAAAGAGGTGTGCTCGAGTGGTATTACGCAGGTGTGGGACCCAGTGATTTGTTCAAGGAATCCAAACTGCCCACGAGATGCCTCACCTCAAGAAAACAAAGAGGCCCAAAATTCAGTCCATCCAAAACTCAGATTGAACAAGGAAACATATTGTGAGGGAGCATTTAGTTAAGAGTTTTCAGACCTTTCATCCAGTCTAGATTGTTTAAGTTGTGACACCAAAATCATTATAGGTTTATTCACTTTTTTTGAGCCATATGACCTATGTTTTACATACACTAACAAGTGTTAGTGGACTTTTTAGAGTGAATTGTATTGTAGAAATTGTGAGTTATAAATTTTGGAGAAGGTTTTTTCTGGGTTCCAAAAGAGGTTTCTTCAAAGCAAGATTTAAGACTCAAATATTTTTTCAAGAAGTATTCCAATTCTTCTTGGGATATCTAAGGTGAGAAGATCTATTGCTAGTATTGTAATAGTAGAAAATTTCTGAGAAGATTTATTTTTAGCATTACAATAAAGGGTTTTCTTTTTTTTTTTTGTTAAAGTTTTGATTTAAGAAAATTTTGTTGTATTCTTGTAAAAAAGGGCACTAAATTCTTAAATCCTTTTAATTTCTTCTTGTAATAGTGGGTTTTTCTTTGCCGGATTGCATGAAGACTAAGTTATAACCCACGTGTGTCTCTGTGTTCGTGTGATTGTGGTTTTGGATTTTTCTCCATTATACACTATCATCACATATTCCATGTGCCATTATAATTAAATGAGTGTTTGATTTTAGTGGTATATTGCTTCAGGCAAAGGTTTTAATCACATTAAGTTGTTAGCCAAAATTGAGACAATTTAGTGTCTTTGGTGGGCTTCGTCTTCAAGATTTTTCCCTTTGATGTGGCCCACCTTTGTTTTGGATCAAGCTGATTTTGGGGCTTTGTGGATTCTCTGAGGTGCATCATCTAATAGACTAGTTGGATTCTTTGAATAGATTACTGGCCCCACATATCTGGCCGGTACCTCAAGAGCGTTGCCATTTTGGAAAACGGTTTCTATGGAAAGGTGATCCCCCGGCCACCGAAAAATGCCTTTTCTTGGAGAAGTACTTTCCACGCAAATACTAACAAGCTCCCAGCAAACCAACTTGAAAGGGTTACCACAGCCAATCCACTCCCCATGTACCTCCACATGAAAAACCACACCGATCGAATGATCCTTACCGTTCAACAAATAGCCATTTCTCTTAAGATATCCACTTCCCATGCTGGTAAATGATCAGATGATTGGGATCGTTTGATCGAAGTTATTTTTGATACATATAAGTAGTTTCCACTAGAAGGACCTCTGGCTTGATGACCGACACTTTTTCTGTAAAAGAACATCTGGACCATCCATTTCACATGCCATTAATCAGACGTCAGGATTGTCCTAATCGTGAAATTTTAGGGCCATGATGCAACATTAAGAGTGAGTTGGGCCAGAAGATGGTCTTGATCAACGATTGGACCGTCCACATGTCTAATATAACTTAATTGCCATTATATAGTGTAAACTAGTGACTAAAGAACGATCAAGTGAGGCCCACCATTATAGACCATGCTCCAAAACTCTCCCAGATTGAAAGATCCTGGATATATATCCAATCTTTGGCTTCTTCTTCATTTTTTTATTTTATTATTATTATTTTTTTCAATCCATTGGATGTAGACTATTTTCAGGCCAGTGATTAGTAGGGACATGATGCATCCCACCCCATCAACAGTCAGGATCATTGAACGTGGGCCCCACTTGAAAAAAGGATTATTACTCTTATCTATACTTATATAGACATGAAAGAGTAAGTATGAAAGGAAATGGTTCAATTGAGGAGCAAGAGCCTCCTAGACGTGGTGTACCAGCGCGCATAACAGGCTTGGAGGTTGGGCCAATCTGAGTTTGGGCAAGCAGTGAAGTGGTGCAGCCATAGTGCCAACACTTTCTCTTGTCCATAATTGTTCAGCTCCTCGATCGTCTCCTCAAGGACGGTCTCCATCTCGGTCCTTTCGGCCCTGCTCAGAACCGGTGTATCTGTGCCGTTGCTAGCATGGCATAGGAATGGCAACCATGACATTAGCATGGTCATCCTTCTATCTTGCCCTACAGCTCCTCCACTCTCTTCATATTTTTTTCCTTCATCTCCTTCTAGCTCTTTTGCTTGCTTGAATAAGAATGCTGAAAAAAAAAAAAAAAAAACAAGGTTTAAAGTGTTACAAATAAGCATATAGGTACAACCCCAGCACAGCCAGTTAGCCTAGTTAGGGGTGACCCAGGCAGCCCAGCCAGGCATGGACTACTTAACTTGGCTCGAAGGCTAGCCCAGCGGGGCCATTCTCCAGCCGATAATGAATGATCCAACACAGTGCGGCCCATTGGCCATGTCCAATCATCAATTATCTCACTATTGTATAAAAAATAACAAAGGGTTTAAAGACACTTATTATGCGTGGTGCAAGTTGTTCGAGCTTTTATATCTAAGCTCGAGGCTGCCCCATAGACCTCAACCACATGCCCAAACCTGACCCAGATACCTACTCGGCCCAAAAGCCCATGGTCCAGCCTAGCCCATTGATAGCCATAGCTATCTAGCCACACGACTAATGCCTGGGGTGTGGTTCAGTGTGAGTGTTAAAGTCCCTTGATAAACATTGATACATCATCCTCTAAAGGGCTCGAACTCTTAGAGCAACTAGTTGTTTGATAGTAGGCCCGCCTCTCAGTGATCCAAGCCGTCCATATGGAAGCCCACAACTAGGATGGCTCCTCAGACGATCTGACAGTATATACATGAAGATTCATGGATGGCTTATGTCCAACAATTCAAGTAACTACTTAAGAAGCAGAAAGGATCAAATCACCCTTTTAATTGTGCAATCATTAACCCTAACACAATCAACAATTTAAATCATCTAAATGTATCTATAATGGACAATGGGTATTACTCTCAGACTGTTACTCTAGTGAAATCTGTCAATTCCAATGCCTTTATTGAGAATGCCTCCCATAAAAGGAGAATTGAAAGAATTGAGGAGGAATTCTCTCTCTCTCTCTCTCTCTCTCTCTCATCGATTGAACTCAAATCCAAAATTTGAGCCTTGAAAGAAAATGGAAAAGTCAATGTTGTTCTGAGTAATCCCATGTCTTTGATTCTTTTGATCATTATATTTTCATTTTGGTTATTATGAAATAAGCTAGATGGACAATTTATATTATACCCATCCTACAATGTGATTAGGTGAAATGTGTTGGATATAGGCTCATGGGCTAGTTTAAAAAATTCATTTTCAAATAATAGTATACTACACATACTTTTTGAAATAATATTATTTGAAAAATCTTATCAAAACTCAATATTACCACAAGGATAACTCTTGAAGTGTGTATTAATAATTTTAGAAACTTAGTGTAGCTATGATGAAATCTTTCCCACACATGTATGTAATTCAGAATTTTGATCAAACTACCTTCCTAGCACAATCAAGTTTGGATAATTTACATACTAACCTTTGTCATCGTACACCAAAGTAGCAACACTCAACCTCATCCTCATATGCATAAGAGGAGAGTAGCTATGGAAACAAAAATTTACTTAAGGAATTAGTTACTCACACAATGCAATGATTAGATTGAATTAAAGCATTTTATAGATAATAGTTGTGCTCATGTGTCTAAAATTCATTGCCGTAAAGTAGGCAATACTATCCATATATATACCTCATGACCTAATTTTTTAATTAGATTGTAACAATAATCACTTAGAAGAGTGATGGAGCGTTTATGTCATTTAGACATTAATTAGTTTTATCTTAAAACTCTCACGACCGAAGGCAGATACGATGTCTCATCACTCGTATCTACATCATCCATTCTTCACAATAGAGGGTTGTTCACATATTAATGTATATACATTACCTAAATTGTACTGCTCTTGTACATTTAGAATTAGTCTACCATGCGATTGGGTGATTGGTTTGCCAACAATTAAAGAAATCCCTCAAGATCTCAAGTTGAAATCAGATGATCTACACTCCCAGTCAATAATAGTGTACAATATGAAACAATAAAAATATTTATTTATTAATAAGAGATAAAAACCACATCATATACGTATGAAACAATGAAAATGTTTATTTATCAATAAGAGATAAATAAAAATAAAAACACATCATATAGGTCTACAATTATATTACTCGAGCTCTTCTCTATTTCATATGTTGACATGAATGAGGATAGATCTCTAGTTATAGCTTTGTAATTGAGTCCACCAATATGTTCTTATGGGAATATAAATGACAATAATCTTTTTTATTTCTCACTTAATCACGGATGTAATGATACTTGATCTTATTTTGTTTTTAGACTTCTGACAATGTTTGGGGTCATTCGCTACGTCAATTAATGGTAGATATGTTATATATCCTCAATAACACGTAAGAATGCCAAGTACAATATTTAGTAAAAATCTTTATACCCATGCATACTTCTAAATAATATAGCACAATGTACAAAGTATTCAACCTCCATATATGAAAGGCCTATCAATTTCTGTTTCACATATCCTAAAGTTGACTTTACCGTATCAGGATTATGAGATGTCTTTGAAACTCAAAATTCATACATCCATAACACAACATTAGGTCCATTGTTTTGAGATAATGAAATATAGACTTGACGGCTTGCCAATGAGAATGTCTCAGGTTACTCTAGTAATAACTAATTACACCAACTACATAACAAATATATTGTCAAATATAAAGCATGTCATACATTAGGTTGCCAAATGTACTCGCATGGGATATCGAGGACATTGTCAATTTCTTAACATTAGTTTGGAAACAACTTTTTGTTTGTCTAGCAGGCATGTTTCTCCATAAGAGTTTTATCACGTTTTATGCTTTTCATTTTGAACCGCTTTAAGAATTTTTTGTATGTAGATAGCTTGAGTCAAGCTCAAAAATCTCTTGGGATATAGGTCAAAATTGGTTCGAAATCTTCTGATATCATAAGGGTTGGACGTGGGTTGTCCAACACACTTTTTGGAGCCCATACATTGATCTAGAAATCTAGAGGCTGTGGGGCCCATCTACAGCAAGCTAAAGGTGGGCCCCATACTCCCAATTGGTTAAATGGTTAGATTCACACACGGATTACCGGATTTATACATGAACACATCATATACACAAGATGTATATAATCAATTAACTAGATTAATTACGAATGCACAGGCCAAGGGAATTAGAAATTTTCAAAATTTTTGAAATTCTCAAATCTAAAATTTAAAAACTCTAGTATTCTAATAGTAGTAGGTTTTTCAAATTTCCAAAACTTGAAATCTTAAGTTAATCAAAATGGAGGAATAGGAAAGAGGAAGAGAAAAATGAGGAGAGGTGAGCACGTCACATCACCTCTCTCCTTCACCTTCACGTCTATATGAACCCTAGGGAAGGGTGTCGATGCTAATCCCCACGCAGGCCCCACATGAACTGTCCATCGAATCATTGAAATTTTCCTTTGTCTTCTCCTCTTTGTGAGCTTTTCTGTTTATATGCGATTTTCGCAGTATCCACAATCCAATTTAAGTGTCGTAAACTCCATCTCCTGGATCTACATCTTATATCATGACTTTGTCTAATTTGGTAATTAAACAATATAAATCGTCTATTAACTTTCCTTTTGCCACTACCATTGCTCATTTTATAATTTTTAATCAACTCTTTTTACTAGAAAATTTATAGACATCTTCATCAAATTTTCTCAATGAAAGAAGACTCTTCCTTAGGTTTGGTACGTGCCGCACACCAGAAATTGTACATGTGATACTATCAAACATAGTAATTCTGATATTTCTAATCTCACAATTTTACGTGCTATCGTCACCCATGTAAACTGTCCCAATGATTGACGTGTGTAGAAATATCTCTATGTGGAGTCATATGAAACGAAGCACTCGAATCTAAAATCCACTGATAGCTCTGATTCTCTTGCGGAATCACTGCAGACAACACTTATCCGTTTTAGATAAATTGTCTTTCTCAACTAGATTTTCTTAGAAACCCTTTGAATCTGATTCTTGATCATGCGAATCGAGTTTGTAATTTTCATGATTTGCTTTCTTTAGTTTAAAATTTTTATGCAAGTAACCATTATTTCTGCAATTTCCACATTTACCTATTTTATGCCCTTTTGACTTGAATCTCATTTAATCTCTCCCACCGGTTCTCTTCACAGAAGATCTTCCTTTGACTATCATAGAATCCCAACGGATTCTTCATGTGTGTGTGTGTGTTTTTTTTTTTTTTTTTTTTTGCGAGACTCTTCAGTAAGTACTGTGAACACGATTGACTCCATAACAAGATTTGGACCGTTGCTAAGATTTATATTCAAACCATCCCATGAAATTGGCATCGAAAAGAGTAGAAGTGCGACATTTTCTTCAACATCAATTTTTACATCGACTGTCACTAATATGTTAATTAAGCTATTAAACCCATTAAAGTGTTCTTACAAAGAGGACTCTCAATGCAGGATGGTGTAAACTAGAATGTTTGTGTGAGCACAGAAATTATCTAGCGAAATAAACTAGGCAAATTAATTGAAATATTCACATTCCACATTAGCGCTGGGCATCGAGTCAAGTCGGACTAGATTGGGTCCAACTTGACTCGGTTTGAAATTTCCATGGCCTGACTCGAACTCGATCTGATACGGGACCGAGTCCAGGTCATCTGACTCAATCTGATCTGATGCCTTGCTGGCCTGATCCGATTTGAGTCCGACTCGGTCAAGGAAACCGTGTCGGATCGGTCCTATTGTTTTTTTTTTTTTTTTAGATTTTTTTTTTAAAAAATAAAAAAATCCAAATAAAACCTATAGTACCTACCTTATCAATGGTGATGATGAACGATGATGATGAGTGGGCCGAGCTGCTGAGTGGCCGGATCGGGATCGGGTGTGGCGATTGTTCGGGTAGAGAAAGAGAGAAAAGATTTACGATTCAGGTGAGGGAAGGGTTGCAATGCCGGGTATGAGAATGAACACACCCCTTCTCTTCTCTTCTAATAAGCATGAGAATGATTATAATTCACCCATGAAGGGGTACACGTATTTAAATAAATAGGGGTGTGAACTGTAAATAGAAAATAACAAAGTTCATATACACGATACTAGAATAGCGAATGCGAGAAAAGACTTGTAACCTCATCCTTTGGATCGTTCTGCTTGGCCCGACTGAAATTAAGGTCTCCCCTATTGACATTTCTCTGCATTGGCAACAACGTAACCCCTATCATTGATCATCTCCAAGAGAGTTCGATCGGCCCAGAAAAGGATATCCGATGTTTTCTTATCTGAAGAAGACATCTCAAGCAAAATGCAGCAGAGATTCTCACAAACTATCAAAACCCTATAAACCCTAGAAATGTTTTGTAGTTTTAGAAGAGATTCTTTTAAAAGGAGAGACCCATAAGAGATTTTTGAGTGGGGATTGGGAAAAAAACAAAGAAAACCTAGAAATCTTTGGTGTTTTGGAAAAGTAAAGACACCCAAACATGATTTTTGAGAAGGGATTGGGAACACCAGATAAGACCCGAAAATATTTGGGAAATTAATGAGATTTTGTAGGAGGTTGGAGTCCTTATATGTTTGGAAAACTAGAGAAGACCCAAAATTTTTGGTGCATTGTAATCATTCTAATGCTTATTTGGGATTTAGGGTTTGGGTGAGGGAGGGGCTACTGGGTAGGTAAAAGGTTTTTTTTTTTTTTTTTTTTTAAAAAAAATATCTAAAAAACTACTTATATATACCCCACTGGATCGGATCCATTTAGATCGGATTCCAGATCGAATTGGTCCGGATTGACAACTGATCCAAACTCGATTCGATCTACGGTCGGATCTAACTGGGCTAATTTGATCCGACCTGATCCTAGCCTTCGGTTCGGATCGGGTCAGATCTGCCGGATCGATCTCATTTTTGCCCAGCTCTATTCCACATCATAGTAAAGATAATAACAAATAAAACATGTAATGGTTGCAGATCATCATCACAATCCTGCGGTACTGTATTCAAATCATGCGTGGATTGGATTCGGCGAGGGATGAAACCTCCCGATCTTGTATGGTTTCAATGCAAAATTCAATGCATCTTCTTTAGTCCAGGAAATCAAAGGATTTCTGGAATAGGGACGGCTGGAAAATTCGAGAGAGGGTTGGGGATCAATTCTCAGATTTTTAAGGTCAATAACAATTTAAAAAAAATACTAGACATAAAAAGAGAAGAAGAATGTTGGAGGGCTAGAAATAGAATTCAGAAGAAGAAAAGACATTATGGGAAGAGAAGAACTTGTAACAGAGAGAAAGGGAAAGGAGACACCAAGCTTTCATTAAAAAAAATATTATTAGGTTTAGGGTAGAAAGTACCCTATTTATAAAATTCGGATTTAAAATAAAATGACTAAACTACCCCTATAACAAAAGAAAAAAAAGCGCAAACAGATCAATTTTCTAACTCATCCTACACGTGTATCCTCCTAATGTGTGGCCTTCAATTAATCAAGAGACACATGTAAGGTCTTTAAAATCCTCCTTGGTTGTGCTATGAACCATCATCGAGCCTTAAAGATGTATTCGTTAGCCGCTTTCGTCTTTGATAAACTTTGAAAAGTCTAATGTCCTCATCAACTCTTCCTTCATCTTCAAGTTGTATAGTTGTCGTCAGAGAAATATCTTCTTTAACATTAATTTCCCTTTATATAGGTTCTGCAACTTGTTCCACTAACCTTTTACAGTGGTTTGATCGGACATGTTGAACAAAATCAAATCACCTAGAGCAAGAAGAAGGTCCACCATGGCTAATTGATTTTTCTACTTAAATACCTCATCTTTCATCTCTACAAGCTTCTTTTCTTTTCCTTGAATCGCAATTATGCATCCTTCACCAACACCGTGTTCATCTTTAGTTTCCACAACGCGTAATTGGATCCATAAAACTTTGGAACATCGAATCTAGTAGAACTCGATTCGACCATCTAAAACACAATTGCAAAAAAAAAAAAAAAAAGGCACTAACACCAACACCAATCATATGCTAGAAGGTATCTCAACCTTTACCTTTGATACCAATTGTTACAGAAAAACGTCCACATGTGATCAATGTAAGCGAGATTAAAACACAAAAGAAAATGGTCAAATAAAAGCCAAAAGGGCCAAACTAAAATAAGAAACAAGAAGCACATGAATTTACGTAATTTGACAATATGCCTATTCCATGGGACAACAATAGAGATTTCTTCTTCACTAGAAACAAAAGAAATATAAATACAAGGATTACTTCTCTCCCACCCGTACAATGAATGTCATACCAAGGAATACCCAATAAAATGAATTAATGGAACAAAACTATCTAATTATGGTCCTCATTTTATATAAACCATCACAAGACAGAGTCGGTGGCAAAGCCTAGACAAACTAAGCCTTCACCCATCGAACGCACGTGCAAGAGGTAGAGAGAAGTAGATAGATAGAGAGAGACAGAGAGAGATCATCTCTCACTAGGAGACTCCTCACATCTCCACTATTACAATAATCTCTCATTTGAAGAGTAGTTTATCTAATAATGTGAAAAACAATCCAAATAACAACTGCTCAAATATCACCAATCACCAATCATTAGGTAACAACAAGCTCAAGGGAAGTCCTGCACAAAATAAACTTTTCCATTGCAATAGGCTTTGTCAGCATATCTATTATATTGTCGTCGGTGTGAATTTTCTGTAATGAGATTTGACCTTCTTCCACCACATCATGAACAAAGTAATATTGAATATCGACGTACTTGGTCGAGATCTGGTGTCGCTACTCTAAAAGAGCTAGATGAGCAAGCCCACGGGATATGACAATATTTATAAGATCTCATGCACATTTGCATAAAGATGAAGATGAACAACCTATGTCCAACAGTCTACGTAACTACTATGGGAGCGGAAAGGATTTGATCACCTCTATAATTCTACAGCTAGAATGGCTCCAAATATGATCAATGCTTTAAACATTTTACGGCGGCCCTAATGGATAATTAATATTATTCTCCTCTTAATTCTCTTTAAAGAATTTTCTTGGTTGGAATGCCCATATTAAAGGTGAAATTATGCAGTTATTTAACACGATACCACAACATACGGAAGCTTATGGAGCTTAGAATTATGGCTAAGTCATAAAGGGGGGTGAATAAGACATTAAAATTATTTACCAATTAATTCAATTAAGTGAGTCCAAGAACATAATCTATAAATTATACAACTAAATATACAAAGAGTATGCGTTGAAAGATAGCAGTATCAATTATGTGCACACTAAATTAAGTACCCAGCATACAATCAATTCATGCATTCATATGAAATAAGCAAATCCGATCACAAGCATAAAAGAGTTGTAAACGTCAACGAGTGCAAACATAATGATGTATAGTGGTTTAACTAGATGGCTACTCCACTCCCAGTTAACGCACTCAAACTCAAGTGTATCGAATTTCATTATCTCAGTTGATTTCTATAGATTCACCAAAAACCTTTACAATGGTTTTCAATAGGTTCACCACAAACCTACATGTACACACTCGTGTTGGCGGCGGTCCTACACAAGAACCTACATGTAAGAACCCTAGTCGGTGACTCCATTGGAAACTTATAAAGATTTTCTATAGACTAACCAATGACTTATGAAGTATTACACAAGGACCTACATATATTCCCCTTAGAGGCGGTCCTACACAAAAGCATATACGTACACACCTGTGTCGGTGGCTCCGCAGATACTTAATAAGTTTTCTATATGATAACTTAGAACCAATTTGGTCCTATAGAAGGACCTACATACACTCATGTTGGAGACAATTCTACACAAAGACATATTCGAGTTTGGGTTGCAAACTGTATGAACTCTCAAATTAAACTCCTACTAGTTAGTATGAGCCCCATTGATCGCGTCTTTTTGAAATGCTCGATCAATCTTGATGCAACTTCTCTTTTTCTCCATCGATCTTTGATGTGGATCTTATTTAGCTCCAACGATCCGTAACATTGCAATGATGTACCTATGAGGATGCTAAGGTAATGGGATAGTGGTGCAATCTCCTACAACTAATGGGCGCGATAGTTAGTTCCAATTAGAGATTCACCTATATGGGCATTCTAGATGATGATAGACATAAGGATTTATCTATTATCTATAGGTTGCTGTCTAAGCTCAATAGAATGTAAGAGAACAAGTACATCTTTAAATGAAGCTTGAAATATTCATTGGAGTAATTAATCACAAGGAAGATGACTTAAATCTCTATGGTTTAGAGTCTAGACGCTTAGGATAGGAGTTACAATCATAGTTCCTCTAAAAACGGTTTAAAAAATAATCTAAAACCTAGGGTCTGAGTGCCATTTTTAAAAGGAAAATCCTTTAATGGATCTATAACAACTATATGTTTAGTCGGACTAAAAATATTCTGGGATAATCTAATTCGTTACTGGACAGAATTGTCCGATTTTGGTCAAACCGAATCGAGCCGATGATTCACTTGGTTGGACAGAAAATTGTTGAATTTCCAGTTTGCTTACTGAACCCTTTTGGTCATTTTTAGTCAGACCAAACTTGGCCTTGGGGGAACCGAAAATCCCTGGAATACCTTTAAAACCTAGTTGATCTTGTTCAAATAAAATCCCAAGGCTTGGGATGATAAAACAATGTTTTTCCATTAGGGTATATCATTTAGAGGTATTTTGTTTTGTAACTTAAAGGGGTCTAAAGCTAAGATCAACAAGGCACCTCAATTTATCTGTTGTCTTCAAGCCTTGATGCTTCAAATATTCAAGCCTTCGGTTTTTAATGTCTTCCAATGGGAAACTCAACCGACTCAAGACACCCTATCACGTGTCATTGATAAACCAAGACACTTATAGAAGGAATTCCATAAAAGAAGGATCGAGAGGATTGAAGGGGAGTTAAGATGCAATATGGCTTAATTCCTAGCTCATCCAACCTCCTTCCCTTATTTCAATTTTGCTTCTCATCTTAACTCAAATTTAAATTTTCAGCTTTGAGAGAAAATGAGGAGAACATCCTCTCAAAAATATTTCAAAGAGGAATCAAGTGGGACCCACTCACTAATAGTTGGTCACACATGGGCTCGTTGGGCCATATCCAACAAGACCTACAAATAGATGAAAAAAAATACAATCAACAGTCCATATGCAATAGAAAAAGGTTTGACGAATTGGTTAGAGTTATTCGCTAGATGGTTAATTTTTGACCCAATTGTCTATCTGGTGTGAGATCGCCAGATGAACAATAATGTATCACTGCAAGATGCAACTCTTAAAGATGACATTGTCCCGACCCATTTTACATGTCTTAATTTTTCAAAACAAAGGATATGCATACATAACATGTTAGATGTAACATAGAGATGCAACAGAAACTCTAAATATTACAAACAATAAATAATATAAATAACCTGGGGAGCTGATGCACGTTATAACCACTATCTTAAAGAATATTAATTATCCCCCTCTCCCCAAAGGAAGATCCTCGATGTACCAAGTCTCATCAACATTACTCTCGGAATACAACAGTTCTCTTTCACGATGAACAGCTTAGATCAAGTGCACACAAGATCTTAGCCACACAAATCCAAACTTGCCCGTACTAATTTACTTAAAGAAAAAATTCCAAAGAGAAAGTTGGCTGTATATATATGTAATGGAATGGGAAAACGAATTATCTCTATAGAGAAAATAATTAGAGTTGTTAGACTCAAAAGTGTACACCGGCGGCACATTAATGACATTAGTAATAGTTGCCCATTCATTCTTTTACTAGCAAGAAAAAGACATTTGATATAACTTATGCAAGAAAAAATAAAACAGTCTAAAATCAAAGACACATTACCACACTCATCATGGTTGTAGCATGATCGAAGCTCTCAAGTGCCTGTTCAAGGCTCAACCCATGACATACGCTTTGTTCTCGGTAAAAAAAAAAAAAAAATGTTTAGGATTTTTATACAAAGGCAATGGTTTCCTATTCTCATTCCAACTTGGATTAAAAACCAACACTTAAATCAAAATGGAGTGCCCAATACTATACAAAAATAATAGAAACAGTTGTTTTTTAGGTTTTTTTTTTATTTTTTTCTAACATGACACGTGTCAGAGGTTGGTCCACTCGTTCAAGGTTGGAGAGGTGGGTTCTTTCAACCCATTATTTTTGTCATACGAATTTGATTAGCGGCTAGCCTCATTTTTGTCGGTTTATGGCATTCCTACTTTTTGAACAAACTGGACATCTGACTCGTGCGACGACATACGCACGTATCACTACACGTGTTCAGCTCCCTCGCACGTGGGGCCACTTCACCGAGTCACGGGATGTACGTGGTCCGTAGATTCACATGGCCAATCCACAGGAGCATCCAAAGAAAAGGAAGGGCGGAGGTTCCCATGGGCGCATGCAGGTGATGGGTCCCACAGCCAGAATTGATGGGACCCATGAGCATCGAATGCTTCCATGGCCGTCGCCGAATCTCCAGCGCCCGGAAGCGGATTGCGAACTGAGTAAACTCTGTGGGGCCCACCGTGATTTATGTATTTTATCCACTCCGTCCATCCATTTTACCATATCATTTTCTGGCTTTAGCCCAAAAATTAAGTATATCTAAAGCTCAAGTGAAACACACCACAGGAAACAGTGTGATTTGAACGTCTACCGTTGAAAATTCTTTGGAGGCCACAGAAGTTTTGGATCAAGCTGATATTTATGTTTTCCCTTCATCCATGTCTTTTTGGCCTTACGAAGAGATTGGATAAAAAATAAACATCACTGTTGGCCCCGGGAAAGTTTCAACGGTGGAAATCATTATTCTCACTGTTTCCTGTGGTGTGGCCAACTTGAGTTTTGGATATGCTTCTATTTTGGTCACAACATGTAAAATGAACTGGAAAAACGGATGGACGGCGTGGATAAACCATATGAATTTACGGTGGGCTAAAAGAGTTTACTCAGTCCCAAAAAAGAGTACTGAATTAGTACGCAATCCGATTTCTCAATGCCGCATTTGACAAGCTAACGGTGTCGTGTCTAATGAAGGAGCCTTGAACGTAGGGCACACTTGCGGGCATGCATCTAGTACACGCTGGTCCGACCATGTGGATAGCAACTTCTCCGTCCATCAGGTTAGCCAGGAGCTCATGGAAATAATGGATGGCTATGAAATAGACAGCCTTCTATCGATGTGCGACCTACCCAGTGAATGGACTAGCCTGGTTTTCGGGCCAGCGCACCAACACAGTTAGTGGGCTGGATCTGGTTGGGATATTCCAATCAGACCATTGAGGAATCCCATCTAGCGCGGGGCCATCAGATCAATGGTCTGGATAAATGAACTATATCCCCCTGTGTACGGAATCCAGCGGCTCATCTCAAGAGTCGTTAACCTGATGGACCCCGCGTCCGAATACCTGGCAAGTATGCAAGAACCATGCTATTGAGCATGTGGCACGATATGTCAAGTGGGTCAGACTCTAGACGAGAAAATGGATTGTTAGGGTGCATTTGGTTGCTAAAAGTTCATGAAATATCGTGATATTTCAACCAAACACCCCCGAAAAGAACGCGCTTGCATTTCTACTAGAAATCCAAGGAAGCCCAATTCTCTTACCTGAAACCTTAACGAGCGAGCCTTGGAGACGCGGCTCCGCGTAGACAGCCATCGAAGCCAAGCCGGAAGCTGATCCCCACCTGGAAACCGCCTCCTCAGCCGCTCCACACTCGGCCATCTTCCACGCCAGCCAAAGCAACTCAGCTGCAAGCTTCTCAGCCGAGACGGACCCATCAGCCCCATCCCCGTCCTTCAATCCATCGCCCGGCGCCGAACCAGCCGCAGCCCACAACCTCCGAACTGCTCCTAAGAGCTGATTCACCTTCCCATCTCCCAAGACAAAAAACTGACCTGACCCCACCACCGCTCTTGCTGACATGGCACCCTCCAGCTTCCCCATCGTCGACGAGAAAGCCGCCGACAGGACCTCACGGTTGACTTCGGGGCTCCCTTCTCGAGCGTTATCTTCTATGACCCGCTCCGCCAGGCTTCGGACGAGTTCGTACTTGCGGGAGCTGACGTGGACGGCGTTCATGATCGAGAGCATCTGGGAAAGCGCTCGAGCTATGCCCGAGTCTGCAACGATGGCCGAGATGGAGTCTTGGGATTCGGGTTTTCTGAGATGGACGGTGAATGATTGGCCTAACAGGGGAGGAAATCGTAAGAGGATACGGAGGAAGAAGAAGATGGAGGAGAGGGCGAGGGCGATAGCGTATCGGATTATCTGGAGGAGTTTGTAACGGTCCGATACGCTGGAGAGAAGGATTTTGGGAAAGACGACGGAAGACGCCATGGTCAGGAGGCTTTCCATGCCTCTCTCTCTCTCTCTCTCTCTCTCTCACTCGGTTCGTTTTGTTGGACTGGAATCCTCTCTAACCTGTTCTCTCTATCACCGCTCGCTCGTTTTGTTGAGCTGGAATCCTCCGCAACGGAAGCGAATTGCGTGGTGTGCCCAACACCACCGACCTCAGTGGTGTGTTGACGCTACCAAGTCTGTGGGCCCCAAAATGATGTATGTGTTATATCCACACCGTCCATCCATTTTTCGAGATCATTTTATGAGATGGAACAAAAAAACCCACGTCACAGAAATAGTGGAGATAATGACGACCACCATTGAAGCCGTCTTGGGCCGAGTAGGCTTTGAATCAAGGTGATATTTATGCTTTCCCATCATCCAGGTCTATGTGGCCTTCTGAACGGGTTGGATGGAAATAAGCATCATGTTGGGCCCTAAAAAGATTTATGGTCCCACTATAATTTTTATTTTCCATCTAATCGGTTGATTAGGTCTTAGAGATCTGGGTGAAGGGAAAGCACAAATATATCATCTTGAATCATAACTTTTTGTAGCTCCAGTGAGTTTTTAACGGCAGATGTTCAATCATTCCATGGAGGGACCACCTGATATTTGGATTTGCCTCAATTTTAAACTCATGCCCTAAAAAATAAATGGACAGCCATGACACATTGTGTTGGACCTACGTATCTTTCTCCACACCCAGATCCATAGCTAAACTGGCTGACTGACTGGAGATGCCTCGTTTCAACACTTGAAGTCATGGTACCGATCCCTAATGGGATGGCTATTATGGAGTGTGTGTACTGATATGGGTGTGTACTAACAAGCTAATCCAAAAAAAAAATAAAAAAATACAACCTGGCAGTAGAGGGATCACTACTGGATCCGCGTCCCGATAAAACGAACTCACGGCAGAGGCTTTACGAGGTATGGCTGAAAGTCAGGCCGGTTAGATCAGGTTCGTGATCAACCCTGGCTCAACCCAACGTTCCTATATCCCAACCTAACATAATCCAACTCAATCCCATGTTAGGAATTCTCAACCCAAGGCCAACCCAAGCTGGCTCGGCCTGGTTAGTTGGGTTGATATATGCTAATATTTCATTATTACATGATTTATTATACTTTAATACATATTTTATTTTTTGTACCTATAATTTTATTAATTATATATGTAGTCATTTAATGCAACAAAAAAAAAATAATAATAATTTCATTTTTTTCTAAACAAGCAATCTAAATTATAGGACAGCTACTCGTTTAAAAGTTATATCGTGTAGCACATCATCTATCTGGGAGAGAAGTTTGGCATACCTTGTTAGCTTGAGTGATTGGAAATGGACTTGGACCAATAAAACCCAAAGGCAATGGAATTTCATGTGCCTTCAATACAGGTGATCCGCGCTCAATTATAATTTATAATTTATATATCGATTGGGTTCAAGTTAGGTCGGGCAACCCAAGACCTCAACTCGATCCCGACCCAAGTTTCATTGAGTTGGTGTTTGTATAGCTCAAGCTCGAGACCAAACCTTATATATCTTGTCTAAGCCCAACCCAATGTCGGGTCAGTCGAGTTGAACCCACCTGACTTTCAACCCTATTATTACAACGTATGTGTTATGGTTAGCCATGTTGGGTGTTGGGTGCCGCACAATTTTAAAAAATCTATGTGACCCCACAACCATGCATGTATTTTATCACGCTATTAATCTCTTTCAGTGGTTAATTTCAGGATGTAATCACAAATAAGATGCAGATTCGAATCTTAAGTGAACGACATTATAAGAAAATACTAGTAATTAAATGCCTATTTAAAATATCGTACTAGTATATGAGTTTTGGATCAAGCTGATATTCAATTGGTTGGATGACAGATAAATATTACCTTGGGATGTAGGAAGGTTTCAATAGGCAATGTCCTTATCCTCATAGTTTTGGGTGGTATGGTCTACTTGAGCTTTTGATCACTTCGATTTTAGGCTCATCTGCTGACAAAACTAAGGTGATAAATGGGCCCGGCCTGGGGTAGGTCCCACCCCATATTTTAAACTAGGAATTTTAATATTTAAAAAATAAAAAAATACATAGTGGTATTCTCAAATGCCCTAAATATTAGAAGGATTAAAGAAATGCCCTACTAGTCACCCGGCATCTTTTTAGAAAAGGTTGACGAAATTACCCTTGATAGCCTTTTGCATTGTGCCAACAGGCAACAAAGGCGTGAGGGGTTAGGATGGGTAAGCATTGTGGGGTTCACTATGGTATTTTTGAGAAATCTACACCGTTCACATATTTTATCAAATTATTTTATGGTATGAGCTCAAAAATGAGGTAAATCCAAAGCTCAAGTATGCCACACAACTGAAAACATTGGAGATCATATGCCTATGGTTGAAACATTTATGGGGTTGCAGAAGCTTTGGACCAGGCTAATATTTTTGTTCTTTCAATCTATCCCTATGGTGAGGAGTTTATGACCATTTGGGCCACTTTATGAATAATTTGAATTGTATATAAATATCACAGTGGAGCTTAAAAAAGTTTGACTGGTAAGTAATTTCTTTCCATTATTTTTAGTCGTGTGGTCCACCCAAGTTTCGAATCTATCCATTTTTTTGTCTCATGTCTTGACATGATCTTCCAAAATGAATGGATGGAGTGGATTTCCCATAAATATCATGGTGGGTCTAACACATCTTAAGGTAGTAGGAACTGTCTCCAAAAAATTTCTCTCGAAATCCGTATTAATGTAATGTGGCGTTAAGTGCATTGGGTAATCGGACCTATCTAGAGATGGATGGTTCTGTGAGGTCTACTGTGATGTATATATTTTATCCACACCGTCCATCCATTTTGAAATATTATTTTAGGGCATAAGCCCAAAAATGAGGGATAATCAAAGGCTCATGTGGACCATACCATTGAAAGTAGTGAGATTGAAAACCTACTATTGAAAACTTTTTGGGGGCCATAAAATTTTTTGATGTAAATCATTTTTTTTTCCATGATTTTAAATTAAATTCTAAATCCAATGGACGGAGTAGATTTGTGTGACACCCCATCACTGTTGCACATGTAGGCGGGCACACGTGGGCGGACGCTGATGTGGACGAGGCCTAAGGGCCTGAGCGAGCTACCAGTGGATAGCAGGCTACTATGTTGGCAAGCTATTGTGTATGCAGTGGGGGGTTGAACTTGTCCCACATTAGAAGAGTCGTAGGAAGTTATGGTGGTCATATGTGAGGTTCGAACCTTAAGGATACAACGCGTTTTGGGAGCAACCCCGAGAATAAAGCCGTGAACCCTCTGGGCAAAGTGGACAATATTGTGTTCTTAAGTGCGTCGTTTCAATTTTACACATAACCCCAAAGGAGGACCCACAACCCTTAACACATCACAACCTCAACTATTATCACGTTACAACCTCTACCCTTAACATATTATAACCACGACCTCGACCCTTATAACATATGGATGTCGACCGTTACCACATTATAAGTACAACCTCGACCCTTGTAACATATGGATGTCGACCGTTACCACATTATAACCACGACCCTAATAATACCTCGATCTTTACCACGTTATAACCACAATCTCGACCCTTATAACATGACAACCTTGACCCTTACCACGTTACAACCACGACTTGGCCCTTATAATATGACAACTTCGACCCTTACTACACTGCAACTACGACCCTTCACATAACAGCCTCAACCCTTACTACATTACAACCTTGACCCTTACCATGTTAGAACCATAACCCCGACCCTTATAACATGACAACCTCGACTCTTGACACATTATAACTACAACCTCGACCCTTATAACATAAGGACCCTGACCCTTACCACATTACAACAATGACCCTTATAACATGAAAACCTCAAACATTATCACATGACAATATCTACCTTTCACATTACAATATCGATCGTTACCACATTATAACCACAACTTCGACCCTTATAACATGACAACCACGTCACAACCACAACTTCGACCCTTCACATGACAACCTCAACCTTTACCATATTACAACCTCGACTATTACCATGTTACAACCATGACTTCGACCTTTATAACATGACAACATCGACCCTTAATACATTACAACCACGACCTTGGCCCTTGTAACATGAGGACCTCGACCCTTACCACATTACAACCACGACCTTTATAGCATGAAAACCTTGATCCTTACCACACAACAATATATACTTTTCACATTACAACCACAACCTCCGCCCTTATAACATAAAAATATTGACCCTTAATACATAATAATATCTACCCTTCATATGACAACCTCGATCCTTAGCATGTTATAACCCACGACTCCGACCCTTATAACATGACAATAACCTCAACCATTAACACATAAGAACCATGATCCAAACCATTAACACACAACCTCAACCCTTAAAAAATTATATATGTTCATTAACTTCAACTCTTAAAAAATGATATATGTTTATTATCTTCCAAGGTAATGCATTATAAAATTCAAATTTTATCTCATTCATGGTCTTCCACATGATAACTATAACCATCCTTATTTACTTCAAATTCTTTTTGACAATCACTTCTCCCCATGACAAAACAACTACCACCATCCTTTTCTATCCACAACCAAAAGTGACTTTCATCTATAAGAAAATGTTATTCTAAAAAAATAATAAAATAAAGAATTCATTTAAAATCTCTTTCATGTATCAATGGCTTGCCCATACGCTGAAAAAGTTGATGATGATAGACGTACGCCAGAAAATATAGTTGAAAGGAGTGGTGGTGGGTCACTAAAAAATATTTTTTAAAAGGAAGAAGAAGCCCAATGAAAAATGCAAAAAAGAAAGAAGAAAAAGAAGCTTTGGACAAATACCAAGTTCCAAGGATAGGGGCAATTTAGTCTAAAATTTTTTTAAAAACCTATCAGATGACTATTCTCAGAATATTTGAAACTTCACATTCATTTAGAGATTTTTTACTATACCTCAGTGCTAGTATGGTCAAAATCCCTTTAAACTATTTTGTGTCAAGCTGTCAAGCTAGGCCTAATCAAAATTCTGATTTTTTTTAAGCCCAAGCCTTGCTCATTAACACCCTAAACAAAACGATCCATAAGATACGTACATCATAATAGGCTCAACAGCACTAAACAACACTAAGCTGGGTGGTGCTAAGGTCACCATTTTATGTTGATTTGATTAGATTAGACTTTCACAACTACGGTCGCTGTTAAGGATGAACCTAATTGTACATATGTTTGATTGAAGTTTTTTTTTAACAGCAGCTTGCTATCTAATTACATTTCATTATACTGGGACCAGCTGACTCAATTATATAAGACTGTCCATCAAATGATATAAGGCACATGTATTAAAGTAGGCTCTACAGTGCTGAACAACACCTAGTTGGGTGATCTTGAGGTCACTGTCAGGTATGAACTTAGTTGTGTAGACAATAGCCTACCATCCAATTAAATTACACGACAAATGGGACCATCCATCAAACAATACCTAATGTGGGTTATACACCTTATAAAAATAATAATAAATATTGGATAAATAATTAGGTCAGTCAGTTTGTACCATTCCAATGGACAGTTCATGTAACAATATGAAATTTTGAGTGCAAGTTTACTCATACGTAAGAATATACTAAAATACTTGTTCAATTGTACACTTTTAGATCCGTTAATTTCAACCATCTATCTATAATTTGGTTTGAATGTAAACCATAGGGAGTACTTTTCGACCGTTAATTGATATAATGAACCATCAAATACCCTAGTATTTTTATTCGTAGATTAAAACTTACCATTGATATAACATATCACCATAACATAAAGATATATGATAATTTGTTTTAAATTAGAACCACACGATCAAAGTAAAGTAACTATCAGATATTCATATCCACTTGTTCACACATCCAATTAAAATTTGAATATACTCATCTTTTTTGTCACTTATAAATATGCTTAACTTACCGTCGAAACTATGATATAAGCATTTTACACCCATGAGCCAATCACTTAAATCTAAACGGTATACAATTCTAACAAAAATCACATCCAAAAACTACTTTCAACATATCCGTTTGCGAAACCGACCGTATAATAACCTGTAAACATTATTAGTATCCTGACCATCCAATTACTTAAATTTTATTCCATCAATTGATCATCCATCACAGTCTGAACTGCCAACTGGGCCATCCAAATGCCTAAATAAACTGATCATTTAAAAGATCATAAGATATATGTCAAATCTAATAGCTAACCTTTTTATTAGATATGTGTAAACGTTCTTTTGAATGACAAAGTGTGGGAACCCATTAAATGGCATCTTGATCATCCGGGTGAAATCAAGACTCAAACTTACTATGTTTATAGGTTACATAAAATAATAGGTCATGATTAAGTTTCGCTTCAAACAGATGGTCTGAATAGAAGATATTTGTGTTTTAAGATTTCTAGTACAAAAGTGAGAGGAGAGACATTTCTTGTCTATTTAAATATGCATATAATTAACAAAAAAACAACATATCAATTCCTTGTGTATAAGAATGTTTTGATCTTCTCTTCTGTATACATCACCTACAGTTCTCACTCCTCACACGTGCGTACGTACGCACATATGAAGGATGGTGGTAGACTAGAAAATAATAAATAATTAATTTTAAAAAAAAAGAAGGAAAGGAAAAAAGAAAAAAGATAATATAAGAAAGAACAATGTTTCAATGGTAAGCATTGCACTGTGATGTGCGACCCACCTAAGATTCAGTTCTATTTCATTTTTTAACCTGCATCTTAACATGTTATGACAAAATTAGTGATTGGTGTTGATTTCATACAAACACCTAAGTAGGGCCCACAAGCCCCTATCAATTAAAAGAAAACAAAAGAAAAAAAAAAGAAGGAAAAATAACATGCAGTATACACGTCTCTGTGAAGAATCTTAAGCCTGACGTCTCCCCTAGTGCCTCCTAAGCCTCCTTTATTTCACAACCCAACCCACGTTGCATGCCACCCATCTTTATGGAGCCCATCTTGTTAATAGAGACAACACATCATTAGTCGCTAATGGTCGACATCCCATCTTAGTTGTTCTTTACCATGAGATTATGATATGTCTCATTTTTCATATTTGTACCCATCGTGATATTTAAAGCTTGATGAGTGGATTGGATTTTTCATATTCTTTTTTTTGGACCCCATCTATCATCCTATGTTTCCACCATCCACAATTAGAAATTTTAAACAAATGAGATCTCTTTCTATTTTGTGTAATCGCCAAGCTGCACACGACTCTCTCTCGAACATCTCAGTTAGATCATCGCCAACTCGTCCTAATCGTTTATAAATCTTCATCTAATGCTTCTCATTGCTCCAACACATCTCTATTGATGGGGTTTTCCTCTTCAGTTCAGAGGAGAGATAAAGCAGCCGGTTGTAAAAAAACGGATGTTTCACCGTGTTGCTCAACCAGTCGAGTGGTCTGCTTGACCGGTCGAAGGGTGCTGCTCGATCGGTCGAGGACAGCTCAACTCAAAGTCCAGTGATCGGGTTTTTTATTGCTCGACCAGTCGAGGGCTTGGCTTGACTAGTCGAGGGTTATGTAGATTCAGTCCGGATTTGATGCGAACTACGTAAATATGAAGTGGTTTCGCAAAGGTGCGGAAGAGAAGTTGTGTAAACTATAAATAGGGGTCCCTAGGGCTAATCTACTGATTCCTAAAGTGATTCTAGAGGAAGAGAGAGAGAGAGAGAGAGAGAGAGAGAGAGAGAGAGAGAGCTTGTGCAATGAAGGATTCTGCTCATAGAGGTGATCTACTGCACAGTTGACGTCTCAACGCTTGTACGTCTTCATGATGAGTGAGATATCTCCGTTTTCATTATTCTCTTATTGTTTATCCACTCATACATGAGTGAAGAAGGTTTGATCCAAGCAGTGTGTGCTTATGATCGGTTGTAACGTTGTACTTTATAGTGAATTATTGCTTTGGACGTGGTCCCATGGTTTTTATCTCTTTGAGAATTTTTCACGTAAAATCTATTGTGTCATGTGGTTTGTGCTTTGATTTATTTCATTACTCTATTATATCCCATGATTCTAGTGTTTTTGGGAGGCAAGATTCTAAGGTTTTTTGTACAACACTCCCAACATACAGGAAGAAAGTCAATTAAAGAACTCCTCAAAACACAACATTTTCTCTCCATGATTGTCAAAGCTAAACCTATCAACCAAAAATCATTGGAGTTTTCAATTATTACGTCAATCTGATCCATCCAATAACACCATAATACAAAGATATACATCCAATAGAAAACTGCTATTGACATAGTAACTATCTTCCTCGTTATAGAACCCACCATCTAACCTGGTGTATCATCATTTTGAAATCCAAACCATGCACAACCCAATGAATCATATGTATACAACAATCGCAACGAGAGAATGGAGAGGGATGAGAGAGGATTTTGCTAAGCTTAAATCTGGCAAATCTGGTGTCATTGTCTTATTAATTTTTATGCTTATAATGCATGTAATTCGACCTGATCTATCCAATTAATGGTATAGATTAACCTGATAATTATCTCATTAATCTGGGAAAGATACAATAAGAAAAACATACAATGGCTTGGATTTATGTGAAACTCTTTTTTTTTTTTTTTCATAGATTTGGTTTGGTGTCGTCTAATTACTCTAAATTTGATTTGTTGGTCTTAAAAGAGAAAATATATTAAAGCTCAAAATTTTGCGTGAAACTGGTTAACAGACGGGTCATAACCATAAGATCTAATCATGGTCATTGAATTGCATATTTAATCCTACAATAAATCATCAGATGTATCAGATCCAATTTACAGCATCTATTTAATTTCTGGAATATATCTAAAACCTTATATGGAATTGTAGATGGGTTTGATCGTCCGATGGGCTACAATAATTGTAAGAATGATTGTTGTTAAAAGAAATTTGGATATTAGATGGTTTAGATTTGGAAATTCATTAATTGTCCCTTCAATCGATCATGTGGGAGTTGATGAATGGTTCAGATTTGACCATATGATCATTGGAATATTAAAAATACAAAAGTAAGGGAAAAATCCTAAAAGTTGTCAAATTGGATCCACCTAAACAATTTGGGCAATCAATTGATCAACGGGATGGTTCGAACCTCGATCGATCGATGGGTCTCTGGAAGATCTAATTTGATTTTAAAACTTGATATTTTAATACAATCAATAAATCTTAATTATCCAATATAATTATACATAAATATGATTCATTATTTTTTAAAAAAATATAATCATGTTGAACAATATTTGATTTGTTTTATATAAGTTAAATAAAGTTTCAAATGAGTGGACTCAGATAATTCCTATTAAGATGATGTAATTCTGAATATACCATAATATAAATTATAAGAATATAATAAAAACATAGATGAATGAATGTTAAATTTAATTGTGAAGTTATAATTTATTAAATTGTGTTTCTAGATAACTGCATAAAGAAGAAATTAAGTACACTAAATGTACAAGTTATGAGCTAAAATTTAAATTTGAGAGTGTATACTCTGTGTTCAATTTTTGGGGCGTAACAATCCATTACCTAAGGTGATGACTCTTGTATCACTCAATCAAAGCCATTACGAGATTCGGGCTGACAAGATGAATGTTGTTGTGGGACTACCATTGTGCATGTGTTATGTTAGTGTTATTCATTTGTTTTACAAGCTTATTTTAGGGCATGACCAATGGGAAACGGTGGGATTAAACACCCACTGTTAAAAACTCCTCGGGGCCATTAGAGTTTTGGATCAAGCTGATATCTGTGTTTTCCCTCTATCGAGGCCACTGCTGCCGACAAATCTTGTAGGCACGTGTGCCGCTGTAGATGGAAACGAACCAGGTTCAATTAGTGTATTTTCGTAGTTCTTTGCGATTCGGCCGCTGTGACAGGATGAAGTGTCAGTGCCAACTATATGACACGTGGCTGGCACGACGGTGGATCAACATCGTCCATTCAGTGGTTCTACATGAATGGTCCTCCATGTCGATGGCCCATGGTCAACAGAATCGCTTTTCTCATCCAGCTCGTTGAAGCAAAAGTGCAATCCCTCTTCCTCTGTGTGGGGTCGATATCACAGGTGTGTAGTTTTATCTTATATGATTCTAATGTGATGCTCGGAAATCTGTGACACTTGATACACAGGCAATCAGAAACGGTACACGTACTGTACATTAATTCAATTTAAACTTGCTAAATTGTGGAACCATCCATAGTTAAGTCACAGTCCCAAAAATCAGAATGTTTGAACAATTTTTAATCTCTGATTTGTGGACACTTGTTTGTAGAGATAGGATGATTCGATATTTTTTATTTTTTACTTTCTAATAAATGACCACCAATCTGATTGTAAAAATAATCAAATAAGTTTAATCTTCTGTCTACAGTATATCTAAGCTGGGACCCATAAATCGTACGTTTTATTTTGATTTACTTATTTGCCACCTATGCAATTCGTAGGTGCCAGCATATCATTTATCACACGCTGCTCGAGTATCAAAGTTTTCCGTGGTAGAGTCGAACTGTTAGATGCGCATCTTGCGGGGAATATGGGAAAATGGGATGAACATGTACGGCTTTGTTGTGGACCATTAATTATTAGAAGTTACCTTCGATGTTGACCGTCCATTTTCGTGTCAAGGTGTAAGTAATGCTAATTATCCTTCACGTGGGGTCCTTTAATATTCAATGCCCCATTATGGGGAGCGTATATCTGATATGTACATCGTGTGGGCCAGACCTTCAAAGTGAGTTGTGGGCTCTTGGATGTAGGTCCATTCATCATCTGGGGCAAGCTTTTGATTTTGACTGTCCATTATATGTAACCTACTTTGATATGATTTATTCATAAGGGACCACTTGATTTGGGTCGTCAATCATATAGGGCCACACTTTAATGTGGCCATCCATCATATTGGGCTCATTTTTTTATGTTTACTGGGCACACTTTCAACACGGATCATCTATCATGTTAAGCCAGATTTTGTATAAGTCATCCATCACGTAGGACTTTGGATGTGAACCATTCATCATAGGCAACTCCACATTCAGTATGATTGCTCATCATGTAGGCCATCCAAGAGAGTAAATTAGGACGCAGATTCCCTGCCAAAGCCTTTCAGGAGCTTCCTGCGATGTGAAGTTAGGTGGGACCCACCTTGATGTTTACGGGAAATCCACCACTTTCATCAATTTTGCAAGATCATTTTAGGTGATCAGCGCAAAAATGATATAAATCAAAAACTCAAGTGAGCTGTGCATCAGGAAAACGTGTAGGTAAATTCCACGGTTAAAATCTTCTTGGGTCCACCTTGATGTTTATATACTACCCATACCGTTCGCAAGATCATTCCTGCTAGATGAACTGAAAACATAAAAATTAGCCTGATTCAAAACTTATGTGGCGAGATGCATGTTTCAACGGTGGACGTTCAATCCTCTGTCATGTGGCCCATCTGACATTTGGATTTCTGTCAGTTTTGGGCTCATGCCTTAACATGATCTTGCAAAACTGATGGACGTCGGGGATTTCCCATATACATCACAGCGGGTCCCACCTTCCTGCCAAAGAAAGTTACTGCAAAGGCTTTACCAATAAATCAAACATCCTATATATTCTAAAATTAAAAAAATATAAAATATACATTGCTAAAATATAAACCTTTTTTAAGGAAAAAGCTAAATAAGCTCCATAGACTTAGTCTCTTGCCATTAGGGCCCACTCAACTTGAAAAAGCTCCATTCGACTCATTTCAAAATCGAGTTCAAACCGAGTTGAGTTGATTTTTAATTTTGAACTGAGTTCAAGCTTGCCTGAGCTTGACTCGACTCGGATCGAACCCCAACTCGAATTAAACTCAAATCGAATCAGTTCAGTGACTCGGTTACTTTGATATTGATGTTGCTCACCAAGTGTTTGATGAAATGACACAACGAAGTGTCGGCTGATCACAAGGAAGGTATGTATATGAAACAAGTATCTTTTTTTCTTAATTTTGATGTTGCCCACAAGGTGTTTGATGAAATACCTATAAATAGTTGCTGCAGTTTCATATATAATGAGAAATTGAAAGTGCACTCCATGTGTTTATGAAAATGTTGTACGGGTTCGAACTCGGCTCAAACTGGCCCGAGCTGCTGAACAAACCGAGCCAAGCTGGCCAGTCAGGCTCGAGGACCAAGATGACCCGAGTTCGAGCTAGGGTCAGCTAATGGCCGAGCCAGGTCAAGTTATGCCAAGCTCGACTTGGTTCAACTCGTGTACACCTCTACTAGCCATGAGCGAATAGTACTTTAGGTGGGCCTTCCATCCTAGGAGGGATGGAAAACAAACAATCCACTACCCCCTAAGAACTTTTTAATGGTGTATGTTCAATCACCACTATTTCTTGTGGTGTGGTCCACTTGAGGTTTGGATTTGATGTGGTTTTAGGCTCATACTCCAAATTGATATGGTGAAACGGATGGATGCCATACATATAATACAAATATATCAGGATGGGCCCTACAATCAAGGATCCACTGACCTCGGGATCCACTAAAGTCGTGCCCATTCGGAAGTGGTTCACTCTAGTTTGTTCTACACTTACATCACATGTAGCTGGCCCAATCAGATATTGCTTTGTCAAGCCATACTGTGTTTGGTGAGAGCCACTCTACCTTATATCTACTCCATTCATATGTTGTGTCAACTCATATTAGAATGTGAGCTACAAAAATGAGGCAATTCAAAACTCAAGTGGGTTATGCCCTTCAGTTGTTACCTTCTTCATGCAAATAGAAGTTTTGGATCATGTTAAAATTTATGTTCTTGCTTCATCATACTGCAATAAGGGTTTGTTTGGATACCGCAAAATAAGTTACTTTTCTTGCATATTGAAGTAGATAAGTGACTTATTTTAGATCAGTTGATTTGCTTTATGATAAGTTATAAGTAGCTTTTTTACTTAAAAGTACTCAATCACTTCAGTTAAATTCTTTTTAGCTTTTCTACTTTTCATAAGTTGCTAAAGAGAGCCATGGGGAGAGACAAAAGAGAGAAGTTGATAATTAAGTATGTTGTTTACCAAACATACTTATCTTCTTAATAAGTAGAAATTAACATAACCTACTTGACATAAGTGATTACTTATCTTAAGCAACTTATGATCCAAATGCCCCCTAAGTATGTAAGTCCCTAAGTATGTAAGTGTGTTGGATGGCTTATAAACTTCACCGTGAGCCCACGGGGTTTTAATGGTTGCTTTGTGTGGTGGAGTGCACATTGGTTTGGAACTATCTGATCAATTTTAGGCTCACGTCATAGCATATGATCTTGTGAAGCTGATGGCTGAGAGTGTATGTCACACATACACCACGATGTGTATGTGCGATTAGAGCATGTAGGTGATGGTGTCCTACCAATTTGCATATGAGCTGAATTTTATTTTTATTTTTCTCTTTCCTTTTACACCCACTACAATGCACTAAAACCCATGACCCTAATGTTGAAACACATTTTGTCTGCCATTGAACCATCAATAGGGACCCTACATGCTAGAGATACTAGATTTAGGGGGAGTCGTTTGGCACCATGTATATGAGGGATTTCAAATCCCCTTATATGTTTGGCACCATAAAGTGATTAGGGGTTTTAAATTCAAGGGATTTCAAATCCTCTCAAAGGAGGTGTTTGAAATCCAAGGTGAAAACTTAAATTACATCTAAAATCCTTTCAAGAGTTGCATATGTAACACGTGTCAATAGGCTACTAATCTACTAAGCACATGGCTCATTGATGATATCCCATGATAAAGATATTATCAATTGCATCACTATAATTGCTTTAATAGGATAATATGCATCATCCAAACATTATCCATGTAAATCAGTGATTAAAAATAGTTGGTCAGCTACTCGAATGTGATCCTATGCTTGTGGCCCATTCAAGACGTAGAATTTCATCGTTTTTGAGGCAAAATACATATTTCAATTTACTTATTACAACCATTATATCAAGCATTACATACACACGCTAGTTAGAGATATTAAAATTAATTTAGTAATTAAATTCAAATATACTAAACACAACTACTTTTGGATTAGATGGGATTCTGGATCTAAAAAATACACAACTGGAGGATTCCAAATCCAAGGGTTCCAAATCCACTCTCCCATACAGGCCCATAAGGTTTGCTGGACCCACACATGCATTTATGGTTAGTACACGTACCAGCCTGGAAAGTACACATTCTTAAGGCGACCCCACTTTGCAAATGAAGAACGTCTCACCTCTGTCGTGACTTGGGCTTGAGTATCAGCCGTCCAATACTAGCCATCCGATTAAAAACGTTCCTCCACATCGACAGACTTTAGCAGTTAGATAAAATAAAAGGTGAAAGGGTGATAAAAGTAAATAAGTTAAAGATTTTTTTATTGTCTTAGAAAAAAAAAAAACAAACTCCACGGTAACTTCCCATCTGATTCACACCTCTTTCAACGTTTCTGATTCGTCTCTCTTGTGATGTTCTGTCTTTCACGTGATGGTGCAACAATAAATCATTTTCAAGCCACCACGTGTTATGTACCACATCCGTCTCTATTTCTGGCGCATTCTTAAATGATATTCATGTATTAAAATGATATCCCCCAGGTCAAAAAATCAACTAGATCCACAACTCAGGTGGGCCACACCAGAAGGAATAATGGGAATGGGATGCTATTCAAAGGATCAGGTGTAGCTACTATTGTGTTATATCTTTCATCAAAGCTGTCGATTAATTGCTAGTAACATAGATAAAAGGAAAATATAAAATCAGCATTATCCAAAACTTAGATAAGACTATATAAAAATAGAAGTTTCAGGTGTAATTTCTCGTTATTCCCATTGGTATGGCCCATCTCAGTTTTTCACCGGGCTGACACTTTATACGTTCAGGTAGAAGGGATCCTCAGCAATAACTTGTTTATGCCTTGTTTCACGCTTAATGTAAAACACGTGGGGTTGTTTAGTGGTTGTAATAAGTGGTAAATGAATACAAATTAGCAAAATAGGCTGTTTGGTTGATGGTAAATAGCGGTAATTGAAATTCATGTAAAATAAAATGAGACAAAATCATTTGAATTAAAATCCTTTCTAAAGGCCGAGAATCGGATGCAAATGGTAGAAATGGCCAGATTTTGAAAAAGTAAGACCACTTTTATAGCTCACCCAAGACTCAGATTTTATTTTATTTTTTGCTAAAATAAATATTTCAATAGACTTATTGCAGTTATTATGTGAAATGTCAAATATACTCATTTAGGGTATTAGGGTATTAATTAAATTGGTTTACTTGAGACATTTTAATCATAAGCATCTAAACATAATTTTTGAATTATGATGTACTCTTACAAGCATCCAAATAAAATTGAAGATTCCAATTTACATTGATTTCATTCATTATATGATTTGGATCCCCATTGTATTCTAGTTACAAGTATCCAAAAGAGCTCAAGTTTTGTGGTGCCTACCTATTTTTAATTTAAAATACAATGTATCCTCCGTTCCAAGCCCTAAGAATATAAATCAGCTGTATTGACAACTCATGTAGGTCACACCAAAGGGAACAGTGGGAAAAGGATGCTAACCATAGGTTTATGATTGTTGTGTGGAGTTGCTTTGTAGTATATGTTTTATCAAACCGTTAATTAGGTATAACTTAACAAGGTGAAATGAAATGGTAAAAAATATCCTGATTGAAAACTCAAGTAAATTAGACCATGTGAACTTAGAGGTTGTAGGAGCAATTTTACATGGTTCCTAATGGTGTGGTTCATTGAGCTTTTTTTATTAGATTGATCTTTTGTATATACCATGCAACTAAGATTTCCCACCCGATGAACAGAGTGGATTTACACATACAACATGGTGGGCCTACAAAGATAAGATCTTTCATGCCACTATGATAAAATGGGTTGTAGACAAATTTAGTTGGGTGTTTAGGCTCAACTAGAATAATGAAAAAGATCATTTGAATTCATAAAATTATTTTTGAATCCATGAGATAAATTATAATTTACTTAAAATAGTAATTTTCATTAAAAATAAAAAGTTTTAATTCAATCATATTGAGCTATTCCTACCATGATTACAAGGGATTCCTAAGAAAACTAGAGATACTAAAACTTTAAAGCAAATGACATACATCCAAATTAAAATTTACTAAAATAAATAAATAAGTACAATTTTAAATTAGAATGTAGCCTTTTCTCACGAAATGAACCTGTGCAACTTACTATGGGGTTAGTTGACTCTGGATGTCCGTTGTAATAAAGACTGATAGGGCATATATCCCATAATGACCGTCCCATAGAAAAAATTTATAACTGATTCATGATTTACCCTTCAAAAGCCAATTTCTCTCCATTCAAAATGAATTTCTTTGAATGAGAAGTGCTTGAACCTATTTAGTCTACTTTCGTTTACGCTTCTTATGATCGAGTTGTGCCAGCCCGCTCTACGTTAAGTATCAGGCTCCGAGGGCTGCGCTCGGGATTAAAATTTAAGTCTCTTTTTCAATCATGCTGGGCTTGGTCAGTGTACAACAGTCCATCAGCCCAGCCCAAATCTGGCCTGACTAGGCCCATTAGGGTATGGGAGGCAAATTTTTTAATATAAAAACTTAAAACACCCATTTACCTCTCTCTCTCTCTCTCTCTCTCTCATAAAAACGTCTCTTTTGTACCATAGCCACGTCAGACAACAAGATCTCGTCTCTCAAACATTAAAGTGAAACTCATGTCTCAAATATCTCTCCTTTCCATGAACTTCTCTCTGTTACTGGTAAGGAGATATTGTCACCATGACCAAGATGGGCCATTACTAGTGAAAAACCTTTAAGTCTTCTTCTTCCTTCATCTCTCTCATTCGAGCTCACGCACAGCGGCACATGCCAAGCATAAACATGTCGGGCTGGAATATTTTAGCCCGCCATAGTCATGGGCTAGGCTGGGCCTAGCGCACTTTGGACAAATCACAGCCCGGCCCGGCCCTAACCCGGCCCCTTGACAACCTAATTGAAAATTGACCCCACATCCAATAGATACGGTTCCAAGTCCCAAGTCCCAATTTTGGACAATGCCGGGCTTTGTCGGAATCATGAGAAATCGATATTTGACCGATATTGTTTCTCTGCTCGATCATAACCGTCATTTTCTCATGGTCCTCATCATCCTTAGGATCACCTTGTTGTTGTGATTCTTTCATCATGAACGGCCAATACTGGTAGGGAACTGTGTATTATCTTAATTGATGATTGGGGTGGCGGCGATGGGCTGATTGTTTGGCCAGGTCATCCATATTTTGCACCCATCTGATGGACGGTCCAAGGTTCAGGTTTCAGTTGCTAGAAGTGGGGCCCATGGTTCAGCCATTCAAGCCGTTGATATAATGGAGCTCACCATAGACGGCCAATGCACCAAAAAGAAAAATAATTGAATAGGCCCAACGGTTTGATACGTGGCCAAAAAAATAAATGGTTAGGAAAGAAAACATAGGGACGGCAGGGAAATCCAGAGAATGCCAATCGTTCATTTGCTTGGAGCTATAAATCCGAGGATTTTGGTATTTGGGCCATCCATGGTGAGACCCATCATACCAACGGTTTGGATCACTAGAGCGTGGGCCTCACTTGTGCAAACTTAAAGCCCAAACGCATTATCTGATGCCCTCAAAAAAGAGTTAATTCTTGCGGGCGTGACCACGATGCCCTTTGTAGGGCCCACATGCAGCCATGGAAACTGTCCACTTAATTGCACAATCATGGATTGGACAATGTCCAATGGTCAAGCTGAACAGACGATCCTAACCGTTGATTGGCGGAATCAAACCACCACGGAGCGAAAATAGTCAACGCTGCATTCAGAAGTTAAAATCAATGGTCAGAAACACCTATATAAAGTTATTTTTGGACCATGGCGTATCCACCGTAATTCATTGGAGGGACAGTTCCAATAAGGGAGATTTTGGGACATTTCCAAGTCGACAATGGGGCCCATCAGATAAGTGGTCAAGATCACCTTGCCATGGCCATGGCCCCCACATGTAGGGAATCGGGAAGCTTAGATCTGACAGTTCCATCGAGGACAATTGTAACACCCTGTATTTTAGATCCTATGTGAAATTCAATGGTTTGGCCCACCTAAGCTTTGGATTTGCCCAATATCTAGAAATATGTACTAATAGAACTATTGGAATCACATGGACGGACTGGATTATCAAGATCATTACTATGGACTCCACATTTGTGGTGTGTGTACACAGAGAGTGTATACACTTTTTGTGCACCGGATCATGAACTCGGTTATAACGGGCACTGACCCGAAAATTTTTGAAAAAGCAAGCTTTCTTCCTTCCTATCTAGTCTCCCGCCATTGACGGACGTCGTCGGTTCGTTTGAATTGCAGCCCACCACATGTGATCATTTCAATGATCTAAACCGTCCATCTTGTAGAATGGTCGATTCTGTCCAAAACCTAACTCGTTCCATTGCGTTGAAACGTGTGTATATACACATGATTCTCGGTGCAAACAAGGTGTGTATATGGTTGTTTCTGAAAGCGGAAATCCGTTTCAGTTCCACGTTGGCAATCCGAGTGAGAGAGTTTTCTCTCATCTCAGTCGTTGATTAGAGAGGATCCTAGCCTCTCCTTTTCTGCTTACAAGGATTGCTGAGCTGTGAGGTTCTTTTGTTAAGGCGGTTAGAGGAGCGGGATTGAATGCCAATCTAGAATGTTTACCTCTCATCCGACGGTCTAGAAGAGCTAGGGTTTTCTATAAGAGAGAGAGGATTAAACAACACTAGAGTTTCTTCTGTTTCTTACAATACTTTGAGAAAATCGGCCGGAATGAAGAAGCTTTAAAACCACCTGGATTATCGTCTCAAAGCTTCGAAAATCCTCTTCCTTAAGACTCCAATAATCAATCAGAATCATCCAGAAGAACCAGATCGATGAGAAATCCCTACCTTTGGAAAACGCCATTGGAGCTCTATCATCTTCCCCGTCGAACATGCACCACCGCAAGCGCTTAAGAAGTCATAAATTTCAGATCTGAAACCATGAATGGGTGGCCCACATAGACATCATCCGAGCAGTGAAATCCAACCAGAGTTCAGATCCGTGAGTATAGAGGTAAATGGCATTCAAACATCTTCCTACACAAATCGTTTATACTAAGTTAACTCAATGATGAGTCAGTTAATGAAGGCATTCAGGTAGTTGTGGGAGAACCTCAGCATTTTACATAATACTCTTCCACAGGTGGAGAATCTCTGCAGAAAATCGACAGAAAGGAGGGAGTTGAGGGAGAGAGAAATCGGTCCCTATCGGGTTGACTCAGTCTAACCGGACCGATTTGAGCATAGTTTGCGATCTGTACTGTCTAATGGTGTTGCTGGAGAGGAAAGATGGGTGGAGTAAGAAAGAAGGGATGGAGAAAGAGCAAGAGAAGAACAGAAGATTAGGGAATGAGAGGAGTAGATGGATACGTGAGTTGAGTCGACTCGCAGAGTCAAATTCCAAATCGCACGAGTTAGGATCTGGTTTGATCTGGACGTTGCTGGTTGAGTTGTGAAAGAAAGTTAAAAGCAAATGATGAAGAGGAAGATGGAGGAGATAAGAGGCAATGCAAGTTTATCTCACCCGAGTTGACTCAGTGACGTGAAATGAGTTGTACTGGATCTAGTTGGGCCCGATAGCCTTACTGGACATTTTCCAGCGGAGAGTTTTATCCTGATTGTTGCATTCTCATCTGTCAGTGGGGTAGCTTAATCAATCAAGGTATCAACTCGATTTCAAATCTAATGGTATTTGGTCAATGTAGCAATGAGTCAACTCAGTGAGTTTTTAGCAAAGATTTGAGTTTGAGTTAAATTCTAATTTTAGTTATTTGTCCAACTTGTAATTATTATTTTGTGGCTTTCTAGCCTTGTCTGAATTGAGTTGATCGAGTCAAATCGGGCCGAGTTGAGTTAATCGGGTCTAAATCAAGAAGTATCAGCAGGTTCAAATAAGTTAGTTTTAGAATCTTTGTTTGGGTTTTTAATCAAGTTATAACTACATTATTTTAAGTCTTATGGCAGAAACTGAAATTATCTTTCATCTAGGTTCGATGTGTGGAGACGAGTTTGGACCGAATTAGGAGTTGAGTTGAATCAATTCAAGCTAGTAAAGTTAAATTGAGTGCTTTGGACTTTTTAGTGATCTTTAGTCTAGTAAGAAGAGAATTCATATCCTAAGGTGAGGATTCACCCTTCAAGCTTTTCTCCATTTCGATTGTTAGATTGGTTTACTTTCACGTATCTTTTATGATTGACTTATCATTCATGTTTAGTTTATATGAATGATTTAACTTTATTTAATTCTACAAATTGTTTAAAATGATTATAGAATGAGATTCAAATTATTGTCTACATAGTAGAATCGAGATACTTCTTAGTGTAGAAATTGACTCTCTAATTTAGTTAAGCAAACAATTTTATTTGCATAATGTTGATACATTTGCATGTTGACGTAAACGATAATTACTTGGAATTAGAAGATGGAGTTAATTGTGATTTAGTTGGTCATTTGTTTGTGTTAAGGGATTGTATTGGAATTCTAATGCTATATATAGTTGGAAATGTACATTTAGACTTTTCTTAAGCTAATGGCTGGTCATGAATGAATCAAATGTTATGTGGTTGTAGATACCATCTCATGAATTATTTGTGTTCTTCTGGCTTATAGATTATATTATTTAGTGGTGTCCTTAAAGGACTTGATGCCCATGTGGCTTTTTGGGAGAACTCATTGTTGAAATTATATATAAACTTGTGATGGTAATGTCTACGTGTTATATTATGAGTGGCCACTAGTTATAGAGATTCTTGTAAATGAAATGTCTTGAATTCTTTATCTTTTCATCACTACTTATAGTTATCTGAGTGTTTTAAAATCTCACTTGTTAAGTCTCATGAGCCGGAGATGGTGGAATGAGACACTATACCCGAACTGTCGGCATATGCTGGGTTGCGCGCACCCTCCATAGTGACCTTTGAGCTTTTTTGATATTTTGTTTGTAAATTAGACTAATAACGGTTGGGTTAATCATGCATACATGGCACGTGAGCGTTATCGGGTGCCTGGTCAACTGTTTGAAAGACCAGTGAACTGTTCGAACAACCCTTTTTGCATTTTGAATGGGTTGACTATTTGAAAGGTCCATTCATTTGTTCAGCTAAATGTGCATCCCCAAGCTGATTGCATTCATGCATTCATTCATTAATCAAGATTAAGTCGGCGACTGAGTTTGTTTATGAAATGGATTATATCTTCTTATATCATACATTGAATTGCAGTTTAGATGTTATAACTGTTTGTGTTATGTTTGTGGGGAATGGACTGTATCTTTACATATTATATTTTGAATTTTGGGTGGATATATAGTTGGTGTTATCTTTGTGAATTGTGAAATGTAACTTAGATTCTATAGTTCCTTGAATTGTACTTATAAAATTGTATTTTCTTCTTATGTACTTGTAGTATCATCCTATATGTCACTTAGGAAACATAAATTGTATATTTTCGTATTTTACTTATGAACATTACATTGGATATTGTACTCTCCTGAGTTATTTGAATTCCATTATTAACTATTATGATGCTTGGTAATCTTAGAGGGTATACCTCACTGGGATAATCATTGATGCTATCGAACCATATTCAGTTGGTACAAGTTAACATCAATGTGGAGCATGTTGAACCGGATAATCTTACGATTCCTGATTCTACATTTCCTACTTTTGTTTAGATATTTGATTTGATTATTTTGAGTCATAAGTTTGTATAAGCCCTATGGGCAACCAATTGTATAAGTTGGAATAAATATTGGACATTTCCTCCATATGCGGTTTATTTTGTTTCTGTTATGATTGATCACTTATACTTATAAAAGGAAAAAAAAATAAAAATTTACTGTGAAATGTGGGCTATCTTTGTAGGTTAAATCTCGAAATTTTAGAAAACGAGTACAAAACTCGGGTTCCGAAATCCGGAATGTTACAAAATGGTATCAAAGCGAGTTTTAAATAAACCAGGCCTTGGGGAATGGGACTTGTATAAACTCAAATGACTCAAATTCATATTGATAAAAATTAGAGATTTGAACCTAGGTGGATTTCCCTTAAAATTAGGGTGTTTGTGAATATGGGGACCCAAATTTTAGGTTCCTTGAAAACTTTTGGATAGTCGTTGAACTTTGATACCGTGGGAGAATAGATTGCCACCATGATATATATTCGATTAAACACAAATGCTCTTTGAATTTGATTCTTAAAGAATGATTTTTAGAAGTTTAGAATTCAAATATTTCCAAAATTTTATTTAGTTAGAAATAATATCGTCACAATATTCAACTAATAAAAATGACTAGAGTGGGCCCATAACCCACAAGTCCAGGATCAAAACCATGGATATTTTTATTTATTTATTATTATTTAAAAAAAAAAAAATCATGAGAAGACCCTCATTAAATTTAAGAACCTAAATTTGAAAGTTTTTTTTACTGGAGTTAATAGGTGATTATTCCAGAGACTTTCTTTTAATAAATAGATGAATTTGAAGGGCTATCAGAATGTAGCATTTTAACTACTTTTTTGGAAATATCATGGTATTTTGGCCATCTAATCCTTATGTTTGAGATAAATTTCTCGCTATGAGAAAAATATTGGATTAAGCAAAATACTATTTGGTGGATCATAGAATTGTAATTAACGAACCAAATTCACACTAGATGACAGTCATTTGTACATGTATATACCGTGGGTAAAGAACATATATGGATGAACGGCATGGATAAAATACATGCATCAATGTGGGGCTTATATGCCTAGTGGATTCAAAATCCATGAAAATCCTGCATGCGACCAAATGTAATTCCATCCCTCCTAATCCAAACCCTTCTCATCCTCCCTAAATATTGGATGAAATTTGCATTGTACCAAATGTAATTCTATCCCACCTAATCCCATCTAATACCATGTGTCAAAATGCTCCTTTCCATTGAGATGACTTTTGTCTGGGTACTAAGTTTGTTAATCATCATTATCACTAATTCGGATTGAATCAAATACAGGTTCTCCAAAAACGTAACACCTCAATACATTAAAAAGCTTAGTTTGGAATCATAAATAATTTTTTTTAAAAAGCTTAGTTTGGAATCTATTATCTTAATTACATGAATGAGTAACTATTTCTTTTCGTACACATGCCTGATATGTCATAGGTGAGAACATGCATCTAGCACTATACATGTACAAATGCCATATCTACATGCACCACTGTACATCTTCAAGCACCATATGTGTTAGAGGGGCTAGCATATTTGCCAAATGTTTACAAATGGCCCACATGTGATCATCTGTTGGCACAATCTTACTGAGGCGGGCCTTAGTAGGGCCGATAAGATCAATGTAGATTAGTAGCCCATTTTAATCAACGTCGCAGATGGGCCCAGCCAGCACGTTAAAATTTTGGGCTGGCCCTCACAATCTAGTCTCATGACTCAAGTTCAAGGCGTTGGGTTGGGCCTGGGCCTGATTTTCAGAATAAGAAATAAACAGCACCGGGTTTTGCAAGTAAAAACAGAGCTGCACTCGGTTGGTATCATGGGTTTTGCTAAGGCTGGTCTTCGGTTTATACAAGTGGGGCCCATGGTCTGATCAAAACCGCTGATATCATGTCCCCAACTATGGATGGATCATTTTGTCCCATCCAATTCTCATGGTCCATCATGCGAACAATCACCATGGTTGGATTATCCTGTCCATCCAAAAGTCAATCTCCTTTTTCTTCCGCTTGTCTTCCAATCCACGTACCGAGTGGTTAGGATCGATTCTCAATTACTTACAGTCAATCCAGGTCAGCGGCATTCTAACGAATGGTTCAGATTAATCAAATTGGTGGGTCACGGCCGTGCAACTGCCAAGGTATTAGCCTATTTGATTGACATGGTGATCCACCATAACAAAGTGGATGGCACGTCATAGTAGCATTTAACAGCTCAAAAGCAACGATCTGCCAACCCAGTTCAAAATAGCTCGGAAGCTCGCTAGATGTGGGCCCAAGATATCACTAGCTGGGCGAGTCAACCCAAGAGACTAGACATTCCTTTTGTTGGTTTTTCAAACCGAGTCTCGAGTCTCCATGCAATGGCCTTGCGACTCAGAGAGGCGAGTCACAAGCCGATTCTGCAAAGTCGACTGAGAATGGGACACTCGCAGGACAAAAGTAGATGTGTCATAAAGTGGGGCCCAGCACTTTCCATTTTCTAGAGCGTTCGCTTTCGCACAGATGTGAGAAGTTGGGGCCCACCATAATAAAAATCTAGAAAGATTGGATCGCCTTTGATTGTCATTTGCAGACAGTAGACGTGCAAAGACGTGAACCTTGTTCATGATTTAACGTTGTAGGACATCTCGTCAGACGCGGGTCCTCTGGTGTGTCGATGTGTTGGGCTCTGTAGGGCCAACGTGATGTTCGTGTTTTATATCCATGCCGTCCATCCATTTTCTCCCCTTATTTTAGGGCATGAACCCAAAATCAAGCGTGTCTAAAGCTCAAGTGGACCACAACGCAGGAAACAGTGGTGATTGAACACCTACCGTTAAAACTAAAAATTTGTACAGGCTGATATTTATGTTTTCCCTTCATCCAGGTCCGAGTGACCTTATCAAGATGTTGGATGACAAATAACGTTATTACAGTCTTTGGAAATATTTCAATGGTGGGTGTCATTATCCGCACTGTTTCCTGGAGTAAGGTCCACCCGAGCTTGCTTTATTTTTGGTTGGTTCATGCCCTAAAATGAACTGAAGAAAGGATGGACGGCATGGATATAAAACGCATACATCACGTTGGGCTCCACAGCGCCCAACACACTACTGCTGGGTGTTGTTGGCAACACCACCAATCCGCATCTCTTTTCGTGGCCTTATTTCAATCACAAACGCCCAATCTTCGTCGTGTGATCCACTGCTCTCTCAGTTGTTATTATTCTGAAAGCCAGTTGCCTATTGACAGAATCACATAGGATATCCTGGTGAACTTACATGATGGGATTTGATTGAATCGTGATGGAATTTGATTGAACCCTATGTTGTCGTTAGAGGTGGGACCTAACCCAAGAAAATTCCCTAGCCAGTGACCCTGTCATTTTCCTGGTGGAAGGTGTTAGGGCCCCACCATGGTTTATGTGCCCCCAAAATAAAATGGAATAAAAAAATCAGGTAGATCAAACACAGAAAGTGTGGATAATGACACCATAGTTGAAACCCTCCTAGAGTGGCTATGAAGTTACCGTCTTTGGAGTTGTTCATAGAGTCCAAAAACTTGGATGAAAGGAAGCACAAATTTCAAACGAATCGAAAACTTTCATGGCCCTCAAGAAATGTTTGATGGTGAGTGTTTAATCATCACTGCTTCCTTTTGTATGGTCCACCCGAGCTTTGGATCTACTTTATATCATGATGGACAGTACAGCAGCGCCCTGCCACTTGGGACATTCTGCTCACCAAGTCATCCACTTACCAAATGAACACGATTGCCTCGTGACCCATTGTGGAGGAGTTTGATTAGGTTATGTGGTGCTATTTAGAGGGACACAAACCAAACCACCTCATAAACCTTGGCTTGAATTGGTTTGAAAAAGCTCGGCTTGGATTGATTCACATAGAGTTTTAAACCAGACCAACCCTATGAGTGAAGCTCTTAAAAATTAATTTTTTATTTTTTTTTTTTAAAAAAAACCTCAAACTAAGGCAGTATTGGCTCAACTCCACTCGAAGCTTAGCTTGATTTAGCTCGTATGATTTGGCTCATAGATTGCATGCACACTATTTCCTGTGGTGATATGATTCAATTTTGGGATCATATCCTAAAGTGATATGTAGAAATGGATGGGCAGTGGTTAATACATATACATGACAACATAGATTACGCATAATACATATGCATGAATGCACATTGTTTCTTATGGTTTGATATATTTGAGCTTTGGATATGATTCAATTTTGAACCCCTGTTCAAACTCGGCTCAGCTTGGCTTGGCTCGGATATTTGGACCAAACCAAACTAAGCTCAAGCTTGTATAAACTAGACCAAAATAAACTCAAACAATAGGGATAGGCTCAAAACTCGGCTCGTGTAAAGCTTGAACAGGGGTGTCACATAAACAAGATAAATCAAAAGGTCAAACTCTGTTAAGCTCAACTTGTGTACAGCTCTAGGGCTGTCAAAGATTGTTCAATCTAAAACAACTTTCAAACATGCTTTGCTTGTGTCAATTTCTCATGGTTGCACGTGACCCAATCAAATCCCGTGAAGTTGGGTCACCAGTGTGATTTTGGTCATGTGGCAATCTGCTTCCTTCCCAAACAAACGAGGGAACTAAATCCAATGAAGTTGGGGAAGCATAAACTTCAATGAGGTCCTGACACGATGGGGTTTGATTGTTCCAGCCAACATGTGAACAACTTTCAACAAGAGGCGGGTGATTGACTGTGATTGTAGGACTACACTGAAGGAAACAATGACTAGGTGATTGTAGGACCACATTGAAGGAAACAATGACTAGACACCTACCATTAACAAATTTTAGGGGCCACAAAAATTTTGGATCCAGCAAATATTTGTGTTTTCCCTTTGTCTTGGTCTGTGTAACTTAATCAACCAGTTGGATGGTAAATAAACATCACAGCGGGCCCTGGGAAGTTTGGTGGGCATATAATCACCACTTGTTTAGGTATGATCCAGGAGTGCAGGATTCAAAGATATAAATACAGTCATGCGGCAAGTGCAAAATCTTCACAGCGTGCGCTAAATATATTGAGGATAGCTCATTAATGGCTAGTCAAAGAGTCGTGCCACCTGAATAGTTAGAGGATAAAAATAAGTAGCCATTAGGGCTACGTCAACATTAAGGTATGGTCAATAACTGACTATCTTGATAAGGACGCGTTCGATGAAAGATGAGCACGAACGAGTAAAAGCAACAGCTACCTTACAACTGGCGGTATATGATGTCGCCACGTAAACAATAGTTATTCTCATGACTTCGCCAAAAAATCTATAAATAGCAAGGGAGAGTGTAAAGCAAATGATCCATTATCAATCAATTAAACCAAACCTAAACAATTCAATTTCAACATAACGCTACTTATCTAATCCTCTAGAACACTTATCACCTTTGCCACTCATCAGCATGAAACTCCTTAGCCTTTAGGGGTGGTTCAATCTATCCCTATTCTATGTTGGACCAACCTAGTCATAATTTGTAATTATAGTTCCATTCTATCTACACTTGTGTGCCAAATCTTAAGGGAAACTATAAATTTAGGAGTCATTCACCTATGCTCATATGCTATATCAATAATAACATGTAATCTCGACATTACCTATTCTCCACTATCTCAACACACATGCAACGTGTAACTGAATTCTAGACCAACACCATTATTTCCTATAGTGTGGTCGACTTGAGATTTGGATCTGCCTAATTTTTAGTTCATGCCCTAATTTTAGCTGGCAAAATGGATAGACAACATAGATAAATTATATACTATTTGGGTTTACATAGCACTGACCAGTAGTACCAACATCGATACAGGTACGGCTAGCGGGCAGTCTGCTTCTATGATTGAACACTGATCACTAAAAACTTGATATGGTCCCAATCATCCCAATCGGTTGAGAAAGTCACAAAGACCTATATGAAAGGATAATGTAAATATTAGTCTGGTCAAAAAAATTATGGCCTTACGAAGTTTTAATTGCAGGCATTTCATCAACATTATCTATTACAAAACACTTAAATTTTGGATATACATCGTTCTTGGGCTCATGCCCAATAATGAGCTGAAATCATATGAATGGAGTGGATATAAAACACGGAGATCATGGTGAGCCACGTAGTCATGAATCCAGGGAATTTAATGGTTCTTTGAATCCACCGAATCAGCATCCTTTCGAATGTATTTTGCAAAGTGCCACGTAGTCCAATCACAGAATATAGTTCCTATAAATCGGTAACATTGGTTTCGGAAGATGAAAATGGTAGAGCTATCTGTCTACAGCTTCACGTGGTATGGTATAGTATCAATCGAGACCGTCCATCTGGTTTTTCACTCTTGCATCGAAAATCATTCAAAATACACATCCATCAGTTGTCTTCAAAGGGACGGTAGAAAACAAATACATTCAACAGTTAATATTCAAAACGTGGAACTGGATAACAGTAATGGATATAATAGTCTAATACTTTTAACGTTCGAAATATACGGCATCCATGATGGTTGTCAGTGGATGGACGGATCCGATTGATGCATCAACCTACCACGTGTACGGCAGAGAGATCGCTCTACCGTATTCTGGTTGTACAGTATTAGTCCTTAGAAATGCGCTATAACCCGGACTGCAACTTGGCAGTTAGCAATGTGAAACGCTGTAAGTGGCATAACTATACAGGCAGAGTTTGTTCCACCCACCCCAACGGGGCGCACATGGTGAGATAGTCTGATGATCTGAACTATTCACGTACTTGGTATTACCATAAATTATCGGATGATCACATCCGTCCATAAGCTGGTTATATGGGAAATCCACGGTGGCCCCAATAATTAGATGGTGCGGATTGTTGATTAGTCATTTTAATCTCAGCTGTCCATTTTATAAGCAATTGATCGGATGGTTAGAACCATCTGATTTGTGTTATTTTTACATGGTAGCCCATAAAATATGTGCGGAGACTTCATGAGCTTGATTGTCTATTTTATCAGTTCAAATGTTTTTTTTTTCCCTGTCACACGTAATCATGCACCCACTCACACCACAGTGGGTGTTCGAACACGTGTCACGCTCCAAACTCGGAAACCGGGCTCACAGAATTTTCGATCGCCGAATCCGGCGTCGACAGCCTCCGAAGAACCCCATTCTCGGCTCCTAGCTCCCATTCGCCAGGTTCCGATCCTGGGATGCTACGAGGAGTATTTTCAATGTCAGTTTGATTCGTAATAAGCATAACCAAAGGCATAACCCACAAACAACGACCAAGAACTCCATTACATTTCCACTATGATAAAAAACTTTACAAGTACAATGAGCATAAAGGGAAATAAAGTGGTGTAGAACAAAAACTCCAAAATACTCTGTAACGTGCTCCTGCCTCAGCGCTGCTGCGATCCAACGTCACCTGCACGCAACGGTCGTGCATAAGCTTACAGGAAGCTTAGAGGGTGGTGAAAGTGTGTGCGCAAGGTAGAATATAAACATGCAATGTCAGAGTAATGCGGAATATGCGGATGGAACCATAATATCATGAGTCGTACCAAGGCTTATGCGATGCAAGACATGAATGGTATCGGTCATCCCAAGGCCATGCAATGTATAATGTAACTCAAGCATACAGATCCTCATCTATGTCCGCACATCAATACAGCTCAAAATATGGAATATCACCGGGGTCTAGTACACTCTAAACCAGATTGCCGCCACATCGCGCACAATCAGGTAAGTGAAAAAGACCACACTATCCGTCTGCCAATATCGGGCGCGACTCGTCGATAGCGGACCCATTCCTCGAGCTGGTCAAACTCAGCCTAGTATTGCCCTCTACTCTCGGGCGGGTAAGGCCGCACCCCCTTCCAATCGACCACGACATAGTGGAGAGCGTAACCGTCTGGTAATCGGCACTCAGCGCTCATCTACCCACTCGGTCTAGACGTTGGAGCAACCTCTTGGTACCATAAGGGTTTAGGGACTTTCACCCAGGGATATCTATAGTACCCCATGTAGAACAAGATTTTCGGTATCCAATCCTGCCAACTACGATGCGTCTGTGGAGGCTACGGCCTTGATGTCGCTAGGGCGTACAATAATCATATCACACAAATGCGGAATGCATGAATCACGCTATCCAGTCATGCAACTAATCCTGCGCATACCGTGTGCTCATGTAGGGTAACACCGCCTAACCGGGAGCCCATAAGCAACCTACCCGAAGGCAAATGCTATGATCAAACAATTCTCACGTCAAGCATACATATGATGCGTATGATCATGAGTCATGAACTGTACTAAACATGTTATAACAAAATGAACTATCTTACAATGCAGATGGACCTGGACGGCCTAAATACGATAAGTACGGCCCAGTAATGGGCCCTAAGGAGAGTCGTAATGTGGACATCCAACCAACATTACACTCGCAATGTGGACATCAAACCAACATTGCTTTCCAGGCACGATCTTTGTAAACAACGCTAGATAGACTGTATGGGAATCACACATTGCAATGGACCGTAGGCTCATCCCATTGGGCCTTACATATATATATCAAATGGGCCATATCTTATGGGCCTTTTATTCATCAGATGGGCCATATAATGGGCCACACCAATGGGTCTGACGTGCATTGCAATGGGTCAAAACCCGTGGGCCTAGGATTGCATCAAATGAGATTAGTTTCATGAGTCTAATATGTGACCAATGGGCCACACTGATTGGGCTCCCACATGTGCATCAATTGGGCCTCAACCCATAGACCTTATATGAGTCAAATGGGCCTAACTCCCTAGGCTTTAAACGAATCAAATGGGCCTAAACCCGTAGGCCTTGTATGCATATCAAAGTGGGCCTAAACCCCTAAGCCTACATATATCAAATGGGCCCAGTCCCATGGACTTGCAACACATCAAATGGGCCCAAGTTCTTAGGCCTAAAATGCACCCAATGGGCCTAGCCCATAAGCATTTCATAAACTAAATGGGCCTAGCCCATAGCCCTTTTGAAATTCGAATGGGCCTAGCCCATAAGCCTTCTATGAGTTAGATGGGCCTAAATCCCTAGGCCTTACATATATATCAAATGGGCCTTGGAATACATCAAATGGGCTTAGACCCATGGACTTGAAACATAACAAGTGGGCTCAAGCCCATAGCCTTTACATAAATCAAATGGATGGATGGCCTGGATGCTTCACATGCATCAAGGGTGGGGCCCACATGAGGGCCCGTCATAGCGTATATGATACGTTATATAATATACATAAACTATATATATATATATATATATAGTATATACTATATTATATATCATATAAATATATAAAAATATATATACACACATGTTGCACACACACGCTACACAGATGCTGCACATGCACGCACGCTGCACACACACTACACACACATGCAACACACGTACATGCAACCCACACACACGCAGCACACACACACAGCGATTGGGCCCCACCGTCATGCTGACGGTGGGTATAAAACCCATACCTCACTGTGGGTCCCATGTGGGGCCCACTTGAAATGTTTATTATGCCATCCAGATCGCTCATAAGGTCACACGGTCCTGGGAGAAAGGGAAAAACAAATTTCAGCTTGATCAAAAACTTCTGTGGGCCCCTAAGTAAGTTTTAATGGTAGAGGTCCAATTCACTTTTTCCTTTGGTGTGGGCCACCCAAGTAATGGATGGAGCTGATTTTTGGAGGGGGCCCACCTGAGGAGGGGACCCACCTCATGAACAGATTGGATGACAAACGAACATTACAGTGGGGCCCACGAGTAGGGCCGTGGGTGGCCAGCGGCCGCCCGCCCGCCCGCTGCGTGCAGCCCTCCTGCTGCTGACGCAAGCCAGAGGCTATGCCTCTTTCAAATTTCAGGAAAAACCCGTTTTCCTGGAGTTTTTCACGTGTGGAGCCCGCTAAAATGAAATCCGTCCCAGCCATTGCGTTCAGTGGCTCGACGCCGTCCAAAAGAGTCCAGAGTTCGAATTTTTTTGATGCTTGGAAAGTGAAATAAAACCAAATAATGATCTTGAATGGTAGTGATGCATTTTTTGATGTTATGGCCCACCGGGTCTTCCAATCAGCCTCAAAATTCTACCCAATGGCTAAAACACCGTAGGTAAGAGGGTGGACGGCTTGGATTGTTCAAATACGTCATGATGGAGCCTAAGTAAGTGGGCCACCAAAAGCTTCTATTCTTCCTTCTTCTTCTTTTTCTTCCTTTGAAACGTCCAGCGTCCCAGACGCTGGACGGTTTTCTTTTTTTAAAAAAAAATTTGTTTTAAAGGTGGGCCCTGATGAAGTGGGCCACCACGGATATTTTTCATGGGTACACATATAAGGTGAGCCCCACTTGAATAAAAAATTTGAACCAAATAAATTTCAAGGTGGGATCCATTCAAGTGGGCCACACCATCCTATTGCAATAAAATAAAATAAAATAAAATAAAATAAATAGAAGAGAGAGAGAGAGATGGAGAGCGGGACACGGCTTGTGATGGAGAGACCCCATCATTATGGGCCCTCCCTTGCAATAAATCATACAACATACGGATCCCGTTGAACATGGGACCATCAAAATGTAAATCAACGGTGGAGATCCATTCTCCACCGATATGGACGGTTTAGATGACCCTTTCTAAATGAAATAAACATCATGATGGGGTTCATGAAAAATGGCCCCATCATGGAATGATCATGATGATCCGAGTAGGCCATCGGCCTTATTTTAGGGTCCCAAGTGAGATCCACACCATTGATCGGTGGGCCTCACTTGGTCCACCATAAAAATAAGTAAATCTACCCTATAGAGGCACCCACCGTCCGATCTTCTCGCTCCTAGGGGTTCCTTGGCACCTTGTCTTCAACTCCAATGGTTAAGATGAAGAATGGAGGGTTGAGATGGAAGATTTTAGGGTAGGAAGGTGGACCACTTGGAGCTTAGGGATTTGGAGAAATTTCATACATATGGAGTCTCTTAGAGCTCATTTGTTGCTTGGAAATTTGAAATGAGAAAGAGAGAAGGAGAGAGAGTGATGTAAGGGAGAGAGAGAGAGTGATGGATGGATGGGTGAGTGATGGTTGTGTAAGAAAAACTTGACTTTTGAGGCTTTTGTGTAAGAGAAGTATGGGAGATGAAGACTTTTGTGGCTTTTTGTGTAAGAGAGGTATGGGTGATGAAGACTTTTGTGGTTGCTTGGGAAAATAGAATAAAGTGATGTGTACTTGACATGTGATGGATTGATGGGTGATTGATTGATGGGAGTGATGTGATTGATGTGACACATCGTAGAGATTCCCTTGGTTTTCGCAACGCGCTGCGTTTTCTCGCACCGAACGTTGACCCATATCTCTTGACTAGGGTATCGCCTCGGCGCGCGAGTCGCGGTATCGGAACCGCAACGACGGCGCGGTCGCTATGGTATTGGTCTCGAGTTGAGTCGACTCGGGTTGTCGGCACATGAATCAGGGTCGCGCGTCGATACTGGTTAAGGGTCGAAAGTTGCCGGAATTCGACCGGTATGACCGCGGAAGTGTACGGAAAGGTACGGACCAAGATATGGGTCTTACAACACGTGATCTCCTGTCGAAACTTTCATGAGTCAACCAATGAGCTCAGGTAGTTGATTGAATGGTTAGAATTGCATCAATTTTATCATTTTACATGGTGGCTAGCTCCATGGGTCATTATGACATGTGCTATGTCTCACCCTTCCCTCCATTATATATATATATATAACTATTTATTTTATTGCATGATGTTAGATCTATATCGTGGAATTGATGGATCATCTATGCATTAATAATAGAGACTCTATGTAGCCAACAGGAATCATGATCTTCCGTATCTTATATCTTTACGAAAACCTTTCAATGAGAATATAATTTTCTCTATTATATTAGTGAGGGGACAAGACATATTTATATGAAAGAGGGTTAGAAACTTAAATATTTTACTCCTTTCTAAGATCTTCACATCATAGGTTTTCATATCTAGTTTAATAACCATGTATATGGACCATATTTCAAGCATTTCACCCCAAACCTAATTATAATAATCACAACTGTAGTTTAGCCCATTGAATTGCTCAATTTAAATAATCCAACGATCAAATTTAAATTGATGATCATGTGTGCCCAACCTGATAAGATTCTTACACGTGAGCCCAAAAATGAAGCTAATCAAGAGCTCAAGGGGACCATACCACAAAATATAATAGTGATTGAATCCCCACCATCAAAAACCTTTCGAGGGCTACAAAAGTTTTGGATCAAGTCGGTATATATGTTTTCCTTCATCATCCATATGACCTTATAAGAAGGTTGAAAGGCCAATAAATATCATGGTGGGCCTTAAGAAGGTTTCCACATGGCATGTTATTATCTTTATTATTTCATGTGATACAGTTCACCTGAGGTTTGGTTTAACTTGTTTTCAGTCTCAAACCCTAAAATATGCTGGCAAAACAAATAGACAATGTAGGTACAGAACACATACATCTTGGTGGGCCCCACATCGCCTGCCACCACGTACTAACCAGGAATCCGCTTCCTTACAATAGGAAGGCCAAAATGCTAAGCGACAAAAGCTTAGAGCTTTCGGTGTCTCCGTTTCCAGATATGTGGCAAAGATATACAAGATTCGAACTGAGTATTCAAATTACTTAGGATCTTTTATGTCAAAAAAGGACGGTCGAAACAAACTCTTCTTAACTATTTTCATTACCGTTCATTTTCTTTCCCAAGTCCTCAATAGAATGGTTAAGATCGTCTAATCCTTGTAATTTATTGAGGCAAAACCACATCCAACGTAGATCATACCTGACCATCATTAAGCTTCACAACACGGATCTTCTATTGGCATGTGGCCTCTTTATGACCTATGCATACATGTGAAAGAGATCCGGACCATTCATCAGTTAGTGTACATTGTGAACGTACGCCTTTAACCATATAAATGATATTTATTCGTTGATACGGAAGATCACAATAGTGTGAGAGAAATAAAAGGTCCAATGGTCCATATTCAACATACATGTGTGGCTCGGTTGATGGGTGTTGCTACTTAGTGAATGGTCCAGATCACTATCTATCAAGACCAGTTCATGGGCCTTTGCTAAGGAAATAAGAAAATATAAATGGGTGCCGCTATTAAGTGGAGAGGCTTTATTTATTTCTTTCTGCAGACCAGCCACTACTAAGCTACTGGTTGGTTCTCTATAGGACCGACCATGATGAATGCATTTTATCCATACTGTTCATCCATTTTTTTAAGATCATTTTAGGATATGATCCAAAATTTAAGCCATATCTAAATCTCAGATAGACCACAACATAGGAAATAGTGTTCATTGAATGTTCGCTGTTGAAAATTCTTGGAGGAGAAAAAAGTCTTGGATAAAGCTCATATTTATGTTTTTATTCGTGCATGTTTGTGTGACCTAATTAATAGGTTGGATGGAAAATAAATATTACAATGGGCTATAGGAAGTTTTTAATGGTAGGCATTCAATCATCACTGTTTTCCTAGGATGTAGTACACCTGAGATTTGGATGCTCTTCATTTTTGGGTCAAGGCACTAAAATGAGATGGATGGAGTGGGTAAAACACATACTCAGGGTGGGGCCCACATATCACCAACCATTAGCTACGACTCGGTATTGGCAAGGTCAATATGCAATCCGCCTGCATTGTTGTTGGCCAGATTGTATTTTGCATTAAAGCGATGGTGCACACTGACTAAATTAATTCTGCCTGTTGTGAAGAAACAAAGGAACGGATGACTGATAGGACTGAAAGTCGGGCCGGGCGAGGCGGGTTAGGTTAGGTTGGGTTGGGTTAGGTTGGGTTGGGTTGGTGCTCAACCCTAGCCCAACCTAAGGTTCCTATACCTCAACCCTAACCTAATCTAACCCAACCTCATGTTGGGATTTCTCAGCCCAAGCTCAACCTAAGCGGGCTAGGTTGGGTTGGTTGATTAGATACGTGATAATATTTTTATTATTACATTAGTCTATTATATTTTAATACACATCTTGTTTTTTGTATCCATAGTTTTATTAATTATATATGTACTTATTTATAATAAAGAGCTTTATTTTTATTTTTTAAACAAACAAGCTAAAATATAGAACAACTATTTCTTTAAAAGTCTTGTGTAGCACGCAATTTATTTGGGAGAGAAAAATTCAGTATATCTTATTAGCTTGAGTCATTGGAAATGATGTAGACCAATGAGACCCAACAACACTGAAATTTCATATGCCTTCAAAACAAATCATCTGCATTCAATAATAATTTATTAGTAATTTATATATTGACCGGGTTCGGGTTGAATTGGGTTAGGTTGGGTAACCCAAAGACTTCAACTCAAGCCCAATTCAAGTTTTACTAGGTTGGTATTTGTATAGCTCAAACTAGAGATCAGACGCAATACATTTTGCTCGAGCCCAACCCAATGTAGGGTTGGTCATAGGTCGGTCGGGTTGAACCCACCCAACTTTTAACCCTAATGGCTGAGCATTCATGTGATGAAATGGGAATAACTAACATGGTAGATCATCCTACATGTTTCATGCTCGGTGACGTTCACGCGGACACGGATTAGCTGCTGAACTCGACTCGCTACTGGAGTGACGTCACCATGTTATGTGGCCCCACCATGATATATATATATCATGATATATACACCGTCCATCCATTTAGAGAGATAATTTCAGGGCATGAGACAAAAAATAAGGAAGATACAAACCTCAAGTGGACCCCACCACGAAAAACAGTATATATTGAGCGCCTACCATTAAAAATTTCTTTGGACCGCAGAAGTTTTAGATCGAGCAGATATTTGTGTTTTCCACTGTTCCATGTTTTTGTTAACTTATAAACTGGTTGGATCTCAAATAAACATAAATGATGGGCCTAGGAAAGATTTAATGGTGGGCATCACTCTTCCCACTGTTTTATGTGGTGGGTCGATCTGCCTCATTCTTTGGTTAATGCCGTAAAATGATCTCTCCAATTCATACAACACATACATCATGCTGGGCCCATATAAGGTAGTGATGTCAATTCAGCACCGAGACTCGCTACCGTCGGGTTCAGTGGCTAATTCGCGTCCACGTTCGTGCAGTCGCGAGGGCAGGATGCGGATTAGCTGAGTAGCGAGACTGGCGAAGTTACGTCACCAAGTTTCATGAACCCCATCATAATGTATGTGGTATATCCACACCGTTCATCCATTTGGAGATATCATTTTATACTGTGATCCAAAAAACGAGTCAGATCCAAAGCTCGAGTGGATCCCACCACAGAAAATAGTGGGAATAGTGACGTGCACCGTTGAAATCCTCCTAAGGTCTACTATGATGTTTATTTAAGATCCACCCTGTTCATGTGTCAACGCAGACATGAAAGAAGGGAAAACACATATATCAGCTTGATAGAAAGCTTTTGTGGCTTTTAAAAGTTTTTAACGGTGGACATCACTCTCCCCACTGTTTTCTGTGGTGGGTCTACTAGAGGTTTGGATCTGACTCATTCTTTTCATCTTGCCCTAATATGATCTCTCCAAATGAATGAACGGCGTGGATATAAAAACATACATCATGGTGGACCCACGGAACTTGGTGACGTCACTTCATTAATGAGTTTCGCTACTCAACCTGTCGGTAGCTAATCGGCGTCCACATGCATTCGCGCAGGTGTACACCGAAAGACGTTGAGATTACTCCGCCCACGTGGTGGGGCCCACTTAGATGAGTGGTTCTAGGAAAGCATGGTGCATCGCATTTCATTGTGCACCTGTGGTGCATGATTAAGAGAAAAAGAGAAGAATAAGAAGAAGACAAAAAAACAAAAGGACTATTAAGATGGGCTGTCCATGCCATGAAGACGTCAACTATAAAACAGGCCCATCCATTCATTAGGTTGGTCAAACCTATGTTTTGAGCCAGACAATCAGCTGTGCCCCATCTGATTCTTGCCTCTGTTGGTCTCCATGCCGTGGTCCACCTTTTGCATGGCCTGGATATCCCACAATCATGACACGTGGTTGGGATTGAAGTTCACAAAATACAGCCAAATGAGACAGATGCATTGCAATATTATCTATTGAAAAGACAAGCATTGAATTTTTTGTCCAAAATAATACGGAAGGTGGGATGACATGCCATACATGTGGTCCATGTACCTGCAACCATGGCTAATAAATGGACCATTTTTTACTGAGCGTGAACCATTGCTGACATTCATCTTTGTACACAGCAATTTAAAGATGGGCATTGTCCAAGACCCCATCTATGGTGCACGTCTTATCAAGTTCCAAGTTATTCTTTGCTGTTGATTGTTGATAGCCGTTGATCATGATTCTTAAATCTTAATGGTCCAAATTTTCAGCCATCGAGCATGGATATCACTTTTTAGTGTAGAGGAACGTTATCATGGTTGCGTGAAGAGTGATAGACATGATTATGTGTCTCCTATGAAGAGTCCTTTGATTGAGACTCCCAGCTTAACATAGTTTTCAACCATCCTCTCCTTGTTTACCTACCTATATGGATAGAATATTTGAAGTATTCCTTCCCATTTTCATTACTTGTCTTGTAATTCACTTTTGCAGTACTAAATAATTAATGTCAAAAATAGCATGATGTTGGGCTACATGAGGCATGTTTGCTTAGCTACAAAACAGTCTAAAAAATCTTGTAATTCTAATATTTTGAATGGCTTATGGTTTACTTTTTAAAATTGTGTATAATTTATGATAGTAATTCTAGTTAATTAGAGAATTAAGGTTACTACTGGACTTTGTTAGCACGAGGACTAGCATTTTAACATTTATGTATTCATGCTGGTGATTTATAAATTTCAATAAGAGAAGTTCTCAGCTAGTTCAACTATAGATAAAGGTCTACTCAATGGCTAATAACTTTTTTATGTATGCACTGTCTAACATGTCTATAGGTTGGCCCTCTCATGAGGATCACCCTGCAAAAATCACCCATATCCACTATTAAACAAACCACACTTGTATTTTGTTCTTTATCAATGGCTATACATAATTTCTATATTGCGGCTCACTTAATGAGTAGTTGTGGCTGATTTTTATACCAGGTATTCTTGGTGGCTGAATTCAATCAAACCCAATGCCATAGGTGTAATTAAGGGCTCTTATTTAGATTTCACGTGTGGTTAAGATATGTAGGGCATGTCAGGCTCATACTTAACTCAATGTTTGATTGAACATGGGTGCTCCCACATTAATTCGGATTGATTAGAGACTTAACGTAGGATCTAGTTATCCTCTCAACTACCGATTGTAATCAACGATAGGCAGTTTGTGAAAGAATAGGTGTTAGTCTTTTTTTTTATGAATTCTTTCTACCTTGTATTTAAGAACTTGTTCTTTCACTGGTAAATGCAATAAATTTCTCAAAAGAATAAAGATGAGCAAATAAATTAAAATTTAATTATACAATATCATTTTTTTATTAATTAAATATGTGGCTCATTATAATTGACAAAGTATTGAAATAACCTAAAGAAATAAATAAATGAAAAATAAATACATGATTTGTCTATAAGCATAGACAATTCAGGTGAATGGTTAGCAAGATGTAACCAAAGAGGTGTGATCACCTAAGTAAAAACTTAGTTGATCGAGATCCAACAACTTCAAGTTGTAGACACTAAAACTAATTTTATGATACTATAACACTGAATGTTGGACAATAGTGATCTATGTTATGACTAAGTCATGCTATATTATGCTAGGATAAGCAAAAAGATAAATGTAATGTAAAGAAAATAGATTTGTGTTTAGTGTGAGGCCTCGAGCTCTTCATTGTATGCTCATTTTATAGGTATTTGAGGTGGCTAAACCCTTGATGTGTTTCTTTATTGATCATTCAATCTTCTATGCTTTTATTAACATGCATTCCAAATAGGAAGTTTCTAATAGATCGAAAACTGAGGGCTTTTTGGATTTTCTTCTCGTAATTGATCCATTTTAGAAAACAATTGTATCTAGATTTAGAATAAATCAAGAAAATCTCTATCATTGATCTCAGACCTCAAATCAATCATTAAAATGTATCTTGATGGCCCAATCAAACCACCTCTTGCATTTATCTGGTACTCTTTCCCTTCTAATCAAAATTTTGGAGTAGTTAATGGAGTGGAGCCACCTGATCTTGATTTATTTTCGAATGGGTTGGATTAGATCTTTTATTGAGCTCTTAGTTAATTGTGGGCATGCATCATGCAATGGTTCACTCCCATAAGGGTCCGTTTGGCCGGTCGGATTGGAAGGGATTGGATGGTACTGGAAGGGATTGAAAGTTGAATCCCAGGAATGGCCGCACGACCCAAACAGAGTTGGTGATCGGATCCCAATCCCATGGATCTCAAGACAATCCATTGACAACACCATCATTACCTTTAAATCCCATCCCATCCACCCTAATCCGTTCAAAGTTGCCCAAGATGTGTTTGGTTCATGGGATTGGAAGGGATGAGAAGGTTTAATCCCCAAATTGGTCGGGCGTGCCAAACGGTTTGGATATAGCAATCCTATGTATCCGAAGACAATCCACTGACAACACCATTATTACCTAGAAATCCATGTCATCCACCCTAATACCAGCCAATACCTACTAATCCCCCCGGCCAAACGGGCCCTAAAGGCATACGTAAGGGTTTGTATATGCCACCACATTAATAACAGAATATGTATCGTCGAAGAAAGATCCGTTAATTAAATATATCTTCGAGTACGAGTATGATTTTTATAAGTACCAAGCCCGTAGTATTAACATGTGATGACTTTCCATTGATCGACGTTGGGGGCAAAAAATGAATGTAGACAATCCTTATGGTAAGTGCAATTTATTGGAAGGGTTAGATGTTCCATGCACTTAATGGATTAGAAATTATCCACGTGGTGGACCATACTCGGTGGTCCAACCAATTAGACGTGAGGCCTCTTTTGACCATATATTTAATTTTAATTTCAAGTTATTTTACTTTTAACCTCTAATGAAAATTACCTTACGCAAAAATCAACCAAATTCACCCTTGAGCATACCACACTTATGTTTTGCTATGTATCAATTACTATATGTTGTTTTCTATACTGTAGCCCACCTGATGAGTAGATATGCTCCATAATTTTCCACTAGGTGATCCTCATAATACGGCTAACTTATTGGAAGGGTCTGATCTCCCATGAACTTGATTGATTGAAATTTATTTAATTTGCAGGCCATATATACCGCGTAGTCCAACGAGTTGGACTTGAGACCTCTTTTAACTATGTATTTAATTTTGATTTTGAATTATTTCACTTAAAGCTTGAGTTACCTAAGTCATTAGTACTACCTTCGCAATGAATGACACGATCGTTTGAAAGGAGCAAAAGCGGCTCAACTCCATCCCATAGAGGGCTAGGTTTTGGTTATGGTTAGATTGATCATAAACCTCACATGCATTTGAGCCTATAATCTTACGTGTCGATCGCTCCTCTCACATAATGGGCGGTTTTTATCAATCCAACGGTTAACCACTTTTTCTGCGTTCTGTGCCTGTTTATGCCTCCATTACTTTCTGTCGTTATGTGATGGATGCGTCCCCCCATCTTAATCACCAAACATTAACTGAATAATCATTTTAGTTTATCATTAATGTTTTTACATTCTCTTTATTATTTTCAACCATCGCATCGAAGTGTCCTGAATGGAAAACTAATGGTGCAAAATTCTCATTGATAATGAAATCTCATCCACTTGATAAGTGGACCACCGATCATTAATTACTTCCTAACTATCCAGTTATAAGACACCAATCAAAATCTGCCTATTATTTGATTAACATGATATTTGTATCACAGTCCAGCCTGCCGGATGGATGGCTCTGATCATCAGTCTATCACACTACATATGGGCCGGATCATCATCTCACGTCTAAGAGGAAAACCACCATATGGTTTTTTAGATGAGAGCCTTTGGTCGATCAAAGTGAGAACCATTGCTGGAGTACTCCAAAAAAACGAACGGTCCATATGGAGCATGTCCCACTGTATCATTTCTCTTCCACTTGGTCCACCACCCAACTCCTCATAATCATGAGATTACCATTAATTCTCTCTTAACAAAAAAGCAAACGAATGGTCATAGAGATATTATTATAAATAATCAATTTGTACGACATAATCACCATGCCTTTCTTTCCACGGGATTGTGTCCCACTATACATGATAAAATATAAAAATAAAGCAGCTGAGCTGGCGCGCTAAGCGCTCCACACCACATAGATATATTCATGCTTCCAGATATGTTCACATACAGGGCTGGATGTTAACCTTTACATGCAACATCTTATCTTCTGCTAGTGTGTCACGTTGATACAACATCCGGCCGTACAAAAGGTGGGACACATGATGAAGATTACGTCGAGTGAAAATTGGACCAATCCACACAGTACATGTAGGTTGAATAAGAATAATGTCTATCCATTGATTTTGACTGTGCAGTCCACCTGATAAACGGACAATTATGGTTTTCGCACATGTTATGGTGAAACTATCTTTTGCACGGCTCGGATGTTACGTACAAGTGCCACTTTGGCGTGAACGTTCACACACAAGGTTGTATGTGACATTGGTGGCAATAGGAAGAACAGAGAAGTGGCAGACTGGTAATTAGTAGTAAAATTATGGTCATTTAAGCGCTGCACCATACTCCATGAAATCCAGGAAACTTAGATAGTTGACGTGATCCTGACCGTTCTTCTCCTTGGAATTATGGTCGATGGCCAGATCCCGAAATTTTCTATTTGAAGAAATTCGTACGGGTCATTCTTTGGCCGATGACCATAACGATCGTTAATGTTAATGGTGTGACCCATCTAACAATTTTTTCAGCTTGATTTTCATTAAAATCATATATCACAATGACGCAAATCTTTTGAACGGATCTGATTTTCTACACATGTGAAACATTAGTGGGAAGATGTGCAGCTCGGTAAGGTCATCACTTTTACATCTGGATAGTTTTTTGATACTCCGCCTGCGATGATGCTCGAAACGCATGCACTTAGAAAATGGTACAAGTGGCTTACGATAACCAAAATTAAAACCTTCTAAATTGTGGAACCCCCTATAGCTAAATCAGTTTGGATGAACAATCCTAACCTCTGATTCGTGGATATCTGTTCTTTGAAATAAGAGCATCGGATACTTTCATTGTTAACCGTCCAATTTATGTCCTACAATCGAATATGTTAAGAAATAAATAGAAGTATCTTTTTTGTCCCGATACATCTGAACTGGTGCCCAGGGCTTGGGTAGTTTATCTTGGATTATTTGTATGACTCGTAAGCAATTTCTGTGTGATTACAAATTGCCTGCGTTTCATCCATCCCACTCTACCAGAGTATTAAAGTATTTCCCTTTACAATTTACGGCGAATCTCACGCCCGCGATCATGACCGTTGACTGTTTGTGTTTTGTACTTCTCCGAGTCAAATCAAGTATTTTATCCTCTTCACGGTCAGTGATCTCTTGTTCCCGACACCGACAGCAAACCACCGCGGTAAAGAAAGGGATCGAGTGAGCGGCCCTTCACGTGAGGAAGAGGAATACGAGTCAGATATCCGTGTGTAAGACACGCGTGTCCAAGATCTGGACGATCCATCAGATACGGTAAACTGGTCGCTTGGTAAGACACGTGTCCAAGATCTGGACGATTCATCAGATATGGTACACGGGTCGCATGCTATGGATCGAATGTTATTCTCCTATGTTAACCAAAAAGGTCAAAATGTTATGACAAGAAACGAACGGTTAGGAAAAAATTCCACCAAAGATTTCAGCTTACATGTGTGGATCATTTGATGCGTATACCATCAGTGTGCCCTACGGTACGGTCCACCTGAGATTTGAGTCTGCTTCATTTTTTATCTGATGCCCTAAATTGATTTGAAAAAACGGATGGACGGCGTGGATATAGAATACAGAGATGAAGGTGGGCCCGTCGGCAAGGAAATGACACGTGGCAGGTTCGGCCGTGAATCGAGACCGTTTATCCAGTGTTCACATTCATTGATGACCAGTTAGAATCGACATGGTGCGTACTCTCCCGGCCATATCAATGGGATTCAAATGGATCTGTCGAAATGAATTTTTTATTTTTATTTTTATTTTTTTTAACGGTTTAGCATTTAAGAGAAAAACAAAAATTGATGGCTTTGATGGCCTTGGTTTGATTTTCACCACTCCGTCTCGAATCCCGCGTGACTGATAACAGTAGGGCTCTTTCTCTTGTCAGCATGGGAACTAACACGGGTACGCGGTACAATGCCGACATGACACGCGTATCGTATCTGAACCGTCCAGGCAGTATATTTTCTCATCATCCATTTATCTGGTTCACCTGTGGATCACCTACCAGTATGCTGTGGGGTGCCCGGACCTGATGAACGGGCTAGATCTGACACAAGCGTGGGATGAAACCCCAATTCCACCATAATCAAAGCAACTACGGTTGGCATTCCACTTTCAATTACTGCTCAGAGGCTGCTCCCTGAATAAAAAAAACAATGTCTAGAATCTAATTTAAAAAGCCATTTAAATGCACGAGATATATGTCTGCGGAGACGAGTGATTTAGTCAAACCTGAGATTGGCGCATTTACGCGACGGCCCCATGTTTGTTTATTTTGTTTTTTGGTGGGCCCGCAGTCCGGTAAAATGCGCCAGCTGCGATATGGTTGGAGGGCGAAAGGAACGCACCCCATGATCTGGTTCCCCACTCGAGGTAACATGAAATAGCTTCCCTCCACAGTTGACTTGGCAGGGTGATGTTTTATCAGGGTCATCCATCTTGTGGTTCTTTTTTATTATTATTATTATTTTTATTTCTTTTACATACGCACACACACCCCACACACGCACACAGTGGGATTTCACCACCATGGGTACTTGAACCCTTGACCCGGTGTTGAAACTCCAAGGAGTCTACCACCCGGGCAAGAGTAAGGAACCCATCTCGTGGTTCTTGACGTGGATGACTTACATTTAAAAATCAAACCTGATAGACCATCCTACTCGTGACTTCAATTTTCCTAACCGAGTTTAGTGGGGACTTCTTCTTCTTCTTCTTCTTCTTTTTTATCTTTTTAAAAAAAAATAAAAAAAGTTCTTATTCTCTTTACTGCCGTTGCTTTGAAGGACACGGATCAGATGGTTAGGGTCATCCAATCTATGTGTTTCGAACCGCATTTGATGGACGGTCCCAAGATGATTGAAATGATATATGAGACATGGTAACTACAGTGGGGATCATTTAAACAGTTGACTGATCTCTCACACAAGCACAGCGTTTCCACGTGTTAGGCGGGTTTATTTCAATACTGGGAGCGGATTGGTACTACCCCCGCCCGTTCGGAGCTCTGGACAGGCGGAGGCTCGCGAGGGCCAATGAAGGTCCACATTGATGTATGAATCTTATCCACACCGTCCATCCCTCTTTTCATATCATTTTAGAATTTTGGATAAGAAATAAGGTAGATCTAATGTTTAAGTGGACCACATCATAGAAAGCAACGGTGCTAAGGATGCCCACCATTGAAACCTTCCTAGGGCGCACTGTTTCGGTTTTTTTTCCATCCAACCCCTTGATATGGCTATAGGATGAAGTGAAAAAACAAATATAATATTGATCTAAAACATCTATGGTCCTTAAGAACTTTTCAAAGGTAGGAATTTAATTATCATCATATTGCCCTTTTGGGACTCTCGGTCTTCTCTATTTTTATGATAATGTTTTAAAATAATATAAAAAAAGGGAATGCAAGTTTGACTAAAGTTTATAAATCACGGTGGCCCCTCAGTAGCTATCGGAGTCTCCCTCATCCCGAGATTTGTAGAGGCAGGATATGACCTAGCACTTCAATATTGGGCTTTGGCAAAAATATGGCAGATAAAAATCTCAACTACACCACACCGCAAGAAATAATGGTGGTTGAAAGCTGATCACTTTCATATTCACTTTTTCGTCAAACTCGTTAATCAAGTTAACACAAATTGAAATAAACAAAAAATTTAACTTTCATAGCACCAATAAGTATTTTATAGTATTGTTATCTGTTAAGAAGAAAAGTCTCCGAAACATTAATAATGTTGAAATGATTTAGAACATGAAAAACATTTAGGTAATCAATTTTAAGGTTATAGATAGAAAATTTTTTTTTAGAAGAATGAGTTTTATTCTAAACAAAATAAACCAAATCAAATCTATTTTTAATTTACTTTGTGCTCCTTAGCATAATCGTGGTTTACATTCCTTAGTGTAATTGGTAATAGCTGTTAATCTTAATTGTTTGTAATTAGATTTTATGCACACACATTGGACTTAATTTAAGTATTATGAAGTTTTCACTTTAGAGAAGCACTTTGCACTTGTTCTGCATGACTAGCTATAAGATTTTATTTATTTATTATTATAATTTTTTTGTTTTACTTGTATTTAAAAAATCATTTTGCAGATAATATAAAGGTATAACTCATTTTTTGAGGACAAACTCCATTATAAGATAATTACCTTATTATCTTAAATAAGGCCATGCAAATGAATGAATAAGTGGCTGATATTAGTCAATCCACATTCAATTTTGACACCTACTCGGTGGAATTTGAAACCGAGAGGCAACACATTTGACCCACTTTTCGAGAGTAAGTATCACTTCCACCTAAGCTTTGTCTTTTTCCGAAATCCTGCCATGGCAGACATGGCGGACAAGGATTTCATTTGAGTAATCCGCGGACGACATTATCCTCGATAAAAACTAAAAACCGCCCTACTCTTATTAGTTATCACAACACGTTCCTTTCTGTCCACAACAACATACGCGCAAATATAAAACGCGTGTGCGTAATCTGAGATGTCCATCGGGTGGAACAAACTGATCAAATCTTCTGGGGCTATGAAATCAGTCCAATTCACTTCTCAAGTGAGCCCCACTGCCCCATTCTTAAAAAAAGAAAAAGAAAATGGAAAGCTAAAACAATTGAAACTAGCCATCCGTTAGTGTTGTTATGACGTGGCAAACATGAGTAACAAAACAGCCTTTTTCTTTTTCCGCTCAGGATATTGTAACAGTGTCTCACCTTGATTGGAAATGAATCGATTTCTCAGATATCGTAGCTGCCGGTGGATGAGCAGGGCTACCCACGCGTGCGGACTTAAACCCAATTCAAGTAAAAAGGAAGAGAGGGGATCACATACAGCAGCTGTATCCGAACTTCAATACATCCATTTCTTTGCCTCTACCATTTCACATATATAAAATATCCGATCCATGAAAAAGTGAGCCATACTATAATAGTCAAAATCAGGCAGATCGACTCGTATCAAAGTCATCTGACAGCCAGTGGTATGTCTTAGTTTACTCGTCCTGTACGCAATAAGTTTATCAGCCTGATTTTCATACCAATTCATCATCATGGTGTGGCCCACCTTTTACACGGATAAGATTTACACAACCCCATTCACGTTGGAGGGAAGGAATTGGCTGTATGTGAAACTTCACGTACAGCTGCTGCATGTGATCATTTGTCCAGATAAAGGAACCCAGAAAAACAAACACTCCCGTCCGGACCCTTGAAAATGAAAACAGCAAGTCCTTCCTACTAATAAGCTGGACTTAGTATCGCGTGGCCACCATTAGAGCCCACGTGCTGAGATGGTTCGACGAGATGAACCGTCCACATTCTCTTCACTGAGTTAAACAAGTTATTATCCAGTAATCAATCATGCTTCGGCAATGATCCTAACGTTTGATTTGTAGAGTTGAACAGGAGCGATTGAGAATCTTCACTTTATCGGTAAAATTTCATTTACGGATAGTGATGTTTATAATCATCGGTTCAACGTAAATTTCTTACGGTGGCCAATTTATCATATGCAATTCACAGGATGAACGGTTCAAATAACGAGATGACTCAGCTAGTGGGCCCCAGTGGGAAGCGACGTACACTTCACAATCAGTCGCGACGGAGGAAAGACGAACTGCCTAATAATTGCCTGTCTTTCTCTTCCTATCCTCTCTCTCTCTTCTGCGTAGTAGTCAGTGCGCTGCTGCTGTATACAGCAAGCAAACCTTTCCGACGACTCCTTTATCCCTTCGATTTCCCCTCTCATCCCTTCAATATAAAAATAAAATCTCAAAAGAAAGAGAAATCCCTTTCCAACCAGAAAAAAAGAGCTTCCAACTGCCATTTTTCCTCAGAATCAGATCTCTCCAAAGGTACGAAATTCTCCCCGCCCACCCCTTTTTTCTTTTACGAGTATTTTCTTCGTTGTTCTTATTTCGTTTTCATCCGCTTTCTAGGGTTTTAGGTGTGTAAGTGTTAAGGAAATCTCGCCTTTGTTTTCTTGAATCTGGACGATCACGATTGAACAGAATCCTATTGAACTCGGAAGCTTCCAACAGCCGCGGAAGTTTCCAGAAATTACTCGGAGTCTCCTGGATTTTCTTTTTAATTAATCTATGCATGGTTCTTATTTGTTGATTTTGGAATGAAAGCACACAAATGAATGGGAGGATTAACCTTCTCCTAAAAGAATTACACGATCTGAGGATTTGCATGGCTCTGGTTTTGCTTAAGTGGGGCTTATGTTTCAGTGATCCAGACCGTTGATCAAATGTTACCCGCCATGGATGGTCCATTTCCTGAATATCTCCTAGATTGGAAGATTCAAGCTACGATTTTTGGCCTCTTTTTTTAGAGCTCAATGTCAGCTGTTGCTGTATTTCTCTTCTTGGGTTGGTTTGCAGGGCACTTAAGGGATCGTCTATCTGAGGGGCGGGCATGCCAGTGGTGGGGATTGCCTGACTGTGGGCCCCACTTGCTTAAACCGATACCCTTCAGTCTGCGGATTTTGTAATTCATCTCCTTCTTGCATTCTTTATTTATAATTTCTACTCATAGCCTAAAATTGAAGAGTTGTAATTTCGAATTTGCACTATATGTCAATGGCTTGGAATCAAGTAGGCTAGTGAATTAAGAAAAAATTATCCCTGTTCTTCATGATATTTTTGTGATCTGCTGTGATAAAGAGTGGCGAGCTTACTTATTTCAGTCATGTTGGGAGGCAAGGGAGTTGCTGTGACTCTAAGGCATGTACTTGTACAGGTGGATGGAATCTGGACTGTCATCCCAACAGATCCACCATTGATCAGACTCCAACTACAAATTGCCTTAGACAATCATAACTGTCTAAATGATTTATTCTTTCTCAGTGAATGTGAGCCATTGCTAGTTTTTCTGTCAGTAGTGTCCATTTGTACACCATCCATTGAGCTATTAAGATTGTGTGATCAGTCCGATTTTTGTTTATTTCCCATTCACTTTTGGACCGGCTTCATGTACAGTCGGATCTTTTCCATTTAGGTCACATGTTCAATGAATAATATGGAGGCACAATTGTTAGAGGCATTTAAAACGTTACAAAAGAATATTGAAGAAAAGGGGAAACTATGTTTGTTTTGTCTTGTCTTTTGGTGGGAATCTTTAGGGGTCATTTGGTACCATGGATTCAGGGGGATTTCAAATCCCCTGATGTGTTTGGCACCATAAAGTAACTAGGGGTTTCAAATCCCCTCAAAGAGGGTTTTTGAAATCCAAGGTGGAAGCTTGGATTACATCTAAAATCTTTCCAAGAGTTGCACGTGTAACATGTATGTCACTAGGCTACTAATCTATTGGGCACATGGCCCACTGATGATATCCCAAAATAATCAGATTATCAACTGCATCACTATAATTACTTTAATAGGATAATCTGCGCCATCCAAACATTGTCCATGTAAATCAATGGTTAAAAATCATTGGTTAGTAATTCGGATGTGATCTTATGCTTGTGGCCCATTCGAGACTTGGAATTTCATCATTTTTGGGCAAAGTATATATTTCAATGGGCTTATTACAAGCATTGTGTCAAACATTACATACGTACACTAATTAGAGATATTAAAGTTGATTTAGTAATTAAATTCAAACCCTTGTAAATATACTATGCATGGCTACTTTTGGATTATAGAGGATTCTGAATCCAGGGTGCCAAATACAACGGGAGGATTCCAAATCCAGGGAGTTCCGAATCTAGGGGGTTCCAAATTGACGCTCCGAAACAGGCTTAGTCCAACATCGTATAGGAAGAAGATTGTGAAGTGAGTTATAGACTCTTGTGAGTTATAAACCTTTGCTCACAATACTCTTGTGAAATGTGCTACATTATGCTTTGGCTTGTAAAACGCTCGAGGCCAGCCTTTAGCATCTGTTTGTGCATTTTCAGCAATCACTCATCCTCCTATGGAGGCAATGGATCACAGCTTGCATTTAAATACATATGTCAAATCAGTTAACCATCAATTCCTGGAATTTCTCTCGGGATGTTAGATCTCTCGAAACTCTCTTAGTCATTCACATTTGAATGTCTTTGTGGGAGTGTGTCTTCCTTTTATCAGTTCTTGTGTTTTTAATCTTCATAAGTGCATGTCTTTCCATCCCTTATTCCCAATGATGCCAGTAAGCTTGCTGTGAGTTGTAACCATTAATGCAAGACAGATGTCTAGGCCTTTTCTGTCTTGGATGGTTGGATTGGTGCCTAATGAAAGGCATCATGATTCAGGGTAGCCGGATGACCATAGGAGTTTAATGATTTGAGTCCTGACAGAAAAGGCCTCATCTAGTTTCTTTGTCGCCTTTTTTTAAAAAGCAAATATATGGGAGAAAATCATGTTGAAAAAAATTAAATACCTCCATGTAAAATTTAATTTCAACAACTAGTTCTTGGTGCTGTTGTAATGTGCTTCTATGTTTTGAACTCGCATTAGAATGCAAGTTTAGTTAAGTAATTTCAAGCCAATTGTATTGTAAACATCTTAAGAAAGTCATGAAAATTCCTTGAAAGGGCTGATTTTCACTTTCCAATATTTTTCTTCTTCTTGTACTTGCTCAACAGTAGGCAACATAAAGATACTCATCACAAAGCAATGAAGTGCCTGGAACATATGAGAAAGAAAGCAATGTGTGCGGAAGTTGACATGTAGCCATCCAATCCAAGGCCCAATGTGTATTGGCTATAGGCTTCGAGTAAGTTTCACACATGCTTTTGCAAATCATTATCATGATTTTGTAATCAGCCACATCACATGGTTATACTTCTTTTATGTCTTTTTTTTTTTTCCAAAACTATCTTACTTGTGTAAGAAATTGATATCGATGACCACCCTGACTAAGAATTGGTGGGTGTAAATAGTGGCTTCCTCTTTGTAATGTTTAATAGTTAATGAAGTTTGACATTTGCTGAGAATAAGGTTTACTATTTTTCAAGCTTTAGATGATTCTAGTTGTCTTTTTACCTCATATTTTTACAGGGTATAACATTCACTCAAGAGTCCATCGGAACTCGCACGCAAATTCGAATTAATCAATGAGAATAAGCACAGCAAAGATGGAGTTGGTTTATGCATTTTTTATGTTGGCTTATCTTCGTTCTTTTGGCACATCAGATTTTCAAGGTATATTGATTATTTAATTTTGTTTGACAATTTTAATTAGAAACATAAAAGATGGTGACAGAGTGGAGTGACATGTTTTCCTTTCACATATTGGCTGCACCCTTTTGCATACTAATGATGTGTACATGTGTGATTGAGGGATGGCTCTTCTTTTTCTCTGTGGTGCAAGTTGTTCCAAGCTATTTATTTTTACTTAATTGTTTCCTTGAAAAATCTGGTTAAGGAAATCATGACCTATTACGCTTGGTTGCATGTTACAGTCCATTTTATCCATCGTAAGTATTTTGATGTTGTCTGCATTTCCCATTAGTAATTTAGGATAGTATTTGAGTGCATATTTTACTAAAAGATGGTGAGTTCGGGGAAGGGGTGGGGTTTCTACGAGGGAATGGGTTGGGTTGAAGATTAGGTTTTGGGATGATATTTGGGTGGGGGAGCAAAAATTGGGGGAGGTTTTTCTTAGGTTGGCAAGGCTATCAAGTGGGGAGGTTTTAGTAGTTGCAAGTTGTTTCTTCTTTCAAGGTGAGGAAGTAATTTGGGTCTCGCCATGTCGAAGAAATCTAGATGACGAAGTGTTCGAGGAATTGGTCAATTTGCTAAACCTTTTATCCAAGGTGAAGCTGGTGTTATCGGATCTGGACTCATTGATATGGCGAAATAAGAAGTCCAGAAAATAGTCCGTAAAATCTTTTTTCAAGGTGCTTGCTGGAGGAGGATCCAATGAGGAGGTTAGTCCATCTGCTTTTATGTGGTCGTATGGGGCACCCCCCATGGTGGTTGCCTTAGCATGGCTGGTGGGTTGTAATAAGGTGCTCATGGTGGATAATCTTTGTAAAAGAAAGATGATATTTCCAAATGTTTGTCTCATGTGCTTGCATGGTGAGGACTTGGTGGATCACTTATTCATTCATTGTGCTTTTGCATGGCAATTGTGGGAAAACTTCTTAAACATCTTTGGAGTATCGTGGGTGTGGCAAAAAAAAAACTATTGGGCAAATCTATATGATGTGGCACGACGGTGTTTCAAGCAGATTGGGATTAATTGTCTGGCGACTGTCTTCTCCTGGGGATTTGGTTCCTATGGTTAGAAAGAAATGATTGGTGCTTCAGCAATCGGGAGGGGCGAGTGGCAGAGCTGTTTTAAAGGGCTAAATTGCATGCGATTTATTGGGCAAAGGCATCTAAGGCTATTAAGCATCTCCCCAATGTTGGTTTGGGCTGTAATCGTTTTTCTTTTCTTGTATAGTGCTCTTTTGTATATTCTAGCCGTAGCTTTCTTTTCTAATAAAATCATCCTCCAATGTTCAAAAAGAAAAAGAAAAAGATAGCGAGTTTGTCAAGGTGGGGTTTGCTAGCCTCATGTGCATGCCTCTCCACAAATAACCTTTCATTAGGCAAACATGCCGGCATGGCAAGTGAATGGGATATCTGAACAGTGCAAAAGGTGGCACCCATAGTCAAGATGACCATACACAAAATTCAAGCTTGTCCACTCATTGTGCTGCCCCTACTTTTAAGGACAGACAGTTTAAAAGAACTTGCTGGTGGTCATGTTCAATGTACATGTGTGGACTGCCTGATGAGGAGACTGGCCTGATTTGTCATTTAGTGATTCTCCTGGTGGGGGCCTTAGCTCAGATGTTCCACGCTGTGTGTAAAGTGCCTTTGGTACCAGCAAACATCTGCCAGAGTCGTTCTCAGAAATCTTATATCTTCGTGGTGGAAGTATGGAAATGTTCTGTCATGGTTTTGTTGATTTTTTTGTTTGACAGTGGTTGAGTTTTCTCATTGGTTTCAGGAGATGCGCTATTTGCCTTGAGGACATCATTAAATGCCCGTCAGGATCAGCTCACAGATTGGAACCAAAACCAAGTTAATCCATGCACTTGGTCCTCTGTTACTTGTGATCCCAAGAATAATAATGTCATTTCTGTGTAAGTTTTCTTTGCTGTGGTGACTCTTTTATTCTGATATGTCTAACAATCCATTGCAATTATGAAATTTCAATATCTTTCAAGAAGTATTTTGCAAATGTTTTAGGTAAATGACTCTAACGCTATGCTTATATGTTGTATTTTATGCATGCTTGCAGAACATTGTCTTCCATGGGCTTCTCTGGAACTTTGTCACCCGGCATTGGATCTCTGAAGACTCTTTCTACCCTGTACGTTTGGTTGAATGGTTAGAGCTTTAATTTGAAGCTCTGCATTACATAAATGCTTGCATGAAGCAACTTCTATTGACTCTTTGTTCTCAGTGTGTTGTGATAAATATCAGCCAAATATCAGAAATATGAGGACATTATTATGGTATTTTTTATATCAGAAAAATGTTGCAATAGTTCCATTTTATCATTAGATTTTTAAATATTATGATATTATCATGAGTTTCTATAGTTCCATTTTATCATTAGATTTGTAAATATTATGATATTATCATGATCTTTTACATGATTTATCTGTGAATAATAATGTGTTTTTTTTTTTATTTTTTAAAAGTTTTCTATTCCTTTTTAAATTCTCACGTTTTTCCTAGTTCTTGTTTTAATAATTTTATTTTCTGTAAGATTTTCCTAAATTCATCACAAGAAATTGCCTATATTTAAAGAACTTCTAAGAATTCCCATACCTAAAACGAGACTTTGTCCAGAGTTGAATATAGTGCAGATACAACTTATCTTGCAGTGAACATATTCACTCTTGGCAGATATTTAATTCTCTTGGCAATTGGTGTGCAGTTTTTATGATATAAATTCCATTCTTGTCAATAAACATTAATTGGATGCGTTCATCCTGCAGTGGATTGCAAGGTAACAATATAACCGGGGAGATTCCAAAAGAGTTCGGAAGCCTATCAAGTTTGACAAGCTTGGATTTGGAGCATAACCAGTTAACTGGAGAGATACCAGCCTCCCTTGGCAATCTGACCAAGCTTCAGTTCTTGTAAGTCATACTGTTTATAATGGTTAGTTACTTGAACATTTTAACTTCTCAATTAAAGCAGTTATACGATTTTCTAACATAAAATTGCTATTGCTGTGTTCAAATGAGCAGGATTTTGAGTCAAAATAATCTCAGTGGAAATATTCCTGCCACAATTTCGAATCTTCCAAGCTTGATAAATCTGTATGTGGTTCATTACTTTTTGCAGCAGTAAACGGTGTGTGTGGGTGCATGGGTAGGTGGGTGTGTGTAGGCTGCAACTTTGGTTCATGTCAACCTGAACCCGATTGACCTGACCTGAGTTTGGGTCCAGGTTGTCATGGTCCTCAGGCCGTGTTCAGGTTGGAAAATGCTGATCTGATTTAAAATCGGGTTGGGTTTGGGTTGAGCAAATTTGGGTCAGGTTAGGTCAGGCTGGGAATAATCACATGCATTTGTTTCAGGTTTGGGTCAGGTCAGGTTCGGTTGGGTCAAGTATAGTGGAATTTGGGTTGGGCACCTTGGGTTGGAATTCAGGTCGGATTGGGTTCTGGGTTGCGTCCTCTCAAGTTCATTTCAGGTTTGGGTTGACCCTCTACCTGACCCAACCCGCCCAAGTTGCACCCACAGGTGTGTATGTGCGTGCATGTGCATGAATATAAGGTGTACCTCCTCATCTGCGGAATGCAGGGTGTCTTTAGTGATGAACATTTAGAGAATGTGTTTTACTGTTATGCTCAATTTTCTACCAATCTGAGGAGCATCTGGGAGGGGAATAGAAATATCAAGTTTAGTCATCTATCTTAAGTATGGATTATTTTTATTTTCTCAAGTGTTTGACAGCATGTCATTTGAACTTTTTTGGCAGTCAGCTTGCTTCCAATAATCTCAGTGGCCGGGTACCTGATCGACTGTTTCAGCTTCCTAAATACAAGTATGACTGACTTTCTTGTGCTATAAAACAAAATACTGCAACTGGTGATAAGCATGATGGGTATCACTTACTGTTTATTGGGTTCTGGTTTCCTCTGAAAAAATAAGTGAGAGGAAAGAGGAAGTAAATAAATTTTTTTTTGAAAGTTGAGAAAGTAAACATTTCTGGTTTCATGGTTCAATTGATCTAATTTGGGATCACTTAATGAAGTTTTACAGGAAACAATTTGAACTGTGGCGTAAATTTTCCAAACCCATGTGCCTCCAAGACTTCTGATGGAGGTAATCTTTAATCATACATTTATTCAAACTAGCGACATCATTTTGGGAACTTTCAATATTTCCCTTTTTGGCAGGCATAATGCATCACATTCTTCTGTTCTTAACAGGTGGTTCCCGTAAACCAAAGATTGCCATTGTATTTGGAACTATTGGAGGTGTGATGGGAGTCCTCCTTTGCAGTGCTGTGCTGTTTCTTCTTTGGAAGGGCAGGCATAAAGGTTATCGGCGTGAAGTTTTCGTGGATGTCGCAGGTTTGTGTTTCTTGTTAGTCAGCTAATCAAATGCTAAGTTCTAAGTATATTGGAATATAGATATAACTTAATTTTTTGAAAAGTTGTATCGGTACACATTGTCTGGCATGATGGCTGCAGCATGCTTTTCAAACCCTTTCATTTATTTCCTTTGAAGCTATTGTGGCACTCTATTTGCTATTGAAGCTTCAAAAGAAGGGAAACGTATTACAAATTCATTGCTTTTAATGTTCTTGTAGAGATTCCAATCAATTTATGCACTCATTTTGGAGCTCTTATCTGTTAAATAAAAAAACTTCTGCATATTGAACTGGATGAACTTAATATGATCGGTTTGCAATGTGGATTATTCTTATCTGACTTTATAATGCTCGAACTAGTAAGAATTAACTTAATAGATATCATCAACATGATACCACATTTCTCCATGAGTGATTTCAGATATACCGATTTGACAATTGCATAAATGTGGAGTTATACAAGGTGATACGGTTCTGACTTTTATCATAAAAAACGCACACATTTACATTTCTATATAAGAAGAAGAAATTGCATCAACATAATTTGGAATTTCAGTAAGGGAATCAACATCTTAATCTGCCTTGATTTTTTTTTTTTTTTTGCATTCTTCCATTTCCATAGTTGGAATTGAAGTAGTATTCTGTGTACTGCTTTACTTCTGAAATATGGAGAATATAACGACATGTTTCTAGGGTTACTTTATAGAAAAAAAATTTCATGAATTATATTTGAAAATCAGTATTCTATTATTTAATGATGTTATGGAAGTTGCTGAACAAGTTATGTTTTTGTTGGATGCTCAGGTGAAGATGACCGCAGAATTGCATTTGGGCAATTGAAAAGATTTGCATGGCGGGAATTGCAACTGGCAACAGATAGCTTTAGTGAGAAAAACATTCTTGGACAGGGGGGCTTTGGAAAGGTATATAAAGGAGTGCTTGCAGATAATACAAAAATAGCTGTGAAACGACTGACTGATTATGAAAGTCCTGGAGGAGAGGCAGCTTTCCTACGTGAAGTTGAGATGATAAGTGTTGCGGTTCACAGAAATCTTTTGAGGTTGATCGGGTTCTGCACAACACCGTCGGAACGGCTTCTGGTTTACCCTTTTATGCAAAACCTAAGTGTTGCCTATCGTTTACGAGGTACCGACCATGTCAATAACTTGTAGCATGCCATAAGCATGTGTTGTTGTTCACAGTAGTACTATTGGCTGCAATGTTCCTTGACTTTGCTACCCATTCTTATGGTTTTATAGCACGCTACTCTACCGACATGTTCAACTTTAAGCATCATATAGCCAAGCATGTCTGCAAATGTGTCTAGTGGGAGATTTTAGCATTTTATGTTGTCCTTTTCCTGCATTTACTCTTATTAGGGGCATTTTGGTCTTGTACATTTTTGTTTCATATGGCACATGTATGGAACGGGTATAGTTGTTATATGTTCCATCTTCCATCTACGAGGCTATAGCTGCCGTTGCAGACTTCTTCCATAACTTTGTGGAGATTATAGCTCCTGCTGTTGCAGCCTTCTTCCATAATGGAGCATAACTTAGTGGAGGTTTCAAGTACCCTAGGTCTTGCAAAACATTAGACTTGAGGGCCCAATTGGAGTGTGGCTTCTCTCCAAGAATATAAAGAGGCAGCAGAAAGGCAGTCTCTTAAAGATACTAATGTTTGAAGGGGAAACTTCGATAGGATACGGATTTATTAAAGGGATATTGAGTTCTCTTCGTTATTCCCTCGTGTTTCTGATGCTAAATCTGGATTACTCATTCTAGTTTGCTACCGTTTGGAGCGAACCTTCGGGGGGTTTATGACTGAAACTTTCAAGTTTAGTTTCTCTTTGCTCAAGGCATCAAAGATATTCTTTGTTTGCTGTCAATCTAGCTCTCCATGATTATCCAGTACATAATCACGAACCTTAATTCCTTAACCCTCTATCCAAAAGTTTCAAGTTCAGTCTCTCTTTGCTCGAGGCATCAAAGGTATTCTTTGTTTGTGGTCAATGTTGCTGTCCATGATTATCCAGTCCATTATCATGAACCTTAATTCCTTAACCCTCTATCCAATTTGATGCCAAACAATATATTTTCTTTCCTGATTTCAAGTAAGCATCTGTATCCATTGATCTGGAAAAAAGAGAGGGAAAAGAAAGAAAGGAGAAGAAAAAAAAAGATGCAAGTATCCGTATCATGGTTCAATACCCCGTGTCACTCTTGACTTGGGTGAGTCAGGCTGATTCAGCCTCGATTTGGGCATCTCCCGACTTAGGGCTGAACGAGTTGGTCTGAGTTGCCGAGTCTTTTAACTATGATCTGTATCCTTGTTCAGATCACTATACTTTAGTGAAGTGCGCATTCTTCTAATGCATCGCAGTTTCCCCTCTTATTTATGTGCCAAATTTATGACAACCAAATGACATCAACTACTTGGGAAATGTCTAAACCAGCTTTTTAAGTATTGGCCGATATATCCCACGTTATATCTTGTATCCCACCAATGTGATACAACACACAAGTAGTGGGATATATCCAACATGTTTGATCCGGTGAAAATTTTCGATGCACCCCCCCCCCCCCGCCCAAATATAAAATATATCATGTTAAATCAATGTCAAATTGTTACAACATGAAAAATCATGAATTGAGAGGGAGTAGATGGGCTGAGTTTCAGAAAATTGGAAAAAATAAAAATAAAAAATTCTCAATTTCTCGCAAATCAGTTGCAATCTATGTCCAAACATAAAATCAAACATGTATGTAACTTGATCTACTGATTCTTCTTTTGCTTTTGAATGTATTGGTTGTGTTTCCACAATCTTCTTATATTTATAAATTTTATTAATAGACTTTGAATATACTTGCATTTATTCAGTTAGACAATGCATAAATTAGGACCCCATACAAAGAAAACCTATTATGTGCAGTTGTTTTTTATAATGTTTTGATTTATAAGTGTATTCTTTTTTAACAATCACTGAAGTTTTATTGAAAAATTCGACCAATTTCCCAATGTTTCCCCATGTTTCCAACAACAGCGATACATTATGCGATACAAGTAATATATCACATGTGATAACCGATACCAATATTTTGAACACTACACTAAACTTCTTGTTATGTGGCTATTTTATTTATTCCACCTTGATTATGCCAAAAGAGAGTTGGGTAACAAGGACAGTCCATTTCTAAAAGGATTGCATTGTTCCACCCATGTGTCCAAGCTGGAAATGCTAATGTACCTCGTAGGAAAACCTTAAATTCATCCATTACCATTATATGTCATGATTCAACCTTGATAGGGCGTTTTAAGAGTGGAATTGCAGAACTAGATTCATATAGCTGACCCCAATTAATTGGGATAAGGCTTAGATGATGATGATGATGCAGCCTTGACTGCCAAGATTCTAAGAACCATGTGTCTGTTTCCAAATACTGATAATCAGAATGTTTCAATACCCTCTTTATGCTGACAGTTTACGCTTTGTTTTGAAAACAATTGCAGAGGTTAAACCTGGAGAGCCAGTATTAGAGTGGCCCACAAGAAAGCGAGTGGCTTTAGGCACAGCTCGTGGGCTAGAGTACCTTCATGAACATTGCAATCCCAAAATCATTCATCGTGATGTTAAAGCTGCCAACGTTTTACTGGACGAAGATTTTGAAGCAGTTGTAGGGGACTTCGGCCTAGCAAAATTGGTAGATGTAAGAAAGACTAATGTGACAACTCAAGTTCGTGGGACTATGGGCCACATAGCACCCGAATATCTATCGACTGGGAAGTCATCAGAGAGGACTGATGTTTTTGGATATGGGATCATGCTTCTAGAACTTGTGACTGGACAACGTGCAATAGATTTCTCGCGATTGGAGGAAGAAGATGACGTATTATTGCTTGATCATGTAAGTTACTTAAAACTCTACAAATGGCTTCATCTTTTTAAGAACAGTATTTCATGATTACTTTTGTAAATATCATGGAATTTTGACTGATCATTGGCAGGCCTTGAGCTTCAAGATCTGAATATTTGTTTATTTCTGAGAACATATGACACCAGTTTCAGGATATTGGTCACCGTACTGCAGATTATTCCTTTATGCATTATTATTGCAATGAAAGATCTTAAGTGTTGGTATGTCTTGATTGATAATTGATATGTGGTATATTAGATATGATGATCGCTGAAGTATTTGATAAAAGGAGCATGAATCCTGTAAATGTTCCCCTGCTGTATGTTGTATATGTCAATTGGTGTTTTCACCAAATCTTCAGAATATACTAGGTTGTAATTTTGCACACTTGTGAATATAATCTAGAAGCAAAATGATGCTTTGTTTGTGCTCTGTCGTTATGGGTTCACTCTCCTTTTTTTTTTAATCAAATCTTTCATCAAATCCATTGATGAATTAGAACGACCAATTTGAAAAATTTACAATCACTTATGAATCTCAGTTATTATATGGAAACATAATTAACGTGGGAAATCGCTGGACTTCTTTTATTGATGCTAAGTTAAAAAAGAAAAGAAAAGAAAAAAAAAAAAACAAAAAAGAGGTGAACATGCAATCAAACTGAAAAAAAAAAAAAAAAAAAACTGAAGTGGTGGCATAGAAATTACTCCATTGACATTATAAATGTTACAATACTCTAAAATGCTAAACCACAACTTTCCTTGCAATGATGCATTAGGGTGTTCAAGCACGTATCTTCAGAATGGTCTTGCATTCGGTTCCACTGGTAAAGGGGTAATGTGCATTTAAATAGGTGGGGAGTGTCATTTGGAAAGATAAAGATCTGTATTAAGCTACTGTAATTGTCAAGGTATTCCGTAATGGGTAATGGTAACGGTGGCTGTAATGGCCATCACTGTTACCTTTACTATATGGGCCATAATGGCCGTTAAAGCCCCCTGTAATGGCTGTTACAGTCTGATAGGGATCCTAAACAGTCCTTCAAGACTTATCAGAGGAGGCCACGTGGTGGACCAGCAGTTCTCATATGGCATGATGATGGTGACGGGCTGACTTGCAGTCTTAATTAGTAATTAGTAGTTTTTATTTATATGGACAGCCCATGTGTTTTAGTCTTTTAGTTAAGGTTATTTTAGTCTTTTATGCAGTAGGGGTATTTTAGTCTCTCTTTTTTTTTGTTTGTGATGGAAGCCCTAGGGAGGGATATAAATAATCTTTTTATGGAAGTCTTTTTTTTTTTCAATAGAGATTGTTGACGAGTTATGGCTGTCCGTCTGAATGCATGCGTGATACATTCTCTTCCTAGGAGTGATTCCTAGAAACCCTAGAGTGATTCTAGGTTATTTACATGCATTCCTGATGAACTTTTATCCGTTCTTATGCAATTTCTTGTTGAACTCAGTTCAGAACTATCAGCCAAGGTTTCCTTATCATTCCTATAGCGAATCCTTCATCAGTCTCTTTATGGGGGGCGTAATGGGTTGTAACGGCAGTTATGGGTAATTTTTTCCATAATGGCCATCACGGCCTTGTAAAATGTAACGGTTGCCACTGTTACCTTTACGTAACGGCCTTAACGGCACCCATTGTAGTTGTGGATTGGTTTCTTGTTAGTTAAAATGGCATTCGAGCATATGCATATCAGCGTTTAAAATAGCGTGTAGCGTAGCCTTGGTCCCTTTGAAGCATGAGGCATAAGCTACATAGCATGTAGCGTACGCTACTGTTAGATTTTTAATCAAGGTTGTGCTTGGTTGCACCGATTTCATGATATTCTGCACCAAATTAGATGATTAATAATAAAATTTAACAAAATTTCATGATATTTGGTGCAACCAAACGCAACTTAAAGAAATAGCAAGGGGAATGAAAGTATAGAAGTGAAGAAAGAGCAACAAAATTGATTTAAAACTGTTTCTTATATTATTTTACTAAAAGTATTGAAAAGACTAATGAATTTTTATTAAAATAGAAAAATGTAACAAATCATTAAAAACATTATTGATTTCAATGTTATAGTGAAAAATAACTTGCAATGTGAGCTATGTTGCGTGACTGAAATGGGAGAGTCGGAGTCGAAAAGAGGATTCCTCACTTCCCTCTCATTCAAAACTGTGCGATTTTTGGGAATAGAAGATGATTCGCTTACCTTTCCTTCCAATTCCACCTTGTGAATACTTCGCTATTTCACCCTGCTGCAGTGTAGTCTATGTAGTGTGTAGTGTATGCAAATTAATCATGTCGCGTAGGCTACACGCAACTTAAGCTATTTTCATGAACTAAGTAGTATTTAGGGTAAGCTACACTGTGTAGTAAGCTACACAGTACATAGCGTAGCTATTTAAAACACTGGTGCATGTCAAATGCATTCTCGAAAAAGGAAAAAGAAGGTTGAAATTTACCTAATTGAAACAATAGCCCTTAGATTGTAAAAAAATATAATAAAATAAGTATATAAAAAAAAAAACTTTTCTTTGGCAATGACAATACTAAGGAAAAAAATATATTGGTAACGTGATCTGGCTTGAAGAATTTAACTTTAACATCGATCCTTATTTGTTATCATCATCATCTTAGCCTTATCCCAATTAATTGGGGTCGGCTACATGAATCCTGTTATGCCATTCCACTCTGTCAAGAGCCAGACCTCCAGTTAAGACCATAGGTCATCAAGTCTTTTCTTACTACCTTCATCGACGTCCTTTTGGGATTTCCCCTTGCTCTTTTAGAGCCTTCAACTTGTACCAACTCACTCCTAATGGGCACAGTTCTTGGTCTCCGCTTCACATGACCAAACCATCTAAGTCTAATTTCCTGCATATTATTACCTATTGGTGCTGCTCCTAAATCCGCTCAAATGCACTCATTTCTAACCATGTGCATTAGAGGGCATTTGTGGTTACTCAGATTCATCATTTCTGTGTGCTTTTAGTTGACGGATTTCTTAATCCAGCATGAGCTGGAGTATGGAAGATTCTCCAATGAGTATTGGAGCATGGATCACTTCCAATAGCCAGTTGTCAGCGACCTTATGTCTGGAGAAATACATTTAATATTCTAGATTGCAAATTGTGCATACATACATAGCAAATAATTTGTTTTTCTGGTAAATTCAAATTGAAGTCTATTAGGATCTAGTCTTGGCCATTTGTGGGTTTCCTGCCTGGTTACTGCTGTGTTTTGGGATTCTTTTTCCATGCAAAGGAGCCTGGTGATTTCTTTGAAACTGACTAATAGTAAAATTATCCTCAGCTGCTCCAATTTCGACAGACAACTGCAGTAGATAAGACCTGCATGAATTTACTGCAGACACACGAGTTGTTTCAGTTGGTTTCTGAAACTATTTTCACTGTATTTGGTTTTAAATCCATGTATTTGTCTCTATATCGAATCGTTTGTTGATTTTTAACACGTCTGTTTTCGCTAATGAAGGTGAAGAAGCTAGAAAGAGAGAAACGACTGGATGCGATCGTCGATCACAACCTACACAGGAATTACGACTGTCTTGAAGTGGAGATGATGATCAAAGTCGCATTGCTTTGCACGCAGGCAACACCTGAGGACCGACCAACGATGTCGGAGGTAGTTCGGATGCTGGAAGGGGAGGGGCTTGCTGAGAGGTGGGAGGAATGGCAGCAGGTCGAAGTGACCCGCAGGCAGGAATTCGAGAGGCTACAGAGGAGATTCGATTGGGGTGAAGATTCTGTGTATAACCAGGAGGCAATCGAATTGTCCGGCGGAAGATAGTGAGGGCTATAAAACAGCATCCACGCTTCCCATTCTGATTTAATTTTTTGGAGAAAGAGAAGTGTGTGTGATTTGTGGGTAAGATCGTTTTTTTTTTTTTTTTTTTTGGGAATGCTGGCTTTGGTGCTTCTCTTGCTGGAAGGACTTTCGTACCTAGGGCTGAGAGCAGCCTTGCTGCTGCTGCTCTTTAGTGTTTCATATCATGTTATGCTATCAATGTTTGTATGGTTCCGCATGTGCCTGTTGAAATTAGGGTAGCTTTTACTTCTCTGATGCATTGCTATCTAATCATTTCATGAATTTCTGAGTTCTTGAATCTTACATTGAGTAGGTCCATGCGGGTATTGGATTTCAGACTCTAGATTGCGTTAGGTGATGGAAGTGGGGATTGTGGTTAGGTGATCCAGACTATTGATGTGATGGGCATCATGATGGATTTCTTCCATCGGTTGTCTAGGAATAATGGTTGAGAAAAAAAAAATACAGCAATGGTCCGAGGAGGAAAAAAGTTGGGATGGCTGGGATTATGGCAATTCCCATCCACGTAGGTGCCCCATCAGGTCAATGGTCCCCATGCTTAACAGATTGCACTGTCTAGGACAATGCCAAAGATCTGATACCTGTGGTGCCTAAGAATTCATGATTTTTCTGTTTACATCGACCTGAAAAGTTAGAGATTGTACGGTTTGGGAGATACTTAAGGAGGCATGGGCCATCCAAGATGGTGCCTGTCTAATCAATGGTCACTTGTTCATGAAACAAACTTAATTTTTTTGCGAGATTCAGAAAATATATGAATAAAATAGGCAAGAAAGTAAAATGTAAAAAATAAAATAAAATCCTGCCCCCTTTTGTGTCCAAAAGAGAGAATTTGTGACGGAAAGAATATCTTTTTGGGTTGAGCTGCTAGTTTACTTTCCACGAGCAGATGGTCTAGTGCAGCAGGTTTAGAGAGCTGTCTCTCTTGTATGGCAGCCAATCGCATTCACAAGCACCATCCATCCAAATATCACTAGTCTTGCCTCATCTAGGGGTGTTGCAGGGGAAACTGTCCCAAGCTGAAATATCATGAATACCGCCTTGTTCTGGACGGTCATAAGAAAAACTATAACTGGAATCTTTTTAATCTGCATTAACTTGGAACCACGTGACCTCACCTCCCTGGCCTTTAAAAAAACAAAAAAAAATATTTATTTATTTATTTAAAGTCTTGATGAATTGGACCAACTCGTTCTCTAAGTTGAGTCAAGATACAAGCCCAATCATGCTAAGTCACCCCCTATTCTCAACCTTAACTTGCTGTGCTGAACTAGGTTGGATTTGAGGAAGTCTGAGTTGACTCGGACGAGTCACATTCAATTTGGAGTCGTTGATGCTTTCTTATATACAAAATAATAATAATAATAATAATAATAATCAACAGCTCACCCCATGGATAATCTTTCCCAAACAGTTAGTGTTAAGAGAGTCTTGAACCTTGAGATTTGAAAGTAAAATTAAAGGTTATATGGGACATGAGTTTATCTACGCCATTGGCATGGACTAAAACAGACTACATGGAATGTTATTTTAGGAACAATAACTAAAATAAGAAATTAGTTAACATTGCTGATCAATTTGTATATCCTAAATCCATCATTCACATAAATGGGGAGATTAAGAAAGATAAAAAATGAATATTTTTTATATCCTGAATCTATTATTCATATAAACGGGGAGATTAAGAAAGATGTCTCACAAAATTAGAGCAGAGTAGATGAAATAGATATGCACCTTTGTAGTTTATGTGATCAGTTGCATACCAATAAAATTAAAGAGAAAGTTTTATAGGATAGTTTTAAGAACATATATATATATATATATATATATATATATATATATATATATATATATATATATATATATATATATATATATATGCTTTTATTGGACAGATTGATGACATTTAAGTAACAACATATTCATTGAATGTGTATAGGTAAAATGAAGATACTAGATGGATGAGTAATAAGGCAAGGAAGGACAGATTTAGGTAATAAGACGAGGGAAAGTAGAGTTTGAGACTTGTACAACAGAGACCAACAATTGCACTAGTTATATGAATGAGTTGGTTCAACTAGAAGGCTCTAAAAGAGCAAAAAGAGGTAATAAGAAAATAGTAGAGTATTATGTGAGGAGATGATGGAAGTGAAATGTTGGGATAGGATTTGTGTACCCCATCTCATTTACTTGGGATGAGGATCAAAAGAAGATTTACATCACTACCGAATTCTATATGCTTGTCAGCCTATGGCTTGGATTTAACCTAATTCCCATAATGAGTTATGACAATATTAGCCAGGAGTATTCTTGTCATTTTATTTTTATTTTATTATTGCTATTATTTTATGCAAGTTGACAATTACAAACTTACATTATTTTTCATGTGAGTGGGACTTTCCAATTGGATAAACGAAAAATAAGGTTGGTGTTGAGATTCAAATATTGCATATTTATCTTCTCAATTGCATTAGCTTTTGTTGTAATTAACTGTTAATTGAATTTAATTATATATATTTTTTGCATGCGAGGAGATTTTGGACCTAAAGATGAATATGTGCTTAAAATAATGAATTTAAAACTTAAAAAGATATCAAGCTTAAAGATGATGAAGAGTTGAAAATTTGGAAACTATTAATAAAGATTTTACATGCTAAAGATTTAAGAAACCCAAGTATAAAGAATAAAGAAAATGTTAAAAAAATCACACAAGTCTTAACAAAAATAACAGACTTTTTGATCCCACCTGAGGTTGGTTTGGTTCGACCGAATGTACACGGAACAATCTAACAAGAAATAATGATTTTCAGCTTTAATTTGGCTCCACATTAGGTTCAATCAAAGTCATGTTCAGTGCCACCAAATGAGAGGGAAACAAAGACTTTAGATAAATATTGAAGATACTCGGCTGCAACCGAGAGACTAATTCAGTGTGACCAAAGTGATGTTTGGTGCGGCCGAAAGCTATAGTCGGTGTGATCAAAGCATAATAAAGTGTAAATTTTTTCTATTTAAATGAGTGTTTTAGGCTTTTCAAAGCTCAAATTATGTTTTGGGAGAAAGACCTATGGGTGACAGAGCTTCTATGGAGCCGTCCGTTTTCTTTTATCCCTCAATTCTAATTTGTCATTTTAGTTTTTCTTCTAAGATGTTAGCCATGTTAGGCTAACCTCTTAGCTAAGGCTAATGGAGGTAGTTTGTATTTCAATTATAATATTTAGTTTATTTAATTCAATAACAACGTGTTGAATGATAATAATAGATTGAAATAGATTTGTATTTTACTTTAAAGCTTTTACGTTGTTTCATCTTTAATCCGTTGTATACCTCGAATATATTGAATGCTTGAAAGTAAAACTACAATGCTTAATTAGAAAAGAATTCAATTTGTATAATTGATTGATTTAGTGTTGCCTTTGAGTACATTGGATACTTTTAATTTCTTGTGATTAAGATTTGATTGCTTCATGAGAAAAATGTTCAATTGAAATAATATCTTATTAGTGTTCACATGATCGATTTAACAAAATTATCTTTCAATTGGATATGATAGAACTTCGATTCTGATTGAGTTATATATTAAGTGAATTTTTGGATTCTTAGTATTTATTTTTATTATTTTAAATTTATTTTCTTAATTATTGGATTAAAAACTCAAACAATTAATCATTTGATTTATATTAATTCTAAACCGTGTTCTCTATTCTATATATATTTGACCTTAGTTTCCCTAAGTTATTACTATATCACAGTTCTGCACTCGGAGTTGTTAACCCTTGGGTTCAATCAATTGAGAGGTTAGATGCTATGATTAAAAAATGAACTACACATTTCATTTGGGTGTTTATAAGTGGGTGCCACTTATTTTCTCCTTTGTGTAGTTCACCTAAGATGTAGGTCGATCTAGCTGGATTTTGGTATCTAGGCCTAAAGGAGGTGCATAAAATGGATGGACTTGATGGCACTAATATGTCATGGTGAGCTCCTAGGTCAAACAAATGCAACGTAAGCTCCGTATGTTGGAACCTGTTCATCTTTCTCAATTGACAATAAGAACTTGATAGGAGAAATTAGATAATCATCATGGCCTGATCTAAGGTGAAGTTTGGATTATGCCCGATTATTAGTGGGTCCACAGTCTTATGTCCCATCATGGTACTGTCTTTATGACAATTAATTCATATTTGGACACGAGATGAACTATCTGAGCTTTTGGCTTCTGCTTGGATTGCTGAAAAAAGAAGAAGAAGTGAATAACTAATATTAAAATGTCACATTAAAGGGAATAAAATTGTGGAAAATAAGCCAGAAAATGTGATTTGACCACAGAAATGTGAAAAAGGACAATGATCAAAGCCGAAAGTTGCTTCTTATAAACATGGAATTCTAATGTTAATAGGCTTTTATCATACTTTAAAAACATGAAAAGTGGACTCATCTTGAAACCTAGTCCAGTTGAGTCGACTTGGAAATTCATGTGAGTTTTTCAAAAACTCATGCTAGTGTTAGAATTTTCAAAAACAGCAGAAATAGAAAACCTTTTAAAAATCTTGATTATAAACATAAGCATTTTAAAAACCTTTTAGGGTTTTTAGATTATAAGATTAAACTCTATAGATCCCTTTTAAATATATTCAAATTTTGAAATATTCGTAGGCCACAGTAGATTTGAATCATGCTAATATTTGTGTTTTCATTTCATCCCAATAGAAATAACCTTATGAACAGTATAGATGGCATGTAAACGTCACTGTCCACCCCAGGGAAGTTTCAATGGTAGAAATTTCCCTAACTACCTTTTCCTTTAGTATGGCCCACTTGAGTCTTTGATTACTCAATTTTGGAGCAGTCTCTAAAATGAGCTCACAAAACGGATGGACAGGATGGATTTCTGACAAACACCACAGTGGACCCCACCAAGGTTTCCAGCGGAGGAACTCACTGTGAGAGGGGCGCGGATTAGGTATTTCCTGCGAAAGTCTTTCGCAGGAAATCCGCGGAAACGGATTCACCTCCAAACGGAAACGGATTGGCTACTCCCTTGCCAATGGCTGATAGTCGGTGCTCTATGGGCCCCACCATGATGTATGTGTTTCATCCATGCTGTCCATCTATTTTTCTAGATCATTTTATAATATGAGACTAAAAATGAGGCATATCACAATCTCAAGTTGGCCACATTACCGGAAAGAGTGATGAATGAACATCAACCATTAAAGACCTTTTGGGCCCATAAAAGTTTAGGATCAAGCTGATCTTTGTTTTTTCCCTTCGACTGTGTCTGTATGACCTAATCAACAGATTAAATGTCAAATAAACAGTACATTTGGCCTTATGAGTATTTAAATGGTGGATATCCAATCAATATTGTTTTCCTGTGGTGTGGTTTACTTGAGTTTTTATCCTCTCATTTTTGGAGTAAAGCCCTAAAATGATCTCTAAAAATAGATGGACGGCATGGATGAAACGCATACATCATAGTGGTGCCCACAGAGCACCGACGATCAGCCACGGGGATGGTGGCAGGGGGAGTAGCCAATCCGTTTCCTTCACATTTACAGCGGATGATGTTTGTGTTGGCTGCTCGCAGATGGAAATGGATTGCGTACTGAGTTACTCAGTACCTTTAGCGTACTTAGTATACTTAGTGGGGTCCATTGTTATTTATTTATTTTATCTAATCCGTTCATCCATGTTAACAGATAATTTTAGGAGTTGATCCTTAGAAAAAGCATATCCAAAGCTCATGTGGACCGCACCAAAGGAAACAGTATGATTGAACCTCGACCATTGAAAAATTCTTGGACGCCATGGAAGTTTTGGATCAAGCTTATGTTTGTCGTTTCTATTCATCTGTGTCTTTGTGATCTTATAAACAGATTGGATGACAAATAAACATTATTGTGGGCCCTAGGAAGGTTTCAATAGTGGAAATCATTATTCCGCACTGTTTCCAGCGGCATGGTCTACTCGAGATTTGGATTTACTTCAATTTTGGGATGAACCCCTAAAATTATCATGAAAAATGAATGGACGGTGTGGATAAACCACATACATTCACAGTGGGCCCAACTGAGTTTACTCAATACGATAAAAGGGTACTGAGTAACTCAGTACACAATCCGATTTCCTCGCAGATAGCTCTGGAATAAGCATTCCACGTTCTACTGTTCTAGTAATTTAACTTTGCAACTTGTTCTTACACAAAGTCTACGCCGCACGTTTGCATGACCACACTAAACAATCATCCCTACAAACAGTTTTTTCCAGTTTATCATGTGACGCTGATATATATATATATATATATATATATCGAGAGAGAGAGAGAGAGAGAGAGAGAGAGAGCAGTCAAACGAAACATGTAAATTACATCCGTGATCGTGCTCGTCCATTCAAAGATCATACCATACCATAGAATTTCCGTACAAAACTTGTAAATTGCACACGTGTCTTCCATTCAAAGATCTTATCATACCATAGAATTTCCGTACAAAACTTAGCTGGCACACGTGATCTTCCATTCAAAGATACCGTCATATTCAATCCATGCATAAATACAATCTTCAACCGTCAAGTGTTTCATATCACACATTTCAATCTATAAATAGCACTCTTCGGCCATCAAAGCCTTCATATCACGCATTTCTTCAATCATCAAGTGCTCAATATCACTCATTTCAATATATAAATACCATCGTTCAACCATCACATTTCAATCTATATATAAAAACCACCCTTCAACCATCAACGGCTTCATTTCACTCATTGCACCAAGTGGGCCATGTCGATCGAAGCATTAGCCATGTCAGGTGCTGACTACGTCGAATGCGGTATCAAGTTCGACCCTTGGGGCTGTGAAGAGACAGGACCGCCTCCACATCTACTGCTCGACCAAGGATCACCAAGGAACAACGGACATGATGATTTCCGTACGGTTAAACATGGTGATGGTGTGTTGTCATGTGCTAGAGATGTTGCATCTTCTCTAGTAAACTGGCTAGTCGCATTCCATGAGCTTTGGCAATCGCATTTTCGTTATTTTCGTGGAATATGGAGTTGAAGATTCTTGGTGGGATTTGCATGTTTTCAGATTGAAATATCACGTTTCTCAATTTCATCGGTTTGGAGCAAATCTTGCATCACAGTCAGGTGCAGCAGCTCATCAACTGTAACATGTATGAGTGCCGATCTGGACCGTTCAATTAATGGGCCCCGATGCCGATGGAGTGTTTCATCATAGTTAGATTTTTTGGGCTATCCAATCTTTTGATTGGTGATCATCAAATGGACGGCTAGATTCTCAGCGGTCCACATTTAGTAGGCGAGGTTAAGATGGTTATAATTTTATTGGTGTCCAGTCAGTATGATTTTCAGGTTCCTTCCACATGGGCTCCGCTGCTTGGACGGTTGAACATTCGTATTCCACGTGTATAGTGGGGCGTGCCTGATAGCATACGCACCTTTTGCAATTCACGAGAAAAGGCAAAGGGCAGTTGAAAATTTCTACTTTTCTACTTGTTTACTTTCAACTTTTTGTAAACTAATGCACTTCAAAGGAAGAAGATCCTCCTACAATAAAATTATAAAATCTCTCTCTCTCTCTCTCTCATTGCCACGACTTGAATGGACCGTACCCAAGAATTTCATGGATTAGAGCATCCCAACCATCCTATATTTAATTTAGTTTTTTTTATTCATTGAGTGTGTGTGTGTATATATATATATATATATATATATATATCGATGGTTTCTTTGTTGTTTCTTAACCATCTATTTACAAGCCAGCTATGGAAGGGTCCCAATCATCCAAAATGAAGATGTTGGACTACTAATTTGGCCTGTATGGCCGCATGCATAGTTGCGTGAGGAATTTACTTCGTGTAGAAATATCCCATGTAAAAACGTGAAACTAAGGGGATTTTATGGGGGAAAAAAAATAACGTAACAAATATGGAATTTTCCGTACACACCTTTCCGCACAAGGTTTAAGATTTTTTACCTCGTTAATTAATTCAAGTAATTATTGTTGTGGAACTATGGAAGCACACAGAGTTGAATCAAGTAAAGCAGGTCAATCGCACAAACCAATTAAAACACAAACAAATTAGATTTTATGTAAAAATTAAAACATTATAGAAAAAAAGCTCGGCACAAAGCAACAATAATGTACTATGGAAGCAGAAAAATTACAAAAGATAGTGATTATCGGATTCGAACAAACCTCAAATCTCCTCAGGCCATGCTTTTGAAATCCTAAAACAAATTAAAAAGCCTACAATACTCCCAAATCCTAATTACACCTATATATATATATATATATATATATATATATATATATATATATATATATATATATATATATATAACATGCATGAGAGTTACAATCGAAATAGAAAACAAATTTCGCACTTATACAATTTTATGTATACGCTTGATGACACTTTTGATGACATCGACAAATCAGTGACGAAATCAAAAAGATTTAATGGCATCAAAAAAAATTGCAAAACTGTTCAGCGATAAAACATAAGTTTTTTAGAATTTTCTGATGACATCGAGCATCTGCTGATTGCATTGACGTCTGCTCGATAGCATTAACAGACTTATTATTTACACATTTAAGACATCAACACCAATTGATATTCCACCACCTTCCCTTACTTTTCTTAATGGGTGTTATGCCCACACAAGCAAATGGGTCCGCAACTCGAATGGGCTCCATTGGGATATTTATGTGAAATCCACCCCACCCATCCCATATTAGGCACAAGTACCAAAAATTAGCTTCATATGTGATTTAGCTGTCGTCCATCCTCCAAACAGTTTCCCTTCGTGTCACCCACCTGAATTAGGAATGACCCTAATTTTAGGCCTTTGGTGTTACATCTAATGCTTGAAGTAAATTTTATATGACCATCACTATCGGCCCTTAAAAATCAAGGGTCTTCAACTATCCCAATAGTTTTTTTGTGGTCCACCTGAATCACAAGTATTTTTGAACCTAGGCCTAACATGAGATGACACATCACAGTGGGACTCACTAAAAAAATAAGTGCCAGCAATCCTCTTCAAACGGTTGAAAGCAACAAAAAAGCCAAATTTTACGGGACGCTCCTTCTTGACCTTGATGGGCCCAACATGATGTATATGTAAGATTTACTTCAACCATTAAATATGGAATCCTATCTTAGATCCAGAGCCAAAATATTAGTTGACTTGTGCTTCAGGTGGGCCACACCAAAGAAAATAATTGGGAGAGAGATGTCCACCATTGAATTTTATGAGGCCTACCATAATAATTATTTGAAATCTACTCCAATAATATTTGGATGCCACATCAAAATTTAGTCTTAGGGCCTAAATGTAAGCTTATCTGTGATTCAAGTGGGCTGCACAAAGGGAAATAATTTCGTTGGCGAGCATTGTCCTTACACTGTTTCTGATGATGTAGTCTACCTGTACCATGTATGGAACTAATTTTGGATCTTGGCCCAACATTGGGTGAATGCATTATAATCCATTTGTTTGTATGGCCGACTGAAGTTGCGGTTAAGAACTCTAGTGGGAGGCAGTAGAAAAATAATTACCTTATTAATAAGGTAGCTTTTTGAAAAAGCTAGGAAATATAAATTATTAATTAGGTAGTTTTTTTTAAAAAAAATTTCTTGGTAAAATTACCTTTGGATAAACGGCAGGAGCTGTAAAGGAATGCCTGTAAAACTAAGGGCGGACAGGCAGTCTAGACCATGTAGGCCAGGACAGGCTGTCTGCGCATCCTCTTCCTGGACTTAGATATCTGTTGTTGTTTTTTTTTTTTTTTTTGTCAAACAGGGAATAATCATGTGGCACGTGCGCATATTTTTAGAATGGTTGACAATCAAAGTCCACATCAATGTTTAAGACCTTTCTTGCTAGCATACTCAATGAGCACCGTCCATTTCCCCAAATAACCAATCAGATGGTTAGGATCATCCAATCAAAGTAATTTGATAGGGATCCAACATCAAAGGTGGGCCACATGGTATGGATGGTTCATATGAATGCTTAGATCTTTTCTAGAATACTCATTTACAAACCATACGGTTTCCAACGAATCGTTAGAATCGTCTATTAAAAGCGATTAATTTGAGACGGCCTAGTAACGGATGATAAGCCCCACGTGATGTACACTCCATATCAATGATTAAATATTTCTAGTATATGATCAAAGTGATTTAAGAGGGATGGGCCCCACATGATGGACGGTCTATAGCAATGATTCCGCCTTAGTATAATCAATAGGAATAACTTGTTTCCATAGTAATTGTCAATGATCATTCGATCAAATTAATTCAAGAGGGACGATCAGCAATGGTGGGCCTGTGTGTTGGATGGTCTGTATCGATGATCAGTCCTTTTTCTTGCATAACCAATATAGATCATCCATTTCCATAGGCATTCGTCAGATGGTTAGGATAATCTGATCAAAGTGATTAAAGGGATGGCCCAAACAATGGATGACAAATTTCAATGATTGGGTGATCTGATGGTTAACATTATCTGATTAGAGTGATTTAGGGGAGGGCCCCCACGCAATGGATGATCTATACCAATAACTGGACCTTTTTTTTTTTTTTAGTATAGCCAATATGGGTCATTCATCTTCATAGCTACTCATCGGACCTGTTATCTCCATTTTCCAAATCAATACAGTGGCTCACAGGCTCGTTGATTTGAGTCATGGGCCCCACGCATGTTTCAACTATGGAAGTAGATGTATAGTGGGTCATAGACACTTTCATGTCCAAGATGGACCAACAAAGGCCCGATCAGAGGCGGAGGTGATTCGGATCGTTAGAACCTTACAACTGACATATCTCACAAATGGGAATGAGTTGTTCGACGTACCATATATGATTTTGGGATAGGATAAGCTACTTTATCCAACCAATCTGGCATTTGCAAGATTTCATCAGGTTTATTGTCAAAATTTTATTTTATTTTTGTTTTTACTATTTATATTAAGTTTTAGTTTCATCATGACTCTTATACTTGGAGATTTAGGAGTTTAAAAGTGCTTAGAAAAACTTGGAGAATAACTTGGTTAAGCAAATTAAGACACTTACTATAAATAGTAAATTTACTATTTACATTGAGTTATGTATTTTAGAGAGTTAGGTTAGATATCACTATTTAGAGGAGTCTAGACGAAGACGATGATCTACCTCATCAGGTTCATCCCTATGTCAGAAGTTCAATCCTCTATTGTACGGGCCATTTGAGTTTAGGATTTGGGTCAGTATTAGGCTCCTGTCCTAACATAATCTGGAAAAATGAATGAAAGGGGTGGATTTCCCATAAACATCATGGTGGGCCACTGTCGCAGGAAGTTCCTTTGCGGGAAATCCTTGTCCCACTGCCAGCTTATGCAGCCTAATGAGAAGGGGCCACATGGGGGCAACACCTAATCCTCTCTCCGAATGCTAAATGGTATATTGATATCCATGCTGTTCATCCGTTTTGCCATGTAATTTTAGGGTATGCACCCAAAAATGAAGCAGATCCAAATCTAAAGGCTGGACTATACCATGGGAGACAGTGGTACTGATTGACCATTAAAAACTTTAGTGGGACATTGATTTTTTAGGGCACAACCCCAACAACTAATTTTTGAGCTTTTAAAATTAATTATTCAATATTTTTTAAAAAATATAATTAATCTATAAATGATGTTCAGTTGTGCCTTGTGGAGTCGAGTTCTATTAAGTTTTGTGGAGTTTTTGTTGAGTTGTATCGAGTTTTTATGAGTCAATAGTTTTTCTTGATTTTTAACCATGGAATCTATCCGAGTTAACTCGGGCGAGTCACTGAGTTTTTCTTGTGTTTTAAAACTATGGTTTTTTCCTTATCAGGTATGATATACAGCTTCAATTTTCAGGAGCAGCAGTTTCTCCAGTCCCAGTTTCAGCATCAGCTTGCCATACAGATGGCCCAGCAAAATCAGAGTAGATGCAGCAGGATGGTTGCATCCAAGCCTTCCAGGTAGCTAAGAGTTCTATTTTAGCTTTTTGGAGATGTTTGAGTGGATGTCGGGTGTCTCATGCGGTGGTTTGGGTCACCTCCTGGTTTAGGCCTGCTGTCCTTGTTGCTCTGCTTTGGTTGGTGCTTGGTAGTAGTGGTTTCTTTACCTTTCTTATTTTTTTATTTCAACAAATGTTATTATTATTATTATTATTATTATTTTTACCTTTCTTATTTTTTATTTCAACAAAATAACAAGTGGTGTCCTCCTACCTTTCTAATTTTTTTTTTTTCTATTATGTAGCTTGAATACTGAGTACCATTGGTCGAATTCCACGTCCTAGCAGGGTATTTCTTTGTACATGTGGCCCCTTATACTGGCACGAGGACTCCCATGTGGATATCCAAATCCCGCACACGTTTCACATTTACACGTGCATCATGTTTGTATTGGCTACTTGAAGATGACCGTCTGGAATAAGCATTCCTCGTTATAGTAATTCAACTTGTTACCTTGTTTGTACAGAGTCCACACCGCACGTTTGCATGACCACACCAAAGAGTCATCCAATTCGTCAGCTATACAAACAGCTTTTTCCTGTTAATCATGTGATGCCGAGAGAGAGAGAGAGAGAGAGAGAGAGAGAGAGAGAGAGAGAGAGAGCAGTTGAGAGAAAAGTCGAGTCAAAGGAAGCATTGGATTTTGACGACCACACGTGTAAATTGCACCTGTGATCTCCCATTCAAAGATAGTATACCATAGAATTACGGTACAATACTTGTAAATTGCACTCGTGATCTTCCGTTCAATGACACCCTCATTTCAATATATAAATAACACCCTTCAACCATCAATGGCTTCATATCACAAACTTCAATTCAATCTACAGATAACACCCATCAACCATCAAGGCCTTCATATCACTCATTTCAATCTATAAATTCCGCCCTTCAACCATCACCGGCTTCATTTCACACATTACACCAAGTGGGCCATGTCGATCGAAGCTCTAGCCATGGCGGGCGTCGACTATATGGAATGTGGTATCAAGTTCGACCCTTGGGGCTGTGAAGAGATGGGTCCGCCTCCGCATCTACAGCTCGACGAAGGATCGCCGAAAAACAACGGACACGATGATTTTCGTACGGTTAAACATGCTGATGCTGTGGCGGCATGGTATAGAGATGTTGCATCTTCTCTACTAAGCTTGCTAGTCGCACTCCACGAGCTTTGGCAATGTCATTTCCGTTATTTTCGTGGAATATGGCGTTGAAGCGAACGTTTCTGATCAAGTCCATCTGGGAATGCGTTTTGGAGAAACTCAGCTGCGGCGGCCCAAGAAATGGCAAAAGGTGCAGTAGCTCATCGACTGTAGCATGCATGCGTGCCGATCTGGACCGTTCAATTAATGGGCCCCGATGCCGATGGAGTATTTCATGATAGTTAGACTTTTTGGGCTATCTAATCTTTCGATTGGTGATCATCGAATGGACGGTCAAAAGGCAAAATTGCAGCGGTCGACATTAATAGGCGAGATTAAGATGGTTATAATTTTTATGACTGTCTAGTCAGCGTGGTTTGCAGTTTATGGGCTCCGCAGCTTGGACGGTTGGAAATTCGTATTACACGTGTATAGTGGGGCTTGCCTAATAGCATCCGCAACCTTTTTTTAATTAATTCACGAGAAAAGTAAGAGGATAGTAGAAAATTTTCTACTTTATATGTTTACTTTTCCACCTTTTGTAAATAAATACTGTTTAAAAGAGGATAATCCTTCCGTCTACTATCAAATTATAAAATTATAAAATATCGCTCTCGCTCTCTCATTCATTGCCCCGCCTTGAATGGACCACGTACCCAAGAATCTCATGAATTAGAGCATCCAAACCATCCAATATTTGGCATTTTTATTCACTGAGTATATAGATGGTTTCTGCGTTAATTCTTAACCATCTATTTGCCAGCAAGAGATACAAGGGTCCCGATCATCCAAAATGGAGATGTTGGACTACCAATCTAGCCAGTATGGCTGCATGTATGGTTGCGTGGGGAATTTACTTCGAGTAGGAACGTCCAATGTAAAACCGTGAAACATGAATTGGATAAAGGGAATTTTTAAAAAAAAAAAAAGAAAAAGAAAAAAGAAAACCCTGCCTAACAAATATAAAATTTACACTCCGACACCTTTTTAACTCATTAATCGCAGTATTTATCATTCCACCTTTCCTTTTGCATTTGTGAATGGTTGTCATACTCACGGGAGCAAATGGGTTGCCAGCTTGAATGGGCTCCACCATGCTGTTTATGTTAAATCCACAACTGTCAAATGCCTATTCTTATGTTATTCCAACTCTCTAAAATAAGTTTTATTTGTAATTTTTCTGTTGCCCGCACTCCAAATAGTTTCACTTCGAGTGGCCATCTGTATCATGAATGAGCCTAATTTTTAAGCTTTTGTTGTAAAATAAAATGGTTGGAATAGATTTCATATAATCGTCACTATGAGCCCTTGAATATTAAGGGTGGATGTCTCTCTTAACTATTTTTTTGGTGTCCCATCTGAATCACGAGTATTTTTTGAACTAGGGCCTAAAGTTAGATTAGATATCTAATAGTTGGAATAGATTATGTATCACGGGAGCAAATGGGTTGGCAGCTCGAATGGGCTCCACCATTAAATCCACCTCAACCATCACATGACTCATCCTATGTTAGGCTCAAGTAACAAAAATCAGCTATATCTCTAATTCAGGTGTTACTCGCCCTTCAAATAGTTTTCCTTTGTGTGGCCCACCTAAATAACGAATGGGTCTGATTTTTAAGCTTTTAGTGTCACATCTAATGGTTGGAGTAGATTTCATATAATCGTCTCTGTGAGTCCTTAAAAATCAAGGGTGGACATCCCTCTTGACTCTTTTTTTTTTTAGGGTGTGGCCCACCTGAATCACCAGTATTTTTTTAAATACTTGGGCCTAAAGCAAGATTACATATGTAACGGTTAGAATGGAATTCACATATACATCACGGTGGCCCCATTAAAAATAAATGCCAGCCACCCTTTCCAGCTGCTAAAAGCAACACAGAAAACCAATTTGTGTGGTACGCCCACTCTAGATTTTGATGGGCCTATCATGAGGCACACACGTAAGATCCACCCTGTTCATTAGATATGTAATACCACCTTAGGTCAGTGCAAAAAATCAGGCCGACTAGTGTTTTAGGTGGACCATACCAATGAAAGTAGTTGGGAGACATGGGTGCATCCATTGTTGAATTTTACATGGCTAACCCTAATGATTATTTAAAATCTACTCTAACCATTAGATGTCACACCAAAATTTAAATTTGGTGCTTAAAAGTTAGGCTTATCCATGATTCAAGTGGGCTGCATCAAGGGAAATAGTTTGTGGGATTAGTATTGCCCCGGACACTATTTTAAATCATGTGGTCCACCTGAATCATGGATGGAACTATATTTTAACTCTTTAAGCCTAACATGGATGATGCATTACAACCCATTTGTTTGCCCAGCAACCAAAACGGTCATTAAGAAAATCTAGCAGAAGGTGGTAGAGAGATAATTATCATGTTAATGAGGTAGCTTTTTGAACAGAACCTAAATTATTAATTAGGTAGTTTTTTGGTAAAATTCTCTAAGATAAATGGAGGAGCTGTAAAGGACTGATTGTAAAACTAGGGCCGACAGGCAATCTATGCCAGGAAAGGCTGTCCGGGCATCCTCTTCCTGGACTTGAGATATTCTAGTTTGTTTGTTTGATTGTTTTTTTAAATTTTTTAAATTTTTGTTTTTTTTTATAAATTTATTTATAAAAACACTGAAACGGGGAATCAAGGTGTCTTAGACCTTTCTAATATACTCAACAAGTTACCCAAACCACCAATCAGGTAGTTAGATCATCCAATCAAAGTGATGAGCCATCAAAAGTGGATCACAAAATATGGCTAGTTCATATGAATGCTTAGACCTTCTCTAGAATACTTATTCTAGACCATGCACTTTCTAACACAAATTAAATTGGATGGTTAGGATCGTCAAAAGTGATTTGCAAAGGCTTAGCAATTGAGGGTGGCCCTCATGATGTACCGTCCATATCAAGGATTATATATTTCTAGTGCAACCAATATGAACAGCGCATTCGCATATTTATTGATAAGATGGCAAAGAGCATATGATCAAAGTGATTTGAGAGAGATGGGCCCCCATAGCAATGATTTGGTTTTTTCTATTATAATTAATAAGGACTCATTTATTTCCATAGCACTTGTCAAATGATCAGGATCATCCGATCAAATTGTTTCAAGAGGGACGACCATCAGTTGTGAGCCCGTGCATTGGATGGTCCATATTGATGATCAGTACTTATTCTAACATAACCAATATAGATCATCCATTTCCAAAGTCACACATCTGATGGTTAGGATTATCTGATCAAAGTGATTTAAGAGGGTGGGCTATCAACGATGGACCCAAATGATGGATGGTCTGTATCAATGATTTGGGTGTCTAACATGGGTCATCCATTTTCATCGCCATTGTCGGACCTTCTATGTCCATTTTCCATATCAATACGATGTATCACACTCTTGTTGATTTGCGTCATGGGGCTCGTTTGCATGTGGTGGTAAAAATACAATTTACGTATGCAGATAAGTATAATTGGCAAACAACATTCTTATTAAACAAAAAGTGAAAAATCATGTTTATTTTTCAACATCATAAGTAATAATCCTTCAAGTCTGTTTAATCTTCTTCACCTCCGTTGTACATCATGTGGGGCTACCCTTTGACGTGGATAGTTCATTGTTTGAATGTGGGCTTTTCATCATTAGGGCCAACCTTTAATGTGCTCCGTTAATTATGGAGAGTCCACCCTTGATATTGTTCATTCATTATGTATGGTACACCATCAATGTTATTGTCCATCATGTGGGGCCCATCTTCAATACCCACCACCCATCATGTGGACCCAACTCCAAGCCATTCATCATGCAGGGCCTGCCTTAGATATGTGCCCGCAGAGTTTTGCCACGTATACACATTATTTACGTCGGTACTGTGTTGGAGTTTCATGCTGTGTCAGCGTGCCTCATTCGGACACGGATTAGCTACTCCAACTGACACCAGCCCTGTGGCTGATGGTTGGTTCTCTGTGGGCCCCACCATGATGTATGTATTTCATCCATTACGTTCATCGATTTTTAAAGATCATTTTAGATATTTATATAAAAAATTACAGGTATATAAATCTGGGGGGACCACACTACATGAAAACAATAGTGATTGGATATCCATCATTAAAATCCTCCTAAGGCCAAATGTATTGTTTATTTGACATCCAATCTGTTTATTAGGTCATACATGTCCAGATGAAGGGGAAAAATAAAAATCATCTTGATCCAAAATTTTTATGGCTCCCAAAATGTTTTTAATGGTTGACACTCATTCAACACTGTTTCCTGTAATGTGGTCCATTTCAGATTGGGATATATCTCATTTTTGATCTCATGCCAGTAAAATAATATTTAAAAATATATGGACGGAATGGATGAAACACATAAGTCATGGTGGGGCCCACAGAGCACCAACCACCAGCCATTGGCTGGTGTCAGGGGGAGTAGCCAATCCGTTCCCGCCTCATGACGCATGCCGTGATTTGTCATGCGTTTCTAAAAAGGCTCCCCAAATTCACGGACCTCTCTCTCAACAAGCATCAGCCGTTATCAACAAACTTCTTGCCTACGCGGCGACTCGGGAACGCCACCATGTTTGACCTTGGCCCACATGTGTTGGAATGGTCAGATGATTTGAACGGTCCTTGTTCTTGGTAGTATCATGTACAAGTCACTCCCAATAATCTCAATCCATTCATAATCCTATCCTTCTTAGGGTGGAGAGTTCTGATCATCTCACCAACCTAGCTTCTTCTCTCAAATAGAGCAACACATGATAGGCATACTCAAAGTTAAATCATACATAAAAACGGTTATTAATCACATCACTCATATCATTCACCACTACCAGGACGGAAATCGGTACAGGGATTCTGTGGGGCCTAAATAAGGCAGATCCAATTGTCAGGTGGACCACACAACAGGAATCAACCCTGATAATGACGCCGCCCACGGTTGAAACCTTCCTAGGGCACAACGTGATGTTTTAATTGCCATCCAATCTTTTCATAAGGTCACATGGATCTGGATGAAGGGAAAACACAGACTTCAGCTAGTTTGATTCAAAATTTCTATTGCTCCCGAGAAGTTTTTAATGGTGGGTGGGTTGGTGTTCAATCCCTATTGTCTGGTCCACTTGAGTGTACGATCTGCCTTATTTTATCTAGAAAAATAGGTGAACAGCGTAGATAAATCCTATACATCTGGGTGGACCTCACAGAACCCTGCCTGGACTGTTGCAGATGCAGTGATGTGGATACTAGCAGGGTAGGAAGGACTACTTAGGAATGAGGTCAGTGATGGATTTTTACCCAAAAACTGTTTAGCTCTTTTGGTATAAAAATCAAGCCATCAGGTGGGCCACAACGTATCAAAAGAAACAAATGGCTAGGAACAACGAAAAAAATATAGTCGATTTACTTTTGTGTAGTGGCCCACCAAAAAATCTAAGAAGTGCTTCAAACGCAAACACGTGTACTCACGTGTGGATGTTTATAGATCGACACCACATGTAGAGTTAGCAGTCCTCTGGTTGTTATAATTGGAGAAATAATAGCGGTCATCTAGCACTTGGAAGTGGTTTAGGTGCGCCCTCCAGCCTCACCCAACACGTCTGGCCCTGACCGTGGGGCCAACCTTGATGTATGTATGGTATAGCTACGCCGTTCATCCGTTTTCAAAGGAATGAGACTAAAAACGAAACAGATCCAAATCTCAGGTGGACCACACTATATTGAGCGGTAGTGATTGACCATTAAAAAATTAAAAAAGTTTTGGATCTAACTGATATTTATTTTTTTCTTCATCTATCCAGGTCCGTGTAATCCTATGGATAGGTTGGATAGCAAATAAACGTTACGGTGGGCACTTAAGAAGTTTTTAATGGTGAGTGTTCAATCACTATTGTTTCCTGTGGTGTGGTCCACATAAGATATGTATCTGGTTCATTATTTGGCTCATGCCCTATAATGAACTGAAAAAATGGATGAATGGAGTTGATATACTATACATACATCAAGGTGGGCCCCACGGTGAGGGTCGCACCGTTTTGGGAGCAGGGCCTCACCTAATCCACTCTCTTTTTGGCCTTTCTTGAAAAAGTGGGCGATGCATGCTTAAAGAAGAATGAATACAAGTCAAAATTAATGGAATCACAGATAAAACGATGTGTTTGCTTCTGGTCGTAGGGAAATTTCTACTTAGAAGAACCTTGAGCTTGTAGAACAAGCTTTTGATGGGTTTTTTGACCCATCGTCCTTTCGCAACTGGAATATTCTAGTTCTTTCACAACTGGGATGTGCAAGTCCTTTCGCAACTAGGATGCAGAAAAGAGTTTTCTAAAACTATAAAAAGGGGTCCTTAGGATTTTTCTAGGGTATGTTGTGTGAAGAAAAAGTACAAGAGGATTTCCTAAAGGTTTAGGGATATCAAAGGTGAGAGAGTGAGAGAAAGCTTGTGGAAGGGAGTCATCATCTCAGCGCTTTTACGTCCTCGTGATCGGTGAGATCTCTGTTTTCTCTTTATTCTCTTATTGTTTATCCACTTCTGCGTGAGTGAAAAAGGTTGTATCTTTTTACTTCATAGTGGATTGTTGATCCAAACGAGGTCCCGTGGTTTTTACCTCTTTAAGGGTTTTCCATGTAAAAATCTCTTGTGTGGTGTGTGATTGTGCTTTAATTGATTTTCATTGCATTGTTATTCCATAATTCTGGTTTGTTCTGGAGGGCTAGATCCTAAGGTTTTGTGCAAGGCCCCCAACAAAGTGGTATCAGAGCGCTAAGTTCATTGAACGGGTAAGATCGGTTTGGAATTATGGAAGGTGGCTCATCAAGGATGATCAGCCTCAATGGTTCCAACTGGACCATATGGAAGGCTAAGATGGAGGACTTGCTTTATTGTAAGGATTTATATTCTTTAATCTTAGGCATATCAGTAAAATCCAAGGATATGTCTGATGATGATTGGAAGAAGTTAGACCGGAAGACGGTGGGGCTTAGACAATGATTGGATGATTTTATATTCTACCATGTGTCTATGAAAATCTTAGCCGCTAGCCTATGGCTGAAACTACAAGGGCTGTATGAGAAGAAGACAACCAGTAATAAAAATTTTCTGATAAGACGACTTGTGAATCTCAAGTTCAAGGATGGTGGTTTTATGGCCGAGCACATGAATGAGGTCAGCAATATAGTGAACCAACTCTCCTCTATAAAGATGGTCCTGGATGATGAATTGCAAGCTTTACTATTGCTTAGTTCGTTGCCTGACAGTTGAGAGACATTGGTGGTGTCTCTAAGTAACTCCGCGCCAGACGGAAAGATATCCATGGAACAGGTTACTAGCTGTCTCTTTAATGAAGAGACAAAGAGGAAGTCTCAGGGGTCTACTCAGCAAGAGGCACTTATGACACTGGAACGGATGAGAGGAAAGAACAGAAAGGGCGGGAAGGCCTGAGATAAATCAAGAGGCAAGTTGAGTAACAGAAAAAATGTTGAATGCTGAAATTGTGGCAAAAAGGGTGACTATAAGCATGAATGTCGTAAGGCTAAAAAAGATAAGAAAAGAAAAGGAAAGGAGAAAGAAGATGAATTTGATTTTACTGCGGTCGCTTCAAATGGCGACGTTGTTATTATTATTTTTACAGATCATGATGTATGTCTCACGGCTACGAGTCAGGACACCGACTGGGTGATTGAGTCAGGAGCTTCTTTTCATGCGACTCCATGAAGGGATTTCTTCATAAGCTACAAGTCAGGTGACTATAGGACCGTGAAGATGGGAAATTCTGGCGTATTGAAGATCGTGGGAGTTGGTGATATTTGTATGAAAACTGATGTGGGCTGCACATTGGTTCTCAGGGATGTGAGGCATATCTCAGACCTTCACCTCAACTTGATGTCGACGGGAATGATGATGGCTATGAAAGCCGGTTTGCTGGTGGGCGCTGGAAGCTCATCAAGGGTTCGTTGATTGCAGCCAGAGGAAAGAAGTGTTGCACCCTGTACAAGGCAGGTGTCAGTGTATGCAAGAGTGAGTTGAACGCAGTGGAAGATTCAGCTATTGACATGTGGCACAGGCGTCTAGGCCACATGAGTAAAAAAGGGCTTCAGCTACTAGCGAGGAAGCGGCTCCTTCCAGACGTGATAGGTGTACCTCTCAAAACCTGTCTTGATTGTTTATCAAGGAAATAACATAGTTTCATTTGTTAAAACTGCTTCTCATGTTAACAAAGTGCATGCATTAGATTTGGTTTATTCTGAAGTGTGTGGTCCTATGAGGATAAAAACCTTGGGTGGGGCATTATATTTTGTTACTTTTATAGATGATGCATCTAGGAGGGTTTGTGCTTATGCTTTGAAATCCAAGGACGAGGTCTTTGGTGTGTTTAAGTTGTTTCATGCTATGGTCGAGAGAGAGACAGGTAGATCATTGAAGTGCATCCGCACTGACAATGGTAGTGAATACATTGGCGACTTTCACGAGTACTGCAAGTCCCTAGGTATACGGCATGAACAGACGGTTCCCAAGACCCCCCAGCATAATAGTGTAGCTGAGCGAATAAATCACACCATTGTTGAGAGAATCAGATGTATGTTATCCCATGCGAAATTGCCTAAGACGTTCTTAGGAGAATCAATGCACACAGAAGTGTATTTGATAAACAAGTCTCCATCAACCCCGTTGAATGGAGAAGTGCCTGAGAAGGTGTGGACTGGACAGGATCCATCGTACAGTCATCTCAGGGTGCTTGGATGCAGGGCATCCGTTCACGTACCAAAGGATGAGAGGTCCAAGCTCGATATGAAGATCAGGAAGTGTGTGTTCCTAGGGTACAGTGATAAAATGTAACAGCCCGAATTTTCACGGTCAGAGTTTGTACTCGTGCCCGAGGAAATCGGGTGTTAATGATGTATAAACTGAGATGCTTTAGAAAAATCGCACCCTATTTTTTTTCGTTTGATTACATACAGACACATCCATGAAGGTAACATCCACAAGAATAAAATCAACTGAATTGATTATATTTCATCAGAATAAAAGAATGATCAAATGACCTCATAAAGGGAGGTTTATTACAACATCAGAGTTTACAGCGGAAACGTAAAACTAAATCTGAACTTGTTTCTCTATCAATATGATCTTCCTTAGGGAGAATGTTCGTTAGGTCTTCAATCTGTACGTCACCTGCATAATCTATACGGTTGGGAGAGGGTCAATGCCCTACTCATAGTGAAGGTTATCCTTCAAGATTAACAATAATTCAAGAGATTCATAGAAGTAAAGTAAAGAGTCTGATATGTCCCGTGCTCCACTAACACAAGGTATCAGCATGCACAAATAACCTACATGAGATGCATGCCTAACAAAGTATGTGTGGCTCATCATACGTAGTGATCGTCATAATGTGGAATATAATTCATAGGAAACCCGGCTCGACCCGCATCCCATAACTACGGATATTCGCCGGCATAGCCAACGCTAACGTGGATTTATACGAACATCTCAAGGCAACACAACACGCGATTGGAGGATTTACATAACACGATGTGGTCATGGAGCGACTAATTGCGACATCCAATCCCGAAAAGTTGATGTAACACGTAAGCCGATTTACATACATCGATTGTGCACCATGCCAACCAACCCACGGAATTACGTGCCGACCAAGAGGGCCGCTACCCGTAACGCATGATGTCCATGATAGGATATCTGAATCACTAGTTATGATACCTCATAACACAACACTTGCACTTATAGAGAATATAGTTAAAATCATCAAGAATATAAACTGAATCATGGAGGTTCTAGAATAAGAAAACACATGCCCATGCTTTGAAAGATAAACGGCACGAGGCCAATATAATAAAGAGAAGAGTGACAAAGGTCAACTCAGCAAAAGTGGCAATGACTAACATAATAAGAGAAGAGTGACAATGGTCAACTCAACAAAAGGAGAGTGACAAAACCAACTCAAATAATAAGACAAGTGGCATAGCCAACTCAAATATAAAGACGAGTGGTGGAGCCAACTCAATAATGAATGAGGTAGGGGCAAGGCTTGTACCCATGGCCTCACATAAATTCAAAGAAATTCTCTTGTATTTGACATCATGTCATAATCCCCAAAGGGCTAATAAATTAATTAATAGGAAAATTTTCAGAGAACATGTAACATATAATACATGATAAGTCATATTGTAAGAGGCACGAAAAGGCCATAATGGATGGTGAAACATATAATAACATGGAAGATTTAAATTGATGTACAAAAAGAATACATGTAAAGGCAATATCAAATTCATGAAAGTATGCATAGAAGACAAGATGAAAGCATATAAATGGCAGAATAAATAAATCAACTTAAATTATTGTAAGCTTAAAGGAAAAAACCCTCACCTTTGGTTATCTGTCTGCCAACCACCAAAGTTAGATGTTCAGAAGTGCGCCTTAGGATTAAATCTTGTCCTCATTCACAAAGGCCAAGCGACTCCAATTAAGGCGTGATTTGTATCTCTATTGAATTCAATCTAGTTTGGTATTTGAATTTTCGGCTTTATACCCTCTAACTTAGAATGCATGCACATCTATCTAGATGTATAGGTGTTATATGAGTGTTATTTCACCTCTACTGTTGGAATGAAAAGAAATTAAAGAAGAAAGATAATAATTAAAACAAAACCAGTAACCTACCTGGCCTCGAGTCAAACTCAGTGAGTCGACTCGACTCAACTCGGATCTGTCCCTGTTTTTTTCTTTCTTTCTTTTCTTTTTTTTCTTTCTTTCCTTTCTTTCTTTCTTTCTTTCTTTCTCCTTCTCTTTTCCTTCTCTTCTTTCTTTCTTTCTCCTTCTCTCTCTTCTTTCTTCCCTGCTGAACGGCAGCAGCCTGGCGGTTGGAGTTGCTGCCGGCTGACAAATGTCAATCTCTCTCTCCTTGTTTTTCTCTCTCTCTTGCCGTTTCTTCTTCTTTTTGTTTTTTCCTTTATTTTTTTCTTTCAGCCGTTGGACAGCTGCTAGCCAATCGATCCCTCTCTCTTACTCTATCTCTTTCCCTTTCCTCCGCTGGGCAACATGCCCCCTTTTATAAGGTGGGTGCTCGGTTTCCAGCAGAGTCTTGATCGGAGACAATTTTCGCTCCTGCGCAACGACATCTTGAGAAACTTGCGTTTGATCTAGAGTTGGCGTGGATGGCCTACCAATCCAGCCGATCTGACTTCATGAAGACGATTGAAACCTCCTTTACCAACGTCTGGGTGGTCTGGATCATCATATTGATTTCGGATTCGATCCAGTTTCTCGTCGGTTCGTCCGGAATGCTCGAACGCACGTTCTTGTGCGTAAGGAAGGCTGCGCAGGGTTCTGTGGGGTCCACTATGATGACATTATGTGAGATCTACTCCGTTCATTATTTTTGTAGGGCCAGGTTAGGCCTTAGGTCAAAATATGGGGTCGGTCCGAGATTTGGGTGGGCCCCACTCTTTAGTCTGCATGAGGACTGTGTTCACCGTTTAACTCAGAAATCAGTTACGAGAGTTTTTGGTTTTTCATTTCAAAGAAATAGGTGGAGCTCACTATGGTGATCTTTTGGAAAATCTGCTCCCTTCATTGACTTCAGCTTGCTATATGGGCCTACGGACCCAAATTTGAAGTAGATCCAAGTTCTAGGTGGGCCATAGGGTTCAATGAAATATAGAGAATAGTCACTGTTGAAATTCAACTGGAATATGTGTCAAACAGTGCCATGCACTTGGTAACCCATTATTTACCATTTTACCCTTTTCTTTTCCTACACTTCTACCGTCCATAACTCAAGACTCCATCGTCCAAATGTGATGAAATTTGACAAGTAATCTTTATTTTTCATGTTCTTTTCATCCCCGATATCTTTAGGATAACTAACATACTCTTTTAATGGTTATTATACTTCAAATTTTTAAAATAGCATTTGTACTCACCTAATTGATGAATTACCAGGTGATTTGAGCCCAGACCCTAAGATCTTCACAGTAATCGGTTTACCATGATGTTTGTGTGGCCCATTTGGCAGATCCAAATTTAATGGATGGTCGTATGACTTACTAAAAATAAGGAAACTTGATGGTTAGCTCTCTGACCACGTATGTAGGGGGATGTACGGTTAGTTTTGTAAAAGGATGGACATAAAGAGGGTTTGTGGAATGATTATGGGTAGGACATTTATACCGTTTGAGTTGAGTGAGTTGTTCACATGTGTAAGTTTCTCAGATTGTAATTCTAATGGTTGGTTAAGCCTATTCATATGGGGTGAACGAGATGAACGGATCAGAATCTTGATTTGATGAGTGTACGGATGGATGTAGAGGTCAAGTAGTTGATTTACTACGATCTAATGGTTGAAATTTGACATGTATGGTTAATTTAAGCTAATTAAGTTTAGTATAAAATTTCACATGGAATGGATTGTGGTAACCATGTCATCTAAAATACAGGAATCTAGGTCGATGGCATTTTCGTAATTATCGGTGATCTGTGAGTTTTGGGAAATCCAAGGGCTCCACATGGTTATATGCATATTTCTAAGAAATTTTTATAAAGGAATGTATATTTAAATCGCTGCAGATAGGGAGTTATTCGTCTTGCCCTTTATGGGAGGCTACTTACGTCAAATCATGTGATGGATGGCCCTGCCTGGAAATCAACGGTTAAATGATTTGATCCATGAATGAGGGTCATTCCTAACGGTTAGGTTTGTGTTAGGGCGAGGATGTAAGGCTAGGATTTGTCGGATTGGTATCATGCACATGTACATATAAGTAAGTTTTCAAGTAATGCTCGAGAACTTTCAATACTCGGTATTGAAAATTTCGGGGCGTTACATGAAAAGTTCGGCTATAGATTGTGGGATCCGACCGAGAAAAAGCTCGTCAGGAGCAGAGATGTGGTTTTCTTTGAAGAACAGTGTATTAAAGACATTGGTAAGCCAGAGAAGAACCAGCATAGTTTAGGTGATCTAGAGGACATGGATCCAGTTATTCCTCCCGTGGTGCCTAATGACGGGAGAGTACAATAAGGTGCAAAAGACGAGGAAGTTCCTTCAGAAGATGGACCAGGGGAGCAGCCCCCACTTGATCCACTTGTTGAGCCACAGGTGAGGAGGTCATTTAGGAACAGACAGTCATCCAAGAGGTACTCACCGCATGCGTACATTATGCTGACTGATGGGGGAGAGCCAGAAGATTATTCTGAGGCCCTAGCCAATAAGCATAAGGAGGAGTGGTTGAAAGCTATGCAAGAGGAGATGGAATCCTTGTATAAGAACCACACCTATGACATGGTGAAACTGCCTAAGGGCAAGAAAGCTTTGAGCAACAAGTGAGTGTTCAGAAAGAAGGTTAAGCAGAAGAATTCACAGACGAGGTTCAAGGCCGAACTTGTGGTAAAAGGGTTCGGTCAGAAGAAAGGCACAGACTTCGAGGAGATATTCTCACCAGTGGTGAAGATGACATCCATACGGGTGTTGCTTGGGTTGGCGGCTAGCATGGATCTGGAGATAGAGCAGTTGGACGTTAAAACTGCTTTTCTCCATGGTGACCTTGAAGAAGAAATCTACATGCACCAACCAGAGGGGCTCGAAGTCAAGGGCAAGGAACATATGATGTGTAGGTTGAGGAAAAGCTTGTATAGGCTGAAACAAGCTCCACGGCAATGGTACAAAAAGTTCGATTCGTTCATGTTACAGCATGGGTATGACAGAACGGAGTCGGACCACTGTGTGTTCATACGCAAGTTCTCAGATGGTGATTTCATAGTTCTGCTCCTATATGTTGATGACATGCTCATCATGGGAAAAGACATCAAGAAGATTGACAGACTGAAACAGGAGTTGGGCAAGTCGTTTGCGATGAAAGACTTGGGCCCGACTAAACAGATCCTATGAATGGAGATAACCCGTGATAGAAACAGTAGGAATCTTTGACTGTCACAAGATCGGTATATTGAGAAAGTCCTAGAGCGGTTTAATATGAATGCAGCGAAACCGGTCAGTACTCCAATGGATGGTCACTTCAGATTGAGTGACAGGCAGTGTCCCAAGATGAAGACAGAGGTGGAAGAGATGCAGAAGATACCCTACGCGTCAGCTGTAGGAAGTCTGATGTATGTTATGGTGTGTACACGCCCAGACACAGCATATACGGTTGGTGTTGTCAGTCGGTATCTTGTCAGTCTTGACAAAGAGTATTGGGCAGCGGTGAAGTGGATACTGCTGTATTTAAGAGGCTCATCTAGGTTGAGCCTATGCTATGGTGACAGTAAACTTGTGATAGAGGGCTACACAGATGCAGATATGACAGGTGACATAGACTCTACGAAGTTTACATCGGAGTTCATGTTTACGTTTGCAGGGGGAGCGATTTCTTGGCAGAGTAAGCTACAGAAGGTCGTAGCATTGTCGACTACAGAGGCCGAGTACATTGCAGTCACAGAGGCATGTAAAGAGATTCTTTGGATGAAGAGGTTCCTACAGGAACTTAGCCTGAAGCAGGAGGAGCACGTGGTCTATTGCGATAGTCAGAGTACTATACACTTGAGCAAGAATCCAAGTCAGCATTCCAAGTCGAAGCACATAGAGATTCGGTATCACTAGATCAGTGATACTTTGGAACAGAAGGTGTTACAGCTTGAGAAGGTCCACTCGGACGATAATGAGTCAGATATGATGACTAAGGCCTTGCTCAAGGGCAAGTTTGAGGTTTGTAGAAACCTGGCTGGCTTAAAAAAGGTGAATCCCTCCTGGGTCAAAAAGGGAGAGATTTGATGAGTTTTTTGACCCGTCGTCCTTTCGCAACTGGGATGTGCTAGTCCTTTTGCAACTGAGATGCGCAAGTCGCGCAAGTCCTTTCGCAACTGGGATGCGCAAGTCCTTTCGCAACTAAGATGCGGAAAAGAGTTTCTTAAAACTATAAAAAGGGGTTCTCAGGATTTTTATAGGGTATGTTGTGTGAAGAAAAAGTACAAGAGAATTTTCTAAAGGGTTTAGGGATATCAAAGGTGAGAGAGTGAGAGAAAAGAGAGAGAGGAAGTTTGTGGAAGGGAGCCGTCGTCTCAGCGCTTCTACGTTTTCGTGATCGGTGAGATCTCTATTTTTCCTTTATTCTCTTATTGTTTATCCACTCATGCGTGAGTGAAGAAGGTTGTATCTTTCTACTTCATAGTGAATTGTTGATCTGGACGTGGTCCCGCGATTTTTACCTCTTTGAGAGTTTTCCACGTAAAAATCTCTTGTGTGGTGTGTGATTATGCTTTGATTGATTTTCAGTGCATTGTTATTCCATAATTCTGTTTTGTTCTGGAGGGCTAGATCCTAAGGTTTTGTGCAAGGCCCCCAACAGCTTCTTCTACAGCTCTGCATGTAGGTGTAAGTTCCACGCATTATGTGAATAAGAGTAGTAGAAAAAGGTTTTTCTACAAACGTTTGTAGATCCGGGCCTAAGAAGTTGGAATCACGGATACAACGATGGGTTTGTTTCTCGTCAAAGAGTAGTGAAAAACCCGTGAGCCATTTGACTCAGGAGAAGGAAGAAGAGAAGCCTATAAAAATCCTTCCAAGCTTAGAACATTTGAATATTTCGTACCATATCATTCTCCCACAACTCAATTGTAACACGACCATGTGTATAGAAGCTTTAGCAATGGCTGGTGTTGATTACACCAAATGCGGTCTTGATTTCAGAGCGTTGGATAATAAAGAGACTGATCGACGGCTGCCACTGCCCTATCTGCTGGCCGAAGAAGATGGATTTATGAAGAATAAGAAGAGAACGGATAGAAGCATTTCTATAGATGAATTGTCAGATGAAAGGCGAATTAAAGAGTTGTTGTTAGCTTGGGCTAAAGCTGTGGCAATTACTTTGTAGCTGAAATAAATGATATTGATTTTTATGGCCGTCTCATGGAACATTCTCTTCTTCTTCTTCTTCTTTTCTTTCTTTCTTTCTTTTTTCTTTTTTTTTTTTCCCTTTTTTTAAAAAAAATTTAATTTTTATATTTCACTAAAACTACAGAAGAGAGGCTGCAATGGGTCCAGAGCCCACGGGCCAATTAGCCCAAGCGGCTTTATTGGCAAGTTCGGACCAAGCTAAATGGGTGGTAGGTCAGGCTTGGGTTGAGCCCTAACCTGACTTGCCTATATAGTCTAAGGGTTGGATAATGTGATTATGCATACTAATGGACCCAAGTTGTGATTCATAATTCATTCAAAATTGTGTAAGGGCCAGTGCGCTACAACAGTGACACTAGAATCCACAAATTCATGTGAAGTCTGAGGGAGAGGAATTTCAATGGGTTTTAAACTCTTCAACCCTTTAAACAATGGACAACGCGATCCTTTCAATTCAATCTCCACACTCGATAGACAGCGCTATCTTTCAATTCCACAATTTTATAGTTTCAACATAAGACAGACCACCAAACCCAACAGGCCCAAAACCCGAAACAGCTTAATACATACACATGCTCTATGCATGGTTGTATGTATCTGCTACAGTGGGCAAGCTTGCGTGCACCTTTAGGCCCATATTTCATTCTTGAACCTGAGTGTGGTTCTGCTAGGTGGGTCAAGCCCGACCAGATAACAATTGGATGGGTCAGTTCTCAAACTTGGGAGTGGATTGGGTTCGGCCATAGGGTAATGGGTTTCAGGTTGGGCTTGGGCTGCATGAAAATTTTTACTTGTTTTGCATTGTCTAGAGGGTAGATCAAACCGCACGTTTTGGGATAAATAGTGCTCGCACCATCTATGTAAGGGCCCACGTGGTTATATATGACTACCGCTCAGCTCTTGTCACTGGATGAGGCCCACTATGTGGGTGATCAGCATTATCTATGAGAGGGGTTCATCCTGGATGAAGTAAAGAAAACTAAAACGGTCCACATTCATACGCAAAGTTTTCATGGACTAAGAGGTGAAATCTGCATTATTTTATTTGACACCAAGATGGGGACCACAAGATGTATGGTTCAGATCATCCTAACATACAGCAATGTGGGCCATTCATCACAGCTAGTGGTGATCTTGGTCGGAGGTGGGTGCAGATGGACAAGGCTGGGCCTTTCTTGTCTGGCAGGCCCAGAGTGCCCCGTGAGACCAGAAATTGGCATCAGCACGGAGTGGGTCCACTAGGAAATAGACGTCGACCCAACAACACTAATCTCAGCGTGGGCCCGATTGGGCCATTTTATGGCCTTAAGGCAGATTAAAAATGCAGGTGTAGCTCAACAAATAATCAGGAATAGGCTTAAAGCCCATAGGGTCCTTACTCTTGCTCGGGTGGTAGACTCTCAGGAGTTTCAACACTGGGTCAAGGGTTCGAGTACCCATAGGTGGTGAAATTCCACTACGCGTGAGTGTGTGGGGGTGTGTGTGTGTTAAATAATAATAATAATAAAAAGGCTTAAAGCCCATGGTACATGATCAATCATGCTGTTGGCAAAATGGTGATCAATCATGCATGATATATGAGAAAATTCCCTTGAAATCCCAAGTGGGCTGGGCTGGGCTGACAGGCTCTTAAATAAACTTAAATACGTCCGTTCTTAAACTTGATCAAATTTTAGGCCTGGAATTGGACCATTGGGCCTATACTCTAGTCCATGAATGGCCCAGTAGGCCAGGCCCAAAAGATCAACTGGTCAGCCCGGCCCATTGACAGCCCAAGCGATATCTACGACTACATTGTGGGGTGGCCAGGCGTGTGCAACAGTGCCCCATGTGAGTGCCATTTTTTTTTTTTCATCACGCTGTGGGTCCCAACTATGAGGCTCACCATGATATATATGTCTTTTATCCATGCCGTCCATCCCTTTCTCCAGGTCATTTTTGGGCGTGATCCCAAAAATGCAGCAGATACAAATCTTGGGTGGACCACACCCCCAGGAAACAGTGTCCCACAATAAGTGTTTAATGGTAAATCACCATTGTTTCCTATGGTGTGGTCCACCTAAAATTTGGATTTTATTTTATTTTATTTTTTGGACTCATGCCCTAAAATGAACTGGCGAAGTGGATGGACAGCGTAGATATAAGACACATACCCCAAGTGTGCCCCCACAGTCAGTGATCCACCGAAGCCGCGTCCCATGTTTTGAATGGTGTTAAACCAGCATCTGCCCCCTTTTGTTTCCTTACCGTGGAATAGCTCACAACTATCCACCAACAACGTAGCCACGTGTACGGTGGAGTGGCAATGAAGAATAGGAAAGAAAGATACTGGCAGGCATAAGTGCATTGCGTCTTACACATTAACATTCAAGGGTTCGCATTTTTCAACCTGGGAGTATTTCGGGAATCCAACATCCATGGTGGGCCTATCAGATCATTGGTCTGGATCACCAAATAGAAGTCCTCACATTACAGAATCCTGCGTCTCAAAGGATACAATGTCTTAATCCAGACCATTCGTATATTGGGCCACACCATGATGGACAATCATGGGAAGATCCTTAGTCTGAATGATCCAGACCATTCGTATATTGGGCCACACCTGGCACTAGGTGCCTGTGGGTTCCTTTCACTAACGCAGGGAAACGACTTACTATGAATAAAATCCACAATCCACCTCGTCCATCACATCAGGTGCATCACCCTTTGTTCGGCCTCCTCCCAAAAATCATGCTGATCCACCCCAACAACGTTACACCAGAATTCACATGGTATGGCCCACCTAAGTTTTCGAATTCTATGATTTTTGGTTAATCCGTTCATCCAGATGAGGAACATCAGATGAATAGATTGGATGGTATACAAACACTACGGTGGGCCTTACAAAGAACTAATGGTGCACGTTCCATCCCAACTATTTATTAAGTTATTGCCTACCTGAGTTTTGTATTAATGATTTTTACTTTCAACGGCTAAAATGAGTCAGCTTAATTCGTGGACGGAGTGTATCTCATTAAAGTTGCACCCCCGTGGCTATGGGTTTGCTAAAGAAACCTCGTAGGTGCTAGCTCCGTTCACTGTATGATATGATATCTCCGTGAGTCTACATTTAAAGAGTGTAAATTTTTATACACTGACGGACTGTGATGGATGATACGCATGCATTTAAAAGTTACTTAAAATTGCACACTTGGTATAAATTAAGTCAAATTAAAGTGTCTAAATTGTAATTTTAAATTTATATGTATAATGAATTAAAATTTGAGCTAAATCAATTTTATGATTATTGGATTGGTGGACATTTATTTGACGGCCATTAATGAAAAATATCCAATGGTTCTATTTCAACAAACAGTTGTCCATGAATCAGACGTTAGTATTGTTCATCCAACCTGATTTTGGGACTGGGAGTCATCTACAGTAGTTCCACAATCCAGTTGAATGACTAGTCTGCAATTTATAAGTGGCTGAGTACCAAGCAACATACGCTGCCAGAGTATCATATGGCTCCCTCATACTTGATGTTGGTTGATATTTCTGCCGAGCAAAACGTGACTTGGCAGTCAGTGATATTGTAAAGAAAAAGTACACAACGATGTGTTCCACATGGCAATGTGGTCACGAGGCAGCCATCCACAAAGTCCCCATGGTGGCCCCAGCTGATGTACTCATAAATAGATAAGGATACGACGTTGATGAGGATGCGTTATCTGTGGGAAATGATGCGGTGGAGTCGTGTGGGCCAAGTTGGTGCTTTGCCCGTGGAATCGTTGTAGATAGAATGGATTCCAATGCTGAGGTCTTGGCTTTAAGTTGGTATCGCTGCAGATCCGTTGGTGTTCGATTGACAAGTGTGGGCATGTCAGGGTTGAATTATGACTTAATTCAAACTAAACAATTATAATTGCAAGTGGCAAGATAAATAACTACATAGTATGTAATTAAGATTGAATAAGATGGGTCGCAAATTCAATTACATTGTGTTAAAGGATAAGGCAATATTCAGAGAGCGTAGTTGGTTCTTTTATGATGGATTATAAATTTGCCCTTTGTATAAAAGTATTTTTCAATACAGATAAAAGAATAAGAAGAAAATTCTTATTGTTAATTGTGGAGAGCGGTCACAAAAATCCTTCCTAAGTGAAGAATTTCTATGGGTGTTCAAAAGTGTAATCCAAAACACAGTTAAAATTATCAGCTACTTGATTAACATGATGGATTGCATTAAGGAATGTAAACAACACATAAAAGTAAAGGGTTACATTATGAAACGTAATTAAGTGGTAAAAAAGTAAAGGGATTATGCTTAGGGGTGTACACGAATCGAGCTAGCTCAATTAACTCGCTCGACTCGACTCGAAAAAGCTTGATTCGACTCGATTCAAAAGCTGAGTTTGATCTGAGTCGAGCTAATTTTTAGAATTCAAAAATGAGTTTAAACTGGCCCCAGCTCGACTCGACTCAGATCGAACCTAACTCGAATTGAACTCGGATTGAACTAGTCCGATGACTCGGTTACTTTGATATTGATGTTGCTCATCAAGTGTTTGATGAAATGACTTAACGAGTGTGGCAGGGAAGAGATGCTTGTGTTATGATGTGCAGGATATGGATGATGTCAAGGAAGAGATGCTTGTGTTATGATGTGCAGGATATGGACGATGGCTAGAAAGAGATGCTTGTAGAAGAAAGGTAGGATATGAACGACGGCAGGGAAGGCAGGATATGTACCCTAACTAACATGTGGTGCCTGGACGATGGGAGGGAAGGCAGAATATGTACCCTAACTAGCATGCAGTGCCTGGACAATGGCAGGGAAGACAAGATATGTAGAAGAAAGATAGGATATGTACCCTGCCATTCTTGCACATCAATAAAATAAATACCCTTCTTTTCTTAATTTTTATGTTGCTTAGAAGGTGTTTGATAAAATGCCTGCAAAACCATTTATGTTGTTTTACTAAAATAGTGGGATTTTGAACGTGCAGTTCAGGTGTTTGTGAAAATGCTGCACAGACGAACTCAGCTCGATCTTGGCTCAAACTTAGCTTGAATCAGCTCGAGTTGTTGACCGAACCGAGTTGAGCTAGCCAGTCAGGCTCGAGGATCAAGCCGAGCGGAGTTTGAGATGAGGTTAGTGAGTACCCAGCCGAGTCGAGCTAAGGCCAACTCGACTAGGTTCGACAAATATACACCCCTAATTACACTATATAAATGATGGTTAATTGAAAGTATTGGTGTTCCATTTGTAATTTTTATCACGTAACAAGTATGAATGCGTTATAATTAAATTCATGGCTCAAGTCAAACCAAACAGTTATGACCCCAAGTATCAAGATAGGCAAATACAAAGTATATGACTTAGATCAAATAAGATTGGTCGTCTATTCAACTACTCGCACAGTATATTAAAAGGATCAAGCAATATTTAGAGTGTAAAGTTTGTCCACTGATAATGGGTTAAACATTTACCTTCGGAACTAAAGAAAATTTCAATACAAATAAAAGAACAAGAAATGAATTCTTACAATCAGTTATGAAGAATAGTTATAAAACTCCTTCTTGTATAGAGAATTCTAATGGATGCTCGAACTGAATCTTACATATGAGCATAGATCCAAATTACAGCTAAAATTATCAACTGCTTGATTAACGCTACGGATTATAGTAAAAAATATAAACAACATGCAAAAGTAAAAGGGCATACTATGAAATGTAATTGACTAGGGAAAAAGTAAATATATTACACTAAGGAATGTAAACGATGGATAATTGGAATGACAATTGGAAGATAGATTTGATTTGATTGGGTTAGCATGAGATAAATTATATATTTCATTGAAATGTTTCGTCATTTATATCCTCAATCTGGCCATCTAGATGCTTCTCATGTTTTGATAGTTGTTGTAACCATTTAACACGTCTTAATCCTCTTTGTTTCTGAACCTGTCATCTATCTTGTAACTATTTTAGAACAATCACTCTTCACTAGACCACTTAGCGGATGATATGACGTCGCTCGATGCACTCCAACTGTATTATCATAGAATCCCCTTCGTATATCTTCAAATATCTTCAAATGTACCTAGCAAATCCATCCAGATCACATGCATCCCACTTTGATGGCTCTGCCAGTAATTTGTGAAAATGTGGATGAACAATATCTAGCCATATATATTCCAACTAAAATCTAGTAGACACCTACAAAAGCATGTGGCTCATGACTTTCCTTATCAAGGCCCCTGTCATAGGGTCGCCAAGGAATGGTATATAAATAACCCATGCAGACTTTGTATCATCCATGTGTTACTTCAACTAATGACTTTGTTGCAAGGTTGGCCCTTAGTTTAAATTTCCATAGTTTAACTGACCAATAGAAGATTAGGGTCATTTAGCAGGTGGATCCATGGTTATTAGAATGACATGTGACCAAAAAAAAAAAGAGTAGGAAATGATGATACTTAGTTCAATCTCAATCTTTCAAAAGATAATCACAAGAACTCCCAAAAAGTCCGACTTGAATGCATTTTGAACTCAAATAACAAAGTGAAAAGGAAATAAGGATACTCATGAATTCTTTTTTTTAAAAATAATTTAATTTCAAATGTAAATCTAATTCTTTTAATTTTTATTTCTACACTCAGTTGTAACATAATGGTATTTTAAATAAGAACAACAATCATTAATTCCATGTATAAAGATAAATATTATAAGGATTAAATTTACATTTAAAATCAAAAGATTCAAAAATTAATAAGATTTATACATAATCTTCCAAAAGGGAAGGGATATTCATACATATATCACATGCAAATAAGATTAAGGTACGTTTGGTTGCACCAAATATCCTGATATATATTTGGTGTGACCAGATGCAGCTTCAAAAAGATAACTTGGGTTGGAATGAATTTCCATGCAATTTCCATATAACCCATGCGGGTAAGTAAATGATGTTTTTTTGCCTGATTCAACTCCTTCCTTTTCAAGTAATCTTTGTATGAATTGATATATCTCTATTAAAAATTTTCATCTTCCATTCAATTCTATCAATCTGTGGCGGCTACCGATCTTCATTTTTAAATCACTAGTACTGCCAAAAACGTCTATCTTGTTTTTTGAAAAAATAAAAATATTTTAACTTATTCTACCCAAGAAGGTGAATATTTTCCACTCAAAATACATGAGTTTAAACATCTGAACAATTATACGAGTTTTATTTAAAATAATACAGAGTTCAAAACGTTTCTGTAACTATTATGTGGGTCCCACCATGTATCTGTAATGGCCCAAAATCCACGCTGGTTAGCTCATCAGTTGGGCCACGTGTACTGTACTTCCCTTCCACATACGCAGAGCCACCAGACAATCCGTGTGCTTAAGTGCCTAAGTACTTGTGGGAAGAGAATTTCAAAATCTACTCTGGCCGGGGGTGCCTAGCTATATTGTACATCTGCAATATCTGCGTTGTCCATCAGGTGGGCCCCTCTGTACAGGGCCATACACCAAAATACAGCATTATCAGGTGGGCCACTCGTGTACATCGAATGCCCACATACTCATTTACATCGACTCTTGACTGTTAGTTTTACTTCTATCGCTTTTGCCACAAGATATACATGATATGATCCACCTGATGAACGGCCCGGATCACGCATGAAAAGGCCATCACGCTGATGCTACGTTATCAGTTCATGCACTAGGCCCACTCGAGCTTTGCACGCGTAGTCACGGGACCACCGTTGTATCTGCTCATAGAGTTTCTAATATGTTAATATAGTAGTGCTGAGACTAATCGCACGAGATTAGATTCAAAAGGCACACATGCCACTGTGCCCCACCAGTGAGTGATCTGATCCACCCATCAGATTTGGATCACAGCGAACTTGATGCAGCCAAAATATCAAAGTCCGTCGATAAGGAATACCTCATTTACGTTTCGAATTAATACCACTGGTATTCATTTTCCTCATAAATGTGTGGTCCATCTGAGGGGTCTACTACTCTTTTTGTTTTACCAGCATATTTTAGTGGTGGGAATCACCTGATAAACGGTCCAGATTTTGTACGAATTCCTAACATGTATTAAATATCCCATCGCGTGAGACGGCTTAGAGTAACAACATTACATGAGTCCCACCAGTCATCAGATCATTCGTACACGAATGCATGAATCGAACCAAACGCATTGCTATCACGGGAGTTAATAATATGGCACTGATGCATCAGAATGTGAATACTGTACATCCATTTATACAATTTATACCGTTGTTTTAGTGATCCTAACCGTTAACATGATGGGCCCAACTATGGATGAAGGATTTCTGAATTATTTCTCAAGATTGAATAATATATCAATACCATCTACATTTTCTTTCTCATATATTGTTATGTTTTCTCTCTAACCATTTATACATAGACCACAGATCCAAATCCTAGAATCATTAGATACGTAATTTTTCAAAGGCATACCCCATCCATCGCGGGTTACTTTGGATCAACGGTCAGGATCCTTGAACTATAATCTCTACACGTACGAAAGATGGCACTAGCCACACGTTCGGACCGCATGGATGCAAAGATATGTATAAGCTTCCACCCGTGAAAAGAGCAGACACACGTGCAAAACCAAAGTATCTATAAAAACATACAAACGCTTGTATTTTTTTTTGTAACATGAGAAACAAATCAGGAGTGGGCCATGTCGATCGAAGCTCTAGCGATGGCCGGTGTCGATTACATCAATTACGGTACCTCGGATGATGAAGAGGATGATGGAGAGACGAATGGAACTCCACCACCATATCTACTGAGCGAACAAGGATTGGAGGAGGAGCAGTGGTGGATGAAAGAGAAGCTGTTAGCTTGGGCAAAAGCCGTTGCTTCCATGCATGCTGATACTGCTTTTGAGATGATTGATATCAACAAGTAGTGTTTTCAAAAAGTGTAATTACTATGATGTATTTATATTTAAACAGAAAGATGTTGTTGGGGTTGCATGAGATACAATTAATGTATGCTTGTTACATATCTCACTGAAATGAGAATTGCAACTTGCAAGATGATTTGTGGCCACTTTTACTTATAAAGGGAGAGTTTCCTTGTTGGGTTTTTTCTTTTTTTCTTTTAATTTCTTGGAGTAGTGATTCTTTAGATTCTTCATGCAAGAAATAAAAAGTTTGGTTGGTACACTTTTTAGTCGATTTTCACACTCTCCAGTTATTTCGTATTCCATTTTTGGAGGAATGGAAATGGTGATAAATCATATTAGAGGTTTACATTTTTCTTAAATTTTTGGAGTAAACCTGATGTATCAACCAAATAAAATTTAATCATTTTTTGGGAAATATCAACAGAAATGAGAGTTGCAACTTGCATGATGATTTGCAGCCAATGTTATTTATAAAGGGAGAGTATCCTTGTTGGGTTTTTTGATTTTTGATTTTTTAAGTTCTTAGCGTGGTGGTTCTTTAAATTCTATATACAAGAACGGTTTGTACTTTTTAGTTGATTTTCAAGCCCTTCAGCTATTTCATATTCTATTTTTGGAGGAACGGAAAACCTGATGAATCATATCAGAATATTGAATTTTTCTTAAATTTGTGTAGAAAACCTATCCATCAATCAAATAAAATTTAATCATTCTCTAAGAAATATCAACAGAAATGAGAGTTGTAACTTGCAAGATGATTTATAACCAATGTTACTTATAAAGGTAAGAGTTTCCTTGTTCGGTTTTTATTTTTATTTTTATTTTTTAATTTCTTAGTGTGGTGATTCTTTAGATTTTATATACAAGAAAAAAAAAAAGTTTATTTATTTTTTTATTTTTTGCACACGCACACACACTCATGCTGTAGTGGGATTTCACCACCTATGGATATTCGAACTCTTGACTAGGTGTTCAAACTCCTGAGGGTCTACCACCGGAGCAAGAGTAAGGATCCAAAGAAAAAATAAAACGTTTGATTTGCACATATTCCATTTTTGGAGGAATGGGAAGCCTGGTAGATTATATCATAGTTTTATTTTTTATTTGTAGAAATTACACACGATGTATCAACTAAATAAAATTTAACTATTCTCCAAGAAACATCAACAGAAATTTTCTAAGAAATATAAAAAACTGTATGATGAATCCCCCAGCCACCAACCATACCTTAGCCCTTGTGCATTTTTCATCTTGGTCCATGTTACTTCGATTACAGCTCATTTGTATGGCACAAACAAGCCAGAATTGGGAATGGCTCCACCCGGGTTTTGAACAAGTTGAGTCTGGCCCTATTGAAATTTTTATTTTGCTTGACCTAAACCCAGCCCAATGACAACCTTAGTCACTTTTGCGATATCCAGATTTTTGTTCCAAATCACACAAAATGTTGGTCCTATATCCTTGATTTGCACCAAATACTAATTAAAATTTATATACAGGATCTAAACATTTTATATTTCAATCTATGCAATAACAGGCATCTATACTATATATAAGGCAAGTAGCCAAACTTAAATAGTTTTTAGAATGGCTAACCAAAAACAATTAAATTTTAAAATCCACTTTCCCTCCCCTCTTTCTCACGACTTACAGAAGTGAGAAGTCTTTTTTCTTTCCTACCAAGCAAGGTTTAAAATATCATTCGAAACCGGTACATATCATCTTTGGTCCCGTACGGTTTACCCTTACTCAAAGATAGAGGCCAAACTTCACCCCAATCGCCTTCAAAATCTGTGTGTCAGTTCGACTGGGACAAGTATGGTAGATGATCGATCGATGCTAGACTTAATATGCTGAAATTTCATGTTCGGTCAAAAATCAAGCTAATCCATGATTTAGGTGGGCCACCAAACATGTGGGAGAATGCTAACCATAGGAGTATAGATTGTAAGTAGGGCCCACCATGGTGTGTATATGACATTCAACCCTTTCAAAAGATGTTCCTAATCAGGATGAAGGGATGCCTGAAAAATCAAGCCAAACCAAAACACACGTGGGCCACACCCCTTGAATTTGAAGTTTTGGGTGTGGTTTTGTGTTTTTTGTGGAGTGACCCACATCAGTTTTGGATGGCCTGATCTCTGGGACATCCCATCTCCATGGTTGGCCGTACCAGATGTAAGGTCTAGATGCTCTACTCAACATTAATCTGAGAATAAAAAATAACTAGCTCCCCCATATTACTATCGATATTATATACTCTACTCGCTTATAATGCATGCATCCTTTCTTAGTTACGAAGGAAATTTATTTGATACTCTAGAAGAGTACCACGCTTAATACACATGCACTCATTAATTGCATGCATTCCCTGTATTACTCAACTAAATTCCCAACCATTGTCCCCATATTGGAGTAATCCCAAAATCAGATTGGTTTTAACAATCTTAACCTTTAGATCTGTATCTAAATTGGGACCCATACTTTGGATGGTTAAATTTAAATCACTTGCACGCCAGGTATGCAATTCCTAAGTAATTTCTAAATGTTGGCCGGCGCAGTCCTATGTTGCCTATGTGTATTCATTTTAGTGGTCACAGCTTCGGTTAGGGTACGCCAAAGCCTATTTGTGATATTTGGCCAAAAATGGCACTCATGTATGGTCGTCCACACCCCCACCCAAATTATGGTGTACAACATTTACCAAGCATATTTCTAAAATTACTAATCAAGTAAATCCTATCCATCCAATTGACGGTGATCAAATGGTTTTTAGAAGTAAAATAGTGAGTGGCCTAAAATCATGTGGTAAGAAGCATGTCCAGTATAGTGCACGGGTTATGATTATTTTATTTATTTATTAAAGCTGGCAGTTGTACCCTCTTTCTAACAATTAAGGACACATGTTATAATAAAGAAAAGATATAATATGTTAAAGATCTTTAATGATACATGGAGTGTTTTTTATAAATTACAGTTGGTAAAATGATACGACACGAAGTAATCAAGATGTATTCAAAAGCAAACCAATTAGTCGAGAGACATCCAAGACATGTTCAAAAGAATACCGAGCAATTGACAGGCGAACAGAAGTGGAACGAGCATCCAAGAGGAATTTAGAAACAGAACAAGCAACCGAAAAGCGTACGAAAGCAAAATGAGCATTTGAAAAATGGAACAAATCTTGGCCCAAAAATAGTGGAACCATCGTGAAGAAAAACATACTAATAGATGAGTTCAGATAAGAGAAAAATCTAGAAAGGATTTTGGACTGCCGTAACCATTTCAATAATAGAAGAATGATCTAAAAAAATAAGCTACAACAGAAAACTATAAATAATAGAGGAATGTAATAGAGAATAGATCATCTAAAAAAACAATCAACCAACACTAATAAATTAAATCTATTAATTTATCTTTTATTTCAGCTTATCATAAGAGTAATGATAATTCTTAGCCATAATTTTTAGTTGCAGACCAAGTATGTGATCATCTGCTAGATTTGTTTTTTATCCAAAATAAACAGTTCTCACATTCTTGTCACTGCTTGTAGTGATTGATTGTAGGTTTTTCCTTTTATTTGATTTGCAATGGTATTATAGAAGTCTTCTCTTGTGTAAGGTACAAAGTCACCCTCTTTCGGAGGAAGAATCCACCCTCTAATTATCATCTTATCATTATAAACTTCTGCAAGTTGCTGAGTAAGCAACCGTTCTTTCGAGAATCTAGTCGTGTACTTCATCTTGGACATATGTGGTAATTTTAGAGTCTGGGGTCAAAGTTGATCAGTTTGGATCGAATTACAGTATCGATTTTTGGCACGCCCGTACAATAGAAAACAAACCAAGCAACTAACATTGGCCATCTCATATATTACAAGCAAACTTTGCTAGATAAAACACCACCCCCACTTGCTATCCAAACATCTCAATGACACCATGGTCCATCTTCATTGGGGCTGCACTCAGCTCTGGCCCAATTCAGACAACAGATAGGATTTACAGCAGAAGCGCAGCCACTGAAGAAGACAGATATCTATATTGAGAGCAAAAAGGACTGATTTGAAAGAGCCACGCACAGACCAGCTGAAGAGGCTGAGACCTGATCTTAGGATCAGCAGAGATAAACAGACAGTCACCATCCAGCCACACACAGGCTCTCTCTACTCCAACGGCCATAATTATCAGGCCATGCTGATAAAACATAGCCAAAAGCACCACCTTGTACCATGGCATAGATCAAGAACCAAAACTAGAACCAGACAGGGCTGCCAACTTCGAAGAAAAACAGGGGACATTGCCACAATTCATACAACAAAAGAGCAGGGATGACCGTTTAGGGAAGGAGCAGATTAGGTGCTTCCTGGCTGAAGCCTCAGGCCCTCAGCCAAGATGGTGTGGCCCTCACCGGGGGCCCACCTTGATACATGTATTCTATATCCATGCAGTCCATCTGTTTTGCTAGATCATTTTAGGGTAATGAGCCCAAAAGTAAAGAAAATCCAAATCTCAGGTAGACCATACTATAGGAAACAATGGTGATTTAACACCCTACCATTAAAAACTTCCTAAGGCCCACTGTAAGGTTTCAGTAATGTTTATTTTCCATTCAACCTTTTGATAAGATCAATAAACCTGGATGAAGAGATTAAAAAATCAGCTTCATAAAAAAACTTTTATAACCCATTAATGGTTCATCACCACTGTTTCGTATGGTGTGGTCCACTTAATAATTACATATGCTATTTTTTTTGTTTTACACACACCCCCACACACTCATGCCGTAGTGGGATTTCACCACCTATGGATACTCGAACCCTTGACCAGGTGTTGAAATTCCTGAGAGTCTACCACCCAAGCAAGAGTAAGCATCCAATCATTAGATATCCTGCATTCTTATGTTCATGCCCTAAAATAATGTGTCAAAATTAATGGGCGCATTATATATATAAAGGTGGGCCACACCTAATCTACTCCCGGCAGGCCCGTGGATAGCTGCAGAGGGCAGCTTCGAATCAGGCAACATCTGCAAGAGAGAATTTCTTGCCTGCCAATCCAAACGAACCTGTACGACAACCCCATTTTAAAATAGTGATGAGCTATCATGACAGAGTCATGATATTCTGTCCCGCCTGGCTAATATAACTTCTGTTAGATCATTTATATGCTGTCATTTTATTGGCCCACCTTATATTTTTAAAATAATATATATATTTTTTTGAAAAAAAAGGGCTCACCAACTTTCAGAAGGTTCATTGCCAAGTTAAGCATATACACATGCCTAGTGGGCCAACTAAAGGGTAAGTGTCTGAAGGTCCAACGAAAGAGCAGCATGTTGTCATGTTGAGCTAGCGGGCCAATGAAAGAGTATCATGTCACGGCCTAATATAACTGAATATTATCCCAACCTGTATTCAGGCACGACAGAATCCACTTTCGTGATTTTTAAACTACCTCCTCTCTCCACGTTGCATGTTCCACCTCTCTAATATAATATAAGATGCCGCTTCTTCTAGCTTTACTGGTAGGGCTCACATGCACCCCATGTATTGGACTTGAATTACAGTGTAGAACACAGCACCCAAGCCAGTATATATAATCTGTTGATGTGGCAAGGTTCCGTAGTCTCTATTATAATGTATGTGTTGTATCAACAATGTTCATTCATTTTGCCATGTCATTTTAGGGCATGAGCCAAAAATATAGAAAATTCAAAGCTCAAGTGAACTACACTACAGAAAGCAATGGGGATTGAATGCCTACCATTGAAAATTTCTTGAGAGGTACGGAAGTTTTGGATCAAGTGAGATTTGTGTTTTTCCTTCATCCACATCTGCATGACCTTATGAACAAGGTGAATGGCAAATAAACATCATGGTGGCCCCTAAGAAGGTTTCAATTGTGTGCTTCATCGTCCCGACTGCTCTCGTGTAGTCTACTTGAGCTTTGGATCTGCCTTGCTTTTGGGTTCATTTCTTAAAATGATTTGGCAAAATGGATGGAGGATTCGATATAACACATACATGATGGTGAGGCCCACAGAACTTTAACACGTCAGCACAGTACAACCTTCGTGCTGCGTTCTACATTACGCAATGGGAGCCCCGTGCATAAAGTGTGGCCTTTCAAGGTCACAATCAAACCGATCCAAAACTCAGGTGGATCACACCATAGAGAACAGTTGGAATGGAAACCCTCACCAATGAAACCTTTCAGATTGTGCATGGAGTCCACTGTGTTTTCTATATGCCATCCAATCCATTCATCAGATGTACCCCAGTAGTATGAATGGATAGATTAAAAAAACCAGGCAATCCAAAAATCAGTTAGAGTGGGTCACACGATCTGATTTTTATTGGTTTTTAAGCCTGATATTGCATGGTGTAGCCCACCTGAGTTTTGGATCATCCTGATTCTGGCCTCCAACGACAGGGTGCACATGATGGATATCATGATGGATGCAATGGATATCATGCACACGTGACTGTGGACCCCACACAGGTGGTTGCATAACAAGCTTACTGTACAAACTTTGAAGACGAACCGGCCTCATAATATTACTGTTCTAGATTAAAGGAGGAAGAAGTGACAGCAATGTTTCGAGGGCTATCTGGTTGAAGGAAGGGGACCATAACGCCAAGTTTTTTCATAGTATAGCTAATGTCAAGATCAGATTGAATGTTATTTCTTCCTTAACCATTAAGGATGTCATTACTACAGAAAAAAATGTCATTTCTCAAGTTACCGTTGATTTCTATTCTAACATTTTTTTCTCCTGACAATGTAATAAGACTGCCTATGGATAATCTTTCTTTTTTGGGTTTTGGGACAGGAAGAGGTGGCGAATGATCTTGAAAGAAAAGTGGACTTTGATGAAGTTATAGAAGCCATCTGGTGCCTTGGAAGAGGTAAAGTGTCTGGCCAGATGGTTTTTCAGTTGCTTTCTTTCAATCATTTTGGGTATGTTGAAAGATGAGTTACTTGCTTTTGTTGAAAATAATAGGCTTGGTACTGAGTTAGGTAGTACATACTTAGCCATGATTCCTAAGCTGGAGGGAGATCTTAAGGATTTTCGACCAATTAGTATTCTTGGCAACCCATACAAAATCGTTTCAAAAATTTTGAGTCAGAAGATCAGGAAGGTTATCCCTAAGATTATATCCGTTTTCAAATTTGCTTTCATTGAAGATACACAGATTATGGATTGCATGCTTATAGCTAATTTGTAAGTTGGATCTTCAAAAAGCTTACAATCATGTTGATTGATATTTCTTGGATTACATGCTTAAAAGAATAGGATTTGGGCATAAATAGACAACTTGGATTAGAGCCTGTATCTCCTCTCCTAAATTTTCGGTCCTGATAAATATTGCACCTTTCGGCTTCTTTAAACCATCCAAAGGTGTTAGGCGAGGTAATCCCTTATCTCCCATCTTTTTGGTCATTGTGGCCGAGGCCCTAAGTGGGATGCTTTTTAGGGGACAAGAGATAGGTCTCTTTTCTGGGTTCTTCATGGAAATTTTTCATTAGCCTTCAATTTGCCAATGACATGTTGATTTTTTGAGAGGCTGATGAAAATATGATCACTTTTCTTGGGATGACCATTTGTTGGTTCGAGGTTGTATTAGGATGGAGAGTGAACATTTCCAAAAGTGAGATTTTTGGTATCAACCTGTCAAATGAGGTAACAAATTCTTTAGCCTCTTCTCTCAGCTGCAAGGTAAACTCTCTCCTCACTCTTTATCTTGGTCTTCCCTTATGCATTGATAAAAACTTATCTGGCTTTATGGTATAAACTTCTAGAAAGAATGGAGAGAGCTCTATATATGAAAGCTGAATCTACTTTCTTTGAGAGGAAGATTGAATATATAATTGAAGCCTCCTTTTGTACCTGACTATCTACCTCCTTTCCTTATTTCAGTTTCCAAAGTCAATAATTCAAAAAATTGATAAACTTCGGGAACAATTCATGGGAAATTTGGGGAGGTCAGTAGTAAGTTTCCCCTCTTTAAATGGAGTGACGCTTGTAGTCCGTATTCTTAAGGGGGAGCGAATATTCGGAACATCGAAGCAATGAATATTGCTCTTCTTGAGAAATGGGCGTGGAGGTTTAATGTTGAGAAGGAGAATCTATGGAGGTAAATAATCTCATAGTTGGGGTGGTGGACAAAGCAATCCTCGATGTACCAGGCGTCATTCCTATGGAAAGGAATAGTTGAGAAATGGGCGTGTTTGATAGATGCCACTTCGCCTTGGTTAATGGTGTGAATATTAAGTTCTGACTAGGTTGCTGGGAGGGGAATTCCACTCTAGCTATTTATTTTCTTGTGCTTTTTGTAGCGGCTAACAACCCGAATATAGTGGTCAAGGACTGCTTTGTCAAACATGAGGGAGTTGGAACGTGGATCCCTCCTACCAGGAGATCTCTTTCGGAAATTCAACTGCAAGAATCGACCTACATTATTTCTTGGTTACAGCACCTTGCTCCCTCTCCAGCAGCTGAAGATGGACTGAGATGGGCTCTTGCTGGATCAGGGTGCTTCTCAGTGAAGACGTTCTACAATTCCCTCTCTTCGACATACGTTTTAGCATCCTCCCACACAGGACCGTTATGGTCCTAGTGTGCCCCCAAGGTTGTGGCTTTCGGATGGCTGGCTGGTAGGAATTGCATTCTTACGTTTGATAATCTTAGATGGAGAGGTTTTGTTATCTTAAATGTATGTCTTCTCTGTTTTAGTACGGAAGCATTGATTGCTCACTTGTTCATTCATTATCCATTTTCCACTGACGTTTGGTGAAACATCCTCCAATCTGCTGGTGTTTTACTATAGATGCTGGAATCGGTAGAATCCCTCTTCTTCAATTGGCTCTGCTGGTGTTTTACAATCAATGCCGGAATCGGTAGAATCCCTCTTCAATTGGCATGGCGATCATGGTAGAGTGCTTGGAAAGAGGAAATGGAGGATCATCTGCCTAGCCACTATTTGGGTTAAAACAAATAATCAATGTTTCCGGATGATCAGTGTTTCTTCAGTTGGGGTTTTTGTCTGAGGTGCTACTTCTATTCAGAGCCTGGGCTCCGTATTCAGATTCTTTTTTGGGTTTCTTTTGCCAGGTGTGAGTCTAGTTGATCAAGCTGATCCAGCAATCATATGGACCACCAAAATTTGGAGGTTTTTTAGGTGCCTGTGGCCCACTTGATGATTGGGCAGGCCTGATTTTTTTAGGCATCCCATCATCATGGTGGGGCTCACTTGATGTGGGTGTTGGATTAGCTAGATGACATATGTACAACAAGGTTGGCTCCACACGGGAAAGAATATACTTGCCATGCAGTTGAATAAATATTATAAAATAAACTTATCCTACAACATTTTGTAGAGGAACCAGCTTTCTATAAATAATTATTGTTAACTAAAATGAGATGAGCTCATTTAGGCATCTACCAACTAAGGCCTGTTCTTTCTCTCTGGATTTGGGTGGTTTGTGTCGAGGGAGCTTGGACCTATGCCAAGATGAATTGGATTAGAATTTTGGACCCGGACCCAGACCCAACCCATTAAATTCAGGTCAGATTTGGATCAGGTCCAAGTAAAGAATGGCGGATACATTTATTTAATGAATTAGTTTTAGGTATAGGAGGGCTTATCATTAGTGCATGGGTAACCCACCTTCTAGAAAAGGGGAGAGACAGAGAGAGAGAGGAATGTAAAGGTGTGTGTACACAAAAAATGCTCTCATGGGGACCGCTTGTAAATGTAACTTCATGAGAACTCTTGACACATGATGTGGGAATAAAATCGGGACAGTCCATTGAATGAGTCACTTCATGAAACCCCCAAGGCCAACTTTTTGGCCTGATTAAAAAATCAGGTGGGCCATAGCAAAGTGAAAACCTCTAGGCCCTTGATTCACATTAAAATTGGATAGCCACGCTGGCAACTCAAAACTTTCGTGCGTACGAAATTGGCAAGGACAATGAGTCACTATGTAACACATGTTGGTGACTCAACTGACCCAGCTAAAGAGGCTGAATGACCAGCTCACTAAACTCTATACAAATAAATGTTGGCACTTTCTCTAAATCCCATAGAAGGGAAATTTACACAAGTCCAAAATAATTAGATAATAACCAACTAGGGAATACTAACATCCCGAACCTTCATGGGGAGGTTAGCAACGTCCCAAAATCTTTTAAAGGACACATGGAACGACCAATCATCAATCTGGGCAGTCCATTCGATCGTAGTATTGGGAGCAAGCCGCCATGGTGCAAGATTCATACTCATCAGATTATCCAAACCCTTTATATAAGACCAATTTGTTATAACCATCTGCTTTTCTTTTTTTTTTTCTTTTTTTATTAAGCCGTACATCACATCTTTAGAATCATCAAACCAAAGTGATACTTTGGATTCATAGCCAATGCAATGTGAGATTCATCAACTAGATGTTTCATGATGATGATTGGACCTGCTTAATTTCTACATTCAATCTTGACCGTTTTTCCATGATATTAATTGGATGTTAGGATCATGCGATGGTGTGATTTTTGCACTATAGGTCCTCATTAACACGAATGAATGGATGGTCCAAATCGGCAACTGGTCATCCCATGTGTCATTTAATAAACTTGGGATGCTGCCAACCACTGTGAAGGTGGGGAGTTAGCAATTCTCTGACTAAAAAGATCCAACATCCATTTTAATACACTACTCTACATTCCAAAGCATGTAACACCATTAAGTATACCCACAGAGAAAAACCTTGAAACTCTAGCATTGACGGTTGATGTGCAGGCTGTAAGAAATTGTACATGTGGTAAACGATAACTCTATATTTTATTTATTACATATTTATTTATTAAGAATGACATAAGTAAAACCATGAAAATTGTGATGACAATTAGATGGATTGTAGAACACAATCTACACTTGGAAGTATGTCTAACTGAATGGTAGACGTTTAGAGGATTAAACAGCTGAAACTCAAAGAACCTCTACTATGAAATCAGAAAAGGAAAAAAAAAAAATCTATGAAATTAGAAAGTTAGGGTTGCTCACCCAAAATGATTTTGGATGGTTAGACAGCCCATCAACCATGAGTCCACCTAATGAGCGTACTGGTCTGGTTTTCGCTCCAGGGGATCCTTACAGAATATTCCACCTTTTGCATGATCAAATGTGTTACACGTGACACAGGTGGGAAAGGAAGTGCTGTATGTGAACATTATTCTATGTGATAATAATAATAATAATAGAAAAAAAAAGAAAAAAAAGAAGAAGAAGAGGCCGTCCTGCCATGGTTTTGTACTTTTTTAGAATTTGTCTAATCTATTCGGTGGTCCCCCATTATGTACAGGTTGACACATTGGAGAAAGACCAAAAATAAAAAGAAAGAAAGAGGAAAAGAAACCCTTATCCCAAAGGTGAGCTTGCAAGTCTTGATTCCAAAGGGGCTAGACCAAGAAATTGCCTATCATACATCGTTACTTGTATGCCCCACAGATGATGCAAGCTTGTGAGGCTACTTTTCAACTAACAATGCCCCGGCATCTTTCAAAATTGGGGCATCCTCTGCTAAAACAAGGATAGCGTATTGATACTCTTCCTTCCCTCTCTTCATCAGCTCAATCACACATCATATTTATACAAAAATAAAATAATAAATAATAAAATAATTAAAAAATGAAAACACTAGCATAACTTGCATAGTTACAAGGTGACATTCACTAACCAAGCGCAGAGCACCACATGGGGGTGAATTGTGAATGGACCCTGATGTTAGTTTTGCACTAAAAAATGGTGGTGACTCTTCAAACCAGTGTTTTAAATAGCGGTAGCGTGATGCATAGTGCTCAGCCCTCTATAGCGTGTAGCGTAAATACGTTATGCTACACGATACTTTATTTTTTAATTTAAAAATAGGACAAATATAATAAATAGTGAAATATATATATATATGTGTGTGTGTGTGTGTGTGTGTGTGTGTGTGTGTGTGCGCGCGCCTAAAAGATGATTCATTTTATAAATCATAAGCATATTCGAAAAAGTGATTAGTTATCATTTATCAAAAGTCAATCCACATATATAAGTCAAATTAAATAATTATCACATCAACAACTTTCTACGCAAATCACTTTAATTAATAATGTCTAATTGAAACCACAAGTCACAATTATGAAAAGAAATAAAAATCCAATAAGTTAAAAGTATCAAGTACAATGCAAGTGTTACATTCCTCAACATTAGAAACAAAGAAAACGCGAAAAAAGAATTAAAAAAAAAAATAAAACAGTAAAAAAATACATTGTAGCTCATACTACAGACGCTATGCACTACAGAGCTATAGCGTACGCTACGGGGGATTTACGCTATTTCGGACGCTACATAGCGCTAAGGCCACGCTACGCTACGTAGCGTATGCTACGGGCGCTATTTGAAACACTGCTTCAAACATACACATGGTACAGTTTTACAGCAAGTCAGCAATCCAGACTGTCCAAATATCTGACCCAACTTTGAGTGGAGCAAAACCGAAAATTTTCACTGAGAAGAAGATATTAAGCATCTGATTTTTAACTTTAAATATGGACCACTATCTTCCTTTTAACCATTCATTTAGTAGCAATAAATGGATGGCTAAAATTGATTGATCATCAGAGTGATTTTAGATATATGCTCAATGCACAATGGGTTTGGATGGTGTGGGTAGCTGTACATCAGCGTCACATGTCAAAGAATGGATCACCACCATATTTTTCTTTTCTTTTTCTTTTTTTTTTTTTCCCCTTTTATTGGAAAGGTAAAGCTGGATCACCTCCATTTTTGTAATGGTGCAAAACAAACATAGGATCCAGCCCTTCTCCATAAAGTTATTCCACCCAAGTGAGACTCCTATAGCAAAAGTCACACCATCCATATACATGTGCAGGTTACGCTAACACGGTTCTATGTATATCCACAGCATCTAATACATCAAACGGTTCTGTAGAAACTAACTCCCACGACACCATACCAAATGTTCTACTGCCTGCCTTCTCTTAGCTTTTACAATCACTTGTTTAGAAGCAGTGTTACCTCTCATAGGTTCCAACTAACTTAACCTTTACAATAATTTAAACTATCTTCCACCTACTAGATCAAGAATGGCCCAACAGCTTTGCAATTTCGGGACATTCTCTATCAGAAATTGGATGGTCTTTTCAAAAGAATAAATATCATTCGATGCAAGTGCCATTAGTGTCCGATGTATGGGCTTTTTGAACTGGTGGAAACATTTGGAGAAATTGAATTCCACTGATGTGATAATTTCCTCTGTTTGAGAAACCAAAAATAGAGAGGAGGAAATTGATTTCCTTATCATAGGTTTTTCCTATTAAAGAAAAAGCAAAACCATTCCCCAAGAAAAACCTGTTAAATCTAGATTACAATGGTTACATGAAAGCTCTCGCTGTTTGACAGTTGACCTTTCTACATTTCCATAGAGAACCACACCCCAAATCAAACATTGGAATAACTGTTGGATTCCATAGTTTTCCACTTCCACATTTTCGATTCTCCCTATCTAAACACTATCTGCAGCCAGCATGCCAAAATCTTTCAGTATCTGCCGTCTCTTTAACTTTTACAACCATCGGTTTTCACTTCTGTGATTTCACCTTCCTATGGGGGATGCCATACAAGTCCAGAAAAATTTCCTTTTATATGATCACTGTCAGCCATAACACCCTGATATGGACCATCTTGGCGGTTCTGCATAGACCTCTGCAGCAGCTGCCCACTGTTTCTCTTTGACTCCCTTTGTTGAGGAATTGCATGATCCTTAGCCACAGAATAAGTATGCTACCCTGGCTCTTCAATTTATGCAAGTGGGCCAGATGGTTTTGCAACCCATAACAGTGGTATGATGGGCACCACAGTCAATGGACCATACTCTATAAACCTCCCAGATTAGAAGACCCTATTGATCTATCTAACCTATGGACTTCTATCAGTTGAATGTGAACCTTTGCTGTATTTACTTCCTCAGCAATTTATTTGCAGGCCACTCCTAGAAGGGTTAGGTTCATCGGATGGAGAAGATTTGGGCCTGGTCTGTCCATGTTAGGACCACTAAAACATGAAATCCTCTGGATCATTGAATCATGGCCATAGTCGTGCAAGCTGAGAACACAAGGATACCATTAAATGATATCTCCACATCAACTATCATGTATTCCTCCCTTCAGGTTATTTGCAAACTATAATGCTCCCAGCCTTATAATCTGCCTCAGCATACAAAAGATCGAGGGCCCTACGCAGCAGGACTCTTGTTAATAACTCAACTCCTACCAACACCAGACACAGGTACTGGACTCACTGGTTACAGAATAGACAGTAGAGCATTATCCATGGTCTCTCTTCACAATTCACCAGAAATTGCAGGTGTTAGCCGTCACAGCGGCCTATGACATGCCGTCACATCATCACCTACCTGTAAATCAATTCACTCAACAGGGATCTCTTCTACTCTTTTTTCTACAGGTATCCACAACCTCAATCAATGATCTCAACTAGGCCATCATCTCTAGCTGAACATAATTCTGTTGGTCCTTTGCTACGTTTTGCTCAACCTACAGGCAGGATAAATGCAGGGCAGGGCACCCTTCAGCAAGACAGCTAGCAGGTGATACAAACTCCAGCGATGTTCTCACATCCAATGTCTCTTGGATGGTTTCTGCATCAAAAGTTGACGGATGAGCATGGTTTAGCACGGACTACAACCTGGTAAAACTTTATATGAATGGGTCTAATGCAAAATCCATCCAATTTGTCATCATTTGGTAACCCGGAATTTTGGAATCACTTGAGAATTCGGTTTCAGGGATTGGAATCCCTGAGATTGGATTCTGTCAGTCATGTTTGGAAAACTGGAATTTCATTCTGTGAAATGGGCTTGGAATCCAGAAACTGTGATTGGATACTAGGAAATGGGCCTGGAATTGGTAAGCAATTCAAAAATCTGACCATTGGGATGAAATTGTTAAGCCTAGAATTTGTAAACCACCCTCTGCCACCAAAGAATTAAAAAATGGGCCTTCCGCACCCAAACGCAGGAATTTGCCCAAAGAATTTGGATTCCAATTCAAGATTGCAAAACAGAGAACCATCCAACTGAGCCACAGTCCAGCTACAGAATCAGATCGTATAGGCATATGAACATATAACACAGAATTCAAAAGAGCTTCATCTTTATTGCAACAAAATGTTTGTAATGATTATTTCAGCAAGTTAAAAGCCATGATTGTGCCTGTTTGGGTTGATGGATTCTGTCGTAGTGTACTTGAAAATCGTAAGGATGGCGAACTACTTTATCTGTCAACTGAAAAGTGGTGTAAACCCTGTTCTATGTCCACGTCCATTTACACCTGAAAATAATTAGCATGCACGTATTTCTGCCAACTTCATATGGTTGGATACTACTGAAGACAGCAGAATCAATGGTGCGGTTCTGAAATGGTAGATCACGAGACTAGACATTCCCACTGTTTTATAATGTTTGGATATAACTGATGATTCGATGGTTCCAAAGCCATGAAATCAACAAGTGGGCAGCTTTAAGCATGTACGACACCATATTTGATGCTAGTATGGTACGACAAGTTTGTGGGACTTGAAACTCCCAAATATGACTGGATGAGCTTCACACTGGTGAATAGAAGTGCATCGACTGTCAGCATGATCACCACGATAGACTAGTGGGCATTCATCACCCATGTGCAAATATGAACGCACCAATGGGGCACCAGTACTGATCATGCAAATAACGAACACAGAGAAGAAGAATCGAAATGACTTCGTATGCAAAAGGGAGGCAATGGTAGAATGAGCCATGAGGACCAAGCAGGGAGTAATCCCCATGTGAATTAGCATGCAATGTTTTCTAACTGCATGTTCAAAAACACAATCACTTCTTCATCGTTGAGAAGATTGTCTCATGAACTGCATGTTAGTTTCCGAGATTACCCCCTGATCACTCAGGTTTTCCATGCTCAACCTTGCTGTTCTCCATCTGGATCTGGGATGACAATGACTTTGGGTCTAGCTAGTTTTACAGAAACTTTGCACCAATTCAGATGATGTTCAAGATCAAAGAAGGAGAAGTGCAGGAGTGGGTTTGCAAATTGGGAACACCTCTGGCCTTCTCGTAGAGGCAATCGTTCCCTGTTGTGAAGATGAAAATGGAGAAGATTCAACAATATAATCTCCTTTGGTTATATCGGCTGCGAGGATGGCTTTGATATCATAGGCCTGTGGCCTACCGAGAGGGTATAAAAGACTCATGGGCTATGGGAAATGATGGGAGAATCCCTGGTAGATTCGTCCTGATTTTCAAGATACACCGAACGGCAACATTGCAGGTAGAGACGGCAGTTTTTTTTACACCATTACAGCTTAATTCAATCACGCATCCATAATAATTACAAATTTCAACAGGAAACGATTGGAATCCACCAACCCAAACAGGCCAAGAAGAAGAACACGTATAAAACAGAAAGAATATATGCATCCTAAATCAAAAAAAAAAAACTACGCACCTGCTAGAGAAACCCTAATGCATCTTCCAACGAACCCCCACCAATTGAACCAAATCCCTCCCAAAGATCTTCGAGCAACCCGAAATCCGAAACCTTACCACTAGGATCAACGTGCTCGTCTTCATCCAATTGCATTTCTTCTTCTTCTACTACCTCTTTCGGCTTCTCTTCCACAACCACCGGCATATGGCCCTCAAATAAAGCCACATGCCCAAACAGTTTGTCCTTTCTCGAGAAGCTCGTCCCGCAGGAGCAGCGCCACCGGCACTCGCCACAGTGCTTGAGGTGGCTCTTGAGATCAGCTAGGACCGAGAAGCTCTTCTTGTTGCACCGATTGCATGAATACATTTTTGGGCAGTGACTTCTCTTGAAGTGATTCTTGACGCAGATAGCCGATTTCAATGGCCGGAACCGCTTGTGAGACCGATTACGGCTGCAGCCAGAGAAAGGGCACGAGAACCGGATTTTCCTACCCGAATCAACCTCCGGCCGGTCTGGTTTCACTAGGGCTTCCACCGTCTTGAACTGGTTGCCGTGCGCACGCATGTGCATTCGGAGATTAGCGTCGCGCTTGAATCCCTTCCCGCAGATCTCGCAGAAATGTACGTGCTCGACGAGCAATTCCACCATGTCAAGCTCAACGATTTCAGTATTGCCATCAATTCCGTTGTCTTTTCCATCTCCCGACTCTGCAATTCTAAGACCTGCTGATTTTCCCAGATTTCCAGAGGCCGCAGATTTGGTTGGAAGCTTCAGACCTGGCGGATTTCTGTGCCGTGCCGGCAAATTTTTTACATCTTCTGGATTGTTTAGCATCCCCGAGGCCAAAAAACCAGTTGGAACCTTCATATCTTCAACGCTCATTCCTGTAAGCTGAGGATTTGTCGGATCACGTAGATCGGACGGTTCCACTGCTTTCCCCGCGATCGAATCATCAATTTCTCCAACAAAGTGAGAAATCTCTGAAACCTGTCCAGCGAACTGAATATCCGTCCGATTCCATAGGTCTGACGTTCTTGCAGATCCTCCTGCAGTCGGATCCATAATTATTCCAGCGACGGTAGAGTTCGTCGGGCACGTCATATCTGGCCGATTTCCAGGATTTCCGGCAATCCGAACCGTCCGATCTTCGATCTCAGGGCGGATACTCTGGTTTTGAGAAAACGCAACGAGAGCTGCTCCATTTACGATGATCAGGTGGACTGCAGACGCGATTTCAGTGGAGGCGAGATTGATCTGTTCGGCGGAGACCGGAGCATTGGAATCGAGAGACTGAGAAAGGGATTGGCGGAGGGAATCAATTTTCTGGCGGAGGATAGAAAGATTGAATAGAGGGATTTCAGGATCGGAGGCGGAGAGAGGGTTTTGGAAGAGATGTGGTTTTTGTATGGAGGGATTTTGTGAAGAAAAGGAAACGGAATCCATGCCTCTTGGCTCTCTGGGGAAAGAAGACTTCGGTCAGCGCGTTGTCTTATATAGGGGAGTTCGTGTCCCTTCCGTCGCGATTGAGAATACTTTGTTTGTCGCTGTTCACTGGGCTCCACACGTTGAGTTTTCCAATGATCTCAACCGTCAATATTGTGGAACCTATAACTTTCTAATTATTAAATGAAAATTAATCTGAAATAATATCTTAACCATCTCTATCTACAGATGAATTTAGAACAATGAAAAGAAATCTAAAGATCAAACGCTAGGATCCTTTCTCTCTCTGCATCGTGATCATAGAAAAATGGGTTATTTGTTATAGTAAAGAGAATACGGACGGTTCAGATCATAGTAACATCTCAGCACGTGGGTCCCGTGGATGGCGCTACACACAAGATCGTGAGTGGCGACAGAAGCAAAACGAACTCATTGCTTTAATAATTTTTTAGCGCGGGAGATGAAGTGCGAGTGCGCAGTTATTATGGTGGGAACGCACGAGGAGTTATTTGGTACTCCGGCTGCGAATGATGCTTGATACACAGGCACTCAAAAATCATACACGCGGCATACGTTAAATTGAACCGGTAAATTGTGTAAAACGCTGTCTACTGTAACCCTGAAATAAAATTATTTTAAGAATCCTATTCACTTATTAGTTATTAATGGACACTTATTTATTGAAACAGCACGACCGAATATTTTCATTTTAACCGTCTAATTAATATTCACCAATCCGATAGAGATATCATCAAATAAGCTTAATTTTAGTTAATGATATGTCTATACAGGAACACATAATTTAGACCGTTTAATTTGAATTACTTATATGCCACGTGTGTAATTTATAGGTAACTTCTACGTATCTGCGTATCAACCAGCCGCACTACCCGAGTACATTAGGTCATCCAGCTAATTTTTTCAATTTTAATCCGAAACAGCAAGGGCATTGAATTTGGATTTTTAATGGTGAAATGTTCTCGTGCAAGTACAAGCATTGTATGCCTATGTTTACATTATGTCATGTTTTGAGGAAATCTCACCCGTTGAAAAGATGGATCACGGTATGAAGAATACTTTGGTTAAAAATTAGTTGATCAGGTCATTCATTGGCTTTGCATATGCGTTTGATTCAGACCATTGTCTGTACAATGAGTTATACTGTGCAGCTGTATGATTATTCGAGCAGATTGATTTTCTCTTCAAGTCATCTTCAAGGGTTGGTCCACCTTTTGAACGGCTCTGATGTTTACACAAGTGACAAGTTGGCAGGAAACACGGGGCTTGTTAGAGGAAGTTCACATGCAGCGCCTGTATGTTATCAATTCCCAAATAAACAATGTCGATGAGCTGGAACTTGGAACTTTGAAGCGATTAAAAAATGGCGTGCATCAATCTTACTTCAAGCCCTTAAAATTAGACCGGAGACCACTACAGCACTAGTTTTAAGCTTCGCTTAAAATGCCCAATCTTGTGGGTCCCACTGTGTTCTATATGTTAAATCCATTCCGTAGATCAGGTTCTAATTCTCGATTCTATTTACTGCGGAAAAAATTCAACGAGATCCACAATTCAGGTGGACCACACCTCATGGAATAGGATGGGATGCCAACCATAAGTTTGTGTGTGGAGCCCCATGGTGTGTATCTTTTTATCAAAGCCTTTAATCTGGCGTAACTCACCAGGATGAATGAAAGCACAAAAATCAGTCTGAATCTAATATCAGGTGGCCCACACCATGTAAAATTAAAGGTTCTAGGGGCAGTTTTACAGCGTTCTCATTGGTGTGGCCCATAGGGGGTTTTATGGATGATATTTTGTATGTACGGTTAAAATAATGGCTCTCACTGGATGGACGGAGTGGATTTAGATACGAGTCATTGTGGACCCTACAGAGCTTGAGTGTTTTGCGCAGATATGTAAAACTATACAATTCCGCTCCGTCGCACCTGAAACTGAGCAAATCGTTCGACGCGTGTCAAAAGGCCAGATTGATTGACCAATCGTAACCATTGATTGATATTAACATTGACTCCTTTTTCCATTGATTTTTGGGCAATGGCCCACTAATAGCGGGGCCCACGATTTGTACCCACCACGCGTGTGAACTCCAGCAAGATTTTCGATTCCAGAGTTCTTCTTAAAAGCGGATTCGGTGAATCCGGGACATTGGGCCGACCGTGATGTGTTTTATATCCACCCCGTCCATCCGTTTTTGCCACCTCAATTTAAATTTTTAAGGCATGAGCACGAAGGTATTTTTTTGTGTTTTCCCTTCATCGGTGGGGAGTGACCGTATCAACGGGTTGAATGGCGAATAAACATTCCGGTGGGTCATAGGAAGTTTTTAATGGTAGCCGTTCAATCCCACTGTTTCTTGTCGTGTGGTCCACCTCAGAGTTGGATCTGCTTCAATTTTGGGCTCGTGCCTTAAAATGAGTTGGAAAATTGGATGGACAGCGTGGATATAAAACATATACTTCTCCGTGGGCCACACAGTCACAGATCCACCGAAACTGCGTCCTATGGGTTAGGCCAGGATCCTTTCCAACAAGGCAACAACTGTTGTTGGAAGCACGTGGAACACCCGTTCTCCGTGGAGTCTACCATGACGTGTGTGCGTGTGTCACATCTGCTCTGTCCATTATCTGCGCCAGGTCGTTCACCATAATATTAAAAAAATCAGCTCGAGCTAAAACTCAAATGGGCCATACCATCATAAAAAAAAAAAAAAAATGTAAAATCACGTTTAAAATCTCTAAATCCAATGGATGAATGAGCTGGATGGTCTGTATGCAATTTGAGTTTAGAGACAGCGTAGTATAGGGTGAAGCCCGAGGGACAACCGAGGGACAGTGTGTGCCTGGTGGTCGGTGTTATGTGGGCCCACCATGATGTATGTGGTTTATCCATGCCATCCATCCATTTTGAAATATAATTTTAGGGCTTAATCACAAATTTGAGGTAGATATAAATCTCAGGTGGACCACACCATGGGAAAACAGTAGTGATTGAATTACACCATTAAAAATCTCCTAGGGTTAACCCTAGGGTTAACCGTAATGGTTATTTGACATCTAACCTGTGGATTAGGTCATAAAGACTTGGATGAAAGGAAAAAATAGTTATCAGCTTGATTCAAAACTTTTGTGGCTCTCAAAAAGTTTTTAATGGTAGGCGTTCAATCAACAATGTGCAGTCCACTTGAGATCTAGATCAAACTCATTTTTGGGATCATAGCATAAAATGATCTAGAAAAATAGGTGGACGGCATGGATGAAACACATACATCATGGTGGGGCCCATAGATCACTAACCGGTACTTGCAAGGTGAGTAGCAAATCCGTTTCCATTACAGACGTCCTCTCTTCCAAATACGAAGTAGGATGTCCTCCAAGCCATGGGATACATGGCAATTGGCAATCCCTGGCACAATGTAATTAGTAGGTTTTGCTAATCCCATCCCACTTAAACCCATCTAATCCCATGCTCCAAACACCCCAAAAGGGCTAGATTTTTGGGCGTTGGCCCACTCAGTGAACAGCCAGGACATCATATATGCGAACGACATTGCTTCATTGATTGACATTTATTTTTTGAATTTGGAACGTCCACCAAATCTGCCTACTGTTTTTTTTTTCCCCATGAGTTTTGTTCCTTGTATGCTTCATGGAAATTGCAATCGTGTTAGGGCTTGTTTGGTAGCACATAAAAATCAATCCATCTTATTTTAATTAATTGTAATTATACAGTGGAGATGATATTTCTTTTTGTTAAGGTATAAAAACAATGTTGACAACCAAAAATCATGATCTCTAATACATAATTAGAGATTAACTCATTGTTAAGTGCACCCAAACAGGCCAATTTATTTTAGTTGGACTTGATTTTCCATGGTTGAGCTTGACCTTTTTTTCCTAAATATCCGTCCTTTTTGAGTGCTGCTTATCAAAGGGCATACCCAGCAGAGTATTAAAACATGACAATTTTTTTTACATGCACACAAACACCCTCACACAGCCGCGCCGTAGTGGAATTTCACCACCTATGGATACTCGAACCCTAGTCCGGGTGTTGAAACTCCTGAGAGTCTACCACCCCAACCAGAGTAAGGATCCCAGAAGAGTATTAAAACATGATAATTGCATCCTTACATGGTGCTGCTTATCAAAGGGCATACCCAGCAGAGTATTAAAACATGACAATCGGATATTTTTAATTTTCAACCTTGATATAACTGAATATCTACACAAGCTGATTTATCAAGATTTAAAGAAAAGGCACACATGTGCATGCTCCGCTAAACTAGGCATCAAGCCAAGTCAAACCGAGTTAGGAATGACCAGACTCGCCCCAATTTTTAAATAGACATGACCCGAACTCGACCCTACTTGATCCCACTCGATATTGAGTCCAGCATGCTCGACCCAATCCGAGTCGGGGTCTGGCAAAGACTAATCCGAACCGGGTCCGACCCAATCATAGGTACCGAGTCAGGTGGGATGCAACAGGTATCCTTGGCTGAAATCACAGCTCAAAACCTAGGTGCACGTGCCGGAATTGCAATTGCAGCCTCTCCATCGGATACACAGCATCTCCAATATGAAATGTCAAATCTTGAATTTTATTATTATTCTTTTTTTTATGTACAAGTCATGTTTCGGATTCAGTCGACTCAATATTGAGTCGGATTTCAGGTTGAGTCGAGTGGAGTTACTGGGTGACCCGAACTTGACTCGATTTGAGTTCGAATTGGACAGAAGTCTACTCGGTTGCGATCGACTCACCCATTCGGTTTGGGTCGAGTCGGGTCTGAGCAAATCGGACGAGTCAAGTTGTCTGGTGCCCTCTATGCTCCACACAACTTTCTATTTTTAAGCATATCTTTATATTGAAATTTTTCATTTTTCTTTTATATCTTTGTATTAGGTAATAAGTAATTTCAAATTTTTCTTATTTAAGTACTTTTTTTATTTATTTAGATAGTTTCTTATTTTCTCATATCTTGATTAGCTAAGAATTCATTTCCTAGATTTTATTATAGACTATAAGGATTGATTATAAATAAGGTTATAGCTTGTGAAATAAGAAGAATTAAATGGTATTACTTTTGAGTACATTCTCTTAGTTTTCTACTATTGTTGAAGGGTAAAGAGATCGCTAGTTTAAGCATTAGGGGACTATTGAGCTTATTCACAATTTTGCATTAGCATCCAGCTAAAGGATTGTTGAGTCATTACCCACAATTTCCTTCTTCTTTTCTTTGATCTATTTGTGTTTCCTTTTGAAGTTTGCATTAAATTGGTATCCCCATATAATTATCCTTATTTGGACTCCCATCATTGCACTCTTCTGATCCGAGTTACTTTGATGATTAAGATCATTGTTCGTATCACCTTCTCACACACAGAGATGTCTGTGACCGCTAAGAAAGTTCAAAAGAAGCAGGAGGAGAATTTGTGGAAACTCCAGAAGGGAGATTCGAGCGTTCACGAGAGATTGCAAAAGAAATCAAGGTATTAAAGGAGAAGATAAGAGCTTGCTTTGAGCCCTTGATTGAAGAAGAAAAGGATTGTGGACTTCAATCCATTATCCTTGGAGCTCCTAAGAACATGTTTGAAACAAGTTTGGTGACTCGAAAGAGGAATTCACTATTGGCTTGTTTGTTGGATCCATGGATACACCTATTGGTGGATCAATAATCCATTGTCCTTGGAGCTCCTAAGAACCACATGTTTGTGGCAAGTCTGGTGACTCGAGAGGAATTTACACCTATTGGTGGATCTACAGCTCAATGGAACGAAGCACAAGAATGACACGGTAGAGGAGAATGAAGGATTAACTAGTATCGACAATTCTATGATGATGAAGCGGCCACAATCAATGCCTAGAATATGGAGGATCAGCAAGAAGCAAAAGAAGAAACGGTGCGTATTATGCACAAGCTGCCCATCAAGGTCTCCACCATCAACTGCCAACAAAGCTGAAGGAGATGGAACTATAAAGGAGTATCTTTGCAAGAAACTAAGACTAGCAATTTTAACTCAAGGATGAGTTTTTTTCTTTTTTTCCAAAGCCAGTGTGGAATTGATGTAACCAAATAGCTACACAAGCCAATTGATCAAGATTTGAAGAAAATGTTCACATCTCACACTTGCACACCACACATGTCAACACAAGGAAAAACCACTTTTCTTTTTTAGGTTCATCTCTACTTTACATTTTTGGGCAAATCTCTACATTAGTTAATTTTACAGCACTTTCTTAATTGGATAGTTTTTTATTTGCTCATATGTTAGATTATAAATAAGGCCCATGGCTGATGAAATAAGACAAGTTAAATGATATTTCTTTTAATTAAATTCTCTAGTTAATCTCTAGTTTATGATTGAAGGACAGTTGAGCTTGCTCTCAGTCTTGCATTCAAGGTCTCTAGTATTGGACTAGAGGATTGTTGGGTCCTTTTCCCACAATTTCTTTCTTTTATTTGATCAATTAGCATTGGACTAGAGCATTCAAGGTCTCTAGCATTTGCTCCCCCAAACCATCTAACAAATGTCCAGCAATCTGATAGTTTTAGATAACTATGTAAATGTGATATTTTGTTCACTGTAAATCTAAACTGTTAAAATAATTTGGACGGTTCAGTTTGAATTACTTGTATACCACGTTAGAATTTCTCAGTAATTTCTAACTGCCCGCGTATCATCCATCCTAGTCTGCCAGAGAATCATAGTATTTCTACTTTTTTTTAGGCAACCGGATGGCCATTTAATGTCGCTCCATTGCATTTTTAGGTCAAACTCACATCCAAACACGGACTTAACCATCTATTTCTACGCCAATGATCAAAGGGTTAGGATCTTCCGTTTTAGGGATACCCCATCTTCAACGGGACCCCACGCAAAGGGAAAGAAAAAGGAAAAAAGGAAAAAAGAAAAAGAAACAGAAAAAAGAAATTGAAATTTACCAGAGCGGAGGAATCCAGAGTAGAAAAGAGGATGCTACTCCGGAGTAAATAATCTCCAATCTCTGGACAAAAATATATGCCTCCAGAACAAAGCCATCAAGATATATCTTGCAGCCGAAAGAAGAGGCAAATCAAAGCCTTAGCTTACGACCATCCAACGGCCTAGATCTACCTAGAAAATAAATAAACTAAAAAAAAAAAAAAAAGAATGGCAGATAAAACAAACGAGGAAACCCTAGAAACAAAGCTGCTTCGCAATGGCGAGAGAGTACCACCGGACTCGAAGTACATATAGAGAGAGATGTTGGAAAGCCCTAAAACTATCATAGGCATTTACACGGTCAATGGCCCGCATCTTTGCACGTTATACGCGGGTTTTCATTTATGACAAATCCAGACCATTGGTCCGTTGCGGCCCACGGTTTATGGATTATGCTCCAAAAAATAACCTCGATGGGGGAACTATTATTAATGTAACGTATTGCTGAGGAGAGAGAGTGACCATCCAAATTCAACTGAAAAGAGTCTCAGGATGGTCAGTGGGATTTTTCATTCAGGGAGATTTGTCCATCCGCAGTGGGACATAACAGATCAATGGTCTGGATTACATGGCCTCCGTGCAGATCTGAAAACCCGCCCACGCTGTCCAAAACAGACGTCACGTAAGTTGACACGTAGGTATTAGGAAGTGGTCAGACACCAGTGTAGAACAGACCATCGATGAGCCATGCATCAAATTTCCCATCGATGGAATAATTCTGACCGTTAGATCACCACCTGCGCAAAAGATCATGGCCGATCTGCCATTATGTGGACCCCAGGCATCTGAGGAAGATGGATGGGTAGGACAAAGATGGCCAATGGCCAATGCCCAATGCCCAATTCACGTTTGGCCAATTAATCACTAGAAGAGCTAGTTTCAGGCCGGTCACATTTCAGTGGACTCTCTAAGATTTATATGCAGGGCCTGGTGTTTGTACAGCCAGTTTGGAATTTGTCCAGCCCACGCTCATTCACTTCGGCGTGGGCCCAGCCTATTGACAGATCTACTTAAGACCAAAGAAGAGGAAATCACATTAAAAAAACCTCATTATCATATTTTATAATCATAGTCATTATCCTCTTAACTAGTGGTTACATGTTGAATCCGCTCATCCGCCGATTGAACCAACCAACCAACTGGGCCTATTCAGATTTTTTTTAATTTTATTTTGCTTGACCGCGGTGTGGCCCATTTTCTGCCCACAAGGTGCTTTCGTTTGTAGATCCATATGCACCATGCATTGCAATAAAGTGCCACAAAGCGCGTTGATGATTAGGGCTGTCAACAGGCCAAGCTCGCCCATGCCTGGCCTGCAAAAGTTATACCTGGGTCTGACCAAACGAAACAGGCTGCAGCCCAAACCCAGCCACCCACTTTTGTAGCTGTCTATCCATTGAGAAACCAGATGGGATCACATCTCTACTAAATAGACCCGGTTTTTAAAAAATGGGTTGGGTAGGGTAGGGTTGGTTGTGGTCAAGGGACATGTTGGGCACCCATCTATGGATATATTTCCATGTGATGAAGACATCTGCATATTTGAAAAAATCATTTCCAGTGATTCAAAATGAGGCAGCTTCCATCCGAACAGACAGGGCATTAGATCCCAGCCTCTAATATATCAACCCGAGCCCCGCCCATTTAACAGCCTTATTCCTGGGAGTACAAGAAGAGAAACTGCAGCAACCAAACACCCTATCCATTCCTACCCTAATAAGACTCCAACTTAAGCTGTCTTGTGGAAACCAGGTAAAAATCAGCAGCATTGGCTGCCCTAGTAATTTTTACCACAACCGCAGCTAATGGCCAAGGGTGCATTTGGTTGCACCACATATCATGATATGCAACCAAACACACCCTGGAGTAACATCCAAAATGGTATTTGAAGTATCAGTACTGCTACAAGTTTTGTTGGTCGAGGATACGTAAACAATATCAATATCGTCAATAATATTGCCTATAAGCGGAAATGCAAGGAGACGTTAGGGAAACATTGGAAAATAGTGGAATTTTCCTGTAAAACTTCAGGAGATACTAAAATATACATATTTGCATATTTATGAATAAAAACATGACAAAAAATAATGCATATATATTAAGTTTTCATTTAATGGGGACCTAAAAACATGTGTTTTTGTAAGAAACCAGTCCAACCATCCCACCTATCCATCCAACCACCCTATCTATCAATCCAACCATCCAACCTTTCATCCAAACATCCATCAGTATTTTAGAGAAATCGTTGACAACTAAAAGAAAGCGAAAGACTATGGTATCAATATTGCCCATGTTGCAATTATGGTAATATTGTGATATGATTAATATTATCAATGATAATTTGAACACTACATACAACTAAAAAAATTTTGAAATGGATTTCTTTTAATAAACAGATTTTGGCGATATCAATACATTGGCAATATTATAGAAATATCGACAATACACCGGCAATACAAGCAACACTTTGAATTTACACAGTTGAAAATATTGACCATATTGATACATTGACGATATAAGCGATACCTGGAATTTATACAGTTGAAAATATTGGTGATATCGATACATTGGCGACACTTAAAGATACATTGTCGATGCCTGGAGTTTCTGAGACTACTAATGTTATTGGTATCGCCGAGCTAGAGATATGGATAATATCCGCGATATTTCAATAATATCAAGATACTCTGAACAATGCTAGCACCCAAATTATATATATATATATATATATATATATATATATATATATATATGGGAAAAGGTACTATGCGCTCGACCTCACGGGTCCGTCCCATGAGGTCGAGCTGTGTGGGCCCCACTGTGATGCGTTTCGAACATCTACTCCATCAGTCAGATGCACCATTCCATCATGGACATACGTCTCAAAAATCAAGTCAATCCGTGACTTGTGTGGGCCACACCACATACAGAAGTGGAGAGGGGCCGTGCACCATTAAAACATTCATAATCAATTTTTGGGTCCCACGGAGATGTGGTTTGCAAATCCAGCCCATCCATTATGTGTGTCCCACTATGATTAGGGGTCATACCAAGTTTCAACAGCATTCAAAACTCAGGTGGGCCCCACTAAGTGATTTTATATGTTTTAACGGTGTCTTCACATGATTTTAGATGGTATGGCCCACCTGAGTTCCGTATACGGCTGATTTTTGGGATATCCCATAATTTAAAGGGGACCCATCAAATGCACGGTGTTGATGGTCGACACGCATCACGGTGGGGCCCACACAGCTCGACCTCACGATAAGCTTATCGTGAGGTCGAGCGCATAGTACCTTTTCCCTATATATATATACACACACCATCATTTCTGTCCCATTATTTCTTCCTCTTCTTCTTCTTTTATATATATATATATAAAAGAAGAAGAAGAAGAAATAATGGGAAAGAAATGACGGTGAATTCCCCACACCAAGCAGACCTTAATTCACAAGGGATAGATCCGTGATGCAGTCTTTGGAAATAGATAATCTGACATTCTCTGTGGACAGGGGGAAAAAAACATGCTTTCCATTCATTTAATCAACGTAAAATAGAAAATCCAGCAGTCTGATAGTGATAGCTTTTGCAGTCTCCACGCAGATAAAAAAACAACATATACGTTGGACTGCTATTAATACATGGAAGAAATCAAACAATATGAAGCCTCACAAACTAGCAAAGATATATTTACAACAAGAGGTGACAGAGATCTGACCTTTTTCGTAGTCCTGATGCCATATCATGAGAATTCATCATATAGCCGCAAGTATGCTCTTCCATTACGGTCTCATGTAAAGGGATTTTAATGGCCTTCACACCTTAAATCGGACGACAACGCAAGATATGTCGTCTTTACTATCTCTATTCAATGCTTCAGCTGTCAGCTGCTTAGCTGCAGCCTGTGGGTCTTTGAACTTTTTGGCAAGAGTGATTGCCTCTTCATTACTCATGACCTGGAAAAAAAAAAAAAAAAAAGACATCACAGAAAAGAGGTTTCACATAATGCTTCATAAAAATTATCGGCATTTTCTTTTTGTTTGACCCAGCAGCAGGTGGAGCCCACCCTTGGGTAATTCCAAGCCGTTCATCCGTTGGGCACCATCATTTGAAGGGATGTGACTGATTGTCTCTCCTGACATCCGATTAAAAAAATAAAAATGATTACAGCAAGTGGTCTGGTCCACATTTGTTGTGGGGGCACAGTTGGATGTTAGGATATAACCATACGATGATTTTGTATATATGGGGCTCACCATAAAAATGATCTAGACCCCTAGAAAGTGGGCCTCATCTGACAGTTTTTTTGGGGTGAGCAAAAAAGAGATTTTGTAGATGTGACTGCTCATGTGGCACATGCAGTGAAATGGAGAGAGGGCATTGGATAGGATGATAGACCTTCCAGAGACCATCGCTTGCAAGGATGAGGAGATCGGTACTATGATCAATATCTGCATGTTGGATGTCAGGATCCGACCGTAAGTGCAATTTGAGATTCTTGTCACCGAATGCGCGGGAAACAGCTAACTGACCATTGACTCTTGGGACATCTCCTGAAAGAAAGTACCATAAGCAGTCAGTTTTGAGATGCATGGACACAACATCCAATGGAAAACTTCCACAGCAACAAATAATAAAGGAGAAATTTAAACTCCTGCAATGAACAATGTATGCATGTATGTGCATATATACGTATGATCATGGCATCAAATTTCATGGTGGATTGGTGGTTCATTCGCTAACCGATATAGTTATGGTGGTGTGTATATTCGAGTTTTCCTTGTCATTGGCCATGTCGAGGGAGAAATTGATACAATCAAGTTCTGTATGTGTTAGAACAATCCCCAGTAATTCAATTCAAAGGTCAACTAAATTGCGCAGCTCTGGACATGATTTTTCCAGGAACTATTGGTGGCACACAGACAACCATTGGAACATGTAAATGTAATGAATCAGCCCTGCCAGAGATTTCAGGCTCATGGATAAAATGGAATGAAATTTAGAGTGCAACGGACAAATAAGCTGGGGTTAACACATGCCCCATGATAACCAAGTGAACCTCCTAAAGATAACACAGAACAACCCAAAGAAGAAGAAAGCCACAAGTGGTACCAGATCACAGGCTCGAACATGACGTGGCTCTTGACATGGCCCCAGGCGCTCAGCACGGCTCAAGTCAGAGAGGGAGCAGTTGTACACCATAGCCACGGCGCTCTGCCAGAAATTGAATGCAGGGCATGGTGCTGCCCTGTGGGAATGGGGATACCGCAACAATGCCCTGTGCATATGCGGGTACTGCAGCTGCATCCTTGTTGCACACTGCCAAAAGAGTGCAGGTGCTCACAGGGGCTAAAAACTCAGGGTGCCAGTAGCTTTCCGGCTGCAATTCTTACACATGCTGCTCACCGATCAGAGGGCGCCACGTTAGCACCCATGGTAGAGACGCGTGAGTGCATGGCAACCACATGTCTACATGCAGAGGGTTGAAACCTATATAAACTCGTGGATACCAGCATACATACACACATATATGCGTGTACTCAAGAGTAAGAAGAGCTATTTTACTTACATGCATATACACATGGCATCAGTGAGATATTTCTATGCCCCAAAACCAAAGGAACTTAGACGCTTCGCAGCCAAGGGCTATCTAACCATGCAGTTGCAATTGATAGTTCAACGCTCAATGCTAAAGAAATATACTGATGCCCAACAACTAACAGATGGGTCCAAAATCTAACAAGTAAATAACTCTCCTTCATGCTCTATGCCTATCAAGATATTCCTAATTTGTGACATCCAGAGATCCAACATTGATACGCATTGCTACAGAAGCTTACAGTATACATTGCACTATCCACTCGTACACACGATAGTGTTCTTTGTTTGTTTTTTCTTTCAATCAAGGGTTTTCTCCACAGGATGTAATTAAAGGCTGATGGGATGGGATGACATGGCCTGGACTATACATTATCCCATAAATTAACAAAACCCTCCAAAGAGAAGATCTGTGTATTGAATCTACTGATTGTACCTAGCTGGCCAGGATTAGGTTGCGAATTCAAGATAGATATGGTTGCCCATCATTCCGATGTTAGGCTGATGCTAAGACATGTTGACTCTGATTGACTCGTTTGGTTCTGAGTGGAGTCGTGACTCAGCGAATCAGGCCCAATTGTCCTCCATTCTCAATTCTGACCTACTGGGTTGAACTGCGATGGATCCTACCACATCCGAGTCAACTCGGACAAGTAGCATGGGACTTGTCTGGGTCTTAAAACCTTGGGTGGATGCTGGTTAAAGACCAAAAGGAAATGGTAGTTCTCCTTCCTGACAAAATCAAGGAACATCCTGATATGGTATTCAGATCATGGAGTTGACTCTGACAGTGAGTTTTTGCACTCTCGTTGCCAGTTCCTAGCCTCGATAAAGGACTTGTGTTTGTCACTTCCTTTTTTCATGAATCCAGGCACGCTGTTTCAAGATCATGCTAGGGCGTTTCCTAAAAATCCTGCAACACACTGGCACCCAGGTCCAGTGAGAAATGGGAAAGGGTTGGCTTGGGTGTCCCTTAGAAGTGATGAACAGCAATAACGTTTACTTGAGGATACGGCCTTTGATGCAGGACAATTAACCACAAGCTCTAAAAGCTCGAACTAATCGTTACGCAGGCCGCCCACCCCGAGTGTGCCCTCACATCCCACGGGCCACTCCACTCAAGCCCGGTGTGAAAATGCCCGTGCATTACCCTTGACAATGGGATAGTGGAACAGGATTTGTGTCCGACCCCAACTAATTGGGAAAAGGCTTAGATGTCATCGTGGGGTTGAGTCAATGGCAGGGCCAGTGTTAGAAGTATCATCGCAGGTTTGAGTAGCCCACAACAAGGAAACATGGTATTGTCATTCTTTTCAGGACCCCATTTGAATATCCAACCAGAATTGGATGTGCATGTAGACACTTCATTTTTCCATATTAGTGAGCACTTTTGCACATCACTTAACAGTACCCCATCTCGTCAATCTTAAACATTGTTAAACCTTGGATTTTTTATTGACTGATTCCTTTCCACATTTCTCTGTTATTTTTGGCCGTGATCATGATTACTCATACATACCCAGTATCCACCCTTTCAAAATCACCTTAGCAATGGACATCTCTTCATTCCTAAGGATATCCATATCTCTTGTCAATCTTAAACGTTGTTAAACCTTGGATTTCTTAGTGACTGAAACCCTTCCACATTTCTCTATCATTTTTGGTTGTAATCATGATTACTCATTCATACCCAGTATCCACCCTTTCAAAATCACCTTAGCCATGGACATCTATTCATTCCTAAGGATATGCACATCCCTTCCCATTTGCACTAACACCATAACATTCATGCATAACCAATACATTCATAACTTCATATAATTCATAATATTTACTGGAGCTAAAAGGTAGCAGGTTAGGAAATATCTACGTTCAGGTAAAGGTACCACTAAAAGTTTCCTCCAAAGGTCCCACTCCAAATTTTCACTGCTATTTAAGAAACGTACATGCCAACAGTTAACCATTAACCACGAAAATACTGTTCATAGATCTAAGAGAAGGGCCAACAGTTCCTTATCATCCATTGACCTGTCTTAGCCAGATTTCTTGCCTTCTGCTAACAGAGTGTAGTTTCTGACATTTGGAGCTAAGAGTTAGCTTGCTGGTGTTTTACTTCTAATTGTCGACCCATTCGTAGCAATGAACAGGTTTCGGGTGCCAAACCACTCTATCCTCAAACCCCAAAAATATAAAATAGAAGTCATGTCCATGGTAAGCATCTGACCGTCGACATAGCGCCTTTGAATGTGAGCCCAATATAGAAATTACAACAGTAGATTATGTACTGAAAAAAAAAAAAAAAAAAACTTTTATCCGTTAACCGTAGAAACGCTTACTCAAAAGGATAGAAGAAGAGCATCAAACCCCACAATCTTCACCCATCACAGGTTAGAAGAAAAGAAGTAAATAAAATAATCATGCAGAGTTACATATGTATGGCCTTGTATATATAGGCCATGATTCTTAATTTAACTAAGAATAACTTGCTAATAACTAGTCCATGCGTGTGTATGGATGAGTAGTGCAAGGATGCAGACAATGCACAGACAAACAGTGCACACGTGTGAAAAGCTCTCATGCATGAACAGGGCACTATGTGGTGTCCATAATCTAACTGGACCTCCTGTGGAGCCCACCAATCCGATCTTATCACCTGTGGGGTCCACACCTTTTGATCTAAGGGCTGTGAGGGCGGGGCTAGTTGCATCAATAATCCAAGGTGTAATTGGAAATTCTAGGGTGTTCTTTTTCTTATTTCATTTAAAATACCATCCTCTGGATCATCTAGAATGCTAGCTTGCTGGTAATAAACAGAGAATCAGAAGTGAAGGTTCAGGAATAAATTTATCACTTGATGATCTATGGTTTAATTGAGGATATGTAGTGGAATGTCAGAACAGTGTATGCCAACCCCAATTAGTTGGGTTAAGGCTGAGATGAAGATGATGATCATCTTAAAGAAAAAGCACTTTTTTTCTACTTAACTTTTAATACCTTTTTACTTCCCATAGAAAGTTGGTCCGAGTTAATTTCTACAAAAGTACTCTTACAGCCCCACAACAGCCTGAACACATGCCCCATCACAGCCCCCTTTTGTACCTCCAGCCTGAGACACTGAATCCACTTCCCTCCCTCCCTCCCTCCCGATTATCCCTCCATAATCTATCCATGCATGTATCGATTTGAAGTCTCCAACCGGAATTTCCTGGTGCAATGCCAAGGGCAAGAGATATCCCGTCGGAAGTGGTAGTTATCCGATTGATGATAATCAATGGTGGTGGTTGTGGTGAGGATGGTGATAATGATGAATGATGATTAGTTTTTTTAAAAATATATATATATATATATATATTTCATAAAATGCCTGCAAAGCTATATTTAAAAGCCTGCCAAACAGTGTTTACGCATCGCTACATTCTTGCTTAGAAGTTGACAATAATGGACTCTGCTGAAGTTGCAACCAAATGCACCCTTAATAATGTAAAAACAGCTCCCCAAACACAATAAAATCAATAAACAGCGTTAGATTTTAGAAAGTGTTGCTATGGGAGAACCTGGCATGTTTGAAACAAAGCCGCCTCTGTTCTCAATGCTTCCTCGCTCTGTGTTGGGCTCGTGATCAGTCGTCATCTGTCTTGCCTCCCCACCTTGCGCAAGAACTGCCCTTGAATCTCCAACATTGGCAATCCACAACTTTTGGCCATTTATGAGGATGGCAGTGACAGCAGTGGACCCACCTCGCCCCAAATCAGGACTCTGGGAAAGAATCGCATGGTCAGTCCTCTCGTAGGCTCTTGAAATGGATCTATCTGGATGTGTCCAAAACTCGTCCTGGAATAACAATAACCACATGTCAGATTAGACCTATAATTAGACAAGAAAGCTCATCAGAATCTGCAAAAAGAGAAATGCTAGGGAGGCCTGCCCATTAGAGGCTTGCTGATGAGGTTCACCCCTTGCACCCCATCATGAAGCATGAAGACTGTTCACCGTAGATATGCCACATGGAAATGAATGCAAGTGATAAGAGATCTCCATTATTCATCGTTCATACAAATATGATCAAACAATGATCAACAACATGGTGATGGTGATCTCGAATCCACAAGAACTTTGCCATGCAGACAATCTACAATGTAACCTACTAGATTGAAAGGGTTGGATAACCACAATGCAGAACAGAAGGGACAGGCCTCTCGTAACCAAGTCTCCTTAGAAAACCACTTAAAACTTTTCAACTTTTACCAAAACTCACCTCCTTTAGAATGTTGGAAAACAAATTTTTTTGCAGGTAAGCAGACACAGTATCTCCCAGATGCCCGTCATATATAGCGAACAGTCCAAGCTCATGCCCCTTTATCTGAACAAATTTCGCAACATGATAATCCTCCATTGGATGGTTTGCTTTCCCTTTAACCAAGCTGAATCCATAAGTAATCTTAATTGGTCCCTGATGGCTTCTCCCCTTACCAGAACTGCATGACGAACGTACTCCTGCCAGCTAAACGGCAAAACCTAACTTCAACCTTAAAATAAGTCTAACATAACTCATTCTCTAAAGCAAATGATTTCCATGCATGGATACCCAAATAAATAAACAACTACTCATATTAAGTCATAGACTTGTGGGGATGTACCCCGGATCAATGTTAGATCAGTGATCCATGATGATTCAAATGTCCATCTGAAAGTGCAGGTACGTGGGGCAGTGCCTTTTTCAGAAAGCTAGTCAAGGACAGGCATGTTTCCGCCCCAAAACCCCATCCAAATAAATTAGGGTGGGTCCTGTAATTATCTCAATGGGGAAAAAAGGAGAGTGCATCTAGGCGTGGCAATGGGTTGGGTCAGCCCAAGGGTCAACTGGCCTGACCTGCTTTTGAGGTGGGTTCAGGCCAAGCTAAACGGGTAGCGGTTAAAGCTCAAGCTAGAAATATAACCCATTTAAGTAAATGGGTAGGCTTTATTTGAATCCTACCCGACCCAACCTGCCCATATGGGTTATCAATGGGTTCAGCTAGATGATCTGTCCCAAACCAAAACCCGGAACTAAACAAAGAAGAAAAGTATAGATGAATTTTTAAGGTATGTATGTATCCACTGTTTGGGCTAGGTTCTGCATTGCCTTGGTGTCATATTCCATTCTTGAACATGAGTTGGGCCGTAGAAGGTTGAGTAAGGCTTGGGCTGACCCTGACACAACCTGAACCCGACCTACTGCCACCCCTAAGTACATCCCAACCCTCTAAAAGGGCAGAAACACTCGAGGTATGATGACATTGACCACCACAATAAGATATATCTGCATATATCACCACTATGTACTAAATTTGTCAAAATTAGCACCAATGCGAGTGATTTGCGCTGTCAATTGTCACATAATGACACATACTGTTTCAGGTGTCATCCACTAATTGCTCCTATAACAAGACTTTAAACTGATAAAGAGTAAAAGGAGGAGGGCAAAAAGAACATCCTGAAAACAGAGCCTGTAAACCTAGAAACAGGAGATATAAAGCAACCATATTATCAATTCCACTAGACACTCTTTTGAAGCAGGGGTGGGAATATGCTGGGCAACCTGGCCCTGGGCTCCTAAACTTGGCCTGATGATAGGGCAACTGCCAATGATGAATGGCTCGGCCCAGCCTGTTAGTGGGTGGGACTCGTCTAGATGGAGGCTATCCAAAGAAAAGTTCTTAGATTGAACTTATTTCAGACCTTGATTGTTTAACTCTTTTCCTTTTAGAGCCAGCCTTGGCCCAGTCATGGCTTAGGGGATCAAGGTAGCCTAACCCATTGCCTCCCCAAGTTTTAACTAACCAAATGTCTTTGAAAATCAGGAAAAACCAACCACAAATTCATAATTGTAAAATAATAATAAAGGGGAGAGAGAGAGAGAGAGAGAGAGAGAGAGAGAGAGAAAGAGAGAGAGAGAGAGAGAGAGAGAGAGAGAGAGAGAGAGAGAGAGAGAAAGAGAGAGACTTTCCTCCCTATTCAACAAACATCAACTCAAATCAGCCACCGCAAAGAAAAAAAAAAACGCAAACAAAGGCCCCCGAGTATTGAATTGCCATATTTTATTCCTAATTCTAAATATCAGTAATCCAACTAAATCTCCCATCACAAACACCAGAATTGAACTCCAAGGTCCAACTGAACCTAGGTAAGGCTTTGGGCAGCATCCAGATCATTGCAATTTCTGAAAATCCAGAAAAATAATTGATACAATAGTCCACATCCCATGCATGCATGCTCTGCACATGTGCACAAGAAAAGGCCCACTTTTCCTTTTTAGCCCATCTCTACTTTTATTTTTTTTCAAATCTCTACATTAGGAAATATCATTCCTTTCCTTTTCTTTCAAATCTCTATATTAAGAAATTACATTTTCTTTCAAATCTTTATATTAGGCAAGAAGTAATATTATTTTTTTCTTATTTAAGTGCTTTCTTAATTAATATGTTTTCTTACTTTTAGAGATTCTTATTTAAGTGCTTTCATATTTAGGTTGTTTCCTATTTTTCATATCTTGGCTAGCTAGGAATTCTATTTTTAGATTCCACAGATTTTATTGAAGATTGTTGGCACTCATTATAAATAAGGCTTAGGCATATGAAATAAGACTGTTGAATGATATTCTCTTTCCTCTTTTTTGGTTCAAACTTGGATCCGATACGTTGAATCTTATTACAATTAGTTTCTTCCTTGATCTAGTTACATCAAATTAGCATTAGAGCAAGTTCTACTCTTAAGAATTTTTTATTCTCTTGGACTTTTTTTTCCCCTCTTACCCATCTTCTTTCCACAATTTTTGTCCTGATATTCATCCCAAACCTACCCTCAATTCCCTAAATTAGCCCATTAATTTAGCCATTCCACCACAAAACATATATAATCTCCATCTCACCTAAACCATCAACCCATCCCTATCCTAAATTTCACTCGAAAACAAGCCATGCTTTATCATACACTCAACCTTCCCAAAACCTTTTCCCATTTCCTTATATCCCAAAAAAAAATAAAAAATAAAAATAAATAAACCCTTCTAGCATAAAATCTATGAAAACATGTTGTAATATGAGCACTAGAAGAGGAATGATTTACAATAGTAAAATAGCTACGGAACCTCAAGATGGGACTATATCAACCTTGCAACAAGGGGTCGACTTGATCACAAAATAGTTGGATGATCTACAAACTCGTTTCATGATCAGAATAGATATTTTGGAAGGACGCATTACTGTTCTTAAAGAGTTAAGAAAGGGAATCAATCCAAACCGCCAAACATCCTTTGATGGCCTTGAAGGAGATTTGGAATCTAGGAATGTTGACTCGAGGCATCTTGGCCAAAAATGGTGATCTCCAAAAAAAAAAAAAAAAGAATATAAGCTTGGCTACAGGGTCCAACAACATCGCTATATACAACCGAAAACTAGAGGAATGAACAACCTCGAACAAACTATCCAAATTATCTCAAAGGAGGATGAAATGTCCGTGCTATGAATCACACCAAGCATGTTAATACTGAGATTCCAGATTATGATGGTACTTTGGATTCCAAGGTATTCAACAACTGGCTAAAGTCAATGGAGCAATATTTTCGCTGGTACGAAATGAAAGAAGCCGTCAAGTCATGTTTTACTTCCCTGAAATTTAAGGGTGCGGCTTAAGATTGGTGATACACTATCGAAGAAGATTTATAGTAATGTGGCTTTCCTCTTGTAAGTCATTGGGAGGAAATGAAGGCAAGTTTGAGGCAGAGGTTTCTACTGCTGAATTATGAGCGACTTCTTTCCAAGAGCTCCTCACACTTCAGCAGGACAATCTGGTTGTAGAGGAATACACACAACGTTATTGTGACTTGGTTATTCACTGTCCCCCAACAGAAACTAGAAGACAACTAGTGGTGTATTACTGCAATGGACGACAGTTTGATATTTAAAGAGAATCGGTGATCATTCAGCTCAATAATGTGGACGAAATGTATCAAATGACCCGAAAAGTGCAGAACAAAAGTTGGTGATAAGGCGCGATAGCCCTCAATGTAGGGGTTATGCATCCACCCAACCGACTACTAGTTGCTCCATAATGTGTCTATGACCAGTCAGTCCTACAGTAACTTTCCTTGGAATTATAAAATTGATCAGAACTCTGCCTCTAATCCCCTTTCTCAAAGAGGTGACACAAAGGGAAAGCCATTGTAGCAACTCAAGGGCAGTAGACCAACAGTTGTTTCAAGTGTGGTGGTTGTGGACATTATGCAACAGTGTCCCTCTCGTAATCTCCAAATTTACAAGGGGCAAAAGGTTGAATGGTACAAAGAAAGCTTCATTATACACCAAGTGGAATGTAAACAAGAAAGCGATCCAAAAGATTACGGTCAAGAACTTGTGGAAGGCTTAAATGGCCTTAATGAAAATAAGTTATCATTGGTGGTCATAAGGATTCTTAAAATAGTAAAAGACAAGGCCCACGAAGCTTGGTTGAGAACCAATATCTTCCATACACGAGTATCGTGTGGTAAAAAGGTTGTCAAGGTCATTATTGACAAAGGCAACAATATGAACATCGCCTCACAAAGCATGGTGGACAAGTTGAAGCTGAAATCTAACAAGCATCACAAGCCATACAAGAACACATGGTTGAATGGCATGTTCATCACCATGAGTAAAAGGTGCTTAGTGAACTTCTCCTTGGGTCATTATGAAGAATCACTTTGGTGTGACATCATTCCAGTGAAGATCACACATATATTACTAGGGCGCCCATGGATATACGACAACGACGTAACTCATTAAGGCCGTAAGAATACATAAAACTTTAAGAACAGTCATTACTCTTAACCTTACGAAAGATGACAAAACCGAAGAGGCAAAGTCGGCTTTCACCGTGTTGAGTATGGCCCGGTTCGTACAGGAAAGTCATGAACATGGAATCATGTATGCTCAGGAAAGATGCAAGACCGATATAGCTGGTCATGTTGTTGTTCAACCACCTAAGATTCAAGATATTTTGACTCAATTTTAGGATTTAGTCCCTGATAAACTACCAAGTGAGCTTCCACCCATACATGACATTCAGCATGTGATTGATTTGGTACCTATAGCGCTATTACCAAATCTTCCAGCATACCGAATGGACCCAACAGAGCATGCAGAGCTTCATCGACAGGTAAAGAAATTGCTTATCAAAGATTTCATTCATGATAGCCTCAGCCCATGTATCGTGTTAGCATTGTTGACACCAAAGAAGGACAACAGCTAGCGGATGTGTGTTGACAGTCGTGCCATCAACAAGACAACGGTAAAGTATCGTTTTTCCGTTCCACGCCTAGATAACATGTTGGACATGACGGCAAATGCTACAATCCTTTTCAAATATTGATTTGTGAAGTAGGTACCATCATATAAGAATTCGTCCTAGAGATGAATAGAAAACCGCTTTCAAGCCAAAGTATGGATTGTATAAATAGTCATGCCTTTTGGCTTGACAATCACACCTGGAACATTCATGTGATGAAGACACAAATTCTACGATTCTTAGGCAAGTTTCTCATTCTGTACTTCAATGATATACTAATCTATGGTCATTCACGGGAAGATCATTTGGACAATCTTTGCCAAGTGATGAGAGTATTATGCCACGAGAAACTCTACATCAATTTAAAGAAGCGTACCTTCATGAGTTCTAGCATGGTCTTTCTAGGATTCATCGTTTCAACATATAAGGGCCATTGTCGACTGGCCTACTCCCATGAACATTCACGAGGTTCACAGTTTTCATAGGCTAGCAATGTTTTATCGACGGTTTATTTGGAATGTTAGTTCCATCATGGTACCCATTACTGAATGTATGAAGGCTAATCCATTTAAGTAGACTAACGCAACAACAAAGGCATTTCAAGAAATCAAACGGGAAATGACGGAAACTTCGGTTCTTAGAATTCCCGATTTTAAAAGGTATTCAAAGTTGCTTGTGATGCATCTCACATAGGCATAGGAGGTGTCCTCAGCCAGGAAGGACATTTGGTGGCCTTTTTAAGAGAAAAACTCAATGAAACTCAATGAGGCACGAAAGAAGTATTCTACATATGATGTGGAGTTTTCTACTATTGTACAAGCTTTGAAACATTGGCGTCATTACCTCATTTATCGAGAGTTTGTGCTATACTCTTATCATGAGGCATTACATTATTTGACTTCTTAAAAGAAGTTGAGCACAAGGCACGCTAAGTGGAGTGCTCATATTTAGGAGTTCACATTCAACCTAAAACATCAGGCTGGCATCGAAAATAAGGTAGCAGACGCAATTACATCTTTTATCTACCTTATCTATTTCTATTATTGGGTTCAAGGAACGTAAAGGAGGCTATGTAGTAGATGATGGTTTCGAGAAGGTATTTTCAAAGCTTATTACTGGCTCAGGCACCAAGTACCCTCGTTTGCACGATGGGTACTTATTTTGTGACATAAGGTTGTGTCTTCCAAAAAAATTCCTAGTGAGAGCTTGTTATACAAAAACTTCATTGCCTTGGTGGTTATTTTGGCATCGGCAAAACAACAGCCCTAGTTGAGGACTATTTCCATTGGTCGGGTTTAAAGAAAGGTGTTAGAATTATTGTTCATCAATGTCAAGTGTGCCAGTTGGGTGAAGGTAGCAAGAAGAATACCGGTTTTATACCCCACTACCTGTGCGAGATGCTCCATGGGAAGATGCCAGCATGGATTTCATTCTAAGATTGCCTAAGGGCCTGTTTGGATGCCTGTATTGTAGAGTATTTTGGTGTAAAATGCGTAATTACGACATTTTGCAATTGTTGTCGATGTAAATGAGTGTATTCTCACTAAGCGTGGTATGTGTTAAGATTGGTCCACAATGACCATCATAAAGGGCTTGTATGAATAAAACATTGTTTGGTTATTGGACTCAACGGAGCGCGTAAATCTGCAAATATTCATATTGTGCCCCCGCCCATAGGAAGTTCCCATGGTCCAAGCTTATGTGGGGCTCGCCTACCTTCACGTGACAAATCCTCTTCATCCATCACTTTCTTAACATAAGCATAAATAAATAAAAAAATTTTAAAAAAACAAATAGGTACATCCATAACATCTGATGGCCATACCACACTAAAGAATAGGATCAATCACTCAACATTGGAAATTGTGGGGACCACAGAAGATTTATATCAGGTTGATAGTTCAGCCTATAGTTTATCTGAGTGGAAGCAACCCTGTGATTGGTTTGCATGGCATATAGAAATCATGGTCAATTGTAGCCTGTAGGAACGTTCCAATGGTGCAAGTTTCCTCTAGATGTTGTTTTGAATGGTGTGGCCCATTTGAGTTGTGGTTCTACATGATTCTTTTGCTCCATCTACGGTGGTCTTGGGAAACTAATGGTCGAAGTGGATTTGTCACCTAAATCACTGTGTGGCACTAGGATCGGCATATATCACATATTTAGCACAACTGACCACCACTACCTTCATATTAGCACATAGCGTATAGCATATAGCATAAGCTACACGATGCTTAATATTTTTTAATTAAAATAATAGAAAAATATGATAAATATTATAAAATACGTAATTCCTACGAGTTTTTTAGTACAAATCTGGATCGTCAACCACATATTTCCATGCAAAATCTGTCTCTTTGCCTTCAAACATCTCTAAGTGTGACCTCTTCTTTTGTTTTTTTAATCAAAACATCAAAAATTCACAATATGGACCACAATTTGGATGATTTGGATTGATCTAAGTGCTCTATACACGATATGGACCACAATTTGGATGGTCCAGATTTATCAAATGTAGTGCCACGTGTGATGGGATGAGTCACCACCATTTAAAATAGGTGTTGAACTAGCATAGAAAAAAAAGGTTTTTTAAAAAAAGGAGATTTAAGTAGCATACGCTACGCTACATGCTCTATGGCTTACGCTACATGCCCCGTAGCTTATGCTACCTGCATACGCTATGTAGCATTTTAGCTACGCTACAAGCGCTACCTAAAACATTGATCTACAGAATATACAGTAGATAGAATGGCATCCATTAACAGCTCTGTAGATGGGAATATGTAAAGGGCATAGAAGGGTAGATGCCATGACTCCAATGCAAGTTGTGTTTTTGTACAAAGAGATAAAGTTACACACACCTATTGTCGCTACTCCAAAACTAGCTGATTGGTTGCCGATGGGTCATGGTGATCATCTCCACTTGTCAAAGGAGAACCCCTCCCCTAGCTTCTTCATATGACAGCCCCTTCTTTATAAGAAGAAGAGGCAAGAGTTTGTGTAATTCACTTGATGGCCCTACATGTATATTACCTTGTAACGGTCATTTTCGAAAACCCTCAAAAACATACATGTTTTTAGGGCAGATAAGCCGCCCCTGCAAAGATTTATGATGATTTGATTAACCGAGGTTTAGGCGGCTGAAATCCATTTGTCGCAACTTCTATCCAAACAAGGGGCATAAGTAATAATTATGCCTTTTACACCACAATACTCCACAATATGCACATCCAGACAAGCCCTAAGACTAAACGTGGATATGACTCTATTTATGTTGTAGTTGACAAGTTCCCGAAAATGGCCCATTTCATTCCTTGTAAGAAAACATCAAATGTCATTCACATCGACAATGGTGGAGTACTCCACTTCAAAGAGGTGGTTCATCAACATGGTGTTCCTAAAACAATTGTATTTGATCATGATGTTAAGCTTATAAGCTACTCCTGGTGCACCTTGTGGTCTAAGATGGATGCTAAAAAGTTCTCAAGTGCTAATCATCCATAAACAAATGGGTAGATTGAAGTCGTCAACCGCATTGTTGGGAATCTACATCGATGCCCGGTTGGTGATCATATCAGCTTATGGGACCTTGTGTTACCAAAAGCTAAGTTTGCCTATTACAGTTCTATGAACCACATTACAAGACTCTTCTTTCGAAATTGCAACAAATATGCAACCTCAACAACCTATCAATTTAATCCCACTTCCTATTATGACTTGATCAAGCCAAGGCGCTGGAAGCCTTTGCGCAACATATTAAGAAGATACATAAGGAAGTCAAGCAAAAGAGCACCCTTAGTAATGAAAATTACAAGGGGCATGAAGATGTTCAATGACGTTTTGGACAATTTCAAGAAGGAGATAGAGTCATGGTGTGGCTTAAGCCTAAAAGGTTTTCAACAATCTCTTATACAAAGCTTCACTCCAAAAAGGCGGGTCCTTACTGTATTTTGAAGAAGCTAGGTGATAATGCATACCTAATCGAGTTTTCACCCAAAATGAAGATCAACCTCATTTTTAATGTCGAAGACCTAACGATTTATCTTGAACATTGAGAGAGAGAGAGAGAGAGAGAGAGAGAGAGAGAGAGAGAGCACAAAAGAACAAGTTATCCAGATACCCAAGGTACCATGCCAACTCGAAAAGAAAAAATCATTGAAGATGTTGGATGATCAAATAATTTCCACATACCAAGAAGGGTACCAGAAGATTCTTGTCAAGTGCAAGGGTCAACCAAGATCCGATGGCACGTGGATTTCAACATATGATTTCCAACGCATCAACCCGAAGCTTTATGAGGAGCACATTGCCATTAACATGGCGGAGCCGAGTTCTTCCAAGCTGGGGGAATTGATGCAATCGGACGACATACCAAACATCCACACTCCATACATGGGCACAAGAAAAGGCCCACTTTCCATTTTTAGCCCATCTCTACTTTCCTTTCCTTTCAAATCTCCACATTAGGAAATTTCCTTTTCTTTCATGGCCTTATATTAGGTAAGAAGTAATGTTAGATTTTTCTTATTTTTAGAGATTCTTATATAAATATTTTCTTATTTAGGTAGTTTCCTTTTTTTTTCTCTTGGCTAGCTAGGAATTCTATTTTTATATTCCAAAGATTTTATTGAAGATTGTAAGCACTCATTATAAATAAGGCTTGTCCTATGGAATAAGACAGTTGAAAAATACTCTCTTTAAGCAAATCTCTTGTTTCTCTACAGTAGTTGTTGGAGGGTGAGTGGAAGTGATCTCTAGTTGAAGACTAGAGGACTATTTAGTTTGCTCAGTCTTACATTCTTTCTTCTTTTGTGGTTTGAACTTAAATCTAGTATTTTGAATCTTATTGGTTTGAACTTAAATCTAGTATTTTGAATCTTATTACAGTTAGTTTCTTCCTTGATCTAGTTGCATCAACTATGTGGGGCCCTTTTTGTTGTATTGAAAAGAAAGAGCATTTTCACACCCAAATGAAATTTTATGATGGTTGGAAATTCTACCAGGAGTAGAAATCCCAAAATTAGAGAACTATTTTTCCGATTGCCTGAGCAAAACACAACCTTAAATTCATTTTCCGCCAAGAGGAAACGACCAATACTTTAAATAAATAAATCAACCAATCAATCAACAGTGCCATACTAAGTAAATAAAAATTAGTAGAAAATACGTTAAAGTTCCTGAAAAAAATACAAAACAATAAAAGAAAAGGAACCGATATTAGAATTTCACCCAATCTCTAACCCCAAACCAGAATTCAATCACAAATCCTAACATAATAATCCCAAAAAAATACACAAAACCCCTTAAACCTTTTAATTTCAGAATCAAGAACTACAACAGAAAACACATAAAAGCATGAAAATACATGGACATGATATAAGGAATCAAACAATAAAAATCCTCACCTGAGAATAAGCAGCAGTAAAACAGCATAATCTATCCATATGCATATATTATTTCCACCTAAATTCACAGCATCTACCTCTTCTTTCAATACCCAATAGCAGATTTTCACGAAAAACCCAACTCAGAAACCTCAATTTCCACCGCCATTTCCACGGTCTGCTCCATCAAAACCAAAAATTACAATCAAAATCGAGAAACTAAGAAAATCTCATCACGAAAACATCCCAAAACGCCAAATTTTAAAAAATTCCCATTTGGGTATTACAGAATTCAACTCACCGATCTATCAACCTTCTTCAACGGAACAAATACAAAGAGCAATTTAAAAGGGTCGTTTGATTCTTCTTCTTTTCCAATGTAAGAATTTCTGAAACCTTTCAACACTCCAAAAAGAAAAAAGAAAAAAGAAAAGAAAAGAAAAAATGGGATTATAAAAAGAAAAGGAATCGTAGATTTTGTGTTTTTTCTCGACTTCGTAACCGTTTCTGAGGTTTTTCGAGTGTAAAAGGGCAAAGAAGAGTTTTGGGTTCGTCTCGATGTACCAATCCCGGTTTCTCGCGCTCTTTATCCTACACGTGGATGAATCGTGCCTCGACACGGAGCATCCATCTGGTGGGCCAATGGTTCCGAAGCCACAAAGGAGGATCTGGTCTTTGGACTTTTAGTTCAAATCTGGACCGTTCGCTGTTCTTTGTTTTCGTTTTGACCTGCCGTTTGATGACTACAGATGGGAGTGGTTTTCTGCTGCCGAACACCTATGGTAAGCCCACATGATGGACGATCTGGATTCAACATCGAGACAACGCATGATGGTCGAATGGAAGCAAATTGGTTCATCGCGATGAACCAGAGAAATCGTCCTGAAAAAGAATCCCGAATCCCTCAAGTGTTGACTTTTTTTTATCTACTCCACAAAAGCATGTAAAGGTTCTCCAGCTCATCTACACGCCTACTCAATCGCAGTGACACGTGCCTCCTTCACATGTACAAAATCAGGTCCGTTCATCAAGATAAACCTTTCTTGTACATATGGATTGCAAAAATTCAGGCCATTGATTAGGTGGGTTACACGTACGGAAAATATATAGTTGACATTCAACATAAGGCAATGGCTGAAATTTAATACTTTTATGGCCCACCTAACGTGAAACCGTCCTGATTTTTAGGCTAGAGCACAAGCCCGCTTGACGAATGGCCGAGATCTCTTCCTGCGAGTATCTACGAACAGCCTACATTTACGATAATGCCCCTGCTTTTTCGCCAAAGATCAGGAGAGGGATTTTGAAATGCACTGGCGGAATTCCTGACGGGGCTTCATCGCAAAATATACGTGGGTTTAAGTTCGGACAAATGGGGCCCATTATTGGGTAATCTGAACCATTCGTCTGTTGATTTCCACATTTTTGGACCTTTCCAGGAAAAATTCATTGATATAACATCATTAATGACCTCCTGATTAATGGCATATGAATAAACGGTTAAGAAAAGAGATACATCTGAAATAAGTACAACTGAAATCTTCCTTTATGAGTGTAATTCTTTCACAATAAGCACATCGATGGTAGAGATCTAGAGATCAACGGTACGGATTATCGCATCCTGTGCCCCACTTATCAGAATAGAAAACTCGGGTTTAGTGTGCGAAGCCTCGGGTCGTGGATCCTAAAATTCCTCATTTCTGGACCTACTCAGTTGACAATGGGTTGACTTGACGTTCCCACGCGTGGATCTTGATTCTTGATCCAGTTCACTAGACTGGAGAAATATTTGTGGGATCTAGATTAGTAGTCCGCTGGACCACTGAAATTAGTGATCCTCCAAAACTACGTGATGAGCTTTAGGACTCGGACGAGTCCAATCTGATTCGATACAACGAGTCACCCTGACTCAGCTGAGCCAGACCGGTTTGACCGACTCGACCCAGTCGCGCAACTTGACTCAAGACAGCACGAGTCAGTCTGAGTTGCCGAACCTTAAAACCATCACGAGTCATCTGTCAAAGGTTGGGATACAAGCAATAACAGGGCCACACCAAGAGGTGGCAGCGAGCTGGCTGGCGGACTTGTACCTGTATTAGGGAAACGGATTGGCTACTCCCCTGCCACAAGCCCGGTGGCTGATGGTCGGTGCTCTGTGGTCTCCACCATGATGTATGTGTTTCATCCATTCCGTTCATCCATTTTTAAATATCATTTTAGGGATTAGTGTCAAAAATGGGAGGGATTAAAATCTCAGGTGAACCACACCACAGTAAAATAATAGTGATTGCATATCCACCATCAAAATCTTCCTAAGGCCTGCTGTACTGTTTATTTGATATCGAATCCGTTGATTAGATCATACAGACCCAGATGAAGGGAAAAAACAAATACAAGCTTGATCCAAAACTTTTATGGCTCCCAAAAAGTTCTTAATGGTTGACGTTCATTCAACACTGTTTCCTGTAATGTGGTCCGCTTGAGGTTGGGATATATCTCATTTTTGGTCTCATATCATAGAATGATATCGAAAAATAGATGGACGGCATGGATGAAACAATTACATAATGGTGGGGCCCACAGAACACCAACCACCAGCGATTGGCTAGTGGCAGGGAGAGTATCCAATCCGTTTCCCCCTGCATTTGGCACCGATGTAAGGAAGTTAGATGGGGCAATTGATCCCATGGGGCAAGATTTTCTTTCGGAGGGGGCCTTCGGGGATACGGATTACCTCCGCTGGGAAGTTAGATGGGCCACGGTAATGTTTGGGATAAATCCACTCAGTCCATCTATTATGTCACCTTATTTTAGGGCATAAGATAAATAACAAAGTGGATTCAAAAATCAAGTAGGCCGTACAAGTGAGAAAGTGGGGAAAGAAATGACTTCCAATAAAATCTTCCCCGTATTCAAAAATCAACGGCTGTATGCGTACTGAGTTAGCTCAGTTAGCTCGCTTGACTTGACTCTAAAAAGCTCAATTCAACTCGATTTGCATCTGAATTCAAGCTGAGTCAAGCTAATTTTTTGAGCTCGAAAATATTTTGAATTGAGTTTGAGCTTGTCCGAGCTTGACTCAGACTCAAGTTAAACCCTAACTCAAATTGAACTCCAATCAAACTAATTCGATTATTTATGTTGCTCACCAAGTTTTTTGATGAAATAACTCGTCAAAGTGTTGACTGGTGGCAAGGAAGGTATATATATATGAAACAAATAATAATTTTTCTTGATTTTGATTTTGGTGTTTGATGAAATACGTAAAAATAACTGTTGTTGTTTTTCATACAGCAAAGAAATTGAAGGTGCACTCCATGTATTTGTGAAAATGTCACACAGGCTTGAACTTGGTTTGAACTGGCTTAAGTTGCTCATCAAATTGAGCCGAGCTAAGCCAAATTTGAGCTAGGGTTAACTAGTGGCCGAGCCGAGTTGAGTTGTGCCAAGCTCAACTCAATTCGACTATGTATATCTCTAATATGCATCCAAACCACTTATAAGATATTGTCATCCGGGTGAATTGAAAATTCAAAATACTTGGGGCTGTTTGCTAAATTTAAAGTCACTAAAGTCAAAATACAAAGTAAGAAAATTAATGGTAATTCTAGAACAACTGGTTTATTAACTAATGTCTAAAATGTTGAAATATGTTAATTTAACACAGTTGCTATGTGAAACAATGGTGATTGAATCCCTATCATTAAAAACTTCATGGATTCCACCAAAATGTTTATTTGTCATCCAACCACTTGATATGGTCAAAAATACATGGATGAATAGACCACACAAATATCATCTTAATCCAAAGCTTTTGTATCCGATGAGAAATTTTTAATGATCATTTACCGTTGTTTCTTCTACTATAGTCTATCTAAGATTTGGATCATGGTCAAAAATGAGCTTTCAATAAAGATGGAAAGCATGGATGTAATCAGTGGGATGAGATATCCAAGGGGTGGGATGGGAATTGCAGCAAAGGGGTTTCACAAGAAGTTCTTCTGCTGAATTACTATGTGGGGCCATTGTGACGTTAGTGAGAAATCCACCCATACATCCATTTAGCATACTCATTTTAGGACACATGACAAAAAATGAGGTGGATCTAAAATTTCAAGTAGACCACACGAGAGGAAAAATTGGAGAAAGAAAAGTCTACGATTGAAATGTTATTGGGCTCCACGTTAATGTTTATATGCCATACAAATCATTTATAAGGTCATTACCATTGTCATGAAGTGAAAAGATAAAAACCTAGGCTAATACAAAACTTTTGTGGCCGTGTTAATGTTTTAACGGTGATAATTGAATTTCTATTATTTTCTCTCGCATGGCTCACTTGAGTTTTGGATCCACTTCAAAAAATTTTATCATGATCTAAAATGAGCTCAGAAAATGTATGAATGCGGTGGACTTCTCACAAACATAAATGGGCCCCACTTAACATCCGGTATAGGAAGTTCCTGTAAAAGGGAGCGGTTTAGGTGAGACCCTGATCCAAAGGCATGGTTGGGACCCGGACTGTGAGGATATATATATACACACACACTTTAAATCCACACAAATATCATTCATTTTTCCATATCAATTTAGGAAATACAGACAAAAAAACAATGCATGACAAGGACTAAGTAGGGTCCACCACACGAAATAGTGGAAATTGCATGCCTACCGTTGAAAATTTCTTGAAGCCGCAGAAAGCTATAATCAAATTATTTTTGGTATTTTCATTACATCCAAGTTTCTGTAACCTTATAAAGAAGTTCGAATAAGCTTCACAATGGGCTCAAGAAAATTTTAACAGATGTGCTTATTTTTTAGTATCATGCTTTAAAAAAATATATATATAAAAGTTAATAGACTATAGATTTAACACATAAATCATAGTGGGATCAGAGAAGTGACACACGTTGGAAGTTAAAGCTATGTATTATGTAAATGAGAAAATCTCTCTTACATAGGGTGATTTTAGATTATATTAAAAAAAAATAAATAATAAATAAAATAAATCTGTAGAGCATCGGATAATTTTGGATTTTGAATTCGCCATTAAGTCAGGTTTCTGTTGCTCCCAAAAAGATTCAGCAAAGACTTATGGGTCCGCTTTTTATATTCAGTGTTAACAAACATGATGAGACGCATAGAGCTTTCTAAATTGCACGGTAAGTAAAAATATCCAGTGTTAACAAACTGGCACTTACCTGGTACAAAACTTCCGCCGATATACCATGTATCAACGGTGGTCCACTTGAATTTTGGATCGGCCTCATTTTTAGTCTCGTATAGTAAAATGATCTGGAAATAGGGATGGACGGAGTGGATTTCTCACAATGATCACAAAGGCCCCACCTAGCTTCCCAGCGTAGGAACTTCCTGCCAAAGGCCTTTTCAGGCAATCCGCCAGTGCGTTCTTCGAGGCTTGATCCATCTCAGATGAGAGAGATCTTCCGACGGTTAAGATCCCCAGATCCATCTGCAATGGGGCTACCGGTTCTGATATCCTGGGCTGGTCTGCATGTATGCCACGTGTCGAGTGGACCGATTGCCCCCAATTAGTATTTACGACAAAATTACTGACCGAGTGAAGTGCATGGATGGTTGGGAGGGCCCACACGCTCAATGATTGTATTGTTTTGTATTGTCTTGCATGATTAATGGCCTTCTTTCTGATTGATGTCATGGAAGACGTTTGATTGCAAAGATCACCTACTACCGATTGTACGTAGGACATTAGGCGAGGCAGAGAAAACCGCTTAGTGGGGCCACCATCTCAATGTACATGTTGTATATCCACGCCGTCCATCAGTTTTTCCAGCTCATTTTACGACATGGTCCCGAAAATGTGGCAGATTCAAATCTCAGGTGGACCACACACGGTAGATATTGAATTTCCATCATTAAAAACTTCCTGGGGCTCACCAAAGTTTTAGATGAAGCCGTTATTTGTGTTTTTATCTTCATCTTGGTCTGTGTGAGCTTATCAACAGGTTGGATTGCAGATAAACATTCCAGTGGGACCTAGGAAGTTTTAATGGTGGTTGTCCAATCACAATTATTTTCCAGTATTTTGTGGTACACTTCAGATTTTGATCTGCCTCACATGTCATTCTTCCATGCTTTCTGAATTTTTCTTTTCAAAATTAGGTTGGATTTGGGCAGATAGTAAAGCATCCCCCCATCCCCCATCTGGGTTAGGGCATGAAGCTTTGACAGTAGAGTCAACTGACGACTATGAGAGGGTCCGATCAAGGGGCGAAACCCTTAATTTGAATCTGAACCTGGGTTTGATGGTGTGTATAAATGCACCAAGCAATTGAACAAGCGCTGGCTTTGGATGCTTATAAAGCCCATACATGATAGACCTGGATGTATCAAGCAGGTAAAGTACTTAGCTCAATGGCCTGGATTTGATACACCTCAGTCCAGCCCTATACTTCCATGCTCATCAGGTGGGACCTACTTATTTGAAAACCATATATAGTTTCAAAATTTTGTCATCCAGCCACATTCCACCGGCTCGACCAGACCAGCCTGGTTCTTGTGTCTGATTTAGGACATGGAATAGCAACAAGATACATTGCTTATGCCATACATCTACTTTTGAATTAGCTACCTATACCATCCACTCTCAGCATGCTATGAGCTACAAGAATGAGACTTTTAAGTGATATTAGGGTCAGAGCGGGCCAAGCAATCAGTACATGAGCCAAGTCCAGTTTCATCACAAACTTTCCCTTGACCTAATCTTATTTGATTCTGATTGTGGGGTGTTACATGCATATGCTAGAAAAGGCTTTCCCATGGGTTGGGACAGTAGTCGCCTCTTCATAAGTGTGGACAGCTCCAAAAAAGCTACCGCATGCAGAGCTGGGCACGAACCAACTCGACTCACCCAACTCGACTCGGCTAACTCATTCAGACCCAACCTAACTCGAACCGAATGGATCAGTCAGTCTGAACCGAGTAGGCTTTGCCCAATTTGAACTCAAACCGAGTTAAGTTTGATTTACCCAGTAACTCGACTTGAAACTCGATCTAGCCAGACTCGACTTGATCTGAAATCGACTCGACTCAAATTTGAGTATATGTATAATAAAAAATCACAATTTTTTAGTATATCTAATTCTATATACCGCACCCCACCCCACCCTATCCAATCTCAAACTCTCTCTTCTTCCCTCATTATCCCCCTCTTCCAAGCCCGATAACCACCCACCACCATCACCACCCTCCTACTCCTCAGCTCTCTCCCAAACTCTCTCTTCTTCCCTCATCCTTCTCCTCTTCCAAGCCCGACAACCACCCACCACCATTACCACCCTCTCTCTCTCTCTCTCTCTCTCTCTCTCTCACCCTCCTCTTTCAAGCCCAACAGCCACCCACCATCATCATGGATTCACCACCGTCCTCCTCTATCTCCTTTCCACTCCCTCACTCCCTCATCCCTCGATTCGAATTGGTGCCAACTCGAACCAACTCGGTACTTTTTACCGGGTCAAACTCGATCCAGATTAGTCCAGGGCAGACCCGGATTCGGATTGGTTCAAGCATGCTAGACTTAGTACTGGGTTGAGTCGAGTTCGGGTTAGGCCTGTTTCAAAATCGGATTGAGTTAGGTTAGCCCTAACTCGGTCCGACTCAACTCGATGCCCAACTCTAACCGCATGTGAAATTGTGTAGATAGAATTTTGGCCATTTAAAGATTGAGGAGGGATCTTGAAGGGACAAAAGACTCCATGCAAGAGGTACATCCATTACTTATGAAAACATAAAAAGTGAGCCTTGATTAAAAGCCAGAAGTGTAACACCCTGAACGTTTTAGTCCTCAAGTGTTACCATGAATTTAACCTATTATGTACACATATACGGTATCTATGTAGCCAACCTAACCTTACATCCATCCTTCAATATGAATCAGGCCAATTAAGAATAATCTTCATTCATAAATCAAGTCATCTGACCGTTGATCACGTGGTCTGATATATGTACTTTTCCTTGACTAAATTGGTAAATAACTTTTTATTTATAATGAGTTAGATGTAAGTCCTTTTGTAAGAATTGTTTATAAATGGGCATAGGACTATGTAGAACCATTAGATTTCACAAAACTCTTAGATCAGTAATAATTACGAAAATGCCATTAACATAGACTCCTAAATTCTAAATCACATAATTTCCATGATTTGTTTTATGTGAAATTTTATAATAGGCCTAATTATTATAAATTAACCATGCACGTCGAATTTCAGCCCTTAGATCGTAACAAATCAAGTACTTGGCCTCTACGTCCGTCCATATGCTTATCAAATTGAGATTCCGACTAGTTCATCTTGTTCACCCCACATGAATATGATTAACTCATCATTAGAATTACAATCTGAGAAACTTACACATGTGAACAAGTCACTCAAATCTAACAGTATATGTGTCATACCCCTAATCACTCCAGAAACAAACCTTATGACCATCCATTTACGAAACTGACTGTACATCCACTAACATACATGACTAGAGTGCTAACCGTCAAGTCCTCTTATTTTTAACAAGACATCTGACCATCTGTCATGTTTGGATATGCTAAATGGGTCATGTAAACATCATGGTAAACCAATCATCATGAAGATCTTAGGGTTTAGGTCCAAACTGCCCAGTAACTTGTCAATCAGAGGTTTGCAAATATTAATTTAGAATTTTGAAATATATTAACCATTAAAATAAAATCTTAGTCATTCTTGAGAGATTAGGGCTCAAATTTGGGTGATGGAAAGAGCATGTAAAATAAAGATCACCCGTCAAATTTCACTTCGTTTAAAGGATGAGGTTGCAGAGTATGGATGGCGGAAGTTTGGACTAGAGAAAAGGGTAAGATTGTAAATAATAATTAAAAAAATCTCATGTATAACTCATAAGCAATCGCATTTAAGTTTCCTTTCATGGTGAATTATCACCAATACATTGTTATAAAGTATGGCCCACCTATGACTTAAAATTTCCCCATATTTTGGCCCTTGGCCTAACATGACCCTGCCAAACCAATGAATGGAGTAGATCTCACAAAGGACATCACGAGTGGACCCCACATGATATCATGGTCAAACACGGTACCCCCGTGACATGGTTTCAGAAACGTTTTCATGTTGGACAGTATCCACTTTCCAAACATGTTGTGGCCCACTAAAACCTCAGATTTACTCTATACTTTGACTCATGGGCTAACACAATGCGAGGGATCTGATGAAGGGAGTGGATTTATCAAGAGGCGATCCTAAGTGGATCCATCAATGCTGTATAAACGAGCCGAAAGCAACATTCCCACTGGCTATAACAGCGGACGGCAAAAATGGAGAGGATAATGAATCAGACACCACGGTTCTCTAATTAGCATCCACTACACCAATCTAAACCATCCGACTGTAAGCCATACCAAAACCGACCACAAATCCTCTGCATTGTTTTAATGACGGTGCTGCTGTTGCGCATGACGTAACACAAGCAAGGTGCGTAGCTGACTCTCTAAAAGCTTCGAAGCCATCTATAAAAGACTGTCATCGAATGCGATACAAAACAGAATAGAAAGGAAATAAAATAGAAAAGAGAGAAAGAAAAGAGGAGGATAGTGTGGGTACGCGGGTTTCTACCCTCCAACTCCAACTCAATCGAGTCAGGTAAGCTCGTTTCCTCCCCCTTCTTAAAACTTCAACCTAAGCTAAAAAATGGCTTCAAACAAAGCCTCGAAATGCACCCTTAAGCGGACCAAAAACCTAGGATTCACCAGGTCATGTGGGACAGGTAATGTGGCCCACAAACTAGTTCAAAGTCGGGCCCTTTTCAAGCTCTAAGATAGACTGAAAATGGCCTAAAAATGGGCCACGGTTGGAGCTAGAATTAGGCCTCAACAGACCCTGATTCGAGTTGGGATTTCAAGACTTAGATGGACCATACTAGGAGCCGAGATCTAGCACCCATCACGCCATGAAAACAACTGGAATTAGGCCCTCATCATGCCTTGGATCGAACTAAAAATCAGCCTCCTGCTAGTACAAATAAATGGGCTGAAGACAGTCCTTAATTGGGCCAAAGATGGGCTTTCCCTAGACCATGTAATGCAGGTCTCAGCTGGGCCTTGAATCTAGCTGAAAGCGGGCTGCACGTATTAGGCAAGCCATGCTACATAACAGAGGGCCTCACCATAAAATCTGGTGGGCCTGGTCGAGTTTTGGGCCACCCTTAGGACCACCTGGCTAGGCCAACCATGCCTAGTTAAGGCCTCGAATGTTGGGCCAATTCGGGCCTGAACTTAGAGCAAATCCCAGGCTCAATCTGGGCCATTTGAAGAACAAAATCTGATGGGCCCAGCCGCTCTAAAGCGAGCCGAAGTGATTCTATTCATGAGCCCTTCAAACCTTCAATACGTTTAGAAGTTATTATCTAATGTAAGCTAATCCTTTTAGAAGCTGCTTGCATCACTTTGGGCCATTAGTTGCACACGGGGATTCAGATCAAGGGAAGGATTACGACGACTCAGGTGATGACTTTCCCCTTGGGCTTTCCATCTCTAAGTTAGCTAAACATAGTATACATCAAATTGCTACCACTAGTTTAAGGTCCTAATACTTGTCATAAATTTCTAAGTTCTATTAACTGCCCTATCTCAAATTCCTGATTGAAGTATTATGTTCATATTGCATGCTAGGCTCATATGCTATTTAATGAGTACCTTATATGAATAATGATCGTTGTTCTTATGTTTAGTATTATATCGATTGATAGTTATTACTATAGTCTTATAATGACACATTGAAAATTTTACCTCCATTATGTAATTTTATGCACCTTCATATAAGAACTTATGGTTGTGAGTCGTCTTAATATCTAACTTACAACACTATGCATGGAGAACTCCATTATTGTATGTAAGCCACACTTGGGGTGTAATTAGACGAATTTTGTGTGAAAAATAGGGCCCTTAACCTACTGTCATTTGTATCAAATGATTTTATTTAACATCTCAAGGTGAAAAACTTCATGAGCCGGGGATGGTGGTTATGAGTCACTATGTCTGAACTGTCAGCCTACGCTGGGTGATGAGCCCCCCATAGTGACCATTGACTTACTTAAAACGACTGATTGTAATTGGAATAATAACGGTTTGGCTAATCATGCATCCATAACATATTGACAATGATGGGTGATTAATTTTAGATGTTGTAGCACGTGCCCTTAGGATCATTAGGTTATTATTTTACTAGCTCCTAGACCACCAATTATTGACCTATTTGTCTGATTGAAAGAGCATTCCTAGGTCGATGATTGCATGGGTGACGAGCCCAAGTCCGACTGGATACATCCCCAAGTCGATGATTGCATGGCTGAAGAGCCCAAGTCCGACTGGATGAGCATCTCCAGGTCGATGTGCGTTCATACACCTATACATTTTAATAAGACTGCATCTTGCCTGTTTTGAATTATTTCCTTTTTTTTTTAGACTATGTCTGCTAAGGTGGCGGTGCGTAATTTTGAGAAGAATTCACACTGAGCTAGCCACTCATTCATTAAATATTCAACCGTAACAATTGATGCAGGTGTAGAGCGAGCCGATGCTGTTCACTGAGTTGCTAGAGTAGATCGGGTAGCTGAAGAGATAGACGGGGGCCCTGCAGCCCATATTAAGCTCTACCATTAGTTGATAGATTTATGTTTTTACTTATATGAACTTTGTTATTTAGGATTTTATAAGTCATATGTGGGCGCTACATTTGAATTTTATTTATGGTGTTTAAAGTGCTTTTATACAATGCATGGTTTACTCTAGCTTTGTTGCTGTTAGCTCTGATTAATGATAAGCAGTTCAAATTTACACTAAATTTTATAGAATAACACTCGAGTTTTTGGAGGACGAGTCATATACTCGGGTTCCAAAAATCAAGGTGTTACAAGAAGCTTCGGCAAATGGGTAGGTGTGTAGAGGAAAAAGTGATGATAAGAGGTTGAGCGAAGGCAGCCTTAACTCAAACAGGCCACTCTAGTAAAGCTGAACCATATCAATGTACTATACAGATAAAAGAATGCATATCATTGTACTCTATGAGTAGAGGAATGCGTAGAGTTGAACATAATCAAATAAGTAATAGAAAGATTCCATTAAAATTGTTCGTTCGAAATTTTTTCAAAATGTTGAGCTAATAAAATGTTCTTTTCTCCATCTGAATAATAGGGTCTTATGCTCATTACTAAACTTGTTAAAAAGATGAAATATAATCAAAGCATATCTTTTTCATCAAAAGTTGAAACGATCATCAAAAGAAAAATTAAGATATATTATGGGAAAATGAAACTTCTATAGAAGAGAAGCCTTTCACAAAAATTCACGTAGAGTCCAAAATGAAATATAGAGAATACCACATAGTATTAATATTGTTCCTTGAAGCCCAATTGTTTGTATTATAGACCTCATTTTTCACCACAGCATGATTCATTTATTTATCATCTTAATTTGTGTGGACTTCAATCTTATATAATATTTTGTATGTATTTAATTTAGGCCGTTCATTAACACTTTGTATGGTAGCATTTGAACCATCCCTTCTCAAGGAATTACATTTTGTACTACGTTTTTACCCTTAACCTTTAACAACCCAAGATAGGTTAGGGTTAGGGATGTCAATGGGTCAGGCTAAGGCATGGCGCGACCCTGGCATAACTGTCTCCCTAATCATGCACCTTGACCCTGAGCTAACCTTTAAGTTAACCAGAAAAATTATTAACGATTTAAAACATTCCAAGTGTGCTTGTAAACTATGTATATATGTTTAATGAGAGCTGCTCCCTAGTCTCTATAAATCATTATTTCCTTTCATATAACAGTGGTCCACTTAATTTCCTACTAGGCCATTATCATTAACCCCAACTCAGCTTGTGGCCCTAGATTTCAACCAGGCCCAGCCCATGGGCAAACTTTAAGAGCCCAAGCCTAGCCCTATATGGCAGCAGGACCACCTGTCCTACCACCACTAGGGTTGTACATGAACTGAGTTAGCTTGGTTAGCTCGCTCGACTTGACTCGAAAAAGTTCGATTCAAAATTGAGTTCGAGCTGAGTCGAGTTGATTTTTTGAGCTCGAAAAAATTTTAAACCAAGTTCGAGCTTGCCTGAGCTCAACTTGACTCAGATTGAACCCCAACTTGAATCGAAATAAGATTGAACCAGTTTAGTGACTCGGTTACTTTGATATTGATGTTGCTCACCAAGTGTTTGATGAAATGACTCAACAAAGTGTCGGATAGTGACAAAGAAGGTATGTATATGAAACAAATACTATTTTTTCTTGATTTTGATGTTGCCCACAAGGTGTTTGATGAAATACTTGTAAACAACTGTTGTTATTTTACATACAATAAGAAATTAAAAGTCCACTCCATGTGTTTGTGAAAATGCCGCATAAGCTCGATCGTGGCTCGAACGGCCCAAGCTACTGAACGAATTGAGCCGAGCCAACTAGTCAGGCTCGAGGACTGAGCTGAGCCAAATTCGAGCTGGGGTCAGCTAGTGGCCGAGCTGAGTCGAGCTGTGCCAAGCTTGACTCAGTTCAACTCGTGTACACCTCTAACCACCTAGGATTGAGGGCACGGTAAGTTGAGTTGGAGAGCTCAGGTTGGATCAGGCCACAAGTTAACGCAATTGAATGACGGGTTGGGCTTGAGTTTACCCCCAACCTAAACTGACCTGCCCAAGTCCCACCCTAGGAGTGACTGAGGGTTGCCCAAGCAATTGAAAAATATGAGTCATTAGATGGTTTAAAAAGGTGTGAATCTTGATACGCATGCATTTAAAACTTACACACTTTGGCACATATTAATCAATTTTAACAGTCCAATTTAAAAAAAGTAGCTGTGAATGGTCATCTTTCAAAAATCTTGGACTAAAGAATCCTAGCATCTAGAGAGTGGACAGATAAATCTATGAACTCAGGCCATCAGACATTTTGAATTGACCTATGTATTGAACATTCACCAATATTTATACAATCAAATTAATATTATTTTTGGTACACGGTCCACTTGCGCCTTAACCATCATTTCCAGATGGAAACTAGAGTCTAATCGAGTTTTCAATCTGATAATTTCGTCTCATGGATCCGTGATCCAAACCATTGGTCTGTTGCATCTGGCGAGATGGACCATTCCCCAAAATCTCGATTTTGGGCAATCTTGGCGACGACCATGTATCCATTGATTCTGATCGTTTCTCTTTTGAACAGTATTTGCAGGTGGTGGATTAAAGGGTCAAGATTGTCCAGTTGAGGAGATGTTTTGGGAATATGGTCTACCTACATTGTCCACCAATCTGCCAACGGTCTGAACTCTTGAACTGTTTCCCTTGGGACCCCGGTGGCACTTGGAAGCAAGGCGGGCACACCGTGATGTTTGTGAGAAATTCACCTGTCCATCCGTTTTGACAGCTCAATTTAGGATGGGAGGCAAAAAACGAAGAGGATCAAGTTAATTTTTTGTGTTTTCAGTTCATCGCAGTGGAAATAATATTACGAACGGTTTGGATGAAAGATAACATCCAGTTAGGTCTCTGAAAGATTTTAACTGTAGGCATTTCTTTTTTCAATTTTTCCGATCGTGGAAAGACAACATGTTGAATTTCTCCATAACATCAACACGGGCCCTCGTAGCTGGGGAGCGCAGGAACTTCCTGCAACAGTGGAAATCCGCGCGCCTTTTCTTTTCCTTTCCCAATCGAGAGAATGGTTAGCAATCAAATTCCATGCACGAGTGGGGCCCCTATGAGGACCAGATTTCTGTCTCATTTTTGAGACATGGAATCTAAGAAATTATGGAATGCCTGATGAGCGGCTCAGATCTTTCTGGCATGTGAACCGTCGGTCTAAGTTTTCTTATAAATAAGCAACGATCGCAGTTTGGATATCTAAACATGGGCACAGTCAGCGATCTGCTGATGAACACAACCTTACAGCTCCCTGATTAAGACCGCCGATGAACCGGTCCGGTCCGGTTCATCCCGGTTTATGACGGCTCAACTGGAACACCAACCGGGTCGGAGGCTGTTCTTCACCTTCGCGGTCTTCTAATTCACACGCGCGAATGTACTGCAAAACCCAAATAATGAATTCAAGCTCATTTCCCCAGGAGGAGTCATCCGTTTCGTGGGCCCCACATTTTGAACGTCTTTGATGATTCACGCACGTGCCATTTCCACAAGTGTGGCGAAGCACGGAAGCGCGTGTTGATTAAAGCATCGCGCCTCTCGTCTTTCAATTTTCGGAACAAGGAAAAGCGGCAGTTGGCATGTCCGCGGCACAATCTACGAATATCGCCACGGCACCGCCGCAACCGTCAAAGCCCGCCACGCAACAGTTTTTCCACGTGGCCACCCAGAGAGAAGCCACGTGTCACAAAGACTCTCACAGCTGCGATCCTTCCCTTCCCTGCTTCCCATGTCCTTCCTTTCCTCTTTCCGTCTTCCGGCAATTTCTCCATCTTTCTTCCATTGCGAGAGGAGCAAGCGCTTCAGATTCGTGGAATGAGATGGACGATTCAAAACAATGGCAGGAAAGAGCCTTCTATACTCTCTCGGCTTCGTACGCTCTCGTCGCCGTTGTCGCTCTCGTAATCTCTCTCTCTCTCTCTCTCTCTCTCTCTCTCTCTCTCTCTCTCTGTGTCGCTCTCCATTCTGCTTTTTTCCTCTGCATCGAGGATTTCCTTTCAATCTCGACAACTCCCCCTGTATTCCTTGCGTTCCTATCCGTACGCAGGAGCTTGTATACCAAGATCTCCTTCCATCTATCCGTCGTTGGCTGGTCGGGAATCCTATGTACATTCAAGATTCAATTCACGCCAGCTCCGGACATGGCAGCTATCCAAATTGAAAATGCATTCGGATTCCCGCCAGGCACACGGTTTAATTCGAGACTTCTGATCCAGAATTCACCTCTTTGTTTTATGTATAATAACGAAGAGGCGGTGGGTCCTACATTACCGACTGCTGGTTGGTTGATTTAGTGGATATGAGCAGTTCGCTCGTCCCAATGAGCTGTGGGACCCACATCTAGATGATATAAATCATTCATATGACGTGATTCACCATGGATAGGGCCCTCCTCAATCTTCCCTATCTGATGATCCCTGTCTGATTGGGACCCTGTCTAAGGTGGACCATTGGCTGCATTGCGTATCTGCAAGCCCACCAATTGGACGGCTGGGAACATCTGATATGATAATGGATTCCAACAGATGAACTGTTGTGGTGAATTCTTTGAGTCAGATTTTATATTAATGATGGATGAATGTTACTATTTCCCCCTTTTTTTGGTTGAAGATGAATGCTTTGAGCCAGATTTAATGTCATACATTAGTTTTTTTTTTTTTAAAAAAATCATGCATTCACCTAAAGCAATGCACCCAAACCCCATCGGAGTAGGGTTGATGTCGGTATGCTGGCCCGTTGTGGAACTCATGCCAAGCAATCATGAGAATCCTTGTTTCAGACATGACTTGCGAAAATAGATCCAGAAAGCTGACCTCAAATAGCTGTGACTAGGCTATGATGATGACGTTGGTGATTAGCTATTGTTATTATTCTTCTCTATTTTTTCAATTGTTATATCTTTTGGTTTTTCTCTCTGAGAAACAATCAGATACTGTGGCCATGTCAGAAATTCTGATACAACCATTTTTCCTGACCAGCATATCACTTTTAGAATATCCAATCTGTTCAAAAGGGGGGCCTCACCATGATGATCAGCTGATAGAAAAATCAGGCAGATCGACTCATTGAGTGGGACACAACGAAAACATCCATAATCCATTCCGTTTATACAGAGGCTTTACATGAATAACCTGGCAGCTAAGAGATTGCAATAGTCTTTTAAGCCTAGTTAGGTCTGCACAAGTGAAGCAGAGTTTGTAAGATGCAGAGCTTGTACCTGAGCAATTGAAATTGAGCATCGAAGAAAGCAGTAATAGTGAATTGGGATCTCAGATTAGCCCAAAGAAATGCAATACCCAGTAGTGGACTTAACGATCAGCTACATTGCCTACCTAATCAGCATTGGAGAAAGCGGTAATAGTGAAGTCAGATGTTTGTGAATGAACAAACCCCTGTCTACCCTGCCACGGAGGATACACCTAACAACTTGGAAGTGAGAGGTAGTAGGGAAGTGCATGAACTGACACACTTGATTGACGGAATAAGAGATGTCTGGTTGCGTCATCATTAAACACTGTCGGGCCCTTAAAATGCTACAACAGGCAAAAGGATCTCCACCGGTTGTAAATGGATACTAATTTCTTAATGCTAGTGTCTGCAATTGATTCAGCAAATGGTCGTGTTGAAGACTTCAAGCTGAAAGGATGACGGTATGAAACTATGAGTAAGTTACATCAGTATTGACTCTTTTCTCAACAATATGATGATGTTTACGTTCTACAACCCTATTTTGTTCGGGTATGAGGGCAGAAATTAGTGAATAATTCCATAAGATCCAAATGCATCATTCATATACCACCATTATTGGATTGAAAAGAAATTCTTTGAGCCATACAGACTTTTCTATATTGTCTGAAACCGAACAAAGACATTAATGTAGTCAGAATTACATATGAGAGGAAAGGTCCACGTGAACTGACTATATGCATTAATAAAGTACACATGATACTGAAAGCAAGATAAAGATGTTATGGGGCTCAGGATCCCAAACATGATGATATATCCAAGAGTGATTTATTAATAACAAAATCTGAGGGCTCAAAGGGCGGTTTATGAGTATATTAGAGTAATCTTATTCTATTAGGGTATTTTCTATTTCTCTCTCTCTTATCTTCTATATATTCCTGTTTTTCTCAGAGAAATAAACAAGCTTCATTTTCTAGAATGTATTCTCTTGTGTTTTAACATGGTATTGGAGTGAGGGTTCTGATCTACTGTGTCCCCACCAACATCTGATCCTGAGATTGCACCTTGCTGCACCCTCTTCAAATCACTGCATGTTGCTGTAACAGGGCATTCCCACGGCTTGTTTCTAGCAACCCTTTTCTGGCAACACTGTTCCCAATGCCAGACCCACATCTGTTGCAACACAGAACCCATCTTCGGTACCACCTCCATCATTGCCAGCTGCCTTGATTTGCACCAGATTTGTTGTCCATCACTGGATGCAGCAACTGTGACCACTGGAGATTCTGATCATGGAGGAGGTGAATATTGTATTGAAGAGAAGATGGAAGATCAGGAGAGGATTGTCTAGTCTGATACCATGAGAGAATGTGTATTTTAGAGACTGATTTACTGTCGAGAGACATGACCCTTTAACTGATTTAACCGACTCTTGTCATTCCCTTTATAGAGAGGATTTAAATGAAATGAGCTGTATGTACAGTTAAGAGATTACATTAATCTTCTAAGATTAGTAAGTTAGGATATGCAATCTGTATATCATCCATTACAACAACATATCATCTATTACAATAACATCAAAATCATTGGAAAGCCAATAGTATGATTCAGTGTGCTGGTGTGTCCCACACAATGATTTGACCACCTTGACCTTCGTATCAGGTGATCATCCTGATGCAACCCACCTTTTGCACGGATTGTGTATTCTACACGTGACATGCTGGCAGGAAAAAAAAAAAGGCTATATCAGAACTTCCGATACAGCCACACAATTCAAGTGATTTTGCTTGTGGCATGTATGCTAAAATAGCTTCTATCTTTTAGGTCCAACTCTTCCGAATTCAGATGAGAGTACCGGAGTATGGTTGGACAACTCAGAAGGTTTTCCACTTGATGAATTTTATTGTGAATGGATGTAAGGGTTGAGTTGCAATTATTCTACTTGCACTCACATGTCTCTAATGTCAGCATTCTTCTCTTAGTTGCTAATGTTATCATATCTTCTTCTTTTTTTTAATGGTTCCCCAGTACGTGCTATTCTCTTTGGATTCTACAGGAGTGTGTTCGATATCAGACCAAAAGTAAGTTTCTTTGCATGAACTGAACATCATGTCAGCTCCTCGGGTTTTAGGTTCCACATGTATCTGCTGATGCTTTATGCATATATGACTTTGGATTTTATTTTTTATTTTTGGGTCTGTAGGAACTTCCATCCATCTCCAATCATTTCTAGAGTATCTATCAAGCTCGGGACATAAATAGCTTACTGATGCACAAGTTCATAAAAAGTGGGTCCATGCTTGGCATTCCTAAACATTAAGGCCCCCACAGTGGACAAGGGATGCCCTGAAATCTCCTTGATTGGGTGGCTACAAAAATTTTTTGTGTGTCATCTAATGGTTGGAGTGGCTTTCATATAATTGTCATGGTGGGCCCCGTAAAAATCAAGAGTGAACATCTCTCTCCCAACTGTTTCCTTCTTCTTCTTTTGGTTTTTGAGCCCATCATGGGATTAAATATCTAATGGTTGGAGTGGATCTTACATAAACATCACAGCGGGCCCTGTAAAAACCAAAGGTGGGCATCTCTCTCCCAATTGTTTCCTTTGGTGTGGCTTACCAGAATCATAGGTCAACCTGATTTTTTATTTTTTTTTGTAATCGATTTTGAGCCTTGTACGTGAACATCGTAGTGGGTCTTGTCGAGATCAAGAGGGGTGCCTCCTACAATTTCCTAAAAATCAAGCCCATTCGTGATTCAAGTGGGCCCTACCAAGGGAAACCGTTTGGAGGGAGATTGTTGCCATGTACATTATTTCCAATCATGTGTCTACTTGAATCAAGGCTGGGGGGTGATTTTTAGGCCCTTGGCTAAACATGAGGTGACACACCTGGTGACCAGGATGGATTTTTCGTAAACATCATGATTGGACCTACCCAAGAAGCCAGCCCATTTGCTTGCGCACACGTGCAACTGAACATTAAAGAAATGTAGCCAAAGGTAGTGGAATGGTGATTGTATCGATTATTGAGGTAGCTTTTTGAAAAAGGTACTGTAATGTAAATTCCATATTAATTATGTATTTTTTTGTAAAATTCCAAAAAAAAAAATTGTGGCCTAAAAATAGGTAGCTGAGAAAAATAATGCATCAATGGTTGTGAAAAAGGCCAATGATAGGATGGCTAGTTTATTTTAATCTGGGAGTTTTGTGAGGGTATCCACCATCCACTATAGGTTTCCAAATCAACGGTCTGGAGCCTTGGAACATGGGCCTACTTGTTAGGAGCGGTGCATCAAGACACTAGTCCCAACCTAATGGGTCAGGATTGGTTAGTTCTTCACATTTTCATCTATCATTCCATAGATAAGTGCAATGAGAAATAGCGGCTCTTAGGGTCTGTTTGTTTCACCAATTGCCTGTTTGTTTCACCAATTGCCACGATAATGTAAAGGAAATGTGCAATGATTATAGATTACTTTACATGTCCCCTGACAACACCTACATTTGACCATCAATTCTTCTATTTGGTTTATCAGTGGTAAAATTGTAATGATGACATTTTGACATTAAATCATCATAAAAATACACCGATGCCATTGTTTGGATTCGAGATTTCGTAGTAATTACATGAAAAAAGTGCAATGATTACAAATTCCTTGTCTCCGGAATACATCTTGATTTGACTGACGATTCCTGTGTTTGGTTTGGCGGTGGTCAAATTGTAATGATGACATATTTCCTTTACATTACTGGGAAAATCGGTGAAACAAATACACCCTACTTTTGCAATTGCAAGGAAGTTCTAGTTTTGTTAATCAATACCTAGTTATTCCATTATCTATGGACTGAACTTTCTGTGTCATAATCACCGTAGATCCTTCTATTGCTTGCATTTGTATAATCGATGCCATTAAACTCGTGCAGTCCACCGTGAATGTGACTATTGACCAGATTATCTTAACTATTCTAATGGTGTCCATGAACTGGACGACTAAAATTAGATGATCTAAGCTCATCTGAGCTCTACTACTCTTTTAGTAACACACAAGCTTTGTTACACGTGTGTGAGATCTGAGCCGTTCATTAGATAGCCCAAGCACAAAGAACAGACCAAGCCACCGATCATGAGAAAAATTGACTTAGAAAATGACCAATAGCCCACATTCAACACTCATTTTCAACGGGCCATGCTGGCCTTGGGCCCACTTAATGAATCTGGACGCCGTACACATGGCGGCTTTGGCACGTGGAAATTCTAGTAGCCAGGCCAAGGTACATGTGTACATTTTTGTCTTTCACATTACTGCAAATACGCTTTGTTTAAGATTTTTACATTCAACCCCTCTATATTTCCAATGTTCGTTCTAAAACCCCATGAAAGGAAATAACTAGCGTTGTATACAAGTCGAGTTAGCTTGGTTAGCGTGCACGACTCGACTCGGGAAAAGCTTAACTCACGTGAAGAAATAGGATTCAGACCCAGTTGAGAAGGTTTTTTAAGTTCGAAAAAAATTTGAGCTAAGATGGAGTTTGCTCGAGCTCAAATTTAGACCCATTTGCTTGCGCGCACATGCAACTGACCATTAAAGAAATGTAGCCAAAGGTAGTGGAATGGTGATTGTATCGATTATTGAGGTAGCTTTTTGAAAAAGGTACTGTAATGTAAATTCCATATTAATTAGGTATTTTTTTGTAAAATTCCGAAAAAAAAAATTGTGGCCTAAAAATAGGCAGCTGAGAAAAATAATGCATCAATGGTTGTGAAAAAGGCCAATGATAGGATGGCTAGTTTATTTTAATCTGGGAGTTTTGTGAGGGTATCCACCATCCACTATAGGTTTCCAAATCAATGGTTTGGAGCCTTGGAACATGGGCCTACTTGTTAGGAGCGGTGCATCAAGACACTAGTCCCAACCTAATGGGTTAGGATTGGTTAGTTCTTCACATTTTCATCTATCATTCCATAGATAAGTGCAATGAGAAATAGCGGCTCTTAGGGTCTGTTTGTTTCACCAATTGCCTGTTTGTTTCACCAATTGCCACGATAATGTAAAGGAAATGTGCAATGATTACAGATTACTTTACATGTCCCTTGACAACACCTACATTTGACCATCAATTCTTCTATTTGGTTTATCAGTGGTAAAATTGTAATGATGACATTTTGACATTAAATCATCATGAAAATACACCGATGCCATTGTTTGGATTCGAGATTTCGTAGTAATTACATGAAAAAAGTGCAATGATTACAAATTCCTTGTCTTCGGAATACATCTTGATTTGACTGACGATTCCTGTGTTTGGTTTGGCGGTGGTCAAATCATAATGATGACATATTTCCTTTACATTACTGGGAAAATCGGTGAAACAAATACACCATACTTTTGCAATTGCAAGGAAGTTCTAGTTTTGTCAATCAATACCTAGTTATTCCATTATCTATGGACTGAACTTTCTATGTTCCTCATCCAATTAATTCCACTGAAGTGTTATGTTACGAGAATATTCTATTCATACAGGTTCTTGAAATGGTTCTTCTAGATCTTCCTGGTCTTCTGTTTTTCTCAACATACACATTGCTTGTGTTATTCTGGGCGGAGATATATTACCAGGTATCCTTTTTATTCATATAAGCCATCCCACAACCAATAACCGTGCAAAATTCTGACACGGAGCACTTTTATTTTCATTGTTTCCTTCAGGCAAGAAGTCTTCCCATAGATAAACTTAGACCTACATATTTTATAATCAATGGAGTGGTCTACTTCTTACAGGTAAGGGACTAAAACCTAATAATGCTCCTTTGGTTATTTACATTAGCGAACTGTTTTCTCAGTCATCATCATCTAAATCTTATCCTGGTTAATTGGGGTCGGCTAGCTAACTGTTCTCTTTCTCTCTTAAAAAAAGGGAGAGGGGGGAACCGTTTCTTTTAGTCACTAATGCTATTATGTTGACAGGTCTGCATTTGGGTTTATGTACAAGTAACTCCGAATCCTGTTGCTGTGGAAGTTGCTAAGCTCTTTTTTGCCGGTCAATACAATTAAAATCCTTACAAAGAATGACTTGCAGTTAACACTGCATTTCTTTTAGTGCTAGTCATCTAACATCGGTTTATACAATATCTAAAGAGTTTTGCTGATGTCCCCACCCTCATGGGAAATTAGCAATGTCCTCAAAGCTTTTGAATGATGCATGGAACACCCAATTATCAACCGGGATGGTTCATTCAATAGTACCATTGGGGGCAACCACGCTGCAAGAATCACGCCAATCTGATGATCCTAAACCTTTGAATGGGGCCAGTTTATTACAATAGTCATTATTTACAAGCCACCAATCATATGGTTAGAATCATCAAACCAAAGTGATACTTTGGAATCATAAGCAATACAAGGTGAGAACTATTGAATATATGTTTCAAGATGGTGATTGGACCTATTTTATTTCTCTTCTCAATCTTGATTGTCGATTTTCTATGCTATTGATTGGAAGTCTAGGATCAACCGATTGGCATGATTTTGCACCATGGCTTGCTTCTAGTTGTATGAATAAATGAATGGTTCAAATTGGTGATATTTTATCCCATTTGTCATTTAAAAGCTTTGGGGATGGGATGTTGCTAACATCTCCATGAAGCGGTGACATTAGCAAAACCCACATCTAAATATTGATGTAGTTAGTTTTCTGTGTTATCTTTTCTTGGAAATAACACGTGATGTGGTAGGGTTGCTGATATAAACTTCTCTTTTGTGCAGTTGTTTCATTCCTGGCTGCTGTGGGATTTCTGATATATGGTGGGAGGTGATTACATCTTTAACCCTAAAGAAATTGTTATGCTTATGTGGTATGTCATGAGATGCTTCCATATGTTTTTCTGTGTCTTAAAGAACTGCATTTCCCTCTTAGGTTGTTCTTCATGTTGAGGCGCTTTCCGATTGATTCTAGAGGCCGTCAAAAAAAGCTGAATGAGGTTTGCATCGAGGGCGACTATTTTCTTTTTTTCTGCATATAAATCTCTTAGTTTCCTCATCTTATTTTAGGTACTGAGTTAAATGCATCCTCATGGTATTAAATCTAATAAAATAAAATTCCACTCATAAGCGGGGTCTCGCTATTTATATCCATACCTTTCTTAGTTTTTGAGGTCCTGTTTAGTTTCATGTTTTTTATGCAATGTTTTCATGTAGGTGGGAAGTTATCCTTTTGAATACCTGGTTCCCTTTTTGTAGGCTTTTTTCTTCTTCTTTTTTTTTTTTTGGATGTACAGCAGTGCTGCATTTTGCTGGTTTAGTTTCCATATCTGTTTTTAGATAGTATGTAGCAAGGTTGCTGATAATGTCAGTGAACTGACCCAAAGGGCAGTGGTACGTGATTGTAGCATGCTACTGACCTAAAGACTTGGACATGCGGGGTAGGAGCGGTTTTCTACTCCATTACAAATTTTTTAAGTGGGACACTTTCAACTATTAAATTTCTACCACAGGATCTGGTCTGTCGGGCTTGCGGCATGTCCTGTTTGTGCTACGCCACAGTTTAAGAGAGGTTATGAAGATCCAGCAACCGAGAAACAACTGGCCAGGACATGGATCCTGATGTTTTCTTCTTGAGACCCTTGGTTGAAGGTTGAGGTACCTTTATCAATGTCCTCATATCATGTATATCATAACTAGTCCACACGAATCATGTACTGGAAAGTAGTGTCTTTTGCACTTGATTTGTTGGGTTCATCACTGATTATTCCCATGGTGCTGAATTCACGTAGCTTTGGCTGTAAAGCCGCTGCAGAATTACAGAATGAGTTTTGGAAATGGAATCTCAAATCTCATTAAAAAAATCAGCAAGGGTTCCTAAATGAGCTTTTTCAATGAAATCTGGATTGGAAGCGGAAGCACCATTGGAATTTCAGTGTGTTATGTAAGTCCAGGTTTCTAGAAGTTGGCACGTGGGGTCGTACTATAGTAGAGCAATGGCCTTTAGACAAAAAAATAAAATAAAAAATACCATTTATTTCCAGGCACCCCATCTGAAAACAAGTTAATGAAACTCGATAGAATATGAAATTTCTTAAAGGAGAAGACATTTAAACATATCCTGGGAAAATAAACATGCACAATGCCGTTCATGAGGATTTATGGAGAATGCACCAAAAGACATCCTTGCATAGTACAGCCGCACATGTTTCTTGGACTCCATTCTTTTGGAGTATTTTCCTGATACTTAATTTCATGTTTGTGGCAGGTTGGTTTTGTAACCGGGATATGCTGTACTTGTTTCTTGATTAGATGCTTTGTGGTAAGTCTGCTTTTCTTTTCTATAGCATCTTTATCAATCATACAAGTAGTATTAATTGTCTGATGTACAGCTATCCAGACCATTCAAATTGTCCAATTGTACTGAAATCACACTAATTGAGAGTTCCTAACCATCCTACTAATGGCAATTGAATGGATGGTCAGAAGGAAAATAGTGAGTGCTCCAAATTCAATAGAAAATATCAGATGGTTGATGTCATCTTCTCAGTGCCACTTTCAGTTATGCTCGATAGTCTGGTTTGTTGCACAACTAGCTATGCCATGTGCATGTTTGAAGAGTCACTACCAATTTTTCAATGGTGCAAAAAAGAGAGAGCCTAGAGCCGTATTGATTATACAAGCAGCATATACGTTGACTTCAACATCCCGTTTTGGTTTGCAGGTTGCTCTTTCCGCATTCGACAAGGATGCTGACCTTGATGTCCTCAACCATTATGTTCTGAATTTCATCTACTACATGGTACGTGCAAGGAATGCTAGTATCACATGCACCTAGATGGGATGCACGGGACATGCGCCAAATCTCTACCTCCTGTCCCACTTGCCCCATCATTGATGAGCCATACCCAAAAATCGCATCACTAATTGTTTTGATCAGATTGAGCTTATGTGGGGAAAATGGTGATGACTACAAACTAATAAAAATAGGAAATGCTATGTCCTTTGTTCAAGTGGTTAGATTGTTTGGCCGATGTGATTCTTGGGAATTTTTGGGCTACGACACATCATCCGATGAGCAGTACGCATTTGGTATGTGTACGGGAGGATGGCCGATAGATGTAAGAGATGTTGGCATTCTTCTAGTGAGTACACGAAAGCAGAAACACTAAAAAATATGTCAACCTAAAAAAAGTCATGAACAAAATCACCTTGAATGCATAACCACAATTGTCTTCTTCGTTGCGCAAAAACATGAACGGAGACAAAAAAAAGCCTACGAGAGAGAGATTCTCAACCATGAGAAAAGAAGATAATACTACACTCTATTCTACAAGCCTCATTACTATATACATGTAAAGTAAAAAATGGCCAAGTCCATGAATAGGTTCTTTAGATTTGGTGGACTAGGGTTTCTAGGAAGAAGAGATTTCTGGGTTGGAAGGAGAGTGAAAAGTGTCTAAAACCGAAGCCCCAACTTCGACATCTCTTTAATTATGGTGGTAATGGGTGTACCAAGTTACCACGCTTCCTCACAATAAAAAAAACCCAATCTACATTCTACACCCTTCAATCAAGATCTACCGTGAGATCTCTAAGACTATTACTCCTAATAAGGGAATGACACTGCACTAAATTCACAAGTGGATTACAAATAATTTGTTCCAATCTCCACTACTTGTCTTAAGCCATTGATTTGACAACGTTTGATTTCACATGTACACGCACATAAATCCTCATGCTCTGATCGTGATGCACACTTATCCTTCTTTGGATCGAACAAGTTTTAATTTTTCCAACTCGATTTATCAAAGCCTGTTGGGCAAATTAATTTAGTGATATACATATTTTTTTTTTCAAAAATAGTTCGTCATAAAATCTGATGTCTCTTGTACATCATCTTCACTACGTGATCATTACAGTCTTTTTCTAACTTATCTCTGTGACCTGATCTTGATTTGGTTGCTCTCCCATCGTGCTTCTAACCCAACCAAATCTATGCACGTGACTTGAGAATGCACACCAAAATAATCACCTCATTGCAACCTTAGTATGTAGCGTAGAGTAATAAGGACATGAGAGTCACTATGGGACTAGCATACTTGCACAACGACTGCAATGAAATCCACCCCTCATTTGTAGGTAATTAGTCTCGCAACACATGTGGCTTAATTCACATATCATGAGTGATCAAGTGTTTGTAGTTTACGTGATTAGCACGTGGGTTCCATCTGATCAACCAACGTTCCATACCCATTGCAATATGTAGGCTTACATGATTTGATTGAATACAGAGCTGATTGTGCTGATCTGTATGAGATCTCATCTTGATCATCTCATAGATTAAGGTGGAGGTACATCTCATATGCACATGCATCTCAATATGCATCACTCTTGCTGTGCATACCTGTACCTGCACAATGGTCTACACAGTAGGAGAAGCGGGCCAAGCCTTTAATCAACGAATGTGGGGCACAACTCATTATGATGACCAATCTAAATATAGGTAATCACATCCATGCAAATGAACTCAAAATTCAGAAAATCTCAATATAATCCAATAAATAAATATGTACACAGAGTCTAACACTACACAGGTTACACTATTTTGGCTTCTTCATCTTTCTACTCTCATTTTCTTTCAGTTGGTAGAGATTCTTCCATCGACTCTAGTACTCTTCATCCTTAGGAAGCTGCCACCGAGGCGGGTCTCTGAGCAATATCATCCTATTAACTGAAGCTGGAACTCTCTCAAATTTGGGCCATTCAGGTATCAAAATCTGCAACTCCCATCAGCTGCTTGTGCTGTTTGGAGATGGTTGTATGCAAGTAAACAAGCCTAGACGAGCTCTTCAAAGCTGTTTCTTTTCTTTTCTTTTTCTTTACTTCCACAAAAGCAAAATCATGTGTAAAAAATAGTTCCTTCTTCATTCCACTAGTTTCTCTTTCTTACCTAATCTCAATTGTTATTCATGTGCCCATCACCAAATTCTGTAAAGAATCTCCGCCATCACTGACATTGATGAAATGCCATCGCATGGGCGGTCCAATGCCCCAGATAATGCATCCAATGGTCGTTTCTAACCGCTAAAGAACCTGTTTTTTTGTGATCATCCTAGGCGATACACTAGTAGTTATGAACCTCTGTTAGGTGCTGGTTTCAGCCCATGGTTAATCCGGAAGGCGGGCCACGGAATGGACAAGTCCAGATCTATGGCAGGTGCTCATTCTGCTGTTTGAGTTACTTGCAGATTCACTTCAGGGCAGAGATCCATAGTCTTGTGTGGATGTGCTGGGTCAGTTGCAACAAGCTCAGCATGAGAAAAGATGGGAGTTTCTTCTTATGAATTTTAGGGTCCTATTTTCAGAGTGGAGCCCATGGCCCAGTAATCAAGGCTACTGCTCTGGTGCCTCCCACTGTGGGATGAACCGGCCGAGAAATCCCTACCATGGGATAATTGGAATTTTTCTGACTAGTGGCCCACAAGAAGAAATATAGTAACTCAGCTGGGAAAGGTCCTGATATCAGTAGCTAGGATCAACCAATCTGGGCTATTTTGGGGTCAAGGTCCATTCTCGGGTGGGACGCCCAGTAGTAGCATAGTCAGAACCTTTTGATGTATTCACCATTATGAGAAGAAGCCTATGTAAATGAAATCCATATGTATATGCAAATTCTTGCATTTGGGCCCCTGTAATCTATTTCCATGTTGGAATTTGATATACATTTTGAAATTCCTTGGTAGGAGGTAGCTTGCAAAGTCCATGGAAATGAGTTCCATGTCAATGGCCATGTTTTCAAATTCCCTTCTCTGTGGATATGCATAGTATAATTCCTGGCAATTACCCAGACAGTTCCTAGATTCCATCGATGGCAAGGGGCAAGTTTGTCCCAAAAAAAAAATCTGTCTGAAGGCCATAAACATACACATTTCAAAAGGGAGGTCAAACATGTGCAACGGCCATACCTTAGGGCCATTTTGATAAAAATTCCTTCAAAAAAAGAAAAGTAAAGAAAAGAAAGAAGCAAGCAATGCAATCAAAATAATGCTGAAATTCAAGTCGTTCAAGATCCAAGGTTCAATTGTTTCACGGCATGTTTGGATGGTTGGATTCCTGTGTAATTAAATGGAAATGGAGAACTTTTGGATGGTTGGATTCCTTTGTAATTGAATGGAAATGGAGAACAGATTTAAGTGATATCTTGGCATGTTTGGATGGTGTGGCGACATGAGGATTTCCTCTAAAAATTTCACTCGTTTGGTGTATACACGATTCACCAGGAAAGTGAGACTGTGATATGTGATTCCATATTTCCACATTTTAAACCCATAAACATGGAATTCTCGTTAGCACAGATGAGTCTAATTTCTAAACATAGGCTTTTTTCCAAATAGGATTACAGCAATCCAAACATGGCTTAAGGTTAGTTTCATAGTCGATTTGCCATTTACACACCTTGGATTTCAGCAATCAGCTAGCTAGTGTGAGATGCCCATCATTAATTGAGTGGGTCATGATCCAAAATCAAGCTGATCTTATCAACCAACCTGAAGTTTTAAGCCACGTGATATACATGATGAGACTGACCCAATGACCTGTAGATCATCTGTAGCAATGGATAATTTGGTGTTGCTTGCACAGACCTGTAGATCTTCCAATGGTTGATGCAGACTCTTAATGCTGAAATCAATACCTGAATTACCTGACAAGCACTTTGTAGACTGATCAAGCCTTTTGTAATATACACAGAAGGTGAGCCAAATCATCATTGGTGGGTCATTACGTAAGCTTAAAGTAGATAAGAAAATGATGTAGATAAGAATTGATTAGGCCTCAAATTATTTTCATATTCATAGATTGCCAACTTGTCCGTCGAGCAGCGAGACCCGCGAACCGGTGACTCTAATATAACGTGTGGCTTGGGGAGCGCAGGGCACGGTACTGTTGGCCCCTGGACGAGCTCTCCCGGCTTTCCTACCCACACGCGGGGGACCACACGATGAACCACCCCCAGCGCAATGGGGCACCACAAGTCACCATTAGACTCAGCTTGACTCTCACATGACAGCTCCTATGTGGGTGAGTCCGGACTCGACTCAGGACTGAGCAAGTCAAGTAGTCTTTAATCCATGGTCACAGTAGCTTAAGGTACTAATATTTGAGTGTATACTGCAGAATAATTGCAAGCGAGCAATCCATTCTCTTTCTATTTTTCTTCTTTTGATATTTTATTCTTCAAATTTCAACATGGTTAAAAGATTCAGCAACTCAGAGATGTTCGTTCTGTCCTGATTGATTTGGGCTTGAATCAGTTTTCGTAGCTGCTTGGGATGGATAAAATACTGTTCTTGTAATCTAATGGATAACTACCAAGGAATTTTGTTCTAACTGTTGTGGTAGAAATTGCAATGCATTACACAAGAGAGATTGATATCCACCAGATGAGTGAGTTTGCTTTATTTTTCGGCTTCATCTTCCGAAGAGTCGGTTGCACTTACAAAAGGTGCTAGATCCCATCCATAGAAAATGCTCCCTTCATCTAACATGAAGGAATACCATTCGAACAAATACATTGGCAGCCTGCCACCTGAACAGTTTGGATTTTGCAAGCAAACTTTCGATTGAGCAATCCAAAACAGTGACGCCATTGACTAGTTCTATACTAACAAAGCAGATGAAAAGAAAAAGAAAAGAACCAGAGCAATCCAATACTATCTACTAAGTGTTCCTGAATGACTGTTTCACAAATGAAATTGGTACCTTCATGGGTTCCCTTTGTTTAATCTTCACCTTGACATCGATCCCATTGTTGATGACAGATTGAAGAACGATCTGAAGTTTCCCTTCGAGCTTCTCCCCTTTCCGCGGCGTGTACACCACGTTGTGGATATCGTCGGCGATTGCCCGCTGAGCTAGGACTCCTCCCACCGCAGTGCAGGCTGCTGAATCCTTTGTAGATGCCAAGTCATATTTCAAGTCCTTTGAAATCGAATGTGCCACGGCAACGACCTTGCTGGTTACTCTGTGAACTATGCAGGCACGGACAGAGCTCTTCGATATGTAAATATCCAAGCAGAAAGGCTCATGGTAAGGACCAGTGAGTTGATTATACGTCGGTTTCCTCATCTTCTTACCGTCCAACTGGGTCCCGCTGACGCTTCCAACTGAATTGCCTATTTCTTGAAGTAGACCAGAATTCTTTGTGTGTGTTGCAAGTTCCGCATCTTCGGATGCTGAGATAGTAGTCCTTGACTCTCCCTTTCTGTTGCTTTCTTTCCCAAGTGTTGCCTTCGCCTGCTTTTCCTTGTTCTTCTTGGACTCTTCCTTGATGTTACTTTCTTTCCTCAATGCCTTTGCTTGTTTTTCCTTGTTCTTCTTTGGAGAGTGTTTTCTGCGGAAATTGATGTTGTATTCTTCAAACTCACGGGAATCCCTATCAAGTTTGTAGAAGAGTTTGCCACGGTGTCTCATGTCCTCAATTTCATCAAAGTCGGTGTCATCTTCGATTGTTTGGAATTGATTAGCTGCCCCATCAACTGTTTCATTTAGGGAATCTGATGTTACTGATGTTTGATCTGTTTTGCTCCACGCATGAGCTAAGATGGATGAAACTTGCCAAGGACCGGGATCTACAAGTTCAATATGAAAGTCTTTGGTTTGATCACTCCTAGAGGGAAGCAATGGAGAGAGATGCATTGTGGTCGAACGGTCTGACGAGGCGACAGTGGAACTGGTTCTCCCATTGCTTAGCTTGTCAGCTACAGATGATGACTCAATTTCTTTCTCCTTGTCAAGAATCCCGAAAGCTGTTGAGTATAGATTGCACGCCTTTGAAATAATGGGATTTGCCATGAATGAGAGTGAACTGCTTCTTCTCATGAAAGATCCCGCCATCCGTTGTCCCTTTCTGTTTGTGAGTTCCAGTGGCCCTTGTCACTTCAAGTCATGAAAAGGCATCAATATTCATTGAACTTGCAAATACCAAATGAAATGAACATACAAAATGCAGTGTGAGCTAGATGCTTCTTTGTCCAAATTAAAGCTGGACGTGTATCAGGTCAGACCCGAAACTCGTCTGATTAAGTTGGGATGAAGAAAGTGGAAAAACCAAATCCTGCACAATGCAGTTCCGTTCTCCACATTGCCCCAAACAGAGCTTTAACAAATCCAATTACCACTTTCAGCAGCATGGGTACAACTACTTTGACAAAGTACAGTTAGCATGGATTAGATTTTCACATTGCAGCATTTGAATGATAACTTGTGCAATTTTCTTTGAGGAAGGATACAATGCTAGAATCAAATATATGAGTTAGTTATCAAGCATTCAATCTCCATATCATTGATGGACCATAAGCCAAAAACGTCCTTGTTCAGATGATCCTAGCCACATATTGAAATACATTTTCCCACTGAAATTGTAGAATTGTTTGGAGTTTATTTTATTCTGATGGCCCACCTCATCATCATCATCATCTACGTGTTGTTCCAACTAATCGGTGTCGGCTAAATGAATCCCTATTCCGCCATTCTACACTATCAAGGATCACATTCTAGCGGCCGGGACATTTACCAATCAATGGATATGATTACCTGACCATGTTGATCTTTGGGGTAAACCCATCTAAAGTAGTGGGCCTAACAGATGAACGGTCTAAGTTCCGTACATGTTTGTCATGTGTTCAGAGATCAAGATAACCGTATACTAAAGATCTTTACCTGGAAAGTGTCCCCTATCGAAATGGAATCCATTAATAAATTTCTCACATTTGGATGTGGGAGAAAGGCTGGAAATAGATTCATACGGGTTCTAGATGGAATCTAAAACATCAATTTCGTATTTCCAACACTGAGTGAGCCATGGTCCAAAAATCACAATGTTTGGACGATTCATCACCTCTCTTTCGTGGTACCCACAGTTTCCGAATTCTTTAGATCTTTCTCAGAGAATCTGTTTCCTGTAAACCTTCCTCTCAACCTTTTAATACTCCAAGAAAGAACACGACCCTTACAAGCATTTCATCAAACATATGCAATGCAAAGAATCGCATTCCGAAATTACATAAGCCGGAAGCGTAATTAGGCAGACAGATGGAATGGAACAAGCGGCATTGAAGACAGGGATAAAGACCTACCGCCCCCTCGAATAGAATATTAGTACCAATACACCCCTCGCCACTAGTTTCCTTCCAGTAAACGCTCCGTCACCGTCGATAGAAGGCACTCCCGTCATTAGTTTTAATTTTATGTATTCATGTCCCTTTACTACCGCACGTGAGAGGTTTGCTAATTCCACACGCATTTGGGAGCCGTGCACATATACAAAGGGAGCAAGTGCAACTATGAAACACGTGTGAGATCTGAACTATTGATCAAGTGAGATGCAATGTCTCCATCATATAAAAAGCTTAGATCTCATACTCGTGTTTCATATTTGAAGGAAATTGTCTGTGTATGAATGTGTATGGCTTCTCACTCGCAGTGAATCAGCAAATCTTTCTCTTTGCGCACACAAAGTTACTCTTGTCGGAAGCTGTGGGATCACAGAAATTCCCATAACAAATCTACTCTGTCCATCAATTTTGAAAGATCACAATAGTATTTTAAAATAAAAATCAGGTAGATCAAAAACTCATGAAGGACACACCATGTGAAAAAGTGGGAACGGAAACGTACTCCGTTGAAACCTTGTTGGAGATGACCATGATGTTTATATGCTATCAAAACTGTTCATGAGGTTATTACCAGTCAGATAAACTGTAGACACAAGTATCATCCTGATACAAAACTTATCTAGACCCCATAAAGTTTTCAATGGTGAGTGTCCAATCCCCTCGATTTCGTATGGTGGCCCACATGAGTTTTGGATCTACCTGATTTCTACACTCCTGTACTATTGTTATCTTGAAAAACTGATGGACGGAGTGGATTTGTTACAACTAAAGCAACATCGTGGCCCTGGCACAGGAAATCCCCGCAATGGTGCCTACTTGCACTGACGGGAGTTGCCAGCACCACCTGTTTTACGCAGTAGGGAACACCCAACTCTGTGGTAGCCCACCACGTTATATGTGTAAAAATCTACTCTGACCATCTTGTGCTAGCCTCTCTGCTAAGACATGGGGCAGAATATCGGCTAGATCCACAACTCATTGGTCCTCACCTAAGAGAACAATGGGAATGAGATGCCAACCATAGATTTGTATGTGGGGCGACTATGATGTCTATCTTTCATCAAATTCCTTTAATCAGATGTAAATCGTCGGCAAGAAAGATAATATATAAAAATCAGTCTGATTGAAAGCTCAGATGGACCACACCACGTGAACTTAGAGATTTTAAGCATCTCTCTCATTATATTTCTTCTCACTCGATGGTCTTGGTAGATTTTACATATACAATATATTATGGTCGTCACCATAGAGCAGAAGCGGATTACATGGGAAATGGATTGGCAACTCTCCCCCCCGCCACCAGCCCCGTGGCTGATGGTCAGTGCTCTGTGGGCCCCACCATGATGTATGTGTTTCATCCATTTCGCTCATCCGTTTTTATAGATCATTTTAGTGCTTGATACAAAAAATTAGAGGTATATAGATCTCATTTGGACCACACCAATGTACTGTTTATTTGACATCCAATCTGTTGATTAGGTCATTCAGACCTAGATGAAGGTAAAAAACAAAGATCAACTTGATCAAAAACTTTTATGGCCCCAAAAAAGTTTTTAATGGCCAACGTTCATTCAACACTGTTTCCTTTAATGTGGTCCACATGAGATTTGGATGTACCTAATTTTTGATATCATATTATAAAATGATCTAAAAAAAAAGATGGACAGCATGGATGAAACACACATAATAGTGGGATGAAACACATACATCATAGTGGGCCCACATAGCACCGACCACCAGCCATTGGCTGGTGGCAGGGGTAGTAACCAATCCGTTTCCGATCACATGCCCTGCCACCACAGACGTCCTTGGCCCACGTGGCCCGATTGCATGTTGACCTTACCACCACAGACGTCCGTGTCCCACGTGGCCCGATTACATGTTGACCCTGTCATCACTTACGTCCATGGCAGGTTTGACTGATTCATATGGGGCTCTGAGAGATGACTTGGTAACGTCAAGTCAAGCAGCTATGTTGTTCGTCCATTTTGCCAGCTCATTTTAAGAAAATAAAGCTAATAAAATAAATTTAAATATCAAGTGAACCCCAGCTATATATATATACACATGGGAAACAATGATGATTGGCTGTTACAAACTCCTTATTAACCCTAAAAGTATTAGAAGAAATTGATACTCTTGTTTCTACTTTATTTAAGTTTGTGTGACCTTATTAAGAGATGTCATGTTAATATTAAAGTGACCCTTATGGAAATTTTAAAAGTGAACATTCAACCTATATAAGTCATTTAAAATATTAGGATGAAGAGAATTCTTGCTAGAATCTAAACTGGTCATTAGCAATCACACGTCCCAAGGGCTGAAAGTCGGGTGGGTTGGGTTGGGTTGGGTTGATGCTCAACCCTAACCCAACCTAAGGTTCCCATACCTCAACCCTAACCGAACCCAACCCAATCTCGGGTTGGGAATTCTCAACCCAAGCCCAACCCAAGTGGGCTCGGTCAGGTTGGTCAGGTGTATACATGCTAATATTTTCGTTATTACATTAATTTATTATATTTCAATGTATGACTTATTTTTTGTATGTATTATTTTATTAATTATATATGTGATTATTCATTATAAAGAACTTCATTTTTTCTCTTTAAAAAAACAAGCTAAAATATAGGACAACTACTCCTTTAAAAGTCAAGTAGCATAGCACGCAATCTATTTGGGAGAGAGAAATCCGGCATATCTTGTTAGCTTGAGTCCTTGGAAATGACGTGGACAAATGAGACCTGACATCACTAGTGTGCCTTTGACACAAACGATCCACACTCAATTATAATTCATAAGTAACTAATATATTGATCGGGTTGAGGTTCGGGTTGGGTCGGGCAACCCAAGACCTCAACCCGAGCCCAACCCAAGTTTTATCGGATTGGTATTTGTATAGCCCAAGCTTGAGATCGAACCGGATACATCCTGCCCGAGCCCAACCCTATGTCGGGTCGGTCACGGGTCAGTCAAGTTGAACCCGCCCAACTTTCAGCCCTACGCGTCCAGCAGCACACCCATCACCTCCTATGGACTTCAATCATGTTGAAGCAACAGATATTACATTTCCACAGGTAGCCCTCAAAATAGAGTTGCATTCTTTTCCATTTTCACCTTGAAAGTAAAGCAATTATAATAAGGAGCTCAATCTCTTCAAATGACTCCCTAACACAAATGTATAGAAGAAGTGAGAGATGCAAGAGATCTATTTAGTGGGCCTTACTGATCAACGATCTGGATTGTCATTCAGTTGGACTGGATGATTGAGTAGACCAGTGGGCCCCACTTCAGGTGATGCGCTGTGCAGTTCATCTGTGCAGCTTTGCGTGCTAGGGCTGGAATGTTATAGCTGTCTCACGCAGACAGCAATTTGAGTTATACTAGGATGCTACGATGTGGAGAATGGGAGAGAGAGTTGTGATGGGTTTCAAACTCTCTCTCCACAGACCCCGATCCTACACCACGGCAGAATTCGAGTCCCATCTATTGTTTTGCAGCAAGGGTGTGAAGGAGAGGAAGATCCTAAGCTCTACAGGAATTCTGGTATTCTTATCCGGCTTCCATGGTGGTGTCTCAGCTAGGTAAGCTATCCGACCCCCAGATCGCCATGTCCCATGCACAGACAGATCCGTGGGCCTATTCCGCATATAGATTAAATTCTATATTTGGTATCAGAGCTATCTGTGCATATGTATGGATGATCGAATTCAGCTATTATAGATTCAATTCGATTATTAGGGTTTTCCAAATTGGAACCCATATCAGCAATCAGCAGATTCGAAATTAGAATCCCATATCTGCTATTAGGGATTTTGATATTCGAATCCCACATCTAGAGATTAGGGATTTTGAACCCTTAATTAATTTTGGGAATTTCAAATCTAGAAACTCCAAATCCAGACTGTAATTAGGGTTTCCAAAATCACAAATCTAATATTGGGGATTTTTGAATCCCTGAATTAGGGATTTCGATTCCCAAATTCAGTATATGGGAATTCTAGAAATCCCAAATCTCTAATTAGGGATTGTCGAAATCAAATCCCCAAATACAGATTAATTAGGGATTACGGAATCCAGATCCCCAAATACAGTTTGGGAAATTTCGGATCAGTCTCCCAAAAATTCTTCTCGTTAGGGTTTTCCATACCCTTACCTGTGTCTTCAATGGAGGTAGCTATGGATACCGCTGGAGTTATGCATCATCTTTGACTCCAGCAGATCCGAGGTTCCAACCTTCATTCATGGCCGACTGAATCCTCGTATCCACCACATTCCATCCATGGCTGAGCGAGGGCCGATCTCTTTCAAACCCTCACGATGTTCCATTGAACACCAGTTGTGTTCTTCTCTGGCCTCGGTGGCCATCGTCGTGATTGGAGATTCTTCCCATCGGTCTGATGATGGATGCTGGTCGTCTGGTCCCAAGGATGGCTGGCAGTGGCGACTGCTTCGAAAAACCATGAGGCTAGGGCGAGCAGCAGCAGCTGTTTTTCGAACAGCTACTAGAGGCAGGGATTTAAGCTACCCGAATTGTTGGGTGACGGGTTTACGGACCTGATTAAATGTTAGTCGGGTCTCCAATTCAGGACCCGAAACGGATGCATTAGGATCCAGATTTGATTTAGTGGGCCCTGATATCATTCAAGGCCCATTGATCCGATAATCTGGTCCACTTGATATCAATCTGTTATAATTTTTTGGTCTGGGCGATCTATGGGTTTGATCATGAGCATATAGTCTAACTTATTCAGGAAGATATGGACCATCTATTATGATTTGGCTGGTTATTAGTTTGATCAGGAACTTTCATCTGACTTTTAACTCATCTGTTAAACTTATAAATGGCCATACATAGATCTAACCATCAAATTATTCAGTTCATACTATCTGTCTATCATAAGAATGTCAGGAGCTGGATTTAATTATGCTCATTTGAACAAGTACAAATCAAATAAGAGTCTTGATTCGACTCTATTATAGGCCTAACACCCATCCTTAAGAGTTGATATAGACTATTGGAGTATATGGTATGAAACCTATCTGCATTTTCACTTTAAGGTTCATATATTTTCCAATGATCAATATCGACCATTTTATGGGCCGCATTGGACTAATTAAGATATAATCCATAGACAGGCAGGATTATAATAGCGATCCTAAAGTCTATATTTGTAGTTTTGGATTTAGTTGTGTTAGCTATCATAGTGACCTCAATCGATAAAAACTTTACAAGTATAGACTTATAACATTGGGATAAGGAGGATTGCATACAGTTGCGTTCACTTTTTCATACTGTTTGGCAGTCAAGTGAACGGGTGAAGTAAATGGTGCTGGTAATGTAAAGCTGAAAGACTCATCTCACCCACAGGTGTTGAGTGTCTCAGATTTATATGACTTACATCACTTAGCTTCATGTTCAGGAAGATCACTAATATATTGTTATTATCGCCCACAGGAGGAATGATGATGATGTAACAGATTCTCACTAGGATGAGATGATTGGGCCCATCATCATCCTGGATGATTCAGTTGATGCCTCTTTTAACAATTAAATTGATTTGCCTGATATTCTTTGTTTACGACCACGAAATTGTTTTGTAAAATAATGAATTAATGTGAGTATATATGGATCTCTTATATTTCGGTCTCAATTTTCACTAATACACATCAAGTCCCTGCCCTAAATGGGTCTAACTATGCTCAATGGAAGAATGTTATTGAAGTTGTACTGGGATTATCTACAATTAGATCTTGCCCTGATCACGCCAGAACCGCCAGAACCATTTGATAATGTCACTAAAGCTGAATATAATCGATGGGTTACATGGTTTAGGTCAAATGATACATGCCCGAAAGTCATCAAGTATTCGATTTCTGAATCTATGAAGGACGCCATGCCTGAAACAGATAAGGTCAAAGTTTTCCTAACTGAAATGGAAAAAAAGTTCAAGAAATTTGATAAGTCTAAGGTGGGCGTTCTTCTGAATAAATTGACTCACTCGTCGTACAATGAAAAAGACAACATCCGTGAATACATTGTAGAGCAGATTGAGGTTGTTTCTAAGATTCGTGCTCTAGGGCTTGTACTCACTGATGATCAACTAGTTCATTTGATCATGAATAACCCACTTCCTCAATTCGGCACGTTCCTGGTAAACTATAACACTCTAAAGGACATGTAGACATTGGATGAACTTATCACTCAGTGTATCCAAGAAGAAGACAAAATCAGGCAGATGGTTAAAGTTCAAAATATTAATATGGTGACCTCCAGTCATGGACATGGGCAAGGGAATAAAGGTAAAAGGAAAATGAAACAAGATTCTTATAATGAATTCTCTGGTCCTCGATCTGGAAACTATGAGAATCAATGTGGAAATGGATCTAAACGTAAATGGGTTAAAGACAAACAGTTCTTCTTTTGCAAAAAGGTGGGTCATCTAAAGAAATACTGCGAAGGCTTTAAGAATTGGCTCATAAAGAAAGGTAATCATTCTGTTCTTGTCTGTTTTGAATCTAATTTGATCGATATTTCAGCGGATTCTTGGTGGATAGATTCAGGAACTACTATTTACATATTCACTTCTATGCAGGAATTACTACAAGTCAGGCCACCAACTGATGTGGAGCGCTCAGTATACGTAGGCAATGGTGTCAAGGTTGACGTGGAGGCAATAGGAGTCTATAGGCTTAAGTTGAAGTCTGGTCATTTTTTGAATTTAGTAGATACATTCTGTGTGCCGTCTATAAGGCGCAATTTAGTTTCAATTTCCTGTTTGGATAATTTGGGATATTCATTCCACTTTGAAAATAAAAGTTTTAGTATTTCCTTTAATATTATTAAAGTTGGAACCAGCTCTATAGTAAACAACTTATACTAGTTAAACTTGATTGCCTCTCACGTCTATAATATTAATACCTTGCATGGAAATAAAGTGAGATCCAAGCGAAGACTAGACTATGAGAATTTCTTCATATTGTTGCACAGAGGGCTATGCCATATATCTCGTGAGAGATTAAACAAGCATGTGCGAGAATAAATTTTTCATTCTCTAGACTTCTCTGACTATAAAGTATGCATTGATTGTATAAAAGGGAAACAGACTAGAAAGAGAAAGAAATGTGCAATCAGGAGTGTTGGTCTATTAGAGGTTATACATACAGATATCTGTGGACCATTCCCTATAGCCTCATGGAGTGGCCACAAATATTTTATTACCTTTATAGATGACTACTCTCGCTTCAGGTACCTATACCTTATCAGTGAGAAATCAGATGCCCTAAATGCTTTTAAAATCTATAAGGCCGAGGTTGAAAATCAACTCGATAAGAGAATTAAAGTTGTCAGATCTAACCGTGGTGGTGAATACTATGACAGATATGACGAATCAGGATGCAATCGAGGGCCATTCGCTAAATACTTGCAGGATTGTGGCATTGTCGCTCAGTACACTATAACATCCCAAAATTTCACAGCCAGAGTTTCTACTCATGCCCGAAAAATCCGTATGTTAATGAAGCAAAACGAGAATCGTCTCGAGGACTTACCTTGAGACTTCTCCCATCAATATCACGTCCATTTATACTTGAGATGGAAATCCGCGTAAGAATGAAATTAACCATAGTCCTCATTCTAAATATAATTAAACCAATTATCAAGGATTCTCACAATAGAAGTTTGATAATAAAAATAAAATAAGGTAGCATCCAAACTGTAAATAAAACTAAGTCTTAATTGTTCCAAGTTATGCAGCATGTTCCTCCTCAAGATAGTGATCCTCTAGTTCTTCAATCTGTTCATCATCTGCATCATCTGTACAGTTGGGAGAGGGTCAATGCCCTACTCATAGTAATGGTTATCCTTCGAGATTAACAATAATTCAAACGATTTATAATAGATAAAGAAGGGGTCTGATACGTCCTATGCTCCACTAACACGGGGGTATCGACATGCATAAACAACCTATATGATATGCATGCCTAGCAAGTATATGGGGCTCATCATACGTAGTGATCGTCATAATATGGAATACGATTTAAAGATAACCGGCTCGACCCGCATCCCATACTATGGATATTCGTCGGCATGGCCAACGTTACTGTGGATTTACGAGGGGACCTCAGAGCGCACAACAACATGAGCTGGGTGATTTACGTGACACGACTTGTTCATGGAGCGACTATTTATGACATCCAATCTTGGGGTGATGTGACGCTGTTGTGACTTACACACATCGATTTGTGCACCACTACTCGAGGGCTCAAGGACTTACGTGTCCTAAGAGGGTCTCTACCTAGAGCGCATTACGTCCATGATAGAATATTTAAATCACTAGTTGTGATACATCTTACACATCACTTACACTTATAGAGAATATAGATGAATCATTAAGAATATAAACTGAATCATGAGAGTTCTGGAATAACAAGACACATGCCCATACCTTTAAAGATAGATGACACAATACCAATATAATAAAGAGAAAAGTGACAATGGTCAACTCAGCAAAAGTGGCAATGACAAATAAGAACAGGAGAAGAGTGACAAGAGTCAACTTAACAAAAGGAGAGTGACAGAGCTAACTCAAATAAAACAACGAGTGACATAACCAACTCAAATATAGAGACGAGTGACAAAGCCAACTCAATAATTGATTAGGCAGGGGTAAGGCTTGTACCCATGGCCTCACATAAATTCAGAGAAATTCTCTTGTATTTGACATCATATCATAATCTCAAAAGGGCCAATAATGTAAAATAAATCAATTGATAGGTTAATTTTCAGGGAACATGTAACCAGGAGATACATGATAATTCATATCGCAAAAGGCACGAAAGAGGCTAATAATTGATGGTGAAACATATGATAGCATGAAAGATTCGAAGTGATATGTAAAAAGGAATACGTGTAAAGGCAAAATCAAATTCATGAAGGCACGTATAAAAGCAGGATGAATTTAACGGCTTAAATTAATGTAAGCTCAAAGGATAAAACCCTTACCTTAAGTTGTGTGTTTGCCTGATCCTAACTTAATATTCTTATTCAAGATTAAATTAGATTCTCAGATTAAAGAAATTTCCATGTTAGGCTCTTGTTTTAGTCGTGCCATCTATCATGGCAGTTTCATTGAGTTGACTCGTTTTACCGAGTTGACTCAGTTTGGCCGGTTAAGGCATTCCTGCATCCTTTTATGTGAATACGAGAAATTGGGGGAGAAAAAGAGAAAAGATGGAGAAAGGACGAAGTGCATAGAGTCCATACCACCTGTTTGGGAGTCGGAATTTTGTCGGCCAGATCGGGACACGACATAGAAGATCGGAGTCCCCTTACTAGCTATCGTGGAGCGTGAGGCGATCGGTCCTTCACTATTTCTCTCTCTCTCTCTGTTGCTGTGTTAAACGATTGCTAGGTAGGGCCCTTTTTATAATGTAGAGTGAAGCTTTTAGAGTCTCCTTGCGCAACCTTTCGCTGCTCGATTTCGCACCTCTCTCTTCCTGCGCAATGAGATGCGTAGGTGGTCGTGTTTGGTCTGAGTTTGGAGGGAGAGACCATCCCATCCACTCGATCTGACCAAATGGAAGTGGTCGAGACTTCCCTTTCTGAAGTCTGGATGGTCTAGATTAATCACAGGGTCTCTACTTCATCCGTTCATCAGACCAAGCTGTCCGGATCGACCGAACGCCCACACTCTGTGTAATGTCGATTACGATGGTATTTGTGGGCCTACTTTCTCCAGTTTTCTTATAAATCCACTCCATTCATCAAGTTCCGTCTTGAATCTTGGCCCCTTCGGTCATGGTTTGGATCAACACTGTGGTGGGCCGCGGCTTTTCCTTGTTGCCGTTAACCTTATGCTCGAAGGTGTGAAAACCGCTCTCGTTGTTTCTTTATAGGAATTTTCTTTTAGGTCCTAATAAAATGCCCCTTTGGAGTCTAATCGACGGTTCAGATTTAGCATTTGTGTCGAGATGATGGCCCGCTCGAACCATCCACGAGTCTCTGTTTGGAGATTTTGTAGAGGCCTCTCGCTGGAGAGAGGACTCTCTCTCTTCGTGAAACATGCAGTCCGCCTTGTGTTGACCAACTCATGGTTTCTGTATTTTGCAAGTGCATGTGATCCGTGCACACGCACCTAGCACATGGTGTTCATGGTGGAGATCCGAAGAAATCCATACCGTCTAATTGTTTTTCCCTCTGAATTTAAGTGCTAAGCCCAAGTTTGAGTCGCGTCCAAGGATCGAGTGGCTCTGTTTGCGTTAATATAGTTTCCATCATCGATCACGCTGATCTAATGGTCGATCTTCGTTATGAACGGTGAGTTTTTGCTAGGCCTCATACAGGGTTTCATGCCAACCAGGGTCGTGGAACTCGATGATCTTGAATACAGGGTTTTAGGATAATGGCATTTTCATAATTTTTTATTAATCTAGGAGTTTTTGTGAAATCTAGTGGCTCCACATGGTTATATTCACTTTTCTAACAATCTTTATAAAAGAGCTCACGTCTAAATCCTCATGGGTAAGGTGTTGTTTATTTATTCATTTAACGGAGTGAGTGCACATATTTATCAGGTTGAATCTTAGGTTAACATTCGAGGACTTTCGATTCTCGAGTATCGAAAAGTCCGGGGCATTACAATATGTACCCCCCTTAAGCAAAATTTCACCCCCGAAATTTAGTATTCCTTGCCCTTAGAGGAGGTAAGGTGGTCCGTTTATACTGTTACTATTCATACGCTAGTGTATACTTTCGGTATTGAAATGTGTTTGATCATAATAGCTCGGATTATTACTAGCTATCTTACTTAGAATTGGTTCTTGCATTTACCTCTTATCTTGGTCCTTGTTGAAGAGATTGGGGTAACTTTTCTTCATTTCATCTTCACGTTCCCATGTCGTCTCTCTTTCGTCGTGATGTGACCACAGAACCTTCACTAGTGGGATTAACTTTGTCCGGAGAACTTATTCCTTTTGATCAAGGATCTATACAGGCTCTTCTATATACGTGGTGTTATCCCTTAGACTGATTTGCTCCCAGCTGATAATGTGAGTTGGGTCTGGTTCGTACTTCTTTAACATGGAGAGATGGAAGACGTTGTGTACACCGGCTAGCTGAGGGAGTAATGCGAGTCGATATGCCACCTCTCCTACTCTTTCCAATATTTTAAATGGCCTAATGTACCGAGGTGCAAGTTTACCCTTCTTCCCAAAGTGCATTAAACCCTTCATAAGAGAGACTTTTAAGAATACATTATCCCCTTCGAAAAATTTGAGGTTTCGTCGTCATATATCTGCGTAACTCTTTTGTCTACTTTGAGCGGTTTGGAGGCGCTTTCTTATCAGATCAATTTTCTCGGAGGTCACTTGAACCACTTTGGGTCCCAGGGTGCTTTTCTCTCCCACTTCTGCCCAACAATGCGGTGTACGACAAGGGCATCCATACAGGGCCTCGAATGGGGCCATACCGATACTGGTCTGAAAGTTGTTGCTGTAAGCAAACTCAGCAAGGTGGAGATAGTCATCCCAGCTGCCCTTGAAGTCTAAGATGCAAGTTCTTAGCATTTCTTTGAGTACTTGATTCACCCTTTCTGTTTGCCCGTTTGTCTGGGGGTGGAAAGCAGTGCTATGACTCAAGGAGGTCCCTAATGCGGTTTGCAGTTTAGTCCAGAGATTTAAAGTAAAGCACGGATCTCTATCTGATATAATTGTAGTTGGAACCTCGTGGAGTCGTACCACATGCTTTATATAGGTTTCGGCCAATTCGTTCATCGAAGCTGTGATTCTTATGGGGATGAAGTGGGCGGACTTAGTTAGTCAGTCTACTACTACCCATATCGAATCATGATTTCTTCTTGTTTTTGATAGTCCTGCTATGAAATCTATGGATATGAAGTCTCATTTTCGCTGAGATATTTCAAGGGGTTGGAGTAACCCTGCCGGCCTTTGATGTTCTGCTTTCACTTGCTGACAAATGAGACACTTAGCCACATAGACGGATATTTCTCTTTTCATATCATTCCACCAGTAGTGGCGCTTTACGTCTTGGTACATCTTGGTGCTCCCCGGGTGAATTGTAAGCTTGGAACGATGAGATTCATCCATCACAGCTTGTCTTAGCTCGGGTTTGTTTGGTACACATATCCTATTGCAACACCTGATGCCACCGTTCAAGCCCTGGTGCCATCGTGGGTCTTCGTTCTCTTGGGCCTTTGCATAACGCTTTTGTAATTCTTCGTCTTGCTCTTGTTCTTTGATGATTTGTCATATTAGTGATGGTTCTACAAAAAGATTCCCTAGTAACACATTCTCTCCTTCTAGGCTTAACTGGATGTTAAAGTCCTTTATGACGTCAACGTTTTTCATTCTTTAAGTGCGAGTGCGGCTATCGTGGCGTGAGTTTTCTTACGACTAAGTGCATCTACTACCACATTTTCTTTTCCTAGGTGATACTGGATTTCGAATTTGTAGTTCTTGAGGGTCTCCATCCATCGGCGTTAGCGCATATTAAGGTCCTTTTGGTCGAACAAGTACTTGAGGCTCTTCTGGTCCGTATTTAGTTTGAATTGTTCGTCGTATAAGTAATGTCTCCACATCTTAAGGGCAAACACCACGACTGCTAATTCTAGATCATGAGTGGGATAATTCTATTCGTGCACTTTTAATTGTCTCGAGGCATATGCTATCACCTTGTCATTCTGCATAAGTACGCATCATAATCCTTCAAGGGAGGCGTCCGTATATATTGTAAATTCTACTCCTTCCTCGGGTAGGATGAGTACAGGAGAGGAAGTTAATCTTTTCTTGAGTTCCTGAAAGGCTTCTACAACATTTTCATCCCATTAGAAACGTGCATTTTTCTTCGTTAAATTGGTTAGCGGTTGGGCTATTTTGGAAAACTCCTTGATGAACCACCAATAATATCCAGCTAGACCTAGGAAACTTCTGATCTCAGTAATGGTGTTGGGCTTGGCCCATTGTAGTACGACCTCAACCTTGGTTGAGTCTACTGCGATGCCTTGATGACTCACCGTGTGCCCTAGGAATTTGACTTCTTCTTTCAGAATTCACATTCTGAGAGTTTAGTGTACATTTGATTCTCCTTTAGCAAACTCAAAACCTTTCGTAAGTGAACTTCGTGTTCTTCTTTACTCCGTGAGTATATTAGGATGTCATCGATAAAAACTATGACAAATTGATCGAAGTATGGCTTAAAGACGTGGTTCATAAGGTCCGTAAAAACTTCTGGCACATTTGTGAGACCAAAGGGCATTACCAGGAATTCGAAATGTCCATACCTCATCCTGAATGCGGTCTTATGTATATCCTCGTCCTTGATTCTCAATTGGTGATACCCTGATCTCAGGTTAATCTTTGAAAAGAATTGAGCTCTCTTTAATTGATCGAACATGTAGTCGATGTGAGGAAGCGGGTAATTGTTCTTTATGGTTACTTGATTGAGATGACGATAGTCGATGCACAATCTCAGGGAGCCATCCTTCTTTTTAACAAACAATACTGGTGCACCCTAAGGAGACACGCTTGGTCGAATAAAGCCCTGATTCAGGAGTTCCTCTAACTGCTTCTTAAGTTTCGCCAACTCAACTGGTGCCATACGGAAAGCGGGTAGTGCAATCGGAGCGGTCCCAGGCATTAGGTCGATATTGAAGTCTACCTCCCTCCTAGGTGGTAGTCCGGATATATCCTGGAATACCATGGTGAATTCTTTGACCACCGGTATTTGCTCCACAAACACTTCTCCCAGGCTCATTATTCGTTTCAAGGGCTCCTCTTTCTTTCTCCCTTATATCGTGGTGGGGGATCGCCCTGTTGTGGTGAAGGTGATCCTTCTGGCCCTAATCTCTATGATTGCCCTAGCTTCATCTATCCAGTCCATCCCAAGGATCACATTGAACCCTTTCATGTTCATCATCACTAGGTCTACAGATATTTCGATACCCGCCAGTGTGATAGGGTAGCTTTTCGAATATTTGTTTAATTCCATTATTTTCCCTAAGGGCGAAGCCACGGTGATTGTCTCCTTTGTGTTCCTTAATTCCAAATTTAACCATTCTACTGTGAAACTGGAAATAAAAGATATAGTATCTCTGCAATCAAATAAAAGAACAACTGGAATATTTTTTATAGTAGCCGTACCTTCTATTAGTCCCATGGCAGTGTCCGTGTCCTCCGGTGACTTCATGGCATACAGACAATCTTGTGTTTTTTGAGACATGCTCGGGATAAGTTGCTGTACCCGGGGCGGGATTGGTTGGCCTTCATCTATCATCTTCTTGAAGAAGTTTCGGTGGCAGGTTTGAACTTGTCTTGAACCTCTTCCCTGTCTCAAGGAGCTGCGTCCAAGCTCAAGATCTTCGATCATCATCGCTCTCAGCCCGGGCTGCCTTATCCATTAAGATGGCGTATGTTGGTAAGCCTAGGTAGCAAATCTTGGTATGGATTGAAGGTCTTAGGCCATCCTTAAACTGTTTAATTCTGAAATCTTCATCCTCGATTAACCTCGAAGCGTAACGTGACAACTCTGTGAACTTGGCCTCGTACTGCATGACGGTCATTTCCCCTTGGGTGAGTTTCAGGAACTCAAACATTTTTTCCTCTCTATATGATCTTGGGAAGTATTTCTTGAAAAACTTCTCTTGAAATGCTTCCCAAGTCCAGGTGAAGTTTTCAGGTACCGTTCTCTCTGTTGATTCTGAAAATAGCGATGAAGACCACTTGAGTTGAAGTAGAAATATGCCAATATGTCCCAGAGGGGGGGTGAATAGAATTTTTTAAAGTTTTATAATGTATTTAAAAATCCTGTTGCTCTAATCCTATCAGATATACAATTTATAGGATTACTCAAATGTAACTCTACTGGTTTCCAAGCCTAATAGAGGATCCAATCACAAACTTCTTGAAAGATAAACAAGTTGCATATAAGATTGTGATGGATATGACTGTATGTGTATATGAGGTGTGATCTTAGACAATCAGATATAAAAGTATATAAGGAATATCACACAAATAAAAAATAATAACAATTTTAAACACAATCATTTTTATAGTAGTTCGACTACTTGTCTACTCCACTCCCGGCTGTCGCACTCAACCCTTGAGTGTACTAGATTTCACTATGGAGGTTTCCCAGGGTTCACCTCAAACCTAAGGTTTTAAATCAGGTTCACCTTTGACCTTTACACGGAGGTTTCAACTCGGTTCACCTCTAACCTTGGAGTTTTATTGGTGCACTCCTAACCAGATGTTTATGCCCACATAGAGCAAGGGTTCACACAACGCACTCGGATATTTATGCTCTCTACAGAGCAAGGATCCACATAACACACCCACAACGTACACTCCCGTCGGAGGCCTCCTATGAGGACTTCAAAGGGTGAGCAACACTTAAGATCCAATCCTAGAAAGGAATGATCACAAGTGTCCTCTGGACTCTAAATACTTACAGATAAGTTGATGAATCCCATTCAACGCAATGATGAAGATCTCCTCGTTGTTGAAAAATCTTCAGCTCCCTTGATCCGCAACACATAAGATGTATCAGTACTTGGCTTCGGCTTGGGTCAAGGTTAGGACGAAAATCCACTCTCTTAGAATTTTTCTATAAGGAAGATAGAGTGATTCCCGTCATCTATTCATTCAGGGCATCCCAGCTTAATGATGTGCTATTAAGATAGTTGCTGAAGGATCCTTTAATGCGAAAGTTCATTTCCCAATCCACTCTATTGAATGTCAATGAATGAGAGTGAATTGGAAGATGAACTCCTGTGAGAGAAAGAGCTTTGGGTATATGATCTAAAGGTAAAACATACAAAAACACTCTCTTCTTTCTCTACTAGTAATATGGATGTCTCTCTTTATATAGGCAAAAGGTTTCAACGGATACAAAATGGTCATATTTATGACAGAGTTCGATATCATCGAGCGTATAGTCTCGATGGGATCGACTGTCCGCTCGATAATACAAACTCAAATGTTATACGCTTTTGAAACCTATTGCTAGCTGGTCGATGGGATCGATATTGGTGTCGATGTCATCGAATTTTGAACTTCGATTCCATCGATACTGGGATCGATCTATCGACATTTAAAAAATGAGAGAGACTAGCTTTGAAATATTTTAGGTTTTTTAGGATATAATCGAAAAACAATCGATGTGATCAGAATTTGAATATCGATGATATCGGGACCTTGTCAATGGGATTGATAAATCGTATAGATTTACCTATAAGCACATTGGATAGTTTGTGTCCGGTCTTGATCCAATCGACTAGACCTCAATAGCATCGACATAAGAATATCGATTCCTCGAGTGGTCCCTAATCAAAGTTAAAAACATCCTGAAATATTTGCTGGAAGAAATTCGCGCCCACTGTTGACATGATCGACGGCCTCCCGATATTATCGATATTTGAATTCAGATTAAATCGAAAAAGGTATCGATATATCGAAGCACATATCAATTTTCTTTAAGAAAATAGGGGCGTCGAAAATCTGCCTGTCGATATTATCGAGCCACTTCCAATGGGCTCGATATTTGAATATCGATGATATTGATAGGTGTATCGATATATCGATAAATCCGTCCAGATGAGTAGCGATTGCTGGAAACTTTTAGTTCTCTTATCAATAGTATCGATAAAGAGTCGACGACATCGACAACGCAGGTCGATCATATCGAAATGTGTATCAATATAATCGACAGGGCAAGCAAACTTAGAGATTTTCTGATGTTTGAAAAAGTTCACTTATCCAAAAACCCTCATATGTTCTAAGTTATTTTTCAGGGTTTTTAATCACTTGGTGTTTTGGGACATGGGATGTGAGGCTATGATTTACCTATGATGAGCTTCCACACATCCGGTTGAGGCAGACGCTTGAATTGTTCTTCCTATGAGGCTCTGTAGTCCGACTGACTCAACGCACACGCTAATTGACAAACTAGGGCACTAGTAGGTGCACTTTCAGATTCTCACCAGATGATAGCCTCCCCTTCTAGTTTGAAGGTGGCCAAAGAAACCCTAAGTTGCTCTGGGCAGGCCATAGTCTTCAATATTCTCTTAGTTTTCTTTATCCAATGCTCTGTTGTCACCGGGTCGGGCACGCCTGAGAACTCAGGGGGTCGTAGCTTTGAAAAATTTTCCAATATGAAAGACTCATCTTAGGGTTCTGTGCGAGGTGGGGTGGGTAGTGAGGCGCGGGTTGGCGGGTTACCATGAACCTGTTGCTGTAGATCATCTAATGCTTGTTGGGTCCTTTGCATGAATGCCTCCATTCATCCTAGGATGGAATATAATGGTGCCCATGCTTGGGCATCAGGGGGCGTCAGCCTTGGGAGGGTGGCCTCCTGTTGGGTTGCCAACAGGGAGGGCATAGATTCTCCTATGATTGCTTCCCGCGATGCGCCATTTCCGGTTGTTGGTTCCGGAGGTACAGGATTTGCTTGAGTGACTTCTTTTGCGGAGGCCATATTCCTTGTGTGCAGAATTGTCTAATCAGAGTATGCTTGGAAATCAGGAAACAATTTCCTACGATGTCAAGTATGTCATAGTAGCGTATTATCAAGATTCTAATTCCTGACCCGTGCCTATCTTATTTAGGTTTAGCGCTTAGGCGCCTGACACATTTCTAGAATTATAGGGAAGACTTCACGCCATTCCACAAGATGGTTGAAAGTCCTAGGTTACATTGGGGAGTCTTACCGTTCAATTTTTGGATCCTATACGTGGTTTCTAATCCTCTAACTTCCTATTTCCTTTGGGAATCCTTGTGAATATACATAGCTACTTCATCACCCATTATATTAGTGGTCAGGATTATGGTGGTCTATCCCCTCAGGCCCAGTTAATCTCATTCTCGGGCTTTGATACCAACTGTAACATCCTGAAATTTTACGGCCAGAGTTTGTACTCATGCCCGGGAAATCCGTATGTTAATGAACCAAAACGAGAATCGTCTCGAGGACTTGCCTTAAGACTTCTCCCACGAATATCACGTCCATTTATACTTGAGATGAAAATCCGCGTAAGAATGAAGTTAACTATAGTCCTCATTCCAAATATAATTAAAAAAATTGTCAAGGATTCTCACAATAGAAGTTTGATAATAAAAATAAAATCAGGTAGTATCCAAACTATAAATAAAACTAAGTCCTAATTGTTCCAAGTTATGCAGCATGTTCCTCCTCAGGATTGTGATCCTCTGGTTCTTTAATCTGTTCGTCACTTGCATCATCTGTACGGTTGGGAGAGGGTCAATGCCCTACTCATAATAATGGTTATCTTTTGAGATTAATAATAATTCAAATGATTCATAACAGATAAAGTAGCAGTCTGATACATCCTATGCTCCACTAACACGGGGGTATCAGCATGCGTAAACAATTTATATGATATGCATGCCTAGCAAGTATGTGAGGCTCATCATATGTAGTAATCGTCATAATGTGGAATATGATTTAAATATAACCGGCTCGACCTGCATCTCATACTACGGATATTCGCCGGCATGGCCAACGCTACTATGAATTTACGAGGGGACCTTAGAGCGCACAATAACATGAGCTGGGTGATTTACGTGACACGATTTGTTCATGGAGCGACTATTTGTGACATCCAATCCCGGAGTGATGTGACGCTGTTGCGACTTACACACATCGATTTGTGCACCACTATCCGAAGGCTCAAGGACTTACGCGCCCCAAGAGGGTCTCTACCTAGAGCGCATTACGTCCATAATAGAATATTTGAATCACTAGTTGTGATACATCTTACACATTACTTGTACTTATAGAAAATATAGATGAATCATTAAGAATATAAACTGAATCATGGGGATTCTGGAATAACAAGACATATGCCCATACCTTTAAAGATAGACGACACAATGTCAATATAATAAAGAGAAGAGTGACAATGGTCAACTCAGCAAAATTGACAATGACCAATAAAAATAGGAGAAGAGTGACAAGGGTCAACTCAACAAAAGAAGAGTGGCAGAGCCAACTCAAATAAAACAACGAGGGGCATAACCAACTCAAATATAAAGACGAGTGACAGAACTAACTCAATAATGGATAAGGCAGGGGCAAGGCCTGTACCCATGGCCTCACATAAATTCAGAGAAATTCTCTTGTATTTGACATTATTTCATAATTCCAAAAGGGCCAATAATGTAAAATAAATAAATTGATAGGTTAATTCCTAGAGAACATGTAACCAGGAGATACATGATAATTCATATCGCAAAAGGCACGAAAGAGGCCAATAATAAATGGTGAAACATATGATAGCATGAAATATTCAAAGTGATATGTAAAAAGGAATATAAAATCATCTACCTTAAAAATCTGGTCAATCCAAGTATGAACTTCACGACATCATAAAAGTAAATGCATTCCTGATAATCTGACCCAATATACAGTTCTTCCCACGTGATGAACCGATCAACCTAATTTTCTTGTATGACAATCACCATGATGGCGCCGATCTTTTGCATGGCTTGGATTTTCATAGTAATCCTATTCACAGGGTAATACCGACCTATTTCATATTCAAGGTATTGGGAGACAGGTAATCTAATGCAATATTTTCTTATTAGCTTGCCCAGTCTTGAGTCGTGTTGTGACTTGGCCAAAGTAGGGAGTGCATGACTCAGTCGTGTCACCCATTTTATTTTAATACTAATTGATGGTGCCTAACTGATGTGAAGTGGGCCGCCAATACATTCTTAGTATAATTAGAGCAAAAGAACCCAAGCGTAGATTATGACATAACTAGCCTTAGATATGTCTAAATCAAAGAAACACATTTTAGATAATGAGAAATTGTCATTTGAAGTGTGAAGTATAAATCAATCGTAACTTTTAACTCAAGTATCATCATGAAATGCACAACTTACCAATCTTTATATAATAGTGCTTACGGGGTCAGCACAACCAGAACAATAGGTTGAGGATGAGTGTTTAGCAAGAAAACATATGCTTTTGGTTTAACAATACAATTTTCAAGAAAATTATCATTTTTAGAAAATTTCAATTTTAATAAATTTATCCAAATTTTTTTATTTCTAGCAAGTTATGCTTCAAAAAAGTTTTGCTATTTCAGATAATTTCTAACCGATTAAAGGTTTTGATTTTATCTTTGTAAGTGATGTCATCAAATGAATATTTCTCAATGCAATTTCAAAATTTTCCTCAACTTTTTTTGTTGATTCAATAGCTACTTACAGATTCTAGAGCTGCTTGTACATTCAAGTTTGTGTGACCTCATTAACATGTTAGATGTCATATTAATATTAAAGTGACCCTTATGAAAATTCTAAAAGTGAACATTCAATCTATATAAGTCATTTAAAATATTGGGATGAAGAGAATTCTTGTTAGAATCTAAACTGGTCATTAGCAATCACCCGTCTTGCGATACCAATCACCTCCTATGGACTTCAATCATATTGAAACAACAGATATTACATTTTCATAGGTAGCGCTCAAAATAGAGTTGCATTCTTTTCCATTTCTAACTTGAAAGTAAAGCAATTACAATAAGGAGCTCAATCCCTTCAAATGACTCCCTAACACAAATGTGTAAAAGATGTGAAAGATCTTTAAGAAATTTATAAAAATTTATACAGATCTTAATAAATATACATATTAAGAAGTAAGAAAATATCTTAATGAAATTCACATCGCATCAAAACCGATTTGATCACTTATTGATTAGAGCATATTTAAATGTCTTTGTTGTATTTGTCAGGCAACTGAATGAGCGTGTAGATGGCTGATCCCGCGATGGCGCCGACAATAGGCGCAACCACATAAATCCAAAGAGAATGGAAGTGTTTTGCAGCAATGGCAGGTCCAATGCTCCTTGCAGGATTCATGGAAGCTCCTGTCACCTGCCTGCAGGACACCACAGTTAGAATCCACCACCCATCAGTGAAAGGCTCAATTTGGGATCAAGCGCACACCATGGATAGACTACTAATTTAAAATGATCTTAACCATTAAAAAAAGGGGCTTCCATGAAGATGTTTAGGATCATTTTTCGGCAACTCATGCTTCATCTATGTAGTTTGTTATTCTAATTATTCAAAAAATGGACTTGAGTGAAAACTAGAGCTGGGCAGAATCCGACCCGATCCGAAGGCCTGGATCAATGCGGATTGAGTAGGACCACTCAGATTTGATCATATATTGGATCGAGTTCGGATCGTGGTCAATTCGGACTGATTTGATCTGAAATCTGAATGAACACTAACTCCTCTTTCTCTATCTGAAGGAGGCACTGCACCCACCCATCTCTCCTCCTTTCTCTCCCTCTCTCTCTCAGTTTCCCTCCTCTCCTTCCTTCTCTGCTCCTCTCTCCTTCTTTTTCTTCTTATTTTCCACATCTCTTTCTTTCTCTCCCTCTCTCTCCCTAGACTCAACTCGATCCGACTCAATTCAGTTTCCTAGACTGAGTCAGACTTAGTTCGCGTCAGGCTAGTAAAGTTTTGGATCGGATCAAGTCAGCCCTACTAGACTTGGTCACAGATCGGATCAAGTTCAGGTCAGGTTATTGAAAAATCAGATTGAGTCGAGTTGGACCTAATCCGGTGCGACACGACTCGACTCGATGCCCACCGCCAATGAAAACCATTGACAACTATGTTATTTTAATGGTCCATAGATTGATGGTTAGCAGCCCATGCTCACCTATGGCCCATTAATGGTGGGCACATAGTTTATTGATCCATACCGTTGATCTTATTACAAGATGATCTGACATTAAATGTCAGATGTAGAGCGGTGATGATCTGGAATCCTTACCCAGCGATGAGAGCGTTAAAGAGCACCGTTGCTCCTATCGCAACTCCTGCCAGTTCGTTGACCTGTCAGAAGGAAAAGCATTAGCAAAAGGCTAAAATACCCTCCATCTTTCAAAGCGGAGGAAGGTTATTCTCTCGAAGGAGAAGAATACCCTGGTAATTTAAAAAAGTTGTGGTTGTAGGAAGGGCGTGTTTGATTTCGGGTGAAATGGTAAATAAATGATGGTTGTAGGAAGCATAGCCCATTCTTTTTCGGAACCACCGTACGACTTTAATGGGCCATCATAAAAAAAAAAAATGATGTTCTTTATTTTGACCTTCCGTTTGCAGGCCAATGATTGAACTGATAGGATCATCCTGACTGAAGGATTTTGAGGTGGACCCCACTCGTTTGATTTTCCAAATAAAAATGGGACTAAGCGTCCAGTAATGTAGGTAAACTGGTGAAAAAGAGCTGCACTGGCCCAAGCAAATGTCTTGTGTATAAACTACATTCCTCTCCAACTGAAATTTAGACCATCTTCACCGTCCAATCATGGGTTAATCGATGGATGGACCACTACTTGGATGCACTCTACTGTGATAATCAGACTGACCAATGGTTCCTATACCTCAACCTTGACCCAACCCAACCCCTAGAAATTCTTAGCCCAAGCCCAACCCAAGAGGGTTCGGTTAGGTTGGTTGGGTTGGTCGGGTGGATACATGTTAATATTTCCGTTATTATATTAATCTATTATACTTCAATACACATTTTAAATTTTGAGTATGGATTCTGTGTTTGTTTCAAAGAAGGAAAATCGTGATTGTTGCAATTTAATTGAACCATATTATTATACACTGTATTTAATACTGCATTGCTGATTGTCATGAACCAATAACAATATAGAATAACAGGAAAGTCATGCTTGACACAAACAGAGAATCCTTATTCTTAATTTTTATACCTATAATTTAATTTATTATATATATATATAGTTATTTATAGTAAAGAACTTCATTTTTTTTCCTCTAAACAAACAAGCTAAAATATGGGACAACTTCTTTGAAGTATCTTGTTAACTTCAATCATCAGAAATGACGTGGACTAAGGAGACCTGATTGCATTGAAATTTCATGTGCCTTCAACACAGATAATCTGCACTCAATTAGAATTTATAACTTATAATTTGAACCGGTTCGGGTTGGGTCGGGCAACCAGAGACGAAGAAACCTCAACTTGAGCCTGACCCAAGTTTTATCAGGTTGGTGCTTGTATAGCCCAAGCCCGGGACTGAACCCGATACATCCTGCAGAAGCCCAGCCTAGTGTCGGGTCGGTTGGGTTGAACCTGCCCGGTTTTCAGCCCTACTATAGATGCCCTACGTCTATACATCGAATTCTTCTGTATCAGAAAACATACAAGAAGAGCAATCAAAGCATCATATGGCATCAAGCATCATACCGCCCTCTGATCGGTGGTCACACTGGACACTACGAACATCAAAATGAAGGTGATGATGAATTCCCAAATAATAGTATTGAGAGGGCTGGTGTCTCCCTGAGGTAGAGTGAGCGTCGGCCGTAGATTATCTTTCCCGAACAATGCATGGAGTGTGAGGCTCGCCAGGATCCCACCAATCACCTGAGCTATTACATAAGCTGGCACCTGCCAAGCCAAGTGCATTGTTTCAGCTCTAGAATAATTAAAAATAAAATAAAATAAATTAAATCCATAGTCCCTATATTCTACTATCATTAGTTAGCATGAACTGATCAAACGGTTGGGAATACGCGACGGAGACAGATGAACATACACTGATAGTACATCATACATTGTTCGGGAATTCAATAAAATGGATGGTCTAGATTGTTGGCCATGTACACTGATAGTACAATATATACATAGGATTATGGTTGATTATGTTATTATTAGTGCATGGGTTGCTGACTTTACATGTTTCCATTGGAATTTTCTGGAGACAGCCAAGGCGATGGTGACCGCAGGATTGATATGGGCACCTGAGACATGCCCGATGGTGTATATCATCACCATCACTGCTAGGCCCCACACAACAGCCATGCCTACCAACGATATGGGACCTCTTTGGTCGATGAGCGCCGATCCACACCCTGCAAATATAAGAATGTAGGTCCCCACGAGCTCTGCGATTATCTGTTCATGAAACAAACATTAAAGATAGCAAGTACAGATGATATTAATGAGGAGGTGGCCTATCAATTGGATGGTCCAGAGTGATTGATCTGTAGAGCGAAGCAATCCCATCCCATCGATGGCATCGCAATGATTAAGCTTATGTTAGTTTATTGAAGGTGTTTTACCTTGTGAGTGTGAGTCAGATAAACGACGGCTTTCTTCCCAACTTCATGAGAAGGCGGTGGAGGAGGATGCGGCGACGGTGGTAGATGATTTGGCTTGTGGAACTTGATTGGATAAACGATTTCACTCACCACAGATTCTTTATCTACACTGGACATCCCATCTTCCACGTAATGATTATTAGCCACAGGCGAATGCGTCATCCAAACGGGAGGAGAAGGTAGCTTGGCCATGACAAACACTTCAAAGCCCAAGCTCAATGCTATAAAGGCCTCTTGTCAATGTCTCTATATGGAATTCCTTTGAAACCTATGCTTTTGTTCTTTACATTCTCATCTCAGCCAAATAAGCCATAGAGAACTGCTCCAGTCTTCGCATAGCATTGTAGGTTATGGTGCTCTTTGTTGCACTGTCCAATCCATTGATCTAGACTGTTCATTAGGTCCAGCGCACATTTCAAGCGTTACCACTAAAACGTCACACTAATATGACACATATTAACCGTTTGATCAAGGGCCTTAATATGGGCGGTCTAGATCATTTCACACAAATAGGTCTAAAAAACAATTTGACTCATCTATTTGTTGGGACAACTGTGGATTGCATATGATTCTAAAGAATCACTTTTATTAGGCAATCCTAAACTTCGTATCCATGCATGGCTTGGAAAAACGATGGCTATAGGAAATAAGCCCAACTGAAGGATGGATTGGATATTCCTATCCGTGTGATTTCGGCATGATGGACCATGAAGTTTGGTCTTTATTTAATGGACAGTTAAGATCAAGAGATTGGAATGTCCAAGTTAATTGGTACAAAGGAGTACTATAACTTATAACTCACCACTGGAGCATTTCTACTAGTCAGGAGTTTTTTTAATTTTTTTTTAATTTTTTAATTTTTTAATTTATTTATAACAGTGGTCCTGTGGTCTTATAAAATTAAGGTTTAAGCCTTGCTTTCCTTAATGTTAGTTTATTTATTATAAAACCCTGGTTAGTTTTTTACCTTTATTTTTTATTTTTTTAAAAAATAAAGGACAAAAATGTCATTTTAACAGCGTACAGAAAAGAGTAGGTTCCGTTAATTAAGGATTTGGTCCACTTTATGTGAAATCTGACCCGCCTATTTTATTATGTGTATTTTGAGACCCTTGAAGGCGTTGATTTCATCTTTGTCGAACTCTTCTGTAGCTCTTAAATCGAGATAACGATGACATTTCTTTTGGAGCCGTTTTTTCCGGTATGGGCCATCCTTTATGCCTTCTTCGATCATACCTTAAAATTAATTTTTTGATCTAATGATCGAAGTGGATTTCAATGGAAATGTATGGTGGGCCCTATAAAATCAGTCTACAAATCTCTCTCTCTCTCTCAATCTATATATATATATATATATATATATATATATATATATATATATATATATATAGGGCCACGACCCCATTTATGTTATTATTATTATTATTATTTTTTAATTTATTATTAGGACCGTTGTTACCATTTCTATGTGACCCACTTTGGTAAGCTCTCGGCATTCATCCGGTGTCATTCACTCCACTTTGACAGCTTCTCGATGACTTTGTCAAGGTTTTTTCAAGAGGGGAACACTCTTCAACAACAACCATGACCTTTTTGGGGCTAACTTCATCAAGTAGATATTCAAAGTAGGTTTTTCTAAACATCTTTCGCCTGACATGGCACTTGTTGAAATCATCCCTCACATACTGTAAAAATAATACTGAACAATTGAGGGAGACCTTTACATTATCATAGTGTAAGCAAGGACCAGGTTTTCTCAGTTTGCAAAAGGAATCAATATTGCATGAAAAACAAAGTATTAGCTTTAAGCTTGATATACCAATGCAGAAATGTGATCATACCAATGTATATCATTTTAGTACACCTATTTGTACACCTTGTTTATCAATTATGTGCATTAGTGTGTTAGGTAGTCAATTGAGCCATTAGAAGTTGAAGACCAAAGACACATGAAAATTATATCATCAAGAAAGTGAAGATCATGTAAATAAAGTGCCTTGGTGACCCTAACTTTAGATCAAAAATAATTTTGGCCTCTAGATGATCCTAATCGTAATAGGTAGACTGTGTTTGAATATTCCTTAGCCTTATGAGCTCAATTGGAACATGATAAGTAAGGTTAGAAGATGTGCAAAGTTGTGAAATCAAATGATCAAAATAATAATTTTTGAGTGGTACTTGATCTCATTGACTAGCAATCGATGGGTCTCGATGACATTGAAGATACACTCGATGGTATCGAGTAGAAAACTCAAAACTATCCAGCAAGTATTGATCTGTTTATTTGAGTTGCTCGATGGCATCAAGATCCCACTTAATGGGATCAAAGAAGCTTCTCATTAACATTTAAAATGACTTGATGGCATCGAGTAAGAGCATCATATCTGTCCAGAAATATTTCATATGAAAATTTTATTTGCTCGATCCCATTAAAAGGTATTTCAATTTCATTGAAATAGTAAAAAAAATTTCATTTTTTTACTGTTAGAAATTAGAACTTAGTTTTTATATAAGTCATTCAGTATTTGAGTTTTTTCATTAATTTTTAATGCAATAGAAGCTTATCAGATTTCCCACTCATATCTCTCATTCTTGGCCTTTAAATTTCATAAGATCTAAGTCATATTCCTTATAATTTATCACTTGAAAGATGATTAAAACGTTAATGAAAAAGATGAACTTGATCCCCACATTGTTCGACATATTAAACTTGAACCAATAGTAAAATCTATGTCTAAATCCTCTACAATATCCATATAGGTGAATCCCTATTAGGTATCAACTCCAATCAAGAAATTCAACCCAACTTCCATAACCTTGGTCACTTTAATGGAGCCCCATGCAAGGTGTTTGATCTTTAAGCTGAAACATCAACATCAATGATTGGGGATGCAAAATAGAGACTGACTGAAGCATGGGAGAGCATCAATAAAGGAATCTGAGTAGGCGTAAGAAATGAGGTCAATTTGATAAATAGGTGTTATGTATAAGTCTATACTTTCTTTCCTTATGTGGGGTCTATTAGATTGTCATGGAGTAAATTCACCCTATACAAATAAAATGAGTTTTAATTTAATGTCATCAACTCAAGTTTGAGAAAAAAATCATTACAAATATATTACATTAGAGAAAATAGTTCAAAATTAACAAACAATGCCCTTGTAGGCCACATAAAGTTTTGATAGAAAAAAAAAAATCCTTTTATAATCAACAACTATCCATTTAAAATAAACGGATCAAATTTCCTATGAAGTAGAGCCCATTCTTATTTTAGTGGGGCCTACACTTTGATTTTGAAAAAGGGTTTTCAATTCCAGACATGCAGAGTCCTAAAATACAAGAAGAGCTTTTTGTCCCAAACAAGAGTAAAAAGCTGGCAAAAAGTTAAAAAGACCTAACAGTTAGCAAAGTAAGGCCGGAACCTTCGTTTGGATATTCCGTAAAGGCCGTTGTTATAAATAATAAAAAAAAAAACCTCATAACTCATGACATTCAGGTTATAAGAAGCTTTGATACTCTGGCACTAAAAGTTACTTATAAATTGCATATGTGGCAATACTTAAGTCAAATTAAACTGTCCAAACTATTCTTCCAAGCTTAGATGTACCATTAACCAAAATTTATGCTTATTTTATTATATAATTATTAGATTGGTGGAAATCTAATGGACGGTTAAATTGAAAAAATTCAATGGTCCTGTTTCAACAAACAATTGTCCAAGAATCAGAAGTTAGGCTCGTTGAAACGATCTAAAAATTTGAATTTGATTTAGATACTGTAGGCTCGACAATTTAGTCTCGGTATAATTTGAGTTGTTGTATATTAGTTGTAAAATTTCATAGGGCCTGCGTATCAAGTACTACAAGCTGCTTGAGTATCGTATAACTGCCCTTGTGTTATCCAGTTAGATGTAGCTCCCTCTGCAGGTGATGTAGTTTTTCCTAGCACCTGAGTTGAAGTTGCAAATGGACTTGTGTGAACGTGGAGAGAGAGGAATGCAGCACACGTGCATGAGATTTCCAACTTTTGTTGGACATGTCCTTGGGTCAGCCTCTCTAGGTCCGAAAAAATACCCCACCCGCTCATGAGGTGGGCCAAACATGCAAGAATGTGGATGATTGTACGTCCTTTTTATTTTATTTTATTTTATCTGGGCGTCGAAATGGATGGGCGTGATGTGATTATGCCAAATGGCGTGGATTAGAGGAGGTTTAGAATCTGTATGGTTTGGATTATTGCGCTAGCTGTTGCCGGCTTCTAAGAAATTTGGCATTCTGTCCAGGGGATTCACATAAACATCACATCACGGGTGGGCCCCACACTGCTCGAAGGCATGTAATTAGCATATCTGCTAACGTATGTGATCATTCCCCCGTTCGGACGCTAATTTGCTGTAAAATCGTTTACGGTCAGGATTGATCCACACGTGTCTTTAGAGAAGTGGTACTATACATTGTCAGAACACAAGTTAATAATCCACGGTTCATGTTTTCAAATTGAAAAAGCTGGGTCCATGTTCGTTGATCCAGACCTTTGATATGATGGCGCCACCTTTGGTGGCCCATTAACCATAGACTCCCCGAGATTGGAATATCATTTAGTGTATGAAACTTTGACAGTGGGGCCCACGATATCAATGGTTTGGATGAATGGACCACGCCACCTGTTCAGCCTGTAAACCTGAATCATACGATCCAACGATCATGCGTGCAATCTAAACCCATATTTCAATAAATGGACCGTCTTTAAATGGCTAGAGATATTATAGCTCTGTGCTGCCCTCATCACCATAAGCCTACGGCATCAGTCTTTTCTCTCCACGAATGTCATATGTGTAGCACATCCAAGACGTCCAAAAGGTTGACCTCATCATGAAAATCATCCAGCGTAAAAATCTGGTCGATCCAAGCATGATGTTCACCACACCATAAAAGTAAATGCATTCCCGATAATCTGACCCAATATTCAGTTCTGCCCACCTGATGAACTGATCAGCCTAATTTTCTTGTATGACAATCATCGTGATGACGCCCATCTTTTGCATGGCTTGGATTTTCACAGGTAGCCTATTCACAGGGTAATACCGGTCATATCCATATTCAATGTACAGGGAGACAGGTAATCTGATACCTTCTTATCAGCTTGCCCGGTCTTGACTCTTGAGTCGTGTTGTGATTTGGCCGAAGTACAGAATGCAGGACTCAGTCGTATAACCCCTTTTTTTTTTCTTTTTTCTTTGTTCTTTCTTTTTTAAATCTATTTTTTAAAAGCAGGCCACAAATACAATCTTAACACATCTGGACTAAAAGCCCAAAACCCAAGTCGCATCCAATTCAAAGAAATATATTCAGGATAATGAGAAATTATCATTTGAAGTGTGAAGCTGTAACTTTTGATTTGAGTATCATCACCCTGTGCATAACTTATCAATCTTTATGTAATGATGCTTTTGCCATTAGCACAACCTGAATGGGTTGATGACAAGTGTTTCATAAAAAAATACACACTTCCAATTTAACACCGTGATTCTCAAGAAAATTAATTAATCACTTCTAGAAATTTTTATTTTTAGTAAATTAATTCAAATGTTTCTATTTCTAACAAATTATGCTTTACAAAAGTTTAGCTATTTTAGATAATTTCTAAACAATTCAAGGTTTTGATTTTTTCTCCATAAGTGATGTAATTGGAGGATCATCTCTCAATATAATTTCAAAAAATTTCTTCTTTTTTGTAGTTTCAAGAACTAATTATAGATTCAAAGTTTTGCTTACTTGAAATGTGCGTGATCTTCTTTTCATTATTTCATATCTTTCCTTGTGTCACTAATTAAACTGGACTCAACCCAGCAAAGTCAACTCCAACTCAGATGAGTCATCAATCCATGGTTAATCTGGCCAGGTCAATGCCAATGTAGTAGTATCAATACATAGGTAGAAAATTAAAGAAGACATACTACTTGATTGGGACTACTACTATAACTGCTGGTTAATGCTTTTATTTAACTTTACGTTCTTGAACGGGTTGTTGTGTTTCCCCGTCGTTCGCTGTACACATGGCAACCATTTATTTGGTAGTTTCCAAAACTGAGTCAGCCTTGTTCCAAAACTCTTAATTTTTAGGAAAAAAAGATTCATAAATAAAACAGGCAAAAAGACAGGTCAGAAGCTCCAAGTCATAAATTATTTAGAAGCAGGTTTGGAGGTGGACCCTTCCTTTCCACATAATTGGTACTACTAAGTCGATACAATTCGTATTTCCGACTTGTACTACTATTCTAATATATTCTTTAATTAAGTGGGCTACACATGTTCAAATAATTATATATTTTAGAGACACATTATAAAGGGTTGCCTGCCCAAAGATTGAAATGCCATATTTATAGGATATAAGACATGTATACATAAAGTTGTGTTGGGCTAGATTATGTTGGACTAAAATGACTTGTGACCGAGCCCCATTTGAAAATTGATTGGGCCATGCATGAAAGACCTAAATATTATGGACACAACAAGCCTAAATATGACTTGTCTCACGGAGAAGCAATTTTGAACAAAATCACATAATGCAATAGGAAAAAAAATAAAATTCAAGCAACCGTAGAAAACATATAAATTTTACGTAAAAAAATTCTTGCAAAATATAATACCAAGCGATAAACAATTCATTATAATCAGAAGGCTACAAAAGATGAAACAACTTATAAATGAGAAACCCTAGCTTCTCCCTCAAAACCCTTGAAAATGTGCTAAGTTCTTTTTGTTCTACCCTAATTATATAATTAGAAACTTATTTATACATTTTTGTAAGAAATTAGAAACAAAAACCCGCACTTATGTATTCTGCTCGATCGCACCTTCGGTCAACCAAGACATCAACAATATCTCGGTTGATCAAAACAGATATTGGTCGACCGAGAACATTACAACGTACTTCAGTTGACCCAAGAATTCATCGGTCGATCGAACAACACTGCACCAGATTAAAGGCACTCTATCAACAATTTCCATCGTGGCTTTAATCGTTTACCTCCACTGTTTCAAGTTCTTATCACCATCTTTACTCTCCTTAATAGTAGTATCATCATCGTTTGCTTCTCATGCACACTCCATCTTCATTTCTTCTTTGCCAATTAAAGAGAAGTAGAAAAAATATGAAATTCTCTACAGGAACCACATTCATAAGTATATCCTCGAATTCTCACTGGTGTGATTTTTCTTAAGAATAACACCACCTTCCTTTAGCATTTGTCGAATAAAATGATGACAAACATCAATGTGTTTAGTCTGAGAATGGTATACCAAGTTGTTTGTCAAATTGATAGTGCTCTTGCTATCACAATGCACAGACACAACTTTTTACTGAATCCCCAACTCATTCATTATTCCTTTCAACCAAATAACTTCCTTAAATACTTTCATCATTGTCATATATTCTTCTTCAGTTGTAGAAAGAGTAACTGCACGTTGAAGCTCTTCGACTTCCAACTAATTGCTCCATCTACTAACACAAATGGGTAATCGGAAGTCAACCTTATCTTGTCTACATTACCAGTATAATCCGAATCCACATAACCTATCAGTCTCTCTTCAGTTTTTTTTTTTTTAATGTCAAGACATAATCCGTTGTACGTCGTATGTAATGAAGTACCCATTTCACAGCCTTCCAGTATTGATTACTGAGGTTTAACATGTATCTACTTATAACATCCACTGCATGTAAAATATCCAGTCTAGTATAAACCATGGCGTACATAAAATTGCCAACCGCGCTTGAGTAGGGCACATGAGACATATATTTCTTTTCTTCTTTTGATTCAGGACATTGTTCTGAAGAAAGTTAAAAGTGAGCAGTGTGGGGTGTGCTATTTAGTTTAGCCTTTTTAAGTCTGAACTTAACTAAGACCTTCTCATGATATTCTTCTTGAGACAAGCATAGTGTGCTACTTTTCCTATCTTTGTGTAAGTTGATGTTGAGAATTCTTTTTACAACTATCGGATCTTTCATGTCAATTGTCCTGCATAACTGAGTATTCAATATGCTGATTTTAGACATAATATGACTGATGATAAGTATATCATCAACATACAATACCATAATAATGAATTCTCCATTACCCAGTGATCTAAAGCAAACACAATAATCGAACTCACTTTTGATAAACCGCTGACTCAAGATGAAAAAAAACAAACTTTTTATATCACTACCTAGGCGACTTTTTTAGGTCGTACAACGAAGTCTTTCACCGGTAAATCTTATTATTTATTCCATGTACCTTAAACCCTTAAGGTTACTTCATGTAAAATTGCTTTTCCAGTTTCTTGTATAGAAAAACTGTTTTTATATCCAACCATTTCAATTCCAGATTTTATTGGGCAACCAACTCCAAGATGAATCTGATATATACTTGTTTGACCACAGACACAAATATCTGATCAAAGTCGACACCTTATTTTTTAGCATAGCCATTCGCACCTAGTCTTTCCTTGTACCAGTTTCTTGTGAAAAATTCACTTATAGTCATTGCTTGCACCTAATGGTTATACCACCAACTCGTATGTTTTATTTTTGTATATAAAATTTATCTTGTCATGCATCACTGTCATTCACTTCTCAATATTTGTGTTATCTAATGCTTTTTAAAAAGTAGACAGACCCCCCTCTCATTCGTAATGAAGGCAAACGCAACATTTGAGTCATCCATGAATTTTAAAGGTACTTTGCGATCTATCGGTGAATTTCTCTTGACAGATGGTACCATTACTACTTCTTGTACCTCTTCCTACGGTTCAACTTTTTCATGTATTTCAACTTTATCTGTTTTAACATCAATCGTCAATTTTTTCATTTCCTTGTGTTTATTCGTTCGAAACAAGGAACCCTTAACGAATTTGATGTCTCGACTAAATATAATCTTGCGTGAAATCTAATCATACAGTATATATCTTTTCACCCCATCACCATAGCTGACAAAAGTATCATTTTTAGCTCTTTAGTCTAACTTATCTATATCAATTGATGGTACATGAGAGTAAGCATCACAACCAAATATGTGCAGGCCTGAGTAGTCAACTTTATGACTACTTTATACTTCATTTGGAATTTTATAATCAATTGATGTAGATGGAGATTGATTCACTAAATAACAAGCTGTGTTTATGGCTTCAACTCATAACTCATTGCTTAATCTAGCATTAATTAATAACATACTTTGGGCCATTTTTAAAATAATTGAATTCACACATTTAGCCACACTATTCTACTCTTGTGTGTGCCTTACTGTGTTATGTATCATGATCCTCTCGTTCTTACAATGCTGATTAAATTTTTTAAAAGTAAATTTTTTATAAGTAAATTCTCATTCATTGTCTATTTTCATAATTTTCAACTTTCACAATGTCTACTTTTAACCATTACCTTTCATTCCTTGAAAGTTGTGAAAACATCGGATTTATGTTTTATAAAATCAACTCACACTTTTATAAAGTAATCATTATTGGATGTAATAGAGACTGACAACTCTTCTCCAGAAATAACTGGTGATGGCCCCCACATATCTGAATGTACATAGTCAAGTTGACCTTTACTACCATGTTTCTCAATTTTAAAACACAACTTTAAATATTTTCCACATATATAATGCTTACATATATCTAAATATAAACTTTTAATTATAGGAATCAAACTAGGATCAAGAAGTACTTTCATACTACACACACTCATATGCCCTCAACGCACATGCTACACACACATGCTAACGTGGAATCCACTACAGATGCTACAACTCCAACTGATATAGTTCTCCCTATCAACCTGTAAAGGTTTTCTCTCTGTTGTGCCTTCATAACAATGAGTGTCACTTTTGAAACTTTCAAGACACATTCGTAATCAATTAATTTGCAATTGAGTGCCTCGAGAGCTCGTAGAGATATCAAATTCTTCTTTAAGTTAGGAACATACCGCACATTGTTTTGACTCAAATATTGTATAATTTTTCCCATTTATCTCTTGATTTTATGAACATAAATCATCTTAATATTATATTTTACTCATGCATGTATTGTAAGGTGAATTCAAGTGCTTAGATTGAAAAAGGGTGCTAAAAAGCATGAATTTGATGCTCAAGATTTACCAAGGAAAGGGTTGGATCTTAGGAGACCAAGATTGAAGCATTCACATGTCAAATATCCAAGAAAATCAAGTGACAAATGAAGAGAATCGACGATTTGAAGTGAAGAATCCTTAAATCGTCTTGAAAAAGTGTATTTTGAAGATGTGAAGTTTATTTTGAGAAACTGCACAGTAGGAAGTTTATTTTAAATGAACTAAGCAGCGAGAAGTCTATTTTAGAAAAATACTTATATTTGATGCAATTTCTAGGGTTTTCAACTTTGTACGAAAATTGGAGTTCCCAACTTATAAATATGACTTCCTAGGGCATTCCTAAACATTATTCAAGGCATTTTTATTTTATTAAAGCTTTATAAGCTTTATAAGTTATTTTTTTTTTAAATTTTAGATCTTTTCTATTTGTATTTTTTTTTCTTTCTTGTTGCTTTTTATTTCTGCAATCTAATTATATTTTTCTAAGTTCCTTCTAGCCCAAGCTAGAAGGGAAGCATATGGGTTTAATATTTCTTTAAGATTATGATGATTGATTGTTTTAATGATGAGAAGAATGATATATGCATGTTATTTATTTTTAGGTTTTATTTTTGATCCTCTTGTGAGATATATATGTTTCCATCATATGAGATCCACATCGATGGATAGACTTACCCTAGATCAATCAGATTTCCTAAATAGGAGAGGTTCTCAACCTGTTATATTTCTTTGATATTCATTATCATATAGATATTGAATACTTAGAATCACTGGCCCTTGAGAATATATGTCAATGATGCAGATCCATTATTTTCTAATATTTTATATCATTTATTAAGATATTTAAACTGTTTTATTTTTCGATTAGGCTGACCATAGTGTTCAGATCCTAGTTGTGTTATCCAAGTCATAATGATTTTGAAACATTAACCTATGTGTGGAACTTTAAAGCTTGGGTGTTATTTTAATTCATTAGATTATATCCATTCAAAAATCTCAAAATCAAATCATTGGTTTAGTTTTTATTACTTAGTTTGTTTTGCATTTGTTTTTTTGCTTCTCAAAATTCATCTCCCTGTAGGATCGACCCCGTATTCACGGAATACTACTTATGAACTTCTGCACTTGGAGGCAAGCAATCAAGTTTTTAGCGCCGTTGCCGGGGAGAGACTGAGATAGATCAGATCTGTGCAAGATACCTAAGGTAAATTTTTTCTAAGGCAAGTTCTCTTCTAAACCCTCCAAATTTTCTATAGATTTTTTTTTTATCTTTTTCTTTTTCTTTGAAAATAAATTCAGTTGGGTCTTTCAAGCACTAATTGTGACATAAGGTTGCCCTGCTTGAGATTTTATCACCAAAGTGATACGGTTGTCCTACAGTTGCTGTTTGATCACAAAGATCATCCACTAAATCTATTTTTCAGATTAGCATAGTTTAATTTCTGCAGTAGTTTTTCCTTTTGTTGATTTTTTTTTTTTCATAGACTGAACCCTTATGGTCGGCCCTGCCGCCTGGGTTGTTGGTTAAGTTTTTATTTTTATTTTAAGTATCATACTTACTATTTGAATTAGTGATATTTGTTGTGTGGTGTGGATGGTTTATGTCCCGTTAGAGTAGGGATCAAAACCATTGACTCTCCTCCAAAGGTGGACTAGTTCCAGGCCTTGATCATTCACTTAGAAGAGACACTCAACATCACTTGGATTCAATGACAGACCCAGTTGATAATCCAAATCCAAATTTTCCAGATCCAACTATAAATCAAAACAGAGAAAATCAACCCAATCCAACTCTTGAGGATGAAAATGAAGTTCATAGGAATGCGTTAAACCAACCACAGACTTTACGTGAACATCTATACCCTGAGAGATCAACTTTACCATCTTGTATAGTGTTCTCTGCTCACACAGGGAACATTGATTTTAAACCAGGTGTGATTCAATTAATTCCTAAATTCATGGCTTGAATTCTTAAAGCCCCTACTTGCACCTCAAGGACTTTGAGGAAGTAATTGCAACGTTACAAGTAAACAATGGCAATAGGGATGTACTTAAGCTTAGGTTATTCTCGTTTTCTTTAAAGGATCGGGCCAAAGCATAGCTCAACTCTTTAAGACCTAATACCATCACTTCATGGCAAGCCTTAAGTAGAGAGTTTTTGAAAAAGTTCTTTCCTGAGCACAAAATAAATGCATTAAAACAAGAAATCATGTCATTCTCTCAAAAGGGGAATGAACTATTTTTTCAAGCTTGGGAGCGCTTCAAAGACCTTCTAATTACTTGTCCACATCATGGTTATGAACCTTGGCATGTGATTGATGCTTTTCGAAAGAGGCTCACCATGGATACCCGTCAGTTTATAGAGATGATGTGTGGTGGAACCTTTCTTGGCAAAGATCATAATGAGGCTTAAAATTTTCTATATATGTTAGTAGAGAATACACAGACATGGGATGTCTCTGCTAAATCAGACCAAACTAGACTCAGTCCTAGAGAGAAAGCGAGGATGTATGTCCTATGAGAGGAAGACGACCTTAATGTAAAATTCGCTGCATTGGCTAGAAAGGTCGAAGCCTTGAAAATTAGGAAGGTTGATATGGTTAAAGGAAACATTTCCTTAGGTAATTTTTATAGTATTTGTGGTGGTACAGACCATGACACAAAGGATTGTCCAATAATCTCAGTTGTACAAAATATCACATATGAGCATGATCAAGTAAATGCTATAAATAACTACCTAAGGTCAGTTATGCAACCAATGAGAAACACGTATAATCCAAATTAGCGTAACCATCCTAATCTTAGTTGGAGGAATGAACCACAAATTAATGCGTCCAATGCACCTCATATGCCTCCACAAAATAACTTCTTTGGGGCACCTAACAATGCACCATATGTGCTCCTAGCAAAGCGATCATCCGTGGAGGATGCATTGACCGCATTCATGAACTCTCAAGATCAAATGAATCAGTCTCTAATCCAATCAAATCAGGAATTAAAGACAGTTGTGGCTAGGATTGAGACTCAACTAAATGCTAGGGAAAAAGCACCCTTCCTTCTCAACCTGTGCTAAACCCTAGAAACACACATTTTATTAGAGACTCAAATCCAAATGAGCTACATCATGAACAAGCTAAGGACATCATTACCTTGAGAAGTGGAAAAGAGGTTGATAACAAGATAATGCAACCGGTAGAAATACCGGAAGATGAGCCACTATCTCAAAAAAATGATGATTCGGCTATGGTTCAAGAGCCGCAACAGTAAAAGGATAAAGAGACTAAGTCATATGAGCCTCCAGTTCCATTCCCATTTAGACTTTGGAATCCGACTGTCCCCATGAAATATCAAGAGGTGTTGGATGTGCTTCAAAAGGTTACTGTCAATATTCCTCTACTTGATGCCATTAGACAAATTCCATCATATGCTAAATATCTCAAGGACTTGTGCACTGTAAAGAGGAAATTAAATGTGCACAAAAAGACTTTTCTTACTGAGAAAGTGAGCGCTATCATTTAACAAAGGGCTGTACTCAAATACAAAGACCCGAAAAGTCCCACTATTCCTTGTATTATTGGAAATTTTGAAATTGAGCATGCTTTGCTACATTTGGGTGTAAGTGTCAACTTAGTACCTTATTCAGTTTACAAAAAAAGGGGTTAGGCGAGCTTATACCAACCACGATTACACTCCAACTCATTGACTGCTCCATTAAGGTACCAAGGAAAATTTTAAAGGACGTACTAGTCCAAGTGGAGAAATTCTACTTCCCTGTGGATTTTATTATACTAGATACTGAACCATGTGTAAATGCTAGCGCTCAAGTTTTCATTATTTTAGGCTGCCCATTCTTAGCAACTTCAAATGCAATCATAAATTGTAGGAATGGAATGATGAACTTATTTTTTGGTAACATGACTTTAGAGCTAAATATTTTCAATCTATGTAAGTAGCCCATTGTTAATAATGAAATCCATGAGCTGAATTTCATGGACTGCTTGATAGAAGAAGAGGAATTGGAACCTAGTTTGACTGAGGAATTGATTCAAGTCATTGGAGACTTAAAAAATTCTGATTTAGAAAAAGTGCTTGCTGAAATTTGTGATGATAATGAGAGTGTAACATCCCGAAAATCGGGGGTTCGAACAAAAACTCCACTCCCGAGTTCCAAAATGTTATTTATGCAACATTAATGTGTATGATTGAATGTTGTCTGTGTTAATGCATTAAACATGAGTGAGATTAAGCTAGAACAGCATATCATACCCCAGAGACAGTTAAATTAACAAGCGGAAGACTGTGATAGTATGTATAACATATATAAACTGTCGTATGTCTCCAGAGTGTGAACATGTTACCAGGTTATATACATACATGTATACTCCAAAAGTAAACCAAAAGGATATACATGAGTGTTCTAAAAATATAAAATGATAAGTGTCAAGGTATCTAATCAACCTCCCTGTAATCCCGTCAATCAGAACACGCATAAAGGAGAGATCCTCCTCATCATCATCAAGTCTAGCTCCTCCTCTCAAGCAGCGCTATCATCTGCAATCACAAAAAGGGACTGGTGGGTGTCCGGAAACACCATCCTGTAACGTGGGAGTGAGTGATCAACTCAGTGGGATAAGAGAGCAGAGATTAACATGTTATCAAATCAATCATGAGATAATAGTAAAGCAGTAAATCAAACAATCCTAATACTGTTGTTAATGCAATATGACATGACATGATGGATGCCCTCATCGACATTCTCCCTCATACGGCACCATCTTCGTCCGCGGCATGCGTGCATCCCGCTCAGTGCTCCACATCTTCCAGGCACATGAAATGTAATGGTGATATGATTTTCGAGTTGTTATTAATCCAATCAAACAGCAGGATTGAGAAACTAAGGTACTTTCCTTATATCAATCCCAACACAGATCCTGTCTAGGGTCGTCACTCCTAGTAATCTCATACGATGTATATTTTGTAGGTCGCTGCAAGGGCTACCAAGGCTGTTGCTCGCACTCGTTGCACCGCTCCCCCATCACCTCATCAATATAGGCCTACTGTACTCTACTGCTACTGAAGGGTCATCGCCTCCCGTAGACTCAGAATACGCTCGCGGTCACTATAAAGGGCTGCCAGGGCTGTTGCACTCACTCGTTGCTCCGCTCCCCCATCACCTTATCAATGTAGGCCGACAGTAAGAATATAGTGTCCCATACCACCATAATCTGCTCACGGTCTGGGTGCTCACTGGTCACTACGGGGAGGTTTGTGGCCCCAGCGTAGGCCGACAGCTCGACCACGGTGTCCCATACCACCATGCCCGGCTCATGAGTCTTTGTGGATCAAGGTACCATGGTTAACAGGGTTTACAATGGCAAGTTCAGTACCCTAGGTTCAAGCAGTTATGACTCATGCAGGGTGAACATACAATGGCCAGTCGGGTTACTTGACGGGCTCGACTAGCGCGATCGCATCTCAAGTCGGACGGCATGAAGTACGTAAAACACTTCGTGTGGCTTAACCACTGCCGCCAACTCCAAAACACAGCTCGCGTTCATCGACACATCCTTCGTGGCAAATACCAGCTAGCCACAAACTTTCTCTGTTACCGACTGCCTGGACTAAGTATAGTCCCAAACAATTATGAAATCACATCAACAATCAGGTAAGAGTATTGGAAATGGAATACAAACATGTGAGCATGTTAACACATGTTATAACGTACAACTTAAGTAAATCATCTTGCACATGCCTTTCATACATATTATGAAATTATGCATATCGCCAACATATAGGAAATCATTTCCATCAGCATATTAATTGAGAATTTAATCTCAAACTAAATCATAATGAAATCATCAAGCACATGTTATAACATACAGCTTAAGTGAATTATCAAGCACATGCATTTCATACATATTATGAAATCGTACATATGGCTAACATGTAGGAAATCATTTACATCAGCACTTTAATTGAGAAATCAATCTCAAACTAATTCATAACACCATTTAATTCAATACATACTAATACAAGCATTTATACAAACACATACACTACACACTTAAGTCTACATATACTATGTCGACCCGAAATGCGCATTTAGGCGAATCTATTTGCCAAACTGATTATGCACGTATTCCTAACATTCTAATGCGACAATAAACCATGTCAATCACATCAGCAAAATATGCATAAAAACAGTACTTCCTACAAATGACTAAATGCCCTAAATCTCATATTCTTCGCCGGTTTACGAAACAGGAAACGGACAGCATGTTGTACATATCAAACGGCGTTGCCGTCGATAATCTACTATTAAACGACATTGAAAGCTTTGGAAACAGTCAATCAAAGCATCTAAAATCCACACCTTATCTCTTATAAACGTATCGTTTCGAACGGAGCGTATACGCTTCGTCTACGACGAATAGAGAACCTGTTTTACAACATACATCAGCTATCTAGCTACGAAAACGAAGAAACACTAAATCAGTAACTTCTAGGGTATTTTCTTACCTGAAAATGCGGAGGAATCACTGGTCAGGTGATTGAGGTGTGTTGCTTAGGCACTTGTAACGGGTAGCACAAGCGGCAGGGAATTCTCTCCCACCTTCTCTCACAAACTCTCACCTTTTCTCTCTCCCAATCTAGGACTTTTTGCAAATTCGGATGGGAGAGAGGAGTGAGGGTTTCAAGCCCTTTTATAAGCCTAAACATGCCCAAAATAGGCTCCAGGTCAAGGTATACTTAAAGTATATCCAAATCGGGGCTGTTTCGGTCCAAAAAGGCATTTCTGGTGGTCCCCTGGCCAAATGCAGTCAGACTTAAGCTCATGCATACTGGATCTAGCGTACATTAAGTTTTCAGTCCGGCAGGGTTCGCAGATCGCACGTGGCGGTCCAGTTTCAGTTCAGCGGTCACCACACGTATATCAGGCCTGCAAGTCTCATGATATGAAATAAAAATTTTTCCTGATCCGAGGGTGTAATTTGGCTGAATTCTGACGGTCAGAACGTTTAATACTGACGCGTCAAGTCATGTGCCAGATTTGAATTTCAAATTCCAAATCTGTCCCTATTCGCACTCTCTTCAGTCCGGGCTCAATGAAATAGCCTGTGATTATCGGTTGGACTTGATTTTTGAAATGATTGTCAAGTCCAGCGAGGCGGTTCTAACGGTCTAAGATAGTAGGTATCGGACTTTCGATGCGTGGTCTAAATCCAATACAAAGTTTCAAAGTGGTCCAGAGAACAAACCGACTTAGAGTTTGATCCCAGGTTATAGAGTATTATAGCACCATGCATTCTACAAGTTTTCGATCTTGTAGAACGTATTTAAAGTGATCAGGGACTATTTCCTAGCTACTCTAGCATCGCGCTAGCTAACTTAAGCTTAGTTTCTAAAGGAATCAACCCTAAGTGATTTCTTTGGCTATGGAATTGGGTTCTAAGCGATTTTTCAGGTGTTTTATTTGAACCATTGCCTAAGGACGTTTAATCCCAGGTTGGCCAAAATCCGGGGTGTTACAGAGAGCACTACCACCCAGGACATTGATATGTACCAATGGAGACCGCGCACTCAAATCCCATCTATTGAGGACTCGCAACCTCTGCCATCACCAACCAATGTTCCAAAGCTTGATTTAAAACCACTACCAAATGAGCTTAAGTATGTATACTTAGGTGAAAATAAAACTTATCCTGTGGTGATCTCTTCATTTTTAGACAATGATCAAGAGATTAAATTGTTGAAAGTTCTAAGGGACTACAAAGGACCCTTGGGCTGGACCATTTCTGACATCAAGGGTATAAGCCCTTCCATATGCACTCATCAGATCCACCTTGATGAGGATGACAAACCAATTAGACAACCTCAAAGGCGTCTCAATCCAAACATAATGGAAGTTGTAAAAAATGAGGTGATCAAATTGTTGGATGTGAAAATTATCTACCCAATATCCGATAGTATTTGGGTGAGTCCAACTCAAGTAGTCTTAAAGAAATCCATAATAACTATTGTGCAGAATTCTAATAATGAACTCATACCAACACGTGTCACCATAGGTTGGCGTGTTTATATTGACTATAGAAAATTGAACCAGGTCACAAAGAAGGACCATTTCCCTCTACCATTCATTGATCAAGTTTTAGAGAGGGTAGAAGGTCATTCCTTCTATAGTTTTCTTGATGGATATTCTGGATATAACCAAATAGAGATAGCCTTGAAAGACCAAGAGAAAACCACATTTACTTATCCATTTGGCACGTTTGCTTTCAATAGATTGTGTAACGCTCCAGCAACTTTCCAACGGTGTATGTTAAGTATTTTTTCAAATATAGTTAGAAAGTTTCTTGAGATTTTCATGGACGACTTCTTTGTATTTGGGAATAGTTTTGAGGAATGCCTCAACAATTTATCTCTTGTCTTGTCTAGGTATGAAGAGAAACACCTTGTCTTAAATTGGGAGAAATGTTATTTCATGGTTCAAAAGGGAATTGTTTTGGGCCATGTTATCTCCAAAAATGGAATCGAGGTAGATCACTCAAAACTCGACATTATAGTTAATCTACATATCCCCCGAATTGTTAGAGATATTAGATCACTTATAGGGCATGCTAGTTTCTATAGAAGATTCATCAAGGACTTTAGTGCCATTACTAGACCCTTGACTAATCTTCTTCAAAAGGATGTTCCATTTAAGTGGACAGATGAGTGTGCAAGTGCTTTTAATAAAATTAAATCATCTCTTACCACTGCACCTATCATGCGTCCACTAGATTGGACACTTCCTTTTGAACTAATGTGCGATGCAAGTGATTATGCCATAGGGGCTGTTTTGGTCCAAAGGAAAGATAAACGACCGCACGTTATTCACTATGCGAGTAGAACTCTAAACTCGGCCCAAGTGAACTACTTAACAACTGAAAAAGAGTTACTTACAGTAGTTTTTACTTTGGATAAGTTTAGGTCCTACTTGATGGGATCTAAAGTGGTCATTTTCACGGACCACTCGATTTTGAAATATTTGTTATCTAAGAAGGATGCAGAGCCGAGACTTTTGAGATGGATCCTCCTACTCTAAGAATTTAACTTAGAGATAAAAGATAAGAAGGGAATAGAAAATGTAGTTGCCGATCACCTTTCCAGATTGGTGTTAGAAGATTCCACTGAGGAGATGTATATCCAGGACACTTTTTCTGATGAACAATTATTTGCGATCTTCAAATTACCTTGGTATGCGGATATAGGGAACTATCTTGCAATAAGAAAAATGCCATATCATTAGAAGTCGCAAGATAGGAAGCGTTTTGAAACTGAGGTTAGGAACTTCTTCTGGGATGACCCGTATTTATATAAATATGGGACTGATCAAATTTTTAGACGTTGTTTCCCAGAGGATGAAGTTCAGAATATTATTTCCTTTTATCACATGGAAGCATGTGGTGGCCATTTTCTGTTAAAAAAATCACTGAAAAAATCCTGCAGTGTGGTTTTTACTGGCCTACCATGTTTAAAGACACCCATGCTTTCTATGTTGTTTGTGATAGATGTCAAAGGTTGGAAAAAGTGTCCCGGCGCAACATGATGCCTTTATTCCCAATTTTACCATTAGAGATTTTTTATTGATGGAGTATTGATTTTATGGGCCCATTTCCATCTTCTTTTAGATTTTTTTATATATTGGTTGGTGTAGACTATGTTTCAAAGTGGATTGAGGCAGTTCCAAGTATGACCAATGACAACAAAGTGGTCATACGATTATTTAAGAAAAATATTTTTTCTAGATTTGGAACTCCAAAGGCAATCATTAGTGATGGCGTGTCTCACTTTTGTAATAGGATATTTGAGGCTTTAATGAAGAAATATGGCATCAAACATAAAGTGAGCACCCCATACCACCCACAAACGAGTGGACAAGCTAAGATTTATAATTGAAAAATTAAACACATTTTAGAGAAAACTATAAGGCCAGATAGGAAGGATTAGTCTCTCAGACTATTCGACACTTTATAGGCTTATAAGACTGCTTATAAGACCCCGATTGGAATGTCTCCATACAGATTGGTGTATGGGAAGGCTTGTCACCTGCCCGTGGAATTGGAATATAGAGCCTATTGGGCAATAAATAAATTAAACTTTAATATGGACCAAGCAGGTGGACAAAGGAAATTAAAGTTGAATGAATTAGAGGAGCTGAGGAGAGACTCATATGAAAATTCTAAAATCTACAAAGAGAGAACCAAAGCTTTTCATGACAAAAATATCTTGAGGAAGAATTTTGAACCTCAACAAAAGGTCCTATTGTACAATTCCCGTCTCCAGTTCTTTCCGAAAAAATTAAGATCAAGATGGATAAGCCCCTTCATTGTGAAGAATGTTTATACTCATGGGGCTGTTGAAATTGAGAATCCACGTAATGACAATGTGTACAAGGTTAATGGTCAGAGATTGAAGCCTTATGTGAAAAATTTTCATTTGGGAGAGGAGTCTGTCTCTCTTCATGAGTTAGAATATTCAGAATGATACTCCTAGTCTGACGGAACATTTCTAGATCTGTATTATATTCAATTATTTTCAATGTCACATAGCAGGTGAGTTTTTCATGGTAGGTACTATCCACTATTTCTTTTATTTTTATTGTTCTCCGCATTACATTATCATTACATTTGGGACAATGTAGATTTTAAGTTGGGGGGTGTGGATAGTCATCCATATGAGGTTTTTTTTTTTTCTTTTTTAGTTTCTGTTTATTTTTTATTTTTTATTTTTTTAGGTTTCAGTTTTTTTAAAGTTTATGGGGAATTTTTTATTTTTTTTTCAACATTTTCAAAATAATATTTTTATATACAAAAATGTAAACATGATATTATGCGAATTCCAAAGGTAAAGCTAATATTTATTCTAAGTTGATATTAGTTAGAAATCTGATAACTGAAAATTATATACTTGAGTTCAATTATCTAATCACTAGTTTAAAGTGAGTTGTAATTTGATATACTGAATTCACAATACACCCTAACTAACTAAGTGAGGAATATGATATGTGAACTAGAATAACAACTTTTGATTCAAACAAGGTTGAATGAACTAGTACCATTGATATATGCTTAAAAGAGAGAATATTGAAGGAAAACAAAAGAGTGGTGGAAAAAAAATTTTTTTATTTAAAGCATGAATGCAATGACCATAACAATCGTGTCAGTAATCTGGAGTGAGGATACCTGAGTATCTATTACTGTTACCATTACAAGTACGATACCTTAGGTTATGAAGCAAACCCGGTGGGAATCTTCATCTAAAGGTAGTCTATAAAAATGAGGATATGATGATAAAAGAAGAAATGACATGAAGAAAATGAGATAACTAAAGATTTCATATTCGTGGAATGATTAAAAGGAGTTAGGATAGAGAACATACATATTTCTCAAAGTTAGACTAGTGTCACGGAGCACTTAAGGATATTGGATCATAACTATTTTAAATTTTGATTAGGTCTCTGAACTCAAGGAGGTAATGGATTAGAAAATTGAGATTCTAACTAACTTCAGACTTAGGAAAAGTATTGTTTTGTTTTGGAGATGAATGGAGGCATAATTGGATAAATTTCTGAGTGTTGAACTAATTTTCATATTTTCATTGTTTGTAGGTAACATTTCTGAAAACCCTCATGATACTATAATTCGTCCACTAGGAAAAATCTAGGGGTTTAAAGGCTTGTTGCATATACTAAATGCAATTAAGATTACCTGCGAAAGTGGTTTAGTTAGAACTTTATTTTCATTTTAATTTTGTTTTTAGAATTACTTTTTATTCTTATTTTTATTTTTCTTCACTTATTTTGCTCGGGACTAACAAAATGCTGGTTGGGGGGGTGTGTTGAGACTCAAATATTGTATAATTTTCTCCATTTATCTCTTGATTTTATGAACATGAATTATCTTAATATTCTATTTTACTCATGCATGTGTTGCAAGGTGAATTCAAGTGCTTAAATTGAAAAAAAAGTGCTAAAAAACATGAATTTGATGCTCAAGATTTATCAAGGAAAAGGTTGGATCTTAGGAGACCAAGATCGAAGCATTCACATGTCAAATATCCAAGAAAATCAAGTGACGAATGAAGAGAATCAACGATTTGAAGTGAAGAATCCTGAAATCGTCCTGAACAAGTGTATTTTGAAGCTATGAAGTTTATTTTGGGAAACAGCGCAGTAGGAAGTCTGTTTTAAACGAACTAAGCAGTGAGAAATCTATTTTGAAAAAATACTTATATTTGATGCGTTTTCTAGGGTTTTCAACTTTGTACGAAAATTGGAGTTCCCAACTTATAAATAAGGCTTCCTAGGGCATTCCTAAACATCATTCAAGGCATCCCAAAGCAAAATTTAAGATTTTTAAAGAGTTTTTTTTTTATTAAAGCTTTATAAGTTGGTGTTTTTTTATTATTATTTTTAAATTTTAGATTTTTTCTATTTGCATTTTTTTTCTTTCTTATTGCTTTTTTTTTCTGCAATTTAATTATGTTTTTCTAAGTTCCTTTTAGCCCAAGCTAGAAGAGAAGCAAATGGGTTTAATATTTCTTTAAGATTATGATGATTGATTATTTTAATGATGAGAAGAATAGTATATGCATGTTATCTATTATTTAAGTTTTATTTTTGATCCTCTTGTGAGATCTATATGTTTCCATCATATGAGATCCACATTGATAGATAGACTTACCCTAGATTAATCAGATTTCCTAGATAGGAGAGGTTCTCAACCTTTTATATTTCTTTGATATTCATTATCCTATAGATATTGAATACTTAGAATCACTGGCGCTTGAGAATATATGTCAATGATGCAGATCCATTATTTTTTAATATTTTATATCATTTATTAAGATATTTAAACTGTTTTATTTTCTGATTAGGCTAACTATAGTGCTCAGATCTTAGTTGTGTTATCTAAGTCATAATGATTTTGGAACATTAACCTATGTGTGGAACTTTGAAGCTTGGGTGTTATTTTAATTCATTGAATTACATCCATTCAAAAATTCCAAAATCAAATTATTGGTTTAGTTTTTATTACTTAATTTGTTTTGCATTTGATTTTTTTCTTCTCACAATTCATCTCCCTGTGGAATCGGTCCTGTATTCACGAGATACTACTTACGAACCTCTGCACTTGGAGGCAAGTAATCACACATCAATCTGAGTATGCTCCACCTCATCATATATTTTGATGCAAACCGAACCAATTCTTTTCATCTTATAGGCATGATCATTGCCCATAAGAAACAGGCTATCATTATACTTGTTGTATGTGGTGAACTAACTTCAATGAGGAAACATGTGGTATAATACCTCCGTATTTAAAATCCACTTATGATAGACGTTTCTGATCTTAAATATTAATAATATGTCACAACCGCTCATTCCTTCATCAGATTTCGATGAATTAGCTTCCTTCAGCGAATCATCTAATTTACATCCTTCTGCATTTTAGAATTTATACAATCCTTCTTCATATGTCACATCCTATTATAATTCCATTACTTTAACTTTCCTTTGTCTTTCAACTTGAACCTCAATCATGACTTTTCCTTCTCTTACTCAGGCGATCTTCCCTTAGCAACCAGTGCACCCATAGACATACTTTCCCCACCATCGTTCCTTCTTAACTGCTTCAATTGAAGGGATGATATATCAATATCAAGGTCTAATGTATTCCTACCATGGAATGGAGTATCCAATAGATACTCGTAAGAATACAGAAGAGATGTCAACAAAATTAGGATTTTGTCTTCTTTATCGATATCCACCTCCATACTTGTTAGTTTCAAATCAATTTGTGAAAGGCACTGATATACCCAGAGAGATCTGACCCTTCCACTTTATTTAGATTGTACAACTATCTCTTTAGATATAGACAATTGGAGAGCGATTTCGTCTTACAGATGCTCTCCAACTTCGCCTATAGGCCCACGGTAGTAATCTCATTAATGACATTATAAAGGACTTCATTGGTTAAACACAACTAAATTGCACTAATCGCCCTTTGATCAAGTTCATCACAATATTTTTCTTTCATCGATCCAGGACTTTTCGTTTTGCTAATAAGTGCGTGTTACGGTCCTTGTTGGGCTTTCATCTTCAACCTCCATAATTCAAAATTATTTTTACCCATGAACCTATCTGTCTCGAACTTCACATTCGATCCCCTTGATGCCATATATAAAGATTCAGTTTGAAAACTCAACATACGCTCTAATATTACTTGTTGGGGATGTAACAAGTCCTAGTACAATTTATCCTATGCGGAAGCAACTTCAAATGGAATCACAATGTAATATGAAAAGAAAAAAAATTCAAACAACTACAGAAAATACACGAATTTTATGTGAAAAAACTTTTGTAAAAAATCTAAGGTATCAAGCGACGAACAATCCACTATAATAAATAAAGTCACAGGAAATGGAATAAATTATAGATGAGAAATCCTAGTTTCTCCCTCAAAACCCTTGAAAACATGCTAAGCTCATTTCGTTCAATCTTAATTGCATAATTAGAAGTATATTTATACACTTATATATGAAATTAAAAACAAAAAATGACACTTACGAATTCTGCTCAGTCGCACATTTAGTCAACCGAGACATTAACAAAGTCTCTCAGTCAACTGAAACAAATCTCTATCAACCAAAAATATCACAATGTTCTTTGGTCAACCTAAGAATTCTTTGGCCAACTAAACAACAGTGCACCAGATTAAAAGGCACTCTATCAACACTTAAGGCTTTGTGTACAAACTAAGATTAGACCCCACTAGGTCAAACGCCTTGCCCAACTTTAGGTTAGACGAGAAACCTGTGTTGGAAGAAGACCACACATATAAAGTACAAAATCGATCAAAAGAAAAAAAATAAAAACAAAAATGCAAACCACTACACAAGTTTACGTGATTCCCTCGTCGTATGCTCGTGATCCACTTTGAAAAAGAAAAAAAGGTCCTCAATACAATGATATATTCCTCCTTCTCAAAAAGAATACATATATATTACCATATGATATGATGACTTAGGGTTTACATAAATACCATTTGAAATTATGAAATTACCCTCTTTTTTGAGGGTGCAACTCTGATCATTAAGCTCCACGGGTCCATTGCCCCCATTACTAGACATCACAAGTTCGATGCCAAGGAATAGGCCAATGCATTCGGCGATTCTAATCCTTTCATTGCTAGTCTACAAAATAATGATCATTAGAAAACAAAAGTCAGCAATGGTTAAGATAGTCCAACAAAAGAGTTTTAGTGATAACAAATCAGTGGTGGGGAACCCAAGATGCATCATCATTCACAAATGCTCTCTGGACAATGAACCCTGAGTGCTGTTAATACAAACTGAAAACTGGATGTGTATATATTCAGTTCGACGATTTTAATTAAAGGGGGGAATGGAATGACAGTGTCGCCTGTGGTAGTGTCCAAATGTGTGGGGTCCACTGGGGCGTGTGTATGAAATCTAATCCGTTTATCGTATACACCCCCTTATGTTCACTACTAATCCCCGAATCAGGCCAATATCCAAACACACAGCTGAGCCACACGACAGGGAGGAATGGAAAATCATGCCTAAAATTTCTAATGTCCCGTGTATGCCCCAACTTTGTTTTAAAATGGCCTGACTTTTAGGATATCTACATCCTTAGTGGGAGGATTCCAATGAATGGATTGGATCGCATATACACATCACGGCAGATGCCATAAACAATATGAAAGGTTTTAAGTGGTTGGTGTTCCATCCCAACTGTTCCCTATGGTTCAGATCAGCAGATTTTGGGACTCTAGTCCAAACATGGGAGGACGCAACTAATGGTCGGTGTGGATGTCATGCATACATCAAGGTGGGCCTCATATTGCTCGTCACTGTCGTAAGTTACACTATAGGAGCATTCCCCACTTGTGCATTTGATCAACTTCATTTTTACTAAAATGATCTTGCAAAACAGATGAATGAAGTGGATAAAAGACATACATGCACATCACGGCGGGCCCACAACGCCTAACACCACGTAGCTGGGCGGGGTGGGGTCACCACCCAATCCGCTTCCAAAGCAGAATGAGGTGCCGAACTATTAATAAGCACCCAACAGCTCAGCGACGTAAGAAAATTCCCATCAGTGTACATTTCTCTATCACATTCATAAGCAACAAAAGAAGAACTTCAAAACGTCGCAATAATCCAAACCGTAGAGATTCTAATCCCTCTAATCCACGCCATTTGGCAATATCACACGATCACTATCCATTTGGTCCATTTAATCTAAATCCATTTATCTCCACGAGTCCCAAACACAAGACGTGCCAGCATAACAAGTGTGCTAGATCCTAGCCTTTCATCAGGCCGGCCCATCACATTTTTTTCCTTATTTACCAGAAGATCCATCCGATCCACTAGTCAGGTGGGCCGGACGGGCAAGAAGAAAATGGACGATCAGACGATTTGTTATCCACATTCACTTTCCATGTTTGGCCCACCTGATGACTGGGTCAGCCTAAGAAACATACGCATGCGTGCGTACCCTTTGAATGCCACGGATCTCAAAATGCGTGGGCCACCCTCCGCACGTGCTGTGGGGCGTGTAGATGTGCGATTACAAATGTATCATTCCTCTCACCACGCACAGACGATTTCATAGATGCTTACCAAAACCAGATATTGGGAAGAATGTACAGAACAAAAGCATAAGCTTTGCTAAGCCAACACGAGTGTGCAAATCAGCTAATGCACACGCCACCACATATGCCAGCATTGCATACACGTGCAATATCCAAGCCATCTATCATGTGGATCTCATCATGTAGAAGCTACTATTTAAAAGACAAAGGTAGTTCATTCAGTAGGTGTGCCATGATATTACAAATAAAATGGACGGTTTAGAAAACTTTAGCAGATTTTCTTTCACAACCATACATTTGTTCAGTTAATTGTGGGCCACCTAGCTAGTGGTTCAAAATGATTCTTGTACAAGGAAAATCTATATGGTGTTACTCTTCTGATGGATGGCTTGGATATTACACCTGTGCCACGCTTGAATATGTGGTGGCATGTGTATTAGCTGACTTGTACACGCGTGTAGGCTTAGTAAAGCTCCAAAAGCAAACGTTACAAAGGAATTCCCTATAAACAGTGGCAGAGAGGTTCTAATAGCATTGGGCTTGGCTTGGATTTTGATTTGTTTGTAATGGCGAAGCTGCCTTCTACTCCCATATGGATGTACCCTCCCATCACCACACCATTACAGAGCGACCGCTCCATCATGGAAGAAAGCATGTCTAGTCTAGATAAGGAATCTGTGGTGAACACCATGGTTTATCCAATCAAAACTCACAAGGCTATTCATGTCCCACCACCAACACCAACACCATCGCCACCTGAATTTGGGGAGAACGCCATCATTTATCTTACTCACACTCACAAGGTAAATCACTTACCATCATTAATATGAACATAATCACCATCACTATCCAAATCAACCAATCTGGATCGTTGGATCGAAGGGCCAACTTATCATCAATGTCATCTTGACTGTCCACTTCATCTCTATTTACCATCTTTACTGTTTATTTCATGAACAGATAATCGCAGAGCTTGTGGGAACCTACATTCTTGTATTTGCAGGGTGTGGATCGGCGCTTATCGACCAAAGAGGTCCCATAACATCGTTGGGCATGGCCGTTGTGTGGGGCCTAGCAGTGATGGTGATGATCTACACGATCGGGCATGTCTCAGGTGCCCACATCAATCCTGCGGTCACCATCGCCTTGGCCGTCTCCAGAAAATTCCAATGGAAACATGTAAAAATCAGTAACCCATGCACTAATAATAACATAATCAACCATAATCCTATGTATAGATAGTACTATGTCTATGTATAATGCACTATATCAGTGTACATGGCCATCAATCTAGACCATCCAACATGTGGATCCGTCCTGGTTGGGTGTTCCCAACCGTTTGATCAATGTATGCTAACTAATGATATTAGATTTTAGGGATTATGGATTTTTTTTATATTATTATTATTATTATCTGAAACAATGCATTTGGCAGGTGCCAGCTTATGTAATAGGCCAGGTGATTGGTGGGATCCTGGCGAGCCTCACGCTCCATGCATTGTTTGGGAAAGATAATCTACGGCCGACACTCACTCTGCCACAGGGAGACACCAGCCCTCTCAATACTATTATTTGGGAATTCATCATCACCTTCATTTTGATGTTCGTAGTGTCCAGCGTGGCCACCGATCAGAGAGCGGTATGATGCTTGATTCCATGCTGCTTTGGTTGTTTTTCTTGTTGGTTATCTGATATAGAAGAATTCGATAGATAAACGTCCTCAACCGTTTGATTGGTGCGGGTCTTCTACTCTTGTGGTCCACCAATATTCAGGGCCATTTTGACCATAACTCTTGTTGAATGTCCAAAATCAGGATACTGATTGGATGGTTTGGATAATTTGGTTAGTCGGATTATCATAGTAAAGTGCATGCAAGCGGTGGTCCATCCATGGACTAATCCGTGATTGGACGGTGAAGATGGTCTAAACGCCAGTTCCTGAGGAATAGTTTATACTTTATACATAGGACATTTGCTCGGGTGAGGGCAGCTCTTTTGTTTATGGTGCAACGTATATTACCAACACCTAGATGATCCGATTTTTATTTGGACAATCAAACGAGTGGGATCCACCTCAAAATCTTTCGGTAAAGATAATCCTGTTAGTTCAATCATTAGCCCACAAACAGAGGATTAAAAGAAAGAATGTCATTTTTGTTTAATTGTCTGTTTTTTAATCAACATTCGGATGGCTAGGATTCTCTGGTCAATACATTTTTTTTTTTTTTTTCTTGATGGGTCATTAAAGTGGTGCCTATGGCCGTTGGTGCTAAAAAGAATGGAGGGGTATTATCGTCTTTTGCTAATGCTTTTTTCCGTACAGGTCAAGGAACTGTCAGGAGTTGCAGTAGGAGGAACGATCCTGTTTAACGCCCTCATCGCTGGGTAAAGATTACTCATCTCTTTATGTGTGAATGTCAGATAATCATTTAAAAAGATTAACCGTTTGGATTAACAAACCATGTGCCCACAGTGAATTGGCCATAGGTGAAGCATGAGAAATGATCCTAACCATCAATCAATTGACAGAAATAACGTATACTTGTCAAAGGTTTCACTCAAGTCCACTTTTTTTTTTTCCTTTTTTTTTTTAAATTTTAAAAATAAAAATAAAAATAAAAATTAATGGCTAGGATCATTCTTAATCCATGGCCTATCCATGGTGGGCCAAGTAGCATAGCGAATGGACGCGAATTTCTTATAAGGGATCACAGGGAGCCCCTGCAATCCTAAGCTCTGAGGGGCCCACTGCAATGTCTGTGTGGGAAGCGGACTGCCCCCTACCCTGCTAGGACGGACTGAGTCCTGGCAGGAGCACTGCGGGCACACCATGATGCATGTGTCTTTATCTATGCTGTTTATCCATTTTAATGGATCATTTTAAGGCATGAGCACAAAAAGGAAGCAGATCCAACGCTTAAGTGGGCCACATCACAAGAAGCAGCGGTGATAATTTGACATCCAGCCTTTTCATAAGGTCACATAGACCTGGATAAAGGACATACAAATATCAACTTGATAAAAAACTTCCATCCCCTCAAAAAATTTTTAAAGGTAGGTGTTCCTTCATTCCATCCCTGCTTATTCATGTGGTAGTCTAGTTGAGCTTTCAACCTGCCTCCACAGAGCTCCTATCATAACTGAGTCTTTCCTGATAGAAGTAGGAGGCATTCCACGTCCGTCTCTGCACACGCCACACCATTCAAGACATACTCCAAAATTGAGGCAGATCCAGTAGTCAAGTGGGCATAAAAAAACCCCTTCCTAAGGCATAGCAATTTGAATAACGATCATTTGCTTTCCACAAACAAGAAACTCCTATTCGTAACAATTTGATTGGGCCACGTTATCATACACTACGTTTAATGTTGCAGTGCTGACAAAGTCAGTGATAGCGTGAACCAGTCAGGATACCAGAAAACAGGAGTTGCCTGTTTGTGGCAAGCAAATGATCCAGGTTCTAGCAATTTTGCATCAAGCCATGTTTGGTATTTTATTATTTATTTATTTATTTATTCATCTGGTTGGAAATCGCACCTAAGAAGGTTTTTAATGGGAAAGGCATTCCCATTCCACTATTTTCTTGTGGTGTGGCCTACTTCACTTTTAGACCTGCCTCATTTTTTGGATCATGTGCTGAGATAATCTGGGGAAATTGATGGATAGATGTCACATGGTCTCAATAGAAAGTGGAGATGTATGAAATTATTGGGGGTCCAAATTGAACAGTTGGACTGCCTGCCTCTTCAACCCTTCATAAATGTTTCAAAATCTTGCTTGTTTATTGAAAAAGACTGAAGTGGAGGTGCCTTTTGACTTTGGTGTACCACAGGCCAGTGACTGGAGCTTCCATGAATCCTGCAAGGAGCATTGGGCCCGCCATTGTTGCAAAACACTACCATTCGCTTTGGATTTACATAGTCGCTCCTGTCTTCGGAGCGATTGCCGGATCCACTATCTACACACTCCTTCAGTTACCTGACAAATACAACAAAGACATTTGAAGACTACATACTTTTTCTTTAGCTTCTTTTTGAGGCGGAAAAATGAGAGAGAGATCATGTTACCCAAGAAAACAATCACTACCTTATATGGAATTTGATAACATCATCCACAGTGTAAATTACCTGTATTTTCAAATGTAAGCATGCTTAAGTACTAAAAATTTATTAATTGTTTCCTCTAAAAATTAAATCGAGAAATGTGTTTTGATGCAGTGCCTGAAACGATGATTAGTTTGGTGAAGTAGAAAATGATCAAATTATAATTATCTTCTATGGCTCTGCTGAATAGTTGAGGTTTTTAGGTTAGTGTGTTTTAGTTGTATCTCACAGCTGTTGGGCTGTTGTTGGGTTTTCTTTTTTATTTTATTTTCCCTTTCTAATAATATACTCATCTTCCAATAATAAGAAAAAAAGAGAGACTACGATCCAAAATTGAATTGTGTTACTTTCAAGTATGCATGAAAGGAATATAACTTGAGTTTGAGGTTTGCTTCTTCCGATTAAAATCTCCTTTGGTTGGTAAGGAAAAGTAGCGAAAAAAATAAAAAATAAAAAAAAGCACTTTTCTTAGTTTGGGACATTTCTGTATATTTGGATGAAAAAGAAAAGAATCAACTCTCTTACATAATTATTTTCCAAACACCATTGTCATTCTTTTAAAATACAAGATGTCAAGTGTTTTTTATGATAGGAAAAAGAGAATTATACTTGCTGCCCAAACACGTTTTAGAAAAACAGAAAATGAAATCTAATCATTCAAAATTCATTATTAGATACTCATTACACTTTTCTTTTCATTCAAAATACTTCAAGATATAAGAAATTTTTAAAAAGACTATTGATTTTGATTCAATGTTTATGACTATTTGAATTATAAAGAAAATTATACATTTCAAGTAAAAATTATTAGACTTTTTCACAAATTATTTAATAAAAAATGAAATTTTCAATTGCTATTTAAATTGACCACTCTATTTGAAATCCATTAATGAACAGTATCAAAAAATACAATAATCATTATAATTATCCATTTCCACATCATGGATCTGTTGCATCCGATGCAATTTCACATAAGCCAAGTGTCTGAGCACTGAATGCAAGCAAATGAAACACACACACACACACACACACACACACACACACACACACACACACACACACACACACACACACACACACACACACACATATATATATATATTGATGTGTTAAAGGAGTATCGGCGCTGAATAAGTGTAAAAGAAGTCATTAGTCAAAACTTGATTAACGCACTATTATTTTGGTGGCAAACTAAGCATTTACAAATCGAGCCCATACGAGACCAGCAAATGGTGTCTTCTATGGCCAGCAAGTTTCTAGCCAAGGCCCACCATCAAATGCGCTCAGCCCACCAATCTTATTGAATTGGGGCAGGACTTATGGTGCCTTTGGGCAGATTCAAGGCGCCTAGCCAGTTCGGATCAGGGTCAGCTCCAGCTTGAATCATTTATTAAAGGGACCAAAAATTCTGGCCCAAATCTTAGCAACCCATGACTTCCCACTTAAAATTCATCAAGCCCAAGCCCAAAGTATCCTAGCCAGTTTTATTGTAGTCAGACCAGGCTCAATCGACTCGGCTCAAGTTTAAGAATGGAATATGGGGCGAAAGGTATGCCTGGCTTACCCTAGCTAGTGGTATCTTCTATGGCCAGCAAGTTTCTACGAGCCTCTGCTCAAAATCTCGCCGAATTGAGTTGACTCGACATAGTTTTTGAGTCAACCCACCAAGTTTTAATACTGTAGTTATCTATGCTAATCTCTCTCCTTCTTCTTTTTATTTTTTTTATTTTTTATTTTTAAATTGTTGTTTGGGTTTTGGTTTGGGTCGGGTCGGATCATCTCACCTGGGCCATTCATCGCATATATGGATAGGTCGGATTGGCCAAGGTCAACCAAAGCCAATTTACATAAATGGAGTTCATTATCTAGCCCAGCCCAACCCATAAAAGGCACTGCTTTCTAGCCCAAACCCAAACCCAAATCCATTTTATCTTGGCCTAAACCAGCCACAACGGCCCAACGGCCCATGTTCAATTGTGAAACGTTGGACAGCTAGGACTTACAATGGGGATATGTTTGCTTGATGGACTTTCCAGTGTCGGCCCATCAAATCAACATATGACATTGTAATTCGTGAAGGCCCATAAAAATTCATCTAGATCTTGACAATTAATAAGGTGTTTTGTATTTTGGACGAACAAGCCACATTGCAGTTTGGTTATTTTCCAATCCAATTTAAGGAATGTAATCGTGATTTGGAATGTTGATCGTATCCCTATGTGTCTAATTGTTACAAGTGGGCCCACTATTTAGTTGATCAGAACTATTGACTTGATGGGACCCACAATGTTGGCAAAAACCCATTAAATATTCCACGTTATAAGATCTTAATCGTTATGTACCTTTGCATTTTTTCTGGACCGTTACTGTGTTATTTTCGTAACTGTCTATTTCTAAGCCTCTGATCAAAGGTTTACGATCTACCAAATAAGGGGTATTTGTGGAGCATTCCCAATCCTCAGTGGAACGTGACAGATCAACGGAAAATATCTTCTTCTTTTTTTAAAATAAAAAAAAAATAAATAAGGGTGAGGTTGATAGATGTAGGCATCCTTGAGTTCGTACAAATCTGGGCAAGAGATTGATAATTCAGACCGTTGATCTCATGAACTCCAACGCCGATAGAAGAATATTCCCCATGCATTTCCTAGATGCAAAAACTGTAGTCCACCAATCTGGCCTTTTTCATTTGATGTGGACCATCGTTAAGTTTTCATCATGACCGTCTATTTACAAACCACGGACTGAAGGATGGTGATTCTTCCGAGAGGGATTCTTTGGAAATCAACTATCACAATGGGACCACCAGATCAATGATCTGGATCAAACTCCAGGCTCATGCAAGTCTGCGCATCCTCGGCTCTCCAGTGGAGGAGTGAAAAGTCCAACCACGTGCCTCTCACGTGCAATCTGGAAATGGGCCTGGTTTGGATTTGGCATGACTCTACAGAATTCAAGGCCTGAGCCTGTCATGGGCCTAGCACAGTTGGCCCAAGCTCAAGCACAAAATAATTGGCTAACCTGGGGCCAATCCGTCCGACCAAAATTTCATCAAATCTGTATTTCTCACACAAATGTTCGTGATCTATCCGTTGATCAACTGGACCCCACATGCAGGAAATCCAGTGAACTTAAATATCCTACACAAAATACATATCTGAAATCAAACTGCTTATTTGCAGGGTAGAAAGTGGATGCATATCAAGGCAGGCCAGTCAAGTCTGGCTAAAATGATCTGAGCCCAGGTGCGGCCTATGGGTTAATGTAATATTTCAGAACCCGGCCAAAGCCCGATGGGTGGGTGAGCTACCTGGCCTGTTGCCTCTACTTAGTGCTAATGCTATTATTATTATCGATTGTGAAACAACTATTTAATTATCAGAACAAGAGGCCGAACCAGTGAATGATTTCCAAGGGCAATGGCCCTATCTTGAAGAAGGTGAACCAAATGTGCTGAGTTAGTAGCTTGTTAGAATGAAACCAATACTATATTACTTAGTTGTGATTTGGAGTTTATTTTAGTTGAAAGACTTTGACTTGTGAGTGTTTTACGGTCATTAGTCGGTCAATGATTTAATAAAGCCATAAATGGATGGGTTGTATTATGATTATTATTACCGTATGAAGACATATAAACTAAATTATTTGGAATTCTTTTAATATGTTGTTGTATGTGAATAATTGAATTAATTGAATGTGTAATATCTAGATGAATGACTGAGTTTGTGAACTAATTAATTATGCGCCTCTGGAAAAACAATATGAATACTTAGTTTTAGTACACATTATGTACCAGTAATCATGTACCGTGACTCAGGTCTGAGGATGCAAATTCTGTATCCGAATTTCAGGGCATGATAATAGATAGTGTAAATTATATATAGTATAGATTATTAATACAATGCCGATAGAAGTATGTTATATTGTTCAAGTCTAATTTTTCAGTAGTAGGTCGCCCACAACTTGAATTTAGACTTTTACCAGGCCACTTAGGCGAGTAAAATAAGACAAAATGAAGATTAAATGCAAACATCATAGTTTACTATTTGGACCCTACAAAACCTCATCTCAGCCATCTATTATAATACTATTCTTCCCATGTTGACTAAATGGGGTTGATCATTTCACAAGGCAAAGCAAAAGTCTTACAAGCAACTGTTACGTACAAGAAGTACAATGCACGGAATGTTTAATACCTCCTCTGACGTACACCTTGGAGTCCAAAATTAGGGCTGACCCAAAACTCACGTGGGACACACATGCAAAATCATGCCGTGGCCCACTTGAGTTTTGAAATGGACTGATTTTTGGGCCGTCCATTCATCCTAGCGGACACATATATATTGTGAATGGATTGGATATAATATGAAAATTATGGTAATTCCTCGCAAAGAAAATCAAATGTTTTTAATGATAGGTGTCCCCATCCCAATGGTTCCTATGGTGTTCCCCATATGTGTTCATTGGCTTGATTTTTGGAATATTGGGTGAACTTTAAAGGTAGCACCTTATGGTTGGAGTGGATGTTGACTCTATATCATTGGTGGGCCCACACACCAAAGTGTAGAATAAGCCATGTAGAAGCATCTGCAGAAATATTAAAGTAACTTTTAAATAGTAGTAGATAGACATATAATAAACTCTAGTGTGTAAAATGCCTTAATGCCCCCCCCCCCCCTTTTTTAGTAGTAAATATGTAAGATATATTACGAAAATGCCCTTAACAACTCTTAATGGGCCAAGCTAGGTTGAATAGGGCAGATGAAAAAGTTTCCAGGCAGTCCCCCACTTGTTTTAGGCCGGCGCTTAGCGGTCGAGTCAAATACTTCGGCCCAAGCCAAGCCTAAAAGCTTGATAGCCTAGCCTAGCCCATTGACACTCCTCTCTCTCTCTCTCTCACACACACACACTCACACTCACACCAATGTTGTATATAACATGAGCTGCGTTTGGATATTTTTATTATTTTAAATAGTTTCTACATCAGAAAAAACTTCAAATATAGAAAGGGCATTAAAAGATATTTTAGAAGAAGAGTATTTTGTAATAGTAAAAATGCATCGATTGTTGGACATATGGTTCGAGTTTACCACAAAAAGCCACTCAATGACTTAGATTTGTGCACCAACTCACTCTCCAACCAGCATGGTTCACTCTACCCATCCGATATATAGAGGAATGCTCACTTGCACACCCAATCTCATAAGAGCTCGTGATAACTTTTTGAGAATTTATCACTTGTGGTGAGTGTAAAATATAAACCGTCTAAGTGATGCAGCACCTCATAAAACTCCTGAAGACCAACTTTTAACCTGATTCAAAACTATAGTGGGCTATAGAAAAATGAAACAGTTTCCTCCTTTGATTTGCCTCTCTTTTTGTTCATGGTCTACTAAAATTTTAAATCAGAATAAAAGTTGGGCCATGGGGTGCTACGTCACTAAAGTTTTGCCTCTCTTTTTCCATGGCACAGGTGAGCATTCCTCTCTGTCTCTCTCTCTCTCTTTCTTGGATTACATCTTATATGATTATCTCTCTCTTGGATTGCATCTTATATGATTATCTTAATTAACCATTAATATTCTAGATTGTATATTAGAGAGCCATCCTAAGAAAGATTTGTTGAAAGTATGATTCTATATGAGGATAAATTTGAAATATTAAAAAGTAAATTTTAATAACTCATGTAAAATCTGTTATTAAAAGATAAGTTCTTCTACTAAGCATGTTTGTAAGACTATAGCTTCTATAAGATAATAACAGGAGCATAAATAGTTGAGATAATTACCTAAAATGTAACCACAGTGAAAAGTAAACCCGCACCGCACTATCGTTTAAGACCTCTCAGCCTGTGGCATATTAACACCCTTCAATCTCTTTAACTGCTTTCTTCTCGCCACATGCGTTGCCTTGCACCATACCCCCCATGACATGTATGTATGATGCATGTACATGTGGAAGTATAGCTATTAGCATGGAAAACTTCCCATTAGTGAATAATCATAGGCACATGAGATGGATGATATTAGGTGGGCCAACAGAGAATGAGACAGCCAAAGATGGACAACCCAACAAATTAGGTGACTTATATCAATACTCCCATAAAAATTGCAACATCCTTTTCTGATGTTGCAACTCATAACCATCATTTCCATATCGTTGCCACCAACTACATATATATTCAAGATCATGTGATTGTTACCCGATCCACCATACCATCCCCATGCAATGCATGGACCGGAGGTCTGTACATCACAATTTGATACTTTGGTTTCTACAAGTGGGACCCATGGTTCAATAATCCAAACGTTCTGCATCATGGGACCCACTGCTGATGGCTCTCCAGAAGAAATCTCAAGAATAAAAAAGTCCCAACACTTCAATAGATGCCCAATAAAGACACGGCCAAGATGGAAAATACAGCACGGTCCACATTTTCCAACAATAAGGATATATATTCTACGGCTGAGATCTTAAATTTTAGGAATTTTTTTATGCATGGGCCATCATGATGAAAAGATCAGATCAGCAGTTTGGATCAGTGCAAAATGGGCCCCACTTGTACAAAACGGAGATCAAAACACATGGCTTTGTGTTTGAGCATCGTTGGTACATTATCTACTGATTGATATGCATATGCCATGACATATGAAACTTCGAGTATCAAAAAATGAGGTAAGATTAGGTAGCGATTTCTTCCTCTCTTTCCTATTGGGAAGATCAAACCTACTAACATCATGTTTTCTACATTAGTTTGACAAGCATGACCCACTAGACTTTAATGCAGTTTTCCCACTGTAATCTTATTTGGGTTTTACTTAAAGGGTCCCAATTCTCCAATCAGACCATTTAAATCATGCCACGTGTCAGATCTTACGACATGCCTTATACAGGTTTTCTAAGCCCATGCACAAATCTACACTTTGAAGACTATTGGGAGCATCCAACACATCCATCAGGAGGGCCTCACCGTGTAGATGAACTAGCCCAGGTCACAACTCATCAGGTGGGCCATGTTTGTAGAGAATGAGCATCGTAGAAAAAGTTGCTGATGGTCCACATTCAATGATCACGCGTGCCCCACTTCATGATCCAATGGCCCTGATTTTCGGATCAAGTGATCGACAGCTCGAATATGTCAGCAACGTGGACCAGTTGTCATGAGTGGGGCTTTAAAAAAAATAAAAAAAGAAGAAGTCAAACTCCACTTGTATGGTCGGATGAGCTTAATGGGACTTTAACTTAGGGTGGACAGTCGATATCGCTTGTTATAAAAGTAAATTCACCTACCCATTAGGAAAATGTGATACAGTTTTTCACATCTTCCTTTCTTTTTGGCCATGTACAGAAACTTTGTTTTCCTTGAATGGGAGTTATTTGATGCTCTGACAGCATAGGATGCATGATATGCAGGTCCTTAAAAGTTATACATGTAGCTCAAATTAAATCTGCTAATTCGTTTAATCCACTATCATTAATGTTAAGGTGTGGAGGCGGCACACCAATGCACTTGTTGTAAAACGAAGGTCTTTCACTGCACTCCTTGACCAGTCGAGGAGACTACTTGACTGGTTGAGTGGGCCACTCAACTAATCAAGCAGCGCTCGACTCAAAGTTCAAAGAGTCATGTTTTTTGGCTTCGACCAGTCAAGGCCCTGGATTGACTAGTCGAGGGTTACGCAGATTCTTCGCGGATTTGGTGCAGATTGCGTAATTTTGAGGCAGTTTCGCAAAGGTGCGGAACGAATGTTTTCTAAACTATAAATAGGGGTACTAGGGTTATTTTATGGTATGAAAAGGGGTTTTCTAAAGCAAGGCTAAGTGTTTTGTATACGTCCAGGGTGAGTATATTGGTTGTAGTCTCGTTTTTCTTTATAGTGGAAGTTTACGCCTGTAGTTTTTTACCCTTGTTGAGGTTTTTCCACGTATATTCTGTCTTGTGGTTTGTTGGTATACTTAGATTCTACTTCTAGATTATATTTCTTCTTATTTATCGTTTGTGGGTGAGATTGGAGATTGGATCTCGGTTCACTTGCATTGTTGGCGTGCTGCGCAACAACTGGTTGCTTTAGTTCAAGTGGGAGCGATGACGGAAGAAGAGAAGACTAAAATTAAGAAGTTTGATGGTTCAAACATTACCTTATAGAAGATGCAAATAGAGGATTATTTATATCAGAAGGACCTCTATATTCCTCTAGAAGAAAAAAAGAAGAAACCCGAGAAGATGACAGATGATGAATGACCTTTATTAGATTAGAAGGCTTTAGGAACGAACCGACTCTCTTTGTCTAAGAGCGTTGCCTTTAATATATCCACGGTGAAGACTACAAAAGAATTAATGCAAACTATAGCTACAATGTATAAGAAATTCTTTAGTGTCGAACAAAGTTTATCTTATGAAACAGCTATTCAATATGAAGATGTCAGATGGTGGGAGCATGACTGAATATCTAAACGAGTTCAATACAGTCACGAGCCAATTGAAATTCGTTGGCATCACTTTTGAGGACGAGGTCAGAGCGTTATTGATCTTGTCTAGTTTGCTAGATAGTTGGGATGGTTTAATAATTGCCATGAGCAATTCTTCAGGGTCGACGAAGCTAAAGTTCGATGACGTGGCCAGTCTAATTCTCAGCAAAGAATCTAGAAGAAAGACATCGGGAGTTTTAAGAGATTCAGAAAATGCTCTAAATGTTGAAGGAAAAGGAAGATTGCTGAATAAAGGAGAGAATAAATACGGACGTTCTAAGTCGAGAAAGAAGTCCTAGGGACTGAAAGATAAGGACGGGTGTTGGTATTATAGAAAGAATGGGCACATGAAACGTAATTGTGAGGCACTTAAGAAACAAGATGGAAGCTCTTAAGGTGGGAAGGATTCAGTGAATCTATCTGAAGAGAGATAAAAAGGCATTGATCTTGTCTCTTGATGCGCGAAATGGGTCTTGGGTCATAGAATTAGGTGCTTCATTTCATGCCACTTCGTGTAAGGAAGTTTTGTGTGATTATGTATCAGGTGACTTCGGGAGAGTCTAACTAGGTGATGATGGGCCGTGTAGTATTGTTGGAAATGGAGACGTTCATATAAGTCAGAAAGATGAAACAACTTTGAAATTGGAAGATGTCAGACATGTACCGATTTTGAGACGAAATTTAATCTCAGTGGGGCAGTTGGCCGATACCGGATATGTAACGACATTCACTAATGATTCCTAAAAGGTCACAAAAGGTGCCTTGGTGATATTTCGAGGCAAGAATGAAGATACTTTGTACGTGACTTACAGATCGTATAGTTTACTCACAGTCGCATCAACTGGAGTGAATGGACAGTTATGGCATCAGAGGTTGGGACATATGAGTGAGAAATGGTTGAAAGTACTATTGTTAAAAGAGAAGCTAATATAACTAAACTTTATTGACTTGGAATTCTACAAGAACTGCGTGTATGACAAGCAAAAGAGGGTGAGCTTCAAGAAAACAGGATGCACTCCAAAGTCGCATCTGTTAGAACTTGTACACATTGATGTGTAGGGACCGGGACAGGTATCATCTCTTGGTGGCTCACATTATTTTATTTCTTTTATTGATGATGCTAGTAGAAAACTATGGGTTTATTTCTTTAAGCATAAATCTAATGTATTTGATATATTTAAGAAGTGGAAAGTAATAGTAAAAAATAAGACAAGTAAAATAGTAAAGTGTCTCAGATCAGATAATGGGGGAGAATACTGTGATAAAAGGTTTGAGGAGTATTGTGCAGCAAATAAAATCAAACATCAAAAAATAATTCCAAGGACACTGCAACAGAACGATGTGGCTAAGCGTATTAACAAGACTATCCTTGAGCGCGCCAAGAACATGAGGTTACACGCAATGTTGCCCGAGGCGTTTTGGGAAAATGTTGTGAATATTGTCATATTTCTCATCAATAGAAGTCTCTCAGCACCATCAGATGATGAGCTACCAGAAGAAACGTGGACTAAAAAAGAAGTGAGCCTTGCATATCTCAAAGTGTTCGGTTGCACTTCATATGTTCACATTGATGTAGAGCACAGAAACAAACTGTATGCGAAGTTCAAGAAGTACATATTTATAGGATACATGTAGCATGATTTTGGCTATGGGTTTTGGGATACAGAGAACCGAAAATTCATCAGAAGCAAAGACGTACTCTTCAATGAAAAAGTGATGCATAAGGACAATGTGCAACAAAATAAGGCCGATGAGAAAGAATTCATAGAGTTAGAAGAGTTACCGGACACGTGTGTTACAGTGCCACAGGGTGAGAATTCATAGGAGCATAATGAGGCAGAGCCACAGACACTGGTTATGAGGTATACTCGGGAGAGGAGACCTAAGGTCCGATACTCACATTCCTTACATTATCTACTGCTGACAGATAATGATGAACTAGAGTGTTTTGAAGAGGCATTACAGTTACATACACAGGTTAAGTGGGATCAGACCATGGATGATGAGATGGACTCTCTCGAGTCCAATCCTACGTGAGAGCTAGTCACTCTATGTAAGGGTAAGAACGCTCTTCATAACAAGTGAGTTTACAGACTGAAGGATGAGCACGATGGTTCGAAACGGTACAAGGCTAGATTTGTTGTGAAAGGGTTCTAATAAAAGACAGGCATCAACTTCACTGAAATATTTTCACCAGTGGTGAGAATGTCTACGATTCGCATGGTCTTGAGTATAGTGGCTACAGAGGACTTACATCCAGAGTAACTAGATGTTAAGACAGCCTTTCTTCATAGGGAACTTGAAGAAGAAATATACATACATCAACCGACAGGATACATGGCACCAAGAAAGGGGAATAAGGTGTGTAGACTGAAAATGAGTCTATATGGCCTAAAGCAGGCCCTGATGCAGTGGTACAAGAAGTTCGCCAGTTTCATGTTAGGAAACGGTTTTAGGCGATGTCATGCACACCACTGTTGCTATTTGAAGAAGTTTGATACGTTGTATATCATCCTTCTTCTGTACGTTGATGATATACTTGTGGTCGGATCAAGTATGAAGGATATCTCAGATCTCAAAAGACAACTGTCTAAATAATTTTCCATGAAGGATTTAGGAGCTACAAAATAAATCCTAGGCATGAGGATAAAGCATGACAGGGAAAACAAAAAACTAGTTTTGTCACAGGCAGAGTACATAGCCAAGGTACTTGATCGATTCAGTATGGGAGGTACTAAGCTAGTTAACACTTCATTAATCAATCACTTCAAGCTTTCTAAGGAGTAAGGTACAAAGACGTAGGAGAAAAAGGACTACATGACTAAAGTTCCATACATGCAGCTATTAAGTGCCTCATGTATGCTATGGTGAACACGAGGCTTGATATTACTCAAGCAATGGGAGTTGTTAGCAGGTTCATGAATAACCTCAGGAAGGAACATTAGAAAGCTCTGAAGTGGATCCTTAGATACCTGGTATGTACTGTGGATGTAGGGCTGTATTATGGAGGATCGAAAATCAAGCTATAAGGCTATGTAGATTCAGATTTAGCAGGAGATATCGACAGTAGAAAAAGCATTACAGGGTATGTCTTTACTCTGGATAGTGTTGCAGTCAGTTCGGTCTCTCAGTTACAGAAGATAGTATCCATCAATACAATGGAAACAGAATATGTTGCAGCTATAGAAGCGTGAAAGGAGATTGTGTAGATGTAAGGTTTCATAGAAGAGTTGAGAAAGAAATAAGTAGATTGCAAGCTGCATAATGACAGTCAGAGTACAATACATTTGGCTAAGAACTTAGCCTTTCATTCAAGAACCAAGTATATTGACATCAGATATCACTTCATATGTTCATTACTGAAAGATGGATCGATTGCTCTGGAGAAGATCCATATAAGAGAGAATCCTGTGGATATGCTAACCAAGGCGGTCACACGGGAGAAGTTGAAGCTCTGTTCAGTTTTGATTAGTCTTTAGGCTTGAAGACGGGGAGGTGGTACACTCTGGATGTAGAAGACGAAGGATTATGGTGATGTACCTCTAAGTGAAACATTGTTGAGGTGTGAAACCAGCACACCAATGCGTCTGTTATAAAATGGAGGTCTTTCACTGCGCTCCTCGACCGGTCGAGGGGACTTCTTGACTGGTTGAGTGGGTTGCTCAACCAGTTAAGCAGCACTCGACTCAAAGTTCAGAAGGTCATGTTTTTTGGCCTCGAGCAGTCGATGCCCTGGCTCGACTAGTCGAGGGTTATGCAGATTCTGGGCAGATTTGGTGCGAACTACGTAATTTTAAGTCGGTTTCGCAGAGGTGCGGAAAGAAAGTTTTCTAAACTATAAATAGGGGTTCTAAGGTTATTTTAGGGTATGAAAAAGGATATTCTAAAGCAAGGCTAAGGATTTTCTATACGTCCAAGGTGAGTATATTGCTTATAATCTCGTTTTTCTTCATAGTAGAAGTTTGCACCCGTGGTTTTTTTACCCTTGTTGAGTTTTTTCACGTATATTGTCTTGTGGTTTATTGGTATACTTGGATTCTACTTTTAGATTATATTTCTTCCTATTTATAGTTTGTGAGTGAGACCGGAGATTGGATCTCGGTTCACTTATGTTGTTGGCATGCTGCACAACAATTAAGCCACTGTTCATGAACAAACTCAATCTCTAATTCATATATACTTGTTTGTTCAATAAGTCACTGTTCATGAACAATCTCAACCTCTAATTCTTATATACTTGTTTGTTCAATAAGTCACTGTTCATGAACAATCTCAACCTCTAATTCATATATACTTGTTTGGTGAGATTGGACCACTAGACATCTTTCATTTTTAAATGTCTAATAAATGTCCACCAATTTAATATTTAAATAATAAGCATAAATTTTAATTCATGAAACATCTCAATGCATCTAAATTAGGATCATAATTTGAATAGCCTAATTAGAATTACTTTTGTGCTAAGAATATAATTTCTAAGGGCTTGTTTGGCCAGACCGATCCCATGGCATTAAGAGGGATGGGATCGATATCCCGAGATATGCATGACAAGCCAAACAGACCCGGTGAACTTGTCCCGGGATATAAGCAATCCCATAGATCTTAAACAATCCACTGACATCACCATCATTACCTTAAAATTGATCCCATCCCTTGGTTGGATAGATTGGAAGGTAAAATCCTAGGATATGCGGGCGTACCAAACAGACCCAGTGAACTTGTCCCGGGATATAGCAATCCCGTGGATCTTAAACCAATCTACTAACACCACCATCATTAATTACCTTAGAATCCATCTCATCCCTCCTAATCCTATCGGATTCGGTCGACCAAACAGGCCCTAAGCAATTGTATATCATCCTTCAAACTTTGGCAAAGTTTGAAAGTGTTTGTGTGTGAGAGTAGCTACGGCCAAGAGAAACTGGGCTCAAAACCATTCAATGGTTGGTATTCCAGCCTTATTCTTTCTTATATCATTGGGGCCTACTTGAAGGGCCTGTTTGGCCAGGCAGATCCCATGGTATTAGGAGGGATGGGATTGGCAGTATCCTTGGATAAGCATGACGAGCCAAACAGGTCCGGTGAACTTGTCCCAGGATATAAGCCTTCCCATGGATCTTAAGACAATCCACTAACATTATCATCATTACCTTAAAATTGATCCTATCCCTTGGTTGAATGGATTGGAAGGTAAAATCTCGGGATATGAGGGGCGTGCCAAACAGACCCAGTGAACTTGTCCCGGGATATAAGCAATCCCATGGATCTTAAGACAATCCACTGACACCACCATCATTACCTTAAAATTGATCCCATCCCTCCTAATACCATGGGATCTGCCCGGCCAAACAGGCCCTAAACCTTTTGGATTAGCAACATGAGCGGCAAAACAAATGTGAGGAGCGAATGTCTAGCAGTCATTATGGTGGGTCACATAACTTTTTATTAGATGGTGATGTAAGATGTGCCACGGATGTATTCTTAGCATGGTTGAGCCAAAAGAATTTTAAATTTAAGTGAAAGTAGTCTATTAGAACTGGACTCAATCCTGTAAGGCATGGTGTAATTGGTACTTAGGCATATCTAATTGAAAAAAATTTATTTTAGATATGGAGAAACTATCATTTAAAGTGTCAACATAACTATAAATTTTGATTCGCACCATCACGAAACACGCGACCTATCAAACTTTATATAACGATGCGTTTGTGGTAATTAGTTCGCGAACATATGTTTCATGATAAACGCTTGTCTTGAAAGTCAAAATTGAGATTTTAGAAGGAAAAAAAAATTAATACTTTAGTAATTTTTATTTTTTTTTCTTATGTTCATAGTCTTACAATTTTAGGGTTTTCAATTTTGTTAAAAAATTACTTATAATAATGTTAGGAATGCCCAATTAAATTTTATTTGATGTTTCTATTTTTAATAAATTTATCTTTATGAGAAAAAAATTATTATTTTTGATCACTTTAAATTAAGATTTTGAGTTTCTCATATAAGTGATATAATCAAGAAATGTTAAATCAATATTATTCAATAAAAATATTTAAATTTTCTGTATTTTTTTATATCTTGTAGACTCAAAAATCTATCTTGAGAATTTAATGGCGTGTTTGGGCAGTGGGATTAGAAAGGATTAGGTGGGATGGGATTCATATGGTCCTCTGCCAATTCCGCTCCATGTTTGGGAAGAATGGAATTAGGTGGGGATTAGATTAGATAGAATTGCACTGGTTCTCATGCCAATTTCACTCAATGTTAGCATGTTGTGTAGGTGCCACCATAATGTGTGGGCTATATCGACACCGTCCACCCATTTTTTGAGATTATTTTAGAGCATGGGCCAAAAAATCAGGTAAATCTAAAGCTCAAGTGGACCCCACCATAGAAAACAACGAGGATTGAATACTTACCATTGAAAACTTCTTCGGGACCACATAAGTTTTGGATCTACCTCATTTTTAGGCCCGTGCCATAAAATGAGGTAACAAAATAAATGAATGGTTTAGATATAACACGTGTGTTATTCTCAATAATTTCAAATGATGGTGAGTATATCCATTCAATGTACCACTATATTACTAACAAAGCATGAAATTAATCTTATCCCATAGCAAGAGGGGATAATCCCTGTCATGGATAATAATTATGTTTTTTGAATCCCATCTCACCTAATCCCACCGCCCAAACACACCCTAAGACTTTTACCACTTGAGGAAGACTTTGAATGTTCTTCTTTATCATTTTATGCTCTTCCATATGGGTTCCTAAATAATTCTTAACAATATAAGTTATGTTAAAGGAGATGTTATTATTAACTTACTAGCATGCAAACCTTTAAATGATGAAGTGTTATTATTAACTTACTAGCATGAAAACCTTTAACTGATGAAGTTGCCTCCAGCTGAAAACATGAGATGTTCATTTATTTTTTATGCTATTTACATGGGTAAATTTATCCGAAAACCACTAGCCTGTTATTTTTTTACACACACCACTACACACTCACACCATAGTGGGATTTCACCACCTATGGGTACAATAACTCTCAACTAGGCGTTGGAACTCCCGAGAGTCTACCACCGGAGTAAGAACAAGGACCTCTGAATCAGTAGCCCTATGGATGCATCTCATATTAGAGTCCGGCTCCACTGTTTGTGACGATTTCTTGTTTCTCTGCGTTGTTATTGGGTCACATCATCACCGTTTCCGTTTAATGCAGCAGCCAAATAATAACATCGCCCAATCACAATGCCCTAGTCACGATGCAAGCAAACAGGAAATCCGAATTCCTCGTGTTATTACTTGAAGGAGTTGGTTATTTTATTATTAGACGATTTTCTTTGGATATGAAGATTATTTAATTAAAAATGTGATTAATCAAATTACAAGCACCAAATCGTAATAAATATTTGCGTGAGTACCTATCATTGCGGATCGTTGGACGTCACACGTTTGACAAGTACGCCTAGGTCAACTCATTAACTGCACGGCCACTCTTTTCCTGCCTCAACCTCTCCTTGTTTTTTCCTCTTTGGAGTGGAATTTTATATTACACGGCCTTTTGTTGTCCACTATACTCAGTTTTTCATTTCTGACAAGTTTAACCCATGGTTCTGTAATCCAGACCATTGATCTATTACCACACACTATAATTAGACCATATACAAAATATCACCCAGATTAGAAGATCGAAGCACTAATCCTGAAACTTCACTCATTTAAAATGGACTGTTACTGTGTCTCTTCTTAATTATCAAGAGGTAACATTTTATTACTTAGAAAAGTAATTCATGGCCCATCCGTGTCTGGACGAAACATTCTAACGGTATGGATTAGTGAAACATGGTCCATGGACTGATCAACGGCTAGGTTGCGTATCATACAAGTCCTTGCGTGCCTATTATAGAGGCCGAGTGTGACCATGTGTCCGTCTGCGGCGCGGATTGGTTACTGACAGGTTGAGCGGCGAGACTGCTACTGAAGTGACGTCACCATGTTCTGAGGGCCCCATCATGATGTATGTTTTATATCCACGCCGTCCATCCATCTGTAGAGATCATCTTAGGCTAAGATCCAAAGAATGAGTCACATCCAAAGCTCCAGTGGACCCCATCACAGAAAACAGTGGGGAGAGTGACGCCACCGTTAAAAATTTATAAAGGACACAAAAGTTTTCGATCAAGCTGATATTTGTGTTTTCACTTCTTTAATGTCTTTTTTAACTTACAGGTTGGATTTTGAAAAAACATCATGCTGGGCATTAGGAAGGTTTCAACGGTGGGCATCAATCTTCCCACTGTTTCCTGTGGTGGGGTCCACTAAAGCTTTGGATCTACATCGTTCCCTAGCTCATGACTTAAAATAATATCTCCAAATGGATGGACGTTGTGGATACAATACATACGTCATAGTGTGGTCCACATGACTTGGTGACGTCACTTCAGTAGCTAGTCTCGCTACTCAACCTGTGAGTATCTAATCCGCGTCCGTCCGGAAGGGATGTTTTGCGCCGAAGAACTGACACGTGGTGTATCCATATCCGTCTATGCCCCTGATTGTACATCCCACCATAAATATGATTCTAGCCATCAATTTCTTTTTCCGGCTGAATGTTGGCCATCAACCATTTGTATCTTTACGGTCCACTTAATAGCCACTATTTGTATGGCTAGGCAAGTCTGGTCGGTTCCAATTTCAGCCAAGGCCATACATGGACGGTCTAGATACCATGATCGCTACCCTTCTTACTCAGGATCGATCGTACGTGACCGTTCAGATTGCCCCTCTTTCTTCAATATTGATGCAATGTTTTACTAGTTCATCCAGCCGGTGGACCCTACATGACATATCCGGCTGCTGAGACCTATGGACCGTAGACTAATTGCAGGGCCTACAGGTACCGTTGAAAATTAAACACTTACAATGATTGTTTAGTTGGCAGCTATTACCTAGACCTCATGTTGTTTATGTTTAGAAATCGGAAAGCAAATGACTTGCAGATGTCGACGTGAAATGCATGAATGCATCTACCTAAGCAAATATATAAAAATGAATATTATTAAAAATGTACAGTTGTCATTTATACTATAATTACAATTATATATTCATTAATCTTCTTACTAAAGATATATACACTTATCAATGAGTCTCCATTCAGTTTGACTCGGTATTTGATTATTAGAAATTAAAAATAAGAATAGAGATAGGTATTTAGGGTAGTTAAAATAAGTAATACAAAATACAAAAACTAGTATATAATTCACTGGCTAGATTCATCTCTCCTTGTCATAGAGGTCAAGTTTCGAGTCGACACGGTTTAAGAGCTATGCTGGCAATTGGCTGAGACTGGGCCAAGCAAAAGTAAAATTTAAAACAGGGTCGACAGCCAGACCAACTCAATTTCAGGGCCTAAACCAACATCAGGTTTACCTGTAGAAGGGCCTAATTGTGGGTCCCACTTGTTAGAGTTTGTACTGGTGGAGCAACGGCCGTGGTGGATTTCAATTTGTACAGGTGGGGCCCATTCAATGATTCAAATCAGTATTTAATGGATCCCATCATGTACCAAAAATATCCCACTCAATAGGTGGACAACGAAGAAATAGTTTGACCTATCGATGGTTCCATTCAATCAATTAAAAGGCAAACTATCCTATATCCAAAATACTCAAATCTGGACAAATTTTAGAAATATCATCATTGGCTATAAGGTCCATCAAACTAACCGTTTGGATCTCTTAACCATGGGTCCCATTAGTACAAGCCACGGTCTTTAAAACACAGTTCAGACTCCCAGCGAAGCCATGTGATATGCCAGAACGCAGTGTGGAGGACAAGTTGTGGTTGAGAAAAGATTTAAAATAAAAGATTAATTTATTTTTTAATAAAAATCATATCTCAGTCATGAACTTAAAATATTTGATTGATTCTTTAATCAAGTGTATAAAAAATGTCAGAATATTTTGTACATCTCATCAACTAATTAAAATATAATGTGTATTAGTGAAATTATAGGATAAATATAAGTGTACCTCCATAGATTATTCCTATTTTAAAAATATGAATATTAATAAATGTCTATGATGCACGACGCACGATTCTCCATTCCCCCCCCCCCCAAAGAAAAAGAAGAAGGACAGCTTGCTATTCTGCTTTCACTTCTTCCATGTGAGGCCTATTGTTTAATGATATAGATCATTGATCTCATGGCCCATTATAGATATATTGTGCCGAAAAATCTTCCAACCGGATTGCCCTTACCTTTGCTTCATCACTATTGTCATCGAAGCCTTATTCTAACTAATTGAGGTCGGCTATATGAATCTTGTTCAACCGTCCACTCTATCAAGGATCGTATCCTCAATTAAATCATTGATCATCTACTTCTACAATGTTTTTCCCAGCCATTCTCACACTATGAAGTAAACTCCGTCTATAAATGAAGGAGAAAATACGCAGATAATCCACTTCGTACCTATAAAAGGACCTAATATTGGATGGTTAGAATGTTTCAATATAAGAGGTTCTTGGCCATGGTCCATCCACAGCATAACATCAGCAGTATAAATCGGCCAACAATGGCCTTCGGTTGCAGTACTCAAAGTGCCATAGGAAAGAATCCGGATCCTCTACTTGCCACAAGCAGTAAAATTCCTTTTCCCATATTCTGATTTTTCCATGTCTGGCCCAATTAGATTGCAATAAGTAGGGATTTTTCTACTTGTGGCGAGGATCCCGATCTGATAGGAAAACGTGCATACATACCGATGAAGATAACACACAACGTAATTGTACGTTCGACTAGTCGGTGGTATGTCATACAAAAACTATGGTGGCCCCGACACACCAACTAGTTGGACATATAACTAATCGTGTGTGAGAGTATTTCTCATATACAACACACACAAAAAGAGATACGCGCAAGTACGCGAGCGTGTTTGTTTTTGTGTGTGTACGTGTCTTTGTGTGTGTATGAGAGAGAGAGAGAGAGAGAGAGAGGGGGGGGGGGGGGGGGTAAAGGTATGTATATATGTATATATGAGATGCATTGAACATTCATCAAAGGAGATCTATGCATAGTAGTGGTAATGCACACTAAAGAGGGAGGGAAAAAGGGGTGGTGGTGCAGCTCCAACACTCACAATCTCAAATCAAGCAATCTCATGGATAAAAGGTTCTTCAAGAAAGAGCTCAGGCCAAAAGGAAGGAGGAGCACCTCCACCATAGCTAGAAGTGCTACATGCATCCCCTGCATTGCTGATTGAGTTGTCTGTTACAAGGGTTGTAGGGGGAGTTGGAAGAAATGAGGATTTCGGTGTGTTGTCTTCTTGGCTAAACATGGAATAGCTGGAACCTTGGTTCACTTCACTGCCCAAAGGTGGCTGAAAATTGCATTGGAATTGAAAATCTTGCAATGGGGTGAATGGGATTTGGTCATTGACTGTTTGGGATTGAGAGAGTCCAAGAGAAAACGGGGTGGTCCCATTCTCGAATTGGCAGGATGGGTTCAAGAACATGGTCTCTTTGGGTGATGGCATTGAATTGAATAGATTGATGCTCTCCATATCTGTATAACTGCTTAGGTTGTTGGAAGAGGAGCACCCATTCATTGAGGATGACTGAAGAAGGTACTGTATGTATTGAAGTTTAGCCACTTGAAGAGCTTCTTGTAGCCTGACTGCTTGTTCTTCCCATGGCTGCTGATCCATCACCTCTCTTAGGTTGGCCAGAGCAATTAGATGAGGCAAGCTGGCAAAGAGATCCGTCCGCGGCCGGTGGGTCATCGGATCAAAACCCATCTGGAGCAGCTTCTTCTTAAGATGGGTGTTCCAAAAGTTCTTAATTTCGTTGTCAGTACGACCAGGGAGATGCGTCGCAATTGCAGACCACCTTGATAGGAAAACAAACAAAAGAATAAATAAACCAAAAAAAAAAAAAAAAATCACATATTAAATGTAAAAAAATAAATAATAATAATAACAAATAATTTGTTAGCTATCAAAGAGATGGTGAAACATGAAGATTAAGTGAATTACTTGTTTCCAAGAATCGAATGGAGATTGAGAATGGTGTCTTCTTCTTCCGGCGAGAATTTTCCCCTCTTGATATCCGGCCTCAGGTAATTTGTCCATCTCAGCCTACAGCTCTTCCCACATCTATTAAGACCTGTACAAAGAAAGACTATACTATCAGTTACATACACACTCTTTTTTTTCTTTCTTAAAAATAAAAAATAGAAAGAAACGTGGGCACACACCACCTGAAATGCATAACTTGGAAGAACCTCATCTACATATATACATACGTATATAGAGTGTAGAGAGAGAGAGAGAGAGAGAGAGAGAGAGAGATCTTCCCATACACAAGCAACAAAAGAACCTCATCTACATATATACATACGTCATAGAGTGTAGAGAGAGAGAGAGATCTTCCCATACACAAGCAACAAAAGAACCTCATCTACATATATACGTATGTATATAGAGTGTATAGAGAAAGAGAGAGAGAGAGAGATCTTCCCAAACACAAGCAACAAAACAACCTCATTTACATATATACATGCATACGTACGTACATAAAGTATAGAGAGAGATTCCCATACACAAGCAACAAACCAACCTCGATTACATGTATACACGCGTATGTAGAGAGAGAGAGAAATGCATAGATGTTGGTATATATGTTATCTACCTGCGAGCTTAGGTAGAGCTCTCCAACTGCCATGGCCGTGCTTATGAATGTATTCAACGAGCTTTTGATCTTCTTCCGGTGTCCATGGCCCTTTCTTCAGCCCATTCTCATCACAACAAGGTGATCTTCCCATTCTCTTTTCTAATTTCGAATCTCACTGCTCGCCTTCCTACCCTAACTCCCTTCTTATATTTTTATACCCTCTTGGCTGCTGCTCTTCTTCTTCTTTTTTTATTCTTTCTCGAAAACGACTGATCCACCTTCCCTTCTCCCTCCATTTCCAATAATACCCTTTTCTCTTCAAAACAACAATCACTCACCTGCTTCATATGTGGACGTGTGCGTGTGTTGAATTTACATGTAAGCAAATAGCCCAATCATCGGTGGCGCCCATCAAGTCCTTGGATTTCCCTTGCTTTGAAATTTCTCCCATTAACTATCTAACAATATATAGATTGAATGCTCATCTTGGCCATCCAATGTACACTATTGTCCATGGTGGCAATTTGCAGGTCTTAATCTGACTGTTAGGACCGTCCAACACTGGAAAATTTTGAAAGCGTGGACAGTCCAGATCTATCAAGGTAAGGCCCACGTATTTGGGACCGTTCATCTCAACTCATAATTATAGCATTGTGTTAGATATGAAAAAAAAAAAAAAAAACAACGTATGGATTAGATTAGAAAAGTAAATAGCTACAGGTGCATGCGTGATAACTTGTCATGCTGACACATCTATACTGTCAACGTAACACTCATGTAGGAAATCCATACCATACAAACAGTAGGACCCACTACGAAGATTACCCAACACAAAAATCAGAGCCGATCCGCTCATCATGTGGACTATACCGTTAAAATCAATGGACAACCGTGGTCTAACCCACCCAACGAATATATCAGCTTGATTTTCAAGATATGCGATTATCATAGTGGGGCCTACCATTTTCATTGTAAAGATGTCCTACACAATCATCATGAAGCAGGAAAGATGGACAGTGTGACAAGTTCGAAAATATCCTCCTCATTGCTAATATTGGTTATAATTGCAGGCAGGGGTAAATAAGTAATTATCCCTAAACAGTCTAACCAGTCATAAGGCCTTGATTAAAACAATCCTCAAGCTCATTGACCACGGCAGCACACCTATACGCGTGTCACACGATGCCTCTGATGAGGGAGAAAAAACTATTCCATTCACGCAAGAGTACTCACATTCGTCACCCTTGAAATTTCCACGTTAACGTTGGATTGCATGGCCATCAGCCACTTACGTATTCAACCCAATGCAACACGAATGGTGCGCACTACGCACTCCCGACCATCATACAAGCATTCCCCGAGCTGAAATCTATGCTAGGGTTATGAGCATCATTTGAGAAAGACGTTAATGCCATTTTTTTTTCTTATATATATATATATATATATGTGTGTGTGTGTGTGTGTGTGTGTGTGTGTGTGTGTGTGAAATGGTACGATAAGGTCGATCCCATGGGAACTTCCCATGAGGTCGAGCTGTGTGGGCCCAAAAATCAGCGGGAACTCAGGTGGGCCGTACCATCTAAAACCAAATGAATACATTCCTAAATCATATAAAACCATTTTGTGGGCCCACCTGAGTATTGGATGCGGCTGAAACTTAGTCTAACTATTTATCCAAGTGGAACGCATACAGTGGATGGGCTATAAACCACAGCTCGGTGGGCCTAATAAATGATCATAAAAGTTTTAATGGGCAGGTAATCCCTCTCAACTGTTGTGTGTGGTGTGGCCCACCTAATTCATGGATTGAACTGATTTTTAAGCCCGGGGCCCACCATGGAATGGTTCTTCTAACTGATGGGGTAGATGTTCGTCACACATCACTGTGGACCTACACAGCTCATCCTCATGGAAAGTTCCCGTGAGGCCGACCTCATAGTACCATTTCCATATAGATATGTGTGTGTGTAGTAAAAACATGTGTAGAGTACTGGCCATTCATGTTTTTACACCCTTCCTGATGATAAATGGGGCTTTTGGACCATCCCATTTATCAGCTGGGCCACATGTACTGAGAAATGGACGGACAGGATTCTACATGGAGTGTACATGTGTTACTACTTACTAACAAATGAATTGGTGGGACCCATGGATGGAAGATTAGGAAGACATGCATGTAATCTCTCCTAGCTACAATCATTACTACTTATATGGTAATTCGACGGATTCGTTGAGTTGAGCCATGACTCACCTGAGTCAGGGGTGCGCCCGCCCAACTCAGGTGGACGATTTTGGTACCATATCCGAGTCGACTCAGATGAGGTGATGGTATGGACCTCCTGCGAGCCTTTACACCATGACTCAAATCCAACTGTACTCAGATGCAGTGCCTCATTATGTTACTTGTGTCCGAATCTAACAAGACCCGGATCGGCTACTCGGTCACTCTGGTGCACCCGTCTGAGTCGACTCAGGCTCGAATCAAACCCCACCCCCAACGTCAATCGTCTCGGGCAGTTTCACCCTTGACTCGGGCGAGTCACGACTCAAACCGAGAACGAATCCAACTCACCGAGTAATATAACATCTGGAGGGCGTGGAAATAACATTCCTCGGGTAATAATAAAGTAGATGAAGGTGGCGGTAACAAAGATCACGCTCGGATATCCGCTTGTGTAACCAGTCTCTTTCCACGTGGGTGTGACGGGTTTCCCACCCTCACCAACTCCTTCCCTCATAGGCCCAGCCGCCTAGGCGTTCACGACGATGTTTTCTGCAACAACTGATACTCGGCCCTTGCACCTTCATACAACGGTTCAGTTTTTCAAGTGGGGCCCAATTGTTATACGGCACCAACTATAAACCTTCCACTGTTAGAGGAAAAAATCCTGGACCTTTCAATATATAGGTGGCCAATAAAGAATTCATCAAAAACGAAAAACAAAATATTGAATTCCCATTCAAGCAGTAAAACAACTGGTATTCTACGGCTAGGATCTTCAAATCTAGGAAGTTTTCCGATGCATGGATCATCCACGTGGGACCCACTTGTCCAATCTGAAACCTAAACATAGCTCATAATCTCTCGGCCCAATCATTGTTTAATAATTAGTTCAGGACCTATGTTACGTGTGACACTTTAAAAAAATGGCCTCTTCGGTACGTTCGCTGGAATTTTAAAATGAAAATTGGCATTTTTATTATGAGAAGATCTCAAGTCCAACTAGTTACATATATTTTATAGTACATCTGGAAGATAACATCCAACCTATCATCTAAGTGTAATATCCAACCCGTCCAATTGGTTAGCACAATCATGAAAATCATCATGTACCTAAATCAGTACGATCAACTTGTAAAGTAGGCCACACAGTAAAACAAATGACAGCCGTTGATAAATAACCAAGTATAAGCCTTTCCACCAAATGAATGAACAGAGCTGCTTCTTGCACAAAGTAATCTTCATTGTGGGGCCGAACTATTGGACGGGTTAACTGTTGCCGGCACATTTATCTTGGAAGTTATCTGGAGGATGGAATATAACTTGCCGTCCAACTGGTTGGACTTCAGACTTTTTTAAAAAAATTATTAAAGGCGAGTACTTAAACTCAATGATAAAATTTCTCGTGTGAAACGCTACTGATTTAGTGAGACATGGTCAGAGCGGCAGTCATGTGTTGCATCAATCACCTGACAGCTCCCAATGGCCCGGAAAAGGTCTCACATTGTCAAGTTAGGGCTATTAATAGTTAACCACCGTTTTGAAAAAGAGGATGACCCAATTCTCCCACAGGGCCTGTTTGGGCGGTGGGATTAAAAAGGAATTAGGTGGGATGGGATTCATTCGGCCCTCTGCCCATTCCGCTCCATGTTGGGGAAAAATGGAAAAGCATGGAATTACATTAAAGGTTTATTTGATTTTCTAACTCCAGGGGTAATTTCATATAAATGGATAATAATTATTTACTTCTGTGTTTCCGGTTGAATTTTCAAAGTGATTTAGCCTTCACCTATCATTTCAAGCACTCCTTGCATCACCGGAGAAGAAAAAAGTTAAATTGTCGGACTCACCTTGATGTTTGTGTATTATCCACACTGTCCATCCCATTAGCCAACTCATTTTAGGGCATAACCAAAAAAAAAAGAGGCTGATCTAAAGATCAAGTGGACCACACTACTAGAAACAATGGGAATTGAGCTCCTACCATTGAAAGCTTCTTGATGACCTTGGAAGTTTTGGATCAAACTGATATATTTTTTTTTCCACTTTATCCATGACCGTGTGACCTTATTAACGGGTTGGATGACAAATAAACATCATTGGGGGCCCTAGGGAGAAAACAACTTTCAACCATTGACATTTTAATGATCCTTATTTCCTAAGGTGTGGTCTACTTGAGCTTTTGATTTTTCTCAATTTTGGGCTCATGCCTTAAAATGTATTTTTTAAAAGGATAGATGGTGTGGATAACTCATATATATCATGGTGGAGCCCACATATTTAAATCAATAATAAAAAGGTTTATATGGACCGATTTTCGAAATGTAAATCCAGGCGACTTCCAAACAGGTGTAGTAAGTAATAATCAGGTAATTCTGTGTATTTACATGGGGATTTTAAAAATCAAACAGCCCCTAAATGGAATTGCATTGGGTCCGTGCCAATTTCACTTCATGTTAACAAGTTGTGTAGGTCTCATTATGATGTGTGGGCTATATCCACACCATCCGCCCATTTATCAAGATTATTTTAGAGCATGGGCCAAAAAATTAGGTAAATCTAAAGACCAAGTGGACCCCACCATAGAAAGCAATGGGGATTAAATACTTACTGTTGAAAACTTCTTTGAGGCCACATAAGTTTTGGATCTACCTCATTTTTAGGCTCATGCCATAAATTAAAGTTATAAAACAAATGAACGGTTTAGATATAACAAATGTATGTTATTCTCAATAACTTCAAATGATGGTGGGTATATCCATTCAATACACTGGATTTTCAACAAAGCATGGCATTGATCTTATCCCATGGCAACAGGGGACAATCCTTGCCAGGGTAATAATTATGTTTTTTGAATCCCATCCCACCTAATCCCTTCTAATCCCACTGCCCAAACAGGCCCTATGTAACATTTACCTAGGACCATAAGATCATGTAAATGTTATAAATGGCTTGTTGGTTGTCAAGTTTCTATAAAATAACAAATAAGTTATCATTATCATTTTCTATATAGAAATTATGATTTGTAAATCGAGAATCAAATACCTTATGAAAGAAAATTATAAATTAAATTCTAATCGTTACAGTTTTCTATTATAAAATGATTATTTTTATCAAAATTTCTAAATACAAAAATTGTTGCAAAACAATCACGGCATTAAATGTAAGTGATGTTATTACACAATTACAAGAGTCAATGATCATTAACCATTACCACCATTTACCTTTGTAATTGAAAAGCTAAACAAATTTCAGTGGCCCATAATTGAAAAGCTAAACAATAAATACTGGAAAATATATAATAATTACACTTTTTTAAAATTACAAGCATTTATATATGGTAAGGCTTGACTAAGGGCCTATTTGCTCCAATTTTCAAATTTTGGTGGCCCATGATCCGATTATCATATCGACTTGAAAATACTAACTGCATTGACCAATATTCTATGGGTCATTTATTGGACGGCCAGAATTATCCCAGTGGACCTGCCAACTAAACTGACACTATGTCATTGTATGTCAGTGTATTTTGATTGAGTATTTTCACCTCCCATCCAAACACGGGCCAAAAGTAATTATTACTTATTCCCCTGTAATCGTTGCAGTAAATAGTATGACAAACAGGCCATTAAAACAGACGCACAAGAGTTTAATTTCCAAAGGCAAATTAAATGGTGGTGAACCATCACAATTGGATTAGCAATTTGGAGTCTAGCCATTACCATCTTTTACATCTACAATTGGATTAGCAATTTGGAGTCTAGCCATTACCATCTTTTACATCTACAATTGGATTAGCCATTTGGAGTCTAGCCATTATTTTTAAAATGGTGGTGAACGATCACGGAGGTCTGTCCCAATCATGGGTGCTATTAAAATGGAAAGAGAAAAATACTAACCAACTATCCACATACAATGTACATATGTGGCCATCAGATGAACGGTCCACCTGATTTCCCAGGCCATTTATATGTTATGACTGTAGACAGAGACATCTGCTGTCTGCTTGTATTTCTCTACTATCCTAACACTATACCGTCGAGGGCCATCTAATGAAAATCTTGGATCATGAACATGGATATCGGCTTTGGTTGGACGGGAACGTACGTTTGCTGGAGAGATGATACATACAAGGGCGGATGTGACCCTTTTGACGATGTGACCCTTTTGACCAATGGGCTGCTTAGAGGTGAAGTTGGTGCAGCCAACGCCCTAAGTCTCCACCACCCTTCTATGCTTAGGACATTCTTCTTTATTTTTTCCTTTTCCTTTGTCCTTTTTTTAATCTTTTCATAGCTGACGTGCTTTCTTTAACCAAGCGCTCCCTCACATGGTAATATCTCATGGATTTTATTAGAGCTTTCAGCTGAAATATTATGGAATGCGTCAATGGCATTCGTTGGTGTCTTGTCTTCTTCCATCTTGTCCTTAAATGGTGAAGCAATTCGTTTCAAAATTATTGCATTGCTAAACAAGTAAAGAGCTCCTTCTACTATAAATTGCTTAAATATATATTCCCGTATATCCTTGTATTTTTCAAATTCTCATAGTATTTTGTAGTATTAGTACACACACATACGAGTACATATAAATACAACTCATTAGCTTTCAAAAAATAAATAAATCTTCTTTCCATGATGCATACAAGAAAAATGATCGATAATAAATGCCTTCCATGATGTGTACATGAAAAACGTTCGATGATAAATGCCGCCGACACTGCCATAAGTTACGGTAAGTTTGAGTTTTATGGAGCCTATCATGATGCATGCATGACATTCATAGGCACAATGCATGTGCCATCTGGCGCAGAGTTTAAAAATTAGGCTTATCGAAAACTAAGTTGGGCCAAAGCACAGGAAACAGTTGTGTGGGGATGTCCATTGTATATTTTTTGTTAGGGGCCGTCGTATTTTTTATGTGACATCCAACCTATTCATCAGGTGCACCCACTTAGATGAAGGGACATTCCAAGAATCTGGCCATTTCAAAACTCAGGTGGACCACAGTATCACTGTGTTGTTCGATGCGTGATTTTCCACTCTTCCCTCTAGTGTGTGATACCTGAGTTTTGGATTTAGCTGATTTCCCAGGCATCATATTTTCATAATGGGGTGCATTTGATACATGGGTTGGATTTCTGATACACATCACTATGGCCCCACGCTCAGTTGGTTATACCCTGCATTCGAATGCACATGACTAGATATATAACTCATTACTGCTGTCCTCTTGCCCTTTTTAAAAAAATTATGATTATCTATATGTCATGACATAGAAATTCATACCATCCACCCAGCTCAAAAGAGGTTCTCTTGCGTCTGTAGCAACTGCGCATCACTGGCTGAGTTGCCCCAGTGGGGCCCACATGTTGGGCTGGTCTGGTAATCAGAACAGTCCATGTCCTGGTTTATGTTAACATTCAAAAAAATCCCACTAGCCATTAACCCATAACCATGTTTCAATGATGATCATAACTGTTTATTAATGAAGTTGAATATGGGAAATTAAAATTTATTTTTTATGTTTTAAAATTCATGTGGACATAGAGATGGTCAGCCCCACGTAGGTGCATGGGAAGGTTTCCATACAATTAGTACGTTGGAGGTCTTTCATGCACTATTTAGACTATTTCAGTTTTCATGTTTATCTACTCTTGGCCATCTTTTTTCCAGCTAATGTATCATAATGAGAGAAAATCTGATCCGTTGAAATGGTCGGCCGCATCACAAACATCACTTAAAGTAAAAACGGGATGGATTCACTTAAAGTAAAAACGGGTTGGATTCACTAATTAGGAAGGCCAATTAGAAATCAATGTATCACCGGATATCTAAACTAACATATGGTTTTTTTTTTTTTTTTTGCCTAGGTGATGACCGTATTGGACGGATTTCACGCCAGGTTAGACTCTTGATTATGGCCGACGTTTTTCATGGCTCAGATGTCCTGAACATGTGAAATCTGGCTAGAAAAAAAAAAAAGTTTCCATGCGCTCGAATGACTTTAGCACTAGTCGTGCAATCTGTCTGTAGATTCAATACCATACAGCCTCCCACCTTCGGTTCGGTTCACGGAAGTGGATTGCGTCCGACCTCCGCTCGTAGAATTATCGGTCCGACCAGCGCTCCTGTAGGTCCCACCGTAACGTATCGGTATATCCATGCCGTCCATTCATTTTCACAAATCATTTTAATACATGATCCCAAACATGAGGCAAATACAACGCTCAAATGTACCACAAAAATAGTGATCTAGGGTTGCATTAACGCACAAAAGTAGTAAATGCAAGTTGCATTAAATGTCAGAGTCTTATTTGGTGTGTTACACTTAAGCGTTGGATCTGCCTCATTTTTGAGATCTTGATTTAAAATGATATTATATAATGGTTAGACAGCGTGGATATACAGATAAATCACGGTGGGAGCCAAATGATTGCTGGTCGGACGGCTAATCGTCCGAGCGGAGGTCAGACGCAATCCGCTTTCGTCGGCTCACCCAACTGCAGTGCAACGCGTCGTCTCTATCCATGCAGCGTACGCACACTAACATCTCTGAGCACTGTACGAAAACCAGCTGTATGATGTCCATGGCAGCTTTGTAGTTTTACTTAAGACCAGTGCCATTTTGTCTATAGTGCAACCATTATCGTATATCTCAAGTTTTCTCTCCGTCTGTAGTTTGCTTCATTGGCAACTCATAATCCAGCTGCGTGTCACCACGTTGAAATTTGTCGTTTCTTTGCCTTAAATTTCTACACATAGTACTTATCACAATCTTATCCGTTCATTCTAATTTTCGTTTGGTAACTCGTATTTAATATATACCAGAAAATGGATGGTTCAGATCCTCAGATCAATTACCATGTGGGCCTTAGTAGACCGCGAAACACGCTGATCATTGAGTCGCGACAGAGGCAACAGGAACTTATAAAGTGTCACGTCACATGGCTGCACTGAGTCAATAAAAATAACCAGAAAAGGGTAAAAATAGAGATTTCTTTGAGTACTGCTACATGCACTCGCCACACCCAACGCTTAACACGTGCCAAACTGACACATGCGAATGGGATCAGCGCCAGTCGCCAGGTGGGCCCAACATTTTCCACTTGAAAAGACCACCAGTCCCCTTCATCAAGTGGTCGTTGGTTATATCCTTTTTTAACCTTCTACTATTTCATAAATGAGTGGCCCATCTGATGAATCAACCAGTCTAGTCATTAATAAAGGGCACATGAAGGGTGTGTTTAAGCAGATGAACGGTACGGATCTCGAATAAGAATTCCATGTTGGCGCACACGTAGGCATCTTTGTTTGGTGAGTGGGCCACTGCGAGTTGCACTTCTTTGGTTTATCCTGTTACTTTCAGAACCGTTTTTTTCACCACAACAAACTTACCTCATTTGCTGTCGGCACACGTTTTATGGACTAAGGACACAAGAGAAACCCAAACTCACAGCTCCCACAAGAAAGGTCGCATTTTTTTCTACCAGTGACATGGACATTTGAAGCTTGCTTCCTCCAGCAAGCCTCCTTGTCGGGTGGACCACACCATAAAATGAAATTTTAATCCTTGGATTTTAGATACCTGATGTCACGCATCTCATGGTACACTTTTACCGAGAAATGCTTAGGGCATCTGACAGATCCAAAAGATTTGATCGTGTTCACATACTTTCGAACCTGGCATAGATGATCCGAGCCATTCATCATGCCGGGCCCACTGTTAATATTCCCTTGCAAAAAAACCGTAGGCTGGTTTGATCATCAAGTGGACCACACGCGTACCTGATAGATCAAGAGATGTAATCTGGCAGCACACTTGCCAACCTGGTGCAGATAATCTAGGCCATTCATCAAGTGGAGCCCACTGGTAACATGTTCTTGAACAAAAAGCAGGCTGGTTGGCTGATCAGGTGGAATACACGTGCGATCGATATGAACCACAGGTCAAGTTTTTCTAGCTGTTCGTTTTTCTCTGCGTTGTCTGGCTCTCTTGACAAGCGTTCCAGATTGACTTTTGGGCTAGGGCGTGTTAGGAGAAACCCACCTGATAGATGGCCTAGATAGAGCACACATGCGCGTGGTTTTCAATCTATCCTCACGTGAATCGCTTACAGAATATCCAATCTTTCTATTTTTTTAGGGTCTGCCATGCAACCGATTTACGCAGACGTGGCTCCACCTGCTTTATGTAACTCACGAAGAAACCTTCCCACCATATGGACACCAACCGTGTCGCTCCATTCCTAGGCATATCAGACAAACACCGTGAGGATAATTATTGGACGGTCCTGATTCATCGCCTCGTGTATGGTGTCACGATATGCCAGTACGTACCTACAAGTTGTAATATGGTACCACAGGCCTAGATCTTCATGCTCAGCCGAAAAGATTGTACAACACCGTTGTGTACAAGTGAAGACATGGTTTTGTGAAACAAACCATTGATATCATGGGCCCCACTATCAGTGACTGGTACACCAAAAATATCCCAGATGGGAAAACTATAACCCTTCATCAGGTGGCCCAACTAATAGACGGTTAACAAATGCATCAACGATTCACAGAAACCGAATAAGGCCAATTTCCATAATAGCTAGGATCTTCTAATCTTGGAGATTTATAGGCCATCCAAGGTATAGACCCATTATACCAACGGTTTGAATCACTCATTTTACGAACCTAAAATGAAAGCCGCACTCCCTAAAATACGCCACAGATTGGATGGCCAGGATCTCCGAAACCGTTGGATTCAACATAAAAACGTCTGGAACACCTAACACTATGTTGTCGCGTCGCATCTGGAATCTATCATTCGACTGCGCTAATGAAGGGAATTGTATAATCATCCGCCCACGGGATATAACCCGAGGATATGTATAGTGTCCATGTACCTAGAGTTTGTACGACTGCGGCTCGTGGTCTTGTCATCCCGATCGTTGATATTCTGGTACATGTCGGGTATTTTCGAGATAAGAAGATAAAGAATTTTATTTTTGAGAAAGAATGGTGGTTAGGAAAGAATAATTGTGGCTTTAGTGATTGTTAGTGTGAATGGTAATGCCTCTTAGTAAAGAGAGCATCCTTTGAATTTGAAATGGGTGGATAACATTGTTGGAAAGACACTACCATTAATGAAAAGACACCATGGAAAAAGATGTCTTTTCATGAAAGAAGCCTTAAGCATCTCTTGTGATTTTATATAAACCTATCTTTGGGTTAATCCGAATTCACAATTCCAACAATCTCCTCTCCATCCTCTTCTTCTTCTTCACCATTTTCGTTTTTGGATAGATACAATTTTTCGGCGCTAAACTGTAAATAATTTTCAGGCAGTAAATTACAAACAGTTTTTAGGGGGTAAATTATAGCAGCATAGAAGTCGGGGTTGTACGCTGTAAAAATGTATTTGAGGTGCGATTTTTCAATTTTGCAAGCCGAAATCCACATTTCTCCGGTTTTGGAGAAGAGACTTATTGTATCCTGGAGACGGATTTGCTGTCACCCTCTTGCAAATTGGTTTAATCACCAGTAGGGTGTGAATATCGCCTTAAAGATAGCGACATCGTAACATGCCTTAAGCCTATCTTTAAGTGATTCAATTTTCTATTTTCTACCTCTAAAATAACACATGTTGTTGTTCAATCCTGAAGCGAGTCATGTTCAACTTTTTTTAAAAAATAAAAATACACACACACCCACGCACACTGTGGTGGGATTTCACCAGGTGAGACACACTGGTAACATGCTCTTGCACAGGTGGGGCCCACTGGTAATGAAAGAAATTATATAATCATTCGCCCACAGGATATAACCTAAGGATATGTACAGTGTCCATGTACCTTGAGTTTGTATAGTGTCTGGAATCTATCATTCAACTGCGGTAATGAAGGGAATTATATAATCATCCGCCCACAGGATATAACCCGAGAATATGTATAGTGTCCATGTACCTTGAGTTTGTACCACTGTGGCTGGTGGTCTTGTCATCCCGATCGTTGTTTTGGCGGGACATGTTGCTATTAAATCTGAAAGCGAGTCATATTTAACTTGAATAGATTGGATGCTTATGACCCAAAGTGTTGAATAAGTTGAATTAGGAGTAGATCATGCTATCTTTAGTTACTAATTGTTATAGCAAATCAAGTTTTCCAATGAAACAATAAAGGATAGAACAAAATTAAAATAAGATTAGATTTACCCATTTTATTATTTTGAATACTAGAACAGTACAATCTGTGAAAAAAAAAATTTAAGTAGAGAAAAGAATAAACTTATGGCGGCTTCCGTCGACAAAATGAATGTGGAAAATCAAAACAGTTATGAGACATTTTTAGCATAAAGTCAGCAGAATATGACTAAAGATGTATCAAGTAAGAACTCGATAATTTGAGGACGCGATGACTAGATCGTAGATATTTAATCTACTCTTATATGCGTACTGCAGCGATGTGGTGGATGGTAAAAAAACTAAGTTAATAACTATCGACTTCAAACTTGTTGCAGCATGGCTGGATTAAAATAGAATAACTAATTAGTTAAGAAGTTAAAATTAATAACTTTTTATAAAGGACAAAAGGGATAGACAATGTAGAGCTAAAAGAATTGATTCATTTGTGTTGGCGAGGGCATCAAACTCTTATTTGAGTGTTGCTTTTATAAAATTCTAAGTTGACTTACACATGAATCTTTCAATTACACAGCAGGGATATCCTGCTATGAACTTTTTCGTTATTTGCCTCTGAATTTTTTCAACTTTTGAGAATATCTCGAGCATTCCTTACAGAAAATTCTCCTTTAAGTTGATCCAAGACTGTCATGTCATGTATATGTTGGTTATGGAGAATGCAACATGGCAAATCTTTTAGAAACTTCCTTGACATGCCAAAAGTCATGCATGTCCTGTGTACATTGGTTACATGCCACATGAGAGATTCTCTCCTTTTGGGTCCTAATCATGTGTACAATTCTTAGCATCGAATCTTTTTAGCAAGCTATGAGTCTTCAGATGATAAAGACTACTAGTCTCTCTTGACGTGAGTACATTTCTCTCCCATCTTTCGCATAAGTGTGTCGATACATGGCGGCTTTTTATTGGCTAATGTGGATTACATCAAGCCCAATATAAATAGACCCAATCATAAATTGTGAGTGACTCAATTTTCAATGAGGCAATCCCAACCATTGGATTATATCTAACAATAGACATATTGGAGAAGTCAACAATGTCCATGTTCAATAGAAAAAGGCCAAATATTAATGGATGACTATTATCAGAAACTATTCAAACGTATAAGAACATCCAATCCCACAGATGTTAGTGTGTGACCATTCAAAAGGTGGCCCATCAATTGAAGGGCGTAGATTTATGGCCATTTGAATTGATTGGACATTTTAAATCTACAATTTGTCTTGTCTCAATTATACGAGGACTTAAAACTCGACAACTCATTGGGCGAATCGGCTAACGTGGCTTAGTCGAGTTGACTCATAGTGTTGACCTGGAACAAGATAAAATCGCACCAACTTCGAGTTTGCTCATATAAGTTGCATCTAACACTTTTGAGTCAAGAGCTAAAACCATACTACATTTAGTCATTCAAGACCAAGGATTAAGAATCAGTTTTTATGTGGTGGGGCATATCATCCACTGCTAAACCTGATTTCTTTTGTCTGTATTGGCCGACTCGATGCTTCCATGTTTGATGGTTCAGATTTTTTTTTATTTGTGCGATCTCATATATATGGTACATTCACAATGTGTTACATATTTTAAACATTTTGGATTACTGTGTTACATATCACATGTGAAGTGTGGATGTTGGAGGGTGAATTTCCTGGAGGCAAGAGAGTGACTCTCTTTTTCCACTGGTTGCCTTAATCAAGGGTTTTCGTTTAGAGGTAAAAAGTGTTATATTTGACTAAAATCGCCACTAACCATGTATTACGATTCTACAATCGATTAGACCGTATATAAATACTTAGGATTGAAAACCTAGAGGTCATTAATCTTAAGATGACTCATGAATTTACGTTCCGGAGATTCCGAGTAAGGGATCGTAATTACAGAGAGGGAAGGTGTTAGGCACCCACTCTGCCTGTACTGATGTACAGTCTTTACTTTCAAGCCATAGAGCATATGTTCAAAACGATTGAATGTAGGGTACAAAGTATGAAGAAATAGGATGTATGAGATTCTTGATGTTGTATTGATTCTTTTGATAAAACGACGGCTAACTGGGTAAGGTTTCTAGTGAACCTGATTCGAATATATCAACAAGCCGCAAAGCATACTCCCACCAGATAGATGTTAGAAAATGATGAAATGCAATGTAATACTGATGTGTATGTGGACTAAGGTGGTTGAGAAGAGAATTAATGTTGCATGATGTTAATGCTCTAGTTTGATGAAGCTTATTAAAGCTTGAACGGTTGGATGAACGAGAGTGTTGCAAAGTTGGATCGAGAAACTCATATTTGAACTTAGATGGTTCTGGAGGCTTGGACTTTGACTAAGCTAGGCTAGGCCAGGGCTGGACTCTCTCTCTCTCTCTCATTCTCCTTAGTGGAGGGATGGCTAGATGGCTAAGGTCCTAAGAGATAAGAATGGATGTTTAATCCTTCCTGAATGTTCTGGATCTTCTGTATCTATTAGATGTTTGAAATGAGAAGGAGATGAAGCTATTTAAAGCCTTCAAACCTAATTTTTTAGTAATTTTCGGTGATCTTGTAAGTGCTATGATTTCATATCCCTTTGGTTGTCAAATTTTGTCGTGTCAAAACCTATATCTATGTCTTGTATATCTTGTTTCATGTTTGAGACTATTCATTGCTTCAAGACATCGGACTTCAAGACAAGATGTTAAATGAAGAAAGTTTCAAGTCATGGATGAAGAATTCAAGAATAGAAGTCTTCAAGTATGCATGTTTAAGATACAATCAAGCTCAAGAAGACTTTGTTCAAGTCAAGATCAAGCTCAAGAAGGCCTACTACAAGATTCGTATATTCTCAAGCTTCTCTTAAGGGTCATCTGAGTGTACAGACTTTCAATGTCCATCTCACTTTTAAGGTTTGTTTGACTTTAGATTGACCTTAAGATGGGCTTTACTGTAGGTCATTCTGGATACATAATTTATATATTTTAATATGTTTGCTTGGGCTGTTCTAAGACCAGTCCTAGGGACTTCAAGACCAGTCCTAGCTCTGCTACGACCAGTCTTAAGTTTTTCAGGACCAGTCATAGGTTGTTGAAGATTTTCAAATCTTTCTGGTTGTCATACGACCAGTCCTGTGAGTTCTACGACTCATCCTTTGACCAGTCTTATCCCTACGACTCAAACTCCAGCAATTAAACTGAGGGTCCTACGGCCGGTCGTAGGTGACCCACGACCGGTCGTAGGATACCCAAGACCGGTCGTGGAACAGCAAATCCTTATCCCGCGAAAATCTTTGAAAATCTTTGAAGCTACGATCAGTCCTATGATACTAAGACCAGTCATAGACGGGATTTTTCAAGCTATAAATAGAGCACGAACTTCAGAGTTTTAGCAATTCAATTCAACTCTATTCAAGCATTCTTTAGGCTATACTCTAAGATAAGTTTGTGTTTATTTTAAGCTACATTGCGCTCATTTATTATTCCTTTTTGCCAGCTTGATTATTATTTGATTTTTATCTACATTCCAATCTTATTTGAAAAGGAAAATTTCTGATATTCCTTCTTCTGAGATTCAAAATCAAATAGAACTAGCCCTTTTGATATAAAATCAATTAGACTTAGAACCATTCTTAAAGTGAGTATTAAACTTTGAATGTTAAATCGAACTTCTACTCCGATTGGTTCTACCGGGCTACTTCAAAAGGTGATTCAGGTATTTTACATTTTTATAATTTACTTTCTTTGGTTTTGTTTGAGATTTGTCAGAAAAATCTCATTGTATTGGTTATCTAAGGAGAGCCAGAAAACTCAGATTGTGGAGGTTTTTGGATTGTGTAAGCCCGAGATCAAAGACACAATTGTGAAGGTTTTAGGTGAACCTGTGAAACCTATTTTGATACTACATGCTAATATCCCCTGTGTGAGGATATTAGGAGTGGAGTAGCATTCTGTGTGGCTGTTGGATAACAGTTGGTGTACACAAAGGTGAACTACTATATATCATTATATTGTGGATGTGCATTATTCTTTCATATCTTTATTCATTCAGTTTTGTGGTTTGTGTTTGGGATGAATGTTGTAATCATTTTATTTCAAGCAAGTGTGGATGAATGTTGTAATAACTTAGGATTTATTTCTGCAAGTTATTTTGATTTTATTACTTTTTATTCATCATTGGTTTGTGATACAAGGACGTTCTAGAAATAAGGTTGTCCTACCTTAAACCTTTGGTTTTTGGTGTAAGGTTGTCCTTAGAACTGATAAAGTATCATTCTCTTTATTTTAGGCTATTGAGATTACTTTAAATTCAGCATTGTGCTTTATTTCTTTTATTATTCCGCTGTTATTAGTTTTATTTGGCATTGCCCTATTCACCTCCCCTCTAGGGCATATAGTTAGGCCCTTTCAAGTGGTATCAGAGCCTAATAGCTCGTGCTTATTGTTTATTTATTGGATTTATTTCCTTAGCTAACGATCTAAGCTATATTAAGATGTCAAATTTTAATAGTCTATCAGTCACTAGGCCACCACCTTTTAATGGCACAAACTATGCCTATTGGAAAGCCAGGATGAGGATCTTCCTCAAATCCTTGGATGAAAGTGTGTGGTTGGCCACAGTGAATGAATGAAACCCTCTTATCACTAAAGTAACTAATGGCGATGGTTCAAAATCAATGAAAGTAACGGTTTATTCTCTTTGGACCACACTTCTGCCAATGTAAAAGCACTAAATGCAATCACTTGTGCATTATCACCAGATGAATTCAAAAGAATCATCTCTTGTGAAAATGCAAAACAAGCATGGGATGTATTAGAAATGACACACGAGGGTACATCTATTGTCAAGAAATCTAAAGTCCAAGTCCTCACAACTAAATTTGATGAAATTCATATGGAGGAGAATGAGATGTTTATGGACTTCTATACTAGATTGAATGACATTGTGAACTATATGTGGGGTCTTGGTAATAGAATCTCAGAAACTAAAGTGTGCGCAAAGATACTACGCTCACTTCCTGAACGGTTCAATTCTAAAGTGACCGCGATTCAAGAACTTCGTGATACGGATACCATGAGGGTTGAGGAACTAGTTGGTTCACTTTAAACCTATAAGTTATTCTTTAAAGCTCCTAAAGGAAAATCAATTGCTCTCAAATCATCTAAAAATATTTCACAAGAGAGCACTTCGAATTTAGAAAATTCCGAAGATGATATGGCGCTTTTAGCAAAAAAGTTTTACAAAATTTTCAAAAGCAAGAAAAAAGTTGATTTTCAAAAGTCAAATAATAAGAGACGATATAAACCTAGAACTCGAAAATCCTTGAAAGATAGTCAATGTTACAACTGTCAAGAGTATGAGCACTTAGCTAACAAATGTCTTAAAAAGGACAAATCAAAAAAGAAAAGCATGATGGCTACTTGGGATGAATCGTCTGATTCTGAATCCTCTTCTAAATCAGAAGATTCTGAAACCGAGTCAGGCGAAGATGTTAAAGCCCTTATGACTCTTGCCAAAATCACCTATTCAGATAATGATGATATATCTAGTGAAGAAAATCTGAATAGTGATTACGATAATGAAGATGATCTTCAGGATGCTTATAATGGCCCTTTATAAAGAGAGTTGTAAAATTGACGTTAAACTTAAATTACAAAAAGAAAAATTTTCTAAGCTTAAGGAAGATTATGAGTCTCTTGTTTTAGAAAAGTCTCATATTTTCGATTCTTTTGAAAAGACCAAATGTGATTTAGATTTCAAAACCTCCCAAAATGAAGATTTGAAATCCGAAAAGGAGAAACTCAAAAATAAGGTAGCTTCTCTTCTGAGCTTGAAAGACACATGGAGATATGCCCAAGGTGATCCAAAATTGAAAAAATTATTGTCCGGATCAAGAAAATGTGGCAATCGATCAGGGTTGGGCTATGATAAGAATACATCTCCTAAACAAAAGAACATTGATCCTAAATTTGTAAAAGGAGAGTCTTCAACCTCAAAAGAAAAGAATACTTTTCAAGGTTTTTCCAAAAATTCAAGGTCTTTTCAAAAACCTAAAGGTGGCCATGTCAACTTTAATTTTCAAAACCGAAATCTTTTAGCTGAAAAAATAATTGATCTACTCAAGGAGCTATTAAAGTCTAACTCTATAGGTCACTCATATAACAACAGACAGAAAAAGACCATCTATACTCCTAAACCTAAAATAGTTCTGAAATGGGTTCTTAAAGTTGCCAGCTTGGTTGCCCACACTGCTTTCAAAGCTACAAGCCATTCAAAGTGGTACCTAGATAGTGGTTGCTCGAGACATATGACAGGTGATAAAGCTTTATTCACCGATCTAAAAGATATGACTGACGGGTCAGTCACATTTGGTGATGGAAGCAATTATAAGATCATTGGCCAAGGTACGGTTCAGCTTTATAACCTTCCCTTATTTAAAAATGTTTTGTATGTTGAGGGCTTGAAACACAACCTACTTAGCATTTCTCAGATATATGATAACAACCATAGTGTGAATTTTTCTAATCAAGGTTGTGAGATTTTTAATAAAAAGAGTTCTGTTATATTAACCAGTCGCAGAACTTCTAAAAACTGCTACATCGTTAGTGATGAAGATCATCTACTCAATCATGTTACATGGTCCATACCGATGAGACTGAATTATGGCATAAACATCTTGGACATGTACACTATCGGAACTTATTTAGATTGAGCAAAAGAGAACTAATTAGAGGTCTACCCAAATTGTAAAAAGTAGACAAAATATGTGGTGAATGTCAGTTGCGCAAACAGGCTAGGAGCTCTCACAAGAAAGTAAACTCCAATACCACATCTAGACCACTCGAGATTCTCCATATGGATCTTATTTGACCAACCAGATCGGAGAGTCGAGGAGGCAAAAAATACATCTTGGTTATCGTAGATGACTATATCAGATTCACTTGGGTATCGTTCTTAAAAGACAAAACTGAAACCCTGGATGAAGTGAAAAAGGTCATCAAACGAATCCAAAATGAAAAAGGTTCTCATGTTAGTAAGATCCGTAGTGATCATGGATCCGAATTCGAAAACAGTAGTTTTGAAAATTTCTGTAGAGATCTAAAAATATCACATGAATTCTCTGTGCCCAAAACACCTCAACAAAATGGTATAGTTGAAAGAAAAAATAGAGTGCTTCAGGATATGGCTAATGTTATGTTGAATAGCATGAAGCTCTCTAGAAATCTTTGGGCTGAAGCAGTTAATACCGTATGTTATATTATTAATCGGGTTTATACCAGTAAATCTGATAATAAGACTGCTTATGAATTATGGTTTGAAAAGAAACCTACTATCAAATACTTTCGGGTTTTTGACAGCAAGTGTTATATTTTACGTGATCGTGAAAATTTGGAAAAGTTTGATACGAAAAGTGATGAAGGTATTTTTCTTGGTTATTCTTTGAACAGTCGAACTTATAGGGTTCTAAATAAGAGAACTGGTGTGATTCAAGAGTCCATCAATGTGGCCATTGATGATCATTTGAATACACCACCTCCGAGTTCAGATGATGATGAAGCTCTTATTATCGACAATCAAGATACCTCATCAAGTCAAAAAGAATCTGAACCAAGGACTGTCAAAGATCATCCAACCAATCAAATACTTAGAAACCCTCTCACTGGAGTTTGTACTCGCAAACAACTTGAGAACATATGTAATTATGTCTATTTTACATCCCAAATAGAACCGGTCAACGTGAAAGAAGCACTATCTGACGAAAATTGGATAGTTGCTATACAGGATGAACTTAATCAATTTTTTCGTAATGATGTCTGGTATCTTGTTCCTAGACCTAAAGATAAACACATTATTAGAACAAAATAGATCTTTAAAAATAAGTCTGATGAGCTTGAAAATATAATTCAAAATAAGGCTAGACTGGTTGTACAAGGTTACACTCAGATTGAAGGCATCGATTACGATGAAACATTTGCTCCAGTCGCTCGTCTTGAATCAATCAGACTTTTTATTTTCATCGCATGCTTTAGAAAATTTAAGATTTATCAGATAGATGTAAAGAGCGGCTTCTTGAATGGCGATTTACATGAAGAAGTGTATGTTGAACAACCTTCAGGGTTTGAAGACCCCAAGTTATCTGACCATGTATTTCGTCTCGAAAAGGCTCTCTATGGTCTAAAACAAGTGCCCAGGGCATTGTATGAGAAATTGACTAAATTCTTACTTAGTCATAGCTTTCAAGTAGGTAGTGTCGATAAGACACACTTTGTTGAAAAGCATAACAATGATATTGTGACGGTTCAAATTTATGTTGATGATATTATTTATGGATCAACTTGTACTAACATGTCTATTGAGTTTACAGATCAGTCTTAGGAACAGCAAATCCTTATCCCGCGGAAATCTTTGAAAATCTTTGAAGCTACGATCAGTCCTAGGATCCTAAGACCAGTCATAGACGGGATTTTTCAGGCTATAAATAGAGCACGAACTTCAGAGTTTTAGCAATTCAATTCAACTCTATTTAAGCATTCTTTAGGCTATACTCTGAGATAAGTTTGTGTTTATTTTAAGCTACATTGTGCTAATTTATTATTCCTTTTTGCTAGCTTGTTTATTATTTGATTTTTATCTACATTCCAATCTTATTTGAAAAGGGAAATTTCTGATATTCCTTCTTCTGAGATTCAAAATCAAATAGAACTAGCCCTTTTGATTTAAAATTAATTAGACTTAGAACCATTCTTAAAGTGAGTATTGGACTTTGAACGTTGAATCGAACTTCTACTCCGATTGGTTCTACCGAGCTACTTCAAAAGGTGATTCAGGTATTTTACATTTTTATAATTTACTTTCTTTGGTTTTATTTGAGATTTTTCAGAAAAATCTCATTGTATTGGTTATTTAAGGAGAGCTAGAAAACTCAGATTGTGGGGGTTTTTAGATTGTGTAAGCCCGAGATCAAAGACACAATTGTGAAGGTTTTAAGTGAACCTGTGAAACCTATTTTGATAGTGCATGCTAATATCCCCTGTGTGAGGATATTAGGAGTGGAGTAGCATTCTGTGTGGCTATTGGATAACAGTTGGTGTACACACAGGCGAACCACTATATATCGTTGTATTATGGATGTGCTTTATTCTTTCATATCTTTATTCATTCAGTTTTGTGGTTTGTGTTTGTGGATGAATGTTATAATCATTTTATTTCAAGCAAAATGTTTTTGAACTTTCACCCAAGGAGACGCAGTAGGAGACGCAGTCTACTGGTATTCGGCACTTGAGCGCTCATGTATCCACTTAGTCTAGACGTTGGAGCACCTCTTGCTACTAAAAAAGTTTTGAAACTTTCACCCAGGACATCCTAAGTACCCATAGTGTTAGAACTAAATACTTTCGGTATCCGATACGGCCATCCAAAATGTGTCTGTGGAGCCATGGCCCTAATGTCGTTAGGGCGTACAATGATCAAGTCACACATATGCGATATGCATGAATCACACTGTCCAGTCATGCAGTAATCCTGCGCATACCACGCGCTCATGTGGGTAACTCCTATCAGTGAGTCTCATAAATAGTCTGCCCAATGGCATATGCTATGATCAGTCACTCCTCATGCTAAGCATACATATGATGCGAATGAATATGACTCATGGAATTATACTAAGCATGTTATAAAGTGATGAACTATCAACAAGTATGGGCCTATCAATGGGCCCTAAAGAGAGTTACAATGCGGACATTTAACCAATATTTTACTTACAATGTGGGCGTCAAACCATCATTGCTCCAAAGGCATAGCCCGCCACAAACATCATTATGTAAACTGCGGTAGAATCACACATTACAATGGACTTGTGTACATCCCATTGGGCCTCGACCCATAGGCCTTAGATACATCAAACGGGTCGGATAACATGGTCCTCATATTTATCAAGGTGAGCCTCAATGGACCGCCACAAATACATCAAGATGGGCCTCAATGGACCGCCACAAATACATCAAGATGGGCCTAATCACATAGGCCATATGTATATCAAATGGGCCACACCCAAATATAAGTGGTGGTAATGATTTTCACCATTAAATTCTCAAGTCCCACCATAACATTTAATTTCTATCCAATCTGATCATAAGGTCACACAGCCTTGAATTAAGAGGAAAACAAATTCCCTAATGATTCAAAACTTCTGTGACAACAAAAGGTTTTAATGGTAGGCACTCAATCCCCACTCCTTTTTGCTATGTGGTCCACTTGATAGGCAGATCTGCCTCTTTTGGGCTTCAAGCCATAAGATGGGTTTTTAAAATGGTTGGACAGTTTGGATGCAACACATGCATCATAGTGGGTCCCATCGTCCAGTAATGTGGACGGTGTGGTATACATATATCATACGTGGGTCCCAAAGACCTTGCTAATGTCAACAGCAGTGGGACCCACCGTCCCTATAGAATGGGTGGACGGCACGTATAAAACACATACACCGTGGTGGGTTCCACCGCCCGTGGATGGTTTGAGTAAAACACATACATCCTTAGTCCCACAAGGGACCCACCATAACGATTTATTTTTCATCCAAACCGTTGATCAGGTTACACTGACCCTGATGAAGAGGGAAAACAAATTTCATGATGATCGTAAACTTCTGGGACACCTAAAAGGGTTGCAATGGCAAACGTTCAATCCCATTATTTCTTGTGATATGGGACTCTGATTTTTGGAGGGGGCCCACCGCAAGAAGGGGCCTACAAAATGCACGGTGTAGATGTTCTACACCCATCATGGTGGGGCCCACGGCTGGGACCATGGGTCCCTCTGTCCGTCCCCCAAAATGCAGCAACATTCTGCTGCAGGCGCTGCCTATTTTTTTTTTAAAAAAAATCATATTTTCTCACAGTTTTTCGTACGTGGGGCCCGCATCAGGTGGATCCACTCCAACCATTGCATTCTATGGCTCAAGATCGACCAAACAAGCCTAATATGCGGTATATTTTGGCTCAAGGTAGGTCCTAGTCAATTTTTAATAGTAAAAATCAATATTTTCTATGTTATGGCCCGCCAGAAAATCATATTGGATTCATTTTCCGGCTCAACGCCTAAAATAATCTGAAAAATATGATGAACGACATAGATTACATTCATGCATCGAGGTGGGGCCTACACAAGTGGCCCACCCAAATAGCTTTGAACCAAGGCTAATATTTGTGTTTTCAACTAATGTCCAGTGTCCAGCGATGTTGGACGGTTTGGGAATTCTAAATATGGGAGGTGGGCCCTGCTCATGTGTGAGACCCGTATCTTAGTCCGTACCATTTCGTAGACTTCCGTGGTCTTATCGGTCAAATTTCGACAACCTTCGACCCTTAATCGATATTTACACGCGACCCTGATTCGTATGCCGTCAACTTGAAGTCAGCTCGACCTAAGATCTTTACCAGTACGATCGCGCCGTCGATACGGTTCCGATGCTGCGTCTCGCGCACCGAGGCGGTACCCAGGCCAGGAGATGTGGGCCTACGTTCAGTTTGAAGAAAATGCCGCACGTTGCGAGTATCGAGGGAATCTCTACGATACGTCACATCAATCAACCAATGTACAAATCAAGTACATTCCATCACAAGCCATCACTCACCCATACCCCTCTCTTCACCAAGTCAACAATACCCATGCCCAACCATTCCTTTCTTACCAAAAGTCAAAAGAAACCATACCCTCCATCCCATCTCCCTTACAACAACCCATCCTATCTCTTATTTTCTTACTCCATCCCAAGCACCAAGGAAGCATCCAACGTCCAAGCAAGAGAGCTCCATGAGAGAAGCTTTGTGTGGCCCACTCCCTACTACTCAATCTTACATCTTAGTCATCCAATCATCATCTTCCTCCATTAAAGTTGAAGACAAGGAGTTAAGGAGTCCATGGAGTTTAGAAGAAGTGAAATTGGTGGGTGCTTCTCTCCCTCTCTTTTTCCTTTCTTTTATGATGAGTGGCCTACCTGATGATACATGTAACATCCAGATCATCCATCCTATGGGATTGGTCTATCTTGCCCTCTGATTTTGGGCCGGCCTAGCAATGGAAAATGCAAATATCAGCGTGGTTTTTAAGGGTGGGCCACCAATGTGGACCCCACCTGAAGTACATGGTGTACCCCCACCGTCCAACTCAGGACGATGGGACCCCCACAACACATGCGTTTTATTTTCACCGTCTCTCTGGACGCATGAGAAAAACAATATTAGTTGGATTTTAACTTTTTGGATGAGCCACTTATGTAGACTCGACCTTGATGTACGGGTTTAATCCATACCGTCTATTCCATTCCCCAGCGCATTTTAAGCGTTGAGCCGAAATTTGAGACCCGACCGATTCTCGGGCGGGCCATACCATAGGAAATAATGGTATTACTGTTAAAACACACCTTGATTCTTGTATTCGCCAAAATATCTCTCATATTGGTCTCATTTGGTCGATTGTGGGTCGTAGAATACAATGGACGGAGTGGATTTTACTAATGTGGGACCCACCTAAGAAAAACTATGGAAAACTCTTTTTTTAAAAAAAATAAAACAAAATAAAAAGAGGTGCAGCAGCTGCTGCTAACGGACAGAGGACGTGCAGCATCCTGATGCGCCTAGGACGGTCCAGCCCTATGCTCCATGGGCCACGCATGACGTATGTGTGGGACCACATGTGATGTAAGTGTTCTATCCCAGCCGTCCAGCAACATCTGGACGGTGGGACACCATCATGATGCACTTGTTTTATCCCAACCGTGGACCGAACTATAGAAACAGAGGTGGTTGAACGTCTGCCATTGAAACCATTTTGGTGGACATAGAAGTTCTGGATCAAGTATGAAATTTATTTTTACTCTTCACTCAGGTTTGTGCGGCCTTCCCAACAGATCGTATGGCAGATAAACATTATGGTGGGCCCCACGTGGGACCACTGATGCATGTATTGTATTCCCCACCATCCAGCCATCTGGACGGTGGGCTGTCCCATGACGTATATGTTTTACCTATGCCGTCCAGCTGTGCTGGGCTGCTGAACGATCAGGTGGACCTCACCTTTGATGTGTGGGTTACATCCGAACCGTCCATCCGTTTTGACGGTGAAGTCCACCTGGTGCATGTGTTTCATCCCAGCCATCCATCTGTTGTGCAACTGTGAGGGACACCATGATGTATGTATTAATCCCACACGGTCCAGCAGGTCTGAATGGTGGATCCCACTGGCCCCATCTCAGGGCATGTGTTATATCCTACCATTCATCCATTTTCTCGTAGATGGGATCCACCCACACATGTGACACGTGTGGGGTGGGACCCCTCGTTGTAGGCATTTAAATCCATGCCGACAACCATCCTTTCGTTTGGACGGTGGCCAGCACTCCTGGATGCTTTAAATAAATTAATAATATAATATATACGTTACATATATCTGTTGGGTCCCACCACTGGCTTACGTCAGCAAGAGTCATGGGCCCCATCATGTCGCATATGTCTGAAATCCAGACCGTCCACTCCTTCCAGATAGCACTGGGCATGGACCCCAACATTTTGTATCCTAACCCTCCATCAAACGGAAGTCCACTAGGGACATGGCCCACCTTGGCATATGTGTTTTTATCCTGGCCGGCCACCGTGCTATATGGGTCTTATCCGCACCGTCCAACATACTGGACGGTGGGACCCACCTCTTTGGATGTGTAAACCCACACCGTCAATTGTATGTGCGACCCACCATGATTTATGCATTTTATCTACTCCGTTCATCTGTTTACACACCACCTGATGGGCGGTGTCATCCAGACCATCCAAATAGTGGGGCCTAGACGAGGAACACAAATATCAGTTGGTCTAAAACTTCGGTGGGCCACCATGTGGCACCACCCTAATATATGTGATTGCTGCACCGTCCAAACCCTGGACAGTGGGCCCTGTCTTGAGCTTGTGAGGTGTCCTCCCCCTCCCGCAAGGGATGGTGGGACCCATTTGATGTGGGCTCCATCCCCAATCTGTTCAGACATCCTACCATATAGACGTTGGATTTCTTTTTAAAATAATAATAAAATAATGATAATATATATTATTATATATTAGAAGTGGTGGTCCATCCATATGGGACCACTGTGATGTATTTATTTTATATTCTAGCCGTCCATTTGTTGCCACGTGGGACATGTGGGGCCCATGTAGATGTATGTATTGATCCCTACCGTCCATTGATTTTGCTAGTGGGGCCCTACCTTGATATATTTTGTTACCTCTGTCGTTCATCTAGCAGCAAGTAGCTGTTGGATTAACGTCAGCAATCCTATGGAGCCCACATGTGCTATGTAAGCACCGTCCCGTGTACATTCACACCGTCCATCTATTTTTTTTCATGGCAACGGGTGTAGCCCACCTTGGAAGTATGTATTTTGGATCTACACCGTCTATTGGAGTTGAATCGGTGGGTCCCACTACTGAGTGATGTCAGCAAAGTTCCGTGGGCCCACCTTAATGTATTTTTCTTTATATCCACACTGTCCAGAATTTCTGGATGGTGGAGCCCACCTGTACGTGTGGTCCCCAAGCTGTCCCGTCCAGCTAGACGTGGGACCACCTTGATAGATGTGTTTTATCCCTACCATCCAGTGTGGGATGTGGACCCCGCCTTGATGTAAGTGTTTCACCTAGCTGGTCCAGATCATGGGCCCTACCATGATGCATGTGTTGTATCCGTTGCTCGGCGGCACCAGGCCCATTGTGATATGTTTTATTCACGTTGCCGGCGATAGCAAGCCCATCGGGATGTGTTTCATCCATGCCATCCAGTGGTAGTGGGTCCACCATGGTGTGTTTAATTTAGGCTATCTGTCAAGGGGATATCCAGCTAGCTCATGCTGGGTATGTGTAGGGCCACTTGCCGTATATTGTATACCCACGAGGCCCAATATAATGTATATATGATGGTCCATTGGTTCGGCCCATTGATGCGGCCCATCATGATGTATTTTGGCCCATGTGCGGGGCCCATCTGTTTATACCTTTGGCCCATGTGATGGGGCTCAACTATTGTGCATTTATGGCCCATTAGCGAGGCCCATTGTGATGTAATTCCGACCCATATGTCGCAGCCCATTGCGATATATTTTCGGCCCTTGGTTTGTGGCCCATAATGTAATCGAGGCTCATGTGATGCAGCCCATAGTGATGTGTATTAGGCCTTTGTGAGAGGTCATGGGCCTGCTTTATGTTCACCCTATGTAGGTCACTCCTTGGGGGCAATGTTGGTTAGATGTCCACATTGATAGACAGTGACGGTTAGATGTCCTCATTGTGACCTTCCCTTAGGCCCTGTTAGGCCCATTCTCTTAGTGGGTTAACCTAAATAAGTTGGCCCCATTTTCCATAGACGGATGGCTCCGTGCTATCTGATTTGATATAACCACGGTTGAGTGTCGATCTTTATACTATGGTTGATCGGCTAATCATCTATGAACCTCGCTTTATTTATCTTCTGATTTTTGGTGCCAATTGTCAAGACCAACGTCGATTATCATTCCTGAGTATCGGTGCTTATTATCGATCCCGATTAACGTGACTGATTTGTCGATTCCAATTATCGACCGATTTCGATGGTCGTAATCAACTTGCCGATTTCGATTGTCAAGACCGATTGTCGAGACCTATATGATGTACATGTGACTCGTAGTTGAGGCCCTTTGTGACACGTATTAGTCCTGTGATGCATGGTCCATGGGTAAGGCCCATTATGGTGTATTCATGGCCCATGGGTAAGGCCCATTATGATGTATGTCTGGCCTATGGGCAAGGCCTATTGTGATACGTATTAGGCCCATGAGCAGGGTCCACCTGTTGTGTATATGTGGCCCTCGAGTAAAGCCCATTGTTTTATATATTAGGCCTTTGTGTGAGGCCGTGGGTCCATTATATGTTTGGCTCTATGTGGCCATTCCTTAGGGGCAATGTTGGTAAAATGTCCACATTGTCGAGGCCGATTATTGATGCCGGTTATCGATACCGATTATGAGTATGTGACAGCATAGCATAATAATACATGCCCATACACATCATCTGCATGTTTGTTATGAGATATAATTGACCATTACATATGTCAAAGGCAAGTTGTTCATGGGGCTCCCTGATAGGCGGAGTTGCCCCACATGATAGCACGACATGTGCAGGATTGATGCATGATTGGACTATGTGACTCATGCATCTCGTATTTGTGTGACATGACCACAGTATGCCTTAGCGACATCAGGGTCGTAACCTCCACAGGTATTTCGTGGATGGCCAGATGGGACACCAAAAATCTGTTCTACATGGAGTACTATAGATATCCCTGGGTGAAAGTCTCTAAAACCTCTTGGTTCCAGAGGTTGCTCCAACGTCTAGACCGAGTGGGTAGATGAGCGCCGAGTGCCGATTATCAGATAGTTGCGCTCTCCACTGTTTCGTGGTCGGTTGGAAGGGGGTGCAGCCTTACCTGCTCGAGAGGAGGGGGTAATGCTAGGCTGAGTCTGACCAGCTCGAGGAATGGGTCCGCTATTGATGAGCCAGGCCCAATATTAGCAGGCAGATAGTGAGGTCTCTTCCACTCACCTTGTTGCGCGTGATGGGGCGGCAATCTGGTTTGGAGTGTAATAGACCCCGGTAATTTTTCAGAGAGAAACTGTACTAATATGTGGACTTATTGAGTAGGAGTTGCATGCTCATCCATTCATCCATTCACTATCCACTCGGGGCTGGTGGTGCGCAACTAATTATTGTGTACCTTCGTTATAGCATGAATTTCAGTTGGTCGCGTGACTAACTTGAGATCAGGAGTTTACCACGTTGAGTCTGACTATCCAAATTTAGGTACGAGACTGGTTTGGATAGAAGTCTCTTGTGGTGGACCCCGTAGCCTGCGATACTACGTACTATCATACCGACTTCACACTTCAAGCATGGTCATTTCATTCGCATCGCATATTGCATTACATCCGCAGGCATATGACATTTTGGGTTGCTATGTTTCTGCAACTACATGGCATAATAGACTCAGTAGGATTTGTGTATTGCATTGCATCCTCGGCATCTGATATTTGGTTCTTTATGACTCCTTATCGCATAGTTGTTCTATATTGTGTATGCTGATATTGATTGACTTATAGACTTGTCCATACTTCCACTTACTCTGTTATCGTATGATTTATATCTTATCAGTATTCCTGCTTACTCTGATTATTCCTGCTCTTGTCAGTGTTTTTGCTTATTCAAACATTATATGATTGTGGCATTATATTGAATACTTGGCACTTACCTTGCGTACATACTTACACCACCCTCTAAGCTTTCTATAAGCTTATGCACGATATATGCGTGCAGGTGATGTTAGGTTGCAGCAGTGTTGAGCTTGGAGCGTGCAGTGGCCTTCTGGAGCTTGAATTTTTATTTATGTATTCCCCTTTCAGTGTTGTAATCAAATGATTATATTAGTGGATATGTGATGATGATGTTGCCTTTGTGAATTGGGTAATCTTGTGGTTATGCTTATTACTAGTTAAATGTACATTGATAAAAAAAAAATCCTCCTTGTAGAATCCCAGGATCGGAATCTGGCATATGAATGCTAGGAGCAGAGAATGGAGTACTACGGAGGCTGTCGGCACCGGATTCGGCGATTGGAATTACTATGAATCCGATTTTTGGGTTTGGGCGTGACATCATATGGGCCACCAAATGATGAATGATATGGATACAACACATATATAAAGTGGGCCCCACCTATAGATGGCTTGCATAAAATACATGCCTTATGGTGGGGTCCATCCGGGTGGGCCACATGGCCATATCATCACATACAATAGGAAAAAATGAAAGAGAGAGGGAGAAAGAGAGAAAGAAAGAGGGACACGTGTGATGGAGGGCTTCGCCACTATGAGCCCTCCCTTGCATTCAATCATACATCAAGTGGGTTCCAATACATATGGGCCCACCAAATCAAAGATCAACGGTGGAGATTCCTTCTCCACCAAAATGGAAGGTTTATATGACCTCTATTCATGAAAGGAAAATAAACATCATGATGGGGTTCATTGAGAATGGCCCCATCATGGAATGATCATTAGAATCAAGGTAGGTCATCAACCACACTTAGGGTCCAAAGTGAGATCCATACCATTAATCGGTAGGCCCCACTTAGCCCATCATAAAAATACAAAACTTTATCCTATAAAGCACCCACCATTCGATCTTCTTGGTCCGATAGAACGCCGGTCTCCTTGTGCTTCACTTTAATAAAAGGTGATAAGAGTTGAATGGCTAGGATAAAGAATTTGGGGGTGGAAAAGTGGGCCACACAAAACCACTTTCTCTCTTGAAATTCCTTGGACGTGTATATTTTTTGTTGCTTAGAATTGTGTTTGTGAAATGAGAGAGAGAGAGGGTTATAAGGAGAGAGAGTGATGGGTGATGGATGTGAGGTGAGAAACTTATTGACTTTTGGGGCAGGTTGCTTGACTTGTGGAGAAAGAAAGCATGGGTTGCTCTTGTACTTGACATGAGGTGATTGATTGATTGATGGAACATGTTGTAGAGATTCTCTTGGAATTGCAAACGCACAATATTTTCTTTGAAATAAACGTCGGCCCACATCTCTCTGCCAGGGTATCGGATCGGTATGTAAGACGAGGCGTTGGAACCGCGGCGACGGTGTGGTCGCAATGGTACAAGATTCGGATTAAGCTGATTCAAATATATAGGATACGACTTAGGGTAGGGCGCAAACATCGATTATAGGTCGCGAATTTTCAGACTTCGACGGGAATGATCGAGGGAGTCGACAGAATAATACAGACTAGGATACGGGTCTTACAGCTCTCCCCACCTAATAAAAATTTCATCCTCAAAATTTATACTATCATCACAGCTAAACACATCTCATAAGAAAATAGGAAACATAATATCATGTATAATCAAAACATAACATATCATCAAACACCTAATAGATGCGGATAACATCCATGAATCTTAAACTCTTAACTCCCAAGACGCATCATTCATGAGCAATCTAGCAAGACGATGTAGGGGCCAAGTCACACGAATCGTCAATGACTGCTCCTGATAACTGAGGGTCCTGCTGTGTGGCATAAAATCTGTCCTGGGCCAGCTGGGGAGGTGCAGGTCCCCTCTGAGGTCTCTGCTGCTGCGGGAGAGGTCCCGAAGGCTGATGCTACACTCACTGCTGTTGTAGTGGGGGCTATCACGGAGCCTGATACGGTGCCCTCGGCTGCTGCTGCTGCGGATGGGGACACTCATGCACACGATGTCCTGTCCTACCACATCCAAAGAAGGTACATGAAAATGGTCCCAGAGGTGATGTTAGGGCTACCACTAGTGGTAGGAATGTTGGGCGAGTCATGCGTCACTGCTATGGATGATATTGTTGTGGCTGAGAGCTACTGGAGGGCTCCTTCCTCTTTTGATCTCTCCTCATGTCACGGGCTCTCTGCAAACTAGTCCAATCTATCTCATAGATTTGAGCCCTCTTCATAATCTACTCAAACATCGGAAGCATGTGTCCGATCACATGGCTCCTGAGGGTAGGACACAAATCTTTCTCAAAACGGCAGGCCTTCCGCCCCTCATCATGAACAAGGTACGTCGCGAACATTGATAGTGCGACGAAATGTGCCTCATACTAGGACACAATCATGTCCCCCTAGACTAAAGTCTCAAACTCTAATGTGCGCTGATGCCACACATACTAGGGAAAGAACTTCCGGTTGAACTGGTCTACAAAGTCCTCCCAAGTCTACATGAAATCGGCCACTACCAATCGGGTGACAGATGTCCACCAATGTTGAACCTCACCGTGGAGAAGAAATACAGCTAATGGGACTCGCTGATGGGTCGTACATCTCATGGTGTCAAATATCTTCTCCACCTCGAAGCACCATATCTCTGCTGCAGTACGGTCTGACTCGCCTTGAAAACGTGAGGGATCGTGTTGTCGGAAGTCCTTGAGAAGGGTGCTCGCACACTCCTGCTCAGCCTCGGCCGATGTCACAGTGGGACACCTACTCTGTCCCTGAAGAATATCAGTCATCACCTGCAGCATCTGCTAAAACTGGGCAGCACTCACGAGTACAGTCGAATCCGCACCAATCTCAGGTAGAGGAGTAGCATCCTCAGGCTGAAAAGTAGGAATATCCGGTGGTAGAGCGTGAGTAGCAGGTGACAGAGCGGGAGTCGCAGGTGGTGGAGCGGGATTCGCTCGGGTCGCTATTCTAGGCATAATGTCCTACAGGAATGAACAAGTACCTATCAGCCTAGAGAATTCTCGAAGGCATAAACATTAAGGGTCTATGTCAGAAAATTTCTAAGTTATTCGGACTCGAAACCTATTTATTTTAAGTTCATAGCAGATATGTGATGTGATCTCAGATATTCTTAAGTTATACTCTGATACCAACTTCTGTCAAGCCCCAAACTCAGAAAATAGGCTCATAAAATTTTTTATCACCGAATCTGACACCAACAGCCTCTGTAGTGCCCCATTCTCGGATCCCGGCACTCACATGCGAGATTTCGATCCTGGGATCCGACAAGGAGGATTTTCAGTATAATTTTTTTTTGTAATGGAGCACATCCACAGGCATAGCCAAGTCACAAAACAACATCACCACATATCCACTATATCAAAAACTTTAAGTACAATGCGGAAAGGAAAATATAAGGTGATCAAAAACTCTAAAATAATTTGATGTGCACTCTTGCCTCAGCGCTGCTACGATCAAATGTCACTTGCACGCAACGGTCGTGCATAAGCTTATAAAAGCTTAGAGGGTGGTATAAGTGTGTGGGCAAGGCAAGCGCCAAGTGTACAATATCAGAGTAATACAGAAATATACAGTAAGTCCATGAATGCTATCATCTGTACCAAAGTTATGTGATGCAAGGCATGAATATTATTGGTCATACTAAGGCCATGCGATGTGAGGCCCATGTAGCCAAATGTCATATGCGAGATGCAAAGCAAGCATGTCAGTATTCATCAAGTACACATATCAGTACAGTTCATCTCTAGGATGTCACTGGGGTCTAGTACACTACACACTGACTGCCGCCTCCTTAGCCGCACAGCCCAGTGAGCGGAATAGACCTCACTATCTACCTGACCAATAATCTTCCAATACCTACCCGGCTCGTCGATAGCGGATTCATTTGCGAGCTAGTCAAACTTGGCCTAACTTATATCTCCCTCACTCGGGTGGATAAGGCCACACCCTCTTCCAACCGACCACGACACAGTGAGAGATGCGGCCTACTAGTATTTGGCACTCGAGCGCTCGTGTATCCACTCGGCCTAAACGTTGGAGCACCTCCTGGTACTAAAATGGTTTTGAAACTTTCACCCAAGGACATCTTAAGTACCCACAGTGCTAGAACCAAGTACTTTCGATATCCGATACGACTATCCACGATGTGCCTGTGGAGTCATGGCCCTGATATCGCTAGGAAGTACAATGATCAAGTCACACATATGCGATATGCATGAATCACACTGTCCAGTCATGCAGCAATCCTACGCATACCACGCACTCATGTGGGTAACTCCTATCAGTGAGTCCCATAAATAGTCTGCCCAATGGCATATGCTATGATCAATCACTCCTCATGCCAAGTATACATATGATGCGAATGGGTATAACTCATGGAATTATACTAAGCATGTTATAAAGTGATGAACTATCAACAAGTATCGGCCTATTAATGGGCCCTAAGGAGAGTTACAATGCGAACATTTAACTAAAATTGTACTTACAATGTAGGCGTCAAACCATCATTGCCTCCAAGGCATAGCCCGCCACAAATATCATTACGTAAACTGCGGTAGAATCACACATTACAATGGACTTGTGTACATCCCATTGGGCCTCGACCCATGGGCCTTAGATACATCAAACGGGCCGCATAACATGGTCCTCATATATATCAAGGTGGGCCTCAATGGACCGCCACAAATACATCAAGATGGGCCTAATCACATGGGCCATATGTATATCAAATAGGCCACACCCAAATATAAGTGGTGGTAATGATTTCCACAATTAAATTCCCAAGGCCCACCATAACATTTAATTTCTATCCAATCTGATCATAAGGCCACACAACCCTGAATTAAGAGGAAAACAAATTCCCTAATGATTCAAAACTTCTGTGACAACAAAAGGTTTCAATGGTAAGCACTCAATCCCCACTCCTTTTTGCTATGTGGTCCACTTGATAGGTAGATCTGCCTCTTTTGGGCCTCAAGCCATAAGATGGGCTTTCAAAATGGTTGGATGGTTTGGATGCAACACATGCATCATGGTGCGTCCCACTGTCCAGTGATGTGGACGATGTGGTATACATACATCATACGTGGGTCCCATAGACCTTGTTGATGTCAACAGCAGTGGGACCCACCGTCCCTACAGAATGGGTAGACGACACGTATAAAACACATACACCATGGTGGGTTCCATCGCTCGTGAACAGTGTGAGTAAAACACATACATCGTTAAGTCCCACGTGGGGCCCACCATAATAATTTATTTTTCATCCAAACTGTTAATAAGGTTACACAGACCCTGATGAAGAGGGAAAACAAATTTCATGATGGTCCTAAACTTCTGGGACACCTAAAAGGGTTGCAATGGCAGATGTTCAATCCCACTATTTCCTGTGATGTGGGCCACCTGAGTCCAATATGCGATTAATTTTTAGAGGGGGCCCACCGCAAGAAAGGGCCTAAAAAATGCACAGTGTAGATGTTCTACACCCATCATGGTGGGGCCCACGGCTGGGACCGTGGGTCCCTCCTGTCCGTCCTCCAAAACGCAGCAGCGTTCTGCTGCAGGCGCTGCCTTTTTTTTTTTGAAATCATATTTTCTCAAGGTTTTTCGTACGTGGGGCCCGCATCAGGTGGATCCACACCAGCTATTGCATTCTATGGCTCAAGACCAAACAAACAAGTCTAATATGCGGTATATTTTGGCTCAAGGTAGGTCCTAGTCAATTTTTAATGGTAAAAATTAATATTTTCTATGTTATGGCCCACCAGAAAATCAAATTAGGTTCATTTTCCATCTCAACGCCTAAAATAATCTGAACAATAGGATGAACGGCATGGATTACATTCATGCATCGAGGTGGGGCCTACACAAGCGGCCCACCCAAATAGCTTTGAACCAAAGATAATATTTGTGTTTTCAACTAACGTCCAGCGTCCAGGGATGCTGGACGGTTTGGGCATTCCAAATATGGGAGGTGGGCCCTGCTCATGTGGGCCACCAAATGATGAATGATATGGATACAACACATATATAAAGTGGGTCCCACCTATAGATAGCTTGGATAAAATACATGCCTTATGGTGGGGTCCATCCGAGTGGGCCACATGGTCATATCATCACATATAATAGGAAAAAATGAAAGAGAGAGGGAGAGAAAGAGAGAAAGAAAGAGGGACATGTGTGATGGAGGGCTCCGCCACTATGAGCCCTCCCTTGCATTCAATCATACATCAAGTGGGTCCCAATACATGTGGGCCCACCAAATCAAAGATTAACGGTGGAGATTTCTTCTCCACCAAAATGGAAGGTCTATATAATCTCTAATCATGTAAGGAAAATAAACATCATGATGGGGTCCATGGAGAATGGCCGCATCATGGAATGATCATGAGAATCAAGGTGGGCCATCAACCACACCTAGCGTCTAAAGTGAGATCCATACCATCAATCGATAGGCCCCACTAAGCCCATCATAAAAACATAAAAGTCTATCCTATAAAGCACCCACCGTTCGATCTTCTTGGTCCGATGGAACGTCGGTCTCCTTGTACTTCACTTTGATAGAAGATGATGAGAGTTGAATGGCTAGGATGAAGGATTTTGGGGTGAAAAAGTGGGCCACACAAAATCACTTTTCTCTCGTAGAATTCCTATTGAGGGTCAAGTATTGCATATCAGACCCAATTATTGCCTGGATTTACGAACAAGATACTATTTAATAGCCCGATTTACATGTGTTTGTGTTACAAGGTGACTTTAAGAGACTAGACTTTAAAAGGGTACTTAAAGCATGGATTTAATACTCTGATGACACCAACGGCAAGGGACGGACCCCAGGGGACCAAGATCAATGAATTTACATGCCAAAAATTCGCGAACATCAAGAAATTGAAGCTCTAGTGACCCAAAATTGGTTCAGAATGCAAGATCACAGGGTTCCAACCATCTGTTCGGCACGAAACTCTATATGTGGCCTGAGGACCATAAATTAACCTTACACGTCAAAAATCAGTTATTGGATCGCAATGGAAGTGGCCCAACGGACAGATCAGCCCCTTAAATCTTGATTTAGGGACCGCCTGATATCTGGATATATTTAAATTTCATTGTCAACGCTTTAAATTGGATCTGGAAAGGGATGGACGGATCGAATTTCTCACAAACATCTCTGTGGGACCCAAGTATACAGTACATGTGCACGGTGCACTAGTGCACCAGGCGTACACCAAAAATCCGGAAGTCGGTGAGCAAACGCTCACCGACTCTTCTTCTCAAAACTGAAAGGAAGCAATAGCATTTTTCCTGCTTGGTTGGATTTTGCTTGTGGGCCCCACCTATCATCCAAATCATCGATCTGGACCGTCCATCAGATCCCTATGGAATTTCTTAACACTGCCTAGGTAGCAGAATTCCAAAATATCGCGAGTAGTGAAATTCAGCCGTCCAAATGCAAGACGGAGGGTGGAGTGAAAGATATTGTGGGCGACACCAAAACTGCTCCAAAAACATTCATTCACGGACGATTTTTTGTCCTGAAACGAGTAGACGGAGTAGATTTCTGGAACATCACTTATCACGGGCCCCACCAACATCACGGCGTAAGATGCACAGGCCCTATTTGCATATGCGACCTGCGGACGATCCAGGTGGGCCACCATCGTTGATTGAATGGCTAATTCAGACCATCCATCTTGTATATTATCCAAAAACATCACAGTGGACATTGTCTTTTTAAAGAAAAGGAAGGAAGATGAACCAGGAAACTCCAGTTAAGATGCGTATGTAGCCTGTATATGTAAAGAACTTTCGCAAGCCTTTTTCTCCACAACTATTTGATAAGGGTCGAATATTGCATATCAGACCCCGATAAATACCTAATTTGATGTATATAATAATGTTTAATGTCGTATTTTAAATGTGTTTTTGTTGCAGGTAGTAACCAGGAGCGTGGACTGAAAAAGAGATTAAAAGTATAGATCTAATGCTCCGAAGTCACCAGAGTAAGGGAAGGACTCCAGAGGAGCAAGATTGACAGATTTATATGCCAGGAACCCGAGGAAATCAAGCCGTTCACGTTAAAAAGGCCCGAAAATGGTCCAAAACGTAAGATCATAGGGTTCCCACCATCCGATTGACCTGAAACTTCATACATGGGATGAGGGCCATAAATTAACCGTACACGTAAAATTTCATCCATTGGATCACTATAAAAGTGCCCCAACTGACAAATTAGCCCATAAACCATTGATTCTGGGCCCACTTGATATCTGGAACTGCCTCAACTTTGGTTTCAATGGTTAAAATAGTTTGATAAAAGGAATGGACGGATTGGACTTCATAGAAACATCACAGTGGACCCCACATGAATGGAGTGTGCATAGTGCACAAGTGCACTACACGTGCATTGCAAACGGCAGAGACGGTTGACCGTCTCTGACCGAAAAAGAAAAAGAAAAGGGAAGTTGCCGTTTTCGGCTGCGTAATGCACGGCCGCTGGCCGTTTTGCGGTCGACTGTGGGCCCCACACATGCCCCGTATGGCCAATCCGTACCGTCCATCTTGTAGAGGGCTGCGAATACTAGAAAACCTAGTTGATAGTTTTCAGCCATGCGTGCACACGTGTGAGATACAGAGGCCATAAAAGGGCTGCCCTGCAACGTTCAAAACTGATCCTTTTGTGATTTCTTCTCTGGGCCACATCAATAGACGTTCAAAACCACCCATTCTTGACTGAAATTTCGTTCTGAATCCAATGGACAGGGTGGATTTTCCAGAAAATGCTTCTGTGGGGCCCACCAATCACAACAGTAAAATGGTGGGAAAAGTTTCGCACATCCGCGAAAACTGACTTTTCTAGGCGGTTTTGGCCCACCATCTTTGATCATATGGCAGATCTGAACCGTCTATCATGTAGAGGACCCAATAAAGTCTTAAGAGATGGTGTTTTTTTAGAATTTGAGCGAGGAAAGTGGCGTGTTTCGAAGAACCGAACTTGGCTGCGAAAAAGCTTTAGTTGAGTATGTATAGCTTTCCAAATCCGATTCAAATCCGATTTTCACCACTCCAGCAGCTATATAAGGAGGTTTTGGACGTGGGGAGCATTCATTGAGAGCCAGGAAGGAAGATCCAGAGCCAAGGAGAAGAAAGAGAAGAGAGAGAGAAGAAGGAAGAAGAGAGATAAGGGAGATGTTTTTAATATTTTTATTTTATATTTCTTTTTTCCTAATTAATTTTATGGATAACTAATTCTTCTTAGCTAGGGCTGAGATGAAGCCCATAATTTGATTGACTCTTATTTATGTTGAATTTATTTTAATTGGATTAATTTGTTTCTTTTTCTAGTGTGCTTTCCTGAGATTTCCGTACTTCTCCATTCTATGAGCTCGACTAAAGTCTAGATATGGATGTTGTTTGGAATATTATTCTAGGTGCTTGTGTCTGACCATGAACAGGTTTCCTATAGAGGAAGAAACAGGATTTACATCTCTCCATGCCTGACCATGGATGGAAAGATGTGATCCATATGCTTTAAAAGATTATACATTCTATGTGCCCGACCAAGGATATAGGATGTGCTTTGTTTATTAAATTTATATCAATCTGAATTAGAATAAATCAACAGGTAAAACAAGGGTTAAGATAATTAGGGGTGGATTCGAAAGTCCTAGTCTTCTCCTGGATTGAATTTTTCTCATAGTTCTCAGTTATTTTTCATAGATTTATGTTAGTTTACTTATTAGTTTGTTAAAATATTTGTTGGATTAGTTAAGAAGAGTCTTAAATTTCGAATTGCGACAACCAGTCCTCGTGGGAACGATCTCGTAATACGTACCATATTTACATCTGATTCGTATACTTGGAGTTAAAATCATTTAAATCAAATTGGTTTAAATTAAAACATCACTATTGTTGTGTAAACAAGCTCGGTTTGGCTGACTCTGACCAACCTAGCCACTCCTTGCTGGCTATAAAAGGAGAAGAAAGGGAGAAAAAAAATCATTTAGATTCAGATCCAATTCGAGGGGGCAGCTGGGATGTGGAGCAGTGAAAGAGAGTATTTTTTTTCTTAAAGTTTTTAATTGATACTTTTCATAAGGATGTTTAGCCTCATCATGTCAGGCTAAACCTCTTAGCTAGGGCTAAGAGGTGAAACTTGTAGCGTGATGGGAAAATTTATGCTTGTGCCTTTTGTTTAGACTAACTGGATCTTGATTTAATTAAGGGAATACTTTTAGTTTTTAATGGTCTGTTGTGACTGAACTTACAATGGGTTTGCGATGGCTTTGAGCGTGTTCCTTTCCTTTTATGTTTATAACGTTAGGAAGCCCTGTTGTTCACCATCATCTCCTGGGCATGGTAGGATGTCGGTACCCTTCCTCACCTTCATAGCATGTTGATTGGTTGGTAATTAGTTTAATTTTGTTATTTACTTTGTCTCCTGGGCATGGTTTAGTGATGGAATCCATTCTAATTCATATACCTTTCATCTCTTGAAAACTATATCAAATAAGTTCAGTTTAATTTTCATGATTCTTGAAGCAAGCGTAAGATCTCCCTAATCTCTACAAGTGGATCCTCTGAATCCCAAGTGTCTTACCTCTAATTTCTCCAAAGTTTTAGATTAATTTCTCATAATTATTCCTCAAATTACAACTCAATTTAGATTTCATCTCATTCTAGTTCTAGTTCTAGTTAGTTTCAGATAACGTATAGGTATCAGTCCCTTGGGATTCGACCTCGGTCTCACTGAGTTTATTACTATATCACAACCCTGCACTTGGGGTGTGAACAAGTTTTTAACGCCGTTGCCAGGGACTGATAGCTACGATTCTCTGAAATTAATTGGTTTTAGAATTAGCTTAAGATTAGGATTTTATTAACTTTAGTTTAAGTTTTTCTTTCTATTTGATTTTTAGAACTAACCTTCCTGTTTTTATAGGGTTGTTGATAGATCTCCTAAATTGGTAATCTTTTTCTGATTTTCTGGTTTTTTTTTCTAGATTAAGTTTTGTTTTAGGAATTTTCCTAAATTATTTCATCTTTCCTTTCTTTTAGTTTATTTTATTTTTAGAAACTAACTTGTTTTGTTTTCTTTTGCAGGTTTTTAGCATTCTCTATTTTGGTAACTTCTCTCCAAACCCTCTCTTTCCTTCTAGATTTTTATTTCATTTATTAGGATTAGTTAAGGGGTTAACTGTCCATCGCAGGACTAGACACCGCTCGAATTCTCCTGAGTTAATTGAGCTTATGGCTACAATTCAACCTCAAGCACTATCCCAACCTAGGGTTAAGGAAGTACAAGTTGAGAATGAGGTGCATCAAGCACCCCCGCCTCGTACTTTATGAGACTATTTACAACCGGCGGGGGTGAGTATGCCCTCATGCATGATTTTTCCTGAAAATATAGGACAGATGGATATCAAGACAGGGGTTATCCAACTACTTCTTAAGTTTCATGGGCTTGAGTCTGAAAAATTCTATCTACATCTGAAAGAGTTCAGCGAGATTATAGCCACCTTATACTTTCCTAATATATCTGAGGATATAATCAGGCTGAAACTCTTTCTGTTTTCCTTGAAAGAGAAAGCTAAGATGTGGTTACATTCACTGCGTCCTAGATCCATTAGCACATGGAACGTTATGCAGAGGGAATTCATAAAGAAAATTTTCTCATATCATAAAACGATTACCCTCAGAAAAGTAATCATGAACTTTTTCCAAAAGGAAGATGAAACATTCTTCCAATGTTGAGAAAGGTTCAAGGATTTGGTCAGTTCATGCCCACAACACGGCTTTGAAATGTGGCGCATTATAAATTTTTTCTACAATAGACTGACATCTTCCATGCGCCAAATGGTCGAGACAATGTGTAATAGAGAATTTATTAATAAAAATGTTGACGAAGTATGGGATTACCTCGATAGTCTTGCTAAAAAAATACAATCATGGGACTATTATCCAAATCTGAACACCACGTCTAGGCCGACTCAATTTAAGGAGAAAGGTAGATTATATCTCTTGAAAGAAGATGATGATTTCAAGTATAAAATGTCTACACTCATAAGAAAATTTTAGGCCATAGAAGGAAAGAATGATAAGGTTAATGAAAGTGTTTGCGGCATCTATGATTGTAATATTCACACAACTGAAAATTATCCTACAACACCTACCTTTCGAGAAGTGTTGAATGAAAAATCTAATGCCGTAAATAACTATCAAAGACCTTTCAATGGACCGACATCTAATACGTATAATCCTGGTTGGAAAAATTATCCCAATTTTAGTTGGAGGGATGGACAAACTACTACCCCTCAAGGTTTCTTCAATCAAAATCCAAATCAGGGGAGACTTCAAGAAGAACCGGTTCAAAATTTCATACAAGAGCTGGCTCAGGCAATGCGAGGATTTATAGATTTTATATAAAAAATAGATTCACATATGACGGTTATAAAAAAGGAGATGCTTCCTGCACAACCACTCCCCAATCCTAAACCGCAATACGAGATAAGTAATCACAGCTCTTCAAATTAAATGGAGCACATTAAATCCATCACCACTCTTAGGAGTGGGAAGACTATTGATAAAACTCTTCCGGTTAGGCCTGAAAAGCCTCAAGAACCAGAAGAGGACAACAATGATGAATCTAGTGATGCCCTATAAAAATTAGAACCGGAACTTCTAGAAAAACCAGTTGTTCCATTTCCCCAACGGTTGGTTACATTAAAACCTCTCTCTGACTCTCAGGATATCATAAAAGTGTTGAAACAAGTGAAATTCAACATTCCTCTACTTGATGTCGTAAAATAAGTACCTTCATATGCCAAATTCTTGAAGGACTTATGCACGACCAAACGATGACAAAGTGTTCAAAAGAAGATTTTCTTGACTGAGAAAGTGAGTGCCATCCTAAAACAAGATGTGCCGCAGAAATTCAAAGATCCCGGTAGCCCAACCATATCATGTGTAAACGGAAACTATTGAATTGATCACGCACTTCTTGACTTAGGAGGGAGCGTCAATCTGTTGCCCTACTCGGCATACAAATAGTTAGGTTTGAGTGAATTAAAACTCACCCGGACCACACTGCAACTTGCTGATCACACTATTCATGTACCAAGAGGGATAATCGAGGATGTCTTGGTCCAAGTAGATAGATTTTACTATCCTATAGATTTTATCATCCTGGTTACCGAACCCATCAATAACATGAGCACTCAGATTCCCGTCATTCTTGGTCTCTCATTCCTTGCCATTTCAAATGCAATTATCAATTGCAGGAATAGTGTCATGACTGTCTTTTAAAATTTTGACATTGGAGTCAAACATCTTTTTCAATAATAGCAGCAACTCAGAGGATGATGATGATTTCTATGACATTAATATGATTGATTCTTTCATGGAACATAGAACACTTCTTACCTTATCCTCTGATCCTCTAAAGACGTGCTTGGCATACTCCCATGATTTTGATGATGACATGATTAGGGAGACGTGTGCCATGCTTGATACTGTACCAGTACTTGAAGTTAACCGGTGAAGGCCACAATTTGAAGAATTGTCCCAAACTGATGTAGTGCCTCTACCGTCTAACCTCAAGCCACTGAAGCTTGACCTAAAATCTTTACCCTCTGATTTGAAATAAGTCTATTTATGTCAAGACGAGACATACTCGGTGGTGATCTCTTCCCACCTGGAGAAAGAGCAGGAGAGTATGCTCATAGGTACTCTCCTTGAGCATAAGGGAGCCCTAGGATGGACGATAGCGGACCTTAAAGGAATTGACCCCTCAATTTGTACTCACCGCATATATCTTGAGGATAATGTGAAGATCGCTCGGCAATCACAACGTAGACTAAATCCAAATATGAAGGAAGTAGTTAAAGTCGAGGTTCTCAAACTATTGGATGTGGGTATCATACACCCCATATCCGATAGTCAATGGGTGAGTCCAACTCAAGTGGTTTCTAAGAAGTCCAGAATCACCATCATAGCCAATGCCAATAATAAACTCATGCCGACCAGAGTTACTACTGGTTGGAGAATGTGCATTGACTACAGGAAGCTGAATACCGTTACGAGGAAGGACCACTTCCCTTTGCCCTTCATTGATCAAATTTTGGAAAGGCTAGCTGGTTATTCCTATTATTGTTTCCTTAACAGGTATTCGGGCTACAATCAGATTGAAATTGTCCCTGAGGACCAGGAAAAGACCACATTTATATGTCCCTACAGCACCTTTGCTTAAAGAAGGATGTCATTCGAATTATGTAATGCCCCTGCCACCTTTCAGCAATGTATGATGAGTATCTTTTCTAACATGGTGGGGAAATATTTAGAGGTCTTCATGGACGATTTCTCTGTTTTCGGTTCATCTTTCAGTGAATGCTTAGAGAGGCTTAAATGTGTGCTGAAAAGATGTGAAGAAAAGAATTTGGTACTTAATTGGGAGAAATGTCATTTCATGGTTCAAAAGGAAATTGTCTTTGGGCATATCATCTCGTCCAAGGGAATCGAGGTAGATAAGAAAAAAACTGATCTTATCTCTAACCTACCTCCACCCAAGAACATCAGAGACGTATGATCCTTCTCAAGACACACAGGGTTTTACAGACGATTCATAAAGGACTTTAGTCTCCTCTCTCGTCCTTTATATAATATTCTACAAAAGGATGCACCATACGAGTGGACTGAGAAATGCCAGGAAGCTTTCACCAAGCTTAAGGGCATGTTAATCACTGCACCTATCATGCAGCCACCCAATTGGAGCTTTCCTTTTGAGCTTATGTGCGACGCTTCTAATTATGCTCTTAGAGAGGTTCTAGGTCAGAGAAAAGATAAGCGGCCTTACGTCATTCATTACGCAAGTAGGACTCTAAATCCTGCCCAAGTGAACTACTCGACTACGGAAAAGGAACTCTTAGCCGTGGTGTTCGCTTTGGACAAATTTAGGTCCTACCTGATCGGATCCAAGATCATTATCTACACAGATCATATGACACTTAAGTATCTTCTTTCTAAGAATGACTCTAAGCCCCGCCTGATACGATGGATCCTTCTACTTCAAGAATTTGATTTGAAAATTAAAGATAAAAATGGAGTAGAGAATGTAGTGGTCGATCATCTTTCTCACCTTAATACCTCTGATTCCCTTGAGTCAACTCATATTAATGACATGTTTCCTGATGAACAACTGTTCAGAGTCTCCCATTCACCTTAGTTTGCTGATATTGCTAATTATCTTGCCACAGGTTCCATACCGACACATTGGACTGCACAAGATAAGAAGAAATTTTTTACCAAGGTGCGTAACTTTTTTTAGGATGATCCATATTTGTTTAAATATTGCCCCGAACAAATCCTAAGGAGATGTGTGCCAGACAATGAGCATCAGAGTGTCATCTCCTTCTGTCATTCACAGGCCTGTGGTGGTCACTTTTCTGTTAAAAAGACCACGGCCATGATTCTACAGTGTGGCTTTTATTGGCCCACTATGTTCAGGGACACTCATGAGTTTTGCAAAGCCTGTGAGCGTTGTTAGAAATTGGAAGCATTGTCCCATCGAAATATGATGCCCTTGAATCTCATCCTTATCATAGAAGTGTTTGATTGTTAGGGCATTGATTTCAAGGGACCTTTCCCCTAATCCTTTGAAAATTTGTATATTTTGCTCATTGTAGACTATGTCACTAAATGGGTGAAAGCAATTTCGTGCCAAAACAATGACCATCGCACAGTCATTAAATTTTTAAAAGAGAACATCATTTCGCGATTCGGAACGCCTCGAGCCATAATTAGTGATGTGGGCTCACACTTTTGTAATAGACCATTCGAGAGCTTAATGAAGAAATACGGTATCTCTCATAAGGTGAGCACCCCATACCATCCACAGACAAGTGGATAAGCTGATATTTCTAATAGGGAGATCAAACATATCCTAGAGAAAACGGTTAACCCTGATCGTAGGGATTGGTCAACGCGATTGATCGAGACTTTATGGGCATACCGTACTGCTTTTAAAACTCCTATTGAAATATCTCCCTTTAGACTTGTCTATGGGAAGGCTTATCACTTGCCTATGGAGTTGGAACATAAAGCGTACTGTGACAACAAAAATCTGAATTTCAATCTGGACAATGCTAGATCGCTACGCAAACTTCAGTTGAATGAACTTGAAGAAATCCGGAATGATACATACGAGAACTCGAGAATTTATATGGATAGAATGAAGGCGTTTCAAGATCAACATATTTTACAAAAATCATTCACTCTAGGTCAGAAAGTCCTTTTGTACGACTCTCAACTACATCTCTTTCCGGGTAAGCTTCGATCCCGTTGGACCGGCCCTTACATTATTGTTACTGCTTATCCCCATGGCGTCGTTGAGATAAGAGATCCTGACAATGATAAGGAGTTTAAAGTAAATGGACATCGATTAAAATCATTTGTCGAGAAATTTGATTCAGAGGACATGTCCATGCCTCACTGCTACTGTTTATCAGGATTAATCTCCTAGTCTGATGGAGGAATAGGTGGGTTTATCGCTTTCATAGGACTAGGATAGTTTGCTTTATTTGTCTGCCTGAAGACGGTAAACTTAGCGTTCTTGGGAGGCAACCCAGCTTTTCATTCCATTTCATTTTCCTAGTTAGTCAGTTAATGTTTGTGGGTCACATTGTTGCAAACCCTCACAAGACTACAACTCGTCCACTAGGGGCAACCTAGGGGTTTAAAGGCTTGTTGCATACGCTAAATGCAATCAAGAGTACTTGCGAAAGTGGTGTAGGTAGGATTTTATTTTTATTTTTCTTTCTCTCTCGTGCTGACCGGTTTCCATGCTACGATCTCTTGGAAAGTCTCTCTCTCGATTCGTTATCCAGGTACTATCTTCCCATCACTTTACTTTCGTTGTCCCATGTGCATTGCATGCTCATTTCTTTTACATTGAGGACAATGTAGATTTTAGGTTGGGGGTGGGAGATTAGGTAACCTAATTTGTATTTTCTTAGCCTTAAGCAAAAATTGTGAAAATTTTTAAATTTTTTTGAAAATTCTTGTGAATTCGAAGTGATTTTGACATCTATTTTAATTTAGAATTGCGAGATACATGATGTTGATAATTTATGTCTCTTAGATTCAGCCATTTGTCAAACTTCACAGTTAAGTTTGAATTATTAATCCATAATTAGAAATTGTAAACATTGATTGAGTCATGATTTCACATGTCACATCTCGCTTTTACATTAAGGTTTCAGTTTGATATTGAAAGGTTAACTTAGTAATCACTAAGCATGTAAGGAACCAGCTTAGAAATTTGCTCATCATGATCAATTTTTTTAAAAAAAAAACCTTTGAAAAGGGTTGGGTGAATAATCTTCACCATAGGTTTACTCCCTATAGGTGTAGATTTAATTCCCCATGGATAATATGTGAAAAAGGTTTGGGTGTACGGTCTTCACCATAGGTTTGCTCCCTATAGGTGAGGATTTAATTCATATTTTGGCATTACCTTTAATAGAAAAATCAAAAGATGGAATTTATGAGGCAAGTTTGGTTATCATGAATTCTCTTGTTGATTACCAATGATATCATGAAATAACAAATTGAATCTTAATGTTGACAAGTCGAGATTACACTATACACCAATGGAACTCAATGTTTAGAATTGTTCTAATTGATAGATTAATACTTTGAACTTAATTATGAGTTTACCGAGCGCTTGAGTCCAGGAGAGTAATACCCAACATTAATGAATCTTAGAATTTTCATATCTAGATTATTTTGCAAATCACTCGAGTTTATGGAAATCGTCCTGTAAGTCTCAACTTATTTCACATACTTAACTCGAGACTAGCAAGATGCTGGTTGAGAATTATTTTGAGGGTCAAATATTGTATATCAGACCCAATTATTGCCTGGATTTATGAACAAGATACTGTTTGATAGCCCGATTTACTTGTGTTTGTGTTGCAAGGTGACTTTAAGAGCCTAGACTGAAAAATGGCGCTTAAAGTATGGATTTAACACTCTGATGACACCAACGGCAAGGGACGAACCCCAGGGGACCAAAATAAATGAATTTACATGCCAGAGATTCACAAATATGGAGAAATCGAAGCTCCAGTGACTCGAAATTGGTCCAGAATGCAAGATCATAAGGTTCCAACTATCTGTTTGGCTCAAAACTCTATACGTGGCCTGAGGACCATAAATTAACCGTACACGTCAAAAATCAATCATTGGATCGCTGTTGAAGTGACCCAACGGACAGATCAGACCCTTAAATCTTAATTTAGGGCCCGCCTGATATCTGGATATTTTTAAATTTCATTGTCAATGCTTTAAATTGGATCTGGAAAGGGATGGATGGATCGGATTTCTCACAAACATCTCTGTGGGACCCAAGTATACAGTGCATGTGCATGGTGCACTAGTGCACCACGCATGCACTAAAAATTCGGAAGTCGGTCAACAAACACTGACCGACTCTTCTTCTCAAAACTGAAAGGAACGCAACAGCATTTTCCCTGCTTGGTTGGGTTTTGCTTGTGGACCCCACCTATCATCCAGATCATCGATCCGGACCGTCCATCAGATCCTTATGGAATTTCTTAAAACTGCCTAGGTGGCAGAATTCCAAAATATCGCGAGTAGTGAAATTCAACCGTCCAAATGCAAGATGGATGGTGGAGTGAAAGATATCATGGGCCACACCGAAACTGCTCCAAAAACATTCATTCCCAGACGATTTTTCGTCTTGAAATGAGTAGACGGAGTGGATTTCTAGAACATCACCTATCATAGGCCCCACCAACATCACAATGTAAGATGCGCAAGCCCTGTTTGCGTATGCAACCTGTGGACGATCCAGGTGGGCCACCATCATTGATTGGATGGCTGATTCAGACTGTCACGCCCCAAACTCGGAAATCGGGCTCACAAAATTTTCGATCGCCTAATCCGGCGCCGACAGCCTCCGTAGAACCTCATTCTCGGCTCCTAGCGCCCATTCGCCAGGTTCCGATCCTGGGATGCTACGAGGAGGATTTTCAACGTCAGTTTGATTCGTAATAAGCATAACCAAAGGCATAACCCACAAATAACAACCAAGAACTCCATTACATTTTCACTATGATCAAAAACTTTACAAGTACAATGAGCATAAAGGGAAATACAATGGTAAGGAACAAAAATTCAAAAACGATCTGCAACGTGCTCCTGCCTCAGCGCTACTGCGAACCAACGTCACCTGCACGCAACGGTCGTGCATAAGCTTATAGAAAGCTTAGAGGGTGGTGAAAGTGTGTGCGCAAGGTAGTAATATGAACATGCAATGTCAAAGTAATACGAAATATACAGATGGATCCATAATATCATGAGTCGTACTAAGGCTATGCGATGCAAGACATGAGTGGTATCGGCCATCCCAAGGCCATGCGATGTGCAATGCAACCCAAGCATACAGATCCTCATCTATGTCCACACATCAATACAGATCAAATATGGGATATCACCGGGGTCTAGTACACTCTAAACCAGATTGCCGCCACATCACGCAATAAGATAAGTGGAAGAGACCACACTATCCGTCTGTCAATATCGGGCACGACTCGTCGATAGCTGACCCATTCCTCGAGCTGGTCAAACTCAGCCTAGCATTGCCCCCTACTCTCGGGCGGGTAAGGCCGCACCCCCTTCTAACCGACCACGACACAGTGGAGAGCGTAACCGTCTGATAATCGGCACTCAACGCTCATCTACCCACTCGGTCTAGACGTTGGAACAACCTCTTGGTACATAAGGGTTTAGGAACTTTCACCCAGGGATATCTATAACACCCCATGTAAAATAAGATTTTCGGTATCCAATCCTGCCAACCACGATGCGTCTGTGAAGGCTACGGCCCTGATGTCGCTAGGGCGTACAATAACCATATCACACAAATGCGAAATGCATGATTCAAGCTATCCAGTCATGCAACAAATTCTGCGCATATCGTGCACTCATGTAAGGTAACACCGCCTAACCAGGAGCCCATAAACAACCTGCCCGAAGGCATATGCTATGATCAGTCAATTCTCATGTCAAGCATACATATGATGCGTATGATCATGAGTCGTGAAGCTATATTAAACATGTTATAATAAGATGAACAATCCTTACAATGCAGATGGGCCTGGACGGCCTATACACAATAAGTACGGGTTTAACAATGAACCCTAAGGAGAGTCGTAATGTGGACATCCAACCAACATTACACTCGCAATGTGGACATTAAACCAACATTCCTCCTAAGGCACGATCGTCGTAAACATCGTTACATAATCCGAGTTGGGTTTACACATTACAATGGACCTTAGGTTCATCCCATTGGGCTTTACATATATATCAGATGGGCCATATCATATGGGCCTTTTATTCATCAAATGGGCCACATAAATGGGCCGCACCAATGGGCCTTATGTGCATTGCAATGGGTCATCACTCGTGGGCCTTAAAATACATCTAAAGGCTTAATTCCATGGGCCTTAAAATACATTAAATGGGCCTCGACCCATGGGCCTTACATACATATCAAAGTGGGCCTCAACCATGGGCCTCATGTGCATCAGATCGAGCCACGTCAATGGGCCTCAAGTATATCGAATTGGGTCACACCCAAACATAAGTGGTGGTAATGAATTCCACCATTGAAATCCCCAAGGCCTACCATAGCATTTATTTATTTTTATTTTTATTTTTTTTAATCTGATCATAAGGTCACACGGACCTGAATAAAGGAAAACAACTTTCATGTTGATACAGATTCCCTGTGATACCCAAAGGATTTCAATGGTAGACATTCAATGCTCCAATGTATTTAGTGGTGACCCACCTAATAAGTAGATCTGTCTTATTTTCACCCCAAGTCTAGATGAAATCTAGCTAACTGGATGAACGGCTTAGATGTGTCACATATATCAGCGGTGGGTCCCACTTGAGAGACAGATGGGCGTGGTGGATATAACACATGCCACAATGGGCCCACAGAGCTTGCTGGCTTAATAGAGCAGCTGCTTAGCTGCTGCAGGTGCGCCTGCCAACCTGCTTCAATAGTAGGTGGGGTCCACGCACGCCAAATAGATGGACGGTTTGGAGGTCATGCAAATACCATGGAGGGCCCACCCTTATAAAGGATGAACGGCATGTGTAACACACGTCATGAGGGACCCACAGATTTCTGATGCTCAAAGGGAAAGAGGGAGAGTTGCTGTACACGTGCAGCTTTTGCTGCTGCCAGGAAGCAATGGTCGGTCCCATGTTGCTAGGCAATGCCAAATACAGCAGCTACACGGCCGCTGTACACGTGCACCAACCATCCCATTTTGCAAAACAGGTGGGTCCCACATGGGACCCACACATACAGACAACCCCCTCAACACACACACACCCACCCACACACACACACACACACACACACACACATATATATATATATATATATATATATATATATATATAATATTATAATCATTATTATTATTATTATTATTTTAAAATAAATTCCACCAGCGTCCAATCCCACGTTTCCTACGATGTGGGCCACCTGAGCTTTAAATGTGGCTCATTTTTGGAGGGGACCCACCTGAGGAGGGGTCCCATCAAGCGGACGGTGTAGATGTTCAAAATGCATCACGATGGGGACCCACAGCTGGGCCGTGAGGCCTGGGCGCACGTCCACCTGCCAGCACGCAGGCGCTGCCTGAGTGCGCCCTGACACAGCAGCAGCAAGGACTGCTTCCTCTTCTTTTTTAAAAAAAAAAATCATACACGTCGTGGTTTTTGATAGGTGGGGACCATATCTGAAAAATCTGATCCGATCATTGGATTCTATGGCCCCTGATCGATCCAATGAGACCAATGTACGATATGTTTTTGACCAATGGAAGAATAAATATGGATTTTAATGGTAAAACCACTATTTACTACGATATGGCCTGCTTGTTTATCAGATCAGACTCATCTTTTAGCTCAACGCCTAAATGAATCTGAGAAAAAGGATGGACGACTTGGATTATAAACATACATCAAGATGGGGCCTATAAAAGTGGGCCACCCCATTAGCTTAGAAACAAGCTAACCTTTGTATTTTGCACAGTGACGTCCAGCGTCCCTGGACGCTGGACGTTTTGTCACAGCCCAAGCATTGAGGTGGGCCTTGCTCCAGTGGGCCTACACATGATGGATGGTGTAGGTACAACGTATATGGTGGGCCCCACTTGAATAAATCTTGAACAAAATAATATCTCAAGGTGGTGTCCATTCAAGTGGGCCACACAATCCTATTGCATAAAATAAAATAAAATAAAATAAATAAAATAGAGAGAGAGACATGGAGAGTGGGACACGCCTTGTGATGGAAGGCTCCGCCACTATGAGCGCTCCCTTAAATGGAATCATACATCAATGGATCCCTCTATGCATGGAATCACCGAAATTGAAAATCAACGGTGGAGATCCGTTCCCCACCGATACGATCGGTCTAGATGACCTTTAAATATAATGAAACAAACATCATGATGGGGTCCATGGAGAATGGCCCCACCATGGATGATCATGATGATCAAAGTGGTCCATCGACCACAACTTAGGGTCCCAAGTGAGATCCAAACCATTGATCGGTTGGCCTCACTTGGCCCATCACAAAAATAAGAAAAAATAGTATGATCTAGCATCCACCGTCCGATCTTCTTGCTCCTAGGAGTTCCTTGACACCTTAGCTTCAACTTCAATGGATAAGATGAGGAATAGAGGGTTGAGATGGGAGATGATGGGGTAGGAAGGTGGACCACACTTGGAGCTTGGGAATTTTTGAAGAAATCCTCATACGTATGGAGCTTGCTTGGGGTTTGAAATGAGAAAGAGAGAAAGAGAGAGAGTTGTAAAGGGAGAGAGAGAGAGTGATGGATGGATGTGGTGATGGGGTGTAAGACACCTTTTGACTTTTGTGCCCTTTTGTGTAAGAGAGGTATGGGAGGTGAAGACTTTTGTGGCCTTTTATGTAAGAGAGGTATGGGAGGTGAAGACTTTTATGGTTGCTTGGAAAAAGGGGTGAAAGTGATGTGTACTTGACATGTACTTGACAAGTGATGGATTGATGGATTGATTGATTGATGGGATTGATGTGATTGATGTGACACATCGTAGAGATTCCCTTGGATTTCGCAACGCGTGGCGTTTTCTTGCACCGAACGTTGGCCCACATCTCTTGACCAGGGTACGCCTCGGCACGCGAGTCATGGCATTGGAATCGTGGTGATGGCGCGGTCGCTATGGTAGTGGTCTTGGGTTGAGTCGACTCGGGTTGTCGACATATGAATCAGGGTCGCGCATCGATATCGGTTAAGGGTCGAAGGTTGCCGGAATTCGACCGGTAAGACCGCGAAAATCTACGGAAAGGTACGGACCAAGATACGGGTCTTATACAGAGCATCCATCTTGTATATTATCCAAAAAGGTCAAAGGGGACATTGTCTTTTTAAAGAAAAAGGAAGAAAGATGAACCAGGAAACTCCGGTCCAGATGCATACGTAGCCTGTATATGTAAAGAACTTCTACAAGCCTTTTTCTCCACAACTATTGCTGCGTAAACAAGCTCGGTTTGGCTGACTCTGACCGACCTAGCCACTCCTTACTGGCTATAAAAAGAGAAGAAAGGGAGAAAAAAATCATCTAGATTCGGATCCAATTCGAGGGAGCAGCTGGGACGTGGAGCAGTGAAAGAGAGTATTTTTTTCTTAAAGTTTTTAATTGATATTTTTTTATTAAGATGTTTAGCCTCATTATGTCAGGCCAAACCTCTTAGCTAGGGCTAAGAGGTGAAGCTTGTAGCGTGAGGGGGAATTTATGGTTGTGCCTTTTGTTTAGACTGACTGGATCTTGATTTAATTAAGGGAATACTTTTAGTTTTTAATGGTCTGTGGTGACTAAAATTACAATGGGTTTACGATGCCTTTGAGCATGCTCCTTTCCTTTTATGTTTATGACGTCAGGAAGCCTTCTTATTCACCATCGTCTCCTGGGCATGGTTGGATGTCGGTACCTTTCCTCACCTTCATAGAATATTGATTGGCTAGTAATTAGTTTAATTTTGTTGTTTACTTTGTCTCCTGGGCATGGTTTGGTGATGGAATCCATTCTAATTCATATACCTTTCATCTCTTGAAAACTATATTAAGTAAGTTCAGTTTAATTTCAATGATTCTTGAAGCAGGCGTAAGATCTCCCTGATCTCTACAAGTGGATCCTCAGAATCCCTAGTTTCTTACCTCTGATTTCTCTAAAGTTTTAGATTAATCTCTCACAATTATTCCTCAAATTATAACTCAATTTAGATTTCATCTCATTCTAGTTCTAGTTCTAGTTCTAGTTAGTTTCAGATAACGTACAGGTATCAGTCCCTTGGGATTCGACCTCGGTCTCATCGAGTTTATTACTACATCACAACCCTGCACTTGGAGTGTGAACAATTCCTTGGACGTGTATATTTTTTTGTTTCTTGAAATTGTGTTTGTGAAATGAGAGAGAGAGGGTTGTAAGGAGAGAGAATGATGGGTGATGGATGTGAGGTGAGTGATGGGTGAGGTGAGAGACTTGTTGACTTTTGGGGTAGGTTGCTTGATTTGTGAAAAAAAAAAAGCATGGGTTGCTCTTGTACTTAACATGAGGTAATTGATTGATTGATGGGACATGTTATAGAGATTCTCTTGAGATTGCAAATGCGCGGTATTTTCTTCGAAATAGACGTCGGCCCACATCTCCCTGCCAAGATATCGGATCGATATGCAAGACGCGGCATTGGAACAGCGGCGACGGTGCGGTCACAATGGTATAAGTTTCGAATTAAGCTGACTCAAATCTATAAGATACGACTTAGGGTCACGCGTAAATATCGATTATAGGTCGCGGATTGTCGGACTTCAATGGGAAGAATCGCAGAAGTCGACGAAACAATTATCGGACTTCAATGGCAAAACATTCTCTTCAAATCCCAAATCATCAAAAGTTATTAGACATTATGAAGACTATATAGTCATTGAATTTGTTATCATTTTTTAAAATCTAAACTTTTAATCTAATGAGATACATAGTTATTGATGGTTACCTTAAAAATTATATAAAAACAAAAGATCCTTAGTTTTCAATAAATGACCCAACTAAAATGATAGGAGAAGCTTAATATTTAAATAAATATAATTAAATGATCATCATCATTATCTAAGCTTTCTCCAAATTAACTAAGGTCGATTATAAGAAATGAATTTTGTCATTCCACTCTATATTTACACGGGTTATTACCTTCAATTAGTCCATAAGTCATCTAGTCTTTTCTTACTATCTCCATTCACATCTTTCGAACATTAATTCTATCACTTTCTGAAAACCTTCAACTTCTACCAACTCACTTTATTTAAACAGCATGGTTCATAGTCTTCGTTATACATTACTAAACCATCTAAATTTATTTTTCTCGTCGTATTACCTATTGAGACTACTTTCAAGTTCCCTCCAATTCATTCATTTTTTGTTCTATCCTTATCTTATTGTTTATCCTTCTTAGGAGAGAAAATATTCTAATTTAGAATTAAGTCAATCATTCACTATAAATATTCTTCTTTTTTTTTTACACACGCGCGCACACACCCCAACACACTCACGCTAGTGGAATTTCACCACCTATGGATACTCGAACCCTTGACCGGGTGTTGAAACTCCTAAGAGTCTACCACCCGAGCATAAGGATCCCACTATAAATATTCTAATGAGCTTGTAACCTAGCATGTATAAAATATTGAATGTTCCAGTCCATCCAACCATTAAACCATGTGGCCCCAATAGAGTGAAGAATGATGGGGTAGTCCATACCTAGGGGTGTACACCGAGTCGAACCAAGTCGAGCTGGCCTTAGCTCGAATCGGCTCAGCCACTAGCTGACCCTAACTTGAACTCAGCTCGGCTCAATCCTCTAGCCTAACTGGCCAACTCGGCATGGTTCGGTCAGCAGCTTGGGCCAATTCAAGCTGAGTTCGAGCCAAAATCGAGCCTTTACGGCATTTTCACAAACACATGTAATGCACTTTTAATTTCTCCCTATATATAAAATAGCAGTAGCTATTTAAAAGTAATTCATCAAACACCTTATAAGCAACATCAAAATCAAGAAAAAATAGTATTTGCTTTATATACATACCTTCATTGCCACTTTTTTTTTCTTTTTTTTTTTTGAAAGAACCGCTAGAAATTCATTCCATCTGAGAATTTACAACCAAGCTAGAGCATCCCAACAAAAAGGATAGGACCCCTCCCAACAAAAGAAAAAAAAAACTGCACAAAAAGCTGCCTCAAAAAAAGGAGAAAGAAAACACGGAGAAAGCTGGAGCTCCCGCTACTGACTCCTAACTGCCCCAATACCAATATTATCCATAACCATTAACCCACACACTTGACTAGGAAGGTTGGGGCGAGAGGTGTACATGCTATTTGGGCATCCTTCACTAGCCATCCTGACTAAGGCGTCTACAATCGAATTCCCCTCTCGAAAGATATGGTTGAAAATGAGATTTAAGGGCCGCCTATAATGCTGAATCTCGCCCAAGATATACCAAACATTCCAAGAAGAAGGGCAGCAAGGATTTTTAACTGAATTAGCAACGGTCTTTGAGTCAGACTCCACCAATATGTTGGAAAGGCCCAAGATGGCGCATATCTTGAGGCCATCTAACATAGCTCTGGCCTCAGCAACAGTGTTCGAAGAATGGCCATAGTTCCTGTGGAAAGCGAAGATGAGCTTGCCAAGGTGATCTCGGCAGATACCTCCCCCTCCTCCCCCACTCGAGCCCGGGTTATCTCTCGAAGATCCGTCGACATTCAACTTAAACCATCCTTGAGGGGACAAGACCAATTAACTATAATGAACTTTGAAGGAGGAGTAGATTGAGATTTGTTAATTCGAAGGGCTTGAAGGGTGATTAGGTCTGACATGAAATTCCTGTCCGGGACCGTGATGGAGGAGCCGAGTTCAGAAAGCCATCGAGACACCTTGAAGAGGATGTTACGCCCAGACATAGCAATACCCTCGAAACGGGCCTGATTTCTGCTGAGCCAAATTTCTCAAAGAATGATGTTAGGGACCAGACCAATAAGATAAGATATTCTGGATTTCTTGCTAGCTCTAGACGTCCAGAGTAGGATCCGCTGAGAAATTGTCTGATTTGGAAGGTCGGCCACACCAAAGAGCCTGCTGAAGTGGCTTCATATCTGCGCTGCTATCACCCCATGGCTGAACAGGTGATCCAGGTTCTCCACGTCACATGCAGGAGAAGAAGCAGTGTCGCGCTGGCCCATGTTCAGACCAGTTTGAGACAGGGCTGTAGGCTGGAAGCGAACCTGCTGCGGCGGGGCGGATGGCAAAGGCTGATGAGCATTCGGGCTGAAGTCCCGCTGCTGGAATGAGAAGATAGGAGGTGGAACCTGCAAACGATGAGGAAGCTGCTGAGATGGTTGATAGCCTGACGCCCGATTGGGAGCTGGTTGCGAATTGTGGAGCAACTGATGAGTTGTGGATTGGGATCGAGTAGAGATCGGTCTGCAACACTCATAGCACAAAGCTAACACAACACCACGACTTTGAATTGATTGGTCCACCGGGACAGCCTGATGCAAAACCTTCCTAGCAAGGATGCTCATTTTAGGGGGGAGGGATTTGTTCCAGATCCATTTGGCCCAATGGAGATTTGGAAGATGGTGTCAAATGCCGTTTCAGGATGATTTAATTGAGAAGTTGCCAGAGGCAGGAGGTCCCAAATGAGTCTGTCATACCTATCAGATAATACAATCAGGAGATCCGAGATTGACCGCATTGTTGTTGCTGTTATGAAAGGCTGAATATCGTTCAAATTCCTGGGGGCTGGGTGATCAAAGATGTCCCTGACTATCACTTCCGCGAGATAAGGGGGAATAGACCTGACGACAACTCCTACTAGAAGGCCATTACCGGTCCAGTTGTGGAGTCAAATGTTTAATTTCCCTTTCCCGATCAGCCATCTTGAATGGAAGATAGCGAATTGCAAAATTCTAAACATCTCTCTCCATGATAAGGAGCTGGTTGGGCTGATTTTCCCTTTTGCTGCAACTAGCTTCTGAAAGTATTTTGCAGAGAAAAATTTGGCCCAATGAGATTTACCCTGAAGAAGTCTCCATGCCATTCTAATCCTTAAAGCTTGCGTAGTATCTTCGAAGGTTCTGATGCCAAGACCTCCTTCGTGAATGGGGGTGCATAGGGTCTTCCAGCTGACCCAATGCATTTTATTCCCTCGCTCCGATGACCCCCAAAAGAAATTAGCAATCGCCCTTTCAATCTTGTTAGAGACGGATCTGGGAATGCCAATGGCCGATAGCATGTGGATGGGGATTGAAGCCAAGACATGTTTGATCAGGACCAGTTTTGCTACCTGGTTGAGTAGCTTAGCCTTCCACCCCTCAATTTTACTAAGAATTTTTTGGGCTAGCTGTTGCAAGAGAGGGGCCGGACATCTTCCTCTTGTGAGGGGGATGCCAAGATACATAGTGGGAAGCGACGCTTGTTTGAACCCTGTCAAGTTCTAAAGCTTTTGGTTCTTGGTTCTAATTATATTCACCGGAGTTATGAAGAAAGTCTTCAAAGCATTCACTTTTTGGCCTGAGGCTTTCTCGTATTGATTGATGAACTTGAGGAGAGTTCATTGCCACTAGGCGACACTTCATTGAGTCATTTCATCAAATACTTGGTGAGCAACATCAATATCAAAGTAACCAAGTCACTGAACTAGTTCGATCCAAGTTCGATTCAAGTTGGGGTTCGATCCGAGTTGAGTCGAGCTCGGGCAAGCTTGAACTCGGTTCGAAATTTTTTTCAAGCTTAAAAGATTAGCTTGACTCATCCCAAAGTCAACTTCAAACCGAGTTGAATCGAGCTTTTTCGAGTCAAGTCGAGGGAGCTAACCGAGCTAACTCAGTTCGTGTACACCCCTATCCATTTCCTGATGAAAAATCTCATTTTCAACAATTTCTAAGTATCAGGATTTGTATAATATTTAACATAAATTAATAAACACATAAAATTATAAATTCATGGTATAAGATGACATATTGAACCTCTAAATATTTTTTAGTGAAAATGTCTAATTTTGCGAAATAAAATCTCAATGAAGTAAAACTGCCGATATTTTAAAAATATCGCGATATATTGTCCACTCAACTGTAAAAATATGGCATACTTTTCTAAATCTCGGTGAAACTTGCCACATTGGTCCGTACAAGTAGGGCCGTGATCTGGTAATCTGGACTGTGGATTTGATGTGCATATCATGGTTGTAATCCAGGCTGTACATTTGATGTACAGACCATGGATGTTGGATGCCTCGAAAATTTTCTGGATTTAAAGATCATATACCGTTAGCTAGAGAAAAGAATGTACGAACGGTCTGGAAGGTCGATAAAAAGAATGGCTAGGATCATCAGATCCACGGCGAGGACCAACAGATAAATAGTGTGGATCACCCCACAATATCCCTTCCCCAGTAGAATTTTTTCACATGAGAATACTATTCACGATATAATGATCATGGCCCTACAGCTACCCTTGTCCCTTGTGAGTTTGCCTCTTTTCTTTTTTGGAAGTTATTTGATATTCCTGACGCTTGATACACAAGCACTTAAAAATGGTGCACGTGGCATTAACTAACTTAAATTAAACTGACTAAAATTTGAAATCTGCTGTAGCTAAGTTACATTCTAAAATTCAGATTGGTTGAACAATCCTAGCCTCTGATTCGTGGAGACCATTGGGATTTTTCATTATTAACCGTCCAATAACTATCTATAAATGTATAGTCAAATCACTAGAAAAATAATAATGTTTTGGTTTGCTATACATCTAAACTGTTAATTATATTTTTGACGGTTTAGTTTGAATTACTATGCGACTTATACAATTTCTCAGTAATTTCTAACTTTCCGCGTATCACCAATCACACTCTGCCAGAGTATCTAAGTTTTTCAAATTTTTTTATTGTCGTGAATGTAACATGCCTTCAGCATTCAGCTGCAACGACTAGAAAATCGAGAATGGCTGCACCGGGCGAGGCATTTGCGTCAGTGGCGATTCAGGATCATGCGTGTGTCGCCACACACTGGGCCCACATGCTGAGTTGTACAATGATAGGAACCGTTCATTTTCATTTGAAAGGATGGTTGTGGCCATAATCACTATCCGTAGATTAATTTATAGCGAGGAAAATAAAATTTTCAACGGCCTGCATTCAACTACACAAATCAAAGGTTATGATCACCAATGAAGAGTAAAATGGGATAATAGCTTATTGATGTAATAAATAGAATACATGGACGTTTCACAAACTCATCAGATCATCTTATCAGTGGGTCCTAGTGGGTTGCGACACATACTTGATTCTCAGTCGCGACAGACACAAAACGAACTCACATCGAAGAGCGACAATTTGGATAATGAAACTCAAATGGTTCGGTGTTAGGGGAGGGGGGAGAGTTATTTGATACGCTGCTGGATTAAGAAATCCATACACGTGCGCACAGAATCTACTATTGTGGAATGTAAGCATCTCAAAATCAAACCGTTCAAATCTAGGGATCCACTGTAGGTAGATCAGAAATTTAAAATAATATTGCTTGCATGACTATAACCTCCGATTGGTGGAAATTTTTGTTTGAATTCGAAATTAATCATGAATTAGATATTTGGCCAGTTATGACCTCATTTCAATGTATATTTTCGCTTGTAATTGATATTAGTTAAGGCCCACAATTTGAACGGTGAATATCATAATATGCTGCCAATGAACAATTTCTGATCGCCTGAGTATGAACCATAACATCAGAGCATTGAAGGGTTTTTTTTCATGCTTTTCCTTCTGGAGTTCACCACCATTTTTAAAATGGTGGTGACGCATCCACCATACAAACGGCACACATTGTTGCAATCCAGGTCGTCCAAATTGCCGACCCCATAGTTTATGAGAGAATAACTAAAAAAATCACTCCTGCCAGATGACGGTAAACATCTGATTTTGCTGATTGAATGGGACCATTGACTAGTTTTAACCGTTCATTTGATATCCACCAATTGGACTGCTTGTAATGCTCTATCACTGTCATTTTCGAGCCAGGATCCATCCAGAACGTGTACCACAGTTTCGATGGCTTGGATTTCTGACAGGTGAGGGAGACGTTTCACAGTCATTTCTGAAATGGTGGTAAACTACCACATGAGTCTCATCGCAAAGTACAATGGACAATTTTAAGCACCTCCCCTCTATTTTAGATTATTGCAGATACCCCCACGGTAGAGACGTTAGAGGACTCTTCCCTAAATGACAAAAATACCCTCCTCTTGTTCATTTTGCCTGCATGTAGGACCCACCGTTGTATATAAATGGGATCAACCGGTGTGGAAGGGTCCCCACCACATTGGACTCCAAAAATCAAGCTAATCTAGTCATTGGATTTGCCACACGCTCTTAAAAACCTCCAAAATTATAGTGTGGACCACCTGATGGTTTGATCACTAGCACTTTTGGGTTTTCTGACTTTTATGCTGGAGTGACCATGATGAATGGTTGGATGACATCCACACACTATCATGGTCCCACGCGTTATCTTAAGCTCACGCGTCTTCAACTGAGATATGGGTAAAATGATCATTTTCTTAAATATAAGATATGGGTAAAACGGTCATTTTGTCAAAGATAATGACCTAATATACCATGATTATAGACGAGGCATTTATAATTATAAAAAATTGGGAGGTCTTTACCATTGTTCTAAAAAATGCAAATCCTATTGCGGCTCTCGCCTCTCGGTGAGGAATCATAACGGCTAAAAACAATGACGTAGAAGACAATGCGTGTTTGCATATGGTGGACCTTGGACGCGGTTTGGCTATTGACGGCAACACCAGCTGGCTGGTTTCAAAGCTAATGATGCAATTGTTTTAACCGCACTTTCCATTCATCTTGCTAGCTCATCTTGGGGGCACTTGGGGCATGAGTTAAAAAATGAGGTAGATATAAATCTCAGGTGGACTACACCACGAGTACACTTAACTGTCCACCGTTAAAAGCTCTTAAGGCCCATTGTATTGTTTATTTGCCGTCCAACATCCTGTTAAGGTTACACAAACGTGGACAATGGGAAATCACAAATATTGTGTTTGTAATTGAATACCCACCATTAAAAGCTTCACGAGGCCATCGGAATTCTTATTTGTCATCCAGCCTGTTGATAAAGTTACAAAGACCCGGATAAAAGAACAAATATAAACTTGATCCAAAATGTGTATGATCCATAAGTTTTTAATCATTCATTATCACTATTTTTTATATTATAATCCACTTTAGATTTGGATGTACCTCAAATTTTTGGATGATATCATAGAATAAGTTTTTAAAATAGATGGACCTAATGTACATAGGTCACATACATTAAGGTGGGCACCACGGTCGCACGTCAGTGGATTGAGGTATCCACGAAGCCGCGCCCGAAGATAATGGTGAGATGCGGCTTCATTTTAGCGGTGGTTATCGTGTAATGTACAGTGTCCACTTGGTATACAAGTATCCAGACCGTCCAACTGTTTGGCAGCCATTATTGATAGAGCATTGCTTCAAAATCGGTCTGACAATCTTAGCCGTTAAAATTTGTAGCCATGAATCCATGCTTCCAGAGGAACTCAAATTCAACCCATGAAATAAGATGCTCATAATTATTCTCTACGTGTCATTTTCTGCCCACTCTCCATCCAAAATGGAGTAAATGTATTGGACGGTTGGATCAGTGTAGATGAATGTCATGTGTACAGCGGATGTATGGCCGTCATCGGACAATAGACTTTGAAGGATTACCTTAGTCTCGTCTATAGTATTAATATTAAATAACCCTAATGAGTTACTCATAATAATAATATTTTAATAAAAACTATCGATAGAAAATCGGTAACGCCCTTAATATTATTGGCTCCAACACAAAGATTGTTAAAAGCATTGATGAATGATCCTAGCTCATGCACGGCCCACCATGGTGTGCGTATGACATCCAACTCATCCAACAGGTATGCACGCCAAGAAAATCACCAATCCAATTATCAGGTGGGCCACACCACCATAAACAGCGGGCAACCACCCAAAACCTTCTAATTTACATGGGGCGCCACCCTGGTGATTGGATTTCACGATTTTCAGGGCGTCCCATGTGTACGATGAGGCAATATTATTGAACGGATTGGATTTCATGATCGCGGATGAAGTGGGCCCACCGTGAGAGTCAACTGCATGATGCTTTAGGCTTTAAAGGATCATTAGCCATACGAAATAACATTCCCATAATACGTGAATTAACATATCCTGTACACGTGAATCGTATCAGATGGTCCATATTAAAAGTCCAGTGGCCCTTTCACCGTGCGATATTAAAAGCCTTAACTACTGTAAACGGATTTTAAAATACGTGTAGGGTCTTCAAATCTATGCTAATTTCATCGTATCTTCCCATTTTCAACGATAATGATTGAGTTAATTAGAGGCTTGGCCCTTTTTATTTTTCATAACTGGTCGCTCACAGGCGATGTACCAGAAGTTCAGTGCCGTACGACTTTTCTCTGCCAACATGCTGCTTTTAGGAAATCGGTACCATGAAAACAGTAGGCCCCACCATTAGGATAACATGGAGAGAAAATCAGGCCGTTATTCTTATTGATAGACCACAAATTTGGAACCTATGGATGAACGATGATCTAACTCAACATAGATCTGTGGCCTACTTAGAGACATTTTCATCCCGATAGTTTATAATGGTGATTTCCATAGTGGGGTCTACCGTTTTTATGTTACTGATGTTCTATAAACATGGCATGCTGGCTGAAAAGATGGTTCAGTACCACAGTTTGAGGTAAATCGCTTGTATGCGATCAGTTCTCTTTTCTTTTTGGTTGAGTCATGGCTCCCAATGGCTGGGATCCAAGTGTCACATCGTCACGTGAGGGTTCGTTTTTTATCGTAGAATCACGTGACGGGTTCGGTCCCAGCTTAGACTACGTCCGAAAAATCGCTACGTACGTAAAGTAAGTCCTCACGCCTACGAACATGAATCGTGCCCGTGAGCATATGTTTCATATAAGGAACCAGTTTTAGCTTATCCAGACCGTTGATACGATGGGGCCAACCATGGATAGTTATTATCAAACAATATTTCAAGATTGGAATGTCAATTCTATCCCATATACGGATATTATTTAGAACCGTTGATTTGTTACACATTACTCATCGCGCGTTCTTTCAGATCAACAGTCGCGATCTCTTAAAGCATGGCCCATATGTACAAAACCGCGCATTAGGACGGCACTCGGTTATGATGCATCGAAACTTTAAATGGACCCGGTGCTCACTGCTCCCTCAATCTCCGTACATGTGGTATAAGTACTAGATCTGGACCGTTCATTACTGATGGCCTTCTATAGATGGAGAGTGCCTCCAAAATCAGTATGCCTAGGTAATCCTAGCCAGTGATTAAATTAATTTTTAAGGATTGGATTTTGACACCTAGAAAAGAATCCTACCAACGGGAAAAGTCCTCCAATCGGCAGCTAGGATATCCTAACCGTTTACTTTAAAACTCATCATGGGGCCCAAACAGACGAACAGTCCAGATCGCACATATAAACAACGTAATAGGAGCTCGAGGAGTAAATTTCTGGTGTAGGTGCTCTGAATAAACCTTTTTGTCGTGATCAAACTGTTGTCACAGGTGGGCCCATACATCAGCGGTTTCAGTTGGTGGGCCCCGATCATGACAACCATCCGATCAAGATTCCACGATTTTAATAACCTAAGGCGTAAGTGATTACATCGGAACATCCACCAACAAAACAACACAGCGACGTTAACCAATATTAATAAGTGTTTAAGACAAATCCGCAATAATTAAGCAAGAGAAATGATCCAGTGCTCTCAGGGTACTATAAATCGCAGTGTCATGGTTGTACTTGGAAACGTAGACCGTCCAATCCATTGATCTCAACAGTTCATTAGATCCAGTGTACATTTCATGGGCTATCATGCAAATATCACAGCGATCTGAAATATATTAACCGTTCAATCAATAGTATTTAATATGGTCGGTCAAGATCATTTACACAAAATAGCTCCGATCAACAATTTGATCCATCTAACTATTGGGTTCCATCATAGATTATTTAAGATTATAAGGAATCACTTTTTTATACGATTGAAACCATCCCATCCAAGGCTTGGAAAAGGACGGATGCAAAAATGAAAACCATATCAAGGATGGATTGCATCATCCAATCAGTAGGATTTTTTCATGGTATCCTATAGAATTCGTTCATGAATTAATGGTCGGTCCAGATTGATATCTTGGACTGTGTATGTGATCCGATACAACTAGGAGCACTATAACTTACATCGCTCACAGAGCACTGGAGCATTGCTTGTCTGTCTTTGCCTCAATTTTTAATCGTATCCATAACTGAGCTGTAGGCGGTTGTTACATGTAGGGACCATATCCCACAAGGTGGGTCCCACTCCTAACCTCTTTTGGCAGGCGACCGCGACATGTTCAACTGTCTGATCAAGATCGATGGTTTATTATAATCACTCGTACTGGGCGACGTGATTGTAAGCAATTACAACAAATCATAATACGACCATAGCAGGGTGTGTTTGGGTGCACTATCCAATCAAATTACAATAATTAGTCTAACAAAGTAGAAGGAAATACAATTTCATTGCTTGAGCGTTCATACATCATATTGAGAGACTGAATCCATAGCTTAAGTGATAGACTGAGTGAAAGATACCTCGTTGCAATGATAAGGTCTTGGTATCCATTCCCAGGTAGTGGTGGCTAACAAGTGAAGACTGAACTGACAGCGGGTGTGCTGACAAGCTAACTAAACAAGAAAGAGACCGAGCTCCAAACATCGCTATTTAGCTAGTTTCAAGTCCGATTGGACGGTGACTACTGACGCATTTGCACCAAATACCGTGATAGTTAATCAATTAATCTAATTTGACACAAAAAAAAAAAAAAAAATTATGAAATTTTATGATATTTGGCACAACCAAACGCAAGAGAATCATTTTGGTTGCCAGTAATTACTGATAAACAATGATAAAAGCATAATAATAATAATAAATATTTGAAAAAAAATAATCATTTCCAAGCAAAAACTTTGTGGGCCCCACTATGTTGCACCTGTTATATCTACACCGTGATCATTGGCAGAATGATTCTCCATTTTGCCTGAAATTTCAGCACATTTTAGATAAACGTTGGGAGAAAAAGCTCTCTAGGTACCGGCAGCCCGGCACGAGATTACCATCAGATGATGGTCCCCACATATAACTACCTTCCAACCAAGTCCGGGCGGCTAGTGATATTCTATGATACTTGGGCTAAATGTGACTCATGATGTTCAGGCCCTCAGAAATTATGCATGTGCAACACGCGAATAACCATGAAAATTGTGAGACATTGTTATTAAGTTACGTCCCTAAAATCAGAATGGTTGGACCATCCTAAGGACTAAATTGTGGACACCTGTTTGTTGAAATAAGACCATTGGATATTTTCCATTTTTAATCCTCAAGTAAATGTCCACCGACCCACTAATATTTTTAGGTTGAAGATACAAGTACTAAACTATAAACCATATTTGAATGCCATGTATGCGATTTCGAAGTAATTTGTAGGTTCCCAGAGTATCATCCATCACTCTTCCAGAGTATCAAGTTTTTCTACTGTCCCACCTGTACACGTTGTATATTCTATAAATGTTTCATGCCGACAGGAAATGGTAGAAGAAACTTGAAAAAATAAAAATAATGGTAACTTAACAAGAACATAGCTTCTTTTTTAAGCTAGGTAGTCTTTTAAGTATCTTATTCCAGATTTTAATTTCTCTCCTCCAAAAACACAAGAAACCTTGGGTTTTTGACTGGGAGTAGTCTTCTCATTTGAGTTTTATATCATATAAACAAACGTGTCCAATCACGTAAAATCTTAGACATCCTTCTCTGCGATGTTTATAGAATATTTTTTTCTCCAGTGTCCGAATTTTCTCAACCGTTCTGCCCAACATCAAGGACAAAGATAAAATCCTCCTAGGTTATTATTCTATCATATAAGTGGATCCCCATGTATCATATCATCCAAACCGTTCGTATGTTGTGTCCCACTGTGGATGGACCATGTCACTGAAATCTCCCAGACTAGAAGATCCTAGCGCCTGATATCGATACCTTCTCCAGTTGAATGCAGACCGTTGCTATGGTTCGCTTCTTTACCGTCTACTCATAAGCCACAAATTGAAAGACTATAATTATCTTACCTACGAGATTCGGAGAGTGTGGTCCATCCATTGTGGGACGAAACAGATAAACGGTTTAGATTACAAAACAATGGGTCCCACTTGTCAGAACTGAAAACCCACATGTACTATAGAGAGAAGTGGGTCCCACACGTATTGAATTCTTATTATATGTAGTGAACACTTACACGCTACAACTTCTCCGTTGGCTCAACTGCCATTGCATGTGACCCTCTCAGTACACAACACTGAAAAGTTAGTAATATCTGATATATTAATAGCCATGAACTATATATATATATACACACACGCACAAAGACAGAACACGGTTATGATAATGTATAATATATTCCCGCGTTTATCTCGTTCGTTAATTCACCGTTAGATGAGCAGGCACGTAGTTTAAGGATGGATGGATGATCCCAACGCTTGAAAGCGAACTTTCACCGTGGCGTGTTAGGTTGATATACGAGAACCGACTGTCTGTATTCAGTGCTTTTGGGGGAGGTGAGATTACCGAAATGCCATGCAATCATTTTTATTTTTCTAAAAAGTGAAATCCAGCACGGATGGGCTTACACTGCGTGTGGGACCCAGTTTTCTTCCTATGCACTTGTGCCCCCTTGATGAATAGACCAACATCATATTTTGGTCCATGGACGGCTAATGGTCTGCACCATTTGATCAATGGCCCTGATCTTCCACTTGCATGCGCCGTTGGCAAGCAGGGCACGAATACGCCTATTCAACTCCAAGCGTGTCACATTACACGTACCAAGGTGATGTGCAAATCAGGGTCCGCTCGTATGCAGGAGATACAGAAATCGTACGTATTACATAATCCTGTCCATCTGATATGTGATCATTAAAATAACGGTGGACAACGAAAAAAAATAAAAAAAAATCACCATCGAATATCCAATGGGATGTGTAGCAGAAAAGGTAAGGGATCGGATCGTCTCATCGATTTTATTTATAAAAGTGGGCCATCTGCTCTGGTGTCAGTATACACGTGGAACCGATTGATACTAACCTTGCCACGTGTCCTGTGGAGAGATGAATGAACCGTGTTACGGTCGAACCGATTCTACCTCATCACTCTGCCGACTCAGCACCGTCTCGACCCGGTTGTGCTGTCATAAATAACGCTTGAAAAAGGTCGCGATATCTTCGTGAAACACTAATCAAATGATACCCTCACGATGTTTTCTGGTGGGAAAGGGCATACAAGGTCGACCTCATGAGGAACTTTCAGAGGTCGAGCTCTGTGAACCCTACCGTGATGTGTGCCATACATCCACCCCATCAATTAGATGCACATTTCATGGTGGGCCACACCATAGAGAACAATTGAAAGTAGATATCCAATAATCGAAATCTTCATGATCGTTTGTAAGACCTACTGAGACGTGGTTCGGACATTCGGCTCATCCATTGGGTGTGTCCTACTTGAATGAGGGCCCACACTAAGTTTTAGCATTATCAAAAGGATGAGCCCCACCAAGTGATTTTAGATTTTTTAGGCACAATTTCATGTGGCTATAGATGGTAGAGCTCACTTGGGTTCCGGATATGGCTGATTTTATATGGGATGTCCCGTAACCTAAGGGGGACCAGCTAAATGTGATATATGAATTTCTAATACACATCATGGTGAGGCCAACGGGACTCAACCTCATGAGAAGTTCTGATGATGTCAACCTCACATAACCATTTTCCATCTTAAAATTTTCAGTGGTTTTAAATTTTCTATGACTTTATTGTAAAATCTTGGCCATATTAACACAAGTTTAGGGCACGTTTGGTTGCTCTAAATATTATGAAATTTCATAATTAATCATTCAACTTTGATGCAAATTTTATAGTTATTCATGAAATTTGGCACAACTAATGGAACCTTTTAACCACAAAATTTCCAAACAATTTATTTTTTACATTCCAACTTTTTAATAGATGAAATTATAGAACTACTTTTATTTATTTTTCTTTGAAAAGCTCGTGGTATATGTATAACATCCAACCCACCCAATGCAATGACGATATAAACAAAACATCAAGTCAATCAAATCATGAGATGAGCTACAGTTGAACTTGAATTGCTCTATTTCGAATAGTGTGTATTATCTTTTATAGATTGACTTGCATATCATCTGCAAACACCCTATATTGGGATGATAAGCTTGATAAAAATTGAACAGAAACCTTAATCAAGACCCTTAACCTTGAATACAAACCCTAAACTCTAAGTCCAATTCCTGAACCTTAATACATACCCTTAACCCTAAGTTAAATCCTAAACTCTGATCTAGACCTTAATGCATGTCCAACCCTAGGAACTAACCAAACTCAATTAACCCAGTCACATTAACCCAACAAAACACTAAACCTAATTCTAAACCCAAACTTTAGTAAAAACCTAACCTATGAAGTTAAACCTTAAGTCAACCCATTGAGTCAACTCACTGGTCAGTCCACATAGCCTACTCAATCAACTCACCTTGTCAAGCCAAGTCCATAAACCTATTTTGATCACAGCCCTTTCCAAAGCCCAAATCAAAGGAAAGAGGAGACAGAAAAGTAGTTTCAAATGACCAAAGTTGTTCACATGTAGAGAAGAAGCCTCCCTCCAAAGTTAGAGCAAAAGTGAAGGGCTAGTGGCACCCAGGGTACCGCTCACCACATAACATAGGCTGTACTTTGGCCAGCTGTCCAAACGTATCCAGCTGTCATCCAAGCTTATTTCATGCATACTTGAAATTTTGAAATTACTTTGATGCCCCACTTTTAAGCTAAATTTATGCCTTATGTCATCCAAATCAACATATGAGATTTTGACTCAAGGCAATCTCAATTCCCAACCATCGAAACCCTTTTTAATCTCAAGATTGGTATGAATTACTAGAAAATTGGGTTGGAGGGCTATAAATACCCTCCTTCCCTTCACATTTTAGGCACCCTCAATCAAGCATCCCTTATTGTTCTTTTATCCTTCACCAACTATCCCTCTCATCTACAGAGCTCTTTCAAGCATCCTAAACCTCATTAGTCATCCACCCCACCAAGGAGAATGAGAGTGAGGAAGAGAACCTAGCCTAGGTCCAACCCTAATACTAGCCTCTTAAGTCGACCTAAGTTCATTCCATGCCACTCGATCCGATCCTTACAACACCACCATCCACCCAACTGTTTTGTAACAACCCCGATTTTTAGAGTAGTGGTATACATTCGCTCCTGCAAACAACCTTCACAGGAAAATTACGAATGTTTAAAATCACCGCAAATTATATTATAATTATCCCTAGTCCTATTAGAAGCACTAAATCCCGAGGACGAGATTTTCTTTAAGGAGGGTAATTGTAACACCCCGTACTTTTAATACTCGAGTGTTACCATTTATATCATAGAAAACATTTAGGCACGCGAGAAACACGGAATAAAACTATAAAACTATCATCAAGAGACCATCCTTATAACCCATGTATCCTTTTAAAAGATCATATTTGTCTACAACTCCCATTGAGATAAATCTAAGGTCATTTTAATACTCCATTGAAAATGAATCAACCACTCCACTCCTCAACATTATGAACTAACATAAGCCTAATAACGAGATCCTAGCCGTAAAGAAGATTATATCACCCTTTAAACAGACTTTGGGACCACTAATATGCACACTGAAGTAGGGGACTAATAGTTCAATTGAAATAGACAATCCTTACCAAGGATAAACATCCAAGCATGAACCTTACGAAAATAAGGTTGATCTTCAACCCAAAGCAATTAACAAACCTTGTAATTAGAATAGACAGTACAGATTACGCCTACGAGCATATGGGACCCAAATAATCCATGATTACTGACGACAAATGTCTGAAATAACGAACACCTAACCTTTAGAACTTCAACCCTTAACCTGTAGCCATTGCTAGGTCTTCCAAGTCAAATGGATGGCCTAGATCGTCTCAGACTATTGAACTATGATAGAGGAAAATCAAACCCTTCGTTGCCAACCTCTGATCGTCAAATTCACTGTATATCAGGTCTGACACTCCCTTCACGGATCTAGTACCAAATCATGCGAATCCGCCTATTAAAGGGCAATATTCACCATTTAAATGCACCTAGGATAGTTTAGGACTCTTTTAGACCGTTGATGATTGACAGCAAGTTGATCTGACAGTCGTATAGTCAGCAAACACCTTTTCATAGTGCACAAAGAATGTTTTATAGTCACTCGAGCCTTGGGTCTGCCTCATCCTTTTGGGATGGGTCCTAAATCAGCTAACCTAATGATTGGATGGTGTGGATCGACTGAGACTCACACGTGTACACCACCTCTGACCTGTGCGTGTACACAGATAGCGTACACTTGCCATGCGCAAGATCTAGCATTGGGTCAAAGAAGCTTTGACTCGATAGAATTCGCAAATCAGCGAATTTTCAAAAATCTCTCCCGCCCGACGCTAGTTCAAAATGGACCATCCGTTTAACGACTCAAACCGACGTTTCCCGAATACAGAAACTCAATCCAGACCGTTGATCTGATAGAGGGGGTCCCATCGACCCCACCTACATTTTAAAATGTGATTGAAAACTACTCGTGCCTGCATTGACGGCCACTGATCAAACAACGCGAGGTAACAGTGCTGACGGGGAGAGAAAATCCACGTCGCTCGTGTTGCTTGCGAATCCGACCGTTCGGAATGGTCGGTTACCACCCGCGCATGTGAGAAATTCCTAGTCAGCCCTACCGTTTCCTGAAATACACACCTACACGTCTTAAAGCCGAAAGGATCTTTCCACTTATAGTAACAACGTATCTCGTCCGTTCGATGGTGCCTAGAAGCTTCCCTCAAACAAATCCTAGACATCCGAATCAGGGTTAACATATATTTTTTCCTAGCAACAAGAAAATGGTGAGAAATTGTAACGGAACTCGATTTTCGTCTGCCACGAGCTGTTTTGGTCAACGACGGGTCCTGCACCGATAAGTGGACCCACATAGTTTTTATGCCGCATCAGAACTGTCCAAACGGCCCCGATCTATGGATCAACCACCCATATGAAAAACACCATTATCATCCCCCATCTTCCTCAAAATAACCGTGTGACCCACTTCCTGCTAAACCAGACCCATCCACTGATCTGGTCCGTCCATCATGTAGCCCACCACGTTTAATGTCTATAAGGGTCAATCAAATGGGCCCATGCGTGGAATTCGAAACACTAGGAGATCTTAGTGTCAAGTCATTTTTGGTTAGCTTACTAAGCTCCACACTAATCCTGGTGATTAATAGAGGAAGAGTCCAGAAACAACAAGCCTATATATAGTCCATCCATTAGGGCGAATCCCAAGGAGAAGAAAAGATAGGAAATAGGGAGAGAGAGAGAGAGAGATAAAAATTTTGGAACGTCGTTTGAGCGAGTCGCTTACCGCTGTAGCGACTCGACTCAGCCCTAGGTCGTTCAGTTTTGAGAGAACGCTGAGAGAGAAGAGGGAGAATAGAAAAGGGGAAGTTGGGTTTGTGGGTGAGATCTGAGAAGGAGGGGCTGCTAAAACCCTTTTTCAGCAACTGTTTCAACTCGTCCCGAGTCTGCTGAGTTCACCCTCCAACCATCGTCCCTCTACTTCATCTGTCATGGTGCCAGTCATCTCAAATCATCTGTCAGCGTCCAAACGCCGTCCCTGACTCAGGTAACCATACCTTTTGCCCTCCGTTATTACCATTTTCACCCAACCAGCCGACTGGTTCCACAGTTAACTCAACTCGGTTACAAGTTAGAGGACTCAGTCCCATCCCAGCGTGAAGAAACCAACCTGCCTCCATGGTTGTGATCGATTTTCCCTGGGACTGGGACCAACATTTCGAGATGGGCCCTATTTCGCCAGAAACAGGGAGTAATGACATCGTCTACATTCAAAGCTCCACTGAGTCAGCAACTCGGGCTGGGTTTGGAGATAAAAAGACCCAACTCCTTTTGGCCTGGGTAGTGTTTTACTCAGAAGGTTATGAACCCAACCATGGGTGTCTCAGGTTCACCTATTTGGGGACCGACCCAGACACCTTTCACAACCGGGCCAACTCAATGCCCCTAATCTAGCTGACCCAGTCAGTTTTTCGACTGAGTCAAGCTGACTCCAACCTGTTGTGAGTGATTGTGAGAAGGGTCCAGTTCAATAGGTCCCTAATCTAACCCCAGGGCTTACGAAACCTTGAAAACCAAAGCCTTGAAAACCAGCTCAACTAGTCATCAGTTGGGGACCCTAATCAAGCCAACTCCAAACTCAGTACTGAGTCAACTCGACTGGTTTCCTAGCAATGTTTAGCTGATTTAAATCATCTGTTGAAGATTTGAGAGACATAAGGTTGGTAGATCTTCAATCTCACCCTATCGTTAGTGAAACTATTGGGATCACTCAACTCATTGCAAGTTTGAGAAGTCTCGACTGAGTCAACTCAGTCCTGACTCAATAGCATTTATGACAATTCCTTTAGGTACAACCAGCAACTATTTTATCTTAGAAGATACTCCTACTTGCAATTTGGTCAATCAAGATCCTTGCATCCACATCTTACGACAAGAAGGACTTCCAATTTAGGTGAGGAGCATCCCTTATAGCTTCTTCCTTTCACTAATTTTCATGTGGATTAAATCCTTAATGTATAGAATTTTAAAAAATTATTAATTTCTAACTATCTTGAATTTCACGAAATAATTGTGTTAATGCCATGTTTCCTTATAATTATGTGTATGATATGTTGTCTTACAAACTCTATGTCGTATTTATAATTGTTTTTTTTTCTTATGTTAAGAAAGGGAGGCTTTCATATTAGATCATCCGTGAATGGTGAGACATTTCCTTCATGACTGTCTATATTCTTTAATCTCTAGTTTAGTTGGCATAATCTTGTGAATAGTTCTTACAATATGAAAAATGAGAATGTGTTTACATGTAGTGTACTTATGGATGAACTCTTAGTCAATGATGTGACCTCACTTGAGAATTTACATGATACTTAGTGTGCCCTCCTTTGAATGTAAAGAAATTATGGAAGTCATTATGGAACACATAGTTGGATATTTACTATTGAAAGTTGATGATCTTTCCTATTTTATCAAAAGTAATGTACATATGTGTCATAGTGCATAACATCCATGCATGACATGTGAGCTTTTCCGAGTGTACATCGTAAGTCACTTCTTGTTGGGTTGTGCCAGGTTTCATTACCTAAGTCCAACCATCAAGTTTGTGCACTTGTACACTTTGCGCCGCTCTTTCTTTACATGAGGCCTTTTCGAGATTTTATACCTCCTCGGACATACCCCGAGTATTTTTTCAGGAGGTCGTCCTTGGGCTTACTCACCTTCATGGCCTTTTTCAGATAGTTAATCTACCGCGGGCGGTCTATATAGTTTTTTTCAGGCAGTCTACTACCGCGGGCAACCCTTTATTATGACAGTTGGATGTGCATCCCCAGATCTGTGACTTGAGCATACATTCATACATTCATGCAATCGCATTGTTAGTTGTATTTTCATATGAGTTAAACATGAATTGTTGATCTATTTTGGATTTATGTGTTATGGTTGAATCTATGAGGGAAATTTTCACTGAGTTTTCACTCACCCATCGTGCGGTTGCACCAAATAGATGTAGGATTGATCCAGGTGAAGACCCTTAAGACAGGATTTTAGGAACAGCTGCGGTGGATTATGGCGAGGAAGAGTTCTATGCGAACACACTTGAGCCGTTGGAGCTCAACTAATGTTTTAGGATTTATACATTTTCATGTTTCAGACCTTGCGTTATATTTGAGTTGTAATAATAATTTTTCCTGCTGACGGATTCCATTTTGCTTCCCTTTACATGTATTTAAACTTCTTTTTTGTTATTATGGATATTCTAGTTACATGGTAATTGTCTTGAGGTTTGCCCCTAATTAGATGTTTGTTAGTCCACTTCATAATGTAATACTCGGGTTCTCAATGAAGAGCGACTATCCTCGGGTTTTGAGAACTAGGGTGTTACAAGTTGGTATCAGAGCGAGAGTTTAGACAAACCTTGCTTTTGGGAAAACGAACTTATACCCATCTTAAATATTTTAATTTAGGATGATGGAATTAGATGTTAGAACTTAGGTAAATCTCCCCTAGACTTAGGAAAATTTCGAGAATGTATAAAACAAAACTTTGGCCCCATTCGAAAATTATTTAACTGCTTGAATGTATGTGGAGCTCCCTTAGAATTAGGAAGGTTGGAGAAGGTAGATATCCAAACTTAGGTTCCCTTGGGAATTGATAAGATAGCAACTTGATTTCATTCTAAAAATAGAGAGGCAAAATTTTAGGCTCCTTTGAAAATTTTAGATGTAGTTGTTGGAACTTAGAAACCAAACTTAGATTCCCTTTGTAAAATTGTTTGGCTAATCACTCAAACTTATAGAGAAATTCTCTAGATTTAGAGAGAGTTTAAATTTTTTATTTTTTTATTTAAAAGAAAAAAAAAAACTAGATTTAAGTCCCCTTGAACTCATTAGGGTAGCCATTTGAACTTGATTGGGATTACTTGGAAAATTGCAAACATAAAAACACAGAACTTTAGGCCCCGTAGGAAAGTTCAAGTATAGCTGTTTGAACATAGAAATTAAAATTAGATTCCTAGTACTGGATCCCATAATCACATTAGGTGTCGTTGATATTCGCTCACTCATATCAACACCCTTAATCCAACTGCACTAAGCTGTAAACATCTTGTTCTTTAACTAACAATTATTTCTATCCATAACCGCATTACTAGACTGATACCTATCCTATAAAACTTGACTTTCAATTCAATTAGGTACACTGATTCCATGTTGCTACGCAAATTGAATTCTGTTATAATATCTTTCTTAAGTAGAATAAACTGAAAATATCGTTAATTGAATGATCATAATCTTTGATTTATGAAACTGTGATTATTAAACGTGAGCTGTTAGTTTCATTTTGTGAGGATCATTCACTTGATTTTAACTAATTAGTTGATGATTCATTTTAGTCTTATTAGTATTTTATATGCAATTTAAAGTAGGAACCACTGTGCATGTTTTAGATTGCACATGTCATGTTTACAATTTCTGAATACTTGTGTATCATTCACCACTAGAGTATCAAAGGTGTCTTCTTATCCACCTTGAAGTATGCATTTGAATTCTGACTTTCCACTATCATTTGTGACATTGAGTTGTAGGTTGCCAATTGAATGTTATGATCATTAGATATTTTCATTACAACTACCCAATAAATGCCAACTTGTTTGATTGTCTGAATATAGAAATCAAACCTAGTTCCCCATAGAAAATTTTAGGAAAAACATTTGAACTTATCTAGAGTTCCCTTAGAGTTAAGGAAAATTTCGAACATAGATACACAAATTGTAGAACCCTTAGAAAATTTCAGGTTTAGTCATTTCAACTTAGAAATTAAATTTAAGTTCCCTTGAAATCATTAGGCTAGTTGGGTTTACTTTAGAATTATGAAAATTGAGAAAATAGAGACCCAAAAATTTTAGGTCTCTAGGAAATCTCTTGAATAACCATGCAACTTAGGAACAACACCTAGATTCCCATTGTAAACTATCAGGAAATCTATCAAATCTCAGAAATTGAACTTAGGCACCATGGGTGGACAAAGGTCCATTATAATGAACTTAAGGTCACATGAGAATTTTCCTTAAACCTAACTTCCAAGGAACAACTTTTAGAAGCTTACAATTTGAAATTTTTCTATAATCTTCCTTGGTTAAAATAACACTGTCACATCACTCAATGAATGAATCAAACTTGGACGACGTAGGAGATTCTTTAACCACCACATTGCTCATTAACTCTAACATAAACACTCACTAAACTTAATGAATTATACTACGAATCAAAATCCGAACTCTCCCAATATGTCTCTTTAGTTAGAGGCAACATTCCTTATAAATTCCAGCACCTAGAATTGTCTGGAGGAGAAATTATAGAGTTTTGGGTAAACTTCTAACCCTGGACTGAGCATATTAGGACTAGATTTGAAAACATAAATTTCAAAACAAAAGCTTTGAACTAGAATTTCCATGTAGAAACTTGAACACTAAAATTTCAAGTAGTACATTAGGTGATCAGAGTGCGTAATAAAAAGGTGTTAATCGTTTGATACTGTTTCACCTAGATTCCAAGCACTCATGTTATGAAAATATAAAATCCCATGATATTCCCAAGTGTCTAGAATAATCGGGACCACGAACTGATGGAATCATATTTTCAGCAAATGATATGCAGTTTGATCCAAAATTTTAATCTTAGCAAACCTTAATGATCTCAATGCCTTGATCAAGCAAAAGATCAAGATTTACTAGGATTAGAATACGGTACTGGCAATTCCACAATGTTGCGCAAACAGAGGATCGATGTATCGGGCTCAAACTCACTACAACCATCCATTCGTGTTAGCTCGAACACTAAAAATTAAAAATCGTATTATATCCCTAGGATAACCCTACCACTTGTACAATAATAGTTGGATGTACGTTATCGAATCTCAAGGACGAGATTCTTCTTTAAGGGGGGTAGATTGTAACAACCCCAGTTTTTGGAGTAGTGGTATACGTTCGCTCCTGCAAACAACCTTCACAGGAAAATTACGAATGTTTAAAATCACCGCAAATTATATTATAATTATCCCTAGTCCTATTAGAAGCACTAAATCTCGAGGACGAGATTTTCTTTTAGGAGGGTAGATTGTAACACCCCGTACTTTTAATACTCAAGTGTTACCATTTAAATCATAGAAAACATTTAGGCACGCAAGAAACACGGAATAAAACTATAAAACTATCATCAAGAGACTATCCTTATAACACATGTATCCTTTTAAAAGATCATATTTGTCTACAACTCCCATTGAGATAAATCTAAGGTCATTTTAATACTCCATTGAAAATGGAATCAACCACTCCACTCCTCAACATTATGAACTAACATAAGCTTGATAACGAGATCCTAGCCATAAAGAAGATTATATCACCCTTTAAACACACTTTGGGACCACTAATATGCACACTGAAGTAGGGGACCAATAGTTCAATTGAAATAGACAATCCTTACCAAGGATAAACATCCAAGCATGAACCTTACGAAAATACGGTTGATCTTCAACCTAGAGCAATTAACAAACCTTGTAAGTAGAATAGACAGTTCAGATTACGCCTATGAACATATGGGATCCAAATAATCCATGGTTACTGACAATAAATGTCTAAAATAACGAACACCTAACCCTTAGAACTTCAACCCTTAACCTGTAGCCATTGCTAGGTCTTCCAAGTCAAATGGATGGCCTAGATCGTCTCAGACCATTGAACTATGATAGAGGAAAATCAAGCCCTTCGTTGCCAACCTCTGATCGTCAAATCCACTGTATATCAGGTCTGACACTCCCTTCACGGATCTAGTACCAAATCATGAGAATCCGCCTATTAAAGGGCAATATTCACCATTTAAATGCACCTAGGATAGTTTACGACTCTTTTAGACCGTTGATGATTGACAGCGAGTTGATCTGACAGTCGTATAGTCAGTAAACACCTTTCCATAGTGCACAAAGAATGTTTTATAGTCACTCGAGCCTTGGGTCTGCCTCATCCCTTTGGGATGGGTCCTAAATCAGCTGACCTAATGATTGGATGGTGTGGATCGACTGAGACTCACACGTGTACACCACCTCTGACCTGTGCGTGTACACATATAGCGTACACTCGCCGTGCGCAAGATCTAGCATCGGGTCAAAGAAGCTTTGACCCGATAGAATTCGCAAATCAACGAATTTTCAAAAATCTCTCCCGCCGACGCTAGTTCAAAATGGACCGTCCGTTTGACGACTCAAACCAACGTTTCCCGAATACAGAAACCTAATCCATACCGTTGATTTGATAGAGGGGGTCCCATCGACCCCACCTACATTTTAAAATGCGATTGAAAACTACTCGTGCCTGCACTGACGGCCACTGATCAAACAACGTGAGGTAACAGTGCTGACGGGGAGAGAAAATCCACGTCGCTCGTGTTGCTGGCGAATCCGACCGTTCGGAATGGTCGGTTACCACCCGCGCACGTGAGAAATTCCTAGTTAGCCCTACCGTTTCCTGAAATACACACCTACACGTCGAAAAGCGGAAAGGATCTTTCCACTTATAGCAACAACGTATCTCGTCCGTTCGATGGCGCCTAGAAGCTTCTCTCAGACAAATCCTAGATGTCTGAATCAAGGTTAACCAATATTTTTTCCCAGCAATGAGAAAATGGTGAGAAATTGTAACAAAACTCGATTTTCGTCTGCCACGAGCTGTTTTGATCAACGACGCGTCCTGCACCGATAAGTGAACTCCACATAGTTTTTATGCCGCATCAGAACTGTCCAAACGGCCCCGATCTATGGATCAACCACCCATATGAAAAACACCATTATCATCCCTCATCTTCCTCAAAATAACTGTGTGACCCACTTTCTGTTAAACCAGACCCATCCACTGATCTGGTCCGTCCATCATGTAGCCCACCAAGTTTAATGTCTATAAGGGTCAATCAAATGGGCCCATGCGTAAAATTCGAAACACTGGGAGATCTTAGTGTCAAGTCGTTTTCGGTTAGCTTAGTAAGCTCCACACTAATCCTGGTGATTAGCAGAAGAAGAGTCCAGAAACAACAAGCATATATATAGTCCGTCCATTAGGGTGAATCCCAAGGAGAAGAAAAGATAGGAAATAGGGAGAGAGAGAGAGAGAGAGAGATAGAAATTTTGGAACGCCGTTTGAGCAAGTCGCTTACCGCTGTAGCGACTCGACTCAGCCCTAGGTCGTTCGGTTTTGAGAGAACGCTGAGAGAGAAAAGGGAGGATAGAAAAGGGGAATTTGGGTTTGTGGGTGAGATCTGAGAAGGAGGGGCTGCTGGAACCCGTTTTCAGCAACTGTTTCAACTCGTCCCAAGTCTGTTGAGTTCACCCTCCAACCATCGTCCCTCTACTTCATCTGTCGTGGTGCTGGTCATCCCAAATCATCTGTCAGCGTCCAAACGCTGTCCCTGACTCAGGTAACCATACCTTTTGGCCGACTGGTTCCACAGTTAACTCAACTCGGTTACGAGTTGGAGGACTCAGCCCCATCCCAGCATGAAGAAACCAACCTGCCTCCATGGCTGTGATCGATTTTCCCTGGGACTGGGACCAACATTGCGAGATGGGCCCCGTTTCGCCAGAAACAGGGAGTAATGACACCGTCTACATTCAAAGCTCCACTGAGTCAGCAACTCGGGCTGGGTTTGGAGATAAAAAGACCCAACTCCTTTTGGCCTGGGTAGTGTTTTACTCAGAAGGTTATGAACCCAGCCATGGGTGTCTCAGGTTCACCTATTTGGGGACCGACCCGGACACCTTTCACAATCGGGCCAACTCAATACCCCTGATCTAGCTGACTCAGTCAGTTTTTCGACTGAGTCAAGCTGACTCCAACCTGTTGTGAGTGATTGTGAGAAGGGTCCAGTTCAATAGGTCTCTAATCTAACCTCAGGGCTTACAAAACCTTGAAAACCAGAGCCTTGAAAACCAGCTCAACTAGTCATTAGTTGGGGACCCCAATCAAGCCAACTCCAAACTCGGTACTGAGTCAACTCGACTGGTTTCCTAGCAATGTTTAGCTGATTTAAATCATCTGTCGAAGATTTGAGAGACATAGGGTTGGTAGATCTTCAATCTCACCCTATGGTTAGTGAAACTATTGGAATCACTCAACTCATTGCAAGTTTGAGAAGTCTCGACTGAGTCAACTCAGTCCTAACTCACTAGCATTTATGACAATTCCTCCAAGTACAACCAGCAACTATTTCATCTTAGAAGATACTCCTACTTGCAATTTGGTCAATCAAGATCCTTGCATACACATCTTACGACAAGAAGGACTTCCAATTTAGGTGAGGAGCATCCCTTATAGCTTCTTCCTTTCACTAATTTCCATGTGAATTAAATCTTTAATGTATAGAATTTTAGAAAATTATTAATTTCTAACTATCTTGAATTTCATGAAATAATTATGTTAATGCCATGTTTCCTTATAATTATGTGTATGATGTGTTGTCTTACAAACTCCATGTCGTATTTATAATTATTTTTTTTCCTTATGTTAAGAAAGGGAGGCTTTCATATTAGATCATCCGTGAATGGTGAGACATTTCCTTCATGACTATCTATATTCTTTAATCTCTAGTTTAGTTGGCATAATCTTGTGAATAGTTCTTACAATATGAAAAATGAGAATGTGTTTACATGTAGTGTACTTATGGATGAACTCTTAGTCAATGATGTGACCTCACTTGAGAATTTACATGATACTTAGTGTGCCCTCCTTTGAATGTAAAGAAATTATGGAAGTCATTATGGAACGCATAGTTGGATATTTACTATTGAAAGTTGATGATCTTTCCTATTTTATCAAAAGTAATGTACATAAGTGTCATAGTGCATAACATCCATGCATGACATGTGAGCTTTTTCGAGTGTGCATCGTAAGTCACATCTTGATGGGTTGTGTCAGGTTTCATTACCTAAGTCCAACCATCAAGTTTGTGCACTTGTACACTTTGGGCAGCTCTTTCTTTACATGAGGCTTTTTTAGAATTTTATACCTCCTCGGGCATACCCCGAGTATTTTTTCAGGAGGTCGTCCTTGGGCGCACTTACCTTCATGGCCTTTTTCAGATAGTTAATCTACCGCGGGCGGTCTATATGGTCTTTTTCAGGTAGTCTACTACCGTGGGTGACCCTTTATTATGACAGCTGGATGTGCATCCCCAGATCTGTGACTTGAGCATACATTCATATATTCATGCAATCGCATTGTTAGTTGTATTTCCATATGAGTTAAACATGAATTGTTGATCTATTTTGGATTTATGTGTTATGGTTGAATCTATGAGGAAAATTCTCAGTGAGTTTTCACTCACCCATCGTGCGGTTGCACCGAATAGATGTAAGATTGATCCAGGTGAAGACCCTTACGACAGGATTCCAGGAACAGATGCGGTGGATTATGGCGAGGAAGAGTTCTATGCCAACACAGTTGAGCCATTGGAGCTCAACTAATGTTTTAGGTTTTATACATTTTCATGTTTCAGACCTTGCGTTATATTTGAGTTGTAATAATAATTTCCCCTGCTGACGGATTCCATTCGGCTTCCCTTTACATATATTTAAACTTCCTTTTTGTTATTATGGATATTCTAGTTACATGGTAATTGTCTTGAGGTTTGCCCCTAATTAGATGTTTGTTAGTCCACTTCATAATGTAATACTTGGGTTCTCAATGAAGAGTGACTTTCCTCGGGTTTTGAGAACCGGGGTGTTATAAGTTTTCAATCAAACTTCATCTAGCCATAGCATTTTCATATAGCAACATTCATCTCATCGTTTAACACACTTTGCACCAAAGTGGCCTGAAAGTATGCTCTGAGGCTTGCTGATTTACTTGGACTTTGCCCAACAAAAAATCTGTCAGTTACTTTACATTTTGTCACAAGCATTGCACACATTCATATATGAGAACTAAATTAAAACTCTCAATAATAGTCAAATCATGTGAAGTACAGACTATACATCTGTACAGGCACAATGGGTATCTAATACCTTCCCTCTTTGTATCCACGCTCCCTTACTCGGACTCTCTTATCGCAAAACCAAAGATTCATCTTATGGTAGAAAATCTTTCGACCCCCAACCTAATGTTTCTATAGGGTCTAGCCAATTGTAGAAACAAAAAAATTGGCTAGTAGTGACTCCGATCAAACATAATCAATCAATTATAATGCAAAGCTCTCAAAAGAAGCAACCCATGGAAAAGTTACCTCGAGTCAATTTTAACCAAGAATCTTAACATCCAAATTATCTTTTCTAGATTGACTCACCTTATAATTAGATCCACTATTTTTTTATTCATCTAATAATAATGTTGGTGTGTAATGTTTAATTGATTGGATGTAAGACACGTAACACATGGGCCCTATCACGCTTCATTATCCATGTGATTTTAAAGAAAAAATAATGGTAATGTAATTTCTTTTCTTAAAAAGCACTACTTGGTTTATTGGTTTGCCAATGTATTATTTGATAAAATTTTATCTTAGAGAAATTTTGCAATAAAATTCCTTTTAAAATTTTAAAATTTTAAATTATAAACACTCCATAATCAAAACATGATCACTTAACCTTGTAACTTAGGTAGGCCATTGATTTGAATGACTAAAATCATCACAGAAAGGTAATGAATGGGCTGAATTAACCAAGGTATGGCCCAGCACCGTGTGTAATGAATGGGCTGAATTAAGCCAAGGTATGGCCCAGTACCGTGATAAGTGCCGATTTTTTGCCTGAAGACAGTGGTGTTAACGTCGTCTTTGCCCAAAGACGGTGGCATCATCGCCGTCTTTACGCAAAGACGATGGCGCCACTATAGTATTTGCACGAAAAATATAATTTTTGTAGTTTTTTCATGAGTTCTAGTTGTCCACTCGCTCCCTAACACATGGCTTGGCTCACATGAGCCTCACATATGCCCTCACCCATGCCATCATCCATGCCATGACACATGCCATCATCCATGGTCCCTCTATGACCCATGTGATCATAGTATTGTTCACACGAGCTTAACATTGAAACTAAGCCTATGGATCGTACGATCCGAACCAGCCCTCTCCAAACATATATAAAAGAGAGGGGAGAGAGTCAACCCAAGGGGTGAGTCTGGGTGTCCACCAGAGAGCCATCCAAAGAGCCTTCAGAGATAGAGAGAGGACAGAATCCAAGGAGCATCTAGCAAGGGTAGAGATAGAAATAGAGACTCTAAGTCTTTGTTCTTTCGACCTCTTTTAATCTTTCAATCCCTTTATCCCATTTCAATTTCAAAGCCAAATGTATTTTTAATTTATCATTTTCCAGTTTGTACGTTCCAACCCCCTACTTTAAACCCCTAAGATAGTAGGTCATACTCTAACATCACGTAAAGTATAATCTATAACCGTCTCTCTTGAGGATCCTCTATATTAGAAAATGTGACTTAAATGAGTAATCGAAAACTCTATATTCCTTTTATTTTTCATACTTTTATCGAAAAATTCTTTTTCTACCTTTTTCATTTCATTTTTAGTTTATATCATATAGTTTAGACATTTAAATCTTAATATTTTACTAGAAGCTCTTTGAATTTCCTTTGAAAGCATACGACCGGGTAAAGTAGAGACCGTGTTTCATACAAGTGGTAAAATGGTGCCTAACCTCTTCCTTTTTCGTAACCAAGACTCTTACCCAAAATATCCATGGCGCAAACCTATCCAAGAGGCACTAGAATCAAGAATTCTTTAGTTTTCCTGACCTCTAGGTGATTCCACGGATTCTAGTCGACAATCTAGTCGACCATAGATTGTATAGCCTTCATTTTGGCTAATGGCAAGTTTGATCAATACATGGACACAAGAAGATTACATGAGGTATTACGAATGGTATAAGTATAATTATTAGCTTCTCTCATCAACCCTTATATGAGTTCAAGTATGTAGGTCTTAGATATGGGTTTCATTGGATCTCGATAGACTTCGAATCTGGGCCCTCATTCACGATTGCCCGTATCAACCAAGCATTTAGAATTACTAATTTTCTCTTCTTAATCCCTGCGAGGTTCTAATAAGGAGGTCTTAGCTATAAGTTTCACTAGACTTGAGTAAACTTCGTATCTAAGCCTTCGCGTACTATTGCCCATATCAACTCAACATGCAATATTCTTATATCTAGCATATATATATATATATATATATATATATATATATATAATCCATATTGTTCACTAGGTCCAGCACACTTATCATATGGGTTATCATGCGAAGGCTATACTGATCGGATAAATATAAACATTTGATGAATATCCTTTAATATGGACAGCTAGGATCATTCGTGCAAAAATAGGTCCGCTAGCCAATTTGATTCATCTATTTGCTAGGACCCATCATGCAGTGTTCATGATTAAATGACTTTCATTAATGGGCAATGTAACCATCCCATCCATCGGTTGGAAAATGGATGGCTATTAAAATAAGGCAAAATAATGGTAGAAAGGCAATTGTAACCATCCCATCCAGCGGTTGGAAAATGGATGGCTATTAAGATAAGAAAGGCAATTGTAACCATCCCATCCATCGGTTGGAAAATGGATGGCTATTAAAATAAGGCCAAATCATAGTAGATTGCATCACTGATCACTGTACGTAATTTTTGCATCATAGACAATGGAATGTGTTCTTTACTTAATTGACAGTTTAGATCAATCGATTTTCTGTCCATGTAAACATGCAGCTATGAGCAGTATAACGTATCTGAAAACCTCGGGAGCAATTCTCGAGCCGAGAAATTGCCGAGAACGAGGTTTGTCACAAAGTCTTTATGTTCGGTCATTCCAGGTCATCCATCAGACCGGTCCTGCTGTAGATGATCTGAGACAGCGTACAACAAAAGAAATCATTATCATCATAAATTGAGAGCGAGAGATGGAAGTCCTAACCACCCAATGTGAGGGTTTTGTATGTTGTATTGGACGTGGACCGTCGCTATTTTTCTTTTCTTTTTTAAGCTATTCATTTAAGCCATAGATCAAGAAATTAGGACCATCTTGGAAGTGCTATTATTGAACTATAGTACTCCATTTGGGCCCACTGGATCAAAGGTCCAGATGGTATACACGCCACCGATGTTTTCTTCCTTAACAGATGCCGCATGTCTACGTGGTAGTCGTTGATCGGGTCCATCTGCAACCGTCATAAGATGCTTGGAATTTTCCTCGTAGGGCCACGTTGCTTGAAAATAGCAGCAGCGGAAAAAAACGACCACGATTATGAGATGACTCCGACCATCCATTGGGCTGCTTTTTCCGATTGAATTGTTTACAACCACTGGCTGGAATGCCATCAACGGATGGTCACCAACCAGTATGACGTGGCCCATCATGGTAGCACCCGGGATATGAATGGTTCGGATCAACTGTCCATGTATTAAAGTGGCCTGTCTAGAATGTAGGATGAATGTAGACGGTTGGATTTTTTTTTTCTAACCGTCTATTTTTTCTCTTACAAGTGTCATCTGGCTGATCAGAAAACCTATTGCTCTTGGTCAAGGGCACTTCACATCGTTCAATACTACATGAACGTCCCGGATCTCTGACACGAGTGTGCCATCGGACAATGAAATCTGGGCCCCACATGGCAGCTATCATGCTGACCATCCACAACGTGTCCAACAATTTTAATGGTCGGGATATCCGCACACGAGTGCCACGTGTGATGGGGACGACCACCATCTCCTTATCAGATTCTGATTGCCTTACGACTTTGATACGTGAATTTGTATACCACTAAAAAATGTGTTTTAACACTTCTTTTCCTCGACGGGCATATACCAACGACTGAAATTAAATATAATTTTCTGGTCCAATCAATTATCTGACGGACCTGAAATTTTACATATGTGAATTTTCTATGATTGCGCGTCTGAAGAACGGTTCGGATTTTCGAAAGCCTCGCTTATCTTAGCACGCGCGTCAGAGGCGGTCAAACAAAGCCTCGTTGACCCCCGCTTACAAAATGAAAAGTAAAAAATGGGTTGCATCCAAACACTTTATGATTTGCAACCAAACGCACAATTCTTGAGTCATAACTCGTAATAAAATACCAACGTAGCTAATTGCTCGTATAAGGTGTAACAAATATTGTTTTATCACAACAAAAATCGCATTTTATTTCATCTATGATGAATAATCTCATGCAACTAAGATGTACCACCGTGCTAAAATCACACTAATCCTATGATCCTAATCGTCCAAGATGGGGAAGTTCTTTTGTTATAACCATCCATTTTCTATGCCACCAATCGGATTATTAGGATGATAGATCAAAGTGGTTCCCGAGGGACATAAGCAATCCATGGAGTCCCACTGTCAAGTTTGATTATTTAACCTTTTAGGTAATGACTTGTCTGAACCGTCCATTTTTCAAGGATTTAATGGTTGGGAATCAGAACTATCCATGCAGTTTGATTTTGACTGTGACCAGCGAAAGGTGGATTGAACTGGGCTTCCACAAGCTAGGCTAGCTCATAACATCTCTGGGCTTCGCTCACCGTGCCAGGCTCAGGCCCCTACACTCCTTGGCCCTTATGTGGGCTCGTTCGGGCCCATTTGGTAACTGGGCCAGGTTGGAAGGAGCTCATGCCTTCTGTTCCTTTCAGGCTCGGGCTGACCCTGACCAGCCCAAGCCTAACCCATTGACATACCTAATTGGATGGATGGTCCTGATGAGTGATGGTGCGGCCCAGGCGTCTGATACAATTAGGAGGTTGCATAAGATCATTCCTCTTCATCTTTTCATGCATGATGGATTGCTGTTTACTATATATAGAATGACATTCGAAATATCTTATAATAATATCTACGTACAACATACCAATGTAATGTTATATTATACCTATCAGTAATCGTTTCTAACAAATAATAATACAGCAGAAAATAGATTAGTTGGGACAATCACGTAATCAAAATCCCGCAAATCTAGCTTATAAAAGACACCAGCAGGCTTTCAAAGATACAGATTACTCTTTATAAAACACAGCCATCTATTAGAATATATAGACGCTGAACTGAATTTTGTCATTTTGAAGGGAGAGTCTATATGTTTCAATGATCAGGGTCAAGAGAGATAATTGAAATTGTTCATGATGAGATTCCGATTCGCAACTTCGTCACTTACCAAATCATAACATTTGCAGTTGACATTGCAATATTTTCTTTTCAGGGGGCATCTCAATTTTTAAGTGGGTGCACATGTGTTCTCCTATAAAAATTTATATATATATATATATATATATATATATATATATATATATATATATATATATATATATATATAACAGAGTCAGAACATGATCAACTTGCTATTTTTCTTAAGTTCTAAGTGCACCATTTTCTTTGATAGTGAGATGTACTGTTCAGAATAGAACCATTGTTTAATACAACTGACTTGGCAAAAATCGATTCAACATTGAAAGTAAGAGAGAGAGGGGTTTGGTAGGCCTGCTCAGGATCTTCATGCATCACAAATGATTTCATGTAAGCTTTTGGACCAGAGTCTAATGTGGATCTACCCAACTGTGAGTCCTCCACGGTATATCGGCAACACAGCTTTGAGCCTCATTTTGAACGGATCGTAGATCAGAAATCACACTGATCAGACCATCTGAACCATATATTGCCTGTGGATTCGGGCCTTTGAATATATATTATAATCATCCATTTGATGGCTTAGGATTGAAGCCAAATCAATGTGATTTTTGTACTATGCTCCGTCATAGATGGTTAAAAATCCTTTTAAATGTTATTACGACTTCAGAACACACCTATATGTAACCTTAAAAATATACCAGTAGAAACTCTTGTTTTAAGGGGGCATTTGGATCATAAGTTACTTAAGATAAGCTACATATGCCCTAAGTAACTTATCTTGATTTCTACTTATTAAACTAAAGTGATTAAATAACTTAAAATAAATAAATAAAAACTACTTATAATTGATCATAAACCAAACTTACTTATCTCAAATAAGTTACTTATCTACTGCTGTAAGTAGAAAAAGTAACTTATTTGGTGGTATCCAAAGAGGCCCTAAGTGGCAATCAGCTTCAGCTTCTTATGGCACGCCCAATTTCAGTCGATGAGAATAGAGGGGGGGTAGTGAGATTTTGTATCTTGGCTTGACCTAGTGCAATGTTTAAACAGCATATACGCGCAGTCTTATGATTGACAGATATCCCAGGTAAGCTTGTTCATATCATAGTCCTAAAACTTGGTGACTCAACTAGAAACTCGTCTGAGTCAACTTGAACTAAGTCGCTTCTTTGAGTTAAGCCAGTTTGTAAACGAAAAAATAAAATAAAAAAAAAATCTCAAAATAGATTGTAGTCATGCTACTACAAGTATCTAGTATTAGAGAAGTTGAGTCAAATCAAGTCCACTGTTCAACCCAGCCCAGCTGGATACTGAGTCCAGTTAAGAATTTTCGAGTTTTTAAAACTATGGTTCATACATGGGTTTGAATTACAACTGAGTTGTAATTCTTGCTATGTTATGCCATAGATGTTCTTTAGATATCTGAAATCTTTGAGCATGCATGGGCAGAGCCAGACGATTGCTACAAAGTTGTGGTTGTTTCCATGTTAATGCTTCTTTAGACTTCTGAAATCTTGGAGTGTGCAAGCTTCTTAAGAGAACTTTATGGAGGACAGATCACCTACAACCATTTTTTTCCCAGTGAACATATGATATTTTCAAGGGAAATAGTGGAAACAAAAATTACAAAGGCATAAAAAAGAAAAGTGAGTTTGTAGCATACAACCGGTTGTAGGTGATCAGTTTTCATCTTTTCAAACTCTACTATAGTCTTCGCAAATGCAGAATTTCAAAGTCAACCATAGGCTGTTTGACCTTCCACGCTAGAGAGCCAATAATAGTATGAAAACCTCTTGCAGCAGCTATAACATTGTCCTCATGGAAGGAAAGAAACAAAGGATCAATGATAAAGGATCCAATAGAAAACGGTGAACGGAAAATTTAAACTACTGACTTGCTAGAGAAGGGTTGTTTGGCTGAGGAATTTCCGGGTCTTCTGGGGTGGAGGATTTAAATAAATTACTTTGAGATCAGATTCTACCTTGTTATGCATCTCCCATGGGGATTTAATTATTCTGGGTATCTATTCTATCCTCGAAATGAATCCTGCTACACATTATCTTGTTGAATATTGTACCATTTACCTCTCATTAAATAAAATATTTCTATTGCCCATGAAAGAAGGAAAAAGAAAAAAGTCAATCTGAGATGGGTTTTTTTTTCATTAATGAAGCTTCTAGAAGCATTTTACCAAGGACTAAGAAACTAAAAATTAGAAGGCATTTGTTTATGCCAGATGGGACAAGAAAGGAATCTACTACCACGTGGGATGATATTTCAAACTAGTGTTTCCACATATCGATGCCTATTGGGTCCTAGATAACATACTAAAAAAGATATGAAAATTGGGGGAAAGGTAAATAAAACCATTTGAATTCGGCTAAGAGCACCAGATTAATAGCTGTGGTACAACCTGAAATTGTAGTTGTACAAGATCATCCAATTAGTGGGTTTTGTGCAGATTGAGCTGTCGCGTGAAGAATGGTTCTGACCATTAGGTGTCTGTAGTTTTTTGTCTTTTTTTTATTATTATTTCAAAACTGCTACTGGTCCTTCCTGAACCGATATGCAATTCAAAAAAAAAAAAAAAAAAAAAAGTACTTACTGGTACATACATGCTAACCAGCCATCACCTGTTCAATGGCTGGTCTAGTTCTTCAAACATTCATTTAAAATTGGAACAGATAAACAGCTTTGCATCCGAGGCATTCAATGTAGAGACATCTAAGGCATTTCATCTTTTAATCACATAGTTAATTTACAGAGTTTTGGTGGATTTAGAAATCGTATGGTTTAATGTACAGAGTTTCAGAGAATTTAGAATTGTAAGATAAGACCGTCACAAATTTTTTCTCATGAATCAGACAATTTATAGTATAGCGATCAGACCAACTATGTTTTATGGCACAGAATCTTGGGCAGTCAAAAGAAAACATATTCATAGGATGAGCATAGCGGAAACAAGGATGTTGGGATGGATGAGTGGCAAGACAAGGATGAGATTAGAAATGAATGCACTCGAAAGAATTTAAGAGTAACACCAATAGGTAATAAGTTAAGGGAAAGTAAACTTAGATGGTTTGGCTATGTGCAACAGTGATTAGGAACTGTGCCGGTTAGGAATGAGTTTGTTCAAATTGAAGGCTTTAAAGAGGCAATCGCAGGCCCAAAAGGATGTTGGTGAAGGTAATAAGAAAAGATTGGATAGCCAATGGTTCAACTGAGGATATGGTCCTTCATAGAGTGGAAATAGCAGAAAAGAACGCGCGTAGCAGATACCAATTAGTTGGGATAAAGCTTAGATGATGATGATGATGATGATGAGATATGTAGGACAAGAAGGATGTAAGAACCCTGCCATGCAAAATACAGCAGCAATTATACCTTCCCAATCAATCAATACGTGCATGCTAAACAACTAAATAAATTCAATGTACTTGTTAAGGTCCAATGAGCCCAATTAGATTATATCAATTTTGTTCAATTGCCTTTTCAGTAAGATTGTTAAGGGAGCTGGCTCGGGCCTCATTTTTAGACCATTGGCCCTCTGTCTGATTTCCTGATTTTCAAACCTAATAAATAAACAGGCTCAGCCAGACCTTTTTGAGAACATTGTCTGTGGACACCCCACCCATCCCAGTTTCAGGCCCGTAATGGTTGGAAAAGGCCCAATTTAAACGCCCACAGGCCATGCCCAAGCCTAAATTTCAGGTAAATAGCGAAGCTTGGGCTGACCCCAGCCAGACCATTAGGAAAGTCAAAGGCTGGGTCGATGTCTGTCCAAGGCCGCTCGGCAAGGTAAATGCCAGGTCCGAGCTCAGCATGGGCCCATGGACCAAAACAAACAGGACCAAGCCCAGTGTGTGATGATTATGCACAGCCTGTACCTGACCTGAGCCCGGCCACCCACTCATAAGATCTAGGCCGTTGCATGCTATATGGGGAAAAAAAAATGACCTTGAAAGCCTAAACAGGCTGGGCTGAACCCAACCCATGCCCGGCCTGGTTCATAAACGAACCTAAATTTTAGGCACAGGCCAGGCAAAAAGCACAACGGACCAGCCCAGCCAATCGGCAGCTCTACAGCCCATTAATGCCCCTGATTTCAGGCAAATCCCCGTAGGGCCTGACTCAAAATTTATTTCTATACCAGATATCCCCCTGTCTGAAGGTCTCCGAATGAAAGCTGGGAAATCTCATTACATGCTACTTCAGCAGAGTGTCGCTATTCTGTATGCTAGACTCTTGATACTGAACTTCTTTTTTCAATGAAGAGCAGACTCTTGATACTGACAATTAACTTTCTGAACAAAATGGAGATTTGGTAGAGGGATGTGCTGGAATTTGAAAAGGAAACTATTTTATCTATTCCTGTACCAAAAGCAACAAGAATTTCCAATGATACAGATAATGAATTCACAAGTAACAAGAGACTCACGCAGACTTTTCTGCCTCTGCCGCTTTCTGTTCCTCTTGCATTTTCTTCAAGGATGGCGGAGGCCTAACTACTATGCTTTTCTTCCATTTCCGGTCAAGCTTCCTTGACAGCCTCTTGTTAATTCCTTCCACAATCTCCCTTTCTCTTCTCACAGTCAGCATGCGAGCAACCTAGAGAAAACATTGATGTTCAGGAAAACAGAAAATAGATAATGTCCACAGTGGTGTTCTAATAGCTTATGCTACGTAGCGTAGCATATAGCCTTCATGCTACATAGTGCATAAAAATAGTCCTAATTTCACTAAAATAATAAACTCAATTAATGTTTTAATGACTTGTTACAATTTGTCATTTTTCTCTAGAAAATAGCTAGGCCATGCTTGGTAGGCACCTAAAAATGAGTTCATCACATTTTGATTAACAATAATTTTGTATTAGAGTTTTAAAAAAAAAAAAAAAAAAAATTTTACTGTGTTATTGATTAAACAACCGAAAGGTCAAAGAATTACAAATCAACTCAATCACTACACAAGAGGATGCATCCACTTAGAGCAGGAGACACCGACACCCATTTAACTACAACTTTTGCCCCATTGCAAACCCCATGATATTACCTGATAAGTTGTTAAAACAACTATTGTTCCTTTCCGCCATATCGCCCACAGGACCACAAGCAAAGCCATTCTCCAGATTCTCCTACCTTTCTTGCCTACCCTTCCCTGATCCCACAACCAAAATAGATCTAAGATTAACTTCGGCATCACCCAAGCCACCCCGAACACTGCCAAGAATTATCCCACACCTCCCTCGCAAACATGCAATGGACAAGAAATGATCTACCAACTCATCTCTCTACCGATAGAGCAGACAAGCATTGATAATGATCAAACCACTCTTCTAAAGGTTGTTGATAGTGAGCACCTTGTTCCATCCCACTAGCCATGCAAATGCTGCTATCTCAAGGGGGACACATAGGACCAAATGAATGATGCGTGCGTTCTACCCACTTCTGACGGGGGGCACTAAGCTTCCTGTAAAAGGATATCATAGAAAAGCGCCGCAACTAGTCCTCAAGCCACTTCATTGAATCCAGTTCCGAACAAAGCACAACACCTTAGAGCCACTTCGATAAGTTTCAAGATGCCAACTCCTCTTGCAAAATTCCTTCTACATGGCGACATCCAAACTCTGCCAAAGCCTTGCCACAAAAAGCACTAGGCTATAGATATTTCCAAATTCAAGGTCGTTGACACCAGCCTTGGGTAGTCATCTCGCAATCTTCTACTTCCCAGCTATACATCCTCCCAAAATCTTACCCTTCTTCCATCTCCCACTGAAAACCCTATCCCTTCCTTAAACCTCCCCTCCATGCCCACAATCACTTCCACATCCTCATAACTCTATATGTGGAAGACTTTTTCGACCACAATATCATTTCCTTGACTCCATATTTTCTAACTATTATTTCCTTCCATAAAATATCCTCTTCCAAGCCAAATCTCCAAAGCCATTTACCCAGAAGCACCTTGTTCATAATTTCCAACTTCCTTATACCCACTCTCACTTCGTTAATTTGCACACGTCTTCCCATTTCATAAGATGGAATTTACTTTTTTCCTCTGCTCTGTGCCATGAGAAATTCCCTCCTCAATCTTTTAGTTTCTCCATCACTCCTAGAGGCCACTTAAAATGGATAAGAAATATAGCAAGAGATTCAAATGGTTGCCCTAATTAGGGTTATCCCTCTACCCAAAGACAGATGTCGACACTTCCAGGACAACAATTTCTTTTAGAAGTTTTCAATGACTTGATTCCAAAGGTACTTAGCGGGTTTCCCAATGCATAAGGGAACCCCAACTCTCCAAGTACATAGATGGAAACGCTCCAACCTTGCATCCAAACATCCCTGCTAGATTCTTGACTGCCTCCTTGGGTAAACCTATATCCAACATTTTGCATTTAGGAGTGTTCACCTTTAAGCCCGAGACTGCTTCAAAACAGCATATGTTCTTCCTGAGGTTGTCCACTTTGTATTAGAGATCTTAATCTATAATACAGAATGAGTTCATGTTAATAGTAATTACATATTAGAGGTCTTGGTCTCTAATACATATTTAGTGTTAACCAAAATGAGATGAACTCATTTTAAGGCATCTACCAAACAAGGCCTTAATGTTTTCAATGATTTTAGCGAAATAAAATGAGGAACAGTATTAGATCAATTCCATTGCTCATCCTTTAAATTTTAAAATATATATAATAAAATAAAATTCCATTGCTGTATTTATCTTTATATTTACTCTTTGCCCTATTTTGCCTATTCATCTCCATCATCATCTAAGCCTTATCTCAACAAATTGGGTCGGCTACACGATTCTTGTTATGTCATTCCACTCTATCAAGTACCATAACTTTAGTTAGACCAAAGGAGGTCATAGAGTCTTTTCTCACTACCTTGACAATGTCCTTTTGGGCCTTCCCCTTGCCCTTTTAGAACCTTCAACTTGGACCAAATCACTCCTAATTCGCACATTTCTTGGTCTCCAATGGCATTTTAAATAGTGAATAGTGTGTAGTGTAGCGTTCACTGCTCTGAAGCATGAGGGGTAAACTACATAGCATGCAGCGTAAGCTACACGCTACTTCTAGATTTTTAATCAAGGTTGCGTTTGGTTGCACCAATTTCATGATATTTTGCACCAAATTAGACTGCTTAATAATGAAATTTAACAAAATTTCACGATATTTAATGCAACCAAAAACAACCTAAAGTAATAGGAAAGGGCAATGATTAAGGATAAAGGTAAAGAAGAGCAATGAAACTGGTTTAATATTATTACTTGTATTATTTTACTAAAAGCATTGAAAAGATAAACTAAGTTTATTTTATTTTTCAAAAGCAATGATTCATTAAAAAAGGAGCTGCTGAGATTGCAGAACCAAAATTACACGCCTAAAAACAAAAGATTACAGGCCTTGAGGGAAGGGACGTTAGCCACCCAATCGAAGAGAAGGATTTTGGCCTGAGTTCCTGCATCTTGAATGGAGGAGCGAGTGTTGTTAAAGCATCGGTCATTCCTTTCTATCCAAACTATCCACCAAATTGCGAGAATCGCCATTCTCCAGATACGCAATTTGGGCCTCCCCAGCCTAAACCCGTGCCAGTAAGATAATAAGGAGGAAGCAATGTCAGGAAGGCACCCAACTAATTTTTAAGAGCTACATGGCATGTAGCCTAGTCTATGTAATGTGTAGCATATGCAAATTAATTATGTAGCGCAGGCTACATGCGACTTAAGCTATTTTAATGAGCTACAAAGCGTTAAGGGTGAGCTACACGCTACATAGTATAGCTATTTAAAACAGTAGTCTACGTTGCACACGACCAAACCATGTAAGTCTACTTTCCATCATCTTATTACCTATCAGTGCTACTCCTAAGTCACTTGAATGCTTTCATTTCTAATATTATCATTCCCTTGCCTTGCCACTCATCCATCTTAGATTCTCAGCATCCTCATTTCAGCCACACTCATCCACTCATCCCCTATTTTTCCTATTGACTTAATTTTAAAATATAGAAGTAATGCATAACTTAACACTATGCTACATGTTGTGTAACTTATGCCCCATGCTTCAAAGGGGTGAACACAATGCTACATGATATTCAATATTTAAACAGACCACAGCGCTGATCATGAAGGTGTCTGCAATAATCTTTGCAAATGAGCAGAAGTTATTATGTAAGCTACAGTTGTTTATTACAACCCCCCCTCCTGATACCATTAAACGAAAAAAAAAAACATCTAATAATTTAGGGAAACCCAAGAGTGAAGTATTAGACCAAACAATGGCACTGATTGTAGGTGTGGCTCCAATTATAGGCATAAGATGACAAAGACAGGACTAAGAAGTGAGGAGGCAGCTATCTCACCTTTCAAAAAAAGGGGATGGGCAACTATTTCCATCATCAGCAGTTAATGAATAATGAAACATTAGGTTTGCTATCAAAAGATCTAAGAGGTATTATATAATGCTCACCCCAGGAATCTGTACCATATGCTCAGGCTTTCGGTTTTTAAGTGCGAGGCCATGGTTCAATTATCCACACTAATGATATGATGGGCCTTACAATGGGCCTTGAACCAAAAATCTTTAAAACCCTTTTAGCTGGTGGGCAGCAAACCAATGGTTACGAAATAAAATACAGAAATGATATACATTCAACCAAAGAAAGGCCAAATATTCGATTCCTAGGATCTTCCAATCTGCTGGACTTCACAGTGTGGAGCATCCAGGGTGGAGACCATTATATCAATGATTTAGATCACTATACCATGGGCCCCACTTGTGTAAACAAGCAGCTTCAGCATATTGCACAAATTCCCAAGTCTTGACCCGTCATTATATGTTCTCGAGTCTCAGCCTAAGCACTGTATGATAGCTCCCAATCTGTGAACTCTCATTGTATATTCTCTAGTCTCGGCCTAGCACTGTATAATAGCCTCCCAATCTGTGTTCATAACAAAAGCTCACAATCGAAGTCTGAAAATTCAGACAGTGTTTCGAGTCACAAGGAAAAGTATGTTCATATCTTCAGTTTCAAACTTGTCTAACACCACCAGGTACCTACTGGAAAATACCAGGACCGCATTTGAGTAAACAAGCAAAAGTTGAATAGCAAACGCTGTCTAACGAAGAAGAAACAGCAAAAATTATCATATTTCCAAATATTGATAATGAATAAGTATCCCTCAAATTGCAGTTGCATCCTTTCAAGTCCAATATAAAAGCAATTTGCATGCAAGTCAGAATCCAGACTCCAGACCCTCAATATGTATGCTAAGGAATACAACTGTGTTATTTCTACTTTTTCAGACTAATAATTGCAATGCAATTTGTGTATCCGAAGGCAACCTAGAATCATTTAACATTTCCTTTGTACCTGAGTCAGCCATTTGTGGTGGTTGTGTTGTTTTGTAGGTGAGTTTATCCCTCTTTTACTCCTCTATTGGGATTTTATTTTTTTTCCCGCACTGTAATTCGATTAACTGTGTAAACCAAGGGCCAAATTAATGAAAAGCATTTCATATTTTTGCATTTGGAAAGTTGGAAGAGTGATTTAGGATCCTAGTGCACTAATATGGAGAACTGCTTCAATCTTGCCATTGAGTAAAGGCTCCTAAATGACACACCTCTTGAGAGTGTATCAGACATCTATTTGATTAGGTCAAGGAAGAATATCGCTTAGAGGACCTTTTAAAGACAGAGAAACTTTAGTTCGATTGAAGCCAATCCCTAGGAGAATCAATCATCCGCCCACCACGTCCTCCGCACGTGGAAATTGTAAATTATGTTGCTATTTTACAGGAGTTGTCACCGTAAGAGCACTTGGGGGTAGACATTTGGCTTAAGAAGTTCGGGATCCATTACCTAAGAATAGCAATTAGCAGTCTGGCAATTCCATGGGACTCCGGCCACAATTTGAAGCTCAGTTCTTAAATAATCTTAGGTTGGAAGGATAAACCAAGAAACTCTCCAAATTTGGGGCAGCCAGCCACCAAACAATCCTCTCCCCCACCTCCAACCCACCCCCCCCCCCCAGCGCATATCCATCTGAATATCCTTCTTTGGCCTCTTCCCTTGTGCCTCGAACTCAATGTATGCAAAGACTTGAGGACTTAATGGCCATTCCCTATAAATCAAAATGTAAAAAAATCACTTCGAGGGGAAAAGTGAGGGGAATGTTAGGGGGAAAAGGAATGGCACAATGCTCAACAAAGGTTAATGCCATTGCCTCAACTGCTTTCAAGGCTCAAGGCCCATCTATGTTTGCCTTTTCTTAATTATCATATCAGCCATAGCAGGTGACTTTGCCAAAAGGGGAAGATCCGAGTTTGGCATCAAGAGGGGCTAAGCCTCTAAAATGCCAAGGACGTTCAGATTACTCACACAGTCATACAGTGAGATCTTGACAATTCTGATTAAGCAAAATATGCTTGTCCCATTGAGCTAAGATCATCTCCAAATCTGTTGTCTAAGTATCATGAGGCAAACGCATCTGTGCCCACCATAAGGGGCCGGGTCATGCTACAAATCAGAGCTTCAACTTGAATCATGTTGTGTGGGATTGGATTACTCGCACAGTCATACAGTGAGATCTCGACAATTCTGATGAAGCAAAATATGCTTGGCCCATTGCAGCAATGGCAATATTGTCATGAGGCAAACACATTTGTGCATACCATCAGGGGCCGGGACACAGTACAAATCAGGGCTTCAACTTGAAGCATGTTGTGCAGGATCTGACAGATCAAAAGAAGGTTGTGATAGCCCCAGAAAACATACTGAAAAACTCTCTTGCAGCACCAGCCTGGTCGGACCGCCCAAGGAAATCAGGTTGCTAATCTCATTGAGTTGGTCGGTGTAAGTTCCAATCCATCTAGGTTTCAAGCCTCAAGGAAGAGGAGATCTTTTGTCTGTCCCATCAGTAAACACAATCTCATCATACACAACCCCAACATCATCTGGGCCTGTCGTCCTACAAGGTTCAATCAGTCGAGCTGTCATGTACGTTTAAGAAGTTCGCAAGCCGGCAGTCCTCCAAGTAGGGGCACCACCTTCCATGTCAAGTATTTTGAGGCCACTTATCCTCCAGTGCTAGCGACATCTGGGACAGGCATCTCTCTACAACCAACACCAATGTCATTCACTTTTCGAGGATGTGATGTCCCTCCATCAACAAAGATGGTGCAAGCCCCCTAATGTAGCAACCATCCAATGCACTGGTAGTCCTCCAAGAAGTAGTTGTCCATCCTTTTACATGCATACAGTTCACTGGAGTTACCCTGAGTGCGTTGTAAGTCAAGAACATGAATCCAAATGGGAGGTGTCATTGGAAGGATGCCAGTAGTAATGCTGTGTTCCCTCAGGAAGTGCAAGACCCCATGAACCCATTGACCACAGAGTTGGCAATTAACTATGACACCCTCAATCATATCTATGAAATTTGAAATTCGCTGTGCCTATTTACCAATTTTGCACAAAACATAGAATAGAAATCAACCTTATACCATGGTACAGCACTAGAAACTCAACAATATGAATGGAACTTTTCCAACAGAATGGAACGGTCCTACAAAACACCTGCATAGATGCTTCTATTGGTTTTAGTTCACTGGATCCCAAAATGGCATCAGCTTTCATCTTTTCATATAGAGCTCCCTGCTAAAATTCGCCAAACATGAGGGCTCTTTAGATCATTATCACTTAGAACAGTTGGAAATCGGAACACCACATTTGTTCTTTCAATATTCACATTGATTGAAAGGCTCAATGTTCCCAACAATTTTGATCAAATTATGGATCAACTTATGGAACAAACTTCGACTTCATAACACTCAAGGTTCACAAATAGGTTTCGGCGTACCACATCCATCCCCACTGATACCGTGACATATCGCCCTGTATCCAGCCATTTCAGATCTCTATAAGGATGATACAGCGCCTATGGACGATACCAGTTCATATCGGATGATACACACCGATTTCGGACTGTACAGAACCTTCTAAATAATTGAGAGGATACAATGCTTAGCTGATACTACAATTGTTTCTGTTAAGGGGCTGATTTTTCTGTTAATTTACTCGGAGGGATGCCAATAGTAATGTTGTGTTCCCTCAGGAAGTACAAGAACCCATTGACCACAGAGTCGGCAATTGACTATGACACCCTCAATCATATCTATGAAATTGAAATTTTCTGTGCATATTTACCAATTTCACACAAAACATAGAACAGAAATCAACCTCATCCCATGGCACAGCACTAGAAACTCAACAATATGAATGGCGCTTTTCCAACAGAACACAACAGTCCTACAAAACACCTCCATAGATGCTTCTGTTGGTTTTAGTTCACCGGATCCCAAAATGGAATCAGCTTTCATCTTTTCATGTAGAGCTCCCTGCTAAAAATCACTAAACATAAGGGCTCTTTAAATCATTATCACATAGAACAGTTGGAACACCAATGTTTGTTCATTCGATATTGAAATTGATTGAAAGGCTCAATGTTCCCAACAATTTCGATCAAATTATGGAACAAACTTCGATTTCATAACACTCAAGGTTCACAAATAGTTTTCGGTGTACCACGTTTGTCACCACCAATACTGTGACATATCGCCCCGTATCCAGCCATTTTGGATCCGTATCGGAATGATACAGTGCCTATGGACAATACCAGTTCATATCAGGCAATACGTACCAGTTTCGGACTGTACAAAACCTTCTAAATACTTGAGAGGATACAATGTTTAGCTGATACTATCATTGTTTCTGTTAAGCGCAACATTTTGTACTTGTAAGCCCACCTTTCAGTAATCGAAATCAGGGTTGTCTAGCAAGTCTCCACATGAATGGGTTATGGACCGGAAACCTCCTCCATTGAAAGATTCCAACCGTCCAATTCATGGACTTCTCTCCCAATCCATATTGACAGTTGGTTATATTTTCATCCTAACCATCCATTTGAGACCAAACAATCAGTTTGCTAGAATTGCCCGATGGGTGCTTTACAGCATTTCCCATCTACAGTGCATCCTACCAGATGAATGATCACAAAATTGAGGGTCCACATGAACCAAATGACGGACCTAATAAAAGATGCTGCTAGTTCAGGCCAAGATTGTATATTTCTCCAATTGCAAGCAGCTTTGATATGTCAAAGTGACCAATAAACATCCATTGGCTGTGCATTTGGGGGCACAGTGCAGAAAACAGAAACCCCAGTAAAAGATGTTCAGTTTTTCCACTCTTTCCGCCCCAAATCAATATCAGTTGTATTTACTTTGTGCAGAAAAGCATCCTGACTGCCCATTTGCAATGCACATCCAAAAGGAGCTTCTAAATTCTTAAACCCTAATCTTTAATCACGAACTCCAGATTTTCTAATAAAGAACCAAATACAATCCAAATAGAGTGAATTTCAAAATAGAAAAATGAATTCCAAACATAAACAGAAGATTGCACTGTTGGAATATAGAGAGAGTGGCCCATCAATGACCACACCATTCGTCTTCCAAAGATACATCTCATATTCATCTCATATTCAATGTCTTTTCGTATTCCGATGGATGTCACTTCACATTCCGAGAATGTCTTTTCATATTCTATAGAGGTGACTTCTCCCATTTCAAAATATTCATCTTTTTTGTCTGAAAAACTCTTGGAATTCTATAGTACCATTGAATATTCTAATTAATTGGAGGAGATGAAGAGACATGTAATTAATTGGTTCCTTCAATGGGTTGGAACCAAATCATCTATAAATTCAAGGCGCATGGTCCCTCTCTCCAACTGAACATTTGATACAGGACAATTAACCACTTGCTCTAAAAGCTCGAACTGTTAGAGCATGGCGAATTAATCCCTTTATCACATAGCCTGGGCCCCACATCTCATGGGTTAGGACCTCGGCCAAACCCCCCTCATGGGCCCCAAATCACATGGGTACCGCCTCACACGAGCCGCCCACCCCGAATGTGTCCCCGCATCCCACAGGCTACCCCACTTGAGCCCGGTGTGAAATGCACATTAATCACCCCCAATGAGGAGTCTCGAACACGAGACCTCCCCCATGGGCCGCGCCCACCCCGAGTGTGCACCTGCATCCCACAAGCGACCCCACTCAAGCCCAGTGTGAAAATGCCCCTGCAGTAACATTGCAGTTGATTTCCCATCTCCATTCACACATCATAGAGAGTTGAGGAGAGAGAAGATCAGAGCTAATTGATCTTAGTTGTTGTGCAAGGCTACAGGTGCCATGCAGAGAAAATTTGGACTATTGAAAGCAATGGCTCGTCAACATCAAGCCTTTACATTGTCTAATTTATTGGTGCAAGGTATGCCCTCCAATCTGTACAAATCTTTGGTTTTTCGTTGAATGCATCAAGTCAAGATCCTATCGATTTTATGTTATTGTAAAACCGCATAAAAGTAAACATGTGGTATCAGAGATTAGGTTCTAACTGATGTATTTGACAAAACATTTATGTGATATCTCCATGTGATGATTTGATTGTCATATCAACATATGATCGCCTATTCGCATATCAAGTGTATATTTTCTTGAACCATAATGATAGATAGCCTATTTTCTAGTTAAATACAATAGTGTGGTCTATTGGTAGAATCATGTTGTTAGGTACACCAATCGACAACACATTACATTTGTTGGGCTCATATACAATGGTTCACCAGTCAATTAGAATTGATGGGCTCACATTTAATGACTTATTTTTTTGCACTCTTGATATACGTATGCATGTATATGATGGTCATCATGTGCTCACATGGAATTATGGTTTTGGCCTTATTTATGTACAAGTGTCTTGTTTGAATTATGATTGTAAACATATTAGGCCCAATATGTGTGTTTTGGCCCACGAGCTAAAATATATAAGCTTACTCAAATCATTGAAATTTGGCCAAATAAAATTGACTGGGCCACTAATGGCACAATGATCAAACAATCACTTAAGTCTTCTTGTAGGCCATTTTTGTAGATGCTATTAACTCTGATTAGAAATTTATAGTTTAGAATAGTTTGGTAGTCACCAAAGTGACCCACTAGAAAGATCTATGGATATCCAATCGGAATTATTGATCTTTGGACTCATAATAGAATTTCAAGAATAATAGCATCGCAATCACGGTTTTACTATTTGAATATCATGGATCGATGGCCCAAAGGTACGATCATCTTTAAGTATTGCAAAACCAGAATAGGGTAACATGAAAGAGCATCCTAATTGAGTTTGGCTTGGAATATCCAAAGGTATAAACCCGTCTCAATTGTGGCATGATCGATTAGTTAGCCATATGAGTGATGTTGCTCATCCATTGAGTGGACCAATAGCAAGTTGTAGTTCTGACCCAAAGGAGGGGTTATAATGATGCAATGGGTCGCTCTCCAGAGTAAGTCTACAAACTTTTTTTTAGAATTACTCTGAATTATTGAATTAGCGTGATCTCAAAGCATTTTAAGTAATTAGTGAGCATGTAATGTTTTCAGCAGGTCTCACCTCAACTACAATTCCCTATATCATTCCTATGTTAACTGGACCTAATTAATCGGATTGGCATGAGAAAATTTCATTTGCATTGGGCTCTATGGATTTGGACTTAGCCATGCAGATTGATGCACCAACTCAACCCACAAATGAGAGTTCTCCTCAAGCTAAAATTCTGTATGAAAAGTGGGAGCAATGAAACCTATTTGAGTCTGATGTACATAAAGATGTCGATCGCTAAACATATATGCAGATCCATACCATCGTCCATGAAGGCAAAAGAATATCTTACATATCTGGAAAAAAGTTGTGCTGACGGACAAATTGTTAGCTGGAACTCTCATGGAAAAGCTAACAACTATGAAATATGATGGGTGAGTGGTGTGCAAAAGCACATTCTTGAAATAGCGCACAGAGCAATGCAACTTGAAACCCTAGATATGAAAGTTAAAAAGCCTTTCATCGTACAATTTATTCTAAGCTTGCTTCCTCAACAATTTGGACCGTTTAAAATCCATTATAACACCAATAAAGATAAATGGAATCTTAATGAATTGTAAAGCATGTGTGCAATAAAGGAATTGTGACTTAGACAAGAGAGAGGACATATTGTCCACTTAGTATCACAAAAAAAATAAAGTAAAAAAGAGAAATTTTTTAGAAGGCAAGAGGGGTCCACCAAAGAAGAAGAATAACCCGCACCTAATGGAGGCAAGAACAACAATGACCCTGACAAAGTGAGATGTTTCTTTTGTAAAAAGAAGGTATGCCTCAGAAAGATTGTCAAAAGCGAAAGAATTGGTTTGAATCAATAGGTAATAATCTAACCTCCGAATGCTTTCGAACCAATCTTGTCGAAGTTCCTTTAAATAGTTGGTGGATTGACTCAGGTGCATCCGTCCATGTTTCAAACTCAATGCAGGGACTCCCTTCAAGCTGGAATCCAAGTGATGGAGAGAAGAAAGTTTATATGGGAAACCGGTTAGAGTTTGAAGTACGAGCAATCAGCGCCTGCAAACTCATTTTGAAAACCGACTTTCAATTGGACCTGAAAAATACTTTATTCGTACCATCTATACCAAAAAATCTTTTCTCCTTATCTAGATTGGACAAAAAAGGCTTTAGCTTTCATTTTGCAAACAATCATCTTAGTTTATATAAGGATAATGTTTTAGTTGGTACCGGATTTTTGAAGGATGGTCTTTATCGCTTAAACTTGGATTCCATATTTGAGCAATCTCTCATTACTTTGCATGTGAATGTTGGATTAAAACGTGGCCCGCCTAATGATAATTCCCTGAAGTTGTGGCACCGACGTTTAGGTCACATATCTAAAGGTAGAATTATAAGGTTAGAGAGGGAATGGGTGTTGGCCACTCTTGACTTCACCGACTTCGATATCTATGTAAATTATATAAAAAGAAAACAACCGAAAATTAACAAGAAAGGTGCCACACGTAGTAAAGAACTCCTGAAAACGATACTTACTGATATTTGTAGACAATTTCCACCTTGTATTACTAGCGAAAAGTACTTCATCACCTTTATCGACGACTACTCATAATACAGTTATGTCTATTTACTAAAGGAAAAGCCAAAGGCTGTGAACGCTTTCGCAAAGTTCTGGGCCAAAGTGACAAATCAACTAGATAGAAACATTAAGGTTGTGAGGTTAGATAGAGGTGGTGAATACTATAGTAGACACACTGACTTGGGCCAAAGTGAAGTTCCATTTATCAGTTTCCTCAAATCTAAAGGAATAGTTCCCCAATATACGAGACCGGGTATACCGTACACCTTAACAAAATGGTGTTGCTGAGAGGCGTAACCGAACACTTATGGATATGGTGCGTAGTATGATTAGTGATCTTTCATTGCCTAAATCCATGTGGAGTGGAGCCCTGAAGACAACAATGTATATCTTAAACCGAGTTCCTAGTAAGGTTGTCCCTAAAACTCCTTTCGAGTTATGGACAGGAAGGAAACCTAGTTTGAGACAATTACACATTTGAGATTGTCCTGCAAAGGCTAAATTGTACAATCCACAAGAAAAGAAACTTGATCTCAAAACCGTGAGCTGTTTTTTCATCAGATATTATGAGAGATCAAAGGGTTATAGGTTTTACTGTCCCAACCACAGCACAAGGATTATTAAGACTCAAACAGCTAGATTCTTGAAAGATGGTGACAATAGTAGGAGTGAAAAATCACGCAATGTGGTATTAGAGGAAAAAGAGGTATCAATCCCGTTACTCATACCTTATGACAATATTGTTATTCCACAAGACATTGTCCATAACAATGTGGAACAACTCGAAAATGAACCACTCCATGAAGAAAATGTCACCATAGAACTAGTAGATGAAATGCCTCAGCCGTAAGTACAAAGAAGATGTCATTGAGTGAGGAGATCTGTAATTCCAAATGATTATATTGTTTACTTCCAGGAATCAAAGTTCAATATAGGAATCACAAATGATCTGCTAACATTTTCACTAGCCATGAATAATGAGAATTCTGATAAGTGGCTTAATGCAATGAAAGATAAGTTGAAATCCATGAACGACAACAAAGTCTGGGATCTCGCTCGATTACCCACGGGTTTTAAAGCGATTGGTTGTAAATGGGTATATAAAACCAGGCACGACTCAAAGGGTAAGGTCGAATGATATAAAGTCAGATTAGTTGCCAAGTAATTCACTCAAAGAGAATGTATCGGTTATCACGAAACCTTCTCTCATGTATCTAAAAAGGATTCACTCATAATCATTTTGGCACTTGTAGCTCATTATGATCTCGAGCTACATCAGATGGATGTAAAAATGGCATTCTTAAATGGGAACTTAGATGAGAAAGTCTAAATAAACTAGCCAGAAAGCTTTATCGAACAAGGTAATGAACAACTAGTATGCAAGTTTAAAAAATTCATATATGGACTTAAACAAGTTTCCAGAAAATGGTATCTTAAGTTTAACCACATAATAGTTGCCTTCGATTTTCAAGAAAACATTGCGGATCGGTATATATATCTGAAGGTCAGTGGAAGTAAGTTTATCTTTCTAATCCTATATGTGGATGATATTTTGCTTGCTAGTAATTATCTAGGCATGTTGCGTGAAACTAAAGATTTTCTCCTTGAGAATTTCAAAATGAAATATATGGGTGTAGCCACTTTCGTGATCGGCGTTGAGATATATCGAGATAAATCGCACTGACTGCTTGGACTATCTCAAAGAGTCTACATTGATAGAATTCTCGAAAGATACAATATGAAGAACTATAGGGTTGATGATGCACCTTTTGTTAAAGGAGACAAATTCATCCAAAACTAATGCCCAAAGAATGATGTAGAGAGAGCATAGATGAAAGATAAACCCTGTACTTTGGTGATGGGGAGTCTTATGTATGTGCAAACTTGCACTCGGCCCGATATCAGCTTTATTGTTGGAATGTTGAGCAAATATCATAGTGATCCTAGATTGGATCACTAGAAAGTTGCAAAGAAAGTCATGAGCTACCTACAGGGAACCATAGATTACATACTCACATATAAAGAATCTGATTAGTTAGAAGTTATTGGATATTATGACTCCAATTATGCCGAATGCACTGATAGCAGAAAGCCAACATCTAATTATGTCTTTATGCTCGCTAACAGGGCTATTTTGTGGAAAAGTGTTGAGCAGACTTGTGTCTCTACTTCTATGATTGACGCAGAATTTGTGGTATGCTTTGAGGCAACTACTCAAGCAATATGGTTGCGTAACTTCATCTCAGGGCTTCGGGTTGTCGACACAATTTTGAAGCCGCTGAGAATTTATTGTGATAATGCCACAGTAGTGTGTTATTCCAAAAATGACAAGCATTCTAGTCAAGCAAAACATATTGGAGTTAAATACAATTTTGTCAAAGAAAATGTTCATAATCATCTATTGTCTAGTGAACATATAAGGAAAAACCAGATGATTACAGATCCAATGACAAAAGGCTTACTGCCGAATACCTATAAGGGCCATATAGCTGAAATAAGCCTAGTTAGAATATGATGTACTTTGGTCATTAACTTAATGTGATAGACACTATACTTCAATTATGCCAAATGCACTGCTAGTAGAAAGCCGACATCTAGTTATGTCTTTATGCTCGCTACCGGGACAATTTTGTGGAAAAGTGTTAAACAGACTTGTGTCTCTACTTCTACGATTGAGGAAGAATTTGTGACGTACTTTAAGGCAACTACTTGGGCAATATGGTTGCGGAACTTCATCTCAGGGCTTCGGCTTGTCAACATAATTTTGAAGCCGCTGAGAATTTATTGCGATAATGCCACAGCAGTATGTTACTCCAAAAATGACAAGCATTCTAGTTGAGCAAAGCATATTAGAGTTAAATATAATTTTGTCAAAGAAAATGTTCAGAATCATCTAGTGTCTATTGAACATATAAGGAAAAACCAGATGATTGCAGATCCAATGACAAAAGGCTTACTATCAAATACCTATAAAGGTTATGGCTGAAATGGGCCTAATTAGAATATGATGTACTTTGGTCATTAACTTGATGTGATAGACACTATCTATATGAAATCACATTTTCATTATGCATTCTTACTTGTCCTTGTGTATATACATTTACGATAGATGTAAGTAAGATATAATCGTTGGACCATTATGCTTAACATGCCTCATGCCTAGCCTGTTAGTCTCCTCATTAAGCACCAGATTAGATGGAATTGCTAATGTGGTAACGCATGGAAGGGAGTATGTCACCAAATGATGTATGACCGCCATAATTCACATTAGTAATTCCATTTAATCAGGGTATAATGTCCGACTAGAAAAGTTCAATACATAAATTGTTTTCTAGTGTGGTGCCATAGTAAGTATCATTTTTTAATGTTTGAATCCAAGAGAGGATTGTTTTACAGAATCAATGTTTTCAAAACTTTAAAATTTGAATCTAGGGAAAAGTCCTCATGATGTGGTCATATAGGCCAAGTGGGAGAATGTTGGAATATATAGAGAGTGGCCCATCAATGACCACACCCTTCGTATTCCAAAGATACATCTCATATTCCATGTCTTTTCGTATTCCGATGGATGTCTCTTCACATTCCGAGAATGTTTTTTCACATTCTATAGAGGTGACTTTTCCCATTTCACATTCTATGATGGAGTTTCGTAGTACCATTAAATATTGTAATTAATTGGAGGAGATGAAGAGTCACGTAATCAATTGGTTTCTTTGATGGGTTGGAACCAAATCATCTATAAACTCAGTGCTCCTGGTCCCTCTCTCCGACTAAACATTGTAGTTGATTCCCCATCTCCATTCACGCATCATAGAGAGTTGAGGAGAGAGAAGATCAAAGCTAGTTGATCTTAGTTGTTGTGCAAGGCTAGAGGTGCCGTGTAGATAAGATTAGGACTGTTGAAAGCAATGGCTCATCGACATCAAGCCTCTTCATCGTCTTATTTATTGGTGCAAGGTATGCGCTCTAATTTGTACAACTCTTTGGTTTTTCGTTGAATGCATCAAGTCAAGATCCTATTGGTTTTATATTATTGTAAAACTGCATAAAAGTAAACATGCACGCCAAAAAAAACAGTGAAAAGGATTCGAATACCAAACGCGCTTGAAATGAGATACTTGAATCCATACCCTCTTTCGCATGCGACCGAACTCACTGGACTTGAACTCGTTGCGGGCTGATTTCTGGAGGCGGAGCATGAAGAGCTCTCCTTTGAGATCAACGATCTCTTCGTTGATCTCTTCGGTCGTCTTGGATCGGATTTCCTTGAGTTCTTCCTCTCTCTTCGCCATCATCACCACAGAAGAGGGGTTTCTGCGGAGAGGAGGCGGCGTTTGGACGGGTCGGAGATTCGCGATTCGGATTCCATGGAAAGACGATTTGGGATTTGAAAATGAGAGAGGAATGCGCGAAGGCGGTGAGGGTACAATCGCGGTCGAGAACATCGTCGTCGTCCTCCCTCTCTCTCTCTCTCTCTCTCTCTCTCTCTCTCCAGCTCCCGCGCGCGGTCGAACTGTTATGGATAACGCTATCATCCTTTCGTTTGGTTTCTGGCAAAAATTACGGAATTGACCTGCACTGGATGGATCCTGCATGTGAGTTCTGTCATACTCGGCTGCGTGTGACGCTTGATACGCGGGCACTCAGAAATTGTACATGCGGCGTGTATTAACAGGGTTAAACCGACTACAATGTAGAACCCACCGTCGGGTAAGCTACATTACCAAGATGGTATTGTTTGAACCATCCAAACCTCTGATTTGTGGACACTTTTTTTGTAGAAATAGGACCATTGGATATTTTTCATTTTTAACCGTCCAGTAAATACCCACCAATCCAACAGTAAGATAATAAATTAAACGTGAATTTTGGATCATGGTATAAATAAACTGGGATTTATGATATGTACAGTTTAATTTGAATTGGCTGTACTCCAAACATGCAACTTGTAAGTAGTTTTCAAGTACTGCCTATCATCCACCGCACTATTAGAGTATCAAAGTTTTTCTCATTAACCGTACACACTCACTCACACCGCATGGGCACCGGACGGATCCTCGGATGTATTGAAAAGGAGTCTGTCATGGAGCCGGGCCTCATTCATCTAACTTTAACAGTAGGTACGAAAGCCCGGTAAATCATGATTAGAACCCCACTTGAACTCGGCCCGACTCAGACCTCAAGTCTGACCGGCCAACTCAACTCAATTTAATCAGCAGCTGGCATTAGTTTGAGCCAAGTTTAAGCTTGTGCAACATTTTCTCAAATACATAAAATATGACTTTAATTTTTTATAGTATGCAAAACAACAATAACAATTTATAAGTATTTGATCAAATATTCAATAGGCAACATTAAAACCAAAATATGATGGTAGTTTTATTATATAATTTTTTTTAGCAATTTGTTTCGTATCCATACATTCATCGACACTTGGCGATCCTAAGGAGAATGTATGCACCCGAAACAATACTTCGTGGAGTCATTTCATAAACACTTGGTGAGCAACGTTAATATCAAAATATTCGAGTTATCAAATTCATTTAATCCAAGTTTGATTTGAGTTGAGGTTCGATCTGAGTTGATTCAAGCTCGAACAAGCTTGAAATTTTTTCGAGCTCAAAAAATCAGTTTAACTCGACTCAAACTCAATTTCGAACAGAGTTGAATTGAGATTTTATGAGTTGAGTCAAGCCAGTTAACCGAGCTAACTCAGTTCATGTACAGATCTAATCATGATATTGAAAAGTTAAGTGGACAGCACTACGTAAGTTTAGTTGATTAAGTTATAATTTCCACTCTTGGTTATAGTAGGCATGTTTGCTGGTTGGTCATGATTCAATCCCACATTTGTGCCAGTATGTATATGTCAAGTGTATTATAGCTCAATGTGACTCGAATCAAACTGATCAACCAATATCTACACATTCACCATGCAGCTATAATATTCATGTTAAGTGAGCCAAATATGGTCATTGTTGTTTATTTAACTATTGAATTATTCAAATTGAGTAATCTTATGAGTCCTACTATCATTGTGATCAACATAGATAAGTCTAGAGTGGGATGCTTGAACCATGGTACCTGTATACGATTATTAAGATAGATATAAAAACCGATGGCGCAAAGACTTCAAAAGGAAAAAGTGTGGTTGGTAATATTTTATTATCATTTTTTTATAAATACATATCTTAGTCATCTCACCGACATGGACAGAAAAATCTTAATTCTATTGAGAAGTTTTATATAGGTATAAGTTAGGCAATATCAAAATTCATTATCAAGGACTTTAGGACATCAGAATGTCTTCCCGCCACAGTACACGTGCATTTAATATTATAATTATAATCTCTATTGGTAATGTATAAACAATTTATTTATTCTATTATTCAAATTATAATGGGATCCATCCCATCAACTAATCATCCATCATCGCTACAATATATACCCTAACACAACCTAAATAAATAAGGAATCAACTGTATTAATTTATATAAGATCCAATTATAATTATATAAAACCAGTGCGGAGGCACATCTCAATAACCATCATTCATATTATGGATACTTGTAAAATGATTTCCAAAGTGCTAGAAGTAAACAAATCATTTAACTTACAAATGTTAGTCACACCTCGCCACAAAAGCTAGTCTAAATATTCATGGGCATGCATTATCATCAAATATTCACTCTCGTGCAGGTAAACTCAAAGTTAAGAATTATATATATTTTCAACACGATCTCCGTTTTAATGCATACCTTCACCCGGGTAGGTGCACCTGATGAATGGATTGGACCGCATATATATATATATATATATATATATATATATATATATATATAAACATGATAGGCCCCACATTTGATCTGAAAGTTTCTATGGCGTGTATCACCCTCCCCGATGTCCCCTATTTGGTGTGGCTTACTTGATTTTGTGGATCGGACTAAAATTTGTGTGCGGAAAGGCATCATGCGATGGCTGGTTTCGATGGCACCAACGCATCAGAGTACTCCATCAGTGTTTATGTTATTTTATTTTAACATGCGCGCACACAACCGTACACTCATGCATTAGTGGGATTTCACCACCTACACGTGCACGAACCCTTGAGCAGGCGTTGAAAATCCACTGAATGTATGGTAATTACCATGTCTTTGACCATCTGCTTTCACATTGACAACCGGTTACACGTCATCATTCCCCTGTGCTCGGATGGAAGTACTGATCACATCACTCCCACGGTTTCCATCCACCCAACGCACAAACGAATTACGTATGAAAGCCACTTGGTCCATCCAAGAGGTTTTAAGATCGCCTGCCACATAAATCAGGCCGATCCATTCGTCAACTGGGGAGCGGATTAGTTGTTATGGGGTGACAGTTTAGTGGGCGTTAGTCTTACCATGTGGGGCCTACCTTGATTAATTTGTTTCATATCCAGTCCGCGCATCTGCTTTTCCAGCTCATTTAAGAAAGTTATCTCAAAACTTATAAAGCAGATTGAATCTCTAGTAGACCACACCACTGGAAAAAGTGATGAATGATAATCTTTGTGTTTTACCTTTATCCCGTTTTGATCGACATTATCAATGAGTTGGATGGAAAATAAACATTAACGATACGCTTATGGCGAACCTGAGGAAGTTTCTGGTGATGAGCATTTAATCATCATACAGTGATTGCTTATGGTGCAGTCCACGTGAGATTTGGATACACCAAATGTTCGGGACTACATCCTAAAATAGGCTAGAAAAATGAATGGATGAAATCTATATGCAACATATCATCAATGTGGCCCTATGGTAAGGATAACACCAACTTGTTACCTTAATCCAAACACCATCAATTGGGCCACAGTTGTACATTACATTAAACTTTTGTCCTACATACTTATGACTATTCTTGGAACATTCAAATGGAAAATGACACGTGTTGTGGTATGAGAAAGATATATAACATTTAAAAATCTTTAAAAATATTTAGAGTGTTTTTTTATGAAATCATAACTGACAATATAACAAGGTAGAAAGTAGTTGAAATGAATCCAAAAACAAATTAAGCGATTGATAGTCATTCAGGAGGCAAGCCAAGCAGCCATAGTAATTTAGGAAGTTGATAAAATGGTTGATAATCATCTACGAGTTTGACTACGTGAAATGCGGTCAAGTCAACAAGAAGACTTCAAATAATTATTAAGACATGTGGCAAGTTTAAATGAATTCTCCAGAATGCAATATAGTGCTTAAATAGTTAAAATAACTGTCAAAATGTATGAAGCACATCCAAAAGGCAAAAGTCGTGTTGAATGGTTATAATAACTGCCATAAAGTAGGAATCATCTAGATAGTCGGGTTAATGCCATAAATAGCAAATGAATTCAGTAAGAAAAAAAAAAGTATCATATTAACTCATTTAAATTCAATTTTTCTTTCAACTAACTTTCAATTACTTGTCATTTACATTATTTAGTGTAATTACTATATTTTTCTGCTAGTCAATTACATTTCTTAATGTAATCATTTACTTTTTGCTTATTGTTTACATCCCTTAGTATAATCATTAGCAGTAATCAAATAACTATTAACTTTAGCCGTAACTTAGATTTACACTCGTACAATAGATTCAGTATGAGCATCTAAGAAAGTGTGTTTGCCATTGTTCATTGCGACCAACTCTTATGTCTCATTTCATGTTTTTATTTTTATATGTATTGAAAAGTCCTTCTCGTATGGAAGGCAAAAGTTTAACTCATAATTAAAGGATAAACCCTATTATTTGAATATCACCTACTCCTTTTTACACACTATGTGAGTGGTTGGAGTGATTGAATAAGCTACCGATCTCATTCGATTTTGCTTATATACTATGTATCTGCCCATCTGGACGCTATGAGTCATAGTTGTTTGATTTGAATTGAGCCACATATTCAATTCTGACAGAGATGCATTCTCACATGTGTGTTTTTTATACGCCCTGTTTTTGTACCTAATTTAAAGGCATGACCCCAAAAATGAAGTACATCCAAAGTTTAAGTAGCCCACAATAGGAATTTGAGGAAATTAAATGATTAGCCACAAAAGTTTTAGATCAGGTCGAGATTTGTATTTTTCTTTTATTCAAGTATTTTTGTGCCTTATGAATATGTCGGATGGCAAATAAATAGCACAGTCACATTGACCCTTAAAAAAGTTTCACTATACGGACATCATTGTTCCAACAATTCTCTTTAGGGTGGGTCTACGGGAGCTTTGAATATGCGTCAAATTTAGGTTCATTCCTTAAAATGAGCTGATAAACCGAATGGATTATGTGAATAAAGCACATACATCATGGTGGGCCCCATGGAGTCAAGTCACGATATCCCCGGTGATTGGACTCTGTAGGGGTCCATTGTGGTGTATGTGTTTTATCCATGCGGTACCTTTATTTTGCAATTTTACGGCATGAGCTTAAAATCAAAGTATATAATTCACCACACACCGGCTCACCTGGCATCGGGTACCTCAACACACCAAGAGCCATGTGAGTGTAACTTTCATGAAATCCAACTCGTGTTCATTAGGTAGGTTGCTCGTGTTCACAACCAAACCCAAAATTCATGATCATCTATAACTCAAGAAGACTACACTCTTGGAAAAGTTAAGATGGAATGCCCATCATTAATTTTATGCACGGCCCACTACTGTAGTGTTTGTGTGTTATCCAATCTATGTTCATTGGCTACTCCTCATATTCCTCATCAGGATAGAAGAATTATCCAAAAATGATAATGCTACCTCTCAATTTTAAAATTCGGTCACGTGTGATATGCGTGTGCGTGCCTAAATTGATTGTGCAACTCGATTCCAATCAAATAACTTTGACCCCAAGAGTTGAGATAGGCAAATACGTCGGAATTGATCGTATATGGCTGAGATATGAGAAAACGGGTTGTCTATTCAACCGCTTCCGATATATTGTTTAAAATGATAAAGTGATTATGGACGGATATGGTTTGTCCTTTGAAAATGAGTTATACCTTGTCTTACGTACAAAATGACTTTCGCATAAAAAAATTGACAGAAAAGAAAATGGTTACAATTAATTGCAGGGAGTAATTGCATAACACATTTTTGAAAGAAGAACTACTTGTATTTCAATGAAATCATCCAACATATAAGTGTAAATTTGGATTATTGTTAAAGATTATGTCTACTTTTAATGTAGAATTAAACTACTGATTAAACTAAGTAACCTAAAAAAATCGACTATGCTAAGAAACATAAAAGATAATTGATAGGATTGTTTGGATTAGTATGACACCCTTTGTTTTGTTAAATTTATTTGCTATTTATAGATTCCATTAAGATCGTCATTCATTTAGATACTTCTCTCCACCTTCAATTGGTATAACGATTGGCGTTACTCCATCATACTTTTCTTTAATACCGTCTTAATAACCATTTCAACACCATTTTTCTTTCCAATATGTTGACTCGTATTATTCATCCAACGCGGGCTAGTATTTCTACAACATGTACTTAGAATATTCTCGCATTCGAAGTATCCCCGTAAATCTTATGCCTGCTATATACTTCTCGTGCATGGCACGTCTTGGTTCTTCTAGAAATGCTGAAAAACAGGGTACCAGTGACAATATTACGAATTCAAAGACTCTTAGTTACAATATTGTTGGGGTGGGTCACATGAATTGTGCATCACTCCTGAATTTTGGGATAAAGGGTAGAAAGGGATTATGCACCTGATGGACGGCATGGATTTCATGCACAAAAAGTCGTTTCTCCACTTTAGAGCATGTGACCCGGGTAGGTATCTAAGTGAGGTAGCCAAGCGACTCCCGTTACATAAATGCACGTTGCCAGCGGAAACGAGAAATCTTAAGAAACCGGTAACACGTGGTCCAATGGAAAGGGTCACCTGAGGTTTTTGGATCTGCCTCCTTTTTGGGCTCGGCCCCTAAAATAAGCTGCCAGAATGGATGGACGTTGGATAAAACACGTACATCACGGTGAGATCCAGAGAGCTTGGACATCAGCTGGCTGGTTAGTGCTGGACTCTGGGTCACTAGCCAAACCGGGTCCCAAATTAAAAAGGGTAGAAAGGGGTGTTGCGCTTGATGGACGGCGTGGATTTCATCCACGAAAAGTCGTTTCACCCTGCGCGAGGTACGCAAGTGGTGACATACATGGCTACCAGAGATAAGAAACGGGTAACAAAAAGAGAAAGAAAAAGAAAAAGAAAAAGAAAAACCTCTTCGTGTGTGGATTTTCCTGCCTCGGCTGCTTGAGAGAGAGAGAGAGAGAGAGGCGGTGAATAGCCATGGGAGCCGCTGGTTCGAAACTGGAGAAGGCTCTTGGCGAGCAATTCCCCGAAGGCGAGAGATATTTCGGCCTCGAGAACTTCGGCAACACCTGCTATTGCAACAGCGTCTTGCAGGTCTCCTTCCGATTCCAATCCCTCCGTCTTCTCTCTCGCTTTTATTTTCTCTCTCTCTTTCTCTCTCTGCCATTTTCTTTAATCTGATTGTTTCAAAGCATTCGATTCATTTCCTATCGTCAGTTCATCTTAATTGACCGATTTTTCGAGCATCAAGCAATTTATTCTATAATAGTTTGGAGCGATGGATGTCCGAATGTTCGTGTAATATTAGGAATCTGATTTTTGGTTCGTATTTCTAAATAATCAAATTTGATTTTGCTTCCGTTGCTGGCTCATAGGCTAAGATTTCAATTTCGGGAAGGATCGGTGCTTAATCGGGAGAATTTGATGTGGGATTTGTATCAAATTATATAAATTGTTGGAAAGTTTTGTAGACGGTTGAGATTGATTTTTGTAGACTTTGGTCTTATGCCCTTGAATTAGGTCCAAAGCATATGATATGTTCAGACATGAATGTCTTGCTTGGCGGTCTTATGTTTTATGTGTTTGGAGTTCAATAGCTGCTGCATGAGATATTTGAAGATGGCATTATATAGAGGGGAGGTTTATGTCAGGTGTGCGGTTGAATTTTACACTGTTGGTTATATCATTTATGGCAATCTTGGTGGATGATTTTTTCAACTTTGAATTGAGATCAACAACAATTAGAACATTGGAGATGGTCGGCACGCACATCCCTTGTTGAATGAAGTTCAATTCCTTTTACAGTTCAAATATTGACAGTCTCCTTTGCCAGCTTATGGCTTATTTCAGATACGATCTTTTGTTCTTGTTGCCTGCCATTTGAAGTCAACCGTATATGCTGGGCAACGATATCAGTTGCCATGGTTTTCCAAAAAAACAAAAACAAAGAAAAATTAAAATTAAAATTAAAATAAAGAAGAAAGAAAGAGAGAAAAAAAAAGGAGATGGTGACCCTTATCTGTATGATGCATGTCACGAAGGCTGTATAGGTCCAAAAAGGAAGATTCTATAGAAAGTAGCGTTGCTTGCTGATCTTTGGATGATTTGGTCCAAATGCAATGCCATAGCGTTTCACAATAAAGCAGGTTCACGCGGGGAGGTTTTTCTAAAGGCCAAGATTAAGGTGGCAGCTTGGGCGTCATCCCTTTGAGCCTTTGCTAGTTGTCCTTCAGATCTTTTCAAAGGGAATTGGGGAGCAGAATCCATGCCTTCTTGAGACAGATGAACTCTCACCATCCACTCCCTGGGTTGTTGCCTTTGTGCTTTCGTTTTTAAAGTCTTTCCATTTTTCAATAAATTATCTGTCAGTTTCAAAAGAAAAAATAAATGAATTAATAAATAGCAGAATGTGGCAGTGTTTAGACTTACAAATTTATTCTTGGGAGCGCCAGTGTGATAGGCTCAGCACCAGTGTGATTTGTCTCTGCTCTTCCAAATGGAGCCAAACTATAGGCCTTCTCATTTTCTTAACTTGACCATGTAGGAGCAACTATGTTTCTCCTTTCTCGTCAAATCCTTCTCCTTTAATAGTTCAGGGCTGTTCTTCATAGACTGTGAAGAAGATTTTGTGGCTCCTTTCCAGCTGGTAAAGAAAAGGAAAGTGCAGAAACTAGCATAGGCACACCAAAATCTCTGAAGGAAAACAACAACTTTCCAGGCTAGTATTGTCAGTTAACTATGATAAGAGAGGAGGACTCTTTAGATGGGATAAAAACGGCAAAGGCACTATTGTTTGTTCTTCATGAAGATCCTATCTTCGAATGCTAGAGGGTATAGCCCCCCTATAAAAGAGCGTAAATCAATAGATTTTCTGGCATTATAAGGTGTAGGTGATGAAGCATTTCGATCAAAGTTAGAAAAGAGCTTGATTTGCAGGCACTAATCAGCATGAAGCATTTTCGTTGAAGTCGGACTTGGTGAGAAATAGGTGGCAAGAGCCATGGTGTGTGGGAGGCAGTTTTAATGTGATCAGATTTTCTTATGAAAAATATATGGCGGTTGCATTTCTAGGAGCATGAGAGACTTCTCGAGCATGATAGAGAGAATTTAATTGGTTGATCTCCGTATGAGCGGTGTGAAGTTCGCCTGGTCTAACAATAGACTGTTTAGCCATCTTCGAATGCTAGAGGGTTTAGCCCCCCTATAAAAGAGCGTAAATCAATAGATTTGCAGGCATTATAAGGTGTAGGTGATGAAGCATTTCAATCAAAGCTAGAAAAGAGCTTGATTTGCAGGCACTAATCAGCATGAAGCATTTTGGTTGAAGTCGGACTCGGTGAGAAATAGGTGGCAAGAGCCATGGTGTGTGGGAGGCAGTTTTAATGTGATCAGATTTTCTTATGAAAAATATATGGCGGTTGCATTTCTAGGAGCATGAGAGACTTCTCGAGCATGATAGAATTTAATTGGTTGATCTCCGTATGAGCAGTGTGAAGTTTGCCTGGTCTAACAATCAAGATTGTTTAGCCATGTCGAAGCTCAATAGACTGTTGGTCTTGATGGATTGGTTGTAGTCATTGCCATTGACAGGGCAGTGTGGTCTTCCTAGACCAGTGTTGGATAATTGTCCCATCATCTTGGAATCTGATGAGGATTGGGGCTCGATTCCATTTCAGTTTGAACTTATGTGGCATGAGGAAGAGGGATTCCCCTTGAAAGTTAACCAATGGTTGTGGTCTTTTGAGGTAGAAAATTGGCGGACTATAAGCTCCTAGCGAAACTCAAACTCCTTCAAGGGAAGATAAAAGCCATTGAAGAAAGATCACTTCGTTGAGGTGAGGAGGTGAAAGATAGAATCCTTAAAAGAAATTCAGGTGCTTTTGTTAAGGGAGGAATCTGAGCCTCTATATGAAGAGAGAAGAATTTGTGGTCAAGATTAAAATTAGAATATGGAACGAGTTTGACTAAGAAGAGATTAAGTCTTGACAACATTCTAGAGCTACATGGCTAGAGAGAGGGATAAGAGTACAATTCATATCCTTATGGTGAATGGGGGGAGAGTCCATGATGAGGTGTTGATGTGTTCTGCAGCGATTGTCAATTTCTTTTGGGGGGGGAGTTAGATAGGCTATTGGTTGCAGATGCAAATAATCTGGAGAAGCCGGTTGAGCTACATGAAGTGAAGGCAATTCTCTCATAACTGGGTAAGGACCCTTGTACCGAATAGCTTCCCTGTTGCTTTCATTTAAATTTTGTGGAAGTGAAAGATGATCTTTTAGCATTTATTTCAGAGTTCTTCAATAGGGGCTTTCTTTAGAAAGAGGTCGAGGCTTCTTTTTCTTTTATTGTCCTCCTCCTTAAAAAGAAGAGGTGGAATGGTGAGTGGGGAGAGAGTCCATGATGACGTGTTGACATGTTCTACAACGACTGTCAATTTCTATTGGGGTCTTTTGAAGGAGGGGGTTTGGATTCGGCCTAGCCTTGATAATTTGGAGTTTTGTGGATGCAACTAATTCAGAGAAGCCAGTTGAGCTACATGAAGTGAAGGCAATTCTATCATAATTGAGTAAGGACCCCTGGGCCAAATAGCTTCCCTGTAGCTTTCATTTAAATTTTGTGCCAGTGAAAGATGATCTTTTGGCATTTATTTCAGAGTTCTTCAGTAGGGGCTTTCTTTAGAAAGAGGTTGATGCTTCTTTTTCTTTTATTGTCCTCATTCCTAAAAAGAAGAGGTGGAGTGTTTAGAGGATTTGAAACCTATATTAGCTTGATCGGGAGACCATTCAAAATTTTGGCAAAAGTTCTTACTTATAGGTTCTGTAAGGTTCTTGGAAATGTTACATCTAAAGTGCAAGGGGTTTTTGTCCATGACAAACAAATTCTGGATGGGGTGCTTCAATAGCACAGAAATGTGTTGACTCAAGGTATAGGGTTGGAAAAAAGGGTGTAATTTGCAAGCTCGATATGGAGAAGGCCCTCAATCATGTTACCGGAAGTTTCTTAACTGTGTGTTGGGAAGATTGGATCTTTAAAAAAAATGTTGGGAAGATTGGGATGTGGTGTTATTTGGAGAAAATGGATTTGTGAATGTGTTAGCTCGAGTGGGTACTCAATTTTGGTGAACAGTTCAAGTAAAGGCTTCTTAGGGGCTCGAGAGGCTTGCATTAGGGTGACTCGTTGTCTTTGTTCCTCTTCATTGTCATTGCCGAGGCTCTTAGCAAGATGTTGGAGAGAGTGGGGACAATGAGTTTTTTTTTTTTTTTTTTTCTAAAAAATTATCATTATTATTGTTATTATTTATTTATTTATTTATTTTTTCGATTCATGGTTTTAAGGTGGAAAATGCTAGCTCCACATTTCCCACTTCACTTTGCATAGGATGCATTGCTATTTTGTGATGCCAAGGAGACTTAGGTGGATGACTTAAAGAAAGTTGTTTGTTGTTTTGATGTGGTTTTAGGCCTTAAAAGTAATAACCAAGAGATAGATCTGGAAGGTTAGGCCGAACCTTGGGGAGAAAGATTTGTTGGGAATTTGGTTGTAAGGCAGCTAGCCTTCCTTTTTCTTCTTTGGGTTTTCTGTTATGCATCGGCAAACTAGCAAAGAACTTGTGGGATAAGGTTATAGAGATAATAAAAAGAAAACTTTGGCGTTGGAAGGCATTATAGAGTTAATAATAAAAAAAGCTCTTGAGTTGGAAGGGCAAGTAGTGTTCATTGTGTTGTAGAATCACTCTCATCAAGGTGGCCATGTAATAAAAATAAATTAAATAAAAGAAAAGAAGAAAAGAAAAAGAAAAAAAAGAATCACTCTCATCAAGGCAACCATGCCCAAGCTATTTTGTGATGCGGAGACTCAGGTGGATGATTTAAGGAAAGTTGTTTGTTGTTTTGATGTGGTTTTAGGCCTTAAAGGTGGAGAGATTTGCTGGGTATTTGGTTGTAAGGTAGCTAACCTTCCTTCTTCTTTGGGTTTTCTATTAGTGTTAGCAAACTAGCAAAGCACTTGCAGGATAAAGTTATGGGGATAATCAAAAGAATGCTTTGGTGTTGGAAGGCATGTTTTGTAGAGTTAATCAAAAGAAAGCTTTAGTGTTGAGTTCAATGTGGGCTCATGTCCTCTTAAAAAAAAAAAAGAAAAAAAAAAAAGGAAAAGAAAAGAAAGAAAGAAAGAATCACTCTCACCAAGCCAGTCATGTCCAATATGCCGCTATATTTCATGTCATTATTCCAATGTCTGACCTTTGTTCTTAGCTGATTGTAAAGACTTTGAAGAGACATACTTTTGAAAGGAATAGAAGAGAAGAGAAGCATATGTTCCATATGATGAATTGGTGTGATGTATGCAGGCCAATATGTGAAGGTGCAAGTTATATTAGGAATTTGAAATCTATGCATGTAGCCTTGTCTGGAAGTTGTTGTGGAGGTTTGGAGTGGAAGAAAACAGCTTATGCAAGCAGGTTATCACATGCAAATATGGGGTAGATGAGGGAGCTTGGTTCACTAAAATCTCTTCTATCTATAGACTGTCGAGCATCTAGAAGGCCATATTGAGAACCGTGAATTTGTTCAAGAAGGAAGTCTCATGTGGTGGGTGGTGGAACCCACATTAACTTATGGTAGAATGTTTCATGCATTGATAGGCCTCTTTGCTTGATCTTCCTCATGCTTGCCTCAGTTGCATCTGACAAGGAGAATCTTGTTGCTTTGATCAAGGTATTCCGTAACAGTAACGGTGGCTGTAACGGCTACCACCATTATCTTTACGATACGACCGTAATGGCTGTTATGGTCCATTTTTTCTTTTATCGAAAAAGACCCGAAAAACCTATATCAACCTCGTAATGGACTGTTATGGAGCCGTTATGGCCTTTATGGGGGGCGTAATGGGCCGTTACGATGGTTGTAACAGATGTTACAGGTCACTTTTTCCGTAACAACCACTACAGCCGTTACGGCCTTGTAACATGTAATGGTTACCACCTTTTACCTTTACATAACAACCTTTACGGCTCTATAGCGGCCGTTGCGGAACACCATGGCTTTGATTCGCTTGGTGGGCAAGTGGTCCCCCCTCAACTCTACGGTAACCTTGGTGATGTGGAGTTGGAGGAGGTGGTGGGTCGTTGAGCCATCTGTAACATTGCTTCCCATCCGTGTTTAGGAGGGATGGTTGGGTTTGGAGATTGGAAAGATCAGGCATATTCTCGTTCAGATAATCCTATTTGGCAATATGTTCTCCCTGTTTGTTGGAATCTTGCGAGCCGGAGAAATTTATTTGGTTGTACCGTGGTCCTCAAATTAAGCCTCGTGGACAAGGGGGGAGTGCTTACAATCAACAACCTTTGGAACAGGCAAATGTTGGTCGCATACGGTTTGCCTTTATGCCTTTGGGATGCCAAGTCTTTATTTATTCATGCATTGCTCCTTTTGCTATGGCAGTTTGGGGGAGCCTCTGTCTTGTTCATTGTGATTGAGAGTCAATTTGGTCTTTCCTTTTGGTGTGGCCTGGGGGAGGAGAAGGGTCCAAAAGGAGAATTCCCCGCTCTTGGCGTGCCTCTGTTTGGGCATAAAAATAGATTCTTGTCAATCAGTAGCACAACTGTGGGTGATTGCATGCATCCGCAGGGAATAGTTTCACCTTAAAGGGGCAGGGACATCCTGTCATCATTAAAAAAAAAGTAACACAATTCCATTGAGGCCTTCAAGAAGGCCAAGTCGGATGTGGCTTTATGGGCTTTGACACTCAAGTTATTTGTAGATGTTTCTTTTGATAATTTTGATTCCTTTGGGTCTGTCTTATTGTAATATACAAGTGTAGATTTCTCATCTTCGCCCTTAATCTAATAAAATTTACCATTACCTCTTAAAAAATAAAAATAAAAATCAAGAGCAGACCATAACTCAAACTTGCCGCCCTGATCTGAGTTTCTCATGACAAGATACAGCACATAGCACCTGCAGAGGAAATATATTATGAGGTATGTGGTTGTCTTGAATGCGCTGCTTGATGCAATTTACATTAAAAAACATCAAGTCACCAATTATGTCGTATACGTTGTTTAAAATAAATATTGGGGTTTTGAATGTGCAAATTAATGCAGTTTACATAGAAAATTTTTAAATCACCAATTATGTCATATGATTTGTTTAAATTAAAGAATGGGGTTTTGAATGTGCAAATTGATTAGTCTTATGTCATATAGTTTGTTTAAATTAAAGATTGGGGAATTTGAACCGCATTTTGTCATGTAATAGTACGGTACCTAATGGTGAACCTGCATGTGCTGGCTCACATATCACAGAATTGTTGGTGGTATGAGATAATTCTGCATGTAGCATTCCAAATTTTATTTGACTTAAGCATAACTCTGCACATTGTTATTTGTCCGTAGGCCCTTTACTTCTGTGTTCCTTTCCATGAACAATTACTGGAATATTATGCAAATAACAAGAATCCGGGAGATGCAGAAGAGAATCTTTTGACATGCTTGGCAGATCTATTCACCCAGGTAAGAGTTCTATTGGGAAATGTTACCTGCATTATTGCTGGGATTTGTGTTCCTGTACTTTTTCCAAGTTCCTCTTAAATTGACGGCACTTGACAATTGTTTGTTGGTTTATATTTCAGAAGTCCATGGCGTGGTCTATGCTCAAGCTCTTTTTTTCTTTTCTTCTTCTTCTTCTTCTTCTTCTTTTTTTTTTTTGGTTGTAAAAAATGAATACTACGGCCGGGGAGTGTCCACTCCACCACTTGGTGGATTGGTTCTTTAAGCATGATGGCTGGGGAGTGTCCAGTGTAAATATATTAGCTAATTGGTTGGATGCTGACCAAAGTTGGAGCTTTTCTTATAACTTAACTGAGGTGGAATTGAATGGGGTATTAGATAATAATCTAATAAATTGGACAGTACCGCTTTAATTAGTATTAACCTTCCACCCAACGACAAATGTCTATTCTTCCACCTAGATAGCATACTAACAAATCTTTCAATGACTTTATCCCATAGGTACTTCGGCGCCTTTCCTATACATGACGGTGACCCAGGTATGTTGTCAGAAATGAACCTTCTTGACACCCAAATGTGCTTGCATAAAATGGAGCTCTTCCCTTGACAATCCCACACCCATGATAGATGGTTTGTTCATATGCAACTGAGACTATGAACCACAACAGTTAGGAATGAGTTGGTACAAATTGAAGACTCTAAAACGGCAAGGGGAAGGCCCAAAAGGATGTGGATGGTGGTAGTAAGAAAAGACTTGATGACCTATGGTCTAACTGAAGGTATAGTCCTTCATAGAGTGGAACGGTAGAAAGGATTCATGTGGCTGACCCTAATTAATTGGGATAAGTCTTAGATGATGATGATTAGTGCATAGAAAAATTGGAAAACAAATCGACCAGGTAACCTACACAGATTTGGATCTATGCACTCATTAACTAGGGAGTCGGCAAAACTTGCTTCTCTTGGTACATGACTAAAGCTAAAACATAAATAGCAGACACATCATAATGTTGTTAAAAATGAAAGATAAAACTGAAGGAGGTGATGCCTTCCTCGAGGCCCACCCTATAGCTGATGCAAAGTCACCTTCCACAATGAGTGGGCCTTTGGGTCAATCAAAAAATAATTCTATTCCAACTTTAATGGTCCATGAATTCAGTTCTATTCGAGTTACCAACTCCTATGGTCCCAAGAAAGATAGAACCACTGTTTTAAATATCGACGATATTGGCCGATATATCCCATGATATATCTTGTATCCCACCAGTGTGATGTGAAACGCACAAGTAATGCGATATATCCCACATTTTCGATCTAGTCAGCGTTTTCGAACTTTGATGCTCTTATTTTCTATAAATCATGTTAAATTAGTGTCAATTTGTTTCAAATTCATGATTTTTCATGTTTTGCATGAAAAATCATGGTGGGAGTTTCGATTTCAAGATTTGGAGATGGGCCAAGTTGCGAAAAATTGAAAAAATAAAAAAATCAAAAATCAAAAATTCCAAATTTCTCGCAAATCATTTACAATCTTTGTGTTCAAACATCACATCAAACATGTCTATAACCTATTCTAGTGATTCTTCTTTTGCTTTTGAATGTATTGCTTGTGTTTCCACACGTCTTCTTACATTTATAAGTTATATGAATAGACGTTGAATATACTTGCATCAATTTAGTTAGACAACACATAGATTAGGATCCCATACAAAGAAAACCTATTATGTGTACTTGTTTTTTGTAATGTTTTGATTTATAACTATGTATTGATGTCTTTTTTAATAATCACAGAAGTTTCATAGAAAAATTCAACCAATTTCTCATTGTTTCCCCATGTTTCCAACAACAGTGATACATTAAACGATACAACCAATATATCCCATGCGATAACCGATATGTATTCATATCCCAAGAATGTGATACGTAACACGATATTGATATTTCGACTGGATAGAACAATGGAGCTGTCTTCTTTTCTAATGACGCCACCATAGCCGATTCCCCTGGATTGCCCAACAAACTACCGTCGACATCGAGTTTCCATTGACCTGGACCAATACCCGAATCCCTAGCTGAGTGCCTCTGGCAATCATCACAGTCCCTTTCCATTCTCATTGAAGATCAGACCAATAAACTGTGCAGAATACCCCTCCAATAAGGAACCCAAAAGGAAAAAGAAAAGCAGAACTTCTATTCTTTCTTTCCAGATTCCCCACATTTTTGAATCGTGTAACATCTTCGAGAGAGCTTTACCTCCAGACGTAAAGGGCCATTGCTCCACCCTTCCATAATGTAACTGCAGATTCTAGTAGAACCCATTTGATTCCAAGGAAATAAAACCAGACCAAATCTTTCATGCTACTTTGCATCTGATGTAAATATGATTGTCTGATTCCATGTTTTCTTCATTCTGCGAGAGGTGTCTACTTATATCATTTCTTATATATCTAAAGGCGGATACTGATTAACGTTATCAGTAGCGTGTTTTTGCTGAATCACTTATTTGGTGTTGCTATTTGCAGATAAGTTCTCAGAAGAAGAAAACAGGTGTTATTTCTCCAAAGCGTTTCGTGCAGAGAGTGAAGAAACAAAATGAGATTTTCCGTAGTTACATGCACCAGGTATGTGTACAGCAGGGACACAAATATATGTTTGATGTCAGATGCAGAGAAATGGTGGTAGATTGGCAATGGGAAACCTCGATGAGCTTAGTTGAATCTCAGTATTGTTATTACAAAACCACAAAAGATTTTTTTATATATAAATATTCATATGCATTGATGTGTGTGTATGTATCTACCGAGAGATATAAGGCTCAAGAAATATAAAGAAGTACATGCATTTTCAAATTTATATGTGAGATTACTGGAATAAAAGGCAATACAAGTTCTTACTTCCCTTATTTCCATGCCAACAAGTGTGACCTGATATGTCCGATGTTTTTGCTAACTCTTCTATGATCCTTCAATGCAATATTCTCATTGTATCCCAGAGATGAACCATTTCCATGGTTTTCTTATGTAGGATGCTCATGAATTTCTGATTTTCCTGCTTAACGAGCTCGTTGACATCCTGGAGAAAGAGCACAACGCTGCTAAAAGTTCTCCGGAGACTTCATCACCATCTGAGAAGGTTCCAAATGGGCTGCACACTGCTCAAGCGAATGGTGGACAAAAGGAACCACTGGTTACATGGGTCCACAAAACTTTTCAGGTTAATCAACTTGACCCATTCCTAGCTGCTCTCATTAGTAGTCAACATGCATGGGGTAGTGGTTTTTTCTGTAATTTTTGCATTGCTCTACTCAGCCATACACAACTCTACACAGGACCAATGGATGACAATGTGAATGTGTTGGACATCTGGGCATGCATCAGGTGATGTGGCCCAAAAACTACAGACATAGTTCAGCCCAACAGTCTACATTCAACATGCACATGCCCACTTGATGACTTGACTGGCACATTTCTATGCCAAAGTCACCTACATGGTGGGCGCACTTGATATACATCATATACTGCTTGTATGTTCCGCACACATGCCTGGTGGGCACATTTGGCCACATTTAGCAGAATTCATTTCTCACAGTAGTAAATGAATAATGTCAGTGAACTGTGAGCCATTTCCTTCCCAAACATTCATTTTCTATAACCATTTCTAGAATCTGAATGTCTCTATCTATTTAAATGCAGGGTATACTAACCAATGAAACAAGATGCCTACGGTGTGAAACAGTAACAGCAAGGGATGAAACATTTTTGGACTTGAGTCTCGACATTGAACAGAACAGTTCGATCACAGGCTGTCTCAAAAACTTCAGTTCCACTGAGACTTTGAATGCTGAGGATAAATTCTTCTGTGACAAGTGCTGCAGGTCTCTTTCACCTCATTGTTTTTCTTCTTCTCTGTCTTTTTTAGTTTTGACTTTTGACCTCGTTGCTATTGAATTTTCTACATAGCTGTAAAAGTTCAGTTCTTTTTACCCCCCAGAATGCAAGTGTATCTTGAGCCATATTTTTATCTGGCTTAGTTATGGCATTATGTTGCCCTCCTCTAAGGTGGCCTTCGCTTGGTTGGTGGGTGGGAAAGGTGCTCACTATGGATAATCTTCTAAAGAGGGAGATGGTGCTCTCCAACATTTGTGCAGTATGTATGCAAAATGCGGAATCGATTGACCATCTTTTTATCCACCGCTCTTTTGCTAGAAGGATGTGGGTGAACTTCTTTGAAGGTTTCCAAACTTCATGGTGATGCCAGAGTCTCCTTGCATGGCATGGGAGTGGGGCCAGGAAAAAGGGGAGGATGCTTTGGAGGCTTACCCTTTTGGCATGAAATTGGGTTTTGTAGGGAGAGAGGAATGGTCATTGTTTCCAAAATAGGACTGGGACTCTGGTGGAAATCTTTAGAAGGGCTAAGTTTGATGTGATGCATTGGGTAAAGTCCCTTCATGAGTTCTCTTTCTCGTCTTTTGTTTAGCCCTCACAGTTGTATTTTGCTTTAAGAGTTTCTCTTTGGCTTTTGCTCCTAATAAAATTTGTCATCTTTCAAAAAAAAAAAAACTAATAGTAAATGTAGGATACTTGGAATACATGATTTAATCAAGTCCATCCAAAACTATACTGAAATGGCACTGATTAAATGATCTTAACTATCCGATTTCAGGCATTGAGTTTGGACCCTTACCATTTTCCACCTGCCCATTTGATGCCCAACAATAATTTAATTTAGGATCCGCAATCATTATGAATCTCTGGGCATGATCAATCTGCAGAGAGACCTACAATTTAGACGGCCTGGATTGGCTTGCATGATTGCTATGTGTACTGTGGGTGAGTTGTCCCAACATAGTGAATTGTGGCCACGTTAAACTCTCCCTGAGTTGCAATTGTGGAGCTTGAATTTGTTCAAAATTTCAATCCATTGTGCAACACCTGCATTTTACATGTCCTTGATTTTCCAATGTATTTGACTAGCAGCATCTTTTATTCTTTTTCCTTTTTTTTTTCTTTGCTTTTCTTTTACTAATAATGACAAGGAATATTACAATTTGGGGTCTAATTTCTCCAATGCAGTTTGCAGGAAGCCCAGAAAAGGATGAAGATAAAGAAGCCACCCCATATCCTAGTCATCCATCTCAAGCGCTTCAAATACATAGAGCAGCTCAGCCGGTACAAGAAGCTCTCCTACCGGGTGGTGTTCCCCCTGGAGCTGAAGCTGAGCAACACCATGGATGACGAGGACAACGAATACTCCCTGTTTGCAGTGGTCGTCCATGTGGGCAGCGGACCCAACCATGGCCACTATGTCAGCCTTGTGAAGAGCCACAACCATTGGTTGTTCTTTGATGACGAGAATGTGGAGATGATCGATGAGTCTGCTGTGCAGACATTTTTTGGGTCCACACAGGAATACTCGAGCAACACAGACCATGTGTACATCTTGTTCTATGAGAGCCTTGCAAGCAGGAGCTGAGGGAGGTTGGTTTTCAGGCTGGTGGGTATCATTCTCAAACCCCCCCCCCCCCCCCCCCCATCCTAAAAAAAATGTGGTGTGGGAAGAGGTCTCAGTAATTAGTGTCTGAGATTGAGATGCAAAAGATCATGAGGTGGCTGCCATGTACATACAGTGGATGGTGGAGAAAAAGAATAGCCCTTCCGTTGCTCCACAATTAAAAAAGAAAATGTAAATGGTGGTAAGAGATTTTTACAGGGAAAGCTTCGTATTCTTCACTCTGAAAATATCTAATAGAAATGCAATTGCCCCCAACAACTGCCCTCCTCTACTTGGTTTCTTGTGATATCTTCAAGCATTTATTGGTAGAGAGGGGTTCCCATGCTAAACACTTCATCAATCTTGGGGTAGATACGACATCTGAACATTTCATTTGGATAAATGTATTGCCTAAAACCCAATGTTTTAAATATTGATGATATCAGCCGATATATCCCATAATATATATCTTGTATTCCACCTGTGCAATCCGAAACGCAGAAGTGGTGCCGATATATCCCACATTTTTGATTTGGCATTTTCAATTTTCTATATATATATTATGTTAAATCGGTGTCGAATGGATACAAATCCATTGATTCTTAATGTTTTGCATGAAAAATCATGGAGTTGAAGCTTTGATTTTGGTATTCATTGTTTTTTTCATGTTCTCTCTTTTTTTTTTTTTTGGAAATCTTCCTTAAACCAGTTGTCAATTGAGACTAATTTTGAAGTATTTAGGAGTATTTCATGAAATGATTATAGCATGCACTTTAATTTTGAAATTTGAGTGTAGGTGGTCCGATTTTGAGAAAATTTGAAATTTATTTCAATTTCTTCTAAATTACTGGCACTGTTGCACTCCCAACATGAAATTAAGCATGTTTGAGGACCGATCTACTAATTTGTCAAGTCCTTGTCAAATTTCGAAAAATAAAAATTGTTTTTAATTAAAATTTAATAAAATATTAATTAAATTTTTTTTGAAATTTCCTTTCAATTAGCTATCAATTGAGGCTAATTTCGAAGTATTTAAGAATATAATGGATAAGATTTCAAAATATATGGTTAATTTCATGTAGGGCCCACTTTCACACTAATGTCTATAATGTATTTTTCACTGACATGATTATAACACAATATAAGATATGGAAAACGCAAATGATTTAATATAATAGACATGATCTTGTTGTGGGCTTATTTAGATTTGATCTAAAACATCTAAACGAAATAATATTTAATGAAATGATCATCACATATACTCTAAATGTTATGTAATCATTTAGTCAGAGAACGCATAATTAGGGATGTACATCGAGTCGAACTGAGTTAAGTTGGCCTTAGCTCGACTTGGCTCAGCCACTAGCTGACCTCAACTCGAACTTGGCTCGGCTCGGTCCTCGAGCCTTTCTGTCCAGCTCGGCTCAGTTTGGTCAGCAGCTCGAGCCAATTTGAGGCAAGATCGAGCCGAGTTCGCCATTGCAGCATTTCCACAAACATTTGGACTGCACTTTCAAAATCTCTCTGTATGTGAAACAGAAGCAATGAGTTTTACACGTATTTTATCAAACACCTTCTAAGCAACATAAAAACCAAGAAAAAAAAGGTATTTGTTTTATGTACATACCCTCCTTGCCACTAGCCACACTTCGTTGATTCGTTTTATCAAACACTTTGAGCAACATCAATGGCAAAGTAACCAAGTCACCGAACTAGTTCGATCCGAGTTCGATTCGAGCTAGATTCGATCCAAGTCAAGTCGAGCTGGGACCAGCTTGAACTCGGCTCGAACTCATTTTCGAGCTTAAAAAATCAGCTTGACTCAGCTCGTACTCAACTTTGAATTGAGCTTTTTCAAGTTGAATCGAGCGAGCTAACTGAGCTAGCTCGGTTCATGTACACCCTCACGAATAACTTAAGATCCTATATAAAGGAAACCTATTTTATGCATTTTTTTTTCAAGATGTCGTGATTTAAAAGTGTGTATTAAGATTATTATTATTTTAAAACAATTCTTAAAGTTTCATTGAAAAATTCAACAAATTTCCCAACGTGCAATAAATTACCTATTACAAACAATACAATCTCATACGATAACTGATACATATCTATATTCTAAGAATGCTAATGATAATGTGATACCAATATTTCGAGTGCTGCTAAAACCATAGATCGGCCAGATGATCCTCATCACCCAGTGATAGGACATTTGCTCATCATCGTTATAGAATTACTGATCTTATTTTTAACAATCCATTGGTAATCAATCCCCAGGGGTGTGGTCAGGTGGTTTAAAGACTCCAATCTGTATGATTTTTGGGGATGGGCAATCCGCTATGGGGCCATAGCTAAACATTCCAGATCTCATTCATATTTGCTGTGCTACCCACAGCCCACATCTATCTCTCACTTTACAGGTGATTGATTCATCCTAATCTCAAATAAATAGAGGCATTTATAATAGATCAGTGATTACAACAAGTTGAGGACTTGGGCACGTGATATTTTACCCGAAGAGTTGGATCTTTTGAAATTTCTATTTATATCTTTGGAATTTTGGGGTGTTTGGATGTTTTGAAGTGGCAGTGAATGGAGCAGTTTCTACCAAAAAAGAAAAAATAAGAAGGAAGCAAGCGGTAGATCGCCCACTGGAACCACTATTTCGATTGATGTGAAGGGGCTGGACAGCTCGATGCAGAATTCATTTTACCATGTTTTTCCAAATATGACACCTTTTCAATGCTTGGTTGCTTGGTGACTTGAAAACCAATCTGGAATGGGAAAATGGCATGTAATTCGATTAGCGTCATTTTGCAAATGAATGCACATGTAGAAAATGTTTCCCTTTTGAAATGGAAAAAAAAAAAAAATGGTATGAAAGTGATACCTTGTGCTGTGGGTGCACGGACACTTTAGTATGTCCTTGTGCTTTAGAAAAGCGGACAGCCAAATCACTGATCTGGGGCTGTGCATTAGATGCCCATCAACTTTTCATGGGCCACATTGAAAAACTCATTTATGTGATGACGGTAACCTTTCAGACATTGGCCTCTCTTTATAACACTTGGGTACAGAATGTCAATGCCATTTGACTAGGGAAGAAGATCATGTGCACGTGTGCACCGAGAGCATTTGGATTCATTTGTGTGCATGTGTGCACCGAGAGCATTTGGATTCATTTGTGTGCACGTGTGCACCGAGAGCATTTGGATTCATTTGAAATGATGCTAGATCCCTCTAACTGTCTTTTAATTGGGGTAGATAATGTATACCTGAAATGTTACATAACGCTTAAGCTGAATGTTTGTACCGTAGCTTTTCAGGTTTCAGTTTGCACAGGTGGTTCATAGTCATTAAGATCACTGATATGATGGGCATCATCAAGGATATCCCAGGCACCAAAATTCCCCTAGATTGGAAGAAGTCCTAACCCTAAGTGGGCAAGAAATAGACGAGTAAACAATAACACAAAGCAGCAGTCCACATTCATTTAAGATAAAGCTAAACATTCCCTGGGGAAGATGTGCTAATCAGGCTGACTTTTGGTGAATGGGTCATGCACCCCTCACACCAATGGTTTGGATCAGGGAAAATGGGCCCCACTCGAACAAACTGAAAGATCACAACATAACGTACCTTCAGTCCAAGAATTGTTCAATACCTCATGCTTGCACTGACGTCAGTAATTGCTGTGCTGAATGAAGTCATGCTCAATTTAAGGACTGAACCTAGTTATCAGATGGTAAATCTGAAATGAGAGACAAAGCAGCACCTCCGTCATCTTTTATTTTTCTGATAAATAGAATATACATGACATGTAATAATAGCCAATATCTTATGAGGTTCATTTCTCTAACATGCACTTTCCTTCTAAAGATCCTATACATCTCTTTCTAAGAAAAGAGAAAAATGATCTCTTGTAAAAGAGAAAAATAATCTCTTACACCCAAATGGATAACATTATGTCTCTCCTGAATGGGGGCCACACCAAACAGCATGTTTTACAGTCTCCATCGAGTGCCCTTCCGATGCACTGAAAACAACTCTATCGGGTCCCTTTGGTTTCGACTAAGGAAATAAGCAGCACACACCCGTAGCATTAATCATGTTTCTTGCACGTGGGAGGCATGCCAAACACCCAGTCAAGCACATTCAGGTATTTTGAGCGGAACACCTCTCTTTCCTGGGCATAACAATGCATGATGATGGCTGTCGATACACTGAATATAGCTACGTCGGCTCTCTTTAACTTCTTAGATCGAGGGAAATAACCGGCATCAGTCATGGACATGAAGAAGCTCTCAATGGCACGTGCGAAGCAATAGAGAGAAATTTCCATCCTTCTGCTCTTCTTTTCAATGGATAAGGCGAGGCCGGTAGGGAACTGCCATGGTGAAACTAATTTCAGAACAAAAGTGTCCAAGATACAATTCAAGAGAGGGAATTAAGTTTTTTACCGTCCCCAGAGCAACCAATGGAATGTTACATCTGTTGAAAAGCCTAAAAACCAGGCATGTCCACATCCTAGAACAAAACACAAGTCTAATCAATGACAAGATACTCGGAGCATCAAAGTTATTTGTGAAAAGTTTGAACAGGTGAGTTCGGAATATTAGATGAGTGGCTAGATGTGAGTATTCAGTTCTACATGAAAAATGATTGGTTGGATTAGTGTTAGGGCTAGCAACTGATTGGGACTGAGCTGAGCAAAAGCTAAATTTCAGGTAGGCCGGGCCTGAGCAGTCCTAAGTTTGGGCCTAAGACCTTTCCAAGGCACAACAATTGCCCCCTGTAATTATTATACTGAAACGCAAGTCTCAACTTCAACTTATATTTGTCTCTGTCAATATTAGCAGTCGGATTTATAGATTAAAGAGTTCATGTGTGGTGAATGATGATGCACAAGATTGAGATAGACATAGCAAGTACTTATGCGCTGAAACAATTTTTTATTATTTTGAAAGGTGGGAACATTGAAACAATATCTCTCTAGTCATGGTTCATTACATTGGAAAATTTCACTGTCAGAGATGGATCAGTTGGACAAAATTTTTGGCTCAGGCAGGCTGACCTGGTATGTCAGGTAAGTTCTGTAGATTTTTGGTCCCATGTAAAAAATGCTAAATTAGAAAATAAAGAAAATACAATATACCATCATATAATAGATTTGCAGGAGTATCTATCATAAAAATTAGAAAATCCTAGGCAGAAACCATTAAATATTTCAAAAGAGGTTCTCTACTGGTGGTACCAGACTTTTGCAGTGTCCACTTGGGTGTGTTCATCGGATTCAACCTGTCCATTGGGATGCGCTTTGTTGTTAGGCTGTGGGACAAAAAACCAGCAAGATCAACTCAGGTGGGCCACACCGGGGGAACAGTTGGGGCATGCCCAACCAATAAAATCTCCCCAAACCAGAGGTTTGTGGGGCCCACCATATTGTGTATGTGTCATCCAAGCCATTCATCAAGTATGCCCCACCAAGACAAGGGACAAGAAAAATCAACCCATTCCAAAACTCAGGTGGCCCACATCACATGAATTTAGAGGTTTTAGAGATGATTTGACATTCTTCCCTATGGTGTGGCCCACCTAAGTATTGGATCTGCCTTATTTGTTTTCTACAAAGAACAAGAGGGGGTTAACACGATGGATAGAGCAGATCAGATGCACACATCACATGGGCCCCAAAATAGGCCGATATGACTACAACTTGTGGTGGTACAAGTTCCATGTGAGCGCACCTCATTTAAAAATATTAATTAAGCAAAAAAAAATGTTATAAAAAAAAATGTCTTATTCTACATGTGATCAATGTTCGAAGTATCAGTATCGCTACAAGTTTCGCTGGCCGGGGATATGGAAACAATATCGATATCGCCGATAATATTATCGATAACTGGAAATGCAGGGAAACATGGGGAAAACAATGGATTTTTTTTAGTGAAACTTCAAGAGGTGCTAAAATACACATATTTGCATATTTATGAATTAAAAAAATTGCAAAAGAATGCATACATAATAAGTTTCCATTTAATGGGGGCCTAAAAACATGTGCTAGCGTAAGAAACCAGTCCAACCATCCCATCTAATCCATCCAACCTTCCATCCAGATATCTATTGATATTTCAGAATATCGACAATTTTGCTCAAAAATCGTCAATAGCTAGAAAGGAAACGGAAGAGTGTGGTCTCAATATCGACCATATTGCGATAACGATAATATTGCAACAACGATAATATTGCAACATGATCGATGTCATCATTGACAATTTGAACACCGTATATAACCATGTGCCCATAAAAATTTTGAAATGAGAAAAATAAATAGATTTTTGGCGATATCAATACATTCATGATATTATCAAAATATCGCCAATACCCTAGCGATACAAGCAACACCTGTAATTTACACAGTCGAAAATATTGGCAATACATTGGAGATACTTAGCGATACATTGCCGATACCTGGAATTTCTGAGACTATAGGGGTTAACGGTATCGCTACCAGTGTCATCGGTATCGCTGAGCTGGAGATAGGGATAATATAGGGGATATTTCAATAATATTGGGGATACTACGAACAATGCACGTGATTCAAACAACCATCTTGATTCTTGACACAAGCAATGATTTAAGTACTCTCATTAAAGCTAACAACATTCCACAATGCAAATTAAAATTGTATTCTGCATGGAGTTTGGCTAGACATCGTCTCATTGCCACTGTACATGTTGAACCCGGGTAGGCGGGTACAATGATCAAATTCTCGTTCAGTCACCAACTACATAGATAACCATAGCCCAAAATCATGGTGATAGTATAATCTTAGTTGTCTTATTATTGTACCACAAATGGATGGTTAAAATATTGTGCAGCCATGAGAAACAACTCATGTTTAGTGGAAAAAATCATACCTGTGGGATGGTCAGGATCATTTGATAGTTGTGATTTTTGAACTGGGTATAACAGTCCAAATCAGGCACATGCAAGGGATGGGGATCAAGCTAATAAGATGGTATGTTTGTCTTGTAGTAGAAATTAACTAGGTGGATGATGGATTGCCTTTTTATGCATCAAAAGGTAACTTGTCAACACAATCATTGATGGTGTAGTGGTTGAACTCTTTTCTATCAAACTATTAGCTAAAACAACAGCTGAATTTGGTGATTCGATCAACCAACGAGTAAATACAAAACTCAGCCTTGTTACTATGAACTTGGGCTATTCTAGCATGGACTGGTGCAAAAAGAAGTCAGCGAGATTTTGAAGCTATCAGAGTAAACTCATGCAATTCCTTATCAACTTACCAAGTTCTCCAACCACTGTTTATAAACCAATAAATGACATGCAATTTCCACATTAATATTACCAATTGAGAAAAGAATATAGAACTAATTATAAATGAGACACCAATGCTAGAAGAGTACATGGATGCACAAAATCAAAACACGGGAATTATCAGAGAACAGTAAGGCTAACCAGGCTGATGAACAGTATGCAGAGAGAAACAAGCTTGATCTAGTAGTACCAAGAAAGCCCTTCCCCAAAATTGTGTTCGGCCTGCATAGAATTTGGCAGACCGACATGAGCCAGAACAAAGTCAAGTCACTTGGGTGTGACAAAAAGCAGCATATAAATATGACAGCTGATAGAAAGAAAAGAAAAGAAAAGAAAGAAAGCAAGGGAAAAAATAAAAATAAAAAAGATTGCAGAAAAATATTCCATAGCAAACAGTCAAAACACAAATTGCATGTCCTCCAACATAACATATCGATTTATTTTTTTGAGAAATAAAATGAGAATTTGTCAATGACAGAAAACAAGCAAACCCCATGCGATCTCATAATCCAACTTGCATAGCAACCATCATTAGCTACGCAACTAGCTTCCCTCTGAATATCTTGCTGAAAGAGTCCACGCAAGAAGGATATTAACAGTCTGCAAATTCATAATAATTCAAGGAGCACGATGACACTCAAGTCACCAATGTAATCATGCTGGGCATTCATCTGTTATGGCTAGAGGACATGGAGACGAGTGAAAATAAATGTGTAGGCTCCACTTAACACCTCTGTCTTTAAACAAGAAGAGTAAGTCAGCCACAGTGAGCCCACATAGCTACAAAATAGAAGCATCATCAGATAGATAAAATAGCCATAACCAATCGGCCCTGCAACCCCACTATCGCAACCATGCCTTCATAAAGCCAATAGAGGGAAGCTCAAAATATCCTGAGATCTAATCAAAAGCCAAAGTCCAAGTGTATTTGACAAATCTAATACACCAGTGCCTGTAAGGAAATTTTCAACTTTTTTTTTTGATAGATAAGAATGAAATTTGAACCCCTGAACCTCAATGTTATGCACTTGGGGCAATCACCAACATGGCAAAGGCTGAAGCTGAAGTGTCAGAAAAGTGTTGGGGACATAGTTGCATGGTGTTAGATGGAATTTCACACCAATCTAGAGAAGAGCAGTGGACAAAAGGATGGTGAACAGTCTTTCTTCCACCAGCATAAAGCATGCCTATAGAGAAAATGGAATTCTCCGTGTGAAGGCCAAATACTTTCTATCTCCCTTCGATCTTTATGTGTACAAAATCTAGAATCTCATCCAAATCACTATAGAAAAACCATCCATCTGATCCACCTCTCAAAAACACATGGGTGCACCGTCCTTGGGTGGTTATAAATATATATAAACCAAGGAATATTAAAACAATTTTAGGAAAATCATATAAAAAAACCTAGATGCATGATTAATCTTGCATGCAATAAAGTATGTTTGGAAATTTCAATATTTGCATTGAAATAGCATATCCACCTCAATCATGATCACATTAGAAAACATAACATAGTGGTTGTTTAGGAAAAAGAATGAAGGAGAATGAGACAATAGTTAAAAACAACCCGTTACCGTTTTAAGAGGTCTTGTCGGTGAACTATTAGTGCAGGAATCAAATACACTGGAAGATAGACTGGCAATGCTCTTCTGTAAGCTCCTAGAAGAAAAGAAATAATATGCCCTGCACAAGATTGATTCCCATGCACAATCTGTACAGAAGATTTGAAGACAGGTATCATTGATACTTTAAGGTTTCATGATAACAACATTGAGTGGTGGGAGGTGGTATAGATGGAAGAGATCATCAACTTGTACCATCAGAAATGTTTTAGCACACAAGGGGATCATACAGGAAGGTATTACCATAAACATGTCAAATGAGTAATTAAAAATAACAGGCCAATCAGTTTAAAAAAAGAAAAAAAGAAAAAAGGCCAAAATTCCCATGCTAGAAATCCAACAACTTCTAAGGAGCATCTAGACCAATACATTTCTCCTGAAATGAGACAATTTGAATTGAATATAAGCTCTAGTTAGATGAGAGTATATACATGGGTTCTGGAGAGGTTTACATTCTGATGCAACCAAAAGGTCACACAAGCTGACCGATACAACTGTCCATATCCCCTTGATTGATAATCTGGACTGAATACAGAGTCTGATGATAAATCTAGTCAATAAGTTTCCCTCTGGATTTTGGTCACTTTTCTGGTGGGCCACTTCTTGGGCATCAAACGATGTTAGAACAACAAGAAATTGGTCCCCTTCGAAAGCCTATTTAGTTAGGTCTCAAAACGAGCCCGAGATCATGCAATTCAAATGCCTTCTGAGTGAGTTGTGGTCAATTTACAAAACACCTATATGTATATGGTTGCGACAGGATTCAAGGTCATTTTGGTAATTTCCTAGTATATTAGGGTTTCTTTTAGTTGTTAAAGGTCCATATGAAGGCTTCCATACCTGTAACAACTCATTATGACAGCCTCCATGCTAATGCGACAGTTTCAAATGGTCTAGGCATCATCCACTGCATATAACAAAGGCCTATAAATTGCCTCCATTGAAAAGGTGGTTCATTGACTCCGTGTCTTTCAGGAAAAGGGAACGAACATTCTTTATGATCATTTGCCTTCTCCGGAGATGATTAATGGTCAATGCTCTATCCTTGGTAACAAACCATCCAAATGCAACCACACTTCAGAGACCAGGGAAACAGAATATATATGAGCCAAAGAGGCAGTTTGATTAGTTCTCCCTCCACATTTGGGGCTTTTGTAGAAATATATCACGGTGAGAAGGCATGATTTTTCCACCTTCCATCTTTCACCTATTGTTGGTGCTAGGAGAGATGATAAAATTCCACACCAATCTTGAAGCCCGCCAAAGTCTCTGTCTCTTTGCCGGGTAGGTTTCTATGGGATGTAGGGCATTCACCACATCACCATCGAACTAAAGCACTGAGATACAAATTCTCCTGGGTTGGAGGAGACAGGAAAGAGCCTACCAAATCCATTTGAAGTGATGTCTCATCAAGCCATGTATCTCACTTGAACCTCACCCGAGAACCATCTAGTAGTTAGTTGGGTATTCACCCACATCCCTATTAGCATTCATTACTCAATTGTGTGGTTAGAACTACGAGTTTTGAGCGAAAATGGAACATACACATCCAGATTTATTGCTATTCCAGTTCCTTGTTGCGTCGATAATCTATGATAAGCCCCGATCCTCTCTGCCCCCCACCCCCAAATAATAAAACAAAGCACCAACAAATGGAAATTGATGTAATGACGCGGTACACCTACACCTTTACAACAAGTAGGATTTGGTGCCCAATAAGTGTGACTCGGCAACAACATGTGGCTGAAAAACTGTTAAGAATAAATATCATTGCCCAAGCATATAGGGGAAAGGATACGTAGGAAAAGGATGCATTAGAAAATAATGGTAACTAGGGAAATGATTGGTAGCTCGGGGACTTTCATGATGTGTCATGAGTAAAGGGTGGTTGTTTAGGAACTCTATTAGTGAGTGTTTATCAAAGAAGTTAGATGTTGACTTTGTGGGTAGTTATGAGTCATTTTGCTTGAATTGTGTGATCTTGAAGTAATTTCATGTGGCCCCAAGGTAACTAATGAATGGTCATGCATTATTGGGAAGTGATGCAAATGAGATTCTATGGGCTAGTGTATATACTATTGAAAGGGAAAACAAACTTGAAACAATCCAATCCTCATTTGAACAAGTAAATTTTCATCTTTTGGTAGAGCTTTGCTCCCTTGTAATGGGTGGTTTTCAATGAAGTAAAGCTTACTTCTTCCCACACTTCTTTTGGCATCTTCTCTCTCCCTCTTTCTTCATTAGAGATGCAAGACGGTAGAAACAACCATAGAAGTTCTCTTGTTAGAACAACATTTGGTTGTCTCAAACAACAGCATCACATTTCTTTCTAAAGATGAGTCAGCATCACATTTATTGAAGGAACGAGAAGAAATGGGCAAGCAACTAGAAGAAATAAAAGTTACATGCGCACATGGGGGGAAAAAGTCAGCACCCAAGAGAAAATAATTGAAAGAAAATTGACGAAACTGGGCAAACAACTAGAAGAAACAAAAATTACATGCCTACATGGAAAAAAGAAAAATCAGCACTCAAAGAGGAAATAAATGAAAGAAATTTTGACAAATACATACTGAGCAAGGCACTTTCATTTTTGGATCTAGTTTGACACCAACTCCCATGGAATTATAGTTTTTCTCTATTCCCTCCAAATTAGTGAAAGGAACGCCACATGCAAGATCTTTGATGCCCTGCAGAATAACAGAATCCTTCCCACCATGTTTGTTGAGAAAGGACCGGTATGATGGGGGCAAACTGTCTTGCTTTAAAATGTAGGCAGACCTGAAAAAGAATTTCAATTGAGCAATATTACAGGGCTTAAGTCTTCCTTTAAGATCAAGCAAATGATGGGACATGATAGAATGGGCATGCATGTAAACAAAAATCCATAAACCAAAGAAGAAAACTCTGAATCTAAAACACCTTGCCTTTTCTCAGAGAGTATCTAAAATACCCTGCATTAATAATACATGATGAAGATCCCACAAAAATATTTCAACAATGTAATAGGTTTTTGCATAAAAGATGAACACCATCTGCTCGTGAATCCAAACATGAAGCAGAGATGGGAATTTTCTCCAAGCCGACAGTAGTCAAACATCTCATGTAGATACTTTTTAACCAAATACTAAAATGTTTAAAATAGATAGGGATTGAGTGAATACTGACATTGTGGGGACAAATGGCTAGCATGTATGTCCACAGTTGGCGTTATTTATAGTAGAAAAAAATATAAAACAGGTAAAAGTGATGCTCTTAAAGTACTAAAACATATTGATAAAAACAATGCATCAGGAATCCATTTAACCTTGCCTATAACTTACAGTTTTTGGAATACATAATACAAGTGTGATAAGTTGGAGGCAAATGTATTAGATCCTGAAGCAAACAAGTGCAACCAGACAGAGAAAAGAGAGCATGGAAAAATGAAATCGTTAAGGGGGCGTTTGGATTGTAAGTTACTTAAGATAAGCTACTTATGCCTCAAGTAGCTTATCTTAGTTTCTACTTATTAAGCTGAAGTGACTAAGTAACTTTAAGTAAAAAAGTTACTTATAATTGATCTTAAATCAAACTTATCTCAAATAAGTTACTTATCTACAGCTGTAAATAGAAAAGGTAACTTATTTGGTAGTATCCAAACAGGCCCCAAGTGTTAGGAAAATCATAAAAAGACCACCATAAACATGTGGGCACGTTTTTAGGGGGAGCAGGGGATACCAATTGTAAGAATGAGAATAAGGTAAACCTAGTTTAAAAATATAGAATGCATATAATTCTAACTTAGGGAGGTTATAAATTTAAAATAATAATATCATTCAAATTAGGAGGAAGATTCACTATCAAAACTTAGGATCACGTATGCAGTATAAATACTTGAGGAAGTTACCTTCATAAATAATCATTTCTAGTACAAGGGGTAGAGATCACCCAATTGCATAAAGCGCCCCTAGCACCCTTCTCTAGCAGGGGTATCAGCGACTTATTGGACTTGTGAAATAAATGAGTAAAATCCCATGTCCAAAGAACCACATACATCTTGAATATTAATCACTAATACTTGCTAATCCCCATGGACCCAGATTCCACCTTCAAGCCCAAGAGTTGATGTTGAGTCTCCCTTCACCATGAGATGGTCTAGAAAAGAATTGAAAAGCCTTGATGAAGAGCTTTTTCTTTAGCTTCCCTTGGACTCTTTAAAACCTATGTCAACGGAATAGGCCAGCATTATGACCCCACTCTCTCAAAACTCCACTACCATGGGTGGACAGTCAAATATCTATAAATTTTAATTTTAGAAGGAAGCGGAGAATGCCTCTCACTCGGTGCCTCCTTCACTTCATCCCAAAACTACTCCATTGGCTTTGCCCACCATATGATCAATGATTTGATTTTATAAATTAGGATTACACATATATGATCATGACTAGTTTGCAAAGACACATTTGAAAGGAATAAAATTTTCAGCTAGCATTAGCTATAACCCATTTAAATAAGATGAAGTTGTGGCAGAGAGTGCATACAGAATTTGTGAAGAGGAGAGACACATTAGGAAAATATCACCATGGGACCAAGTCAATGGTTTGCAGACATATCCAAATCTTTTGCTCTTTATTCCACAACGAGATGCTAGGACAGAAGCACGCATAAGGATGTATATAGCCCAGCTTGTATGTTGTGTGTTTGGTCCAGTCAAAAGCATCGAAGGCCCAGCAATCGCCCCTGCTAACAGTGCCCTCCAGCTTGCAGTACTACACCAAAATGAGATATAAATCTTTAGCACATACACTTTGGAATGGAAAGCAACTAATCTAAAATGTGTATTGTACAGAAATTGGATTTACCTGCGTTATGCAGGGTTCAACCTAAAATGCCATAGAAAAGGGCCACAGAAAACATGAACAACGAATAATATTGACTAGCATCCAACTTATTTGCATGTATAGAATGAAATCAATAAGCACCATGAGAGAAATAATTTCATTCGTTTGAGGGATTTCCTTCCTCAACTTTCATAAACAAACAAGTACATTGGGGAACAGAACCAACAACTGATTGCAATAGATGACTACTGATAGAAAGTCATAATGCAACCGAGAACAGTTGCAAGAAGTGTGCAATGATGATTAGAGGCCCCAAAGCCCAATTTGCGGGGTCCTACAGCCACCTGGTGAGCCCTTCAACTTTCATAAACAAACAAGTACACAGGAACACAACGAACAACTGATTGTTAATAGATGACTACTGATAGAAAGTCATAATGCAACCGAGAACAGTTGGAAGAAGCATGCAATGAAGATTAGAGGCCCCAAAGCCCAATTTACGGTGGCCGTAGAGGCCCCAAAGCCCAATTTCCGGGGTCCTATGGCCACCTGGTGGGCCACACATGTTGAGTTGTGCTTAGGGATTTTTAAGAGATGAGGATCCTTTGTCGATTTTAGCTTGTTTTGGATTTTTTATTCATAAACGATTTTCAGGGATTTTATTAGGAGTCTAAATGAGGTTTCTTTGGCTGTCTCTAGTAATAGTTCGTATGTGTCATTAAGTCACATGTAGTTTCCCATTTTCTGAGGTTTGTGTCTTGAGTCTCTTGAGTGATTTTAAAGGGATATTTACATATTAATAGTTTTCTATTTTAAGAGATCTATATGTTACAAATCTTTAATAAGATACATCAAGGGAATAATTAATAAGCTGTGTTAATATCTTCAGGATCTTTGATGGAATAAGAAAGAGATAAGCACATAGGCTGATATTTTAAGATTCTTTTCTTAATTTAGAGCAATTGAGTTTTTATATAGATGCCACATGGCAATAAAATTGAAATAAATAAATAAAACTTTCGAGTTTAGGGAGAAGCATTCTGTTGCAAAGGGAGATTACCCTAAAAAATCAAGTGAAAGAAGCTTTGAGAACGATGAAGAAAGGAAAGGCCCTAGGATCAAATGGTACACCGGTAGAGGTTTTGGAAGTGAATTGGAGATATTGATTTATTTTGGTTGACGAAGTTGTTCGACAAGATTATAAGATCGAAGAGAATGCCAGACTAGAGGTGTACACAAGTCAAGCAGAGCCGAGCTTTGCCCAGCTCATGCTCGACTCGGACTGCTCGAGTCCTAACTTGTGCTCGGCTCGGCTCGGCCTTCAAGCTCAGAACAGCAGCTCGTGCTCAGCTCGTCCGAGTTCTAACAGATTTCGAGCCGAGTTCGAGCAGAGTATTCGAGTCGGACTCAGATTGGCGAGTTACGGGCTTGCGGCTTACCGTCAGTTGGACTCAAATTGGCGAGTTGCAGCAGGGGCAGGGGCGACTAGACAGTTGATGTAGTACGCCGGACTGAGAGAGAGGGGGAAGAAGACGAAAAGGGCGATCGGGCAAGGCAGGGACCGCCGGATTGAGAGAGAGAGAGAGAGAGAGAGAGGAAAGGAAATGGAGAAATGGGGAAGGGTTAGGGTATTTTTTGAAGGGGAAGGGAAATGGGGCGTGCGGCGTGCGGCGTGCGGGTAGGGTATTTTTTTTTAAAGGGGATAAAATAAAGTAGGTTTTTTTAAGGGTACACACACACACACTACATCGAGTCAAGCAGAGTCAAACCGAGTCGAGTCGAGTTCGAGTTGAGTCGAGCAAAGGCAAGCTCGACTCGGTTTGAACTCAGCTTCGATCCGAGATGAGTCGAGCTTTTTCGAGTCGAGTCGAGCGAGCTACCAAGCTTACTCTGCTCGTGTACAGCTCTATGCTAGACGAATGGAGGAAAATCTCATGGAACCTATTTGCTAAAATAAAGGAGACATTAAGTTGCACAAACTATTGTGTTACTAAACTTATGAGTCATACTATGAAACTTTGGGAGAGAGTGATCGACGAAAAGTGAAGGCATGAGATAAATGCATCAGAAAATCAGTTTGCATTTATGCCAGAAAGGTAAACTATTGTAGCTATATTCCTACTTAGACAGTTGAAGGGGTATATATATATATAGGGAGAGGAGGATAGCCACATGATCTATATTGACTTAGGGAAAGCACACAATAGGTCCCAAAGAGTTACTCTAGTTGGTATTGGAAAAGAAAAGAGTCCTAAGAGGATATGTTGACATGATTAAGGATATGTATAAGGGAGTAGTAACAAATATGAGGAACACTAGTGGAGAGACGATTGAGTTTCTAATTGTTGTTGGCATACACTAGGGATTGGCATTTAGCTCATATCTTTTTGCATTGATTATGAGTTAAAAAAGAATTTTACAAGAAGAGTTCTCATGGTATATTTTGTGTGCAGATGATATAGTTTTGATTGGACAACACAAGTGAAGGCGTAAACCCAAAGCTAGAACTATGGAGGGATGCCTTAGATTCTAATGGTTTTAAAATTAGACTGACTAAAATAGAGTATATGAAATGCAACTTTATCAATAATATGACTAGAAACGAGCAATTCGTTAAGATTGCCACCAAGAAGTAACCCAACATGACCATTTTTGATATCTTGGGTCGAGAATTCATGAGAGTAGAGAGTTTGAGAAGGATGTCACTCACAAAATTCAAACTTGGTGGAAGAAGTGGAGTGTGCTTTTGGAGTCTTATGTGATAGTCGCATGCCAATCAAATTGAATGGCGGAAATTTTATAGGATATCAAAACCTAAAAGCTAATATCTAGGCATGGCAAGTTCAACTAACACTTGTATGGCAAACAAGCTTTCTAAGTAGTCTTAGACTTGTACATTCGCCAACATGGACATGGACAGTACCCCCTCCCCTCCCTTTTTTTAGTCAAGGTGCTTTAAAAAGACGAACTTGAGGTTGGAACGGTACATAAAAAATTCATAAAAACAAAAAATAAAAAAGTAGTGTGGTTGTGGAGATGAGTAGCGTTGGTTGTGACGAGAGGCGACCAAGTGGGCGAAAAGTGGAGGCGATGAGACCACCAATACCTTCAGGCAGACAAGCACTTCTGCAACTTCAATGATGTGAGCCATTGGAACAATCATCCAGCAAAAGCGAGTTTGGATCAACTATCTAGCTCAACCAAGACTGAACCAACTGCCCAACATAATCATAAATCCAAACAACTACCTGGAACAAATAAGAATGGACCAACTGTCCAATATAAACAACGAGTCTGGATCAACATTGAACTTTGTTTCAAAACTAATGTGCTCTACTGAAATTGAAATTAAATATACAAAGTATTGTCCATAATGCATCCACTAATCTAACATCTAAGATACCATTCCACAGTTCCACTATTTATGTCGGTTTATAATCCATCTAAAGTGGGGTCCACTAATTGGATGGTTTAATTTAAGTTACATATTTCTCATGTGTTTGGTTTATGATCCATGATCCATCTAAAGTGGGCCCCACAATTTGGATTGTTTAATTTCGAGTTACGTATTTCTCATGTGTGGTTGTCGTCTATGGGTAAGGATGGCCCAACAAGCCTGACTCTGGACTAGACTTGGACCTATTAGATTGGGCCTGACATGCATGGCCTGACCCATTGCCACCCCTAATTGCATATTTAGAGGGACTATTTGGGGACTTAAAAAAAATTAGCCAATTTTTTAGGGTTTCTTCTCTTTTTTTTGGGTTAAAATTTTAACCAAGGAAAAAAGCTTTTCCAATTTTCATTGCTTAACCAAACTTCAAGACTTGATTCAAAAAATCACTGGTTTTTTTTTATAAACCTAACCAATTAGTGGAGTATCCAAGCAGCATCAGTAAGGAACAACAAGATCCTTGGCCCAAGGGTATGTATAGCATCATAAGGCCCATAGTTTGTATAAATGGGGCCCCTTCATTTTGTGATTCGCACTCTTAATCTAATGAGTCCTACCATTGATGTATTGTTGCCTGAAAATCTCTTCAATGGGAAGATGCACACACTTCAATTCATGGTCTGCAAATAGGCAGTTAAGAAAATAATACAGTAATGGTCCAGATTCATTGGAGAAAAGGCCAAGTTTGGATGGCTACAATAATTCAATATGGGAGAATTTTGGAGAATGGTCCATCAGCAGTGGGCCAATATGAACACCCGTAAGTCAAAATGAGCATCTGGATCACCAGACCATAGGCCTCCAATGCAAAATCTCACAAACTAAGACTACTGCACGTATCTATGGTCCAAAGATCATATATTACTTCTAACCTTATAAACATGTTAAAATGCACAGCAAATAATTAAAATTCACCAACAACCCAATTTCTTAAAAAGTTAACAACAAACACAGAAAATGGAAAAACATGAAGAAGAGGAAGAATAGCAACTTGCCTGTTATGTCCTCCCAAAGCAGCAATACACTCATCTACAGAAACAAATGTACCCGCAAAAGTGCCGAGAAAAAGACCATATCGGAGCGTCTCCTTCACGGCTGACACCACCGCTTCCCCATTCGTTAGCATCCCTACCTTCCTAAAAGGAAAAGAAAATTGAAAAACTAAAAACACCACAAAACCAGAAACTGAAGAGGTAATCGAATTCCCTGCACCCAAAGTTCAGCACATGACATAAGGATCCATGATCCAGACCAATCATCAGTTGAGTGCTGGTGTGGATGAGAAATTTTCCGCAAATAGCTGGGATTGGATGATCCTACTCGTCCAATCGGCCGACATTTCCCGTTCAACACAGGCGATTTCCAGCACTCATTTCTACCGTCCCTATTGAAAGGCCATTGGTAGGACGGCTAATAAGAACGGCCTATTAGCGAAATTCTTCTTCGGTGGCCGATCCATCGTTAGCCCACTCGATGTATTGCCCGGATCATGGAACGTTTCGCCACGTGTCTTGGATTCATCTCACCTTGCAGAGGCCGGGAATCTGCGGCTTCTCAACCGAGCCAAAATGGAGAAAACGGCAAGGCCACCTTTCAAACCCGCTCCGATCACGAAACCCTTTCCAGCTGCAGCCAAGCATCTCCGGAGCTTCTCCCAATCCCTCTCCGATCTCGGATCGAATCCAGAAGAAGGAGAGGATGAAGACGAGGAAAGATTCAGTTTCCGGCAGTAATGACAGGAACCACAGTCAGAATCAGGCGGATCGTCGCCGGGGGAGCACCGGCAGAGGCCGACAGACACTTCGGATCCTTCGGAGGGTGGCGACATGGCGGGGAGAGGGGATATGGTGGGAATTAAAGCGTATTCCAGTGAGAAATGGTGGGAAGTTTAAAAAGGAAAGAGAAAGACTGTTATATTAAAGGAGGGCTAATGAAGAAATTACACGTCGAAAAAGCGTTTGTTATTAGAATGATGACATGGTTTTGGAAGCGCTTCACTGTGGTTGGCGTTGGCCCCCGGAGCGGTCATAGGATAGATAAAAACTTGGATGCTCTGGCCGTCTATGACGGATGATACGCAGGAACTTGAAAATTACTTAAAAATTGACTGCATGGAATATAATGAATTTATGGTTTACACTTTATTTGTATCATTAGGTAACAAAAACAAGATTATTTTTTTTTAGTAGTTGATTATTGGATGGGTAGAAATTTATTGGACGGGTAGACATTTATTGGACGGTTGAAAATGAAGAACTCTTTACTTAAATAAGAAAGTGTCTCGAATCAGATTTTCAGAATTGCTGGACTAATTTATTTTGTGACCGTGACTTATGAGCAAGGTACAAATCTGAGTGCATGCATGTCAAGCATCATACTCTGCGAGATTATCAAGAACTCCCCGGTGCGATTTCATAGGGTGTGTCATCTTTCCCGGTATACGCAGCTTATAGTAGTTCTGATGAGTGGACCCATGATTGCATAATCAAGATCAAAAAAATTACAATCGTTGTAAACTTCTAATCTGTGCCATACAGCCAAGGGTTAATGAGAAAGGAAAAGGACGGTCTACATTCAACTGAAGAAGATCTAGGATCGATAGTTGAGATCTTCCGATAAGGAAGCTTTTTCGGCACGCCACGTTCGCAGGATTGCGTACAGAGTTACTCCGCATGCTTTTTTATCAAGTAAACTCAGTTGGCCCACCAATCCATGAATGTATTCGATTTATCCACGTTATTCACCCGTTTTTTTCAGTTTATCCCCTAAAATTGGAGCATATCTAAAACTCAAGTATACCGTACCACAGGAAATATTAGGAATAATGATTTCCACCTTTGAAACCGCCCAATGGCCTACGGTGATGTTATTTGTCATCTAACTTGTTCATAAGGTAAAAATACGGGGAAGCAAAAATACTAGCTTGATTTAAAATTTTTGTGGCCTCCTAAGGATTTTTCAATGGTGTAGTATTTTCTTATGATCTGGTCCACTTTAGCTTTTATATATGCTTCATTTTAAATCATAAAATAAAATCATCTTTTTAAATGGATTGACGGAGCGGATAAAATACATAAATCACTGCAAGCCCTCAAGGACGCGGATTGCGTCCAACCCCTGCCCGGACAGTAATTTGTCCGGCAAGGCTCTCTGGGGCCCACTGTGATGTAAGTTTTTTATCCATGCAGTTAATCTTTTCTCTCATATCATTTTAAGATACGAGATAAAAAATGAAGTAGGTTCACAGCTCTAGTGGACCACACCAAAGGAAGCTGCAGTGATATGACACTCACCGTTGAAACATATTCATAAGGTCACGTAGAAGTGGATGAAAGGAAAACATAAATATCAGCTTGATTCATAACTTCTCCAACTCCTAAGAAGTTTTTAATGATGAACGTTTAATCCTCAATTTGTGGTCCATTTAAGCCTTTTGCGTAGCTATTTTTTTGTGTAATGGCTTAAAATGATTTGAGAGAAAATCTCAATGGCGTGGATAAAAATATTACATCACGGTGGGTCCCAGAGAGCCCTGCCCAGACGGATTACCATCAGGCCGGGGGTAGGACGCAATCGGTGTCCGGGCCTTCACACGTTTTACTCGGTACGCAATCAGCTTCCACATTCGCAAGGACACAGTCGCGTACAAGGTAACACCTCTCCGACGAACTCAATATCGGTGGTGACCCTCGAGCTTGGAGGTTTTTATGGATCGGTGCTGTGGCCCCACCATGATGTGTGTTTTACCCATGCGATCCATCAATTTTCGCAGCTAAATTTAGGGCACTAACCCAAACATGAGGCAAATCCAGATCTCGAGTGGAACACACACCGGGAAACGTCAAACTTATTGGGGCCATAAAAGTTTTGACTCCAGATCATATATGTGTTTTACCTAAATTTGGGTATATGTGATATAATTAACAAGCTAAATGGCAAATAAACATTATAATGGTGCTAAGAAAATTTTAATAGTGGCCCACCCACCACTCTTTCCTATGGTGTAGTTTACTTGAGATTTGGATGGATGGGATGTATAAAACATATGCATCATGGTGGGCCTGCAGCATCATTCGGTACCAAGATTTTGACACCGCAGGTAGCACTGTACACAAGTTAAAATAAGTCGAGAGCAGCCGCCTCATCTCAAACTTGGCTCGACTTCATCCTCCATCCTAACTTTCTAGCTCAGTTCAACTCAATCAATAACATAGACCAATTCAAGCTGAGCTTCAGCCCAATCTTTCAAGTCAAGTTTGAGTTCAAACCTAATGGGCTGGTTCGAATTTAGGTTTTAATATTTTTAATATATATACTATATATGTAGTGTCCTGTGCACCATATCACAAGGAAGTTTTATACAAGCCTTCATATAAATCCTAAAATGACAAGAATTGTTAGGATTCAGTCATATTAGGAAGAAAAGTCTTTAAAAAAAATGACACTTTTCTACACTAAATCTAGGGGAAGTGCATTAGTTACCACGAAGCTAGCAAGGTGACTTGAAGTGATGTCACCAAGTTCTATGAACCCACCTTAATGTATTTAGTGTATTCATACTGTCCATCCATTTGTAGAGATCATTTTAAGGCATGAGAAAAAGAATGAGTAGTTCGAGAGCTAGAGTAAACCCCACTACATAAAACAATAGAGAGACGCCCATAGTTGAAACCTGCCTAATGTCCATTGTAATGTTTATTAAAGATCCAGCCTGTACGTAGACATTAAAGAGGGGAAAACGCTTCTTTTTTTTTTTCCCTCAACCGTCTATGCATAGGCTAGAAATGTGAGGGTTATGATTGTTTAGTAATGAAAAGCTTCAATACACACCCCATCCAGAATATACTAGAACAGATCAATGGTCGGGGTGATTGAATAGTAGACCCCACTTGTCAGATCGAGAACGCGTGTGCATGTGAAAAACTCGCCTACACATCAAATATTTTGCGAATTGCCTACTGAATAGCGTACTGTGTAAACTCTGTGGGCCCTACTGTCATTCATGCATTGTATCCACTCCGCCCATGTATTTTACCACATAATGTTAGTACTTTATCCCAAAAATGGAGCATATCCAAACTTTAAGTGGACCATACCACTAGAAAAGGTGTAAATTAAACATCTATCATTGAAAAATTCTTGGGGACAACCTAAGTTTTATGTCAAGCTGATGTCTGTATTTTCCCTTTACTTATGTCTGTCTGGCCTTATGAACACGTTGGATGACAAATAAACATCACTGGGGCGTTAGAAAATTTTCAAAAGTGACGTCAATACTTTCACATTTTTTCTGTGTTATGGTCTACCCGAGTTTTAAATATGCATCAATTTTGGGTTGATCCCCTGAAATGATATGAAAAAATGAATTAACGGCCGGATAAATCACACGTATTCACGGTGGGCCCAATTGAGTTTACTCTGTACGGTAAGAGGAGTGAGTAAGTACGCAATCGATTTCATATATTTCCCCGCATTGTCAGTCGCCGGAAACGGATTGGCTACTCCCTGCCAACCGAAGCAGATTGCGCAGTAACTCACTACGCTTACGGTATTGAGCAGGTTATTTGAGGTTCACTTTGATTTATTTGTTTTGTCCGCTGCCCATCCATTTTCTCAGATAATTTTAGCGCTTGAGCTTAAAAATAAATTATAAAAAATGTTTAAATGGACCACACCATAGTAAACAGTTGATTCGAACATCTATCATTAAAAATTTCTTAGTATCCATTGGATGAAGCTTATATCTATGCTTACCATTCCACCATGTATCCCATGAATAGGTTGGATGGCAAATAAACATTAATGCAGGGCCTAGCAAGGTTTCAACCATATAAATCATTACACCCAATCTTTTTTGTGGCATGATTTAGTAATCTTTGGATATACTTCAATTTTGGGATCAACCCTTTATATTATATGGAAAAAGGGGTGGCCATGGATAGTACATGCCAATTCATGATGGGCCCAACTGAGTTTACTCAGGATGATAAGAGCCTGCTGAGTAACTCGGTATGCATTCCAATTCCCTGCCACCAATGGTCGGTGGTTGGTGATCCGTGGGCCCCATCATGATTTATATGTTTCATCCATGTTGTCCATCTATTTTTTTAGATCGTATTATTGTATGAGACCAAAATGACATATATCCCAATCTCAAATGGGCAACATTACAGTGTTGAATGAGTGTCAACCATTAAAAACCTTTTGGAGGCCAAAAAAAGTTTTAGATCAAGATGATTTTTGTTTTTTCCCCTTCATCTGGGCCTGTATGACCTAATCAACAGATTGGATGTCAAATAAACAGTACAGTGAGCCTTATGAGGATTTGAATGGTGGATATCCAATCACTGTTATTTTCCTGTTGTGTGGTCCAGCTGAGATTTATATCTCTCTAATTTTTGGGATCAAGTCTAAAATGATATTTAAAAATAAACGAAAGGAATGGATGAAACACATACATGGTAGGGCCCACAGAGCACTGACCATCAGCCACCAGGCAGGGGGTGTAACCGGCCCGTTTGCGGATTGCACACGGTGATGTTTGTGCGAAATCTACGGCGCTACTTGGCTGCCATCCCAAAACTAGATATATGGGTGGGAGCATGACCGTAGGGACCATTTGGATGTATGTATTGTATATCCACGCCACCAATCTATTTTACCAGCTTATGGTCCTAAAAAATGAAGAAGATGCAAACTTCAGGTGGACCACACCACATAGTGGTTGTTGAACACCCATTACTCATCAATATTTTTATGACAACTTCACCGATGGGTTTTCATTAAAATAGGGAGCGAATTAGGTGAGACACAGCCTCAGATCCTAGAATGGGCAGAAGCTTGCTATCCTTACAACTAGGGATAGAGGATGATAGCAAGCTGCTGCACATTCTAAGATCTAAAGGAGAATGGAGAGACCGTGGTATATGTATTGTATCCACACCATTCATCCATTTGTAGATATCATTTTATGGTATGAGCCAAGGAGTGAGTCAGATCTAAAGCTTGAGTGAACCCCATCACAGAAAACAATAGAGAGAGTAACGCTCACCATTAAAAACTTTGAAGGACCACAAAAGTTTTTGATCAAGCTGATGTTAGTGTTTTATCGTTTTCCCTTCTTTAATATGTATGTTAACTTATGAACAGGTTGGATCTTAAATAAACATCACAATGGACCTTAGGAAGGTTTCAATGGTGGGCATCTCTCTCCCTATTGTTTTCTGTGGTGGAGTCCACTCCACTTTTTGATTTGCTCATTCTTTTTCTCATGTCCTAAAATGATCCCTAAAAATGGATGGACGGTGTAGTCAAGGTGGGTCCATGAAACTTAGTGACGTCACTTCAAGTCTCACTACTCAACTTCGCACTAGCTAATCCGCCTCTCTCAGCATAAGTGTAGGAGAGAGTCATTTTTTTTTAAGACTCTCACTCGTAACGTAGCTGAATCATGGCTTATATGAAGGCTCGTATATAATTTCTTTGTGATACGGTGCATAGGAGACTATTACTCTTATAATATATATAATATATAACATATAATTTATTTAAATAGACAAATATATACGAAATATTTATATTAAGTGAACCTGATCTGAATCAAATCAATTCAAACCAATTCAAGTTTGAGTCAACATCCCAGCCAAATCAAGTTAAGTTTGGTTTAGCTTGGACTCGGGTTTAAAATTTTTTCAATCTAAGAAATTTTATTTAGTTAAATTCAGCTCAAATCCAGTTCCAACCTGGACCAAGTTGGGCTTTTTCAAGTCAAGTAAGTTAACTGGGCTAACTCGGTTTTTGAATAGCTATACTAGATAGGTCTTTACTCGATCCATGTCCCTCTCTTGCCTCTCAGAGTTAAGCGCTCCCTCTGTGCGGTGACTTTGGAGAATTTGATTGGCCAGTAAGCATGTATAAGACATGGGCAGGCAAAGTATGTTTGAAATATTTGAGTTGGAGGTCACATTTGATACTGCCATGCGGGCTAATAAAATACTACCATGCGATCGCCCAATAGTCACACGTGAGCCTGTACCCAATCCTCGCTGCAAAAATTACACAATATAATGGCCTTGCTGCACATTACATGAGGACGGGGATTGCGTACCAACTGTAGGCCCATCTGCTGTTTGAAAAAATGCTGGTATGTTGCTGCGCGTTTATAAAATTTGTATGAACTCTCCTCGCTGGGGACGCGGATTAGATACTGACGGGTTGAGAAGCGAAACTTGCTATTGAAGTGACGACATCAAGTTCTGTGGGCCCCACCATGATGTATGTTTTGTATCCACACTGTTTATCCATTTGGAGAGATCATGTTAGGGCATGATCGAAATTATGAGTCAGATCCAAAGCTCAAGTGGACCCACCACAAAAAATAGTGGGGAGAGCGATTCCCACCATTAAAAAGTTCTAAGGGCTACAAAAGTTTCCGATCATGCTGATATTTATGTTTTCCTTTCTTTTATGTATGCTTTAACATATGAATTGGTTGGATATCAAATAAACATCATGGCGGACCTTCATAAGGTTTCAATGGTGGGCGTCACTCTCCCCACTGCTTTTTGTGGTGTGGTCCACTCCAGCATTGGATCTGCCTCATTCTTTGAATCATGCTTAAAATGATCTCTCCAAATGTATGGACAATGCATACACTATAGTGAGGACCATAGAACTTGGTGAGGTCACTTCAATAGCAAGTCTCGCTGCTCAACCTACCGTGGCTAATCTGCATCCACTCCCTCAGGAAACGGATTGGCTGCTCCCCCGCCATCGACCAATGGCTGGTGGTCGGTGCTATGTGGGCCCCACCATGATGTATGTGTTTCATCCACACCATACATTTATTTTTCTAGATCATTTTAAGATATGAGACCAAAAATGAGGTATATCCCAATCTGAAGCGGACCACATTGTAGGAAACAATGTTGAATGAGCATCGACCATTGAAAACTTTTTGGGGGCCATAAAAGTTTTGGATCAAGTTGATCTTTGTTTTTTTACCTTCATCTAGGTCTGTATGACCTAATCAACATATTGGATGTCAAATAAATAGTACAACGGGCCTTAGGAGGATTTTAATGGTAGATATCCAATCACTATTGTTTTCCTGTGGTGTTGTCCACTTGAGATTTATATCCCTCTAATTTTTGGGAACAAGCCATAAAATTATATGTAAAAATGGATGAACAGCATGGATGAAGCACATACATCATTGTGGGGCCCACGGAGCACCAACCACCAGCCACTGGGCTGGTGGCAGGTGGAGTAGCCACTCCGTTTCCACTCCCTCAAATGCAGGTGGCAGACACGTTGTCATCGAGACCGTTAACTTGATCGATAGCTTGTCATAAATCAATTTTTCATGAATATTGATCATCCATTTATCACGAGTTTTAATTGTTAGACCATTGCTCCACGTGATGATGGTCACCCATTTAGTCGCCAAGATGGTCCAATTTCCTTGATTTTGGTATATAGCCTACACACATAATGTCCCGACGGAACAATAGTTTGGATCTCCACATACTTGCAGCCCACAACTTGAGAAGGGCACTAACTGCACAGAGTTTCTGATGTAGTGACTTTACATGGGAATAACACGTGCATTTCTTCATGGCAGGTAGTATTCAACCTTTTTTTTTATATATATTTTATGCATTACATATATCATTATATTGGGAACAATGTAGATTTTAGGTTGGGGGGTGTGGATGGTCATCCATGTGAGTTTTTTTTTTTTTTAAGAAAATTTTTTTAATGACCATAGTAATCGTGTCAGTAATCCGGGGTAAGGATACCAAAGTATTCAGTGTTGTTACCGTTACAATTACGATACTTTAGGTTATGAAGTAAATTCGGAGAGAATCTTCATCTAAGGGTGGTCTATAATAATGAGAATATAATGATAAAAGAAGAAATAACATAAAGGAAATGAGATAACTAGAGATTTCATATTCTTGGAATGATTGAAAGGAGTTAGGATAGAGAACATGCATATTTCTGAAAGTTAAACTAATATCATTGAACACATAAGTATATTGGATCATAATTATTTTAAATTTTGATTATATCTCTAAACTCAAGGATGTAATATATTAAGAAATTGAGATTCTTAACTAACTTCAGACTTAAGACAAGTATTATTTTGTTTTGAAATTCATATAATGAATGGATGCAGAATTGTATAAAGTTTTGAGTTTTGAATTATTTTCAATGTTTATGGGTAATATTTCTAAAAACCCTCCACGAGACTATAACTTATCTACGAGGAAAAACTTAGTAGTTTAAAGGCTTGTTGCATATGCTAAATGCTAAATGCAAATGCGAAAATGGTGTAGTTAGAATTTTTATTTTTGTTTTAATTCTTTTAGAATTAGTTTTTATTCTTATTTTTATTTTTCTTCGCTTATTTTGTTTAGGACAAGCAAAATGTTGGTTGGGGGTGTGTTGAGGGTCAAATATTGTATATTATCCCCCATTTATATCTTGGTTTTATAAACATGATAATTCTTAATAATCTATTTTACTCATATTTGTATTGTAAGATGAATTTAAGAGCTTGGATTGAAAAATGGTGATAAAAGCATGAATTTGATGCTCAATAATCACTAAGGCAATGGATGGATCTCAGGAGACCAAGAAAATCAAGTGAGAAATTAAGAGAATTAAATATTTGAAAGGAAGAAAAAGAATTTTAAAATCGTCCTAAAAAAACATATTATGAAACTCCGGGTCTGTGAAATTGTGCAGAACTAAGTCTATTTTCAAAAACTACACAGAGTGACGTCTATTTTGACAAACTGCGTAAATTTGGGGCGGTTTTTAAATTTTTCAAATTAATTTAAAGGAAGGAGCTCTTCACTTATAAATAGGGCTTCTCAAGGCATTCATAGGTATCATTCAAAGCATTCAATAGCAAGATTTAGAGTTTTTAAAGAGTTTTCAATTTTATTAAAGTTTTATAAATTATTATTTTTTTATATTTGCATTTATTTTTTTCTTGTTATTTTTCTATTTTTCAATTTAGTTATGTTTTTCTAATTCTCTTTAGGCCAAACTAGAAGAAAAGCACATTGGTTTAATGATTTTATAAATTATGATGATTGATTGTTTTTAATGGTGAAATGAATAACGTATGCATGTTATCAATTATCTAGGTTTAAGTTTTCGATCATCATGTAAGATCCATATGTTTCCATCATGTGATATCCATATTGATAAATACGCTTAACCTGGAATAGTTAGATTTCCTATATGAAAGATGTTCTCAACCTGTTACATTTCTTTAATTAATTATCTCATGGATATTGAATGCTTAAAATTACTAGCGCTTGAGAATATATATCAATGATGTTAATTCATTATTATCTAATTTTTTATATCATTTATTAAAATATTTAAACTGTTTTATTTTCTAATTAGACTGACCATAGGCTCAGATCCCAGTTGTGTTATCAAAGTCATCATAACTTATGAAACATTAACATATGTGTGGAACTTTTAAGCTTCAGTGTTGTTTTCAAATTAATTGAATTCCATACATTTAAAACCTCCAAAATTATTTCATTTGTTTAGTTTCCATTACTTAATTATTTTTGCATATAATTTTCTCATTCTCGCAAATCATCTCCCTATGGGATCGACCCTGTATTCATATGATATTACTTACGAACCTCTGCACTTGGAGGCAAACAATCAGCTACAAAGAATAAAGATTGAAGACATGATGGAGATTGTTATTAATGTCTCAAATCTTTTCAATAACAGGGTTTGTCGATGTCATTGACAGTCTGTTCGATGCCATCAAGAGCTGTTCGATTCCATTAATAGTTATTCGACGCCATCAGAAAAATTCAAAAATTTTATAATTGGTTGTTGGACACTTTTGGTGACTTGCTTGATGCTATCGAGGAAGGTTTGATGCCATCAATGGGACATCTATAATATCGAAGTCTCATCAAAGTGACATCAAGAAAATCCAAAAAATTCATGTTTAGTCGTTGGAACGTTTTGGTATTTTGTTTGATGCCATTGAAGTCCTATCAAATGTGTCATCGACTAATCGCACAGAAATTACGTAGAATTGTGTGAGTGCGGAATTTGTTTCCTATTTCAATTATGATTCACCTGAAGGCTATATAGATGGGTGTAATCGGGAATATAGGGTATCCTATAGCTTTTTAGTTCGTTTCTAAGGTTTTAAGGATATAGCTTTGGTGATTCGAGGCTTGTTCGAATTGGATAATCTCTATCTTTTGTAATTTTTTGCTTTCATAGTGTATATCTGTCGCTTTATGCAGTGGTTTTTTTCCTTAAGGATTTTTCCGCGTTAAAATTGGAGTCTTTGTGATTGGGCTTGGTTGTGCGATTGGAAGATCTTGCTTGATTCATCTTTGTGTGCTTCCGTGGTCCTACAACAAATTAGAGTATTGTGAACACTGGGAGATCGACGCCCACGCTTTAGGCGATCTGTTTTTGCTTGTGTGGGGGTGTGACTCTGATTGTAAGTTTGGAGTCGCCACTAGCCACTTAATCTCACAATCTCGCAGTCGGTTAGAACCTACAGAATATATAAGGTTAGAGAAATTCGAAGATTCTCTTGCCTCAGATTGACTCCCGGTCTGCAATCAGGGATTACAAGTAAGGGACTTTGGTTACAAAGAGGGAAGGTGTTAGACACCCTCTTTACCCGTACAAATGTATAGTCTTCACTTGGGTGGTAAGAAATTTTAAAGGATGTATAATATGGTCAGAGTAGGATTAGGCACACGTGGGTTTCTGATATAGCAAGATTCGGGATTCTGACAAGGCACAGAGCATACGTCCGGAGATGTGTCTTGAGAGGCGGATATGATGATGCTTATGTCAAAGTAAAGAAAAATGAACTACATCACTAGGAGTTTCTGATGTGATAGGATCCAATGTATGACTAGTCACAAAACATACATTCATTAACAATCTATAGAAGCAGGGGGGTTGAAAAGAAAGGAAATGTTATAATGAATGCTTGAATAGAAAATGAAATGATTATCGGCTTACTCTCGAGCTAGCTAGAACATGGACTATATCATGATCAATCTGGGCTAGACTGTGGGGTTGAGATGGCTAGGAGGAGTGTAACACCCCGAAAATCGGGAGTCGGGTAGAAACCCAACTCCCGAGTTCCAGAACGTTACTTATGCAACATAGATAATGATAAATGCATGTTGTCTGTAGAATGACATTAAACAAGGTTGAGACTAAGCCAAAACAACATATCATACTCCGGAGACAGTTAAATTAACAAGCGGAAGAATGTAATAAATATGTAGAATATATGAACTGTTGTAAGTTTCCAGAGTGTGAACATGTTACCAGGTTAATTAAATACATGTATACTCCAAAAATGGAAAGAAAAGAATATACATGAGTGCTCTAAAAATATAAAATGACAAGTGTCATGGCATCTAATCAACCTCCCTGTAATCCCGTCGATCAGAACACGCATAAAGGAGGGATCCTCCTCATCATCATCAAGTCCGGCTCCGCCTCACAGGTCGCGCCATCATCTGCAATTACAAAAGGGTCTAGTGGGTGTCCGGAACACCATCCCGTAATATGGGAGTGAGTAATTAACTCAGTGGAATCATTAAGCAAAGATTAGCATGTTATCAAATCAATCACGCGATAATAGTAGAGCAGTCAATCAAACATTCCTAGAAACTGTTGTTAATGAATGCATGAAATGACATGATGAATGCCCTCACTGACATACTCCCTCATGCGGCACCATCTGCGTCCGCGGCATGCTTTCTTCCCGCAGTGCTCCACATCTTCCAAGCACATGCAATGCGATATGGATAATGATTACCGGTTGTTATTAGTCCTTTTCATACAACAGGATTGGAAAACTAAGGTACCTTCCTCATATCAATCCCAACACAGATCCTGTCTAGGGTCGTCACTCATAGTAATTTCATACGATGTTATATTTGTAGGTCGCTGCAAGGGCTGTCAGGGCTGTTGCTCGCACTCGTTGCACCGCTCTCCCATCACCTTATCAATACAGGCCTATTTATATCCTTAAGACTGCATCAGGACTCGTCGCTCCCATGCGGTGTCAGGATAAACTCAAGGTCACTACAAAGGGCTGCCAGGGCTGTTGCTCCACTCCCCCATCACCTATCAATGTAGGCCGACAGTAAGAATATAGTGTCCTATACCACCATAATCTACTCAGAGTAGGGTGCTCACTGGTCACTACGGGGAGGTTTGTGGCCCCAGCGTAGGCCGACAGCTCGACCACGGTGTCCCATACCACCATGCTCGGCTCATGAGTTTTTATGGATCAAGGTACCATGGTTAACAGGGTTTCCAATGGTAAGTTCAGTACCCTAGGTTCAAGCAGTTATGACTCATACATGGTGAACATACAATGGCCAATCGGGTTACTTGACGGGCTCGACTAGTACGAGCGCATTTTAAGCTGAGCGACATGAAGTGTAGAAAATACTTCGCGTGGCCTAACCACTGCCGCCAACTCAAAACACGACTCGCGTTCATCGACGCGTCCTTCGTGGTACATAGAAGCCAACTACGAATTCAATCCATTACCGACTGCTTGGACTAGGTCATAGCACCAAGCATTTGTGTATCAATATCAGTAAGCATATGTGAGTAACAGAAATGAAATACAACAATGTAAGCATATTGACACATGTTATAACATACAACTTAAGCAAATCATCCAACACATGCATTTCATATATATAATGAAATCAATACATATAGCCAACATGATGGAAATCCTTTACATCAGCATATCAATTGAGAATTCAATCTCAAAACTAATTCACAACACCATTTACTCTATACCTACTAATACAAATATTTATACAAACACTTAGTCTACACACTTTAGTCTACATAGCGTATGTCGACCAATATGTGCGTTAGGGCGAATCTCTTCGCCAAACAGATCATACACGCATTTCTAATATCATAATACGACAAATAGCCATGGCAATCATTTCAGCAAAATACGGACTAATATCGTATTTTCTATAAATGCCTAAAATACTCTAAATCTCATATTTACCATACGTTTACGAAACGGAAAACAAGCAGCATATTGTACATGTCAAACGGCGTTGTCGTCGATAATCTACTATTAAATGACATTGAAAGCTTTGAAATCAGTCAATCAAAGCGTCTAAAATTCTCACCTTTCACCTTAGACGTGTATCATTTCGAATAGAACGTATACGCTTCGTCAACGGCGTTATGGCGACCTAATGCACAAGATACATAAGCTATTTCAATATTTGAATTGAAAGAATCCTAAAACAACAAGTAGTTAGGGTTTTTCTTACTTAGGAGTGCGTTGAAATCACCGGAAAAGTGATTGGGATGCGGTGCTTCGATATGAGCAAAAGCTGGTGCAGGTGGTAGGAATTCTCGCCCACAACTCTCTCACAATCTCTCACTTTCTCTCTCTCTCTCAATCTAGGGTTTTATCCAAATTCGGATGGGAGAGATATGAGAGGGTTTCAAGCCCTTATATAGGCTAAAACTTCATCGTTTTAGACTTAGGAACAAAGTATACTTGGGTTATAACCAAATCTGGACTGTTTCGATCCAAAAGAGTATTTCGGGAGGTTCCCTGGTCGAACGCGATCGGACTTGAGCTCATGGTCACTGGTGTTTCTCACACCCAGTTTTCAGTCCGGCAGAGTTCATAGATCGCACGTGACGGTCCAGTTTCAGTTCAGCGGTCATCGCACCTAAATCAGGTCTACAAGTCTCATGATATGAAAGAGAAATTTTTCCTGATCCGAGGTAAAATTTGGCTGAATTTTGACGGTCAGAACGCTTAATAATAACGCGCCAAGTCACCTGCCAGATTTGGATTAAAATTTCCAAATATAACCCATTTCTCACTCTCTTCACTCCAGGCTCAATGAAATAGCCTCTGAACGACGGTTCGCCTTGATTTTCAAAACGATTGTCAAGTCCAACAAGGCGGTCGCAATGGTCTAAGATTGTGGATATCGGACTTTCGACGCGCGGTCTAGATCCAATACAAAGTTTCAAAGGGTTCCTGACAGCAAACAGGTTTAGATTTTGATCCTAGGTTTCAGGGTATTATAGTGTCATTGTTTCTATAAGTTTTGGGTCTTGCAGAACGTATTTAAAGCGATCAGGGACAATTTAGCAGCTAATCCAACGTAGTGCCAGTTAACTTACGCTTAATTTCTAAAGGATTTGGTTCTACACGATTTCTTTAGCTTTGGAATTGGGTTCTGAGAGGTTACCAAGGCGTTATGATTGACCCATTGCCTAAGGACGTCTAATCTTAGGTTGGCAAAAATCTAGGGTGTTACAAGGAGGCTAATAAGGTAGCTAAAAAAATCAGATCTTGGAGGCTTGAAGCTCATTCTCACCCTCTCTCTCTCTTCCTCTATCTCCCTTACTATCACTTGGAAATTTTTGAAATGGGATGTTATTGTTGGATTGTTGTTGTTGTGTAATATGAAGAGGAGAAGGCTATTTATAGTCTTTTGTGGTAGCATTGTAGTAATTGCTAGGTTTGTGAAGGTTAAAAGCTAACGTGACAGCTTAAGATTGGTTGAGGAGAGAGAAACGCTATGTGGTATGCTCTTATAGGCTCTTGGGGGTATGTAAAAGGGTAAATAGGGTGAACTACAAGGGTAATTTCATATGAAAGTTGACTTTGAGATGGGGGACAACTGTGTACCCAGAGGGTACACTTATCGGATAAGGAGCGGCAGTCGGATTACCGCCGGGGTAGTTCGACTACTGCCCGGGCTAGGTTTCCCCTGGGCTCTAGCCGATGGGCTTTCTTGAACACTCTGACTCGGCCTAAAGTCTTCTTTTAAGCTTTTGGGCTTAAATGGTCGAGTGTACTTTCGAGGTCTGTATTGATTTGCACATACACTTTGACTTGGGTGATGGTTTAGGCTTTGGTTTAATATTTAAGCTAGGGTTAAGCTAGGTTTAGGGTTTGGGCTGAGGTTATAGTTTGGACTAGGATTAGGGTTTGATTTAGGATGTGATTAAGGCTTTAGGGTGAGATTAGGGTTTAGTTTAGGATATGATAAGGTTTTCGGATTGTTCTAGTTCTTTCAAGATGTTACCCTGAGTGGGGAGTATACGAGTATATTTATACATTTTTTAAGCATTAATTATTTTCAAAAGAATATTTAGCTTAAAAGGTGATTATATGATGTTGGCATCAATGCCTTTTGAGTATGAAAATTGAGATGGACTATGTAGGCCATTCATTTTTCTTGATCATTCCAAGGCATGATCCCAAGGCATATCCAAAGTTTAAGGGGGCCCCACCACAAGAACATTTAGATGGTTATCATTCAATTCCTCCTATTTACTACCACAGGGTCCACCTTGAGCGTTGAATACGCCTCATTTTTGTGGCCATGCACTAAAATGATCTGAACTATTGAATGGATGGTGTGGATGTAACATATATATATATATATATATATATATATATATATATATATATATATATATATATATATATATATATATATATATATATATATATATAGGGAAAAGGTACTATGCGCTCGAGCTCATGATAAGCTTATCGTGAGGTCGAGCTGTGTAGGCCCCACCATGATGCATGTCGACTATCAACACCGTGCATTTGATGGTTCCCCTTTAAATAATGGGATATCCCAAAAATCAGCCGTATATGGAACTCAGGTATTTAAAATCATGTGAAAACACCGTTAAAACATATAAAAGCACTTGGTGGGGCCCACCTGAGTCTTGAATGCTACTGAAACTTGGTATGACCCCTAATCCCAGTGGGACACACATAATGGATGGGTTGGATTTGCAAACCACATCTTGGTGGGACCCAAAAATGATTATGAATGTTTTAATAGTGTACGACCCCTCTCCACTACTGTATGTGGTGTGGCCCACAAAAGTCACATATTGACTTGATTTTTGAGCACTAGGTCCACGATGGAATGATGCATCTGACTGATGGAGTAGATGTTCGAAATGCATCACGATGGGGCCCACACAGCTCAGACCGCATGGGATGGAGCCGTGAGCTCGAGCGCATAGTACCTTTTCCCATATATATATATATATATATATATATATATCATGGAGATGGACATTTAGTTTTGGCCTAGAATCACTTGTTTACTGTGCAAATTTCAAGGTGCAGCTCCTCTCTTTCAAACATCTTTGGTATGCTAAAATGTATTTATTAAATGTTGAATGGAAAGAAATTACATGAAAATGCATTTAAGGGAAGTTTGATTTTACACAATTACATGTATTTTCACCTAATTTCTCTCAAATTAACATTAAATGCATACATCAAACAACACTACGCTGGTTTGAAAACGAGGAGTTACCATTATCATATTTCATGATAATTCCAAGCCAAAGCTTGGTGGGCCTCACCGTGATATATGTGTTATATCTACGTACAAATCATTTTAGGGCATGGCCCAAACATGAAGTAGATTCAAAGATCCAGTGGACCACACTACATGAAATATTGGAGATTGAATGCTAATCATTTTTGTAGATAAAACATATACATCATGGTGGGACTCACAAAATCCATCTCATTTGCTACTGTCAACGTATCACAAATTCCTCCACCAGCTAATTAATACTTAAAAACTGTAAAATACATTCCAATTCTCCTGAAATACATCCAACTAAACAGGCCCTAAATAAATCCAAACAAACTGGCCCAATCTAAAAGAAGGGATGGACCGCATGGATAAACAGACACAGTGGCCCTCTGCACAAATCTGCTCGTTACTTGCTAGAGGCGGGTTGGGGCAGCACGCACTGCCCCCACACAAACTGACTTGGCACACGTGTGAGCGGTTGGAGACATATACTGTGCGGTCCTCCTCCGGCGTGTCCTGTTACGAAAACTAGACCGGCCCACTAATATTGCGGGCCACACGTGTATATCAAATGTTGACCACTGCTTATCATTTTCCTGACCGTCCCATTTTCGTGTCTACGACTGGTCCACCAGATGAGTGGCCCAACCTGATTTTTTGGCTAACGGTGCGACCCTCCGGAAAGGTGCCCTTTTATCTCTTACACGTGTGCTAATTAGCATACGTGGTGCCTTTTTCCCTCTGATGCATGGATAAGGGATACCGCACCTTCTTTCCTCCGTTATGTTTGCCGTTGCCTGGTCTCCGTTTGTTGACAATTGGGGCGGCGGAAAGTTCGATAGAATTTTTAATGCTGGACTGGTTAGAGTAGGTGGCCAATAAATAGACCGGTGTCAACTGTCAAGCAACCGTCTGAATTTAGCAGCATTCCTTAAATGGGGATGTCTTTTTCACCGTATATTTACGTGATTAAATCACTCCAGGTCGTCCATTCGTTCAAGTCATCAATTAGATTGTTGAAGCTGTTTGATCCAAGAGATTTTTCTAGTACAGCCTCTCCTTGGTTGGAGTTGCCCGGTCAACGGTATTGATGGGATACAGCCTTACTAGAAGTGTTGAATTTTCACGATTACTTGATTAATAAGAATCGGCTGTGATTAGATGCTCGCCGTTAAAACCGCTTAAATTGTAGAGGGAGTTTTTCGGCCAACTTCCTCTCTACATTTATGGAGGTGTGAAATTACTAAAATATCTCAGATTTTCTATCTTGTTGGGGATTTTGACATGTGGAATCACACAATCTAGATCTAGGATAAAAATCCAATGGCACCAAGCACACAAGAGAACACAGAGAACACCCAGATTTAACGTGAAAAATTCTTTCGGAAAAAAATCATGGCACAAAGCGACATATCTCCACTATAAAAAACAGAAATTACAAAGAGAAAGAACTTACCCGATTCGAACAACCTCGAATCTCACCCTTGCTACACCCTTTAATTTTCATGGAACTCTTTTATAAAGCTTTCTCATTCCCTATAAAAGTCTTAGAAACACCTATTTATAGTTTATGCAACTTTCCTTTCGCATCTCGGTTGCGAAAGGACTCAAAGCCGCAGTTTCGCGCAAAATCGTGAAATAAACTGCGCAACCTACGACTAGTCCTGAAAATTTTAGGACTGGTCTTAGCCTCCTTCGACTGGTCGAAGCTTACCTACGACTGGTTGAAGACCGCGGAGAAAAATAGTAAAAACTCACTGGACTTTGAGTCGTGCTAGGGCTCGAACCTACGACCGGTCGAGCGCCTCCCACGACTAGTCAAAGCTATCCCACGACCGGTCGAATAACCTCAAAAACTTCAGATTTAAGACTTTTCTCAACAATCTCCACCAAGTCTTCAATCTTCAACCGTGTAGCTCTTTGACCTCTTCTCTTATCTCTGCATCACATTATAGCTTCTTGTACACACTCCGTCTTCCTTTTATGCAATTGCCAAGCTCAGAGAAGTTTCACAGAACTTGAACTTCTCTACAGGAACAATCTTATTGATCGTATCTGCCGGATCTAAATCTACATGCCTAACCACCTTTGTTCCTGTCTTCTCAAAAGAAAAGACGTAGTCTTCTTACCATCTCACCGCTACCTAATATTGTTTGCTGGGGTACTTGCTCACAACACTGATAACCTGTGAAATAACCGGTCTAATCCAGATCATGACATACACTGTCCAGCGCATTCGAATAAAGCTCATGAGATATCCTGCTTTTCTTCATCTGTTTTGGGACAAATCCAGAGAAAAACTTGAGGAGAGAAACGTAGGGAACGCTTTTCAGCTTTACCTGACCCATCACATCTTAGATTAATACCTAAACACAAGGTATTCCTTCTATGATTATCAAAGCCTATTCCTCCTTCAGTCTTAACGCTGAGAACCATCTTTGCAACCCCTTGATCCTTCATTCTCAATGTTCCAATTGATCGAGTCTTCAGTACATTAATTTCAGAAATGTCACAATTGGCGATCCACACGTCATCAACATACAATACCTGACCCACCATAAAGGAATCAAACCACTACTTAGGCGACAGGCCGAACAACGACCTCCTACAAAGTCTTTTCTCAGCCCTTTTAACTTCGAACCGCCCTAGTTGCTTCATGTATATTTGCTTTTCACTTTCCCTTGTAGAAGTGCAGACTCCATATCCTTCCTTCCAGCTCAAGATCATATTGACCAACCAGCGTCAATCACTGATCTAATAGACACCTGCTATACCGTCGGCGCGAATATCTCTGAGAAGCCGATCCCTTCTCCCTGAGCATAACCCATCACCACCAACCTCGCTCTATATTTATGTTGTATCCTCCTAAAGATCCACCTGCATCCAACCACTTTTCGGCCCACTAGAAGCTTCACCTGCTCCCATATGTCGGTCTGGTACAATGAATCCATCACATCGCCCATAGTCACCTTTCACTTCTCAGCATCAGGCTCACCTAGAGCCATCTGAATAGAAGATGAATACTCCTGCGATATTAGAGTTGTCCATGTACCTCATCGATATCCCGCGATCATGCCGTGTTTTTTCTCACAGGTGGCTGCTCCAACTGCTCTGTATCCCTATCCACGCGTCTCAGCCTTCCTACCATACCCGCTCATGTGGCCATGCTCAACATGCCACACACGTGCAAAGGTGGAATCCGCTATATCCACCGTAGCTCCACCTTTCGAAGTGCTCCCGTTCAACTTGTACAAGTTACCGAGTTGTTGCGCTTTCATGATTACTCGTGCTCCCTTGGATACTTTAAGAGCACCATCAATACCTGTATACTTGTATCCTTGTACCTCAAGCACACCAAAAGAAATCAGATTCTGCTTCAAATCAGGAACGTGCCTCACATCTGTTAAGGTACGCTCCACCCCATCAAACATCTTGATGCGCACAGAATCAACAGCCACAACGTTACAGGCAATGTCATTGCCCATAAATACCTGTCCACCATCGTATTCTCTGTAGCTGGTGAACCAACTCCGATGAGGAGTCATGTGAACGGTCTAGCATCCACTCGTCCTTACGATCATCGTATGACTGTTTGAGCGAAAACACAGATAAAACATCACCATCACATCCACTCGATCAATTTGACGTGGCAACATTGGCCTTCCTGCATGAATCCTCAGAATCTTCCCTCTTCGATTTAAGATTTTCACAATCCCTCTTCACATGTCCTTTCTTCCCACAATTTCAGCACTTTACATTTCCTTTGCCCTTGTCCCTGGATTTAGATTTAGAACCAGAAGAACCTGTACCTTGTTTAGAATTCCTACCCACTGTAAACAGTGCATCAGAAGACGTCCCCATGTCACTGTTTAGTTGTCTCATAGCCTTCCCTTGAAAGGCTGAGATAACTGTGTCGACACTCACGATTTTATTCATGCTGCACATAGTGTCTTTGAATGTCTCATAAGACGTTAGGAGAGAATTCAACAACATACATGCTTGTTCTTCATCTTTCATCACTTCCTCCATATCCAGCAATTTGTAAACTAATTTATTAAAGTTGCTGATGTGAGCCTCCAGATCTCCACCCTCTGCCATCTTGAAGTTATACCACTGCCGCTTCAAGTGTAAGCGATTTTCTGAGGATTTCTTCGCATAGACATCCTCTAACTTCGTTCATAACTTAGCCGCAGTTTTCTCCCTCATGACATTGTACAGAACCTCATCCGTAAAACATAAACGGATCGATGATAAAGCTTTCTTATCAAGAGTATTCCAATCAGCATCAGTCATAGTAGACTTTCGCTCCTCAAGAGCACCATCTTCGCCTTACATGGTTAACAGGGTAATCCTCTTAACCTTCCATAACTCAAAATTATTTTTTCCTAAGTACTTCTCAAACTCATACTTAGCGCTCACCATTATTATTAATCCCTCAGATTCAGATCTGTGCCCCAACGATCGCTCTGATACCACTTGTTGGAAATTTTGACCTGCGAAATCATACAGATCTAGATCTAGGATAACAATCCAATGGCACCAAGCATACAAGAGAACACAGAGAAGACCTAGATTTAACGTGGAAAACCCTTTCGGAAAAAAATCACGACACAAAGCGACAAATCTCCACTATGAAAAACAGAAATTACAAAGAGAAAAGACTTACCCGATTCGAACAACCTCAAATCTCACCCTTGCTACACCCTTTAATTTTTCTGGAATCCCTTTAGAAAGCTTTTCCATTCCCTAGAAAAGCCCTAGGAATTATATTTAGGCAACTTCCCTTTTACATCCCGGTTGCGAAAGGACTCAAATCCGTAGTTTCGCACAAAATCGCGGAACAAATTGCGTAACCTACGACTAGTCCTGAAAATTATAGGACTGGTCTTAGCCTCCTTCGACTGGTCGAAGCTCACCTACGACTGGTCAAAGACCGCGGAGAAAAACAGCAAAACTTCGTTGGACTTTGAGTCGTGTCAGGGCTCGAACCTACGACCGGTCGAGCGCCTCCCACGACCACTTGAAGTTGTCCCACGACCGGTCGAACGACCTCAAAAACTTCAGATTTAAGATTTTTCTCAACAAATTGAGTTTCGAACTAGGCTGTGGAGCACAAACCACTGAGAGGAGGCCAAGTATCGCTACCAAAAAATCTCCGGAGTTGCCATCATAATGTATATATTTCATCTGTGCCGTCAACCCATTTTGCCTTTTCATTTTAATCATAAACTTAAAATTGAAGCAGATCCAACTTGCAAGTGGACCACACCATAAGCAACGGTGGTGAATGAATGCCTACCATTAAAAACTTTTTAAGGCTACAAAAGTTCTGTATAAGATGATATTTAGCACATGGCACGTTGAAATGTGAATCAATAAAGGGTGGGAATGTCACATGTTGTACATGTGATATATTGATATACATGTGCTCACATGTCCCATAATGGTACACATGTGGCGCATTTAAGATGGACGGTGATATACACTACACGTGGCACATTAGCATAGGTGAGGCATTAAAACATTGACAGATTGACATGTGGTGTAGTCATAAGGTAGATGTGGCCTATGTAATTACCACGTGAGTTATTTTTTCTTCCTTTTAATTTATTGGAAATGCCATTTCTCAATTCCAAATAATAAAACAAGATAAGCTTCCTTTTTTTTTTTTTCAAGAATTATGAGAGAAACGGAAACTATGCTTCTAAAAAATTTACAAAACAACCATGACCATTATTTTTTTGGGAATGATATTTTCTCAATCTATATTTTAACAACTCCAAACAAGCTTTTATAGGTGCGAAAATCTAAAAAAATGGTCACATCATACAATGGATGCAAGCGATCAATTCTTTTTATTCTCAGGCACCATTACCAATCAAAGCAAATCCTACCTAGTTATGAGCAGTCCATGTTTTCTGAACGCAGCCCTTGTTTTGAGTAGCAGGTTTTTTTGCACCATGAGTGAGAGAGCTGTGCAAGAAGGGAGTTAGCTGGGTTAACTCGTCTTGAAAAGCTTAATCCAACTCTATTCGAAATTGAGTTCAAGCCGAGTTGAGCTGATTTTTAAGGCTCAAAATTTTTTTGAGCCAAGTTCGAGTTTATCCAAGCTCGAATCAAACTTGGATTGAACTAGTTTGATTAATCGATTATTTTACTCTCAATGTTGCTCACCAAGTGTTTGATAAAATGACTCAATGAAGTGTTGTTTAAGATACATACATTCTTCGTAGGATTGATTGGTGGCGAGGAAGGTATGGATATGAAACAAATCACTACAAAAAAATATTACATGATAAAACTACTATTGTATCTTGATTTTGATGTCGTTTACTGAGTGTTTGATAAAATACCTGTAAACGGTTGTTACTGTCTTGCGTACAGTGAGAAATTGAAAGTGCACTCCATGTGTTTGCTCACATGGGCTTGAATTGGCCAAGCTACTAATCGAACCGAGCCGAGCTAGCAAGTCAAGCTCGAGGACCGAGCTCAGCTGAATTCGAGATGGGGTCAGCTAGTGGCCAAGCCGAGTCCAAGCTCGACTCAGTTCAACTCGTATACAACTAGTTAGAGCCCACCCATTTTAAGGTGATAGAGAGGTGAACATGTGTTTTTTTTTTAATTATTATTCCATGACTCGTCCCAGCTCCTTGATCAGCTACAGTTAAGTTTCCACTCATCTTAGTTGAAGGTGACTCATGGTGCAGACCCAACCTGTTCACGATTGAAACCGAGCCCACATGAGAATTGGATACAACTCTGACGAGTGTGAACCCTTTGCTGGCCATCGATCTAGTTTTGACCAATTCCAAGAACTAGAAGTTGAGTACAGAGAAGAAGCAGCTATATGTACAGGGAGAGTTGATGTTGATGGTTGTGATCATGACATGCCATGATTGAATGTATCAACCAAAGATATATAACTATGGGGTTGGCTTGGTGTAGGGAAGGAGGAGTAGGTTGTGGGAATTTAAGATAGACAAATAGTTTGATACTCTAGTAATATGTGATTGATGATACGCATGCAGTTCGTAATTATTGAGAATTTGCTTACATGTCATACAACTAGTTTAGAATCAAAATGTCCAAATTACGGTTAATGATTTAGATGTATCATTAACCAAAATTTACAACATTTGGTTGCCTGATATTAGATTGGTGGACATTTATTGGACCTTTAAAGATGACAAGTATCCAATGACTTTGTTTCCAAATACAAGCGTCCCAGAAACAGTGGTTAGGATTGTTCAATCAATCTAATTTATAGACAGTAACTTAGAATCATTGGATTCCACAATTTAGATGGTTTAACTAGCATTAATACATGCACAATATAGGTGTCAAACAAGATAGCGAGCAACACGTGACAAGAAGGAATTATGGGATGCGGAGACAAAAAGAAGAGAAAAGAAGTACATTTTGGTTCTTTCCATTTTATCATCCATATGCTATATACCAGGCTAACATTTTATGGACTTTCTGAACATCTACGTCCATGCAACTACTAGTAGGAATGATATTTTAAAAGGAAAAAAAGATTAATTAACCCTTATTTGTCCCCGGAAACACGTGACAACTGAACTTATGGTATATTTGTCCTTTTCACTTTTTTTTTGGGGGTAGCTTGTACTCACATCTCCTCATTTTTGCATGCAATGTATACGAGCTCGTCTAATAAAGACTTTTAAGGACTGCTGTGATAAAGTATAATATTCATTATTTACATTTGTTGCGCTTGCTTATACTTAGAATGTCGGCCAAAAAAATAGAGATGGATCTAAATCTCATTTGAGCTATGGAATTGAAAAAAGTTAGGATATGTCTCAATATATCTTCAAGTGTTCGTATATGTGCCCTTGTGTCATTGTCTATCCTTTAGCTCTCTACATGCTCCACATGTACTAATGTGCTATTGTCCATTTTCAGGCACCTCACACATGATGCATGTACATTATCCACCTTTGCTTGCCCCCACATGTGCAACAATCCGTCTTTGAGCACCCCCACATGCCATTGTCCAACTTCAAGTACCCCAAATGTACACACGCTACATTTCAATGGTATAGGCATCTAGCTTTTTTTTAATGGTATAATAAACACAAATAATTTATTTTCCAAACCATTGATGAGATGATTGAAGACATCTCTTAGGTTGAACTGTTTAAATCTTTAACATTTTTACTTTCCCCCCTAATGATAGACTATAACCTTTGAATGATCAAGGGAACTTTTGCAGAAAATTTCCTTTAAAAGTTGGATTTTACTAAATAATTCCTCCACAATCCGAAAAAAACCTAACAATGCTTGCTGAGGAGATTAAATCACCTAAACAACCTCATTTTAGTTTTTGCTTTAAAAAGTTGTGAATTGAGAATTATGAAGCCTGGGTATTGACATCCAACCGTCCAACAAATGCATCATGCCATGATTACTAGAAGGACCACAACTTTGACAATCCGATGATAAGATGGCCCAAACCATACGAACTAATATACATCACTCAAGAACATCTAAATTTATGTGTAGCTCCGGCCGACTAGATTTTTGAGTGGTGTGAACATCATGGTGTGATTCATATAATAAAGGAATTAGATGTTACACACATACCACATGGACTCCACCATTCTACACTTTACAACCTTTTAAAGAAAAAACAATTAAATGAGAGTATTTTGGTACTTTCAAGCTTGAAAAGCATCTCTGCAGAATTTTTAAGATAAAAATCCCAATAATCAAAGCCTTTAAATGCTTATATCATAGGACTTTTTCTAGTATTTCCATTCATAATAAAGCCTATCATATGATCCACAGCTGAATCATGAATGTCCTATCTCTATAAGTTGGGATCCTTTGGGACATTTGACTGGCCCTCCTACGTGAAGATCGCCTTATTCAAAATTAAGGAGTTCTATCAATCAAGTGTCAGCCAGTCAGACCAGCCGTTGCCCCTTGATTTCGATGGCCTGATGAAGGAGCATGCTATTGGTGGGGCAGACTCGCACGTTATTTTTGAACATTGTGGCACTAACTGCAGCTATTTGGATTGTCCAAATTGTGGGTCGTTTAATTTCTGTGGGTGAACATGTCTCTAAAATGTCATTGACTAAGAAATCATAAACATCCAACTAATGGCTATCAAGTGGATTATAAAGAGAAAAATAATTGGTTCAAATTAGAAGATAAAAATCAGATAAATAAATTTTTTAGTACAAAATTTAGGTCACGCTCTATCCATGGTTAGTTTAGCAACTTGGGTGGTCCAAATCACAATGCAACTATACCATGCGCACGGTTGAAAAGTCTCCACTATTTATTATTTTTTTTTAGAAGTTGTGCAAGGTAACTTGGATGTTCTGACAGAGGGTGTTAGAAAAATAAAGGATTTAAACAATAGGAAAAACTTCTTTTATTCTTTATTTTTACGTATTGGTTTCTGGCGTTGTTTTTAAACCAATGGTAAATATGCGGGAAATGGGTGATAATGATTTCCCAGAGTAATTACGGCAGCAGTACCAAGGCTTGATTTGATGGTGGCTTTTTTCTGCACAAAACCGATGATGCTATGAAATATACGTGGGCCCATAGTAATATATGTGGCTTATCGACACCTTCCATCCATTATCTCAACTGAAATTAGGACATCATTCAAAAAGATGAGGAAGATCCAAAGCTTAAGTGGGCCATACCACAGGATTTAGGAAATCATATACTTACCTTTAAAAATTTTCTGAAGTTATTGTTTTCTTTGGTGTGGGTCACTTGAGTGTTGGATCGGCCTCATTTTTTAGCTCATGCATCGGAATGTTACGCTATAATTGATGGATGGCATATATATATATATATATATATATATATATATATATATATATATATATATATATATATATATATATATATATATATATATATATATATATATATATCACAATAGGGCCTACAAAGTTAAACCAATCCATTTTGACTGGTGTCCAAACATAAATACACATGAATTTTCAAACATATGTAAAGAGTAATTATTACTTATTTATTATGTATTTACATTATACTTAAAAAATCAAATATACCTTAAAATTATGATGGAAAGAGAAAACATTTATATAAGAAATTTTCACTTAAAGTTTGTATTGAAAATTAAGAATATATAATAATAATAACTTCTATAAACGTGCATGGGCCATAATCATAATGAAGTGCAGTACGGCGTGCCTTGCCCGTTTGAACACCACTTTCTTGTGCCCCACGCATATAGGCGGAAGCTCTATGCAGCTAAACGGGACATGCCAACGTTCAATCTCCACTGTTTCATGTAACATACCATACTTTAGTTCGGGATTAACCTCATTTTTTTTTTTTTGTTTTGCGCAGCATGAACTGTTGAAACTGATGTACTAGTGGAATTACTTGGTTGTATGTGCAAGTTCATTTGATTTCCCGGAACTTGTGACCCGGTGGTCCATCACATGGTTGTAGGTACGAGTTCATGTGAATTTTGGATGAAAAAAAACCCAGAGGACTGACGTGCCCATTCCATAGTGGATATGGATAGCATACTGACACTCTGATGGTGCTATGTGGGCTCTACCATCGTGTATGTGTTTTATCACGCTATCATTCTATTTTTACACTTGTTTCAGTGCATGAGCTAAAACAAGCGGTGGACCATGTCTTAAGTGCACCACACCACAGAAACAATGGTGATTGAAAACTTACCATAAAAAAACCTCTCTAAAGTCCACTAATGTTTACTTGTCATCTAATCCGTTGATTAGGTCACCAGTACCACGAAGATAAAACACAAATATCAGCCTGATCTAAAATTGTTGTGGCCCTCAAAGAAGTTTTTAATGGTAAGTTCCACATGAGATTTGGATCTGACTCATTTTGGGCTCATGCCTTATAAGGGTGTCAACGACTGAGTTAGGGACGTGCTGAGCTCTGTCCAAAACTAGCCCGCATCGTCCAACTAAGTCCCCGAAGCCTAGCCTGGTTCCACGACAAGCCAAAAGAGTCTAGCCTAAGCTCGGCCTAACATGGTTATGCAGGCCTGGCCAGAGTCCAGCTTGAGCTCAAGTCAGAGAGATGTAGTTTTAGGTTGGTCTTCTTTTTTCAATATTTCAATTTCAAAAAATTCAGAAACCTTTTGAGAGAGTGTGTCTTCTTCTTCCTGTATTTCAATTTCAAAATTTTCAGAAACCCTTTGAGAGAGAGTGCGGCAGTTTCAGGTTATCTTCTTTCTACATTTCGTATTTCAAAATATCTATAAACCCTTCAATAGGGAGTGTGCTAGAGTCAAGTTCATCTTCTTCCTACGTTTCAGATTTAAAAAAGTTCTGAAACCTTCCTACAGATAATGCGGCAAAAAGTCAGTTCATATTTTTTCTACATTTTATATTTTAGAAATTTTAAAAACCCTCAACTTCAGAAAAACCTCATATTATCAGTGTCATGCTAACAGACCACCAGTTAGAATCCATCCAAAGAAACAAAAACCCTAGCTATCTATGATGATCTAAATCACGTCACAGTAATGAGGTTCGATGATATATTCCTAAATGATACTCATCGAAAGATTTGTGGGTGGGCCCACCATTGGGGTGGGCAGACGTGCTTATGGACATCTAAGTCCAAGTGCAGCCCAATTATCAAATAAGCTTGAATGCTAAGCCCGAGCCCAGCCCTATAGCTCAATACTTTAACCAAGCCTAACCTGTGGCGTGACAAGCCTAAAAGCCAATGGGCCTGCCGCTCCATTGATACCCCTACCGAAAATGATCTCACAAAATAAATAAACCACATGAATAAGACACATATATCACAATAAGGCTCACAAAGCATGGACTAGCAGTGAGGTGGTTACTAGAAGGGTTAGTATGCAATCTGCATTCCATCTCCAGGACCTGACAATTGGCAAACTAGGGGGAGCTGATTAGGTGAGGCCTGCTTAACAACTTAGTTGTGAGATCCTATACGCCACCCATCAGTTTTTTGGAGCTTATTTTTCAAGCGTAGCATATCCAAATCTCAAGTGGACCATATAATAAAGATTAAATGTCAACTGTTGAAAACTTACTGGGGGTTGTAAAATTTTTGGATCAAGTTAAAATTTGATTTTCCCATCATCTACCCCAGCATGAAGTTATCAACGTGTTGGATGGCAAATGAAAAAAAATTAAAGGCCTGTTCAATGACCGTTATTTCCTGTGGTGTAGTCAACTTGAGATTTGAAATTGGTTATTTTTTAGACTATGCTGTAAGATGAACTAAAAAGAGACGCGGACGAACAGCATAGGTATACAACACATTACATCAAAGTAGGCCCCACGGTCAGATACATTACCCGGGCCTCACCTGATCAGCTCCTCAAACCAGACCAGGATAGGAAGAACGTGCAGTGCTCGGTCACGAACTCACCAGGCTTACTTGACGTTTCCATGGTCTGGCGGACTACCCATCCGACAATTAGGAAAAAGAGAGAAATTTACGACTGTGGACCCCACCTTTTATCCAGTAGTTTTTTTTTGAAGCAATACAAACTTTGAATACGCACCTTCACGTGCGGAGTCAGAATTTCAGGACGAAAATACCCCCGCCTTCCTCTTGCTGGCGTGCAGAGACGACCGCTGACGGACGGTCCGAACTTAGGTGGGGCCCACTGTGATGTATGCTTTTCATCCATGCCGTCCATATATCTTTCCGGATCATTTTATGGTATGAGACAAGAAATGAGGTATATCCAAATCTTAACTGTACCACATTACAAGAAACAGTGTTGAATAAGTGTCAACCTTTAGAAATCCTCCCCCGTCTAAGTTGGCGGCCACTGTGATGTTTGTGAAAAATCCTCCCCATCTAAGTTCATTCATAGGGTCACAAAGATCTAGATGAAGAAGAAAAACAAATTTCATAATGATCCAAAACTTCTGTAACCCATAAAAGGATTTCAATGGATAACGTTCAATTCCCCACTACCTTTTACAGTGTGGTCCACTTGATAGTTATATCTATCTTATTTTTCATCTCAAGCGTTAATATGAGCTCGCCAAATAGATGGAAGGTTTGGATATAATACAGACCTCATGATGGGACCCACAAAAGTAATACAGTAAAAAAAATATAAAAAAAATATGCCAGAGTACCGTGGCAGTGCCGCCGAACCGGCAGTTTGGTTTTTTTTTTTTTTTTAATAGGTTCTCCCTTACATTTTTTTCTAATACACAATTATGTAAATATGTATATAAGTATATAAAAATATTTTTCTATCTTTTAATTTATTTATTTGTCTATACATTTAACAAGCATATCTCCTAAATTAGAATGATTTTTTTTTTTGCTTTTTACACACGCACACACACTCACACTAGTGGAATTTCACCACTTATGGATACTCGAATGCTTGACCGGGTGTTAAAACTCCTAGCATATTTGGATACCCGTTTTGAAATGTATTGTATCGTATTAGAAGTTATGATTTGATGTTTACCAGGTTTAGATTGGAGTGAATAGGAGTTGAATCTCATGCGTGCGAATACAAACTCCAACCAAAATTTTAAACCGATAGTAGAGTATTGTCAATGGGTTCTGTTGCCATCAATACTTCGTATTCATTGCGCTGTATTCGGTAGCAGATGAAAGTTTGAAATTTGTACGATTACAAGATATCTGATACCTATGTTGTGTAAGATCGGGACCGTTCATTTAGTACATTTCAATGGAAAAATCATCTGGGCTAGAAATAAAAAAGTTTCATACGTCAAATAAGTCACTCGACCAAATTAAGATTATACAATACGTAGACATAATACAGTGCGGCAAACAAGAAAAACAGCGGGGCAAATTGAAATATAAGCGGGGCAAACAAGAAAAACAGTGGGACAAACTCAAATATGAGCGGGGCAAACAAGAAAAACAGCGGGAAAAACTGAAATATGAGCAGGGCAAATAAGAAAAATAACGGAACAAGTTCACTAGGTCTATTTGGTACGCCCTTCATATCCCGGGATTTTACCTTCCAATTCGTCCAACCAAAGGGATGGGATCAATTTTAAGGTAATAATGGTGATGTTAGTGGATTGTTTTAAGATCCATGGGATTACTGATACATGTCCTTTTAAATGTACACCTATGATGAAATTCCACTGGTGTGAGTGCATGGGGGTGTGTATGCGTGTATAAAAAAAGAAAAAAAAAAGGAAAAATCATTCTATTTTAAGAGATATGCTTGTTAAATAACTAGGTTGGTGGGCTAAATGAAAGGAATTTTCGACCATCGACCCGATGAAATCTTGAAAAATAACTAGGTTGGCTAGGTAAATTAGCTTCTCCTAGCCCAAAATTATATGTGGTACGTTGAGTAAATCATTATAATTTGGATCCTTATGGGAATTGAACGTCCACCATTGAAACCCTTTTAAGGGTTACAGAAGTTTTGGAGCATTATAAAATTTATTTTTCCTCTTCATCCAGGTCCTTGTGACCCTATGAATGAACTTAGACGGAGAGGATTTCTCACAAACATCACAGTAGGCCTCACTTGAGTTCCCATCGCCAGACAGTCCGTCAGCGCTCGTCTCTGCATGCCAGTTAGAGGAAATATGAAAAACATTGGGGGAAACATGAAAAATAGCTGGGCAAACTAGAAAAGAAGCGGGGGAAACATGAAAAACAGCGGGGCAAACTAGAAAAACAATGGGGGAAACATGAAAAACAGCGGGGGAAACTAGAAAAACTATGGGGCAAACTAGAAAAACTGTGGGGGAAACATGAAAAACTGCGGGGGAAGCATGAAAAACTGCAGGGCAAACTAGAAAAATAGCGAGAAAAATATGAAAAACAGTGGAGGAAACATGAAAAACAGCGGGGCAAACCAGAAAAACGGCGGAGAAAATATGAAAAACGGCGGAAAAAATATGAAAAATAGTGGGGAAAACATGAAAAACAGCGGGCAAACTACAAAAACAACGAGAAAAATATGAAAAACAGTGGATGAAACTTGATAGTTAGATTAATCTTATTTTTCATTTCAAGCCTTAATATGAGCTCGCTAAATAGATGGACGGTTTGGATGTAACACAAACCTTATGATGGGACCCACAAAAGCAACATATTTAAAACAAAAAAAAAAATCACAGACTACCGCAATACTACCGCCGGTTCGATAGCAGTGCCTCAGCAGTTTGGCAGATTTTTTTTTTTTTTTTTACAAAGAGAACTTTTTTCCCCTTACTTTTTTCTCTAATACATAATTATGTGTGTGTGTGTGTGTGTGTGTGTGTGTGTGTGTATATATATAACTATTTTTCTATCTTTTAATTCATTTCTTTGTTTATTTATTTAACAAGCATATCTCCTAAACTAGAATGATTTACTTAGGGCCTATTTGGCCAGGTGGATTGAAAGAGATTGAATGGTATTAGGGTGGATGGCATGGATTTCAAGGTAATGATGGTGTTGTCAGTGGATTGTCTTAAGATACATGGGATTGCTATATTGAGTCTGTTTGGCACACCCAACCAATCCCGGGATTAAACCTTCCCATCTATTCCAATCCCACGAACCAAACACGTCCCAGGCAAATTTGAACGGATTAGGCAGTGAGGAATTGAACGTCTATAAAAGGCGGTGGGGAATTAAACCATCAATCTGGCGAGCTCATATTGAGGCTTGAGATGAAAAATAAGATAGATCTAATTATCAAGTAGACCACACCGTAAAAGGCAATGGGGAATTAAATGTCTACCATTAAAACCCTTTTAAGGTTATAAAAGTTTTGGAGCATTATGAAATTTATTTTTCCTCTTCGTCCAGGTCCTTGTGACCCTATGAATGAACTTAGATGGGAAAGATTTCTCACAAACATCACAGTGGGCCCCACTTGAATTCCCATCGACGGACTGTCCGTCAGCGCTCATCTCTGCACTTCAGCCAAAGGAAATATGAAAAATAACGGGGGAAGCATGGAAAACAATGGGGGAAACTAGAAAAACAGTAGGACAAACATGAAAAACAGTAGGAAAAACTAAAAAACTAGGGGGAAAAACATGAAAAACAGCGGGGAAAACATGAAAAATAACGGGAAAAACATGAAAAATAGCGGGAGAAACATGAAAACTAATGAGAAAAATTAGAAAAACAGCGGGGCAAACTAGAAACACAGCTGGAAAAATAAGAAAAACAGCTGGACAAACTAGAAAAATAGTAGAAAAAACATAAAAAACAACAGGGCAAACTAGAAAAACAATGAGGAAAATATGAAAATAGCGGATCTCATGTTTCCAACTCCTAGTAAAAATAAATCCTAGAAACTAGCATTATCAATAATAACAGTCCAACTCTATCATCTCTTTTCAAAATAATAACATCATTCTCAATAAATTATTCTCCTAAAACCTAGGACCACAACTACCTACTTTATTGCTAACTAAGTTCTCACAAAATTAAATTCTAAGCCTTATTTTTATGACTTGCCTAAGGCCTCTAAAAATTTTGAGCTGCGCTTGTTTAGACCTGCATAACTTTCATGCTCATACTCTAAAATGAGCTGGTAAAATGGACAGCCACCTAGCATGGATAAAACACATCTATTATGATGGGCCCATAGAGCTTTTTGAACACAAATTAGGTAGTGGGGTCCCTATCCATTCAAGTGGGCTTGTGTGGTGAGCTAAACACCACCAATATCTTTGATGATTGGACTGTCTGGGGCCCACAACAATGTACGTGTTTAATTAATGTCGGTCATCCCTTTTTAAACCTCATTTTAGGGCATGAGTCCAAAATGGAAGCATGTCCAAAGCTCAAGTGGATCGTACGAAACACGCGGAGATAATAATATTCGTCGTTAAAACTTTTCTAAAGACCATTGAGATGTTTATTTTTCATTAAACTTGTTCCTAAGGTCATACGGTCCTTGATGAACTGAAAATAAAAACATCAGTTTGACCTAAAACTACTGTGTACTCCAGAAAGCTTTCAAAGGTAGACATTCAATCCTTGCTTTTCATGTGTACTTCAGAAAGCTTTCAAAGGTAGACATTCAATCTTTGCTTTTACAGTGTATTTTTTCAGCTGTTTTTCATGTTTGCCCCACTGTTTTTCATGTTTTCCCTGCTGTTTTTCTAGTCCCCCCCGCTGTTTTTCTAGTTTCCCCCGCTGTTTTTTCTATTTCTCTCGCTGTTTTTCTAGTTTGCCCTGCTGTTTTTCATATTTTTCCTGCCGTTTTTCTAGTTTGCCCCGCTGTTTTTCTAGTTTGCCCCGTTATTTTTTATGTTTCCCCCGCCGTTTTTCTAGTTTGTCCAGCTGTTTTTCATGTTTCCTCCGCTGTTTTTCTAGTTTGTCCCGCTGTTTTTCTTGTTTTCCCCGCTGTTTTTTTAATTTGCCCCATTATTTTTCATATTTTTTCCGTTGTTTTTCTAGTTTTTTGTAAGACCCGTATCTTGGTCTGTACCTTTCCGTATACTTCCGCGGTCTTACCGGTCGAATTTCGGCAACCTTTGACCCTTAAACGATATCGACGCGCGACCCTGATTCATGTGCCGACAACCCGAGTCGACTCGACCCGCGACCAATACTATAGCGACCGCGCCGTCGTTGCGGTTCCGATACCGCGACTCGCGCGCCGAGGCGATACCCTGATCAAGAGATATGAGCCAACGTTCGGTGCGAGAAAACGCCGCGCGTTGCAAAACCCAAGGGAATCTCTACGATGTGTTACATCAATCACATCAATCCCATCAATCAATCACCCATCAATCCATCACATGTCAAGTACACATCACTTCCATCCCTTTTCCCAAGCAACCACAAAAGTCTTCACCACCCATACCTATCTTACACAAAAGGCCACAAAAGTCTTCACCACTCATACCTCTCTTACACAAAAGTCACAAAAGTCAAGTTTTTCTTACACAACCATCACTCACCCATCCATCCATCACTCTCTCTCTCTCCCTTTACATCACTCTCTCTCTTTCTCTCTTTCTCATTTCAAAAATTCCAAAGCAACAAGGGTCCATACGTATGGAATTTCTCCAAATTCCCAAGCTCCAAGTGGCCCACCTTCCTACCCCAAAATCTTCCATCTCAACCCTTCATTCTTCATCTTAACCATTGAAGCTGAAGCCAAGGTGCCAAGGAACCTCTAGGAGCAAGAAGATCGGACGGTGGGTGCCTCTATAGGGTAGATTTACTTGTTTTTATGGTGGATCAAGTGAGGTCCACCGATCCATGGTGTGGATCTCACTTGGGACCCTAAAATGTGGCCGATGGACCACTTAGATCATCATGATCGTTCCATGATGGGGCCATTCTCCATGGACCCTATCATGATGTTTATTTTCATTTAGAAAAGTCATCTAGACCGTCCATATCGGTAGAGAATGGATCTCCACCGTTGATTTACATTTTCAATGGTCCCATGTGCAAGGGATCCATTTATTGTATAATTTTTTTATAAGGGAGGGCCCATAATGTCGGGGTCCCTCCATCACAAGTTGTGTCCCACTCTCCATGTCTCTCTCTCTCTTTTATTTTATTTTATTTTATTTTATTTTTATTGCAATAGGATAGTGTGGCCCACTTGAATGGATCCCACCTTGAGAATTATTTTATTCATATTTTTATTCAAGTGGGGCCCACCTTATATGTGTACCTACGTCTAATATCCGTGGTGGCCCACTTCATCAGGGCCCACCATTTTAAAAAATAAATAAATAAATAAACCGTCCAGCATCTGGGACGTTGGACGTTTCAAAGGAGAAAGAAGAAAAAGGAAAGAAAGGAAGAGTTTTAGGGTGGTCCACTTGCATAGGCCCCACCCTGATGTTTATGTCCGATCCAAGCCGTCCATCCTCTTACCCACGGCATTTTAGCCGTTGGGTAGAAGTTTGGAGCTGATCCAATCACCTGGTGGGCCATAGCGCCAAATATTGCGTCCTCACCATTCAAATGCTATTTCTTGTGTTATTTCACTTTCCAAGCGTAAAAAAAATTCAAACTCTGGACTCATTTGGACGGCCTCGAGCCACTGATCGTAATGGCCGGAGCAGATTTCATTTTAGCGGGCCCCAAAGGTGAAAAACCGTAGGAAAACAGTCTTTTCCAGATTTTTGAAAGAGGCTAGCCCTCTGCCTCCTGACAACATGCAGCGGCGGGCGGTCGTCCAGCAGGTGGCCCACGGCCCTACATGTGGGCCCCACAGTAATGTTTATTTGTCATCCGACTTGTTCATTAGGTGGGCCCCCCTCCAAAAATAAGTCAGATCCAAAACTCAGGTGGCCTACACCACGCGAAACAGTGTGAATTGAATTCTACCGTTGAAAAGTTTTTAGGGCCCACAGAAGTTTTGAATCAAGCTAAAATTTAAGTCGTCCCTTCATCCAGGTCCGAGTGACCTTATGAATGGGTGGGATGGTAAATAAATATTACAGAGTGGGCCCCACATGGGACCCACATTTATGTATGTGCTTTAATGCACCGTCCACAGCCGTGGACGGTGGACTCCCACCTGATGTTTGTGTGACCTCCACCGTCCAGCGGACGGTGGGGCTCTGTGTGATGTATGTGTTATATCCGCACTGTCCACTGGACAGTGGGACCCACCATGATGCATGTGGTGCATCTAGATCGTCCATCCACCTAGTGAGATCATTTTAAAGCATGGGTTGTTAGTTGGGGTGGACCACTCACATATGGGCTAGGCCCATTTGATTTTGTAACAGGCCTATGGGCTAGGCCCATTTGATTTATGAAATGCTTATGGGCTAGGCCCATTTGTTTCATTTAAGACCTATGAACTTGGGCCCACTTGATATGTAAAGCCTATGGGCTTAGGCTCACCTGATATTTAAGGCCTATGGGTTTAGGCCCACTTGATGTGTTTCAAATCCATGGGACTAGGCCCATTTGATGTACTTCAAGGCCCATGAAATTGGACCCATTGTTGCATTCTTAAAACCCATGGAAGTAGGACGTTTGATATATGTAAGGCCTAGGGGTTAGGCCCACTTTGATATGTATACAAGGCCTACGGATTTAAGCCATTTAATGTACCATAAGGCCTAGGGGTTTAGGCCCATTGAACGCATGTTAGGTCCATGGGTTGAGGCCCACTTAATCTACATGTGGGGCCCAATTGGTGTGGCCCATTGGTCATATTTTGGACTCATGAGACTAAGCTCATTTGATGCCATCCTAGGCCCACGGGTTTGACCCATTGCAATGCACCTAAGACCCATTGGTGTGGCCCATTTGTATGGCCCATTTGATGAATAAAAGGCCCATAAGATATGACCCATTTGATATATAAGTAAGGCCCAATGGGATGAACCTAAGATTCATTGCAATGTGTAATCCCAATACAGGTTATGTAACGACGTTTAAGAAGATCGTGCCTGGGGAGCAATGTTGGTTTGACGTCCACATTGCGAGTGTAATACTGGTTAGATGTCCACATTACGACTCTCCTTAGGGCCCATTGTTAGGCCCGTATTTATTGTGTATAGGCCGCCCAGGTCCATCTGCATTGTAAGATAGTTCATTTTATTATAACATGTGTAATACAGTTCATGACTCATGATCATACGCATCATATGTATGCTTGACGTGAGAATTGTCTGATCATAGCATTTGCCTTCGGGCAGGTTGTTTATGGGCTCCCGGTTAAGCGGCGTTGCCCTACATGAGCGCACGATATGTGCAGGATTTGTTGCATGACTGGATAGCGTGAATCATGCATTTCGCATTTGTGTGACATTGTTATTGTACGCCCTAGCGACATCAGGGCCGTAGCCTCCACAGACGCATCGTGGTTGGCAGGATTGAATACCGAAAATCTTGTTCTACATGGGGTACTATAGATATCCCTGGGTGAAAGTTCCTAAACCCTTATGGTACCAAGAGGTTGCTCCAACGTCTAGACCGAGTGGGTAGATGAGCGTTGAGTGCCGATTACCAGACGGTTACGCTCTCCACTGTGTCGTGGTCGGTTGGAAGGGGGTGCGGCCTTACCCGCCCGAGTGTAGGGGCAATGCTAGGCTGAGTTTGACCAGCTCGAGGAATGGGTCCGCTATCGACGAGTCGCGCCCGATATTGACAGACGGATAGTGAGGTCTCTTCCACTTACCTTATTGCGCGCGATGTGGCGACAATTTGGTTTAGAGTGTACTAGACCCCGGTGATATTCCATATTGAGCCGTATTGATGTGTGGACATAGATGAAGACCTGTATACTTGAGTTGCATTGTACATCGCATGGCCTTAGGGTGGCCGATACATTCATGTCTGGCATTGTATAGCCTTGGTACGGCTCATGATATTATGGTTCCATTTGCATATTCCGCATCACTCTGACATTGCATGTATATATTACTACCTTGCGCACACACTTTTACCACCCTCTAAGCTTTCTGTAAGTTTATGTATGACCGTTGCGTGCAGGTGACGTTGGTTCGTAGCAGCGCTGAGACAGGAGCACGTTGCAGAGCATTTTGGAGTTTTTGTTCTTTACCATTGTATTTCCCTTTATGCTCATTGTACTTGTAAAGTTTTTGATCATAGTGGAAATGTAATGGAGTTCTTGGTTGTTGTTTGTGGATTATGCCTTTGGTTATGCTTATTACGAATCAAACTGATATTTAAAATCTTCCTCGTAGCATCCCAGGATCGGAACCTGGCGAATGGGAGCTAGGATCCGAGAACGGGGTTCTACGGAGGCTGTCGGCGCCGGATTCGGTGATCAAAAATTTTGTGAGCCCGGTTTTCGAGTTTGGGGCGTGACATTTTTCCCACTGTTTTTCATGTTTTCCTCGCAGTTTTTCTAATTTACCCCACTATTTTTCATGTTTCCCCTGCTATTTTTCATATTTCCTCTAGCTGAAGTGCTAAGACGAGCGCTAACGGACGGTCCGTCGATGAGAATTCAAGTGGGGCCCACTATGATCTTTGTGAGAAATCCTCCCCGTCTAAGTTCATTCATAGGGTCACAAGGTCCTGAATGAAGAGGAAAAACAAATTTCATAATGCTCTAAAACTTCAATAACCCTTAAAAGGGTCTCAATGGTAGACGTTCAATTCCCTACTGCCTTTTACAATGTAGTCCACTTGAAAGTTAGATTTATCTTATTTTTCGTCTCAAGCCTTAATATGAGCTCGCCAGATAGATGGTTCAATTCCCCACTGCCTTTAACGGACATTCAATTCCCTACTACCTTTTACAGACGTTCAATCCTTTTCTTTATCTATTTATTTAACAAGCATATCTCCTAAATTAGAATGATATATTTAACGTACCATATATGATTTTAGGGTAGGAGAAGCTACACACATTCAATGTGGGCCCAACTGAGTTTACTTAGTACAATGAGAGCGTACTGACTAAATCAGTATGCAATCCGATTACGCTTGCTACGCCCCACAATGATGTTTTATTTGTAATACATCATTTCATCAACTATCCATAAGGATCTAAACTAGAATGATTTACTTAACGTACCCCATATGATTTTGGGCCAGGAGAAGCTAATTTAGCCAACCAACCTAGTTATTTTCCAAGATTTCATCGGGTTGATGGTCGAAAATCCATTTCATTTAGCCAACCAACCTAGTTATTTAACAAGCATATCTCTTAAACTGAAATGATTTTTTTTTTACACACTCACACACACCCCCATGCATTCACACTAGCGAAATTTCACCATAGGTCTACGTTTAAAAGGACATGTATCAGCAATCCCATGGATCTTAAAACAATCCACTAACATCACCATTATTACCTTAAAATTGATCCCATCCCTTGGTTGGACGAATTGGAAGGTAAAATCCTGGGATATGCCGAGCATGCCAAATAGACCCAGTGAACTTGTCCCGCTGTTTTTCTTGTTTGCCCTGCTTATATTTCAGTTTGTCCCGCTGTTTTTTTATTTTGTTCCGCTGTTTTTCTAGTTTGTCCCGCTGAATTTTCAACTATCGACCCGATGAAATCTTGAAAAATAACTAGGTTGGTTGGCTAAATTAGCTTCTCTTACCCCAAAATCATATGTGGTACGTTAAATAAATCATTCTAGTTTGAATCCTTACTCTTGCTCGAGTGGTAGACTCTTGTGAGTTTCAACACTCAGTTAAGCATTCGAGTATCCATGGGTGGTGAAATTCCACTAGTGTGAGTGTGTGGGGGTGTGTGTACATGTGTAAAAAAAAAATCATTCTAATTTAGGAGATATGTTTGTTAAATACATAAATAAAGAAATGAATTAAAAGATATAAAAATATTTGTATATGTTTATATATACATATTTACATAATTATGTATTAGAGAAAAACGTAAGGGAGAAAAAGTTCTCCCTAAAAATAAAAAATAAAAAAAATTTGCCAGACTGCTGCGACAGTGCCGCCGGTTCGGCGGCAATGCTGCAGCAGTCTGGCACATTATATATATATATATATATATATATATATATATATATATATATATATATATATATATATATATATATATATATGTTGCTTTTGTGGGTCCCATCATGAGGTCTGTGTTATATCCAAACCGTCCATCTATTTGGTGAGCTCATATTAAGGCTTGAGTTGAAAAATAAGATAGATCTAACTATCAAGTGGACCACACTGTAAAAGGCAGCGGGGAATTGAATGTTTACCATTGAAACCCTTTTAGGGGTTACAAAAATTTTGGATCATTATGAAATTTGTTTTTCCTCTTCATCCACGTCTTTGTGACCCTCTGAATGAACTTAGATGGGAAGGATTTCTCACAAACATCACAGTGGGCCCCAACTTAGATGGGGGAGGATTTCTAATGGTTGACGCTCATTCAATACTGTTTCTATAATGTGCTACACTTAAGATTTGGATATACTCATTTTTTGTTTCATACCATAAAATGATCCGGAAAAATATATGATCGGCATGGATGAAAAGCATACATCATGGTGGGGCCCACAGACCACCGAAGATCCGCCATGGCGGGTGGTAGGTGGAGTAGCGAATTCGTTTATGTGAAAAGGAGGGGTATTTTCATCCTAAAATTTGTTGTCCGTACAAGGTCCAAGTGGGTATGTTAAGTTTGTATTGCTTCAAGAATATCCAATAGATAAAAAGTGGGGTCCACAATCCTAAATTTTCCCAAAAAAAAAAGAAAAAAGAAAAAAAGACCAGTAAGCAGGGGCAAGTAGCTGCATGTGGTAGCTTATTTTTTACCCTCAGTGACGTCAGCACGTTTGATGGGCTCCACCACGATGTATGTATTGCAGAGATCATTGTAGAGATACACACTATCCATTCATTTGGAGAGATCATTTTACGGCATCATCTAAAGAATGAGTAAGATCCAAAGCTCAACGTGAACCCCACCACAGAAAACAGTGTGGACAGTGATGGGTAACGTTCACCATGGTGTCTATGTGAGATCCAGTCTGTTTATAAGTTATAAAATAGACCATGGAATATGGGAAACCGAAAATATCGGCTTGATTGAAAATTTCTATGGCCCAAGAGGTTTTTAATGGTATGCGTTTAATCCCCACTGTTCTGGATCCGCCTCATTATTTGGTTCACGCTATAAAATGGTTTTTTTAAATGGATGAACGGTGTAGATACAACACATACATTATAATGGTCCGAAGGAACTTGGTGACGTCACTTCCTTGGCAAGACTCCCTACCAGCGTCTCCTGTGAAGAAGGAAGCGCAGAAACCCCAAAACCACGTGTAATTATTACAAGTTCATTTGTTTAAAAATCTTTCAACTCTTACCTTCAAAATTGGTTCAAAAAGTTAATTTAAGTTGATGGAGCTGAAAGTAATATATATAATATATTCATTCCATTCATTGGTTTTACCATGGTATTTTTTTTCCAGCAAAAGTGAGGTAGATGCAACACTTAAGTGACTCGCACTAAAAGAAGCAGGACTTAAGGGTTTTAATGGCAAGGGCCTGTTTGGCCGGGCACATCCCATGGTATTATGAGGGATGAGATCAATTTTAAGGTAACGGTGGTGGTGTCAGTGGATTGTCTAAAGATTCATAAGATTGCTTGTATTCCGGGACAAGGTCTGTTTGGCACGCCCCTCATATCTCAAGATTTTACCTTCTAATTCATTCAACCAAGGGATAGGATCAATTTTAAGGCAAGTATGGTGATGTCAGTGGATTGTATTCAAAATCCATGGGATGGCTTATATCCCGGGACAAGTTCACTGGACCTGTTTGGCTCGTCATGCCTATCCAAGGATATTGCCGATCCCATCCCTCCTAATACCGTGGGATCTGCCTGGCCAAACAAGCCCTCAGTGTATAATAAATGAACTGTGTGGATAAGCAAGGTACATCACACTGGGACCTACAAATACGTCATGGCGTACCTATTTTTGCGTGAGTAAATAGAGGGAAAACAATCGTCATATATTTACACATTATTTACCGGTAAATTGAAAAATCAAACAAGCCCTAGAAAAAAAAGAAAAAAGAAAAAATCGCTGCAGCTAGGTATGTATTCCTCTCAATTCTTTATTCATGTTGCCCCTGTCGATTACGGGAATCGAAGTCGCACAAAAGTGTACTATTTCAATTCCTAAAATGGAAAATTGTTGTTTTCAAGTCAGCTTTGTGGGGTGCAGATATCAATCCTCTGTTTATCCTTTCTTTCCTTGTGGAGAGGCTAAAGGAGGCTTTCTATAAAAGGCGGGGTTCTTTTCTGTCATGAATTTCCTCTCTCTCTCTCTCTCTCTCTCTCTCTCAATCCGCGTTTTCTTCATGTCGTAGGAAGGGAGGAGAGAAATGGCTGTAGCAGCTCCGGGGCAGCTGAATCTCGACGAATCGCCCTCGTGGGGATCTCGAAGCGTCGATTGTTTTGAGAAATTGGAACAGATTGGGGAAGGAACTTACGGGTACGCAAAAGGGGAAAAAGGACGGAAAACCCCCTTTTCTTTTTTGTTCTGCTAGTCTTTTTTTTTTTTTTTTGCCATTTTGAATTTGCTTGTGAGGTCCAGTAGTGTTTGGGAAATTGACATTTGGACAGCCTACAGCCTACAGCCTCAAGGTAGACGCATTGGGACAGCAGGGTGTAAAAGAGTCACTTTTTTGGTAGTTTGATAATGGAACCATATTTTCTTTTCTTGTTTTTCCTTTTTTCTTGTTTTAATTTTAAGACTGCTCAGTGAAGATTGTTTTGTGCATTCTCAATGACAGAACCTAATGCAAGTCCATTCTGACTGGGGTGGTGCATTTTATTTGGTCATGCCAGCATTCCACAACACTGGGGACCACTGATAAGTCATTCACACCATCCATTTGGTGGGCCCCACCATGAGTAATGCTTCAGAGATCTCCCCATCTGGACAGTCATGCGGCCTGTAAATGGATGGTTTAAAGTAAGACATGTCCAGTGGTCCATATATAATGGAAAAATGTACACTCATCAGATGGCTGGTTTGTTTGATGGAGGTGACCTTTTTTCATGATCCATTCATAGCTGGTCACACCAGAAGTATGATCTCGATCACTGGAAGGTGGGTGCACCAATGTGAATTCTGCCTGAACAAAAATTGCCTGAAGTTCAGACCTACATTGTATGCTACTTACGTACTGTGTTGCTGCTGTTGTTTGAGAACAAACTGGTAATCAGTGGAGCCTAGGTTGCCTAGGGAGCCACCATCAAAATTCAACTTAAACCACCCGCTGGGAGGGCTGCACCAATCCCAGCCAGCTTCACAACGGTACCCCCACACCACAACAATTCGTCCCACTTGGAATAGAAAAGAAAAGAATAGAAAAAGAATAGAATCATAGGATGGCCATGTAGCAACTTGTTCTAGTTTCCCTAGTCAATGATTATACTGAAATTCTTCTTGAGTATGGTGCCCAAGCCCGCCAATTTGCCTAAAAAAAATCCATCTGTTTCTTTCAAGTAAAAAACACCAAAGATCGTCCTTTTTTTCTTTTTTTTTTTTTTCTTCCCCCGAAAGACAACAGCTTTTTATTTAAGAAAAATGAGCACAAGGCTTCATTTACAAAAATTACATCCTTAAAATACTGATCCATCACTTGGATCGAAATTCTTTAAGCCCAAAATCCCCCCCTATCGCATACATTTTTCACCTTTTATATACAACCATTTTTTATTTTCTTGTTTTGAAAACGTTGATTGTTCCTCTTCCTCCAGATTGCCCACATAACCGCCATGACAACCAACCATCACCGTTTGATCTTGCCTTTCAAGTTCCCTTCCCCCGGCCATTTTGCTAGAACGTTAACAACTGTCCTTGACATTGCCCATTTTGTGTGGAAAAAAGGCTATAGACCTCTCCCACACCTTTCAAGCAAGCAAGCAATGGATGAATAGGTGATTCACTGTATCTGCCCTTTTGAAGCATAATGCGCAACAATCGGGGATCATCAATGATATTTTTTGAAGGGTATCTATGGTCAGAATCTTATTCCTACTTGCCAATCATGTGAATACCGACACTTTAGGGGGTGCCCACTAGACCATACAAAAGCTAGCCTCCCATGTCCTTCTTCGGTCACGAGTGGTGGCCATAACGGCCGTTACGGGCCCGTAAAGGCCATTACGTAAAGGTAATGGTGGCAACCACTATACGTTACAGGGTCGTAACAGCCATAACAAAATAAAAAGCCCTGTAATGGCCATTACAAGTTAGAACCTCATAACAGCCCATTACGCCCCTTGTAGTGGCCCTATAACGGTTCATTATGGAGCTGATACATGTTTTTCATTTTTTTTTAATAAAAAAAAAGAGACCATAATGACAGTTGTAGCCTGTATCATAAAGGTAATGATGATAGTCGTTACGGCCACTGTTACTGTTATGGAATACCTTTCTTGAGTCACACAATGACATGATCGTGAATTAGTCATTTGCAAAATTCTCGATGCTTGTTAATGGATTTTCAAATAGGATTCTTTGGGAGCTCTAGAGAGCTTAGGCATGGGATCAATTCTCTCCATTTTTATTTATTGTAGTGGCTGAGGCTTTGAGCAAGATACTGAATAAGGTTGACATGGGGCCTTATGAGGGGTTTCATTGTGAATTAGTCATAATTCCAAGATTCCCATTTTGTAATTTGTGGATGACACTTTTGATCCTTTTTGGCGGGAGTAGCCAACAGTTGGCTAATCTTGGGGCCTGTTTGGATTCGCGTATAGTATTGTATTGTATTGTATTTGGATACTATTCATGTATACATTGGATGGTTTTCAGAATACATCCAAATCAATCAGATACTAATCAATGTTTGGATTGGAGGTATTGTTTGGCATAGTATACAATACGTTATACATATCAATGTTTGGATAGGACGTATTATGTCTGCATATTGTACAATCTTAATTGGGTCGGGTGGCCTGTTTGACGTATGGAACTTTCTGATTTCTAGCCCAGATGATTTTCACGTTGAAATGTACCAAATGAACGGTCCTGATCTTACACTGCATAGGTACTAGATATCTTGTAATCGTACAAATTTCAAACTTTCATCCGCTACTGAATACAACGCAATGAATACGAAGTATTGACTGCAAGCCTGTATTCTGACAACACTATACCGCGCTTTCGATTTTTTGGAAACAATATGAAATCACACGTATAGGATACGATGCTTGTATGCTCCTATGCAAACGCTGAATAATGGGAATATTCGGGAAGATTCAGTTATAATACGATACAACGCACTCTTATACGCGAATCCTAGGGCCTGTTTGATTTTTAGCGTTTCACTTGTAACTGGTAAATACCCAAGAAATGGGTGATTATTACCATTTCACCTATTTGAATATTCACGGGAATTTCACTTCTTGGAAACCGGTTCAAAAGTAGTAGTGGCCATTTTAGGACCCCATCTTGATGTATATGATATATCTGTTCCGTCTATTCATTTTATCACAATATTTTGAGATATTAGAAGAAAAATGAGTTAAATCCAACACTCAACTGGCCTATACCAAAAGAAACAATGGCCACAGGAAGTTTTTAATGGTAAGTATTTAATTCACATATTTCTATGGCGTGGTCCACTTGAGCATTGGATATGCCTCATTTTTTGGCTTATATCATAAATTTATCTGACATAATGGATGAACGGTGTGGATATATGATATGCGTCATGGTGGGACCCACAAATATTTCACAGTATTTGCCATTTTAACCTCCAAAAAGTAGGCAGTCAAATCAGTTATGGGGAAGAGTGCGGCAACTAAGGAGGGAAATAATTATTACCATTTACCTGGGTATTTCCCAGTGAATTGGAAAATCAAACACGCCCTTAAATGCAACTTGTAATGTTTCGAGGCAACTTCTAGGCTGAAGTTAGCCTTTCAAAAAGCGAGTTGTTGGGAGTGGGAGTAGGTGATGGATACTTGAGAACATGCTTGGGTCCTTATCTTGGGCTCTTGCTATGTGTTGGGAAGCCAACCAAAAGACTTTGGGGCCTGGTTATCGAAAGAGTGCGACATGGATTGTCGGCTTGGAAAGGAAAATACCTCTCCCAAGGTGATTGAATCATATGCTAATCAAAGCCCTTTGTCTATTCCCGTTTATTTTGTTTGATGGTGCAATTCTTGAGGGTTCGAGTACCCATAGGTAGTGAAATTCCACTAGCGTGAGTGTGTGTGCATGTGTAATAAAAAAAAATAATAAAAAATAAAATTCTCAACTAGTGTCATCCACAAGTTGGAGAAGATTGAAAGGGATTTTCTGTGGCACAATGCAAACCACTTGTTTGAGTGGAGTGAGGTGTGCCACCTTAGGTCCCTCAATGTGATGATACTTGGGAAGTGGCTATGTTCCTTTGGGTGTGAAGAGGATGCTTTGCGGAGAAAAGTTAGTTGGTTTAAGTACACTTGAGGGAGGATGGGTTGGACATGTGCAAAGCTATCATGAGAATGGAAAGTTGGTTTGTTTGCGATCTTTGTTTTGGGGTTGGAGATTAAGGCAAACCCCCATCTTGGGAAGTCGTGCAAAGAAGATCCCCAACTCTTTAGAACTTGGTGAGCTGTAAAAACATTATAATGTTTAAAGTATTTGAAAAGGTTGCGCTTAGATAGTGTGGTGACCCACATTCAGGGCCTAGCGAGTGCATCGTATTAAGTGAGATTAGGTGGGATTGAATTTTGGAACTCACATTTCGAACCCTAGGGGCCTGCTTGGTGCATCATATTAAGCAGGATTAGGTGGGATGGAATTACTTTCCAAGCTTGTTTTCAGGGTCTGAAATGTGGGTTCCGAAATTCCATCCCACCTAATCCCGCTTAATGTGATGCACCAAACAGGCCCTAACAACTCATTTTGAAAGTAATTCAACGGTGATGGATTAAGTCATTGGGTTCCGCACCCTATACTGCATCGTAATGATAGGGATTTTCCCAGTCCCACTTTGTATATTCCTATCCCTTGAATCCATCCGTCAGATTCGAGAGGGAAAATCTCGCCTTAAGGAGAGTTCTTCTAGATTTATCGATTGGATCAGGGATGGAACGTGAAGGAGTCTGCTCTGTCCACAATCTTCATTGTACATGACAACTTATAGCTGAAGCCCCATCTTATATATAGGTGATGATGGCTGGAATGGAAGCCATGCACAAGTGGGTTTTGTTTCGAAAGTTGGTAATCTCCGTTGATATCTCCTGTGTCGTTTGGTAGAGGGAGAACAAGGAGCAAGGTATTTATTTTTTGGCGACCTTCCAGGTATGTGGCGTCGTCTTTCCGACTATTCTCTGAGGGAGGCCTCATCCCTCACAGATTGTTTTCAACATCTCCATATACTAGTGCTCCATATTCAGTGGTGGTTGTATAAACATCTATCCAATGCTTTAAATATTATTATCACGTAATGTATCGCACCCTTGGGATACGGATACATATTGGTTATCAAATGGGATGTATCGGTTCTATCGTGTGATGTATCGGTTGTATCGCGTAATGTATTGCTGTTGTTGGGAAACATGAGAACATTGGGAAATTGGTCGAATTTTTCAATGAAACTTCAAGGATTATTGAAAAATACATCAATACACACTTAGAAATCAAAACATTACAAAAAAAATGGCACATAATAGGGGTTTCCTTTGTATGGGGTCCTAATATATACGCAATATATACGCTTTCCAACTAAACCGATACAAGTATATTCAAAGTCTATTCATATAATTTATAAACGTAAGAAGATATGTATGGAAACATAAGCAATACATTCAAAAATAAAAGAAAAATCACTAGATCATGTTACATACATGTCTAATTTTGTGTTTGGATACAAAGATTGCAACTAATTTGCGAGAAATTGAGAAATTTTGTTTTTTCTCAAATTTTCGCAACTTGACCCATCTCCCCTAAATCTCGATATTGAAGTTCCAAATCTATGATTTTTCATGATAAATACGAAGAATCATAGATTTGTAACCATTCGACACTGGTTTAACGTGATTTACAACAAAAACATGGATCAAAAATCGAAAATGCTTACTGGATCGAATAGGTGGGATATATTGGAACTACTTGTGCGTTTTGTATTGCACATGTGGGATACAAGATATATCGTGGGATATATCGGCTGATACCATTGATATTTAAAACATTGTGCATCTACCTTCCTGGAATAGTTGGTAGGATGATTTGTTGATTTGTATATTTCTGTATACTTTTCTTTTCCAAGTAGTGCTAGCCTGCCCATTAGCTGTCAATGAAGAGGACCACACTGTAGAACAAAGTGCCAAGGATGTGATTTTGTTTTCTGGCTTTAATGGTTCTTGCAGGTGCCACTGTTTCATGTAAAGCGTTGTAATTCACATCTTACAGTCAATATAAAGCCTTCATTTAGGGTGTGAAAATGCTGTAGCGGAGCACATGGTGGGCATGTTCAGATCAAGACATGTACATCTTCATGGCCCACACTATCACAATTTGCTTCGATGTCAGCACAAAGGTGGTGTTTAGATGGTTGAGAATTGTGTTGATTGTGGATCATCTTGGACTATATGACTGTATGAACAGGTTGGGTGGGAAGTAAACATCATGGTGGGCCCTAGGAAGGCCAACCGTGGCCATCAGTAGCATCTCTGCATCCTCTGTTGTGGTCCACTTCAGCCATGGATTGGTGTGGATACTATCCATAGCTCACAGACGCACCAACAACAAAGAGCCTGGCCTGAGCTGAGCGTTGGCGGGAGTATTCTCAGCTCCGCATCATGCCAACAGGCCCTAATCCATGTATACATCTCACTCAATCCAAACATGGCTCACAAGACCATGCCAATAGTTTCCAAACACACCTTTGGTTTGTACATGGTGTATACAATGCCACCACCAGCCAGTCCAAATGTCGAATCCACCTTAATCCACGATTTCCAAGGGGCTCTGTTACATTCCAAACATAGAATGGGCTGGTAACCCAACAATTTCATGGGGCTCTGTTACATGCCAAACATGGAATTGGATTTTAACCCAAAAAAATCAAATCCATGACAGTCCTCGACAGCACGTAATTATTACCTTAAAGCAATTCCATCCCACCTAATCCCGCTTAATACGATGCACCAAACAGGCCCTTAGGAGAAGACTAAGGAAGGAAGAGCTATGGGGCTTTTGGCTCCTCTAGAAGGGGCAGGGTTGAATCAGGAAGAGTGTGATGGGAGGGTGTGGAAACGGTTAAATAACGAAGATTCTCGGTCAAGTCCTATCTCCATTTGTGGTTGGAGCAGTTGGGGGAAGGGGAAAACCTGGCCCCAATGATGTGATTATGGAAAATTAAAGTGCCACCCTGCGTTGCAATGTTTGGATGGCTTGTAGGCAGAAAAAGATATGTCACTATTGACCACTTGTGTTAAAGGAAGAAGATCATTATTACTGGTTGCTGCATGTTTTTAAGATACAATGAAACGGTCAGGTATCTCTTTCTTCATTGTTCTTATGCCTGCAATCAGGGCTGGTGTTTCAAGCAGTTTGTGGTTGGGTGGGCTGCATCGGCATCGGCAGCTTTGCTGCTGGAGCCTGGAGGAGAGGAAGGGGAGTCTTCTCATGGGTAGAGGAAGGAATCTATGGAATTTTTGCTTTCTTACAATCATGCGGTCAATCCGGAAGGAGAGGAACACCAGGTTATTTAATGATAAAGTGGAGTTGATAGCCATGGTGATTCTTAGAGTTAGCCAGTTATGTAACTGTGTTCCAGCGGGTAAATTCCCTCAAGGAGTTAGATAGTTGTAATCTATCTAGCATTTGGCCTTCGTAGGGAAGTGTCTCTCTGCAATGTAAGTTAGAGGTTGGTGGGTTTGGTAACTACTGGTTGCATTCTTTGCCCTTCAGGGTTTCTTTAATATAATTCTTTCATTGATCAAACAGAGAAAGGGGCAAAGTGCAAGCTTAAGATTATTCTTAACTTATCCATGGATCATGATGAGGATGAAAGTATATAAAAAATGAAGGAATATACAAGTATTTCTTAGCTGAAACTTGGTGTTATGGGCTACCCACCTTATATGGTAACTTATTTGAATGGTTGTTGTGCTAGGGCCAAGCCAAGGTCAGCCTGAGCATGGACTGCTTATTTTCTTGGCCTGAAATTGAGGCCCAAGTCCATCACATGCCAACCATAAATGAGACCAGATTTGGGCTTGGGCCAGGCCTTAATAGAAAATATTTGAACTCTAGACTGGGTCTGATACCTGTTGGGCATGGAAATCTGGCTCGAGTGGCCTAGCCTTGTTGTCTCTGAAAATCAGGCCCATGCTGGCTGGCCTTGGGCCTGAAAAATAGACCCAAGCCTAGCCCATGAGCCTGGTGCACCATCCCAGCACATTGACAGCTCTAATTGTTGCTGCAAATTTCACTTAATTACTAATATAACCATGCTTGGGTGTTTCAAATTACTTAGTGAATTTTGTAGGTCATTTTGGGTCATTGGTTAGCTCCCACAGGCCACAACAATAATGTGTGGTTTCTTGGAGCTTGTTCTTGTAGATTGTAATCTTTACTCTTTTTTTGGCCTTATGTTATTGTTTTGGAAATTGTAGTCAGGTATATATGGCTAGGGAAATCAGGACGGGGGAAATTGTGGCTTTGAAAAAGATACGAATGGACAATGAAAGGGAAGGGGTATGCTTTCTTTCTTTTCCTATATGTACTGATTTTTCAGTTACCAACTTATTGTGCCTATGCAATATTAAAAGAAAAAGTTAGGGACAGCGAAAGATCTTCTAGCTGCTGTTACATAATGCATTCTTTCTTTCCTTTTCTTTTGGCTAAAGGTTACATAATGTTTTCCTTACCCTTTTGATTATGTTATGCAGTTTCCAATAACTGCCATACGTGAAATTAAAATCCTAAAGAAGCTGCATCATGAAAATGTAATTCAGTTGAAAGAGATCGTAACTTCTCCAGGTTCCATTCGATTTTTCACATTTGCTTTCTCTTTCTTTGCTTAAACAGGCAGGTGATCTCATGTACATCTTGTCATTGTCTTTCAGGTCCCGAAAAAGATGAGCATGGGAGGCCAGGTTTGTAGTTCAATGTGGCATGAAGTTACCAATTAAAAGAATGTTGCATGCAGTTGAATTCACCTAGATTACTGACATAGTCCTATATTGCTCATCTACCTATAATTATTTTTTTTGTAAACAATCATTTCAGATGTCCGCCTTTACCATTAATTGCCTCATCACAACCTAAATTTTACTCTAGTTTCATGCAAAGAGAGGTTTCTGATGTTTGCAACATTTGCATGGGGACTACAGATGGTAACAAGTACAAAGGCAGCATCTACATGGTTTTCGAATACATGGACCATGATTTGACAGGTCTTGCAGATCGACCTGGAATGCGGTTTACAGTTCCGCAGATCAAGGTAATATTACTGTATACTTAAAAAAATCATTCTTTTGCATTGAGTTGATTCTTGACTGGTTGTTGACTTGCTGCATAACCTTTTTCCTTAAACAGTGCTATATGAGGCAGCTGTTGACGGGCCTTCACTACTGCCATGTCAATCAAGTACTTCATCGAGATATCAAAGGTTATCATCAAATATTGAGTTACAGCAGTTACTGGATTTGAATCCTGTTTTCACAGCTGATATGGTATCTCTGCTAATTTATTTATGCAGGTTCTAATCTTTTAATTGATAATGAGGGAAATTTAAAGCTTGCAGATTTTGGCCTTGCACGCTCGTTCTCCAATGACCACAATGCAAATCTTACAAATCGTGTTATCACTCTGTGGTATAGGTAACTTGTTATACTTCACTTTTGTAATAGTCAAGACTGCAGATTGCCAACCAGGTGATCTTCATTTGTCTTTCAAAGAATGTGCATAGTTTTTCCCTTTTAATGGGTTCAGGGTCATAATGGCCTGAACAGACCTCCAGAATTGCTGCTAGGAACCACAAAGTATGGTCCAGCTGTTGACATGTGGTCTGTTGGTTGTATTTTTGCGGAGCTTCTGCATGGGAAGCCAATCTTGCCTGGAAAAAATGAGGTGGGGTACTTTGTCCTTGCATATTAAGTGCAGCATTTAAGAAAACTGTAGACTGGCTTCTCTTGACTCTATTATTATTACAAAAAAAAAAAAAAAAAGGATTTGTGGGTTGATGCTAGATCAGTGTAATTGCTTTATAACTTCATCTTTCTTCTTCTACCGTTAGATCCTCAGGTTTACCAGGTATGTTTAATATCTATGCATGTATGAACGTATGTGTGCATGTGTGTAGGTAGGTAGTAGGTACATATGTATATACGTATTTATGAAAGATCACAGTTTTCTAAGTAGAAAACAAGAAAGAAGCAGGCTAAAGTGTCGCTCACAAATGAGCCAAAGCCAAGATACAAGGCATAGTAGAACAAGAAACAAAGTGAGCCAAAGTGCCAAGTGACCCTCTCATCACACACGCACAAGCCAAAGCCATGACAAGGCAAAAAATAAAAATAAAAATGAAAATTCAGAAGGAAACAAAAGGCAGGGAAAAAAAAACCAAGAGAACAGGGACTTGAAAAAACAGTAAGAGCTCTAACTTTGACCCCTAAAGTTTCCAACTCATTCCCCCGATGGATTCACCATTGAGCATCCACAAATTTCGGACAGATCTGCAACTGAGCATCCACAGAATTCCTGCCTCATTAACGATCATAGACATGATTTCTTTTTAAGTGTACCACCTGGTATGCATTTTTCCTCAAATACTTTTCTGTCTCTCTTTCCACAATCCCCATAGAACCCCAAACTATATCATATTCCATAAAAAGCTCCTTTCTGCCCTTGAGCAGCCCACAGTGCCATTCCAAGAGCAAGTCAAGGATGGACCTGCTGAAAGTTTCAAAGAGCAAGAAATAAAACCAACATATCTCTCACCTGTGCAATGAATTAACAAATGATCAACTGACTCATCATTTCTGCACATATATACTTGTTGGGTTTGGTCTGGCATCAAGATCTTATTAGCCAAAGCAATCCAGGTGCTTTGATTCCTGGGGGCACTAGAGCCTCCCTTACCACAATGCAGGGGGGAGATGTACAATAGCTTGCTATTAACATCAAAATAAAATATTTACATGTGAATCTTCCACTCGGCAGCCATTTCTATGCTTTTTTTGTTGTCCTTTCTAACATCAATGAACACATCTCTCAACTTGCCTAAGAGATTCGAGAATAGAGATGCCTCATCATCCAAGTTCCTTATTAGCTTGATGATGCAGGACATGAAAATTAAATATGATATGCGAGATTTCAGGCTTAAGATCACGTTAGTTCAGAAACAATTACACAAATTCCATATCCCACATAAAAGTCCAAACATTCAATTAAGGAGAATCTATGCGGGTCCAGGCCTACACATGATAGGGCTGGATCAATAAAAATTATGAACCAAACGATACTCAAAGATAAGAAATAATCACCCACACATGTATAGTAATCAGCCCCTAATCCAAGGGACTCAAAAATTCTAATTCGGGGAACCCTAGGGTGAGAAAAGAGGCAAATAAATTAAGGATAATGCGATCTAGGGTTAGGGTTTATGAAAAAATGGTATGAGAGGGTAAAATAAGAAGAAAACCTGAATCGAAAGACACTTCCCGCGCGCGGACAACAACAATGGCCCAGGTGCACGTGCGTGTGATCACGGCCACACGTGTGTGGGGCCCACTATTCAGAAAAAGGCCACCTTGGCCCTGGTCGGCTAGGGATGGACTCCAAAATCCCCAAATATCAGATCGATCCGATGATGGGCTTTTCTTGACTATCGGGCCCACTTTTTTTGAACCAAAACTTGTCTTCTAACTAGGAGGCGCTCCCTGGATGTTGTCATCAAGCCAAATCGATAGTGGGGTCCTCCTTCTGCTTACGTACGTGCGTAGGGGTGGTGGTGTGCGGGCGTGTGTGTGCACGATGTCCTCATCACTTGATGTTCCACCGCAACACCCCCAACCATCTCAATAATATATTTGATTTTTTCATCCTTCACAACTGCATGAGAAATGAGCATGGTGGGATCTTGCCAACAGCAACTCATCAACCAAGCATCACTCCAGAAGTGATTTCGATCCTGCTTGCCCACCAAAGGGCAGAGTCCCTTGTTAAATTCTATGCTCACTTTATTTGTGATGTACCTGCTTTTGTTACAAGGGTTTAGTCCAATCTTATTAATAGCCTTCCACACCTCAGAACCATTTGATCTAATACAGGCACCCAGAACCTTCCTGATACACCATATTTTCCCACAATGGCATTCCTCCAAAGTGCATCTGCCTCCTTCCCAAACCTTTGCTACCATTTGTTTGAAAGAGCACAATTTCTCTCCCTAGCATTGCCATTCCTAGGGCTCTTATCTCACAGATTTCTGCACCTGTTTCCAAGTCATGAGATGGAACTTGTCACCCAAATCACTCCTTCCCATTGAAATTTCTTTGAGGTTACTCAACTTTCAATGCCACACTGCAATAGGGATCTTGAAGAGTAAGAGGAAATACCTTGGGAGGTTAGACAATGCACCCTTAATGAGGGTCATTCCTCCCCTTAAAGAAAGAAACCTACCTCTTCAGCTATTTTTTTTTTTTGCTTTGTTCTGGGTTTTCCAATTGCCTCGGCAATGGGGTCCCAAAACAAAGCAAGTTTCAGTTTGCCCCTGATAGGGAGATCTATGTTTCCAACCATACCAGTTGCCAAAGTGTTCATTGGATGTAACACTTGCCATGTCGTTCTTTCAAGATTCACTCGAAGACCAGATATACGGCTTCAAAATATCAATTTTGAAAATGATCCCCTCTTCTCCCCCCAGCGAGAGATTGAGGAAGAACATTATCATATGTCTTCTCCATATCAATTTCGAAAATGATCCCCTCTTCTCCCCTATTACTTCTATATTTAATGAGCTCATTTGCAACTAATATTTCATCCACAATCCATCTATTTGACAAATGGTCTGTGAAACTGAGATATAACAAAAACTGGTCCTTCCCTCATTCTTATGGAAGGTCTTCATTGGATGCAACACTCACCATGGTACTCTTTCAAGATTAATGGTGCAATCCAATTATCAAGTCAATGAGATTTGGACACCCAAATTATAGAGAAATGAACATATACATGCTCACAAAGAATATTACAGTAGAGAGAGAGAGGGAGGGAGGGAGGGATTCTATACACCGCTGATAAAACCTCCATTTAAAATTTCACGGCTGCTGCACAGACAATGGATACCGTACAAGACCCAATCATTTGTCTTCAGTCACAACTTTATCCCTGTTCTATAACATCATAATTCCCCTTGCAGATCCAAGGCCGGAAGAAATGCAAAACCTTTATTTGGGTAACCCATCCACCATCTCCAACTTCGACTCCTGTCACATAACTACGTCTTTCCTCGTGTGTGTTTTAATGTATGCTCGTTATTTTGGATTTTGTTAATATATGTTCGTTATTTTGGATTCTTCCTGTCTTGTGTGGATATATCAGACCTACATTTCTAGTAGCTGTACTAGTTTATTTGGTTAAAACGGCATTATTATCTTCGTGTTTTATGCAAAACGTTATACGCTCAGTGACAATTTTCTTGTGATTAAGGGTGTTTTGGCTGCTTCCTTATGTGCTGAATAGAACATTGTGATCTTTGGGTGATTTTATAGCCTCTCTGTACTCAGACTTTGGGGTTTGGCCCGGCATTGGTGGCCTGTTCTTGTTGCTTGCTGTTTTCTGGCCAAAGCTGAGTGACAATAGGGTCACCTTCTGCATCAGGCTGTCTTGCTGTATTTTATTTATTTTATTTGTGCCAGAGTTTTCCTAATATATGCCAGTAAAAAATACAACAATTGAATATCACTACAGAAAATTCTTGTGCCAAGAAATGGTTGAAGTTGAAGCTTGAGAACGAGATATCATTTTCACTATACTGATGATAATCCCCACATTGTTTATGTCCTCAATACAGGCTAATCATTCATTCTGTTAGGATCTCATTCACATAAACTTACTGTACAACAGCAGTCAGCCAGTTAAGTACAATATTCGTGATTCTACCAAGCAAGCTGACACAGTAACTAAATTGTTTTTGTTATGTTAGTATGCTAATCATTCATTATGTTAGTACCTCATTCATGCAAATGTAAAGCATCCGTCAACAACTATGACTGCATTTTAAATTTATTTCTGAAGACAATTTTATCAAAGGCATTTTAAAAGTATGATCAAATATGAGTAAAAGTAGTTCCTTCCTCTAGAAATAGGGAAAAGAAGAGAATATATGTTTCCTTTTCCTCTAGAATCCTTTACTTATGATCCCTTGATTAAAAAAGATAAATCTTTGTTTACAAAGAGATAATTACCAGAACAAATCAAATAACCAAAAGATATCTAAAAGATACTAAGAGATGCACATCAATATAATCTTCAGCTGGAACACACAAGACTGTGTACTCCATTGGTATGGTGCTTTGTATTTGGTGCTCTGTAAATACAAACAGAGCTGTGTACTCTAACACTTCCAATACGGATTCTCTTATCTGCAAGCTAATTTTGATTAGGTACTATTTTTTTCACTATATTTTGTCCTTTCTTCTTTACCTCATTTGGTTTAAGAATGATATCTGGAGGCCATCTTGACATGTGCTGAATTTATTATTTGATTTCGTCAGTTGATAACTCTGCCATTTTGATTTAAATCTTGATTTGTTATCGTCCTTTGGTTGACTTTGATATGTATCTGTTGTCCCAACATCTATACTAATAATAACATGGATGCTATCTTTCAAATTAGAAGTTTGATTCTAATGCGTTTTTCTGTGCTTATTGTAGCCGGAGCAACTGAATAAAATTTTTGAGCTGTGTGGAGCTCCTGATGAGGTTAACTGGCCTGGGGTTTCCAAGATTCCCTGGTACAACAATTTCAAGCCAACAAGGCCAATGAAGAGACGTGTCAGGGAGGTTTACAAACAGTAAGTAATCCTATATCTGAGTGTTCTGCCCGTGTCATGGACCTGTCTGTCATCTTCATTCTTGCAATGTTTTAATAAACATCACTATAACTGTTATAATGGGAAAGGCCACTCTATATCATGTGATATAATGAAAAGTCTTGCTAAATGACAATTATTATTTGCAAGTAGTGGTCATTATTTCTCAGTAGCAGCCGCTATAAATTGGAAGTTGGAACAAGGTCTGTGGTTTTCCTTTTTGCAATGCTTTTATGCTTCGTAGTTCTATGTAATTCCACTTGTCATGCTTTAAAGATGACACGTGAAGGAAGTTATCTGCCCCTTTTTTGTCTGATTTGTGAGATATAACTATTCTTTTGCTGAACAGCTTTGACCGTCATGCTTTGGAGTTACTGGAGAGGATGCTAACTCTTGATCCATCTCAGGTATCACTTGTAGATGTACTTAGTTTCAGTGATTAGGTTTGTCTGATTAATCTAAACTTTTAGATATCTGCTGGAGGTTCAAATTTCAAACTGTATTTGCTCTGATGCCTACTCAGCATGAACTAGCTTCTCCTGATATAGCATGGTTACATGATTTTCCAATGTTCAGGAATGCATATGCTAATCAGCATTCGCTTAAATCTCTTTAGTTAATGTTCTTGCTTGCATTGTCTCCCAATCTATCTAGTCTATAAGGAGATGAGATGTTTGACTTGAAACCTTGCCTCTATGCTAATATAGTTGTATATTATCTATTGTAATGTGCACAGAACCTCTTAAAACTGCGTGAAGCTTACACGTCACTTGCATACCCAACATTCACTACATGTAAGCAATTTTACACATATTATCTTTTATATATATATATATATATATATATATATATATATATATATATATATATATATATATAACCTGAAGGATATGAGAGTAAACATGCCTTTTACACAAAATTTGTGGGCTGCATGTAATAAATCATTAAAATAAAGCTTTTTTTTTTTTTGAAAGATATTAAATTAAAGCTGTTAAGCAAGCCCTACCTTAAAATTGACTTTTATGTTTTGGGTACTCTCATACACCCCTCCATCCACACACCCATACACACCTTATATAAATGCCAAGTTCTTAAATGACACTCATTTCCCCAAGATAAGTTAAAAAAAGGACGGTTTTAAAAGTGGTGCATGCTTTGTAAGTGAATAGGCATTGTTACGTACTGTGATAAACCCCATATGTGGTAGTTTTGTCTAGAACTTTTTAATGGAGAAAAAATTAGTTCTTTGTTGCATGTTTTTATTGTCTTATTTGGCTAAAACTGACTTAACCAGAGAATTGCAAAGAAGACTATGAACTTGGCATATAAGCTGAGATTTGAAAACAGCTAGCAACCATCTGTAAAACCTGCTTATTATTTATTTCTCAAGAAAGACACGGTAACTTGTGATAGTGATGGTGTTATTATCTCACAGTAAAAGAAAAGCGTGTCATTATTCTTCTGTATAGATGCAGGCTGTAACGGTAATGGTGGCCGTAACGGCCACCACCGTTACCTTTACGATACGGGCCATAACGGCTGTTACGGCCCCGTAACGGCCGTTACGGTCTCTCTCTCTCTCTCTCTCTAAAGTTGAAAAAACCCCTGAAAAACCTGTATCTGCCCCGTAATGTTGATTAAAAAGTATGAAAAACATGTATATGTCTTGTAATAGACCATTACGGGACTATTATGGCCTTTATAGGGGATGTAACGTGCCGTTAACAGCAATTACGGGTCAATTTTTTCCATAACGGCTGTTAAGGCCATTATGACCCCATAACATGTAACGGTTGCCACTGTTACCTTTATGTACCGGCCTTTACAGCACACCATGGATGCAGCAGCTTTCTAGAATTACAAAACAAATTATATTTTATCTATTTGTTTTACATGTGATGAACATGGCTCAACTGTATCATTGACTAGGTTGAGTAATTTAGATTTTTAGCTCGTTGAATGTTGCAATTATGGAAATTTCAGCTGGAATCATATAATTCATTCTCATTTTGTCAAAATGTTGCTTATGTCCAAACTACGTACTTGGTAATGCCTAATAGTTTCTTCTCTCTCTCTCTCTATTGATAATTTTGCATGACTATATCTAATATCCAATAAAAACAGATACCAAGTAGTATCCCTATTATACCCTCAACTTCAGGGTTGTGATTTAAATGTGCATGTTTGAAGAATCTTTGGTGACAACCTCGAGTTTTTCCAAGGTACTTAATTGTTTTTTTATTCTAAATATTTACAAGCTGGATTTCTAGCCTGGTGCTATTCACTTCAAAATTTAGGGAACTAGTAGGTGTAGAGTTCATAACCTTGCTGAATTTAGAGTTCAAGATGGGGGCCTTCCTTAACTTGACCAAAGATCCAAGCATCCAAGTTGAGCCGAGTGTCACTTTGTGGCCTTTAAAACGTCATGAACATCCTCCTCCTGGGCCATCCTTAAATTCTTGGGAAAATTTCACCATCTTTGCACAGCTTGGCCTGTTTGTCCAATTTCAAGTCTTGTTGGATTCTGATTTTCTTTTACTTTTTAACGTTTGGATCTATTTATAATCCCATGCAATAGGAGGATGATTGATCATCCTACTGTTTGGCAGTTGCAATATTAGTGCTTGTGTAGAATATAAACTCCAAAAATGTTGTCTGATCTTACTTTCAAAATACGTATTATCTGTGGGAGCTGCTTGCTCATGTTAAATTATTTTTCCCCATTTTCTTCTATATAGAGAATATGTGCCAAGGATGCGCTCGATGCAGAGTATTTCTGGACTGACCCTTTACCTTGTGATCCCAAGAGGTTTGACTTCTCTAATCTTAGTGTCCACTGGCTCATCAAAATCCCCCAAGGGCCAGTTTGAATGTAGCCAGAATTGTGGATCAGAGGGTTGCATTTTTGTAGCAGGATTATCTGTACCATACTGCAAAATGCTGATGGTAGGATCCACCGGGCACTCCCATCCACAAAACATGCCGAAAAATGAGGATGGGATGAAAAAAAGTGGAACATCTGCTTTGTCCCACACTTATTTTGGGAGGCACCATCTGCAGAAAAAAAGCTATATTTTCAACCTGGTCCTAAATCTTTGTAATTTGCTCTACTTGTAGATGGTTTACTTGGTTCTAATTCCTAATTCCCAATAGTAAAATTTCTCACTTCTAATGCCGGATTGCAAAACCGATTGGATCCAATGACACAGCTTGCCCAAATATGAATCCTCACATGAGTTCCAGACAAAGAAAAAGCGTCAACAACAGCGACAACACGAAGAAAATGCAAAGCGACAGAAATTGCAGCATCCACAGCAGCACTCCCGCCTCCCTCCTGTCCAGCAGACCGGGCAAGCGCATCCTCAGCTCAGGCCAGGGCCCAACCAGCCCATCCACAATGTGCAGCCTCCAATGGTCGCTGGGCCGAGCCACCACTATGGAAAGCCTCGAGGGCCTTCTGGGGGGGCAAACAGATACCCGCAGGGCGGAAACCCGAGTGGGGGTTACAACCCAAACCGTGGGGGTCAAGGTGGTGGTTACAGTGGTGGGCCATATCCACCACAAGGGCGTGGGCCTCCATATGCTAACAGTGGGATGCCTGGTACTGGTCCTAGAGGGGGCGGCAGTGGTTATGGAGTCGGTGCTCCAAATTATCCCCAAGCAGGTCCGTATGGTGGGCCACCAGGAGCTGGACGAGGCATGAACATGATAGGTGGTAATCGCAATCCACAATACGGTTGGCAGCAGTGACTGGTAATATTTGGGCGGATGAGGAGATGTCACAATTGCTCTTCATGCCACCACGACAGAGAAACCTCAAAGCTGCTACGGATGGGCACATGTACTCACGTTGATATCTTATTTTGGAAATATCAACATTCGTGGGCCATCATTCATCGTCGTGGTCATCATCACTGTTTTCATCATGGTATAGGGGTCTCTGGGATGAGCTTAGTGTGAGTTCTTTATTATTGACTCTACAAACTAATAGGGAATGTAATATGAACTTTGCTAGTGGGGCCCATGGTTGCGTCCGAGCCATTGATCTGATGACTCGATATAGATGGGATCATGCACTTAAAAGTCTTCTGAATTGAAGTTCCCAGCGGCTCAATCTTTGGCATGTGGACTGGTGGCTTCATAACAGTATGTCGATGCCAAGGGTGGTCAATGAGAATATTATTAACATGGTCCATCCATGATGGGATCCACTAGCTCAATGGTCTGGCTCACTGATCCATGGTCCCTGAGTTTTATTTGTCGAGTCATGCAAATTAATGTGGTTGGTTTGCACATGATCATGTTACTGACTCAAAAGAATCTTTATCTACGTATCTGGACTTGGCTCACCTCTGATTTTGCCGTGGAAAAATGCCTTTGTAGTATCTTATGCCTCTGTTAATCGGCGTATGTATAGGGAGCCCATTCGCTGGTTTGTTTAGAGTGTCTAGGGCATCTTTGTCATATATCATGAATGGTGGGCCACACTAGATGAACAGCCCAGATCTTGCCCAAGCAGGTGGCTGGGCTACTGGCTAGGCTGGCGCCGTTTAATTTATTATTATTATTGTTATTAATGTCAAAAGTAGAGCTATACATGAACCGAGTTAGCTCGGTTAACTCGCCCGGCTCAACTTGAAAAAGCTCGATTCCAGTCGGTTTGAAACTGAGTTCGAGCTGAGTCGAGCTGATTTTTTTAGTTTTAATTTTTTTTTAGCCTTGCTCGAACTTGAGCTCGAACCTCAACTAAAATCGGCTCGGTGACAAGTTATTTTGATATTTATGTTACTTGCCAGGTGTTTGATGAAATGACTCAATGAAGTGTTGTTTCCGTGCATACATTCTCGGCAGGATTAGCTAATGTCGAGGAAGGAATGCATATGAAACAAATCACTACAAAAAAAACAAAAAAATACTTCAGATTATAAAACTGCCCTCAAATCATGATGTTGCCCATACAGCGTTTGATGAAATACTTGGTATATTGATGGTACTGTTTGCATCTGTGAAAATTTGAATGTGTGCTGTTTATGTCACACAGGCTTGAACTAGCCGAACTGCTGATCGAATTGAGCCGAGCTGGCCAATCAGGCTTGAGGACCAAGTCAAGTTTGAGTTGAGATTAGTCACTGGCCGAGCCGTGCCAAGCTCAACTCGGTTCGACTCGTGTACAGCTCTGGGACTCAAAAGCTGTCAGGGCCTGTTGGAGGCAGCCTATGAATGTGCATTTGAGGTGTGAAGTCATTTTGATCCAAACGGCAGTTGATGTTGTGCGTTTGGATGCACTTTTGCAAACGGCCCTTAATTGTTGCCTACACATCTCACTAGTGCCTTTACCAGTGTGGTGCCAAGATATGGAGTGTTCATCAGGTGGGCCCTGCTCGTTATGTTCCGTGACGAAAAAAGAATCAACGGTTCACAAGAGTAGCTATTAATTTCTTAAGACAACACACTGCATGGAATGAGGGATTATATGAACATTTGGCATGAAAATTGGAGTTGCATGATCATGAACATGGGGGCTTGTATAGAATTCTCGTCAATATGTAAAGCTATTTGGTTATCCAGACTCTTCAATAGGAAAAAACGCCAAATATTGGACGGCTTCGACCTTCCAAATTTCGGGAATTGTTGAGTCATGGCAGCCACGTGGATCCCATCAGTTGAACGGCACGGATCAATGAAAAGGTCAGCCACAGTTGTACAGATTCAAGGCCATGCAGACCCCACACGTCCTCGGGCTTATAATTCATCGTAATTGGGAACGAAGACCCCAAAAAGATTTCTCCACTAGCAGTGAATCTTTTTCTTGTCCCGATTATACTGGAAAGTGGGGCCCACTTCCCATGCGGTGCTTTCACGTTTTACACGCAAAGAATAAGTCTTCCCATGAGATGACCTAAGAAAAGGTTTGATCCCATACATCCCGACGAACTGTAATTCATCATCAGATAAACGCTATGAAATTGGATTCTCCTTTGTCGGACGGCCATCACCTTTATATAATCAAGGAAAATAGGAGATTTTGTTGGGACATCCCCATCTACGTTGGGCCCTATTACATAAATGGTTTCGTCATGAAAAGAATACAAAATACATCTCAGACCACATCCAAGAATTCAATGAATAGACTAGATAGGTTTCGTCTGTATTGACCGCGACTCGGCGGCGACTACGGAACCGGCCACGTGGGTGAGACCCTGTCCGTAGGGGCCCACCTAGATATACGGATTCTATATCCACACTGTCGATATGTTTTCTCAGCTTATTTTAGGTCTAGGTCCCAAAATTGAAGCAAATAAAAATTTCAGGTGAACCACACCATAGGAACCAGTGGTTATTGACCATTAAAAACCTTTTTTAGGCCAAAAGTGTTTTGGATCAACCTCATATTTGTTTTCTCCTTTCATCCAGGTCTGTGTGACCTTATCAATAGGTTGGATGGTCAATAAATATTATGGCAGAAGTTAGAAGTTTTTAATGGTGGCCATTCAATATCCACTGTTTCCTGTGGTGTGGTTCACCTGACACTTGTTTTTGCTTATTTTTAAAAAAAAATTATAAAATAATCTGGGAAAACGGATGGACGGTGTGGATATACAATGAATACATTAAGGTGGACTACGGTCGGGGTTGCACCCGCAACGCTCGTTTCTGGAGTCGCAAGTCGTGTGCTCGTCTGCATTGTGCCGACAGAGGCGGAAGGCGACGTTACTCGATAGCTTTTGCAGCATGTTGCATGTATGGTATATTGTTGTCCCATCGTGTTAGTGTATTTTCCAACCAAGTAAATTTCCGTGTCTCTAGTCTTTTGTTGTTTGTTTGATACTCTTACTGTTTGTTCGACCATTTTCTCTTGTAATTTTAGTCTTGCGGGTATCTTTTCACAATAATTAGTATTAGGGGCAAATGTTGAGAAACTTTTTAATACAAGATTACTACTAGCATTTGTTTTTGCAATTGTATTTTAAAAGGCAAAATCAAGTTTTACAATATTCAATGTGTCGAAGTTTGACTAATCCAATTATACGTTGTGGAAACTAAAGATGAATGCGATCTTGGGAAATGAAAGAAACGCAATTGCAATTCGAGAAAAAGAAAAGGAGTCTAAAGAGTTGAAAGCGGAATATTTGAGGAGAAAAATTACTTATTTTGAATGATTCATTTTTGTTTAACATGTTCGATTAAACTACTTGAAAAAGTTCGTAGGACAAATTGTGAAACCTATATGAAGCAAAATCAATGTCAAATTAGATATTTCTCTAACAACAACTGTATAACTTGAAGATGAATGGTCTTCTTTGCAAGAACACTTTAATGGAATTTAACACTCTAATTAGCAGATTGACGATGATCGATGTGAAAATTTACAATGCAGAAAAAGTTACACTTTTACTCTATTCGATGTCAGATTCAAGGGATGGTTTGCTTATTAATCTTAGCAACGGTCCAAATCTCACTATGGAGTTAGCTATGTTCATGTTGCTTATCAAAAAATCTCACAGAAAAACACATGGAAAATCTGAAAATAATGCTATGATGGTCGGAGGAAGATCCACTGAGAAATGTACTGGTGGGAGAGATCAGACGAAATCTAAATCGAAAGGACACAAAACAAGTGTTAGAATCATGAAAAGAATGATCACTTGTATAAAAATTGTACACTTAAGAAAGCAAGTAAAAAAAATTACAAACATGTGTCACATGATCAAGTATCAGATTCAAAATGTTTACGAGAAATCTAGTTGAGAAAAATAATTAATCCGATGATGGGTAAGTATTGTCTGTAGTGATTTCACAAGAGAATTTGAGTTATTAATGAATCTTAGATTCAGTTGCTTCGCTTCATATGACTCTACAAAGATATTATTTTTATACATACAGTGATAACACGTGTAAAATTGTGAGAATTAGAGATGTCAAAATTACTATGTTGGATAGTATCACACGTATAATTTCTGATGTGCGGCATGTACTGAACCTGTGGAACAGTCTTCTGCCATTAAAAAAGTTCGATAAATATTGTTATAAAATTTCTGGTGAGAAGAGTTGATCGAAGATTGTACATTGGGCTATGGTGGTGACAAAAGTAGATTTAAAAAGTGGTTTATATTGTTTGATTGTAGATACCATGGTTAGTGATGTTATTCTTGGTAATACTGTGACAAACTCTAGTACAACATGGCATAAGCGGTTGAGTCACATGCACGAGTAAGGACAATGTACTTCTTGATTGAAATTTACTTTCTAGTTTAAAGCTTATTAATTTAAAATTTTGTGAGGATTGCCTATTTGGAAAGCTTCGTAGAGTTCGTTTTTCCTTATCCACTGTAAAAAGTAAGGATACTTTAAATTTGATTCATTCCGATACTTAAGAAGCTCCAATAATATTCTTATGAGGTTTGAAATATTTTGTTTTCTTTATTAACAATTTCTCCATAAAAATATGGGTTTACTTTTGAAAAGGAAAAGTAGTGCTTTTACTTATTTTACCAATTTTAAAATATTATTTGAAAATCAAAAGAGAAAGAAAATTAAATGTCTGAGAGCTGATAATAGAAAAAAATACACTTTGAAAAATTTTAAATTTTTTTATAGTGAGTATGACATTGAGATGAATTATACGGTCCTTAGTATTCCACAACAAAGCAAAGTTGCTGAACGTATGAAATATACACTTATGTATTGTTCTCCTACTACCGCACTTGATTGCAAGATCCTTGAAAAAGTATGGTCTTAAAAACGTGTTAATTATTTGTCTTTCATAGTTTTGGTTGTGACATATGCATGAATTCTCAAATAGCACAAGACTAAGATGAATGCAAGGTCTAGAAAGTAGAAAGTATATTTTTCTTGGCCATGTAAATGGAATAAAGGGATAGGGATTGTGCGACTCTATTTTTTATAAATTAGTAATTAGCCGAGATGTGATTTTTAATGAATATTTATTATAGAAAGATATAAAATTGCCGAGCCTAGAGTCATAGGAAGTAATTGAATTGAAATCTTTAACCGATGTTTAAAATCAGTCTACTGTTGCAGATGATTAACAAGTTGATAATATCATTAAAGTTAAAGTTAATGAAGAGCACACCGACGAAATACCGCGTGTTGAAACTTGAAGTGATCAAGGTCGATCAAAGATAGTTACAAAACTTTCTGTTTGGCTTAAGGATTATGTTATAGTTTATGCTTCTATGATAGAAGAGTGCATGCTTTATTCATACCCAGAAACATATAAATTTGTGGATTTTAGCTAATGGAGAGTATCCATAAAGAATGAGATTAAAGTTCTACATAAGAACAAGACTAAGGAATTAGTTGAATTACCCAATGAGCATAAGGCTATTGGGTGTAGATTGGTTTACAAGCTGAAAAATAATACTAAAGAAAATGTTGAAAGATACAAAGTTTGATTAGTGGTAAAATGGTATACTAAAAAATCAAGTATTGACTTTAATGAAAATTTCTCTTTGATTATCCATTTGAATACTATTCGTATTATATTGAGTACGACAACAATATTTGACTTAGAGGTATAGTAGTTGGATGTAAAAATTATATTTTTACATAAAAATCGTAATAAAGAAATTTATATAATTTAACCCGAAGACTTTATTAAAGAAAACAAAAATTATTTAATTTTTCAACTGAACAAATTGCTTTACTATTTAAAGCAGGTGTCTTTGATTCCTTCATTAAGAACTTAAAATTTCATAGATAAGAGGCAGACCATTGTGTATATTCACATATATGGTAATGTAGCTTAATTATTTTGTTATTATATATGGATGACATACTATTTGTATGTAAGTACTAATATAGATATTATTGCAACATTAAAAACTCATGTAACTATGAAACTTGTTATAAAGAATTTTGATTTATTTGAAGGATGTGAATCATATTAAATATTTATTTTTTATTTTTTGTTAATTTACCATAGGACCCACGGGGGCTTGTTTGATTTTTGCAATTACACAGTCAATCCCTACTAATGAGTTATTATTATTATTATTATTTTGAAAATGGTCATGCAGTAAATATATTCCTCTCGGAAACGGATCGGCTACTGCCCCTAACACTAGCCGATGCTATGTGCGATCCACCATAATATATGTGTTTCATTCATGCCGTCCATTTATTTTTATAGATCATTATATGGTTTGAGACTAAAAATTAGTGTATCCCAATCGCAAATGGACCACATTATAGGAAAAGTGTTGAATGAGATTCAATTATTAAAAATATTTTGAAGGCAATAGAAGTTTTGGATCATGCTAATTTTTGTTGATTCCCTCCACCTGTGCCTGTATGACTTAATTAATAAATTGGATGTCAAATAAACAGTACAGTGAGCCTCGGGAGAATTTTAATAGTGGATATCTATTCACTATTGTTTTCACGTGGTGTGGTCCACCGGAGATTTATATACCTCTAATTTCTGGAATTAAGACCTGAAATGATCCGAAAAAATGGTTGAAACACATGCATCATGGTAGGGCCCACAGAGAACCGATCACTAGCCACGGGGCCAGTGGCAGGGGGAGTAGCCAGTCCGTTTCCATTGGTCTCATTGCGCAGCAGCGTCCGAGTCAATAGGACTAAAATGTGGTCGTAGTCGTAATGATTTTGGCCAGGTCTTGTTGGCGTGTCACGTCAGTACTTCATCTTCCCACGAACATTCCGTGTTGGGACGTTGCTTTGGTGGATCCTCGATCCACCGAGATTCGACGGATCCCTGACTTACCATAATGTATTTTTATTATATCCACGTCTTCCATACGTTTCGTGAGCTCATTGTAGACATGGTTACGAAAAAAAACAGTATCCATATCTCAGGTGGAACACACCACATGAAGAAGTGGTGATTAACCATTAAACACTTAAACACTTCTTGCGGGCCACAAAAGTTTTGGATGAATCTGATATTTGTGTGGTCCCTTCGTCCAGGCATTTTTGACCTTACCAACAGGTTTGACCGAAAATAAAATTTTCGGTAGCCCTAAGAAGATTTTAATGGTGATCGTTCAAACACCACTGTTTCCTGTGGTGTGGTCCAAATGAGATTTGGATCTGTAGAATATTTGACATAATACTAACTTAAGCTAGAGAGGAACGGATGGACGGAGTGGATATAATAAAAATAAATCATAGTGGGCCCACAGTCAGGGCTCACCGAAGCATTGCCCGTGCCCTATCGGTATGATACCGTTTTCTGAGAAATTTGCGACTGTAGACCTTACCTTTTATCCAGCAGTTTTGAGGAAGCAACACAAACTATATTTGGTAACGTAGACCTTCTCGTACGGACAGCAAATTTGAGAACGAAAATACCCCTCCTTCCACGGAAACGGATTGGGTACTCTCCTGTTACCAGCCAATGATAGATGTTCGGTGTATGCTTTTCATCCATGCCACCCATATATGTTTTCACATCATTTTATGATATGAGACCAAAAATGAGATATATCCAAATCTCAAGTGTACCACATCACATGAAACAGTATTGAATGTGCGTAGACCATTAAAAACTTTTTGGGGGTCATAAAACTTTTTAGGAGCCTATTGTGATGTTTGTGAGAAATTCTCTCCATCTAAGTTCATTCATAAGATTACAAATACCTAGATGAAGAAGAAAAACAAGTTTCATAATGATCCGGAACTTCTATAACCTTTGAAAGGGTTTCAATGGCAGACGTTCAATTTCCCACTGCCTTTTACATTGTGGTTCGGATCTATCTTATTTTTTTATTCTCTAGCCTTAATATGATTACGTCAAATAGATGGACGGTTTGGATATAACACAAACCTCGTGATGAGACCCATAAAAGTAACTCAGCAAAAAAAAAAAACACCCTACTTTTTGAAGTATGGTAAACTGCTACCGTTATAGCAATAGCCATAGGATCTTGCAGGATTTTGTAGGAAAACTCACTGTATAGTTTTAGACTTTTTCAGTAATATCGAATGAATTTTCATACATATCGAAGGGTATATGGAAAAGTCAGGCTACAATTATAATCCTAGCTATAGGGTCTCAAAGACCCTTACTCATTGGTTTCTCTTCTTCTTTTTTTCCATTGTAATTCTCATGGCATTTTGTGGGTCCCATTAGAAGGTATGTGTTATATCCAAATCGTTCATCTATTTGATGAGCTCGTATTAAAGCTTGAGACGAAAAATAAGATAGATCTAGCTATCAAGTGAACCACACTATAAAAGGCGATGGAGGATTGAACGTCTACTATTGAAACCCTTTTAGGAGTTATAGACGTTTTGGATCATTATGAAATTTGTTTTTACTCTTCATCCAGGTCTTTGTGACCTTATGAATAGATTGGATGGAAAATATATGTTATAGTGGGCCTTATAGAATTTTTAACGGTAAAAATTAATTTTCCTGCTGTTCTTTGTGGTGTGGTCCAGTTAATCTTTGGATATGATTTATTATTATTATTATTATTTTTTATTTTTTATTTTATAATGCTCCCAAATGATCTTGAAATATGAATGAACGTTGTGGATATAGTAAATACATAATTGTGGGGCTCATGTAACTCTGATCTCTTTTGAGCATGGCGAGCATGAAATTGAGCGGGGAAAATATGAAATTGAGCAAGACAAACTAAAAATCGAGTGGGGCAAATATGAAATTGAGCGGTGCAAACATGAAATTAAGTGGGAAAAACTAGAAATTGAGCGGGGCAAACTAAAGATTGAGCGGGATAAACTAAAAATTGAGAGGGGCAAACGTGAAATTAAGTGGGACAAACTAAAAATTGAGTGGGGCAAACATGAAATTGAGTGGGGGCAAATTAGAAATTGATCGGGGCAAATATGAAATTGAGCGAGACAAACTAGAAATTGAGTGGGGAAAACATGAAATTGAGCCACATAAGACACTTACTATTTTTAGCCAAAAACCTTGTGCACTAAGTAGACATCATGAACATATATAAATAGTAAGTTACGAATTCTAGGAATTTTAGTTGTAGTTTGATTCTGATTTCTCTCTCATTGCTTAGTATCCCTATTTAAAGGGTTGTGAACTCATTTATTTGATTCATCGATCAATTTCGAATTTTATAGAATTTATTTTCTATTTTTCCTGTTCTTTTCCTAGTGAATTTAAGGAGTCTCTGTAAGAATTTATTTCATGTTTGCCCTGTTGAAATTCATATTTGCCCCGCTAAATTTGTAGTTTGTCCCGCTTAATTTCATGTTTACCCCGTTCAATTTATAGCTTTTCCCACTCAATTTCATGTTTGCCCCGTTGAATTTTTAGTTTACCTCACTCAATTTCATGTTTGCCCTGCTGAATTTATCGTTGGCCTCGCACAATTTCATGTTTGCCTTGCTAAATTTCTCGTTGGCATTGCTCAATTTCATATTTGCCTTGCTGAAATTCATGTTTGCCCCCCTCAATTTCATGTTTGTCCCGCTCAATTTCTGTTTAACCATGAAATGAGGGGAATTGACCGTGAAATGCACGGAATTGACCGTGAAGTGAAGGGAATTGACCGTGAAGTGAAGGGGAATCACCGGGATTGACTGTAAAATGCATGTAATTGATCATGAAGTAAATGAAATGAATGAAATTGATCACGAACTGATTGAAATTGACTACGAAGTGAATGAAATGGATTTTCGACCATCGACCTGATGGAATCTTGAAAAATAACCAAGTTGGTTAGCTAAAGTAGCTTCTCCTACCCAAAATCATATAGGGCACGTCAAGTAACTAATTTTGGTTTAGAAGATATTCTTGTTAAATGAATAAAGAAAGAAATGAAAAAAAGAGAGAATTTTTTTTTATATATACTTATATATACGTAGTTTTATAAACATGTATTAGTGAATATTGTAGGTAGAATAAAATTCTCCATGTAAAAAATTTAAAATAAAAACTAAATTTTTTTCCATAAATTAGCACAGATTACAGTTATGGCTACGATTATAATCCATAGGTATAAGTAAAATACCTTTGATACATATCGAATACTCTTCGATATATCGAAAATTGCAGGATTTTTTAGACAAATTTGCTGGACAGTTCTGGACCTTTTTCGATTATATCAAAAGACTTTTGATACATATCGAAATACCTTTGATATATATTGAAGGGCATATTGAAAAAGCAGGGGCTGCAGTCGTGGCTACGGTTATAATCGGTAGTAATTGTAAACCAGCTTTCAAAAATCACATTTCTTTTATGGTTCCCATCATGAGGTCTGTGTTATATCCAAACCGTCCATCTATTTGGCGAGCTCATATTAAGGCTTGAGACGAAAAATAAGATAGATCTAACTATCAAATGGACCACACTATAAAAGCAATGGGAAATTGAACGTACAATTGAAATCCTTTTAGGGGTTATAGAAGTTTTGGATCATTATGAAATTTGTTTTTCCTCTTCATCCAGGTCTTTGTGATACTATGAATGAGCTTAGATGGGAAGGATTTCTCATAAACATCATAATGGGCCCCCAAAAAGTTTTATGGCCCCAAAAAGTTTTTAATGGTCGACGCTCATTCAACACTTTTTCCCATAATGTGGTACACTTGAGATTTGGATATACCTCATTTTTGGTCTCATATTATAAAATGATGTGAAAAAATATATGGATGACATGGATGAAAGGCATACATCATGGTGGGGCCCACAGACCACCGACCATCTGCCATTGGCCGGTGGCAGGGAGTACCCGATTGGTTTCCGTGAAAGGATGGGTATTTTCGTCGTCAAACTCGCTATGCGTACGAGCAGGTCTAAGTTCCTAAACTTAGTTTGTATTGCTTCATAAAAACTGCTGGATAAAAGGTGGGGTCTACAGTCGCAAATTTCTCCCATTTTCTAGTTACTTCTGTAACTACCACTCTGGTAACTCTTCTTCTCCAAAGTCTCTCAAATTGTCTCCCAAACATTTCACTGATCTTTCAGGAAGAAAACGCCAAACTTCCAAAAGCCCAACCCTAGTTTCAGAACCCTAGATCGGCAATGAATTCGAATTCCGCAAGATTGCTGCTCAGGAACCTCGTCCTCCACCGCCAAAACCGCATCAGCATCTGGGCTCACCAATCCAACGGCTACTCTTCCGTCTCCTTGATAAAGTCCTCTGAAACCCTGGGATCCAGAGAACCGAGGGATCTTTACTTCGCGATTTCCCCATGGAAGCGGATGCTGAGCTCAGCTTCTGCACCGCAGGCGGATTCGACAGCTGCGAAGGAGAAACGGGAGGAAGTGAGGGAGATCTCGGTTTCGGATGGCGGGAAGGGAGATATTGGGAGGCGGCCGGCGGAGGCAGTCACAGTTTCAAGCTATTGGGGCGTGGGCCCGCCGAAGGTGACAAGGGAGGACGGATCTGCTTGGCCCTGGAATTGCTTCATGGTAACTGAGGAATAGAGGAGAATTATTTATGTTTCTGATTAATTAATCAATGAGAAATATTCGTATAGAATGCTTTATTTCCCACCAAGATGTAGCTGGTGTTGAATATGCGAGCCATGAAAAAGGTGGGCCACACCATAAAGATCTCCTGGGTCGAAACTTGGTCAATCCACTAATTAGTTCAGCCCCAACTGTTGATTCTGGCCCCGCTTTATGGGTGGACAATAGTTTTTCTCGCTGACGCTGATCTTTATGATGTGGCGCCCTGTTTCCATGACCTGGATGTTCTTGACATGTGACATGAGTTGCAGGAAGTACTTCTGAAAGTTTAATTGTCATACTAGATTGTATGGATAGGTTAATTAATCAATTGGATGTCTGGATAAACAGTTCATGATCTTGATGACTGTTTTTTTTTGAAAGGTAGATCTTGATGACTGTTCATCAGGTGGATCCCATCATGGATGGACCACCATCTGCAAATTGGATGGAATGGGAAATCCTAACCATCTGATGTTGACCTTTTCTTGCCCAGTGCTGATCGTTGCCGACATTCATTTCTACCATTCACTTGTACCTAACTTGCCAGACAGGTGCTCATCTGGTCGGTGAGATTTCCTGCTGTTGAAATTCCTTCGTGTGGTCCACTCCTTTTGAACCATCTAGATCATCTATTCTTGTGGCTTGTGTCCAAGCTTACTCTAATTAATTGTTAAATTGTTTATTAATGTTAGCAATAAGGGCAAACCAAACCTGACTGCAGGTTCCTCATCTAGCACACTGCATCAGATTGGACTCATGGGAACGTGGCACGGTTATCCATACCAACCCATTCATCTGGTGAGGATCTCCAAGGATTTGACCAAGGTAAAAAATTCACTGATGAAACAACCTTAACTGTTTGATGGTGAAACGGTTGGTAGAAATGATATTGGCATCAATCAACTTGGAACTAGAAAAGGTCCATCAATCAGATTGTTACCATTGTCTGATTGTATGATCTGTGGATGGTAGTCCATCTGCATGGAACCCTTCTAGTGAGCGTCCTGGTGATGGACTATTGTGCCACCTGGCTTAGTTTGAGTGCAGTGCACCAGATAAGGAACTTGGTGTTCTGTGTGCATGTCCCCAGGTAATAAATTATCATTAGTTATCACTAAGGGCTCATGTTGATCTGTGTATTGGTCAATCTAGGATTGGACAATTTATAAAATCTAAACTAACTTTTTGCACCAATACTGTTTAAAATGCATGTCTTGGCCTGTATGCTGTAAATTAAGGTTTGGTAATGGGGTGTTATCTTGTATATTAAATTTCCCATTCTTTGATCTCTAAAAAAAATAAAATGCATGTCTTGGCCAATTCTGGATTGACCAATACAAGGATCCAAGCTATAGGTGGCAATGTGCCGGGTGCCTGACCCTGCAGGGACAGGGTTTGTGCCCCTAAACTCGGCCCAAGGACTGGGCATGGGCTTGAAATCTAGGCCTGGTGTCAGGCCAGGGCTACTGATGAGTGGCCTGGCCTGGCCTGGCCCGACCCAATCATCAAGTAGGCCACCGATTAAAAAATAAGAGAAAGAAGAATGGGCTGTTTAAAGACACTTGTGAGCTGTTCCTGTTCACCACGCGTGGTTTAAAGGCACTCGTTGGGTCTGGGCCATGTTTCAGTGATTCAAACTATTTAGATGAAGGGGCTCATTGTAACTGAAGGAGACCCAACAAAAAAAATAAAATAATAATAAAAAATAAATGAATCGTAGATGGGACTATTTCAAATCTTTGATCATTCCTTACAGGGCCAGTGCTGGGGCCTTTCAGCTGGATTAGGGCTAGGGCTAGGGCTAGGGCCAGGACCTGCCAGATGGATTAGGGCTAGGGCTGGACTAGGGCCAACCCTGGCCTGGCCAATTCCCACCCTTAATATAAATGGATCCTGAGGGATTATATTATGAGATGGTCTTTTACTCAGTTGATTTTAACCAGCTATTTGAAGACCATTGATCAAACTATTAGGATGTTGTAGTAGTTTGACTTTGGGTTTACAGCCAACCTATTGTGGAGCCCACTGGATGAATGGTCTATTACAGGTCATGCTGCGCATAAAGTAGTCTCATGATATCATTTCCTTAAATATTATTATCATTAGAGGAGTGATCACCTTCAACCACTGCTGGTTAACCTAACCTACAACCCATTCTTGCAAGCACCTTGCCCTTAATAGTATCTAACATTTTTTAGGGTAAAAGTGGAAGCAGAAATGGGTTGTATGACATGCAACCAGTGGTAGTGTGATCAGTTCTCTTAACTGTCAAACAACCATTTACTCTAAAAGCTTAAGCTATCAGAGTGTGGTGTATCAATGTATACTGAGGGACTTTATCACTTCAACACCCCCTTGCACGTACGAGGTGGGAACTCCGCACGGGAACATACTGACAAGGGTGGAGGGACACTCACACCATAAATAGGCTAGGCTTGATTTCCTGGTCCCTGGGTTGGACCTGATTTTTTCCTGACGCCCCGTGGGAAAATAATATATTAGTGAGGCATATTTGCTGCTCTCAAGATTCGAACATCGGACCTTCTGCTCTGATACCATGTCAAACAACCATTTACTCTAAAAGCTTAAGCTGTCAGAGTGTGGTGTATCAATGTATATTGAGGGACTTTATCACTTCAACATTAACCACTAATTTGTTCATCTTGTGTTCTTCCTTCTTTATCTTTGGTGATTCATTGTGAGAAAATTTTCTGACATTCAGTTCATTCTTCTTTGATAGTAGACCAACTCCCAATCAAATAATGATTTCATGTTTGTTTTTAAATGCTCAAAACTTGTCTTAAGATTTTTTTTAAAGGAATGATCAGCATGATATTCTATCATTTTTCCTTTTAATATCCCAGTTATCGTTCTTTTCTTAAATTTGATATGCTAATTTTCTTGGACAGTTATCATTTTTTTGGTGAGTTCTGACAAATCAGTATTTCTGCTTTTTATCTGTATTATTGCTGCTGCTGCTGTTGTTGTTTACTTTGTTTAGAAGATAATTGTTTTTTTTTTTTTTCTTACTCTTTCATTTTTGTAATTCCTCTTAAAAGAATTTCCTTATCATCAAGCATGTCCCCTTGGTGGTCAATACTTGACACAAGTATTTCCTTTATTTTTGTACAGTTGGTATAAAATTGGAGACAAAACACAAATATTGTTAAACTTTGTATTGACAGTTATATTTGGAACTTGAAGAAGATTAACTTACACATGCATGCATACATATAAATGGCTGAAATTGGCATTTAGGTTTGAAGATTGGCTGGAAAATTAACTGATCTTGGGTTTTCCGTTGGGAATTTTTGTTTACTTTTTTGTTGTTTTGTAGCCATGGGATGCTTATAAAGCTGATTTGGCAATTGATCTGACGAAGCACCATGTCCCAAAGACATTTCTGGACAAGTTCGCTTATAGGACGGTAAAGCTTCTTAGAATTCCAACAGACGTATTTTTTCAGGTGGGTTTTTTCTCTCTCCTTTTTACAGTTATGATTATTGTTGTTTGATGAGATTGTTCAAATTGATCCCGAATAAGTAATTGTAATAATTATGCGTAGGGAAAGTTATTACACCAGTCTGATCCTTGTATAAGATTGTATCATGGATAAGAAACATTTCAGGAGATGTGCATGGCTTCAATCAGGATTCTGCCTCGTTAATGGCTCTTGATTGATAAATTTGACATTTTTGGATTGAGGATATGTTCTGTTGGTTCTTTGCTTCCCTGTACGGCTGTACCTAAATCATTGTGTTTTCCTCTGGCAATGTTGCGTTTTGTCCATAAGAATGTTCTTATTCATTGTTTATCACCAAGGTATTATGGATCAGTGTTAGCCAGATGCAGTAACAGTTTTTTTTTTTTTTTTTTTAATTTTGTTTTATTTATTTATTTATTTATATATAATTTTTTAAATTTAAATTCGCAAAACTGATGTCCGGGACCCTTACAATGACGGCATCTAATGGCTTGCAACAACGTCGGGTGGGTCTCGTCCTGACTTCTGATCCTCAACTTTCAGAACCAAATATCAATTACACATTTAAAGCAGGAAGCATCAGACTATATATCAATTAGAAGAAGCAGATTAGGGTATCACAATCCCCAAAATCCCCAATTTCAAAACTCCCAAATTTGTAATGGGATTAGGGTACCAAAATCCCCAATTACAAAACCCCCAATTTCAAAACTCCCAAATTTGTAATGGGATTAGGGTACCAAAATCCCCAATTACAAAACCCCCAAATTCGTAATGGGATTAGGGTACCAGAATCCCCAAATTCGATTTGAGATTAGGGTACCAAAATCCCCGAATTCAAAAACCCTCAAATTTGAAATGGAATTAGGTTACCGAAATTCCCAAATTCGATATGGGATTAAGGTACCATAATCTCTAAATTTGTTTTTTTTTTGTAAAGGGCCTACATTTTGTTAGTGCATGTTCGAGTCATCGTGTCTCACATACTTGACACATTACGATGTAAAGAAATGAAAAAGTCCGAACGACCCTTGTAAGCATAGTAAAAAATTGCAAATCTCAAAAGCGACATATGCTGCCAGTGCTTAAAAGCACATGGGCCCTGTAGGTGTAAACTAACATTATATATATTCACGCTTCACACCATTACAACCACATGAGTTAGGGTTTTTACTTTTCGAGGTGAGAGGAAGAGAATGAGATGAGTGTTTGAAGGATGTCGACTATTTGGAGCTCCAATCGGGTTATCGAGCTATGAGAAAATAGATTGAGAGAGATGAGATGAGAGATCGCGTGCAAGATCTCCAATTAGGTTTCCAAGCTCTGAGGAAACAAATTGCAAGATAGAGAGAGCTGAGATGAGAGATCGAGAGAGAGAGAGAGAGAGAGAGAGAGAGAGAGAGTTGAGATGAGAACTCGGTCCAAAGGCAGTGGCTTGGCCAGGAGGAGGCAATGTCATTGAGACGATTTGAGAGAGATCAGGATAGGATGATAAAAACCCATTTTGGCAATTTGGTCTTAAAAAAATACGGTCCTCATACTGTATGTGTATTACACGGTCATAGATGGCAGACATTAATACAATAATGGCCATGAAAAGGCATGCAACCTCCTCAAAATACATTGAAAGCAGACATATTTTCAAAAATAGACCAAAAGATAGGCGAGTTTTAATAAATAATTCATATATATATATATATATATATATATATCGACATGATTAAGGATATGTGTGAGGGAGCAGTAACACATGTGAGGACCAGTAGTGTAGAGATTAAGTGAGCTTCCAATTTCTAAAGGCTTGCACCGGGGGTTAACATTGAGCTCATACCTTTCCGCATTGGTTGTGGACAAGTTAAGGTGACATTTACAAGAAGATATCCCATGGTGAATGTTGTTTGCAGTCTTGCAGATGATAGTTTTGATTGACAAGACGAAGGAGGGCATAAACACAAAGCTAAATATATGGAGGAATGCTTTAGAATCTAAAGGATTTAAAATTAGTTGGACAAAAACAAAGTATATAGAGTGCAGTTTTAGTAACAATAGGTGTGAAAACGAGGAATTAGCTAAGATTGATGACCAAGAAGTTTCCCAAAATAACCACTTTCGGTACCTTGGGTCAATAATTCCTAAGAGTGGAGAGATCGAGAAGGATGTCGCCCATAGAATTCAAACTGGGTGGAAGAAATGGAGATGTGCCTTTAGAGTTTTATGTGATTGTCGTGTACCACTCAAACTGAAAGGTTGATTTTATAGGTTAGTTATATGATCATCCATGCTTTATGGGACATAATGTTGGGCAGTTAGGGAACAAACATGTTCATAGGATAACTGAAATAATGAGCATGTTGAGATGGATGAGTAGCAAGACGAGGAAGGATATGATTAGAAATGAATTCATAGGAGGGAACTTAAGAGTAGCTCTAATAGGTAATAAGATGAGGGAAGTAGTCTTGGATGGTTTGGTTCGGTGCAATGGAGACCAAGAACTACACTGTTAGGAGTGAGTTGGTACAAGTTGAATGCTCCAAAAGGCTATGTGGGGAAGGCCTAAAAGGACATGGATGAACGTAGCAAGAAAATATTTGATGACCTATGGTCTAATTGAAGGTATGGCCCCTAATAGAGTGAATATGGTGGAACGAGATTCATGTAACCAACTCCAAATAATTGGAATAAGGGTTGATAATGATGACATCATCATTGAAGCCTAATCCCAAGGAATTGGAGCCAGCTACACTGATCCTGTTCTGCCACTAAGATGTACATGGGAGTGAGAACTTTAAGACCAATATTTGAGATCTTTTACGTGTTGACATTGGGTTTTACACATTGTGATGCAGGACAATTAACCACTTACTCGAATTGTTAGAGCATGGCGAATCAATCCTTTTATCTCATAGCCCAGGCCCCACATCGCATGGGTTAGGACCTCGGCCGAACCCCCCTCGTGAGCCCCCACCTCGAGTGTGCCCCTGCATCCCACAGGCAACCCCACTCAAGCCTAGTGTGAAAATGCCCATGCATTAATTACCCCTGGTGAGGAGTCTCAAACACGAAACCTCCCACTCTGATATCAATTTGATGCAGGACAATTAACCACTTACTCTAAAAGCTCGAATTGTCAGAGCATGGCGAATCAATCCCCCGGTGTGAAAATGCCCCTGCATTACATTGCCCATGACAAACAAAGCACATTGCACACTTGCCATATCCAAGGGGTGTGGGACATTGTGCTTTTTATGCATTTTGATGAAAACAAGGATATGCAAGAGAAGAACTATGAGATGTGTACCTGTGCAATACTCCCTATGAACCTCACAGAACCATGAGATGAACACTCACCGTTAAAAAGAAGAAACTATGAGATGCCTGCCTGTGCAAAACTGTGTAATGAGATGGGCCCTTAAGAAGAAGTAGATGCAAAACTATGACTATGAGATGAGCTGTTAAGAAGAAGAAGATGCAAAACTATGACTATGAGATGGGCCGTTAAGAAGAAGAAGATGCCTACCTCTGCAATGTTGTGATTATGAGATGGGCTGTTATGGAGAAGAAGATGTAATGTAGGACAATTAACCTGGGTTAGGAACTTGGCTGAAACCCCCCTCGTGGGCCCGCCTCATAGGGGCCGCCCACCCCGAGTGTGCCCCCGCACCCCAGAGGCAACCCCACTCGAGCCCAGTGTAAAAATGCCCCTACATTAATCACCCTTGGCGAGGAGTCTCGAACACGAGACCTCTCGCTTTGAGACCAATTTAATGCAGTACAATTAACCACTTGCTCTAAAAGCTCGAATTGTTAAAGCGTGGCGAATTAATTCCTTTATCTCATAGCCCATGCCCCACGTCTCATGGGTTAGGAACTCGGCCGAACCCCCCTCGTAGGCCCTAAATCACATGGGTACCGTCTCACACGGGCCGCCCACCTCAAGTGTGCCCCTATATCGCACAAGCAACCCCACTCGAGCCTGGTGTGAAAATGTCCCTACATTAAGATGCCTAACTGTGCAATACTCCCTGTGAACCTCACAGAACTATGAGATGAACATAGTGAGCCATTACGACGAAACTGTTAGAGATGCCTACTTATGCAAAACTGTGACTATGAGATGGGCCATTAAGAAGAAGAAGATGCGTACCTGTGCAATACAGTGACTATGAGATGGACTGTTAAGAAGAAGAAGATGCCTACCTGTGCAATACTCCCTATGAACTTCACTAAACTATGAGATGAACATGGTGGGCCATTGCGAAGAAACTATGAGATGCCTTACAATATTCCCTGTGGACTTGACAAAAAATGGTGGGCCATTAAGAAGAAGAGGAGGAGAAGAAACTGTGACTATGAGATGCTTACCTGTGCAATACTCCCCATTAACCTCAAAGCACACGGTTAGCCATTAAAAGAAGACTCTTGAATAACATTCAGTTGTGACTCATGATTTCTAAGGAGTGAAATCCCCTGGATTTGAAACCCCCAATTACTTTATGGTGCCAACCATGTCTGGGGATTTGAAATCCCCCCAAATCCATAGTGCCAAACGACCCCTAAATTATTCTAAGCAATCCAAATCAAGGTATTCCGTATCGGTAACGGTGGCTGTAACGGTCACCAACATTATCGATACAGGTATCGGCCATAACGGTTGATATGGGGGCGTAACGACCGTTACGACTCCCGTAATAGTTAAAAATTTTCTTTTGCCTGAAAAATTCTAAAAAGAAATTTAGAAAATCAAGAATAATATAAATATTTCAAATATGTATTCATTTTTTGTTTTGAACATGTTTATGGTAGTGTAACGGTCCACTCTTTGGTGAGAGTGTTTTTTGTTTTGAACATGTTTATGGTAGTGTAACGGATGGTAGTGTAACGGTCCACTCTTTGGTGAGAGCGTTTTTTGTTTTGAACATGTTTATGGTAGTGTAACAGTCCACTCTTTGGTGAGAGTGTTGTATTGGGCTGTCTAGTGAATTGTTTAATATGATTATGTCTCTAATGTTTACACGTGACAATCAAGCATTAGAACTAGAAATGAGAAAAAGGCATAAATACTGCTTTTTCAATTTTTTTGAAAAAAAAGGCTCCTCGGAGATTCTATTCGCTCAAATCACTTCAATCCACGGTTTTAATCTTAAAAGCTATAGTAAGTGGTCGAAATCTTTTGTAAAATGATATAAGAGAGTTTTTAGAATGAGAAAAGTGAAAAAGTGGAGAAAAATGAATTTAAATAGAAAAAAAAGTGATAGTTTTTCGACCGTTACGGAAAAAAAACGTGATCGTTTTTCAACCGTAACGGGAGTAACAGTCGTTATGCACTGTAACGGCCTTTACGGCCACCGTAACGGCTGATATGGTCTTAAGAACCTAACTTCCCCGTTTTAGCCCCGTATCGCGTAACGGTCATGGCCGTTACCTATGCGTATCGGCCTTTACGGGCGTATCGTAACGGATACGGAACACCATGATCCAAATACAAGCTCCCAAAAGGAAGGTTTGGATTCTAGTGCATTCTAATAACAAGCTGCCAAACACCATTGAGGATTTGGAACCACCTTGATTCCAGTATAAGTGCGATTTGGATTTCAATGCATTCCAAATATAATCTCTCAACGAGCCCTAAGAAAACACATTTCTCAGGTTTAAGATGGTCAAGACCACAGACAATGTCATGTCGAGCTATTGACTATGTGAAATGGGCTAGTCTCTTATAGGTAGGTTTTGAAATTTTGCCTAGTTATTTATTTATTTATTTGTTTTGTTTTTTTTTTTTTTTTTTAATGCTTGGGATTCATCTCATCTTGAACATTCATATTGCTTTACATGTTGCAGCAGGTTTGAGGCATTACATGTATGTTTATGAATGGGTGCATGTAGTTGTGGTTTGTTTCTCTTTTTTTACTTGTCAAGGTAACATTGATCATTTTACTTCTTCAGAACATCAAGCACTACCACCAGGTGTTACATTAGCAGTGTCAAATTTGTAATTCAGATTTTCTTGGTAAAACATGTTTTCAATTCTCCTGTCTCCATTATAGGTATGTACAGTTCTCATAGAATCACTGGAAATATTTTGATCTATTCTGTTATATTCATTTTCTCTTCTCAACCTGGAGGATGATCATCCTTGTTGCATTATATGGGTGCTGTTGCTATGATGCTGATTCTTGATGACTGAATTGTTGTGGTGAAGAGGAGATATGGATGTCGTGCTATGATGCTCGAAACAGTAGCTGCTGTTCCGGGAATGGTGGGAGGAATGTTACTCCACCTTAAGTCTCTCCGCAAGTTCCAACAAAGTGGTGGTTGGATCAAGGCCTTGCTAGAAGAAGCAGAGAACGAGAGGATGCACCTGATGACTATGGTGGAGATAGTGCAGCCAAAATGGTATGAGAGGTTGCTGGTTCTCACTGTCCAGGGAGTCTTCTTCAATGCCTTCTTCATTCTCTATCTGCTCTCTCCTAAGCTGGCTCATAGGATTGTTGGTTATCTTGAGGAGGAAGCCATACATTCATACACTGAGTTCTTGAAGGATATTGACAGCGGAGTGATAGAAAATATTCCAGCTCCTGCTATTGCTATAGACTATTGGAGGCTACCGAAGGATGCGACCCTGAAGGATGTTGTGATTGTGGTAAGAGCTGATGAAGCACACCATCGAGATGTCAATCACTTTGCTTCTGTGAGTATCAGCCGTTTCCTGTTCGCATACTTTCCTTTTTTTCTTTTTCTTTATTTATTTTTTCTTTATTTATTGAAGGGATGCCACTTGTGCATGGCTTATTTTTATGGACGTATTCTATGTTCTTCAAACAACCAAAACACTGAAATTTTTTCTCACATTGGCAGCACTCTCCTTAAAAAAATAAAAATAAAAAATTATTCGATAGCAGAAGGACAGCAGACCTCTTATCATAGTTGTGAATGCTGATTCTGTTGCGGTTGCTGCTCCAGCTGCTGATTTGGCATACTGATTTTTTAGGGATTGCATTTTATCCATGTGCACAAAATCTTGCAAGTGCCTTGGACGAGCAATGACTCTCAAGAAAAATGATTCTCAAGAATAACATCCAACGTTTTATGAAATTGTTGGAGTGCCCTATATATTGATCATATTGGAATTTCTGAAAGCTAAATGAAAAAAGTGAAAAGGATGTTTTCAAAAGACTGTATGTGGGGTTGAGCCCATAGCTTAGTGGTAGACAATGTGTATTTCAACATTGAGGTCTTGTGTTCGATCCTGGTTACCTACCAAAAAAGAAAGCAAGAAAAAAAGAAAAGAATAAAGACTTTCATGTGAATTCAGGCCCTGGCCTGGGCGTGGCTCTTGGGTCCACTGTATTTATTTTTGGGGGCTAAGATCAGGTCCAGCTCAGCCAAGGGGCATATAGATGACCTGGAGCTTGGATAGGCTGGGAAGGCTGCCCTAGCCAAGAATCAAGAATTTTTAGATTATGATCTGGGAATATCAACTTTTGATAGTTTATTCCTGTAATCTGAACTGATGCAACTAGTTTAAAGCAAAATAGTGAACATGTCAAATCAGCTAGTATTTGGTTTTGTTCATCTTGTTACACCATGCGTGGCTTTTTGTCATATCTTGGAACATACATATGCTTATATCTTTTTATCTTTTGAGTAAAATATAGGTAGATGTTCATTGCTGACATTACCGGTATATTAGTTCTGTGCAGATTCTTGGGTTTACGTTCTCGCATTTCACTGATGCCTATTGATGTCTTTTGTGATGATCAGGACATTCATTTCCAGGGGAAGGAATTGAGGGAAGCTCCAGCTCCTGTTGGGTACCATTGATTTGTTTCTTTTTTCATGTAGATGTATGGTACTGTTGCTCTCCTGAACATGAAAAAGAAGAAGTGTTATGTTTGCATTAATGGGTCTCAGATACATTAGATTCGAACGAGAGGAATATCTCACCCTGTGAGAGAACCAACAAATGGATGGATAGTAATGTCCGGTTACACAGTAAGAGTGTGAAATTATTCCTTTTAGTAGTAGAGACTCTACATACCAGTATCCACTGTGTTCAAAGACATTGTTTTTGTATAATGTCATCCCCTTGGGTTAGTAACTTGGTCTGCCTCTCCCAAAAGAAGAATAAAAGAAAGTATGGATATGCTTGATGAATTGCTTGACCGACACCATAGTTTATTTGTTATCTTAAATTAACAAAAAAAGGATGACTTAAGCTTAATTCAAGGGCATGTTTGCCTTGCGGTAAATGTAATACATCTCAATTTTGATTAGAGCTGGGCATTGAGTCGAGTTGGACTGAGTTAGGACTGACCCAACTTGGTACCCAGTCTGGGTCTGGCCTGGACTAACCTGGACCAAGTCTGACCCGGTCACAGGAATTGAGTCGGGTCGGGTGCAGTGGGTATCTGTAGGCTGAAATCACAGTTCAAAAGATAGGTCCACCTGCCGGAATTGCAGCCTCTCCATCAGCTACACGGCATCTCAGATCTGAAACGTTAAATCCACATATATATATATATATATATATATATATATATATATATATATATATAGGGAAAAGGTACTATGCGCTCAACCTCACGGTAAGCTTATCGTGAGGTTAAGCTGTGTGGGCCCCACCGTGATGCATGTCAACCATCAACACTGTGCATTTGATGGGTCCCCTTTAAATTCTGGGATATGCCAAAAATCAGCCGTATACGGAACTCAGGTGAGCCATACCATCTAAGATCATGTGAAGACACCGTTAAAACATATAAAAGCACTTGGCGGGGCCCACCTGAGTTTTGAATGCTGCTGAAACTTGGTATGACCCCTAATCCTAGTGGGACACACATAATGGATGGGCTGGATTTGCAAAACACATATCGGTGGGACCCAAAAAATGATTATGAATGTTTTAATGGTGCACGGCCCCCCTCCACTTCTGTATGTGGTGTGGCCCACAAAATTCACGGATTGACTTGATTTTTGAGACCTGGGTCAACGATGGAATGGTGCATCTGACTGATGGGGTAGATGTTTGAAACACATCACGGTGGGGCCCACATAGCTCGACCTCATGGGACGGACCTGTGAGGTCGAGTGCATAGTACCTTTTCCCCCATATATATATATATATATATATATATATATATAGAGAGAGAGAGAGAGAGAGAGAGAGAGAGAGAGAGAGAGAGAGAGAGAGAGAGAGAGAGTCATGCTCCCTGCGCACCTATGAGAGAGAGAGAGTCATGCTCCCCTGTGCACCTATGCACGTGCGCACCTTTGCACACGTGCCATGGGTGTCTAATCTGAACGGTTCATGTGATGCGGAATTCCATGAAACCTCATGTGATAAATTTTCACCCTAATCTAAAATTCTGGTGGGTCATAGCAAAGAGAAATGCAAATCAAGGGAGGAAACTGTTTTCATTTTTCATGGCCCATCAAGTTTTAGATCAAAGTAAAACTTCGGCCTGGTGGGTTTCACGAGGTGTTGCTTCACATGAACGATTCAGATTGGGTTTTTAAAAAAGTTAGTACGTAGTATGTACGAACCGGTTCGCAGGTGAGCGCTCCGCTATATATATATATATACACAAACACATGCACACACACACAAGTTGTGTTTCAGATCGAGTCGAGTCAGATTTTGGGTAGAGTCAAGTTTCTGGGTGACCTGAACTCGACTCGCTTTAGGTTTAGATTGGATGAAGTCTACTTGGTTCGGATCGACTCACCCACTTGATTTGGGTCAAGTTGGATGAGTCGAGTCTACCAAGTTAAGTCGTCCTGTACCCAGCTCTAATTTCCATCATTTTTTTTTTTTTTAAATGATGGAACCTCAATATCAAAGGTGCCACCACGCAGTGAAATTCATTCATTGCACTTCAAACTATTATGCAAGACAACGGAGAAAAGAAATTGGACGGGGCTGTTTGGATTTTGGATGGATAGAAAACTGACAGCCCCTGGCATGATAATTACATTAGTCTACCATGGCGGTTCTTTAGCATAAGCAATAAAGCGGCAATTGTTGAATATAATTGGGATCTCTACTTGTTTCCAAACAAGATCATTGATTGAATATGAAAATTAAATTTATTTTACATTATAAGCATAATTTTGGTTTCCACGCCTTGCACTCTCTGTATCCAAACATGCTTGATTGCGAAGAGGCATGGCCGAATATTTCGGGATCTACATCTATCTAAATTTCAGCAATGCAAACAGGCGCTGATATGAAACTTTAGATTGTTTTCCCTCGGAAAAAGTTATAATTCAATTGATCAGATATTCAAATGATTTGAGAGAGAGAGGCAAGGGCACTGCGCAGCTTGTGGTGCCGTATCATCTTTCTCATCGATATGCTAAATCGCTTGTAGTACAAGGACATCTTTACTATCAAAACAGTAGGTTTCAGAATGAAGATAACCTTTGACAAAAATCAGGCTGTCCTGCTAATCAGCTGAGCCACACCCTTTTAGTCAAAGACAACCATTGGTCTAATAAAACACACAGGTTTGGCCCACCTGGGGAGTTGATCAGCCTGATTTTAGTGAAGGGTGATCTTCATGGTGGGGATACCTTCTTCATGGCACAGGTGTCCTGCACAATTCTCATGTTAGCGGAAAAGATACCACCGCACTAAGTTGCTGTCCTTGTCTAGTTATCAGTTCTCACGTAGTAAAGTTCGGGTGCGGTCTGGGTGGATCCCTTACTGTAGGGCCACTGCGATTTATGTGTCTTACATCCACACCGTTCAGCCATTTTGACAGCTCATTTTAGGATATTTTTCCAAAAAATGAAACAGATCCAAATCTTAGGTTGACCCTACTAAAGGAAACGGTCGTGACTGAATCCCCGCTATTAAAAACTTCTTAGAGGCCACTGAAATGTTTATTTTCCATCAAAGCAGCTGATAACGTCACAAAGACTTGGATGAAAAAACCATACAAATGTCAAATTGATCCAAAAATTTTGTGGCCCACGAGGAGTTTTTAACCATGATTACCACCGTTTCCTGTATTATGGTCCACCTGAGATTTGGATCTGCTTATTTTTGGTATCATGTCCTGAAATAAGTTTTTAAAATGGACGGACCGCATGGATATAAGGCACATACATAAAGATAGGCCTACGGTCAAGGATTGTGAGAATCCTAAGGGTTTAATAGCCTGGGCCTGTTTCGGAGCGTAGATTTGGAACCCCCTGGATTTGCAACCCCCAGGATTAGAAACCCCTTGGATTGACAATCCCCTGGGTGTGTTTGGCATACTGGAGTATGAATCAACTTTAATTCAAAAATACCTATACATGGTATATTTATGGGAGTTTGAATTTAATTACTAAATTAATTTTAATATCTCCAATCAGTGAGGTATATAATTTTTGACACTATGGTTGTGATAAGCCCGCTAAAATATGTACTTTGCCTAAAAATGATGAAATTCCAAGTCTCAGATGGACCGCAAGCACAAGATCATGTCTGAGTGACTAATTGATGATTTTTAATCGTTGATTAGTATGGACAACGTTTGGATGGTACTGGACAATATTTGGACGGTGCTAATCTACATGAATAATGTTTGGACAGTGTTGATCATCGTTAGTGGGCCATGTGCCCAGTAGAATAATAGTGTACAATGACATACATTTATCCTTGCAAATATTGAAATGATTTTAGGTGTAATCCAAGCTCTCTCCGTGGATTACAAACCCTCTCAAAGAAAGGATTGAGAACCCCCTGAATTGACAATCTCAAATTGCTTTTTGCTACCAAACAATTAAGTGGATTTGAAACTCCCTTTAATCCCCTCCAATCCAAGGTGCCAAACGACCCCTAATTTTATGTGTTCCATCATTCCTTACACCCCGTTCAAGTCATAGACAGGAGGGCTCTCTCTATCTGTATAACTAAGCGGAAAAGGCTACTGTAAAAGAGTCCACAGCTTTACGAAGAAGAGACATGGCTCTGTACCAATTCTATATTTGGAATCGGATTGGCTTCTCCCAAATGGCCGGTGATCGGATCTCTGTGGGCGCCACCATGATGTATGTGTCTCATCCATGCCGTCCATCTATTTTTCTAAATCATTTTATGGTAATCTTAAGGGGTCTATATTACAGGAAATACTGTTGAATGAACATTGACCATTAAAAGTTTTATGGGGGCCATAAAAGATTTGGATCGAGATGATCTTTGTTTTTTCCCTTCATCTGGTCTGTATGACCTAATCAACAGATTGGATGTCAAATAAACAGTATAGTGGGCCTTAAAAAGAATTTAACGGTGGATATTCAATCACTATTGTTTTCCTGTGGTGTGGTCCATCTTAGATTTTTATCCCTCTCGTTTTTTGGATCAAGCCCAAAAATGAAACGTAAAAATGGATGAAACACATACATCATGGTTGGGCCCACAGAGCACCGACCATCAGCCACCGGGCTGCCTGCAGGGGGAGTAGCCAATCCGTTTCCTCTATATTTTGCCACACGTTGAAAATGGAAGGTTGGTCATGTATTTCTAACCGTCCATTTTCCTCGTACAAGTGTGGCCTGCCTGAATAGTGGATCAGCAGTGCAGAAGATAAAGGTACACTTCACATGCAATACCTATAGTATGAACGGTGCAATTTCTGCACCGTGGTACATCCATTGTGGTCCCCACCCAGTCCTCTCTTCTGATCGTCAGCCATTGAACACGTGTACAGTGGGTGGGAGATAGGATACCATCGTACTCCCGCATAGAAATTCTGTGACGTGGACTTGGGCAACGGCATCAGCTGTCATATTCATGTCGGTGATGGTTTCTGGCATCATGGCTCACAAGGGGAAAACCATGGGCGCAAAACCCCGTTTCCCGCAATTTCTTTGTCCTCATTTCGGCCCGTGAGTGTGGGTCCCACTGATTTTGTTTCTTTTTAACCCTCAGCAAGTCAGCACCAATTGCTTGGAATATCTCTTTCAGGCGAATTGTAGGGTTCTGATGCATCAGAATTTGGGATGGGCCCCCATATTTCTGTGATTCAGACCGTTGATACGAAGAATCCACATTGGATCTGTTGGCATTTAAAACATCTGGAAGTTTAGAGAATTCTAGCCTTTGATCTGAGGACGACAAATTTAAACGGTTATGTAGGAAAAAAATTAAAGCTGTTCATAATGTCATTATCTATTTTTGGGACATTCTCAAGCCGCTGTAAGTCATATCATATCGACAGTCCGGATTACCTAAACATGGGCCCACCTTCTACAGAACATACGCGTCTGCACATTCACGGGTGGAATTACAAGGACCTGATGCGCCATAAGGTGAATCGTATCCTCATGCATTCCTGTTGTACAAATGGGACCCGTGGTTCCATGATCCAAACCGTTGATACAATGGGACCTCCTGTGGATGGTGCATCAGATAACAGTCGATTCTATCCATCCGATCTATGACAGCTATTTAAACCGTTCCTGTGCCTTTTCCATGACCGTTTATTTGTAGGCTACTGATCCAAGGTTAGGATAATCTGTCCAGTCAGAAGTTTTTACCACCAATTATCTGTTGTTGGTTACTTAAGATCAACGGTTGGATCCACGAACCATGGGCCACATATGCAGAAAGTGGGCATGAGGACATTATTCACATTCTCATTCATGAGGATTTATATATGAACCGTGAATACTGATTTTGGAGGGAGGAAGAATAAACTCCGACCGTTCGAAAAAATGACTTGCATGGAAAATAAGTGGGGCCTCCATAAACGTAATGTGTTGTGACACTGAATGTGGACTTTCCCTTTCATCTTTGACATACGAGTGATCACATCAATCTGAAGTTTCTTGGTCTCATGTGCATGTTTGTATGCAAACAAAAGAAAAAGTAAAGGGCGATCTTTTTTAAGTGTAGGGACATTAATTTCTTGACACATCCGGCCGTAGATCACAGGTGGTGGGCCACAGTCCATGGTATTGGGCAATGCTGGGGTTAGATTCAGATAATACGGACCGACACCTGTTATAGGTTGAAGCGATGCTGTGAAACTACTACGTGGCCTCTTGAATTCAAATGCGCCGGCACCTGGACATTTCAGTTATTATTATTATTATTATTATTTTAAAATAATAATAGTGGCTGCTAGTGGTGTGTTTGTTGTTCCACATGGTTATATACATATCTAGAGGTGGGCATTGACGACTCGATCCTGCTAACTTGACTTGTCGACTCGTTTAGATCCGACTCAAACTGAGTAAGATTCGCCCAATTTGAACTCAAAGTAAGTAGAGTTTGAGTTGCCTAGTAATTCGACCCGACTCAATCCGAAACCCGACTTTCTAACCTTACCCACCGCACCCTACCCCGACTCAATCCCAAAATCTTTCTCTCTCCCTCCCTTATCCTCCTCATCTTTCAAGCCCGATCTCTCTCTCTCTCCCTCCCTCATCCTCCTCATCTTTCAAGCCTGGCAACCATCCACCACCATCACCTCCTCCTCCTCCTCCTCTTCTCTCTCCTCTCCACTCTCTCAATCTCTCCATTCCTCATCTCTCAATCTGACTCGGTGCTAACTCAATCCAATTTGATACTTCTGATCAGATCAGACTCGGTCCCGATTAGTACAGACCAAACCAAACTCAAATCGAGTCAGGCATGCTGGACTCAGTATCAAGTTGGATCGAGTTCAGGTCAGGCTTATTTCAAAATCAAATTGAGTCGAGTCTATCCCTAACTCTATACATATCCTTCTCATATTGCCTTAAGGTTTACTGTCCTAGGGGCCATCATATACCACAATCATAATTGATTAATCAAAAAATAAATTATAATTATTAATTTTACAAAACAATGCATACAAAGAGTTCGATATAAATTATTTAATCAAAATGATATTTAAAAGCAAGTATAGCGGCTCATGCTAATCAATCATTTTGATTTTTGAACAAATGCAAGCTCTGAATTCTTTGTTTATAATCCTAATCTATATAGGAATGTGATGAATTGTCTAGGTAACTATAATTCACCTAAAAAGCTCACATAATAGACATGAATCAAAGTAGTTAATTAAGGTTATATTTGTTAACGTTGATTTTTTGCACTTAACACGGAATAGAGAAAATTTTTCATGTTTAGTGGTGTTTGTTAATGCGTTATTAATGCAGAAGAATCCATCTCCGATCCACTCTTCCAACAATACAATGATGAAAATATTCTTTTAGAGATGAATATTGAATCAGAGAATGATATGCCTGAAGTGAAAGAAGTATTTTGAAACTTTAAACAAACTATTATTTCCAATATGCGAGAAGAAATTGTCGTCACACTTATACATGCAAATTATTAATTATCTGTCCTGTTTTTATGACTAATGATATTATAATTTTGTATTAAGTACTTTATAGTTTATTTGAATTAAATAAAATAATTTTATTTTCATTTAATAAAAAATAATTTCTTTATAATGTAAAGCATTTCCAAACAAGAAATACATAAGGACAAATGTGTCAAATTAACATATTTCAGACATTTTAGATGTTTGTTAACAAACAAATTGTTTTAAATTCAGTACTTAATTTTCAGACTTCAGCCATAGTTACTAAACAAGTTTTTTGACTTTAGATTTCAGATTTAGGCTTCAAATTTCAGAATCAGGCTTTAGACTTCAAATTTAACAAATGGGGCCTAAGTCTCTATTAAGATCCTTGGTCTTCTCAGATTTAAGGATAAGCATAATAAACATAAAAAGTATACAACTAGCACCAAACAGTGACATTCAGCTTCTTTTTTTACACACACAGTATGAGCACTCAAACACGTATTAGTTTAAAACGCATTCCGTCTACTATTGAGTTATGAGTTAGGTCTTGAGTGAAATTAAGCTTGATTTTTTTAGATACAGTCAATAAATACACAATCACACTCCCATATATGTGTGTGCACGCACGATATATAGAACCTGATAAGATCACTCATAATAGTAGAGATCACTCATAATACATCCCAGCCACGCCAGGCATGCTAGCCCTTGATAAGCCATCCCTACTCATTTCCTAAAATTATTATGTACATGTAGAATAAAATAAGTTGAACTTTATAATGTATTTTACATAAAACTCTTCCTTGATGCCGACCAAAGTATAATTAATAATAATCAAAACAACTATGGAAAAGAATATATATTACACAAAATGAACATATATTACAAGCTTAAAATACCCTCTTCACGATGGCCCATCAGATTAACGATTCGGATCATGAACCCATGGCCCACCTATGATAAACATCGTCATTAGCAAAGTGCTGCATGCATTGGGCTCGGTTCGCAGGGAAGTTCTTTATGTTCTCGTATATTCCAAGACAGCCATGTCGTTTGGCGCGTCCCCACGTGCAGCGTACCTGCACTTTCTCTTTTCTTCTCTCTTCCACGCCCTTTTGGAAGGGAAGATTTTCATGGCATGCCACACCATGTGCATCACATCCACGCGTCATGTTCCTTGGGAAAGCGGATTACGTACGGAGTAACTTAGTACCCTTATCGTACTGGGTAAGCTCTGTGCGCCCACCGTTATTTATTCATCTTATCCACTCCGTTAATCCATATTAACAGATAATTTTAGGGCTGGAGCACAAAAAGTAAGCATATCCAAGCTTAAGTGGACCACGTCACAAGAAATAGTGTAATTAAACTTCTACCATTGAAAAATTCCTAAAGGCCACAGAAGTTTTGGATCAAGTGGTGTTTGTGGTTTCTCTTCATCCATTTCTTTGTGATCTTACGAACAGATGACAAATAAACATTACTTTAGGCCTTAGGAAGGTTTCAACGGTAGAAATCATTATCCCAAACTGTTTCCTGTGGCATAGTACACTTGAGCTTTGGATTTACTTCAATTTTAAGATCAACCCTTAACATTAGCAGAAAAATGGATGGACAGGGTTTATAACCCACATACATTCACAGTGGGCCCAACTGAGTTTACTCGGTATGAAAAAAAGCGTATTGAGTAACTCAGTACACCATCCGATTTCGATCCTTGGTGAATCATGCCGAATCGAGAATGCAAGCACTGCGTGGCATGCCCTTATTGCCTGGTTGGAAAGCATGTCGGCTAAGCTGCCACACGTGGGCTTGATAGTCATAGTCGTCGTGGCCACCACACACACATCGACCTAATGGTCCGACAGCTTTCGTAAGGGCGTGTTTGGCTGGCTGGATTAGACGGGCTTTGGTGGGGATGGAATTGCATCTGGTCGTGTGCCAATTTCACTCCATGTTTGGAAAGAGTGGAATTAGGTTACGTGGAATCATATCGGTCCTGTGCCGATTTCATTCAATTATAGCAAGTTGTGTAGGTCTCATCATGATGTGTGGGCTATATTCATACTGTCCACTCATTTTTTGAGATCATTTTAGAGCATGGGCCAAAAAATCAGATAGATCTAAAGCACAAGTGGACCCCACCATAGAAAGCAATGGGGATTAAATACTTACTATTGAAAACTTCTTTGGGGCCATATAAGTTTTAGATCTGCCTCATTTTTAAGCACATGCTATAAAATAAGGTTACAAAATAAATGAACAGTTTAGATATAACTTATGTGTGTTATTCTCATTGTTTTAAATGATGGTGGGTATATCCTTTCAATGCACCACTGTATTATAAATAAAGTAGGGAATTAAGTTTATCCCATGGTTTGAGGTAACAACCCCTGCCATGGGTAATAATTATGTTTTTGAAATCCCATCCCTCCTGATTCTTCCCAATGCAACTGGCCAAACACGCCCTAACTGATTAACATCACGGAGAAAGGGAGGATTAGGTGCAGCCCGGGCTTCACCCAAGATGGTTTGGCCCTTACCTTGGGGTCCATTTTCATATATGCATTCTGTATACACGCCGCCTATGCATTTTTTTTCATATCATTTAGCACGTTAAACAAAAAATTAAACAGTTCCGAATCTCAGGTAGACCATATTATAGGAAACTTTGGTGATTGAACATTTTACCATTAAAAGCCTCATGGAGCCCACCATCATATTTATTTTTCACCCTCTGGTCTGATAAGGTAACACAAACCTAAATAAGAAGTTAAATACAAATATCAGCTTGATCCAAAACTTTGTAGTTCATACAGAACTTTTAACGGTCAATTAAAACTGTTTCGTATGGTACGGTCCATGTTAAATTTGAAAATACTTCGTTTTTGGATTTATCCTCTAAAATGATTTGGAAAAACGAATTATTTGCGTGGATATGGGATACATACATCAAGGTGTGTGGGACACACGGTGAGGACCGCAGTATCTTGGGTGAGAACAGGGCTGCACCTAATCCGCTCCTCGAGAAAGGTCCCTGCATTATTTTTTGACCGTTTAAAAATGGTGGTGACTCGTCCTCGCATGTGGCACTGATTCCATGTCTGCCTGCACAATCTAAATCGTGGGTCCATCATGGATGGAGAACATCTCTAAAGTTACACTGATCAAGTAATCATTGCCATCTAATTAATGGCTACCAAATGGACAGTTAAAAAGTAAAATATTAAGAGGTCCGGACGAAAAAAAAAAAAAGAAGCTACGGTTTATATATATCTTTTTCAGTGCAAATTTTCGGGTTATACTTCATCCACAGTTGGGTCAGCCGTTGGACGGTCTGGATTGCCTTGCAACTATGACATGCGTTCATTTACAGAGTACGTGCCTTTTTTGTCTTTTCATCGGTGCAAAACTAATGTAGGAGACTGGCCGATGATGAAGCGTATGGTAAATCACTGGAATCAGTACCATAAATTTAACCTATTGCACGTTTTTTCAAGCTAGTGCTTCAGATACGTAGGGCATCCGAGCCGTTCAAAAGGTGGGCACCATTTTATATACCACTTTTGTTGAAAATCGCATCTATCTAATAAAGTGGCATGTTTGTTATGTGCACCTCTAAAGATGTGAAGTGGGCTCATGCTCCGGTAATCAAAACGGTTGTTCTGCTACACTCCACTATGAATCGATCATGTCCCAAAAATCTCCTGGATTGGAAGACAATACCTGCCAGTCTCAGAAATTCTTCTCAGTTGAATTTTGTCCGTTGCTGCATTTCTCTACCTGGCCATATATTTGTAAGCGACTAATCAAAAGGTTCGGATCATTCTATTGAAGAGATTTTGAGGTGTGGCCATCCAATGCAGGATGCAATGGTCTGGATTACTAGGTAGACATGTGATTACGCCACCTCTGGGTCGAGGATCGCATCAATAGGAGAGTTATTTGCTTGTGATAGCGGAACGATGCAAGTCATACTCATGCACTAAGAACATGTACACGTGGCATGTTTGTAGGTAAAAATAAACTGTTAAGATCATGGGACCCATGGTAGATTGGTCATACACCAAAATTGGATTTGATTGAACAATCTGGATCCTTGATTAATAGTTTATTTTATTGATTTATTTTTTACCGTCGACTACTTTAAATCTAACCATTCCTCGTATATATGTCCACTCGTATATATGTCCACTAATCTGCCAGATATGGCACTATTTTATTGTAATTTTTACTCACGACCTATCCAGAGTGGGGTGTGATTTCTGGGCGCATGAGAATAAACCATGTCGCTGCCTGAGTATCAAAAGCTTTACTCTTTCGGGAGATATACCGTAGAGCCGCAAAGAACCATCTGACAATAGGACGCGAGTTGCGTACTGACACTGTCAGGAGCGACTGGCTACTGGACAGTGTTCATTGATGGTTTGCAGGACCATCGGGCTTCGGCCCAGCCATATTTTCCAATTCCCATAATCGCAACCGTTCATCTCACAGGCATCGTCCTGAATGACTTAATCATAAAAAAGAAAAAAAAAAAATAAAATTTTCTATTATCTGAGGATCTGGTTACTCGACCGACACCGAGTTGGACTCGGTTCGGATCAGCCCAGCCAAGATCCGGTTCAGATGGAGACGAGGTCGCTGGACTCGGTCCGAGTCCGATTGACTTCGGGTTAGCATTTTCATAATACCGGTCCGTCTCGACTCAATGTCCACCTCTAGTTATGTAAGTCCGAAAATGATGTATGTATTGTATCCACGTTGTCCATCCATTTTTAATCATTATTTTATGGCATGATCCTAAAAAATGAGACAGATCTAGATCTCAGGTGGACCACACCATCGAAAGTAGTGGTGTTTGAACACTCACCATTGAAAACATCCTAGGGCTCGTTATAATGTTTATTAGCCATCTAAGCTGTTGACTAGGTCACGCAGACTTGGATGAAAGCAAAACACAAATATTAGCTTGATCTAAAACTTTTGTTACCCCAAGAAGTTTTTTAGTTGTGATTGTTATGGGGAGATCCAAGCCTATATGAGGTTCAGCAACGAAATGTCAGTATGATCCGACTCATTACCACGACGTCTGAGACAAGATCCATCTGACTTGATACGAGCATCCCATGAAGATCCGATCACATATAAAGTTCGAGGCGATAAGAGCCTTGGAGAATAGAGTCTCCCACTTCGGCTCGGACCTCTAAAATCAGATTGGATTTGAAGGTCGCTCGGATCTGGGAACCACTCTTGTCCTACCAAATAATCGCAAAGGCAGACGGTTGGACAAGCCGAGCCGGACAGATACTTGGAGGCGGATATTCTGTCTACCGAACATGAAAACTGTCATAACCGAACGTGATCGATAACTTCACTCGCAGATACACACTATACGCCTGATACGTTGCGTGATCAGCAGATTGCGGACAGTATCTCCATGATCCGAGAATCCCTTTGATCGTGCCGAGATTATCGGATCCAGACCATTATACAGGCAACTATAAATAAAACACGACACCACATCTACAGGTATATAAGAGCAAACACTCTTTTCTCTACTCTCTACTTAGGCTCCGATTCTCTTGACCTGACTTAGGCATCGGAAGGTCCCCCGGCTCAGCCAGGGTTACCTTTGTCAGTTCTCTTGGGGGTGATACGTTGACGTGAAGAAGACGTGGAGTGAGGGCCGACCAGATTTAGACATCAACAGTGGTCATTCATTCAATCACCACTGTTTCGCGTGATGTGGTCCAACTAAAATTTTTATATGTAAGGTACCCAAAAATAATCTTGCAAGATGGATGAACAGCATACATACATCACTGTGCGGCAATACATCACCACGCAGGCTCAAATAACGGACTACCCTGTCATGGTTTAGGAGACTAAACTGTTGCTCTCTCAAAATCACGGTCCCGAGACCAAATTGCTTGAACAACAATCCTAAACTCTGATTCGTAGACACTTGTTCGTGGAAATATAACTGTTGGTCATTTTAAATTTTAACCGTCCAATAAATGTCCACGTGCGTAATTTCTGAGTGCCTGCTTATCATCCGTCACACTCTGACAGAGTACCAAAGTTTTTCTTTGAGGAACTTTACGATCCTAGCCGGATATGTACGCAGGGCCACGATTCAGTGATACTGACCTCACCTAATGTGGTCCAATGGAAGCAAACCATGGCCGGGAGATCTTCATCCGTGCGATTTTGGTCACTTACTCCGTTGACTACGGACCTTAGTAGTTTTATACATTCCAGCTGTGGTGACCAACATGATGTGGGCCTAGCATCCAACCCGTGATTATCTCTCAAATGCTAGGCCTAGTTTCCAAAATATAGACTTATAAACTTATGTGGACCCACCAAGGGAACAACGGGGGAAATTCGGGAGAGACGCCCACCGTAAAATCTTCCGCATGGAATGTGGGGTCCACCAAGTTGTGTATATGTCATTCAACTTAGTGTAGGACCCACCAGGATGAAACGAAACCGAAGCCTAAGCTATTCCAAAATTTAGGTGGGACACAACAACCGATGATACAGAGTTTGCGCGTGATAGTACATTTGCTGCCTGTGATGTGTCCGGCCCGAGTTTTGATAGGGATGATTCCTGGGTTCGACGGTGCTTATGAGGAGCTGAACGAGAGGAATGGTTTGGATTCTGCGTATACATCATGAGTGGGACCCAAACATCTTGACCGTATGGTAATTTTTATACATTCCGACGCATGTGATCATTGCCCCCTGTTCTAACCCGCTTCCTCGGGCGAACGCCGCTTGCCTTGGAACCGGGTTGCAGGAATCCCTTGACACCTGAAGTTCCGTGGGCCCACCGTGATGCTTGTGTTATATCCACTCCGTCCATCTGTTTCGCAGATCATTTTGAGACATAAGTTCACGGAGATTCAAAACTCTAGTGGGGCCACGCCACAAGAAACAGTGGGATGGACCTGTTACAGGCAAGTCGCTTCTGTGACGGACCTGCCGCACAGGTAAAACACACGCTGCTGTCTGATTAAGGGCATTTTCGTCATACTAGAAACTCAAAAGGACGTTGGGTAGGTTGGCCTTTGGAGTTGTTACGCCCGTGACTGCCAGAGAGACTTCCTGGTAGTCGCCTTTCCCGATCGGTTCACATGCTTGCAAGTAGCAAACGACAAAACCCCATACATTTTATAGTCCCAAAAAAGATTTATTGGAGTTCCCAAAAAGCCCTCCATCTTTCACTCAATGCCGAATCACATACGTGTGCAAGATCTGAGTCATCACATGTGGGGCCTCTGTCCCGAAAGTCAGGCAGATCTACTCTCAGGTGGACCACATGCGTATGAGAAAGATGCGAAGTTAGAAAATTCTACAAGAAACGATCATTCATAGCAGACATTTCTTTCTCGCCAACATGTCATTTGCTTAGAAAATCATTTCCGTGCAAAAAGTGGGCCACAACACGAGGATCCACTCGTGTGAAAATCAGGTAGATCCACTTAGTGAACGGGACACAAAGGCAAAATCAGTGACAGCAGATGGTGTGACTACTAATACTGTGTCCCACCCACTCAAGGGTATCGACCTGATTTTTCAACCGAGTGATTATTTTGGCGTCTTGCATCTTTCGCGGACATTCTACGCGTGACAAGTTGAAGAGACAAGCATGGCCATATACTTGAAAGTTCGTATACAACCATTGTATGCAATCATTGAATGTAGAAATGTAAACATGTACGGCCTAGTTTTGGGACATGTATGATCGCACTCAGCAGCTGAATCATATATATATATATATATATATATATATATATGTTGCATCAATGGCTATCAGATGTTCTTGATCTTGAACACTTGTTTGGTGATCCGAGTAATCCCCTCAATGATTTGCTAATCCTGATCTTTAAACTCATTTTAACATATTTTGTAAATCTGCTTTCAACCATTCAAATCAAATGTAAATATGGATTAGCATCTTTTAAAGTATGAAGGGGTGTTTTTATTTAAGATATTGAAGATTCGGCATTAGGGTGATAGATGGGATTTCATCCTTGTACTTCTGTGACTTGCCAGTTCTCTTGTTGTGCGGTTTTGAAAGCCCAAATTGTTAAAGAAAAATCTCTTATGATATTGTTTATGGGAATTTTGCTTCACTCGTCTTTAGAAGTTATAGATCTAAAGAGAAAATCTAACTTCGATACCAACTGACGTAGGGGAGGATATGATGAGCGCGAGCACTATTTTTTTTGATTGATAAAGGCCTTAAAACCACAAGTTACTCTTGAATCCCATGAGAGATTTTCTTTTCTAAATAAATTTTATTGATAATTGATTAAAAACCAAGTTTAACATGCCTTAAATAAATGTAAATAAATCCTAAAATCATAAATAAGAGATTTCTAATCAAACTAGGAAATTCTTTCTCAAAAAACATGCATTTTCTCTACTTGTCTTCACTAGGTTAAAATAGTCCAAAAGTATCTATAGATTTAAACTAAAAATTTTATGATTTTCTACCTATCAACCCATCTAGCAACCCCTTAAGCAATATTTTGATATGTCAAACAATATTTTAATATGTCAAAACTGGCATAAACTAGCCAACAAGCAATTTGAAATAATATTTCAACCTTTCTAAACTGATAGAAATCAGTCAATAAGCAGTTTGAATTTTTTGATAGAATTTCGACCCATCAACCACAAATATTGACTGATTAAACTATGCTATTTTTTTGTCGATTTCTCCTTGAGCTTCTTTCAATCCATATATGTTAAGAATGTACTTATCCATGTCCTACATCAACTTCTATCCTCATCTTTCAAATGTGATAATGAAAATTTCAAAGACATGTTTGCTTGAATGCACGTTGATGTATTGCAAATGTTGGATTACAAGCAGTTGTTGGATTTGAGTTTTTCTTAATGACACTCAACCATTCATTTGTTAAGGCTCTCTTTGGATAGGGATTGTTAAAAAAAACTTTATTTTAATCATTTCATTATATAAAGGTTATTGTGACCATTTATGTTAGGAGCATGAGAGTCATGTTGAGAAGTGGAGCCACATCTAGGCCCCTCACGACCAGTCGTGTCCCCTGCTCGATCAGTTGTGACCAGTCATGGACTGGCTCGACTCAAACTCTAACGAGCATCAGTTTTTTATATCCGAGGTGCTCGACCAGTCGTGGGGTCCGCTCGACCGGTCGTGGTCTGCTCGACCAATCGTGGTTACGCAGATTCATTTCCGAATCTGATGCGAACTGTGAATTTCTGTGTAGCCTTTTGCAAGGATGCGAAATAGAAGTTGCATAAACTATAAATAGATGTCTTTAGGATTTTTCCAGGGTATTAGAAAGCATTAAAAAATATTTATAAGGCGTGGACAAAAGATTTTCTCTATACTTTCAAGGGAGATGTTAGTATTTTGCCTTGTAATTTTTATTTTTCTTCATAGTGGAAGTTTGCATCCGTGATTTTTTAGCCTAATTTGAAGTTTTTCCATGTATATCTTGTCTTGTAGTTTATTTGAATTATTTTGATCTGTTTCTAGTTTATCTTTCTTTCTATTTATTGTTTATAGGTGAGAATTGATATTAGATCTCTGCTCACTGCGTTATTAGCATGCTGCACAACAAGTCAAACTATCAAAGGGTTAGGATAATTCAATTGAGAGCTTTTATTTTCACCATACAAAGTGAGATCGCCATATGCTTAGCTCGTTAAAAGATGACTTTAGGTTAAAAGGCTAATGTGTGCCTGTATTTAATCGTAATATGTCAGTGTATGTGGAAGACCTTTGTACCATAATCCAATAGGCAAGATTTGGATCTCTTGCTACTGGGTGCATCCTTGGAGTTTTCCTCACTGTGAAAGATACTGATGATGTTTTGAAAATCTTGGGACATTTTCATGATTAATAAATTGAATGATATTATTACCTTCATGAGATTTTCAATAATGGCAGTTTTAAATTTTACAATTTTATCGTGATATCAAAATTTTCACTTATTTATTATATGATTGAAAATATTAATTAATGCAAATATTTTTAACTATTTTATTTTCACTGATATTAATCTTCTCACAGTGATAGGTCAAGAAAAACAAAAAATTTAAAAACCTCCCAAGAAATTCTCAAGCAGAGAAACAGTGACAAACGTGATTGGGACTGTGGTTTCCATGTTGTGGATAGAATATGGTTTAAAATTCACAACGATCAGATAATCCTAGCCATTAAATCATTCACTGATAGAAAAATAAAAGCAATCCATGGCCAGCATTCAGTGAAGGAAACTAAAGAAAAATGAACTAACAGTTGCTATTTTTGAAGCATGGATGACCATATTTATTTCACATCCATGATGAAACAAGGCCAAGGATGTGCATCACCAAAACATGGGGCTTGCACGTACGAAATCATGCAGGACAACAAAATCCACACATGATGCCGAGTTGAATTTCTTATTACCAACCATAGGGGTACGTGAACTTGGCTCGACATGGTTATGACTGTGGCTGTATGGGTCCGACTATGGATTTTGTTTGTTTGTTTGTTTGTTTTTTTAAATTAATAATTAAGCTGGGTGTGGGAATACTAAAATATATTTATTTATATATTACATGCATGCATGCTACACAACATGTATGGTCATACACGTGTGTGCGGGTGTGTGCGTGGGGTATATTACGTAGGAAGTGGATTGCCTTTCACCTAGGGTACAGATATAAGCGGTGGGGCCAATAGAGATGTCGCCAGCAAATTCATAGTAGATGGCCTGTCACCCAGGGCTCAGTTATAAGCTGTGGGGCCAATAGAGATGTCCATGTCAAATCCATAGGGATGTCTGTGCACTGTGTCCATCATTTTTGAAAGATCAGAATAGGTTAGGAATTTAAAAGTCAGGCAAAACTCAGGTGCGTCATACCACACAAAACAGCTGGGATTTAACACTTGGGGTGACAAAAGTTTGGTATCAGAATGATATTTGTGTCTATGGTTTATCTTAGAAGTAATAACTTATGAACGGTTTGGATGACATATAAATATTACCGCAGAGCTCCAAGAAGGTTCCACTGTTTCGTTGGAGTGGCCCACCTGAGTTTTGAATCTACCCGATTTGTCACAGACATCCATGTGGAGTTACAGCCAATCTACTTCCTTTGGGGCCAGTTTGGATTCGTGTATAGTATTTTATTGTATTGTATTTGGGTATTGTTCATGTATACATTAGACTGTTTTCAGAATACATCAGATACTAATCAATGTTTGGATAGGAGGTATTGTTTGGCATAGTATACAATACGTTATACAGCTCAATGTTTGGATAAGACGTATTATGTCTGTGTATTGCACAATCTTAATTGGACTAGATGGCTTGTTTGATATATGGAATTTTTTAATTTCTAGCCCATATGATATTCACGTTGAAATGTACCAAATAAACGGTCCTAATCTTACACTGCATAGGTATCAGATATCTTATAATCATACAAATTTCAAACTTTCATTTGTTGCTAAATACAACACGATGAATACGAAGTATTAACAGAAACAAAACTCACTGACAATACTCTACCATAGGTTTGAAATTTTGGCTGGAGTTTGTATTCGTACGCATGAGATTTAACTCCTATTCACTCCAATCCAAACACGATAAACGTCAAATCATAACTTCTAACACAATACAATACATCTCAAAACACGTATCCAAACAGGCCTTTGAAGTCAAACTATCAGTCATATGCGTCCGACGCTAAACAGATGTACGTTATAAATAAGTGGCCATGTTTTTATGAGTCATGTATGCTTATAACTTATTAATTTGATCGATACACATGTGATAAATGTATAGTTTTTTAAATTCAAATTATAAATTAATTTTCTATTCTCTTATAGGTACACCATTTCAGCCCGGCGTGGGTATGGGTTGGGTGCACTACCTAATGGCTGGTAAGGGCGGCTACCCTGGCCCTGCCGTGACCGGTACTGCTGCTCATTGGCATGATTTCACGGAACCTCCTACGCACTCACATCACTTTCTTTAGTATAAGGGTATGTCCGTTAATTCAATATAGTTTCCTATGGATCGATCGTCATTTAATCAATTGTTAAGGGTATTTAGGTAATTCCAGGTTGGAATTTGTACCTGACGTCGATGTCGCGATCCGGAGCCTTCTCTGCAGACGCGCCAGACAAAAGCCCTTCCAACGTTCGAATCCACGGGGGAAACCTCGCTCCTTCTCTCTTACACACCCATATAAATTGGGTTTGCTCCGATATCAATGGTCTGAACTGAAGCCATCTCTCTCTCTGTTGTGCGCAGCTTCTTCTTGCAATGGCGGTTTGCCCGGAGGAGAAGGTAAGATGTTTTCCATTTTATCCCTCTCCAATCATTCTAGTTTCGCTCTCTCATTCAAAAAAGTAATAGTCTCGAAATCCTGCATATGCATCCTTGATGAATCCTCCGTCCTTCGATTTCAGCTCTATTTTTTATGTCATATCAATGTCCGTTTGCTACTATTACCTCTCTCTCTATCTGGTTGAGTAGAACGTATGCTTGGTCCGAGTTACCGCGATTTTCGGAGGGACGGGTTTCCGTACCGGTGGGGGCCCGTATTTTCAGCGATCCAGAGTATTCTCATCTTTAGGGCTGGACTGTGGATGGCGGATAGTCAAAGAGATCTCCTCTAGCAAGGAATCTCAGCCCGATGGTTTTTTTTTTGAATGGCCACCATCCTTCAAATCGGAATTTTTTTGATCGGCAGTGTCGCATCATCCATGCATGTATGGAGTGATGGCCCGAAAGAGAACGTGGTGATTCGGGCCGGGCGCCGTGCAGTTACTGTTTCCTGTGTATTTGCAGAGAAATGCTGTTGTGATGTTCTGCTTGTTGAAAGCGCTCAATGTTTTGTGGTTGGGACCTTGGATGTGGTGGTCCACCACGTGGATGGACCACAGTCCTAGAAAATCGTGGCGGCTAGTAGATCCAAGCCCTCCGATGGTTGTGATTCTTGATCATTGAATGTGGATGATTAATTTCCTCATCAACTTTGTGTTGGCCGTTGATTTGAAAGTCAATTTGGATGGCTTCCAAAGTGCGATCACATGATTTTCCCCCTTTTACTGTTCCAGATCAAATACAGTAGATATGATTTAGCTTATTCACGAAAGTACATTTCTCCATGTTTGACATCGCAAGGTTCTATCAGTTTGATTTTGTGTACAATCACTAGCTAATTGATCTACAACAATAGAAGGTCTATGTTGCAAATGTTAGAGTATCCAGTATTCAATGCGCAGGCCTTGCAGTATGTTTACATATATTTGAGTGTGATAGTGTAAATATATTCAGTGGTCCTGTGGTGCACCATATCCTTCGATGCCGTACCATTTCTTAGGCTCCCTCGCAGGAATCTAACCCTAGTTCTCTGTCACCATTACCACCATAGCAGGCCACTATCCTATCATTGAAAGTTGATAGGGTAGAAATTTGAATGATGCCTTGTAAAGAGGACCGTGTGAGCCATCAAGTTAGATGTCCACCTTTCCAAACATGGGATCTCTATTTATTGTCTATTAAAGTAGCAAGCTCAGTGTAAGGTAAGGCGATATTTTGCAATTTAAAAGCAAAAGGTTGTCTGATGCTTAAAATCTTCGCCTCATTTGGTAGACATGCGCCTAAAAATGAGTTCATTTTAGTTAACGGTATGTATTAGAGATCTTGATCTCTAATCTCTAATACATTATGTGTTCATGTTAACTGTAATTGTGAATAAGAGATCAAGATCTCCAATACATAGTTACTGTCAAGTAAAATGAGATGAACTCATTTTTAGGCGTCCACCAAACAGGGCCTAAGCTTCTTCCTCGCTTTATCCATGGGATCAGTTACATCTGAGCCATGATTCAAATCATGGAAGGAATTATTCAGAATCCATTTGTTGTTCGTAAAGACATGGATCGTAATGTCTGAGTGTGACACATGTCTGCGCCATGCATGTGTCCGTGGTCTGGGATGTTTATCAAGTGGGCCAAGCCACAAATTTACCTGCCTCAAGAAACAGGCCAGCGCATCATTAGTTGGGTTGGGCCAAACATGTGTTAATATATAAGGTTAAAAAAGCTCGATCAAACTATCCACATCCTATGGACATGTCTTACTGGATGAGTATACTGGGTTGAATTTTGGGCCAGGGTACAGACTCAGTGCACCATCTAACAGGTTAGGCCTGTTCGGGAAAACATTAATCTGGCTTGGCTACCTCAATTATCCTACGACCATTGTTTTTCAGATTTGTGCAATGTAAAGATTATGTTCCTCCAACAGTTATGTTCCTCAGAATATTCAGGGCTATTCTTTATCTCTGAAAATCCAGATTAAGTTCCTCACTTGTTTTCTGAAATTTCTGTTTCCCCAAAATATGTTGATAGTTTGAATTCGCAGAACTTATTTACTGTAACAGTTTGAAATTTCTGAAATATGTTGGAATTTAAATGTTCCGACACATTATCTGAAATCAGGTGTATCCACATATGCAGGAGATTGCTGACAGAAGCCATGAGTTCCCTCTTAGATGTTGTTCGAGCATTCCACTATTGAAGCCCGGGGCAGATGCCGCCACCCATTCTTATTGTTTAGGTGATTTCTGTTTAATGATATTTGTTAAGTGACTTGATACTATTAGTTGCAAAAAAACAATGATTGATGGCTCCTTTCTTGTCGTGGCATTCAGATGTTCTCCCAGTTCTTCTTGATGAAGCTTCTATTCCAGTGAATTTAACATGCCCCTATGGCAGTTCCCAAGTGAGTTCTATAGACTGAAATTTTATACTGAATCCTATAAAGCACCAACATTCATATTTGTCATTGTTGGATCTTTTGGTTGAGAGGAACACATGAATGCCTATCATGTGGTTTTAGTTCAATTTGTGGAACCTAAGTCGAGATAAATGCTGTTGATAGAGCTATTTCGCTCATTGAACCTATATTCAGTATTAGTAGATAATGGCATGAAATTGACAACTAACCAATATTTAGTCTTGTGAGATTTCCTATTTCAGAGATTTAAATCTGCTTGGTTCAGTATATGTGCCCTGAAATCAATGCGCATATCGCCCACCATCCAAATTTTTTGGTAGGAATAGTCAATGCAGTATTTCAAAATTGGACTTAAGAAACCCATTTTCAAATACGTGTTGGGATTGCATGCCTGCTACCTTGCGACAGTGGAAGATGGCTGTTCACTGACTCCCAGTGCACATTGTGTGTGCATGGTCTTTTCCCTAGATATATATTATGGACCATGTTTCTTATTGGTTGGTTATTTATTTAAAATTTAAAATTTAAGTTTTGTTTTTATTGGCAACTACAAAGTTCATTAGAAAACTAAGGGATTACCAAAGGGGGGCAGCATCCCAAAAAAAACATCGATTAGCAAACGGCTCCTTCAGATGCTAATCTTACAGTTGGGCTGATGAGTTGCAAACTAGATGTTTTTCGTGGATAATGTTTCCTTCAGTTCATTACAAAGGAAAGATTATCAACAATTGTCAAAGGGAGAGTTGTTACGAGTGAGGTTTTCTAGATTTCCTATTTTAGTATACTCTGCTATTATCTTTCAAAAGAAGTATTATTCGCTTATATTCCCTAAGATGCTTGTATGCTGTATGTTTAGTTGCACTTTTTGTTTGATTTTGCACATTTGCATTTTGCTTTTCTATAAATCATTTCAGTGGTGATTGCTCCATCGAAATGGGTAATTCACCCTGTTTCATTTGAAATCGATGCAAAATATAGAGAAAATAATTACGTGAGGCTTTGCGGTTGTTATCATTTCAGCAGGGCCAAGGTTTCTATGGAGTTTCAGGGGTACTTGAGAAAGGCAATAGCAGTCCAGAGAGTCCATCACAGCTAACTTTCTTAAGTTTCTTGGAAGTTCCGTATCCATCTGAAAGTCAGACATGCTCGGATGTCCACTGGAATTGTAGCAATCACATCGATTTGCAGATAGAAAGTGCTGACAAATGTCAATTGTGTGGCGTGGGTGTAGAGATACAGGATGGATGTTTAGAAACTCCTAAAATCAATTATGAAACTATTGGTAGCCCAATGAGAAGCGAGGCGCCGCTAAACGTATGGCTCCAAATTTCTTTCATGCACTAGTTTTCCTATGGAAGTTTATACATTTTTAGTGTTCTTCGAGAACTAAATTGTCCCCTTTGAGGGCCTCAATTGGCTGCTGAAATATGGGATGATCCTACTTTTGTGGTGGATCCCAGACATTCCACCAATGGCCAGGCGAGGACTATAGTTCTCACAGACCACTAATCTTTTTCCATTTTAGTTATCAAACCCTTGTTTTCAGCATCTAAAAAGCTGGTTGGCATTTGCAGAGTGCTTTGTCAATCAAGGGCAGTCTACAATTGGGTGGGAAAATGATGCAATTTTTAATGGATCACAGTGCAACATTACTGAGGTGCACTTCTAGAGGTTTGTCCACATGTTCCTCTTCCATCACAAAAGTGTTCCTTTTCAATAATATCAAGTATTAGATCTTTAGCTGTTTTAGTGTCATGTTGGCTAGGAATGATGGGGTCCCAGTGCATCAGGGTGTGCATTGTCTTCTGTTGCTCCCTCTGTACAAGCGGGACCCACCATATGATGATGCCCACTGATCTAATGGGATCCCTGTGGAGGGGGAGTCCCCATCCCAAGGTCCTTATCCTTCAACGGGTGGCCTACAGAAAAAAGAATATACAGCAATGGTCTTTCAATCCGTAAATTTTTAGGGGCATCCCCATCCAATGTGGCCTCTCATCAGATCGACAGTCCAATCATCGATCAATTTTTTCTTATCTCGACATGCTTCTGCAAATAAGACATCCTGCGTTGAGTAGTTTATATGCTAGTTTGTTGGAGAGCTCTCTCTCTCTGAGTTTTCCTTCTGTTGTACAGTGCAATCTTTTGTTTCCCTCTTCCCAATTGCTAACGGAGTTATTCCTTTGCATTCATTGGCAGAGAAGTGTAATAACGAGAAGGGGTATGATACAAGTAATAACAAATGGCGAAGATACAAGCGGTCTGCCTCATTCAATTCGAGGAGAATAGTTCTCTTCTCTTCCATCTTGTAAGCTTCTGCCTTCTTGTTCCTTGTACAATCCTCGTGCTTTGATTTTGTTTGGAAAGCCTGTTCATTCAAGTTCTACTATAGCATGAAACTTTCGGAATCAATCTGAATTGATTCCTTAGTGACCTTTTAATTGGCTTTTATGTTGATTGAAGATGTTATCTTGTAACTTGATCAATGTCTTGGACAAATCAAGCCCTACATATGCTGTTGGCAGTACTCATGAGAGAAAAACATATTGCTGTCATCTAATCAAAGGATAGCTTCCTATGAGCATCAGATCCTCATGTCAATGTTTGGGGCTAGTGAATCATGTCAACGTTTGGAACCGGCACTTCCCAACAAACATTGCAATTTGGTCTTGATGTACCATATTGTCGCCACCAAAACCAGGCCATATCGCCCCATTTTGGGCTGTTATTGTTGATAATATAGAGGCATTTTCACACCGGGCTCGAGTGGGGTCGCCTGTGGGATGCAGGGACACACTCGGGGTGGGCGGGGCCCATGGGGGAGATCTCGTGTTCGAGATTCTTCACTGAGGGTGATTAATACTCATTTCACACCGGGCTCGAGTGGGGTAGCCTGTGGGATGCGGGGACACACTTGGGGTGGGTGGCCCGTGTGAGGCGGTACCCATGTGATTTGGGGCCCATGAGGGGGGTTCGGCCGAGGTCCTAACCCATGAGATATGTGACCTGGGCTATGAGATAAATGGATTAATTCTCCATACTCTAACAGTTCAAGCTTTTAGAGCAAGTGGTTAATTGTCCTGCATAAATTAGTATCAGAGCGAGAGGTCTCGTGTTTGAGACTCCTCATCGGGGGTGATGAATGCAGGGGCATTTTCACACCGGGCTCGAGTGAGGTCGCCTGTGGGATGCAGGGGCACAATCGAGGTGGGCGGGGGCCTGGGCTATGAGATAAAGGGATTAATTCGACATGCTCTAATAGTTCGACCTTTTAGAACAAGTGGTTAATTATCCTGCATCAGTTGATGGGCAAAACCAGTTTGTGTTGGGTGATACATACGTACTGGTTTACGGTGATACTTAAAACCTTCCTCCCCCATGTATCCTAGGTATTGGAAATGGAATTATGTAGAGTAATTTGAAGCTTGTTCAGTTAAGGTTTCGTGGCCATACACCACATCAGTCGCATCTGTGCACCTCTCATTGTGGCTTTTTGTCTTTGCTATCCTAGTTCCTGAAATTGTAGATGGATTTGGGAAAGCTTAGTTATCTTCATTAGGGTTGAATAAAGATGCATTATCTACAAAAACCCTCCTATATGTAAAGACAAAAATATCCCTAAGTATTATAGGAAAGCTTAATCACCTTCATTTAGGCTCTTGTGGCCGAGCTGTCACATGGGCTTTTGAGCTAGGTGAGTAATTGTGCACTGCTTGGGCACGCTTTTTTATCCCATGGGATGGGCTTGGGCTTAGAAATAAAAGCTCGAACAATTTGGGTTGAGCTTGGGCTACCCATAGCCCAGCCCAATCCAGCCCAAATCCTTATATCTCTCTAATGTCTTATACATAATATATACATTAATGGTGGGGCTTATATGTGAGCTCCTGCCGACCATTCAATAAAAATGAAGTGTGAGTAGTGGCACGGAGTCCAACAAAGCGATATGAGATGCATGATTGACTTGATTGGAACTGCAATTTTTTCATCTAGCTTGGACCGAAATAACTTGAGATTCCCATTTGAGTTTTGATGTCTACATTTTATTTTTACACATATAGCATGTTCAAGTGGTCATGGGCTGGGCTGGGCCAGGCTAGTCAGGGACACAAACTGTCATAGGCAATGCTTAGGATTTTTCTTTTGTGCATATGGGTTGCCTGGAGGATTTGGAGCTGGGATTGGGCAGTATAAATCCTAGCCTTGTTCACAGACATACCTTCATTAGTGTTGAACCAGAGATGCATTATATGCAAAGACTATTCCATGTGAAAAGACAAAAAAACACTAAAGTCATATGTCCTTCACATGCAAAGATATAGACACATACTCTCACAGTTCCGTTTCATAACCAGGAACTGGTCCAACCTTCATACTCTCACAGTTCCGTTTCATAACCAGGAACTGGTCCCACCTTCATTTGTGTCACTACAGTTTTAACAGTTAAGTTACTTGAATTCAGTTCAAGCGAGCAACCAAACCTGCCCTTTATGTTCTCCAAATAACAAACACCATGATTTTAACTCATTCTTCTTCTTTTCTTTTTTTTTCTTTTTTTCTTTTTTCAGATCAAGCATGGGAACAATGGTGCTGATATATCTGACATTGAGAGTCAAGCAGATCAGCGATGGGCTTGTTCATGTCTAGACAAGTGCTGTAGATGTTTCCACTATTAGAATTTTCTTTTTTTGAGGGGGGGGGGGGGGGGGGGGGGGTGGTGTTCTTTTCCTTGTTCATATGTTTATGGCTGTTGATTGTTAGGAGTTTCTCATTGCTGGATGGAGCTTTGCTGTCTGTGGTGTCTAGACACTTGGAGGCATGGTTTGAACTTTTACATACAGAAAATGAGAAACTATGTTTTTGTTGTAGACTAGATGAGAAGAATGGTGTTTGCAGCCCAATGCCAAACATGTAGATGGTGGGTGGCAGATCCAGATCGTCCATGTTCTATTTACTTATGGCCAAAGTTGAAATTCTTATAAAAGAATTTCCTGGACGCATGAAAGTGGCCCTCAAACTTGCAAGAAAAATGAAAATGGTTGGTGCTCATCATCCCCACTGTTTCTTGTGGTGTGGTCTGTTTGAGCTTTGGATATGCTTCAATTTTTGACGGTGTTCTTTTCCTTGTTCATATGTTTATGGCTGTTGATTGTTAGGAGTTTCTCATTGCTGGATGGAGCTTTGCTGTCTGTGGTGTCTAGACACTTGGAGGCATGGTTTGAACTTTTACATACAGAAAATGAGAAACTATGTTTTTGTTGTAGACTAGATGAGAAGAATGGTGTTTGCAGCCCAATGCCAAACATGTAGATGGTGGGTGGCAGATCCAGATCGTCCATGTTCTATTTACTTATGGCCAAAGTTGAAATTCTTATAAAAGAATTTCCTGGACGCATGAAAGTGGCCCTCAAACTTGCAAGAAAAATGAAAATGGTTGGTGCTCATCATCCCCACTGTTTCTTGTGGTGTGGTCTGTTTGAGCTTTGGATATGCTTCAATTTTTGACCCATGCCCTAAAATTAAGGGAAGCAGATTCGGTGAGACTCACCTGGATTCATTGAAGGTGGTGCGACCCCTATTGTGGGGCCCACCTCAATGTATGTATTTTGCATCCACGTTGTCCATATGTTTTCCCAAATCATTTGAGGGCATTATCGCAAAAATAAAGTAGATCTAATTATCAGGTGGACCATACCATAGGAAAGAGTGGTGATTGACCATTAATGGGCCACAAAAGTTTTGGATCAATGAATACTTGGTTTAAAACTGCAGCTATCAGGAATTCCAATAAAACTTTGAGATGTAAATACTAAATGCCTGGTTTAAAACTGCAATTATCAGGAATTCCGATAAAACTTTGAGATGGACTAAGAAAAAATTCAAATTGAAATATATAATTCTTTATGCGCATATAAGTTATATTTAGTTTGATAGGTGACTTTTCTTTGAAAATAATTTTCAATCAAGTGGGGGATTGTTATTAAAAATATTTTGGTTAAAAAATATTATATATATATATATATATATATATATATATATATATATATATATATATATATATATATATATATATATATATATATCATTTTAATAAGTTAGGTATTGAGTACCTTAATATTTGATTGGTGAGATAGTAGAGCATAGGCATAGGCATGGTTACAGACTTGGGCTTGGTACGAGGGTGTGGGCATGTGAGGTAGTATGGTCACAAACTTGGGCGCGGTGCGAGGGTGTGAGCATGTGAGGCAGTGTGGTTGTAGAGGCACTAGTGGTGCACTTTGCTCTTCGTAGGTGCAAGTTGTAGTGCGACAGTGGCTGAGAGAGATGTGTTAGGTGGCTGAGTTTAAAGCAATGTGGATAAGATGTTAGAGAGAGACCTTTGTGCCTTATATGAGCTAAACTAGCCGTTTAAGAGGACTAATGTAATTGTTCATGCAACAATTACTCCGACTATGCAGAAACTATTGTATGTGGCTAGCTCAACAGTCATAAACAACTAGCATGCAATTAGTCTCTCATATGCAAAATGGTCAGAAACTATCAAATAATGGCTACTTTCTCACCAAAAGTCAGAAATGACCCATTAAAATAATGACCAACCACCTTTGCCTATATAAACAGAACAAAAACCATTTGACTCATTCTCTCATGTGAACCAATAAAGCTCCAAGTGTTCTCTGATCAAGCCAATAGGTTTAATACAAACTTAAGCAAGCAAGTCCATAGAGAACTAAACTAGTGGTTTAAGTCAGTGAAAACTAGACTAGTATAGTGGTCTAAGCCAACAAGAACTAAATCAGTATAGTGGTCTAATCTAGCAAACCCAATCTTCTACTCTCTATCTCTCTTTCCATTTGAGATTTTTCTTTTGAAAACCATGTTTACAGAGTTCCATCAGTGTTTCCTCTGTGCTCGTTGAATGCAAAACCACACACAGGCTCATCATATCCTGAAAGTAATTTACTTGCAACCAGTTTACAATATCAATTATTTTGAGAAGGGGCGAATAATGCTTTAAGGACAGCTTGATTATACATGCTTTGGCCTGTCCTTAATACTATATTTATTGCTTCTTCTTTTCTTTTTTCTTTTTTTTTTTGTTGCTTATATTTTATAGTAATTATAAATCTATAATTTGATATAATCAATTTATCAACATTTAGTTGATTTTTTTTTTTTTAAAAACAAAGATAATTTTTTTATTTAAAAATTATAGTTTTAATCATACATGACCACAACAGTATACAACGACATATGACTGGATGTCTAACGATGCAAATCTTAAGCGACTTTAAATATTTTAAAAGACTGTGTTTATTTGGTAATAACCTAAAAATAGCAGTTATATGGAAAAAAAATCCTTTGGAAAATAAATACTACAAAAACATTAAGGGCATGCTTGGGAGCGTGGGTTTGGAACCTCCTTGATTTGAAATCCTCCTATTGTATTTGGTACCCTGGATGTGGATTCACATTTTATCCAAAAGTAGATATGCATAGTATATTAATAGGGGTTTAAATTTAATTACTAAATTACTATGAATATATCTAATTAGTGAACAAATGTAACGTTTGACACAATAGTTGTAATAAGCCTGTTGAAGTATATACTTTGCCCAAAAATGATGAAATTCTAAGTATCAGATGGGCCACAAGCACAAGATCACGTCCAAGAGACTAACCAAGTGTTTTTAAATGTTGCTTTACATGGAAAATGTTTGGATGGTGTCGATCATTGTATTAAATTAATTATAGTGATGCAATTGATAATCTAATTATTTTGGGATATCATTAGTAGGCCTTTTGCCCAATAAATTAATAGTCCAGTGACACACATATTTCACATGCAACTCTTAAAAGCATTTTATATATAATCCAAACTTTTATGGTGTATTTCAAACATCCTCCTTGATACCCCTGGTTACTTTATGGTGCCCAAGCAACCTGAAAATCCTCTCAAATCCATGGTGCCAAACGACCCCTAAGGTGTGCCTTGATCCGGTCCATCTGATAATTGGATGTGCTTCATTTTTGAGATAGTGCCATAAAAAATGATCCTAAGGAAAAAAGAAAAAAGAAAAAGGACAGCATGGATGCATAATACATACATCAAGGTGCGCCCCACGGTAAGGGCCTCACCTCTTGGTGAGCTCCCTAAAATATGCTGGTAAAACTGATGGACGGTGTGGGAAAGATACATATTTCAAGATGGGACTGTGCTCCGTACGCTGTAGGGTAGAGTTACTCAGGCCGCAATCCGCGTCCGATCCAGGTGGGGGCAGTACCAATCGACAATCCGTTCTCCCTCCTTCCTCGTACGTATCACTGGGAATGATATGCCAGACATCATGAGCAAGGGCACGGTACCGATCGGGTGGATCCGGGCAACCACGTGATGTTGGTCGATCTGGAACTTGTGTTCACTTATTTATATGTTTTATATCTACGCCGTTCATCCGTTTTGCCAGCACATTTTAGAACATGTGCCTGAAGTAGATCCAAGTCTCAAGTCTCAGATAGACCACGCCACAGGAAAAGTGTTGATTGAACCCACACCGTAATGTTTGTTTGCTATCCCACCTGTTGGTAAGGTCAAATAAGCGTGTATGAAGTAAAAACACAAATATCAGCTTGATCCAAAACTTTTGTGGGCTTCAAGAAATTTTTAGTGGTGAGCGTTAAGTTACCGCTGTTTCTAATGGTGTGGTCCACCTGAGATCTCGATCTGTTTTATTTTGGGCTTAACTCCTAACGTGAGCTGGAAAAGTGGATGGGCGGTGTGGATATAAAACATATACATCACGGTGGGCCCCACGGTCAGGGATACACCGAACCCACGTCCGTGCAGCAGGTAATTTTCAAGACTAAGTGCTAATTATGTTATTTTTGGAAAAGAGAAGGGTCTTTTCAGTCATCAAGATAACGTGTGCGCCGGCATTATAAAAGGGCCTCTTGGCGCTTATTTCCAATTCAATCGCCCCGCTCGGAAATCCCGGAGCTCTGAGACGCTCCCGAGCTTCTTCCTAGGATTTTTTCTTCCTTTGTTCCTGCTCAAAGGGCGTTTTCACGCAATGCAGAAGCTAGGGTTTTCAGGCGTGAAGAGCTTAGATAAGCTCAGATCCATCACCGGATCTGTTCAAGGATCATCCAAGAGCTTTCCGGCCCCACCGCGATCTTCGGATTCGATCTCCTATGGAAGTTTCACGAATCTGAAGCTCACCGCAGGTAGTTTCAGAAAAATTCCTGTTTTCTGGATCGATTTACATGAGAATTGCAGGTCCGTGACTGTTTCTGCCGTTGATTTATTGGTTCAGAGAAGCTGGTTAAAGAACAGGCTTCTGTGAAAACTGATCTTGAAATGGCGGTAAAGCAGATCCTTGTTTAATCTTTTCTTCTTTTTTCTCGCTTCTACAGTGGTTCCTTTGGGGAAGGTGATGGATTTTCCCGTGGATTTGGACGTCTCTTTGGTTTTTCTCTGTTTTATTTTCATTTTTGAGAGTTTGCCTTTTGATGCACTAAGTTTTCTGTTTTTCTCCTGGAATTCTCTTTGGTTCTTCTTGATTCTGCGTCTGATTCTCTACATCTCAGGTTTATTTCCTGATTCGGCATTTCTATTGAATTCTACCCCTGTTGGAAGGGAATGTGTAATCTGATACTAGATTTTAGGCTTCCTCCCTTGAGATCTCTTTCATTGTGCCAAATAGCAGATTCTAATTTCAACATTTTTGGTCTCTTGATTGGGCTTTTCTACTGAATTTGACCTCGTATTACTAGTGTTTAAGACATTCTTGGGGATTCTCTTCACCCTCAACCATTTCTCCCTTCAATTTACTGGTTTAAAAATTTTCTTCACTTTCTTCATATTATCCTATATCAGCTATAATGTACTAGAATTTAAGTTTGTAAAACACTTTCATACCTCGTGTAGGTACCCATCAGGTTCACTTTCTCTAATGTGGAGGAAACAAATGAACTTGCATGAAATCCACCCCATCCATTAGGTGCGTCAGCCCTTATTTAGCCTTGATCTCGAAAATCAGGCCGATTTAATACTCAGGTGGGTGGCTCCATAAATTTATACCTAAAAACGTCTAAATTCACGTAGGATGGCCCACCTGAGTTTTGGAATACTGTGAATCTAGGGTATTTCTTTTGGTCATGATTTTTGGGTTACAAGGTGAAAACGAGACACTGTACTTGATGAACTGGGTGGATCTCATGAAAACTCCACCCACGTGGCTCCCACCATACGGGTACCTAGTGTGGCTCTTTAAGTTTTCCGACTGAATTCTTCAATTTTTGTCCTGACTGATCTTGTGATTGACTGGCAATGACCTTTAATTTATTTTGTCTCATGTTTAATTGGAATTTTCCAGGGTGCCATAAGTTCTCAATACTTTTTTCTTATTGCATTCATCCTTGTGATGGACTTTAGGTCATGTACTGAAATATTGATTCAAGTGACTGATTGATCCACCACTTTTGCACATCATGCAGCATTCAAAACTGAAGAAATCAGCTGAGAATATTCGTGCCCTGGAGTTGAAATTGCAGGAAACGAGTAATGAAAATGCAAAGCTCAAAGTGAAGCAGAAAGAGGATGCGAAGCTCTGGAAAGGATTAGATTCAAAACTATCTTCGACGAAGACTTTTTGTAACCAGTTAACTGAAACTCTGCAGCACTTGGCTGGTCAGGTTCGAGAAGGTAGGGTTTCTTGAATAAAATTGCTTGATCTTCCATCTTATGATTCTCAGAATTCTTCATGTAACAGTTTAACAATTTTATTTACAGCTGAGGAAGACAAAAAGTTTTTTGAGGAGAAGTTATCTACGAGTTCAAAAGCATTTGATGATTTTCAGCTTCAAATGAATGCTCTTTCTTCAAAACTAGAGTCCGCCGAGAAAGATATCAGAAACAGTATGATCTTGCTATGTTTGTGAAAATTATAGGTTTTTGGATTGATGATCATTGATGTTATTTCTCTTCTTTATCTTTGAAGGCAAGAAAATACCTTTCTAAAGTACACATGGATAACATAATCTTGAATGGGTCGAAAGTACCCTTTTTCAACATGCAGAAGTTATTCTGATGTGTCTGTTTTGTCCCCCCTATTTATCATTAGGGAAACAGGAGCTGACGGAAATTGCACATGAGAAAGGGGAACTGGAAAAAAGAATTGGGGATGAGCGCTGTGTGGCTCATGATCTCATAATGGAAAAAGGTATGTAATTTCCTTGCTTGAAAGGTCAAATGTGCCATTACTCAAGCTGGTTCCTTTTTTTGAATTGGCAGTTTGGCGGTACTGCAGATTTAAATGGTAGCTTGAAATTCGAGAATTTTTAAGAATAATAGAAAGAAAAAATAACATAAATAGACCCAATGGATCTCTAGATTTTGAGAAGCTGAATCACTGACCTTTTTTTGTTGGTTTAGTGTTTTCCTCCTTTCTTAGGCAGTTTAATTTTTAAAAGATTGTTGCTTCAATAAAGATTTGTTTACATGTACTTTGCATATAGACTCTATTATCAAACAATTAGAAGCCACTGTTGAAGAAGATAAGTCAGGCTTTCAAATTCTTAATTCCAAGTTACAAGAGGCACATTTTGAGTTAAGCTCGAAAGAAGACATCTGCAAATGCTTGAAGGCCACTCAGGAAAATTTGGAGAAAGAAAAGATTGCTCTTCAGTCTAGCAATGAAGATTTTGCACAAAAACTACTCAAATCTGGTCAAGAGATAAAGAGTCTTGAAGATGCCATTAATGACTTGGCGGCAAAAATAGTTGAATTGGATAAACATAGTGTGACTGCTTCAAAGAATGTGCTTCAGTTGACTTCTACCTATGACACTTGCTACAAGTTGGTTCAGCAACAGAAGGACCTTGCTGCAAAGCATGCTCAACAAAAGATTGACATACTTCATGAACAATTTCTGCATGTTGCATCAGAAAATAATAGCTTCCGAGCAGAAATTGAAGAACTAAAGAATAAGGTTTCTGAGCTGCTGAAGGTCCATGAAATCATGATGGTGCAACATTCTGAGGAATGCTGTCTAGCAGAAGAGAAAATCCGGAGGTTGGAATCTGAAGCAGAGAATCTTGTTTCAATAAAGAGCGAGTTAGAGATGTTGGTTACTAAGTTGGAGGAGAAAGTTAAACTTATGTCAGAAGCCTCAAGCCTAACTGCTAATCAAATGGTTTGTTGCTGACTTGCTGTTTGTTGCTACTGATTATGAACACTGGAATGTTATATTCCTGTTCTAAACCCATATTGTTGAACTTCCCAGCAAGATTTGTTGCTGAAATTTTCAACATTAGAATCTGAGAATCAAGATATGCAAGAGAAGGTTCAAGTGACACTAGAAGGGAAAGCGGAGCAGATTGAAGCTCTTGAAAAAGAGATTGCAACACGAGACGAACATATTGGTTCTCTGGAGAACCAAGTCATCAAGCTGCGTGAAATTTTAGATGAGAAGGAACGTCTCCATATGCAATTTGAGGAGAAACAGAAGCTGTTGGAGGAGCAAAGAGCAGAGGTTTAAAAAAAAAACTTAGAGCTAATTGATTCTTCTTCTATTTTTTTATTCCTTTTTCGATTCACTGAATTTTTTCTCAACTATTGGATGTCTTCAGAATCAGGCATCACTTGCCATGGCTGAAAACACACTAATAGAAGCAAGGAAACAATACGATTTGATGCTAGAAGGAAAGCAGTTGGAGTTAACGAAGCATTTAAAGGAAATTTCTCAGCGGAATGATCAGGTACCATTTTTTCCATTTTCAACACATTTCATTTATGGCAAGATTGTTTTAATTGGGAACTCACTGAATTTGGTTAGGCAATTAATGACATAAGACGGAAGTATGAGGTGGAGAAGCTAGAGATTGTTAATACTGAGAAAGAAAAGGTCTGCTCCATTTTTAAACTGCTCAGTTGATCTTCATGTACTTTGGATTATCATTCATTTTTTTCTATATTATTTGAACCAATAGGCTGACAAGCTTATCGGGGAAATGGAAAGAAAATATGATGAAAAAATTGAGGAAAATAAAGAAGAAGCACGTCGATACTTATTGCGTGTTCAGGAGGAACATGGTGCATTGGTAAGTAGTGAAGTCTAGTGTTCTAAATATAGCTGATCATACTTCATTATGCTACACATTCTAAAAAATGCACCTGGATGTGCCGTTTGAAATTATGGGTCACAAGCCAACATGCTTTGGACTCTGCAGGCACTGCTTTCACTTCTTGGTTGGATGAATTGTCTATATTACTCCATGAGTAGAGTAGTGTTCGTCATTCTTAATTTGGACACTTCTATCCTGCATTTTACTAATGACTCAACACAGTAATGTGGAGTTTTCCCACAGACCACGCACATAATGTGGACCTGCACAAGATATATATCTAAAATTTTTTATCTGGAGGTTGTAAACTCATCTGTTCAGAGTTGCTTGAGGCTTAATGCTCTTGCTTGTTGCACGTTTCAAGATGACTAAGGGGTAGAGTTTTCCTGCCCTCAATTCATGTGAGATTTATAATTAAAAAGAAAAAAAGAAGAAGAGAAAAGCACTACTTTTTAATCAGACGTTACATGCATGACTTATTAAAGAAACATGATTTTACAATGCATAATTAGTATAGGATGAACGTAATAGTCACGCATCTAGCAAAGAATGCCATCAGTTAGAATACTTGGATCTATCTATTAGTTCGATGGCGTGGGAGTTGTTGTAGGGGGACCATTCTCAAAAATTCAAGAAGAAAATTGCCTAAGAAGCATATGCATACAGAATACTATCAAAGAAGTTAACATGTGCCTCTGTATCTAATAAATGCAGAACTTATTTAGTGGAAGCTCTCAGGGAATTTAAAATGTCTAGATTGAGAAATTGCGGAAACTACAGATAGTACCCACACAAGAATCCACAAACAATTAGTTTTATCCTTGTGATACATTTTTGCACTTGTCTGCTCCGTTTCTCTTCTTTCTGTGGTTGTGTGTTTTCTGCAGTGGTCATGCGTGGGCAGGCAAACATGAAATGCTTGGTTTTTCATGCTTCTTGGTGGAAAATTTTATTTAATTTTTAGTCAGTTTGATTGGTTTATGAATCCAGATACCAGGTCTAACTTTTTGAGTTGAAGCTTTCCAATCCATTGTTGACATTACCTTCATTAATCACTTTGTACCATGCAGATTAACCGGATCCAACAGGAAAATGAAAAGAAGGAATCAAATCTTAGGGTGCACCACAGTGAAGAGCTACAACGTGTCCATCTACAAGCTGAAAATGAATTGAGGGAGGTAAGTAGATTATGTGGTTAGTTTTTTATTGTCCAGGATTCTTACCTTATTTAATTTTCTAATAAGTTGGTCAAAATTTTAGAAAACTACATTGCTGAAGAAAGAACACGAAGTTCAAATGAAAACTTTTAGGCATCAACACGAAGATGAATGTAGAAAACTACAGGATGAGCTGGAACTCCAGAAGTCAAAGGTACATATGACAATTTATTAGCTTGTCGATTTACTTTTTTGGTACCTTATACTAACGTTGAAGCCATGTATCACAGGAAGAAAAACAGAGAGCACTGTTACAGCTGCAGTGGAAAGTAATGGGTGATAGTCAACATGAGGATCTAGAAGTGAACTCAAAGAAGGTTTAATGCTTGTACTGCTTAGGGATTTCTTTAAACTTTTAAGGCGTTTGACATAGACAATGGTATGGTATTAGATTGATATCATAATCTTTATTTTAGTTCTTCCTTTCTTATAAATGTCCAAAGCAGCTCATACTGTTGTGGGAAGCTTCACTTCTACTTTCTACACTTTCAGAATGATATGGTTGTTAATCAAGTTAATGTGATGAGATAATGGGACTAATAAATAATTGTCAGTGATGCAGGACAATTAACCACTTGCCCTAAAAGCTCGAACTGTTAGAGTATATGGCGAATTAATCCCTTTATCTCATAGCCCAGGCCCCACATCTCATGGGTTAGGACCTCGGCCGAACCCCTCTCATGAGCCTCACATCACATGGGTACCTCCTCACACGGGCCGCCCACCTTGAATGTGTCCTCGCATCCCACAAGCTACCCCACTCGAGCCCGGTGTGAAATCTGCATTAATCACCCCCGGTGAGGAGTCTCGAACACGAGACCTCCCCTGTGGGCCCTGCCCACCCCGAGTGTATCCCTGCATCCCATAGGCGACACCACTTGAGCTCGGTGTGAAAATGCCCTTGCACTAATCACCCTCGGTGAGGAGTCTCGAACACGAGACCTCCACCGTGGGCCTTGCCCACCCCGAGTGTGCCCCTGCATCCCACAGGCGATCCCACTTGAGCCCGGTGTGAAAATGCCCCTGCATTAGTCAGGCATTCATTGCCTTTGCAAATCCTATTGAATGATATTTGGCAACATTAGACATTTTCTCATTTTGTGTTGTTCTGCTATGCATGGTGGCTTCTAATGATGATTACTGGGTCAAAATTTTAGCTGCTAATGCAAGGTCAAGCTAGCTGGATTGATGCGCCATTTTAAAACTTACTGCTTATTTGCACCGAGTACAAAAACTTGTCAGGAAACTGTTAATAGATCTAGAAAGGTTTCTATAGAAGTGATTGTTTATTAATAGGATGAAGTTCACCTCCAATGGCTACAATTTATTATTCAGGGAGCTTTCTAAACACAGGCCACATGGAATATTACAGTGAATTTCCAACCATAAATCAAAAGCATTCCCCTTATGCGGTTCCCAAAAACACACGTGCATGCACTCACAGACGCACATGGACATTCAAAATGCTTATATTTGTTGTTAGGATAAGATGCTGAATGGTTTCTTGCTCTGTGGCAAGTGGCACCTATGCAGGCTGATCTTGTGCTTTTTTTTTTTTCTGGTTTTAATCAGATTTTTCATTAATTGCTTTATATTTAGGTTTCAGGTTCATGTTATCTATATTAAAAAAAAAAGAAGAAGCATAAAATAAATTTCTCATTAATTAAAAAATGAAAAGGTTTTGCTTAATTCTGAAGTACCTTTATTGACACTTTCTTACAAAATAATGTCTCTGTCTACTACTTGTAAGTCTTGTGAATTGGGATAAGGAAATGCGTTCCTCTTTTAATTGCATAGATGGGTAGAGATCTTGTCTTTAAATGAGTAAACTTTACAATCTTTCATAATTTATTGATATACATTAATAATGTAATAAAAGCCTGGAACATCACCAGATGGGAATAATAAAATATGCTTATCACATATTCCTCTTATCCTGTCATAAAATTTCAAGCAAGGAGCATTTTCCAACAAGAACTGCTCATTGCAAGCGTCATTTACATTTCCACATTTGGCAACTGATTTTAATGTGCCTGTTCTCTCATTATAGAGAATATTAGGTACAACCCTAAGGGAATTGTTGCTGTCCAAGTCAAACATCACATCACACCCCAGATGAATTCTATGTTCATCAAGAAGTGCACTATTTCATTTATTGGAAACCAGGAGTGGAAGTGGAGAATGATCTATTCATTTGTTGCAAAATACTTGGATATTTACGAATCAGGAGAGGGAGTGGGTTCATAGTCCCCGGGCAGATGAATTATCCTGATATGGCAAATCCAGCTTCTTTGAGTAAGTTACTGGTAATGAAAGAGCTGATCTTACAACAACTTGGGGGTCCTTAATGATCTTAGATACTGTAAGTTTCATCGGAAGTACCATAAATATATATTGACAAGATTTCTCGTTGAATTGATGGTGAGAGGCAAAAATGCAAATCTCTAGGAATTAATTATTAAAGCATGTAACAGGGATCTCTTATCAGAACATAAAAGAGACAGTACACTTACAGCTTGAACACACCAAATTCTTTTCACGCTCTGTTACAATTCTAGGATTGAGCACCATATTGATTCAGATGATTTTTGTTAGGGAACAGTGGTGATGTGCGTGCGTGTGTGTGTGGGTGGGTGGGTGTGTGTGTTCCCATAATTGTTAAAGCTGTTAAAGTTATTTAAAAAACACTAGTGGATTTTATTTTAATTTTTATTTTTTTTATAACTGAAAAAAGCAGATGTCCTCAATGCATTCTAGGCATGCAAAGAATAAGAAACCATAAACGAGATGGCTAAAACACTAAATACAATATACTACTGGACTAGTGGTGTTTGTACTTCTAAACCTTTTCATGTATACTTTTACTTGACCTAAGGTCACCATGCAGCATATTATTCATTTTTGCTGGCTCTCTGACAGGTTTGAAACATTTTTTTGAAAAGATATATCTGAGGTGTGCTTGAAGTCTGAAAATATGGAGACATATAACAGTCACAATAACTTTTTCTCTGCGACTGATTATGAAACAAAGATCAGCTTAGTATGAGCTTTCTTTTTCAGGAATACTCTATTTCATCGATCAAGATGAAGGATGCTGATGCTGGAAAAGGAGATCAGCTTGCTTTGATAAGGCCAGAAAATGTGAAGAAGGTGAAACATGGAACATAAGTTTTTTCTGCATTCTTTAACAAGAATTGGGTGTCATTTCTGAATATGAAGTATATTGCTCACGAAATTTATTGATTCGAGTAAATTCTAGAACATTAGCAAACTAAATATATGCTTTGCATGCATTCTAGAACATTAGCTAACTAAATGTATGCTTTGCATGCATTCTAGAACATTAACTAACTAGAGATATGCTCTTGTGAACATTCTAGAACATTAACTTCCCTGGAACAATGCGCACACCTATGGCAAACTTATTGAAGAAAGTAGATAAAGGGAACACGGGAAGCCAAATTGACATTCCTAAGCATAGTAAGAAGGTGATAATACCGATCTTTTGATCTTTGTATACATGCTTTACATTTGTGATTTGCATGGGCAGATGTATTTATATATGTGATGTCTTGAATATACTAGATACTTAATGAGCTTAAATTCATGATATGTTAAAACACTGACAAATTTTGGATTCAGATTTTGTGCTTATTTGGTGTTGTTTAGGCAAACTTCTCATGGTTCAGGAGCGGTTCTAAACATTTGGTCCTTTATTTTGTGGCAGGTGACACGTCATGAATATGAAGTTGAAACCTCCAATGGCAGAACGATTACGAAGCGTAGAAAAACAAAGAGTACTGTCATGTTTGGGGTGCGCAGTTGCTTACCTGGAAACACTAATTTTATTTGGAAAGATGATTAACTGCATCCACGAGAAATTACTTATGTTTAGCTCTTATGTTGTCCCCGTCATGTCAGGATCCAGCTATGCACAAGCGAAAAAATGCAAAGGACTTGAAGAATGGCAAACACATCAAGCAAGTACAAAAGGTATGACAAGATGGACTTTGAGGATTTCATATTCCTTGTTGATTTTGAATCATTTGCTTAAATAATGTCCTTTTTACAATATCTTTTCTTCTCTGTATTTGAACTTGAATTTCATGACTTGCCTTTCTATATTATGTTATTCTTTCCATAAAGACATGCAACTGATTGAGATGTTTAGATTATCCAGTTGTTTAGCATGCCTCACAAATTTATTGTTGGATGGAATTGGTGATGTGCTCTCATGCCCTGATATATTATTTCAATATTACTGTAAGATGATGTAAATTAAGAAGGTTAGTTATATGATCCAAATGGGAGTTTACCATGCCTTGTGAAATTATCGTTTGATGCGATTGGTGTGGTACATCCTGTCACCGAACCTGGGAAGTGTCGATTGATGGTCCATGGAGTGACATTCAGAACATTCTTCACTGAGCTGCTGTATGTGGGGCTGTCAATGGGCCACACAAAAGCAACATTTTGAATAGGCCTAGTCCGTTGAAAGCCCTAGCTATATGTATTATGCTCTTGTGAGGCTTATGCAATGTTATCATATTTTACATTTGTAAAATTTATCACATTTTGAGGCATTGGAACCGTATGCTGCATGGTTTGTGGCTTCCTTTCCATGCTAGTTGACTAAAAAATGGAGAAGTGTTAACTTCAACATCATCCCATCTTCATGGCCCTGTGCCAGCTATTTTGGTACAGCTTTATGAATTGTTCTTTGCTGATGAATCCAATCTAAGGCTCTATTTCTCTCTCGATCTCTATTCAAGTCCTTTTAGGTCTTCCTATCGTCCCCATTTCAGGCCCCTCAACCCTTCCCTTCACATATATGAATCATTTCATTGAGATCCTTACCAGGGACGAATTTTACCATTAAAATCCCTTTCTTTAACAGAAAACAAGTTTTTGCAATGAGAAGAAAATTGGAAATAAAGATTAAAGTGATTCATGCATAAAATTCTTTGGTTTGTTTGTGTGGTAGATTAGTGTCTTGTAATCAGCCTCATTTCTTCAAATTAATGCATTTTGGGGGAATCTATAGAATTAGAGAATATCATTCATTGTTTTGATACAACCTCATTCTCCTCTATAGTGTGTTATTGTTATGGTATCTTCTATGCATTTGGACTCCATTCATGTGTCACACTTGTATTTATTCCTATTCAGGTGGTCAAAGGAGCTCGGCCGTGCCCTACAAATATCCATGAATTGTTTACAGAGGGCTCTTTGGATCCTTATGCTGATGATCCTTATGCATTTGATTAGAGGTATTGGCAAGTTACATTTTGATTGCTTGATTCTTGTTCTTCCCTGAAGGTTGTGGAAACAATAATGCACTTCAATGAAGGCTTTGTTTTTGTACTTGGCCAAAAATTCTTTTTGGATGAACTCAGGGAACAACCTTTCCTTTTCTTATTCTGGCATGTGAGCATCTCTCATCTTGTATGGTTTTCAACTTCTTTTTTTTTCTTTTTGAATGAGCCAAGCACATCTTGTATTATGTGACATGTTCTCACTTCTCATACTCATAAATGAACATGAATATGATTTTGGATCAGATAATATGCCCTTCAGATAAGGTTTCGTTTGACAAATGACGTGGGCATAGTATAGATATATAAACTAATACATTGAACCATCTTGACAGAGTTACTGTCCAGAGAAGTCTCCTACTCACTGTTGTTTTAGGGCCTGTTTGGATAGGTGTTTTGAGATGTATTGTATCGTATTAGAAGTAATGATTTGACGTTTACTATGTTTGGATTGGAGTGAATAGGAGTTGAATCCCATGCGCGCGAATACAAACTCCAACCAAATGTTCAAACTGACAGTAGAGTATTGTCAGTGAGTTCTGTTGCTGTCAATACTTCGTATTCATTGTGCTGTATTCGGCGGCAGTTGAAAGTTTGAAATTTGTACGATTACAAGATATCTAGTACCTATGCAATGTAAGATCAGGACCGTTCATTTGGTACATTTCAACGTGAAAATCATCTAGGCTAGAAATCAGAAAGTTCCATACGTCAAACAGGCCACCCGACCCAATTAAGATTGTACACTACGCAAACATAATATGTCCTATCCAAACATTGATCTGTATAACATATTGTATATTATACCAAACAATACCTCCTATCCAAACATTGATTAGTATCTGATTGATTTGGATGTATTCTGAAAACTGTTCAATGTATACACAAACAGTACCCAAATACAATAAAATACAATACTATACGCGAATCCAAACAGGCCCTTATTTTTCACATATGGCATCTCTAATATGAAGATTTTTATTTTTTTGGCATTTGCTGGGTGTTTTCAGTACTAATAGAGTTGCCACACTCAAGGTATAGTTTATTACAGAAAGCAAGAACCTTATTCTATCTAGTAGTTAGCATGATCGCACTGCTAGATTATTCCAAAGAGTAGTTTGGCTCATTGATCACCAAAAGAAAGGAATTTACACCTTTGTCCCACGATGTATATCACTGCTAGCTATTTGCATAAGCTACAGTACACAAAAGCATACTGTGTTATGAGGCATTATAATAATACAGGCCCCTTTTTTTTGTACAGACCTTGTTGAAAATAGGTGACAAAAATATTGAGTGGCATTCTGTCATGAAGAGTAACATTTCTTATCTTGGTACGGCTGCTGTCCTACTATCTTAGAGGTTTTCTTATTGCTACTCTGAATATAGAACTAGCATGCCTGACATATTAGATATGTTCTACAATTCCCGTGATTAGCAAACTGTTCAATGGTGTTTCATATGCACCATCGAATTGAATTTCAGTTAGCAGTCTTAACAAAGTGGAAACTGGTGGTAACTAAGATATCCTTCCCTGGCATTGTGTCATTATATGAGTAGTACTGAACATCATAGATTCTATCATTTCCTCTTGAGCAAATGAATGTTCACAATCCAATTCACTTGTGCATTCCAAATGTAGCCTGAAGCATAAAAAGATTGTTTTGCTGAAATACTCTATTACTGTCCTTGATACTGGGGTATGTTTTTTTTTTTTTTGTTTTTTTTCTTTTTTTGGTTGATCTGCAGTATGTCGAAACTGTTTCAGAGAAAGGCCTCTAAATTTTCCAGGGAGGATGGGAAGTTTACGGCACTGGAGTTGAGTCCGAGTAATAACAACTCGACAGAGGAAATTACCTTCTTCAATGTCCTGACAAAATATAATATAACCACATTGTTTCCGACTCTTTAAATTCGTATGCATTCTATGACATGTAAATAGTACTATAGGACTTACGGACTGGGATGATCGTGGAGGTATACAACTTGTAAGTTGTATGGTGGTTGATTGCATACACCATGCATCGGGTGCACACACATAAGCTTCTGCACACTCACAGTTCAGTCATGCGTGCATGTGGTTCACACAATTTCATGCCCAATCGCACAAGCTTTAGATGAAGTACAATCATTCCCAATTGCACTAGCTTTATATGAAGTACAAAGCGCTTTTGGTCATTTTTCTACTGGGAAGTGCATGGCAATCTGCCTGATCGAAAGAGGCACGTGCTGTTGTGGTACACTTGTACGAGATCTGGAAGGGTGTCAATGGGCTGGGCCTTATGAATAGTCCTGGCCCCTAAAGTCAGTGTGCTCGACGTAGGTGGCCAGCATTCATGAAAAAAAGGATGCCAGAAAAGATTACCAATGGTCCATATCAAGCATACATGTGAGTTGGACTGCTTTACCTTTTTGGGCCAATGGATATTCAGACATTACGACCTGATGAAAGGCCCAGTTCATGTGTGCTACATTGGCACATGTGCTGTAATTCTATTTTCTATTGTTGACGATGCCACTCCTGTTTTGTTAAAGGATGGGTTTGTTGAGTCTATGCCTAGAGGTAATGGATCATCTTCATACTGACTGGGCATGGATTTGAGTCTGAAGCCCAACAAATGGGCTTGGCCTGGTCATGGGCTTTGCCATATTTGTTTTGAAGGCTGGACCTGAGGGTGAGACCAGATCCGTTTATGATTTTAATAGGTCCAGACATGATTCTCAAGTCTGAAATGGCGTGCATGTGGCTTGGGCTGAGGTTTGCTATTCCCAGCTTGTTGAGATGGCAACCTCTACATCCCTTTGTGGAAGTCTTTGATGGGCTTCGACTCCTTAAAAAGCTCCTAGAATTTATCTAAAAGGATCCTATGGAGGTAAAATATCCAGGTTTAAGGTCCACGGCACAGTGGGCGTTGTGCATTTAAGCTTTTAATAGTTGGGGTGGGGTGGCGCCATTTCAGACCCAAGGTGTTTAATGGAAAATGGACAGATTGTTTTGGTTGGTAGGGGAATTACAGGACCTAAGGCTTCGATTAGCACGGTTAAGCGGAGCCTATGGTTCAGCAGTAGTCAAAACCGTGGGTCAGTTGTTTTCACAAAATTATGATATATAAAAAATTAAAAAATTAAAAAACACTCCTCAGTGGGGCCAGGACGTCCTAACCCAAATGGCTAGAAATAAGAGGGTTATAAAGAGACAGCAAGGGTCCACATTCGACTTAAAGACTCAAAAGGTGGCTGGGAACTTCCAATCTGCAGGGTTTTGGTTCACCGTCCATTGTTTTATAAGCCATCCAACCTGTTCATTGGATAAGCCACTCCAGCGCCCTCATCCTAAATTTAGGTGGGCCCACCACGTGAATTTTAGAGTTTATATTATTGCTGTGTTTTGGCCCACCTGAATTTTGACTCGGTCGATTTTTGTTATGTACCATGGACATAAACTGGCAAGACTGATGAATGGAGTAGATGCTACACACATCACGATGGCCCCCACGGAACTTTTACTAGCTTCCTACAATTGTTGCAGAGGATTCGGTTCCAAACAAAAGTATGGTTACTGAACTGAAAACCTAGAGTATACTTTGCAACGTCTCAGCTCAATGATAAACCAAATACAGCCAATGATCATAGAATGATCCACGAAAGAGAATTCTTCCATGACATCCATGATGCTACTTTAACATATGTACTGGAACATCTAAAAAGTCGGCCACAAAGTATCATAAAAAGGCGCCTCAAATGGTCTACAAAGACTATAGCAGTGACCTAGCAAGCATCTAGGTCAGCGATAGGCTGATACACCAACAAAACCTAAATTTTGATTCATCCCACAGCCCAGCTGTTCATTAAGTAGGCCCAGACTAGCCCATGCCAACAAATGCAACCTTAACAATGAACCAGTATGAAACCCCATCGGAAATCCATCCACTTGCTAAGCTGAAGGTGGATCTCGTCTATTAACATGAGGTGCATCCATCTATAAAAACCCACGCGTATGTCAGGAATCAACACCAGATTTCTTCATACCAACAATGGCCAGTTTGGAGCAAACATATGCATTTGATCAAGCCCCCCTCTGATCCATCACGATACAAGATTACTAGGTTATTGGCCCGGCCTCATTGTGTATATGCAGCAGCCCAAAAATCAGGTTACACATCTGCGCTTCTCTCTTTACATGGAATCACAATACAAAGATATTACACATCAAAGCATGCAAGGATTGCTGTGGAAAATCAAAATTTCCTTTACATTTACCTACCAAATAATATACCATTCAAGCAAAATAACTCCTATTGGCCCCAAGAGAATCAATCACACATGCATGTCCTTGCACATTCTTTTAAAAGTCTCTGATCTCAATTCCAGATTCGGCTTCGTCCAGGCGGTCTTTCTTTAAAAATCTCTGATCTCAATTCCAGATTCGGCTTCGTCCAGGTGGTCTGCATTTTCCTCCAACATATAATCGCAGAGTTCTAAGAGCTGGTCTGCAAGGGGAGGGATGCTGGGGTTGCGCTGATCATTGTACTTGTGAGCGTTTATAGTGATCTGTGCCACATCATGCCTGAATTCTTCCCTATTCTTGTAATCCATTTTCCTCACCTTATCTGTGATGGTGGAGAGATCCATGGGGTGTTCAATGATATCTAGATAGTCAGGAGCATCTTTTTTTAACACTGGTTTGAGGAAAAGATATGACACTGAGGTTCGATCTTTCAGGTTTTTCACAATGCCTTCCAATATGTTTGATAGCACCACCTGCAAAGGAATCCACCCATCAGAGACATTGTCATGGTCCATACAAAACATTCATGTGTACATACACATGTATAATTTTTTACATAGCAACTTAGTAGCTGAATGAGAGAGGAACATGTTTTAGTGTTTATTCAATTATAACTGTTTTGGCAAAATCTGGACTACCCATATGACAGTCGCCATCCGACACATTTTCATTTAGGTATTCATGCAAAATGCAGCGGGTTCCACCAACTACAAATACCTTCGTTAATGGGACCCCCTCACTCGGGCAGATTCTGAAATCTGAAATGAGGAAGGAATGTTACCTCTCCACGTCTGCGACGCTTTGTTTGTGGGGCAAAGCTTGCAGCATACCATCCCGAATCACCCACAGGCCGCCTCTTTGCAGCCCGGTCTCTATCTGGTTTCTTTCGGTCATTTCTGTACATGGTACGTTCCTCAAGATACTCATCTCTGAAATCAGGCTTCTTCTTTTTCTTCTTCTTTGCCTTTTGTCTTTCTTCTCTCTCCCTGTGCATTACTTCTTCACGCCTTTTCATCTCAGTCATCCTTAGCTCTTCCTCTTGCAACCGTCTTTCTTCCTCGTAGAGCCTTCGTGCCTTCTCCTCCCGCATCATCTGTTTCTTTCTCCTCTTCTCCTCCTCTTCCCACCTTCTTGACTCAATAGCTTTCCTATTTGCTGCCTCTTCGACCAAGAAGTTGGCATCCGGCTTCCTGTGCATCTCGAAGCTCGACAGCTCAGTTATTTTCTTAGTCCTCCTAAAATCTTCGTCTACCCCAGAGCCAATTGAAGCTTGCTCCACATTATTCACCTTCGGCTGTTTGATGATGATCTTCTTTCGAGGTTGGTCTCTATCTATAGCTACAGGGGGGCGTATCACAACAGAGGGCGGTTTCTGAGGTTCAGGTGGCACGTCCTCAGATTTCAACTTGCTGGAAATTATAATTTTATTTATTTTAGTAAGGGATTTACTCCCAGTTTCTGTGTCAGCAACGATTTGCTTGTCTGATGTTTGTGGACCCAATACAATTTTCTCAGGCAACTTGTCGGTGGAGCCACATTTGAGCTTCAAGGGGACGATTTTTGCCTGCAATTTTGACCCTGATTTTTCTACACTTTCTGAAACTTCCACCAGAGACATCTTTGTCAAGCCTTTAGGCACCAACTTCTTGATTGGAGGTTTCGGTTGGGGCTGGGTGGAGGCATCAGCAGGATGAGCCTTCCCTAATATACTTTCTGTCTCCATATTTTCAACTTGTGATTCTGCCGGATCTTCTCCATACTTGGGGCAGTTCTTGTTAGTCCTCATGTGGCCCAGCTGATCAACAAGAGGGGTTATAACAGTCATATAGAGAAAATGGACCATTTTCTGCAACCAATGTATACTGAAATGAGGAATGCTACTCGCACACGCCCATCTGCAAGCACCACATACAAGCGCCTCATACATGCCAAAGTGGCACACAGTATGCATGATCCAGACCGTTCAACAGGTTAGCCCCACCGTTCCCGTGCATTAGCCCAAAAAATAACCTGAATAATCATCATGTAGGCTGCAAGTGGATTGGAACTTGAGGGTTAAAAAGAATAATTGATGTCCACATTCAATGCACATGCGACAGACCTGATAAGTGGATAGATGGTACACCACTATAAGACCAGGAAATTTCATTTGGTGTTGGCAGATGCGTGTTTGATGGTAGAGTTCCTCTAGTTATATTAGTTAGTCACACACCTGACCGCATGCTCCACAGACGAAACTCTCTCTCACTGGTTTGTCTGTCTGTTTCTTTTCCTTAATAACCTGGTAGTAAAGAGAGAACACACTCAGGATAACTTCACATTGAATTTTAAAAATTAATAAAAAAAATAAAAAAACAATTTAACTAGTGACAATCTGAAAACGGATGAAGTTGGTAATGATTATGATTGCTCACTTGAAATGCAAGCCGTGCACTGTATGGTGGTGACTTACTGCAAGAAGATATTTGAAATGCAAGGCAAGCAACATATGATGGTGACTTACTGCAAGATAATACTAACTAAGCTATTTGAGCTCTCACAATGTCGTTGACAGCTATTAATGGCTACCAAAAAAATACCAGAACACACTGAAGATTGCACTGAGGAAGAAATCATGTATTGTCTTCCATCATATGACCGAAATGATATTAATCCTGTAACAAGGATGATCCATTTAAAAAACTGCCATGTTGGAAGCAAGTGTTAGACAGATGTTCAAATGGTATTAGGATCAAGTCTCAGTTTATCTGTTCACCTGTTTTGTGGTATAATGATATCCCACGTCTAGAGTTCTAATGATATCATGTGTGAGTTAAGATTTATGTAAAACATCTCTCCTAGTATCATGTGCATCAAAATGTCAGTTTCCTGGCTCTCATGTCTGACTCAGATGCATTGTCTTCGTTAAGTTATAGAAGATATTATTCAACAAGAAATGCATAACTCAATTGAAATATATATATATATATGGACACACACACGCATACATATCAAATGTAAAATTTCAGGTATTTTTGCATGCACGAAACATTATCCAGCAATTTTGGTAGTTTTGAACATAAAATATACAAGGAAATTATGGACTATAAAAGGACTAGTTTTAAAAATGGTCATATCCTGCACGAGTATTGGACATGGACTTCAAACAAACGAATACGCCCCACGTACATCTTCACTCATATTCTGATAAGCTTTGAATACATTTAGATTTTTTGTATTGCCCTCATATTTTATAACATATATGAATATTTCACTGTTCGGAATAAATTTTCACCAAAATGAGTATTATTATTATTATTATTATTATTTTGAAATGGACCGATATGAGTATAATAAATCATCTGTCATGATAACTTGCATCCAACGGGGACATGTCCTGGTCCAAGTTCCCTATGATGGAAGGATATTTTTTGAAATGCATGGATGGGACCTGATAAATTAATTGGATGTTAATGTGCCTAGATCTGGAAATGTTTTCTTGAAATGATTTATTGGTTTGAATGGAACAGCTGTTGTTATTTTATATGAGTCTTGATGAACTCGAAATTATTATCAGTATTCTAAATTACACCATCTGCACAATGGGAACTCTTGTGGATTTATAGTAACAGGTAAAATTCTGCTGCTTCAATGTTTGAGGATGAACCTGGCTATGAACATGTCTGCTGAGATAAGCATGTGCAAAATTTGGTGCAAAAATAAGGTTATTCAACATGCAACAAGAAAAAAAAAAAGACTGCATTTCTCCATTCAGTATCAATGATTCCAGATTCATAACTGTGGTTTTGGTTCATGTTTTACTAATTCAACACCAACTCCGCTGAAAGACAAGTGAGTCTCGATTACTTTGAATAGTTGCACATGAGAAGAAAGTATGATTGAAGCCAAAAAAACAAAAATGGCATCATAAGTTATGTTATGGCGTTGAAGAAACCCAATAGCAGCAAAACAAGAACCATTTACAAAAGTAAAAATGCATCAATTGCATTTCAGCTTTTGTTGTGGTTTCCATTCTCTGTCATATTCACAATATCATAAAATATGAAAACAATGAAATTCCACATCATGCGAATGAGAAACAAGGTGTAAGAACATCATCAATGGACATAACTGAAGCATACAACTCACAAGCTACCTTAAATCCATCTCCCACTGCTTTGCTTTTCTTTTTCAGTAGACCCAAATGTACATCAATCTTTCCAATTCCTTTCTTTGCTTGAATTTTTCCAGACAAGTTTCTTTTAGCCAGAAAATTTTCCACCTGATCCAGCAAGTTTTAAAAAAGTTTAAAAAATTATGAAAAATTGTCATCCATTTAATGGTTGAAAGCATGACTTAAAGAAAACATCATTATTTCCAATTCCTTTACTGACTTTCCAGAAAAGTTTCTTTTAGGAAGTAAACATTCCAGCTGCACGCAGAAAGATTTAGAAGTTGCTGCTGTTGATATTGCCGGTTAGAAAAAATGTTAATGTACATGACTATAGTAAGGTCACAAATTTTTAGTATGAAAAAAAGACTCATTCATTAAATGGTTGCAAGCATGATTTAAAGCACATCATTGTTCCAAATTCATTTCTTTGCTTTGACTTTTCCGGACAAGTTTCTTCTAGCAAGAACTCCACCCACATCCAGCAAGATTTAGAATTTGCCGCTGATATTGCTGTTAGAAAAGGTAAATTTACTCGATTCCAATAAGGTCACTGTTTTTCAGTATGAAAAAAGAGATGTTTTTAATACATGCAAGCATGATTTAAAGCACTCGAAACAAAGACCAATAAGAAAGGCTAAACCAAAAGTAGAGTTACCTCTTTTGGATCATCAATAAATGAGCCATTAGATAAGGATGTGCGTATGACTTTCTTGACAATGGTTTTAGTTTTCTTGGTGCAATCAGCATTTACAGAACCAAAACCTAATTCCTTCCCAACAGGTTTCATCCTTTTCTTTTTTATCCCCTCTGCTTCATCATCTGCAGAATAGTCATATAAACAACAACACAATGTAATAATCCAAATGGTATCCCCCTAACATTATTCTGTAAGGATCAATACAAAAAAGGATTAAAAAAAAAATGTTGAATAGTATGACTGTTGATGTATCTACGGAGAAGGTTCAATAGAAATATCATATATGAATTGGTAGGAAATAAGCAAAGGATAATGGTGAAGAGGAGACTCAGATGATCACAAATTGGAACGAAAACAACATTCTCTACATGAATCATCTCTGGAGATATAAAACACAGATGAAGAGGCCGAATAGAACAAATATATCATGAGAAATAAATTCCGCAAATTAAACAATCAGGTACACCTCTTTTCAATCAATAATTAGTTACATAAATTTAACAACAAAAATATACATGAGTACTTGTCAAGCAAATCATTGGACCCTGTTTAGAGATTATCATTAATCCATAAAACAAATACTTATTTCAATGACAGCCCCATGAACATATACATACGTCAGCTGCTGAACATGATAGTTGCTAGAAGTTCTGTCCAAAGAAGCAGGAAAGAAGGATAAAGACAAGCTAAAAACTCACTACCTGATATGAGAAAAATACATAAATGCCAAATAAATGCCAAAATTGTCAAGAAGAGGGCTAGCTTCATCAAGTTTTTATGCTAATGGAAGGATGATTGTCGTTAATAATCTAGAAACTCTAAGTTTCATCAGGATGAAGTAGTGGTGAGATGTAAGAACAATTCTCATAATGTTAGCTATAATTTGTATATGATGTTTTGAATACACTGGAAACCCAAGTTCATATTTGAAACTGAAATTGCAGCTTTCTTTCTGCCAGCTAAAACAGTTCAGTTAATGCTACCTTGTAGCAGTGAAAAACTTTTGGATGATAATCAATAATTACATGGCATGCTCAAGTTAGTGAATGAAAGCATACATCAACACTATGCATAAGAAACAAAAGGAAACTTTGTGGATGAAGAATAAAGGTATCGTCCCTTACCAAGCCATGATGATCACCGACTGCCAAAGCAGATGAGATGAAGTATAATGGTTCAACAGCTTAAGAAGGTCACTACCCATACGTAACAGAAGAAATAACTTATTACATGCAATCAAATCATCCTTACCATCCATGAGCATCCTGCACAGTTCTGCTGCTTCTGCTGCTTCATCTTCAATTTCCTCCACTGCTTGAGCTTGAGATGGGCGCCTTCTCATTTTAAGTCCCCTAACACCATCTGCTTTATCATGTTTGGATTCATATTTACCCTCCTCTCCATCTTCACATTCTTCTGCATCCAGCAAATTCTCGAGGTCCCCGGCAAAAGAATCAAGATCACTGTTTGCTTCGGAATCGGTCTCATTTTCATCACCATCAGCTGCAGAAAGACTGAGAACTTGTCGATCCCAAATTTCCTGACATTTTTCCCTTGTTTGCTGCTGAAGCTGAAGAAATGACATTCGTTGGCCACGTGCGAACTTGTTGAGGGTTGCTGCATCGACCATAACCCCTGAGGCTGCTTGCTCACTTGAAAGCTTACGTACCATAGCTATTCGATGCCATCTAGTCATCTTCTCAATCTGTTCCTCAGGAACATTGAACTTCAGTAGAACCTAAAAACGACAACATGCTTGGAGGTGAAAACCTGATGCACCTTGGATATGATAGATTGTTGTGAAATTCAGAATCACTGAATTGGCACAGATTTCAGAAACAAAGAATTAAGTCTATGAATAGAATATGTACTCATCGATAAAGCAGAGGGAGCAGTCATTTTTTTTATTTTTATTTTTTTATTATTTTTTTTAAAGTAAGCCTAAGATCAATTTCCTAGTAGTTATAGTAGTACATGAGCAGTCATGAGAACATATCAAAAGACGATTGAAATAAATCACGTCCACTCTGAGATGATGACAACAACATCAACAATAATGATAATGATAATAATAATAATAATAACAACAACAACAACAACAATAGAAGGGAGAAATATAGCAGCAAGGTGCTGTAGTTTCCAACTCATCTACTATAAACCAGTGTTCAAAGTATCGGTATAGTTAGATGTATCAAGTACCGGGGAAAATGTTGTTCCTCACTTAGTCGGAACATCGTTCAGTCGGGTTCTAATTAACTGCCCAACATTCCGTGCTGTAAACCATGGCTGGTCTTATAGGTATCCTATAAAAATTTCCCTTCAGTTTGATTTGAATGTGGTGATCACAAAAAACTCCAGTGGCACATCTCTACTTCATCCACCCAGCTGCTATGGGCAACATCCTTCTCAATCTCTTTGCTCTCATGAATTATCAACCCAAGATCTTCAAAATAGTTTTTATTTTATTTTATGAAGTACAACTTAATCAACAACCTCAACTAATTCCCCGTTTCCACTATTATTGTTACTAAAATCACATTCCATGTGCTCAGATCCATCCGACTAATTTCAAAACCTTTAGATTCTAAAGCATTTCTCCATAGTAACTTTGTGTTTATCCCCTCCCTCGTTTCATCAACCAAAACTATGTCGTCTGCAAACAACAAACTCCGTCGGACTTCTTCCTGTAAATGTCCCTCCTGTTCCACAACTAATGCAAAAAGATATGGGCTCACTGCCAACCCCTGGCTAAGCCTACAGTAATTGGAAACTCACTAGCCTTTTTTTTTTTTGAAAAGTCACTATAATATATTAGAAAGGAAAAGGGGATACAAAGCAGGGAAGAGTAGAGAGATCGCCAACGAGGCAATCACTACCAAACTCCAAGAAAAAGGAAATCATAATCCTTGAGACCCACTACATAAACAGCCCATTCGATCATTAGCCCATTTTTTTGAAACTCGCTAGTCTCTCCACTAGCAGTCTTCACATTTGTTACTGCGCCCTCGTACAGATCCTTAACATGTCAGTATATCACCTCGAGACTCCTTTTCTCCCCAACATCTACCAGATTTCTCTAGGGACCCTATTGTATGCTTTTGCTAAGTTGATATAGACCGTACAAAGATCCTTCCTCCTCTCCCTATATTTCTCCATCACCTGTGTAAGTAGGAAAATAGCCTTAATGGCTCAACTTCCTGGCATAGACCCAAACTTATTTACTGATGCGTTCGTCTGACACCTTAAGATTTGGTTAATCACTCTCCCCCATAATTTCATAGTATGACTCAATTGTCAACGCCCATACGTTTATCATTTATTCTTATAAACAGGTACCATGGTACTTTTCATCCATTTGTTTGGAAAGGAACTTTGGGTAGAAAAATAATAATAATAATAATAAATCATATCACTAGATTTTGAACTATAGTGTAAACTTGCAGCATGATATACTGGAAACTTTCTGTATTGATTTGTAATTAAGATGGAGTAGCTGTTACTTATGACTGGTAAGCAAAGAGCAGAGACCCATTGGGCAAATAATTTCAAGTGAGATGCTTGACTATGGGAAATATAAAAACTGTGTACCAGTGAAAAACATCGGCTGTGCTTCCTCTAGAAATTTTTTAAGGTAGATATCAAGGATACATCTTAAAATGGAATTATACCTCACGTGCTGCATCCATGCTCAATCTGCGGAGATCAGCATCTGTTCCTGTGACTGATGTACCTCCTCGATTAGCAGCTGCTTTTTTCTTCATCACTGCACCTGAAACTGGTGCTTTGGGAGCCACACGAACATAGCTGAACCCCAATCCCCGGCCAGATGGGTCACCGACACCTGTAATTTCTAAGCGCTCTATATTTTCTCGATCCTGCAAAAAGCAAAGGGTTAAAATTGTATTATGTACCCTTTGGCTTTCAAGAAGACTGAAATCTCTAATACCTCTTGAGTTATTTTTCCAGTATGGGTATCATTTTTTATTTTTCCTTTTTCTTTTTTACCTTCTCATTTAATATGCTGAGAGAAAAAGTTAAGTCTAGTACTCCATAATATTATATTAAGGAAAAAGACATTAAACATGTCCTATAAAAGAAGGCAGCAAAGAAGAAACATTTTTTCAGCATTTCCTTTTTCTTCTTCCTTTTTTTTTTCTTCCAAAAGTGATGAATATGGAAAGGCTAAGTCATCTTTTTTATTTTTTTCCAAAGGATCACTGCCACTCACAATCATATCTAGATCCTTTGTTGTAAAAGTAATAAGATAAATCTCCAATTATCAGGTACAACAGAAGATAAACCTCCAGTATGATGGTACAAAAAGCTTAGTTAAGTGCATACAAAAGATGCACTCTAACAAAAAATGGGGCTTTATACATCACCTTTTTTTGGAAATAGTATCCATAATATTACTTTTAAACAAAGAGAAAGAGGAAGAAGTGAGTGGGTGCGAGATGAAGGCTTAAAAGGGCAATGGGAAGGCCCAAAAGGACATGGGTGGAGGTAACAAGAAAAGACTTGATGACTTATGGTCTAACTGAAGTTATGGCCCTTCACAGAGTGGAATGGTGGAACAAGATTCGTGTCACTGACTCCAATTGGTTGGGATAAGGCTTAGATGATGATGAAAAGAAAAGGAGAGAGAAGTTGTAAAGGCAACAAAATTACTGCTCATATCAAATAATCCAGACACCTGATTTGTGCATGCCACAAAATTGCTGCTCAGATTCCATGAAGTTATCTGCAATTCCCTCTCAATGTGTGATGCAGCAGCCAGAGCAATGGCTTCATCAGGTAGTTGGTTCATTGCAGAAGAAAGACCAACAGGATGTGTGAGCCTGCTGATTCCCAACCTTTTAAGCCGATAAAGGCCAGCTTGCATACTCTCATAGGCGCACACCTGGAGAGAAAATCCTTAAGCACTCATCTTAGAAATAAAATACAGCAAAGAAACTTACACATGTGACAAACAGACAGAATCTAAGACAAGGACATAGTCACAAGGAAACGTGATCTTCAAAGACCGGGGCAGTACCAAGCCTGATTATGACTAATCAAATGCTCATGTTAGACAATAATGAAGCAAACAGACTTGGCAAATAAAAACTTATGCATTCAAGAAACCAACTACATTAACAAAGTGCAGGAGAAAAGCAAGAATACAACAGTCAATAGAAGTTCCACTGACCATCCATTTTCCATTAAAAATCAGATAGTGGAAGCTGGATGAATGATTCAGAATTCAGATCTCATGCATGCATGACAAGTGTACCAGATAGAGTTGCTGATAACTTAGAACAGGTGAAAAACACCATGCACGCAACGCATCTAGATGTATGGAACATGTGGAAAGTCCAGTCAGTGATATTGACATTGTTAGTAAAATCATACAATTTATGATTTGAATATCCACATCTTATTAGGAAACAATTTGAGTCGTAAGTTTGAGTCTCATTCTCCAAATATCCTAATAGAATACTATGATTTATAGGGAAATCTTACAAACCATGATTTGAATCTCACCATTTAACTCAAATCTTTCAATTGAATTTTTAAACAAATATGAGAGTTGTGGGCTAAACCATGGCTGACATAATTGCTCTTTGCTTCAGGTTTCTTTTGGAGGTTATCTGCATCAATTTAAACGCCAATAACATATTAAGCACTTAGGAGGGGATTTTTTAATCTTCTAACTTCTCAAAAAACACCATACGTGGATGACTCCAATGACAATGGTTATACTGGAGATGAAGATGTACACATGACTGGCATACAACGAGATCTGAGGGCATCCTTTTCATTTGTTCTACCATACATGGATGACTCCAATGGCAGTGGTCATACTGGAGATGAAGATGTCAACATGACTGGCATACATTGAGATCTGAGGGCATCCCTTTCATTTGCTTGGGGCTTTTCGATTTGGAACTTTGAATTTGGAAATCTAAAAACATGTTATATTTTGTTTGTAAACAACTTTTAATATGTTTTGGTATTATGTTCATGTTTTGCACATATCTTCAACTGGTATCCAACTCGTCTATGTTTTCTAATACTCGTTTTAGAATTTTATATCTGTGCACCACTGCCTTGGCTGGTCTGGAAGAGCCAAAGTAAAAGTGGAAGGCTGATGTCCGGTGGAAAGTAGACCACAAAAACTTTGCCAATCAATCTTTCCAAGGTCAAACCCAAATTGTTGGGAGAAGGCTAAGATGATCAATTGTTTTGGATTTTTCAATATATTAAAAAATTCATGTAAGTCTAACAATCATGTGGTTTACAATTTACAAGCTACTATTTCAGTCACATTATGGTTTTACGATCCAATACAACTTTTAGAACATTGGATCTGGACCATCATCTAGTAGGCACAATTGTGGATGGGTCACCATGCAACTCTTGCTAATCCAACAATCCTTACCACCAGAATAGTGGTTTGCTATTGAAAGTTTGAAGTAGAATGGCACTTCTCATAACCTATCCTCTGGAAGGTGCATCTAGGGATTGGAGACTCAAGACTAACGATCCGTTTAATGCATTGGTTAGATCTGAAAATTTATTATAACTGTGTGGGAAACCAATTTGACAGCTAGGATTGTCAGATCAGACTGATTTTGAACCATAGGCAATACAAGGTGGGGCACCAGACAGCCCAGAAAAATGAATGAGCATCCATTTCCAACAATACAAGATGTACTGCAAATCTGTAATATGGTCCTACATGCATCGCATGTGTGTATATATTAAAAGAACAAGAATGATTAGGCAAATCTGAGACAATGTAGAGTTTATAGGTCAAACTTTCCTACAAATTCTTAACAAATTCATCCAAGGTCAAGGGAAAATTGTAAGACAAATAGACATTTAATACAGGCTGAAATTATTGTCATCTACTTAACAAAGAAATACGAGGCTTTCATAGAGATGTAGAAAAAATCCAATCAAAACAATAAAAGGTAAAAGAAATTAAAACCGGTCCATGACCTACTAGGTAAGGGGTCTGATTTCTAATTATAAGACTTGGTTTGACCCCGCCAGCGTGTAAGGGTTCATTTATTTTATAGCAAAAAAATGATGCAACACGATCCAATCATCCAATGAGAGACCAAACTGGTCCTATTGCGGGTTGAATGATGATCAAGCCATCAGATTGTAAATCAAGCCCAGATCAGGCCAACAATCATGATTAAAAATCAATCTGTTTAGTTTGAATATCTATATTGTGCAACCATCCATAGTGTAGACCACATTGAGTGACCACATCAAACCAGTGCATATATACAGATACATACTAGTATCTGCAGTCAAGGATCCAGTACCTACCTGAATGGGCTTAACTCATCCTCGAGCTGGCAAGTCAACCCAAAGAGCAGGAGTATGACTTGGTGGCTTACAATTAAGGGGATCTGTGTGGGGCCCGTCCATGGTAGTCATCTGAGATTCCTTACTTTCATCAGTTGTGTCCATACACAGCCTTTATACCAAAATTTATGCAGAGAGAAATCTCAGCCAGGCCACAACAATGGAAATAGTGGGAGAGAATGCCCATCATTGAAGAATCAATCTCTAATTTTGTTTGGAGCCCAAATTTGTCTCTATCCACACATCCAACCCGCTCATAAGATGCATCCTATCAAGATTAAGGTCGCCCCAAATATCGGATCATCCAAAACACAGGTGGGTCACAACACTTGAATTAAGAGGCCCAAACACACTTTTTTTCTTTGGTTTGGCCCACCTGAATTTTGGATCAGCTTAACTTTTGGGATGTTTTATATTCATGGTGGGCCACACATTAAATGGTTTGGATTTTACACATCATCAAGATGACCCACAAATCTCTTGTATGGTGGCCGTGTGCATGAGATGTGATTTCAGAGAGCAACAACTGTGTAGAAGCTGGCAAAATATCCTCTCTAACAGCTGGTGCCCGCTGTGAATTTGAATTTTAAGGAGAACTATTTGATACCTCTAGCAAAGTATGATGCCTGGTACATATTGCACTCAGAAATTGTACATGTGGCATACATTTATCAAGTTAAATGCCTAAATTGTGGAAACCACTGTTTCTGAGTCAGTCCCAAAACGAAATTGATAAACAATCCAAACTTCTTATTCCCGGATACTTGTTTGTTGAATCAAGACCATTGGACCATGGTTGTAACTCATTGTTCTCACATGTGGCATTTAAATACACCACCAGAACTGTCTAAATTGATAGAGTGGAATGACGGAACAGGATCCATGTAGCTGACCCAAATTAATTGGGATAAGGCTTAAATGATGATGATAATCCGAACCATCTAAATTGTGAGAAATGTTGTGGATGGGGCGTAAATGTAACATCACAATGAGCTAAAGATCCTAACCATCTGATTTGGATAGAATGCAACTGAAATTGGGCGTATCAGCCTGTGTCATCTGTATCGCCTGTATGACTCGGTTTTGGAAAGATAGAATACATTATTGCTTTCCATAGCAAACACCAATGACTTCAATTTCAAAGATGGAGTATGCCTTCATTTTAAATGCAAGAAGAAGGAAAGATAAAACAATAGAGAGAAGGCTAGAAAAAAGGAAAAGAGATTGCTCATGATTCCGATAGGAGAACCGATTCAGTGAGAGACCTCTAGGGTAGAGGAAGATCTATTCGATTGCTTCGAGCAGAAGGGAGAGGCCTTGGCCAAAGATATTTTGGGGAAGGAGGCTCTTGCCATATCGGTGGGTCAACTAGCTTAGGAGGATGGGTAGACTCTAGTCTCTCACAAAAGACCCATAGCTTCTAGGAAACCAATCTCGACGTCAAAGTTCACTAGATTTTCCACCTTGACCGTTTCTAACATCCTGGACGACCAGGACGAGTACATGCTATCTATCCCAAGTCTTCCAAAAGATGGGAGATTAAAGAAATCATTCTCCCCCAAAAGAATGGCACTTCTAGGGGTTTCGCCTATGTTCATATGGGGTCCAAGGACGTTGCCTCCTCAGTCATCTCCATCATGCATCAATCAGGTTACAATGGCCACAAGATTTATGTTCAGATGGCATGTTACGGCCCAAGACTTGACTCATCGATGCCGACCCGAGCCTCAATGGTTGCTGGTCATTCCCGTTTCCCTACTCAGCCCCAAACAGTCAATCTCCCTGAGACGATAGAGAGCCTCGGGATTGTTGGTCGATCTTTCAAAGAAGCAATAGTTGAAGGGTTTTCTGGTTCTCTTCTGACCAGCTCGACCTCTCCAACCGTCATTTCCACCACCTCTCCTAGTTGCCCTCTATCCCAGATCAGGAAAATAATTAATCCAGCTAAATCGAAGATCAGAGTGGAACGATCCATGATTTTAGAGCAGTTGTTTTGTACTCTCAAAGTCTAGTGATTCGGTGCAAAAAATGAAAGTCCCTAGCCAACATTAAGGCGTGGGTGGAAGCCAAATGCCAATTGTAGGAGGGGAATTTTGGCCTTAAGCCCTTGGGAGACACGGAGTTTCTCCTCAATCTCAAGCCCAATACCAGTTTGGAGTTTGGACCCCATTCTCATGGTGGAAGCCCTGAACCAAGATGGCCATGTGACCTCTATCTCCAAATGGGAGGACTTCTCCTTCGATTCAACAGACGTCTAGTTACACTTCAAAGGTATTCCCTTAGAGCTTTAGACCCATGAGTTTCTTCTCATATTGGGTTGTGAATCAGAGAAGTCCTTCAATTCAATCTGACAACGGAGTCTGGATGGGAGCTCCGATAGGCCTATATTCAAATCTATAGGAAGAAGGTTGACCCTCCTATTTCCAACATTCCTATAGTGGTGGAAGGGGATCATTTGGTGATCACGATATGGCCAGAGGTTGAGAGTGCAGAGAATGTTGTTTTCCATGGTGCTCCCTTCCCGGTGGTGCTCTCAGCAGATGGAGTATGGATCGAGGGGTGCTCTGGCAGAGTACTTTACTCCTCGCATAGGGTTGGTGAAAAACACATGGAAGGGCAGGTCAGCTACGCCTGCTTTCATCTCCATCTCGAATCGTTGATCAAGTGTCAATCTTGGACAGTGAGGATCAACCCACTTTCTCTCACCCGACCCAGCCATGTAGGTCTATGATCGATCACCCATCTACCATAGTTGCGTCGCCTAAGATATGTAGCACATGTCTCACATCAAATCGCTTGTTGCACGTGCTGTCAATCCTTCTTTACCGAAAGGCAACACCTGTCTCACCTCACACAGTGCCCTCTGCCATCTCCCCATGCATGGTTAAAGGAGAGAGCCTACCGAAACTCTCGAGGAAAAGAGATACAATGACATCGAGCAGCCCCTATCAATGTTACATCTGGCGAGGGTGGTCGAGCACCGCCACACAGCTTCTCCATGCTCTCCCCATCCATTCGTCACTTCCTTTTTTATTCCGACTCTTACATCAATGATGACAACACACGAGGCAACGTGGCATTGTCTAACGCTCTCTTAGATGTCTTCAGACCTAGAGGACGATATCCCTTTCCAAATGGATGGATCCCAATCATCCTCTTGCCATGCATTGGCTACCTTTAAACTCCTAGACTTCTCGAGCACCCCAACATTGTCAAGGGGACTATTGAGATCCATGTATGATTATGCTTGCCATGCTTTCTGACCGTTGCATTTCTCCCTCTTCTCCTTCCCTCTCCCCCATCCATCTGGCACGTCTATCCCCAAAGAGATGCTACATGCCAGTGCGCATGCTCCTGGCCCCATTCGAAAATCTCCTAAACCTCTCTTCCCCCTTCTCTTTTAGTTCATATGAGGGCAAACCCTTTCGAGATTCCTCTTCCTTTGGAATCTTTTAGCCATCACCAGACATTCCCTTGAGAGTCCTCTCGATCGCTTTCCAGCAAGCCCCCCCCCCCCCCCCAAAAAAAAAAAGAGAGGAAAAGAATAATAAAAAAAGCTTCAGAATGGACTTTGGTTCCTGCTAACCAAGGACGCCATTCACATCCCCCTCTCCCTCTTACTCATTCAAATGTTTCTTCTTCCTTCATTATTAACACTCCTCCCCTCCAGATTCTCTAGGATGGTGCTCCTTCGTCGAAATTACATGAGCACTTGGATTCAAATGATATTTGAGGTCCCAACTCAATCTTATCCAAACATAAGGACCCCTTGCAAATCAAAGAAGCATTCAGAGATTTCCACAAGTTTGTGGGATTCGTCTTTTAGGGACGAGGAGGAAGATTGCATTGCTCTTTATCAATTAATTGAGAAACGAGGAAAACATGCTGCTTCGGCAATTAGAAAAAGCTCAGAGTCCTGTAGCAGTTGACGGAGTTGATCAGCCTCGAATCCTTTTTCAACTACGAGGCTAGCTCAAGCTCAATATCCTATAAGGAAAGTAGAAGAGGTAAGCTTATTGTCAATGAAGATCATTTCATGGAATGTGCGAGACCTTGGTTGTCGAAGAAAAAAAGCCCCAAGTCAAGGATATTCATTGTAAATATAAAGCTCAACTCGCCACCATTCACGAAACGAAGCTTCGATCGGTAAGTTGCTCTAATCTTGACACTATTTGAGGCATTCATCATAAGGATTGGATCTCTCTCACTACAAGTAGCTCCTCTGGGGGGATTGTGCTGGCTTGGGATTCCAAGTCCTAGGTTTAGGAAGACTCCCTGATAGGGTCTTATGCGGTATATGTTGTTCTAAAAAATCATTTTTCTAGGTTCAAATGGGTCTTTTCTTCTATCTATGACCCCAGCTCGGCCACCACGACACACCTCCTTTGGGATGACCTAAATGCAATCAAAGTTAAATGGTCCCTCCCTTAATGTATGGGTGGAGACGTCAATGCCACTTGATTCCCTAATGAGAAATCGAATGCAATCACATTTCCAAAAGTATGAAAATGTTCTCCAATTGGGTGGGAGGAAATGACCTCATCAATCTTCCGCTTCTAGATGTGAAATTTACTTGGACTAACGGCCAGTCACCTCCCATCCTCTCCCATCTTAACAGATTTCTAGTTTATCCAAATTCACTGGAAGCTTTCCCAACGATTTCCCAGCGCAGTCTTCCTCGCCTCATCTCAAAACATTGCCCGATTTTGCTTGATTCTGTGGAGGAAAGTTAGGGACTAAAACCTTTCAGGTTTGAGCTCTCATGGCTTGAAAAGGAAGGCATTCACTCCTTGGTCCCAATTGATGGACGTCAATTTTGGTCTCTAGCAACCCGGGTTCTGTTTGAGTCGTAAACTCAAAACTCCTGAAACTTGATTGATTGGAGAAAGGAATCTTAGGGTGAGCTTAAGGTCAGTGCTTCAAATTCCCTCATGGCAATTCATTTTTTGGATGCATAGGAAGAATCGATCCTCTGTAGGAAGAGGACAAATCTCTTAGAGATTCTCTTATAGTTGACCACCCTAGTTCAGTTAGGCAACATGAGATTAAATGGAGGCAAAGATCGAGGGCCCTCTGGTTGAAAGCTGGAGAAAAATACACCTGATTCTTTCACGCTATAGCCAACACTAGATCTCAGTCTAACAAGATAAGTAGCGTCACGATTAACATTTCTAAGTTAGAGGATCAGCAACAGGCAACTGACCATATTACTTCCTTTAATTATTCCTTGCTTTCGGCTAAAAGTTGATTAAGGCCAAGATTGGCCAATCAGGTCTTCCCCATATCTCTGCCGAGAAGCCTCTATCTCTTAAAGCTTCTTTCTCCAAGGAAGAAATCAAATTAGCTATTTTCTCTCTCGACAATGGTAAGTCTCTTGGTCCTGATGGATTCCCTCTAGATTTCTACCACCTCTTTTGGGATGTAGTTAAAAAGTATGTGGTAGATTTCCTCTTGGAAATTTTCATTTCTAGTAATCTCTCTAAAGTCGTGGGGGCTTCTTTTATTGCTCTAATTCTTAAGATTAATGGAGCTGCAGACCTTAAAGGATTTCCATCCCATTAGCCTCTTAGGTGCCCCTTATAAAACTCTAGTGTAAGTTTTTGTCATCCAGGTGATGCAAGGGCATTTTCACACCGAGCTCGAATAGGGTCACCTGTGGGATGCAGGGGCACACTCGAGGTAGGTGAGGCCCATGGGGGAGGTCTCATATTCAAGACTCCTCATCGGAGGTGATTAATGCGCATTTTACACCGGGCTCGAGTGGGGTAACCTGTGGGATGTGGGGACACAATCAGGGTGGGCAGTCCATGTGATTTGGGGCTCACGAGGAGGGTTCAGCCGACGTCCTAACCCATGAGATGTGAGGCCTGGGTATGAGAAAAAGGGATTAATTCGCCATACTCTAACAGTTCGAGCTTTTAGAGCTAGTGGTCAATTGTCCTGCATCAAAATTGGGATCAGAGCGGGAGGTCTCGTGTTCAATACTCTTCACCGGGGGTGATTAATGCAGGGGCATGTTCACACCGGGCTCGAGTGGGGTCACCTGTGGAATGCAGGGGCACACACGGGATGGGCGAGGCCCACAAGGGAGGTCTCGTGTTCGAGACTCCTCATCGGGGGTGATTAATGCGCATTTCACATTGGGCTCGAGTGGGGTAGCCTATGGGATGCAGGGACACACTTGAGGTTGGCGGCCCATGTGATTTGGGGCCCACGAGGGGGTTCGGCCGATGTCCTAACCCATGAGATGTGGGGCCTGGGCTATGAGATAAAAGGGATTAATTCGTCATACTTTAACAGTTCGAGCTTTTAGAGCAAGTGGTTAATTGTCCCGCATCGCCACGCTTAGAGTTGTGCTCTCTAAGGTTATTTCAGAAACTCAAGGTGCCTCATTGGCTAATTGGCAGATTATGCATTGCGCTTAGTTAGCTTAAGAGTGCATTGATTCAGGGCATAAAGAAGGTCTAGGTGGTCTGGTTTGGAAGCTGGATATTGAAAAGGCCTTTGACCATGCTGATTGGGGCTATGTTGACTATTTATTAAGAAGCTTTGGTTTTGGATTAAAAGGGCGTAAATGGATTAGCTCCTATTTTTGTTCAACCTCTTTCTTTGTGGTTCCCCTAAGCGAACATTTGCTTCCTCTAGAGGGCTAAGGCAGTGTGATCCTCTCTCTCCCTTCCTCTTTGTGATTGCCTCTAATGGCCTAAGTCGAATGTTCATGGAAGTGGAACCCATTGGTGCCTTCAGTGATTTTAAAGTAGCCCCTTCCAGCGACTTTATTACCAAAATCCAATTTGCAGATGATACTTTACTTTTTGTGAAGCCTCCATCTCTTTGTGGTCAATCTAAGGAAAGTGGTTCATTGCCTTGCGGCTATCTGTGGCCTCAAAATTAATCTCTTTAAGAGAGAAATGTAAGAGAGAAATGTAGGGTATTGATATATGTGGTTCCTCTCTTTCCAGATTTGCAGAGGTGTTTCGGTGCAAAGCGAGCTCTTTTCCCTCCTTGTATCCGAGTCTCACCCTTTGCATTAGTAAGCCTGCTAATCATCTCTGGGATGTTGTAATCAAAAGAATGGAAACGAAATTACCCCCCTAGTAAAGTCATTATCTATCCCTTGGGGGGCAGCTTACCCTGATCAAAGCAGCTATGTCTAACCTGCTTTCCTATTTTCCTCTCCTTGTTCCATTGTCCTATGTCCATTTTAACTAGAATTGATAAACTAAGGAGAGATTTTCTTTGGAATGGCTATTCTGATAGCCATAAGTGTCATCTCCTTAGTTGGTGTGCAAGCCTTACTTGGAAGGTGGTAGACTCTTAGGAGTTTCAACATTGGGTCAAGGGTTCGAGTACCCATAGGTGGTGAAATTCCACTACGTGTGAGTGCATGGGGGTGTGTGTGCATGCGTATAAAAAATAAAAATAAACAAATAAATAAAAGTACTTGGAAGGAGGTGCAGGTATTAGAGTCCTAGATGAGGTCAATTCCCATCTCCTTAGAAATTATTGTTTCCAAATATGGATTAGAGGAAGGAGGCTGGTTTACCAAGTCTTCCTTTCTTTACAAAGCCTCTTTGATTTGGAAAGCCATTGTTGGTATCATGCCCCAATTCCGGGAAGGTGTTTCTTTCAGTTTGGGTGACGGGACTCGGATCAATTTCTGGTTAGATCGATGGATTACAGACAAATATCTGGCTTCTGTTTTCCCTAGTTTGGCTATCCTCTAATCTATCTATATATGTGGCTAACTGCTTCTTTGTTGTTGGTTCAGGGGTCCGGTGTCCATCCTGCAGGAAAAGGCTAACGGAGCTCAAGACTGAGGCTTTCTCGGAGTTCTTAAAGCCTCTTCAAGGTGTTCGACCCTCTGTGGGAATGGATGATTCCTTCCCATGGTCTCTGTCCCCTTCAGGCAGCTACTCTTCCAAGTCATTCCTGCAAATCATCAGCAACTCCTCCTCCACTCCAAATGTGGCTTTTCCTTCCTTTGACTGGATGTTTTGAGATCCTCATGAGGTGGCAGTCTTTGTTTGGCTTCTTGCTAGAGGGAGGATCCTTGCAGTAGACAACTTGCAACGTTGAGGCATGATCCTTCCCAATGTTTGCCTTCTATGCTTGAACAATGCAAAATCCATTATCCATCTCTTCTTGCACTGCCCTTTTGCGAACGAAGTTTGTTCATCCATTCGAATCAAGCTTTCATCAGCCTTGGGTGATGCCTAGCTCGATTCCAACAGGTTGTTTGCCTGGCTTGGCAGAAGAGCTGGTAGATATTTCTCAGCTATTTGGCACCTGGAGGTGATGAGTTATGACTACTCTCTAAGCTATTTGGAGAGAGGAACAACCGCTATTTTTGGAGCATAACCTCCTTTTATGCAAGAGTATCACATCTTCTTAAGGACTGTTCTTTTGGCCTTTATCTTAGTGACAACTCGATCTTCACTTCTCTTCTGGGCTAGTGTTATGATTTTGATCTTGGGTTTCGCTTGGTTTTCTCTGTTGTCTAGGTGGTTAGAGTTGTATAGTTCCTTTAGGTTTTTCTCTGGGTTTTCTTCCTGTTTTGAGTTGTGTAGCTAGTTGATAAGTTTTTTCTTCTCTTGTTCTTCTTTGTTGTTTCTGCCTTTGTCTTGTTTTTGGGCTGCTTCGGCTCCCTTTTTAATATATTTAATTTCAATCTTCAAATATATATATATATATATATATATAGACTAATGAATGAAATGTTTATTTATCTTTATAGGCACTCCTTTTTGCTGAAATTTTGTTTGTTAGATTTTCTATGTAGTAAATGGGTGGTAAACAGCGGTTCACGTTGTGGATGCATAGATTCAGGGTTCAGTATGTCATCAGATTGACAAGGCCATTTCATGACCTTTTGCAAAAGGATGACGAGTCACAGAACCAACTTTACAGAGTTAATTGAACAAAATGCTGCCACTATGATGTGCAGGAGTATATAACAGGAAATGAGAAAGAACTTAAAAGATGTTGGACCAGTATGGCAGGTTATAAAGATGAATTATGATAAATGCCAATATGACACTCTTGAGAAACATTAATATAATGACACTACAAAAACAAGCCAATTGCAGTAGCATGCACAAAACAGGGGCCAAACAAATGATCTAGAGAAAGAAGAGGAACAACCATAAAATAAGTGTTTCATAGAGTGTGTTGCTCCCCAACACTCCTCCACTGAGCACGTGGAGCGTGTATGGTTAGAGACTACTAAATTCTAGGGCCACAGATGGATGATGCTCACCATCTGATCACATGGAGTTTGTATGTTGATTGAGACCACTACTCTCATGGGCCATGCAGATGATCCACAGCCTAAAAAATGAAGGTAATCATATGTGTACCATCTGATTGTGTGATATTTTCCCGGTTCAATGAGGACCGCTGCTTTAGGATATGTTCCCTTTTTCATAAGATTAGTGGTGAAGGTAATTAAAGGACCACAAACCAAGCAAAGCAAAAAAGGCAAGGTCACATGTTAAACTCACATCCTCTGGTGTCACCATCCTTCTCAGTTCTTCCTCTGATGGAATGCGGAAACTGCGTCTCATAAACCATAACAACTGTCCATTTGGCCCCCTCTGGAAAGTTGCATGTGCAGCAACAAAATGTCAGACTAATGCAAGCAAAGGAAATATACCGATCTTGTATAGAAAGAAGAGCAAATATAATCTCAAATGGTACAGAATAATACATCCTACCACTTAAAAGATGAAATTTGCAATTAAATATTCAAAGAGTAAACTGAATACAAACACCTGTAAATCCGCACAGTGCTTCAATCTTTTCCGCAGAAAGGCTTCAGACAGATTAGGAAACAGGGCGGACAACTCGTCTGCTCGAACGTAAGGCAGCAACCCAGGCTTCTCATTGGCACGAAACTCACGGTACAGGTACACCAACAACCTATTCCCAATATAGGTCTGAAGACCCTTCGATCCAGGAGAAATTACTTCCATGTGAGGCTCCTGTATGTAACCACAGTTTAGACAAGTTTAACCTTGAAATATATCTTCCAAATATCATACTTCAAGAACCAATTAAGCTGTCTAGCTTCAGCAAATTGAACCAGTAACAGCAGCTCATTAACAGCCACACTCTACAGATGAAGCACAATCTATATTTCAATGATGACCATTGTAATACAACGATTGCAGATTATTTATCGAAAACTTTGAATTCAAAATTGTTCATTTCCCATATATAAAGAGCTAAAAGAATGTTCAGTAAAGCTTAGGGCCTGTTTGGACGGACACCAAATTCATGAATTTGCCCAAATTTTAATCGTGAAATTCATGAATTACGCAATTGTGTGTTTGGGTTGGTCTTAATTGTTAAATTCACCGAAGTGCCCACTTAGCAAAAGGGGCACAAATCATCAATTAAAAAAAGAGAGTTAAAATTGCACAATTCACGAAATTGTGAAACCAAGGGCTTCTAAGGTGAGACTTGAGTCGAATGGTTCCCTACCCTCCACGAAATGTCCACTTTTGTAGCCTTTAGTCTAACGGCTATGATATTCAGTCAAAGTGATGTTTGAAAGGGATGAGCAATCAAAGGTGGGCCCCACATGATGAATGGTCAAAATTAGTGACAGTTTCTTGTATAATCAATCTGGACCATGAAGTTTCCGAACCATTGCTTAGATAATTAGCATCATCCAGTCAAAGTACTTTTTGAAAGTGATGGGCAATAAAAGGCGGACCCTACATGATGAATAATAATCAAACAATTAAATATGGACCATCCATTTCCCAGTTGTTGATCAGTTTTTACGTTCATCCCATCAAAGTGAACTTTTGGAAGCGATTAGCAATGGAAGGTGGGCCCGGCAGGCAGAGCAAATATCACAGATAGGACATTTACTTGAATAATATGGACCGTCCATTTTTTGTCAATTGATCGGCTAATGTCACAGTTATTTTTCAGAGGAATGAGAATCAAAGATGGGCCTCATGTCATTGATGGTCCAAATCAATGACTAGATCCCTATTATAATCAATATAGATCATCCTCTCTTTTTTTATTGACCAGATAGTTAGGATCATCAACCAAACTGAATTTTATAAGGTATGAGCAATCAAAGGTGGGCCCAACATGATGAACAGTTTTAGATCAATGACTAGAACTACTCTATTATACTCAATATAGATCATCCATTTCCCTAGCATCGATCAAATGGTTAGAATCATCCGATTAAAGTGACTTTTACAGCAAATACGCAATAAATGGTGGGCCCACATGATAGACGGTCCAAATCATGTGAAATAGGGATGGATGATCCAAAGGTGGGCCCACATAATGGACAACGGTAAGACATTTCTTTAGTATAATAAATATGGATCATACAATAGATGTGATTTGTTTGAAGAGAATGCCAACTAAAGGTGGGCCCACTTGATGGAAGATCGATGTCACAAACAGGACCTCTTCTAATATAGTAAATACAGGCCACCCATTTCATATCCAATTATTGGATGGTTAAGATTATTAGAGTGGTTTTTAGAGGGCAATCCGACTTGGGCCTCACACCATGGGCAAGCAAAATCAATGATTGGACTTTTTTAGTATAATCAATAGGACCATCCATTTTCCTAGCCATGATTGTTCTTTAGGACCATTCGATCAAAGTGACTATTGATATGGATGAAAAATCAAAGGTGGTATCACCATTGTTTTAAATAGCAAGTAGTGTGTAGCATGACATTCACCCCTCTAAAGCATGAGGTGCAAGCTACATACACTACATGCTACTTCTAGATTTTTAATTAAGGTTGAGCTTGGTTACACCAATTTCATGATATTCTGCACCAAATTAGACTGATTAATCATGAAATTTAACAAAATTTCATGATATTTGGTGCGACCAAATGCAACCTAGGAAAGGGCAATGATTAAGTATAAAAATAATGAAAGAGCAACGAAACTTACTTAATATTGTTAATTATGTTATTTTACTAGAAGTATTGAAAAGACACTAATTTTTGTTGACAATAGAAAAATGTAACAAATCATAAAAACATAATTGATTATAATGTTGTAGTGAAAATTAAATTATAATGTGAGTTACATAGCGTGTAGCATATGCAACTCATCATGTAGCATAGGTGACACGTGTCTTAAGCTATTTTCATGGGCTATGTGTTAAGGCTCCGCCATGCTACATAACATAAGCTACTCACAATGTAAAGTAGCTATTTAAAACATTGGGTATCCCATGATGGATGGTACAATCAGTGATTAAGTTTTCTGAATTATATATATGGAACATCCATCTTCCTAGGTGGGATGCATAATGGACAACTTAGAACAATGACCGGATCATTCTTATATTATATTTAATTAGACCATTAATATGGCAACCATTCATTAGATGAGTCATCCAACGATGATTTCAAAAAACTTGGACCTCTCTCCTAAATATAAATTTGATCAGTCCAACTAAACATCAAATATAGAAAATTGTGAATTTGACAAGCAAAACCTGAAACAATAAATTTGGCAATTAATGAATTTCCAATTTCATGAAAATATCAATTAATGAGTTTCTAAATTCATTAATTGCCTAATTTCACACATTCAAATGCACCTTTAGTCATTACCTACAGAAGCCCCACCCTAGATGGAAAAAATAATTCTAGGTGACCAGTGGAATAACTGACAAAGAATGGAAGCAAGCCTCCAAAATGAACATGGACTTCCCATCTTCAGCCAATCCATTCATCTCCAACTTTAGAGCAGGAGACTTCAAACACATTTACGCCAACCAAGAGGCCAAACATTTCAAATGGAGATATACAATTGGTCAATCATCTCCAATCCTCCCAATCAATATTGAAAGATGATGACTGTCCATACAACATCTTGGGGTTGTTTAATTATGGATACAGACTTAACCAAGAAGGCATGCATAAATACATGAAACAACAAATGACAGAGTTATCCTTATCCTGAAGAAAAGATCTAGCCAACTGCAAATTTCCAACACTCTCCAAGGTTCTCAACCATCACCTTTCCTACAAGGCAAAACTCTTGGCAAGACATAATACCCTTCTTTCACTGGCTAGAGTAATTGCATCTTTCCCACTAGCCATAAGATGGGCGTACTTCTTGTTTCACACCTTACAGGAAAATGGCACACAAACACACAAGGAAATGCTCTCATCCTAATGGTTTCATCATAACTGTGGTGGAAACAACCTCTATGGGCCCAATTGTGGCGTGTTGATGATATCCACTTCAACCATCATGCACGTCGCTTCCTATTTAATTGTGGACCCAATCATTGGCCAATCTAAAAACTCGGGTCAGCAACATCAATCCTGCTCTTCCATTCCACTCTATCATAGACTACATCCTCAATTAAACCATTGGTCCTGAAGTTTTTCCTTACTAGATCCACCCGCATCCTTTTGGGTCATCCCCTTGCTCTCTTAGAGCCTTCAACTAGAACCAACTCACTCTAAATCCTAATACGTGCAGTTCTTGGTCTCCATTGCACATGGCCAAACCATCTAAGTGTAACTTGGATGGTCTTATGACTATTCTATAAAACATTTCCCTTCCGTTTGATTTGTACACAATGATCACATAAAACTCCAGACGCACATCTCCACTTCTCCCTCCTAGCTTGAATCCTATAAGCCACATCCTCAATAACTCCGCTCCCATGAAATTGATGAAAGACATCGAAAATGGTCATTTTGGGGTGCTGCTTAGTTGGCAATCTTAACTAATTCCTTGTTTCCAGTCCGCTCCCGAATACTCAATTGTAGTCTAACCAATGTTCGAGTTATCGGTATCGCTAAAAGTTTCGTTGGCCGGAGATAAAGATATAATATCGTTATCGCCAATAATATCGCCGATAACTGAAAATGCAGAGAAAAGGGGGGAAACAGAAAAAATGGTGGAATTTTTCAATGAAACTTCAGGACATGCCTAAATACACATTTACATATTCATGAATGAAAAAATTGCAAAAAGAATGCATTAAATTAGAAGTTTCCATTTAATGGGGGCTAAAAGGCAAGTGTTGTCACAAAAAATCACTCAAATAGTAACCAAAATGAATTTATATGATACAAATGCAACTATAGTACAATAATTAAGATATGTAAAATTAAATAAACTCACAAAGCATACCTTTTTTGCCATCCCTCATCCCTACATGGAGTGATGAGGTGGCTTGTAGTCATCGTCTAAATCTTGACGCAGGACCCACCTCAATGTATGCATTGTATATCCACGACGTTCATCTATTTTGCCGGCTTATTTTAGGGTATGGACTAAAAAATAAAGTAGATACAAATTTTTTGTGGACCACGCCATAGGAAACATTGGTTAATGACCATTAAAAACCTTTTGTGGGCCACATAAGTTTTGGATCAAGTTGATATTTGTGTATGTGTGTGTTTTTTTTTTTTTTTTTCTTTTCATTCAGGTCTGTTTGACTTTATCAATAGGTTAGATGGTCAAAAAATATTACAATGGACCTTAGGAAAAGTTTAATGGTAGGCATTCAACCACTATTTCCTGTAGTGTGGAAGACCTGTAATTAATATCTTCTTAATTTTTTTTTAATCACGCCTTAACAAGTGGGCCCTATAGGCAGCCACACCACTAGTTCTGGGGTCACACCCAAGTCATACGCTCTAATGAGGATTAGGTGCAAACTCACACGAGACGGTGTAACCCTTAGTGTGGGGACTACCTTGATGTATGTCTTCTATATCCATGTTGTCCATCCAATTTTTAATATTATTTTAGGGCATGACCGCAAAAAATGAAGTAGATCCAATTCTCAGTTAAACCCTACCTTAAGGAAAAAGTAGCGATTGTTCGTTAATGGGCCACAAAAAATTTGAATCAAGCTGAGATTTATTTTTTTCCCTTCATCTACGGTCACGTGACCTTATCAACATGTTGGATGTCAAATAAACATCACAGAAACCTTATGATCGGCACAAGGATCTCGTGACCTTATCCACAGTTGTGTACCTATCAACACGTTGGATGTCAAATAAATATCACGTGACCTTATCAACAATTGTGTACCTTCTCAACATGTTGTATGTCAAATAAACATCACGTGACCTTATCAAGAGTTGTGTATCTATACCGTCCATTCATTTTGGCAGATCATTTTAAGGCATCGGACAAAAAATGAGGCAGATCCAAATTTAAGGTGGACCACATGGCAGGAAATAGTGGTTATTGAATGGCCACCATTAAAAACTCATCGGAGCTACAAAAGTTTCGATCAAGCTGATATTTGTGTTTTCCCTTCATCCAAATCTATGTGACTTAATCAAATAGTTGGAAGGCAAATAACCGTTACAATGGGCCTTAAAAAGTTTTTAATGGTAAGCGTTCAATCACCATTGTTTCCTTTGATGTGGTCCACTTGAAATATGGATCTGACTCATTTAATGGCTCATGACTTAAAATGATCTTTCAAAATAAATGGAAGGCGTAAATGAAACACATTACATCATAGTGGGGCCGTAGAGCAGCGAGCACTTCATGTCTCATGTGCGGTCATCCCGTGAAAGGGAGCTTCGAATGCGGGAAACCATTTTGGGGAAAATCTTCCAAAGCCCTCGAATCCTTCAAATCCCTGAAATTTCTCAAATTCTCTCCAAAATTTAGGAAATATCAACCCATATATGCAAGATTCTTTGCCGAAATTGCCGCTCCTTTGAAATCTTTCATTTATTTGAAGAAAAAAAAGGAAAAATCGAAGTTTTTTTTACATACAGAAGAACAACGCACGGATTTCGACGATCAATCGACTGGTGTGCTACCTTCAAATTCTGAATCCTCTTTTAAAGGTATCAAAAATATCCTCTTACATGGATCGGAATGATTTTTCATTTTCTTCATTTTTTTTTTTCAATTTTTTTCATATTTACGCACTCTCGAAATTTTCAGTGGGTTAGCTACAGCGAATTTATCGCCGATAACTTTATTTATCGTCGATAATTTTATTTATCGCCGAAAAATCACCGACAATTGGAAGCGATACGAAACTAGGGGGTTTCGGTATCGCCGGCTTGGCAACACCAATAATATCGACGATATTATTGATTTTTCGCCAACAATTTGAACACTGAGTCTAACTAATTTCAAAACTGTCATCTACAAACAACATACACCATAGGACCTCGATTTGTAAATGCCTCATTAAATCGTTCATATACAATGTAAAATGATATAGGCTCAATGTCAACCCCTGGTTTAAGCCTACAGTAACTAGAAACTCACCTATCTCTCTAGCAATGGTCCTCAGACTTGTTAGCACTCCCTCATACATACATAATCATTTCAATACTCAATACACCCTCTCAATACTCTTTTCTTTACCGACATCCACAAGATTAACTCTCGAGGGACCCTTCAATATGCTTTCTCCAAGTTAATAAAAACCATCTATAGATCCTACCTCCTATCCTAATCTTTCTCCATCAGTTGTCTAAGCAGGAAAATAGCCTCAATCGTTGATCTTCCTAGCATAAATCCAAACTGATTTTCTGATATATTCGTCTCACACGTAACCTTTGCTCAATCACTATCCCAAAGTTTTATAATATGATTTATAAGTTTATCCCAAGATAATTGGTGCAGTTGTATGTCTCCTTTGTTCTTCTAAATAGGTACCCTGGTATTGTCCTCCATTTGTCTAGCATTTTCATCAATCTTACAACTTTGTCACCTTTATTCTTGCTTAATAACTTTGTCAACCAAATTAAACCAGCATCTCCCATGCAACTTCCAAACCTCTACCATTATACCATTTGGTCTTACAACATTTTCTCTCTTTATCTTTCTTAAAGCTTCTTTCACTTCAAATATCTTAATCCTACAAAAGTATTTATGGTATTTGGCATCATTTGAGTTTACGATTCCTTCTATCCCCATCCTTTGATAATGGTCATCATTTAACAGGTTCCGAAAATAGCTTCCCCACCTCTTATTTATCTCATCATCCTTAACCAATAACCATTGATCATTGCACTAAACACATCTAAAATGATCTAAGTCCCTATCCTTCCTCTCATTTTTTGCAAGTACGAAGACATCTTTCTCACCATCCTTTGTCCCAATCTATTGGAAAGAACCAATGTTCGAAATATCGATATCACATTACGTATTGCATTCTTGGGATACAGATACATATCGGTTATCACATGGGATATATCGGTTGTATTGTGTAATGTATTGTTGTTGTTGGAAAAAGGGGGAAACATTGGGAAATTGGTTGAATTTTTCAATGAAAATTCGGTGATTGTTAAAAAAGACATCAATATACACTTATAAATCAAAACATTACAAAAAAACAAGTACACAAAATAGATTTTCTTTGTATGGGGTCCTAGTTTATGCATTGTTTAACTGAATTGATGCAAGTATATTCAATGCCTATTCATACAATTTATAAATGGAAAAAGACATGCGGAAACACAAGCAATACATTCAAAAGCAAAAGAAGAATCACTAGATTAGGTTACATACATGTTTGATTTGATGTTAGAACACAAAGATTGCAAACGATTTGCGAGAAATTGGGAAATTTTGATTGTCTTCCAATTTTCCGCAGCTTTGGCCCATCTCCTCCAAATCTCAAAATTGAAGCTCACAATCCATGATTTGTCATGCAAAACATGAAAATTCATGGATTTATAACAATTTGACACTAATTTAACATGATTTATAGAAAATATGAGGATCGAACATGTCGTCGCACTACTTGTGTGTTTCATATCGCACTAGTGGAATACAAGATATATCGTGGGATATATCAGCCGATATCGTCGATATTTAAAACACTGGAAAGAACATCATATGCCTTGAGTTTAGCTTCACTACTTTCTTAGCTTGTTTTATTTTTATTTTTATTTTTTTGGCACTTATATTGTTCTAAATTTTCCTTGTTTCTAGTCCCTTGCAAGGCAAAATTTAAGGTGCACTCACATACTACTAGTACCCCCAGAAATAATGAGGCGCGCTCTCATGGTATTGGTAACACCACTATTAGTGGTGTTTCCAGGCTACTGCGGTGCCTAGATGATGTGTGTGTTAGACCCATCTCGTCCACTAGGTGGGTGCCCTTTGGTCTCGGGCCATGGGGCCAAAAATCAACCCGACAGGGCCACCGCAAGGAAAAGTTGAGACAATCCAGAGAGTTTTCAGGCCTATGCCACTCAATCTAGACATGCTACTAGGATGAATGGACAATAAAAGTAAGCCCATTCCATAACTCAAGTAGCATGGTGTACTGAGAGATTTTAGGCATTATTTGACATTGCTCTGTAAGGTGTGGCCCACCTAAGTTTTGGATTGGCCTGATTTTCGTTTTCTATGGTAAACATGAGGGGTTTAACACGATGGCCATTGTGGATCCGTTGTAAACATGATGTAGACCCCACAATTGGCCAGTAGAACCACAACTTGCAGTGGTACTAGGCTGTTGTGGGGCCCACTTGATGCATTTGTGTTACACCATAGAAAAAAAATGCCCAGAAACCTCCAAATTTGAGTGGTTGGGCAAACTTGTTGATTAGACTGACCTGATTTTGGGGGTGTCCCATCATTATGTTGGTTCACACCTTTTGCATGGGTTGTATACCATACACATAGCAAATGAACCCCACCACTTGAACTTGGGCTTTTTGGGTGGTTGTACATTGTTTTCTTGGGCCCCTTCCAGAAATTCTCATTGGCACAAGGCTGGACCCAGGAAAAAGAGGATTTGGAAAAAGTTTTCAACCAGCAATTGACGCACCTCGGTAATAACCCCACTAGCTGCGTCATTGCCCCAAGCACAAAGATTTTGGGTGTGGCCCGCCTAATGATTGGATTGGCCCGACTTTTTAGAAAGGTGTACATCATGTTGGGGCAGACATTTTTGGCAGGTTGGATGTTACACACGGACCATGTCAGCCCCACATCAGCCCAGTGTAATATGTGAGCATTCCTTGCTACAAACGCTAGTAAAATGTTTGTTTTCCAAAGAAACTCCATGTAGAAGGTATCTAAACTAAAAAAGAAATGAAAAGCAAACAACTTAAGCGTTTGTTGTTGCAAAGGAGCTGCATAGATGAGGCATGTAGCTAAAAGAAGAAATTACGAAAACAACCCAACCTGTTGTCCAACAACGTGTATTTTATCAATGCGCCTAAGAGAAAGCCTTCCCTTTGCTGAACGAACCAACAAATAGTCAGTTGATGCCAATTTATGGGGAAATATGGGTGCTCGGTACATATTTGTTTCAAGACATGATTGGCTGCAACCAGGTTTTATATCTCCAAGGAATGGGGATTTGTCTGCAGGATCAAGTGTGAGCACATTCCCCAGACAGTTGCTACCATTTCGCAGCGAGGAAGCAGTTTGAACTCCAGGTGCTGATTTCTGATAATATGTGCACAGCCTTGCACCCATCCCAATATTTCCTAACAGTAAAGGTCTCTCCTCAGAGTACCTGAAGATCAATTCGGTATGTGAAGAAACCATCAGAGGTCATAGCGTAACATGAACAAATCTTCAGACTTAACCAAAGTAATTCTCCCACATGATATTGAAATAAAATGAAAGAGAGCAAATGATATGCTGAAATAGCAGTCTTGAAGGGCATGAAGTTTACAAAAGAGACGGTATGGTCAAGACACAACATTCCGAAGGAACATAAAATATGTATGAGATGAAGGAGAGTATATAAAGAAATTTAATAAACAGTCTAGCATATGGGTTGAAAAGGTTAAAACCTACTAAAAGCTTATAGAAATGGTAACCTTAGCAAACTGTAAAAGTAAAGGCATTTCTTTTGAAGACCCAAGTACTCAAAAAAAATCATCCAGGCTCTTTTTTTGAAGACCATGAAGAGACATTGGTGATTAATGTACTAGTTAAGGCATTTCAGTTCAACCCAAAGCTTTTTTTGGAACTTCAGGTTTGTAAATGAGAATATGAGACTTGAAACTTGGTGTCAGGCCCAGTGTACTACCATGATACTCTAAAAGTAAAGCACAAACCTATATCACATCTACCGACCGCCAAAAAAATTAATTCCTTTATGAATTGGGTGGAAATGAATTCAAAGATATTGGAAATGCCTAGAGAGTGCGAACATACTCAAGTACTTAAAGCAGAAAGAACATTGCTTTGAATTTGTTGACTTGTACTTCATAGGGTGACAATCATTTGCAGTTTCACACGCAACTAACGTAACAAGGTACACCTCAACAGTTAAAATAGCATCCCTTGACATAACCCTCATGGAATGGCTAAAATAAAACAGAAACCCATCAAACAGTGTGGTTAAACTAAACTATTATTTTTTTTTATGAAAGCAAGCCAATAGGATAAAGGTTTTTCTCAACATAAGAATAATTAAATGCTTTCCAGTGATTAAACTACATATTTCCAAACATTATAGCCTAACTGAAACATTGAAGGCCAAAAATGATTGAATGGAAAACAGGTACTCATGTAGAACTTTAGAAGTGACTTACTCCATTAAGAAGACATGCCCATCTTTCGCAGAAAGCTCAGATTTCTTCTTAAATGCCCCAGGAGGACGCAGAGGCTTATTCTCACCGGGCAGCTTTTGGGCCTTTGGCCACAATTGTATTTTTGTACGCACGAGATGGAGGATAGAATTTGGCCGCACATTCTGCATAGCAAGAGACTTATCATCTTCAAGCTCCTTTCCAGAATAAAACACTTTCACTTTTTCTGATGGTCTGAAATCTGTACGAGGAGGGTTAAAGATAGATTTTTATCAAACAAAGATAAATGATATGGCAAACAACATTTACCAAGTGAAATCAGCAATAATGAACTGTGAATGGGAGGAAACAAGCAAGCATGAGAGCATAAAGAGAAATGACTGACCCATCTTTTTTGATGCTTTTGCCTTGACAGAAGACACGGTCTCCTCAGCATCCACATGAAGCTTACTGCCCTTCCCTCCCATGCTTTTCAATATAATTTTCATGGGTCCCTGGGTAGAGAGCTTTCCTTGTTCCTTGGCAGCCACTTCATTGTCATGAGGGTACCATAAGGCTTTTGGTCTATGAAAATTAGCAATATCCTTGCTGTATGACAAAGGGCAATGAAACTTCAGCGATCAAAAACTTCTCAGAAAGAATGCTAGAAGGCAGAAACTATATGAAAGAACTGGATGTAAAAATAAATCATATCTACCAAAAGATCACAACTTGTTATGATGAATGGGCAGTGGTAAATCATTCTCGCAATGGTGGGCTGTGCATATGATCATACCCTGATGCAAAGTTGCGAGCTAATTTGTTTGATTGTAAAGAAATCATAAATGCACACTACCAATAATGAAATGATTGGCCTATGAGCTAAGAGGCGTTTCAGAGAGAGAGAGAGAGAGAGAGAGAGAGAGAAGTAAGATATCACACCATACAGAGAGAAAGATGTTAAAAATACATCATCAGACTGCCAACTAGTTAGCCAGAATAGCTGCTTCACATGCATATCTAAGATCTCTAGAATGGATCTTCTTTAACAACCAATCAGTTTTTAATCATAATAACCATCCAGATTTTATTTCATGTTGTGGAGAATGGCCCTTCTTGCCATTTGGTGGTGCGTTTGGGAGGAAAGAAATGGCAGATGTTTTCGGGATTCCGCAAATTCTGCAGCTTGGGTGTTATCTAGAGCTAAATCGCTAATTATTGAATGGGCTATCCATGTTGAATCCTTGAATGATTCCAACTTTTTGTTTCTTGGCATGTAGCCTTTGTCCACTATCTCAGCAATATCGGCTGCTGCTTTTGTTTCTGTTTTTTTTTTCCTTACTTTTAATACAAGTCTCATTATCTTTCAAAAAAAAAAAAAAAAAACCATCCAGATTTTATTAGAGAAAAAGTTACAAGGTGCTTAATGTTTCTAAAATAAGTACATGATAGAGGAGATGGATATAGGGATCCACCATTTGGGCCTACTCTTGCGAACATTAGCAAAGCGAATGTACATCTCATTTACCCCTCTACAAATATTGTGAAGTTTTCCTTCCAGCCATCTAAATCTAAAATCACAAATATTCTCCAGTAGTTCTGAAAGTTTTCACCTACTCACCAACAGATTAAGTGAATCAACTTTAACAATTGGACTGGAAAAATATCACAAAATGGTCTTGTAGCATCAACATGACAGAACATCGCCTCATAGTAGGTCACCTTGCTAGTGCTGCTTGCAGTTTGGTTGGAAGTTTGGGTTGCCAAGATCATTCCTCTCATGTTATTGGTTGTTAGCACTCCTACTGTTGTCCAAACAGCTGAAGCCTCTGTCACTCTATGATCGTGCATCATGGGACTAAAGCTGTGAAAAGCCACCTTGAAGAGGTGTAAATGAGGGAATATGTAATTTGGAGGGGTTAATCACCCAAGTACCATTGTTGCCTCATTATATAGTCCATTCTCTACTTCGTGAAAAAGAAAATATTGGACTCTGTTCTTGCCATCGTCTCTTCTTCTAAACAGTCAAGATATGTGCATCACCTCTTATCTACTTAGTTTGTACTTTTGAGAAGCACAAACAACTGCTTTTGGGATCTCTTGAATATGTATTGCCTTACCCAGGTGACCAACTCACCCTCATGAATCATCAGAAGGTATCATTCATCATCTGACTTCAACATATGTCAATATTTAACTTGAAAGTTTTTAGGCTACCAATTTATTTAGTTGATTAAAGAGGATGCATGTTGCAGTCCAGTTCATAAAAGGGAATAACAGCACTAAATAATAGCTAATTTTAAAGAAAATGTGTCAATGTTTTAGACTATCAGTAGGTAATAAATGTTTCAAGCACCAACTTCAACAAAAGGTACCAGAAACTAGATAAAAACTTAATTAAAATCAGAGAGCAATACAACAGGTCCTGTATAGGTCACCATTCATAAGTCATAACTATATGCTGCTTACATTGTTTGCTGCAGTCCCTTAAACATGAATCAGGCAGAATGCAGCACTCACAAATAAATCTTTGCAGAGGCATCTAAGCATTACAAGGATAAAGGGTGCCTGTTCAGAGCTATTTTGTGCATACCATATACAGTTGTTTGTATATAGTTGTTTTTTTTTTTTTTCTTGCAATACTTTGATTCCTAAATGTGTAAACATGTGTCCTTTAACATCTCCTGAAGTTTCACTAAAAATTTCACCCTTTTCTCAATTTTTTCCTCAGCTAGTGATATTTTTCTCAGTATCAACAATATTGATGTATGTTTCAGTATGCCCGGTCATCGATACATGTAATAATACCAATACTCTGAATATTGACATAAAAGAGCAATGAAGATACCATACATATCATGGTATTTCCAACATGGATGCAAAAATTCTATATACAGATTCTTCGAAATAAAGTAAAATCAATTGTAATGAAAGAGGATTTTTCATTAGCCATTACAAAGAGAGGAGCATCATATGAGTTGCAGCAGTATCCCGACAAGGAAATAACAGAATAAGATGGAGGCAAAAGCTTCATGTGATCTTGCACAAACAGAAGAGAGAGAACACCAGTACAAATTGCATTAGATATCATCCCCACCTACTCAAGAAATACAATACTTTTAAATAAAAGGTAGAAGAAGCCAGCAACATGGGTTACAGAAAATGATTAAGCGGCCATAATAAACAGAAAATTTCACATATTCCCTTTCTGTTTTGATATCAAATGAAAAACGAAGTAAAGGCTTCCAATCTTTCGAAAAGACAAATAGACAGAAGATAACTTAAACATAACCTTTAGGCGCACAAAATTTCAAGACCTAGATGCAAAAGCACATCATCATCAGCATGGCCTTGTCCCAGCTATTCAGGGTCGGTTTTACAAGTACAAAGGCATAGTTACAAAGAAATTAGAAAAATAATAATGAGGAAAAGAAAGGAGTCCTGATTCTTACTTGCTCAACTTCGGCTTCATTGTCTGCAGTCTCAGAGCAGGTACTGAATGCATGATTTTGACACCATGAACTGCCCGCTTTTTCAAATGAGATTTTGATTGTTGGGAGGTTTTCCTATTGGAATAATATTTGTCATTAGAAATATTAAATCGACCAACAGATGGTCCCCCTTGACCAGGTGGATCAAGAGGTACCCCAGGGCCAGACTTTGTGGAACGAGTGATTATCATAGCCCCTGCATGAGAACGAAGATGTCTACCGTCCTTGTTGTCTAAAATCTCAAAAAGCATTTGCTCATCTTGAAGATCAAGGATTAGTTTTGGTCTAGGAACAGATTCACTTGACTCCCAAATAATTTTGTCCAACCAAGACCCCTCCAGCAACTCCTTGTTTCGCAAGGAAAGTTTGCTCAAACGCCTTATGGCATCACCCCTGCAAAGTTCTTCATTTCCGTTTTCTTTTCTTTCTTCTGAATAATGTGAATCATCTACACTTGAACGCGATTCTAACCTCAGTATTTGCGGATGGTAGCCCCTATCTGAAGATGGAAGGTCTGACAATTCTGAAAATTTTCTTGATCCAAATGGCTCCAGTAAAACAGGACAACTACGCAGGAAAAGACTATGATCCTTCTCATCTGGTTCCATGTGCAACTCCTCCAAATTTTGTTGCCCAGCCTCCACTTCTATTTCAGAATTAGTAAAAGCTTCAGGTTCAGAACCAGAGATAACACAACTCTCTGAGGATTCGTGACTTGCTAGGGGAGAATTTCCCCAAATAATTCCTTCTTCCCAGTCTTGCTGATCAAGAGGATAGAATTTTGGACATGATGGTGACTGCCAGCCTACAGAAAGATCTGCTTCCGTACCCTCCTTCATTGGCTGTGCACAAAGGTATGAATCTTTCCTTTGCTCATCAACCTGCATAGGGAACATGCCAGCACCTTCCCAAACACCAAAGGTTGACTGATCCGCGTCGCCATCCTTCACTGAGACATAATCATCTTGAGCTGAAGTGGAAGGTTTAGGCATAAGTGCACCTTGAAATGAGCCCTTCAAGAAAGCCTCCTCATCCTCTTCGACAACATCAGAAGCATCCAGGGTTTTATATCTCTCTGGAAGAATCAATGTATTTCACAAGCACCCGAGCAACAAAAAAATCAGTAACAAGGTATAAGTTACTATTGCTATTTGTGTTGAAAAGATCCGTATAATTTTGAAAAAGAGAAACATAAAGAACTACATCTAGTTAAAGTAAACTAAACAAACTATTCACAGATAATGCAAATGAAGCTGAACATATAATCAAGCATCAGCATATAAATTTCGATGAGTCCTTGATTAAAAGCATCATAAAGTTTTCAATAAAACCACTTGTTACCAGTCCATATAAAATCACAATTTATCATTCTCATATAACAGATACCATGCTACTTAATAGCCATTCTGACATATAACTATTTCAAGCTTCAACACAAGGAGCTGGGTAGCTCCAAATTCATTATCTGGCCTAGTAGGATCCTTAAATATCCCTTCGTTCACCTCAAACCAAGATAGTTTCGATAAGACTGGTAATAGGATTGCTAGTACTACAAGAAACCTGAGGAGCCTGGTCACACTAGCTCCAAAGTGCAGCCTAGTAGGATCTGTAGCAAGCCCTTTTGTTCTTCCTGAGACTGCAGGCTAAGGTCAATCACCACAGCCATTTTTTTAGGAACAGCTTGCTGATGAGAGTCTGAAGTGGGAGACTTGGTCAAGTCTTGGATGGGAGGAGGTCTGGTATCAACTGTCAAGCCTTCCATTTCAGTTGTGGGTCAGTGAGGTGTTAATAGAGATTGGGGCCTTCCTGGGCGAGTTATAGCCATTGATCCTTACATGGAAGGCTGCCAGAGCTGAGAGCTGCAAGGATCTATATGAGCGGAAGGAAATCTTGCACGGCTTTGGAGCAAGTAATCACGGTGATTGGGGAAGTGAAGGTGGTCGTGAGGATATGTTAGGAGCCGTGTGAAGGCTTTTCATGGCCGTTGTCTGGTGCTGATGGAGTGCTATGGCCATAGGGGGAAGAAGGGTGGAAAAGGTCTGCAAAGGGGCTAAAGGAATATGCTTGGAGGGTGGTCCAACGGATCACTGGATCAATTCCAGGACACTTGTCAAAAGAGGAGTGCAGGGGAGGGGAATGAGGGAGATGTGGCAAAAGGAGTGGAGACAGACATCTTCTCGTCTGAGAGAGGCAGGGAGCCACCAAATGCAGAGAGGGCCATGTGTCCTAAGGAGCAGCAAGGAGCATGGGACAGGTGTCCTGTCTCTCATTGGGGGGGGGGGGGGGGGGGGGGGGGGACGTGTCTGCCAGATAGACGGGTGGCATTGAAAGGAATAGGGGAGAGGCATGTGTTTCTCTCATCGATTAGAAGGGCAACACATCAACAACTAGAGGTGGGCATGTTGGACCCGATCCGGCGGATCCGACCCGATTCGACCCGACTCGGGACCGTTCCGAACAGAACCGACGGCATAGATCGGCCTGATCGAGTCTGTCCATCCAGATCCGATCGTTTTTCGGATCAGGTTCGGATAGTAGTGTATCCGGACAGAACAGATCCGAAAATCCGAACCGAAAGAGTCCGACCCGACCCGACCCGACCCGACTCGGGGATGTAAATATCCCTTTAGTTTACAAAATATCCCTGTATTTTAGACATTTCATTTGGCGCCGAAAAAACCCGCCCGATATACACTTAGCCCCCAACTCTCTCTCTTTTTATATCTGTCTCTCTTTATATCTATCGTTCTGCCGTTAGATTTTTTAGATTTCTCTGTTAAAAAGATATGCCTGGGATACGACGGATAGCCATGGACGGAAGAGAAAGAAAAAGAGGCCGATGGCTGTGGACGAAAGAAAAGAAGAGAAATGTCGGTGTACAGCTATTTACAGCCAAATCCAAAGACGGGAGGGGCTTGGCTAGTGTAATGCTGGTGAGTTTTGTGGCTTTAATCATGAGGTATGTGTTATATCCAAACCGTCCATTCATTTGGCAATATCATATTAAGGGTTGGGACAAAAATAAAACAAATCTAACCATTAAGTGGACCACACTACGGAAAGCAGCGGGGTATTGAACGTCTACCATTGAAACCCTTTTTGGGTCCACAGAAGTTCTGGATCAACATGAAATTTTTTTTTCCACTTCATTCAGGTCTTTGTGACCTTAAGAACAGATTGGATGGAAAAGAAACATTATGGTGGCCCTAAAAATTATTTAACGGTGAAAATCATAATCTCCGCTGCAATTTATGGTGTGGTCCAGATGATCTTTGGATTGATTCATTTTTTTTGGATAATGCTCTAAAATGATCTCTACAAATAGATGAACGGTGTAGATATAGTAAATAGGTCACTGTGGGGCATGTAACGTGGACCGTTCATGCAACTCGGAGCTCGAGGAGCGTCAGTGCTCGTCTTCGCACGACACGTGCCCAGCCTAGATCAGCTAGCCCGTCCCTAGCTCCGAACGGGCAGTTCTGTGGGCGGGCCCACCCTGATGTATCTGTAAATCCAAGCCGTCAATCTCTTTTCTCAAATTTTTTGAAGGCATAAACACAAAAATGAGGCATATCCAACGCTCAGGTGGACCACACCAAATAATAAGCTTGGTTGCGTTAAAATTTACAAAGCATTAAACGTCAGTTGTATTAAATGCAAGAGTCATCCATGGTGTGGTCCACTTGAGCGCTGGATATGACTTATTTTTGTGTTCATGTCTTAAAATAATATGAGAAAAAAGATTGACGGTTTGGATTTACAGATACATCTGGGTGGGCCCGCCCACAGAACTGCCCTTTCGGAGCTAGGGACGGGCGGGGGTAGTACGCAATCAGCGTCCTCAAGCTAGCTAGCTGGTGCTAGCTGTACTTGAAGGGAGACAGATCGGCTACTCCCCCATGGGCCATGGCTGATGGTCGGTGCTCTGTGGGCCCCACTATGATGTACGTGTTTTATTCATTCCGTTCATCCATTTTTACAGGTTATTTTAGGGCTGGACAAAAAAAAAGTATAAGGTTATAAAACTTAGGTGGGCCACACCACAGCAAAACAATAGTGAATGGATATTCACCATTTAAATCCTCCGAAGGCCCACTGTACTGTTTATTTGAAATCTAATCGGTTGATTTGGTCATAAAGACCCAGAAGAAAGGAATAATAAATATAAGCTTAATCCAAAACTTTTATTGCCCCCAAAACGTTTTTAATAGTCAAAATTCATTCAACACTGTTTCGTGTAATGTGGTCCACTTAAGGTTGAGATATACTTCATTTTTTTTCTTATATCATAAAATGATATATAAAAATAGATGGACGGCATGGATGACACACATACATCATGGTGGACCCCACAGAACACCGACCACTAGACCTTGGGAGTTGCGAAGCTTTCTCGAGAAGCTATCCGTATGTGTGGTGTAAAGCTTCTTAAAGAAGCTGTGACCTGGTGTAAAGCTTCTTCAAGAAGCTATCTATCCTACCGTCCGTTAGTAAATTATGTGGGGCCCATCTTAAACTTATTTTGGTTAATCCACACCATTCATCAATTTTTTATCCAAACTTTACTTAATCCGATCCGACTCGGTTTTCCTGACCGGGTCGGACTCGAATCGATTCAGGCCAGCAAGAGCTCGGATCTGTTCGAGTTAAATGCCCCGGATCCGGTGCCGAATCTGGTCGGTTTCGGGTTAGGACCTACAAATTTCGAATCTGACCGAGTTGGACCAAATCCGATCCGACTCGGTCCGATGCCCAGCTCTATCAACAACCTGTGCACTAATGGTCCCTCATGTGAAGAAATTTGTCACATTGCCTCCTGTGGCAAAGGCTCTTAGTGATGCATGCGCGAGACAAGACCTCAACTCATCTTAAGGGAGCTCAATAGTCCAGGGTAGTTCCGAAGTCAGGAAGAGGAACCATAGCAGGAAGAAGACAAATAAACTCCAGTGCAGACATCTCCAAACCTTACCCATATGAGGCCAATGGAAGAAGAACAGCATCCCCCTTATCCGAGTGTAGTTTCTCGACAACAAATGGTGGAGAGATGGTTGTGGTCAAACAAGGAGATATCATTGTTTGTGATGATCAGGGAGATGGGGATCTAATACTGTAGGAGTTGCAAGGTGGTGTTCCTTCTCTATCGAAGCTCTGGATATTTCATCGTTGTGAATGTCAAGGGGCAATGCCATGGAGGATGCACAACCTCTAAGGGAGGCGTTGTCTAACTCAATAACACAAGTGCGAGAAGCGGGGGGCATGTCTCCATGGCTAAAGGTATGTGTTGGGTCAGGAATGTTTTGGGACATGTGGGAAGGTTAATGGGGTGACCTTCGGGGATTATGAGGAAGACCAGATTGCTTTGTTTAAAGTGATTGAGTAAAAGGGTATTCAGAAAGCCCAAGCCCTCCATAGGGAGGAGACTCAAGTCACAGAAGGGAAGAAGAAAGCTTAAGGGCTTAGTTTGCTCGATAAATTATGAGTCCGGCATGCTGCAAAGTAGGGTGAAGGGAAGGAGGAAAAGGGTGGTTGATGAAGATGATCAGCTGGAATGTTAGGGGATTGAGCTACCCTCTGCAACAAGCCCAAATTAAGGATCTATGTAGGCTGTTTAAGGCACAGATTGTGTCGTTGCAAAAACCAAATTTAATTCAATGAATCGGCGATTATTGATGCTCCTTGGAGTGGGAGGTCGAAGGAGTGGATGGCTTTGGATGCAAAATGCACGGCTGGTGGGGTGTTGGTATTATGAGATATGAACATGTGGGCAAAGATGGATTGGTGGTGTGGTCAATTCTTGGTGTTTGTTCTACTAAGGGAGTTGGCTACCCGATTCAAATGGGTGTTCACTACAGTTTATGGGCCTAATTCACCAAGACAACATGCGCTCCTTTGGGAAGATTTGGAGGTGGCTGTGAGTAAGTGGGGATGCCATGGTGTGTGGAAGGGGAGTTTTAATCATATTAGGTTTTTGTATGAAAAGTCAAGGGGAGGCCAAATAACCCGAAACATGAGAAAATTCTCGAAATGGGTTTAGAAGAACGAGATAGTTGATCTTTTAATGGGTGATGTTAACTTCATGTGGTCCAACACTCAAGATAGGATGATCGGACCAAAGCTACATCGATTCCTTGTCTTGGCAGATTGGGTTCATAAATTCCCTTTGGTTAATCAAGGCAGTCTCCCAAGACCCATATTGAACCACTGTACAATTTTGTAAGAGGTGGACATGAATGAATGGGGTCCTAGGCCGTTCAAATTTGAACTCTCGTAGATAGAAGTGGGTGGTTTTACTGACCAAGTGAAGGAGTGGTGGGCATCTTTCAATGTGGAAGGTCATCTGTGCTTCAATTCTATTCTAGAAGTTAAAGCTTCTCAAAGGCAAGCTCATGAGTTAAAGAAGTACATGCTAGGGAGTTGGGACCAATATTATCTAATAACAAAGCTTTGGATATTAAGGAAGAGGGAATGATGCTGGGAGTGAAGGAGAAGGCAAGAAGGGAGGCTCTTTCACTCAAATACAAGTATCGGCCGAAGGAAGAGGAAGTAAAATGGAAGCAACATTCAAGGGTGATGTGGTTGAAGGGGGGCAACAGGAACATAAGTTTTTCCACAAAGTAGTAAGTGCCAAGGCAAGGAATAACAAGATCCATATTGTGGAGGTGGACGACATTAGGTTAGAGAAGATTGAAGTGTGCGATGCTATAGTGAAGTTTTATAAGGAACTTCTTTCAGGAAAGGGGTGGGATAGGCCAAGATAACTTTGCTTTTCCGATGATCCTTGTGGACGGGGCGGCTTCTCTTGAAAAGCGGGCATCCGAAGAGGAAATTAAGGTGGCAATGGACACTTAGGGAGAGACAAGGCACAGAAGCCATATGGTTTTTCCATAGCATTTTTGAAGTCTTCTGGGAGTAGGTAAGAGGCAACATGTGAGACTTCATTTCTGAGTTTTTCAATAGCAGTCGGATTCCAGCTAAGATGGGTGAATTGTTTATTGCATTAATTTCGAAGAAAGAGGGAGCTGATTGGTTAGAGGATTTTAGGCCCATTAGTTTGATTGGAGTGTCGTACAAAACTCTTGCTAAAGTGTTGGCCACAAGATTCCGTTCAATCATTGAGCACGTCATGTCCAAGGTGCATTTATAGAACGTAGACGGATCTTAGAGATAGTGCATTAATTGTGTGCACGAGTGCATCGACTCCCAAGTAAGAGTGGGGTTGTTTGTAAGCTTGATTTAGAAAAGGCATACAATCATGTCAAATGGTACTTCTTAGAGTACATGCTAGGTTGGTTTGGTTGCAGAGAGAGGGAGTGGGTGGATTCAAGCTTGTATCAGATTAACAAAATTCTCTTTGTTAATGGATCTCCAAAAGGGTTCTTCAAAGCTTCGAGGGGGCTTAGGCAAGGTGATCCACTATCTCCATTTTTGTTCATAGTTGTAGTAGAGGCTCTTGGCAGAATTTTAGAGAAGGGAGTTTCGATGGGCCTTATAAGCGGGTTCAATGTGGACAAAGGAAAGCTTCAGGTTCTCACCTTTAATTTGCAGATGATACCATTCTCTTCTCCGAAGTAGATGCGATGATCATGGACAACCCAAGGAAGAGTATTTGTTGCCTTGAAATGGTGTTAGGTCTCCAGACGAATGTAGAAAAATGTAACAATAGCATCACAAAAGAGGAAGTTTCGTCATTGGCATAGGTGTTCGGGTGTAAGGTGGGCTCATTTCCTTCTACTTACTTGGGGCTCCCTTCATGTATTGACAAACCTGCCAAACACTTGCGATATAAGGTGGTTGAGAAAGTTGAGAGAAAACTGTTATCTTAGAAATGGTGATATCTTTCTTTGGGGGAAGGCCAACTCTCATCAAAGCAGCCCTATCTGATCTCCCAAGAAATTACTTATCATTATTCAAGTGCCCAAAGGAAGTGCTGAAGAGGTCAGAGCGGCTTAGGCATTACTTCTTGTCGAGGGGAGCGGAGGAGAAGAACAAGTTCCATTTGATGAAGTGGGAGGTGTGCAAGCCATTGGGGGTGGAGAAACATGGGGAAAATGGTGATAATATCATCGATAACCGGAAATGCAGAGAAACATGGGGTAAACAGTGAAAAATCATGGAATTTGTGCCTAAGAACACAAAAAATCATATTCTTTCCAGCAGAATTAGCAATCACTGTCAACTGGATACTTCATTACGGCCAAAATCAGTATATCATTACAACACTTTTTAACCTTTTCAACAAAAACTTGGAAACAACACATACCTCTGAGGATAGAATACCTATGATGGTCTCTTTTCTCCCTTTTCTTCAAGGGCTCATGAACACCAAAAATTTCAGAGAATCGTAATACCACCATCCCATCTTCTATACACAAAACAGGCAGTGGTGTCCCTTTTTTACCATCAGACTGCTCTTCCAGAACTTGAGGTTCTTCCTATCATATCATATCCATCAGCAATAACAACATAGAAGTAAATACAACAGAGCATGTGACTATGTGACTTATAGAGTTGCATATCAGCTTGCTCATTAAACAACACAAACCATCAAAAGCCAATGATTTTCATAAATAAAATCAGAGGATAAGCCTATAGTGGATTATCATAAGAAAATTATTAAAAGCCAAAAAGTATAAGAAATACAAGTGGCCACCAGTTCTTCTATCTAGCCAGGTTTCAAGAGAAAATTAGATGGGACAAGATACGAATTTGCATTCTTATGATTGAAAATCATAAAGAAGCCAACGTCATAAACCCACCAACAGTTTGATTTAAGGTAACTTTTGTATCTTTTATTCATCTGTACAAAGAGTTGGGGGGGGGGGGGGGAGGAGACGAGAGGATACAATTTCCAAGAAGAAAATAACAGCACCTGAAAAAGGATCCAGGCCGAGACCAAAAAAAAAAAAACAGAGGATCCACCTTTGAGGCCACATCATAAAGAATAACATCTTGGCAAATTGATTGTCTTTTGGACAATTAATACCTGATGCTGAGCTTTTAGTCCTTGCAATAATACGGTGTATATTGGTCGTGGCGTGACTTCCCTTTTAGGATCTTACTGTGCTCTGTGAGTTAAATTTTATAAGCTAGGATCAAGCATGAATGAAGATAGAAGAAGGTGACAACTAGATATTGGACCTAGTAAATAAGTGAAAATATGTTATAGTTCAGGAGTGGCAATGGCTAGAGTTGCAGGAGTCATCAATTATAATCATTATGGTGCAAACAAAAATAGTAAACCCAATTTTTGAATTCAAAAATTTACATTTTTAGGCAGCATATAGTATGAGTTCCAGTTATGTATATCAATAAAATTAAATGATCTGATGATTCCCTATAGCAACAGAGTACAATTTGCTGCATATTACCAAAATCCACAGGAATGAGAGTTGGAATGGAAAGAAAACAAAGACATACAGGCTCTGACATGAAGCATAGTTCGGTTGCATAGCAGCAGTGGTGCAACCATGCAAGTAGTCCTTCAGTCCAAGTGTCCAACGTGGACCCCACTTTATCACACATGTGGGTCCCACCTGATCACACATTTGAGAGATCTGTGTGAGGAAAAGAGCTAGTTACAGATATTTATGGGGGAATGTCTGCCTATCATCTAAGCATGTGTTACTAGATCCTTTCCTCATTATTTTTTCTCTTTTCACTTCCATTGGATCATTTTATACCTTCCTGCAAATTTGGAATTTCAAGAGTTTGTGATTCCAAAATGTTCTCAGCGATCTGAACAGTGAAATCCATTCTCGAAAGCCCAATTTGCAGTAGTTCAGCATTTCCAGTTGCACTATGGTTGTGTTAGGGCAAGTTTGCTTTTTGGAGATGAGGTTTTCCTCTTCCTTCTTCTCTTCACTCTTCTCCTTTTCTTCCTCTCTTATTTTCCTTCTTTTTCATCTTGGCTTTTTTCTTTCCTTCTTGGGTGTTAATAGAGAGTTATTTCCATTGGTACAAGATGCTTGAGACCATGAAGCTGCTTCCAGTTTTTAACGTATCGGTATCATTACACGTATCACTGATTGGGGATACAGAAACATGTATTGATGTTGACGATATTATCGCCGATACCAGGAAATGTGTTGCTAACTTAGGGAAACATGGGGGAAACAGTGGAATTTTTTCAATGAAACTTCGGGAGACGCTAAAAGACATTTTCATATTTTGGAATCAAAAAATTGCAAAAAAAAGAACCATACATAATAAGTTTCCATTAAATAGGGGCCTAAAGCATGTGTAATTGTAGTAAAATAAAAATAAAAGATCAGTGCAATAGTAACCAAAATGAATTATATAATATAAATGCAAGTAAAATTAATAACTAAGAGATCCGAAAGCTTAGGGAACTAACAAAACATACCTATCCGCCCATCCCTCATACCCACATACATACATCCATCCATGCAAACAAACACGAATTCATCCATCCATGCATACATACATACACACAAACACACACATGATCCAACCGTCCATCAGTCCATGCATGCATGCATAAATACACACTAACACACATACATGAACATGACTCATCCATCCATCCAAGGATGCAAGAGGAAGAACCATGGCTAAGAAGTCCCCTCCTTTGCAACTCGAGAATGAGTTCTTTTGAAAACGAGGGAAACTAATGCACGTGGATCTTCAATCAAACAGTGGACCCACTTGATCACAATTCGCACGTGGGTCCCATATGGTCAGTGTGATCCTAGCATGGGTTCCACATGGGGAAAGGTGCTAGTGTTAGCTATTTATGGGTGTCTTACCTTTAGAATAAGAGAGAACACAAAATTACCCTCGCTTAAGCTAATAGAGAGTAGTGTTTAAGGGCATTTCTTTCCATTTGCATTAGGATTTATCTTTCATTTGAAGCTATTTAAAGCCCCTTCTGGGGTACGTGACTCTCAGAGGAGGAGGATCATCACCTAAGCCTTGAGCAAATTAATTGAGGTTGGCTAAAAGAATCCTATTATGCCATTCCACTCTATCAAGAATCATATCTAGTTAAACCATCGGTCATCAAATCTTTTCTTGCTACCCCCACCCACGTCCATCTGGGCCTTCAACTTTTGCAACTTTAACCAATTCACTCCCAACCAGTGCAGTTCTTTGTCTCTGATGCACACAGCCAAATAGTTTTAGTCTACTTTCCCTCATCTTATTACCTTTTGGGCCTACCCTGAAATTCCCTTTAATCATTCATTTCTAGTTCTTTCCTCATCCTACTTTTCATCCATCTCAACATCCTCATTTCAGCTACACTCAAATTCCTTTTCTGCGCAACATTCCATCCCATAAAGCATGGCCAGTCTAACAGTTGTCCTATAAAATCCCCCCTTCAATTTGATTGGTATGTAGTGATCGCGTAAAAATTCTAGAGGCACATCTCCACTCCATCCACCTGACTATAATTATACAAGCAACATCCTTCTCAAACTCTTTATTCTCAAGAATTATCGACCCAAGATAAAGGAAATGATCATTTTGGGTTACTACTTGATATAAAGATGACGACTATGACATTATGAAGAATTTTTTGAGAAAACACAATCCCTAGAATGAGTCATTTTGCAGCATTCTTACTTATGATGTAAGCATGTGTTAGGCTAGAAACCTTTCACATTTTCTTTTCTTTCTTTAAACTCCTCCACTGAATTCACTTTATAGCTTCTTGCAAATCTAGAATTTGTGGTTCCAGAATGGATTCCTTGTTCCAAAATGTGGAATCCATTCCTGGAAGTTCAATTGTAGCTATCTAGTGTTTGCATTTGGAGTAGAAGATTTGTGTAGCTATGCTCTTGACATGAAGCATTTTGGAATAGTGAGGTACCATAGCAAAAGTAGCGCCTGGAGGAGAAGATTCATGCAATTATATTTGTACAACAGAACAGGCAGCTGATAAATAGTTGTGATGTCACAATGGTACTGCGATTTTCTTTAATGGAAACTCAAGATTTTATTAGCACCGAACAAACACAGAGAAACTGCCATAGAATAAAGATGGGAGAGGGATGATGAGGAATCATCCCACATCCACCCCAAATCCAAGGAGCAGGAGGAACTTAAAATGTCTTCCATTCTACAGTCCTTAAAATGGGTAACCCCCAAAGCCAGAGAAAGGATGCCCCTTCTAACCCTTTGGGACACAACGTTAACAGAATGCAAACTGTTTCTGAAGGTCCCATAGTTACATTACTCCATAAAGACCAAAGAAAGGAAAGAAAAACAGACTCCATAAGATATTTATTCTTCTTCATCGAATACATGTCTCCAAGCTAGGGTTGAAGCACTAATCAAGTCAGGCATGACCCACCGCATACCAAAAAGGGCCAAGTCTTCCTCAACAGCACAGACGCAAAACTCACAATGGAATTCAGGGTGTCCCAAATCGGTTACGTATCGGCCGTAACGGCCGATACGTAACAGTAACGGCGGACACCGTTACACGATACGGGGTCGAAACGGGCACCCTCCCGATTTTGTGACCGTAACGGTCGTTACAGGGCCGTTACATATCATAACGGCCGGTACATCCCGTAACGGCTGTTACGGGCTAAAGAAAAAGGGGGAAAAAAATAAACGTACCTTTTTCTTTTTTCTTTTTTCTTTCTTTTCTTCTTCCTCTTCTTCTTCTTTTGGACTGCAGCGGCTGCGGATGCAGGCCTGCTGCGAGTGCGGCTGCGGCCCTCTCTCTCTCTCTCTCTCTCTCTCTCTCTCTCTCTCTCTCTTTTTCTTTTTCGATTTCCCTCTTTTTTCATTTCGCGTCGGAAACGAAATCGGAAGCAGATTTGCTGGTGTACCGCACACCAGCTATGTAGCTGCTGCAGGTACGTGACATGCTAAGACGAGCGCTGACACTCCTCGAGCTCCGAGTTGTACGAACGGTTTAAAAGAGATCAAAGTTACATGGGCTCCACAGCGATGCATTTATTATATCAACACCTTTCATCTATTTTTAGAGATCATTTTAAAGCATTACTCAAAAAAAGAATCACATCCAAAGATCATTTGGACCACACTAAAAATAACAGCAGATATAATGATTTTCACTTTAACCAATTCGTAGGGCCCACCGTAACGTTTATTTTCCATCCAATCTGTTCGTAAGGTCAAAAAGACCTGAATGAAGAGGAAAAACAAATTTCATATTGATCAAAAACTTTTGTGATCCCAAAAAGGATTTCAACGGTAGACGTTCAATCTCCCACTGCTTTTTGCAGTGTGGTCCACTTGATAATTAGATCTATATTATTTTTCGTGTCAATCCTTAAGTCGAGCTGGTCAAATGAATGGACGGTTTAGATATAACACATACCTCGTGATCAGACCCAAAGCAAATGCTGACGTCAAATGAATGGATTAGGTACAAGGCACGTTTATTAATGGACAAGTTAATAAATGGTACACTGCCACATGGGCCCCACCATGATGTATGTATTTTATCCATGCCGTCCATCCATTTTGCCACATCATTTTAGGTCATGATCCAAAAAATTAATAAGATCTAAATCTCAGGTGGACCACAGCATAGGAAACAGATACAATGCTCACCATTAAAAATTTCTTAGGGTCCACCTAAATGTTTATTTTCCATCTAACCTGTTAATAGGGTCACGCTGATGTGGATGAAGGGAAAACACACATGTCAGCATGATCTAAAACTTTTGTAGCCCCCAATAAAATTTTAATGGTGGATGTTTAATTATTATTGTTTCTTATGGTGCGGTCCACCTAAGCTTTGGATCTGCCTCATTTTTGGGCTCATGCCCTAAAATTATTTGGCAAAATGAATGAACGATGTGGATATAACACATTCATAACGGGTGGGGCCCAAAAAACTTTGACACTCGTGTGCTATACTTCACAATCCGACTACCACCTAATTCGGGCCTTTAAAAAATTATACACAAGACATGCATTAACTTAAAATTTACCAATTAAATTATGGACTGTAATTGCTAACTCACAATTCCAAAATCAATTTATTTGAATAGTTTTAATTGTTAATTTGTGGACGCTTATTTTTTAAAATAGGGCCTTTTGATTTTTTTCATGATTCACTATCCAATAAATGTTCACCAATTCATAAGTGGGATAATGCCAATAAATTGCATGAATTTGAGGCTGATTTGGGGCATGGATTGGTCCTCCAAGTTAGCCCCAAATTGGCAACGCCATCTACCTGAATTTAATTTTATTTTTTTATAGAATTATTGGGAGAAATGATATCAAATTGTTAGGTACATAAATTAAATAGTTAAAAATTAAATATATGAATTTTGTAGTCAAATTCAGGTTATCTGGTTCATAAATTCATCAGACAGTCCGATACAACTTCTCACCAAAGAGTGGACCGTTACACCACCATAAACATGTTCCAATTTATAAATGAATGCATATTTGGAATGCTTAGAATATTCCGGATTTAATCCATATTTTTTTGAGAAAAAAAATTTTGCACCGCTACGGGCCGTTACACCCCCATATCCATATCGGTTTTGAAGGTCACCGTTACACTAACCGATACCGATACGGGATACCTTGCAATAGATAAAGGGTCCATTGACTCCTCGTCACTAAGACAGACTGCAAGTGTTTGTGATCAACATCTCCCTGTCCTGAAGCTGATTGCTGGTCAAAATTCATGTTTACGACAAGCCACCTGAATGCGATCATTCTTGAGGAACTTGGAAATCGTCAAATATGAGCCAAGGGGGCAGCGTCGCTTGCCCCTCCCGCCGTATTTTATCACATGGTACTGTGGGGTTTTTTAGTCCAAGTGTTGTTTCCGAGAGTTGTTTTGGGCCCCAGGGTTCCCCAGGCGTGGGCCGGGTTGTTGTATTTTAACTTTTACATTTTCTTTCTTTTCCTATTTCTGTAGTTTCTGTTTTAGGTTTTCTCTTTTTTCTGTTGTATCTTATTTTTCTTTTCTAATAAAAATCTTCATCTTTCAAAAAAAAAATTGTTGAAGTTCAGCAACAAAAATATGCGGGCTCAATATAATGTTACCCAGATTTTTCGTTCCATATGATCCCATCAATTCAAGGGTGGTTTAAATTTTTCAAAAAGATTTACATTTCTGATGTCTGTGAAAAGCTGCAGACATGACACAAGAAACAAGAACCCCAAGATAACGGAATACATTATGTGGACAAATAATTCTCTCCCAGACTAAAAGGTGACTCAAAACACAAATAGGGCAATGAACCACAAAATAGGAAAATGCTTCTTAAAGTTAAAGGCAAAAAATAAAAGAAAAATCTTGTTTCCCACCACCCTTAATATTGATACTCCATCAAGAACAAGGCATGCAAAAACAGTTACGTAACGGTGATTACGGCTGTTATATAATGGTACAGTCAGCATTGTTACGCGTTATGGGGAGATATTGGTTTTTTTTCAAACAAAAAAAGAAGGCCATAACAGCCATTATGGCCCATATCATAACTCTAACAGTGTTACCATTCTTGAATACCTTGATCGAGAATGAATATTTCCAGGTTTCATACAATGCAAGAAACAAGCTAAAAGCAAGCTGGTTTTACAATAATGTGGAGGATAAATATCAAATTGCCATTGAACCTTAGGGGGTGTTTGGGAACGTGGATGAAAATGAATTGGTTCTCTGTGGAAACACAAGTTTCCTCTGCTTGAGACCAAAAAAAAAAACTCTCGACATTCATTACTCCCAGAAAAGGTGTTAACTCGTTTTCCAAGACAGTGAAGACACTTCTTTTTTTTTACCGTTGGAGATGATTGTACATGGAATTCCTTTAATACCGGAATTCAAAACAAACAACAGAAGAAAATCAGAATCCATTACCTGAGGATTCCAAGTTTTGCATTTTCACCTTTTAGTTTTCCTCTATCCAAGCATCCCCCTTAGAGATATCAACTTCAAGTATTAAAGGATTTTTTTACCCCAGCAAGCAACGACTTTATTGAAAAGAAAGAGAGAAACTACAAATTAACAAATGGCGTCAAAGAAGCCAGGGAATGATTTCCACGAAACACCACCTTTTGCATGAGTGTCCCTATTAACTGGAGTTTAAAAATGAAAATCTCATTATAGTGGAATCTTTAGATTGTGCCTTTTCAAAGAAATGGGTACAAAATTAACCACAAAATAAAACAACCATACAGGAATCGAGTCACTTTTGCCTGTGTTGAGTTGAAGAAGTAATTGTTTGAGGTTCTAAGTATAAAATTGTTTTTTCTATATTCCAAATGAAGCATATCTGTGCGTGCTTCCGCAAAAACAGTAATATCATGTCATGTCAAAAGAATATTGAGCCAAGAAAAAAGGTAGATGTTTGGGTCGCCATCTCATCAGGCACTTACAAATTACAATTTTCAGCTGGAATTTATATGCTGATTCATGGATTCAAGCTTATGCCTTACCTTCAACCATGTTACAGTCTAAACGTCATGGTATTCCAACAACCAATTAGAAACAAGAAAAGAGTATGACATATTTGACACAAATTGCAAAGTATAAAGTGTCCTACGAACATGCCAGAAAAATCATCTGCAACCAACATGTGCTCATGAAGAAATAGCATCTCAAGATATAACAAGGGTAACCATGTTCACTGACCTCCTGAAAATCTCCCAAATCAACAAATGCATTTTCCACTTCAAAGGTGCCAAGAGAAGGCAGATCCTCATCGGGAGATTTCTCTTTCACAAAAGATAATACAAGATGCTCCTCTGAAGTACCTACAGGTCCAATAAACCAAACTGGTCACAAACCCAGTGACAAAGACCACAAATTTCAAGTAACATCGGAGAACATGATCAGAGATGCAAGTATCATCTAAAATGGATGATAATTATTTCAAATGCACTTGTGTATCACTGACTATCAGTAGATACATATCCTAAAGAAACTTATTCCTAAAAAACTAATTGGCTTCAAACTATAGAGCACCATCACACTCTTTGTTTGCACATATAATTTGGAACCTGGCATAATGAACAATTGGAAAATGATTCCTTTAGGTAACTTCAAACACAGGTTATTCATATATACCCAAGCACTTGACCAAAGAAAAGATAACATGCTGCATTCATGATGTTCTAGGAGAAACATACCTCGAAAGGAAAGAACTGAATTTTTGAAAACAAAATAAAGCATGAAACAAAGCTCAAACATTCAAACCAGTTTGGATGTAGCCCCACTTAAGATTGGTCTGGTTTCTTGACAAAACTAATCAGCTGGGTCCTTAGGGACGACTCAGAAAAGGGAAGCCAGCAACTCAATATCACTTAGGGTCTTTTTTTCATTTTAATGGTGACTAAAAACTATCAATTTTCATCTTCTTTTTTTTCTTTTTTCTTTTTTTTAAAGTAAATTTCCTTTTTTAACTAGTTGAAATTTGTGCCCTCTTCATCTTCCTTCCTTCAACCCTAACTTCATAACACCACCATCCATCAAACTCCAGCAATAAATGTTGAGACCACCAGCATGATGATGATAATGATGACAGACAATGGCAAGAAGCCAACAACAACGATGTCAATGAGGATATGATGATGACAACAATGACGATTTCTGCTTGAGAAGATTTCTCATCATATCCCCTTGCAGCCTTGGTTTTTTTGCTTCTTAATGAATTCGGTTGCCATTCAAAAACAATGATGATGATGACAAAAGCAACAATGACAATGGTGGTGGTGGTGACAATGATGATGATGATGATGTTGATGTTGAAGATGACAATGATGATGATGGCAATGGCAATGGTGACAATGACAAATACGATGATAACACAAAATCTGCTCAAATTGTGAGCCCCACATTGGATGGATCATAAAACAACAAATAAAGTGAAATTACATCTTAAATGACAGATCAGTGGACAGCTTAACTGTCCAAATCATGGGCCCCAATTGGATGGATCATAAACCAAAGATGAGTTAAATTACATCATAAATGGCAGATTGGTGAACATCTGACGGATAGTAATTTGTATGTCCTTTTTATCCTGTGACAAAAAATTTCCCTGCATCTAAACAGCCCCTTTGACTCTCGTGTGAAGCAAAGAAGTCAACTCAGGTCTGTTGCACAGAAAAACCATTACAGGAAACCAAAGAACTTAACGTCCACTTCTGATTACCTCAAACAAGGCTGCAGCAAAGTCAAGGACCACCACACTGGTGTTGCAGAAAACATAATGTGCCAATGAACAAGCTTTATCAATTCGAAATTCTGCTTTCAATAATGTCATAAGTGTTTGGAAAAGAACCATGCCATTTTACAGCACATAATATTTCAACGTGATAATTGACCACAGGTTCTGCGACGTTTTCTAGGAGGCGCATCATAATGCACTACATTTCTTGCTGAATGCATGTGTGCAAAATAATCAGTCAAAGGTGGGGCCACATGAAGGACAATCTAAATCAATTAGTATAGTAGATTTTTCCCAGATGATCAATCAAGACCCTCCATTTTCTGACAGTTAATAGATGTGGCAAGAATAATTCGAATAAAGTAACTTATAATAGAAATAAGCATACATGATGGACAGTACAAATCAATGATCAATTGACAAACCTGATCATTGTGTAAGGTCAGATTATAGTTGCATGAAGCATGAAGGGAAGCAGGCAGAAACAAGAACTAGAATGGGGAAGCATATGTTTCAGAATGTGAGCGAATATAATCAGATTGGGAGCAGGAGGGCAAGAGTCTCAAGCGTGATTCAAAGCCAGTTCGTGCAACTAAGGATTAGCTTAATGGTGTGTACCAATAAATTATAAATTTAAAACTGATTTATATTGGTTACCAAACAAGTGAATGTAAAAATGCTTTAAATCCAAATATTGAGCAAGACCTCCAAACAGGCAAATAATGAATTCAGAGTAAAATAAATTATGGATACTACAAACAGGGGTATAATAGTCTCTCAGTAGAATAACTTGAAATCTTAGTTGCTGTCAAAACAGAGTATTAAAAACATGTTCTATTAGTTTAAAATTCAATCAAGATGGACAGAGGAAACTCAAAATTAACCAAAATATCAGCAAGATGTTATGAAAACAAAAAGAAGAATTATAGGGACATGGTTATTTCTGGAACAGTTATTTAAGGACAATAGTACATTGAATGGCAAGACCTGCTGAACAAATAATTTGGGCTTCAGAATTATTTTCCACCACCTCATGCTCCTTGGCAAATTCTTCATCATCATCGTAATTTTCATCATCAAACACCGAAGTTTGATGGCCCAAAGAAGCCAGTGAAATTTGGGTAGAGAAATATTCTTGCTTTGGCAGCAAATGGTCTTCCTCTGATGCAGCTTGAATCTCTGGCCCTTCATACTGCTCGTCAATGTCTTCATAGTCAACAGCATCTTCAGCCTTTAAATCATAATCTGTAGTAGAAATATGAACAGAGACATTTCAACAAGGTGCATTGAGAACTTACAAGGGAAAATATTTTCTTGCCATATTGTTTACTTTCATTTCTTTTTTCGAACAGATAATGGTAATTTATTAAGAGATAATCAAAAGGGGACCAAATTCCACACAATTAGGACCTTGAATGCAAGACCTACGGCATCATCATAGACTCCTTACTAACAAGATTAAACGAAACACTTAATCTTGCGGCTAAGGATCTAATCTCACTAAAGACATAGTGGAGCGCCCATGGTTTGTCTCCTGAGAGAGGCCACTGAAGAAAATTTAGCACACGACCTTCAATGGTTGCAGGGAATAACTCTGACGACAGCAGGAAATGAAGACCCACTCACAATCCAATTGCTTCTACATTAGAAGCATCACAAAGAGTTGATGGCACAGAAAAACACGAATCACTCTTCCACAGAGTCTCTGAGAACATCTCCAACTCCTGCCTTGCTATTTGAATCTATCAGCCCACAAACATTCAATTTGTAGATTCCGCTGCGGGAGTGGACCATACCGTGGGAGACCTAGAGTCAGAAAGAGAAACTGCTGCTAGGCAGGCCCACTCTCTATCAATTTTGGATGGCAAACAGCCACTGAAATACTTAGCAAGCAGGGCCACTCAAACATCAAACCTTTTACTTTGTCTATTACCGCCTCTGTGGATTCAGTACTGGGATGGTACTGATCGTTAAAGATCATGTTCTGAATATATATATATATATAGGGAAATGGTACTATGAGGTCGACTTCATGGGAGCTTCCCATGAGGTCAAGCTTTGTGGGCCCCACCATGATCTGAGATGGACATCCATGCCGTGCATTTGGTAGGTCACCTCTAGGTTATCGGATGTGCCAAAAATCAGCCGTATCCAGAACTCAAGTGGGGCCACACCATCTAAAATCATGGGAAATCATGCCTAAATCATCTAAAAGCACTTGGTGGAGCCCACCTGAGGTTTGGAATGGCCTAAATTTTGATGGGACCCCTCATCCAAGTGGGGTACACATTGGATGGGCTGGATGTCTAAGCCACATCTCATTGGACCCTATATACAATCAGGAAGGTCAATGGGTGGGCATCCATTCTCAACTGTTGTCTATGGTGTGGCCCACCAAAGTCATGGATTGGCATGTCCATCTCACATCACGGTGGGGCCACAGAGCTCGACCTCATGGAAGCTTCCCATGAGGTCGGCCTCATAGTACCATTTCCCACGCACGCACGAAATTCAAGTACCATGCGGGGAAGCAGAGGCTGCAACTATGGATACGGCAAGGAAGCTAGCTCGGGCTATGGTTTCTCAATGGAGGCTTGAGTGCCCCGTAGCTCAAAACTGAGTCTGAGGAAGCTACCCAGCCATATAAGTAAGGTGTAACAGAGATGGGGAGAAGTACCCAGGACAGAAGGTGGACCGAGTGGGAGCAGACAACCACTTTGCGAAACCATATGCCCATTCAAGTGAGCCTACTCACTCTCAAATCAAAGGGGGAATCATTCGAAATACCAAAGATGGAACTAGATTAACGACCTTGATAACAAGAAAGTCCGTAGGATGGTTTGGTTGCTGGGGAAAGGTTGTCTTCCTCATTTAGTATTTCCCAGGATTCCACAAAAATCATGTTCGGCTAATAGTTGTGCATGGTTTTTCCATTAAGAGGGATGGATAATAAAAGGTAAGTGCCTCGTCATGGGGGATCCAAATCAATGATCAGATATTTTTCAACATGATCAATCAGAATCAACCTTCCTTCGCCATTGATGCCACTGATCAACAGTTAATCAAAGTGACTATTGAGAATCAGGATCAATTAAAGGTGGGGCCAACATGATGGAGACACTGTGAGCAACCAAATTCAAAACTTTCCATAGGAAAAACCCGAGTTTGAACCAAATAAAATTTAGACTCTACCCCGGATTGCTAGGAAAACCAAGAGCATCAACCTAGCAGAATTTCGACTTTCCCCAAGAAACACTAAGACAATTATATGTTTTTAGAAATTCAATAAAAACCATGGAATTCATCCACGACCAACCAAAAAGCCCTTAAGCTTCCTAAAAGTCATAGCATTTGCATGATTGGTTGGTAAAAATAAGGTGCTCACAATCGCTAACCTCAAGCATCACGAATGGGTGCTTTTTGTGTCTGAGTGAGGCAGAATTGGTGAACCGCTTGTTTATTCATTGCCCTTTTGGCCACCATATTTGGGGAAGTTTCTTGCTCTTTCCAATGGGGCATGGATGATGCCACAATCCATAGGAGAAGCTCCTGAGGGCCTAGCAAAAGGAGTCTAATTGTTTGGCGATTATCTATTATGCTTGCAGTGTTTCGGGTGGTGTCACTAACACCACAATCAGAGTTTCCAATACAAATTGAGTCCTCCTGGCATGGTATTTCTCAAAGCTAGTTGTCCTGGCAAGGTGTTCCGGATCCGTTATGATACAACCGGAAAGGCCGATATGTACAGATAACGGCCTTGATCATTACACGATACGAGAATGAAAAGGGGCGGTTGGTTTTTTGGGGACCATATTGGCCATTACGAGGGCCGTAACAACTGTTATGGAGCATAGCGACCATTACCACGTAACTTTTTTTTTTACCATTTTTTTTCTATTTAAATTCATTGTTTCCTCATTTTTCCACTTTTCTCATTCCAAAAACTTTTCTAGATTATTCTACAACAAATTTTGACCACTCTTAATATAGTTTTTAGGATTAAAACATTAGATTGGAGCGATTTGGGTGAATAGAAGCTCCATGGGACATTTTTCAACCCCAAAAAAAAAAGAAAAAAAGTGGTATTTATGCATTTTTTTTATTTCTAGTTATAATGCTTGACTGCGATGTATAAATATTAGAGACATAACCATGTTCATAAATTCACTAGACAACCAGATACAGCACACCATATATTTTTAATATGTGTACATGTGTTTGTGCATATATATTAATCAATACCATCAATGTCTTTTTTAGTCACTACCAAAGCATCCATGTTAGAAAGCAAAAGATACTTGCCAAGCTTCAAAATTGCTTAGGATAATTACCAAGAAACCTCACCTTGTTCAAAAGCATCCCCTGGAGTGTGTGGCAATTTTATTGACAACTACAAAAGAATAAAAAAAAAAAAAGGCTTACTTTATCATTCCAAAGATAAATATGTGACAAAAAAGGGGGGAAAGGGATAGGGTGCTTGATTCTCATCTAAAATACGCTCCTGTTACATGGATAACGATTTTTATTTTATTTCACACACACACACACACACACACACACACACACACACACACACACACACACACATTCAAACTATCCAATACTTCCAAGGGGTAAGTGGAAAGAAAAATTCAAGGCAATTGGCATTCTTACATTAATTTCTGTGAGAGATGGACCCAGCTTGTCAGCCAATGCAGCAATATGCTCCTTCGCATCCTGAGACACAAAATTGTATGTATTGCATCAATTTGAGGATTATCCCAAAACTATACTATAGCAGCAGATCTCAAGCATTAAGCTTTTGAAACATAAAACAAATATGAATACCAGAATTACTAAAACCATAGATGTAGTTAATTAGAGTTTGGCTAGGCTTCTGAAAAACATAAAACTATAAGCATCAGGGTATATAAAAAATCCATGATATGAGAAAAATGAAGACAGTCAATATGCATTTTGCATTCAGAAAAATGACCAAGAGAAAAATTAAGGACAATTTGAAAGCTTGACCCACTGCCATCTAGCTTGGTTTGCCATTTTCCTTGATGTGTAACCTTTAAGACAGTTGAAGGAATTTGCAGATTTGACTAACATCTTTTTCCTGCTGAAAGAAATTCTCCAAACATTATTTATTGAACCATTCAGAACACTTCCCCATTGAAACCATGCTCCATGTCACTATCATCATCGCCTTCAATTTCGTGGCTTTGTCCCAGCTATTTGGAGCCAGCTTTAAGAATCCTGTTTCACCAAATCCTTCCTATGTAAAGCCCCATCCTCGGTAAGTGAACAAGCCTTGAGATTCCTTCTCACCACCTCGATCCAAGTTTGATCTTCCATCTCATCCTCCTTTCAGGCCCTTCAACCAAAATGAAAGTACCCCTCTTTACCATGGACACCCCCAGTTTTTGTAGTATATGACTGAACCATTTCAGTGCCCTACTCTTAGGCTTCTTCTTGCGACCTCATTGTCAAGTCTACTAGCATGTGTAAAATTGTGGGAATTAGAGATGTCAGAATTACTATGTTTGATGGTATCACACGTATAATTTTTGGTGTGCGGCACGTATCGAAGCCGCGGAAGAGTCTTCTGTCATTGAAAAAGTTCGATGAAGATGGCTATAAATTTTTTGGTGAAAGGAGTCCACTGAATATTGTAAAGGGGGCGATGGTGGTGGCAAAAGGAGATTTAATGGGCGGTTTATATTGTTTGATTGGAGATGCTATGGTTGACGATGTTATTCTTGCTAATGTTATGACAACTCTGCTACAATCTGGCATAAGCGGTTGAGCCACATGAGCAAGGACTAAATGTACTTATTGATCGAAATTTACTTCATAGTTTAAAGCCTATTAATTTAGAATTTTGTAAGGAATGCCTATTTGGAAAGCTCCATAGAGCTCGTTTTTCCTCATCCATTGTAAAAAGTAAGGATGTTTTAAATCTTATTCATTCTAATACTTAAGAGGCTCCAATTGAATTCTTAGGAGGTTCGAAGTATTTTCTTTCCTTTATTAACGATTTCTCTAGAAAAATATGGGTTTACTGTTGAAAAGGAAAAGCGATGGTTTTACTTATTTTACCAAGTTTAAAGCATTAGTTGAAAATCAAAATGAGCAGAAAATTAGGTGTATGAGAGTTGATAACGGAGGCGAATACACTTTAAAAGAATTTAAGGATTTTTACAGTGAGCATGGCATTGAGATGCACTACACAGTCCTTGGTATTCCAAGGCAAAACAGAGTTGCAGTGCAGAATGTATTAATCGTACGCTTATGGATCGTTCTCCTACTACTGCACTTGATTGCAAGACCCATGAAGAGGTATGGTCTTAAAAACCTGTTATTTATTTGTCCTTCGTAATTTTGGCTGTGACACTTATATATGGATTCTTAAATAGCACAAGACTAAGATGGATGCGAGGTCCATAAAGTATATTCTTCTTGGTTATGTAGATGAAACAAAGGGGTACAGATTGTGGGACCCTACTTCCCACAAATTAGTGATTAGCCAAGATGTGGTTTTTAATGAATATTCATTAAAGAAAGAGATAAAATTGCCGAGCTCAAAGTCACCAGAGATAATTGAATTAGAATATTTAATCGATGTTCAAAATCAGCCTACTGATCAACAAGTTGATGATATCATTAAAGATGAAGCTCATGAAGAGCACACTAACAAAATATCGGGTGTTGAAACTCAAAGTGATCAAGGTCAACCAAAGAGAGTTACAAAACTTTCTGTTTGGCTCAATGATTATGTTACGGCTTACGCTTGTATGATAGACAAGTGTGTGCCTTGTTCATACCAAGAGGCATATGAATTTGTGGATACTAGCCCAAAAAATAATAATTTCATAATGCACACTTCTCCCTATTCTACAAGGAGGAATTTAAATTTTGGGTTCATCCAAAATCTCTTTGAATCCTCTCCAATATGTTAATGGGACTAGCAAGGCATTGAAATACAACAAAATAAATGACCATATTTGCACAAGCCATCTTTATAAGCATGATTTGGCTTCCAATAGAGGGATATCTACTCTTCCATTCCAATAACTTCCTTTCAAGTTTCAACTCTTTCTACAACTGTAGCCCACATGTTTTGCAAGGTTCCTAATAATAAAGGAAGACAAAGTATGTCAACGAAACCTTACCTAGCTTCCATACAACACTCCTACTAGCCTCAACATCTTTCCGACAACCACCCTAACTTGAAAAGCTCACTCTTTGGCTTACTAACTTTTTGGCCCACATTGCAAAACAAGATCCTTTCATTGACAAATTGAAGATGTTTACACATGAAAATTTGCATTTTCTACAATGACGCCATTAAGAAAACATTCCTAGCTTTATCCAACATCCTACTAATAGACGGCTATGATAACAAAGAGGAACAAGGAGAATGGGTCCTCCAACTGCAACACCCTGGAGCTCTTGAGACCATTTACTAATACAGAGAAATGAATCGACCTATCGCATTCCCAAAAGTTTTGCCATCCAACACCAAATCCCAATCTCCTCACGTAATTAAGGGAGTTCCAATCAACATAATTGTGTGCCTTCTCTAATTTGCATATAATCCCTAGCTTCAATTACAAATGCCTTGAATAATGCATTCATGTGCAATGAGGCCCTGTCCGGAATTTTCCTACCAAACAAACAAATCACCCCACTTGGGACTTTGTGATCTCTGGTTGCCAAAGTCATAGCTAGAATTTTAATGTCCCCTTGCTAGACTTATGGGTCTAAAATTATATAAATTTTGTACCCCTTCTTTTTCAAGAATCAACGCTATGTACGAGGGAGGGCCCTATATTTGTTACGAGTATACTCCTATCATAAATTTCTGAAATGATGGCAAGGTCTCTCTTTCACCTCCTCTTTGAATACTTGGAAGAACTCGTTGTCCAGCCTCGTTGCCTTATCCCTTCCCAAACCTTTAATTACTTTAACCTTTTCCTCTTCAATTAGTTTTTTTTTCCAAGATAACGGGATTATATTAAGAATAAAAGCAAGTACAAGAAAAGAAACTGCTGATATAGCAGAAGAGACTAAAATCCTAGAAATAAGAGGTCATAATCCTTAAGACCATAAACATTAGCCACCCATTCTACAATCAGATTTTTGGCCCTAGCACACACTACTTGAACCGAGGACTGCTTGTTATTAAAGCATCTGTCGTTCCTTTCCTCACAGACTGACCACCATATGGCAAGGATCGCCATTCTCCAAATCCGAGTTCTATCTTTGCCCAGCTTGAAACCATGCCAAGATGCCAGCATATTGGAGGACTTCGGGATACACCCATTGATGTCGAATCTCTTGGAAAATTCTGACCAAATTTGGGCAATAAACGGGCAATGGACCATTAGGTGATCAACCGATTCTTCTTCTTGCATGCAGCAAAGGCAGATATTGACGAGTTGCATGCCCCTCTTTCTTAGGTTATCAACTGTAAGGATCCGATTTTTTCCAACCAACCAGCCAAAGCAGATTTTTTTTTTTTTTTTTTTTTTGGGGGGGGGGGGTTGGATACTTCCAGATGAAAGGGGAAAGCCCGCTGGATTGGGGGGAGGAGCAAGATATGAGTATAAGGATTTCACCAAAAAAACATTGGTTTTGTCCCAAGTCCAGATCAGATTGTCTAACATGGCCTGGTCGGGAACCACCTTAGAAATGCAATCAAGCAGCCCCACAAATTCAGTTACCTCCCAGTCGTGAAGGTTTCTGACGCACTTCACGTCCCAAATGATGTTGTCATCTGAAGCAACATAGCAGCTAGCAACATGAATTTTCTTATCTGGAGCCAAGCGGTAAATGTTCGGGAATCTGATTTTCAGTGGCTCCTCACCCACCCACTGATCTTCCCAAAATCGAATGGCTGATCCATTGCCAAGCTCAAAGCTAATATTGTCGATCACTGCTTGCTTGGATCGCAAGATCCCTTTCCAAATGAAAGAAACCCTATACACTGAGGAGTCTTTAGCCCACCATCCACCGGGAGAAATGCCATACTTGCCTTTGACAAGGGTGTTCTAGAGAGAACTTCCCTCAGTGCCCAATCTCCATGTCCATTTGCCAAGGAGAGTCCAATTCATTGTCTTTAGATTTTTAATGTTGGAACCCCCTTCCTTGAAATGCTTATAGACCTCTTGCCAATCAAGAAGATGAAGTTTTTTCTAGTTATCCTTCCCACACCACAGAAAGTCTCGTCTAAGCTTGTCGATGAGTTGCAGAACCGACGAAAGACATCGGAACAGAGACATGTAGTACATGGGGAGGTTTGAGAGGGCTGACTTGATGAGAGTCAGTCCTCCTCCCATCGATAAGTATTGACACTTCCACCTAGCGAGGTACTTCTGAAATTTATTCACAATCTTGTCCCGCATTGATTGTGAGAGAAAGTGGATGGAAAGGAAGCGGCCGGGCATTTGAGAGAATCGGCATAGCTGGATAGATCCAAATCCGATAAATTAATGTCATAAATTTTAGACTTTGCCAGATTGACTCTCAACCCCGAGACAGCCTCAAAGCAACATAGAGTCGTGCGCAAATTGTCGATGAGCACCGGGTCAACTTCAAAAAGGATGAGAGTGTCATCTGCAAACTGAATGTGGGAGATTGGAGTGGGCACCCCTGGCATCGTAATCCCTTTGAGGATACCTGCAGCCTGTCCTCATAGCAACATTTACAATAGGGCCTCGCCCACCAGGAGCAAGAGGAGAGGGGATAAGGGGTCACCTTGGCGAATACCTCTCGAACTATTAAAGAAACCTTTAGGGGTACCGTTGAGAAGGACAGAAAAATGGGCCGAACCAACACACGCTTTGATCCATCTCCTCCACCGCTCTCCAAATCTCATTCGGATTAGCATGTATTAAAAAAATCCCCAATCCACATGATCATATGCCTTTTCGATATCCAGCTTGCAGAAAATGCTCTTCACTCCAGACTTGTGGCACGAATGGAGGCACTCGTTAGCAATCAGGGCACAATCAACAATCTGTCTACCCCTGATGAATGCATTTTAGTACTTCGAAATTAGCTTCCCCATCACTTTAGATAATCTGGTCAACGGGATTTTAGCCAAAATCTTGTAAGGGCCCCCAATCAGGTTGATAGGTCGGAATTCAGCGAAGAAGCTTGCACCAGTTACCTTGGGAATTAACACAATTAAGGATGCACCTAGACCTTTGGATAATCTTCCCCTGTGATGAAATTCATGCAAAAATTCCATAACATCTTAGTGGATGGTCTCCTAAAATGTTTGGAAGAACACCATGAGAAATCCATCTGGACCGGGAGATTTGTCTCCCCCCAGCGATTCAATGGCCACTTTGGCCTCTTCTTCCGTAAACCGAGCCTCCAGAAGATCCAACTCTGCCTCCTCGAGCGAGTTGAATACAATGCCATCAAGGCTAGGTCTGATCCACTCTTCAATAGAAAGAAAGGATTTGAAGTGGAGGACAACATGCTCAACTATCTCCTGTTTGTCGTCGATATGAATTTCATCCACTATGATACTGAGAATGGCTTTAGCTTGGGCGTGCATGTTGGCAATGCTATGGAAGTATATGGTGTTCTTATCACCCTCTAAAATTGATCTGGCCCTCGATTTCAGCTTCCAGGATATTTCGTCTTCCAACGCCCTGGCCGAGATAGATTGGATGATTTGGATGCGCCTGCTCAACACTTCTAGGGTCATGGAGAGACACCTTCAGCTTCAAAGTCGTTGCGCTGGAGTTCAACAAATAAGGCTTCCGTGTCGGCCTCTCGCTTGCATAGCTTTCCTTCCTTCCATTCTTTAAGCTTCTCCTTAATAAGTCTGAGCTTGCAAAGAAGCCTATGACCAGCAAATCCTTCGACTTGGAAGGCGGGCCACCACTCCTCAATCTTCTGATGAAATCCTTTAATCTTGAACCACGAGGAATTGAATCTAAAGGGTTTAAGGCCCCAATTGTCTTCCATCGACAGCAAGATCAAGCAATGGTCCGACGTAGTTCTGGGAAGAGCCAGCTGGGACATTGTTGGGAAGGCCTCCAACCACTCAGTAGACAGGAGAAATTTGTCCAGTTTAGATTGAATTTGAATCCTATGCCCATTAGACCAGGTGAATCTTGCCCCTGACAGTGGAAGATCAACCAGCTCCTGGGATTGAATCCACTCTGAGTAAGGCCTTCATGATCGAGGAGGCTCTTCTACTGCGAGAATGCTCCACCGCAAATCGGACCACATTGAAATCTCCTACAAAGCAACACGGACCTGTGAAAGACTGTCTAATACTAGACAGTTCATCCCAAAATTCTGATCTATTAGAATCCTCGTTAGGACCATAAATAGTAGAAATGAGACAGCGGAAGTTAGAGAACTTATCTTGCAGTATTACTGACGCCGAAAAAACCCCTATTGTGGAGGACTGAAAGTCCCATTTGGAAGACTTTCGTGCTACTAGAATGCCTCCCAAAGAACCAGAGGCATCTAGAGTAACCTGCTTAGCGTCCATGGCTTTCCACAAAGTGGCCAGCAGACCATCTTTGAACCGAGGGACCTTGGTTTCATGAAGGCATATGACACCCGGGTCTTTCCTTCCGATGGATTCCTTGATCAGACACCTTTTCTATTTAGAACCCACCCCCCTCACGTTACAAGAGAAGATTCTCATTGGGGCACGGAGCTTCCCCGGTTCCCCTTTCGTCCTTGCCTTGTACTGGACGCTGCTAAAAGGCCTGGACTCGGTTGCAGGCTTTGGAGTTCCCGATTGCTTATGGGTCTAGGAAACTGTTTGGAAGGAGTTCTGGGAGCTGAGATAGGTCTTTCTCTATTTTCAATAAACTGAAATAAAGCGATGTAGTCATCATCTCTGTCTCCAAACGATAATCCGAGGGATCTTCCAACATGTCCAACCGCATCTCTGATCCATTTCTTGTTTTGGATCGAGTCGAATAATTCCTCTTCTTTTATCCTCAGTGGAGACCATATCAATGGCTTCCTATTGATGGTGAGGGCAATCCGCACGCATCTGCAGAGGCTCTGCTACTATCACATCACCAGGTATGCCTTCCTGGAAAAGGGTCATGGGGCACAGATCGACCCAGTCACAAGGAGGAGGTACGGAAGTGACTGGAGATGTGGGAAGCGAAGGGTAGGTTTGGGACTCAGAGAATCGGCTATCTGATTCTTCACCTCTGGAATAATCATCACCTATGGCTATAAGGGATTGTGTCCTGACAACAAAGGAGGGTAGTGGTTGTTGTGGAGATGGGCGAGAATATTGTCGGAAATGGGAGGTGGGCGGTGTAGGGGTGCTGATTTGGGGATGGGTATAGGGTATATGGTCTCGGGTTCAGATACGGTTGATGGGATCAAGGTATTTGGGGAGCGACGAATCCGGGTCAAAAACGGACCCGTTTCTACAAATCCGATATCAATTAGAGAAGTTAACCTCGGGTTGGACGATCTTGATGCCACGTGGAGGGAGTTTAAGCCCGCCTCGGGATACCCGGTAGCCACACGTCTAAATCCTGTCAATATAGCTTCTTCGACGCTAGGGCGCCTCGGGAATTGATGTGTCATAAGCTGACATGACTGGATCTACACCACACACGTATTTGACCCTGCCGAACAGTCGATGAGGGGGGCCCTTCGCTCAAGGCGTCAGCGCTGCATGCGAACCACGTGGCTTGTTCACCGACTCCCACAATCACTTGTCCTTGAAGTAAGAAACGGCGACGTTAGGAATCGACGCAGAGGCTAGTTTTTTTAACCAACGACCTCTTCTTAATGACTTGATCAAACTGTAAAGTGTCAAGCTTTGTCCTGTCATCCATCCTCCGAAAGAAGATTTAAGAAGAAATTCGTTATGCACTAACATATTTCTGACTTTTCTACAACTCTTTACACATTTATCACCAAGCGTCAGCGTGGTTGACCCAATTCCCTTGCTTCTAACATTAGCAATTCCATAAAACAGTTCCTGTTTTTGTGTGCTCTCTCTTCTTCTGGCTACACAGGTGGTTGGCTAACTTGTCCATAAAGAGGTTACAGGTTGAGTGTCACACAATCTACACTTGGGGGAAGCACTTAGGCCATGACAAGTGGTATCAAAGCAAGGTTATGAAGCGATTGTAATGCTTGTGAGATAAGAGAGATGGAATGGCATCAGAGGAAATCAAAAAGAACAAGCACATAGGAATAGAGTTGGTGCCAACCGGCCAACTAGGGAGAGGTGTCATGACATGGTGGCATCATTGGAGGAATGGTGGATAGGGCTGAAAGTCGGGCAAGTTGGGTCGGGTTGGTGCTCAACCCTAACCCAACCCAAGGTTCCTATACCTCAACCCTAACCCAACCCAACCCAACCCAATCTCGGGTTGGGAATTCTCAACCTAAGCCCAACCTAAGAGGGCTCAGTCGGGTTGATCGGGTTGGTCAGGTGTATACGTGCGAATATTTTCGTTATTACATTAGTTTATTATATTTTAATATAGGATTTATTTTTTGTATATATGATTTTATTAATTATATATGTGATTATTCATCGTAAAGAACTTCATTTTTTCTTTCTTTTTTTTTAAAAAAAAAAGCTAAAATATAAGACAACTACTCCTTTAAAAGTCATGTAGCATAGCATGCAATCTATTTGGGAGAGAGAAATCCGGCATATTTTGTTAGCTCGAGTCCTTGGAAATGACGTGGACAAATGAGACCCGACATCACTAGTGAGCCTTCGGCACAAACGATCCACACTCAATTATAATTTATAAGTAACTAATATATTGATCGAGTTCGGGTTGGGTCGAGCAACCCGAGACCTCAACCCAAGCCCAACCCAAGTTTTATCGGGTTGATGTTTGTATAGCCCACGCTTGAGATCGGACCCGATATATCCTACCCAAGCCCAACCAAATGTCGGGTCGGTCACAGGTCGGTCGGGTTGAACCCGCCCAACTTTCAGCCCTAATGGTGGAGTTTGTCGTGGGTAGCAGCAAGAGAGATATGAAGCAAGTAATAGGCAATAGCACTAAGCACCTCAACATTAGGCTCGAGGAACTCAAGAAGAAAATGTTGGGTGCACACACCGGCCAACACAAGGTTAGGAGAGGGAACCCTCAACATGATGGAAACTCTCACTATGCTAAAGGAGCAGGTTGAAAAGATGTTGTGAGGTTGGGCCCCGTAGAAAGGGGCCATGCTAAAGGAAGTATGGCCATGAGCAATGCAAGCTAGGCCTCATTAGGATGCTCCAACTTGAAAGGAAGTGTTGAAAGGTTGATAGTTGAATAAGGCCCATTGGGCCCAAGTCCATGTGATAAGGCCCATAGGACCCATTCACATTTTTACTATTATAAATAAGAGTAGAGGGTTGGGGTTTCAATTGACCCTAAGCATCTCATGTTCCTGCTACCTCTCTCCTCTCTCTCTCTCATTGTTTCTCTCTTCGATCTTTCTTCTCCTTTCTTCCTCTTCTCATAGGCCATCAAAATTAGCACAATGCAACTGTTTAACGTGCTATCAAAGCCTAAGTGCTCCTAGGGTTTCTTATTATTTTTCCTCCTCTTCTTTAAGGGTTTCTTCTTCTTGAGTTTCTTCTTCTTCTTCCTCTTCTTCTAGGATTTCTTCTTCTTGTCTCTTTTCTTCTTTTCCCTTCATTTTTTTCTTATTTTTCTTCAATTCTTTTTTTGAGATTTTTTTGAAGGACTTGCTAATTTTTTTGTTGCCCTAACTAAGGTTTGCTGGATTTTTCTTGTTGAATCATTATGTTGCCTTAGCTAGGGTCGCTGGATTTTTCTATTGAAGTCGAATTTGGCAAGGGTTTGCTGCATTTTTACTATTGAAACAGATTTTTATGTTGCCTTGGCTAAGGTTTGCTGGTTTTTTTTTTTTTTTGAAGCATATTTTTGGGTTGCCTTGGCTAGGGTTTGCTGTTTTTTCTAGTAAAGCAGATTTTTTGGTTTTTTTCTTCTTTTTTTTTTTTTGTTTGTTTCCCTTCCTAATCCTCAATGATTCCCCTCTTTCCTTTTTCTTTTCCTTCTTCTTCTTCCTTTACTTCTTTTTTCCTCTTCTTCTCCTTCCTCTTAACTCTATGGGTTTTATTCTTCTAATCTTTCTCGACAAGTGATGTTTCCCTTTCTAATCTTCTTTTCTTTCTTTCCTCTTTTCTTTCTTCTTTCCCTCTTTCCTTCCCTAAACAACAACACCTTCTTATTAACCATTTTCCCTTCACCCTTCATTCTTCTTTTTCTTTCTTTTTTCTGTTTTGAGAGTCGTGAGGCATTTTCCTCACCAACTTGTTGTGATTTGTGAGAAGGGGTGGCTTGAGGCTGGAATTTTTAGAGTTTTAAATCATGTATTGCTGGATTTGAAGCCCCTTTGTTGATTAGCTGAAGCTCTTGGTGATCCGGTTCGTGTGTTACTAGATTTAAAGCCTCTTTGATGTGTGGTTGAAGCCCTTACTGATTTTTCTGGTCTGGCTAGAGGTATTTAGCTGGATTGTCTCATATTGTGTGACGTGTGCTCGCCTCTTCTCCACCTTCTTCTTCAATGACTTAGCAACTTCTTCGTTTCAAGTTCTCATTGCCAAGATCTGTGATGTGACCAGTATTTATTCAGGACAGTTGGCCTGACTCGTTTATGTACCGGGTACCAGCCAGTTGGTTCGGGCTTATTTGTTCTGGATAATTGTTTGGATTTATGATTGTGTTGGGCACTTGGCCTAGCCTTAGTTGAGCCGAATAGTTGATCCAGACTCATTTACGCCAGATGGTCGTTCTGGTGGCTCACATCACTAAAGTTGCAAAAATGCTCTCTCTCATTGTTTCTTTCTTCTCCTCCTTATTGTAGTTTCTCATAGGACCTCAAGATTAGCACAATGTAGCCGTTTAACAGAAGTGAAAGGTTTAAAATAGAAAGCATTCTAAAGTGCTAAAAATGTCTCCAAATTGTGGAAACATCCTTGATCATAATGTAAGGGAAGAATTAACATTGCGGCTTCTATAACTAAATACAAGAAAGGGACTGGAAATCTCATATATTCAAGAAATTTTTCTTTGTAGAAATAATTTAGATCCCAACTTCGAATGCAAGTGGGAGTTCTTCTTGAAAGGGACAAAAATGCGCCAGTTTTGGACACTATTGTGGCTATCTGATAAATGTAAAAAGAGTATAACCCTTCATACGTGTGCAAAATGTCACTTTACATCTAGCACCCCTTTACCGCAAACAAACCATAAAAATATGGATCCCATTGTAGACAGATCGTATCGTACCACCAAAATCCGATTGATTGGAAAGCTCTAACCCCCTATTCATAGATATTCATTTGTTGAATTTTGAACAGCTGAAATATTTCATTTTAACCATACATTTGATGGCCACCATTTAGAAAGAGACCATTATTTGAAAAGATAGGATTGGGGTACAATATGCAATGTATACAGCAATGTGTTGTGGCCACATGCCACCAGAGTATCGAAGTTTGCATGTATTTGATATGCTCATGCCATTGATAAACATGCATGACATGGCAAGTATGTGCCTCAATCTTAGCCACCTAAATCATGGTATCTGCTATAAGTGTAGAATAGCATGACCTCGTATTGATGAAATCAGTTGAATTTAGACAGTTGATTGTTTTGTATTAACCATCCACTTGATAGACACTTATCGTACAGTTAGAATAATCATTTCAGTGTTAACTTCATGCTATTACTAGTCTATCACGGTTTGCATATATGCCATCTTTGTTTTTTGTGTGCATGTATAGGATGGTCAACTGCCCCAGTTTCCCTGCTTTCTATTTATCACATGACTTTTGGTAAAACAGAATTAATAAGAGCAAACTAGTAAGCATGAATCACAGTATCCCCAGGCTAAGAGACTTGCCCGTTTTACCCCACCATTGGCTTCTCTAGGCTGTTGATAAGAAGGTTCCTCTAAGTCAACAAAATTCTTGTTGATAATAGATTCTCACCCTGGAAATAAGCTGCTTGTACGATGGAGATGCTGGTGACAAGTAGGCCTCCATCTCCATCTCCGAGGGCGCTGGCAAGCCTCCATAAGAGCAGCCCCCCAACAAAACCATTTATCATTTTTCTAACTTCAGAACTAGCTCTAGTTGTTCTAGTTCTTTGGACAGATGAGTTTCCAAGGCATCTCATCAAACTAATGAGGTCACAGGGTAGGGCCAACATAATATTACTGAACATATCTTATGAACAAGTGACAATAAGCATGAAGTAGTGAGAATGAGTTGTGGTGCAACTCACAATTTGGAGTGGGGATCTCGATCCAAGTGGTATCTCCTACATTCCCGACCAATGAATCCGCAGTTTTGAATGCAACTCACAATTTGGAGTCGTGATCTCAATATTTTTTCTTTTCATTTTTTATTTAATTTTTTTCTTTTAGGAGAAGTCGCAATCTCAGTCTATTCTACTCTAAGCTTCTCAATAGGCAAGAAATAAAGGCAATCCCCAGCCAATTCATTCATCTCTTTTTTCTGACAACTTTGAACTAGCACTGTCACTCATACTTTCTAAGGGAGGTGCCATCTCAAGATTGTTCTAGGCACTTTGGAAAATTAGGATTTTTCAAGGTGTTTCGTCAAACTGATAAGGTTGCAAGGTAGGGCCAACATAATGATACTGAACATATGAGCAAGTGACAATGAGCCGAATGGTCCCGGCGGGGCTCGAACCCGCGACCTTCGGCTCATAAGAGCAACACTCTCACCAACTGAGCTACGGGACCTGTAGCTAAGCAACTTTTCTTGTTTCAAGTAAATGTTATGCTGGCTATTTAAATTCCTAAAAGTTCTGGGACATACCCATTTTACTATACACATACTAAACATTCATAGATGACCAAGTACTCCATCAGTATATCCACTTGAAAGGCATGTAACTGCTCTCCCTTGTTTTGAACAACCATGACAAATGTCCCAAATAAAAATGAATCACTACCAAATGATCTCAGACAATTCAATCAATTTCTGATAATGACACTTTTTCATATACACAAATGGAGATAAGTTTAGGTCCAACCCCACAAGCACATTTGCATGAAGCGCATGCGCCAACCTGCCAAGTACATAGGGCATTTGAGCAGTGCACGAGGCAATTCCCACACTAAAGATTAGGTATTTGAAAATGGCTATGTAAACATAACAGTGGACCATTATGTGTTACGGAAAAAATGGCAATTAACCAGCTGTTACGTGCTTGGGGGGGGGGGCGCCAGCCTGCATCATAACCATAGTGGCAGTGGCCTTACGGCCACCATTGCCATAATTGAATACTTTGCACATTAAAATAAAATAAAAAATTAGGTTGGTCTCCTCATCCAGCAGAACACACATGCATATTGAACGCTGATAGCAGGATTTTCTTTTTAATATAACAAAAAGAGAGAGAGAGAGAGAGAGAGAGAGAGAGAGAGAGAGAGATCATCCCTTTAACATAGAGCATATAGGGATGGCCCGCCCGATGAGCAGAAATGGCTGAAGATGATGTGGTAGAAAACTAAATCTTCGTCCATGAAGTATGCCAAAGGTTCGCCGCAAACTTCAAATCACAGTCAGTATTGATTATTTTAGTAGGTCATGAAGTCACGCAATCTTTGTCAAGAATATGTTAGCAATATGTGTAGCACCCATCGTCATTTTACACGGACTAAAGTTGGCCATTTTTTAAATGGTCCACTAAAATTAAAATCGAATTTGCTCCCATCTAAGAATTAGGAAGACCATTAAGTTCATGAAAATGTCCACCCACGACGCGACCAAAACAAGAAGAGGTGTATAAAGGTTGGTGTTTTACACATGACCTTTAGAGACTAAGCATCTGCGACATCATGCTACGAACCGTTCAACGTCAAGAAGCATGCAAGGCCAGTAGTATTTTTCCTCCACCATAGTCAATGCTTTATATCTTCCGACATGTTCACCCAGTACTCCTTTGTTAGCTCAAATAGGATCTTTTCCCGTAATGATCCATCGAGATAGCACAAGCGTAAACCCTTGAACAAAAATGCACTGCAAGGGATGAATTTGCACTTTGAATCATGGCAATCCACACATCTGTCAAGTACCTTACTAAAACTAAGGTCCTTACATTGTTCCTTTAATGCTCGAATCCCACAACCTCCACAAAGTATGCCAAGTAGCATCGTCCTCCTACTCAAAGTACTCACATCTTTTTGTCTAAATTAGAGCTTTGTGACATACAAGTATTTTCTTGCAGCGAAGTCGTCCACTTTGCATGACAACTTTTGGTCTTTATACTCACAGAACCTCACTCACCATTAAAAAAAAAAAAATTTGCATGGAATTCCTTGATGTATTCATTTACAAATTTATTCCCTTGACATGGATTGTGACATTCTTTATAAAAGTCATGAGCATAAGTCACGGGTAGGAACTTTCTTTTAGTTTCTTCTTCATCTTTTCCCAAGAAGTCACTTTCTCTTCACCTTGATGGGTTTTTCAGCTTGGAAACTGTCCAAGCTAACACGTGAACAGAAAACTCCATGGTTGCTAATTTAACTTTCCAATTGTCCAAATTTTCCTTGTACACGAACACCTCTACCTTGCTAACTAGACAATGACGTCTTCGACATGCAAAAGACCATAGAATTTTGAAATTTTCAATTTAAATTCTAGCTTTCTGTCATTCCAACAATTGAAGAATTCAATTATCAGTGTCTTCACTAGCCGAGGCCATTATTGTATAAGACTTTGGTGTAAACCTTCCACTATGTATCCCCGCACTCTAACTGATCTCCAAATTCCCCCTACGCCAAAGATCTCTCACTCAATTAGTGAGATCAATTATTGAATGTGTGAATTGATCTACTTTCTCTATAAATGCATGAATCAATTGGGTTACTTGCACAACAAACTCTATTTGTGTCACCCCCTTCAAAGCCACTAGGAGATATAAAGTCAAAAATCCCTAACATTCACCCTCTCTAATACCAAATAATGCAATCCGGTTATCAAAACAGTGAGGTTTCAATAGTCAAATCGAAAGAATAGATGAAAAGCACCCCCAATAAAATGTCGTAACAAAGAGGAGTAAACAACATTATGTTAAATTGAAACATCTTCTTACAAAGACTTAACCATAAACTCACGAAACGAAGAAATTGGAATGCCTTACCGGTGTAGAACAACCCACTTTTTATATACCTAAAAGGCATATCCTATATCCCAATGAATCTTTATAAATCAATTCTTCTTCTAATCCAGTTAATTCTTCATTTGATCCCATTGTTGATCCATCAACAATGTCATCCATGGGTCCACTAATCAATCCAACAACAATTTCCTCATTATCATCACCTTAGATTAGGACATTGCCACTAGGTTCCACTACTTAGTCCACTTCCTTCTGTTCTTTTACAAATTCTTGTTTTTTCTCTTCTAAAGATTTTGAGGACGACCAGAGCTCTTCAAACATCGGTCTCATTGTGAATTTTCTTCCATACTTGACGAACTTATAAGTATGCCTTTTCTCATCATGGATGGCCGAGTCTACAAACATCAGTCTCATTGTGAATTTTCTTCCATCCCTGACGAACTTATAAGTATGCCTTTTCTTGTCATGGATGGCCTAGTCTACAAAGTATCTTCAAGTGACAATGGTCCATGAGAGTGAGTCTGTGGTGCAACCCAGTTATCAAGTAAATGAGTTCCTAACTCCAGAATTGCAAAGAAATAAAGTACACCAACAAGAATATTTGAGTATGGAATGAGAAATAACTTTATTGATATCAAACTTCTTCTCTTATCATACATAAGAAAACTCACTACTAGTGCCTACCTCCTATACACATCTCCCTATAGACCCTCAATGAATACTTAGTGAAAATTCCCCGACTGAATCTAATCTACCTAAGATGGCAACAAGCCTAATAATGGTCAAAGCAGATCTAGGAAATAATCCTCAAAATCTTCAATAATCAGTCCCCATATCTTCCACAAATAGTAAATTGTGGCTCCCAATGTTAGGCCTTAAATCTATCAACAAACAATCCAAAATCAGCACATGTCGAGCCCTATCATGGGCCATGGTCCTACATCATTCCTCCCAGTTTGGAAGGAACTCGACTCTAGCAAGTTGTACATTTCATGCAAGTAGTAGAGGTTCAATTCAAATTTTCTCAATTCATCACCCATGATCCATGAGCACTAAGCATAGGGCTTGTTCTTCCATTTCACCAAGTAGAGCTTGTGTTGGCCCTATTGAGGGTCAATAGTCTTCATGCACAACATTTGTTCAATCGCAAAGAAATGGACATGAGTACACACACAAGAATATTTGAGTCGAGAGTGAGAGAGAAATAACTTAATTGATATCAAGCTTCTTCTCTTACAATACTAAAGAAAACTCACAACTTCAGAAATTTATGGAATGCCCCTCAACTATTAGATTGATCTCAAATCACATTAATTTACCCAAGACCCAAGATAGCAATAAGCCTAATTATAGAAAAAGCCAATCTAGGAAATAATCCTCAAAATCTTCAACCACGTCTTTAAATCACCCCCCATATCTTCCACAAATAATAAATTGCAGTTCATGATATTTAAGCCCTAGATTTATCAACAAACTATCCAAAATCAGCACATGTTGGGCCCTAAGGTGGGCCATGGGCCTACATCAATCTGCAAAATAGATCTTCAAAATACCTTTCTCTAAAGGTTAAAATATATTTCCAAATCGGGAGTACCAAAAAAGTGGCCACCAAATATGTGACAAATATACCAAGGGGAAACTGGTTCAACTAACTCCTAAGTTTAACGATAAACTAAATGAGTACTGATCTGGTCCATAATGCACATTAGAGCAGCTGATCTTCCATCAGATCAACCAAGGCCCTCAGAGTGGTTCAAATGTTTAAACTAGATGGATGGTTGGATGGTCCAGATCCTCAATCATGACAGTTAGATGGGCCTGATCTTCAATCAACCAAGCTCAGGAGCAACACATCTTCAAAATAAATTTCAAGTATCTATTCAAGAAAAATAGAGGGCATCAAATTAGGCATGAAGCAGCCTTACCCAGTTCACAAAAAGTACATCACATCAGAAATTGACAATTTTTATTGCTAATAAATCAACCCGAACCAACCAAACAGGGTCTCTAACTCATTAGTTTTACCGTGGTTCATGTGGGGCTTGTTGAATTTCTACAATTGACTGCCATATCAAGGTGCTATTTTTACCCAGCTTGGCAACTAAATTACGCAAACACTTGGAACATTAGTGTCGTACTTATTGTCATAACTTAATTGTGATTATTGAGAACCCAAATAGAAAACCTATTTTTTATTATTTTTCACTGTCATACAAAACAATATCCATAACAACTACAGAAGAAAACAATCCTAGGAAATCTTTTCCTATGCTCGTATCTCTAGGCAATGTAGATTTATAGATGACACAAAATAGGCAATTTTACAATGTTCAATTAGGCCATTTTACAATTCAAGTGGAATTGTGTGTTCCCACCAAATTTAAAACAAGCATTCCATATGAACCCCTTCTTATAGTTCACCAATTGCAACAACAAAAAGATAGCAAACGGAACAAAATAACCACCCAATCCAGTGGAAATAGATATGAAGAAATTCCTAGTAAGGTTAGGAATGTTATCAGTCCTTATTGTGTTTGTGTATGTGCACGCATGCTAATTAGCCAATCTGCTTAACTATATGAAACATCATAGATACATTCATTCTCACCCTTTTTTTAAGATGCAGTCATGCTCGCTAATGCAAGACAAATGTCCTAAAGGATAAAGAACTAAAAATAAGGAGAGGAGATTGCCTCGTCAAGGTAATCAACATCCAAATCACCAGAGCCATCAACATTTCCAAACATAAATCCCAAGAGCCGATTTCCACCTCCAACCTCCTCATAATCATCCTCATCATCTGCCATGTCAAAAGTTCAAAACAGTAAATTCAATATTTCCAAATGTCAATTGTAACCACTGAGAATAATGACAATCTAGACAAGCATGGCAATAAACATCACTGACATCACATATGAGATTTCAGCATAAGTGTTTCTAACTTACAAGTAACCAACCATCATTCAACAAAAAAATGGACTCAAAATTGTTCTGAAAGCTTGTGATGCACAATTAACTCAATCAAAAACTTGAGTACGTACACACACTAAGCATAATGCAAATTCTTTTTAGTAAAAGAGTACAAAAAAGGTACATAAACATCATTTAACAGTAGAATGTACTTAAAGTGGTATGAAAAGTTTGTGACCCTCAATCAACGAGCACACTAAAAACAAAACGTACATTTCTCATAAGTCATAACTCATAACTGGCTGATTTTAACAAAGGAGAAGAACACAAAATGAAAGGACTTAGCAACAAAGAAAACAAAAATACACCAAAGGGTTTTGTTTCTCAATTCAAAAAATTAAAAAACACTCTTTAACCGTCATCAGGGAAAGCAATCTTACCTTCATCACGAACGTCCGGTGAAACAGAATCCACCTCTTTCATAATGTAAAAACAGCAATTCCCTGGAGAAAACAAAATTAAAAGAGAACTACTATCTACTAGAATGTTGTACTTAAACCGAATAGAATCACACAAAACATTAAAAAAGGTGAACGAACCATATTCAAAAAAATAAAGAAGTGGAACTGCTTTCATCAATTAAACCTACGAAATATATCCATGATTTGAATATTTTTAGAAAATTATTGACGATTCCCAACCAGCCCAGCACAACCCAAATGGGTTCATTGTCTCCTTCTTGAGTTTATCTCTTTGATTCCATAAAGAAGAGGGGGGGCAAAAAACAAAATCCGAATGCATTCAACCAAAAAAAAAAAAAAAAGATTGAAATCTACAGAATTCACCTCGAAAATCGAAATCACGGTCTATTCTGTCCTTTTCTGAAGGAACCACTTCTCCATGCCAAATCAAAAGGTAGAGACGACTCTCAGATCAATACTGAAGCCTGAAAAGGGATTTCATTTGGGGATTTTTCTACTACAAAAAGAGAGCAGAGCGGATGTCTTTGTAACAGCTCCGAGGTAGGGTTATGGTTTGAAAGAGGTGTTGGGGGAGGACAGAATAGAATATTTATAAGTAAGGTAGTCACCAGGACGGGTTAGGGCCGAAACAAGCTCTGTCCAAGCCCGCCCGCATTGTTCAACGTAGGCCCGAATCCGACCCTGGACCGTGACGGGCCAGTCCAGCCCGAAATTATTATGCTGGGTCCGTGCCCGAGTGTTTTTCTGATCCGGGAAGGCGAGAATGACGTGAGATTCGGGATGAATCCAGATGAAAATCCGGCAGAGGCGATGACCGTGGGATGTTAGGAAGATACAGGAGCTTGGAAGATGAGAAACAGGGAGAGATATATAAGAACTAGGAAGATGAGAGAGCGAGACAGAGCTTGGAAGCGGAGAGACGGAAGTGGAAGTGGATTAGATGCGACCCGGACCGAGCCAGATGAGTGCGGCCCTCAGAGCGGGGCCACCTCGATGTATGTGTTGTATATCCACGCCGTCCATCAGTTTTGACAGCTCGTTTTAGGATACAACTCCAGAATTAAAGCAAATACAAATCTCAGGTGGACCGCACATCAGGGATTGAATTCCCACCATTGAAAACTTCGTGGTCCGCTTGAGATTTGTGTCGGTTTCATTTTTAATACCACCATCTGATATAATCACAAAAATCTGATGGATATACGACACATATATCGCAGTGCCCACGCCGCACCCACGTGTCCACGTTTTGGATACCGGGCGGCGCACCTGATTGGCGTGAGTTAGGAAAAGATGAATGGTTCAGGTATGCTCCACCGTAATGCTTATACGAAATCTACTCCAACCATCAAATGAGTTACCTAATTTTATAACCAGGGCCCAAATATCATACCCAGTCATGATTCATGTGGACCACATCGATTAGAAATTGTATAGAGAAAAATGTTTATCCTCAGAGCTGTTTCCCTTGGTATGATCCCCTTTTAATCACTAATAAGCATTAATTTTGAACCCATGCCGAAATTTTAGTGCCTTGTCTATTGGTTAGAATGGATTTTATATAATAATTACCATGGACTCTATAAAAACGAAGGGTGAACGTCTCTCACTATTACTTCCTTCAACGTGGCTAACATATATCACAGGTGAGCATGATTTGTTCACTCTAAGCCCAATGGCGGTGCTGCACATCCCATGGCTGAAGTAGATTTAAAATACACATCATGGTATGCTCTCTAAAACATCAAGGGTGACTTCACTTTTAAAAAAAAAATCTGTGATGATTACAAACCCAACGGCGGACAGGCCCACCAAAACATATATTTGAAATCTATTCTGGCCATCAAATGCTAATCCCTCCGAAGTGAAAAAAATCAAGTTGACCTCTTATTCATGTAAACCACGCTGAATGAAACATTTGAAGGAGGGCATCCACCCCAGTTTCTCAGGAGCATATAATTACGTGAAATTCGCTCCAATTGTTGGATGTCGTACTAAAATTTAGGCTTGTTGGTGTATTTTTATGAGACGGTTACTCCGAGACGGATCTTCTTACACCTGCATAATCGACAATATCAAGGAGACTCTTGCTAGAGTCAGGGAGCCTCCGATGCTTAAGTCAGTCGTCTAATCAATGGCAAAGAGTTTTTTTCAATTCTATATTGCGTACCTTCTTCTATAAAGAGCTAAGATATTTATAGATCTTAAGAATCCTCATCATGCGAGGATTCTTCTCCTGATTATCCAGAGATTTAATTCTCTTTATTGATTGCGCCCGATCCCACCCGTATTTCTGGATTTTAGGAGCGGTATTTGCATTCATACCGCCTTCTCCTGTCTCGGCTTGGTCGTTACCGACTCTAGGAGATTCTCGGCCGGTTCAAGAGCATAAGTTTTCTGCCTTCTCACGAGTGGAATAGTCTCGATGATTATCTGTCGTCCTTCCTTACTCCGTGGCCGACAGAATCAACTTATTAGGTCAGTTTTATTCTATCGGTCGGGTGGCTTATAACATTCTCGACTTTCTGTGAACTTAAGCAAACGAGGTTATCTTTCCGACAGAGTAACTTTAGTCGTCTTGTGCTTATGCCTCTTAGCCTTTTCCTTATTCTCTCGGCTCTGACTACTGTCTCGGACTCTTCGGGCAGTGCCGGCGAAGCCGACCTACTTGAAATCTAAGTCTCGGGACTTAACATATTTTTTCCCAACAAGACTCATACGTGATTTAGGTGGGGAAGGAGTCAGATGGTGAATATTGGCTGCTCTGATGCTTGAATATTGCTACTATGCTCAGTATACGAGCGTTCAAAAGTTATACATATGGCATGCATTAGCTAACTTAAACCCGCTGTTGCATCACTATTTCACATATGAAGACGGATTCTCTATTCAAGTCAAGCAGCAAAATTGAAATTGTAGTTGTTATAATCTAATTGGATTAATTGTATCAGTGATTGAGATGGACCAATCACTACTCAGCGAGACAGAAAAAAGCAAAAAAGTCGTACTTTTGGCAAACAGTGGATCCGGACTCCTTATATACGCACACGAATGCTCAACTGCGCATGAGTCCTACATAACTATGCTAACTGTTTTTAGAACTTATCATGCATAATGTAACTCTAAAATTTGAACGGTCTACGTTAAGCAGCACCTCATAAGACCTTCGAGGCCCAATTTGTACTTTGATATAGAACTTTTCTAGGCCATGAAAGATAAAAACAATTTCCTCCCTTAATTTGCATTTACCTATGCTATGGCCCACTAGAATTTTGATCAGGGTGAAAATTTGTCCCTTTTAGTTTTATTGGATTCCGCATCACATGGACCGTTTGGATTATAAACCCATGACACTTGTGCAAAGGTGCATACATACGCAGGCGTATAGGTGAGCATGCCTGTCTAGGTGGGGCTTTGTTGATGGATGCAAATGCTGTCGCACGGGTCCATAGCTGTTTCCTAGAACATGCCTATTATGGTAAGGAGAAACTTATTTGTTGTTTGGTAGAGCCTATCTATGTCTTATTTTCCATTGAAAACCTTGTTCCATGGGCCTCATTCAGCTGTAAGAGTGAAATCTACTCCATCAACTAGGCTTCTCCTCCCGTAGGCATTGTATAAAAAAACAATAAATAAAAATAAATAAATAAAATAAAATCGGGTCAATAAAATATCAATCAAGTAGGAAAATTTCATGTAAAAACATGGATAAAATCCTTAAACTTGAGTGTTGTGGCCCTCTCGGGTTTTCAAACATCAGAATATTTGATAAGTCCCTCTATTTGATGTGGGAGGAACTTGATTTACAGGTTGGAGTCAATGTTTAGACAACCCATGGGCACATACACACTGTTTGGTGTGTCTACATCTATTTTGTGACCCACCTAAGTTGTGAAGCGAGCTTATATTCGATCCAATGGCTTAAAATCACACTTCGAATGCAATTGATAGATCATGTGTTACCAATCATGGTGGATGAAAAAAAATGAAAAAAAAAGGAAGAGAAAAGGAGAGATTGTTATCCAAGTTTACTAACATGCTCCTTAAGATGGACCAGTCCAATTCTCAAAGCGAGATGAGTTGTCCTCAATTTTCTTGCGACTCTAGTTAAAATATCCCCCGTGGCTTCTTCCCTAATCACCACGAGCCAAGACAAGGTAATTGGGGCTCCAACTTTTCTTAATATTAGGCCTTGGCATGCATGAGTGAAATCAAGGGATGAAATTGTTTTCTATTTCTATAGCATATCAAAGTTTTGGATCAAAGTAAAAGTTAGATTGTAGGAATTTCATGGAATGCTGCATCATATTGACAGTTCAAAATTTGGGCTCATATCATGTGTGATGTGTTCTTAAAAAGTTATCACAAGTTCTCCTGGCCATTCCAAATTTCAAGCGGAACATGGCATATGATTTTTAGAGTGTTTGTTTTTTCAATTACACATGTATCTACAATGAGCAATCATTACTTGAGAAAAATAAAAACTTCCTTCTCACAAATCACTTTATGAAAGACTATTTGGTAAGCAATAAACGATCATCGTTTTAAATTCATGACGTTTGATTCATGTGTAAATCCCACGTCACTTCAGTTCTCAGTGTCTTGCAACGGGATCTAGATGGCCTACTTACGCTCTCCATTGCCATTAGTGCCTGGACAGTGTTCCATGGGCCCCACGAAGAAGCACGTGTTTTATCCACTCTACCAAACAACCTTATCCAGTTTGATAAACACAGGTGGAAGAAAAACCAAACAACCTTAGAGGTTTTATGTTCGACTCTAGATTACCACGTTTGAGTTTACCATCACGATTATGTGTTTGATGTACAGTATGCAGTAGGATTCCAGTGAGTGGATGTAACGCATGAGACGTGGTGGGCCTTGTTAGCATTTTTAAAAAGACAATGAAAGCATTAACTCTTCAAAATTTAAGAGTGTTTGATGTTTCTATTCAATTGTAATTATTATGTAAATAAGTAATAATTATTTACTGTTGTAATTATCGCATCTTTCCCGATGCATATGTGACCATTTATTTTTTTAACACTAAAATTGAAAATTTTATGAAATCAATGTGAGCCATCGTGGTATATGTGACCCATCTATACCGTGATTTGTTATGCTAACTGAATTTAGGGCATGAGAAAAAAAAAAAAGGCTGATTTGAAACTCTAGTGAACCACACTATAGAAAACAGCGGAAATCAAACACCTACCATTACAAACTTATTAGAGCCTTTAAAAGTGTTGTATTAAGCTAATATTTGTGTTATCTCCTTATCCATGTCTGACCCTATGAACATGTTAGATGATTGAAAAACCTCAACATGGGTCTAGTGAATGAAACAATTTTCAAGGGTGGATGAATTAAAGCTACTAACTCCTTTCATGTGGTATATTCGAGTGTTAGATCTGTCTCATTTTTAGGCTCATGCTCCAAATGTTTTAACAAAATAGATGAACGGTGTGGATACATATCATATACATTAAGGCTGGGTCCACAAATTTAGGTCAACACTCTTGTATCAAATTTGAGGTGGAATTACTCTCACGTTTTCAAACTATGCGAATAAATAATAATTACTTATTTATCATGATTTAGATGCATCATGAAAAATCAAATAGAAGCTTAACTACAAATCTCTATCTAGATGTAATCTAGACTGGACATGGATATATAGCTATATTTGTTTTGGATAAAGCTATATCTGTATTTTTCCTTAATATGTTTGACCTTATCAACAAGTTGGATGGCAAATAAACATTACAAATCTATTAAGTTTTTAACCAGTGGTGTTCAATCACCACTGTTTCCTACCGTCTTCCTCCTAATATTTGAATTTCCTACAGTCTTGGGCCCACATTCTAAAATGAGCTTGAAAACAAATGTACAGTGTAGATATAAAACACATACATCAAGGTGGGCCACATGGTGAAGTCCAGACTGAATTAATCCCTGCCAATCAAAGAGTCGGATGCGGATTAGATAGTCTTGCCAACGACACCTCCACTACCCTGTGTTGATGTGTTGTACTATGTGGGCCTAATGTGATACATTTGTTTTATATTCATGTTGTCCAGCCGTTTTTCCCCCTGGTTTTAGGCCAGTAACTCAAAAATGAAGCACACCCAAGCTCAAGTAGACCACACCATGAGAAGCAGTGAGATAATGAGACCCATGGTCTAAACCTTTCTACAGCCCACGAGAGAGTGGATAGACTGTGTTGAAGGCATAGGAAAATTTAGTGCCGTGGCTTCTCATCCATCCATGTCATTGCCGATGACTTCAGCTAACAAAATAAGCCTCCCAAATAGATTGAGTGCTACGTAACATGACTTTTAAAGTGAATAAAGTGAATAACTTCTCTGAGGCCTGCAATTATTTATGTTTTAGATCCACACGGCCCATCAACTTTTACAGATCATTTAAGAACATGAGCCCAAACACATCTAAATCTCAAGCATACCACGCCATAAAAAAAAAAAGCAATGGTAATTGAACAAATACCATTCAAACCTTCTTAGAGTGAGGTTTATTGGTCATATAACCTTCATAGGGTCATACAGTCCTAGATGAAGGGAAAACACAAATATCAGCCTGATCCAAGCCTTATGTGGCCCCAAGAAGTTTTCAATAGTAGGAGGCCAATTCCCACTCTTTCTGTAGTGTAGCTGATTCGAGCATTGGATCTGCTTCTTTTTTGTCTCATTCCATACAATGGCATGGAAAAATGGATGGATGGTGTGAATTTGATACATATGTCACGGTGTGGATTGGATACACACGTCAGGAGGGGCCACAGAAGTTCTATTTGTCAACGCTTCCTGTTTCCTTAGCTAAACCCGAAATCAATGTACTGCACCACCCGGGCAAGTTAGGTCTGTGAGATCGGCCCTCACCCAAGGATTCTGCTTGTCTTATTCTTTGGAATGTGCTACACCACTAGAGGGGATTAGGTGAGACCCGACCTCGCCCAAGCTTCCAGTTTTCTTCTCCGGGCTTGGAATGTGCTGCACCACCCGAGCGGATTAGGGACCCGGCTTCACTCAAGACAGTGCGATCCTTACTGTGGTGCCCAACTTCATGTGTGTATTCTATATCCACCATGTTTATACGTTTTTTCATATCATTTTAGAGTATTATTTAGATAATGAATTATATTAAATTATTAGGTGGACCATACCATAAGAAACAGTGGTGATTGACCATAATGGCCCACAAAAGTTATGGATCAAGCTTATATTTGTTTTTTCTCTTCATCTAGGCTTATGTTAACTTATCAAGAGATTAGATTGAAAATAAAAACAATGTAAACATTAAGATGAGCCATAATAAGAGTTTTTAATGGTAAGGTGTTCAATTACCACAAATTCCTGGTGCATGGGCACTAGTAATTGTATCTTCTTAAAATTTGGTAGCATGTATGTAAATTATACACATCAAGGTGGGCTACCGTAAGGAAGGGATGCACCGTCTTGGCTGAGGCTGGGTCTCACCAAATCTGCTCCCCTGCACCCGTAGCCAACAACAGAATTTCTTGCCGTGTGAAATATAAGTGGGCCACACCAATGTATTTATTAGATATATGGACACGGATTGTGTCCTACTCCCTCCCGGACAGTAATCCATTCGGTCAGGGCTCTGTGGGGCCCAAAGTGATGTAAGTATTTTATCCACACTATTAATCGCTTTTATTATACCATTTTAAGTTACGACCCTAAGAACAAGGCATGTCCATAGCTCCAGTGGACCACACCAAAGGAAGCTGTAGTGATAATGACACCCACCGTTGAAACGTTTCTGAAGGCCATTGTGATGGTTTTTATACTATCCAACCTATTAATAAGGTCATTTAGATGTGGATGAAGTGAAAACACAAATATAAGCTTGATCTGAAACTTCTCCAGCTCCCAATAACTTTTTAATGGTGGACGTTCAATCCCCACTTTGTGGTCGACTTAAGATTTTTACGTGCCTAATATTTTTCATCATACAAACTATTAATGGCTTGGATAAAATAATTATATCAATGTGGACCCTATAGAGCCCTGCTCGAACGTATTGTCCAGGCAAGGATAGGACGCAATCCACGTCCTTAAATATACACTTTTATATTCATGATATAAAATGAGTGGAAAAAACATATAGACCACATGGATATAAACCACGTATATCACGAACGCGGATTGCGTACTACCCTGTTTATCCTTAGCTCCGAATGACAGTTATGTAGGTGGGCCTGCCATGATGTATGTGTAAATCCAAACCGTTTATCCCTTTTCTCATATTATTTTAAGGCATCGAAACAAAAAATGAAGCACATCCAATGATCAAATGGAACACACCGGATGACTCTTGCATTTAATGTAACCGACATTTAATGCTTTGTACATATTAATGCAACCAAGCTTATTATTTGCCGTGGTATGCTTGATCGTTGCATCTACGTCATTTTTGTTTTAATAACTTAAAATAATATGATAAAAGGAATAGACAGTTTAGATGTACAGATACATAACGGTGGACCACTCATAAAATTGCTCGTTTAGAGCCAGGGACGGGCGATGTAGTTCGCAATCCGCGTCCGTACATCACATTCGGCGCCAAGATACATCGACACACCACCTAGGCCGGAAGTGGATTGCATGGATTACCACAAACTATCAACCTCGCTGGCATGTTTACGCGGCAAAGCTGCCACCCTCACTATCGATAAGCGGATTTGCTGGTGTACCTCACACCAGTTATATAGCTAGTTGTTGTATTGGTGTTAGCAAGTTTTGTGGGTTAGATCATGAGATATGTGTTGTATCAAAAATGTCCATTTATTTAGCAAGCTCATCTTAAGGCTTGAGATTAAAATTAAGACAAATATAACTATCAAGTGGACTACACTGAAAAATGAAGTAAGGGATTGAATGTCTATCATTGAAAACTTTTTTGAGATAATTGAAGTTTTGGATCAATATGAAATTTGTTTTTACTTTTCATTTAGGTCTTTGTGACCTTATGAACATATTGGATGGAAAATAAATGTTAGGGTGAGCCTTATGAATTGTTTAACGGTTAAAATCATTATCTCTATTACTATTTGTGGTGTGGTCTAGGTGACTTTTAGATATGATTTATTTTTTGACTAATGCTCCAGAATGATATATAAAATTAGATGAACAGTGTAGATATAATAAAAACATTACCACGGGGCTCACGTAACCTTGATCTCCTCTGAGCCTTTCGTACAACCAGGAGCTACGTAGGTGGCGTGAGGTACAACAGCCAGTCGGCTTCCGAGTGGGATTAGAGATCTCTGTGATGATTTTAAAAATTGGATGGACAGTACAGTTACGGCACATACGGATTGGCTACTCCCCTGCCACAAGCCCTGTGGCTGGTGGTCGGTGTTACGCAGGCCCCTCCCTGATGCACGTGTTTCATCCATTCCGTCCATTGCCACCAGCCCCGTGGTCAGTGGTCGGTGCTCTATGAGCCCTTCCATGATATATGTGTTTCATCCATATTTTATAAATTATTTTAGTGATTCGTCCCAAAAATTAGAGGGATATAAATTTCATGTGGACCACATATAGGGAAACAATAATGATTGGATATCTACCATTAAAATCCTCTAAAGGAGTATTGTATTATTTATTTGACATCCAATCTTTTTATTAGGTCATACACAGCCAGATAATGGGAAAAAACAAAAATTAGCTTGATCCAAAACTTTTATAGCCTCCAAAATATTTTTAATGGTCGACACTCATTCAACACTGTTTCCTGTAACGTGGTTCACTTGGGATTTTGACATATCTAATTTTTTGTCTTATTCTATAAAATAATTTGAAAAAATCGATGAATCATGGATGAAACACATACATCATGGTAGAGCCCACCGACCACCGACCACCATGGTGGCAGGGTGAGTAGGCAATCCGTTCCCGACACATGCATGACAGTCTCATGAAACTTTGGTGCGTAAACACACCACCGAGGTCGGTGGTGGATGGCACACCACGCAATCCGCTTCCCACCCGATCTGCGTCCATCAAAGTCCTCCAAAGAAAAATTTAGGTTCCGACGGATACGAATCGTGATGTCCTGATTCGCGAGTCAGTGCAACTGCGTCCGTTGGTTAGGCGATGAAGCCGTTGATCTGCCCGATACCATCGTGGATGGTGGATATCCAAAACACTCATCAGCTTGCACGATCCGCATTCTTTGATCACTGGCCTAACAGTAAGCGTTTAAAATGTACAGAAACAGTCCATAAAAAACAGAATAATATGATGCACTCAATATTCTATATTGAAATATTTTAGTATAAAACCCCTATCCATAATCATTCACCATCATTTGGACGGTTCCGATCACCTAAAAAGGGTTCCCACATGTTCCAACTGGACGCATCAGCACGCACGTGCAAATGCATCAGGACCCTATAACTTCTCAAGCTCAAAACCCTTCATATACGGCAGCTGTAATGATTCTTGTTTTCTCACTTTCTTCGCATACACTTTCGACGTCGAATGTTGTTGAGAAAAAACAAATTCAAATTTCCCAAATACCCCGCTCAATGTGTATTGCTTCCCATACTCTCCGATCCTGTAGATTCCAGAAAGATGCAAATTTCCTAAATGCCCCTCTTTAATGGCTATTGATCTTCATACCCTGTTCTTTGAGTTTCTTGAAAGAATATGAAAGGTTCTGTTGAAGATTCTTGGATTCTGATAGTGAAATTTCCATACTCCACTCCGGTCGTCGGCGTTGAATTCATTCCTTACTTCCGCGTCACGAAGCCCAACATTGAAGCTCCTGAATACACATTGAAATACAATTGGTCAGTAGAAGGATTCTGCTCTCTTGAATTCGCTTTTGTAGTCTGAGTAGAGATCCGTGGGGTTCGCTCCATTTCTTTCTTTCTTTCTTTCGTTCATGCATTCCTTGTAAAATTCAATATAGTGACAAGATCATAGACAGTTGGGTTATAGATGATCGGACTGTAGATTTTCGGGACACATGTCAATAAATTCAAATCGCGATATGTGCCAAATGGCACATGGATATGATATCTTGATCGTCAGACATGTTTCTTTCTTTCTATTTTTAATATTTATATTTGTAAATGACGAGAGTTTCTGAATATTTAGAAGAGAAGTAGCATATTCTAACTGCGAAAAGGGAAGATGTCTTAACTGTAATTTTCTTTCAGTTCTGCTGATAATGTAAATGTTGCTAAATTTCAAGAATCTGTTTCTTAAGGCTGCGTTCTTGGCTCGTGGCTGTTTCAGGGGAAGAGAAATATGATATGTAATTTTGGGAATTCTACTACGAATGGGCTTTATTTTGAGTCTGTTTGGGTAGGGGATCCCATAAAAATCATGATTAAGTCTAGTCCTTATTTTGACGGTTCCCATGGCCTCCACATGGGATTGGCAGCAGTAAAGCTGTTGCTTTCCTCCGCATATTAAGGAAAAGTTTGTAGGAAGAAAAAACCGCTGCTAATTGAGCTTATGCAGAGGAAATCACTGCTTTAGTGTAAGGAGGGCATGGGGCCCTCCAAAAAGGGGATTAGACTTAATCCTGATTTTTCAGGATCCCCTACCCAAATGGACCCTTACTATTATTAATATTTGTGTTGCACTGGAAAAAAAAATACTTCATTCACATTCATACATCATTGTTTCATGAGTAGAGATCCCAAGAGTCGTTGCATTATTGTTCTCATGGCCTGAGCCAAATGCAGCCTTAGGGTCTCACTCTATAGCACTTCATCCAAACAGTGAATTCCAAGATACAGTATATGAGATTGTGAGAATAGAGACACTGATGTGCATTTAATCTACTCTTGAGTCATGATTGGCCAAAAGAAGCTTATTCAGTTTCCATTTGTGATTGCACGGTACAAGTCAAGCCAATATGTCACTAGCAACCCATTATCATAATTTGAAGTGTTATTGGAAGGATTAAATCCGTTGCTCCGAATTTAACTCTTAACTTTCAAGGATTAGAAGTCTTTTCTGCTTTCCGAAGGCCTGCAACAGCATGCTCACTTAAATCACTTCCTTTGTTGGGAATTTGAATTTGAATTTTCAATGTCCCATAAAAGACATGTCCATGCTTACTTGGCTCAGCAATACAACTTCCACCCTATTTTGTTGAGACTCACCAACTAGACCGCAGCTTAGCATTTCATATTCCTCAACAACACTTGGGTGCCATATACAACGAAACCTAGCTCTCCCATGAGGAATTTTCTTTTTCATCTGTACTGGCTATAAGGATCTGCGAACCAGATAACCATGGAGCCTCTTTCTGGATATTTTCTGGAAGCCCCCACTTCCAATTGCCCCCAGCAATCCTTTGTACAGCTTTAGATATCTAGATGTACTGAGTAAAGTCTCCTGCCCAAAACAGTCATTGGTTCTGACCCAGTCAGGACAATTCTCACAGTCTCAGAATGAGTTGGGTGAGTCATATCGGTTTCAGTCCTTGAGTAACTCAGTCTCTGAAAACAATATTTAAGACCAAGCTCCTTTTGTGGGTGGATCAGAAATTAAGAGATTAACATTTATATCGATGGACATCTTTACTCCCTAATTCTTAATAATTTCCTTCACCATGATGCTTTCTTATATGTAGAATGCGGCTTGAACCATAATAACTTAGTATGCAGTATGTACTATTAATTTGGAGTTCTTTAGTTCTGAATCTGCTGGTGTGAGAACAACCTATTATGTGGTCGATTTTCCTCTTGTCACTTCTATTACCTTGTTAATTTATTTCATAATTCACATAGTTGGATTTTCATGCTAGATCTCTTATAGATATGATATTAACACATTCTTCTATCAATATTACGGAAGCAGGTACCGATTGGAAAGTAATGAAAGTAATGAAAGTAATGAAGAATTTTTAGCTTGTTCTGTGCACCCCACTAGCTTGGCAAAGTTTCAGTGTAGGCCCTGTGTAATGTTAAAGATACGGGTTGAGGATAGTTGCCACTGCTCTGAAGGATGTTTTCATGACTCATGGTCTCACCACCGTGCACGCCACAATGATGCATGGGGCAGGCTGGGGGGCTGTGGCTCTTGGTCTTCAGATGATATATACCCTTGTTTCCTTGAAAAAACTGCAAAAGTGGTGGAAAGAGATGGTAAATCATGGCTCGAGGTGGGCTGTTCAGAGACCTATGTGCCTGCAGCCATAGATGTTGGCTACATTTTGAAACTAGAATGTGCAGTTGTAGATTCTGTCACTGGAAACCCCCTGGCCCCAACAAACATCACACTGACTGATCGTGTCATTTTCCCACCTCTGCCTCATCTTCGTCGTATGATCCAAATAGGTTCAGAAGCTCAGCCCGCGGGGTCCAGAACCTTTAATGTCCTCACCTACAATGTGCTTTCGGATCATTATGCTAGACTGGGGGCCACACGCTACCATTACTGCCCCAAGTGGGCCCTTACATGGCAATATCGCAGTCAGAACTTGCTTCGAGAGATCATCAGATATGATGCTGATATCATTTGTCTTCAAGAGGTGCATTGGTTACAGTAATCTGTTGTTCTTTCCAAAATAACGAGCTTTCTTTTATCTCCATAATCATTGCAACCTGCTATTGCACTTTGGTTTCTGGTTTTCACAGCTTGTCAATCTTCGCTGTTAGGTGAGCAGGTACAAAGTGATCATTTTGAAGACTTCTTCGCACCCGAGTTGGGAAGACATGGATACTCAGCTATTTACCAGAAGAAAATCAATCCGGTAAAGTTTTGATACATGCAGTTAATGTGGAAAGACTACAATTTTAAGAAGCGTTTCCTTTTTTCCTGCCCTGAAGAGCTCTGTAAAAACTATCTGAAAAATCACCCATGCTGCTTCCTAATCTAAAAAGTGCTCTGAGTGAGCTGTTTGGAATCTTCTTGTTGATATGTTGACGAAGCATGCATTCTTTGTAGGTATTTACTGCTGGAAAATATATACATGATGGTTGTGCGGTATTTTTCCGTCAGGATCGGTTTAAAAAAGTCAAGAAACATGAGGTACTTGGTATTTTTGTTTATCTTGAGCTTTAAAAAAAATGTAAACCAGGTTTTCTGACATACTATACTGTAGATTGAATTTTACAAAACTGCAGAACTACGTGTTAATGCACTTCCATCGAATCAGAGGAAAGATGGTGCTAGACGTTTAATGAAGGTATTGATAATTGTTATTTGTGTGTCACTTCTTTCTCTGTTGTTTTATTTAATTGAAATAGAATTCTCATTCCTTTTTATGTTACTAGTCCAATAGAATGGGTGGTGAACATGAAGAAGGAATATGCAAGGAGTTGAGTAGGAAATCTAGCATGGTAGCCCATGGCACTACCTAAATTGGTTTCCTTACCAGTCTCTTTGTGTGCATGGTATAATTTTTGTGATTAGGGGTGGTCATCGAATTGTTATCTTTTTTTGGCAAGTCATTTATATAAAGTAAAAAGCCTAAAATAACATGTATCTATTATTAGCTATAAGAAGACAACGGGCATTTTAAAAAGTGCATAGGGGTATTTTGTTTTCTATATCAGTGATAACTGGTAAGTGTTAATTTTACGAGTAGTTTAGTAGGGACTTTTGATAAGTTAAAAGCTATCTTGCTACCTGAGTGTCAAAATTACCCAACATCCTCTTTAAATATTATATAAATGTTAATAGGCAATATAGGTAATTGAGTCAAAAGTTGGACTAAGGTTGCACACCTATTGCGTGGCTTGTAAATGGTATAGTTAAAGGTGCCATGGCCAGGCGCAAGTTCCCTGGAATGCTTGAAACGCCTATGCACATGCTCGGAGAATCCAGGCACAAATTTTTAAATTTATTTTGTATCTTCTCTCTCTCTCTCTCTCTCACACACACACACACACACACACACACACACACACAGACAGACAGACAGTTGGAAACCACATTCAAAAACATACATCTAGTCGAACATTCCCATGAATGCACAAAATCCCCCTAGAACGTCTAATTCTTCCAATTTCCCAAACCTGGAAACCCAAATTTCATAAAATTCCCAAATCCTCTTAGCCCAAAACCCTAAATCCCCAATTCATATTCTAAACCCTAACTTTCCAATTCGACCAAATTCAAACCCTCAAAATTCCCTCAAATTCCCCATATTCTAAACCCTAGCTTTCCAATTCTCCCAAATCCTAACCCTAAAATTCCCTAACCTAAAATCACAATTTCTATACTCCTTGAAACTTCCAAATCCAAAAATCCAAAATTTCAAATACCAAATTCACTAACCTAAAATTTTGATTTTCCCAAAATATCCCCAATTCATATTCAATCTTTTGTACAACATACTCAAATTGCTTTCAAGAAGTCCAATGCAATGCTTAAAACAGAAATAGAAGAAGAACCAAGAAGAAGATTGCATGAGTTCAATAGAGGTATAAGAAATTTTGGAGTATGTTTCATAATCAAGTTTTGATTTAAAAGAAATGGGAAAGATGAGTGTTTAATGAGTCTGTTTCCACCCTTAAATCTTAATAGGTCTCAACATACTTAAAAAAAGAAGAAGAGAGTTTGAGGTAATAAAGGTATTCCTTGTAAAATTTCAGGTGTGTCATAGATGCACCTAGGCACCATTCACCAGGTGCACACCTGAGGACAATGCCTCACCTTGGGGTGAGGCAAGGGTAGGTGGTCCAAAACACCTAGGCATGTGCTTGATCCACCTTTAACTAAATTGCTTGTAGACAATTGAAGTTAGAGAATAACATGTAGTTCTTTGTGTATTTTGCATATATTAGTATATGGGAAGTGATACAATGATAATTGCTCATGTCTACTCTAGTCATTGAGCTTTGTATCTCCATGGATGTGGCATGCTTGTACAATATTTGGAAATTACGTGTAGGGCCCAACTATGGATGCACCATGCCCCAAATCGTAAGGGGTCATTTGGATGCAAGGAAAGTTGTGTCGGTACACGTTGTCTAGGTAATGTTGTCTAGATAAGCTATCTAGGTCATACTGTCACACTACTATTATGTTCTGTATTTGTCAAATACGATGGAACTGGCAGTAAAAATGGACTGTGCCATGTATGGTTGTATGGTGGGCTTGATGCAGATGGTGTCACACATAGCAATTATAGAGCATGTTCACATTGACACATGTGGCACATGGTGTGTGCTTGAAGATTGATGGCGGTGCATGTGCACATGTTGGGCGCTTGAACTTGGATGCTCGCACATGTGGCACATTTTGCACATGTGCATGAAGCACTATGTTGCCATGTGCCTCGAACTTAGGGATAAGCTGTTTTTCATTGTTGTTTCCACCATTTCCACAGATATATTGCTAACTGCTGAATTTGGGGCTCCTTAATTACCTAGATTCCCATGCATAAATGGGTTTGACAAACCACAAAGAGCTGTTTGCCCATTACATTTTGTGCTGGCACAACTTTGTTTGAATCCAAAATGGCTCCTAACAATCGAATTATCCTAGCCTCTGAATTGTAGGACTTTTGCCCATTGAATTGAACTATTCACCTCCCTTCAACCATCCATGTGATCATTAGAAGCGCTTCAATCAGTAGTTAGGATCATCCAATCATTGTAGTTTTAAGGTTTAACACATCCATGATATGGCAGTCTGTAACTGGATCTTGTACATGTGGCCACATTTACAGAGACACCCGCCTTCTTTTTATATAATAGCATAGGTCAAATTGGTGGCTTTCATTTCACTTCCCATAGCAATCTGTCAATTCCCATTCTGTATGCAATTTACTTTTTCAGGACAATGTGGCAGTTATTGTGGTATTGGAATCAATGGAAGGTGGCCCAGTTCCTAATATGTTGCAATCCGGAAGTAGCCAATTAATTTGTGTGGTACGAACCCTGAGACTTCTAATACACTTTTAGAATAAACAGAAGCATCAATAAGGTGGCTGACATGTTATCGTCAGCTAATAAATGGTTTGCTTCTTTTCTTAGGCAAATACTCACATACAATCCAATGTAGAATTCACAGATGTCAAACTAATGCAGGTACTTATATATTTATTTATTTATCATGGATGTATTTGGTGTGTATATATATATATATATAAAGTTCAAATTAATTGACATAGTCTCTTCCTGTGACTAGGTTGCGGACCTTTTGCTCAATGTGGAGAGTATAGCTCACAGTGTAGCTATCTCTTATTGCCGTGCAGCTATCCCTGTACTGATTTGTGGGGATCTGAACTCTTGTCCTGGAAGGTCACTTTTTTGCCTCCACTGATAAAATTGCCGTAAGAAATTTATTCAAATCTAACCATTTTCTTCTGTACTGTTGACAATTCCTTTGGGTTTATCATAATAAATGAGTCTGGGTTCATTCAAGATTGACCCAAATCTTGACATGTGGCTTGACCACATTCAATTCAGTTACAACAAATACTGAGAAAACAATGGAACTTCAAATGTTCTTATGACCGTTGGACAGCAACGTTCAATCAGGTTTGAATTATTCTCAACACATTCAAGATTGACCCAAATCTTCCACTAGTTTTGGCCCTTTTGTTGAAAGTGATTTGCATTACTGTTTATGTTATATGATTATCAGTTTCCTTTCAAAATGGTTACAAAATTCCTCTTTTGGCCCTAAACATATCTTTTAGGTTGTGTCATGATCTGAATTCTCTATTGCTGAATACCATTAAATTGGGTACTACCAAAAAATAAATAGGTCACACTTCTCCTAATGGAGTTCTATTTAATTGCTTGATGATTGTCATCATCATCTAATAGGTTGTTTGGCAGCCTGTTTGGAGGTAATTGGAAGTAAAGGGTTTACATTTTGCATCTGTCACTGTTGAAATGGGGGCATTTGGATTCGAAGGTAATCCAAATCCCCATTTCAGGGCTGGTTGGTATCGATTTTCGACCGCTGGATGCTCTCTTCAAAAGCCTCCAATATTCGCACGTGCCCAACAGATCCTAAAGCTTTCTATGTCCTGGCATGAAATCTGAAATGAAACCTATTTTTGTCTTTGGGAAGGGGCCTTCCCCCCGTTCTTTAGGGATCTTTGTGAAGGTGAATACTTGAGGGGAGGAAATGTGCTAAGGTCTTTGAAAGGTTGAAGGGGAGCTTCCTTCTCTTCTTCCTTTCTAGGAGTAATTCGTTTTAAAATATGTTAGACAAAAGATTTGTTTTTTGTTGATATATCTCGGAAGCTTACCCTTGTTTTTGTTCATGACTTTGTGCAACATGACCCGTTCTAAATGGTTATGGGGATCTCTATATTTTTTGCCATTTTGTAAGTTGGTTAGAAATATTATATGCAATAATGTTTTACTGTTATTAATATTGTGATTTTTGGTTGTATATATTAGTGCTGTGCATGAACTTATGGCTTCAAAGAGTGTCCATCCAAATCACCCAGAGCGCAAAGATGATCCTTTTGGTTTGTTTCAACAAACAAAGCTTTCTCATAACATGTCTCTGGTAAATTTTCTTTTCCCATAGTACACATTCTCTCTATGTGCATGCATGTGAACATGTCTATGGTAATTTTTTTCCATAGTACACATGCTCGCCCTTTGCCCTATTCCATATTTTGACACTTATGTGATTTTCTGTCTTTTTTGAATGGGAGAATGGAGACCAAAATGTAAACTATAGATTTGAAAAGGATTTTTAATAGATCATTGTTAGTTTTGTGAATTTGGAAAATATTGAATAGAAATAGATCAATACACCAAATAAGAACATTGCACCTAATAAAGCTGGAAAAGAATAGATTACCTGGAAACTTGGATGATTGAATCTCCTCCATGTTGGGACGATGCATTGACTAGGTTGCTTTCTTTGAGATACTTTGCGTCCTTCGTAAGATTTTCCAGTGGAGAAGGTTCGCAGCACGCTATCTGCTGGATATAGTAACTCAACTTATAGCCTCCCACAACATGCGTAAGTTTTAGAAAACCCAACACTGAAATACATCACAAGCCTCTCCTTGGTATGCTCAGAGACGAAAGGGAGAAAAAAGTTTTTGACAAGAGTTAGAGAAAACAAACTATGTCGCTTTCTTTGAGAAAAAAAGGTTTCTGTGCCTAATCTGTGCATTGTTTCAGAACTCTAGAGGAAAAATCTTTTATAGAGGAAATACTCGCATGCTCAAGGCCGTTATTGAGAGGTTGGACACCTGTTGCACATTTCACACTAGGGAAATGACCTTACGAAGTGGGCCAATCCAACAGGTAGAAACAAATCTGATTAATTGATGATAAAAAAAAAAAGAAGCAAATTTTGGGAAAACCAACCCCTTCTCACATAGACCCACGAAGCCTGTCGGGCTGACATTTGCGCCCCCATGAGTGCGAGTATAGCGTGCATGCCTACGGTTAACTGGTTTTGCAGTTGTCTCGCCCCCTAGGCCGGTCTCGTGGCATGTACAAGCCAGAGCACAGTATTGTTATTTTTCAAAAGCAATAGAGAGTGGAATGTTTTATTTCTAACTTCCACTTTTGGTCCACTTTCCATGTGGAAGTACTTTCCCACAAGGAATGATAAAAATGTGCTTCACAAATATTTTGTAAACAACACAGGAGCAAGGAATTATTTTCAAATACGCCAACAATACGGCAGTATTTTTCCACATATTCATCATCTACAAGAAAGTTTGATGACAGCAAACTGAAATTTGGCTTGCATATCGTTATTGGTTTCATCAAATGCTGGCCCAAAGGGAACCTAAATTATCATCAATCGAAAAAGAAAAAAAAGGGAACTTAAGTTATCGATAGAAGAACAGGAACCTAATTTTGTAGTTTTGAGCTTTGCAATCCTCATCATTTTATTTTGTGCAAAACTCTGACATGAGAGTAATTTCTTCTTCAGGTAAGTGCATATACATCTTTTCTTCGAACAAGCAGGAATGAGCCTGACATGAGATGCCAACAGACATTAATGGATTCCAATACCAATGAGCCCTTATTCACTAACTTTAGTGAACAGTTCGTTGGAACGTTAGATTACATTTTCTACACAGGTATGCATGTCACCGACTTCAAAGTCATTTCACTATGGTGTTGCAAGGTATAAGAAAATCGATTACAGCCAGTCAGCGAAGCTAACAGTTCTAGACTTTAGAGCATGCTAAACATATTACTAAGTTGAGTTGCTTCTTTTCTTGTCTGAAGCTCTAACCTATGCATGAGGGGTATTATTATTGATTGACAATGCATGGTTCCCATGATTTTCACTTGCCATGCGGTCTTCTCATGTTCTGTGACTACTGTCTTATGCATATGTTATGGTGCTCCTAGTTGCATTGGGACACTGGGACAGTCCAATCCATTAATCTGAACTATTCATTAGCTCCATCACACATTCTATGGTGCTATCATGCAAACATCACACTGATCTGACAAATATTAACCATTTGATTGATGGTCTTTAATGTAGACGGTCAAGATTGTTTACACAAAATAAGTCTATCAACAATTTGATCCATCTGCTTAGTGGGCCTATCACGGATTGCTTATGATTTTAAAGAATCGCTTTGATAGGCAAGTGTAACCATCCCATCCATGGCTTGATAAAAAAGGATGGCTGTAGAAAATAAGGCCAAATCAAGGATTGATTGAATCATTTGACAGTGTGATTTTTATATTAATTTTCACATGGTACCCTATAAAATATGTTATGGACTTAATGGATTCAGATTGATTGGACTGTCCTAGTGAACCAATGGAACTAGGTTCAGTATTACTTACAAAATCATGGACCAGATGTTCCTAACAATGTGGTGAAATGGCATACTTTTGGATAGCCTGCAAGTTAAGGGCAAGGGTTTATGGCATAATCTATATATTAGATGGTCGCTATCGTTCCAGCATTCTGATTTCCCAGCCTAACCCATTGAAGGGTGATCTGTTGTTTGGATGGTCTGGGTTGAAGGGCTTGTGCACCAATGGGATAGCAGAGATGGTTTATATACTGATGGGATTGGCATTTCCATCTTCTATAGCATAATGGTTCTCTGGAAGTTGTGCAAGGATACTTGCATTATATATTAAAAATGGTTTTCTGACAAATGAGGGATCATGCATTAACGCTTAGTATCACACCCTTCTGAGATTATTCTTCTTTACAAATTGCTTGTTTAGACTTCAATTATAGTAATTGATATTGCTTGTTGTGTGACGATACAATACAGAGGATACATTGGTGGTGGATGGTCTTCTAGAGCTTTTAGATGAGAAGCTTTTAAGGGAGGATACGGCTCTTCCATCGCCCAGATGGTCATCTGATCATATTGCACTCATGGGGAGTTTCCGAATCAGACCAAAAACTCATTGCGCATTAGCTTCTTCTTCCTCTTCTTCTTCTTTTTTCTCCCCATATGTGTGAATTGGGTTTCATACTCATGGAATAATTACAACATTCATGTAAAGATGCAAGGTGATTCTTTTAACGAGCTCTTTTTCCCCCCTTCGTTGATTCTTTGCAAGAAACCCGTCTATGGTGAACGCCTTTTCAACTCTTTGAATTTTCCATGGAATTGCATCATTGAGTTGGATATTGGAATGGAGGCTCTGCTACAATGGCCTGGCTTGTGGGGGAAAGCCATCTGACTCCTACAATACCCATTTGCCAATTTTGCGAACAAAACGATCTCTATTTGAGTTCATTTGGCCTATATTGCGACTCAGTATCTCTATCATAGAGTTGTCCTGTTTTGGGCCCACATGGAGAGGTGGCCCAAATTGTAATCAGAGTGGCTGTGATCATTGGGAGTGATTTTTGAGTTGTGTGATACATCCATAATGCATTGTACAATTTGGATGACTAGATTGCCTTAAAGGCACACCATGTATAGAGTGGGGGAGATGCCACAGTTTAAAAAATAGTGGCGAACTATCTCACCTCAAAATCTTCCCTTTGGCTTTGAGCTCTCACTTGCCAAGATTGCAAGATCCAAGCCACTCATCAAGTAAGCTTCCTGTGTAGATGGGTCAAAAGCACTGTTTCAGTAATCTGCTGGGCTGTATTAAAAAAAATAAATGGGACTGGTGGTCCTGATGCTTTTATTTAGATACTTGTGGGTCCCCTTGTTTGGTGATCCAGATTATTTGTCTAATGCTCCTCAAAATGGGCATAGAAGATCCTGACCATTCAATATACAAATTTCAAATACCCATTTTGATATGGATATTTTAGATTTATGTCCACTAATATCGGAGGGAGAGGAGTGCTCAACTCATTTTTAGGCTGTTTACCAAACAAGAGGCAGTGATGTAGAATTGCATGATATTTTTCATTGAATTTGCTAAATTTTGATGGTAGGAGTGATTATTCAGGACACTTCTATCTGTAAGTAAATCTTACCTCATACGGTGGTATGTACCTGATGGTATCGGAACCATTCATTCAGTGGGTCCATTGTAGATCACAAAAAATAGCCATCCAAGTGGTTGCCTACGAATGGACAGTTTAGAAAGAAAATGACCAACAATTCACTTTATAGTTTGATGAAAGTCCTCCCATCAGGCGGTGAAGATTTTCCAATAATTCCACACATGGACTCCAAAGGAATGTGCACCATGCACAACGTAGATCACTGCCTAGAAAGCCTGGAGATAAGTACAGCATACAACATTCAGGGAAACAATGCATGGCTGCGCCTGAGATTTGGATCTGCTTAATTTTGGGGGCCTAAGCCCTAAAATGATCTGGAAAATGGGATGGACCGCATGGATATAGAATGCGTACATCAAGGTGGGCCCCCCAGTAAGGACAGAAGGTGAGGTTGGGGCCCACCTAATCCGCTCCCTCTGTAAATATGGGCTTTGCAAGGCAGTAGAATTTAGATCAGAGATAAGAAAATAACACACGCCTGTTAATAAGTTCAACATACTGGGAAACCATGCATGGTTGCGCACGTTAAGAACATGCGCACCACGCACAACGTAGACCACTACCTAGCCGATCCCTTTTAAGGCATGCTCGTAGGTTTTCCCTCTCCAACGAACCTGCTCCAATACCAGTGTTCTTCCCACACAGTGTGCATGGACTCGAGAGGCACTCCTTTGGTCTCTGGCAAGAAGAATGCAATGAAGAGCGTCATGACCAGTATCCACCCGGCGTAGAATAGAAAACTCCCGTACTTGAAGTGGCACAGCATGGCCAAGAAGGTCTGTGCTAGGACGAAGGTGACTGCAAAGTTCACGGCTACGGAGATACTCTGGCCGGCCGATCGGATCTCCATTGGGAATATCTCGCTAGGGATGAGCCAGCTAAGCGGCCCCCATGACCACCCGAATCCAGCAGCATAGACGCACATCAGCACCAGCACAGCTACTGAGTATGCCCTGGACAAGGTCCCCTCGCCGGACGGGGCAATCTTCGCTCCCAACACCCAGGCCACGGCCACCTTCACGCCCAAAATGAATGAATTGATAAATGAGATTTTTCTCGTGTTTGAGTGTGGGCCCCACTGTAATGTGTGTTGGGCTTCCACCCCATCTCATCGGATGTGGGCCCAAAATCCAGCCCGTTCCAACATTTTCAAACATCCATCTATTCAATAGGTCCCACCATGAATTTCTTACGATCCCAATATGCCACACGTGTTGAGGGATCCAAGCATTCCATCATATATTCATGTCAGTCCCACTGTTTAGAGATCTTTTAGCTCAGAAATTAGGATGGCCAGAACAACTCCTCTCTAGCTTTCCATTTGTTTTGCACTGCGACCAACTTGAAGAGTGAAACGATCTCATTTTCTGGCGAGGATATCCGAAAACGTGGTCCACCTGATGGAAAGCTCAGATATCTCACACATATGCAATGTCAGCACGTGTACTCGATCACATGTGAATGATGTTCGAGAACTACTTGGGAGTACAAAAATATGTGGGTGGGTATCTATATACCTGACAAATGATCATCTGTGCCCCGCCCTGCATGAACAAAAACCTACGTCCGAACCGGTCCACGACGAATGTAGACACTAGGATTGATCCGAGATTGACCAGACCGAGTATGATGGCCGCCATCAGAGCTGAATTGCTACCGAATCCAACTGTCTGAAACAAGATCGGCGCGTAGAACGCTATAATATTTATCCCAGTCATCTGTTGGAAGAGCGGAATCGCCACGGACATGACAAGGTGTGGACGGTACTGTCGTCTAAGTATGATCTTGTAGGGATATTCTTTCACAGATCTAGACAGCTCATCTGCGGCCACTAGATCAGCTAGCTTGGATTCAATGTCAGTATTGGGCCCATGGGCCCGTTGCAAGGCGAGGCGGGCCGGTTCGATCTTCCCGCGCTGGACAAGGCTGCTAGGTGTGTCGGGGATGAGTAGTGTGCCGATGGTCATGAGAGCAGCGGGCATAATTGCGAGGCCAAGGGAAAGTCGCCAGCCCCAGCCGTGAATCCGAGATGTGAGATAGTTTATGACATTTGCCACCACGACGCCAATGCCGATGAAGAATTGGAAGGCGGTGTTGAACCCGCCCCGCCATTTAGGCGGGGCAACCTCTGAGATGTAGAGTGGAGTGGCCTGGAATGTTAGGTTGAGAAGAAAATTAGAAAGATTCGCCTGTACTTTTACTGATATTCAACGGTACGGAATATTGAAGATGTGCCCAAGTGAACTTCAGTGGTAGTGTTAACGGATGATCCCAGCCGTTTATCCGTTGGGTCATGGATTTAAAGCGATTTGATCTCATGGACCATGTTAAGAAAGGGCCAGATAAGAATCTGGGCCCGTTCATTGACCAAATGGCTGTTAGAGATGCAATGGGCCTTGCAGTGTATGGGACACACACCAAAAAGTCAAGATAATCAAAACATCTCAACCGTCTGATTTGATTTGGGGCTCTCGAAATCCATGCTGGATCAGAAAAATGATCCAGACCATAAACCTGTAATTTACTAATATTGTCATTGGTATGGATCGAGAATGGGCCTCCATAAGCTTGAGTAGGGCCCATTTACTACTGGTTAGTTTGGCCGGAGTCAGAAATTTAAAGTAACAGTGAAAATGGATGATCCCAGCCCTTCATCTGCTTAAATCAATTCGACCCCATAAGACGTTAAGAGAAGCCACCATATGAGCCTATTCGGTACATTGGCCAACTAACCTTTTAGAGATGTGATACGCACACATTGGACCATTAAAAAATCATGGGCCCTGCAGTGTATGGGGCATGGACCAAAAGTCACATTAATCAAACCATCCCAACCGTCCAATCAATCCACAGCTCTCGAAATGGGCAAAATGCTCCCAAACCCAAGTCAACATGTGAAATCAGACGGTTAGGATCAGCACCACAACTAAAACTTTCTCCGAATCAAGTATATTTGTATGAGAGCCAGTGATCACCACCCACCTGATTGGTAAAACCAACGCCAAATCCAAGCAAGATCCGCCCCAAGATGAGCATCACGACGTTGACTGCAGCGGCATTGATGGCAGACCCAGTAAGGAAGGTGGCCCCACCTAGCAACATGGTGGCCTGGCGGCCCAGCGCTTTGGTCACACGGCTAGCCGCCAAAGATGCGAGCAGGCCAGCGATGTAGAGCGAGGAAGTGAATGATGTGAGTACTTGGCTATCAAAGACGCAGTACTCGTTCTGTTTGGCATTCGACATTTTCCTTAGCACTGATGGAAAGAACCTCTTAAGGAACGATTCCATAGTCGTCACTCCTCCTGTAATTAAATGAATGAACATTTCTTTTAGCTACTACTCTATCCAGATCGTTCATAAGGTGGACCCGTGGTGAATATTTCTAGTCACGCTCATCAGGTGGGACACGCTTGTACAGAGAAATCAAAGTTAGGAAAAGGATGTTCGTCTGCTGGCTTCTATGTCATGTGTGGCCCACCTGATGAGTGGGACGACCTGCTTCTTGCTTATCGTTTGAATGTCAGGAATCAAGTAAGTACAATCTTTCAGTGTACTTTTTAACCATGGACCTCAGATGGAAAACAATTCTGTTTTTGCCAAGGAACTGGGTCATGTTAAAAAAAAGAAGCATTGATACTCTGATAAGGTGTGAGAACCCATACACATGCGCACAGCAACTGTACACAGGAACGTTAATTGCCTCTTACCCCTAGCCCCAGGAAGTTCCTGTGATAGGAAACTATGGAGGGCCCGCAGAGATTACAGGACAAATCCAGTTCGTTCATCAGTTTCTCAAGATTTAAAAATAAAAATAAATCGTCTTCATGATAGCCTAATTTGAGCCGTTCGATGTGGGTTTGTTACGGTCCAACTCTATTTAGGGGTGGCCCACATGCGTACGCATGTAGCCTTTATGGGCCTTATCTACGATTTTAGAAAGTGGGTTATGAATCTGATTTTATGAAAGTAGATTATCTATGGTGGGTCCCACGATTTTGGACGTTTTAATTTGGGCTTCATGAATGTCACGTGCACATTTCTCAGTGCATGAACCATCTAACTCTGCCAGAGTATAAATAACATTTCCACTTCCTAAACAGGCAGTTTAGACCGAGAGCGAAGTGCCGTGCCCTATGTGGGGTCCACCGAAATATTCGTGTCACATCCAGTCCGTCTATCCATTTCGTCAGCTCAGTTATGGACAAGATTCCTAAATGAGGCAGATACAAAACTCAACTGGGCTACACGATAGGAAACAGTGGAGACGGAAACGCCCACCGTTCAAACCAACCTGGGGCCCACATTAATGGTTATATATCATCCAAATCGTTCATAAGGTTATTTCCACTGGATTGAACTGAAAACACAAATGTTTTTAATGGACGGAGTGGATGTCAAACGGGAATCGTGGTGGGCCCCACATAGCTTCTACTCACAGGAATTTCGGTAAGCGGGGGCCCATGCCATTCGCGTCCGTTAGGCCGTTAGCGTTGATGCCGGAGGCGGGTTTCCTGGAGACCCGATTTTGTGGGGTCCACCGGTATGTATGTTTTTTTATCCACGCCGTCCATCCGTTTTTTCAGATAATTTTAGGGCATACGGCCAAAAATGAGGCAGATCAAAATCTCAAGTGGACCACACCACAGGAAACAGTTGGAATAATGACAGCCTGTGGGCCATATAGCTGGGATCTTCTATGTGAACGCTCAGGATCATCCGCTTAAAAAATCAGACGGAGAAGAAGATCTCTCCTCCAATAATTACACAACTATCAACCATAGCCATCCATACCAAAAGAAAAGAAAAGAAAACTGGCCCACCTGAAATTCCAATGTCATACCCAAAAATCAACCCTCCAGATGCTGCCACGATGCAGGTGATGACCACGGACACCGTCATCCGCCCTCCGTTAAAGTCCTTAACATCGCCGTTAACGGCGAATCCTCCTCCCGCCATGTTGCCGACTCTCTTCCACTCAAAGACTCTCTCCAGCTGAACGAAATGAAATGCCCTTGGATCGGAATGAATGCTTCTGCGCGTATGCTTCATTTATGACATTTTTATTTTTTACACAAGGAATTATTTGATACTCCGGCTGCACATAGCACTTGATGCGCATGCACTTATAAATTGTATACAAGGCATATATTAACCAAATTAAACTGACTAAATTGTCCAAGTCACTATTCTTAATTTACAGTATAAATTTCAGGTTGGTTGAACATTCTTAACCTCTGATTCGTGGACAATTATTTATTGAAATAAGACCATTGGATATATTCATTTCTAACCGTCCGACAAACGTCTGGAAATCTAATATTTTCACCACTAAATAAGAATAATTTCTGGTACGCAACACACCTAAACTGCTGCATATAATTTGGACGGTTTAGTTTGAATTATTAAGATGCAATTTCTCAATAGTTTTTAATTTAGACGGTGATCTGAGCCGATCCTTCCATCAATACATCCATAGACAGTTTTACCGCATGGGGATAAATTTGTCATTAAAAATATATATATGGTTAGTGTTTTTATCAATTATGAATAAAATCCCAATAAAAAATAGTGAAAGCATAAAGAAAAATAATGACCGGTAGTTGTGCCATATGTACGCGTTTGTATCTACCATTCCCTGTTCACCGGCGATGAGCCCTGACGCGGCCAGATTTGATCGGCCCACGTCCCAGTCAGTTATGGAAGCGGATTGGCTGGTGTACCTTACACCAGCTGCAGAGCTGCTATTAACGTCAGCAGGTTCTGTGGGCTGTATCATGAAGTATGTGTTATATCCAAACCGTCCATTAGTTTGGCGAGCTCATCTTAAGGCTTGAGACAAAAAATAAGATAGATTTAACTATTGATTGGACCACACTACAAAAACTAGTGAGGATTGAAAGTCTACCATTGAAACCCTTTTTGAAGTCACAGAAGTTTTGGATCATTATGAAGTTTGTTTTTCCTCTTCATCTTAGGAATCCGAGTTTGGATACACCGAAATATTAAAGATAAAATAAAAAAAAATTGATCGGCTGAATCACATATAAAATACGCTGTCCTTATAGCATGATTCGCCCCCTTATAAACTGCTGATGGGTTACAAGCGAATTGCTTGCAGGATAAGACAAGCCTTATCTGGATCTAGCGTACAACAATCACGATAGGTCCACTGTTTAACAATTTTAACGCAGTAGATCTTTTCTGGCAGACTTGGACGGTAGAGATGATAACAGTATTCTATTATGGAGATATTTCTTGTATTTGATCTGATAGGAGAGAGGGGTGTGTTCAGTTGATAATTTCGGATTAGAATGGTCCAGTTTATATAGGCATCAGGTAGTGGACCATTGCTAGACTGCAATCAAAGGTCCAGAATGTTTGAAAAACGTTTCTGTCCGTTGTCCATTAATCACAAACGTTTCTAATTGTCGGATCAAAAGATCTGACCGTTGGATCATCATGAGCTGTCCGTTTTCGGACCGTTTGGCTTTCAAGGCATAGAGTCATTTTCTGAAACCGCTGAATGTTTCAGATTTAAGATCCGACCGTTCTCAGTCACCTATAAAAACCCAGGCTCATTTCAGATCTGCAACGCCCTAAGGCACTGACCAGACCCATCGCACCGTCTCGCGTAAGGTCGCGAAGGAGCGACCACTCTTTGACACGATGCGCACGTGCGAAGTGCAAAGTGCGCCATCTAGCACTACTACAGCCACACTGCCCACGCCCTCGCCCGTGCCCGAGCCCGAGTGCGCGTGCGTGCGTGCGTGTGTTCCAGTGCTACGCACTGGAACATGCAACCCGTATATCTCCTTCTCTAAAAACTCCAAGTAAGAATGCTCTACACAACATCTCAAATAAACCACAAAAGTTTCTCAACCATTTTCGATGTGGGACAAAACACACACATTGCACTTTTAATTCAAAATATTTCAAAAAGCGTTTAGGCGAAAAAATCCTGAAATTTTAAAAATTTAAATTTTTATTTTTTTATTTTTCAAAAAACCATTGATTTTCAACAATCCCCCTCAGATTTTTTTAAAACATTGAAAATTCTGCCAGAATAACAGTTATTATGCATAAAGAAAGATATCTTGCGATTTGAATCTTTCCTTAGTGTAAGTATTTTAAAGTTATTTCGAAATTTCTGGTTGCCGCAGCATTGAACCAGTTATTCCTATATGATATAACCGAAAATACCACACACATAATAGCTCATGCATTAGATGTTCCTTTATAATCTTGCTTAGCACTTTTAATGGCCATGTGCTTATCTTGTTTCATGAACAATCCCGAGATAACTCTAACTCTCATGAGAAGCGGCACCACTTCTACATTCACATAGGTGAAATCCTTTCAGTTTTTCCGTTAAAACACATGTCCTATTTGACTGGACTTCATTAAGAGTTTAATACTCATCCCTCTTTTATAACGGCCAGCACTATCATCCTGTATGAGGTCATTATTTTTTTTAGTGTTGAAACTTTTCACTTATCAATGAATTGTTATTACCCATTAAACTCAATATTTAGAATTTTCTAATTTAGGGTTGGGTTTCTTTCACTAGTGAAACTTAAGTAAAGAGTTTCAACCCAATTTCTCTAGATGTTGTCCTTACTACCTCTTTCGTTAGAGGTTTAGTAAAAGGATCAGCCAAGTTATTACTTGACTTCATATATGAGATCGCAATGATTCCATCTTGAATCAATTGCCTTACATAGTCATGTCGTAAACTTATGTGTCTGGACTTCCCATTATAGGTACCGCTATAGGATCTTGCTAGAGTGGTTTCACTATCACAATGAAGTGAAATAGCCGGTATAGGCTTCGTATAGAATGAGATTTTTAATAGAAGATCCCTTAACTACTCAGCCTCTTTGCTTGTAACAGCTAGAGCTATGAACTCAGATTTCATAGTTGAGTGCGTTATGCAAGTTTGTTTCTTAGATCCCCAAGATATAGCTGCACCTCCTAGGGTGAATATTCACCTTGTAGTGGACCTGTTGTCCCCTGCACTCGATATCCAACTTGCGTCGGTATATCCTTCCAATACTGATGAAAATTCTGAGTAAAATAGCCCTAGTTCTTTGGTTTCTTTAAGATAACGTAGAACTCTACTTATTGCTTTCCAGTGTTCAACACTTGGATTACTCGTAAACCTGCTTAGTTTACTTACAACGTATGCTATATCCAGTCTTGTGTATTGCATTGCATACATAAGACTGCCTATAGCACTAGCATACTCTAGTTATGCAACTGCTCTTCCACTATTTTTCTTTTAACTTAATATTTGGACCAAACGGGGTTTTTACCTCTTTAATTTTCAAGTCATTAAACTTGTTTATTACTTTCTCAATATAATGAGACTGACATAATGTAAAACCCCCACTATGTTTTTTAACTTTGATACCTAATATGGTATCTACTTGTCCAAGTGTCACGCCCCAAACCCAGAAATCAGATTCACAAGAATCTCGATCGCTGAATCCGGTGCCGACAGCCTCCGTAGTACCCCATTCTCGGCTCCCAGCGCAACATACGCCAGATTCCGATCCTGGGATCCTACAAGGAGGATTTTTTTTTTGAACGTACACTTGTCTTGTAATAAGCATAACCACAAGTTTACCCAAATTATAAAGGAAACATCATCATCACATCTCCACTAATATAATCATTTGAGTACAATGCTGAAAGGGAATATATAAATAAAGAAAAATCAAGCTCCAGAAGACCACTGCACGCTCCAAGCTCAACACTGCTGCGACCTAACATCACCTGCACGCATCTATCGTGCATAAGCTTATAGAAAGCTTAGAGGGTGGTGTAAGTGTGTGCACAAGGTAAGTATCAAATGTTCAATACAATACCATCATCATACAATACCGAAATTACTGGTAATTCATAAATCGTACATTATCGGAATAACCTGAAATACTGACAAGATCATAAACTATACAATGACAGAGTAAGCGAAAGTATGGACAAGTTCATAAGTCAGTCAATTATCAGAAACGTAATATAAAACAGATATGCACTAAGGAGTCATAAAGAGTCAAATATCAGATGCCGAGGATGTAATGCGATATACGAATCCTGCTAAGTCTGTTTAGGCCATATAAGTACAGAAATATAATAACCCAAAATGCCATATGTCTGCGGATGTAATGCAATATGCGATGCGAATGAAATGACTATGCTGGAGTGTGAAGTCGGGATGATAGTACATAGTATCGCAGGCTACGGGGTCCACCACAAGGACTTCTATCCAAACCAGTCCCATACCTAAATTTGGATAGTCAGACTCAATGTGGTAAACTCCTGATCTCAGGTTAGTCGCGCGCCCAACCGAAATTCTTGCCATAACGAAGGTACACAACAATTAATTACGCACCACCAGCCCGAGTGGATAGTGAATGAACGAATGAATGAATGAACATGCAATTCCTACTCAATGAGTTCACATATTAGTACGGTTTCTCTCTGGGAAATCACCGTGGTCTATTACACTCCATACCAGATTGCCGCCCCATCGCGAGCAACAAGGTGAGTGGAAGAGACCTCACTATCCGCCTGCCAATATCGGGCCCGGCTCGTCAATAGCGGACCCATTCCTCGAGCTGGTTAGACTCAGCCTAGCATTGCCCCCTCCTCTCGGGCAGGTAAGGCTACACCCCCTTCCAACCGACCGCGACACAGTGGAGAGCGCAGCCATCTGGTAATCGGCACTCAGCGCCCATCTACCCACTCGGTCTAGACGTTGGAGCATCCTCTGGAACCAATAGGGTTTAGGGACTTTCACCCAGGGATATCTATAGCACCCCATGTAGAACAGATTTCCGGTGTCCCATCTGGCCATCCATGATATGCCTGTGGAGGCTACGACCCTGATGTCGCTAGGGCATACAGTGGTCACAACACAATGCAAGATGCATGAGTCATACAATCCAATCATGCATCAATCCTGCGCATGTCGTGCGCTCATGTGGGAGAACCTCCGCCTATCAGGGAGTCTCATATCATCCTGCCCAATGACATGCAATGATCAATCACATCTCATAACAAACATGCAGATGATGCGTATGGGCATGTACCATGATGCTGTGCAGTCACATACTCATAATCGGTATCACAATCAGCCTCGACAATGTGGACAGCTAACCAACATTGCCTCAAGGGATGGCCCACATAGAGCCAAACACATAATGGGCCCACGGCCTCATACAAAGGCCTAATATACAACACGATGGGCCTTACTCAAGGGTTTAATACACATCACGATGGGCCTTTCGCATGGGCCTAGCATAGATCACAATGGGCCTTGCCCATAGGTCATGAATACATCACAATGGGCCTTGCCCATGGGCCATGAATACATTACAATGGGCCTTGCCCATGGGCCCCAAATACATGACATGTGGGCCCTACACATGGGTCTTGGATACATCAAATGGGTCATGCATCATGGGCCTAATACGAGTCACAATGGGCCTCAACTGCTGGTCGCATGTAATCATATAGGTCTCGATAATCAGTCTTGGCAATCGAAATCGGCCTCGACGATCGAGGTCGGCCTCAACAGTCGGAAATCGACATTCGGAATTGGCCTCGCTACCCGGCCTTGACAATCAGAATCGGCCTATACAATCTGCCTCAATAGATCAGAATTGGAGTCGACAATCGGTATCGACATCGACATCGACAATCGGTATCGACAATCGGAATCGGCAAATCGGTCACGTTAATCACACCGGTAATCAGCAGATAAACGAAACGGGGTCCATAGATGATCAGCCGACCAGCTATAGTATAAAGATTAACACTCGGCCGTGGTTATATCAAATCCGATAACACGGAGTCATTAGTCTACGGCGAATGAGACCCACTTATTTAGATTAACCCATTGAGGGAATGATGAGAATAGGCCTAACAAGGCCTAAGGGAAGGTCACAATGTGGACATCCAACCATTTTTGCCCATCGATGTGGACATCTAACCAACATTGCTCCCAAGGAGTGGCCTACATAGGACCAAACATATAGTGGGCCTATGACTTCACGTACAATCATGATGGGCCTCATTTATGTCATATAGGTCTCGTCATATGGGCCGACATACATCACATCGGGCCTTGAATACACAACGGGTTGGCCTCGTACCTAGGCCTCAAATATATCATATGGGCCTCAAATACATCCCCATGAGCTCGCCCATGGACCTCGAATACATCTCCATGGGCTCTTATGTCGAGCGGGTCACATCACATGGGCCGCATTATATGGGCCACACCAACGGGCTACATGTACAGCAAATAGGCCTCACCGATGGCCTCATGTATATCAAATCGGGTCCGCCCTTATATATTTTTTGAAGCCCGACCTATTCATAAGATAACGTAGAGATAGGTGATATGAAAATAATCATTAGCTTAATTAGAAACTATCGTGGCCCTTAGAAGTTTGAACGGTGAATGTCACTGTCCACTATTTAAATGGTGGGATCCACTTGAACTTTAGATCTGACCCGTTCTTTTGCTCAGGTCACAAAATGATTTCACAAGTAGTTTGGACGGTATGGATACAACACATGAGTCATGGTGGGTCCCACCGTCCAAAAATCTAGACGGTGGAGATACATACATCACATGGGTCCCACAAGTACATCTCGTGGGGCCCATAGCTGGGCAGCATGAATGGAATACATGTATCATGTTGGTGTCCCACACAACTTGCCCAGATGGATGGTGAATTTAACAGACACAACACTGTGATGTCCCATCGTCCAGGTGATGGACGACAAGGATAAAACATACATATCGTGGTGGGCCTCGAAATGATCTGGAAATAGGGTGGATGGTGTGGATACAATACCTACATCATGTAGGTCCATGCTATCCATAGACACACATACATCGCGCCCCACCATCCCAAACTTCTGGACGGTGTAGATACACAATATATACATCGAGTGAGGCCCACACGTCCAATCCCAATGGACGGTGTGAATACATCATATGCCTCAAGGCGGGTCCTAGTAAAACAAATGGATGACATAGATCAAAACATGCATCACAGGGGTACCACAACACCATCCAGGGTGTGGAAGAAACAAATACATTACGGTCAGGCCCATTGTCCAGATTTGCTGGACGGTATGGATGAAACACTATATCATGGTGGACCCCACAGGGATGGACGGTGGATATAACACACATATCATGCAGGTCCCACTGATATGGACAGATGGGTGGAGTGGATAAGGAATGAATACAATCAAGGTGTGGCCCACCTTTCGAATCTACTGGACGATGGATGGCGTGAATAAAAAAAATATTTATATATATATATATAATATCAATATGAACCCCACCTCCACACGTGCAGCACGTGTGGAGTGGGTCCCACCAGCAGGAAAAACGGACGGACAGTCCGGATATAACCCATACCTCATGAGATGGGGCCACAGGAGTTGCTGACGTTCATGAACAGCAGCACTTGCTGCTCGTCCGTCAAATGGACGGCCTGGACAAAACATATACATCATGGTGTGGGTCCCACCGTTTAGTGGACGGCGTGGATACAACAGATACATCATACGTGGGTCCCACCATTTGGTGGACGGCGTAAATAAAACGTATACGTCAACGTAGGCCTCACCGTCCACAGCCGTGGACGGTGAGAATAAAATACATAATTCATGGTGGGTTCCACGTGGGGCCCACCGCAATGTCTATTTACCATCCAACCCGTTAATAGGATCACACGGCTCTGGATGGAAAGGGAAAATAAATTTCATATGAATCCAAAACTTTTGTAACACTAAAAAGGGTTTCAATGGCTGACGTTCAATCCAACTGCTTCCTATGACGTGGGCCACCTGAGCTTCGTATATGGCTGATATTTGGAGGGTGGCCCACTGCCCTAAGGGCCTTTAATATGGACGGTGTGAACATACCAAACATACATCATGGTGGGGCCCACAGCTAGGCCATTGGACTGCCACCCGTCCGCCCATGGCGCAGGACGCCTGCGCGTCCTCTGCACTGACAGCAGCAGCAGTAGCTGTTGCTGATATTTGGTTTTCTTTTTTTTTTTTTTAAATTCCGAATTTTCAAGGATTTTTCTATGTGGGGCCGGCATCAAGGAAATCCGCCCCGTCCATTGTATTCACCGGCTCGGTACCGACAAACAGAGTTCAAACTGGGGCCTGTTTCGGCGCATAGGAGAAATCTAAGGGACCTTAAACAGTGGAGATCACTTTTTTTTTTGGTATGGCCCGCCTGAAATTCGGATCCGCTTCACATTTTAGCTCAACGGCTAAAATGATATGGGTAAGAGGACGGACGGCTTGGATTTAATCGATACATTAAGGTGGAGCTTACATAAATGGCCCACTCAAAAGTTTGGAAATCAAGCTGATTTCTCTGTTTGGCAGACGCTGCAGTGCATCCCACGCCAAGTTCATGCTTCACAAAAATTCCATCCAGCGTCCAAGGTAGGTCCCACATTGACACTGTTTACCTCACATTGGGGTGGATCCACACGTATGGGACCCACCAGCCTTAGTTAAAAAAAAAAATAAAAAAAATATTTTTGAGTATTTCTTTCAATTAGGCCCACCTAAACAGACTGCTAGGTGAGTCCACTAGGTGAACGGCATGGATGTAATACATATGTTATAGGTGGGCCACTCATCATCACTAGGAAAAAAAAATGAAAGAGAGGAAGAGGAAGAGAGAAAGAGAAGCACCCACCTTTGATCTTCTTGGATTTCTTCTTCCATGAACGCCTTTTTAAGCTCCAATGGTTGAGATTTAACGGTCGAGATGGATCATGGATGGTGGAGATGGAAGTTAGGAAGTGGGCCATACATGGCCTCTCATGGAGGCTTGGACGATTCTTGCATGGAGAATGAGAGAAATGAGAGAGGGAGAGAGAGTGATGGGAGAGAAATAATGGTGAGTGATGTAAGCATGTACTTTATTGTAAGAAATGTTGACTTTTGGGAAGGGGTGGTTGTACTTGGCATTAATTGGTGATGTGTACTTTGATTGATAAGATTGATGGGATGTTTCGTAGAGATTCCCTTAATACTTGCAACGCGCGGTGTTTTCTCAAACTGAACGCGGGCCCATATCTCCTGGCCTGGGTATCGCCTCGGCGCGCGAGACGCGCCATCGGAACTGCGGCGACGACGCGGTCGCTAGGGTACAAGTCTCGGGTTGAGTCGACTCGGGTTAACGGCGCGTGAATCAGGATCATGCGCAAATGCCGGTTAAGGGTCGAGGTTACTGGGATTCGACCGGGAAGACCACGGAAGCCTACCAAACGATACGGTCAAGGTTACGGGTCTTACAGCTCTCCCCTCCTAATAAAAATTTCGTCCTCGAAATTTACAGAATGGAAGAGGAAAGAGGAAACATCGTCAAGTATATATGTCAAGGCACAACCAACCTACAAAAGGATAAAGATAGCGCTCTCTAATCTCAACCTCATCCTCGCAAGACGCATCATCAACACTGTTAATCCTACTAAACTTCGAATCCTGGATCAGAAACTATCAAAATTGGAATACTATGCGTCCTCATAATCTTAACGATAGGGAGCTATATCAGAAAATCTCTAAGTTATTCGAACTCAGGGATCTAATCATTCTAGGTTCTCAATAATCAAAGAGTGTAAGATAGCTACCAGCAGATATGTGATGTTATCTTCAGGTATTCCCAAGTTATGCTCTGATACCAACTTCTGTCACGCCCCAAACCCAGAAATCAGATTCACAAGAATCTCGATCGCTGAATCCGGTGCCGACAGCCTCCGTAGTACCCCATTCTCGGCTCCCAGCGCAACATACGCCAGATTCCGATCCTGGGATCCTACAAGGAGGATTTTTTTTTTGAACGTACACTTGTTTTGTAATAAGCATAACCACAAGTTTACCCAAATTATAAAGGAAACATCATCATCACATCTCCACTAATATAATCATTTGAGTACAATGCTGAAAGGGAATATATAAATAAAGAAAAATCAAGCTCCAGAAGACCACTGCACGCTCCAAGCTCAACACTGCTGCGACCTAACATCACCTGCACGCATCTATCGTGCATAAGCTTATAGAAAGCTTAGAGGGTGGTGTAAGTGTGTGCACAAGGTAAGTATCAAATGTTCAATACAATACCATCATCATACAATACCGAAATTACTGGTAATTCATAAATCGTACATTATCGGAATAACCTGAAATACTGACAAGATCATAAACTATACAATGACAGAGTAAGCGAAAGTATGGACAAGTTCATAAGTCAGTCAATTATCAGAAACGTAATATAAAACAGATATGCACTAAGGAGTCATAAAGAGTCAAATATCAGATGCCGAGGATGTAATGCGATATACGAATCCTGCTAAGTCTGTTTAGGCCATATAAGTACAGAAATATAATAACCCAAAATGCCATATGTCTGCGGATGTAATGCAATATGCGATGCGAATGAAATGACCATGCTGGAGTGTGAAGTCGGGATGATAGTACATAGTATCGCAGGCTACGGGGTCCACCACAAGGACTTCTATCCAAACCAGTCCCATACCTAAATTTGGATAGTCAGACTCAATGTGGTAAACTCCTGATCTCAGGTTACAAGCATATGATTACAATATAATCATTACATACTTTTGAATATATGCATTTATTAACAATATTATGTTCAAAACCATAAGACAGAACTTTAGAATCAAATTTATCATGCCACTGTTTTGGTGCTTGTTTTAATCCATACAAAGACTTAACAAGTTTACACACTTTTCTTTCATTTCCTAGTAGAACAAACCCTTCTGGTTGTTCCATGTACACCTCCTCATCGAGATCACCATTCAGGAATGCTGTCTTCACGTCCATTTGATGGATATGAAGATAATGTATGGATGCTAGAGCGAATAAGATCCTAATTGATGTTATTCGAGCTATCGGAGAATAAGTGTCAAAATAATCGATTCCTTCTTTCTGTCTGAAACCTTTAGTAACTAATCTTACCTTAAAGGTTTGAATTGTACCATCTGTGTGATATTTCTTCTTAAATACCCACTTACAACCTATTGGTTTATAACCTAGAGATAGATCTACCAATTCTCATGTTTGGTTAGACATTATAGAATTCATTTCATCATTAACGGCATCTTTCCAGAAAGCAGAGTCTCTTGAAGTCATAGCTTCACTAAAGGTTTTAGGTTTATCTTCTATAGTTAAAACCATAGGTATTTTTCTAATCACCTTCTCTCTATCACCTTCAACCAGATGAAATGAGAGTCGCTGAGAGGCTATTTGATCAGGATCAAGACTCTTTTCTACTCTTGTTCTTTGACTCCTACAAGGTTCACTTGGTGTATTTTCTTCTATATGTGTTTCTTTTATAGTTTCATTAGGAGATTGAATCTCAACATTCTTTTTCTCCATGAATACAGAATTCTCAAAGATCTCTACATCTCTAGACTATATGATTACATTGGAGTCTAAGTCTAGAAGTCTATAGGCCTTACTATGTTGTGCATATCCTACAAGCATGCACTTGATAACCCTTGGACCTAACTTAGTTCTTTTAGGTTCTGGTGTTCTGCAGTATGCAAGACACCCCCACACTCTAAGATATCGTATGTTTGGTTTTCTTCCTTTCCATATTTCGTAAGGAGAGGTCTTGGTTTTCTTAGATGGTACTCGGTTTAAAACATGACATGCAATTAACAGTGCTTCTCCCCATAAGTTTAATGGCAACTGTGCTTGTATTAGCATTGAGTTGACCATTTCTACTAATGTCCTATTTTTTCTCTCTGCTACACCATTTTGTTCTGGTGTATATGGTGCTGTACACTGATGTATTATGCCGTGTTCTTCACAATAGTTAGAAAACTCATTAGAGAAATATTCTCCTCCTTGGTCACTACGAATGATTTTAATATTTTTGTCTAATTGATTTTCTACTTTAGATTTATAGACTTTTAATGTATTAAATGCATCATCTTTCGATTTTAACAGATATACATATATATATCTTGAACAATCATATATAAATGTTATAAAGTACCTTTTACCTCCACGGGTGTCACGCCCCAAACTCGAAAACCGGGCTCACAAAATTTTCGATCGCTGAATCCGGCGCCGACAGCCTCCGTAGAACCCCATTCTCGGCTCCTAGCGCCCATTCGCCAGGTTCCGATCCTGGGATGCTATGAGGAGGATTTTCAACGTCATTTTGATTTGTAATAAGCATAACCAAAGGCATAACCCATAAACAACAACCAAGAACTCAATTACATTTTCACTATGATAAAAAACTTTACAAGTACAATGAGCATAAAGGGAAATATAATGGTAAAAAATAAAAATTCCAAAACGATCTACAACATGCTCCTGCCTCAGCGCTGTTGCGAACCAACGTCACCTGCACGCAACAGTCATGCATAAGCTTATATAAAGCTTAGAGGGTGGTGAAAGTGTGTGCGCAAGGTAGTAATATGATCATGCAATATCAGAGTGATACATAAGATACAGATGGAACCATAATTCATGAGCCGTACCAAGGCTATGCGATGCAAGACATGAATGGTATCGGCCATCCCAAGGCCATGCGATGTGCAATGCAACTCAAGCATATAGATCCTCATCTATGTCTACACATCAATACAGCTCAAATATGAGATATCACCGGGGTCTAGTACACTCTAAACCAGATTGCCGCCACATCGCGCGCAATAAGGTAATGTTCACTCCCCAAGTGCAGGGTTGTGATGTAGTAATAACTCGGTAAGACCGATGTCGAATCCCAAGGGACTGAAACTTGTACGTTATCTAAACCTAACCAGAACTAGAACTAGATTAAGATGAAATCTAAACTGAATGTAATTTGAGAAATAATGGTGAAATAATTATATAAACTTGAGAGAAATCAGGAGAAGGGAACTAGGGATTCAGAGGATCCACTTGTAGAGATCAGGGAGATCTTATGCCTACTTCAAGAATTATGGAATTTACTAAACTGCCGTTGATCTAGTTTTCAAAGAGATGAAAGGTATATGAATTAGAATGGATTCCATCACCAAACCATGCTCAAGAGACTATGACAAACAACAGAATTAAACTAATTACCAACCGATCACATGTTATGAAGGTCAGGAAGGGTACCGTCATCCGACCATGCCCAGGTGACTATGGTGAACAACAGGGCTTCCTGACGTCATAAACATAAAGGAGAAAAAGAAATATTCAAAGCATCGCAGACCCACTGTAATTTCAGTCACAACAGACCATTAAAGACTAAAAACATTCCATTAACAAAACCAATAATCAACATCAATTTAGTTCTTAAACACATAGCGCAAGCAAGGTCTCTCCCATCACGCTACAAGCTTCACCTCTTAGCCCTAGCTAAGAGGTATAGCCCAGCATGATGGAGCTGGACATCTTACATAAGAAAAATAAAATAAAATAAAAAGAACAATTACTCTTTACTCTCTCTCCCCTGCTTCCAACGTCCCAGCCAAGCTTCCACGGTTGCTTCCAAGCCCAGATCTCCTATCCTCTCGGCTGACAGACGTTCCTGTTTTATATGTGTGTTAAGCGACCCGAGCTGCTGAAGTCAGTGGACTCTTACGCAGCAAGGAATTTAGGAAACTCCTTTGGCAGCAAAACTGCAAAATCAGCTGCGTTTGGAACAATTTTCGGGATAGCTGATTATCCCAACCTTGGATTTAGCTTCCTGACTGAGGTTATGCCTGGCTCGGGCTCCAGATGAATGGTTCGGATCACTCATCTGATCACCTTTGGTGGGCCACAACTGTCCGTAAATCCCGGACTTTTCAATCGTGCATGATCCTACGCACGCCAGTTGCGCTGACGTGTGGAAGGGCCTGTGATTGGAGTCTGTGGAGAAATCCAATCCAACCATTGGAATTCTGCTGAAAAATCAGTTGGAATTGACGCTATTTGGCTTGAATTTGGCGTGGCCCATCGAATTTTAAACCAGCCATCCATCCTGCTCTTTGAACGGATGGATTTCTCTACTCGCCCTCTTTTGCAATTCTGCCACCTAGGCAAGGTTAAGAAGCTCCCTAGAAAGCTGATGAACGGTCTAGATTGGACCATTGAGATCGGATGGTGGCCTACTAGCTTCGCCCGCAGGCTCTGCTGCGGAACAGAGCCCGCACGGACGCTCGCTGTGATGGTCAATGGGCCACACAGTGTCGTTTTCAATGAAATCCTCTCCGTCCATTGGGTTTAGAATGGAAAAACATCTGGAATTGAGTATATTTGGAGTTGATTTGGTGTGGTCCACACAATTTCCTGTACTACCGTTCATCTTGCATGCGGCTGAGATCTTCACCCATCAGCTTTGCATGGTAGAGAAAAAATGCCTAGGTGAGGTGGATGCCCCCCCTCTGTACGCAATTAACGGTCTAGTTGGTCAATTTGGATGAGAGGTGGGTCCCACTGAGAGGAACCGGCGCCGGCAGCGTCGGTTTCTTTTTTAAAATTTTTTTTGAATTTAAAAGGATTCCTCGGTCAGCACTTGCTGACCGAGCTCTTGAAGACCGGCCCGCGGCCGGTGAACCTATACCCTGTACACGCACGTGTACATGCAGGGTCCACTGTGATGTTTGTGAGAAATCCGCTCCATTCACCTGCTTTGAAACCCCATTTTAAGGGTTGAGCCAAAATCCAGGCAAATCCATGGATCAGGTGGGCCTCGATATACCAATTTATGGACTGATTTGACTGTTGGGCCACTGTTGTAGGGACCTGGGAGTTGAAATTTAATGTGTACGGTTAATTTATGGTCCCCATGCCATGTATGAAGTTTGGAGCTGATCTGATGGTGAAAACCCTGTAATCTTGCGTTCTGCATGATTTTCAAGCCACTTGAGTTCAGTTTTTTTACTTTTCTTGGATCTTTGGCATGTAATTTCATCGATCTTGATCTCCTGGTGTCCGTCCCTTGCCTGTGGCGTCAACAGAGTGTTAAATTCATACTTTTAGTAACTTTTTGCAGTTCATGCTTTCAACTACACCCTGTATCACAAACACGGCAAAACGGTCCATTAAACGGCATTATGTACGTAAATCCAGGTAATAAATGGGGTCTAATATGCAGTATTTGACCCTCAACACAACCCCCAACCAGCATTTTGCTAGTCCCGAGCAAAATATGCGAAAAATAAGTTGAGAATTATAGGAGAACTTTCTATGAAATCGAGTGAGATTTTGAACAAAATACGAGAAATTTAATATCCATGAATGTTAGAAATTGTTTTCTCCTGAGCTCAAGTGCACGGTAGACTTCATAATCAAGTGTAAAGCATTAATCCATCAATTAGAAAAATTTTAAACATTAAGATCCGTGGATGTATAGTCTAATATCAGCTTATCATCATTAAGAGATCCAATCGTCAATTTCATGATATCATTGGTAACTAACAAGAAAATTTATGACAACCAAAACCTAATCTAAAACTTACCTCATAGATTGACCTATTAACTTGTGATTTTTCTATTCAAAGTAATGCCAAGGAAGGGGAATCAAATCCTCACCTATAGGGAGCAAACTTATGGTGAAGATCGTACACCTGACTCTTTTTCACATATCATTCATGGGGAATTAACTCTACACCTATAGGGAGCAAACCTATGGTGAAGATTAATTATCCAACCTTTTCAATTTTTTATATCATGATGGCAAGATATTTCAGGCTGGTTCCTTTCGTGCTTAGTGATTACCACGTTAATCCTTCGATATGGAACTGAAATCTTAATGTGTAAGCAAGACGTGTCCTGAAATTATGATTCAATTAATGTTTAAAATCTCTAATCATGGATTGATACCTCGATCTTAACTGTGAAATCTAATCGATACGGAATCCAAGAGTCATAAATCCAACATTATGTATCTTGAAAATCTAAATTAGGGATATCTGTCAAAATCACTTCGAATTTGTAGGAATTTTAAGAAAAATTTTAAAAATTTTCACAATTTTTGCTCAAGATCAAGAAAATACTGATTAGGAAGCCTAATCTCCCCAACCCCCAACCTAAAATCTACATTGTCCTCAATGTAAAAGATATGGGCATGCAGTGCACATGGAACAACAAAAGTAAAGTGATGGGAAGATAGTACCTGGATAACGAATCAAGAGAGATTTTCCACGAGATCACGGCATGGAAGCTTGTCAGCATGAGAGAGAAAGCAAAACAAAAATAACGAAAATAAAATTCTACCTATACCACTTTCGCAGGTGCTCTCGATTGCATTTAGCGTATGCAACAAGCCTTTAAACCCCTAGGTTATCCCTAGTGGACGAGTTGTAGTCTCGTGAGGGTTTGCAGTAATGTTACCCACAAACATTGAACTAACTAACCTATGAAAGCGACTATCCTAAACCTATGAAAGCGATAAACCTACCTATACCTCCATCAGACTAGGAGATCAGTCCTGGTAAACAGGAGCAAGCAGAGGCATGGACATGTCCTCTGAATCAAATGTCTCAACAAATAGCTTTAATCGATGTCCATTTACTTTAAACTCCTTGCCATTGTCGGGATCTCTTATCTCGACAGCCCCATGAGGATAAGTAGTGACAACAATGTAAGGGCAGGTCCAACGAGATCGAAGCTTACCCGGAAAGAGATGTAGTCGAGAGTCATACAAGAGGACTTTCTGACCAGGTGTGAATGATTTTCGTAGAATATGTTGATCATGAAACGCCTTCATCCTGTCCTTGTAAATTCTCGAGTTCTCATATGCATCGTTCCGGATTTCTTCAAGTTCATTCAACTGAAGTTTGCGTAGCGAGCCAGCGTTGTCCAGATTGAAATTCAAATTTTTGATCGCCCAGTATGCTTTATGTTCCAATTCTACAGGCAAGTGACAGGCTTTCCCATAAATAAGTCTAAAGGGAGATGTTCCAATAGGAGTTTTGAAAGCAGTACGATACGCCCATAAGGCATCGGTCAATCGGATTGACCAGTCCTTACGATCAGGGTTAACCGTTTTCTTTATGATATGTTTGATCTCTCTATTGAAAATCTCAGCTTGTCCACTTGTTTGTGGATGGTATGAGGTGCTCACCTTATGCGAGATACCGTATTTCTTCATTAAACTCTCGAATGGTCTATTACAGAAGTGTGAGCCCCCGTCACTAATGATGGCTCGAGGTGTTCCGAACCGCGACAGGATATTTTCTTTCAAAAATTTAATGATCGTGCGATGGTCATTTTTGCGGCACGGAATTGCTTCGACCCATTTAGTGACATAGTCTACGGCGAGCAAAATATACAGATTTTCAAATGATTGGGGGAATGGTCCCATGAAATCAATGCCCCAACAATCAAGTGCTTCTATAATAAGGATGGGATTCAAGGGCATCATATTTCGACGGGACAATGCTCCCAATTTCTGACAACGCTCACAAGCCTTGCAAAACTCATGAGTGTCCCTGAACATAGTGGGCCAGTAGAAGCCACACTGTAAAATCTTGGCCGTGGTCTTTTTAGCAGAAAAGTGACCACCACAGGCCTGTGAGTGACAGAAGGAGATGACACTCTGATGCTCATCGTCTGGTATGCATCTCCTTAAGATTTGGTCTGGGCAATATTTAAACAAATATGGATCATCCCAGAAAAAGTTACGCACCTTGGTAAAGAATTTCTTCTTATCTTGTGACGTCCAGTGTGTCGGTATGGCACCTGTAGCAAGATAATTAGCAATATCAGCGAACCAAGGTGAATGGGAGACTCTAAACAGTTGTTCATCAGGGAACATGTCATTGATATGGGTCGCCTCAAGGGCATCAGAGGTATTAAGGCGAGAAAGATGATCGGCCACTACGTTCTCTACTCCCTTTTTATCTTTGATTTCCAAATCGAATTCTTGGAGTAGAAGGATCCATCGTATCAGGCGGGGCTTAGAATCATTCTTAAAAAGAAGATACTTAAGTGCCGCGTGATCTGTGTAGATGATGATCTTGGATCCGATCAGGTAGGACCTAAATTTGTCCAAGGCGAACACTACGGCCAAGAGTTCCTTTTCCGTAGTTGAGTAGTTCACTTGGGCAGGATTTAGAGTCCTACTTGCGTAGTGAATAACGTAAGGCCGCTTATCTTTTCTCTGGTCTAGAACTGCTCCAAGAGCATAATCAGAGGCGTCGCACATAAGTTCAAAAGGAAGACTCCAGTCGGGTGGCTGCATGATAGGTGCAGTGGTTAACATGCCCTTAAGCTTAGTGAAAGCTTCTTGACACTGCTCAGTCCACTCGTATGGTGTATCCTTTTGAAGAAGAGTACATAAAGGATGAGAGAGGAGACTAAAGTCCTTTATGAATCGTCTGTAAAAGCCTGTGTGTCCTAAGAAAGATCGCACGTCTCTGATATTCTCGGGTGGAGGTAGGTTAGAGATAAGATCAATTTTTGCCTTATCTACCTCGATTCCTTTGGACGGGATGATATGCCTAAGGACAATTCCCTTTTGAACCATAAAATGACACTTCTCCCAGTTAAGTACCAAGTTTTTTTCTTCACATCTTTTCAGCACACATTTAAGACTTGCTAAGCATTCGCTGAAAGATGAACCAAAAACATAGAAGTCGTCCATGAAGACCTCTAGATATTTCTCCACCATGTCAGAAAAGATACTCGTCATGCATCGCTGAAAGGTGGCAGGGGCATTACATAACCCGAATGGCATCCTTCTGTAAGCAAAGGTGCCATAGGGACATGTAAATGTGGTCTTTTCCTGATCCTCAGGGGCGATTTCAATCTGATTATAACCTGAATACCCGTCAAGGAAACAATAATAGGAATGACCAGCTAGCCTTTTCAGGATTTGATCAATGAAGGGCAAAGGAAAGTGGTCTTTCCTTGTGACGGTATTCAGCTTTCTGTAGTCAATGCACATTCTCCAACCAGTAGTAACTCTGGTCGGCACGAGTTCATTATTGGCATTGGCTACGATGGTGATCCCGGACTTCTTAGGAACCACCTGAGTTGGACTCACCCATTGACTATCGGATATGGGGTAAATGATCCCCACTTCCAATAGTTTGAGAACCTCGGCCTTAACCACTTCCTTCATGTTTGGATTTAGTCTACGTTGTGATTGCCGAACAGCCTTTGCATTGTCCTCAAGATATATACGGTGAGTACAAATCGATGGGTTAATTCCCTTGAGGTCCGCTATCGTCCATCCAAGGGCTCCCTTATGCTCCATGAGAGTAGATATCAGCATACTCTCTTGTTCTTTCTCCAAGTGGACAGAGATCACCACCGGGTATGTCTCATCTTGACCTAAATAGACATATTTTAAATCAGATGGCAAAGGTTTTAGGTCAAGCTTCGGTGGCTTGAGGTTAGACGGTAGAGGCACTACATAAGTTTGGGGTAATTCTTCAATGTGTGGCCTCCACCGGTTAACTTCAAGTACCGGTACAGTATCAAGCATGGCACACGTCTCCCTAATTATATCATCATCAAGATCATGGGAGTGGGCCAGACACGTCTCTAGAAGATCAGAGGATAAGCTGAGAGGCGTTCTATCTTCCACAAAAGAATCAATCATGTTAACATCATGAAAATCGTCATCATCCTCTGAGTTGCTGCCGTTATTGAAAAAGATATTCGATTCCAATGTCAAATTTTCAAAGGACATAGTCATGACACCATTCCTGCAATTGATAATTGCATTTGAAGTAGATAGGAATGGGCGACCAAGAATGACAGGAATCTGAGTGCTCGTGTCATTGATTGGTTCAGTGTCCAAGATGATAAAATCAACAGGGTAGTAGAATCTATCCACCTGGACCAACACATCCTCGATGATCCCTCTTGGTATACGAACAGAACGATCAGCAAGTTGTAGTGTGGTTCGAGTGAGTTTTAATTCACCCAAACCTAACTGTTGGTATACCGAATAGGGAATCAGATTGACGTTCGCTCCTAAGTCAAGAAGTGCGTGATCAATTCGATAGTTTCCGATTACACATGATATGGTTGGGCAACCGGGATCTTTGAATTTTTGCGGCACATCTTGTTTCAGGATGGCACTCACTTTCTCAGTCAAGGAGATCTTCTTTTGAACATTTTTTCGTCGTTTGGTAGTGCATAAATCCTTTAGAAATTTAGCATATGAAGGAATCTGTTTTACAACGTCAAGCAGAGGAATGTTGACTTTCACTTGTTTCAACACCTCTAGGATATCCTGAGAGTTAGATAGACGTTTTGGTTCTACCAACCGTTGGGGAAACAGAGCAACTAGCTTTTCTAGAGGTTCCGGTTCAAATTTTTGTGGGGCACCACTAGATCCATCATTGTTGTCCTCTTCTGGTTCTTGAGGCTTTTCGGGCCTCACCGGAAGGGTTTTATCAATAACCTTCCTACTCCTAAGAGTGGTGATGGACTTAGCGTGTCCCATTTTATTTGAAGAGCTGGGATCACCTGTCTTGTATTGCGGTTTCGGATTAGGGATTGGTTGTGTAGGGAGCATCTCTTTTTCCATAGCCGTCATACGTGAATCTATTTTTTGCATAAAAATTGAAATTCCTTGCATTGTCCGAGCCAGCTGTAACACCCTGAAAATCGGGAGTCGTGTATAAACTCAACTCCCGAGTTCCAGACCGTCACTTATGCAACAAAAATGGTTATGATTCATTGTTGTCTGATTTAAAGCATTCACATGAGTAAAAGTATACCAAAACTGCAATTCATACTTCAGATCCAGTGATAAAAGCAAGCGGAAGACTAAACAATATATATATCACTGTATGGAAAAACAAAGTAAATCTCATTTGTCTCCAAAGTATGACTACATCTCTGAGTCTCATATACATGTACATAAACAAAAAATAATGTTCAAAATAGTCCCACTGATGTCCCCTCGATCCAGGTCGCCTACGGAAAGCCGTCGTGATACTGCATATACGAGAACTCGTCCTGGTCCTCGTCGATCTCTGGCTCCACCTCTTGGATCTCGGCCTCACCTGCATCTACAACAGGGTCTGGTGGGTGTTGCAAACACCATCCTGTAACGTGGGAATGAGTGATCAACTCAGTGAAATCATAGAGCAAAGATTAGCATGTTCACAATTCAATCACGCGATAATAGTAAAGCAGTAAATCAGACAATCCTAATACTGTTGTTAATGCAAGATGACATGACGTGATGTATGCCCTCACCGACGATCACCCTCATGCGACAACATCTTACGACCGCGGCATGCCACACTCCCTAGAGTGCTCCACATCTTCCAGGCACATGCAATGCTATGGTGATATGATTTTCAAGTTGTTATTAGTCCATTCAAACAGCAGGATTGGGAAACTAAGGTACTTCCCTTGTACCAATCCCAACACAGATCCTGTCTAGGGTCGTCACTCCTAGTAATCTCATACGATGTATATTTCGTAGGTCACTGCAAGGGCTGCCAGGGCTGTTGCTCGCACTCGTTGTACCGCTCCCCCATAACCTTATTAATACAGGCCTACTGTACTCTACTGCAACGGAAGGGTCGTCGCCTCCCGTGGACTCAGAATACGCTCGCGGTCACTACAAAGGGCTCGTCGCCTGATCAGTGTAGGCCGACAGCTAGAATATAGTGTCCCATACCACCATAATCTGCTCACGAGTCTAGGTGCTCACTGGTCACTACGGGGAGGTTTGTGGCCCCAGCGTAGGCCGACAGCTCGACCACGGTGTCCCATACCACCATGCCCGGCTCATGAGTCTTCGTGGATCAAGGTACCATGGTTAACAGGGTTTACAATGGTAAGTTCAGTACCCTAGGTTCAAGCAGTTATGACACATACCAGGTGAACATACATCGGCCAGTCGGGTTACTTGACGGGCTCGACTAGCGCGATCGCATCTCAAGTCGAACGACATGAAGTGCGTAAAACACTTCGCGTGGCCTAACCACTGCCGCCAACTCTAAACACAAATCACGTTCATCGACGCGTCGTTCGTGGCTATGACCAGTCAGCCACGAATTCGCTCGGTTACCGACTGCCTGGACTAAGTCAAGTCCCACACATCTATGGAATTACATTAGCAATATATGTAAAGGTATTGGAATTTAGATACAATCATGTGAGCATGTTAACACATGTTATAACATTCAACTTAAGCAAATCTTCAAACACATACATTCCACGCATGTAATGGAATCATGCATATGGTCGACATGTAGGAAATCATTTAGGTCAGCATATTAACCAAGAAATCAATCTCAAACTACTACATAACATCATTTAATTCAATACATACTAATACAAGCATTTATACAAACACATACACTACACACTTAAGTCTACATATAGTATGTCGACCCAAAGTGCGCAACTAGGCGAATCTCTTCGCCGAACTAATTATGCAAGCGTTCCTAACTCCCTAATGCGACAACAAACCATGTCAATCACGTCAGCAAAATATGAATGTAGACCGCACTTCCTACAAATGACTAAAATGCCCTAAATCTCATATTCTTCGTTAATTTACGAAACAGGAAACGGAAAGCATGTTGTACATGTCAAACAGCGGTGCCGTCGATAATCTACTATTAAACGACATTGAAAGCGTTGTAAACCGTCAATCAAAGCGTCTAAAATTCTCACCTAGTCTCTTACGGATGCGGGATTTTGAACGGAGCGTGTACGCTTCATCTACGGCAGTAGGAGAACCTGATTTACGAAATACGTTAGCTAACACGCCCTAAATCTGGATAAACCCTAAATCAGCAAGTTCTAGGGTTGTTTTGTACCTGAAAGAATGGAGAAATCACCAGCTAGGTGATTGGGAAGAGGTGTTGAAGCAGCAGCAATCGGTGGCTCGAAAGCAGGAAAAATCCCTTCCAATCTCTCTCAAACTCTCTCTCCTTTTCTCTAGGGTTGCAATTTTCGGATGGGAGAGAGAAATGAGGGTTTCAACCCCTTTTATAAGCTTAAAAACGCCGGAAACAGGCTCCGGAACGAAGTTTACTTGGTGCCTATCCATTTTGGGGCTGTTTCGGTCCAAAAGCTGCTTTCTGGTGGTCCCCTGGTCGATTGCGATCGGACTTAAGCTCATGTGTACCAGATGTAGCTCGTATTAAGTTTTCAGTCTGGCAGGGTTCGCAGATCGCACGTGGCAGACCAGTTTCAGTTCAGCGGTCACCGCACGTAGATCAGGGCTGAAAGTCTCATGATAATAAATAGAAATTTTTTCTGATCCGAGGGTGTAATCTGGATGAATTCTGACGGTCAGAACGCTTAATACTGACGCGTCAAGTCGTGTGCCAGATTTGAATTTGAAATTCCAAATCTGTCCCTATTTGCGGTCTCTTCAGTCCGGGTTCAACGAAATAGTCTGTGATTATCAGTTTGACTTGATTTTCGAGATGATTGTCAAGTCCAGCTGGGCGGTTCTAACGGTCTAAGATAGGAGGTATCGGACCTTTGACGCGCGGTCTAAATCCAATACAAGAATTCAATGTGGTCCAGAGAACAGACCTGCTTAGAGTTTGATCCAGGGTTATAGAGTATTGTAGAGTTGTTTGTTCTACTCGATTTGGGTCTTGCAGAACGTATTTAAAGTGATCAGGGACTATTTTCCAGCTACTCTAGCGTTGCGCTAGCTAACTTACGCTTAATTTCCATGGAAATTAATTCTACGCGATTTCGGGTCGAGTTGGTACTCGAGCCCAAGTACGGATTTTTCACGGGCGTTACATCAGCTCTTGTATGGAAATTTGAACCGATTCTTCTTGAGGTTTCCCCTGATTTAGATTTTGATTGAAGAAACCTTGAGGGGTAGCAGTTTGTCCGTTCCTCCAACTAAAATTTGGATGATTTTTCCAGCCAGGATTGTACGTATTAGAGGGTGGTCCATTGAAAGGTCTTTGATAGTTATTTACGGCATTAGATTGTTCATTCAATACTTCTCGAAAGGCAGGTATTGAAGGACAATTTTCAGTAGTATGAATGTTGCAATCACAGATGCCGCAAACACTTTCATTAACCTTTTCCTTCCTTCCTTCCATGGCCTCAAATTTTCTGGTGAGATTGGCCACCTTAGCGTTAAGATCATTATCCTCTTTCAGGAGATATATTCCTCCTTTTTCCCTTGAATGAGTCGGCCTAGACGTAGTGTTCGTCCTTGGGTAATAGTCCCATGATTGTATTTTTTCAGCGAGACTATCGAGGTAATCCCATACCTCGTCGACATTTTTATTGATGAACTCTCCGTTACACATTGTCTCGACCATTTGGCGCATGGAAGATGTTAGCCCATCATAGAAAAAATTTATAATGCGCCATATTTCAAAGCCATGTTATGGGCATGCATTAACCAGATCCTTGAACCTTTCCCAACATTGGAAGAATGTTTCATCTTCCTTTTGGGCAAAGTTCATGATTGCTCTCCTCAGGGTAATTGTCTTATGATGTGAGAAAAATTTCTTTATAAATTCCCTTTGCATATCATTCCATGTGCCAATGGATCTAGGACGCAGTGAATGTAACCACGTCTTGGCTTTTTCTTTCAAGGAAAATGGAAAGAGTTTCAGCCTAATAGTATCCTCAGATACATTAGGAAAGTATAAGGTGCCTATGATTTCATCGAACTCTTTCAGATGCAAGTATGGTTCTTCAGACTCAAGCCCATGGAACTTAGGAAGGAGTTGGATAACCCCTGGCTTGATGTCCATATGTCCTGTATTCTCAGGAAAAATCATGCATGAGGGCGTACTCACCCCCGCCGGTTGTAAATAATCTCATAAAGTACGAGGCGGGGGTGCCTGATGCACCTCATTCTCATCATGTACTTCCTCAACCCCTGGTTGGGGTAGTGCTTGAGGTTGATTTTCAGCCATAACGTCTTCTAACTCAGGAGAATTCAAGTGGTGTCTAGTCCTGCGATAGACAGTTAACTCCTCAACTAATCCTCCTTCAGTCACGAGACGTCGAGTGTTGTCGCGTGCCCAATGGGACATAAAATACACTCAGCCCTCAAATTTTAATTTAAACCTAAAAAAGAAAATAAAAATCTAGGAAAAGGGAGAGTTGAAGAGAAGTTACCAAATCGGAATTCCTAAGTTAAAAACCTGCAAAACAAACCAAAATAAGTTAGTTTCTAAGAGTAGAAAGTCCTAATTAAAAATAAACTAATTTCTAGAGAAAATAAGAAATTCCAAAGAGAGAAGAATTAGAAAGAGCTTACTAAATTAGAAGCTTCCTACAAAACAGAAAAATTGGATTAGTTCCTAAACAAAAACCTATAGAAAAATTCTAAAACAGGAAACAGGGTTAGGATTCCTAAAAAGAATTAGAATTAGAATCTTACTAAAAAGAAGAAATAAATCTTAATCTAAATCTAGAATAGAAAGGAAGAATTTAAGAAAATTTTTACTAATTTAGAAACTATCTTAGAAGCCTATAAAATAAGAAAGACAAGTTAATTTCTAAAAATTAAAAAAATCTAAACCTAATCTTAAACTAATCCTAAAACTAATTAATTTCAGAAAAACGTAGCCGTCAGTCCCCGGCAACGGCGCCAAAGACTTGTTCACTCCCCAAGTGCAGGGTTGTGATGTAGTAATAACTCGGTAAGACCGAGGTCGAATCCCAAGGGACTGAAACTTGTACGTTATCTAAACCTAACTAGAACTAGAACTAGATTAAGATGAAATCTAAACTGAATGTAATTTCAGAAATAATGGTGAAATAATTATATAAACTTGAGAGAAATCAGGAGAAGGGAACTAGGGATTCAGAGGATCCACTTGTAGAGATCAGGGAGATCTTATGCCTACTTCAAGAATTATGGAATTTATTAAACTGCCGTTGATCTAGTTTTCAAAGAGATGAAAGGTATATGAATTAGAATGGATTCCATCACCAAACCATGCCCAAGAGACTATGGCAAACAACAGAATTAAACTAATTACCAACCGATCACATGTTATGAAGGTCAGGAAGGGTACCGTCATCCGACCATGCCCAGGTGACTATGGTGAACAACAGGGCTTCCTGACGTCATAAACATAAAAGAGAAAAAGAAATATTCAAAGCATCGCAGACCCACTGTAATTTCAGTCACAACAGACCATTAAAGACTAAAAACATTCCATTAACAAAACCAATAATCAACATCAATTTAGTTCTTAAACACATAGCGCAAGCAAGGTCTCTCCCATCACGCTACAAGCTTCACCTCTTAGCCCTAGCTAAGAGGTTTAGCCCAGCATGATGGAGCTGGACATCTTACATAAGAAAAATAAAATAAAATAAAAAGAACAATTACTCTTTACTCTCTCTCCCCTGCTTCCAACGTCCCAGCCAAGATTCCACGGTTGCTTCCAAGCCCAGATCTCCTATCCTCTCGGCTGACAGACGTTCCTGTTTTATATGTGTGTTAAGCGACCCGAGCTGCTGAAGTCGGTGGACTCTTACGCAGCAAGGAATTTAGGAAACTCCTTTCGCAGCAAAACTGCAAAATCAGCTGCGTTTGGAACAATTTTCGGGATAGCTGATTATCCCAACCTTGGATTTAGCTTCCTGACTGAGGTTATGCCTGGCTCGGGCTCCAGATGAATGGTTCGGATCACTCATCTGATCACCTTTGGTGGGCCACAACTGTCCGTAAATTCCGGACTTTCCAGTCGTGCGTGATCCTACGCACGCCAGTTGCACTGATGTGTGGAAGGGCCTGTGATTGGGGTCTGTGGAGAAATCCAATCCAACCATTGGAATTCTGCTGAAAAATCAGTTGGAATTGACGCTATCTGGCTTGAATTTGGCGTGGCCCATCGAATTTTAAACCAGCCATCCATCCTGCTCTTTGAACGGATGGATTTCTCTACTCGCCCTCTTTTGCAATTCTGCCACCTAGGCAAGGTTAAGAAGCTCCCTAGAAAGCTGATGAACGGTCCGGATTGGACCATTGAGATCGGATGGTGGCCTACTAGCTTCGCCCGCAGGCTCTGCTGCGGAACAGAGCCCGCACGGACGCTCGCTGTGATGGTCAATGGGCCACACAGTGTCGTTTTCAATGAAATCCTCTCCATTCATTGGTTTCAGAACGGAAAAACATTTGGAATTGAGTATATTTGGAGTTGATTTGGTGTGGTCCACACAATTTCCTGTACTACCATTCATCTTGCATGCGGCTGAGATCTTCACCCATCAGCTTTGCATGGTAGAGAAAAAATGCCTAGGTGAGGTGGATGCCCCCCCTCTGTACGCAATTAACGGTCCAGATGGTCGATTTGGATGAGAGGTGGGCCCCACTGAGAGGAACCGGCGCCGGCAGCGTCGGTTTCTTTTTTAAAAAAATTTTTGAATTTAAAAGGATTCCTCGGTCAGCACTTGCTGACCGAGCTCTTGAAGACCGGCGCGCTGCCGGTGAACCTATACCCTGTACACGCACGTGTACATGCAGGGTCCACTGTGATGTTTGTGAGAAATCCGCTCCATTCACCTGCTTTGAAACCCCATTTTAAGGGTTGAGACCAAAATCCAGGCAAATCCATGGATCAGGTGGGCCCCGATATACCAATTTATGGACTGATCTGACTGTTGGGTCACTGCTGTAGGGACCTGGGAGTTGAAATTTAATGTGTACGGTTAATTTATGGTCCCCATGCCATGTATGAAGTTTGGAGCTGATCTGATGGTGGAAACCCTGTAATCTTGCATTCTGCATGATTTTCAAGCCACTTGACTTCAGTTTTTTCGCTTTTCTTGGATCTTTGGCATGTAATTTCATCGATCTTGATCTCCTGGTGTCCGTCCCTTGCCTGTGGCGTCAACAGAGTGTTAAATTCATACTTTTAGCAACTTTTTGCAGTTCATGCTTTCAACTACACCCTGTATCACAAACACGGAAAAACGGGCCATTAAACGGCATTATGTACGTAAATCCAGGTAATAAATGGGGTCTAATATGCAGTATTTGACCCTCAACAGGTAAGTGGAAGAGACCTCACTATCCGTCTGCCAATATCGGGCGCGACTCGTCGATAGCAGACCCATTCCTCGAGCTGGTCAGACTCAGCCTAGCATTGCCCCTTACACTTGGGCGGGTAAGGCCGCACCCCCTTCCAACCGACCGCGACACAGTGGAGAGCGTAACCGTCTGGTAATCGGTACTCAACGCTCATCTATCCACTCGGTCTAGACGTTGGAGCAACCTCTTGGTAGCATAAGGGTTTAGGGACTTTCACCCAGGGATATCTATAACACTTCATGTAAAATAAGATTTTTGGTATCCAATCCTACCAATCACGATGCGTCTGTGGAGGCTACGGCCCTGATGTCGCTAGGGCGTACAATAATCATGTCACACAAATGCAAAATGCATGAATCACGCTATCCAGTCATGCAACAAATCCTGCGCATATCGTGTGCTCATGTAGGGAAACACCGCCTAACCGGGAGCCCATAAACAACCTGCCCGAAGGCATATGCTATGATCGGTCAATTCTCATGTCAAGCATACATATGATGCGTATGATCATGAGTCATGGAACTATACTAAACATGTTATAATGAAATGAACTATCCCTACAATGCAGATGGGCCTGGACGACCTATACACAATACGTACCGCCTATCAATGGGCCCAAGGGAGAGTCGTAATGTGGACATCCAACCAACATTATACTCGCAATGTGTACATCAAACCAACATTGCTCCCAAGGTGTTACCCGTAGTGAATATCATGATCTAGGTTAGGATCACACATTGCAATGGGCCTCAGGTATATCCCAATGGCCTTAAATATATCATATGGGCCATATCATATGGGCCTTCCATTTGTCAAGCGGGCCACATTAATGGGCCACACCAATGGGCCTTAAGTGCATTGCAATGGGTCATAACCCATTGGGCCTTGAACGCATCAATTGGGCCTAAACCCATAGGCCTTATACAAATCAAGTGGGCCTAATCTATAGGCCTTGGAACATATCAAATGGGTCCATTCCCATGGGCCCTAAAATACATCCAATGAGCCTAATCCCATGGGCCTTGGATATATCAAATGGATCCAATCCCCTGGGTCTTAAAATACATCAAAATGGGTCTTGTAACATGGGCCCTATATATATATCAAAGTGGGCCTCGACCACGGCCATGAATACGTCGAATGGGCCTCACAACATGGGCCTTACATATACATTAAAGTGGGCCCCAATGGACTACTAAATCAAGATGGGCATCATCACATGCTAAGGTGGGGTCCACTTGAAGTATGAATCTGGCTCATTCTTAGTCTCAAGCCATAAAATGGTCTTTTAAAAAAAAATGGTTGGAAGGCTTGGACACAGCCCATGCATCATGGTGGGGGTCCCCATAACGGCCTACTGACATATATATATATATATATATATATATATATATATATATATATATATATATATTATATAAAATATATTATATGATCCAAATATAATATATATAATATACACAATATTATATAAAATGTAATATAATATATGTATATATACATACACATACTACAGTCAGGTGGGTCCCACTGTCCAGTGTGGACGGTGTGGATAGATCACATGAATCAGGGTGGTGCCACCGTCCACAGTCAGTGGACGGTGTAAATGAAATGAATACATCACTGTGGGTCCCATGTGGGGCCCAACATAGTGTTTATACGCCATCCACTCCGTTTATAAGGTCACACGGACCTGTGTGAAGGGAAAACACAAATTTCAACTTGATATGAAACTCCTGTGGACCCCAGAATGGGTTTCAATGGTAGATGTTCATTCACACTGTTTCGTGCGGTGTGGGCCACCTGTGTTCTAGATCCAGCTGAAACTTGGAGGGGGCCTACCCGAGGAGGGGACCCACCTCATGAACAGGTTGGATGACAAACAAACATTATGGTGGGGCCCACGGCTAGAGCCGTGGGTCCCTTGCTGGACGCCGCCCGTACGTTGCACGCAGCAGCGTGCAGCGTGCTGCCGTTGACAGAGAGAGAGGTAAAGGCTCTGCCTCTTTCAAAAATCGGGGAAACTCCGTTTTTCTGAGGTTTTTCATACGTGGGGTCCGCTTAACAGAAATTCACCCGACCATTTCGTTCAGTGGCTCGAGGCCGACCAAATAAGTCTAAAGTTCGAATTTTTATATGTTTAGGAAATAAAATAAAATAAGAAAAGATATTTGAATGGTGATGATACAATCTTCGACGCTATGGTCCATCAGATCTTCCAATCAACCCCAACTCTTGGCTCAACGCCTAAAAAGAGATGGGTAAGAGGATGGACGGCTTGGATTTCATACTTGCATCAGGGTGGGGCCTATATTAGTGGACTACACCAAAAGCTTGTAAATCAAGCTAATATTATTATTATTTTTGTTTCCTTTACCACGTCCAGCGTCCAGACGCTGGACGTTTCCTCTTCTCTCTTTTTTTTTTTTTGTGTTTAGGTGGGCCATTACAAGGTGGGTGGTGCATCTAAGATGGGCCCCACTCATGGAGGGCTTGGATAAAATACATATGTCATGTGGGGCTCATTCAAGTGGGCCACATGACCTCATCATCATTCAAGAAAAACAAATAAAAATGAGACGGAGAGAGAGAGAGAGAGAAGTGGGACACGCTTGTGATGGAGGGACCCCGACATTAAGGGCCCTCCCTTGCAATGGATCATACAATCAAGTGGGTCCTTTAACACATGAGACCATCAAAATTTAAAATCAACGGTGGAGATCCTTTTCCCACCAATATGGACGGTCTAGATGACCTTGCTATTGCAATGAAATAAACATAATGATGGGGTCCATGGAGAATGGCCCCATCATGGAATGATCATGATGATCAAGTGGGCCATCGGCCACATCTTAGAGTCCCAAATGAGATCCAAACCATTGATCAGTTGGCCTCACTTGGCCCATCTCAAAAATATGAAAAACTAGCATAATCTAGCACCCACCGTCCGATCTTCTTGCTCCTAAGGGTTCCTTAGCACCTTAGCTTGGACTTCAATGGAGGAGATGAGAAATTGATGGTTAGGATGAGAGATGATGGGGTAGGAAAGTAGGCCACTTGGAGCTTTAGAAATGCTTGGAGAATTCCATACGTATGAAGGGATTTTGGTTGCTTGGAGATTTGAAATGAGAAAGAGAGAAAGAGAGAGAGTTGTAAAGGGAGAGAGAGAGAGTGATGGATGGATGTGGTGATGGGGGTGTAAGACACCTTTTGACTTTTGTGGCCTTTTGTGTAAGAAAAGGCATGGGCATGGAAGACTTTTGTGGCATTTGTGTAAGAAAGGTATGGGCATGGAAGACTTTTGTGGTTGCTTGGGAATGGGTGAAAGGGATGTGTACTTGACATGTGATGGATTGATGGATTGATTGATTGATGGGATTGATGTGATTGATGTGACACATCGTAGAGATTCTCTTTGGTTTCGCAACGCGCGACATTTTTCTCGCATCGAATATTGGCCCACATCTCTTGACCAGGGTATCGCCTCGGCGCGCAAATCGCGGCATCAGAACCGCAGCGACGGCGCGGTCGCTATGGTAGTGGTCTTGGGTTGAGTCGACTCGGGTTGTCGGCATATGAATCAGGGTCACGCGTCGATATCGGTTAAGGGTCGAAGGTTGCCGGAATTCGACCGGTAAGACCGCGGAAGTCTACGGAACGGTACGGTTTAGGATACGGGTCTTACAACGGGTAAAAACGCCATTTAGTTCACATATGTTAGTATGTACTAGGTCTAAGATTTGAGATAATCTCTCAACACTAAGGAATGATTTTGTAACGCCTTGAAAAAATTCGTACTGAGACTCAAGTACTAACTCGACCAGAAATCGCTTACGATTAATTCCTTTAGGAAATAAGTGTAAGTTAGGTAGCGCTACGCTAGAGTAGTTATGAAATTGTCCCTGAACACTTTAAATACGTTCTACAAGACTCAAAACTTGAAGAACCAATGACGCTATAATATCCTGAAACCTTGAATCAAACTCTAAACCCGTTTGCTCTCAGGAACCCTTCGAAACTTTGTATTGGATCTAGACCGCGCGTCGAAAGTCCGATACCTACAATCTTAGACCGTTATGACCGCTTAGCTGGACTTGACAATCGTTTCGAAAATCAAGCCCAACCGATGTTTAGAGGCTATTTCATTGAACATGGAGTGAAGAGAGTGAGAAAAGGGTTAGATTTGAAAATTTAAATTCAAATCTGGCACGTGACTTGGCGCGTTATTATTAAGCGTTCTGACCGTCAGAATTCAGCCAAATTTCACCCTCGGATCAGGAAAAATTTTTCTTTCATATCATGAGACTTGTAGACCTGATTTAGGTACGATGACCGTTGAACTAAAACTGGACCGCCTCATGCGATATACGAACTCTACCGGACTGAAAACTGAGTGTGAGCAACATGCAGTGACCATGAGCTTAAGTCCGATCGCGTTCGACCAGGGGACCTCCCAAAACACTCTTTTGGATCGAAAAAGTTCCGTTTTGGTTATAACTTAAGTGTACCTTGTTTCCAAGCCTAATTTGGGAAGGTTTTATCCTATATAAGGGCTTTAAACCCTCACATATCTCACCCATCCGAATTTGCTAGAAACCTTAGATAGAAAGAGAGAGAAAGTGAGAGATTGTGAGTGAGTGTGGCAGAGATCTTCCTGCCACTTGTACTAGTTCTTGCACGTGCTAAAGTAAGGCGTTCAAATCACTTTACCGGTGATTCCAACACACTTCTAGGTAAGAAAAATCCTAACCACTTGTTGATTTGGAGATTTCTTCGATTCAAATAGCAAAATAGCTTATGTACTTATGCATTAGGTCGTATTGACGCTGTTGACGAAGCGTATTCGTTCCGTTCGAAACGATATACATTTAAAGCGAAAGGTGCGGATTTTAGACGCTTTGATTGGATGATTTCAAAGCTTTCAATGTCGTTTAATAGTAGATTATCGACGGCAACGCCGTTTGACATGTACAACATGCTGTCCGTTTTCCGTTACGTAAATGTATGGAAAATATGAGATTTAGGACATTTTAGTCATTTGTAGGAAATACTGTTTACATCCATATTTTGTTGAAATGTTTGCCATGGCTTCTTGTCGTGTTAGTATATTAGGAATGCGTGCATGATTAGTTTGGCGAAAAGATTTGCCTTAATGCGCACTTTGGGTCGACATACGCTATGTGGACTTAAGTGTGTAGACTAAGTGTTTGTATAAATGTTTGTATTAGTACGTATTGAGTAAATGGTGTTGTCTATTGGTTTTGAGATTGAATTCTCAATCAACATGCTAATGTATATGATTTTCACCATGTTGGCTATATGTACGGATTTCATTATATGTATGAAATGCATGTGTTGGATGATTTATTTAAGTGGTATGTTATAACATGTTTCAACATGCTTCTATTGTTATATTTCAATTCCATTGCTGGACGCCGCCGTGGGTCCCTTGCTGGACGCCGCCCGTACGTTGCACGCAGCAGCGTGCAGCGTGCTGCCGTTGACAGAGAGAGAGGTAAAGGCTCTGCCTCTTTCAAAAATCGGGGAAACTCCGTTTTTCTGAGGTTTTTCATACGTGGGGTCCGCTTAACAGAAATTCACCCCGACCATTTCGTTCAGTGGCTCGAGGCCGACCAAATAAGTCTAAAGTTCGAATTTTTATATGTTTAGGAAATAAAATAAAATAAGAAAAGATATTTGAATGGTGATGATACAATCTTCGACGCTATGGTCCATCAGATCTTCCAATCAACCCCAACTCTTGGCTCAACGCCTAAAAAGAGATGGGTAAGAGGATGGACGGCTTGGATTTCATACTTGCATCAGGGTGGGGCCTATATTAGTGGACTACACCAAAAGCTTGTAAATCAAGCTAATATTATTATTATTTTTGTTTCCTTTACCACGTCCAGCGTCCAGACGCTGGACGTTTCCTCTTCTCTCTTTTTTTTTTTTTGTGTTTAGGTGGGCCATTACAAGGTGGGTGGTGCATCTAAGATGGGCCCCACTCATGGAGGGCTTGGATAAAATACATATGTCATGTGGGGCTCATTCAAGTGGGCCACATGACCTCATCATCATTCAAGAAAAACAAATAAAAATGAGACGGAGAGAGAGAGAGAGAGAAGTGGGACACGCTTGTGATGGAGGGACCCCGACATTAAGGGCCCTCCCTTGCAATGGATCATACAATCAAGTGGGTCCTTTAACACATGAGACCATCAAAATTTAAAATCAACGGTGGAGATCCTTTTCCCACCAATATGGACGGTCTAGATGACCTTGCTATTGCAATGAAATAAACATAATGATGGGGTCCATGGAGAATGGCCCCATCATGGAATGATCATGATGATCAAGTGGGCCATCGGCCACATCTTAGAGTCCCAAATGAGATCCAAACCATTGATCAGTTGGCCTCACTTGGCCCATCTCAAAAATATGAAAAACTAGCATAATCTAGCACCCACCGTCCGATCTTCTTGCTCCTAAGGGTTCCTTAGCACCTTAGCTTGGACTTCAATGGAGGAGATGAGAAATTGATGGTTAGGATGAGAGATGATGGGGTAGGAAAGTAGGCCACTTGGAGCTTTAGAAATGCTTGGAGAATTCCATACGTATGAAGGGATTTTGGTTGCTTGGAGATTTGAAATGAGAAAGAGAGAAAGAGAGAGAGTTGTAAAGGGAGAGAGAGAGAGTGATGGATGGATGTGGTGATGGGGGTGTAAGACACCTTTTGACTTTTGTGGCCTTTTGTGTAAGAAAAGGCATGGGCATGGAAGACTTTTGTGGCATTTGTGTAAGAAAGGTATGGGCATGGAAGACTTTTGTGGTTGCTTGGGAATGGGTGAAAGGGATGTGTACTTGACATGTGATGGATTGATGGATTGATTGATTGATGGGATTGATGTGATTGATGTGACACATCGTAGAGATTCTCTTTGGTTTCGCAACGCGCGACATTTTTCTCGCATCGAATATTGGCCCACATCTCTTGACCAGGGTATCGCCTCGGCGCGCAAATCGCGGCATCAGAACCGCAGCGACGGCGCGGTCGCTATGGTAGTGGTCTTGGGTTGAGTCGACTCGGGTTGTCGGCATATGAATCAGGGTCACGCGTCGATATCGGTTAAGGGTCGAAGGTTGCCGGAATTCGACCGGTAAGACCGCGGAAGTCTACGGAACGGTACGGTTTAGGATACGGGTCTTACAACGGGTAAAAACGCCATTTAGTTCACATATGTTAGTATGTACTAGGTCTAAGATTTGAGATAATCTCTCAACACTAAGGAATGATTTTGTAACGCCTTGAAAAAATTCGTACTGAGACTCAAGTACTAACTCGACCAGAAATCGCTTACGATTAATTCCTTTAGGAAATAAGTGTAAGTTAGGTAGCGCTACGCTAGAGTAGTTATGAAATTGTCCCTGAACACTTTAAATACGTTCTACAAGACTCAAAACTTGAAGAACCAATGACGCTATAATATCCTGAAACCTTGAATCAAACTCTAAACCCGTTTGCTCTCAGGAACCCTTCGAAACTTTGTATTGGATCTAGACCGCGCGTCGAAAGTCCGATACCTACAATCTTAGACCGTTATGACCGCTTAGCTGGACTTGACAATCGTTTCGAAAATCAAGCCCAACCGATGTTTAGAGGCTATTTCATTGAACATGGAGTGAAGAGAGTGAGAAAAGGGTTAGATTTGAAAATTTAAATTCAAATCTGGCACGTGACTTGGCGCGTTATTATTAAGCGTTCTGACCGTCAGAATTCAGCCAAATTTCACCCTCGGATCAGGAAAAATTTTTCTTTCATATCATGAGACTTGTAGACCTGATTTAGGTACGATGACCGTTGAACTAAAACTGGACCGCCTCATGCGATATACGAACTCTACCGGACTGAAAACTGAGTGTGAGCAACATGCAGTGACCATGAGCTTAAGTCCGATCGCGTTCGACCAGGGGACCTCCCAAAACACTCTTTTGGATCGAAAAAGTTCCGTTTTGGTTATAACTTAAGTGTACCTTGTTTCCAAGCCTAATTTGGGAAGGTTTTATCCTATATAAGGGCTTTAAACCCTCACATATCTCACCCATCCGAATTTGCTAGAAACCTTAGATAGAAAGAGAGAGAAAGTGAGAGATTGTGAGTGAGTGTGGCAGAGATCTTCCTGCCACTTGTACTAGTTCTTGCACGTGCTAAAGTAAGGCGTTCAAATCACTTTACCGGTGATTCCAACACACTTCTAGGTAAGAAAAATCCTAACCACTTGTTGATTTGGAGATTTCTTCGATTCAAATAGCAAAATAGCTTATGTACTTATGCATTAGGTCGTATTGACGCTGTTGACGAAGCGTATTCGTTCCGTTCGAAACGATATACATTTAAAGCGAAAGGTGCGGATTTTAGACGCTTTGATTGGATGATTTCAAAGCTTTCAATGTCGTTTAATAGTAGATTATCGACGGCAACGCCGTTTGACATGTACAACATGCTGTCCGTTTTCCGTTACGTAAATGTATGGAAAATATGAGATTTAGGACATTTTAGTCATTTGTAGGAAATACTGTTTACATCCATATTTTGTTGAAATGTTTGCCATGGCTTCTTGTCGTGTTAGTATATTAGGAATGCGTGCATGATTAGTTTGGCGAAAAGATTTGCCTTAATGCGCACTTTGGGTCGACATACGCTATGTGGACTTAAGTGTGTAGACTAAGTGTTTGTATAAATGTTTGTATTAGTACGTATTGAGTAAATGGTGTTGTCTATTGGTTTTGAGATTGAATTCTCAATCAACATGCTAATGTATATGATTTTCACCATGTTGGCTATATGTACGGATTTCATTATATGTATGAAATGCATGTGTTGGATGATTTATTTAAGTGGTATGTTATAACATGTTTCAACATGCTTCTATTGTTATATTTCAATTCCATTACTCACATATGAAATCTTTATCTTTGTTGCTATTTGTGGTGTGGTCCAAATGATCTTTAGATATTATTAATTTTTGGATAATGCTATAAAATAATATCTAAAAATAGATGATCAGTATAGATATAATAAATATATCACTGGTGGGCCATGTAACTTTGATCGAGCTCGTGGAGCGCCGGCGCTAACTACCGCAGCTAGCAGCAACATAGCTGATGTGTGGTATGCCAGCCAATCCGCTTCCGTCAGTCATGAATCCAACACCCGCGGACGAGCTACTGACAAGTTGCTACTCCTACTGAAATGACGCCACCGAGTTATGTGGGCACATTACTTATGTTTTGTATACGCGATCCATCCATTTGGAGAGATTATAGTGGGGCATGATCCAAAGAATGGGTCATATCCAAAAACTCGAGTGGATCCTGTCACAGAAAACGGTGGGGAGAGTAATGCCCACCTCTAAAAAGTTAAAAGGTTAATAAAAGTTTTCAATCAAGCTAATATTTATATTTTAATTTCTTCCATGTTACTTTAACACATGTGCAGGCTGGATTTCAAATAAAATATCACGTGGACATTCAAAAGGTTTCAACCGTGGGTGTCACTCTCCCTGCTGTTTTTTCTATGATAGGTTCACTCCTGTCCTGGATCTTGCTCATTTTTTGGATCATGCCTTGAAATGATTTCTCCAAAAAGTATTGAATATAACACAAACATCATAGTAAGGCTCACGGAACTTGGTCATATCACTTCAACGGTAGGGATTGAATTCCTACCATAAAAACTTCTTAGGTGCCACGAAACGTTCCCGACCAAATTGATGTTTACCTTTTCTCTCCGTCTAAGTTTTCATGACCTAACCAACAGGTGGGTTGATTAAACATTACAGTGGGCCATGGGAAGATTTTAACGGTGGGTTACTATGCGAAAAATCGCACTGATTATGTGATCTGATCCATATCATAAAATTAGCTCTTTTGGCAATCATACCTTTTCTATTGCATTGATGAAATGGTTATGATTTCCAAACCAAACTGATCTTTTAAATCAGAAATATCTATGATAGGCCTTGAAATATACATGGACGAACTGGTTGGTTTGACCTATTTTCCGTAAATGATCCTGACCGTCAATAATAAATGCTCGATCATTTGGTTAAGGAACGGGGCGATGTTCTCATGGCAGCCTATGAAGTGAGTGCAGAACCTAATGAACAGTGTGGATCAATAAAGTGGATTTTTTAAGTGTCCCAATGCACTGGAAGGGCCATAACTTAAAGTTGCAGCATGTTTTTTTTGTCCTGACTGGCGCTAACAGTGCGTTGGGTGGGACAAACATGCATCAGATCCATACCATCCATCAGATCCGCTCTTACTTTTGCACCGTAGATATTAAAAATCGATTCAAAATTCAAGATTCGATTAAGTCATTACATAGCTAACGGTCTAAAATCATGCCAAAACCTTTTAAAATTTACATAATGAGGCTATACAAGTGCAGTGGATCTCATCAAACCGAAGTCTTCTATAGACGACAAAGAAAGTGACGACATTGCGTGGGACTCAGATCGGGTAGGAAAGCGTCATTGCGTGGGATTCGGATCGTGTAGGAAAGTCCAATCGGTGAAATGACGAAGAGAGTTTTGATTTGCCAACCGTACATGAGCAACGGACATTTTAAAAGTTCTTCGGTTAGCATTTGGTGAGACCCCGGTCTCACCCAAGATACTGTGGCCCTTACCGTGAGGCCCACCTTAATGTATGTATTCTATATCCACACCGTCCATCCGTTCTTCCTTGTATCGTTTTAAAGCATGATCCAAAAGATGAAGAAGATTCAAATCTCAGGTGGGCCATGCTCTAGGAGACATTGGTGATTCAATGCCTTACCATTGAAACTTCTTAGGATGCACCTTAACGGTTCCTTAGCGTTTGTTTGCGACCTAATCTGTGGATAAGGTCACGTAAGCATGGTTGAAGGCAAAAATCAAACACCAGCTTGATTCAAAATTTTGCTGGCCCATTAACTGTCAATCACCACTAATTTCTAAAACATGGTTCACCTGAGAATAATGGGATGTACTTCTTTCTTTGAATGACGCTTTTAGCCGCTATACAAAATATATTCAACAAGAGGGCCACACTGTCTTAGCTGAGTCTGGGTCTCACTTGATCCGCTCTCAAAGCTAGGTGGGCCCTACTTCAATGTTTGTGAGAAATTCATCTCATTCATCCATTTTGCTCAATCATGATAGGACATGAGCTCAAAAATGATGCAGGCCAAAATTCAAGTGTCCAGAGGAATGACTATGGTCGAAACCTCCCAAGTACTCGTACCTTTCAAAAGGTCATTCTTATTATTTTTATTGGGGTGAGCAAAAAAACACAAATATATTAGCCTAATCCAAAACTCCAATGGCTCCATAAATGTTTCAACGGTCGATATTCAATTCTCACTATTTTTTTTGTTTTGTGCGGTCCACTTGAGTTTTGGATCTAACTTATTTTTGAGTCATGTCATAACATGTTTAGCAAAATGGATGGATGGGGTGATTTCTCACCAATATTATGGTAGGCTCCAGTTAGCTTCGCATTAGAGGAAGTTCCATTGAAAGGCTTTCAAGAGCAATCCAAGTGTGTACTGGGGTGGTTGGGTGAATCAGCTAATTTGGGTCCAGCGCACACATGGATTGCTTAGAGACCCAGTGACCCAACTCTGTGGGGACCACCATGATGTATGTGTTTCATAAATCTAAAGAAAACAGTGGGGATTGAATGCTAGCCAATTATGAAAACTTATCGGAGGATACAAAAGTTTTGGATCAATCTAATACTTGTGATTTTCCTTGTGTTTTTCCATCTTCTAGATATGTGTGAACTCATGTACATGTTGGAGGGCAAACAAACATCATGGTGGACCATCAAAAGGTTTTAACAGTGGGTGTCATTATCCAGTTACCTATGTTGTAGTCCACTTGTGCTTTGGATTGGCCTCACTTTTGTGCTCATGCCCTAAAATGATTTACCAAAATAGATGAATGGCATCAATAAAATAAACACAATATGATGAGCCCCATAGAATTGTCCATGCTGATTGGGTCTCCAAGAAATCCACAGCTGAGACAGTATAACACAATTAGGTGAGGCTGGGAAAACACTAAGTTTAGGGATGCCCTAACATGGCAAGATTAAAGTGAGCATGTATTATTCTTAGAAATGGGGCCATGTAAAGCATGTTTTAAAGTAATAAATTACAATGAAGCTTAGGAAATACCAAGCTAAGTACTGAGGCCTTATGTGAAAATTTTTAACTGAGCCATTTGATGTTAAAGATGGGCATACAAAGCATATTTCAAAGTGGTTCGGTCGAGTAGGTCGCACATGACCTTGACCCACGGGAGCATTATACCTTAGTGCCTCAGCAACTCCTTGTTTCCTCAACTTCACTGAATTTGGTTATGTTTGAAAGTAGCTGAGTCGAGTAGAGGTGGGGCTAGACCAATTAATGGAAGCACTTACCTAACTCATGTTTCCAAGCCTCATCAAATCCAGTCCTGCCATAGTCCGGTTCTGCCCTAGTCATATCTAGCATGCAAAGATACACTTTTTCATCAGTGTTATGCACACCCTTATGCAGGCCATCCGTGTTTTCCCCTCTTTGCCAACGTGGATTGCATTCCAACCACCCTAAGCTCAGATGCTACCATGATTTATGTGTTATATCTATTCAGTTCATTTGTTTCGGGGAAGTAATTGTAACACGAGCCCAAACATGAGGCCTTAAGTGAACCACGTCACAGAAAACCTGAGAAAACATGGGCATTGAATGCCCACCATAGCAAGCTGAAAACAAAGGTATCAGCTTGCTCCAAAATTACTTACGGGGCCTTACATGAACAAAGTCACATAACACCGTAGAAAACATGGGCATTGAATGCCCACCATTACTTATGGGGGAGAGAAATTTTGGAGCACGCTGGTACTTTTGTTTTCACATCATCCAGGTCTGAGTCACCTTATGAGCAGGTTGGATGGAAAGTAAGAATCACAGTCCACCTAAGTAGGTTTCAATGGTGGGTGTCTTTATCCTACTATGTCCTATGGTGTGATCCACCTGAGATTTAAATTTACTTCATATTTGGGGTCATGGCTTCAAATAATACGGAGAAATAGATGTGTGGAATAGATATAACACATGTCTAGGCAAGCTCCACACAGCTTAGTGAGGCTGGGAAAATATTTAGTTAGGCAAGGCTTGACATGACAAGATTTGATTAGCCATATGCTGAAAGGTAGTCTTTTAGGTTAGGTTAGGGCTTCACTGAATGTGGTGAGCCCCATGGCTGTGAGATTTAATTGGGTCAGCCTGGCATGGTTGTTAGATCAAACCAATTTTCAACCATGCTTTGCCAACCATATTTGATAGAAGAACACGGCCTAATCAAGATTCAAATCTCTCCACCTCACATTGATTGGTGAGTGCCCGTTAACCGTTCCGTGAGTAAGGCTCCGATGGTGGGCCCACCTGGATCCATTTGTTGAATATCGATAAGTTTTTTCAGCTCATTTTAAGGTATGGTCCCAAAAATAAAGTATGTCCAAATCTCAAGTGGACCAAACAATAGGGATTGAATGGTCACCATTAAAACTTCTTTGGAGTCTTAAAAGTTTTGGATCAATCTGATTTTCTGTTTTCCCTTCATTTAAGCCTGTGTGACCGTATCAAGGGTTGGATGGCAAATAATCTTATGGTGGCTTTAGGAATAACCACTATTTCCTGTTGTGTGGTCCACTTGAGATTTGGATCTGCTTCATTTTTGTGACCATGCCCAACATAGCTGCAAAAACTGATGCACGGCGTGGATATACAACGCGCATACGAAAATATGGGGCCCACGGTCAGTGCCTCACTCGCTAAGCTGTTACCCGGCCTCACCTAATCCGATCCTTTGATTGTACAGTGCTCTCAGACTGGAAGGTCGAACGACTTCGTTTTACTTCTGGCTCGGGATCCTGTATGTATCGCCAGCTACTGAGGCCCACATGCTCTGAAACGTCAATATTTTTACTACGATAGATAAGCTATGTTACTATAGTTATCATTCACGGATGATCTTAACCCTTGATTCTTAGAGTTGAATAAGAGCCATGAAAATTCTCATTTTATTGTTCTAAATTCATCTACAGCCAGAAATAGTAACAATAATCCGTTCAGCTTGATTCTTTTAGGATGGACTGCATAGCATAGAATCCAAGACATGGACAGTTCCGATCATCTGACTACTCAGCATGTGGGACCCTTTCGGGCTGACGAAGGACGTTGGTTCCTGAATCGCCATAGAGGACTAACGAATTCAGGTCGTATGGTTTGGTTTTGGGTTTGAGATTTGCTCGAATGCATCATGCCTCGTGACTTCAACCATTGGAATTGGGTTCTTTAAATGATCCAGACCGTTTATATGATAGGAATACCCACGAATGGGTGATACCCACAAATTCACTAAAATTGATTATTTCAGCCCTTTGATCATGCAGAATTATGATGAACCGTCCATTTTCAAAGAAAAGTAGCAAAATTTCGAACGGTTGAAATAATCGAAATCCATAGGTTTGATACGTTATATATCCACCGGTGAGAGACATCGTGTAAACGGTTTGGATCATCGTAGAACGACAAAGATTCAAGTTTCGTCCCGACGTTTCACATTGCAATGCGTCTGGATGTATTCGAGCGAAACCTCGTCGGGTTTTCGCTAGGAAAGATTTCCTTCTGCCTCCGTCGCGACTCAGGTACAGAATTTGTCGAAGCCCACTGGGGCCCACATGATTATGGTCCCGTGATCGGAACCGTCCAATGTTTTGGAAACCATTCAATACGAATTCTTGATGGATCACTATCTATAAATGAATGTAGAGCAATGAAAAGAAAATTTTCAATGTCTCGCATTCATATCTAACAATCAAAGGCTAGGATGATCAATGAAGCATGATTATGGGATAATAGCCTATTTACGGCACTAACCATAAATGTAAAGTTCAAAGGACTCTCTCGGCATGTGGGCCCCAGTGACTGGCGACGGACCCGATCGATCGCGACAGAGGCAAAAGTCTTCGTGGAGAAAGTGAGTGCAAGTTGTTTAGGAACGTGGATGGTCCGCGCACCTAAAGACCCACCTAACCCTCCAACGGTTGTTAACGAATAGACGGTTCTTATTCAACCAAAATTAGCTAAATAAATATAGGTAGGTTCTTTAAATGTTTGGATTATTAAATCATTATAGGCTCGAGCATTGTATAGAGGAAACTATATGATCCTTGATCTGTACGAGTACGGTGGATGGGGACCATGTTTCCATGATCTGCACCTTTGATATGATGGGACATACATGAGATGGAGCGTGGCCCGAAAATTTCTCCATTGGACAATTCTAGCACTACATTTTATTGCCTGCAAATAGACGGCTAAAAGACGAAAATAGAAACGGAACACGCTCAACACTTCCAATTAGGGGCCATAAAGATAAAATCAGCGTCAAGGACCCACTTGGACGAATGGAGCACCCAGGATGATATATATATATATATATATATATATATATATATATATATATATTCTCGGTCAAGGATCTTAAAGTCCCATTTCGCCCAAATGATGGGCATGTGAGTTCTTTAGAGAGATTTTTATATAATACTAACTCATTAATGTGGTATTTACATCCTAGTACATATTTAAATTAGATTTTAATTAAGGTACCTTATTAATCAAATTAATTTGTTGGCATTTATAAAAAATCACATTTAATCTGATGAAATTTAAATAAATCTTAAAAAAGGTACTATTATAACATTTAACTTGATTTATCGAGATAGTTTAATGAAAAATTAATTTAGTTTTCTCTAAATTTAATTAGATTAAGCGTAGTTTTTTATAAGTCTTAAAAATGCCAATGAATTATTTTGATTAATATGATACCTTAATAAAAAAGTTAATTGAAATATCTACTAGGATGTAAATACCATATCGATGAGGTAGTATTATGTATATATTCTTTCCATTGCAATCCCTCCTCCATCATATCTCCCACTATCTTTTCTACTACTTTTTTAAGTGCAATCATCACAATCTCTAATCTTCATACGCTCAAATAAATTTTGACTTAAAAAAAAAAAAAGTCGAAAGATGAGCATTGCACTGATAACGATGGTGGTGTCCCTGCTCTGTCTCCGACTCCCGCGTCTCTGGGTTTCTACCAACATGTATCACGTGGGGTATAAGGGTGAACTGAGTGTCTCACTTTTAAAATATCTTTGGTGCAAATCACAAGGCACAAAACTCTGGGGCCACAAATAAATCATCTAGAAGTTAGTATGAACCAACGGCTATAATAATCTTGGTCTGTAGCCTATGGGCAGTGCCAGAGGAAACAATGTGGATGGCACCCTTGAAAGTATCTGGGGCCCAATGTGATGGTTATATGCCATACCATTCCATGAGTGAGTCCCACCAGATGAACGATCAAAACAAATATCAATCTAATCCAAAACGTCTGTGGGCCTCAGTATTTTCAAAGGTGGGCATTACCATCACGTGGCTATTTCCTATGGTGTGGTCCAACTGGATCTTGAATTTACCTATTAATTTTTAGCCTAATGTCCTGATATGAAATAAGGAGATCGATGGGTAGAGCTGATGTCATGAGGACTTCAGTGGGCCCTACAAAGCTTTTTTTGAAAGAGATATTTAAGACTGTACGACCCATTTAGGGCCATTTACGAGGACAACCTAAACAAGTCCCATCTATACGGACGCCTTCCCAAAGGTCGAAAATGCCCCCTGCTTTTCCTTCCGCAAGAGGATCGGCGGCTGACACTCCTCGTACTCCGAGTTATACGAACGGTTCAAAAGATATTAAAGTTACGTAAGCCCTACACTTTTTTATTTATTATATCCATTACGTTCATCTGTATTTGGAGATCATTTCGAAACATTATAAAAAAAAACTTATACAAAAGATCAACTGGACCACACCACAACGAGCAGCAGAAAAATTAATTTTCACGGTTAAAAATTTTGTAAGGCCCACCATAACATGTATTATCCATCCAAACTGTTCATAAGGCTAAAAAGACTTAGATGAAGAGTAAAAACAAATTTCATAATGATCCAAAACTTCTCTACTCCCTAAAAGAATTTTAAAAGTAGACGTCCAATTCCCCACTGCCTTTTAAAGTGTGGTCCACTTGATAGTTACATCTGTCTTATTTTCCTTATAAAGCCTTAATATGAGCTCACCGGATAAATGAGCTGTTTGGATATAACATACACTTCATGATGGGACCACAAAAACAATAAAGACTCAACGTGAAAAAAAAAAAGCAAATTTTTATTTTTTATACAATGAGTTTTAGCTACGGATTATAACCGTAGCTATAAGTACCAATCCATGGCTATAGTGAGCTGGCCAGGGTGGGTGCACTGAACTGGCTGCCCCCGCGCTAGTTGCTAACTTATCCAGCGGGGACTATGGCTACGAATTATAACCGTAGCCATAGAGGGCAGTGCAATTTTTTCAAAATTTATTTTATTTCTTACATAGGGAACTTTATTCTACCTATAATTTTTTTAAATACATATTTACATAAATACGTATATATAAGCATATAATTTTTTATTTTTTTTTCATTTCTTTCTTTATTCATTTAAAAAGTATATCTTCTAAACTAAAATTAGTTACTTGATGAACCCAATATGATTTTGGGGTAAGAGACGATACTTTAGCCAACCAACCTGATTATTTACCAAGATTCCATCAAGTTAATGACTGTAAAATGCATAGAAATGACCGTGAAGTGCATGAAAATGACGGTGAAATGTATGGAAATAACCATGAATCAACACAAAATCGTCGAGAATGACCATAAAATGCATGAAAATTGTAAGACCCGTATCCTAATTCGCACTGTTCCGTTGATTCCCGCGACCCTTCTCGTCAAATTCCGGCAATCCGCGACTTATGGTTGACGTTGCGCACGACCGTAAGTCGTATCCTATTCATTTGAGCCGGCTTAATCCGAGAATTGTATCATTGCGACCGCACCGTCGCCGCGTTTCCAACGCCGCAACTCACGCACTGATCCGATACCCAGACGATGAGATACGGACCCACGTTCAGTTCGAGCAAAAACACCGCGCGTTGCAAATCCCAAGGAATCTCTACAAAGTGTCCCATCAATCACATCAATCAATCCCATCAATTACCTCTCATGTCAAGTACAAGCACCCATGCTTCCTTTCTCCACAAGTCAAGCAACCACCCAAGTCAACTAACACATCACCTCACCCATCACTCACATCCATCAACCATCATCCCTTCACATCACTCCATCTCTCATTAATCACACCTCTCTCTCTCTCTCTCATTTCTCAACACTCCAAACCCAAGCAAGGGAGCCCTCTCACGTCCAAGTTCTTCTCATGAGAATGTGCATTTTGGTGGCCCACTTCCCATCTCCAAATCCCATCATCCTAGCCATCCATTTCCCATCTCCACCATCAAAGTGAAGCTCTAGGAGACCGGCTATCCAACGGACCAAGAAGATCAAGAGGTGGGTGCTTTGATAGAGTAGTTTTCATGTTTTTAAGGTGGGCCAAGTGAGGCCAACCGATCAATGGTTTGGATCTCACTTGGGACCCTAAGATGTGGCTAATGGCTCATCTTGGTCATCAAGATCATTCCATGATGGGGCCATTCTCCATGGACCCCATCATGATGTTTACTTTCCTTGTATTGAGGAGGTTATCTAGACCGTCCATTTCTAGTGGAGTGGGATCTCCACCGTCGATCTTTTGTTAATGGTCCATATGCAAGGGGACCTTTGATGTATGATTGGATGATTGAAACGGAGGGCCCATAGTGCCGGGGTCCCTCCATCACGCGTGTCTCACTCTATTTCTCTCTCCCTCTCTTCTTTATTTTTTTTTTCTTGAATGCTAATGTAGCTATGTGGCCCACTTGGATTAGCCCCATCATGAAATATGTATTTTATCCAAACCATCCATGGGTGGGGCCCATCTTAAATGTACATCCATTTGGGGTGGCCCACCTAATCAGGGCCCACCTTGAATGTATTTCATGCAACCCAAACAAAAAAAAAAAAAAGAAGAAAGAAGAGACGTCCAGGCGTTGGACGTCACTGGAGTAAACCAAAAAAAAAAAAGAAAATATAAAGGCCAATGGGGTGGGTCACTTGTACGGGGCCCACCTTGATGTATGTATACAATCCGTGCCGTTCATCCTCTTCCCCAACTTATTTTAGGCGTTGAACCGAAAGATGAGGGAGATCCGAATATCTAGTGGGCCATGGTGTTGAAAATACCATCAATACCATTGAAATCCTTCCAGATTTCTGTTTACACGATGAAAGAGGCTAGATATTGGACTCGTTGGATTCGTTGTGGGTTGTAGAATCCAATGGAAGGAGTGGATTCTTCAGACATGGGTCCCACGCAATAAAAACCCTGAAGAAACAGGTTTTCAAAGAAAAAAAAAAATTTCATTTTTGAGGCAGCAGAGCTTGCTGCCTCTGCTCATGTCAGACGCCCCTAGCGGGCGGGCGGACAGCGGACGCCAAAAGGGGGTCCCACGGCTGTTGGTGTGGGCCCCACCTTAATGTTTACTTACCATCCGATCTGTCCATAAGGTGGCCCACCCTCTGAGGTGGGCCCTCTCCAAAAATGAGGCACATCCAAAGCTCAGGCGGTCCACACCACAAGAAATAGTGGTGATTAAATTCCACCATTGAAACCTTTTTGGGGTCCACACAAGTTTTGGATCAAGCTGAAATCTGTTTTTCCTATTCATTCAGGTCTGCATGACCTTATCAATGTGTTGGATGGAAAATAAATATTATGGTGGGCCCCGCATGGGACCCACAGCAATGCATGTGTCTGAAATCCACCGTCCGTACGGACGGTGGAGCCCACTGTAATGTGCTTGTGAGCGTGTGTGGGTGTGTACGTGTGTGTGTGCACGTGTGAGTGCATGTGGGTATGTGTGTGTATATATACATAAATATATAATATTATATATATTACCTATAATATTATATATATATATATATATATATATATATATATATATATATATATACATACATACATATATATATATACTGTATATAGATTATATAGCATATTAAAATGATGGTGGGCCTTCATGTGACCCCCGCCATGATGCATGTGTTGCATCTAAACCGCCCATTTATTTGTTGTTGTAAAATTATTTCATGGCTTGTGCCAAAATGAACCAGATCTATGGTTCAAATGGGCCACCATGGTATGTGTATAGGGCCATGTTGATCCATTTATGGCCATTCATTTAGGCCCACCTTGGTGCACATCTAAGACCATGGGATTAATCCCATTTGGCATGTGTAATGTCCATGGGATTAAGCCCATTTGGCATATCTAAAGCCCATGGGTTTCGGCCCATTTGATATATACAATGGCCATGAGATCCGGCCCACTTATTCTATATAAGGCCCACGGGATCTAAGCCCATTTGGTACATATAAAGCCCATGGGATCAGGCCCATTTGATGTGCATGGGGCGCAAATGGAATGACCCATTGGACATATTTAAAACTCATGTGTGTAGTCCCACTTTGATGTATTTCATGGCCCATGAGTCATGGACCATTGCAATGTACATAAGGCTCCTTGGCGAGGCCCATTAATGTAGCCATTTGAAGAATGTAAGGCCCACGCAATTCCGCTCATTTGATATATCCAAGGCCCAGGGATCGAGGCCCAATGGATGTCCTTAGGGTCCATTGCAATGTACGTCTATCATGATTCGTGAAATGATATTTATGGAAAGCCGTGCCTAGAAAACAATGTTGGTTTGACGTCCACATTGTATGTACAATGTTGGTTAAATGTCCGCATTGTAGCTCTCTTTAGGGCCCATTGATAGGTCCATACTCGTTGCTATTCATTGCCTTATAACATGCTTAGTATAACCTCATGACTCATGCCCATATGCATCATATGTATGCTTGATATGAGTAATGACTGATCATAACATACGCCATTGGGCAGACCATTTACGGGACTCGTTATGTGACTAAGTGCCCTACATGATCGCGCAGTACGCGCTAGACTTCTGCATGATTTGATTTGACGTGTGATTCATGCATCTCGCATACGTGTGACTTGATCACTGCACGCCCTAGCGACATCAGGGCCGTGACTCCACAGGTACATCGTGGATGGCCGTATTGGATACCAGAAATGCATATTCTAGCACTGTGGGCACTTAGGATGTCCTTGGGTGAAAGTCCCAGAACCTTTTTGGTACCAGGAGGTGCTCCAGCTCTAGACCGAGTGGATACATGAGCGCCCAAGTGCCGAATACCAGTAGGCCGCGTCTTCCACTGTGTCGTGGTTGGTTGGAAGGGGGTGTGGCCTTATCCGCCTGAGTGAGAGGGCTATAAGCTAGGCTGAGTTTGACTAGCTCGCAAATGAGTCCGCTATCGACGAGCCGGGTAGGTATTGGCATACTACTGGTCAGGCGGGTAGTGAGGTCTTATCCGCTTGCTTGACTGTGCAGCTAGGGAGGTGACAGTCTCTGCGAAGTGTATTAGACCCCGGTGATATCCAGAGAGGAACTGTACTGATATACGTATTTGAGGAGTACCGACTTGCTTGGATTGCATTTCGCATATGACATTTAGCTATGTAGGCCTTGCATTGCATCGGTGTGGCCGATGACATTCATATCTCGCATCATGCCTTGCATTACATAGCCTTGGTATATTCATGGACTTACCACATACTTCCGCATTGTTCTGATACTGTACACTTGGCGTTTGCTTTACGCACACACTTACACCACCCTCTAAGCTTTTGTAAGCTTATGCACGATAGTTGCGTGCAGGTAGCGTTGGACGACAGCAGCGCTGAGACAGGAGTGCACATTAGGACCTTTTGGAGCTTTTTGATCACTTTGTATTTCCCTTTCTGCTTTGTACTTAAAATTTTGTTATAGTGGATATGTGGTGATGTCGTTTTGTGACTTGGTTATGCTTGTGGTTATGCTCCATTACAAAAAAAAAATTCATTCTGAAAATCCTCCTCGCAGAACCCCAGGATCGAAATCTGGCATTTGATTGTCAGGGGCCGAGAATGGGGCACTACGGAGGCTGTCGGCACCGAATTCGGCAATCGGGATTCATGTGAATCCGATTTTCGGATTTGGGGCGTGACAAAAATGACCGTGAAGTGAAGCGAATTGACCGTGAAATGCATGGAAATGACTGTGAAGTGAAGGGAATTGACCGTGAAATGCATGGAATTGACCGTGAATCAACACGAAATCATCGAGAATGACCATGAAATGCATGAAAATGACCGTGAAGTAAAGCGAATTGACCGTGAAATGCGTGGAAATGACCGTGAAGTGAAGGGAATTGACCGTGAAATGCATGGAAATGACCGTGAAGCAATACGGAAATGCATGGAAATGACCATGAAGTGAAGCAAATTGATCGTGAAATGCGTGGAAATGATCGTGAAGTGAATGGGATTGACCGTGAAATGCATAGAAATGACCGTGAATTAACACGGAATCACCGTGAAATGTGTGAAAATGACCGTGAATCAACACAGAATTGATCGTGAAATGCGTGGAAATGACCATGAAGTGAAGTGAATCAACCGTGAAATGATCATAAATCTTGGTGAATGGACCATGAAATGCGCAAAAATGACCGTGAAGTGAAGGGACATGACTATGAAATGCACTGAAATGACTATGAATCAACACGGAATAGGCGAGAATGACCGTGATATGCATGGAAATGACTGTGAAGTGAGGCGAATGGAGCATGAAATGCGCGAAAATGACCGTGAAGTGAAGGGGCATGACCATGAAATGCGCCGAAATGACCGTGAATCAACACAGAATCGCCGGGAATGACCGTGATATGCATGGAAATGACCGTGAATCTTAGCGAATGGACTGTGAAATGTAAGGAAATGACCATGATATGCATGGAAATGACTGTGAAGTAAGGCGATTAGACCGTGAAATGCTCAAAAATGACCGTGAAGTGAAGGGGCATAACCGTTAAATGCGCCGAAATGACGTGAATCAACATGGAATAGGCGGGAATGACTGTGATATGCATGGAAATGACCGAGAAGTGCAGCGATTGGACCGCGAAATGTACAAAAATGACCGTGAAATAAAGGGGCATGATCGTAAAATGCGTCGAAATAACCGTGAATCAACACGGAATAGGCGGGAATGACCGTGATATGCATAGAAATGATCGTGAAGTGTAGCGATTGGACCATAAAATGTGCGGAAATGACCATGAAGTGAAGGGGCATGACCGTGAAATGCGCTGAAATGACCGTGAATCAACACAGAATAGGCAGGAATGACCGTGATATGTATGAAAATGACCATGAAGTGAGGCAATTGGACCTTAAAATGTGCGTAAATGACAGTGAAGTGAAGGGGCATGATCGTGAAATGCGCTGAAATGATTGTGAATCAACATGGAATAGGCGGGAATGACCGTGGTATGCATTGAAATGACCGTGAAGTGAAGCGATTAGACCGCAAAATGTGTAGAAATGACCGTGAAGTGAAGGGGCATGACCGTGAAATGCGCCGAAATGACCGTGAACCAACACGAAATAGTCAGAAATGATCGTGATATGCATGGAAATGACCGTGAAGTGCAGTGATTGGACCGTGAAATGCATGAAAATGACCGTGAAGTGATGGGGCATGACCATGAAATGCGTTGAAACGACCGTGAATCAACATGAAATTGGTGGGAATGATCGTGGTATGCATGGAAATGATTGTAAAGTGAAGCGATTGGACCATAAAATGTGCGAAAATGACCGTGAAGTGAAAAGACATGACCCTGAAATGCACCGAAATGACCGTGAATCAACACAGAATAGGCAGGAATGATCATGATATTCATGAAAATAATCATGAAATGAGGCGAATGAACCGTAAATCTACACTTCACGGTCATCTCCATGCATATCACGGTCATTCCTGCCTATTCCGTGCTGATTCACGGTCATTTCGACGCATTTCACGGTCATGACTCTTCACTTCACGGTCATTTTCGCGCATTTCACGGTCCAATCGCCTCACTTCACGGTCAATTCCATGCATATCACGCTCATTCCCTTCGGCGCATTTCACGGTCATGCCCCTTCACTTCACGGTCATTTTCACACATTTCATGATCCAATCGTCTCACTTCACGGTCATTTCCATGCATATCATGGTCATTCCCAGCGATTCCGTGTTGATTCACGGTCATTTCGATGCATTTCACGGTCATGCCCCTTCACTTCACGGTCATTTTCGCGCATTTCGCAGTCCAATCGATACACTTCATCGTGAAATGCGTCGAAATGACCGTGAATCAACACGGAATAGGCGGGAATGACCATGAAATGCATGGAAATGACTGTGAAGTGAAGCGAATGACTGTGAAGTGAAGGCGCATGACCGTGAAATGCATCGAAATGACCGTGAATCAACGCGTAATAGGTGAGAATGACTGTGATATGCATGGAAATGACCGTGAAGTGAGGTGATTGGACCGTGAAATGCGCGAAAATGACCGTGAAGTGAAGGTGGATGACTATGAAATGACCGTGAATCAACATGGAATAGGCGAGAATGACCGTGATTTCCATGCATATCACGGTCATTCCTGCCTATTCCGTGTTAATTCATGGTCATTTCAACGCATTTCACGGTCATGCCCCTTCACTTCACGGTCATTTTCGCGCATTTCACTGTCAATTCACTTCATTGCACAGTCATTTCCATGCATTTCACGGTCATTACCAGCGATTCCGTTTTGATTCACGGTCATTTCGACACATTTCATGGTCATGCCCCTTCACTTCACGCTCATTTTCGCGCATTTCACGGTCCAATCACTACACTTTACCATGAAATGCATCGAAATGACCGTGAATCAACACAGAATAGGCGGGAATGACTGTGAAATGCGTGAAAATACCATGAAGTGAAGCGAATTGACCGTGAAATGTGCGAAAATGACCATGAAGTAAAGAGGCATGATCGTGAAATGCGTCGAAATGACCGTGAATCAACACGAAATAGGCAGGAATGACCGTGATATGCATGAAATTATTGTCATCGTCTATTCCGTATTGATTCACGGTCATTTTAGTGCATTCCACGGTCAATTCCCTTCACTTCATGGTCATTTCCATGGATTTCACGGTCAATTCGCTTCACTTTACTGTCATTTCCATGCATTTCATAGTCATTCCCGCCTATTCCGTGTTGATTCACGGTCGTTTCGGTGCATTTCAAGGTCATGCCCCTTTACTTTACGGTCATTTCTGTGCATTTCACGGTCCAATCGATACACTTCACCGTGAAATGCATCGAAATGACCGTGAATCAACATGGAATAGGCGGGAATGACCGTGAAATGCATGGAAATGACCGCGAAGTGAAGCGAATTGACCGTAAAATGCACAAAAATGACCGTGAAATGCACAAAAATGACCATGAAGGGGCATGATCGTGAAATGCATGGAAATGACCGTGAAGTGAAGCGAATTGACCGTGAAATGCATGAAAATGACCGTGAAGTGAAGGGGCATGACCGTGAAATGCGCCAAAATGACTGTGAATCAACACGGAATAGACGGGAGTGACCGTGATATGCATGAAAATGACCGTGAAGTCAGACAATTGGACCTTGAAATGCACGAAAATGACGGTGAATCAACACGGAATCGCCGGAATGACCGTGAAATGCATGGAAATGACTATGAAGTGAAGCGAATTGACCGTGAAATGCATGGAAATGACTGTGAAGTGAAGGGAATTGACCGTGAAATGCATGGAAATGACCATGAATCAAAACGGAATCGCTGGAAATGACTGTGAAATGCATGGAAATGACCGTGAAGTGTAGGAAAATGACCGTGAAATGCACAAAAATGATTGTGAAGTGAAGGGAATTGACCGTGAAATGCATGAAAATGATCGTGAATGAAAACAGAATCATCTGGATTGACCATGAAATGCATGGAATTGATCACAAAGTAAATAAAATGAATGAAATTGATCGTTAAGTGAATGAAATGGATTTTTGATCATCAACCTGATGGAATCTTGGAAAATAACCAGGTTGGTTGGTTAAAGTAGCCTTTCCTACCCCAAAATCATATAGAGTACATCAAGTAACTAATTTTAGTTTAGAAGATATTCTTGTTAAATGAAATAAAAAAAAAAAAAAAGGAGAGAAAAATTTTTTATATGCTTATATATACATATTTATATAAATATGTGTTAGAGAAAATTATAGGTAGAATAAAGTTCTCCATGCAAAAAAATAAAAATAAAAAATTCTATAGTTACGGATTTTAGCAACGATTATTATTTGTAGCCATAGGGGCCACCATATGGGCGTGGCCCCGCCAGACAGGCTAGCAAGTGGCGCAAGGGGCCGCTAGTTCGCCGAGCCCACTCCAGATAGAATCTATTGCTATGGATTAGGGTATCTATGGCTACATTTATAATCCGTAGTGATAGGTCTGACCGTAGTAAATTACCATTCTGCTTTGAACGTCTACCGTTGAAACCCTTTCAGGGGTCATGAAAATTTTGGATCATTATGAAATTTGTTTTTCCTCTTCATCCAGGTTTTTGTGACCTTATGAATAGATTAGATGGAAAATAAATGTTATGGTGGGCCCTACAAAGTTTCAACGGTGAAAATTAATTTTCTGCTGCTCTTTATGATGTGGTCCAGTTGATCTTTGGATATGATTTTTTTTTTTTTTTTGGGGGATAATGCTCTGAAATGACCTCGAAATATGGATGAACATTGTGGATATAATAAATACATAACTGTGGAGCCCATGTAACGTTGAACTCTTTTGAACCGTTCATATAACTTAGAGTTCGAGGAGCGTTAACGCTCGTCTTTGAGCAACGGCAGATCCGCTTGAAGGAAAAAATAGGGGCATTTTCGACCTTTGGGAAGGCATCCTTACAGCTGGGGCTTATTCTTGCAAGGTAAAATGAGGTGGGCTTCGTCTCGTAAATGGGTCGTACAGTCGTAAATTTCTCTTTTTGGAAAGTAAAAAAAGGTGTGCAGCATGACATTTTTGTTGCACAGGCTCCCATAGGAGTGTACATTGAGTTGAACAGAGTTCAACTGGCTTTAGTTCGGCTTGGCTCAGTCATTAGGCACACCCAGCTCGAACTCGGTTTGGCTCGATGACCGAGCCAACTTCTCTAGCTTGACTTGGCTTGACTAATAGTTCGAGCCGAGTTTGAGCTAGATTTGAGCTTTCAACCCGAGTTGAGGCTAAAATACATGATGGGCACATCTAATGAATAACACAAATAAAAAATGGATGACCAAAAAATCCATAAAATTTTAAAACAAAGACAGAAAATTGCGGTTTACCGTCAACCGGACAAGGTAGTGGCCGCAAGACAACCGAGCAGGGGGCATTGGACAGTCGAACGGGCGACCGAATAGGACAATAGCCACAGCACAGTCGAACAAGAGGTGCCGGACAGTCGAACGGGCGATCAAACATGGCAGTGGCTGCAGCACAGTCGAGCAAGGGGCACCAAACAGGGAGAGGGATAGCTCAGGGGCTGAGGCCTCGGATATGCTGAGAGAGGGAGAGGGATAGCTCAGGGGCTGAGGCCTCGGATATGCTGAGAGAGGGAGAGGGAGAGGAGAGGTGGAGAGCTAGGTTCAGGTGAGGTGAGGCGTGAGCAGGGTCAGACATGAGTTAAAAAACAAACGTATAGAGGAGATATACAACACACACATCAAGGTAGGTACCACGGTCAGCGACTCACCCACTAAGTTGTTCCCCTGGACTCACCTAAGCCGCAATGTTAGGGCCTATTTGTTTTCGCAGGTTTTGGTGAAATGCCCGTGAAATTTTCCATAATGACCATTTCACCTGTTTGAGTGATGGGAAGGCAGCGTGCATCAGGCAGATGGGAAATCCCACTCAATGCAAGAGGATTCGCTAGGAAATCACACGATCCGGGCGAGATTTGGCGCTGAAAACTGAGACAGGACGCAACAGCACTATGGTCTGCAAGAGCATCGAAAATCTGCGCCACCTCATCTATATATCATTCGAAATCAAACAGGAGAAACATCTCTCACCAACCTCCCTCACAGGTACGTATTTCAGCAAACCATCTTCCTCCGACTTATCTTCTTCCTCTCATCTTCTCCCTTGCAAACCCCGTATTTGCAACCCCAACCGACTTATCATGTTTCCTCTTGATAGGTTCAAACAACATAGCCGGTCGCAATACAGAGACGTCCGGCACCAACCACCTCAGTCCAAACCTTTCCACTGCAGACTCAGGTACGACGGTCACTTCTCTACTCGAGCCCACCGTGATGCATCTGTTTACCATGTAAAAATCACGCATGAAGCAGCGGTGATAATGATCCTCACCGTTGAAACCTTTTTAGGTCCCACAGTGATGTCTAATTTCCATCCAACCTATTAATAAAGTCACATATACCTGGTTGAAGAGAAAACAAAAATCTCAGCTCCATCCAAAACCGCTGTGGCCCACAAGAGGTTTTCAACGGTAAGAGTTTAATCCCCATTGTGTAGTACATGTGATCTCTGTATATGTATTTTTTGGGCTTAGTACACTAAAATGATCCGAAAAAATGGATGGATGGTGTGGATGAGAAACATAAATCACGGTTGCCACTCAGAGCCCCTGGCCGTGTGAAGCTGGAAATGGGCCATTGCAGGACGCAATCCGCGTCCTTGTGACTGGCGTAAACGGATTGGCTACTCCCCCTGCCACAGCCCGGTGGTTGGTGTTCGGTGCTCTGTGGGATCCACCATAATGTATGTGTTTCATCCATTCCATTCATACATTTTTAATGCTCATTTTAGGGATTAATCCCAAAAATGAGAGAGATATAAATCTCCAGTGTACCACACCACAGGAAAAAAATAATGATTGGATATCCACCATTAAAATCCTCCTAAGGCCTACTATACTGTTTATTTGACATCCAATGTTTTGATTTGGTCATACAGACCCAGATGAAGGCTAAAAACCGTAAATTAACTTCATCTAAAACTTTTATGACCCACAAAAAGTTTTACAACATGTTGACATTCATTCAACATTGTTTCTGGCAATGTGGTCCATTCGAGATTGGGATATACGTAATTTTTGGGTTTCATGTATAAAATGATATAGAAAAATAGATGGACGGCATGGATGAAACAAATACGAAATGGTAAATCCAAACAGTGTTACCATGTGAATTTTTTATTTTCAAGGTTGCGCGGTGATGATCTTGGGAGCGGATTAGGTGCGGCCCATGTCTCACACAATACAGTACGAACCTTATCATGGGGCCCACCTTGATGCATTCATTGTATATCCATCCGTTATTTCGAATTTGGTTGGTGCTTGATCCAAAAGATGAAGTAGATTCAAATCTCAGGTGGACAATACTATAGGAAACGATGGTGATTGACCATTGAAACCTTCTTCTGGGCATAAAAGTTTTGGATCAATATGGTATTCTTTTTTTAATGCTTCATCCATGTTTAGCATGGTCCACATAGATTCAGATCTGATCCATTTTTGGACTCATACCTAAACTAAAATGAAAAACGAATGGATGACATTGATACAAAATACATACAACAATGAGGGCCCCACCTTAAGGGCTGCACCAACGTGGATTAAGTGGGAAATGATATGGTAGAGATGGAAGAACCGGAATATGGTAGAGCCATATTTCTGTAGAACACGTGGCAAGGTGATCTGTGGATTGGGTCAGGCCATATACTTTAATCAGGATGGATGACTTACATTTTAATCGTAGAATCCATGAGACATTCTGATCCGTTGATTTTTCTTCAGTTTATCCTACTCTTCGTAGATGACCATTAACCACATTGGTTTTCCACTGGCTCTTATAAAGGCCACAGATGGATGGATAAGATTGTCTAAGGTTTGTGATTTTTGAGATAAAAATCATGCATGATAGAGTCCAGCATATGGACGGACCTGATTTTCACATAACCCTGCCACGTGTACAGTATGGAGATGACGCTACCATATTCCAATGGTATGGACCTTCCAATCATCGATCTGAACCGTCATTCATTACATAATACCACCAACCATGAAGAAAGAACCCCTCTAATCAATAGATCTCGACCATCCAATAAAAAATGGACGGTTCAGATCAAGAAGAGAAAGATGGGTTCAATCTACAACTCTGAAAAAATCTAGATGATAGCCACCACATCGGACAACTTATCATTCTTAGAAACAATTTGGTAAGTTGACGTTGATCATCCAATCTATGACTTGAAAAATTAACGATTAGAAATGATTATGATCATAAGATTGGCATTATTTTTACTCGTGGCCCATCAATAGTGTTATGGAACAAATGGACAGTTTAGATCGTGATTGGACCATCCTCCAAGTCTGAATTAACCAGCTGTATGGTAATCGTACATACAACTAGTTGTATTAGATCCTATGCCAGTGTGCCCATCCAATGAACGGCTCTAATCCCGTACCTATTTTTGAAACATCTACAAAAATTGATGAAGGTCATCATCCTAATCAACTGTCACATGCATCCTATATATATAGAGGGGGAAATCATTATGGCTGGGAGTGACTGGACGGATGAAGAGTTGGAATTCATTACGGTTATATTGGCTGCGGAATCTACTGCAATTACTGTTGGGGAGTATTGTCACACGTACCTCTTTCGAAACCCTCCTAGGTCTGCTGATTATGACCGTGCCCATATTATCAACAAGATTATTATGGCAAGGGAGAGTGATTGTGTTTCACAGCTATGGATGAAAAAGACCACGTTTTTTAATCTTTGCTCAATCTTACGAGATAAGGGACTGTTGGCGGATAGAAGACACGTAAGTATGGAAGAACAACTTGTCATGTTTCTCCATACATTAAGCCACAATGTCCGAAACCGAATGATTGGACATCATTTTATAAGGTCAGGCGAAACCGTAAGTCGATACTTTAATCGAGTCTTGGATGCGGTCGTTTCTTTATACGCAGACTTTATTACACTACCTACATTAGAGACCGCATCTGAGATTTCATCGAACCCACAGTGGGCGGAATACTTTCAGGTATGATAATACATATATTCATCACAATTGATTATGATATGTGGGGATTAAATTACATATACTAATATCATCCTAACGATTGACAAGTTTAACTTAGGATTGTATCGGTGCAATTGATGGGACACACATTCCTGCTTTCATAGCATCTGCGGATAGTGCTGTCTTTCGAAATAAGAAAGGATATATATCACAAAATGTCCTGGCTGTATGAAAGTTTGACATGAAGTTTGTGTACGTATTAGCTGGGTGAGAAGGTTCCGCATTAGATGCACGTGTTTTGTAAAGTGCATTGACTCACTCAAGCGATCCTTTTGTAATACCCCGTGGGAAACTCATGGACATCAACCACGTTGATTGCTTTATAAACAGGGCAATTAAGGATTGCTATTAATCAAAAAATATTTTCAATATGTAGGTAAATACTACATAGTAGATGCAGGATACGCACACTCGCCCGGTTTCATGGCCCCGTATCGTGGTGTACGCTACCATCTTAATGAGTATCGTACGGTTCGAAAACTATCCAATGTAATAGAAAGATGTTTTGGAGTTTTGAAAGCTAGGTTCCCAATTCTGAAGACTGCTCCATAATATCCCGTACAAACTCAAGTGAAGATAATGCTATCTTGTTGTGTGTTACACAACTTCATAAGGATGTCAGGTGACGATGACATAGATGAGTTTGAGGGGTCGTCCAGTTCTGCTGCCGAAGGTGTGACCCCATCACCTACGAAAGTATCCATCATTGATGAAGATCCTGTCCTTTTGAATGTCACCCCACACGAAAGAGATGAGTGGACACAAAAACGCAATGAAATCGCATCCAGAATGTGGAACCAAGCTCATCCAGTGAGTCGAGTAGTTTAAAAACCTTGTAATAATACGAACATATGCTAGCTATCGAAGTAGCATTCAAGAATCACCCTACAAGATTGCTTTATATTGTTGTTCTAAACTTTGTCTGTTTAAAACACTACCATTTTTTTTTGAATTGGGTATAGTTCATATTGATTATGCCATCATGGGGTAGCGTGATTTATTTATACTTACAATCTTAACTTATCTTTAATCAGATTGAGATTGACCGAAGCGGATCTATGTCTCCGAATAGACGATCGATACTATCCACTCCGACCAAAAATCACTTAGGATCGCCATTTACTACCCCACAGAGATCACCCAGAAAACATACCATTAACAGTGGTATTGAGGATAAGTCGTATGGAGGTGTTCTCCGTTGGACGGATGACATGGATGGCATCCTAATCGACGGACTGATGGAGCTAGTCATTGCCGGCTGAAAAAGTGGTTCTGGATTTAAGATGAAATCGTTTACAGGAGTGGTGGAAAATATGAAGATGAAGTTAGGCCTCATCATCACTAATGTGAACGTAAAAAACCGCATCCGTATAGTGAAAAAGAACTTCTTCACTGTCAAAGATATACGGAGTGCCTCTAGGTTTGGTTGGGACCCGGAATTAGAAATTATTGTAGCATCAGATGAAGTTTGGATGGAATACATTAAGGTGAGAACTCTTCTGACATGTCAATTGTATATTATTATACAATGTATAATGTTAGTGATAGGTTAATTTGATTGTTTTTCGTGTAGTCCCATCCAGATGCTGCTCAGTTTCGTGGTAAATCCATGCAAAGGTTTGATGATCTTGAGTTCATCTTCGGAAACGACAGGGCCACCGGTAAAGATAGTGCCACTGGAAACTTCCCTCCCGACACTACCACTCCTCGATGGAGAGATACGGAGGTTTCATCAAACCACACCGTTGATCTAAATGATGATATTAATATCATATCTTTAGAAGATCTTGGCGAGGATGGACCACATGTCCATTGGTCTTTTGACAGCCGTGGAGGCAACAATATTCTCCATCCGAGTCCGACACAACATGAGAATGCCTCCGGTAACACGAATTCTACAGTTAATTCTAAAAAAAGATCGAGATTGGAGTGACCAGTCGATATGATTGGGACTGAGATGGTAGATGTTGGTGTCGCCATGAAATCAATTGTCATTTCAATCGACAAGGGTAAAAACTTTTATCGGATGACAGAGATCATACCGGCTTTAGAAGAGTTGGAGGGACTAACGACTAATGAGGTTTTATGGGCCACAAAGCTATTGTCGAAGGAAGAATCATATGAGGTCGCCTTCCTTAACTTTGCAAAAGAGAAGAGAGTATCGTTCATCAGAATGCTACTGAATGGGGATGGACCTCAAGTATAACAAATACAATATGATGCCAACTTTGACTGGTTGCCATCAGTCATTCCTATACTTTGGTCTTGTGAGACTTTTTAAATTTGAATATTTTTTTGGACTGTATAACTTAAATTTGAATATTTGTACTTATTTTTACACTTACTTTTGGATAGCAGGTCACAAGTTGATGGTAGATATATATATCTTCCTCACAGGTTGAAACTTTAAGTAGTTTATGTAAGACCCGTATCTTAGTCCGTACCGTTCCGTAGATTTTCGCGTTCTTCTCGGTCAAATTTCGGCAACATTCGACCCTTAACCGATATATGCACGCGACCCTGATTGGTATGTCGTCAACCCGTATCAACTCAACCCAAGACCATTACCATAGCGACCGCGCCGTCGCTGCAGTTCCGTTGCCGCGACTCACGCGCCGAGGCGATACCCTGGTCAGGAGATGTGGGCCAACGTTCGATGCGAGAAAAACGCCGTACGTTACGAAATTCAAGAGAATCTCTACGACTTGTCACATCAAGCCATCAATCCATCAATCTCAACATGTCAAGTACATATCAAATTTCACCCATTCCCAAGCGAGCCTCAAAAGTCAAAAAGTCTCTTACACTCTCATGCCTTTCTTACACAAATGGCCACAAAAGTCAAAAAGGCCTCTTACACCCATCACCACCACATCTATCACTCCATCATCCATCACTCTCTCTCTCCCCCTTTACAACTCTCTCTCTCTCTCATTTTCAAACTCATTCCAAGCAACCAAAGACCTCTATACGTATGAGCCTCTCCCTCTCTTTCAAACTCCAAGTGTGGCTCACCTTTCCATCATAAAATCTCTCATCTCAACCATCCAAACCTCATCTCCTCCATTGGAATTGAAGCTAAGGAACTAAGGAACCCAAGGGAGCAAGAAGATCAAACGGTGTGTGCTTAATAAGAGTAGTTTTTCATGTTTTTAAGATGGGCCAAGTGAGGCCAACCGATCAATGGTTTGGATCTCACTTGGGACCCTAAGATGTGACCGATGGCCCACTAGGATCATCATGATCATTCCATGATGGGGCCATTCTCCATGTACCCCATCATGATATTTATTTTCTTGCATTAAAAAGGTCATCTAGACCGTCCATGTTGGTGGGAAAAGGATCTCCACCGATGATTTTCGATTTCGGTGGCCCCATGTGTAAATGGATCCATTTGATTGTATGATTTTTTATAAGGGAGAGCTCATAGTGGCGGAGCCCTCCATCACACACGTGTCCTACTCTCTATCTCTCTCTCTCCCTTTTTATTTCATTTTTTTTATGAGATTATAATATGGTTGTGTGACCTACTTGAATGGACCCCACCATGAGGCTTATATTCTATCCAAATCATCTACAAGTGTGCCCCACTTTGTGTGTGTTGTATCCACACTATTCTCCATGAGGTGGCCCACCTAATCAGGGCCCACATCAATGCATATTTAGTGTTCAACTGTCCAGCGTCTGGGACGCTGGACGTGAACTGGGAAAGCATGAATATTAGCTTGTTTTTCAAGCTTTTGGGGTGGTCCACTCGCATAGGCTCCACCTTGATGTATGTATGCAATCCATGCCGTCCACTTCATTCCCTGGATCGTTTTAGGCGTTGAGTCGAAGAATGAGGCTGATCTGAGCATCTGGTGGGCCATAGCATAGGAGACTTGGTGGTTACCGTTGAAAATCACCTGATGTTTTCTATACACCCATAAATCTAGAACTTTAGACTCATTTTGCCTGTTACGAGTCGTAGAATCCCATGGTTGGGATGGATTTTTTGAATGTGGGTCCCACCTGTGAAAACCCATAGGAAAACAGTTTTTTTTTTTAAAGGGTGAGAGGGTGCTGTAGCAGGCGCTGCAACTGTCAGCGCAGGCGCTGCTGCCAGTACCGTGGGCAGACGGGCCAAGGACCACGACTCCAGCCGTGGGCCCCACTATGATATATGTTTAATATCCACACTATTCATATGGTGGGCCACCTTCTGAGGTGGGCCTCCTTCAAATATCAGGTTGATCTGGGTTTCAGATGGCTCACATCATGAGAAATAGTGGATTGAATGTCTGCCCTTGAAACCCTTTTGGGTTGTCACAGGGACTTTGGATCATTATGAAATTTGGTTCTCCTCTCCTTCCAAGTTTGTCTGATCTTACCAATGGCGTGGATGACAGATATACATTTTGATGGGACCCACATGGGACCCATTCATGGTAGAAACGGGTGGGCTGGGCGATCACGCACCAGCTATATAGCTGACGAACGTCAGTAAGTGCTGCGCCCATCATGATGCATGCGTTGCATATATGTCGTCCAGCCATTTTATGAGGTTGTTGGACGGCCAAGTGGACCCCACCCTTAATGTCTGTGTTACATCCAAACCGTCCATCCTCATGGGACCCACCATGATGCATGTGTTGCATCTAAACTGTCCATCCACTTTGCAAGCTCATTTTATAGCTTGAGACAAAAAATGAGCCTGATCCATAGTCCAAGTGGACCCCACCTTGGCATGTTTTGAGGTCTATCTTAATGTATTTGTGGTAGTTCATTGGGGTCCACTTTGATATGGATGTAAGGCCCATGTCATGGGGCCATTCGATGTATTTACGGCCCATGGTTGAGACCCACTTTAATATATATGTAAGGCCCATGGGTCGAGGCCCATTTGATGTATTTTAAGGCTCATGGAATTAGGCCATTTGATGTATTCTAAGGCCCATGGGATTAGGTCCATTTGATGTTTTAGGGGCCCATGAGTTAAGGCCCAACTAAATATACTAGGGCCTATGGGTTGAGGCCTATTTGATGTACATATGGGGCCCAATTGGTGTGGCCCATTTGTTACATATAAGACCCATGAGATTAAGCTTATTTGATGCAATCTAAGGCCCACGGGTTTTGACCCATTACAATGCACATAAGGCCCATTGATGTGGCCCATTTGATGAGTAAAAGACCCATATGATATGACCCATTTGATGTATTTAAGGCCCAATGGGGTGTACCTAAGGTCCATTGCAATGTGTGATCCCAACCTGGTTTACGTAATGATATTCACTACGGGTTACACCTTGAGAGTAATGTTGGTTTGACGTCCACATTGTGAGTATAATGTTGGTTGGATGTCCACATTACAACTCTCCTTAGGGCCCATTGATAGACCGTACTTGTTGTGTGTCGGCTGTCTAGGCCACCTGCGTTGTAAGGATAGTGCATTACTTTATAACATGTTTAATATAGTTCCATGACTCATGATCATACGCATCATATGTATGCTTGATATGAGAAGTGACTGATCATAGCATATGCCTTTGGGCAGATTGTTTATGGGACCTCGATTAAGCAATATTGCCCTACATGAGCGCACGATACGTGCAGGATTTGCTGCATGATTGAATAGTGTGATTCATACATTTCGCATTATGTGATATGGTTACTGTACGCCCTAGCGACATCGGGGATGTAGCCTCCACAGACGCAATGTGGTTGGCAGGATTGGATACCAAAAATTTTATTCTACATGGGGTGCTATAAATATCCCTGGGTGAAAGTCCCTAAACCCTTATGGTACCAAGATGTTGCTCTAACGTCTAGACCGAGTGGGTACAGGAGCGCCGAGTGTTGATTACCAGACGGTTGCGCTTTCCATTGTGTCGTGGTCGGTTAGAAAGGGGTGCGGCCTTACCCGCTCGAGAGTAGAGGGCAAAGCTAGGCTGAGTTTGACCAGCTCGAGGAATGGATCCGCTATCGGCGAGTTGAGTTCGATATTGGCAGACGGATAGTGAGGTCTCTTCCACTTACTTTATTGCGCGCGATGTGACGACAATCATGTTTAGAGTGTACTAGACCCCGGTGATATCCCAGAGTTGAGCTGTATTGATATGTAGACTTAGATGAAGATTGTATGCTTGACTTGCATCTTGTATCGCATAGCCTTGGTATGGCCGACATCATTCATGCTTTGCACTACATGACCTTGGTACGACCAATAGTATTCATGGATCCATCAGTATATTCCGCATTACTCTGATATTGCATGATCATATTACTACACACACTTTCACCACCCTCTAAACTTTCTATAAGCTTATGCACGATCGTTGCGTGCAGGTGACGTTGGATCGCAGCAGCGCTGAGGCTTGAGCACGTGGCAGATTATTTTGGAGCTTTTAGTCTATCATCATTGTATTTCCCTTTTATGCTCATTGTACTTGTAAAGTTTTTTATCATAGTGAAAATGTAATAAAGTTTTTGGTTGTTATTTATGGGCTATGCCTTTGGTTATGCTTACTACGAATCAAACTGACATTGAAAATCCTCCTCGTAGCATCCCAGTATCGGAACCTGTCGAATGGGAGCTGAGAGCCAAGAATGGAGTTTTATAGAGGCTCTCAGTGCTAGATTCGGCGATCGAAAATTTTGTGAGCCCGATTTCCAAGTTTGGAGCGTGATAATTTAACTATGGAAATGTAATGTTATTATTATTACTAATTCGTACTACATGCAGGCTGAACATGCATATTGATGATCTTCACAGGTGTACTAGACAACTTATATAAGGGAAGCGGAATAGATACAGTCAGGTTGAGTAGCAAGAGTAGCTACTGAAGTGACGTCACATCATTGTGGACCCCACTATGATGCATGTGTTATATCTGTAAGGTTCATACAATTAGAAATTTTGTTTAACCCTTATATCTCAGAGAATTAGGTAGATCCAATGCGTCGGTGAACATCACCGCATAAATCAGTGGATACTATTGTTGACCACCGTCGAAGACTTCCTGCAAATTCCTACATATGATGAATCAAGTACAACTCCCAAAAAGATAATATCGAATGCATAAGAGATTATCACAGTGGCCATTTGTCTTGCTTTGTCTTTAGCAATAAAAAAGATAATTGCAACTGAAAGAAACCATCCTATTTATTTATAAACGGAGGTGTCACTCTTCCCACCGTTATCTGTGGTGGGGCCCATTGAAGCTTCGGATGTGATTCATTGTTTGGATATTACCCTAAAATGATCTGTCCAGATGGATGGACAGCATGGATACATACCGTACATCATGGTAGGCCCGGATATAAAGCCTGTGACGTCACCCCAGTAATGGGTGGGGCCAACGCAATTTGGTTGCACATCCGTGGATGGTATCCCGATACCGTGGTGATCAAATAAAAAAACAAATGCGCGAAGTAGCATTTGCAATCCCGCCAGCATTTTTCAAACCAGGGAGTCCGTGATGATGGTTGGCTACAAACCCACTCATTTCCGTGAGTACGTAATAAATGCTAGGGAAAACTGCGAATGCCCGTGAAATACGAAAACAAACAGGCCCTAAATGTAGAGGCAGGGAATCAGCTATAACTAACGAGAAATCGAATCATGCAGCTGCTCCCGTCGCAGAAGCTCCGTGCAGCTGCCTCTTACCGTACACGTGGCAATCGTAAATAGTGAGGTCTTTTGATCTGGTAGGCCACCTCTGTGAATGTGCTATAAGTCAAAAGCATCTCCATAGTTGGACGACTCCGACCATCCATTTGAGTTTTGCTTCCTGAATGTGGACCATTTGCCTACCTTTTGGGATGTCAGGTGGTCCACCTCTCGTAAAGGTTAGCTTATTTGCCATTGCAAATAATAATCAACGGTCTCAATCACTACAAGTTCGTGCATCCAAAAGGAACAGGAACAAGGTAGAGCCATCTCTCTGAGCGCATGTAAGAGGGCGATGTTGCAAACTTGCAGTTGGGTCCATCCATTTCAAGGGCTGTGATTGAAGTCTTATGTTTTCAAAATCAAATGGGTCCATCCGTTACAAGGGCTGTGATTGATGTCTCTGAGCGTGTGTATTTTAAACCATTTTCCATTCAAAGTCAGATCAATTTAAGCAGAACCGATTCCTACCTGCAATTCAAGGGATGTGTTATGTGTTTCCATGCAACCTTGTATACATTTAAATGGGGGAGAATAAAAAAATCAATCACTCTGAAAATGGGTGGCTAATATTTGTTGTGATTGTAAAGACTACGACATTATTTTGGACCACCTATGACATGGAATCTCCTTTCATTGACTTTACTATAAACATCTACGTTAATTAAGTAACCATCCAATTAATCAATCTGTGTGGAGAAGGACATCTGTTTTTATTATGCTAAGGTCTGATCATTTATTTGGACCATCCACTATGTGGGTCCCACCTTTAATTGTCCATCCCTTCAAAAAATATTATGATTGGATGATTGTAACCATCAGAATCAATGGATAGGAAAATCAGAATTCTAGAAAGCCCTTTAAAAAAAAAAAACTGCCATCCCCCAACGTTCACATTGACTAAGTGATAAACATACGAGAAATGGATGTGAAAATGAATGGTCCATATTTATTACATTGATAAAAGTCTAGTCATTAATCCAAACCATCCATGATGAGGGGAATACTTTTGAATTTCCATTCCCGTGAACCAACAAAGAAGAATATCACCATCCTTCTCAAGTAATCAAAACCTGAATTCCACAAGGTGAGTTCTTAAGTTCACTAGAAGTAAAAATGAAAATTAGAATATTTTATTGAATAATAATCCTAAAATTCTTTGATCACATCACTTTTATAAATGACCACAACTCTAATTCAATTAAAATTGATCTAAATAGCAAAATCTTCCTGAAAGGCTAATTTTGTTATAAATAGAAACGTTAATAAGAATTTATTATAACATTCTTGACATTATTATAAACAATTTCTAAAAATACAAAAATCTTAAAATTCCAATAATGATAAAAATTATTAAAACTAGTAAAGTTTTTCTAAAATCTCAATTTTAATCCTCAAGATGAACTTTTTTAATTATTATTTTAATAAAATGGATGTTCTCAAGCCGTTGTGCACATTAATTAACTCTAGATGCACTATTACATAAAAATTGATAAGTCGTGCGTCTCAGAACAATGCCTGGATGAAAAATTACAGCTCTTTTACCATCAATACTTCGAACTGTAATTTGTCTCTGTTTCGAAATGAATATTTTTAAACCAAACCTGCTCAGGACTCATTTACATTTTTTGCCCTGTGCTGGATTAGGTCCAGTTCTCATGGACTATTTTCACTTTCGTCGGGATGTCTTTTACCCAGCTTTGCTAAGAATGATCTACGGCACACTCTAAATCACATCCCTTCCAAAAGATATTATGATCTGGTGATTATAGTCATCTCATCCATTTGTATGAAAATGGGCCAAACACAACTGAATCTTCCATGCTGTTCTTCCATAATATCTAAATTCAACTTTCCTCCCCATAATCACATATGACCAATGAAAGCCCATACATATTTTTACAACAAAAAGGTTTGATAATTCATCCAGACCTTCTCTCCAAACTACTTTCATCGGATGGTTGGTATGATACCAACCAGCCTAACAATAGACTGGAAAATGGATTTTGACTGCTGGGAAGTTACATTGATTTTGACCTTACATCTTATGGGTCACTTTTCTTTTATTGCCAATCTCTCCTGAAAATCAATTAAGTAGGATAATTGTACCCATCCAATCAATGGTTTGAAAGATTGACAATTTGTGGCAGTGGAAAGTCATCGTTAATGCTGTTAATGGCCTGTGCTTGGACGTAGAAAGTCATGTTAAAGCTGTCAATGGGCTGAGCTTGGGCGTAGAGAATGAAATATATTTTTTTGAAAAGGCACGCTCGGACACTTGAAAATGATGCAGCTCACACCCGGCTCATTAACAGCGTAGTCATCCATCAACTAACATCTAATAACCCTTAAGTTTCCTCTTTTTCTCTTATCCAACGTAGCAGGTTGGTGATAAGAAAGAAAAAAATTGTAACTTTGTCAATGCAACCAAAAATGTTTGACTTTAGAAAAAAATGACATTAAAAATAACGTACTATACCATTGGAAATTGTTGTGAGGAAAATCGAACTCCTCCCCCACACAAGATGGATGACTGTTGTTATGGGAAGATCCGAACCCCCTTTAATTCCAAGGTCCGACGCCATCTTAATTCGATCGGATGCATACGAGATAATCGGGAATGGTGAGAATGACTGAAGGAAGAAACGATTCTTGGTTCAGCCTCCAATTGTGCTCGTGCTTCAAGGTTGTCAGTTTAGGATAATTTAAGGGCGAAACAGTCAGCGTGAAACTCAGACTGGAACTTACTTACAAGACCTTTGGTCATCCCACCACTGTTCAACTAGAGGCAAATCGTTCGACCACCCACATCTGTATGTCACCCATTATAGGGAAACTCAACGAGTTAAACCCACTACCCACCTCAGAGCTCAAAGTGGAAAGCTTAAAGTCCAGGTCCGAGGCTCAGAAGTCAGGGCTTCTTCAGTCTGAGATCCTAAGCTAAGGCTGAGGTTAAACGTGAATATTCCATGCGCTAAACTTAGAAACGTCCCTAAGCAGAGACTGCTAAATATTTTGCCTGCAGATACGCCCCTTTCAGGCACGATACTCTACACAATCCTTGGATTACGAGCAATATCTCCACGATCATAGTATCCCACTAATTGAGTTAATCGTGCCGAGATTAACGGACCCAGACCGTCCGATAGGCAGGTATAAATACAAGGGGATCTCATTGCTACAGGTACGTAACATCTTACATCCTCTCGCTACATTTAACTTACACCTAGATTCCCTTGACCTGACTTAGGCATCGGAGGGTCCCCCGGCTGAGTCAGGGTCTCATTTGCTCACCCCTTGTGCAAGGCCAGGGTTCGTCGAAGGTTCACCATCGAGTGGAGGGTGATCCAAATTTTGACCTCAACAACTGTCTAAGTACAAACGATGTGCTTCCAAGCTGAGGTAGAACCCAAGCTAGGGTGACCAAGGTCTTGACAAATGGGCTATTGACAAGTAGCCGAGCTGAGTTGTTAGAGCAAAGGGCTCAGAGGCCTTTGAAACTAATATGAGCCCCTAAGTTGAACTATTTTAGGACGGAGCGCAGTGGGAGAGAACTAGCCTCACCAAGAATATATACAATGCAGGCAAGGAACCTATAAGGGAAGGAGCTCGAGCCCCGAGCTGACCAAGTCAACCATCGCTGGAGGCGGTACAAGGAACCCGAAGGGGACTTTGCCCCAAACCCAAAAGAGGATGACCCGGCTTGATTTTGGCCAAAGATTACGCTAACAGAGACGGGCTCGACAATAACTTCACAGGCAGTTTCCCACAAAAAAAGAGACTTTCCAGCGTATCCCATTGATTCACGACAACTTTAAAACTAACTCCAGAACCCTATATACATCATCATCCTAAACCAGAAGGAGCTAATAGCTAAAACCCTAATCCACATCACTGGGATTATCACCTACAAACCTAACTTAGGTATCGGAGGATCCATAGCTGGCCACTGGCACCCCTTGTTGTCAATTAGAATGCACACTTCTACATCGATATTACTTGTTCATCGTAATCCGAGACAACATAAATTATAATTTTTAAAACAACTTTTAAATGCAGCATCCAAATGCACTTATACACCATACACTGATGTAAGGAAGAACGTGAAATGACAAAAAGAAGATCATAGTATTCCTCAAGTAATCAAAACCTTGAATTCACAAGGTGTGTTCTTAAACCCACAAGAAGTAAGAGAGAGAAATTAAAATATTTTATTGTATAATAAACTAATATTATTCGATTATATAAGTCACTTATATGGACGACCAACCTAATTTGATTATAAATTACTTGAAATAGAAAAATCATTCAATAAAGGCTAATTTTTTCAAAAAAAAGAAACTACAATAAGACTTTGTTAAAGCATTTCTAGCATTATTACAAGCATTTTTTAAAAAGATGAAAATTCTATAACTCAAAAAAATGGAGAGAAACGATGGATACAAAAATTACAAAAAAAAAAAAGTAATTTTTTAAAATCTCAATTTTAACAAAGAAGACGTGCATTTTCTCACAAAACTGATGTCGGCGACTGACATAGCAAGTTGGTTGACCTCGGATGCATTGCACCAGTACATAGAGATCTACATCTGGTGCATTTCATGTTGACGTCCAATTCAAAAGTTACAGTTCTTTTACAGTCCGAACTTTGAATGAGAATTTCTCCATATTCTTATTAAATTTCTTCAAACCAGATACAACTAGGATCCAATTATATCATGCCTTACCCAGGACTAGACTTGATTATAATAAACTACTTCTATTTTGTTTGGGCTTCTTTTGATCCAATAGAGAATATATACTGATACTAAGCTGATCTTCACTTTCCCTCCTTAGAAAGAACCTGCTCTAGTACAATGTCGTTCCCACACCTTGTGCATGAAATGGCGAAGGGTTCCTTTTTTAATTAGTGTACTCCCGGGAACAGGTCCAGTGGAGATTGGGTGCTCATTGGTTTAGGCTTCATATTTGCCACTCGACTACCCATCTATGCTAGGCTTAGCATACGAAGCTAGGGATATCTGTCGTTGGTTCCTTCTTCGACATCGATAAAAAGTGGTGGGAAGTAGTGGGGCCGCCAGAAGCAGGTGAAAAAATTATCACCCTTACTCAAGGGACTAAAGGGTGAGTCGTCCAGTACTTATCTTTTCCAAAATTCACTTGAGGCACTCCTCTGGTCATGGGCAAGAAGAATGAAATGAAGAGCGTCATGACCACTAACCACATGGCATAGAATATAAAGGCCTCGCACTTGAAGTGGCACGGCATGGTCAAGAAGGTATTTGCTTACACTGGGCCCAAAGTTAATGCCGATTGTGATGCTTTGGCCTGCTGATCGGATCTCCATTGGGAATATCTCACTAGGGATGAGCCAGCTAAGGGGGTCCCATGACCAACCGAACCCCACCATACTGGTACGGCCATTGAGTATATGTCTTGTATAAGGTCGCGTTATCTGGCTGATTTTTGGAACATCCAATGTATGTTTAAGGAATCACTAGATGGATGATTTAGGTTCCCAAAACAAATGGTTAAGTAGAGCTAGATAAGCATTCAGTCTCGCCCATGGACCATTTCCGGGGTCCCACCAGCGCACATGGACCCTTACTACGGGAGCATGGACCAAAATTCACATTGATCAAAACAGTCCAACTGGGCAGAAAAATGCACCCAGTCCAAACTGAAACTTTTGAGTTCAGATGATTCGGATCCGTCCATCAAGCTCATTTTCGTAGCAGGCCCACAACTTCAACGATTGGAATCGAGTATATTCTCGAGAGCCAGTGATCAGCATTCACCTGAGTGGTAAAATCGATGCCAAATCCAAGCAAGATCCGCCCCAAGACGAGAATCACTTTGCTGACTGCAGTTGCTTTGATGAGGGCCCCAAAAGGAAGGTAGTCCCACCTAGGAACATCATGGCCCGACGGCCCACTGCTTCGGTCAAACGGCTAGCCATTAGCGATGCGATCATGCTATCAATGAAAAAGCAAGATGGTGAATAATTTGAGGATTTCACTATCATAGACGCAGTACTAGTTCTGTTTGGCGCGGCCATCTTTCTTGGAACTGATGGGAAGAACATCCCAACTAACGATTCCATAGTCGTCACTCCTTTCAAGTAATTGAAGGAATGTAACATATCTTCTAGGGGGCGCTAGGATCTTGAGTTACTTAAGATACTTATACTTATGCCTTAAGATACTTATGCCTTAAGTAACTTATATTGATTTCTACTTATTATGTTAAAGTAATTAAGTTACTTCAAGTTATAAAATTACTTATAATTAATATTAAAGTAAACTTAATTATCTCAATTAAGTTACTTATCTAATGCTGTAAGTAAAAAAAAGTAACTTATTTGGTGACATCCAAAGGGACCCTTAGGGAGTGTTTGGATGGTAAGTTACTTTACATCAGCGAAGCTTTTGCTTCAATATCTTAGTTTATACTTGCTCAACAGATAAGTATATTTGATAAACAACATATTTATTAGTTTTTTTTTAAAAAAAATATGTTTGGTTTTCAGGATTAAGAGGGTGTGTCTCTATCTAGTTTGTTTAGTCCACCCTTAATATCCACCATCTATCACATAGCCCCAACCTTTGATATGGACCCTTCATTATATTGAGCCCACCTTAGCATGTCTTCAATGTGAACCGTCTATCATTTGGGGCATACCTTCCATGCAGACCATCTACTTTGCGAGGTTTACCTTCAATGTGGGCTATCCATTATGTGGGACTCACCTTGGATGTGGGCCCTCCATCATACGGGCCCACCTTTAATTTGGACTGTCAATCATACAGGGCCCGACTTCAAAGTGGGTTGTCCATCAAGTAGGGCCCACCTTGGGTGTTGGCCAACCTTCGATGTGAACTATCCTCATGTGGGGTCCAACTTTTATATCCACCGCCCATAAGTTCCAAAACTTCTGTGGCCTTCACAAGTTTGTCAACGGTAAGTGTTAATTTCCATTTTATGGTCCACTTAAGCATTATATCTGCGTCTTTTTTGAGCTCGTAACTTAAAATAAGGTGGAAAATAGATGGACGGTGTGACATAACCCATGCATCGGGTGGCCCCTCAGAGCCCAGCTTGTCTCGACCTCACCATAGGCGAAGGAATTACACAATCCGCCCCTCGAACAAGGAGTGGCAATACGGTCCAGCTAGGCTTCCAAGGCCCAAAATTAGACCGAGCCCAGCATCGGCTTAGAACAGAATAGCCCAAGCCCGAGGCTTTAAAAATTGGTTGGGCCCAGGGCTGACCTGACTCGGCTTGGCCAGTAATTGATAAAATCCCTATTTAGGCTACACATGCACAAAGAAATAGACACCTAGGATGAAAGAAATCAACGGTCTACATTCAAGATGCACTGCCTGATGAGGATTAGAATCGCATATGCATATGGTATGAGACTTGTATATGAAGTCAACTTGGGGCAAGCCAGGTCAGGCCAAAACCATTTGAGCCCGAGCCCTAGTAGTGGTAGTATTACCTTAGATGAGCTGGTAGAGATACTGTCATGTGGTTGAGTGAAATCCACCAGTTTGTCGTGGGCCCCTCCGACATATGTTGATGAAATCTACACTGACCATCAGACAAGCCCTTCATCATTTAGTTAGCTAGTGAAAAATCAGGCCAATCCATGACTTGGATAGGCTACACCATGAAGATCAGTTGAGGGTGAACGCCCACCCTTGATTCTTATAGAGCAACCACCATGCTGTGCATATACCATCCAATGGATTGATATGAAACATCTGGAAGATGATGGTACACCTCAAAAATCAAGCCACATGGGTGGGGCCAACGATAATCAAGGGCGAACATACCCTGTGTATTAGGTGTTACACGTTACCATTACCGTGGAGCCCAACTTGATGATGTATTGTATATCCACACAATCCATCTGTTTTTCCGGCCCATTTTAGAACTTTTTACCAAAAATTAAGGAGATTAAAATTTAAGGAGGACCACAACGCAGGAAACAGTGGTGATTGAATGCCCCACCATTAAAAACTTTCTAAGCCCATTGCATAATGTTTATTTTCCATCCAACCTGTTGATAGTGTCAACCAGAACTGGAGGAAGGGAAAGTTGAAATAACAGCTTCATCTAAAACATGTGGACCACAAAAGATTTTTAATGGTAATTCACCACTGTTTCCAGTGGTGTGGTTCACCTGAGATTTTGATCCGCTTAAAGATTGGGATCGTGTCCTAAAATGAGACGAAAAACAATGGACGGCGTGGATATACAATAAATACATCAACGTGGGCCCCACAAGGTCAGGTCAGGGTAACACCTAATCCGCCCCCTCCTGATTGTATTCGTTCGTACTGGATCACATGGTAATTGATTTGCTTGATTTTTGCGCCCACGGTAAAATAAGGGAAGGCCTGTCCGGTGGTCGGAGTGAATTTCTAAACAAATGACGGTGGGTCCCACAACAAACCATTTGCATGGTGACCACGTTTCCACTGATAGTTTCGCGCGCACACGAGAACCGCACGCCTTCCCTCTTAACCCCTCTCTGACTTTTATCACTCTTCCCTTCTTCCCCATTCGTCTTGCATATGTCATAATCCCATTTCGCATGAAGCTAGCACGGTTACTTACGAAAGTGGACTGTCCTCCCCCGGCTGGACCGAATCGGTCCAGCCAGTCTCACTGTGGGAGCCCACAGTTATGTATGGAATATATCCATGGTGTTTATAAATTTTTCCGGATCATTTTATGATATGAGCCAAAAAATAGGATAGATCGAACACCCCAAGTGAAGCACGCAGCAGGGTTTGAACTCATACTATTAAAAACTTCTTGGGTGGCACGGAAGTTTTTGGATCAAGCAGACACTTGTGTTTTACCTTCATCCACTTTTTTACGACCTTATAAACAGGTTGGATGGTAAATAAACATCATGGTGGGCACTAGACAGATTTCAACGGTGGCCATCATTATCACCGCTGATTTCTTTGGAGTGGTCCACTTGATCCTTAGATATACCTCTTTTTTTATATATATCATACCCCAAAATGATCTGTAAAAATGAACGAACGGCATGGATAAAATCCATACATCACGACGGATCCCACAGATCGTCAGATCCCCTATCTAGATCCATTTTCGTCCCGGTGGCTGGACGCAATCCGCTTCCAACGTTGAAACCACTCGATGGACTGCTTTTTTAGGTGAACCCATGTGCCATGTGAGCACATTTGTGGCTTGTACGTTAACTGCCTTACAGTGTGAACTTTTAGCGAAGTTATTTCAAATTTGAAAAAAGATAGATATCTAAACAAAACCGTCTATCTTACTTTAGAGGGACGCGGATTTACTGAGCCTTTCCCCGGAAGGGACGCACACGGGTCTTACCCCCGCCTGTCTCCACTGGGAACGGGCAGGAGCTGTGAATGGCCACCGAGATGTATAGGTCTTATCCACACCGTCCATCCATTTTTTGGTATAGTTTTAGAGTATATTCCAAAAAAAGAGTCAGATCCAAAGCTCAAGTGGACTACACAATGCAGATTAAACTCTTACCGTTTGAAAACTTTCAGGGCCACAGAAGTTTCGGAAGGAGCTGATATTTGTGTTTTCTCTTCATCCAAGTCTATGTAACTTTATGAATAGGTTGGATGGAAAATAAACATCAAGGTGGGCCCTAGAAAAGTTTCAATGGTGAGAATCATTATCACCGCTGCTTCATGTGGTGTGGTCCACTTGAGCCTTGGATATGCATCATGTTTAGGTTAACACCTTAAATGATATGAAAAAAAGAGAAGATGAACGGTGTGGATAAGAACCATACATCAACCTGGCCACTCAAAGATCCTGTCCGTTCCCAGCTGGAGACGGGCGGGGTAGGACGAATCCGCGTCCAGCCAGAAGTTCCTGCGCTGGGAACGAGGTAGGCCTGTGATGTTTGTGAGAAATCACTCTGCCCATCTGTTTTTTAAGTTCATCTTAAGACATGAGGCTAAAAATGAACTGGATCTACTACTCAAGTGGGCCAAAAAGTGAGAATAAAACGCCTACGGTTAAAATATTCGTGAGGCCACGGAAGTTTTGAATCATGGTAATATAATAATATTTGTATTTTTAGTTCAGTGGAATGACGTTATGAGCGGTTTAGTTGGCATGTAAAAATCACCGTCGACACAGGGTGATTTCAACGAACACCTTTTTTCATGAGGACAGACTACTTGAAGCTTCCATCCTGCTCACTTTTGGTGTGATTTCTTAAAATAAGCTCACAAAAGGGACGGACAGAATGGATATCTCAAAAACATCATGGTAAGGTTCATCTAAGTTTTCAGCGCATGAACTTAGCAGGAAATCCTCGTTTGCCATAAAGGACAGTACACCCATCAGGTGGCTCTGTAGATTATGTTAGAAGTAGGTGGATGGCTGATACTACCATAGCTGTTTTTAGCCACGCATTCCTTTCATTACTTGTAGCCCACCTGATCACAGGACCAACGCAATTCCTATTCCAGGTCATCAACATAGTGCGCCCCTATTAATGGATGGACTCAGATCGCAGAACCACGCATCATGTTGGCATATGTGGTGGTGCGGTTTTGGTGGATCCCTTGGCTGTAGGGCCCACCTTACTGTATGTGCCTTACATCAACGACGTCCATCCTTTTTTACCGCTCATTTTAGAGCATGAACTCAAAAATAAAGCAGATCCAAATATAAGGTGGAGATTGAATGTCCACCGTTAAAAACTTCTTTGGGGACACCGGAATATTTATTTTCCATCCAACCTGTTGATAAGTTCAAAAATGCATAAATACACGGATGAAGGGACCACAAAATTTTCAACTTAATACAAAACTTTTGTGGCCCACAAGAAGTTTCTGATGGTCAATCACCACAGTTTCTTGTGGTGTGGGCCACCTTAGATTTGGATCTACTTCATTTTCGGGATAATGCCCTAAAATGATCTGCCAAAACGGATGGACATAATGGATGTAAGGTGAATAAATCAAGGTGGGCCCCATGGTAAGGGAGCCAATCCACCAAATCCCCCTAGTCACCCGTTTTAAACCTGCCTAATGTACGCATTTAAGCGCTAGCATATGTTGTCATATGTGGTACCTTAGATCTACCTCATTTTGGGCTCATGCCATAAAATAATATGAAAAGACGAATAAACGGTGTGGATAAAATCCGTACAATTCTGTGGGCCCCACGGATCCCCGCCCCACCTTGGACCGATTCTATCCAGGCAAGAGCAGGACGGAGTCCGCATCCTTGATCGCTATGACTTTCTGATGCAAAAACCAATCCAGTTAATAGATGGGACATAATTTATAAAAGGATTGGTTGAATTGAAAAACATTGGGCAAGTTTTTATAATCCATCACTGTATTTCTAACATTGCGAATCAGGTGATCTGCATGATGGATTGAATCGCATGATCATGAGCCACGGCAGTAGATGATATGATCTTAAAACCAACCGTTGTAAAATATAAAAAAAGGATACTTGTAAACTGAAGAGGGAAAGGCCATTTGTCCACGATAGTATCCATTGTATGAACATCCGTTTAGAAGCCGATTTTTGGAATTTGGTTTGAACCAGACGACACCAGGCTTTCTTTAATTTGCATGCCTGATAAGTATATTTAAAATAGTTATGCTATATAAAAGAGTAAAATATACTTCTTTTAAATAATCTTGTAGGAAGGTATTTTTCACATTTACCTGTACATGGGTAATATCCGTTTGATACAAGAATACTAAGTCAAGTCCTAATATAATTATCTTTGAAATGAGGGATTATACACTGTTTATTAAGCTGGATACAGAAACCTATGATATAGAGCCTATTGATGAAAAGTGTGATGGATAAATTTCTTTAGATTTATTTCTTATATATACATATTTTAATCCACTTACTCACACATGACATAAAACTCTAATCTTATTGTGAAATTTTCTTAAGGATATAAGGTGAGGAAGACCAAAGTACTCTCTCAGCCAAAATGTAGCAACAGTAACATCTCTTCAATTAAATGCGCTTTTAAGATTTTAATGTAAAATTTTCACTACTAATGTATGGAAGATCCAATTATTCCACAATATTCAGTTTACAATAATCGTTTGAGCTAATTTGCCATTTAAATGGTATTTAACCAATTTTAAAAAGAGTGTCTCGAGTCAAACCAGTTGGACCACAATCCACAGTGCACACAGCGAATAAATTCAAATGTGGTTCGCTTGAGTCATGAATATAACTGATTTTTGCAGGACATGATTTTCATGATGAAGACAAACTATCAAACGGATTGGATGCTGCCTGAATATGAAAAGTTGGATGTTATTTGATAAGTTAATTGTTATATGCAGGTTTTTTTTTTTTTTACACACGCACACACACCCCCACACACTCACGCCACACGCCGTGGGATTTCACCACGGTGGGTACTCAAACCCTTGACCTGGTGATCAAACTCCAAGGAGTCTACCACTCGGGTTAAGTGTAAGAACCCGGTTGTACTTGGGAACATTTCTTTTTAAAAAATATTCAAAGAGTTTCAAATCCGTACAAGTCTTTTTCTAATGTTCCAAGTATTCCTGCATCAAATTGTTTTAGACTGCGTTTGGTTACATCAAAATGTAAAATTTTGTGATATTTCAAGATCAGTTTAACATGGTGAAACCACACGCAGCCTTAAACATTCTTTTATGATCCTAGAAAGGCCTAACTTATATTTATTGAGTTCTTTCGTGCTGAGTTGTTCGGGTCTTTGAGTCGACCCGACCCTGTTGAATATCATTATATCAAGTCGAGCCGAGTTAAACGTGCACTACTGCAATCCACCTACATCTGCGAGAGAACGGTCCATAACAACCACAACGTGCTTATCCTTCGTGAATTATACGACCGTGGCCCACATCTTTGGACAATCAACTCATCTTTGAAAATATTAAAGATCCATCGACCTGTATTACGACCTCTTCCGATTGAATTTTGATCATTATTGTATTTCTATTTTCCATTGAATTTGGACCGTCATTGTATTTCTCTTCTTACCTATCTGTTTGTACCAAAAACAGAAAGTTTAGATTGTCTCATCAAGAAATTTTGAGGAAATTCCATTTATTGTTGGACACAACAGACCAACCGTCCGGATTAGCTGACCATGGGTTAGTTTAAAACCTATGTACTGTGCAAAGGCGCTTCCTCCCATGTCCATGGCATGGATCTCAAATCCGTACTGCTCAGACAGTGGTACACCACTGTAGATTGACTGTTGCCCAAAGGTTACAGCGAGAACGTGATGCTAAATGATCGAATGGTGGACATGTAACATAATCGCAGCGGTTCTAGGATCCTTACTCGCATCTAATATAAGGAAATTTCCGGTTTGGTTTGAGTACATGCATTGATATTTTTACTCGCATCTAATCTAAGGAATTCTACTGTTTGGATACATACGTCTGTCATTTCAGCACCTACTTGATGTTGCTGGATGAGGTAGAGTCCGTCAATTTTCCACCTCGTGTACTGTAAGGTGGACCCCATGGGAACTTCCCATGAGGTCCAGTTGTGTGGGCCCCACCGTGATGTGGGTTGAACATCAACATCATGCATTTGATGGGTTCCTTGTAGGTTATGAATATCCCAATAAACAGCCGTACATGGAACTCAAGTGAGCCATACCATCTAAAACCAAATATGCCAATACATGCTTAAAATATATAAAAGCACTTGGTTGAGCCCACTTGAGTTTTGTTTGCGGTTGAAACTTGGTTTTATCCCTTGTCCAAGTTTTACACACGGTATAGATGGGCTGAATTTGTGAATCACATCCCGGTAGGCCCAATAAATATTTATGAAAGTTTTAATGAAATAGTAATCCTTCTTAACTATTATATATGGTGTGGCCCACCCAAGTCTTGGATTGACTTTATTTTTAAGCCCGTTGCCCAACATAGAATATTACATCTGACTGATGTGATAGATGTTCGACGCACATCACGGTGGGACTCACACAGCTCAACCTTATTAGAAGTTAACCTCATAGGAGGCACGTCCACTGTAGTACTCTTTCACTAGCTTAGAACTCCTGTGTGTCTTTCGGAAAGAAGCCAACTCGCAACGCAACTCATTGCAGATATGCCTACAATGCTTAATACGAATGAGATTGTGTACACTGACGAATAGTGTGGGTCCCACTCTGATGGTCATGCAATTAATCCAAAACAATCATTGCAAATGGAATCCCAACAAGACAAGTAATGGCATGCATGGTATATATACATCATGGTGGCCCCCAGAACGGTTTCAATGGTTGGTGTCCCATCCTCACTGTTTCATGTGGTGTGGCTCACTTGAGTATCGCTCTGCCTCATTATTTTTTCTATCATTCTAACACGATCGGGCGCAACTGATGGACGGAGTATATCCCACACAGACCTCAAGTGGATCCACGGAGATTTTTATTGCACGGGCTCCCTACCACACGTGTTTTAGGAAATTCGCGTCCAGAGAAATGCTGCAGTAGAGCCATGTAGCTGCGACAATTCATCCACGGTACATATTGCACATCCGACTCAATCCAGTCTATCTAATCGTAAGGCCCCCTTTTGGATGGTTTATTACCCGAAATATACCGACACAGACGATCTTAACCATCTGATTTAACCTTTTATCTTGGCCAACTGACCTTTTTCTTTTGACCGTCCATTTGATGGCCGCAAGTAGTACAGTTGTAATAGGCTGATCAATGTAATTTTAGGTCCATGACCCATCGACCCAAGTCTTCTACGGTTTAGGATCGCTCGAACGAACGCTACGTGTACGGCAGATTAGGGAAGCCGATTCTGTCCAGCCCGGCAGGACGGACTCGGCCAGGCAGGGGCTCTGTTGGGCCCACCATGATGTATAAGTTTTATCCACGCCGTCCATCCAATTGTCCAGATCATTTGAGTATGTGATTCGAATAATGGGGCAGATCCAAGGCTCCAGTGGAACACAGTACACGAAGCAACGGTGATAATGACATCCACCGTTGAAACCTTCCTAAAATGATCTGAAAAATGGATGAACGGCGTGGATAAAACCCATTCATTACGGCGGGCCCCACAGAGCCCCTGCCTAGACCGAGTTCGTTCAAGCGGGGCCAGGACGCAGTCCCCTTCCGCTGATTAGTCGCCTCCATTTTGTGAATTGTGCGGAACGAAACATTGGAAAGTCGCTACATGAGGCTTCCCAGCAAGGCTCGCCCAACCTGCTCGCCTTTTTGCACCACCTGTAAAGATCCAGACCATTCATCTGGTAGCTCCTACGCTATATGTCCAATATAGAAGGAATCAAAATGATACAGATCATCACCGTGAGCTAGAAACTGCTGATTCTTACCGTTGATTATAAGCCATCTTTCACGGATGATAAGGTGTCCGTTGAGTAAATACCTTTCACGCACGCCATCTAGTGTGGGGAATTGTATATGAACGGTATGGATCATCAGATGGTGGGGCACAAGATGCGAGCAGATTGGTCGAAGCAATTGCCTCCGGATGATTGTATTTGAAGTAGCTGACTCTGCGCTTCGCCGTCGCATTTCCCGGTTACTCGTCGCTCCCGCCTTCATATAAAGACTCTCTCTCTCTAGACTTCAATTTCATTTCAGATCTGTTTTCTCGCACGCAGAAAGAGAGAGAGGAGGAGGAGAAAATCAATGGCGATGGTATCTGCTCTCGCCAAATACAAGCTGGTATTCCTGGGCGATCAATCCGTTGGAAAAACCAGCATCATCACCCGATTCATGTACGATAAGTTCGATGCGACGTATCAGGTAAAAATCTCCCCTTTCTTCTCTTATTTTCTATGAAGATCCGATGCCTTTTGGATCCGCTTTGATGTTCCAGATTCTTTCTTTCTTTCAACTTGGTTGAGTTTATTCGAATATGATATCTTTGATCGATCTTGAATTTTGAATCAAAATTAGAATTTTGAAGAATAAGCAGAATCGTGTTCTTATCTTTTCATTTAATTCGAGAATTCAGTCATTCTACGTAATTCGATGTGATTCCTTTTGTTTTCTGTGCTGCGAATTCGTTGCTAGAGGTTTAAATTTCGGGTGGATGGATTTGAATTATTTGAAATATGGATTGGTCAATTGCGATTCTCTGCTTTTGTCTGTTCTTGTTTCTTCCTCGAAATCATCCAAAAAAAAAAAAAAAAAGCTCTGGGATCTTATTGGGTTTAAGTTCATCTTACCTCTGTCGTGCTCAGGATCACCACATAGGCTGCCCGATTGGGGCCCATATGCTGAGATGGTCCTATGATTCGAATCTTGCATCTTCTCAGTGATGATCCTGAGTGTCAATTTATGAAGTTGAATCTTGGTCATGGAAGATCTTCTTTCCATTGTTCTCGATTAATCTATAATAGTAATGGTTAGAACCATCCATTCAGCTTAAGTTTCTTACAATAGCCCTGATAGCAGGGAATCCAGAATATGGAAGGTTCTGATCATTGGACTATCTCAGCATCTGGGTCGTGTGGGGGCGACACATGCTAGCTATTCTGAGTTACAATAGACGCAAGACGAACTCTTTCAGTTTCCTGGAAGTTTCTGTGTTTGGCACTCTCAATTAGTAAAGAGGCTTCCTTTTTTCTTTTGGTCGCGAGAGATCTCCGATGGGTAATTTTCCTGACTTGGAGTTGATCTTAATCGTTTATGCTTGGTTGCGGCAACAACTTGGAGTTGATCTTAATCATTTATGTTTGGTTGTCGCAACAAGGTGTAGTTATGCTTCCATTGCTATAAATGAGTCAACTTGCTTAGTTTTCAGGGCTAGTTATGAAATATCATGCGTCCATTGAGTCTATGGTACCAAGTGCTTACCAATTCATACAGGAATGGTTATTGCACCTGAGTTCTCCTAGGGATGCATCGAAAATGTGTACAAGACCTGGACTGCTCATCACTGCATAGGAGCATGGCCCAAAAATAGGCCAATCCGGTGTAACCTGGTTATCGAGTCAATGAGATCTCAACACCTAAATCACAAAGAGATGAATATGTATACATTCACAGAAATATTTGAGTGGAGAGGAAGAAATGACTTTATTGATATTCAAACTTCATCTCTTACAATATTTAAGAAAACTCACGACTCATGAAATGCAAAATGCCTACCTCCTAGGCCATCGCTTTTATCTATAGACCCTAAAGACAATTCCTATGAATCTTTAATGAAAATCCTCCTCCTATTTTGATTAATTTCAAATCAATCTATAATTTATTTAAGACAATATTATCCCCCAATAAAGATCTGGCCTAAACTAGGAAAAAAATATCTGCTAAATATCCTCAAAATCTTCAATCAAATCCTCCACATCAGCCTCCCTATCTTTCATAAATGGTTAAATGTGATCTCCAACATTTAAGTCTCAAATCTTCCAACAAACGGTCAGAATCAGCACCTGTTGGTCAATACAGTGAGTTGTGGGACCATATCACAGTCAAACAATCCTAACAGCTTGATCGGAACAAGGCCCTGAAATGGGGGATAATCATGATTTTTCTCAAATTGAATGAGATTGTCTGATTAGCCAATGTGTTGGCCTATATATGAGGGGACCTCTTGGATGAGTGGTCCAAATCTTGTACACATCTGCAATGTGTCATCATGATTGACTAGCATTCCTCCCAACATATAGCACCGGTATTGAGTGTCATGTAAGTAAAACGAACATGATGCAAAAAAAAAAAAAAAAAAGCAAAAGAAGCTCAGATGTGTTCAAGAAACAATGATAACATAGAAGCAGTTATATACAAGGTTAGGGTTTGATGTAACCCAGATTGAACACATTTTTAAAGAGCTCGACTGTGTAGCATATGCAAGAATGCACTCTAGCTTAAACTAGAACGTAGCTGACGGGGGCCACAGGGCTGTCAATGGGTTGGATCAGTTCAGATACCCGTGCACCCATATCCCAAGCCAACAAATGGAAACTGATCAGGTTCATACAAGGGTACCAAATATGAGGTTCCAAATTAGATCGAATTCACTTATCCTCTGGGGTCTTGCTAGGTTTAGTTTCGAGCGTGATTTAGGATTTGGAATGGATGTTGTTGGATCTAGAGGAGATCTGGATCCAAGTTCGGGTCCATATTCAGAGTCGGATCCTTATCAAAAGCGCGTTTTTGTAAGGTTCATCACCACCATCATCATCTACGCCTAATCTCAACTAATTGGGGTTGGCAACATGAATCCTTTTCTACCATTCCACTCTATCAACAGCCATAACTTCAGTTAGACCATAGGTCACCAAGTCTTTACTTACTACCTCCACCCACATCCTTTCGGGCCTTCCTCTTCTCCTGTTAGAGCCTTCGACTTGTATGAACTCACTCTTTCTAACCGGCACAGTTCTTAGTCTCTGTTGCGCATGACCAGACCATCTAAGTCTACTTTTCCCCATCTTATTACCTATTGCTGCTACTCCTAACTCTTATAGCCATCTAATGAAATTCCCTTTTCAGTTTGAGTGGTACACAATGATTACATAAAGCTCCAGAGGCACGTCTCCATTTCTTCCACCCCGCTTGAATTCTATAGGCAAACATCCTTGTCAATCTCTTCACTCTCATGAATTATTGACCCAAGATTTCGAACGTGATCATTTTGGAAAATTTATTGGTTAGAAATCTTTACTAATTCCTTGTTCCCACTCCTACTGTCGCCATCTAAACTCTGTTTTAGTTAGTTGATTTTAAATCCTTTTACATTCTAAAGCACCTCTCCATAAATCTAGCTTTGTATGTATTCCCAATCTACATTATATCATTAAATAAAGAATAAAACTAAAATCAACATTTGGGTACCCAATATAACCTATCAGATCTGGATCTTTAGACTTCAATCTAATCTGATTATTGATCAGGCACAAAAAATGGATTTGGACCAATTAAACTGGATGGGATACTCTGGCCAGCCACAGATCTGGCCAGCCACTGATAGCAATAGGAGCCAATCTAGATTTGCTTCTTGGTATCGTTGGTCCTAAATCATAACAAAGAGTTCCATGTTATATTTTGATGTCTTGAGTTGAATATTTGTACATCTGGAGATGTCCATTACTTCTCCAAAAAGACAAAAAATGGAGATGTCCATCTGGACTTGTAGCACATATAGGCTAGATACATAGTTCTTTTTTAACAAATTAGACATGTGTTTATTAATCCGAGCTGCTTTTGTGCTTTGTTTTCTATGTGAATTACAGGCTACTATTGGCATTGATTTTCTGTCAAAGACAATGTACCTTGAAGATCGGACAGTTCGTTTGCAGCTTTGGTAGGATATATTTCCTCTGTAATTAGCTCACAACAGCAATATGATTCCTTTTTTTATAAAGCTTTTCATACAGTTCTGTACTGTGTACCTAAACCATTTTCACATCTTGAAAGTCAGTGCCACAACTTTGATCATTGTGCATTTTTTTCCTGATTGCATATAGAATGAGCATGCCAGTTGTTTCAAGTAGTGTTTCCTTTCCATTGCCATTTTACGATGACTGACTTCAAATTCTCTGAAACATGGTATTCTAAATTTGCAGGGATACTGCTGGACAGGAGAGATTTAGGAGTCTTATCCCGAGCTACATTAGGGATTCTTCTGTTGCAGTAATCGTCTATGATGTAGCTAGTGAGTAATTATTCTATTGGATGGGTTCTCCTTTTTTTTCTTTTTCTTTTTTTGCTACTTTGGGTGGGGCCATACTAATCCCATTCTGGCCTAAAACCGAGTTTAATGCATGATTTAAATATTATACACAAAAAAGAGTTAATGTTACTGTTGGGTTCCTTTTGTATGATGGTTAGTTTAGGAAAGCCAAATTACTGAAAATTTTTCTTACCCTTGGAAGTTAAGTTGACATTTTTATACAGATGAGAGGCTATAAAACCGATGGTTGTCCCACTCCCCTAGTTAGATTGCGTCATTCGAGGTGATGGGACCACTGAGCAGTGTTGACCAATCTAATCTAATGTTCAGTTTGTATTATTTTGATCTGCACGTGCGTTTTGCTGACAATTCATTCTTCCTGACACAATTTTAGAATTTCACTTAATTGGTAAGCATGTTTGAAGCCTGCCCTGACCTCAATGCAGTAAATTTGTTGGCATTCATTTACTCAAAGAATTGTTCTCTTCAAGCTATTTGCTTCTCTCTCTTTTTTTTTCTTTTTTTTCTGTATGCAGAGAATTTTCTGCATACAGAAATCACAGAGATATCGCCTGGACAAGACTGATCATGATGGTACAAAAGTAAATGATGGAGATCATGCAGATCCCACACAAGTTTTATTACTCAAAAACTTAATTAAACTGGTTCTTAACCTGTAGAAAAACAAACGTATGTGTGTATGTATGCAAGCATGTATGATAAGAACCTGATCTTGGAATAGCCTGCCATGTTTTTTCTAATTTTTCCTGTTAGGATATCAGTCTTTACCTGAACATGGAAAATTCCTTATTGAAGTCGACATTCTGTACTTGACATAATGCAGATAGGCAATCGTTTTTAAACACTTCCAAATGGATAGAGGAAGTACGCACGGAACGTGGCAGTGATGTCATTATCGTCCTTGTTGGAAACAAAACTGATCTTGTTGACAAAAGGTGATGACTGTTATTAGAGAAAAAATCTCTTTTTTTTCCCCCTTTTACTAGCTTCAATGATTTCAATGCTCCCTCATATTTTGTGCATAACCACTCCTTCAATTTTTATTGTTATCAGCAACAATCATAGCCTTCAGTAAGTCTTTGGGATTAATAACAATGAAGGTCCACATGCAACATGACTATGTGAAGGTTGCAAGTGTTGACCTTGAAAGAAAAAGAAGTGTGGACATTGCAATCATGTGGCCCATCAAAACGGTCCATCAATTTTAGGGGGCATTTGGATTGAAAGTTACTCAAGATAAGCTACTTATGCCTCAAGTAACTTATCTTGGTTACAATTGATCTTAAACCAAACCTGCTTATCTCAAATAAGTTACTTTACTGCTGTAAGTAGAAAGGGTAACTTATTTGGTGGTATCCGAATGGGCCCTAATTTTCCATGAATATTTTCGTCCACGTAACCCTTCACAAATTGCTGAAAGCACAGAAAAGATGTGGGGGGCTCATTCACTGATATGTTGCCAGTATAACTTCCCAATCTATGTCTAAAGCAATCACACAGCTCTAACTGGATGTGAATGATAATTTCTTCTCCTTTCCCCACAGTTCATATTCAACACAAAACCAAATTCCCTACTACGACCACTATAAAATCTAAGCAGTCCAGGTATCTTTTCCTTGTTGGAGGATCAAGGACTAAGGAGCATATAATCCTGTTTAGGAATAATAGTAAACACCGAGGTTCCAAACAGTAAAATTTCCAGAATAGGTAATAATACTCTACAGGTGCTCATTCGCTCATCATGTAAATAAAGCATAAATAAATAAGAAATATTCCAGACAGGGTTGAATAGATCCCTAAAACGTGTTCTATTCAACCACTTAAATAAGAAAATAAAATTTTAAAAACCGATTTCTGCCTCCAGAAAATGACTCAAAGCAGGAAGCGTGTAGAAGAGGTGTGTGTCTACCACATGCCTCGTCCATAGCAGGCGCCTCAAGGCCCCTCAACTGTATTAGTTTGCCATAAGGTAGCCTCACTTTGAGGCGTAAGCCTCCCCTCCCTTTCGAACATCTTTGTGAAGTGCCTATCTATCATTTAAATCTGCTGTTAAGTTTGAAATGCGGATACTTTTCAGTCAATGTAGATAATAATGCCCATGTTTCATATCTGAAATTATCTTGGCGGTGTCTTTATGGAAATCAAACAGGCAAGTTTCGATAGAGGAAGGAGATGCAAGGGCACGAGAATTCGGTGTCATGTTTATAGAAACTAGTGCTAAAGCAGGGTTCAATATCAAGGTGAAACATCTCTGCTGCTGCTATTATTTTTCATTCTTCTTCGATTCCTGATGACAACTAATGACACTTTCAACATTTGGATATATATAATGCAGCCACTGTTTCGAAAGATAGCTGCTGCCTTGCCTGGGATGGAGACCCTCTCCTCGACAAAACAGGAAGACATGGTTGATGTGAATTTGAAGCCCACCGTCAATACCTCACAGACAGAGCAGCAAGCTGGAACGTGTTCATGCTGAAGACGAAGCATAAGAGAAATAATGGGATTCCATCCACGTAATACCAAATTACCAATCTTGAAAAAGTTCATGCAGGGAAGGAAAATTTTGCAGTAGCTCGACATTCAGAAGATCTGATGGCCGCGGAGATGTTTAGATTTGACTTTCCCTCAGGTCCATGGCCCATCTTAAGATAGCATAGTCTTATCCCGTAATTCGGCTGTTGCGGTTTGCAGGTGAGGTTGGTCATTCTTAATTCAGTAGTATGTATTCTGGAGCCTTCTAACTCTGCTGTTAGCTGTTCATTTCTTCTTCTGGCTGCTTTTTATTTTTTATATTTAGTGGTTTTTCTTTTTCTTGTTAATAATTATTAGACTCTTGATTTGAGCATCTTATGCTGGAAGGAAGATAATACATTGATCGGTGGCCCAAAAAAAAATATAGGCTGTCATCCAATTCGGTTGTCTAAATAGTGATTCTGAGGTCCCAGGCGGTCCAACACATCAGTGTTGCAACCTGTATCGGATTGTTCTTGCTTGGCATAAAATGCGTATGATGCAGAAGAAATTGAAACTGGAAGGGAAAAGATGAAGTAAATATCAGGATCGTCTGCTCTGTGCAATTTTTGAACCATGGCCCATCTGCAATGTTTTCACTGCTTATGATTCTGTTAACGTACATGGGCCACATGCAGTGGAGATTGTTTTGCACTCCATACAGACTACTGACCAGTGACCACTGACATGGAGGATCATTTGGTCTAAAATCCACACCAACGGCTAGAAAAGTTCCAAGCGAAACACATTTTATTACGGATGGCCTTGATGGAGAATTCACACATGCGGAAATTGATTGGTACGTGAGAGTGGCAGGCTTTCTGCTTGCTTTGATAAGAAGAGAAGCTGGGAGATGGTAGCTGTCCAAAGGCTGCACTCCTCATCGTCTTTGAAGGTAATGTGGATGCTTCCATGAGGAGTTCTAACGCAAATGACGCAATACCCATTGACTTCGTTGGTGAAATACGCCCCTTCCTTACCGTCCTTTGATTCATCGGCCATCTCCAGTATGGTATCTAGCCACAAAGCAAGTTTGGATCAATCTTTTCTGTGGATGACATTATCATATTCTATGATACCGAAATCAAAGCCCATTCAACGGTGATGTTATGATGGCCCACTGAAAAGATGGTGGATCTACCTACTGAGCAACACCACGATAAGGCGATAAGGTGACATAGAAGGGAAATGAAAACTTACAGTCCTTGAATGTTGTGAAAGCACCGCCCACATGCTTGGTTCTCACTCTTGCGATTACAAGCGATAGCTTGGCATAAACGTGCACGATTTTCAGTTTGGTCTTCCCTATAGTAATTGAGTTGCATGAGTAACAGATGAAGTACACGCTGTACACAACATGTGCACTGATCAGGGCCGCAAATGGCTGGACCAGCCCAGCTAGAGTCTAGCTGTCTTTGGAATAGGTTTGTGCTGAGGCGTGGGGCCCGTTGGTTGGACCTGAGAATGAGTTTTTAGGATGGATTATTACTTGGGCCGCCTAACAAGTCGGCTAGTCCACATTCTACTTGTTGGGTGGACTGGATTCCTCAGCAACACCTGACCTCTGTGGAGCCCACTGGGGATGTTTGTGAAATCTACTCCGTCCATCAGTTGACCTACCTCATCTTCGCCTGTGCGTGACAAAAATAAGCAAACCAAAACTCAGATGGTTGACACCATTGGAATAATGTAAAAGATTGTTGACACCACTGGAATATGTAAAATCATGCTAAATCCTCTAAATTCATAGAGAATCGTACCTGATGAATGGGTGGGATGAAATTTGAACAACACGGTGGGCCCCAAGAATGTTTCCATGGTGGACAACCCCAATCCCCACTTCTCCCCTTTGGTGTTCCCCTACCTGAGATTTGGATCGGCCTGATTCTTGGACTCGGGTGTTGAATTTCTGCAACTGATGGATGGAGTGGATTTCGCACAAACATCATGGTGTGGCCTGCAAAGTTCGAGTAGTGTACACTCTTCCTACAAGGTGGACCCAATAGGCCCAAGTCCATGTCTGGCTGGGTTTTGACATGCTTCAGCCTGCTTTGTGGCCCATTTGCCATTTGCCATTTGAGAGAGAGAGAGAGAGAGAGAGAGAGAGAGAGAGAGAGGTACCGTTGTTTATAGAAGTTGGAAGCTCCGTCCCTTCAGCAAGAATTTCCTTATTCCCGGTGAAATCAAACTCTTTAGAGTATTCACAGTAGATTGTTGGCTGGCGACCCTTTCCTTTTGCAAGTCTCCCTCTTCCAATGGGGGCTCCTTCTAGAGCTACAAATTACAAGTAATCAAGCATTCAATCTGGCACATTTGAATCAGACGTAAGGGATCTGGACCTTTCATCCATTTGCCGCAGCCGTGGATGGGCCATGCGCCAAAAATCACTACTTTCGGATGATCTAGACAGATCGGAGACTCCCCATTGAACATTGACCCATAGCTGGACCCTTTTTCCGAACCGCGCAGTTGTAATCCTAAACCGGTCACAACCACGAGTGCTGAAAACGGCCCAGCTCAACATATCTGGCCTAATCATTTCAAATCGGGCCCAGACCAAAACGAGGTCTCGTCCCTTCCCAGCCAGGTCGGACTAGTCAAGTTAGCTAAACAGAATAGGCCCATCAGAGCCAATGGTCTGAATGGAATATGGTTCACCGATCCAGACCATTGGCTCTACTGGGCCCCACTCCAGGATAGGACTCATCATAACCATGCTTACATGTTGCTGCAGCTGCTGTTAGCGCAAGAATATCGGTAGGGGTGGCCACCGAGACGGCAGAGCTGATGATGGAAGAGACGTGCTGGTGGTGAGCCCCCATTAGCTCTGCTACATCCGCACATTGGGCGGCCACGAGGGCAGCCGCCGCTGCAATGGCTAGCTTTTTCTTGTCAGCTGTGTTTCCAACGGCGGATTTTGCTGATAGAGAGGCAAGGGCTGCCGCGACTCCAGCCACAGATATGGCTGCATGTATTCTCAACTCCTCCTTTCTCCCTTCCCTCTTACGTGGACATAGCTTCTCTTTCATCCAATTCATAGCTTGGTTCGTCTTGATCATGTCGACCTGCCCCCACCAAATCATAGATCATCTAGTAGTGTATGATGACGATCGCATACTGCAGCATAAACCCATGGATGGATGGTTCACATGGGTGATCCATTGGGTACAAATCAACGGTCCACATTCATCCATGCGAAGTACATATGTTGGAAACTTAATGGTCCAATCGGTATTAATCCGTGTGGACTTCCAGTGGGTGTCCCACTAGGTGGAGTAGACCTAAATGTACATTGCGTTGTTTTCTTTTGATACTCTGGCGGAGCCTGACAGATGATAGTCTGGCACTTAGACGATGGTGTTTTTACTAAATCAAACTTCCTTGTTCAGCACCTTAGATTTACAAATTGCATTCGACGGCATAAAAGTAATTAAAATAAAACTGTAAAAATAATGGGTTCCAGATTAGATGTATCAGGAATAAAAATTACTCTGGTTTGATTATCTGATTATAGGATTGGTGGTGGACACTGGTAGGACGGCTGAAAAAATGAAGAAAAAAAACAAGGGTCCTATTTCAACAAAACACGCATCGAGGAATCAAAGGTTAGGATTGCTCAACCAATCTTATTTTGGAACATGGAGTTAACTACCGTTGTTCCACGATTTAGGATGTTTAACTTGAGTTAACGTAGGCGACATGTACAATTTAAGCTTCATACTCCGTACTCTGCCAGAGTATCATACAACATACGATTCTATTTGAGAGAGAGAGAGAGAGAGAGAGAGAGAGAGAGAGATTGTACCCAGCTCTTGTGAAGACGTCGAACTGACCGTTGCATCCACGTCTACAACAAGAGCACAACCGCACGTAGGAAAATCATACAACATACAATTCATCTCTTAGGTCGTCCTCGACCCCAGGCTTTGGACAGCATACTCGGTTCGTAAGTTCTAATAAGTGAGGCCCACTAATCCAGGCCATTGGTCTGCTGTAGCCCACAGTGGATGGACAATGCACCAAAAATCCCATACGTAAGATTTTCGAAGCTTGCAATTGGTGGCCTATAAATAGACGATTCAGATCCAATCCGCAACTCCACATTCAAGCGAAAAAAGTCGCAATTAGCGGGTAGGATCTTCCAACTTGGGGGGATTTTTGGCGCATGGTCCACCAACAAAATCAATAAACCAACGGTCTTGATTACAGAATCATGGGCTTGTATGAGTGCAGAACCCGAGTTTTGCTATGACACCAACAGGTCTTGCAATAGGGTGTGCCGGGACCTTAGCCTTTGGTTCTGTGGCCATCCTTGAATGATCCAAACCGTTTATATGTGGACCTCACTTTGGATAATGAATGGCGAAAAGATATAGCTCGTAATTTGGAACATTTGACCATCTGATTATTTGACCTTTGACTATAGACGATCTCTCGCCAACCATAGAATAATCATCGTTCAATCTGAGAGCTCTTTTCGGCACCCTCAATCCACAATGAGCTAGGCCCACCATTTAAGTGGTTTGGATTATTGAAAAGGATCACTATCCAATGGCTATAGTCCGTACATATTCCATCTCAAAACAAAGATATGTATGTGGATCTGTGTTTGATTATCCAAACCATTTGATCTAATGAGATGCCCATCGTCAAAAAATCTTCGGAATATCATAACCCTTAAACCAATGACCGAAGATAGAATACACAGTTCATATTTCAAGGAGAATAGTTTAATAATTAGACGTTTGAAATATTCCAATCAGGAAGTTTTTTGGGGTGTCACCCATCAAATAAACGGTTCGGATCATTGAAACATGTCCATCTTGTTGAGAATCATGAGTAACTTTCTCAACATATCATCTTACCTTAGTAAGGTGCAAATTCATTTATGCGCCTGAGTGGGCCCACTCATGGTCCCAAAATCACCATGGTGGAATGATCAAAGCCACTCAATTAAGGGCAGAAGGACTGATCTCACCATTATATGGGAGGTGAATGGCTATGATCATCCGATCCTGATGATTTCCTTCTGTCCAATTGGCCATCATGATTATTGTAAGGAAGCCCATATGGGTCCCACAGATAACAAACTCACTAAACAGGTAAAGCTTATGCCAATGAAATTCTAACCGTTGAACGGCCATTTCCACTCATTGAGGCCTCTTTTCTCTTGCAATCTCCCTCTTCCTTCTTCTCATGCTCATCTGCCAAATTCAACTCCAATTCGCAATCTAAGCCGTCCGAAATGGTCCGAAAAGCTTGCAATGTAGAGGTGCTCCAAGAACGCGAAAGGAATTGGACCACATCTAGTGGTGTTCTAGAAACGGACCGATCTTCTTCCAATGCGTACCCCAAGCTGCCCTTCCGATGGATGGGCCCAATGCATGTCTCGACTACTGATGACTCTGTTTGACTCGTCACGATTGATCTCATCCCTCCATCTTGTTCTACCTTTAAACGTCACAAAAACCCATCAATGTCCGGCGAAATCATGATTTTAGAACTCGGCCACTCAAGACTCTTTCAGTCCTCACCCAAGCCAATGCACCAAATTTGGGCTGGGCCTGGCCTGACACAAAGGCCCAAAACCGGAGCCCAACAGGTAGGACTGGCAATGAGCCAGGTGAAGTTCCCTTGGACACCTTAAGCCCGCCTTAGCCCGGTCTTTTTGGCCCTATCCAAATGGGTTAAAAAGGCCCTGACCTTCATCCTCGCTTTAGAGGACTGGGCAGCTTTATGAGTTAAAGACAAGTTACACGTATGCTAATAAATGGTATATGATTTGTGAAGATGTGCTCATGAGCCATTGTTCTTTTAGGGCCCGTTTGGATACCATTGAATAAGTTGCTTTTTCTACTTACAACAGTAGAAAAATAACTTATCTGAGATAAGCTTGGTTTAAGATAAATTATAAGTAACTTTTTTATGTAAAATTACTTATTCACCTCAGCTTAATAAACAAAAACCAAGATAAGTAACTTGAGGAAGAAGTGCCTTATCTAAAGTAACTTATGATCCAAATGCCCCTTAGATTATCAAAGTATTCTGTGTAACACATGTAAAGTAGGATCCTTCATCAACCAAGTGTATGGCCAACTTAATTATCCAACATATACATGAACTTAAATAAGTAAGTCAATGTATTATCATCACGTAGAGTATGGTCCAAAATGTGAATAGCTTTATGTGTTTGTCTATCATCCATCACTCTACCAAAGTATTAAAGTTCATTATATTATTTTATACACTTAGTATATAGTCTCTATATTCTTCATATTAAAATCTACATTTCTCAAGTGATTAAAACCTTCATTTCTTGATTACATCACTAATAAAGAAAACTCAAGCTCTAATTCAAAATTATTCAAAATAACAAAATTCTTCTAAAGTATAATTTTCTAATTCCAATAAAACTCTTTTAAAGCATAATCTTCTAATTATAGCAAAACTCTTATAGAGTCTAATTTGCCTAAAGTAGAAATTCTAGATAAATCTTATCGGAATACCCTCTGCCTAGTTACAAGTAACCTTTAAAAAGAGGTAAATTTCTAAAACTCCAAAAATTTAAAAAAAAAACAAGAACAATAATTTAAAAAAAAAAAAGTTTAAGCATTTTTCTAGCAAAACGGATGAATTTGATCGGTGTAGTAAGATGGTTCACCTTGTAAGCATTGTTATACAAAGATTGATAAGTCTTGCGTATTGTGACGGTGTCTAAATCAGAAGTAACAATTGATTTGCGGATCAAACTTTGAGTGACAATTTTTCTTTATCTGAAATGAGTTTCTTCAAATGGACACTCATGTAGCACAATTACATTATGCTCTACATAGGACTGTGCTCAAATCTGACAAACTACTTCTATTTTCATTTGGACTTCTTTTAATTCAACATGCAAATAATAGGCATGTCCTGCATCAAAAGTTCTCATTTGTGTACACTAGGGCAATGGGCCAAGCCAAGCCACTCATCATTGACATGGCCCATGGCCCATGCCCCAGTATAGCCCAAACAATAGGACAAGATTCTAAGCCCTAGCTCCGCCCCTAGGCAAAATTTAGCAGCTGAGGCCCTAGTAGCTCAGCCCATTGCCACTCATACTAGCATGTGCCTAGCACTAGCACAGCAGCCCAGAAAATAGTGGATAGGTTCAGGCCCGACTGGCCAGCCTAAAAATTCATAAATTCCCTATTGTGCACTTGAATGTTCCTAATACATTCATCAATCAAGTGGGCCACACATGCACAAAGAAATAGACAATTAGAATCAAGGACTAAGAATGGAAGTCGGATCAGAGGCAGACTAGGCAAGGCCAGATCAGAGCTCAGTCATGCATGCCATGGCAATGGCCAAGATTGGTCCACGTAAGTTATATCCAAGCCTGGTCTAAAGCTGGGTCAAGCTCATCAGGCCCATCGCCACCGTTAATTTTCAATAGTTTCCTGATTCCTGACAGTGGTGTTGAACCAGCTCTCATCTGACCAAGTCAACCAGGACGAGTCGCATCGGACTCATCTGAGTCTCTATCTATGGAAAATTTCTAGAAAAGAGAGAAGACTAGTCAACTTACACTTAGTGAAGGAGGAATTGTAAGCAATGTGGTATTCAATGGAATCCAATGCTGGGGCGAAGAGCTATCCATGGAATTCAACGGCTTTAACTGGATGTGGGAACTATGCGCGCAGGAGCGCACGTTAGCAAGGAACACTGCTGGTCGTGCTAAAATGAGCTGGGTGGACAATCTCACACGAGTACCATGGCAATGCTACCTATGTAGCCAGAGCTTCATGCTGCTTACGCATTTATACGGAAGAAAAGTTACGTAAGCTTAATAAATGAATATTGCTAAACGACAAAACCAACTTTTGGCCACACGACGAACGGTTCGGATCATGTACACGTGCATCGGAGTAGCACGTGTAGACGGCGAATACCCTACAAAATGGCCTGTTTTTAAAATGTTCTTTTGTATGAGGCCCCAGTGCCGATCATTGGCTTTTGTTTGGGGAGATAAAGGCTATATAAAGGAGGAACGATCTAATTCTCCAAGTGTATGGAAGCCTTCCCAAGATCCTAGTTGCATGTGGACATCCTGGTATCCCACCATCTATCTGACCGTCCATTAGGTCCAGTCCACCCTTCTTCTGCTACTATAAGGAAACGATGGCAATCGGATGGTTATAAACTTCAATCACTGGACCTGTCTTTTATGGATAATCTTGTCCGTTTATTTTTATGTACCACTGACTGGATAGTTCTGATCATCCAATCAATGCAATTTTTAAAGGAGGAGAAATAGAGAGTAGACTAAACTTAATGGACGGTCCAGATAGATGATATGGATGCCAACGGATTCACATGCAACTAGGTGCATGGAAAGGTTGGGGGCGCACTTAACCCTATAGATTATTTCTGGTATTAGAGCGCAAAAGAGAAGGTAGCCATTGCTAATGTAGATTCCTTTTCAATTTCAATATGGGAGCGGATAAGGTGTTACCTTTACCGTGGGGCCCACCTTGATGATTTTTAGTATATCCACGCCGTCCATCCGTTTTTTCGGCCTATTTTAGGCGTAGTTCCATAAATTAAATAGATCCAAATCTAAGGTGATCCACACCACAGGAAACGGTGATGATTGAACTCCCACCATTAAAAACATCCTAGGGCTTTCATTAATGTTTATTTTCAATCCAACCTGTTAATAAGATCAACCAGGCCTGCATGGAGGGAAAATACAAAGATCGGCTTGATCCAAAATTTTAGTGGTCCATAAAAAGCTTTTAATGCTCATTAAACACTGTTTCCAGTGGTGTGGTCTACCTTACATTTGGATCTACTTAGTTTTTGTAATCAAGTCCTAAAATGGGCTTTAAAAACAGATGGACGGCGTAGATATACAACATATTCATCAATGTAGGACCCATGTGATAAGGGTAACACCCACTAAGGTGGGCCCCACGCGATAAGGTTAACACCTGTTACCCGGGTAACCTAATCCGCTCCCTTTCAATACTGTGGAGAGTGGCAGACCTAATGAGAGGTTCGTGAACAAAAGTAGCAAAGTGGGATAGTATTCTATGAATTCCTTTTTCTTTGAGGCCGGTTCCTCAACAACGTTTGTAGAGTATAAGCTTAGTTTACAAGGTGGTCTGTGGAACCCACCGTGATGTATGCATGAAATCCAATCCGTCCATCATGTGTGGCCCCTCATACTCTCCTTGGAGCCAAAAAATCAAGCTGATCTGGAACTTTGGAAGATGACACATTTAGAATCATGCGCGTAAGTTACCTCTAAAATCTAGTGGTGTGGCCCATGTCACTTTTTTTTTTTTTTTTTATATCCTGAATTTTGGGGTGTCCATCCATACTGGTAGGGTCATGTTCTGAGTGGATTGGATGCGATATGGAAAAGGCGGTGCACTCACGCTGAAAGGTTTTAATAGTGCGTGTCCCTATCCCAACAGTTCTCTGTGGTGTGACCCACCTGTGTGAAGGATTTGATCTGGGCCCTATATCACGGTGGGCCCCACTGTGCTCCCTATCTGCATCCTCCTCCCCTCACTTAAGGTACGGACGTTAGAGAAAATTACCGGAAGGTAATGATAAGTGATAAGTTGGTTAGTAAGGTAGTTTAATGAAAACTTAATTAAAAAAGGTACTGGATGTAAATATTGTATTAATGAGATACTATTTTGTAAAATTCCCTAACTATTATTCATGGACTTATACCAAATGACAAAAATACGCTTGTTCGACTAAAATAGCTTTGTTTTTGTGTAGCGCCCACTGTTATGTATAAATGTCGTCCACCCCACAACAAGTCGGTCCATAAAAATTAGAAGGTTAGCAATCCGTAGAAAACAATAAAGAACCAATCAAAACCCTTGAAATTGATATGGTGGGCCATCAACTTGTATCGTGTATGTAGACTATTGGTTTCATTTCTTCAAATGTCTATTTCTTGTGCATGTGTGGACCATTTTAAACTACGGATAGATTAGGAACATACAAAGGAAAAACAAAATTAAAAATTATCATTTTTCAGGCTAAACCGGGTTTCACCCGGGCTCTACCAATCTTCTTTACTTGGCCCCAATCCATCTATATGAGGCCCATGGCGAGGGCCTTGAGCCTTGTGTGTCAGGATGGGCCAGGAACTGCTCATGGATGGTATTTTCGTAAGTCAGTGAGAGCCTTTCAAAAATATTGGTAGATTTTAAAATACGACAATAAATTTGCTATATTATCTGGGAAAATGAAAAAATAAATAAATAAGTTGTGCTATAAATATATATTTAAATTCCAAATTATTTATTAAATTTAAAATAAAATATTTTTTGGCAAGATTTTTCTTCTAATATCCCGAGGAAAAACCTCAAAATTTAAAAATCTTCCCAGAAATTTCCAGCTGACAAATTGCCGAGAACCAGATTTGTCACTGGGCGTGGAGGCAGGTGCAATCAACCACTTTTCTTTACCAAAGGATACTTCATATATACGGGTGACTCAATAGCATAGATTACCAACTCGGGCGTGTTTTGCCTGGCTCATCCGTGTCTACCCAGACTCCTATAGGATCGGTACGCATCAAAACCACAACCCTATGAAAAATGCAGTTGGACCTGGAAAATGCAGCCCGTCCCCACACAATCTAGAAGGTTTCCCCTAATGGTGACCATCCATCTCAACTGCTCTTTGCAGTACGGCCCACCTGAGTTTTGGATCAGCCTCATCTTTGGCTTACGAGGAAAACATAAGCAATACGACAGCCAGATTCGACGAAACCCACGCATATTCGATTTTCTGGTTTCCAAGGGAAACAAGAGAGAGGCATGATGGGCAGATTGGAAGTCATGCACTCGTCATTGCGGACCCCACAGATGGCGCTGTGGCTTACTTACGCCTAACTTACAATGCTACTTCAGACCGGCTCAGGCTAGTTTTAGCTGATTTAACCCCCCAAGCAACTTAAAGAGTCAAAAACCAAGAGAGAAGTTACTATTACTGTCAACCTTGGACCTTCCACCGCAAGGTAACCTTCAACAGTCCAAAAGTTCAACTAGAAAACATGGTAGAACAGCTCACCAAACATGTGGCTCAGAAGCATGGTTTTAAGCTCCAGGCGAGTTTGATGCGACTCATCCGAGTCAACTCATACTCGGAACCAGATCCAGCTGGATACCCCAACTCAGGGGAGTCGAGCCTATGTAGCCCCACCTATGGCATTCTCCAGAGAGCATCATGTTACATGGGTCGACCGGTGGCAAGGCTTGCTACATGTCCGATGCATCAGTAAACAAAAACATGGGTCCTTAATTCGTTTCAATAGATACATCTAGCAGAGAGAGATGGTAGGGCTCAGTGATGCTGCTTGCATCTTCAGCCCACTAAGACGGTTCCAGTCATGGCTCATACAAAAGACAAATTTGAGAACTTCATTTCTGAACCTTTGTTTCTAACAACCTTTGTCTGGAGGCAAGACCTCTGATCAACAAAAAATAGAAAATGAAAACAACTGACCCATCCACAGTATCATCTCAAAGATGAGCAGTCTAGATCATCATGCGACAGGGCAGGAGCATGCATCATGGGCAGATAGGATCTTACGGGGTAAGAAGCCAACTTGAGCATTTTTCTTCACCAAATGGTACACCTCAAAGCCTGCAAGATTTTCTACTAGTGGCATTAGAGCACGGAAAAGGAAAATGATAACTGATACCTTGAAGAAAAACAACCACGGTGGACACCATCATCTGAATATACTGCCAAGAAAATGATATCTCAAGACAATAATGCAAGCAGAGATAATCTCAAAGTGAGAATCGAAACCCAAATCCATGTTATTTAAACTTGAAAATGTTACATCATAAAATTCATAGAGTCAAAGGAAATAATTATTCCAATGATTCAAAAGACATACCTAAGTAGAAACATCAGACCAGCCCGCAAGGTTAAAAAAAAATGCTTAGGCTTCAGTTCAAGAGATGCTCTACCGCTACAACATGGGCTCGGCTCGAACACTTTAACAACAAAGTGACGAACACAAATCCAGATTTGTCTGATTTAATACAGAGTGGAATCGACCTATCAAAAAACCTGGGCCAACTCCAACACAAAGCTTAGTAAAAGAAACAGCCACTAGACACCCAGCTACAGGCCAAACCCTGGCTATATATCTATACCATCATGCCTCCCACCACATACTGTGTACCATGGGAGATCTTTCCTTACCTTCTATCTAAACTATACATGAAAATAATATCTACAAAACATGATACCCATCTCTGACCTTTTTTCTTCTTTTTCTCCCTGCATCATCTGCAAGTGGACGATTCAGGCATACCTCTGATGACTCACTTTTCTTGCTGGAATTTTTTTACCTACGGTATGAGCTCAAGTACAGTCTTGCCCCAATATCCAACGGGCCGCCATCCCCCCCAACTGCATGGAGGGACACAGGGACGGACGACAGGAGATGCAGCGTTAGAGGAAACACAGCAGGACAGGGTTCGTCTTTGTCAAAAATGGCAGGCTTGTTCTCAGCTGCTACTACATCAGTAGCTCCCTCTACTTGGGTTTCTTCAATGTCATGAATACTATCTTGAAGAACTTGCTCGGAATTCAGGTCACAGGGGTTAATGACCAATGCAACGTCTTCAAGTGCTCGGCATTTTCCCAGGATACCTCTTTTCAGGAACTTTTTATTTGTGCACAAATCCAGCACCAAAGTGGATGTTGTCTCAAGCCACTCAACAATCAGGCCTTCAACTTCATCGTAGTATATCCGACGCTCCATCTAGAAGCATGTGATTACAACAATAAGATACAGACAAAAGAACAACAAACAAATGTAAAGATAGAGGTAGATAACTCCTTACTGCAAGCTTATGAATGTAGATGGACATGAACTTGGGCCCCAGTCCCAAAACTCTAGCATCCAAAAACAAATTCTGCCAGAGGACAACACAAAAGGAGTAAGAGGTCATTTCATACACTTCTTCAGAGGACTTGACCTAAATCTGCTATAAAGAAAAATGGCTTGTGCATTTCCCCCACTGTGGGTCATTCTCTGTTGGATGGTCTTAAGGCCTTGTACAATCACCCTTTATACAAGGAACACAAGGCAAAGCATCTCTCTTCAAGAACGAAGACAAGAAAAGGGCAAGCAGGCAAGGGTAGAATATTTCCAACAGCAAGTACGAAAGTGAGTAAGCTGAGATGGAGATGAAAATAGAAGGCAACAATGAAGAAGACAGCAACCGAGCATATTATTTTCGATGCAAATGGGTGAGACACATGTCAGCAGATAATACTTAAAAAAATAATAATAATAATAATAAATAAAAGAAGAAGAAGAAGACCAAAAGGTCAAACAGATGGCAGGAAGTGAAAAACAAGATCAACTTCCCATTGCATCTTTGATCAGGATACTCCATTACTGAAAGCTTAGTAAATCAAGTTCAGTAAATTGAGGCTGAAGCCACGATACCCAGATGCTGCAAGAATGAAGCAAACATGTTGCATGCATATCATGTAGATGCAGATGAAACACATTGATGCTTCAACATGACATCGATGCTTCACCATGACATCGATGCTTCACCGTGTTGAAGTATCCAGGCGCCATAGCTGAAGCCTGCAAAGACAGTTGTGTACAGAAATTTAATTCTATTATTTACATCTGCTCAATTTAAGGACAGTACATCCACGGGCATTGTACCACATGAAAAGCCTAAGCAATATTAGGAGAAGTATTTACCAAGTTGGGGCCATTGCTCTATGTTGTTTCATTAATTTGTGGAACACCTTCCAGTGAACTAGGACAAAGGGATGAAGGCTAGGAATACTTGTTTAAGCAGGTAGGACAGGAGGAGAGGGTAAAAGACTAAGTCACTAAAAAAGGATAATGGGTTTGTAAGCCTTTCTACGGCTGGTTCTAAAGCCTGGGTTGAACAATAACTGATGCCCATTGCAGCTATACCATTTAAAAGACAACCCAAATTGCCAGGAGGCAGGCAAAAGATCATCAATGGCAAAGAGTGTGCATCTCAACATTGAGGTATTGGGTTCGATTACAGCTTTATCTATCAGGGGGGAAAAAACAATCACCATTGCTATCATCAAAAACATCACTCAGAGGGTGCTCTCACTGAACTAAGCTAGAAAGAAGGAACCACCACAAAGATCACAGGACTTCCCAGACAATTAGGAGTGTTTACTCGAAGTTAGATGCATGCGCATATACTTTTTCTTCTTTCTTTGGTAAAGAATGTTTGAAGATATACATAGGTTGAAGAGGTAATGCATTACTGAGAACAATGATGTCACTATATTAGTTCCAATGATTGTTATTTAGATAAGCTTTGTTAATCAACAATCTACAAGTAGCATTGCAGCAAGCATATCGATCCAGGGATATTCGTGAAGAGGATTTCCATCGGACTCATGGGAAAAGGAAACCTTAAGAGAAAAAATCAACAGAAGAAAGTGCGTGCTTAAGATAAATCAATTTCACAGAAACCGAAACCCCCTGCCCTAAAATCTTCTTCCGGAACCACATTTCGCATTGAAATAATACTGAACAGCTAGTCCCACTGTTATGAAAATGTCTCAAAGGATGCATGCACATCAACCTATGGGACATGAAATTTAGATCTGCAATCAAAAAATATTGAAGACATACCTCTTTCTTCTTCAGCAGTGCCCATAGGTAAAGTTTATCACCAGCCTCCTCAGCGTGTTTGCTGGCCAGCTTCCGCACATTGCAGCGAGTAGCAACTTCTGCAAGTACTGCAGTACCAGGAACATTATGCTTTACAGCAGCAGCAGATAACGCTTCCCTACCTTCTTTGGACTCCAACGCATCCTTATCAAAGCGAAGACCAGTGAAACACCTGCGTGCGATCTCATACCCAGGGGCAAGGATTGCACTCCCCCTATTTGCTCCATTCAGTGTCCTTTTTTGCTGCAAATACATGTCTTCAGCTTCGATGACTGCAGCCAATGTCCGATGCACAACAATATCAGGATACCTACGTAATGGTGAAGTGAAATGAGTGTAGAAAGGAACTGCCAATGAATAATGCCCCCATTCAGTCTCCCTGTCGCTAAGATCGCCAGTGCAGAAGTATGCAGCTAATTGCATGGGCCTCGAAGCATATGAAATAAGAATATCAAACAATACAGGATCACTCTTGAGCTTTCCCCTTATCTTCTGCAATGAAAGGTGAAGCTGACCAGAAGAAGAAGTGTCTAATTCAAAACCATGTTTGCTGCAAAATGCTTCGAAATCTTTAAGCTTCCGTAGATTAGGTTCTGGATGCCTGCGCAATAAGGCAGAATCTGGAAAAGCTCTAGATATAACTTCTGCTACTGTCGTATTTGCCAAAAGCATAAATTCCTCAACAAGAAAATTTGAATCCTTCCTCTCGCAGAGAATGCTCTCATATGGCATTCCAGACTCATCAAACAAAAAAACAAGCTTCGAGTTATCCAACCAAAGGGCCCCATCTTTGAATCTATTTTCCTTCAACATCTTAGAAATTTGATGAAGGACTCTAACAGATTTAATGACATCAAACCATTCAAACTGTCCATGCAACTCAGGACACCCATGTCCAGCAGTAGTCAGACTCTCAACATCCACTCCCTCAATAATGCCCTGGGCATGCTCGTATGACAGCCTGCAACATGAACGGATCACGGTATGGCCAATCCAGTGATCAATTATGTCCCCAGCACGGTTGATATCCCAGATAATAGAAAAGGCAAGCCTATCTACCCCAGGAATAAGCGAGCCCAAGTTCTCTGAAAGCAGGGGTGGCAACATGGGTATTTTATGCCGTAAGAGATGAACACTCGAACATCTGAATTGAGCTTCTACATCTAAAGCTGAGTCTGGCAGAAGAAAATATGATGCATCCGCAATGTGGACACCAACTCTGAAAATATCATCAGATACTCTCTCAACAGATAAAGCGTCATCAATATCAGTGGCAGTAGAAGGGTCAATGGACAATGTACAAAGATTTCTGAGATCTTTTCGCCTTGCCAACTCCTCCTCGGGTATTTGCCATGGAACATTTGGAAGACAGGCAAGTGATTCAGGAGAAAAATTAGCACTGTAAATTGCATTCTCAAATAAAATCGCAGCTATCTGGGGTTCAATTTCTCCACCCTTTCCAAAAATATGAATGACACGGGCTTGTGGAAGAAAACTTTCTTCCCTCCAATCATGGATCTGTGCTGCTACTAATTCCATTTCAACCATTGCATCTCCCTTCTTCAACCTTTCCTGAATAAACTCTGGCAAGCTTCTCACAGAGACCATCATTTTAGGAAATCTTGGATCAGTGGGTGCCAACTGGATGTATTCCCTAGCAGAAAATAAAATGGGATTCTTGGGGTTTTTAGGCCACTGTCCACTAGGATCTTTTTTATACCCTTCCTTGTAAGCAAGCCATTGCTTAACACCAAGAAAACCAATGACAGCATCACGCCTAGGTGACCTTTCTATGACAGCCAAAACCCTGCCAGTTGCCCGTTTTGATGGGAATGAACTTACAAGGGCGCATAATTTCCCCAATGCGCTCACAGCTTCCCCCCGCTCGGAGGCATATCCTCCATTTGGAGGATTTGAAACAAAGGATAGATGTCCATTAGAGCCATAAGGCCCATAACTAGAATTCTTAGGTCCAGTTTCCGTAACGGAATGGACAGCTTCACTGGAGAAGTTTTTCTCATGATGATTATAACCCCCATCCAAAGGGAGCAAGCCGTCACTGCAGACAGGGTACTCACAGTCAGCACCCATCTTACCATTTTCTTTGCAATCATCACCAACCGCATCCATGACTTCAGGGAGCACATTAGAATCATCAATTGGTACAGAACTGGGAGAACGGCCAGCTGATCCTTTTAGTCTGGTCCAGTAGGCCACAGGATCCAACATAACTGCCACAATGTCTCCTTCTATCTACAAGAACAAAGAGATTCCATCACACTTACAATGTGTGTGTGTGTGGGGGGGGGGGGGGGGACTAAGATGAATAACAGCTAACCGCCTCATAAATATTATTCACTGAATCTGAATTTCATATAAGAATAATGATTAAAGAAACAATAATAAAGTATAATCAAAGTCAGTCAAATTACTGTTCAAATTCTACTTGTTGAAAAATCTACTGGTGTCGCCAATGACGATTGTAAAATGTAGAAAACCTATAATGGACATGTACAGGATCCAACATAACTGCCACAATGTCGCCTTCTATCTACAAGAACAATGAGATTCCATCACGCTTACAATGTGTACAAAGAAAAAATAACTAAGACGGCAACAGCTAGCTGCCTCATAAATAATGTTCAGTGAACTAATCTTGGGATTAGAAATAATGATTGAAGAAACAACAATAAACTATCATCGAAGTAAGTCAAATTACTGGCTCTCATTTCCAAACATGTCAATTTCTACTTGCCAAAAAATCTACTGTTGTAGCCAGTGACCATTGTAAAATGTAGAAAACCAAGGGATGTGTGTGTGCATAGATAGATAGATAGATAGAGAGAGAGAGAGAGGAATGTCAGCATACTCCTCAATGGGCAGTAAGCCAACACCTACCTCGCATACATCTTCCAACATGTCACATGTATGACATCCCAACCATCCAACACCATGAAGATCAGAGAGAGAGAGAGAGAGAGAGAGAGAGAGAGAGGAATGTAAGCATACTCCTCAATGGGCAGTAAGCCAACACCCACCTTGCATACACCTTCCAACACATTACATGTACGACATTCAAATCATCCAACACCATGAAGATCACCAGGCATCTATGTCAATAAAGAGCACCATGGGACTTCAGGGCAAACAACAAACAGAGAATGTGATTCTTCTGAGTTCCGATGAAAAACAAGGGAAAATCAACAAAATAAATGTTACTTTCTGAAAAAGAAGGAATGAAAAGCTTCCTAGGTAAAAGAATTTATTAGAAAATAAAGTGATGGAACATCAATGCCTTATCCCAGCAATGTATGTAGCTTAGGCATGCATTCCTGACAGAAATGTTTTCTGGAATAACATATCTATGTATTCCGAATTCCAAAACCCTACATGTGGCAACCTTCAAAAAAAATCCTACATATGATGAGACAGCAACCATTTTAAGGCTCAACATCCCAAGAATTCAAGCATATTAAATGTAAAACTTTATAGATATATAGTAAGCATCTACTTTTAGAAACTACATGGCTTAAAACAACAGCCAGACCATCAAAATGAAATTTCATAACACGTGCGTCCTCCTGCCAGGCAGTCATCAAGAGAACTGAATATATAACTTCTTTCACACCAAGTCAATGTATGTTACATTATTATATCTTTCCTGTGGTATGGTCTGAATACATGGTTGCACAGTTCAGTTGAATAGCCAAAAGGAAATCTAAGAGGTATGTAGAACGGAATATGTCATCCAGTTTAAAATGCACAGTAAACATGTGGTCATGTCTCAACATGGAGCCATGCCAAGCAGCAAAAACAGAAGCTGAAGCATAGAAAGTGTAAAGCCAATAAAGTTCATACTTACCGCTCTATTCTGAGCAGAAACTCCACTGATAAGAATATCGGTGGGCACCCCATCAATAGCACAATATGCCTGACAACCCACAAGAGAATCTATGTCATTTTTCAAGGAAAAAAGCAAGAAGAATTGATTGACATCCCAAATCTATTGCATGGAGGAGAAGATGAAAGCCCTCACCTCGAGACGGTTGTGAGCATTCACACGAAATAATGCTCTAAAAACATCACCTTTCTGCAAAATAAGAGGCAATGATACCAAAACTTTTTTATTGATGGGTCGAAAGATGTATGTGGTAATAAAACACAAGCAGGCAAGCCACTAGAGAATCTGTTTATCCAAACTCACGGAATAAAACTGACCTCTATTGCCTCGTTAACAGCCTCAACTGACCAGTGAGGAAGGAAATACTTTTTCTGCAATGTGTCAAGATACTCTTCATGCTTATGACAAGAAAGGAATCCCTTATCTGGAGGGTTATAGCTCATCTTTTCATAAGAGATCGGGCCCGGACATGATTTGGAACTCACTGCTAAAAAATCGCGTTCCATGTCGGATGGAGAAGGATGCCAATCCCGCATATCTGATGCTAAGCAACTAGTAATATGCATAGTTGGCAGAGACGTGAAAAGAACATTAGATGCTCTACCCGGGCCCTGTTCATCTGATGCATTCACCTCTGCCTCATTTTTCTTTGAAGTAGAAGATTCTGCAGGGAGCATCACAGACTGCAAACTGCTACCATTTCCCAACCATGCTGGTGCATGCCCACATATTCCATCAACCGAACTACACCCTGTCACAGAGACCACATCAATGCCACATCCGAATGAACAATGCCAGATTAAGAATTCTGACAGCTTGAAACTCTTCGCATGTCATTGAAGAAAAGGGGACTTAATAGAAAAAGGAGACATCTCCCAATGTGTACCAACAAGATATTTTATTTGCCAAGTAATAACTATCCACGTAATGCAAGAATAAATTGCTGTGACAAGAGCTGTAGAATCATAAAACAACCAAGCAATTATAGCTTAAATATAAGTGATTAGCCCATTCTGCAGTGTCATTCATGTAATCGCCCACTATACTAAATTAGATTATGAAACTAGTGCCGAAGCAAATCATGAGCCGGATCAGGGGCCACTGCAATGAAGTCCTTCAGTTTTAGAAAGGAGCCATGTGATTTTTAACCTGACAATCTAAGTGCCCTCAAGTTCTTCAGCGTCTATAAACTTGGCCGGCGGTCCATTGATCAATATCTTTGGTATGAAGGCCCAACCATGGATCAATAATGTCATAAAGATATCCACTATAGGATAACAATCACAACCCTTTAGTTAAGTGGCCTGCAAATAGATAGCTACAAAAGGAAATGCAAAAAAAGCTCAACATTCAATTTAAAAGTGACCAAATATTGGAGGGCTACTAATGCAACTATATCAAGGAAGAAACTAATTGCAATGAAGGTCAGTGTACGAGATTGGAAGTTCGAATCACACAAGAGAGAAGATGCAATGACTATGAGCAAGCTCAACAGTCCTCGAGTTCCGCAGCATCTACAAATTCGGCCGATGGTTCATTGATCAATATCATTGGTATGAAGGCCCAACCATGGATTAATAATGTCAGAAAAATATACACTATAGGATAATAATCGTAAGTCATAACCCTTTAGTTAGTAGCCCGCAAATAGGTAGCTACAAAAGGAAATGCAAAAAAGCTCCACATGTGATTTTTAACCTGACGGTCATAGTACCCTTGAGTTCTTCAGCGTCTACAAATTCGGCCAATGGTCCATTGATCAATATCTTTGGTATGAAGGCCCAACCATGGATTAATAATATCCTAAAGATATCCACCATAGGATAATAATCCTAAGTTCATAAACCTTCAGTTAGTGGCCTTCAAATAGATAGCTACAAAAGGAAATGCAAAGACGCTCCACATTCAATTTAAAAGTAACCAAATATTGGAGGGCTACTAATGCAACTATATCAAGGAAGAAACTAATTGTCTTATTCCATAGGGCTACACCTTTATAATGAATGTTAACAAGGTTTCCTCCTTGAGAAAATCTGTAGCATAATCTACGGAATCTAAAAATAGAAATCCTTACAAGCCAAGATCCCTAAAATAAGAAAACTCTTACACATGAAAAATTAATAATACTTATTTCCTGACAGAGATACATTCTCCTGACATAAAATATGGGGAAAAAAAAAAGAATGAAATTAGTACAAGCTAAAGAAGGAAATTGGGCCTTCTTCTTGTCCACGCGTGTGAACCGTGCATGTCTGGAATGGGGCGATTGTGTCAGCTATGATTTTCCAACCTGGAAATTTTTTAACCATAGTCGACCCATTGTAGGACCGATTGTACCAATGGTGTGGCTCGCTGTTGTGGAGCTGGCTGGTAGAAAGTGAATCCAACCGATACCCTCCCTTCCTCTGTGTGTGTGTCAGGTTGACAATTGTAGAATTGTTCTCTGCATAAAAGGCTTTGTTCACTCATTTAAATAAATTTAAAATAAAATAAAATAAAATAAAAACAACATATTGACGGTCTTCACATCATGCTCAAATAAGGGATATTTCTTTCAGGGGAGGGGGGGTCATGAGATTCTTTCAGTTGTTTCGTCAAATCCCTAGTTCTACCAGTCATAACATCACCACCATACAAACTGACAGTATCATAGTCATCCGAACAGTACACTCAATGACCTATCAAACAACTCAAACTATCTACGGTTGAAATAAGAATAAGCAAAGGCCCACATTCAATGGAAATAAATGAAAATGCTCATCGATCAGATGGATGCGATCACGTCTAAGTTTCATCACAAAGCCAAGTATTTTGAATCCCGACAGCTAAAAAACGAAAAAGAGGGAAACAAAACCCTAGCATCAGAATCCGACGACACGCAATTCTCCCTTTCCAGACACGAAAATTCCCATTTCTGACAAAGTCAGAACTCATGAATTCAGAAAGCCAACTCAGCAAATGAAGCACAGGCGACCAAGAGGGAGGGAGGGAGGGAGGGAGCAAACCCTACCTGAAACAGGAGGGGTCTGCTTGGACCGCCGATGAGAGCGACGCTTCTTCTTCTTCTCCTTATCTCCTTCTTCCGCCCTCTCCACTACAACCTTCTGCTGCTGTTGCTCTACCATCCCTTTCATTTCTCCACGAATTCAAGATCCCCAAAAAAACAGAAAATGAAATCGCAAACGGAGAAACCCTAGATCGTAATATGAGACCCCCTTTCGTCTTCTTCCGTTAAAAAACACACAGAAGAGAGAGAGGGGGGGGGGGAAGAAGAAGAAGAAGAAGAAGAAGAAAAGAATCAAGAGAGAGAGAGAGAGACAGAGAGAGAGAAGAAAGAAGATGATGTTATTATGATCTTTGGTCGGCAAGACAGGAGCGCCGACTCTCCACAGCTTTTCGTTTTTTTCTCCCTACTTTTTTTTATTTCTTCTCTCTTTACCAGCTTCACGAAATCCTAACTTTTTTTTCTATTTTATTTTAGAAGTGCGGTTGAAGTTCCTAACTCATCTCCGGCGACTTCCGTTTACCAATACTCGCATCTCCCACGTGCTGGCCTTGCACGCGTGCGATACATCCAATCGGTTAATGACCTTCGCCCATCATTTGGATTCTTGTAAGTTGAGACCAGGTCGATCTGCCGTTAAAAACGTAATTCATGTGCAAAGAGATTAACGGATGGTCCGTGTCTAGTGAAAGATCATGGACACCTGATGAGTGGACCGGGCTGATTTATTGGGCCAGATCATGTTTGTGGCAGGGTGCACATGAAGGATGTCTCTGGTGTGGCGCACGTGTGACATCTTTTCACGTGTGTAGTGAAGGCTTGCGTCCATCTTACACGAGTGATGGTACAGTAGCGTTCCTTTTAAGTGCGATTCGCGTGGCACGAGGACAGCTGCAGAGGAGAGGATCTATCGACACGTGTCGGGTTTTCTTTTTTTGCTTGGAAGGAAGGGATGCAGCTAACGTGCAAAGATCTATGAGCCGAAGATGCGCACAGCATACGCGGGCCTTCTTCTTTTCTTTTGGCTTTTACAAGTGGGGCCCACATTGAGTAATCCATACCATTATTCGATTGTGAACCGCCGTGGATGGACGACGTTCAAACGGATCTTCTACGCTGGACAGTGGGAGTTTTGTCGCTTGAACAAGGACCGTTGGTGTTTTCTCTTATTGCCATCTACTTGCTGGCCAAAAATCCAAAGGTTAGGAATGTCATACGAGAATATTCTACGCTCATGGTCCACCTACCGTGGCCCCTACGGAATGGAAGCAGATTCCCTGTTGGGGCCACCGTGATGCATGTGCTTTATATCCACGCCGTCCATCCATTTTGTGAGGTAAAAACGAGCCGGATACAAAGCTCAAGTGGACCCCACGGCATGGCACCCAACGTTCAAACCTTCCCAAGGCCCACCGTGATGTTTATACACCTTGTAACTTATTCACAAGGTCACATAAAAAAAAATGGATGAATGGGAAATACGAATCTATCAATTTGATCTAAAAATCCCATGGCCTTAGAGAAATTTTAACGGTGGGGATTTCATCTATGTTTCTTATGGTGTGGTCCACTTGCTTTGGAGGTGCTTTACTTTTTAGCTCATGCTCTAAGATAGCTAACAAAACAGATGGATAGCAATAACGGTCATGGTCCCAAATTTATACCTTAAATCTACACAGTCCATCTCTTTTCGGATACCATTCATGGTCCGGAAAATGAAGCAGATCCACATCAATGACGGACCATGCCTCAAGAACAGGATACAGTGGTTATGGACCACTAATAAAAACTTCTCGTGGCTTCTGGAAAAGGATACAGTGGTTATGGGCCACTAATAAAAACTTCTCGTGGCTTCTGGAAAAGGATACAGTGGTTATGGGCCACTAATAAAAACTTCTCGTGGCTTCTAGAAGCGTTGGTTCCAGCGGATATTTATATGGTCCTTTCACCTGGGCCTTTGAGACCTTATAACCGGTTGGATGGCAAATAAACAAAAAAGTTTTAAATGGTGGGTAGTCAATCACCACTGGTTCATGTTGTGTGATCCATGTAAGATTTGGATTTGTTTTATTTTTGGAACCATGTTTTAAAATAATCTATCAACATAGATGGACGGTGTGGATGTGAGGAATATGCATCAATTCCAGATCCTAAGTGTGGAATCCACTCACCCAGGTTGATCTACCAAAGCAGCACCCGTAGGCACCGATTGGAGACCTGAGTATGCTGTCACATCTCTCATCCGAAGTTCCTTATGGGCTAGCCGATACCCGGTTACTGAAAGTTCCATATATTTCGGACAAGTACTTATTCTCATCGTCCAAACCAAGTTCTTACCGGCAAAAGCTATGTGGTCCACCATTATTGACGTTGATGGCTTGCGATAGAATGCTAGGAGAAACTACTGCGATATTTGTGAGAAAATTACTGTCCAGTCATTTTTATAAAACTGGTCAAGACATGGCCCACAAATGAGGCTGATTTCAAACTCAAGTCCACCGCACAACAAACGGTGAGCATTGATTGTCCACAGTTGAAATGACGGAGAGGCTAAAAAATTTCTAAATCAGGCTGATTTATTATTATTATTATTATTATTATTCATCCTTGTGCAAATGGCCTTGGAAAGAGCACGGATGGCAAATAAACATCACCGTACATCACCGTGGAACCCTACTAGATTTTCCTTCTCACTTTTTTCTGACTGTGCACCCATTCGAGTTTCATATATGCCTATTTTTTTACCATGTCCTAATATAATCGGGCAAAATAGCTTGATAGAGTTGATTTCTCACAGACATCGTAGTGAGCCCATCTAGCTTCCCTTCACTGGAAGCTCCTACCAAAGTCTTTTGTAGGCAATATACTTCGACCTTGGCAATTCGCTCGACTCGCATATGTGGGCAGTGTTGGTTGAATAGACGAAGCTCATCCATTGATCGATTGGCTAAAGCATCACTTTATCTCTATGCTAAGGATCAACAATAATAATAATTTTAATCAAAACCAATTGATTATGGTTATGGCACACCCACAAAGTACAACACATACATCATATGGCCGAAAATCACACTAACATTGGAAGTGGCATCCCCGCAAAGCAGCACCACGTGGCCAAAAATCACACCAACATTGTAAGTGGCACGCCTGGTGAAGCTTATGTGCAATTGTTAATTGATTATTATAATAATATGAGTAGACGATGTAATTGACTTAGTTGAAATATTAAAAAAAAACAGAATCTTAATCAGCGCGAACTAATCCCAATGCAGGCCAAACCAAATATCCCAACTCCTCCACTTTTGGTCATCCAAGAAGTAGGGTCATTATCCCAAAACAATTCCATATGTGGCAATAGAGTTTTGGGTGGCGTTAATGTTAGTTTGTGAGAACTAACAGAACAAGGAAGAGTACAAGCTGAACACTCTAAGGCTCAAACGGAAGCCATAAATAGGATTGTGGTACTCTATAATAACAAAATACTTGATTACCATCCTTATAATAATATTGAAACACTTCAAATTGACAATGCTCCCCCAGTACCACCGATCATTCCTTTACAAAATATTTGGCTAGAACCAACTCCGTTGGGCCGAAACATGCTACCTCAGATAAGCATCAAGATAAAGGGACTAAATGACCGCCTCCATGTCTAGAATGAAAATGATATAAACCACGATATACCTATTGCAGGGTAGTTTATGCCGAACAATAAGGCACTTGGGGGCAGGTTCTACTAATGCAACCTACCCAAGGCTTGTAATTGCCTCGGATGGTCAACCCCGGACTGCTCAAGTAGACTAAGATGAGTTAATTAATATGATAAATGAAGTAACCGACCAACGTCATAGTCATCGCACGAGTCATCCTATTTATAAGATGGCATACCCCTGATTAGGTTGATCATCTTGCCAAAGTGGGGAGAGGCACCTCAATTCCAGGATCTCATTATTTTATAGAGATACGGTCGAATGCGTAATTAAATTGGTTGTCAAATTCATTGACCGACACACATTAACATGCTATATTTACCTACCAACGAATTCAATTCAAACTTAGTAGGATATGGAATAAATGTTTCATGCTCAAATCTTCCGAAATAAACTCTAATTTTCTTTGGTCAACTAATCATGCCTAAGGAAATTTCCTAGTAAATTGGTGGATGGATATATAACTAGATTCAAAAAAGGAAAAAAATAAATGTCGAGTGCTCCTGCCCAGGGCTCAATTTGCTAAATTAGCCATGGAAGGTCTTAATGTTAAACTTCGGGGAAGAAATGATGGAATGGACTTTAAAGATTTGATTGATTTACCAGATAGAGTGACAAGATATAAATGGATTCTTCATGAGGAAAACCAACGAAAAAAATCATTAATATGGACTTACAGTCGAGATTCTAATTATGAGCTAGCATTAGTTGAAATAAACTTCAATAAACTATTCATTTATACGACCTTGTATAAGGCTAATGATGAATCTGTTTTGGAGGGATCTACTACAATCAAATGAATGTTTGAACATAATGAGTGATTTTCTTTCAATAATATGAACGCTGTTGAGATTTTCAACCTCCTACTGGCTACGAAATTTATCAAACCTGTACAAAAACTTAAGATTTCGCGCGGCAAAGGAATTAAAGAAGATGGAATAGCATAGACCGCGAGCTCATGCAACTAGAAATTGCCTTGCTTCCAAGAAAGTGATCCAATACAATATTGATCATGGAATGCTCAAATTCCTAAAGAAAAAGAACGCATTCCCCCAATAATGGGAATCAATGTCGTCTCTAATAACTTGAGAAGCATAAGCACACAAAGGAAGAAAGTGGACCTCATATCGGCAATGGACCGACGCAGCCATCAACTGAGTCATATGGATGAAAATTCAAGATTCGAAAGGAACACTAGGGGGTGATGAAATTCTGGCAATAAGTCGGCAATCGACGAAAGCCAATTATGTGAGCAATGCCATGAAGACATTGAACAGCAACATTTGACAAAGGTATATTATGCACCTAAGAAAAAAGTAAACATACACAGTGATGATACTGTTCAAAAATATCAAGCTAGATATTCAAAAAGGCACCATCCGACCTTGAGACATGTTTTTTTTTTAAAAAAATTATGATATAAAACAACCAATGATGGTCAAGCCTATCAAGACCACAGCTAACTGATGGGTTTGGGATGTTCATCCAAAGTTTTCCTAGTACCTATAGGAAATAACAAAGGCTAAAAAACTTTGTTGACAACAACAAAGAGAGGCAAGGAGAGTTGTCAAATTACAATATCAAACACATGATAAACCTACAAGAACGACAACTCATGGCCAAAAATTCACGACCAACAAGCTCATGGTCAAAATCATACGTGGGTGATTAATTTTAAGAAAAAGAGCCGAAATAAATGCCCCACCCGAAGGTACACAAGCCGACCAAGATGAGTCAGCATTGAAGGGCAAGATTAAGAAATATAGCATCCTTGAGGAGACTTTGAGCGACTCAGATTCTCTGCAAGGTGGTTTGTTAATTAAGGAGATGTTAGCAAATGTTATTTTTTTAAAATGACGTTGATTTCAGCAGGCAACATATCTAAAAAAATGTTGGAAACCCTAAAGCACAAGGTACGCCGATCATCCCATTCAGAACATTGCCGCTGATACGAGTAAATCGTAACATGGCACTCACCATTCTTTTAAATTTCTTTGTTAAATTAGATCAGTCGGGTGACATCGAAGGTGATGTCAAAAAAGCAGGAGCAACCATAGTTACGAAAGAGGCAACCACTCAGAATCGTGAAAGTTGTAAGTCTATTAACTCAATCACCATTGAAATAGGTGTTCATTCTAAAAAGGTAACATTCCATCAACCTTCTCTGTTGATGTCATGACATCTTAAGCCGGCATTCATATTGACACAAATGAATGGATGTCCCATCCCTCGCATTATGATGGACAATGGAGCAACAATTGCCAAGGAAATAATGGTTATTAATTTCACAAGTGGCATAAACAAATGACGCATAGAGAATTTTGTTGATCCAGTTAACAACGACATTTTTCATACTGTCTTCCTCAAGTTATAACGCTCTCCCCAGGCAAGATTGAATTCATGTAAATTATTACATTCTATCTTCCCTATATCAAATTTTTTATATCCCTGTGTGAAATAGGAGCGGTTTAGGTGTCGCCCCGGACACCCCAGCAAGAAGGGGTGTTAACTGGCAAGGCTCAGGCCTGAAAAATAAGAATTTGAATAGGCCTGGCCGAGACAGTACAAAATCCGAGCTGAGAACTACTCCAGGCCAGCCCATTAACAGCCCTGCCAGCAAGGTGCGGCCTAGCTGTAAAATCCATCTTGATGTCTATTTTGTATAAAGTGCGATTTGGATGTAGCATCCAGCTTGATGTCTATTTTGTATATCCACACCGTATGCCCATTTTTTCAGCTCATTTTAAGGCATGAGCGAAAAAACGAAGCATATACAAAACTCAAGTGGACCACACCATATGAAAAGTGGTGTTTGGTGGTTAAAAACTCATTTCCTGCAAATTTGTTTTGGCTGAGGTTGGTACTTGTGGATTCCCTTCATTCAAGTCTGTGTTGTATTAAATTTTTAGTCTGTGTTGTATTAAAATTTTAATAGTAGGCAATCAATTCCACTTTCTGTGATTTGGTACACATAAGATCCGGATATGCTTCATTTTTCTCATGCCCTAATATAAGCTGACAAAATGGACATATGGTGAGGATATGCATGATACGAACCCGGATCGTCTACTTGCTACAAGTAGGAAGATCTTATTTTCCTGCATCGTGATTGATACATGTTATAATTGGTGTTATTAGTACTGCTGGATAAATGCAGTGTGTGATGATGTGGCCCAGCAAGATTCTGACAGACAGAAATTTTCTATCCGTGGCAAGCAAGGAATATGGATTCACATAATATACATCAAGGTGGGCCCTATGGTTTGGGCTGCACCATGTTGGGTAGGGCCTACTCCACATGACTCGTGTACCGACCTTAGTATTTGTCAGTTCTAAATGCATGTGTTTTATTCATGCCATTTTCTTCTTCTTTCTTATTATTTATTTATTAATTTATTTTGTCTCTCATTATGAGGCATTAACTAAAACATGAGGTAGATGTGAAGCCATATGATTGAACCCCACCATTAAAAACTTCCCAAGACCATAAAAGTATTTAATCAAGTTGATATTTGTGTTTTCCTCGTACTTGTCTTCAGTGATCCAACTAACAAGCTGGACATAGTTTTCCTTTATGCGGTGTGGTCTACCTTAGATTTGGATCTACTTATGTTTTTTTACTTCATGCCTTGAAATGAGTTAGAAAAATGGGTGGATGACATGGATAAAACATAGTTATGGTGGGGCTCACACCACTCACCGGTGCCAATACCTTGGATACTAGAGGGCTCACTAACCAATCCTAGCTCCTTTGTGTGGCCCCACCTTCAACAATCAGATCACCATTTACGATCTTAGCTTAATATTTCCGCTACCTCATACCTCATAGTATTGGGTTTGGGAATATCCTCATGATTTTCCCGGGTACCAGTTCAGTTAAACCCTACGCTGCAAGGTTTGAATGGCGTGAATTGAGTGACTAACTACTACCTTCAAACATGCTTTTGCAGTTTTTCTGCCTACGTGCCATGGTGGACATGGCACAATCAAATCCTACTGTACTCCCGTGACAAAAATGGAAGATTTTTAATTCGGTACACGTGCCAAGATGCAACACGTGTGAGAGATCTGAACCAATCGTTATGCAGGTTCTATAAATCAGGTCAATCCAATCATCTGACGGACAGACTGGTGCGAGAAAAATACACGGTAAGGAAGAAAACTGTCTTTGATCTAAACTCCACCGTATATGACCGGCCCACCTCATGAGTGGACCAGCCTGGATTTTGTGACATGGAATTTTCACAAAAAGCTCCACCGTATATGACCGGCCCATATCGCAAACTGAAAGCCCCCAGCGACCAAATACCAAATCTGATCGTGCAATTTAGGCATTTGGTCCATCCAACTGCTGTCCACCAGATCAACGGTCTTGATCCTCGTACATATTTGCCACGTGTACCTGGGGTACCATCACAATAATTACACCCGAGACCCGACTGAAGGAGATGATAAGGTCGAGCCGGGAATAAGGCAGTGCCATGTGTCTACAGTACACGTGCTAGTGTAACTCGTCAATTGGAACCGTCTATTTAGTGGGACCTGTCTTCAACAGCCCATGTTTCAGAAGGAGCACTTACCCGGCAATTCCAGCAAGCAATTTTCTTCATTTATTAGGTTATTAGGTATGTGAACTATATGGATGGTCACAAATAGACATGCTACCCTGCCAGGTGTGCTGCGAAGAGATGGCTGTACCAAACTCCAATCCTACCCGTTCCACCGTATCATTTCTCCCCCCAAATGGGATCCGAACCGTTAGATTGAAGGACGTCCAAAAGACAGCCGTCAAGTGAAACTTAGTCAACGGTCAGATTAACAGACATCCATTAAGCAGAGGTCAGGATCAAACGGTGCCGGTCGGCTGGATTAGGCCCGTACTGCAAATAGTTTACAGTACAGCCATCACCGAAAGTACACGACAATGAAAAAACGCACGATTCTTGAGCATTATCGCCATTGGCGGAGAAAAAGCTTTAACACTCTCGCAGAGTGTGATGGTTGATACGCAGGAACTTACAGAGTAACTGAAAACTGCACATTTGGAGTACAGGAAATTTCAAATTAAACTGTCCAATTTATAGTTCCCGGTTTAGATGTATTATGACCCAAAATTTAAGATTTCTTGATCGTCTGACTATTAGATAAGTGGAAAAAAATTGGACGGTTAAAAAAACAATATCCAGTGTCCACTAATCAGAGGTCAGAATTATTAGATCAATCTGATTTTGAGATATTGACTCAGAGACAGTGAATTCTATAGTTTAATCGGCTTAATTTGAGTAATTTATGCCACGTGTGCAGTTTCTGAGCGCTTGTGTATCAAGAATCGTGCTTAGACGGAGTATCAAATGAATCCATCCATTGGTGAGGAATGTCCACATCCATCTCAATCGACGAGGAGGATACCATCCATTGACAGCATACAGACAACATGTCGAGCCCGTATAAAACATCCAACCGCTGAAAAGACTGCCCCACCTCTAAGATTACAAGATTCAAAAATCAGGCTGATCAACTAATATGGGGCGCCACGCGAGTACAATGATTGAATTATTCTCCACACATATTATCCACGGACCACCCTTTGTTTTCTACGGAAGCGGATTGCCTGTGACTCCGGGCAGAGAGATATTCCTATGGCCCAGGCCATGTGGGTCGACAGAGATGTCCGTGACAGATCCACTCCCTCCATCTGTTTTGCAAGACGGCGAGAGGATAAGAATCTAAAAATCAGGCAAATCTAAAACTAATGTGAGCCATACCAAAGGAAACAGTGAGGATTGAATGACGTGAGGCAACAGAAGTCTTGTATCAGGATAATATGTTGTGCCTATAGTTTCTCTGAGTGGTAATAACTCTATGATCGGTTTGGATGGCATGTAAACATCATGATCAGCTCTGGAGAGGTTTCAACGGTGGACGTTTCCGTTCATAATGTTTCATTTGGTGTGGGCTACCTCAGTTTTGGATCTGTCTGATTTTTAGATTCCTGTCTTATTGTGGTCTTTCAAAACAGATGGATGGACGTGGATTTATCATGAAATCTGGGGGGCCCACACAGCCTCGCGCACAGGAATATCTCAGTGCCCGGGGTCACAGGCAATCCGCTTCCGTTTTCCACGGCAATTTCCGCACCCACACTCAAGGTGGGGCCCACTTTTCAGCGCTATGATCGTATGGCTGAATGGACGGTGGCCTTGTGGTCCATTGTAAGGAAAGGGTACTCTGGGAAGGAACGAGATTCCAAACATGTGGGGCCCACGGCTCACTCATCCAACCCACACTGGTGGGCCCCACTGGATGTAGCGATGCAGTCCAGATCTACCAGATTGGAAGATTCTAAACATCGAGCGTGTATACTGAGAAAATAATCACCGCCGTTCATGGATCGGGCAGTGCTGAGGCTAGCAAATTCGACAGCCTAAATAAACCGTCCTGAATCTCTGCACTCAATTGAGTCCCACTTGATGAGTGGCTCAGATTCATACACCTGCCAAAATTTCACGTGCCATAAATTGCCGATTCAATCTCCCATCCGTCGAATCTTCAGCATATCTACAAACGAGGGGTTGAAATGGGTTGGTCGGGCCAACCCAAATACTAAGGGGCCAAAACCCAATTAGTAATCCGGCCGTCAGTTTCAAACCTGAATCAGAACAACATCATCAAAGGGGCTGTCCTCGATCTCGGTAGGGCTCGAATACAAAATTTCGGCCACGACCCATCTGTTAGTTGAGAATCAAGTCCATACCCATACCTGACCCACAGCCTGCAGGCCCAGGCATTACTTGATCAAGCTAAGGCCCGAAATTAAAGGAACCGGATTGGCTACTCTCCCTGCCACCAGCCAATGGCTAGTGGTCAATCTGTGGGACATAACATGATGTATGTGTGTCATCCATGCCGTCCATCCAGTTTGTCAGATAATTTTACGGAATGAACCCAAAACTGAGGTTGAAAAAAGTCTCAAATGGGCCACACAGTTTTGATTAAACCCTCACCACTAAAAACTTCTTGGGGCTACTAAAGTTTTGGATCAAGCTGATATTTGTTTTTTACCTTCATCCAAGTCTTTATGATCTAATGTACAGGTTGGATGTCAAATAAACATTACAATGGGCCCTTTAAGGTTTTTTAATAGTAGATATTAAATCATTACTGTTTTTCCATTTAAGATTTTTATCTGCCTCATGTATGTGGTAGAGTATTAAAATGATGCGTTAAAATGGATGGACAGTGTCAATAAAATAAATAGATCATGGTAGGGCCCACAAATCACCGATCACTAATCAAACGGAATCGGATCGTGTACTGAGTTACTCAGTATGCTTTTATCGTGCCGAGTAAATTCATTTGGGCTTACCGTGAATGTATGTGGGTTATCTCTGTTATTCAACTTATTTTATTAGTTGAGCTAAAAATTTAAAAATGCCCAAAACTTTATTGTGCCACACTACAGGAAACAGCAAGAATAATGACTTCCACCATTGAAACTTTGGTAGGGCTCATGGTGATGTTTATTTGTCATTCAACCTGTTCATAAGATCAACAGACATGGATAAAGGGAAAACACAGATAACAGATTGATCCAAAACTTCCATGGCCTTCAAAAAATTTTTGATGGTAGAATTTCAATTCACACTATTTCCCGTGATGAAATCCATTTCAAATTTACATATACTTTGTTTTTGGGTTACAGCCCTCTAATTATCTCTTCAAATGGGTGGATGGAGTGGATAACATATATAAATCATGGTGGACCCATGGAGTTTACTCGGTACGCAATCCGCGTCCTAGCCAAACGGCTTCCGAAGTTACATGTTACATGCTAGCACTTTTAATACCCCTATTGGCCACGGGCCACATCGCAAGTGCTGCAAAGATCACAGGTACAATGCCAAGGGAATGATCACATGCCTTGCGATGCATGTTCAGGCTATTCGGGGCCCATCATCTGAACAGTCCATTAGATCTGCAGCCCATGTTAGATCTATGCAAAGAAGTCAAGCCTGATATAGAATTCAGTTGGGCCACACCAAAGGGAATGATAGGGACACTGGAGAAGAGGATGCACACCATAGAATTTCCATATAGAATGTGGGGTCCACCGTTTCCCTTGTACGTCATCCAACCCATTCATTAGGTGCTATCCACCCGGAGAAAGGGGCCCACAGCAACTCAAGCCATCTAAGAACTTGAGTGAGACACAACGTGTGAATATATGAGTTTTAGTGTGATTGCACATTGGTACCTGTGGTGTGTCCCTCCAGAGTTTTGGATCTGGAAGATTTTTTAGATGTACGACGGAATGATGATGCACACAGTATCTCTGGAAGATTTTTTAGATGTACGACGGAATGATGATGCACACAGTATCATATCACAGGTGGACCCTACACAGAACTAATGTAATGTCCCACAACATGCCAGTATTCCCCAAAATGTCAATGATAAAACTTTCCACTAGGGACGCCGACTCGATTAGATTATACATAAAGTCTATTGGGGTAGATATTTTTGGAATAACTTTCAAACATGCTTTATAAAGTCAGTCTTAAACAGTCATACGTGGCGGTCTTACAGTCACACATGGCGTAATTAAATCTTGCTCCAGATCTATCGAATCCGTACATGACGTCTGGATAGAAAGACTTGTAAGGAAGATTCAGATAACTTTGAGGGCCTGTTTGGCCGGCTGGATTAGACCTGCTTAGGCGGGATGGAATTGCATCTGGTCCTGTGCCAATTTCACTCTTTCCAAATAGGTCCTAGGGCCTGTTTGGGAAGAGTGGAACAGCTTGGAATCAGTTTAGGTGGAATTGTATTGGCTCCCGTGACGATTTTTCTCAATATTAGCAAGTTGTATAGGTCCCAATATGATTGTGGGCTATACCCACACTGTTTACCCATTTTTTTAGATCATTTTGGAGCATGGGCTAAAAATTCAGGTAAATCCAATGCTCAAGTGAACCCCATCATAGAAAGCAACGGGAATTGAATACCTATCATTGAAAACTTCTTTAGGGCTACATAAGTTTTGGATCTATCTCATTTTTAAGCCCATGTCATAAAATGAGGTTACAAAATAATAAATGGTTCAAATATGTTGCACGTGTATTATTCTCAATAGTTTCAAATAATGGTGAGTATATCCTTTCAATGTACCACTGAATTACAAACAAAGTAAGGAATTAAGTTTAACCCATGGTAAGAGGGAACAACTCCTGCCATGGTTAATAATGATGTTTTTTAAATCCCATTCCACCTAATACTATACAATGCAACTGGCCAAACAGGCCTTAAAAGCTTTTCAATGGATAGCATGAGCCCATCCAAATGAGATTGCCTGTAAAGTAACTTAATAGGTTTTTATCCCATGTTGGGCCCACCGTGAATATATATGGTTTATCCATGCCGTCCAACAGCTTTTACTGTTCGTTTTAAAGGTTGAGCTCAAAATTGAATCATATCTAAAAATCAAATGGACCACACCACAAGAAACAGTGGGATAATGACTTTCTCATTAAAACCTTCCTAGAACCCAAAGTTTAGTTTATTTGTCATCCAATCTGTTCACAAGATCACACAAAAATGGAAGAAGTGAAATCACAAATATCAACTTTATTCAAAACTTTTGTAGCTTCCAAGAAATTTTTAATAATATATGCTCAATTGATATTGTTTCTTGTGGTGCGGTCCACTTAGCTTTAGATATGCTTTATTTTTTAGCTCAAGCCTTAAATTATCTGATAAAATAAATGTACGGTGTGGATAAAATATATGAGTCACATTGGCCCCACACAGTTTACTCACAAAATTAGTCAGCAGCAAATAATGAATTGGCTCAATCAAATTCCATCACGTCAGATAACTCGGTGCTTGGTCGGCATTTGGATATATTGTATTCACGTCCAAACGTTAACTTTTATTTGTCAAAAGGCTCCTCTTTTTTTTCCACATCCAGCCGTCCAACGTTGCGTAAATGTATCTTTCGAAGACTTCGAGGCTCTTTATTTTATTTCTCAAAGTCTACAGTCTCGCCGGACGTTTGAATATTGATCTTGTGCCGCGTCAACGAGGAAGAACCATATCCCATGCAGACACGTATCGGAAGCAGGGGATTTGCAGCGTCCCATCAGCCTTAAGCTTGGCACCGACTGGCACGTGTGTTTGACATTTGATCAATGCATGGAGGGACACGGATTTCGTGTGAAAGCCTTCACATTAAGTTGGGCCTAGAAACCCAAGTGGGCCCACCGGGATGTTTATGAAAAATTTACTCCGTATATCTGTTTTGCTAGCTCATTTAACCATACAGTACGAAAATGAGCTTTATCTTATAATGGAGTCGGCCACATGAGAGGGAAAACTGAGAAAAGAAATACCTACAGTTGACACTTTCTATGTTTTACCTTGAATTTTGATATCACATCCCAACTGTTTATAAGGTTATCCCCACTAGCATTAATTGAAAACACAAAAACCGTAGCCAACACAAATGTGGCTATATAAATGTTTCAAGGGTGGTTGTTCGTTTCCAACTATTTTCTTTTGCATGGCCACTTGAGTCTAGGATACAGGTCACTTTTATCTCTCATTTTAAAATGAGTTTGCAAAATAGATGAATTTTGCACAAACATTAGAACTTTCAGAAGAGGGTGTCATGAATAGAACTGGGCATCAGCTTAGTTGGTGAGGCCTTGAAATGGGCCACCTTAACGTGTGTGCAGTATATATCCACTCCATCCACCAGTTTTTGCAGCTCATTAAGTTAGGATGGGACAATTCTCAAGTAGACCACGCTATAGGAATTGAATGTCCACAATTAAAAGCTTCTTAGGGCCATAATAGTTTTAAGTTGATATATGTATTTTCTCTTCGTCACGTGTGACCTGATCGGCAAGTAGGATGGTAAATAAACATTACAGCACACCTTAGGAAGTTTCCAGTGATTAGTGATCAATGACCATAGTTTCCTTTGGCATGGTCCACTTGAGATTTATACCTACTTTGGTTTTATCCCCTGAAATGAGTAAAGAAAAAAACTTACGGATATACAACACATACATTCAAGAGGGAATCAGGGCCTCACCCACTAGGCTGCCCTATCACAAAGATGCCCTGGCTGAAAACCGTATTGTGTTATGTCGCACCCAGTGTTTAGTTTGCTGTTGGAAAAGTTTGTGAGACTCACTATGATGTATGTTGTGTATTCATGTCGTTCATCCATTTGGCCAGCTCATTCTAAGGCATAAGCCTAAAAAATTATCTTAGATCCTAATTTAAAAAGACCACACAATTGGAAACAACAGTGATTAAAACCAAATCATTAAAATATTTCTAAAGCCCACTCTGATATTTATTTTCCATTCAACATGTTAATTAGGTCACACAGACATACAAAAGAAGAGATAACATGTATATCATTTTGGTTTTTTTTTTTTTTTTCAAAAAAAAAAGCTTTTCCATTCCTCAAGATATGATAAGCATTCACCACTATTTCCTATAGTGTGGTCCACGTGAGATTCTTATCCACGTTATTTCCGTGTTAATGCCCTAAAATGAGAATTTTTTTTGTTAATGCTCTAAAATGAGATAAATATAAGGATGAATAGATTAAATAAAACAAATACAACATGATATGGCCCAAAGAGCTTTTATAGTATCAGCGTGGATACTTTGTGCTAGACAACGCAATCAGAATTACCTTGGTAGGTCATCAGATGGGCCATAGCCGTGGGTTAGGGGAGATCATCAGTTGTCTCTTAATTTTAGATGGTAGGTGGATATGGTTAATTTTGACCACATATGCCCCCTCTTGACGGGTCCAGTCTTTTTGCAATAGGATATCCCATTCACGTGACATGTGGGAGGAGCAATGAGTAGGCCAGGGAAGTGGATACTACATACCATGGCATGAGAAGACCATCCCGTCAGCTTGAGCCCCCAAATGTAGGAGTGATTGAAAGGAGATCAAAGTTACATGGGCCTGATGTATTTATTATATACACACTATTCATCCATATGGCTGGATCATTTTATAGTATAAGCCCAAAAAATGAGTCATATCTAAAGCTCAAGTGGATCACACCACAAATAGAAGTAGGACAGGTAGGGCCCATCATAATGTTTATTTTCCATCAAATATGTTAATAAAGTCACACAGGCTTGGATGAGTGAAAAGAACTAAATATCATATTGATCTTGTTGGTGCTTATGTTTTCGGTTGAACGTGTTCATGTATGCCATAATTGAAATTACAGCTCAATTTGAACCCAACAAATATGACCCCAAGTGTTAGGATAGGCCCATTTAGCCACTCGTCCGATCTGTAAATAGGATAAGGTAGTATTGAGATGGTAAGGTTTATCTTTTGATAATGTGTTACACATTTGACTTCCATAATAAATGACTTTTCAATAAAATGAGAAAAGATTCTTATAATCACGGAGAACAACTACAAAATGCCTTTTTAAATGAAGAATTGAATTGAACGTATGAATATAAACTTAAATTATTGTACTACGAAATATAAATAGGAGGTTGAAAGTAAAAAATTACATTAAAAAATGTAATTTGTTGGACAAAAGGAAAGTATTACACTATGGAATGTAATTTAATTAGTAATTAAAAGGATAATTGAAAAATATTGTTTGTTAATTTGATTGGGGTAGTATGAAATGAAATCTTTCCTTTGCATTATTTTTATTTATAGCTTTACTATGCCATCTCTCCTATAATTGTGCATTAATGATTGCTCTTTTTTCACTTGCTTATATATTAACGTGGCACTGATAGATACATAAACATTATAGTTGTTATTTGTTAAAAAATCTTTTTAAATCTCCTAATATACTATGCGGATTTATAAATATCACCCATAATACACTCTTATTAGATCTTATAAAGAATGGTGATAATGGAAATGAACATATGCAAAACTTATGTGACCACGAGAAGGTTTCGCTGGTAGATGCTTTGTTTAATCCCCCGTTGCCTCTTGCAATGTCCTACACAAAACTTGATAAATGAGTGCTACAATAGCTAATCCGCTTCCGTGGATAGGCAGGTTTCCTAGCCCAGTAGGATGCACTAGATATAGCTGTAGGTACGTGGGTGTATCCATATTGACAAATCTCATATTCTCCCGTAGTGTTACTGCAAAATTTTTATTAACAACAATATCATATTATTTTTAAAATATCAGCAATTTATAATTTCTCATTAGATTTTCCCAAGGTATTATTGGGAAAATTTGGTTAAAAATAAAATAATTATTATAAACTATTGTTTATTATTATTATTTTTTTAAAAAAAACTTTTTTTTTAACACACCCCCACACACTCATGCCACACGCACACACTCCGTGGGATTTCACCACCATGGGTACTTGAACCCTTGACCCGTGTTGAAACTCTAGGGAGTCTACCACCCGGGTAAGAGCAAGGACCCATTATAAACCATTGAATGAACTTATATTTTAAAAAATATATTCATAATTGTTGGGAAAAAATATGTCAAGTCCGGAAACTCGAATTTCGAGTAGGTCGGCTCCGCTGGCATTACCCGAAGAGTCCAAGACAACGGTAGGAGTGGAGGGAATAATGGATAGGCCAAGAGGCATAAGCATAAGACGACTAAAGTTACTCGGTCGGAGAGATAACTGAGTCTGCGTAAGCCTGCGGAAGGCCGAATAAGTTAAAAGCCGTCCGACCGAAAAAGAAACACCGACATGGTATGTTGGTTCCGTCGGCCACGGAATAAGGAAGGGTGACGAGTAAACACCGAGACTATTCCATCCGTAAGGAGGTAGAAAACTTACTCGCTTAAGCCGAACGAGACTCTTTCAGAGTTGATAACGGTCGAGCTGAGACAAGGGAAAACGGTGTGAATATAAATGCCACCCTGAAAATCAAAAAATATAGGTGTCTGGTCTCGAGATCTTCGGGATTGGGCGAAATCAGCTGAAAAGATCGAATCTCCGGAAATCAAGAGAAGAATCCTCATATGATAAGGATTCCTCTGCAAATGCCCAAGTCCACTACGGAAAAAAGGTACGCAAGACGAAACTCTAAAAATTCTTTGCTGTTGACAAGCTCGCTGACTTAAGCATCGGAGATTCCTCGTCTAAAGCCAGGGTTCCCTATGTGTTTGATATTGTGCAGGCAAAGGACGGGCTGAGCGAGAAGAGAAAAGCACTTGCTCTTCAGAAAACAACATCAACAATAACAACTTGGTAAAGTTTCTGCTATTTCTCAGGTCAAAATCGCAACAATATCATGATAAAAAGTGGATGATTTAAAATCTAGCAATATTTCTTAAATCTTACAGTAACACCGTTTGGTGTATTTAAGGCCTTTTTTTTTTTTGAAAAAAAGAAGAAGAGAAAATGTCTGCTAAATCTGTCACATTGGGTGCGAGTATACACATGGCACATGTATAAGATAATATGAACCATACATTCTCTAAGACTATCCCCCGATTGATGGCCCACCAAAATTTTGTGACCATACCGTCTTAATCATCTAATAAATGAGAATTTTCTCGGTTAGTAGCCACGTTACCGTTTATCTGTTTGCCACCAAATAAAGCGCTAGAACTGTCTGGACCAATGCGGATTGCGTACTTGACTCGCTACTGGACTGTTTTCTGTGGGCATATAATGATATATTTGTTTAATCCACGCCGTCCATCCATTTTGGATCATTATTTTTGGGGACAATCCCAAAACGGAGGCATATCCAGATCTCAGGTGGACCACCGCTAGAAGAAAACAGTGGTAATTGAACACTCACCATTGAAAATTTTCTGCGGCCCACTCCAACATGATGATTAGGTTACAAATACCTTGACGAAGGGAAAACACAAATAAAAGCCTGATCCAAAACTTCTGTGGCGCCTAGAAGTTTTTAACGGTGGATGTTCAATCACCGCTGTCTCCTGTAGTGTGGTCCACCTGAGATTTTGATCAACCTCATTTTTGGATTCATATCCTAAAATGATCTTGAAAAATGGATGGACGGTGTGGATAAAACACAAATCATGATGGTGTCCACAAAGCACCGTCCAGTAGCTATCGGCACACCGCGTCTTGTCTATTCGCAGTGTTTTCAGACCATCGTCCGATCACCATTTGGAGAACGAGATGGACCGTTCGATCCTGATTATTCCAGCTGTTCAAAATTACATTGAAGCACGCAAAATGCCATGCTTTGCGGAGGCAAGGAATCTCTTCTCGTAAACCTATCCTTCACGTTTGTCTTGTGTATCAACGCCCTACTCGGGACCTGTTTGCGTTATTAATGCTAATAGTAGGTAGCACGTGGTTTATATTCTGAGGAGATACTTTTTGATACTCTGATCGGGTGTGGTGGACGATACGCAAGTACCGAGATTTTGTAAGAGTTTAATAGTAGTAATTCTAATTGCATTGGTTGAATTACTGTTCTAAACTTGGATGTATGACAAACGATTGGTTAAGTTTATTTGATATGATAATTTCGGAGCTATGGACGTCTATTGGAATGTTAAACTGAAAATTTAAAAAAAATAAAATCCAACGGTCCTATTTCTGCAAACAAATGTCCACCAATCAATGGATACAATTGTTTAACCAATATGAGCATGGATTGTCACTTTACTTGAAGTGGGTTCTACCTTTTAAACGGTTTTAATTTGAGTTAGTGTATTTTGTGCGTACAATTTATGAGTGGCTGTCATATCAAGCGTCATGCGCTGGCAGAGCATCAATTAAGTTGGAAGCGGATTAGGTGAGACCCGGTGTTCACTCGAGACAGTGCGGCCCTTACTGAGGTGCCCGCCTTAATGTATGTATTCTGTATCCACACCGTCCATCCGTTTTTTCAGATCATTTTAGGTCATTATGAAAAAATGAAAAGGATCCAATTATCATGTGGATCTACCTTACAAAACAGCAGTGATTGACCATTAATGAGACACAGAAGTTTTGGATCAAGTTAATATTTGTTTTTTCATTTCATTCAGGCTTATGTGATATTATCAAAATATCGGAAGGAAAATAAACACTAGGGAAACATTAAAGTACAACCCTAAGAAGTTTTTAATGGTAGAGACTTCAATCACCACTGTTTTCTATGGTATGGTCCACCTGATAATTTATTCTGCTTTATTTTTTTGGATAATATCCTAAAAATGATATAAAAAACCGGTGGATGGCATGGATACAGAATACATACATCAAGTTGGGTCCCACAGTAAGGGCCGCACCGTCATCGATGAGCCCGAGGTCTAACCTAATCCGCTACCGTTCTAAGCGGGGCTGTGAACGGGCTGGTCTAAGGTAGGCTTTGGCCCAAAATTTGAAATGTTTGGGCCGGGCCTGAAGGTTCCTTTTCAGAAGTTGGGTTTTGTCTGGCCTGAGTCTAGCCGATTGACAGCCCAATTTATAAAGAATGGACCGTTTAGGAAAAGGTTTGTTCCAGATACTCATCTGATGCACGGCTCAGATTTAAAGTCAATCCTTCGTGATAGTTTATAATTCATGCATGATTTAATGAAAATACGTCATATTTGTTTGCTGGTGGAAGTGATGAGTATGTAATGAATTGGACAAAAATATTATTTCATGATATTTGGTGGAGTTTACCATTTTTAGCATTAATTTAAAGAAAGATTGCAATATGATTGCCAAAGTAGTCACTTTTAGTTAAGGAAAATGGTATTGGACTTTATAAGTCCCACCATGATGTATGTGTTTTATCTACACCATCTACTCAATTGGCTTGATAATTCTAAGTTATACCTCAAAATGAGGTAGATCCAAAGATCAAGTGGACCATACCATGAGAATAACATTTAAATGATTAGTGTTCAATTGAAATACAATCTATGTAACATTTGAATATCTCTCATTTTTTCGTCCATTCCCTAAAATGATTTTTACTAATGAATAAATGGCATGAACAAAACACATATATCATAGTGAGCCCACAAAATTTTGAGTTTTGGCTTCCAAAAAGGTGTTGTTGGGGAAAAATGTGTCGGGCTCGAGTAAAGTCTCGAGATTCGTATAAGAGTAGGTCGGCTTCGCCGACACTGCCTGAAGAATCCGAGACAACACCGACAGGACAGAAGGTATGCCGTTAGGCGTAAGCAAGGACGAGTAAAGTCGCTCTGTCAGAGTGATAACCTCGCCTGCATAACCCCACTGAAGGCCGAGCGTGTGAAAGTCATTCAACCGATAGAGTAAAGATCCCCTCAGGGAGTTAATTTTGTCGGGCACGGCTGAGAACCCGTCCTCCTGCATCGGCCGAGACTCCCCCGGTGTCGGTCATGACCTGGCCGAGACTCCCCCGGAGTCAGTCGAGATCCAACCGAGACAGGTAGTGGCGGAACGAGGACAGATGCTGATCTATGGAAATCCATGGATACTGGTAGCGGATCCCGAGATTCTCGGGATCCTGAGCGATCCCAGGAGAAGAATCCTCTGAAGATAAGGATTGACAGACTGTATAAATCTCTAAGCTTGGAACAGTAAAAGGTACGCAAAAACTAACCGAGACAAGCTCTTGGCTATTGACGAGATAACTGACTCAAGCATCGGAGGTTCCCCGGCTCTAGCCAGGGTTCCCTTGACATTGTTTCTGTGCAGGTGAAGGAGGGTCCGTCGCCAAGGGAAGCCGTCCCATAAAAACACTGCAACAATTTGGCGCCGTCTGTGGGAAACGGACAAAAAGCCGCTTTCTCCAACCATTCCAATGGCAAGAACAAGAAGGACGGACCCAGATGAAGCAAGGGAGGCCGCCGCTAGCGTCGCTCAGGGAGCTCCCCCGGTAGCACCGCCTGCGACTACAAGCCAGCCCAACCAAGGGAACGCGTACCTGGATCGTGAGGTTCAGGAAATGCGTTCCGAGATGACTGCCATGAAACACATGCTGGAACAACTGTGCAACCATCAGATGCAGCAACAAGAGTCGACGCCAGCTCATCCACCAGCGTCTGTAGCGCAATCACCAGCGTCGCGGTCTCCTAGACGACCGAGTCAGCCCCGAGAACCAAGTCACCCGGCACCTGCTCGTTCGGCAACAGCCGTTCTGCCTCCCTCTGACCTGAGGCATAGAATAGATCAGAGGAGGCGCAGTCGGCTACCTGCAGACACTGAAGAAACGGCAGAGAGCGCCGAACCCTGTAAGGCTAACATGCAAGACTTAAAAAACGAAGTCCGAGAGAAGATGGCAAAGGAAATGGCAGATATAAGCACGGTCGGAACTCAGATCCGACCAAACACGAAGAAAAAGTTTTTCCGTTCGTAGACGAGGTAATGCGGGCCCGGTTGCCGGAAAGGTTCCGCTTACCCCAGATTACTCCATTTTCCAGGAAAACCGATCCGACAGAGCATCTTGAATGCTTCAGGACTTACATGGAATTGCACGACGCCTCGGATGCCGTTATGTGCCGAGCGTTTTCTCTGACCTTGACGGACGTTGCCCGACTTTGGTTTAAGCAACTGAAACCCGGGTGATAAAGTCGTTCGCCGAACTCAGCGACGCCTTCCTCAGCAATTTCATTGGCGGAAAGAAGAAACTGAAGCCTCCCGCGCATCTGAACAACATAGTTCAGAGGGAAGGAGAGCTATTAAAAGACTACATTAAACGCTTCAATTTCGAATCCCTGCAAGTTCGAAAGCATTCTGAGGAGACAGCTCTCAACGCTCTCATGCATGGAGTCAGAGACAAGCCTTTTTTGGCATCACTGGACAAAAACCCGCCCGATACTCTGGGCGAGTTTATGGTTCGGTCGGACAAGTACGCCGATGCGGAGGAGACGCGACTCCTAAGAGAGAAAATCCAGAATACGAAACCATCGGCAAAAGAGTCGGCCAAAAAGGAAGCCGACTCGACCGGAGGGAAAAAGCGAAAAGACAACCGGGGCCGAGACGACAGCAGGTCAGGGAAGCGACCCGACAGAAAATTCTCTGCATATACCCCCCTGAACAAATCTCCTGAACAAGTACTGATGGAGATCAAAACCGAGGGCTTCGTCAACTGGCCTTGAAAAATGCGAGGGAATCCTGGTCGTCGGAACAAGGATAAGTATTGCCACTACCATCGTGATCATGGTCACAACACGAGTGACTGTTATCACTTGAAGGACGAGATCGAGCGGCTGATTAAAGAAGGCCGGCTGAGAGAACATACGGTAGGGACCGGCGTCGCTGCGGGACCGAGCGAAGAGCGGCCACAGGAAGAAACTCAAACGATCTTCGGGGGTCATCGAGGCGGCGGGGACTCAAATAACGCCCGAAGAAACTATGCCAGAATCCTCGACCGCCCCGAGTCCGAGGTTCTCCTGCTATCTAGGCCTCCCAAAGAGAAAAAATGAGAGAAATATTGTATCTCGTTCACTGAAGAAGATGCTCGAGGCATTCATCATCCCCACGATGATGCACTCGTAGTTACTCTCACCATCGCAAATAGAAAAGTGTTCCGGATACTGGTGGACATAGGATCATCAGCGGACGTCCTATTCGCCCAAGCGTTCGATAAAATGGGGGTAGGTCGGTCGGTACTACGGCCTGTCCGAACCCCGCTCATCGGCTTCTCTGGCGGGCAAGTACTCCCAGAGGGAATCATCTCGCTGCCGCTCACCGCGGGAACCGCGCCTCATCAAAAGACCGGGATGGTCGACTTCCTGGTCGTGGACCAACCATCAGTGTATAACGCTATCCTCGACCGACCGTCTCTTAGCCTCCTTCAAGCCGCGGTGTCTACCTACCACCTTTCCATGAAATTCCCGACCGAGTCGGGAGTAGGGATAGTGAAAGGAGACCAGCAAGAGTCCCGGAAGTGCTACGCCACCGGAGTAAAAGCCCCGGCAGAGATTTCAATGATTGAATCACTGGACCCCCGTATCAGGTTGCACGAGCGGGGAGAACCAATGGAAGAACTCATCTCGGTGACGTTAACCGAGACGGACGTCTCAAAAGTAGTCCGAATCGGCTCATCCTTGAGCCTGCCTCTTAGAGAACGGATAATCACCTTGCTTCGGCGGTATGCCGATGTCTTCGCCTGGAGTCATGAAGACATGCCTGGGATCGATTCCTCGGTCATGACGCACCGACTCAACATCGACCCAACCTACAGGCCCATCCGACAGAAACGTCAACCTCTCGGCCCGGAGAGGTACACCATCATAGGAGAGGAGGTCGGCAAGCTTCTTAAAGCCAAGTTTATCGAAGAGGTATACTATCCGGAATGGATAGCTAATGTCATACTAGTGAAGAAAGCCAATGGGAAGTGCCGAGTCTGTATACACTATACGGACCTAAACAAAGCCTGCCCCAAGGATAGCTTCCCTCTTCCTCGTATCGATCAGTTGGTCGATAGTACAGCGGGTCATGAACTGCTAAGCTTTATGGACGCCTATTCAGGCTATAACCAAATTGTAATGCATGAAAATGATAAATCAAAAACCGCCTTTGTCACCGACAAAAGCCTTTATTGTTACCGAGTGATGCCGTTTGGGTAAAAGAATGCCGGAGAGACATATCAGCGGTTAGTGAACAAAATGTTCTCCCGGCAAATTGGCCGGACGATGGAAGTTTATATTGATGATATGCTCGTCAAAAGTAAACATGCGTCCGATCATGAGAAGGACTTGGAAGAAATGTTTTTGATTCTGCATAAATATAAGATGAAGCTGAACCCCAGCAAGTGCGCGTTTGGCGTGAGCTCGGAAAAGTTCCTCGATTTCCTCGTTAGTCAGCGAGGAATCGAAGCAAATCCCGAGAAGATCAAAGCCTTACTCGAAATGGAGTCTCCCAAAACGATCAAAGATGTTCAAAGGTTAACAGGAAGAGTGGCCGCGTTCAATCGCTTCCTTTCCCGAGCTACAGACAAGTGTCTCCCATTCTTCAAGCAATTGAAGGGACGACAGACTATGATGTGGACGGAGGAATGTGAGAGAGCGTTTCAAGAACTGAAGGTCTACCTCGGATCTCCACCGCTGTTATCTAAGCCCGAGCCTGGTGAAGTGTTATTGTTGTATTTGGCCGTGTCTGAAGCCGCGGTAAGCTCAGCATTAATACGTGAGAGTCAAGGGAAGCAGCTGCCAGTCTACTACGTTAGCAAAGCCTTGCTGCCCGCCGAGACAAGGTATCCTCAACTTGAGAAAGTAGCCTTCACTCTAGTAGTTTCATCACGACGCCTTCGGCCATATTTTCAGGCCCATACCATCGCCGTTGTGACCGACTTACCACTCCGCCAGATTCTCCAAAAGCCGGAAGCCTCTGCCCGACTTACAAAATGGGCAGTCGAATTAAGTGAATTTGACATACATTACTGGCCCAGGGCTGCTTTAAAAGGACAGGCCATCGCCGATTTCCTTGTCGAAGTGGCTCCTAATCCCGATAATCTGCCCGAACCAGAGGGAATTAATGTACCCGAGGCTTCCTCCTCTCTCGGGCCGACACCCTGGAAGCTCTTTGTGGACGGATCATCCAACTCGAAGGCAAGCGGGGCAGGGGTAGTATTAGAAACTCCCGACCAAACTTGTATGCAATATGCTTTGCGACTCGGCTTTCAAGCATCCAACAATACAGCGGAATACGAAGCTTTATTACTAGGCCTCAGACTCGCCGCGAGTCTGGGCGTGACCCATTTGAACGTTTTCAGCGACTCACAATTGGTTGTTAACCAAGTTTCCGGCCTCTATCAGACTCGGAAAGAACAGTTAAAGGCGTACATGGTGAAGGCTAAAGAATTGATCAGCGGATTGCAGAAGTGTGAAATAATTCGAATACCCAGAACCGACAACGTCAAAGCTGACCTACTAGCAAAGCTTGCCTCAGCAGATGAGAAAGACATACCTCGGTTAGTTCCAATTGAACATGTCCCTGAACCAAGCGTAAACGAGCCGACGGTCTAGGTCCTATTTCCAATCGATCCAGCGACCGCTTGGTTCGACCCACTCGTCCGCTACCTTAACAATGGTGAACTGCCAGAAGATCGCGCCGAGGCACGGCGATTAAAAACTCGAGCCTCGCGCTACACTATCTTGAATGAGATTCTGTACAAAAAAGGCTTTCATACTCCTCTATTAAGGTGCGTCGACTCCCAAGAAGCCGATTATATCTTACGAGAGATACACGAAGGAATATATGGAAACCATTCGGGAGGACGATCGCTCGCCAACAAAATGTTGCGGCAGGGATATTACTGGCCGACCATACAGCATGACTCCAAACGATTCGTCCAAAGGTGCGACAAGTGTCGGCGGTTCGCAGTGATCCCGAGACAACCTCCCGAGGAGCTGACTCCGATGTTGGGACCGTGGCCTTTTGCGCAGTGGGGAATAAACATAATCGGGCCCTTTCCATTGGGGAAGGGCCAGACTAAATTTGTCGTGGTAGCGGTGGACTACTTCAAGAAGTGGGCCGAAGCAGAACCGTTGGCGAAAATTACCGAGCAAAGGGTCACGAGTTTCGTGTGGAAGAATATCATATGTCGGTTCGGAATACCCCGGACGATAGTGACAGACAATGGCAGGCAGTTCAATAACAAACAATTCCGGGAGATGTGCGGTAACCTCGGGATTCGTAATGTGTACGCTTCGCCTCATCACCCTCAGACGAATGGACAGGTCGAGGCGACCAACAAAATCATAAAGCAGCATCTACGGACGAGACTCGACGAAGCAAAGGGAGCATGGGCCGAAGAACTTCCGAATATACTGTGGGCCTATCGGACCACGGCGCGAACCGCGACGGGAGAAACCCCTTCTCACTATGTTACGGTGCGGAAGCAGTCGCGCCGGTTGAGATCGGTATTGGTTCAACCCGAGTCAACTCGTATAATGAACGAGAGAACGGTGAACTCCTCTCATTCGCACTCGATTCGCTGGAAGAAAAAAGAGACAGTGCTCGCTTGAAGATGATGGCACGACAAAGACAGGTATCACGGTTCTATAATCGCCGAGTTAAAATCCGACGGTTCCGAGCCGGGGACATGGTCCTCCGAAGGACCTTCCCAAATACTAAGGAAATTGGTTCGGGTACATTAGGGCCGAATTGGGAAGGCCCCTATGTCGTCTCAGGCACCATCCGACCTAGAACCTACCGGCTGGAAGACCTGAACGGGCAGCTGTTGCCTCATCCTTGGAACGCCTAGAATCTCAAAATTTATTACCCGTAAGATACAATCAAACACGCTGTACTTGAAGTCGACTCAATAAAAGTTTCATTTCATTTTAGCACCCAATGTCGGGTCAGATACAAAATTTTACAAAAAAAAAAGGGGTACAATGTCCGACTCTCGCATTTAGTCGAAATGTGAATCCTAGGCAACGCCCGAGGGTCCAGCCTCATCAGCAGCGGCATTTTCTTCAGCGGCTCCGCCCTCGGCAGCCTCGGCGGACGGACTGTCGACCTTGAAAGCGGAGAGATCGAGTTCAGGGACGGCCTCCCTCATCTCCAAAACGCAGGCCTTGTAGCCACCTTGGTAAAGGTGGTCCCTCTCCTCCTCAAATTCGGTAGATTAGAGGAAGGCCTCTACCACTCGGTCTCGCTCCTCCTTGGCTCGACGCGTCTCTTCCTGAGCTTCCTGAACAAGCTCAGCAGCCTCGGCCTTCGTGCCTTCGAGAGCTGCACGGGCGTCAGCGGCCATCTTCCGGGCGATAGAAAGATCACCGGTCATGATGCCGATTCGGCCCTCGGCGATCTCTCTACGGCCCTCAGCCTTGGCCGCTACCTTCTTCGCAGTATCTGCCTCGGCTGCCAGCTTCTGGGAAGCGACCAGCTCTGAGCTTGCTTTGACGAGGCAAGGAGCCAGTTGCAATATAGAGATGGTGAGCTGTGTTGAAAAACTTAACCAGAAAGTGACACAAGAATGAAGAAAATTCTATCTCAAAAAGCAGCCTCGCTGCATGCCCGAGGGTCTGGGCTGTCGGAGCATTGTAGTAGTTGGCGAAGTCTCTCTCGCTCCCGTGGGCAAGCGCCCAAGGAACCATCCCCGCAATGATCTTCGAGAAGGGGAACTCCGCTTGAGTCATCTCCCTTCTCGGGGAATCTTCATGCAGGGCCTCCCTCGGCCGCGAGACCTCCACAGCGGCGGGCCCCAACTCAGGTGTCGCCTGAGTCATTGGATAGATAGGCCCCGCTTCCTCGGCCCTCTCATCAGGGTTGGAGAGGACGACCACCTGGGGAACGGCGGACGCAACAGCAGGTGGAGCGACCGTTTCCTTCCCCTTGCCCGCGATCTTCTGCTGCTTCGAAGGTCAGGACCCAGACAGCAGAGTCGATCTTGGGGGGGCCTTCACTTTGGAAACAGGCTTCAAGGCGGGTCGGGGCTCGGCCATGCTCTCTGGTGCAGGTCTCAAAATAGGACGAGCTTCGGGGAGGTCTGCAAGGACGAGTGATAAGGTTAAGAGAGCAAACCAAAAACCAAGGAGACAAATATAAGGAAGAGCGAAATACCCGAGACGAACGAGTCAAGGCCGGCGAGGTGAAGACGCTCAGGTTGCAGGAGCAACTTCTAAGATCGCTCTGCCGCGCTCAGCTTCCTCAACTCTCTTATCCGAGTCAAAGCCCCGGACTCGAGCTTCCCTCTACTCTTCGAGATGTCTGCGAGACATGGTAGGGTCAAGATCAGCGGAAGAGAATATATAAATGGAGAATAAGAAAAGGGAAGATCAGTGAGCCGAGGCGCTGAGTCACCTGCTCTACGGAATGTGCGGGATACTTGAGGCTCGTATGGCCACGAGTCGGCCGACTCCCACCGACCGCACGCCCAAAACCACCTCTCCTTCCAGAACTTGTTCGAAGTGGGTGGGTCAGTTATTAGAGATCCCCCCTTGCCTCTCCACGCGCTTAGAAAGTAAAGGCCAGGGAAGTTGGAGTTTGGTCGGACTGGATACAGGTAGAGGAACTCGTCGACCGTAAGAGAAGGTTGCTCTAGCTCAGACCAAAGCACGACACACCCGAACAAGTTCCTCCACGCGTTTGGGACGATTTGGCTGGGGGCTATTTTGACTCGACAAAGGAAGTCACGGGCAATGGGCTGGAGTGGCAGGCGCAAGCCGCACTGCATCGAGACTTGAAAAATTACTACCATCCCTGCGGGGGGATGGTCGGGCAAATCACCCGGACGAGGGAGATGAAGGATGACCGAATCAGGAACATGGTAAGCAACCCTGATTCGGTTTAAATCGGATTCGGTGAGAATAGAAGCTACGAGACCGCTGGGCTCGTCTCCTTCCCCTTTTGAAGACGACCCAGAAGCCTCCGCAGTTCGAGTCACAGGGTATGGAACGACCATTCCTTCGCCCGTGACTAAATCGTCCTCTCCCTCTCCCTCCTCGTCCTCCATCTGATCCGCCCATGGGTTAGGTCTCCCTGGACGAGTCACCAGAGATGTCCCACCGCTGGATGGACCTGTCTGGGCGGGATGCTCAGCCGAAGGGCTGCCGGATTCTCTGACAAGCCGAAATGCGGCGTCAGCTCCGACGGCGAACTCCGTCAACATGGATGGTGGGTCTGTAACGTCCCAGAGGTGTTGGGACACGCCCTCATCTACTGACATTTCCTCCCGAGGGCTTTGAGAGCCGTGTGCGGCCATTAAAGCTAATTAAAGGAGAAGGAAAAGACTCACCAAAGGAATCGACGGTGACTGTAAGGAAAGGTTGACCGAGAAAGAGGCGACAGCGGAGGAGAGGGAGAAGAGAGCGAAAATGCGCTCGGAATCAGACATGGACGAGAGGAAGGAGGGCGAAAACAAAGTTCGAACCATCCTCCCGCCCGGGCTTTTTATAGCCTTGCCACGTAGACGGGTCATTATGGCAGAAGCGAAGCGACGTTCGCCTCGGCTCCCCCATTCGACGCGTGGCGACTGTTGATTGACTGCGCCGAAATCGTGGCCACTCGTCCGCCACTTATACGCGGACGGAGCGAGTTGACGGCTGGCCGCACGTGCGACCTTGGGAGGCGTAACGACGCACGCTAAGAACGACTCAAAGAACATTAAATGCCTCATCATTATCTCGAATGCTAATGCCAACCGACCGATAAAATCGTGCTCCTTGTTGCCATAGACGACACAAGGAGCAGGGGGGCTCACTGTTGGGGAAAAATGTGTCGGGCTCGGGTAAAGTCCTGAGATTCGTATAGGAGTAGGTCGGCTTCGCCGACACTGCCTGAAGAATCCGAGACAACATCGACAGGACAGAAGGTAGGCCGTTAGGCGTAAGCAAGGACGAGTAAAGTCGCTCTGTCAGAGTGATAACATCGCCTGCATAACCCCACTGAAGGCCGGGCATGTGAAAACCATTCAACCGATAGAGTAAAGATCCCCTCAGGGAGTTAATTCTGTCGGGCACGGCTGAGAACCCGTCCTCCTGCATCGGCCGAGACTCTCCCGGTGTCGGTCATGACCTGGCCGAGACTCTCCCGGAGTCGGTCGAGATCCAACCGAGACAGGTAGTGGCGGAACGAGGACAGATGCTGATCTACGGAAATCCAGGGATACTGGTATCGGATCCTGAGATTCTCGGGATCCTGAGCGATCTCAGGAGAAGAATCCTCTGAAGATAAGGATTGACAGACTGTATAAATCTCTAAGCTTGGAACAGTAAAAGGTACGCAAAAACTAACCGAGACAAGCTCTTGGCTATTGACGAGATAACTGACTTAAGCATCGGAGGTTTCCCGGCTCTAGCCAGGGTTCCCTTGACATTGTTTCTGTGCAGGTGAAGGAGGATCCGTCGCCAAGAAAAGCCATTCCATAAAAACACTGCAACAGGTGTTACACGAGGAGAGGCAACTCCTCACTTTTTAAATGCCTGTGCTAATTACAATTCTCCACATTTATTGCTGATTTAAGAGATTTTATATGAAAATGCTTGTAACAGCATCCAATCAGACCGGGCCAATCTTTGCTTTTTCATTAAATACAATGTTTGTTCTTTTAAGTCATGTCACGATTCCTATAGGTACCTTGAACTTGTGGATACGGCTAATTGCATCGGCATAAGAGAAACGTGCGATTGAGGTTTGCTAAAATCAGTGTGAGAATTTCTGCCGATATTTACCAATCTCGTGGTTATATATCGTGAAAAGAACTCTAGATGACATTTTCAAAATCTCAATAGATATTAAAATATCACGATGAACACGTAATATTAATTCCAAAAATTTGTATAAAGCTTGAGCAATTTGTTATAAATATAAATATAAATACACACACATTAATTTTATTATTTAATTTCAAAAAAATATTTTTTCATTGTGATTTTCTTAATAATATTAATTTCCCAAGAAAACCGTCAAAAATTGCTTACAGCGAGATCTGTCACTGTGGCTAGAACAAAACCCAATGTATTGAAAAAGGGTACATCATGATTTTAGTAGCCAGCTTTGAGTTTTTTTTTTTCATTTTCTTTTTTTCAATGCCCAGTCCATCTATTTGTTTGTGAAACCTTGGATGGGGTTGTTCAAAAATAATAATCTCCCATGGAGTATTTCAATCATTTGATCATACAAAGGTCCCCATCACCCTCCATATTCAGAGCAAAAGAGAAATGGACGGTTAGAAAGATGAAAATGAACGGTCTAGTTTTAACATGCATTTATACCTCTCACCTACCTGATGAATAGATAACTTAATTTTTAGTATATTACTTGGGAAACGAAACTTCTGTCTGATGTGCATTAGAATGCGAAGTTCCCATGCGATGCACGTGTGCATTATAGAGTGAGCAACTGCAGGTCAAGTATACCTAGGGAGCTCCTGAAATTGTAGTCCTCCTCAAGACTCCGTGGACCACTGCGGTTGGTGTGGTTTTGCTTATGGGAAATTGACCACTGAGGACGCCATCTTTTACCCAGCGTCTTTTCAAAGTGCTCCCAAACTTTATTTTTCCAAAGGAAGTTATTCTGTACGGATATACTATTTCCATACTAAAATACCATTGCACACACGGTGGCTAAATACCTCAGGTCGGTTATAATCCGCAGCCATAGGTTTACATGCAAGGGTGCTTTTGACCGCAAATGGTGTGTCCGTACAATGACTTACTTTGATAAAATAAAGTTTGGGAGCTCTTTGAAATGACACTGGTTAAAAGGTGACGTCTACTGTGGTCGATTACCCATTGCTTATAGAAATGAGATGCTTGGATTGACAAAATTGGCTAATGGCTAGACTGCTACACTAGCCATGCAAAGGAGGCCTGGTCGATTAATGTTTAGGGTCAAATAAGGCAGGTCCAATCATCACACAGGCCACCACCATTGCAGGTTAAATGCAGACCATGGTTAAATTTTTTGCTGCCCATTTTCTTAAAGTGCCCCTTTATGGTAGAAAATGCAAAGCTTGACCTAAGTTGATGGTCCAAGTAATGTATTAGACCATTGCTTTAGGGCATGGCACATGCAATGCGCATGAAGAGAGCAACAAAAAGTGGAGAGAAGTTGAATGTGTATTCATAGGAAAATAAACGCATATATATGAAATGAAATATTAGTAAATGTATGTTTAAATGAAATCCTCTTTGAAGTAAATGAGGTCAAATGACCTTTTAAACTCCCTCCAAGAATTGTACGTGTAAACAAATGTGCCGTTATGTAAATATTTGCCACACGTGTCATGCAAATGATACTTTGAAATAATTCAATAATTAACTGCATCACAAAAATCAGATGGGCTCACCTTATTTATCGAGCTGACTGCTTTTTGGATCCCTATCCAGCTGTGTGGCCTTTAAAAGCAAATGGCCAGAGTGGATCTATTAAATACATCTCTGTTCGCCCCACACACCCTGCGTCACAGAAATCTCTCTCTTGCCGGTCACATGCAATTCGCTCTCCACGGGTGGTTCTAACGGTGTCCTTTAAAAAAAAGGCAGTGAATACGGAAGCTTCTAGACTTAATTTCTTGTTGACAGAGGCTTGTACGACAAAAGGCTATGGCTCATCCACCGCATCAAATTGTACCAACCCTATCACAAGATAAGCCCAAGAATCAGAAAGATAGAAAATTCAAATGGGCCACACCATGGGAAGACTGACTACGAGAACGGCCATTTAAACTTTCAGGGGCCCACTGTGGGCCTGTGGCTCATCCAACCCGTTCATAAGATGAGCCCCACCACAATGAAGGCAAAAACCAAATATCAACCGGATCTGAAACCTTGGTGGCCCCAAGAAGGTTTCAGTTGTGGGAGGTTACCATCTCCACCGTTTTCACTAGTGTGGAGTTTTTAATGTAACTAATTTTTAGCCTTGCGTCGGAACATGATCTCGAACTGCTGATGAACGGAGTGGATGTCATTATTGTGGGCCTAGATATTTATTTTTCTTGTTTTCCTTTCCACGGGCTCCATTCAACATGGATGGTTCGTAATTCGTGTCCGTAGCCCGTCCTGAAACCGGATTGCGTACTGAGTTACTCGGTACGCTTGTATCGTACCGAGTAAATTCCATTCAGCCTACTGTGAAGGTATGTTGTTTATCTACGCCGTCCATCTGTTTTTCCAGATGAATTTAGGTGTTGAAATCACAAATGAAATATAAGAAGCCTTAGTGGACCACACCACAAGAAATAGTGGAATAATGATTTCTACTGTTGAAACCTTTCTAAGGGCCTACAGTGTTGTTTATTTGTCATCAAATATCTTCATAAGATCATACAGGTATGGATGAAGGATAAAAACAAACATCAGCTTGATCCAGAACTTCTTTGGCCCTTGGGAAATTTTCAACGGTCAAAAATAAATTCTCACTGATTCCTGTGGTGTGGTCCAATTTAGATTTGGATATTCTTTATTTTTGGTTTCAAGAGATAATATTATCTAATAACATGGATAAGAGGAGTGGATAAATTACATAAATTACAGTGGACCCCACGGAGTTTACTCATTACGCTGAGTAAGTACGCAATCCGCTTCCGCCCGTCGTGTGGTTTCACATTTTAGTCGTTCGGGGTAGGTGGGCGGCGTCGTAAATGTACAATAATGGAATCACGGAAAAAGGACGCTATTTTACAGAGGCTAGCTCGGACACATTCCGATGCATCGCAGTATCACAAATCGGGATTTCAGCTGTTGAATTTTGGTCATCTTCTAAGGATCCAAACCGTTAATATGACGAGTATCACCTTATACTGTGAAATTCAGCAAATAGGAACTCTTAATTAGATTATTTCAACCCCTTGTTTGCTTTGAATATGAACGGATACCACTATCATTATGAAATCGAAGTGTTGAAATATTCAACACTGTCTAAGAGTAGGGCAATCAACTTTTGGTAATCCTCTGTCTAAGAGTAGGGCAATCAAATAAACGGTTTGGATCATTGATAAGAATTCAAATCCAACAGCCAGGGCCACGACGTATCTTATTTCAATAAGTTGAAATGTATTGGAAGAAACTGTTTTTTATTCAATTTGCAACGTGCATGTTTTTCACATTTTCTAAGCGGTGGTAACGCGCTCTCGCGGGGTCGGCATGCCCATTTGGTAATCTAGACCGTTCAAACTGTGGGACCCAATGTGAATGCATTATGGAACAGAAATTTAAGAAGATTGTAAGATCTCAAAATTCTAATTCTCCATATGATGAATTTAGAGCACTGACGTTATCTTTTGACCATCGACTTTATGACCACCAATTCGAGGGCTAGAATTGTTCGGTTAGTGCAAGATCCTTCATCCAAGATAATTCACATGATTTGGACGGTCTAGGAAGGTCCTCGTGTATTCCACTCGTACGGTGATTGAGCTGCCTCGAATTACTCCATTCACTCCATAGGTCACGATCTACTTACACCCACTAGATGCTAGAAAGAGGAGTCCACGTCCGAATCGTACTCTCCCCACAAGGCCACAACTACAAGTGTGGGACGTGACCACAAGATCCGAGCCGTTCATCCAGTGGGACTCACTTTTGATGTGCCATTTCCCTGAATATCAAGCTCATCTGCTCACTCCGAGTACTGCACATAAATGCTGACCATTGGTCACGTTTTTAATCATTCACTTTTATGTACACGCGCGGCCCACCTGATGGTGGGAAGCACATGATCATTTTGCCACCGAGCGTACAGACTGGGTGGGTGGAATTTTCATGAGATCCAGCCCGTTCATCAGGTACGTGGCCTCTTATACACCGTGTAAGCCAGAAATCATGACGACCAAAACTCAGGTCAGGTAGGTATGCCACTCCGGCTGCATTTTCAAGGTGGTGTTGACAGCCGCTTCGTTTATAGCACTCTCACCTCACTTAGGAAAAAAAAATGTTACGTTTGGGGTCAACCATGATATAAATGTCTTATCTACAAGATCATCCCTTACGCCATTTCATTTTAAGGCATGAGCTGTAAAATAAGGTATATCTAAAGTGAAAAACACCGTGGAAACGACAGGGAACTACCATTGGAAGCTCTTTAGGGCAGAGGTTTTGGATAAAGCTGGTATTTATTTTTCAGTCGGTGACCTTATGAACAAGTTGGATGGATGAAAAAATACCTTTCAGCAGTTAATGTCGTTACAATTAATTAAATATTTTTAAAGGTGCGCCCACTTATTCAAATTTGCCTCTTTTTTAGACACGTACCTTAAAGTGTGCGGTCCAAAAGGCTGGATGGCGTGGACAAGTAACATAGATAAAGATTAGGCCTACAAATTTAATTTAGTAAGCATGATTTTTGTTAACCCATTTTCGATATGTAATCCATAGCAGATTTTATATAGGTTAAGTTAGTGATTATTACTTTTTTAGACCTATTTACTAGAAAAATTAAAAACCAAACAGCTCCTAAATTTCATGTAATTTACCTTATGAGGATGGGAGCACTTCCCAAAAATCGCCATATTCTAAAACTCAAGTGGGCCAGTACACGTGAAAAAAGAGGTTTTAGGTATAATCACTATAGGGTGGACCACCTAGACTATTCAATCCGCCTGATTTTTGGGAAAATGGGAAACGTTGGTTGTTGCGCCTGATGGACGGAGTAGATTTCATGCACGTAAAATCATTCACCTTGCATAGGTTTTCAAGCAACCGTAACATGCAATACGAGACCCATGAGCTTTGCACGAATACATCCGGAGGCACTGCAATAAGATACGTTCGGACTCTACATGTTGTATTTGGATCTTTTTTAAATGATTCAAGCCGTTTATTTGATTAGGCTCTCCTTGGATGAGGGATTACCAGAATCATTCTCTGATTAATAGCTTCAAACCACTGATTTTACGGAGGTTATTTTTGCCGTTCATGTTCAAAGCTAAAGAGGCAAATGATAAAAAAGGGTTGAAATAATACAATGGAGAGATGTATCTGATGAATCTCCACCGTACAGAACGAGACTCGTCATATAAACGGTTGGACTACTAGAAGATGACCCCGATTGAAACAGCGACGTCTCGATGTATCGTATTGCAATACGTACGATGTACTGGGGCAAACTTATTAATAAGCAACTGACCGGTCCTCGGGCGGCGAGACCCGCAAAATAAGAAACTGACCACTGCTCGGGTAGCACACCCCATGGGAAGAACCTGTCCACGATACTTGTTTTATGTAACGGGTAAGAGACCCAAGCTCGGTGGGGCCTACATTGTCCAGTTTATAGAATCCACTCCGTCCATCCAGTCATGTCCTCAATTCCACACTACACAGTAAAAAAAGATCCAGATCAGAAACTGAGGTCGCTCAAACCACCTGGAGCAGTGGGGATGGAATGCCAACCATATGTTTGTGTGTGGGCTCACATGACCACTAACCTATTTATGACCCACATGAGTTTAATGAACGATTTTATGTCGTACCCCATTTGAATTTTTCTTTTAATTATTATCAAGCTCTCTTTAATGCTGTTCGGGAAAGAGAAAAAAAAAAAAAAAGGGTTATCGGCTCAAGGAAGGAGAATGTGTGTGTGTGTGTGGTGGGCCCGTGGAGCTGGGATGTCTTGGGCCTTGCATGGTGGCTGATTATCATATAAACAGTAGGGATAACGGCACTGCCGTGCACGTGGTGTCCTGAGAAATCCACACGTCCATGAACGGCAATTTCGACAGCTCGTGTAATGGCACGGAGATAAAAAGGAAACTGATTGGCTACTCCCCTGCAACTAGCCTGTGTCGGTGGGGCCCACATTAACATCCCATGAGACCGGATGAGAAGTGGATCACTCCAATGAAATATTGGGGATTCAACGCCCACCATTGAAAAAACCGTTAGGGGCCATAAGTTTTTTATCAGGCTAAAATTACCCTTTTCAGTTCATTCCATAACCGTATGAACGGTTTGAATGACACATGAACATCATGATGGCTGGCTTGGGAAGGTTCCTTTGGCGGGCGTTTTCATCTTTGTTGATCCTGCAGTGTGGTCCACCTGAGTTCTAGATGTAACCTCATTTTTGGGCTCCTATCCTATCGTAAGCTTGCAATACTGATGGACGGAGGGGATTACTCACGGACACCGCGGTAGACCTCACTTAGCTTCCACCCCCATTGGCCGGCAACAAAAGACGCCTCGCCCCGACCTCGAAGCGGCATTTTCGTTATGCTCACTTACCAACCCTTTTTATCTCGCGCTTCGATCCTTAAAAGAAGGGAATAAAAGGCAGCTTAAAATTCACAGGCGTAGAAAAATCACACACGCTTACTCAAGAAAGAGTGAGGGAGAGCTAAAAGCTCAAAACTTCTCTAATGGAGTCTGCAGCTCTGTCAAGCCATCTCTTCACCATTTCCAGAACTCTAAACCGATCTCCAAATACTCTCCATCGAAATCTCTCCAAAACCCCTCTCTCTCAGACCCTCCGCTCCCGAATCTCTTCTCCAAACCCTAGAATCCTATGTATCTCCCATGGTGACTTCCAAAAATCCAAGGAATGGCTCTCAATCTCCTTCGCTGGATTCTTACTCCAAAACTTGCCGCCGGAGCCGCCGATCTCTCGGCGGTTAGCGTGCATTTCGAGCTCCGCTAGAGCGTTCAGCTCTGGCGGAGGTGGAGATGGGATCGGCGGTGGGAATGGAGGTGGTTCCGGTGGCGGCGGATCGAATGGTGGAGAAGCAGAGGCGAAAACTCTTGTGGTAGAGTCTGATGACGTCTCTGCTTTGTCTCCCGACGTAATAATCCTGGACGTCACTGTAAGAGAAATTGTCCTTTTGGTTTTCATTTCATAGAGAATTATTTTCTTCTTAGTATTAGTATTGTTGCTGCTGTTGCTGTCGTTGTTAGTTTTTTTTTTTTATTTGATTATTTCGAGCAGGGAATGACTTGTGGAGGATGTGCAGCCAGTGTGAAGCGCATACTCGAAAGTCTAGTAATTTCTTTCCTTCCTCTTAAAAAATAATTAATGTGTACTTTTGTAATTTTGATAAATTCTTCTCAGTTTTGCACCAACTTGCAAGTTTATTATTATTATTATTATAAATTTTTGGTTAAATGGTTAGGTGACATTGAATCTAATTTTAAGCCTGTGAGAATTTTCATCCTACATGTTCGCAAGTCAGAGCATTGACGAGAAGAGTTTCTCTTTTTCTAAATTCTTTGCATGTCATTTGCATTTTCATGGATCATGATGCAAACTTCATGTGTTGTGTTTTTTTTTTTTTTTTTTCTAAACCATCTATTTTCTTATAATGTGGTTTGAGGGGCAATGGTTCAGGTGCCAATCATCACCATGCATGTATGGACCCTTTCACCTTTAGAAGAAAAGCCCCTTTCTCCTTGAAAAACAAACCTTTATCTAATAGGTTTCATGAAGCTGCCTTTGCTTCAATCTCGTTTCAAAAAGGTTTCCCTGATTAGTTAGGTTCCTATTTATTCACCTTGCACAGTTTCACTAGGTCTGCAGTTGTTGTCTCATTTTAATTTGTGAGGGTTGTTGGCTCTCGGTTTACTTTGGTCACGTGTGATGTGTGTGTGCGTGCCGGAACCGATTGCATGGCTCGATTCAAACTGAACAACTTGACCCTAAGCGCCAAAATATGCTGATATGTCGAGTGCGACCGTATATGACCGAGAGCTAAGAAGATTGGTCACCTATTTAGCCACTCGTAAGATTGTTATAAGATAATCAGGTGATTATCAGAGGGTGGGGTTCTTTCTCTAAAGATGGGTTGCACCTTGCCTTTCGTACGAAAGGACTTTTGTATGCGGAAACAATGAGACAAAAAGGAAAATACTTACAGTCGATCACATGGAGCAACCGCAAGGCGACTTTCTGAAAGAAGAACTGAGTATATTGAAAACAGGAATAACCCATCATATAAGCATGGACTTGGATTACAACTACCGATTATAGCTGAAGATTACAACTAAGAATTACTGCTATTGGATTATCGCTACTCTTAGGATAGAGCTAAGCTATTGATTATGATAAGGAAAGATAATTTGACTGGTTTGATTGGATTGGTGTTAGATGACTTGGTTTGTTGGATTCCTTGCTATTTATAGATCTTTCTCGCGGTAATCTTTCAAACGTTTTTGACAGTTATAGCAGTTGATTTGTCGCCACATTGGTCTTCCAGATCCTTCATTCTCTTCTTGACATGTGTCCTTTTAACTGTTCTTTTCGCTCGACCACGTTCTGCCTTTGGGCTTCTCGCACGTGCCTCGTCATCATATGACATGTATCATCTTGATCAATGCCAGTTGTAATTTTGTGAAAAGCGCTTCAAGTATTCTCGAAGATCTTTTGCATGCTACATCTTTCTTGTGCTATGACACATGTCCTTTCCTAATTGACTATTTCAGGAATGGTCAGAAATAGGGTACAACAAGGGTTATTCAATTTGGGATGCACATTGGAGCAATAACTCCCTGTCAAAGGCCTTTTCTTTGCATGGGTTCATAGTCTATTAGGAAATAGCTGTGGTTTTGCATGTCCAGATGTAATTTATGTGATATGAGCACCAAATGTGGATCGTTGTGGGGAGAGATCCTTTTTGTAATGGGTGTGATGATTTGTCGTGAATTGTCATCTATCCCTTTCATCTTTTGTTGCTCTTTTTGCTTCTTCTTCTGAATAGATCGAATCATCCTTTATTTTCCTTTGATAGTGTCTAGGCCACTATCTCTCAAAGGAGACCTGATCCTGGGCTATGCCTTAGGAGAGTGGGTACAATACAAACTCAGATACTGAGCTTGGTGTAAACTTAGATAATCTTTCAGAAAAAAATGTTGGGTGTAGCATGTTGTGTAGAGTTGATTGTGACTTTGACCTTGGTTGCCGAAGTATGAATTAGTTTATAGGGTGTTCATTGATTGGATATCTACTGCATCCATGCCATTTGAACATGTGATCAAAGCCCATACATGGATGATTGTATTCATTTAAGGTTTAAGGTTAGGGGCGCAAGTAGGTCAGGTTGAAGGGGGGCCTGCAATTGACCATTGAAGAATCATGTATGAAATTTGGACTCCAGACCAAACCCATTAAAATTCAGGCCAAGTCCATGTCGGGCCTAAGTAAAAAATAGATGACCCATTCATTTTACGGGTTGGGTTTGGGTACAGGAGAATCGGACCCATATATCACGTGGGTTTAGTTTGGGTATAGAAATTACAATTGGGCTCTAATGCAAATCATGTTCCAAACCATCCAATTAATGGTGACTATTGATTTTGATAGTAAAGAATAAAATGGCCAGCAATCCAAATTCAATGAGTATCAATTTCGATGGGAAAGAATAAAATGGCCAACAATCTAAATCCAATGAATATAATCAAATGGTTGGGTTAGTCCAGTTGGTTTTATTTTTGGTATATTCTCCATTGACATCGGGCTGAGGATTTGTAAGAATCCAAATTTTCAGAAGTAGTGGATTGGTAACCAATCACGTTTTAGAAGAAGGTGGAGAATTATTAATGTAGTCTAGCTTAAAAGGAAAAAAAAATCCACAAAATTAACTGTTTTTTCTTGGGTTGGGTCTAATTCAGGTGTTGTACCCTATTTCTGACCGTTCTTGGAAAATTCAATTGGAAAGGATACGTGTTATAATAAGGGAAAGATATAGCATGCTAAAGATTTTCAAGGATGCTTGGAGTGTTTTTTATGGAATTACAACTGACAAGATGACAAGACATGGAGCAGCCAAGTGGCTGAGATGCGTCCAGGAGATGCGGCCGAGAGGGCAACTAAAACAAAACCTTGACTGACAAAGTGAATTAAGCAGCCAATAAGCATATGGAGGCGGAAAGAGTGGGTGATGGGCATTTAGAAGCAGACTGAGCGGCTGAGAGGTGTTCAAAAGCAGACCGAGCGACCAATGGAAGCTAGGAAATGGAATGCTGTTGAGAAGCTTGGTTGAGCGGTCAAATGGAAAGAGATGCAGCCGATGTGTGGACGATGATCGATTAGCGACCAAAAGCAGAGGTTGGTCGAGAGAAGAGGAACATTCATGAGGAAGAAACATAACAAAAAGAAGGATTTAGAGAGAGCCTTTTCGATTACTGTAGCCGTTACAGTAATGGAAGAACAAGCTGCAACATAATTCTATAAATAGCAGAAGAATCCAACAAAAACAACCCCAACAAACAACAAAAAAAACCCAATCCAACACAACAATCAATCAAGCCAAATCTATCAATTTCCTTCATCTCAGCTTATCCTAGTAGTAGTGATAATCCAGTAGTGGTAATTCTTAGCTATAATCTTTAGTTGTAATCCAAGTCTATGCTCATACGTTGGATTTGATCTTTATCCAATATCAAGCAGTTCTTTCAAGAGACGCATTCTTGCAGTTGCTCCTAGTGACCGATTGTGAGTTTTTTCTTTTATTTGATTGTACTGGTATTCTGAAAGTCCTTTCTTGTGGAAGGCATAAAGTAACCCATCTTTGGAGGAAGAACCCCACCCTCCGATTATCACCCGATCGTTGTAAACTTCTGCAAGTGGCTGAGTAAGTGACCAATCTTCTTAGAATCTGGTCATATACGTTCATATTGGACGTATCTGCTTATTTTGGTGCTTAGGGTCAAAGTTGATCGGTTTGGATTGAGCTGTTGTATCGATTCCGGCACGCTCGCATAATTAAAAACAAACCGAGCAGCCAACACTTGGTCAAGTCTATTTTAGTATGACCCAAGTCGGGCCTAATTAAAAATTGGATCCAGGTTGAGTTGATTTTGAGAGGACCTATAGTCGACTTGTTTAGTAATTTAGGTTGAACTATTGGACCTAGACCCGATCCACGGTTTTAAATTTTGGACCCAAGCCAACTAATTTTTTGCTTGGGTCAACTAGATCAATCTACACCCATTGTTCAGGCTGAAAATTAGGCATTGATAAGATTGAAATTTGGACTATTCACTTTTCCACATTGAGGATCTGGACCACATTAGTGGTCTAGATTGACTCCATCAACCACCTAGGTTAGATCAAGGGTTCAATGAAAAAGTTGGACCAAAACCACAATCGAATGGGCCATCAAATGTACCAATTGACCTTTTGGGTCCATAGGGTGAAATGATGTCTTTTGATGCTGATACATACAAATTGATGGATACATAAAGTTGTACTATTATTAAGATTTCTCCTCTTTAGTTCCTTCTTAGTGGTTATTTTTAGTTTGAGAACAATTTAGGCAAGTTAGCAGTGTGGGTCAATAGGGTCCTTCGCCTTGGTTTAATTATGAATATTGATTGAATGAAAGTTACTTTTGTAGCTTCCCACAATGGGATTGAAAGTGGAATACGGGAAAATTACATCAAATCAAAATGTTCAGAAATGACATTATGTCAAATGCGTAATCACGATTGCCTTCTCTGCACAAAAGACAAATGAGAGCTTGCACGATTGCCTTCTCTGCACAAAAGACAAATGAAAGCTTGCCAGAGATTTTGATTCTCAACCATAGATGAGAAGAGAACATCATATACACTATGGGACCTTTACATCCAATGGACTAGGATGGGAGAAAATTCTCAATGGGGGGGGGGGGGGGGGGGGGGGGGGGGGCAGAGAGCCATGCCCTAACACCTATATTTATAAGCCTCCTCGAGAATCCCAACTAGAGAACAACTCTTGCTTCTCATGTTTCCATGATAATTAGGTGTACCAAGTTATCATGCTTTCTCTTGAATTTTAAAAAATCCAATGTACGCCCTGCAATTTGATTGGTCTAGTGTGAGAACTTCGAGACTATGATCTTGGGATTACATAGTACCAAATCCATAAGTGGACGAACATGGCTCATCCCAATTTCCAACCGCTTGTCTTAGATGGTTAATTTGATCACACTTGATCACGTATGCTTGATTCCATTTGTGCACACCACATTGCCTATGCTCTGATCATGATATACGCTTATTTACTTTTGAGGTCAAGTTGATTTTACTTTTGTAGATTTGATTGATCAAAGCTCGTTGAATATCTTTAATTTATAATGTGGAAATAGGTTTTAAAAAATCATTCACGTCAAAATTTGATGGTCCATTCAATCAGGTGTCTTAGGTAAGTCTTTTGCATACCATTATCACCATATGATCATTTACTATCTTCCTTTAACCCATTTTCGTGACTTGATCTTGATTTGACCACTTTCTTAGTATGCTTCTATCCCAGTTGAATCCATACACTTGACCTCAATGCACACCAAAGTAGTGTTACATCCGAAATTGCACGAGGCGGTGGTCCACTAGCTATGCGCGGAAGCTTGACGGAGCTATGGATTGAAGGCTATGTCCTAGAGGGAGGGGGGTGATTATGACCAAATAAAATTTATGCATTTTAAATACACAATTGCTTACTTAAACTAATATGTAATTAAACTAAGGCATTGTAACTAGTGGGTCTAATCACATAGACTACAAATGATATGCTAATGAAACAACTAGTTTATATATGATAATTTACATGTGTGTGAGATATGCTGCTTATCAACTCATAGAATTCATCTAATCATGCATGCATATAATTAAACATTCAATCACATAAGCATAATTAAACAAGTGCTCAAAGACAATCTTATATGCGAGCATGTATAGTTGTTCGATTTCTCTACTCCACTCTCGGTGGATGCATTTTACCTATGAGTGTACTGGATTTCACCATCGAAAGTTTTAAATTAGGTTTCCCTTTAACCTTTATAATGCTACACAAGGACCGACTCCCTCGGAGACTTACGTAGTTTTCTATAGGCTCGCCATGAACTTCGGTCCTAGTCCAAAGACCTACGTTTACTCCCGTTGGAGGCTCCCTTAAAGACTAACACGCACACACCCGTGTCTGGTGGTCTACTCAAGGACTTTGATTTAGGTCATACACAAGAACCTAATCGAGTTTGACAATTTAAACTCTATACTCAATCTTACACTATGAATGAGTGTACATGGACTCTTACAAATGATAACTTGTCGGATTAAGCCCTTTTAGTAGCACCTTCTCTGGTTACTTGATCGATGCTCTCCCATGCTTCAATTAACTTCCCCTGCTCCCTCGATCATGATGTCGATGCGTCGCCAAAGCTTTAACTCCAAGATTAAAAACCTTGCGTGCACTGTTCCATTGAGGTGGCCTAGGTGATGAGAGTTTGTGTAGAATCTCCTACAACTAATGGAAAGTTAAACTCTTAGGGAATTCACCTTGATGGACACTCTAGAGGTTGATAGATACTATGATTTGCGAATAGAATCGATGTCTAAACTCTAGAGAGGGCTTGAGATCATGATCTTCTTGTAGATGAGCTTGTAATGCCCATTCGAGTGAAGAATCACTAAGAAGAGGGCAAGAATCTTATTGAGATAAAGCCTATGAGGTTTGGTAGAGCGTATGATGCACTAGGGTCTCCAAAATGCCAAAATCTATTAGTTGCCCAAAGATCCGAATGTAATATTTATAACAGAAAGGCTCCAACGGATCTCTAACAACTAGTCTTCGGTTGGACCGAAAATAGGGTTGGTCTGATCGAAACTGGCGGGGCAAGGTCGGTTCGACTGAAAGTGGCAGGGCAAGGTTGGTTCGACCAAAACTATCAGGACATGGTCGTTTATGAAAACTGTAGGTTCGATCTCAGGTTGGATTGAAGTTGTCTTCGGTGTGACAGAAGACAGACGAAGGATTCTTCGTCTGGAGCTGAATTACAAGAATCTCAGGGCTTTGCTGCTGTCATGTTTTGAGCACTTTCGGTGGGACCGAAGGGGGGTTTGGTGGGACTGAAGGTAGATTGAAATTCCTCTAAAGCCTAGCTAAACATGTTCAAATGAATTCCTATGGCTTTGTATGATCAAACAAGGTTTTCCTGTTAGGAATGTATCATCTAGAGGTATGTTGTTTTGGACCTAAATGAGTCTAAGATTAGGATACACCAAGGCACCTCATGTTTACTTTTTCTTCACTCCTTGATGCTCATGTCCTCTTGTGTATTCGGTCTTCAGCTTCCAAGGGCTCAACTGACTCCTTGACATATGGACTCACTTGTTTGACAAACAAGGTGCACTAGCAACACTATGATGTAGGCCCATGGCCCACATTAGCCCATGTCCTACTTGCCCACTATAGAGCCCCATAATGACGCATGCCCACCTGCTGTTGGGCTCAACATGTGCTGATTTTTGGACTATTTATTTATAGATTTGGCGGCCTAAATCAAGTATTGCAATTTACTATCTTTGGGAGATATGGGGGTTGATTTAAAGATGCAATTAAAGATACGGGGTTGATTTAGAGATGTGATTAGGATTAATTCTATGTTTGCTTTTAATATTATTATGCTTCTAGCATCTTAGGTAGATTAGATTGGTTTGAAATAAATTATGATTGATTTGAAATCAATCTTTTAGTTGGGGAGCATTTTCATTAAATATTCATTTAGGGTCTATAAAAGGAGAGGTGGTGGAGTTAGTCATTCCAAAATTTCTAAGTGTGAGTTTTCTTAGAGAAAAATGTTGATGTCAATAAACTTCTCTTCCTCTTTGCTGCATTGCTTTTGTAATGTATTTTTTAATTCTATTGTATTCTATTTATTATTTTTTGATGATTTGGGTATCGAGTTCTCATTGACTTGATAACCAGGTTGCACCACGTTATCATTAACTTGCCATGTAGTATAGAGTAATAGGGACATTGGAGTCACCTACGGGACCAAGAAACTCATTATGCCTACTATGTTTTACATATATTCTGTTTTGTTTGCCTGTTCTATAAACATGTTAATGGATTGCTTCATTTTATTATTAGTGTGTGGATGTGAGATCCAAGTTCTATACTGCCCTACCCTATGTGCTAAGCTGATAACTTTGGAGTATTTGAATTTTAATGACAACGAGGTTCTGATGCACTTAGGAGGGCTATTTACTCATTATTTTGTTTTTTACTTCATGCATATTGATGATTAAACTTATGTTGGTTTGGCTGGACTATTTATCCATTGTACAACACAAATGTTGAGATCTACTTATGAACAGCCTCAAGTATCCTCTGCTAGTGTCAACCTTGCGACGGAGACAGCAGTTGTATGGGCCATACCGGAAGTCAAGGTCACACAGAACTGGCAACAGCAATTGGGGGAGAAACTTGCAAAGCACTTGACAAGTTGTGGATTTAAGTCCAACCTTCGAGGTAAGCATTTGCCAAATTTTGTTATTTGGTTTTGATATCTTGTTTGTGGCCTAGTAAAAAGTGTAGACTGTTTATTCCAATTGTTGATGCCTGCAACATGCAATTCTTATTTTCTGCCTTAGGGTGGAAGAAATACCACTGATTGCGTCCAGAAAGTATGCGACCCATCTTATTTTGAGTGCATCTAAAGTTGGTTCTGTTTGGTTATGTAAGAGTTCATCGAGCCGACATTGCAAAAACCAGGAAATGGACTTGTTCAAGAAAAACAAATAGCATTATTTAAAAAAAAACAAGTCACACGCCCCATGCTATTTCTTTAAACAGAACAATCAATGACCTCATCATTCTATTATCCAAAGGATGCATATTTGTAAGATAGCAACACCTCCAATTCCTGAGAGGTCTGTGTATATTCTAAATTGGTGTGAGGAAGGAACCATCATCAAGAGAAAATGTGACAGTTTAGATCCAAATGAATGAAACATGCGATTGAACTGTTTCATTAAAGATTTCACACACCATTTCACAAATAATTCTCGTGGAAGTGAATTAACCTGGAGATATAGAAAACAAATGGGGTTTCATAGTTCAAGGATTGGATGTCCTAAGGTGATATAATCAGCATATTAACTGTAAAAAGCAAGTTTGTTGTCCAGAGTGAAACGTTTTGTAATGTGAAGGAGCCTGCCTACTGATGTAAAGAACTTACTTTGGTGGAAGAAAAACCCTATATGTTTGAGATGCCAATCCAGATATAATATACTTGATTTGTGGGCACGTGGAGCTAGGATGCTGGGTTTTCAGTTCTCAGGTAATGCAAGAAAGTACTCTTGAATATAGCATGCAGAAAATTTCTCGGTTACCATTATCATCAGAAACTAAGTTCGTAGTACGTGTGTTCTTTAGGAAGTTGGCATTTTATATGATTTTCTTGTGAGAGTGCCAATAGGAAGTGGAGTAAATATGACAAACTGGAAAGGGTATCAAGAAATTTTGAATTCCTGATTGAAGCTAATTTGACGGGTGATGTGGTAGGGGGTTGGTGCTTGACTTAGTAAGTTTACTTTCTTTTGTCTAGCCATTTTAAGGGGAGATGCTCGCCCCCATTCATTTTTTAAACTGTGTCAATATGATCAACTATCTTTCCCATGTCTTTCTAATTGGGTTGGAGAAAACACAAGTACTTCAACGTCTTTCCCCTGCAAGAAACCAAGGATGAGAATGTTGTCATCAATCTGTGTCATAGTTCTAATACTCAGTGACACAAGTAGAAACTCAGCAATTCAACTTGACTCGGTGAGATTTTGAGCCAAGTCCCTCTGAAATTCGAGCATGACTTGATCAGGCATTGACCAGAGTCAGACTCATTGAGTCAGCTTGGCAACTCGGTCAAATTGACCCTACTCACTAAGACTTGAACTTGCTCACTTGCCCAGTCAGATTGAAAGAGTCAAATGCTACCGCTGGAATTCAAACTGGCAGCCTTTTCATGTGCGGCAGAGGCGGGTTACCACCATACCAAGAACTACGGTATCTACCTACTTTGGCTATTTTATGTATTTTCCTTTTATATATATTTTCAATACTAAATACTATTAATTTAATTATTAAACTATTGAGTCGAGTCAAGTAAAGACCCAGTTGAGTCTTTGAGCCAACCCTGCCCGGCTGGACATCTAGTCAAGTTTTCAGGTTTTCGGGCCATGATCTGGATGGATCAATCTGCTTTGTTGATCTTTTGCCATCTGATTAAACTGTAATTTAAATTTAGATTTAAAATATGAAAATTTATAATATAACTTATTCAGTAGTGGGAATATAATATAGTACTAATCTTCAAAACAAAAAAAGTACTATGCAAGCAATATTTATGAATAATTAGCAGCTTATTGACGAATGCTATTTAATCAAAGATATTAAGTAATATTTATGACATCGTACTTTGACCAGCTATATTTATGATATAATTCTTTGACTTGACAACAATATCTAGGAATAATAGTATCATATGCTTGTAAGTGGGATGAAAGCAGTAATACTGGTGTAGTACTAAGTACTAACCGCATTAATACTTTAGGAATGTAGTGCTATATCAGCAATATTTATGATGCAGTACTTTCACTCAACGGAAATGCATAGGAATAACAAGATTATATGCTTTGTAGTGGTGTGAAAGCTGGTTTGAGTGTGGGCAGAGGGTGGAGCGTAGGTAGCTGGTTGTTGAAAAATTTCCAAGCAATCTTGAAAAGCCAAGCCCCAAGTAGCTGGGACAACATGATAATGAACTGTATTGCATATGCTTTGTACTTGAGTGACCTTAATGACCTATTATTCATACCCCCAACATATATTGTCATGCAGGACCATACAAGCAATCAGCATGGTCCACAGAATAGGCCCCACAGCCACAACTGCCTGGCCAAGATTATTGTCTGACTGTACTCTGGGACCTGGGTATCTAATCTATGAGCCTTCCAATAGTCCAATTGTCCCATGAGGCCAACAGAATCAATCAGATAGCCTTAAAACCCTCACTGGTTGGACCATGGGGCGTACAAATTCCCAACTGGATACTTTTATAATTATCTTTCGTATGACCCACCAGATCTTTTGAAGGTTTAATGCAAACAATTCAACATGTATATGCAATATGTTTTGTGTACAAAGAGTTGGACTTTCTTTAGTTTCCTTAATTATTAACTTTTATTGCAAGATTGAGGTATTTTTTGGGAGCCTCATTTGTAAGGGTCATCACACTTTTAGCCATGTCTTCTTTGCTTTCTTTATTTATTTATTTATTTATTTATTTTTAAAGGTGGTTTTGTATGGACTTACATAAAACCATATATGTGTGGAATATTGTGGTTATGAGACTTTTTTTCTGAATGATTTTTTCCCTTTATTTCCTGCGGTGGGATTCAAGACCTAGGAGTGCAATTTCTCTAGGACCTGTTGGTGCAGCTTCTTAGGGACTTTTGTGGAGCGGTTCCACATATTTATCCTTATTTACTATTTCTTCTTTCCTAGCTGATTATTTCATTGATTGGAGGCAAATTAGAGTATCTTGAGATGGAAAATCTTTATGTTTCTAATTTGGTTTCGTCTTTAGTGCTACATCATATTGCACGGCAGGGAAAGTAACATACCGTGTATTGCAGCAACCTACACTCTCAGTGACCCTATTATGGAGATACACAGAGTGGTAAATAGGACGTGTCTTTAATCATGAGAAAAAAATTAGTCAATTGTAGGAAGATTGTGTTGGGTGCATGTTTGGAATGCTGCTAGCCTCAGGGGATCCCAACAATCAGTAAGATCTTCTGTAAGGGTTGGTGTTGTCGCTTCTAGTTATTGTGTATTGGAGGTAGGGGAGCTTTTTGAAGTTGGAAGAGGTATTGGGCTTAAAGGGATTTCTGAGTGTTTGAAGGGATAAAGAAAAAGATCCTTTGTTTGGAGTATTTGGGCTTGTATCAGGTCCTTAATTCATTATCTAAGGAGGGCTCTCTGTCAGCGTTCATCATGCCACAAAGTTTGCATGCATAACTGGTAACATTATTTGGTGCCACATGTACTGATTTGGAATTCAGGCAAATGGAAACACAATGTCCAATCCACACTGACTGCATGCATGGAACACCATGTCTTTCTTAATCATGCATTCAAGTGTTGGGTGTCAACTGTTGTGGTGTTGTTATGTGATCTCTCTTCAAGGTCCAGTGAGAGGTAAAAGAGGGTGGTGGACTGGTGCTTGATGAGGTCCATCTTGACGAAGGTGTTCATTGAGGCTCCATCGTGGTGAGTCTTGGTGAGGGTGAGTGGCTTGCATGTCATTAAACTATCACCTTAGCCCTGTTGGGACGACTTCCACCCAAGTTCAACTCGACAAGGACTGGAGAGAGTATTGGAAATGTATTTGGCAGAGTTTCCTCAACTCTGAAATGCTTGGAGGACCTGGGACAATAAATCTGACTAAGTGAGATTAATGCAAGGGGATTCAATTGTCAAACCATCTTATGAATAAGCTGTGGGCTAGATGTAAGGACTAAAAATGTTGTGGCATTTTTCTGGCCTTTGACTTTGGATTATGCATGGAGAAACATTTCAAGATCTACTTGCAAGTGAACATTAATTTGATTTCCTTTAATGACTTTTGGAGACAACTCATGTACTTTCTCGTACAGTTATGCCGAATCTTTTTATTGAAAATTTGGGGAAAATTCAATACATGTGTGGTTTGCTCATTCTTGTCATCACTATGCTGGCAGATGATCGTGTTTGGAAGGGCTAGACCATAGTGTGATTTTGCTCATTTTAAGAGTGTATTAGCAACAGATCCATCCTTAGTATATGTGGCATAAATGGACCTTCTGAACTGTGGGCCCCATTGTGAATGGAGCAAAACAAAAATCAACATTGATTGATAGGGCAATCTTCATACAATTTGCTTGTGAATTCGGAACATTGACAATTTCTTTCCAACTGTCCCTTCAATGCCCATGTCTCAGCCAGTGAGATAATCTGATCAGTATGGATTCTGGTGTATGCCATATCCAAGATGGGGTCCATGATTTTGATGGTCGATCGATCACTGATCTAAATGTTTGCTGTGTTTGCTATAGATGTGTTGCTCACACTCCCTTTCACATGGGAAAGCCATATCATAGTCTACCTTCCCTTGGAATGACTATGGGTTGTATTTTCTTTCATAACAAAAGTCTTTCTTTTAAGGTTCGCTTCTTGTTCAGACTAGACTTCTGTTTTGTGGCAATGGGTTTGTAAAGCCATAAGGATCAACTACAGAGATGCATAACTGTGTTTTCTATATGAAGAAGCAAAAATTTTAGTTCATTGGAGCAATATCTGTAGGATCCCAGTCTTACCATCTTTTTGACCTAGAAAGGATTTGTGACACTAAGAATTTATATGCACCTAGATCAAGTGGAGGATTGACTGCCTTAAAATATCAAAACAGATGAGTGAACTTTGAGGTTTTTCTATGATTCATGTGAAGCTTGGTGGACAATTGGCAGGTGGAGGGAACAATATTGAAGAGGACATTCATAAGGATGCACAGGGTGTTCCATAACAAGTATCTCAACTTCAAAAAAGAATTATTGGTATGTATCGTGTTGGGTTTTACCTTTTTGTGGAGCTCACTTAAGATTAATAACTTCTTGATCTTGTTCCCCTTCTTCCAATGTAAAACATAAGTTTTGAAACTGGAATCTAATAAATTGAATTCTCCATCCATAGGTTGTTCTCGGCAGCTGCAGTGGGTGGATTTGGACAAAGACATTTGCGTTATATTGGGGATGGTTCTGTTTGGATAACTGCTCTTATAAGATCTCAAGGCAGTTACGCTTTGTTTTGATGTCATTGTTTACACCGGGAACTTCCATAATTCAAAAGGGTGAAATGTATCAGATTTGATATCATATGCCTTGGACCCAATGGCTTTTTGCCCATCAGATTGTTCTAGAATGCTGTTGATTTTTCTTCTTTTTTTGCTCTTTTTTATTTCTTTCCTTTTTAACAGTTTTTGGAGGGAGAGTCATTAGGTCTGCCCTTTTCAGTTCTGTTCTCTTCAGCATATGGCAGATCTGCCAACACATTGTACTGGGCCTACTGGCACTTAATTATATATTTAGGAAATTGAGGGAACTTTTAAAGTAAGCTTCATCTGTAGCATAGTTAATGTTTAGGTGTCATTACATTTATGGCAAACTCAGGAGTTGTCGTTCCTGCATGCATACAAGGTTTCATACTTCAAGGTGCCATTTTGTATTCTTTAATTCAGTTCTAAACCATATTATGTGTCCATCTTACTTCTACATTCTCTCTTGTTTTATTTTCTTTAATCATTATTTTCATAGCCTTGTACCAGCTATTTTTATTCTCTTTCATTTATTTAATAAATGCAGGGTCCTTACTGGTTCTCGGTTAGGTTTCCCAGTACATAGATACGTAAATTGAGAAAAGCTACAACTAATCCTATAATGGGATCAATCAAGCTGGTTGTCAGCTCTTCAGTGATTACTCCCGCAAATCCTAGAAAGAAGATTCTTAGTCTAAACTTTCCAATCTATGATGTACCTCATTATTACTAATTTATAAAGAAGGGATTATCTATAAAAAAGATATCCTCCTTGATCTTCCTCTATTAAATCATGCATGTAGCAAAACTTAGCTAATGAGAGTAATCTGGAGTATGTTGCCATCATGAGAGCTTATGCATACACAATATATGCAGGATTTTTTGAAGCATAGTTTTTAATATATTTGGAGACATTAGGTATGATGTCATATTGTCATTAACTATTTGTCTTTTATAGTGGTAATGCTATATATATATATATATATATATATATATATATATATATATATATATATATATATATATAGTAGAGAACCACTGCTTCATGGCACATAAATTTTTGCTGAAGATTAGATTGGCAGCATCTATAAGTCTTTGTGCTTGGATTCTTGCAGATTCTGGAGAACAGAACTTGTTTAGAGTTTTTGAAAAGAAGATGGATGAAAAGCTTACTCGGTTGAAAGAAAGTGGTATGGCCTTTTGCTGTCTTATATAGGCTATAAACAAAATCAATTAATGCACCTGGAATCTTATATGCTCTCCTTGTTTTCCATGGGGTTTCTGATTTTTTTCATAGGAAAGATGCTCTGTTAATGCAGTGTTTGGGTTCTTAGACTAACTAGGTAAAATGTAACAGGTCGGGAGCTTGCCGTCTCCTGGGCATTGTGTGCTGTATGCCTTGTTGGGCATGCCTCTCATTTCTTCGGAGCTAGTGGGTCATGGATTCATGCATTTCATTCCACAACATTTCATCTGTCACTGTCTCTATTTACGTTGCTTGGTCCTGGTCGCCGACTAATTGTTGACGGACTGAAAAGCCTTTTGAGGGGTGCTCCAAACATGAACACTTTAGTTGGTCTTGGAGCTTTATCATCTTTTGCAGTCAGTTCCATTGCCACCATAATACCAAAACTGGTATTTATCCTTCCTCTGGAGAGAGTTGTTCATTTATTTGATTCTATGGCTGCAATTGGGATCCCGGAATGTTTATGATATGCAGGTCAATCTTGATCTTCTGGAGTCCTTGTGGTGCTTAAGAATGATGATGCTTAATATATCACATTATCTGTAGTTTGAACATGAAAGTTGTCTCCTTTATTCTTCCTATATGAATGTTGCTATATTTGATGGATTTACATGAATGTTTCTTATCAAGCAGGGATTTTTACCACTAAATTTCTTAAGAATTCTGATTTTACCAAAAAAATGGCTGAACTTTTTAAGGGCTTGTTTGATTTACTGTAATTCATGTGAATTGGGGGGGAAAAATGTAATTATAGTTTTTCACAAGTGTTTGGAAGGGAGGTGGAATTCCACCTTAAAATAAGGTCAAATTCAAATTCGAAAGGGGTGTTTCGAAGCCAAAACTCTGTGGCCCCACCATGATGTATGTGTTTCATCAATGCCATCCATTTATTTTTTTAGATCATTTTAGGGCATGAGTGAGGCAGATCCAAAACTCAAGTGGGCCACACCTCAAAGAGCAGTGGGGATTGAACAATAACCGATCAAAACTTCTTGGGAGCTATAGAAGTTTTGGATCAAGTTGATATTTGTGTTTTCCCTTCATCCATGTTTGTGTGACCTTATGAACAGGTTGGATCTCAAGTAAACATTATGGTGGGCCCTGCGTAGGCTTTTATGGTGGGTGTCATTATTCCCATTGTTTCTTATGGTGTGGTCCACCTGAGTATTGGATCTGCCTCAATTTTGGGCTCATGCCCGAAACTGATTTGGCAAAATGAATGGATGGCATGGATAAAACACATACATCATGGTGGGGCCCACAGAGTTTTGCCACCTATTATCTTAGGGTGGGCCCTACGTAGGTTCAGTGGTGGGTGTCATGATTCCCATTGTTATTTATGGTGTGGTCCACTTGAGTTTTGGATCTGCCTCATTTTGGGCTCATGGCCTAAAATGATATGGCAAAATGAATGAACAGTGTGGATAGAACACATACATCATGGTGGGGCCCACAGAGTTTTGCCACCTATTATCTTAGGGCCTTGTTTTTCGATTCAGTACCTATAAAAAATGTCAACATTTTACAACCGATTTTACCAAGTGATAAATGCTAAATTCGATGTAAATACAACAAAACGAAAAAGCCCTAAGAGTACTTGAACATTCTTTTGGGGGTTGAAATGACCAACCATCTACCTTTTTTACCTAAAAGGTAGAGTTGAGCATTATGGGGCCCACAAAGTGTGTATGACATCCAACCCTTGCGGCAGGTGCAACCCACCATTATGATTAGGCGAATGAAAAATAGGCCGATCCTATAATTAGGTGCCAGACCATAAAAAACAATGTGCACCTCCCAAAAACCTCCAAAATTATGTGTGGTCTACCCAATGGTTGGTTCCTCCTGTGCTTTGATTCCCATGCTCATCATGATCAGTGCACCTGTTGGATGGGTTGTATGTCATACACCACATAGGCCCCACAATGATCTACTCCATTTTCTGGAAAAAAAGTAGACATGGATAAATCCAGTCATTTTATCCTCAGAAAAGCATGTTTTGCTACATTTAAGAAGTCAAGGTATTGTTTGGTTCAATCTGAAAATTTGAAGAATTTTATGGTATGTAAGTGACTTGGTAGAAACAGTGCCATAAACAAGCATATTTTGTTTTTTAAAAATATTGGGTTCTTGATATGATTACCTTGCTCCTTGAAACATTGTCATTGGTTATGGGATTTGGCTATTGACATTGCCTTGTGCCCTTAACAATTCTATGTTCTTTAAGTTGCCATGCAGCATGGCCACGATGCTTATGTTATCATCCAGAAATTATATTTTAGGTGTGAGTTGTGGATTGGGTTTGTCTTGTTCAATTTGAGCGCAATAGTTGTCAGGCATTTGTCCAAAGTAGCTAGCGGTTAGAGTGGAGGCCGGTGGATGATGGGCAAGGTTTTCAATATCACTATAAGCTAGTTTGCTAGCTGATATGATATGGGGCCGTATCCATTGAATTTTCTTCTCTTTGGCTGAAGGGAAAATGGTGGAATTTTTAGCGAAACTTCAGGAGATGTTAAAATGTACATATTTAGAAATTAAAAAAAATTGCAAAAAGAATGCATATATAACAAGTTTCCATTTAATGGGGCCTTAAAAGCATGTGCTGTGTAAGGAATCAGTCCAACCGTCCCATCCGGCCTATTTAACCATCCAACCTTCTATCCAAACATCTATCGACATTGCACAAAGTGTTCCGTATCTGTTATAATACGCCCGTAAAAGCCGATACATATAGGTAACGACCATGCGATATAGGGGTGAAAAGGGGCAGTTAGTTTTTTGAGACCGTATCAACCGTTATGGTGGCCGTAAAGGCCATTATAGGGCATAACGACCGTTACTCCCGTAACAGTCGAAAAATGATCACTTTTTTTTTTTTTTTTTCCCTATTTAAATTCATCTTTTTCTTCTTTTTCACTTTTCTCATTTCAAAAACTCTCCTATATCATTTTACAACAGATTTAGACCACTCTTACTATAGCTTTTAAGATTAAAATTGTGGATTGAAGTGACTTGAGCGAATAGAATCTCCGATGACCTTTTTTTTTTCAAAAAATTGAAAAAGCAGTATTTATGCATTTTTCTGATTTCTAGTTCTAATGCTTAATTGTGATGTGTAAATATTAGAAACACAATCATATTAAACAATTCACTAGACAGACCGATACAACACTCTCACCAAAGAGTGGACCATTACACTATCATAAGCATGTTCAAAATAAAAAATGAATACATATTTGAAATATTTACATTATTCTTGATTTTTTAGATATTTTTTTCAGAATTTTTCAGGCAAAAGAAAACTTTTAACCGTTATGGGGGTCATAACAGTCGTTACGCCCTCGTATCGGTAATGGTGTTGACCATTATGGCTATCGTTGCCAATACGGAATCCTTTGATATTACAAAATATCAACAACACATGATATTTCACTGAGAAATCATCAACAATTGGATAGGAAATGAAAATTTGTGTTCTCAATATCGCACATGTCGCGATATCGATAATATCGAGATATTATCAATATATCAATGACAAATTGAACACTACATACAACCACGTGCGCATGAAAAAAAATTGAAATATATATATTTTTCTAATAAAGAAAAATTTGATGATATCAATAAATTAGCGATATTATCAAAATATCTTCGATACACTCATGATACAAGTATTATCTAGAATTTACATAGTTGAAAATATTGGCGATACATTGGCAATATTGATGCATTGGCAATGCAAGCAACACCTAGAATTTGCATAATTAAAAATATTGGCGATTAGCGATATTAATACATTGGCGATACTTAGCGATACATTGCTAATACCTGAAATTTCTGATACTACCAGTGTTATTGGTATTGCTACTAGTGTTATCGGTATCGCTGAGCTAGAGATAAAGACAATATTCGGAGATAATTTGAACACTTATGACAATGTAATATTGTATCATACTATGTCTAAAGATATGCTTGACTACTCTAAAATTTATCATACCACATTTGGTTGGGCCAGTCCAACCAACGCACATAACAATGCACTCTTTATCTTGCCATATCACTCCCAATGCCACCACATACCACTTGACATCATTATATTATTCCTCTAGACCTTTGTTTAGTTCTCCCTAATCTCATTAACTGTGGGTACATGAACCCTTGGGCTTGCCTCTATCACTGCAAATATGAATACCTGCCAATAGGGAGACTTAGCTACCTTTGGAGCGATGTTGCTATGTACGAATAGCTTAGCTATTGCCCTGCCAACCTTAGACATCACCCCTTTCTCATAATCTATTTCAATCTTGTTTACTTTTTGAATTCCTTCCAAATTGAAGGAGATCGCCTAAAGGTCTCCCTGGCTCCACCTCATCAGGTTAAGAGTATCCTCTTCAACCAATTTTTATCACTTCTATGATGAATCGACCTCCAGGCTCCACCTCTAGCTGGCGTTGTTGGAGCAGCTGAAGGCAGCTGTCGCGTGCTATAAGGCATGCCATAGACCATCCAATGTGCCAATCCCACAATCTTGCTCTCATTGCCCCATACATCATTAACCAACCCTGCTCTTCCAAACATTAGCCATTATTGTTCTTCGTTGTCATGAGTTGTTGTTTATAGGCTCTCTCTCCTCTCTGTAGTCACCTCCTTTTGAGAATCTTCACCTGACTCTACATTATCACCCATATCAGCCCCAAGTGCCTGTTCTCGAGCTGCATTGAGAGCATCCTACTTCTGCTTCTCTCCTGTTACTCTTTCCTTTATCTTCTAGATGTTTCTCATCGTCTCCTCTATCACTCTTGAGATACTTGGACGCGTTGTGATTTGCTCGTGTTGTTTTAGGCGGGTTATACCCCCATATACAACTCTACAACAGTAATTGCAGTCAATTTGATGCCTACTCCCACCCACTCTACAACCACAATCCATCTAATACCTCAATCCCTGCCATTTTCTTGCCACTGGGTATTGGCAAGTGGCAACTACCGACTGTCACCCCAAGACTCTCAACACCTCTAACTCTTTAAACATGTCAAAATATGAAAGTACAAAGTTATAACAACGTTTCTCCTAAAGAAATTTACAAAAAAAAAAAAACAAAAAGAAGAAGAAGAAGAAGAAGAAGAAGAAGAAGAAGAAGAAGAAAAGAAAAGAAAAGAAAAAAGATGAATAGTGCTGACCTTTATGACCCTAACAACTCCAATGATCCTCAAGTTCGGTCAGGCAAGCCACACTCTGAAACCACTGCTTAAAACCATGTTTCTGTCTAATTCTGTTTCACTCTCTCCTACAGGATTGTTCAATGCTAGTAGAACCGATATTCCTAATAGTAATGGTGGTTTTAGCTAGCATGCTTTAAGAATATCTTTCTTATTCTTGACTAGTGTGCGATCCTTAATCTGTAAGATACTGAGCTACTCCCTTTCAATGGAACTTCATAGGCATGTTAATCTTATGATGCATTCCTGTTATGGTCTTTCTAAAATGGATTTGTTGCTCTTGCAGGGCTGGAAGGCTTTCTTTGAAGAACCAATAATGTTAATAGCATTTGTCTTGTTGGGAAGGAATCTTGAACAGAGAGCAAAACTGAAAGCTACTAGTGATATGACTGGACTCATGAGTATTCTTCCAACAAAAGCTCGTCTTATGATTGACAAAAATGCAGAAGAGATGCCCGTGATTGTTGAAGTTCCATGTAACAGCCTCTCTATTGGAGATTATATTGTTGTGCTACCAGGAGTGAGTAAAATTTTCCCTTCATGTGTTTGGGTCTTGAAAAGGGCAAGGTGAAGGCCCAAAAGGACATGGTAGGAGGTAGTAAGAAAGACTCACCTATGGTCTAACTGAAGTTATGACCCTTGATAGAGTGGAATGGCGAAAAAGGATTCATTTAGCCAACCCCAATTAGCTGGGATGAGGCTATGATGATGATGATGTTATGTTTGGGTCTTGACCTCTATTTTTCTTCTTCCAACAAGGGAAATTGTGATACTGGAATCTTTCCAAATAAATAAATAAAAATCCTGATACTAGATCCGTGCCATCTCTCTCCTGACAGTCTTTTGGTTTTAGCATTGGACTCGGGACTTCTGTTATCCTGTTCATCTATAGCGAGGGGTCTTCTCCATTATCAAATGTTGCTTTCCAAGAAACTATCGAGTACCCTCAACTGCACTTTTTGTTCAGGGATTTTATGGCTTAGTACTGCTGCTGATGTCTGTACTTTGATTGTAGGTTTTGTTTTCTGGGTACTTAATACATTTATTCTTTCATTGTTTAGGACCGTGTTCCAGCAGATGGAGTTGTCAGAGCTGGTAGAAGCACTGTTGATGAATCAAGTTTCACTGGGGAGCCTCTGCCTGTAACCAAACTAGCTGGGGTATACCTCCTCTGTCAACTATGAACCTTGCACTTTTTGCTTCATTAGCAAACTCATCCACTTGCAATGTTTTGACGTTTGATTTCTTCATGGTATATACTAAGTGACTGCATTTTCACCTAGATTTTGTTGTCCTCTTTTCGTTATTTGTTCGCCACCTGTTATCAATCTAATGTAGCATTTACCCTTGGCCCAGTCTGATGTGACAGCTGGAAGCATAAACTTAAATGGAAAACTGACTGTTGAAGTACGAAGACCAGGTGGTGAGACTATGATGGGTGACATTATTCGTTTAGTTGAAGAAGCACAGAGTAGGGAAGCTCCTGTACAACGTTTGGCTGACAAGGTCATTGCTCCTTTTGATTTCCATTTGAAAAAAAACATTGATGGGTATTTTTGTCCTGGTGCTGTATGGAAGGTTATGAGTTGTTTTTTTTTTCCCAATAAATTTCTGGAATTCCAATTAATGGCGTCTACTTCTAAGATGCATGCTTTATCTGTTTGGATTACATGGAATTGATATGTATATTGCTGCAAATCTTTCCATCCTAATATACATTTTCTATATGGGCAATGATACAGGGAGATGCAAATTGTCTGTTTCGTGTTCCCAGCATGAATGATTCATGGACCAGAAATGAACACCAATCAGACATTCCTAACCATCCATTTGGCTTTTCTGTGAATTTGCCCTTTTCTTTACCATCTGTTTGCATGCTATGGATCATATGGTTAGCATCATCTTACGAGTATTGAGTATGGTTCAGTGGATCCTCAAAATCCAAATTCTTAGAATATGGGACAACAATAATGGGTCGCTATTCACAAGTATAATCATGTTAAAACACTTCACTAAAAATATCAAATTTGCTGTACAATTGGCACACTTCACTAAAGATTCTAAGTTTCTAACTAACAATTCTGAAGTTGCAATTCTCTATAGATATGGATTTCAAGTCCTGGCAAAGGGGTTCCCTTATCCTTACCCTTGTCCAGGAATCTGAGCATCAGTCACCGACTTGCCGGTACTCTAGTTTTTGGATCTTGAGAGGTCTAGGTTTCATAGTAGACACACTTGCAGTCACTACAGTGCACATGTGCGTGTGTGTGGGACACCCTTTCTGAATGGGTGACCGGATTCAAGGACCATAGTCCTTCCCTCGGGAAGGAAAAGACAATAGTTTGGAGAATGGCCCTCCTGGCCGTTTGGTGGGCTATATGGGAAGAAAGAAATGGGAGGTGTTTCAAGGATATTTCTAACATGCTGGAATCTGTCTGGTGTAGAGTTCTTCATTATTTAGCTCAGTGGGCCTCTATTTGTGTTAACTTAGATGGTTGTAATTTTCTTTCTTTAGGAGAGTGATTGTCCCGCTACCTCAGCGGTCTGTCCTCCTCCCTTCTGTTTGTTGTTTTGTTGCTTTGCTTTTTTCCTCTTTATATAAAATCAGTTATCTCTCAAAAAAAATAAAAATACAAGGACCATAGTGAGAATAGAGTCATATTTGAAGAGTCTTGTTTACAGGCAATTTATCAAAAGCATTGTGATTCCCATCTACTCGATCAAAAGGTGGAGAGAATTTGCAGAAGACAATACCGGCATTACTGGCCAATGGCAGTACCTTTCCAACAAACCAAATTCCATCCTGTTCTGATCCCGAGAAAGAGGATATGATTAGAAATCTAAAAACTGTCTCTTCATCTGCTTACTTTCTACAATCATAGCTTCTGAGAAATTTTTCATTGAGTTTTTGTAGGGCAATATGATTGGGTGAGACTAGAGACAGCACCATCAACTTTTAGAATGTTGAGAAATACCTTTCAGACATGAAAAGAATTAACTTCTAATATCTGGCATTGGTTGATGACAGCATGCTTGAGTAAGAAAATCATGACTCGCTGGTATATGCATTGCGTTTTGCACGACTTATCTCATGATCCACAAAGAACTTGCCTGTAAAACCACCACTATTAGGATCTTCAAGGGCCAGCTTCCTAACAAAAATATGCTCAATCTGACCCCTGCACCTGGTATAGCCTTAGATCATGCAGTAGTCTCTTGGGAGTTGGTATACGAATATTTTGCATTCACGACCCTGAAGCCTTCCACTGAAAGGATATTTATCCTAGTTTGTCCTAATTACCTAATTACAAAGCCAAAACCTATCTTTTTAGGTTTTTGATAATTTCGATCCACAATCTTATGACTTTGACTCAATTGACCTTGTTTTAACCTCATTTGGCTTTCAGGAAATTGACTCAGTTGCCCTCTCTAGATACCTACGGGCCAAGCAAGTAGGTCTCAACCCAGCTGAAAACCAGATGGGGCAGGCTACCTGACCCATTCCCTCACTTAGACCTATCACCAGAACAGAATGATAGTGCACATGGACAGGAGATCTCCATCAAATTGAATCAAATCAGACTGTTGAAATAGATTACTCACAACAGATTTGGATAAAAAGGTAACTCAACATTTCTCTAATATGTACAATGACACTGCTATCAAAGATGTCAGAATAAAAATATCAATCAACACAAGATTGTCACTAGCGAACAAATAACACGTACCTTAGGCTTGGGTGCTTCGTTCAAAGTAGAGAGGGGTTTTGATATGGGCATCTTGGAATAGAGAGAGCAATGCACTCCAAAATGGACACCCTAAATGAACCATCTGATTTGCCTTTGACAGTCATGTAAATATCAGATTCATGAGCAGTGGTTGTTCTTTCAACAAATCTGATAGCATGGATGAGATCAGTTCAGACTGACATACCAGATCAGATGGGTGAGATTGTCCACAACAGACAGATGGTTATTTGGAGAAGATCTGTGGAAACAATTGCAAATATCTGTTGTGGAATAATGGGTCGTCTGTAGCAGGTAATGGACAGTAGTTGCAGATCTGGGCTGGGTATTAGAAGAGGTTTAAAGATGAGTGATCGTAGCTGCTTGAAAATGAATAAGATTTGGTCCGCTTTGGAGGCAGGAAAGATCTGATTATCCGCCAGAAATTGCAGATCTGAAGGCTGGAGATGGTGAGTTGCAGGCATCTAGATCTAATGTCCTTACCAACACATGGTGATGAAGATGATGATTGACTGGTGCTGTTGTTTCGCTGACCGATCGGAGAAGATGATAGTCCAAAGTGTGGTAGGTATTGGGTTCAGTGGCAGCGGCTGTTATTCGGTTGGAGGGTTTTGGGGTCTCTGTTCAGCAGATCCATTGCAGTGAACAACAGTGACAATGCTTGAGCTTCGTGTAGATGCCCAGGAGACTGAATGCCAGGTGAATGGGTGCAGATTTGATGCCGGAAAAACTGCTGAGGTTGCTGGAGAAGGGAAGGCGACAATGGTGGACCCATTGATAATCACGTTGAATGGCATTGGGTTACAATTGTTGGTCTGGGGTTGCAAAAGATGGTCAGGCAGTGTCAAGGATGGTTTCAAACATTGGATAGGGTTGGCACTGGTGGTGATGTGTCTGGGGCTATGAAATTGGAGCTCTTGGTGTAACTGGTTTGGAAACAGTCATTGGAGGTGATGGTGTTTGGTGGTTGGTTCTGAGGTTGACAGAGGGTTGCTGTAGAGGATCTGTTAACAGATCTGACTAACTGGAATTTGGGATTGCAGGTATATGGTTGTCGTCGGAGTGGAAGACGGTGCGGATACAGATCTGGTTAACGGATGGGTTTGGAACTTGGAACTGTCGTGAGGACGGCGATCAGATTACCATTGTGCGATCATCAGTGGCCACTGAGACTGAGGATGGCTGATATGCTGGCTCTGTTACCAAGTCAATTAGAGGAATAAATTGTGGAAGCATTGGATCTATTCAATTGAGAAGGGTCAAATTATATACAAGTATTGAACCTATCTTTAGAGCTAAGTGTATCTTAAGTCTTCTTCTTCTTCTTCTTCTTCTTCTTCTTCTTTTTTTTTTTTTTTTTTTTTTTGAAGTAACGGAATTTCATTAAACAAGAACAAAGAGCTAACAAAGCGGGTCTGCTGAGATAGCAGAGCCGAGAGACTACAAACCCAAAAATAGATGATTATACTCTTTAAGACCCATTACATAAACTACCCATTCATACATCAGAGATTTTGCAAAAGAACCGACTGCCTGAACTGAACTGTGGACATCATTGAAACATCGGTCATTTCTTTCCTTCCAAATGGCCCACCAACTGGCAAGAAGAGCCATCCTCCAGATATGGGTTTTTATCTTGCCCAACTTGAAGCCATGCCAATACGCTAACATAGAAGGAGTAGAGTTAGGAATACAGCCACTGACATTGAACCGGGTGAAGAAATCCCTCCAGATTTGGGAAATGAAAGGGCAGAGAACCAGAAGATGGTCCACACTCCACAGATTCCTCACTCCTCATACAGCAAAGACAAATGTTCACCAATTGCATTCCTCTCTTCCTCAAATTATCAACCGTTAAGATTCGATTTTTAGCTGCCAGCTAAGCGAAGTAGATATATTTGGGGGGAGCAGAATATTTCCAAACAAAAGGGGAGACCTGAGCTGTCGGGGAAGGGGCGGGAGCAAGAAAGGAGTACAGGGATCTAACCGAGAATAATCCAGATTTGTCCTTTTTCCAAAAGATACAATCTATAGCTGACGGATCCGGGATCGCCTTAGACAAACATTCCATCAGCTCCACATATTCGTTTATCTCCCATTCATGTAAATTTCTGACGCAAGGGATATCCCACACCACTCCAGTGGGAGTAAGAGTAAAACGACTAACGACCATGCTATTTTTATCTCCGGATATACTGAAGATATTGGGGAACCTGCTTCTCAGAGTGCTGACTCCCATCCATGGGTCTTACCAGAACCTAATTGCGTCACCATTCCCCAAGCTGAAACCAATATTATTTGTCACCGATTTTTTGGAGTGAAGAATACCTCTCCAGGCGTAAGAAGCTCTATAAGATGTGGCATCCTTGGTCCACCATCCACCCAGAGACACGCCATATTTACCCTTGACGATCATATTCCATAGAGCATTTGCTTCCAAACCTAACCTCCAAGTCTATTTACCCAATAGAGCAGTGTTCATTATCCTGAGATTTTTGATATTCACACCCCCGTCCCAAAAATGTTTACACACTTCTTGCTAGTTCAAAAGTTGGATCTTCTGCTGGTTCTCTTTGCCACACCAAAGGAAATTTCTTCTAAGGTTGTCGATCCTATCCAGGACTGAGGAGGGGCATCTGAAAAGCGACATGAAGTATATTGGGAGGTTGGAAAGAACAACTTTTATGAGAGTTAGCCTACCTCTCATAGTTAGGTATAGGCATTTCCATTTGGCGAGAGACTTTTAGAATCTTTCCACGACCTTGTCCCACATAGATATCGGAGGGGGCCCTATAGCGAGAGGAAGACCGACAACGTGGTAGGGAAAGAAGCGGTCGAGCAACCCAAAGAATCGGAAAATGTTGAGAGCTTCTGATTCGAGGTATTGATGCCGAAAACCTTTGATTTGGTCATATTTATTTTTAGACCTGAGACTGCCTCAAAACATCTCAAGGTAGTTTGAAGATATTCAGTAGCCTCAGGTTCCGCTTCCACCATGATGTGTATCATCGGTGAATTGGATATGAGAGATGGGATCTTCCACACCAGGTATCAAGATTCCTTTAAAAAGACCAACGCGTTGCCCGTTTAGGATCATCTGCGATAAAGCTTCGCCCACCATAAGGAACGTAAGAGGGGACAGGGGGTCTCCTTGACGCAAACCTCTTGAACTGGGAAAGAAGCCTTTTGGAACGCCATTTAATAAGACCGAGAACTGAGCCGGGCCCACACAGGATCTAATCCAGCCTCTCCATTTAACCCCGAAACCCATACAGACCAGCAGATAAAGAAGGAATTCCCAATCTACGTGGTCATAAGCCTCCTCAACATCCAGTTTGCAAAAGATATATTTTCCTCTAGATTTATGGCATGAACGGAGACATTCATTTGCTATCAGAGTACCATCAATAATCTGTCTCCCCTTTATAAAGGCGTTTTGGATATCAGCTTCCCCATAACTGTGGCCAACCTCACTGATATAATTTTAGCCAGAATTTTATAAGGGCCTCCAATTAGGCTGATCGGCCTAAATTTCGCAAAAGTGGAAGCACCCGACATTTTAGGAATGAGAGTGATGAAGTAGTAAGACCTTTTGACAGCTTTCCCCTAGCATGGAACTCGTGAAGGAAATTCATGTTGTCTGGATGGATGGTTTCCCAAAAGACTTGAAAGAAGATGATTAGGTAACCATCAAGACCAAGAGATTTATCTCCCCCTAACACAGATAACGCGGCTTTAGTTTCTTCTTCTGAAAGGGTCCCTCCAACAGGTCCACCTCCGCCCTTTCTAGAGTAGAGAAAGCAATGCAATCGAGGCAAGGCCTCACCCAACACTTCGAAGAGAGAGTAGATTTGAAGTGGTTTATCGCACATGCAACAATTTCATCTTTATCATCAAGCTGCTTCCCATCGACCGTGATGCTTTTAATGGCCTTAGCATGAGCACGCATATTAGCTAGACTGTGAAAATACTTTGTGTTTTTGTCTCCCTCGGATATCCATTTCGCCCTAGATTTCAACTTCCAAGAAATTTCATCTTCCATAGCTCTTGTCGATGTAGCTTGAATAATCTGAATATGCCTGGTCAGAACATCTAACGGAAGAGCTTGATCTATGGGTCTGGCATCAATCTGTTGGAGTTCTATAAGGAGGGCTTCAGACTCATTCTTCCCCTTACGAAGCTTCTCTTCCTTCCAGACTTTGATCTTTTCCTTTAGAAATCTAAGTTTGCATAGCAGCTTGTGGCCCGCAAAACCTTCTACCTAAAACGAGGTCCACCATTCCACAATTTTTTGATGGAATCTGTAGATATCGAGCCAAGAAGAGTCGAATTTAAAAGGTTTAGGGCCCCAATTTTCTTCATCCGTGGATAGCATGATTGGACAATGGTCAAATATCGTTTTGGGCAGGGCCAGTTGGCTCGAAGAGGGGAACTCTTCCAGCCAGTCCGTAGAGAGGAGAAACCTATCCAGCCGAGACTGAATGGGAGACCTTCGACCATTAAACCAGGTGAACTTGCTCCAGACAGCGGTAAATCGACCAGTTCCAGATGCTGAATCCAGTCGGAGAAGGCGTCCATAGCGGGGCTGACTCTCCTTTGACGGGAAAGTTCCTCTGCGAATCGAATGATGTTGAAATCCCCCACAAAACAACATAGACCTAGAAAGGATTGCCTATAAACGGTTAGTTTGTCCTAAAAGGACGATCTGAGGGAATCATCGTTAGGCCCATAAACAACTACTATTATACAAATAAAATTTGATAACTTATCTTGAAGAGTAATAGACACCGAAAAGGTCCCTGTTGAGGAGCCCAATAAATTCCATTTGGATGATTTCCAAGCTATAAGAATACCACCCGAAGAGCCGATAGCGTCCAGAGATATTTGCTGAGAGTCGTTAGCCCTCCAAATCGAAGCCAGAAGTCTGTCTGAGAAATGGGGAACTTTAGTCTCCTAAAGGCATATAATGTCTGGGTTTTTCCTCCTGATCGCTTCCTTGATCAAGCTCCTTTTTTGTTGAGAGCCGATCCCCTTGACATTCCAAGAGAAAATATTCATTGGGGAACCGAACTGCCTCGGCATTCCTTTCGGCCTCGTCTAGCGGAGAAGCTATGTCTGGCATTGCTCGGAGATTATTCAGCTCTCTATTGCTGGAAGATCGCATCACTTGTCTGGGGGGTATTCTGGGGGGAGGGAGGGGTCTTCCCCTATTTTCAATAAATTGAAAGAGGCCCATATAATCTTCAGTCCTGTTACCAAATGATAAGCCCAGAGCACGTCCGACATGACCAACCGCATCTCTGACCCACTTCTTGTTTTGGATCTCATCAAAGATTTCCTCTCTGCCTTTTCCTTTCGTATTTATCATTTTGTTGTCAGGCTGCTGGTGGAGGGCAAGCGTCAAGTCGTCTTCCTGTTGTTGATGGGGAGAATCGGCGCGCATCTGAAGGGGATCTGTTACTATGACTTTACTGGAAATGTTTTCCTGTAATAAAGTAATGGGACCCAAATCCGACCAATCCCTGACCTGGGATGCAGAGTTAACTGGAGAGGAAGGAGTGGGCTTCGGACATTGAGCTTGCGGATATTTCTCCTCTGGACAGGTCGCCCCCCCAATTATTTGTCGAGTGGATGTGGAGAGGTGGAGATAGACCCGGAATTTGATAATGAGTGGAAGCGGGTCTCGGGTATCGGGTCGGGGTCGATAAGGGTATGGGGTTAGGATTTAAGGGCATGGATTGGACAATCTTAAATGAGCCCCGTTTTACAGGAGAGTTGGATTCGGGTCCCAAACAGACCTGCCTCTACGGACCCGATATCGATGAGGGACATCAAAGTCGGGGATGGCGGTTGGTCATCCACGTGGACGACTCTGGTAAATCTTGAAGATGATTCATTGACACGTGGCGGGATCCTGTTGTTGAAGGACCAACTTCATCACTACTCCTTGGGAAAGTAAGCAGTGCCTGATTACGTGTCCGCTCGAAGGCTTCTGGAAGAGGCGAACGACTCTTTACTCGAGAACCAGACTCGGGAGCGGCGCCTTGTGCCTTGAAATCCAAAGCCGTCAAAGACTTCTCATACATGCGGTCATTGACATCTGACGGACAGGGCGCTGGACTGTCTGATATTCTGCCACCTGTAGGCTGAGAGCGGCGATGGCAGTTCCTCTGAACAATGGCAACGGAGAGTGTACCTGACTGGTCTACTGGTACTCGGGAGGAAAATGGAGGGCGTGCTCCATCTTCCTCCACGATTTCCTGGAAATGCCTCGAGGCCTGACCTGCCATCTCCCTGGATCTCCAAACATCTCCCCATCTTAGCTGAACTATGTCAGGAGATTCTCTCTGGATTGGGAGCAAAATGATTTGATTATCAATCTTAACACGAATATGGGAAGGGAAGGGAATACCTTTCTTCCTTCTGACTCTGGCTCTGCTAACTCCGAGCTCTGCTCCCAGCTGAGTTTTAGGATCCATTTCTAAAAGAAACCCTAGGCAAGATGCTTGCCGATATGAGAAATTCGTCATACCAGCACTCCATAGGGATTTCCCATATGAGGATCCAAATATTTTCTTGCCAAAAATAGAAAATTCCTCCCATGGGACAATCTTGGCTATCGGCCCTGAAGCATGCAATTGACTCGCCATGGTTAACATCTCAGGGTTAAGTCCAGGGCACACCCTTACCAGCAGCGTATTGAAACCCAGAGGCTTGATATCAGAATTTTCGTATTGGAAGCCAGTACAATCTTTAATCCATTCTCTGACTGCCACAATGGTGGCTCCCTCAATTAAGATGACAACAGATTTAGCTAGTTCCGCTCTGTTTTTTTCGAATTTTGCCTGATCCACAGAAATGGGAAATTCCGACATATCCTCCTTATCTATCTTAGGCGATGGACCGCGCAGATCCCTGGCTTCATCTTTCAGGAGGGGGCAATTGAATAGGGTGACTGATGCCCTGAAGGAGGGCGTTCTTGAATGATTGTTCCTCCGAAGGGATCGGATGAGTCCTGGCTTGGGATTGACGGGGCTCCCGGGATTGGGGGACTTGAAGAGGGGGTTTGAGAGGATTGGAGGTTTGCTTCAGAGAGGAGGCTTTGGGGAGTAAGGATTCAAGGCCGAACCTAGCCCTTTGCACCAGATTCTTCTTGCCATCAAAGCTTAACCTGTGAATCATGCTAACTGCTCTTGCCAACTCCGCTTCGCTACTCATACGCACCAAAGCGAAGCCCTGATATGCACCGATCGATTTATCTCTCGGCATCACGACATCCATCATTGCTCCCGCCCGTCCAAAAATCTTCTCTAGGTTGATAGGAAACCATCCATGGGGATATCCTACGTAGGATAGGAGGCGTATTTCCTACGACCATTATCCACAGATGATCTGTGATGTCTTCTAGGCTAAACCTGGTGCCATTCTCCCCCTTCTGCATCCCTCACAGAGTCGTCTGTTTCAGCTATTGTACTCTTACCCTTTACCCTATCTTCAGACTGCTCCTTCGTCAACATTGATGGAGGGTAGGCTGTGACGTCAGGTGTTTTGTCCTCTCATCATCGCCTTTCTTTTTCGTTTGGAACGACTCGTCAGCGTCAGCGTCGTCGGAGTAGTTAGAGCGAAACCCCAATATGCACCAGTCATTTTTTTCAGTTTTTGAACCCTTCTCCAACAAAACCAACTTATACTTCCACTTGTCTTCGCCTCTACAACCTTCCATAGGAAGTTTCTACGGATTTTTTTTTTTTTCTAGATTTGTCACCATCTCACCTATGACCTTAGTTGCACAAAGTGTGATGTGAGGCAGCAATCTGGTAACAAATTCAGATGAGGAAGCAGGGAAACATGAGTTTCAAAATGTTAGCACGTATAAATAGCCAGGAAACAGGAGTGGGAGTAAGAGTCTAATGAAGCAAGAGTTGGAGTGCAAGTCCAAAAAAATAAAAAATAAAAAATAAAAAAATTATATATATATATATATATATAGGCAGAAAGAAAAACACAAAGGGAGAGCTGAACTGCTGAGATAGCCACTCATCTACTCCCCTAAAAAAAGAAGATTACAACCCTTTAGCTTATCAACAGCAAAAGCCCACTCAACTATAAAGTGAATCACCCTATTGACAGTAGCCTCTAACGACTTCGACATGTCATTAGAACACCTCCCATTTCTTTCTTCCCACACAGCCCACCATATGGCCAAGAGAGACATTCTCCAGAGCTTTGTCCTATGCTTTCCACACCTTATACCATGCCATGCCTGTTGCAAACCTCAAACAGAATTTGGAAAGGTCCATTGGATCTTGAAGCATAACAGAATTTCAGTCCATATCCGATAAGTGAATGCACAGTGGATAAAGAGATGGTCCACTATTTCTTCATTTTCCTTGCAACATAGGCAGATATTAGTGATGCAAATGCCCCTTTTCCTCAGACTGTTAACTGTCAGGACCTTTTTCTTACAAACCAACCAGCCAAAAGTAGCCATGTTTGGGGGAACTTGATATTTCCGAATATGATACAACGATACCTCTTCAATAGATGGAGAATTCTTTGCAATATGACTATAGAGGGATTTTACTGAGAATATTCCTGATTTGTCGAACCGCCAAACTAATCTATCTTCTGAAAGCTGATCCGCCTTGCTGTTATGAATACGATTAAGAAGCAATAGATATTCGTCGATCTCTCGGTCACAAAGGTGTCTTCTACATACCGGATTCCATACCACTACTCCAATAACCGCGTAGCAAGTGTCCACTGTGACGGACTGATTCTGGGCCAAATGGAAAATATGCTCGAAGCATCACGAAATGCTTCCTCGCCCTCCCAAATGTCTTCCCAAAAACGAGTGTGTTTGCCATTGCCAATTGCGATTCCCATACCTTTAACAGATAATCATGAATCTACCTAAGTTTGTAATTTTGTATGCACAGCTGTACCCTGTATGAATATGTATCTTTTATTCCCTAACAGTTTCCTAACTATTGGATGAGTGCCATAGGGCACAATAAACATCATTGGTTGTAAAATGGCCATGAGCCCAAAGTGTTGTATCCTAACTTTGGAGTGAAATGTTACTTCCCCAGTATCCTTTTCATGTCTCTTGTATCATCGAAGTAAATCTGTTTTCCCCAGTATTTTTCTAACCTTAATACCTTCTCTTCATGCATTGACTATTCATCCTATGAAATTGTTTTTCTAACACCAGGTTGCTGGGCACTTTACGTATGGAGTCATGGCACTCTCCGCAGTTACTTTTTTGTTTTGGAGTGCTTTTGGTTCGAAACTTCTACCAGCTGCCTTTCAACAAGGAAGCACAATTTCCTTAGCGCTGCAGCTGTCCTGCAGTGTTCTGGTACGATGCTTACAGCCTATTTGCTAACTTTATGCCTGTAGAGAATTTTCAAGCAATACTGTCTCTATCTTGCTAAACCTTTCCATTTAGAACCTGCATATAGCATTTTGTCATGTAGCTTTCAATGTCACTTTTTTTTTTTTTTTTGCAGAAATATCTGCACCAGGGGCCATATGACACCAGGGAATGCCTAGTATTCCCATTGGTGTTCTCCTGACAGCCTCATTTAATGCAGTTTCTCCAAACACACATGGCATTGTTGCAGTATTTGATGGGAAGCCTCCACCCCAATTGCTTCTACTAATTTTTCACTGTTCTAGATTTCCTTCCTAATTCCAGCACTGACCAATCACAGTTATCATTCCTTTTCTCCAACACTATTCGTTTGAAAGTGTGCTTGCTAATCGAGAACAAATAGAGGGGTTTCAAGTTAATCACTTTGATTTGGAAGGAGAAAATGGTCACAAAGTGAATGCAACAGTCAACTGGATTTTGGAAGTTAAAATTTGATAATAATTTCATCTAACATCCATGCCTATTTAGAATAACATTGCTCTTAGCGAATAATAATGGTGAGATTATATTAGCTTTATTGACATATTTTTTAATAATGAGACTAGGGATAGGGTGAACAAAAAGCTAGAACTGCAGAGGGATGCTTCAGAATTTTTAAGTTTTAAAAATTAGTCAGATTAAAACAGTATATAGAATGCACCTTTAGTAGTAGAAGTGGAAACGGGGAATTAATTAAGATTGCTGACAAGAATTACCCTAAAATGACCATATTTGATGGTTTGGGTCAATAATTCATGAGTTGAAAGATTTAGAAGGATTTTACGTGTAGAATTCTAGCTGGGTAAAAGAAACGTGATGATGTACCTTTAGAGTTTTATGTGATTGCCACATAACAGTTATTCCAAAGGGGAAATTTCATAAGATAGCTATAAAACCAGTCATGCTTTATGGGACAATGTTGGGTAGTTAAAGAACAACATGTTCATAGTGATAGTTCTTGTTCTTGGCAATTTCTCAGTGAGGAAATTTCTCGGGAGATTTTCAAATTTGGAGGTTTTCCTCGGGATATTTTTGGGAAAATTTTACCAAAAATAAAAACATTTAGAATGGTGGACTGTGCGGAAGATGAAATAACTTTGGAGAAGGAAGACAATGACGGAGAGCGGGAAACAATCTCACGGAAAGGGAAAGGTAGAATAAGAAATAAGAAACAAGTTCTTGTGGCATACCCGACATTGTTTGTCGAAGGGTTCCCGTAATCATGGAAACCAGTTAATTTCGAAAGGATATTCTCAGCTGTAGGGGTAGTAATGGAGGTTGTGCTACCACGCCGAAGGAACTCTAACAAGAGCAAAGGTTTCGCCTTCGTCTGAATGAGTTCGGAAAGGGAACTTGCAAAAGCAATTCTTGAATTTAACGGTGAGAGTTTTGGGGGAAACAAACTGAGAGTACAGAAGGCGAGATATAGTTCAGAGAGGTTTAACAAAACAGAGGGTGGAAGGAAAAAACAGGTTTTGGGAATTTCGAATGGAAAAAAAAAAAAGGAAACGCTAAGGGAGAATGTGTCGAGCAGTTTGGCTTCTCCCAAGATAGATAGGAGTACAAAATCAGGAAGATCCTATAAAGAAGTGGTGTTGAATATATCTACTGAAAGTACCGAATCACATGAAGAGAACATAGAAAATAGGTTGGTTTGGAATGTTCAAACAGAATGGACCGGAAGTGAGAATCCATGAGAAAGTTTTGAATGAATTGAAGTAATCCTTCAAGTTCTGCTTGGTTGCAATACTTATTCCACGAGCTAGAGCTACGGATCTACTACGATGGCTTCTCTACATCTGTGAAGGAATCGAGGAAGACGATGTACATATTAAACTACTTTGAGAAGACACGATGCTGATTTCTTTGGGAAGTGAAGATCACAAAGAAACGTTTCTTGTTGCATGTAAGTTGAAATCAGGTGAGTTAGTCACAGGAATTTACAGATGGTTGAATGGTCGATCTTAGGCTGGGAGGAACACCTGTACCAAATCTGGTACATTCCCCTAGGATTTTGGATAGACGAGATCATCAAAGAGATCGGAGCGTGTATCGGGTCAGTGGTGGATATTGATAGCCGTACAGATAATAGCAAGGAGCTGAGATTTGCTCGAATTAGAATTAGAAAGAAAAAACTGTCACTATTTCTGAGTTCGATAAGACTGAAGGTCGGCCCAACAAAGCTTAGGGTTGCGGTGCCACAGGAGCATAGTGAATTGCAAAAAGACGCCTGAGAAGAAGGTTTCGATACTCTCATGGAGGATGTCAAAAAGAATGACGATGCAAGACCTTCGTTTCCAAACTCCAGCGGACTACGGTACTATGATGACAAGAGGAGTAATGATCCCAAGAATCATCTGCGTGCAGACGCGTGGCAAGATCAACAGAAATATTCAAATGCATGGGGGTGTCATTGATGAAGGGGGAGAAAAAGTTGTTCCTCTGTCTAATGGGGAGATGACATGTGGAATCACGTTAGGAGCTATTAATACCTTGCCAATTTTTTCAAATGAGACGACTTTACAACTAAAGGGCACGTGTGAGGTAGCAGAAACATGTGACTGAATTCGACAGCATGCCGCACAAGTGGGAGAACTTATAAACCAAGCCACACGTGTTGATTTCTCACGCCTCGATACCGTAATTATTCCTACCAGCCTTGTTTCACTGAGAGATGCTCCAAACCCACCTTTCCTCCCCTTTTCGACAGAACAAAGGAGCCACGTTTGTCAACAACTCCAACCAGAAAGTGTGACTTTGCTAGTATTACCAATTAGGAGAGTCTCTAAGACTTGCGCCATCAAGGTTAATTCTCTATTGGGAGTGGAAGACGGCGTGATAATCTGTGTGAAGAACAACTCGGCTCATACCTCGCATGGCTCGCCTCTTTCATTTGAAACCCAATTCTGGCCGGAAACTTCACAGAGAGATTCGCCAAGGTATGAAGAGCTTGGGGTGTCCACTGGGCAGTTGGTTTTATGCACCAACAAAAGCGATTTCCTACAAGAAAGAAGTCCTTATGATTAAGAAGAGGATCAATGTCAGCCTAATCAAGGAGATCTTGGATTTGACGATTTTGTGAGTCCAGCAGCATTTCCCCCCTTACCAATCAAACAACGATAAGAAAACAGGGAGGTGATAGATGCAAGATCATTTCAGGTTAGACCAATCGAGGTAGTGGTAAGGCAGATGCGGGTCGGTAGAATTACTATGGCCCAAGGTATGAAGAGGCTTAAGTTGGTTATTATGGAAGATCATTTTGGTGGGAGTGTCTTTTGGGGATAGACTGGAGGATTACGTATCCTACTTTGAATGGGTAGAAGAAAGGGGCAAACCGCCCGTTCCAAAAGAGGTCCAAAAGAGAGACAAACATATTTTGTGCAGGGCAGACAATGACGAAATAGTGGATGGTGCTTTATTTGCTTCAGCAGATGGGAGTCAGGAGGGGCCAATCATCGGTAAATGAAAATTATGATTTGGAATGTTTGGGGGCTTGGGCGTGCGTAAAAAAGAGGGCAGCTGAAAGACATGTGCAAAAGGTCAAAATTCAGTTGGTAGCATTTGGTGGGATAAGGAAAGTCAATGGATAGCGGTGGATGCAGTGGGAACGACAGGGGATATTCTTTTGATTTGAAATTTGGCGATTTGGAGCAAAGAAGATAGTTGGATAGGTATATACACGGTATCGGTGGTGCTAAAGAAAAAGGGGTCTGGCTTCAGATTGTGTTTTTCTTCGGTGTATGGCCATGTAAAGCGAAGCATCGCAATGATTTGTGGGCATAGTTGGATTCTTGGCATAATAGGTGGGACTTACCTTGGTGTTTGAGAGGCAACTTTAATGTAATTAGGGAGATTCACGAAAAAGTCAAATGGTGTCGGATCTTTAAAAGCATGAAAATTTTTTCCAATTGGATTTTCAAAAGTGAGGTGATGGACCTTTCATTAGGAGGTGCTAAGCTTACATGGTTGAATGGTTAGGCATCTCTGATTTTGAGTAGGTTCGACAGGTTCCTTATATCCCTAGAATGGGCTGAGAAATATCTACTTATCAATCAAAAGGTTCTTCCTAAACCTTTTTTTGGATCACTGCCCGATTCTTCTACAAATGGATGAGGAGGATTGGGGGCCACGGCTTTTCTGATTTGAGCTAGCATGGTTAGAAATTGAAGGTTTTGCGTTAAAGATTGTGGAATGGTGATCATCTTTTTTAGAGGCAACTTTAATGTAATTAGGGAGATTCACGAAAAAGTCAAATGGTGTCGGATCTTTAAAAGCATGAAAATTTTTTCCGATTGGATTTTCAAAAGTGAGCTGATGGACCTTTCATTAGGAGGTGCTAAGCTTACATGGTTGAATGGTTAGGCGTCTCTGATTTTGAGTAGGTTCGATAGGTTCCTTATATCCCTAGAATGGGCTGAGAAATATCTACTTATCAATCAAAAGGTTCTTCCTAAACCTTTTTTTGGATCACTGCCCGATTCTTCTAGAAATGGATGAGGAGGATGGGGGCCACGGCTTTTCTGATTTGAGCTAGCATGGTTAGAAATTGAAGGTTTTGGGTTAAAGATTGTGGAATGGTAATCATCTTTTTTAGCGGTAGGGGGTGCCAGTGTTTCTCTTTTCCAAAAATTAAAGCGGTTGAAACAGAATAGGGGAATAGAAAAATGTGGTTCTATATAATCACGAGGGGGGAAAGGACGAAATGCTTCTTTAGATTCAATGGATAGATTCCAAAGAAGAGGAAGAGGAACTATTGGAGGAGAAGGCATGGAGGGAAGTGTACAGAGCTAAACACAATGCTAGGTTGAGGGAGGAGGAGATCAAATGGCGACAAAGGTCTAGGGTGATATGATTGAAAGCAGGGGATAAGAATACGTAGTTTTTTCATGCCACGGTTAGTGTCCGAGCGTTAGTAAATAAGATGTCTTCCTTAGTGGCGAAGGGTCAAAGGATTGAGGGGAAAGAAAAAATTTGCGATTCCATAGACCAGTTCTATAAATGCCTATTGTCTAATGATAGGAGAATGAGGCCCGCACTTGATAATTTGCATTTTGATGCAATTTTGACGGAAGAGGCAAATGTGCTAGAACTTCCGTTTTCAGAAGATGAGATCAAGCAAGTAGTGGCAGAGTTGGGCAGTGATAAGGCTCCAGGGCCAGGTGGTTTTCCGATAGCATTTTTTCAGAAATTCTGGGAGTGTGTGAAGGGTAATGTGATGGGCTTCATGCAAGAATTTTACGAGAAAGGCTTAATCGCAAAACAACTAGGGGCCACTTTTATAACTTTGATCCCCAAGAAGGAGCAGAATGTTTGAAAGACTATCGTCCTATTAGTCTATTGTGGGGGGGGGGTATATATAAGATTTTAACAAAGGTGTTGGGTTCAAGATTCAGGAAAGTGTTGGATATTGTGATATCAAAATCTCAAGGGGCTTTTGTGGATGGTAGACAAATCATCGATTGTGCTCTCTTGGCCAATGAATGTGTGGATTCTTGCTATAGGAAAGGGAGGAATATATGGTTTGTAAGCTTGATGTGGAAAAAGCTTATGATCGTGTAGACCGGCCATTTCTATCTGTTTGGCAGATTAGGGTGTGGTCCAAAATGGCGATTTTGGAATCGGACGTGTGTTAACTTGTCTAAAATTTGCATTTTGGTGGATGGTTCGCCAAAAGGTGTTTTTTTGCTACTTCTCATGGGCCGCATCAAGATAATCCTTGTTCCCCGTTCCATTTTATCACAGTTATGGAGGCCTTTAGTAGAATGATCGACAAAGGGGTTCAGGCGGGATCGGAGTTTTTTTTTTTTTTTTTTTGGTGGAAAATCTTCGCTCAATAATAGTTAGTTTCGATGTGGTTTCTGGTTTGAAAGTTAATATTTCCAAGAGCGAGATTTTAGGGGCTGGCATTTTAAGAGAAAAGGTAGGCTTTTGCATAAGTTTTTTTGGTGTAGGGAAGCTTCTTTTCCAACAACGTACTCGGGCCGACCGTTATGTATAGGACTGATGAAGCATATGTGGGACAGGGTGATTGAGAGATGTGAAAGAAAGATTTTATGGGTGGGAGGTACTTATCTATGGGTGGGAGGATGGTAATGATTAAATAATTTATGTCGAATCTTCCAATCTATTTTATGTCTTTTTTCAAATGCCCAAAATCTATTTTGAATGCATTGGAGAGATAGAGAAGGGATTTTTTATGGGAAGGGTCGAGGGAGAAACATAAGTTTCATCTAATGAAGTGGGATGAAGTCTGTAATCCAACGGTTCAAGTAGGTGCATGAATCTTGAAGTTAGAAGAGATGAATTTAGCTCTTTTTGGGAAATGGGTATGGAGGTTCGGGGTGGAGGGAAATGCCAGATGGAGGGAGGTAATGGCAAAAAAATACTGGGTAGAGGAAGGTGTGTGTGGTGGACAAGGGATTTATCCTTGTATCGATGTTCTTACTTGTGGAAGTCAGTAACATCCCTAAAAGAGAGTGTGTGGGAGAGAATAGGCTTTCATTTGGGGGATGGGAATTGAATTAGATTTTGGTATAATAGGTGGATGGGAGATGTGAGGCTGGGTGAGAGGTTCTCATCTGTAGCTAAGGTAGCAAGGGTAGAAGGGGAGGTGGTGAGTAATTGTTTTTCAATAAGAGGGGAGGAGGTTAGACGGAGCCCTATTTTTAGGATGAATCTTTCGGATAGAGAGTTTGAAGAGATGTTCTTTTGTTTGAAAAGTTATCAAATATTTCCCTACTTCTATCATAAGTGGATTCCTTGAGATAGTGTAAGTTGAAGACATGTACTTTCTCAATGAGATCCTTCTATCGATTCTGGTGCTCGGGTGAGAATCATTTTGATATTGCAACAATGGCATCCCTTTGGCATTACGGTGCTCCTATGAAGGTGGTGGCTTTTGGTTAGCTACTAGATAGAAGGATGCAAATTCTGCGAATCATCTATTCATCCATTGTGTGTTTGCCAGGGGGGTTTGGTATCTTCTTCTATAATTTTTCGGCGTTTTTTGGGTGTTCCCGAAGACGATTGACGAGTTTCTCATAGCTTGGCATGGAGGGGGGATAGGGAAAGAAGGGAAAAGGCAATGGCGTTTAAATTTATTAGCAACTTTATGGACTTTATGGTTGGAAAGGGACCAACGCTGCTTCAACAACAAAATTTGTGGGTTGGTGCAAGTTTTCAATAAGGCAATTTTTAATATCAAGGATTAGGTGGAAGCTTAGATTTTTAAATATTCTCTTCCTTTCCATTAGGGGGCTTTTGTTGGGTTGGTTTTCTTCTTTTTTTTTTTGGTTGTATAGTTGTCTCCTTTGGCTTCGGCTTCTTTAATATATTATCATCATTCATAAAAAAGAAAAAAAAATAGAAAAACATTTACTTTAATTAATAAATACATTTAAAATTTAAAAAGGTGTATTTATATAACAAATTCCTTAGAATTTTTACTGAAAACGCGTTGATATCGCGATATTATTACGTGAAAAATGCGATATTTTTCAAAGATGCGGAGTTGGTTGATCATCTGTTCATCATCTACCCATTCACTAGAGATGTCTGGTCTGGTATTTTGGTCCCTTTTAATGTCTCTTGGGTGATGCCTAGCTTTATCAAGGCTTTATTCCATTACCGGCATGCTTTTGGAGTTGGGAAAAAGGACAGGTCTACATGGAGCAAGGTATTCTGTAATGGTAATGGTGGCCATAATGACCATCATTGTTACCTTTACGATACGGGTCTTAACAGCTATTACGGCTCTCGTTACGGCCGTTATGGTCTCTCTTTTTTTATGAAAAGAAAAAAACCCAAGAAGCTTGTATCCTGCCCATAATGTTGAAAAAAAAAAAAAACTGAAAAACCCGTATCTACTCCATAACAGACCATTACAGGTTTGTTATGGCCTTTGCATGGGGTGTAATGGGCCATTAATGGCGGTTATAGATCATTTTTTACATAATGGCTACTACGACCATTATGACCCCATAACGTGTAATAGTTGCCACCGTTACCTTTACATAACGGCCTTTCCAGCTCTATAACAGCCTTTACGACACACCATGACGTGGAGGATCACTTATCTAGCCGTTCTTTGGACTCTTTGGGGTGAGAGGAATAAATAGAAGTGGGTCTCTGTTACGGGCTATTAGTTGGGCTAAATTGTGTTCCAAGGAATGGGTCGCTTGAGTGGCAATTTGTATTTATTTTTTTTCTGGTTTTGTTTTATTTTGTTCTTGCCAGCCTCTTGGCTTGTAATAAATTCGATTCTCTTTTAAAAAAAAAATTCCAATATTTTAAAATATGCAGAGATATTGAAAATCTCACAATAATATTGTTTAGTATATTTTCGTGATGTCATTGTGATATTTTCAAACTCTCAGCGATATTTGTCGCACTGCATAGGATGAGCATAAGCTGAAATGAGGATGTTGAGATGGATGAGTGGCAAGATGAGGAAGGATAGAAATAGAAATGAATGCATTTGAAGAAACTTAGGAGTAGCACCAATAGTAATAAGATGATGGGAAGTAGGCAGATAATTTGGCCATGTGCAATGGAGACCAAGAGCTCTGCCGGGGGGGTTTGGTTCAAATTGAGTCTCTAGAGGGGCAAGGGAAAGGCCCAAAAAGACATGGAAGGATCTAGTAAGAAAAGACTTCATGACCAATGTTTTAACTGAGGATATGGTCCTTGATAGAGTGGAATGGCGGAACATGATTTGTGTAGCTGACCCGAAGGCTTAAAGGATGAATTGATGATGACAATATGATCAAATTGGCTTCACCTGGTCTCATATATTTAAAGGAGTCAAATGATGAAGAAGCATGTATGTATCCAAAAGGATTAACGGTTTTTTTTTTTTTTCCTATCCTTAGTATGTATGAAAGTCATCCTTCATTTCTTAGTCCTTCGTTCCTTATTAGTTTGTAGCTTATTTGTCTACCCTGGATCCGCTTTCATGTTTTGTCATACATTACTGTCCTGTTCCAGACTCCATTATGCTTAAGTATTTAATGAACATAGACACAGGTGACACCTTTTGATAATCAAGCTTTCCAGATAATAATGGGAGTGCATGAGAAATATTTCTTGTTAAGTCTGGAATATCCTTTTGGAATGAGCATGAGTGTGTATTTGTGGTGCCAAATTATTAAGTGGTCCTCATTTTTCTCCTAGCTGATGGTTTCTGTCCAAGGTAATATGTAACGGTATTGGCTATATGACTCAGGGCATATTGGCTGATACGGCCCCAGAATGAACTTTTGTGTGTGGGGGGTGGATCCTCAAACAGGCCTAGATGTAGTTTAAAATTAGTTTCTAAGCTTCTTTCATGGTTGAAATGAAGAAGTAAAAAAACAAGAGATAAATTGAAAATAAAAAATTTCAAAATGGACCCTTTATGGTTGTATTGGCCCCATAATGGTGCTGATATGGGGTGTATCGTTCATGATGGGCTGGTTCACTCCGTATCATGTAATTGGGGTGACTGTTTCCTTTATGTATCGGCTGTCAATATGTAACCATTTTTTAAAATGCCATGTGTATTAGGCATGATTATGAATCTATCTTTCCTGATACAATTGATTGCTCATATGATTTAACCCAACTCAGGTTGTTGCTTGTCCATGTGCACTTGGCTTGGCGACACCTACTGCTGTTTTGGTAAGATTTTTGGAAACAAAAACTTAGTTTATCATGAACAACGTCAAGCTTCCTCCTTTCATATTGTAATCCATTTGATTTCAAGTTTCTTTTGATCTATTTCGCCTCTTCCCTTTTTTTCAGGTTGGGACCTCGTTAGGGGCAACGAGAGGACTGCTTTTACGTGGTGGGGATGTCTTAGAGAAGTTTGCTTCAGCTGACACAATTGTGTTTGATAAAACAGGGACTTTGACAATAGGAAAACCTGTGGTGACCAAAGTTGTAACTTTTGGATGTGAAGAAGACCAGAATTCGAGGTTGAGTAGAGATAGTAATATCCAATGCTTCTGATGTAATTCTGGAGCTATAAATCCCCGCTTCTTGCACATCTTGCACCAAATGAGGATAACTCTGATTATTTCTAAATGGAATCCACGGTTTTCCTTGCAATACCCAAAAACATCAAGTAAAGGAAAAGTCATTATTTTCCTGTGGATTCCTTGTGTGCGAACAGACCATTAATTTGACACCGTTTCAGTAAATTGTTGATGTTACAAGCATTGCAGTCACAAGCTTAATCATGTGTAAAATGTTTTTTTTTAAATCATTGTTTCATTGTCTTCACTTAGAAATTGACTGCAAGAACTTACTGACAATGAACCACATCTTTTGTATAGGCAAAATTCAAACTATAAGTGGTCAGAAGTTGAGGTTCTGAGATTAGCTGCTGGAGTTGAGTCAAATACAATTCATCCGGTCGGAAAAGCTATTGTGGAAGCTGCTCGAGCTGCTGGTTGCCAGAATGTAAAGGTAAAATTTCCAACTTTAGCTTGATGCTGCTCATGTTGCACATTTGATTAATTTATTATAATGGGGCAGCAGATAACCCATCTGATCAATGTTAAGACTCGCACCATCCATCCTCTGCCAGTCAGTTCTATATTGTGGTCAAGGACAGCTTGATAGAAAGATGCAAGCAAGTGAAAGATCTGTAATTAGGAAGTGCTTTTGAAAACAATTGTTTCACATATTCTAGTATTTTCTTGCCAACAAGTATCTTCTGTGTTGCGTGGGTATGCGAGTTGATCTGTTGGGAGTATGATATTAGTAAAAAGAAAATAATGCACTTGACAATGACAAAAAGGTTTTTAGCGCTGGTATAAAAATTCTACTTCGGAGAGGCACAGCTCCAGGTTTTTTACTTTTTGTGCAAGACGATGCTATTTTTTCGCACTTGTTTTTTAAATTTTTTTACGCGCACACCCTCACACCCATGCACACCACAGGACGATGCTATTATCTTTAAGTTGATACCAAAATCAAATCAAGTTAACTGTAATAAATCATACAACTTTGTTGATTTCATCTTAGCCACAGGTGAAATGTCTCTTTCTAGTTAATTGCTTCTTTTTATACGAATCCTCTAGTCTTCAGCTAGCCTCATACTTTCCCATAGTTTATGTTAATTGTCTCTTTCAGCTTAATACAATCTATGTGCCCATAGTAATACAACTTCGCATGTATTATGTATGATTTGTGTCTATACACATGTTTGCAGTGTTTCTTCAAGTCCCGGGTTACAAGTATTTGCCTGCTTCCTTTTCTGAGTTCATAGCTTTAGGTAATGAATATTGATTTGGATGGACCTGAGAATTCATTATCACAGGCAACAGATGGAACATTCTGGGAGGAACCTGGGTCTGGTGCAATGGCAATGGTTGATCAGAAGGTGGTCTCTGTTGGGAGTTTAGGTTGGCTTCAAAGGTATTTTGGTAACTGCTAATGCTAAGATGCATGGATAGCTTTTCCAGAACACCACATGAGATTCTGCTCTGCCTGCAGAATTAAGAGCTTATTAATGTCCAATCCGGGTGATGGTATTAGAACTATTTACCCTGGCCTCCTTAGACAGATATGCATTTCTGAAAATCATCATTAGAATGCCAGGGTCTAGGACGTCTGGGGATCCACAGCCATCTTTACACTAATTGCCAATTCATCAAATGGACATTTACATTTAAATATTCCAGTTGGGTTTTTCAGACACAAGAACTCTTCAGGACCATATGATTTTGAAGTAATCAATTTTGGAAAAAGTCAGAAACATAGCAATTTTGAAAGGTGAACCAAAAGATCAAACAGAAAATATTCAAATAAAAGGCACATCATTTAAGCACAACTTGTTATGCAGTCAAACCATGAATATCATAGTATGTTTATGGGTTTGCAACCTTCCTACTTTCTTTTTTGTTCTTTCTTTGCTTTTTCTTTTTTGTTGAGAAGTTGTTGTTTTTTTTCTTTTTCTTTTTCTTTTTTTGCAGACATGGAGTTAATGAGAATCCCCTTTTAGATGTGGAGTTTAGAAATCACTCTGTTGTCTATGTAGGAGTAGATGGTGTTCTAAAAGGTCTTATCTATTTTGAGGACAAGATCAGAGAAGATGCTAGCTATGTGGTTCAATCCCTATCTAAACAAGGAATTGACACATACATGCTGTCTGGAGATAAGAAGCATACCGCTGAATATGTGGCGTCTGTGGTTGGTATTCCAAAAGAAAAGGTCAGAATTCTGCAACCATCGATTTTAACTGAGCCTGGTTCCACTGTATCTCATTTAAACGGTTTTTGTCGAGTTGCTCTTCATTGAAGTAGAAATTCTGGAATTTCGCTAACCACAATATGTGCAGTTTTCCCCAAGCTTGTATGTACTCGATGCATATTCTGTTTCACAAAATGAAACAGACTTCTGAATTTTCAGCTCAAATGGCTGTGTTTGCTTGATTATATCAAATTATGCCATTGATCATCTTTGAAACAATTTTTCTGTCAGTTGATTTTATTGAGTTAATGTCTTCTCTCTTCTTTGGTGCTCTGTTTTTTCCTTTCCTTTTCTTTTTCTTTTTCCTATGAGATGACATATCTTTTTCCAAATGAAAGGAAAACTGATTACATAGGCAAGGAGGCTCCAAAAGGAGTGACTATCACCTCACTCCATTGGCAGGATTTGAAACAACTTATGAATGAATGACTGCACAAATCTCCATCAGATAATCACACTGGATGGGAGTGGTTTGTTATCTATTTGATAGTTGAACATTGATGTCTAGCTTTGTGGTTGTGGATGAATATGCCTAGACCTTGTCACCTTTCTTCATCGTGTTTGAGGTGAATGTTATGCTCACATCATATTTTAAATCTTTGTTTAACCTGTAATCTGATCTACCCGGTCTTCCCTTTATGCTTGGATAGTCAGTCAGTTATTGCTGCTATTGAGCACACTGAACTACAGTCCACTCATTGGATCATTTTCTGCATCAAAACCACTATGGACATGGCCCCTATATGTTCTGTGCAGCTCCCATGAATCTTATCACATGGTATTGTTCTGGTTCTCCTGGTAGTTGTCAACCCATCACGGGCTAATACATTTTTTGTTGGTGCTTATGATCATCTGGAAGACGAAGAATAGTACATCGTGCCAGTAAGATTCCACTAGCACTACCCTTCTGTTGGATCTTCGCGTATGAACCATTCTGCATCCAGCTTTATAAAGATAATTGTCCTATATGGCCTGCTTCTAGTCATGCTTTCATGAACTCAACAAGGATCTGTTTAGAACATCAGCCAAAATGTGAGTGGACCTGTTCATCTACCAGATCGAATAAGAATGTGATAATAGCATGTCAGAACCTTCTCAAAGAATAACAAATTGGGGTGAATTCTGCAGATGGGAGTGATGACTGATGAGCATTATGCACCATCCACTTCATGCAGTCAACAGCTCTGTCTGCAATATGCTCCCCAACCAGGCTTCGTTCCACGTCATTCTTATTCTGGGGTACATGCAATAAGGCCCTAAACAACTTCAGGGACTGCTGATGTTTTAATTGGAGCTAGATAATGTATAGTAATGCCAAATCTTAACAGTTAGTGAGAGGAATGACGGATGAACCATAGAGACATGATGGATAGATCTTGGTTATGATGTTACATGCAGAATTAGAGTGGAAGAACACAAGCAGAAACATACAAATAAGTGCTACCATTGATAAAGTAAGCAATGGATGATCTTTTCAATAGCAAAACTATTAGAGAAATTCTTGGGGTCCCAAATTCTATATCCTTAACTTGAAAAGATTACTTAAGACAAGGTCCTTTATTTACTATTGAGAGGAAGCAGGGTGGTACAACTGTACAAGTAGTTCTAAATCATGACTACAGAAATGAACACCCGCACCCTTCAGAGAGAGAGAGAGAGAGAGAAGGGGGGGGGGGGGGGGGGGGGAGCACTTGTAGGGAAGCCAACTTCTGTGTTCATGGGTTGTGATGGGCATCTCTGATCTCTGTATTTGTTTACCGTGTTCATGGGTCGCGATGGCATCTCTGATCTCTGTATTTGTTTATAATATATGCTCTAAGCATGAGCTGAAAATGGAACAATGTAGAAATTATATTAGTAATTTTGTTTTAATAGCATAAATGAAAACAAAAATGACCAAGAGAATCAAATCTAGAATATTATGTTTTCAAAACCTGGGAAGGGCAACCGTGTGCAATTTTGGGTGAAAATTTGGTGCAGTGAAAGGCTGCTAATCCAGGCGCATGCTGGATTGTCTAGGGAAGTGGAGGACAAAGAATGAGTACTATGAAGTCACAGGAAGATTGGTACCTTGGAGCCTACTTTTCGGAAGGGATTTCAGGGATGATGAGATAGAGGAGTTTACTAGTTATTAGTGACGTTGATCTATGTGACTTTGAATCTGGGACCAGCTGACAAAAGATTGAATCACGAGGCTTCAGGATTCTTCTTGGTCAAAAACTTCTATAATGCCCTTTGGCAAGCTTTGGGCACTATAGATATTCTGGTGCCAATGGCGAACCTTTGATCATTTTTGGGCCTGGCTGGGGATAGCATTTGTTTGGTTTGTGGGTAAAGATAAAATGTTAATTTAAAATCATCTTAGGTGGAAAATGATTTTAAGAAATATATGCTTGTTATGCTTAAAGTCTGAATAAATGGTGGATCATCTTTCCATCTGCCTAGGCTTCCTTTTCTGGTAATGAATGAAGGGGAAAGTCTTATGGAGCTGTGCTTGTTGGCTGGATTGTGGGCCATCTGGAAAGAACGTAGTAAAGAGCTTTCAATAATAAATTTGATACCACTGGAAAATGATCCTCTGGGCCATAAGGATTGTCGTCTTTGGCATCATCTACAGAGGCTTTTTATGGGGTGTAAAAAGGAGGAAATAGTGGGATTTTGGCAGTCCAAATATTTGAATGTTTGCACTGAGTGATCCTCATCATTCTTTGCTCCTCCCATTTTATTTCTTTAAATCTTTCTTTAGCCTTTTGTCCGTAATTAATCATTAGCTTTTTGGCCTTGATAATCAGTAGCTTTTTGTCCAAACATTCAGAGATCTCCATCATCCCCTTAATCACACCTGCGCTATAGTCTCCTTATTGCTCAAGGAATGGGATTATTGACCATAAGGCTGGTCTATTGTATTTTTAGTTTTTTCCCTTTTGTGCTCCTGGTTTCTGTTTTTCTGGCTTCTTGCCTCTTAATAAAATCTCTTCCTTCAAAAAATTTATAATAATAATAATAATAATAATAATAAACTAAAGTATGTCATCCTCCTAGTTGAGATTTAATATTCTTCTGTTGATCTGATTATCTGATACATTGTTATCTTTGGTGTTAAATGAGAATGAATATCGTCTTGATTGTAGGTGCTTTCTGGAGTTAAGCCAGATGAGAAGAAGAAATTTGTTTCTAAACTTCAGAAAGATAAAAAAGTTGTAGCCATGGTTGGCGATGGAATTAACGATGCTGCTGCATTGGCTTCATCAGACATTGGAATTGCCATGGGGGAGGGTGTTGGTGCTGCCAGTGAGGTATCCTCCATTGTGCTTATGGGCAACAGACCCTCACAGGTATTGAAAAGGATTATCATTTACAACTTCGATGGTTTTTCCTTGTAAGGTGTTCTTGTCATGGTTTGAAGTCTTGCCTGAGTCTAATAAGACTCGTCCAAGTTGACTCAAGACTGTTTAGCATTTGCATTCTTAAGGGCTTGTTCAGTTAGTTGCTTAAAAACGAGTTCATTTTATACTTCATCATAATTACGTTTTAGGCATCATGATGTTGGTTATCAAGATTATTTTTAATCTTACCAAAAAGAAATATGACCTTTAATACGTAATCATGATTAACTGAAATCTGATAAAATCGTTTTTAGGTGTCTACCAAACAATCCCTAAGTCGTGAAAACTGCAGTAGTGTGAAACCAAACCGTCTTAATTTACAAAGGAAGCAAGATTCAACCACGAAGTCAAGATTCAAATATTAAAAGCCATAAAGTTTCATTCAAACCAGAGGTGATTGTGAGTTGTGACTGAAGAAGCTCTTGGTTATATCCTTGATTTCAATATTCATACAGACATCAAATTCATGCATATATGGATTTTTAAGAGCTAATAAACATTTGATGTTATGAAAAGTAACTATGGAGCAAAAGAAAACCATAATGGCACAATGCATTCTCAATCTCCAGTGGTGCACACACATTTGATTAAGGACATCCCTTGTAGTGTTGATTTTTGTCCCACAGAGGGCTTGACAAATTAGAGACCTTGAGAGGCACTCAGTGGTCAGTTATTTACTCCGATGTTTACAACTCAGACACTTTTGGGGTGCATAGGTGCAAGTGCATGGTTAAATTACCTAGATGGGATACAAATGCAAAACCTCTAGGTATCAACACAGTGAGTCAGCATTCTTTAAAATTCCTTTCAAATATTTTAAGCAAAAACTCAAGAATTCATTCTTAATTCAATCAAGTACTTGACAGCATCTTGATTTGACTTGGACTGGATCCTCATAGAGTCAGAGAGTTTTTGAAGTCTTTGAAACTTGATATACTTGATATAAACACATGCATAGGCAGGAAGATCTTCACATCTTTCGTTTCTTCTTCTTTTTATTATAATATATTTATTTATTTGTTGTTGATCTCTGTCTTGCTTGCTTTAAATGTGGGACTTTATATTATATACAAGGGAACACTGAGGCCAGGATTTTCTGCATGCAGTTGCTCGATGCCTTGGAACTAAGCAAGTTGACAATGAAGACTGTCAAGCAAAATCTTTGGTGGGCATTTGCATATAATATAGTGAGTTCTTCTGCGGTGATTATGCTTGCTTTAATTTTCACTCCATTAGATTTTAATTTATTTAATATGGTGCAAATGAACCCATCCACCAAAATTGGAAGGATTTAACAAATCCCCATATGGTTATTGAAGGAGTTGTGTAAGATCTTGCAATTGACTTGTTGATGATGCTGATAAAACATATGATAAAAACTCAGATCTCCCTCTACCTCTTCCTGATATGACCATCCGATGTATACAAGGATGGCCCCATCTTTGCCTTTCTCATTCATGCTCTTTCATACTCCAGAGGAACTACATGACCTTTTGGCTTGGGGACACATGGTGTCCTCAAGCCCCAAGTCCGAACAAAGTGGCAAATGGTTTGTTGATCCAGACCATTGATCAGACAGGCCCACATGTATGGACCGCGCTCAACAGGTCTTGTAGTGGATGTTATAGCTATATAATGTTGGACCCTTTTCCATCGATGGTGATCATTGTTTATTTCTTTCATTTAACCATCTATTTGCATGGAAGGGTTAAAGATTGTTCCCTCAGGACATCTTTGGGGTATGGCCAATCCATGACTGAGCCAAAAGCATAGAAGCATGCCACAAGGAAGGCTTCAGAAACAGTAGAGACTGACAATTCGTTTTTTAGTGGGCATCGTTTTACCTCATTGGCACCTTTGAAATTTCGTTCATTGGCACTTTCAATTAGCCTTTTTTATGTTTTTCAAAACTGCCTTCTATGATGATTGCTTTTCAGGTTGGGATCCCAATTGCTGCAGGACTGTTGCTCCCAGTGACTGGGACTATGCTGACTCCATCTATTGCCGGGGCCCTCATGGGTTTGAGTTCAGTGGGTGTGATGACGAATTCACTGTTTCTGAGGCTCAGGTTCGCCTCAAAACAGAAACTTAATGGGAATTTCTCACAGGATACCAACACCAGCTCCAATCCCGATTTGCTCATGGACAAGAATAGCAGATGGGAAAAGAAACCGTACCCTGCTAAATGGAGAAATGCCTGATTGACAGCGCTATAGATCTAACTTACTACATCCTTCTGAACTAGTAAAAACCACCATTCAATAGTTAAAGCAGATACGCCATCTGATAGTAATGGGTTGGGTTGAAGGTTGACGGAGAACATCACATCAAAGATTGCAGTCTGCTGGTGGAATGATGAAACAGTCAAATGTGCGTTTAATTAAACTAACAGAGGAAGCCAGCAATGAAGTAAAAGAATTTCATGTAAACTCATTATTTTGTCAAAAATAATTTGTGTTAAAAACAGCTAAAAAGTATCATGTTCTGAAGAGCTGAGCCTGTCTCTTTTCTCAGATAATTTTTCCTTCTAAAGGGTGGCTTTCAGAGTAACTTGTACGGATGTTTGTATATGCAGGTTACGAATTTTGAAAGTTGAACAACATCTCCCTCAGACAGTGTCTTCATTTATCTGAGAAGCATGACCAGGAACACCTTTTCCTTTACACCCACCCTTTCTGCGTGATGCTTTGTTACTTATGCACGATATCTCTTTATTCAAAAGGAAACATGAGAGAGAGAGAGAGATCCTTGTTCGTTTCATTTTTACTTCCCAAATAGATGTAAAAATAGCTTTTTATAAGCGGAGGATACTCAGGCAGGGCATGACACTTTGTACGCAGGCACTCAGAAATTATACACATGGCATGCATCAGCCCAAAATCAAACTGTCCAAATTGTGGAAGCCACTGTCGCCAAGTATCATTCCCAAAATCAGATTCATTGACACTTTCTTGCTGAAATAGGACAAGAATACCTATTCATTTTTTTACCCTCCAATACATGTACACAAATCTCAGAGTCAGACAATCAAATAAGCCTAATCTTTGGTTCGTGATACATCTAATCTGGGAACCATGATTTGGACAGTTTAACATAACTTGTGTATCTAATGAAATTTCTGCATGTCATCCATTACACTCTGCTTGAGAGTCGGAAGTTTCTCTCCTTTTTTAAGTGGAATTTCGACTTTTAGGGGAACTTACGCAACTAGAATTAATTCTCAAGAAGTTATAAAAAGAGAAATCCCACTTAAAAAGGAAAATCTTTGATGCTCTAGCGCGTGGTGGATGAGAATTGTTTCCTAAGCATGCTGATATGAAAAGTGAAAAACATTTTCCTACGAAGGTTTCAATGGTGAGCGTTGAGTCATCACTGTTTTCTATGGAGTTATAACCTAACATAATACTGTAAAACGGATGGATGGAGTCATTGTGGTGGGCCTGCAACGCTGCAGGTGGAGTTACAGCAAGGGCTTCTCCAGAGATATGATTTGCCAAGGCCCATGCGAGTGTGCAATACAAAACGGGACCACACGTGCATTATACCAGCCAATGGATGGATTTGATCTCAGACCTACGTGCCATGTGGTGTACAGCTCTATACCCATATGCAATTACTAAACCGTCCAATGAGATATCTAAAAATTATGAGTGATTTTCACAAATTTGTAGAAGCAGAAACCATTTGTAGGAATCGGGAGGCTAGGCACTGCATATATATATATATATATATATATATATATATATATATATATATATATATATATATATATATATATATATATATATATGCTTTTTTTTAAACACGCACACACTACCACACACTCATGCCGTAGTGGGATTTCACCACCTATGGGTACTTGAACCCTAAACCAGGTGTTGAAACTCCTGAGAGTCTACCACTGGAGTAAGAGCAAGGACCCAATTATTCTGATGAAGTTGATGTCCAGGATCTCAGGATCTGTTGCTTAGGTGTGGCCCAATCAGCAAATGGCCTGTACCCTTCTCCACAAGCACCAAAACTGCACTCTACATTCCTGATCTGAATTTTCACAGCACAAATGTCACGAATAAACCTGATCTAACAACAGGCTATCTTTTTACCTGTCACATACGGTAAGGTCTCAATCTGCATTACGAAAATGAAAAACCATCCATCCATTCACTTTCCATATCCGTCATGTAATTACAACCATCTCTTTCGTATATCTTCCTAAAGCCAGTAGGAAAAACAATCCATGAACATGGATAACAACGGCCAAAAGCTACACCAGTAATCATGAGAGTTTCATGGCAGGCATGCAAAGGCCCTCACCAGTAAGCAAATCAAAGGATATGGGCCAGCCCCTATCTACTCATTTATAAAGCATCTTCAGTTCTTGCCAGCCCCTCAAAATTGACTAACAAAACCCCACATGATCCCACCGCTTTGGGAGGCAAACCGTGGTCCCATGCCTTCCGAACCAAGCCAGTTAATTTAAATGCCATGAGAGAGAAAAATGGAAAAACAACTGCCTTATCTCGGCTGGAAATGCAGGCCTCAGACCATGTAAGTCATGCCCACCTGCATCAAATTCGTGTGTGGCACACTCAAAGTCGCTATCCCTCTTCGGCAGTTCTTTCTCAAAAATGCGTAGAAGTAATTTATCACCAGTTTCTTGATAAACCACGAGTCCTTCCTCGCCCGGATATCTCCATGTCCGAGAAGGTATACCACCCCCGACTCTTTGGCCTTGTGTAGGAAGGAGAGCTCCCTCTCCAGGCTCTGCTGTGCTTCCGACATCCCTGGATCGGCTGGGGGAAGAGTGGGCCCCACCTCGCCAGAGGTACTTGCTTCCATAATCGTTTTGCCGGTGGTTCTGAAATCGGACAAGAGTGGCACCCCAAGTGAATAGAAACTCCCATTGGGAGCTACTAGAATTCTCGAACCCACCTCGTTTTCAGACTCAGTTTCACCATCGTCATCATCGCTCTCCAGGGACCGTTCCTGGGCTTCCCGGCGGATGAATTTCTCAAGGCTCTCGATCAGCAGCTGCTCAAATGTCTGGTGGTTTTCCTTGCGCACGTCCTTGTAGCCATACCTGTTGAGGTGATAGAATTTCCATTATCAAGACTGATGTTAGAGTGCATGCTAAACCAGTGTGGTCATAGAAGAATTCTAGAACTACAACTGCTGCTATCTTCCCTTCCAAAAGAAAAATGATTTAAAATATGGGCTAATAATTATTTGGGAATTAAAGGCATATTAATTGCTTTGGAATCGTAGCCATTATCATCAGCAGCATCATTTTTTTTTTCCAGGAATAGTGATGGATGATTTATGTAAATGCTCTTTTTTTTTTTTTTTTTGAAGACACAGGGTGTCCCCACCTCTTTTTGAAGTGAGACTAATCCCTGCGGATATACGCAATCACCCACAACCACATGTATCGGGCAAAGCCAAGGAGGGGAATCGGACCCTCACCTGTAGGGAGCAAACCTACAGTGAAGACCATTCGCCCAAACCACATGTAAATGCTCATATTAGTGGGTCATGCAGATTAGTCCATGTATATAAACACTGAGAAATACAAAATCAAGATTGAAGAGATGAATTGCAGCAGCACACATGCCAACCTGGCACACCGGTGTGAGATATAGGCCATGTGACGAGCGGGTCAATAACATGAACATGTTTTCCAAGAGCTAGTCTGGTCCAATTAGAGGGTGTGCCACATGTACATTCAGTGCATCTGGTTGGAAATTTTCTTTCTAACCATCCACTTTCTGCATACAAGTGTGGCCAACAGATTTATGAACCTGGGTATGTTCACTGTTGACTCCCAAATTTCTGGCCCAGGTCTCACGCGCTTGCATTACTTGCATGTGTGTGGCAGTTTGCAGAATTCTTCATGAGCATTCGAATCAAAGGGATGAATGACAACCTTGACGCTTTAAAGATTAGTGAAGGACAATGCCTCTGCATTTCTCGAAACATAATCTACTGGGTACACTTCATAGACTACTTCATTATCGAATTGAAACTACAGATTTAAGAAACATCTTTTTGCATTGAGCATGATAAAAGTTTGGTTTACAAAGCAAATCATCATATGATTTTGAATGTTTCAGCATTCTTGTTTTTGAACCATTCGCGCACTGATAATGAATGAATGACTTGAAGCAAAACTAGTCAATGGTCCATATTCAACTGAAAGACTCACGGACTAAGATCTCTGACTGACACACACACACAAAGCAATGCTGATTGCCTTTGTACCCATATTACAATCTCCAGAGTTCAAGGATCGTACCTGGCAATGCAGCGAAAGATGTGGTAGTTTTTTGGGCAGACCCGCCGAAAGAGAAACCTTTCATTCTGAGGCACTACAGGAACCGGCACATACTTTATGCAAACAAATATGATCATCGAGTGGATGGCTGGAAGGGTCGTCAGGAAATGTCCAAATATTGCCGGAATACCTTTCACCAGCTCATTATACACTAAGCCAATGCCAGGAGCTCTGATAGTCCCAAGGTTGCAGCCCAATTCCAGCAGCAGATCCATTGACAGCTTCTGCTTGACTTCAGTTTCGTATTTGAGCTTGCTCCCGTAATTCCAGATGTACATTATCATAAAAACTACGGCTGCAAAAACCAATATGATCCAGCTTCCGTCTCCCACACTCCATAATACTGAAGAAAAGAAAACCAATTCCGTCCCCAAGAAGAAAACGACGAAACTGAGGACAACAATGATATTTATCTGCCATATAAGAAGCATGACAATGGTTACTAGAATCGTCGTTGCCATCATCACTCCGAGCTCAGCAATGCCTGTGGAACGGATTCGAGATCATTAAAGAGAAAGAACAAAAGGGAACTAAGCACATAGAGAAAGTTACAAACTGAACTGGTTTGTAGAAAGAAAAGAAAACCTCAGCGAAGCCAAGTTGAAAATATTGTATGAGAGTGAGTTAACTATTTCTTTTTTTTTTTTTTTTTGAAAGATAACGATTTATATTAAAAGGAGAAAAGGATACAAAAGTAGGAGTGAGAGACTGCTGAGAAAGCAGAAACACCTACACTCCAAGGAAAATAAAATCAAAATCCTTAAAAGCATCTACTTGAGTGGCCCATTCAACTAACAAACATTTAGCTTTGGAGGCCACCACATTAGTGGTATTGGACATATTCCTAAAACATCTTCCATTTCTTTCTTCCCAAACAGACCACCGAATAGCAAGAATTGCCATCCTCCAAAGCATAGTCTCTTTCTTTCCTATTCTGATACCATGCCAGGCTTTTAGGAGCAAATCCACCGAACCCGGAAGACACCAGCTGATTCTAAATCGCACAAGAAAATCTGCCCAAATATAAGCTATTAAAGGGGCAATGAATGAGGAGATGATCAACCGATTCTTCTTCCCCCATGCAGCATAGTCAAATATTTGTTAAGACCATACCCCTTCTTCTCAAGTTATCAATCGTCGGGATTTTTCTTTTCCCAACCAGCCAGCCAAAGACCAGATTCTTCGGAGGGGCTGAGTAGTACCAGACATGGTGCGACATGTGATGGGCTGGAGAACTGTGATTGTAGAGAAGCAGCTTGTATAGCGATTTAACTGTAAACAGAAGGGATTTTTCCAATCTCCAAATGATCATGTCGGCCTTTGATTGATTAGGACTAGATTCATAAACGCAGCCAAGCAGATTCGCGTAATCCTCAATCTCCCCGTCTTCGAGATTCCTTCTTCATTGCGGGTTCCACTCCATCTTACCCTCCATAGTCGAGTAGCAGTCAGCAACACAGATATCTTGGTTTGGAGCCAGCCGGAACATACTTGGGAATCTATCTTTAAGAGTAAACTCTCCCATCCACTTATCTTTCCAGAAGCGAATTCTCTCCCTTGCCTAGCTCAAAACTAATCTCTTTGATAGTTTGTTTTTTTCATTTGGAGAATACCATTCCAAAGAGCAGAGGCCCTATATAAAGACGAGTCTTTTGTCCACCAGTCCTCTTGATTATCTTATTCCAAAGACTTTCACTTTCCGTCCCCGATCTCCAAGTCCATTTGCCAAGAAGAGCTTGATTCATCGTCTTTAAGTCTTTAATGCCCACTCCGCCTTCTTTAAAATGCAAGTTAACTATTCATGCCAAAGACGGAACTTCTCTGTTCGGAACTTAGTTTGTAGATGTGGGGCTCATGGTTGGTCTTTCCAAGCCATGGATCTGACGCTCCCCATCATGGTGGACCATTACCAGAATATCCTCTCAATTTGTCAACAATAGCCTTCCCACTGTTGGCATGCGAATGCACGGTTAAAAAGTAATCCACAAACAAACCACATTCGGTAGAGGAAAGACAAAAGATTTGATAACTAGGATCCTCCAATTTGGAAGATTTTAGGGAATGGTCCATCCATGTTGAGGGCCGTCAGATCGATGGCTTGGATAGACAATTCATGGGGCCCACATCTAGCAACTAACTTCCACACAGGGAAGTTCCTTGTTCAGAATAAATAGGAAAGTTGGCCTCATATAGTCAACTGTCATCATTTCAACAGCATGACCAACTTGCCTATGCCGCTACTTCACCACATCAGCTGGATTGCAGAACTAGAGAGTATATGCTTGGATCTGCAACAAAAGTAGGGCTGTGAATGGCTGGCCCAAAGACCTGTCAGACAGGCCTGGGCTGGATGTCAGGCCTGTCCTTTTCTGTTGAGGCCTGTTGGGCTTTCCCAGGCCAACCCCTGACATTCTAACTATAAGATCCAAACCCAAGACAGGGAGGATTTACCATGTTCCGGTATGGATATTTGAACTTCAGAATGGAAGATCTTATAACATTGTCAAAAAAGCAAGGAATTTTAGTAGTCTTGTTTATCCCAAGAGAGATGGAATTTGCAGTTTTTCCATGCCTATACAAATATAAAGATTCACACTGCAGTCCTATGTATCAGCCCATCAATATTTTTTAAGTAACAAGTTTGATTTTCAAGTGTGAGTAAAAGAAACGACCATGTATAATGCATCTGCAAAAAAAAAAAACGAAGAAGCAGATAAAATATAAAAAAAAATAATTAAAAAAAAAAATCAAACAGAATAAAGATGGAGATTTGCGGTGAAAGTAATTTTATTGCGTTACCGTATGCATTCCCCAGCTCGTTTATGCTCGCGAAGGAGGTGACAAAAACCAGACAGAAAACCAGCAGAAACCAATTCACCACAGGAATGTAAATCTGACCCATGAATTTCCGAGACGTGTGAATGATTTTAAGGCGAGGGAAACACCCAAGAGCTGTGGATTGTTTTATGCATGAGAATGTCGCTGTTGTCATCGCACGACTGGCGATCAATGCTGCAACATTGGCTATGAGGAGTACAGGCCAGAAAGCTCCACCTGAAGACAACAGTGATACATCGTAAGTTTTTGTTTTCTTACTGGTGGTTGTGTTAGTTGTGTGTGTTGCACACAGATATGGGGTGTAAGACAGTAACTTCGAGAAGCCTAATTAACCAATACATCCATACAATTATGTTAAAATATTAAAATATATATTAGAATAGAATATTGTTAATTACTTATGATATGAAAAAAAAAAAAAAAAAAGTCTCATAAACAAAGCTCAGCCAGGGGCAATTTTGGCCATGCAATTAGTTTTTACCTTCTCACTGAAACTTTGGGTTTTAAAAGGACATGGAAATGGATTTCGAGCACGGCTCCCTTCCTCCCTCCCTGTGTGTGTGTGTGCAAGAAGCCTGCATCCTTTGACCTCCATCTCCCCCTTTCTCTCTCCAAACGCGTCGGTCAGATGCCATACCTATGATTAAATAATGATCCTAGAAGCTAACACTATAGGAGCCTCGTCCAGAGGTGCCTTACTTTTTTTATTGACATGCAAGATCCTAAAAGCTTAGTGTCTTGACTCATTGGTACGTGACATAACAGTACTATCTGTGTAAGAATTTAGATCATTCATGCAGACAAACAAAACACAAATTGAGCTTACTTGGAACGGAAGAAAAGAAAACATCCTCAGACATTGTTAGATTGTCCATTAGGAATGCAGCTTGGCCGATGTATCCCAACAGAAGGCAAGGCAGAACCAGAAACACAAAGGTAAGCTGCAAAAATATGTAGCCCGCAGCAATCAGAACAAAGATTGATGAGAACCAAACAAGTTTTGAAGTAATCAGAAGAACAAAGATAATTTCAGAGGTAACAGAAGAAGCCCATAAAATCCAGCATTGCTGTAATATATTTATTTATCAAAACATTAACTAATTGTACCCTAAAGAAAATTTGTGAAAATTATGCATTTATGTAACATATCTCATGCTTCTTTTACCTGCACCGATCTCACTGAGAAGTAGCAAAGGTCTGCAAACATCGCCTCAGAACCTGAAATGAGATCAGCCGATTATAATCCTAGATAATGGGAAAATGTTAAATAAGTTCTTCCAATGCACCGAAATGGGTAGAACCCTACCCTATGATTTTTATTTATTTTTTTAATTATTTTTTGAGCAACTGAGAGTTCATTAAGAAAAAAGGAACCACAAAGTGGGATACAAAGCAACCTTTCAAAGCAAGAAAAAAAAAAAAAACAAGAAGCAGTATACAAAGCAGCCATGAACAAAAACAGCCGGACAAAAAGAAAAACATGAACCCAGGCCACTAGGTTAAAACATTCAATTTAGCCATGGGCCGCAAGAGTGCATTACCCAGCAGCACTACACCAAGCATTGTTTGGCCTTCCTAAAAACTCCAGAGAAGGAATGGCCCGTTCAAGGAAAAGGCCCTTGATTTTATCGGACAGAGCAGCTCTGGAATTTTATTTTATTTTGAGAGATAACCGATTGCTTTATTTAAGAAACAGAGAAAACAGCAAGGAGGGATACAACCAGCTCAGATAGCGGGATGATTACCCTCCAATACAGAACATATTAAGTTCACAGAATTAGAGGCCCACTCTACCATATACTGCTGAACTCTTTGGACCAAGGATTCCACCGAATTGGATTCATTGTTAAAACACCTCCCATTCCTTACTTCCCATACTGACCACCAAACAGCCAGGAGGGCCATTCTCCAAAATGTATTTTTTTTATTTTTTTTTTGCTTGCCTAGAGTAGTCCCATGCCAGGCTTTGAGCAACCGACCCGTCGAATCAGGGAAGGACCAAGGAATATCAAATGATTTTAAAATTGCCATCCAAACCTGGTCAATGAAAGGACAGTGTATAAACAGGTTAATGAAAGGAAATATCAATATCTTTAAATAACGGATTGTCCCTTTCTTTCCAAACCTCGCAACAGACTGCATACAGTACCAACTTCGGATAGAGCCCTTGGTTTTATTGGCCAGAGCAGCTCTGGAAATATGGATATCTTTAAATATCGGATTGTTCCTTTCTTTCCAAATCTCCCAACAGATTGCATACAGCACCAACTTCGGATAGAGCCCTCGATTTTATCGGCTAGAGCAGCTCTGGAGATATGGATATCTTTAAATATCAGATTGTTCCTTTGTTTCCAAACCTCCCAACAAACTACATACAGCACCAACTTCCACAGCTGCTTCCTCTTCCCATTGTTAGGGGCGTTTTTGCAGCTAATAAACTCCTCCTCAATGGATATACCTCTCAACCATACTACTATGAACTCCGAGAGTAAGGAATTCCAGACCTCAGACGCAACTGCACAATGAAGGAGCAGGTGAGCAACATTCTCCTCTTATTCCTTGCACATAATGCATCTGTTTGGGATAGCCATACCCCAGTGCTTCAGCTTGTCCACTGTCAAGATTTTTTGACAAATCGCCAACCACGCGAAGGCTGAAACTCTTGGGGGTGAGGGGACTCTTCACAAAAGCTTAGCAAACTGCATAGAGGGGACCGAGGATGCATGGTGGGAAAAGGATTTCGAGAATTTTACAGATTTCTCCCATAACCAGATCCTTTCATTGGCTTTCAAGGGAGATAAGAGGACGCCCTGTAACACCAAGAGGAGGGACTGCAACTCTAGGATTTCCTTCTTTTTTCCTTCTTAGCATTATGTTCCATGAATTCTATCACCTCTAATGTCTGCACAATCCTTCACCCTATATCCTATGATGTTAAGGCAGAAACTGCCCCAAATTTTGGATATGGTAGATGAAAACCTCTTTAACATCCAATGTCGAGAGTCAGAAAGTGGTGGCTTTCGCCTGGCTAGTGGGTAGGAGCCGCATCCTCACCATTGATAACCTGCAAAAGAGAGGTATGATCCTTCTGAACATCTGTCTCTTATGCAAGCGAGAGTCAGAAACAATCGACCACCTCTTCCTTCATTGATCCTTCTCGGCGGTCATATGGGCCGGTATTTTATTGCTCGCAAAGGTCTCCTGGGTGATGCTGCCCTTGATTGGAGGTTTCCTTTTCACTTGGCATGTGGAGCAAGGACGAAAGTTGGGTAGGAAGCACTGAAGACCTATTATTTGGACCGAGAGGAACAACCGATGCTTCCACAGCAGGAGTATAGCCTAGGGTGGTTTTTTTGGGTCTTCCGGCCATGGGGCTGGTGTTGTTGTATTTCTACTTTTTGTCAGTTTTTAGTTTGCCAGTTTTCAGGTTGTGTAGTTTCCCTTTTTATGTTTTGTTGTCTTTCTCTTTTCTTGTTTCCATCTTTTTCAGTTTTGTGCCTAATAAATTTCACCTTTCAAACCAAAAAAAAAAAACAAAAAAAAATCCAATACTGTAGGTCAAGCACTAGGCATTACAAGTTGATCTTCTTTTTTTTCTGATTGGTATATTGCAGTTTCTTCAAAGATAAAAACAACACGAGGCCTATGAAAAATAGCAGCAACATTCAATTTACCCCAAACATACGAAAGCTTTACCAAGTTATTTTCCAAATAAACACTATTTTGCTTCTTGAATACAAAAACTTAAAGCCTAAGGGTTTATCTGGCTCCTTGGAATCCAACCCCTAGGAAATGGATTCCATTAGAGAGGCTGAATTTGTGTTTGGGTCCTGGGAATTATGGGAAATGAATTTTCCTTTTCTTCTCTTTTTACTTTTTCTTTTTTCTTTTCTTTTTTGAAAGGCAGGGAAATGAATTCCCAATTCCTAAAATTAGCCATTTTTATGATTCCCATCTTTAAGATGGGTTTCAAAATTTTCAGAAATGAATTCCCATCCAATAATCATATGTTTCTGAAAATGATAACAGATTCCTATAAACTCTTTCCCAGTATCCAAACACACAAACTGGAGTCCTGATTATAGCTTTCCTAGTACCCAAACACCATATACAAAATCTCTTTCACTGGGAATCCATTTCTTGGAAACTAATTCATGACTCCTTTAAGATTCAAGGGAGCCAAACAACCCCTTAAGGTCATATATATATATATATATATATATATATATATATATATATATATATGAGAAAGTAGCAAAAACTATTGATCCTAAAAGACGGAAGAAAGGTCATATACAATCGAGGGAGTATTTTTGCAGCCATTTGTGAAAGAAAAACGTATATAAAAAACACAAGTTCCCATGGGAACACATGGCAAGCATGTAACCGATCCAGAGCACTTGGCTGGCAAGCCCCACTGTGAATGGACCACCCAAAAATCAGGCCAATCATATGATCCTAATCATTCAATCAGAGCACGGTCCATGAGCAGGCGATGGTATTTATTTTCCTTAAATCAAAATATTAGGGCCCACCGGCCAAGCAGTCCAAATCTTCACACTGAAACACATTCCATGGGAATTGGTGCATGATCAGTAGCATGCATCTAGAATTCCAATTTTTTTAGTCACTTAAGACCTGATTAAAAGGTGCAAGAAAGTAGTTATGCAAACTCCCCAAAATAGAGAATGTGCAAAGTCAATATATGGCTACCTGTTGCACAAAGAAGACAACCCCCAAGAGACAGCCATGCCTGTGTTGAATTCCTCTTGAAAAAATAATAGATGTGTACGGGATTAAATGCCTTCAACACACTTGAGTCACATTTTATGAGGTTGTAGATCCCAATGCCCCCAAGGCAACAAAACCATATGAATAAAGCAGGGCCAACTGCCAGCCCAACTTTGCTTGTTCCAAACCTCTGTACACTGAACAAAATTACAAGAACCGCAACTGAAATCATCACCACTTTATCTGCAGAATTTGAAGGAGAATACATGATCAATACAGCTTCCTTGTAGTCGAGCATCATACTGTAATTAACAAGAAAATGTAAAGATGCGAAACAACCCAAGCTTAGTCAACATGCATTGAACCTGATTCAAATGGAGGCATACAAACAGGGGAAAAGACCACACCTTTTCAGAAAATATAACTAAAGTATTGAGATATTTATCGAAACACTCATGATATAAGATTTCATAGATATTGACATGGTTTATTAATTGGCTCCCTTCCATAGTTCTGTATTACTTGTATTACTTGGTTTCTCTATACAACGGAGCTTATTCAAGTCCAACTCTAACCCTCCCAAGTCCATGTCTTAGACTACATGTTGAAATACAATTCACTTCCAATTTACCTTTTTTTTGTAAAGATGCTTCCAATTTACTAGTGCCTTCACCTGTTCACGTGGTGACCCAATTTTGTCTTCACGTGCCCATTTTTTTGAGGTCTGTTTGGCTTTAGTTAAATCATAGATGCTAATCAAACAATCTTCATCGCTAAAAGGATGTTACGAAACTTCTTTTTTTTCTCTTTTTTTTTTGGAGAGGTAAAAGGATGTTACAGCACTGATATAGAATCATAAAGAAATCAGAAATCCTAAAGATATATTCCGTTCAAGGAGATGCCCATGATTGGATTCATCATCATCATCTTAAGCCTTGTCCCAACTAATTGGGGTCAGCAACACGAATCCCATTCCACCATTCCTCTCCATCAAGGAAAGTATCCTCGGTAAAACCATAGGTCTCCATCCATGTCCTTTTGGCTCTTCTCCTTCCCCTTTTTAGAGCCTTCAACTTTGAACCAACTCCTAACTGATGCAGTTCTTGATCTCCATTGCACATGGCCAAACTATTTAAATCTACTTTCCCTCATCTAATCAATAATCATGTATTGATGCTACTACTATGTTCCCTCAAACGTATTCATTTCTAATTGTATCTTGCCACTCATCCATCTCAACATCTTGATTTCAGCTATGCTCATCCTATGAACATGTTGTGTTCCTACCCTCCCAACATTTTGTTGCATAAAGCATGGCTGGACATCTAGCTATCCTATAAAATTACCCCTTCAATTTGATTGGTATGTAGCGAGCACAGAAAACTCTAAAGGCACATCTTCGCTTCACACCCAATTCTAATTCTATGAGATCCTTCTCAATCTCTCTACTCTCATGAATTATCGACCCAAGCTATCGAAAAATGGTCATTTTGGCGTACTTCTTGGTCTACAATCTTAACTAATTCATACTTTCCACTCCTATTGTTACTAAAATTGCATTCCCTACACTCTTTTTCAATCCAACTAATTTTTAGAACTTCTACATTCTAAAGTTGCTTCCATAGTTCTAGCTATGCATTCACCGCCTTCCTTGTCTCATCAATCAAAACGATGTCATTTGAAAACAACAAACACTATGGACCTCTTCCTGTAAATGCCTTGTTAGCTTCTTCTTCTTCTTCTTCTTTTGAAAGATAACAAGCTTCATTAAAAAGGCGATAAGCAAGTGCCAAAGACTACAAAAACAAAGAAAGAAACAAGCAAAAAGACAAAGGGAAAACAAGAGGAGAGATTACAACTACCCCATCCAACCCTTGCTCACTGCCCACTCAACAATAGAGAGCCACACATTGGTAGCGACCCACTCCACCCCCTTACATTATGAAATTATCTATCATTCCGCTTGCGCCAAATTCACCACATGCCAACGAGAAGATTGAGCCTCCACACAGCTTGAGACTTTTTACAAAGAGCAACACCATGCCAAGCCATTAGGAGGTCTTCCACGCCAAAAGGCATGGTCCAAACTGGATGAAACTTATTGAGAATAGAGGTCCATATGAAGCTGGCAAAGGGACAATGAATGAAAAGGTGGTTCACCGTCTTGGCATTAGCTTTGCACATAGGATGCATGTTGGGGAAAACCATGGAATGCTTTTGTAGGTTATCGATCATCAATACTCTCTTTCTTCCAACAAGCCAACCAAAAGCCCACATGTGAGTCATGGCCCCACTAATGAGAAGCGAATAGTAGAAGGATCTAACCAAGAAACTGCCTGACTTATCTTTGCTCCAAACGGCGATATCGTTCTCATCTACCGAAGGAGTGGACAAATGCAAGAAATCCAACAAGGCAGAGTACCCATCAATCTCATCCTCACAAGGGTATGACAACAAGGAGGGGTCCAAACAACCAAACCACCGCTAAAATCATAGCATCTATTTACCATGAGTATGCGATCCGGAGCAAGGCTAGCAATAGATGGCCTGGTGATGTGAAGAGGCAAATCACCCCTCCACACATCTTCCTAAAACTGAATCCTCTCTCCATTCCCCAAAGAGAGGGTGAGACATTTCTTTATTTTAGCCTCCAAGCTAGAGATGCCTTTCCAAACTGCCGACGCTCTATAGTCAGAAGATTCCCTTGTTCATCACCCCCCATATTTGCTTTGAATAACTTGTCTCCAAAGAGCGTTCCTTTCCTCCCCGAACTGCCACCACCACTTGCCCAAGAGGGCTTGATTCATCAGGTCCATGCTACGGATGTTGGCTCCACCTTCATGAAAGGTTTACACACCTTCCACCAATGAATGAAATGAAATTTTTTCTTCTCCACCAAGTCACCCCATAGGAATTCATGCTTAAGCTTCTCAAGGTGACCAATAACTGCTTTCAGACATCTAAAAAGCGACATGAAGTAGACAACCTCCTTGATGAGGGTGATACGTCCACCAAGAGACATGCAATAGCCCTTCCAGCCAACCAATTTCTTCTCAAATCTTTCCACCATTGTCCCCTAGGTGCTTTGTTGGCTTTCCAATGCAAAGATGGAGCCCCAAATACGAAGAGGGGAAAGAATTTGCCTTGCACCTAAAGAGGCCAGCCAAGCGACTAACCTCGGCATTCTTCAAGTGCATGCCAAGCATCTCATGCTTGGCCAAATTAGCTCTTTTCCATGACACTGCCTTGAAACACCTTATAACCAAGCTAAGTTGACGATCTTGTCCTCTTACGCTTCGCAAAACAACAATGTATCATCTGCAAATTGGATGTGGGATATCAGAGGTGCCGAATTGCTCACCCTAAAGTAATGCAGGATCGATGTATGAAACTAAATAATGAATGGAGACCAACCAGCAAATTAATTTAAATAATTAAAAATCACAAGCATACTAAATACCATCTCACATTCCATGATTCTAAGAAGTTATGAAAGTTCAAACCTAAATTAACAAGCATACATCTGACAAGACATGAAATACATGAAACTAGGATCTGATTGATGCAGGAACATCTAAATAGCATAGGGATTATCCTAACTTAAAAGGGAAAATCTAAAACTACCTATGACTATTTAGGTTTGGGTGTGGGTAAGGCTAGGGTTTAGGGAAATTGGGGAAAACTTGAAATTAGGGTTTAATTGGGTAAAGGGATTAGTTATTTAGGTTTTAATCAGAGGGGAACTAGAGTTTTGGATGGTTGGTGGCTAGGGATTTGAGATGAATGAGGGGAATTTGGGAATTTGGGTTTGGAAAAATTGTTGAAATTGGGGATTTTTGGAATCGGGTATTAGGCTTTGAGTTTGGATGGGGGAATGGAAAGGGTTTTTATGGGAGAAGAGAAGGAAACAAAAGAGATGAAGGGGGGCTGTATGGCCAGCCCTATGGGCTCACATATGTGGCCGTATGGTCGCACATGTGGGTTCGGTAGGGTAGGGTTTTGGGTCCTAAGGTTGGGTTTGCTGTGGGAACGATTAAGGAGAGGGATTGGAAGGGTTTGGAAGGGGTTATGAAGAATTTGGATGGGAGAAATCAAAAGTTATGACAAATACCTTGTAAAGAAGGAACTCAAAACGGATAGATGAGAACATCGTGCTCACGTTGATGGAAGATCGGCCTCACAACAATCACTCTTCTAAATCACATGGAAGGCTTCTTCACATCTCATGAAGATTAGAGAAAAGAAAGAGAATTTTCTTCTTCTTTTTAATAAGCAAAAACACCTAAGAGGTCATAACTAGGGAGACTGTGATATGTGATTAGAAGGAAAGGGGTCCTTAAAATATATATTAGCATCAATGGGACACATATAAGGGTGTTCTCGCAAGAGTGAGAAGGGCTTATGGTGAGACAAGTGTGTTCTTGGGCCTCCCATCAGGGCTATGCATTAAGCCCTTAACTTTTTACTGTTGTTATAAAGGAATTAATTGCCAATACCTACAATAAGGACATGTGGGGTTGGTGGATGAGCCTAGAGGGGGGGTTAAGGCAAAATTGAAGGTTTGGAGGAGGGCTTTAGAATCTACAAGCTAAAAAATTAGTAGAATCAAGATAAAGTATCCAGTATGCAACTTTAGTAGGATTAATAGATGTGAAACTTAAACCTTCAAAAATAAAGAAAAAGATGTGAGACTTGAGTGAAAGAAATGATGGCTAGGGGATTCCTCACGATGATCACCTTTGCTATCTGCACTCTAGTGATCACATAATAAGACTTGCTGAATGCTGAATGCTGAATGATGTAGTAATGCAATCTCTAGATTGTTGTGTGAGCACTGCATGCCAATGAAACTTAAAGGAAATTTAAAGAGAGCTATATACCGACTACGCCATACTAAGTAAAGAATTGGGTAATTAAGAAGGCAACATGAACGAACATTGCGGAGATGAGAATGTTAAGATGGATTTGTGGAAGCCTAGGAAGGACAGAATTAAGAAGGAATTATATGAAGCAACCTTGGAATTTGAGATAAAATGACTAAGAGCTGGTTGAGATGGTTCAGCCATGTGCTAAGAAAACTGAAGACAGCCCACTTGAATAGGGTTGAAGGACCCTATATAACTTGGACGAGGCTATGATGATGAATAATAAATGTGTTACTTATCAAAAGATAATACTAAATGTAGGAACAACTCATATGTAAAGACGTTGAAGGCATGCAATGGCCGGACATTCATTGACTAGTTTATTTTAATAAATCTTTGTGATTATCATAAAAATCACTAACTATTGCTTTTGAAGTCTCATCATCATCTCAGCCTTATACCAACTAATTGGGGGTTGACTCCATGGATCCTTTTCTGCCATTCCACTCTACAAGGGCCATAACTTTAGTTAGACCATAGGCCATCAAGTCTTTCCTTACTACCTCCAGCCACATCTTTTCGGGCCTTCTGCTCGCCATTTTAGAGCATTGAACTTGCACCAACTCACTTCTTCTAACTAGCGCAGTTCTTGGTCTACATTGCACATTACCAAACCATCTAAGTCTACTTTCCCTCATCTTATTACACATTAGTGCTACTCCTGCGTTCTATCAAATGATATTGCTTCTAAAGTCTAAATTGCAAATTATTGAGTTATAACTGCATGATAATTTTAATGCCTTTCGAAGTCTCTCTCATATGGTTATCCATGATAAACACGGAAACAAATAAAGAACAAGAATACTTCTTGAGCCATAGACATAATCAATAGACTATAGGATTACCTTGCTCAAATCCTGATATTCCAACTTTTAGACCACTCACAGCCGACATAACTGCAATTTGAAGGGGGGGTAATGAACAAAGGAATAAATAAATAAAACATAACTGGATCTTAGATAGAAGAAGAAGAAGGCCTTTTATATGCAAGAAGAATGGTCTGCATGATAACATTCTTCCCAGGAAAACGATACATAACCTGACATTGCTGGAGTAACAACCCCATCCGCTATCACCATGGAAGTACCGGCAAGCACTAACATGAGCAGAAGCTTTTTCAGTCCCAGTGAATTCTCAAGACGCTCCTTAACTTTTAGTGACCTCTCAAGCTCAGGCGACGGCACCTTGAGCCTGAAACTCGATATACGAGCATCAGATGGCAATTGGTTTGGGAGAAGACTGACCTTCGCATTCCTGCAAATCAACGAGTATAAAGCAAATGTGCCCCCTGTTATGACACAGAAAACATGCCCTTATGAGAAGACAGATAAGGCTGCACTTGGACACTTGATCTGATTCAACAACAATAATCTGATACGCTACAAAGTAAATAACAGATGTGGGGCTAGCGCCAGTGTGACAAATATCGCCAAGATTCTGAACAAAAAAACACGAAAAATACACTAAATAATGTTATCGCTACATTTTCAAAATCTCGGCAGATTCTAAAATATCGCATTTTTTATCATAATATTAACACAATATTGACTCAAGATAGTAAAAATAAAGAATGTGTTATATAAACACACATTTTTTATTTACATTTATTTAATAATTTAAAATATATTTTCTTTCAGCAAGATTTTCTTGATAATATCCCCAAAAAAACTCAAAATTTGAAAATCTCCCTAAAAATTTCCAGGCAAAAAATTCCATCAACGAGATTTCTCACTATGGCTAGTGCCACTCAAACTGCAATTACTGTTCATTTCAAATCCACTTGAAATGCCTGGAACTGCAATCAATGGTTCGCCCATGGTTGTGAATTGGTACCACTCTCACTTTGGTCATTTCCTCTGTAACGAAACAAATGTTTCTGTTTACTTGAGCACCTAACAGAACCCAGATCAAGAGAATCGAGAGAACAAAAAGGATTGGTTAATGAACTGTACCGTACCTTCACCATCATCATTTGCCCAAAGAACAACAAGGACATATTTCACCAGCGGTATTAGAATCAGGGTATACAGAATCAGTGAGAGCGCTCCAAGAACATCTTCCTTCCCGCGGATAGGACATTTGTTAAACATCACACCAAACGTATACAAAGGACTCGTCCCGACATCACCAAAGACAACTCCAAGTGTCTGAAAAGCTAGCACAATTTTCCTTCCCACGGTAAAGTCCTGCAATTAAATTTAAACAATTCAGACAGCAATTCCATAGTCGTTCAGGTCTCAGGTGAGCGCAATCAGCCAGTTCTTAACCGAAGTTTCACACTTTATGGAACAACTGTTTCCATTGACTCAAAAGGAAAGGGTCGAGTTATCAGCTTGAATCAAGAACAAAGATAGATTGATTTTCATGCAAGATCTAATGGTTTAAACAAATATGGAGTCCAGTACTATTACAAGGAAGAATAGTTTCAGTACAAAAGCTTCATGACAATCTAACTACAAGGGGAATAACGCCATATTCAGACAGCATTTCATAATTCAGACCTAGTAAAAATGGTCCATATGCTGTGAAAAAGTGAAAGCTCTCTCTATCTATGAAATGTGATCGGGTGTGGGATATTAAGCATTGAGAGCATTGTTCATTGAGCAAATGATGATTGTATGTAAGATGGCTGAAATTGTACATCACATGGCACAAGCCTATGTTACCAGACACTTTGATATACAGAATCTGATCCATGATAGAGTTGAATTGCAGAACAGGAATCATGTAGCTGACCCCGATTAGTTTGGATAGTGCTTAGATGATGATGACCCATCTCAAAGTCTTCAATTTTAAGTGTAAATGCCAAACCCACTCTATGCCTGGGTAACGTGAACATGAGATGCCATGTTGGGGTAGCTGGCAAGAGCGGCAGGATACAGCTCTTATGCAACTTCCAAGTTAAGGTGCCAATGCCTTTAGCAAGCAACATGAGTTCTTCACCAGATGTACTTATAACAGTTGTGCAACTCATTAAGGTGATGCCAATGCTATCGAATCTCTGCATGAAGATTGGCTGTTGACTAATATTAAATCAGTCTTGATAGTGCCAAAGCATCTAAGAAGTAACTATAAAATTAAATAATAATAAACTACGAAAGATAGGAAAAATGAACTAACATTATTTTGAATGTTGACAACACTGCCGGATCCAACAAATAGAGCAAAATAAATGCAACTTGTGAAGTAAAATCTTACCTTGAATAGCGTTAAAATTCGAATATGTTTCAATAACAGAAAGTAGTGACAAGGATGGCATAAAGTTCCAATGCAATTAGCAGATCAAAAGGACTTACATATCCATTAATTCAATTTCTCTGATTGGATCTCCCCAATCGGATACAGATGTGAATTGAAATCTACAATCTAGAGTCATATCATAGAAAACTGGAACAGCTTCAGGATCCAACCAAAAGTTGAAAAGTAAATGATAGACACAAATTTCCACTTACATCATAGTCATGCCTTTGAACACTGGGAACCTCAAGTGCCTCAACATCGAAGGAATCAATCCGGGGGCCAGTCCTGATCAACCGCTGCTCAGCGTTTTCATCTTCTTCAGAATCGAAACCCATCCGAGAAGGCAAATCTTCTTCCGAGTCGTCTTCGTCTTGAAAAACCCATCTCGATTCCAACGAATCCATCGTCACCAATCCGCCATTCTCCCTCTCCGCGCCTTCCTCCGCCATTAATCCAGTGTAAAATGAGGAACTCCCTTAAAACGGAAAATCTCAAACCATCAAAGGCATAGACAGAAACTGAAATACCGCATCGAGAAACGCCAATTTACCGATAATCCAAGTCAAGAATACATCAGATGAATTGAGAAGTAGAAGAAAAATCGAAATCCAAGAAAACCAACTTCCCAAAACATCGAAAGTAGGAGATGGAAGGAAAATCAAAATCCCAGTAAACCAAGAACAGGAAAAGTATGGAAACCCCACATCACGAAAACATCAAAGTAGATGAGAAACCAAATAAAACCCCGAATCCAACGGCAGGAAATGAAATCTGAAAAAAAAAAAAAAAAAAAGGAACAAAGAGAAGAGAGTTCTTGGAATCCAAATACAACGGATCTTGTCTGAAATTCAGCTGAAAGATGAGAAGATTAAAAAAGATGAGAAGATTAAAAAACAAAAACGAAGTGAGAAATCAAGACCAGAGGCGCTCTGTTCAGGGCGTTTTATCCATGGAAATTCCGGTTGTCTTCCCTCTTTTTTCGCAGTTCGTTGTATAGGAAAAAGAAAAACCGGTTCAGGTCGTTTTCGAACGCACCCAAACTGGAGCCGGTAAAAGCTCTAGCATACGCTGGGGTGAGTAATGCGCACCCTTTTAGAGGGGGGGGGGGGGAGCGGCCCGAGTGCCCGACAGCTTGAGCGTCAAAATCAAGCTTATTTCACGAGACGCAGATTGCGTCCTACCCCCGCCCGGAAGGTAATCCGTCCGGGCAGGGCTCTGTGGGACCAAAGTTATTTAAGTATTTTATCCATACCGTTAATCGTTTTTATAGTATCATTTTAAGGAACAAACAAAAAATTGAAGCAGATACACAGCTCCAGTGGACAACATCAAAGGAAGCTGCAGTGATAATGATACCCACCGTTGAAACCTTTCGCCACCGTGATGTTTTTTTACCACCCAACCTATTAACAAGGTCATGTAGACTTCGATGAAATGAAAACACAAATTTTAGCTTGACCTGGTACTTCTCCAGCTCCTAAGAAGTTTTAATGGTGGACGTTCAATCCCCACTTTGTGGTCCACTTATGCTTTGGAACTACCTTAAATTTTTGTTCGTACATTAAAATAATTATATAAAAACGAGTAATGGTGTGGATAAAATACTTACATAACTTTGAGTCCCACAGAGCCCTGCCCGGACGGATTACCGTCCGGGCAGGGTAGGACGCAATCCGCGTCGTATTTCACGGGCGCCGATTGGAACCTAGCTAGGAAGGACGGTCCTGTCGGGGGATCTTCCGACCCACGGTGATGTATTTATTTTATCCACTTCGTTCATAGATTTTTAAATGATAACATTTCTTGATACCAAAAAATAAGAATATTGGACCATATCACAAGCAAAAGTGGGGATTTAAAGCTTACTGTGGAAAATTTCTTAGGAGTACGGAAGCTTTGGATTAAGCTGATATTTATTTTTTCCTCTCTTGCAGGTTTACATGACCTTATGAATAGGTTGGATGGAAAATAACGTTACAGTGGGCATAGAAAGTTTTCAACTGTAGGAATTCAATCCCCAATGCTCCTTATAGTGTGGTCCACTTAAGACTTCAATCTAACTCCTTTTTGAGATCATAATATAAGATGATATGTTAAAAATGAATGGACTGCATGGAAAAAACATTTACATCTTGGCGCCCCCCCCCCCCCCCCCCCCCCGACAAAGATGCCCCCTGGGTGAGAAATCCAACAGATTAAACTGGTAAGGCGTACATGAGTTTTGGATGTATTACTGCCCTATCATAGTCTCTCAAAACAGATGAGCGGAGTGAATTTGTCACTTATTTAAGGACGTGATCCTGAAACCTAATCATATTAAAATATGTGGTTGACCACACCAATGAAAAAGGTAGTGAATGACCATTAAAAACTTTTTATAGGACACAAACATCTTGGATGAAGATAATCTTTGTATTTTCCCTTCATCCAGTTCTATTTGACCTGATCAACCGGTTAGATTGAAAATAAACATTAAGGATATTCCTGAAGTGGGCATTCAGGATTTTTTAAAGGCGACTGTTCAATTGTTGTCTTTTCTTCTAGAGTGGTCCATCTGAGATTTGTATATGCTTAATGTTTGGAATCATATACTAAATTGAGTTGCACAAACGGGTGAACAGATTAGATATGAAACATATCATTAAAGCGGGCCCTACGTTAAGGGTAACACCCACCGAACCATTACTTGGCTGACAGCTAATTTATGCGCCGGCCGAATGAGGGTAGTACCGGACGGGTATTGGCTACTCCCCCTGCCAGTAGCCCGTAGCTGGTGGTCGGTGCTCCATGAACCTACTATGATGTATGCGTTTCATCTATACCGTTCATCCACTTCTAAAGAACAATTTAGGACTTATCTCAAAAATGAGATGGATATAACTCTCAGGTGGACTACACCACTGGAGAGCAATAGTGATTGAATATCCACCATTAAAATCCTCCTAAGGCCTACTGTATTGTTTATTTGACATCCAACCTGTTGATTAGGTCATACAGACTCAGATGAAGGGAAAAAACAAATATCAGCTTGATCCAAAACTTTTACGACCCCAAAAAAATTTTAATGGTCGCCACTTAACACTATTTCCTATAATGGGGCGCACTTGAGATTGAGATTTAACTCATTGTTTTGAAAAAAATAGATGAACAGCATGGATGAAATACATACACTATAGTGGGGTGCACAAACCACCAAACACTAGCTATTGGCTGATGGCAGGGGAGTAGCCAATCCGTTTCCGGTAGTACCAATCCACGCATTATTTCACATCGGCTAGCTACTCCCCTGCCACCTGCCAATTGCCAGTGGTTGGTGCTTTGTTGGCCCCATCATGATATATGTATTTCATCTATACTGTCCATTTATTTTTCAAGATCATTTTATGGCATGACACAAAAAATGTGATATATTCTGATCTCAAGTAGACCACATCATAGGAAACCGTATCAAATGAGCATCGGCCATTAAAAACCTTTTTGGGGTTAGAAAAGTTTTGGATCAAGCTTATTTTTATTTATTTTTCTTAATTTGAGACTTTATGACCTAACCAACATATTGGATGTCAAATAAACAACACATTGGGCCTTAGGAGTATATTAATGGTGGATATCCAATCACTATTGTTTTCCAACAATGTGGTCAATTTATATCCCTCGAATTCTTGGGATAAAGCCCTATGATGATTTGTAAAAAAATAGATGAATAGAATGGATGAAACACATACCTCGTTATAGGCCCACATTGTTGGAAAACAATAGTGATTGGACAACCCTTTCCAGAATTATGGGATAATAATGCAATGAAAACAATCAAAGCACAATCACATACCACACAAGAGATTTTTACGTGGAAAATCCTCAAAGAGGTAAAAACCACAGGACCTCGTGCAGATCAACAATCCACTATGAAAGCAGAACGTTACAACCTTCGTCACTCACGCAGGAGCGGATAAACAATAAGAGAATAAAAAGAAAATTGAGAAATCTCACCGATCACGAGGAGGACGTAGAAGCGCTGAGACGACGACTCCCTTCCACAAGTTTTCTCTCTCTCTTTTTTCTCTTTCTCTTACACCCTAAGCCCTTTAGGAAAACCCTTACAAAGCCTTTAGAAAATCCTCTTGTATTTTTCTCATACCCTAGAAAAATCCTGGAGACCCTTTTTATAGTTTTAGGAAACTCCTTTCCGCATCCTTGTTGCGAAAGGACTCAAATCTGCAATTTTTCGCAAAAACTGCGTAACCTATGACTGGTCCTGAAAATTTCAGGACTGGTCCTAGCCGCCTACGACTGGTCGTAGCTCACCCAGGACTGGTCGTAGACCGCGGAGAAAATTAGCAACAACTCGCTGGACTTTGAGTCGTGCCAGGGCTTAAACCTATGACCAGTCGAGCGCCTCCCACGACCGGTCGAAGATCACCTACGACCAGTCGAGCAGAGCGATGAAACCCTCTGAAATTTTAACCACTGCACCGTCTCTCCTCTGAACTAAGGAGGAAAAATTCCATCAAATCTTCCCCTTTTCGACTCAGGAGGAATTCACCTTCTTCAAGCCAGTAAGATTTCTACAAACCTCAAACTTACCCTTGAATAAAGCCTTGGTCATCATATCTGACCCATTATCATCCATGTGGACCTTCTCAAGCTGTAACACCTTTTGTTCCAAATTATCCCTGATCCAGTGATACCGAATCTCTATGTGCTTCGACTTGGAATGCTGACTTGGATTCTTGCTCAAGTGTATAGCACTTTGACTATCTCAATAGACCACGTGCTCCTCCCGCTTCAGGCTAAGTTCTTGTAGGAACCTCTTCATCAAAGCATCTCTTTATATGCCTCAGTGACTGCAATGTACTCGGCCTCTTTAGTCGACAATGCTACGACCCTCTGTAGCTTGCTCTGCCAAGAAACCACTCCCCCTGTAAACGTAAACATGAACCCTGATGTAGACTTCCTGGAGTCTATGTCGCATGCCATATCTGCATCTGTGTAATCCTCTAGCACAGGTTTACCGTCACCATAGCATAGGCTTAACCTGGATGAGCCTCTTAGATACCGTAGTATCCACTTCACTGCTGCCCAATGTTCTTTGTCAGGATTGGCAAGATACCGGCTGACAACACCAACCACATATGCTATGTCTGGGCGTGTACACACCATAGCATACATCAAACTTCCTACAGCTGACGCGTAGGGTATCTTTTGCATCTCTTCCACCTTTGCCTTCGTCTTGGGACACTGCTTATCGCTCAATCTGAAGTGACCATCCAGTGGAGTACTGACCGGCTTCGCTGCATTCATATTGAATCGCTCTAGGACTTTCTCAATATACCGCTCTTGTGACAGCCAAAGCTTCCTGCTACTTCTGTCACGGGTTATCTCCATTCTTATGATCTGTTTAGCCGAATCCAAGTCTTTCATCGCAAAAGACTTGCCCAACTCCTGTTTCAGCCTGTCGATCTTCTTGATGTCTTTTTTCATGATGAGCATGTCATCAACGTATAAGAGCAGAACTAAGAAATTACCATCTGAGAACTTGCGCGTGAACACACAGTGGTCTGACTCCGTTCTGTCATACCAATGTTGTAACATAAACAAATCGAACTTCTTGTACCATTGTCGTGAAGCTTGTTTCAGCCCATACAAGCTCTTCCTCAGCCTACACACCATATGTTCCTTGCCCTTGACTTCGAACCCTTCTGGTTGGTGCATGTAGATCTCTTCTTCCAGGTCACCGTGGAGAAAAGCAGTTTTAACGTCCAACTGCTCTATCTCCAAATTCGTGGTAGCTGCCAACCCAAGCAACACCCGTATGGATGTCATCTTCACCACTGGTGAGAATATCTCCTCGAAGTTTATGTCTTTCCTCTGACCGAACCCTTTTACCACAAGTCTGGCCTTAAACCTCGTCTATGAATTCTTCTGTTCAACCTTCTTTCTGAATACCCACTTGTTGCTCAGAGCTTTCTTACCCTTAGGCAGTTTCACCATGTCATAGGTGTGGTTCTTATGCAAGGATTTCATCTCCTCTTGCATAGCTTTCAACCACTCCTCCTTATGCTTGTCGGCTAGGGCCTCAGAATAGTCTTCTGGCTCTCCCCCATCAGTCGGCATAATGTACTCATGCGGTGAGTACCTCTTGGACGGCTGCCTGTCCCTAAATGACCTCCTCACCTGTGGCTCAACAGGTTGGTCAAGTAGGGGTTGCTCCCCCGGTACATCTTCTATAGGAACCCCCTCGTCCTCTGCACCTCGTTGTACTCCCCCGTCATCAGGCACCGCGGGAGGAATAACTGGATCCATGTCCTCTAGCTCACCTGAACTAGGTTGGTTCTTCTCTGGCTTACCAATGTCTTCAATACACTGATCTTCAAAGAAAACCACATCTCTGCTCCTGACGAGCTTCTTCTCGGTCGGATCCCACAATCTGTAACCGAACTTTTTATCACCGTACCCTAAGAACACACACTGTCTGATCTTCATATCGAGCTTGAACCTCTCGTCCCTTGGTACGTGAACGGATGCCTTGCATCCAAACACCCTGAGATGACTGTACAATGGATCCTGTCCAGTCCACACTTTCTTTGGTACTTCTCCATTCAACGGGGCTGATGGAGACATGTTTATCAGATACACCGCCGTGTGCATTGCTTCTCCCCAGAACGTCTTGGGCAACTTCGCATGGGATAACATGCATCTGATTCTCTCAACAATGGTACGATTCATTCACTCAGCTACACCATTATACTGGGGGTATTGGAAACCGTTTGTTCATGTCGTATACCCAGGGACTTGCAATACTCATGAAAGTCGTTAATGTATTCACCACTATTATTAGTGCGGATGCGCTTCAATGATCTACCTGTCTCTCTCTCGACCATAACATGAAACAACTTAAACACACCAAAGACCTCGTCCTTGGATTTCAAAGCATAAACTCAAACTCTCCTAGATGCATCATCTATAAAAGTAACAAAGTACAATGCCCCACCCAAGGTTTTTGTCCTCATAGGACCACACACATTAGAATAAACCAAATCTAATGCATGCACTTTATTAACATGAGAAACAGTTTTAACAAATGAAACTCTATGTTGTTTCTCTGATAAACAATCAAAACAGGTTTTGAGAGGTGTACCTGTCACGTTTGGAAGGAGCCGCTTCCTCGCTAGTAACTGAAGCCCTTTTTCACTCATGTAGCCTAGACGCCTATGCCACATGTCTATAACTGAATCTTCCGCTGCGTTCAACTCACCCTTACACACACTGACACTTGCCTTGTAAAGAATGTAACACTTCTTTCCTCTGGCTGCGATCAATGAACCCTTGATGAGCTTCCAGCGCCCACCAATAAACCGACTTTCATAGCCATCATCATCCAACCTTCCCGTCGACATCAAGTTGAGGCGAAGGTCTGAGATATGCCTCACATTCCTGAGAACTAACGTGCAGCCCACATCGGTCTTCACACAAATATTATCAACTCCCACGATCTTCGATACGCCAGAATTTTTCATCTTCATGGTCCCATAGTCACCTGACTTATAGCTTGTGAAGAAGTCCCTGCGTGAAGTCGTATGAAAAGAATCTCCTGAGTCAATCACCCAGTCGATGTCCTGACCCGTAGCCGTGAGACATACATCGTGATCTGTGGAAAGAATAATAACAACGTCGCCATCTGAAGCGATCGCAGTAGAATCTGATTCATCTTCCTTCTCATTTCATTTTCCTTTCTTGTCGATTTTAGCCTTACGACATTCATGCTTATAGTGGCCCTTCTTGCCACAATTCCAGCATTCAACATCTTTTCTGTTACTTGATTTGCCTCTTGATTTATCTCGGGCCTTCCCGCCCTTCCTGTTCTTTTCTCTCCCCCGTTCCTGTGTCACAAGGGCCTCTTGATGAGTAGACCCTTGAGACTTCCTCCTTGCCTCTTCATTGAATAGACAACTAGTAACCTGTTCCATGGATATCTTTTTGTCTGGCGCAGAGTTACTTAGAGACACCACCAATGTCTCCCAACTGTCAAGCAACGAACTAAGCAATAGTAAAGCCTGCAATTCATCATCCAGGACCATCTTCATAGAAGAGAGTTGGTTCACTATATTGCTGACCTCATTCATGTGCTCGGCCACAGAACCACCATCCTTGAACATGAGATTCACAAGTCGCCTTATCAGAAAGATTTTATTACCGGCTGTCTTCCTCTCATACAGCCCTTCTGGTTTCAGCCATAGGCTAACAACTGGGGTTTCCGTAGACACATGGTGAAACACAGAATCATCCAGCCATTGTCTAATAAACCTCACCGCCTTTCGGTCCAACTTCTTCCAATTATCATCAGATATATCCTTGGATTTTGCTAATATGCTTAAAATTGAAGAATATAGGTCCTTGCAATAAAGTAAGTCCTCCATCTTAGCCTTCCATATGGTCCAGTTAGAACCATTGAGGCTGATCATCCTTGATGAGCCACCTTCCATAATTCCAAACCGATCCTACCCGTTCAATGAACCTAGCGCTCTGATACCACTTTGTTGGGGGCCTTGCACAAAACCTTAGGATCTAACCTCCCGAACAAACCAAAATTATGGGATAATAATGCAATGAAAACAATCAAAGCACAATCACACATCACACAAGAGATTTTTACGTGGAAAACTCTCAAAGAGGTAAAAACTACGGGACCTCGTCCAGATCAACAATCCACTATGAAAGCAGAACGTTACAACCTTAGTCACTTACCCAGGAGCGGATAAACAATAAGAGAATAAAAAGAAAACTGAGAGATCTCACCGATCACGAGGATGTAGAAGCGCTGAGACGACGACTCATTTCCACAAGCTTCCTCTCTCTCTTTTCTCTCTCTCTCTCTCTCTTTCTTACACCCTAAGCCCTTTAGCAAAACTCTTACAAAGCCTTTAGGAAACCCTCTTGTGTTTTTCTCATATCCTAGAAAAACTCTAGAGATCCTTTTTATAGTTTTAGGAAACTCCTTTCCGTATCCCTGTTGCGAAAGGACTCAAATCATATCCGTAATTTTTTGCAAAAACTGCGTAACTTAGGACTGGTCCTAGCTGCCTACAACTGGTCGTAGCTCACCCAGGACTGGTCGTAAACCGCGGATAAAATTAGCAACAACTCGCTGGACTTTGAGTCGTGCCAGGGCTCAAACCTACAACCGGTCGAGCGCTTCCCATGACCGATCGAGTAGAGCAATGAAACCCTCAGAAATTTCAACGACTGCACCGTCTCTCCTCTGAACTGAGAAGGAAAAATCCCATCACACATAGCACATACCGTCAGCCACCTCGCTGGTGGCAGGGGAAATAGCCAATCCATTTCCTTTTTATGAGGGTGACGGATTTCTATCATCCTCCACCCAATGGACATTCACAAGATCCTGCGGTTTTCATTTTTTCCCCAAGTGGGATCCTTGTATCAGTGATCTAGACCGTTTGTCTGTTGTATCCCACACTAGATGGGCCATGCGATCAAAATCTCCATTGATACACGATCTTTTGCATTTCTTTTTGTGGCATTTAAACAGATGGTTAAGAAGAGAAACACTGCGAAGGTGGGCATCCATCTTGACGAAAGGCTAGAAAATATAGGTATCACGCAAACTATGGGCCCACAATGGAATTCACCTGGAAAAAAATCAGGCCGTTCTGATCATCAACTGGGCCATCCCGTTGAATCAATGGACGATCGATGGTCTGACTCAACACTCGTGTGTAGTCTATCTAATAAACGGATGAGCCTGACTTTTGTCTATTTTCATGGTACCTATGTCCTATGTTATATGGAAAAATGCCTTTCATGACAAGTTGGCATACGGACACAAAATCCATACGCTCCAGGTGACAAGGCATCCCATGAAAAGCTCATGGCTAAATTTTAACCTAATCCAAACTTTATCCGGCCATAGAAAAGGGTCGAGGAAAATTAAGGGAGGATAATATTTCTTTTTTAATGGCCCACCGATTCGACTGTCTACGGCTCTAGTAATTAATAATGAGAACTTTGATAAGAAGCCACACGCGTGTACAAAGCATACCATACCCACTCCACCTTATATGACATGATGTCTCGTGGGTACCACATCCAAGTCATCCATCCAGTAGTTCGGACCATACCAAAAACAAATCTGGTCCATTCAGTAATTAGGCCACGATAGAAATGGGCAGACAGTGATCTCCGTTCTACGGACGGATTGGATCAAGTATCATTATACCATGCTGGCACATGTGTGTCGTGTGTATGAGCTGCCAACTTTCAAGAATATTTTGAATGGACTCATCTTTGTAGTGGTATTTGGCTTCCAATCAAATTCTGCCATGCCGATTCACTAAGGATGCTCATGGTGGCGGGGATACCACCCAATCCAGATAAGCCAGACGAGTACCTACTAACCTATCAATTTTCAAACGTTTTTCGTCATGTCTGATACCTGCGCTTGACTCAATTGAATCCCACCACTTGAATGATTGATGGTGGGCCATCAAGCAATATTAGTTGAGGATGCTGACTGCGTGGTGATCCTATCTAAATGTAGTAAGATTGAATTGGGCTATCTGAAATTGGTAGAAATTGGCCGACTTAAATTATGTTTGAAAGTTGTCTGGACTTGTTAATTTTAAGGCATAAGGGACAATCAAATTCTGTCACATCGAGTCACTGCAGACATCGATGGTACAAGGGTTGCCATGCAATTTGTATCCAATAACGTGACATGGTGAACTGATTAGCGTTGAGTCAATTCATAAAAAAATTAAATAAATTTAAAGAAGAAGAAGAAGAAGAAGAAGAAGAAGAAGAATAAAATGGATCCTAGCCATTCATCCATTTAGAAGGTCCTCTCATCGGGTTGACCATGACTACTCTCTTAGAATGCAAATAAAAAAGAACCAGCGTTTCATATGCAACTGCAAAATGGAGAAGAATTAGATGGCTAGGATTATTTCAATGAAGGACACCTTTGGTCCATCTTCTATCCACTGTGGGTCCTACCAGATGAACAGTGGATCATTGTAGAACCCTTAGCATTTTCACTAAATGGAATGCTAATCCAAAATTTGAAATTTGCACATGATTGCCTAATACAGGCGAACCAAATCCACCGTTATGTATGAGTTTTATCCACACAACTTATCCATTCTGTCATATCATTTTAGGGTACAAGGATAAAATCAGGCAGATCTAAAGTTGCATCAAACCATAAGAAGCAGCAGCTGTGATAAGGACACCTACCATTGAAACCTTCACAAGGCCCACCATAATGGTTAAATCTCATCCAACATATTAATAAGGTCACATAGAAATAGATGAAGGAAAACAAAAATATCGACTTGATCCAAAACTTCCATGCCACCTTTTTTAATCCCTAATGTAGCCTACTTGTGCCTTGAAACTGCCTTATTTTTTGGGCTTATACCCTAAAATGATATAGAAAAATGAATGGATGGTGTGGATAAAACCCATACATCACTGTTGCCGTTCAAAGGCCCTGTGGGTTCCTAGCTAAGGATGACCGAATAATACTCAATCCACATGAGGTAGCTACTAGTAAGAGGTAGGGGTGTACATTGAGTCGAAGTAAGTTGAGTTGAACTCAACTCGACTCGGCTTGCCACTAGCCAACCTTACCTTGAACTCGACTTGCCTCGACTTGGTCCTTGAGCCTAACTGGCCAGCTCGGCTCGGTTCGGTCAACAACTCAGGCTAATTCAAGCCAAGATTGAGCCGATTCTGCCTATACAACATTTTCACAGACACATAGATTGCACCTTCAGATTCTCAATGAATGTAAAACACGAGCATCGATTTTACCGATATTTCATCAAACACGTTATAAGCAACACCAAAATCAAGAAAAAAGGCGATTTATTTGATGAAATGTACCTTCCTTGCCACCAGTCGACACTTCGTTGAGTCATTTCATCAAACACTTGGTGAGCAACATTAAAGAATACCCATTGCTTTGTTTTCTGTTTTGAAGTTACTTCCATTACACAAATTCATTTTTGGAATTCTTGCTGAAACATCAGAGAATACACATTTCTTCTCTTTTTATGTTCTTTTACTTGTACTACCTAATCGAGTCGATTTGAGTCGGGCCGGGTTTGAGCTATGTATCAAACCAAGTCCAGTCGAGCTGGGGCCATCTTGAACTCATTTTTGAGCTCTAAAAACCAGCTCGACTCGGATCAAACTTAGCTACGAACCAAGCTGATTCGAGCTTTTTCAATCCGAGTCGAGTAAGTTGATCGATCTAGCTCGGTTCGTGTACACCCTTAATCAGATGTAATTATCATTAACGAGTGTAATTATTAAAAATTCTATGAAAAAATTATAGCCTTTCTCACATGCAAATTGCATTGGGAAGCAGGTGAGCCCACGAGAATGAGCCCACGAGATTGCATTGGGAAGCAGCCGAGAATGAGGTACTACGGAGGCTGTCGGCACTGGATTCGGCGATCGGAATTCTTGTGAATCCAATTTTCGGATTTTGGGCGTGACAAAAGTTGGTATCAGAACATAGCTTGAGAATACCTGAGGATAACATCACATATTTGCTAATAGCTACCCTGCACTTTGTGATTGTTGAGAACTTAGAATAATTAGATCCCCGAGTTAGAATAACTTAGAGATTTTCTTATATAGCTCTTTACCGATGAAATTATGAGGCTGCATAGTATTCCCATTTCGATCGTTTCTGATCCGGGATCCAATGATTAATATGGTTCACCATTCTGTTAAGGAGACGTCTTGGGAACGCAAATCTGAGATTAGAGAGTGTTATCTTCATCTTTTGGTAGATTGATTGTGCCTTGACTTATATACTTGATGATTTTTTCTCTTCCCTTGTCTGGTTTATAAATTTTGAGGATGAAATTTTTATTAAGAGGAGAGAGTTGTAAGACCCGTATCTTAGCCCGTACCATTCCGTAGGCTTCCGCGGTCCTCCTAGTCGAATTTCGGCAACCTTCGACCCGTATTTGATGTTTGCGCGTGATCCTAAGTCGGGTCCCGCATATCGAAGTCGGCTCAAACTGAAACTTGTACCTTATCGATCGCGCCATCGCCGCAGTTCTAACGCCGTGACTCACGCACCATACCGATACCCAGGCTAAAAGTTGTGGGTCTGCGTTCAGTTCGAGGAAAACACCGCGTGTTGCAATCCCTAGAGAATTCATCACATCAATCACTTCACTTGTCAAAGTACACTCATTAATCTATCCCATCCCCAAGTACAAAAGTAACCCTTAAAGTCAACTCTCTCCACCCACCAAGTACATCCATCCATCACTTCTTACATCACTCTCTCCCATCACTTCTTACATCTCTCTCTCATCTCTCTCACTTCTCCCAAAAAACACCATGAGAGCTTGGACGTCCATGGCTTCCATTAGAGAAACTAAGTGTGGCCCACTCCCTACCACCCAATCCCACCCTCCAAAATCAATCTCAACCGTTGAATTGCACCCCTTGTAACTCTTAAACGCGTTGATGGAAGAAGGAAGAAGAAGATCATGAGGTGGGTGATCTTGTATTTATCCTTTTGTGATTTAGGGGCCCACATTGGTGGGACCCATCTTGATTTATACATTGTAGCTCCTAGAGGGAGCTCATAGTGGCGGAACCCCCTCCATTCACCGTCTCTCTTGTCCTTCTTTTTCTCTCTCTTTCGTTGTTTTCTTGTTGATGACATGGTCGTGTGGCCTACCCAGATGTACCCTGCATGGTATATGTCTTATCCACACTATTTAGCCATATGGTGGCCCACCTGAGTAGGGCCCACCTTAAGAATGCATTAGGCTGAAACCGTCCAACGTTAATGAAAATAAAAATATAAGCTTGGTTCAATAAGCCTTGGGTGGACCATTCATACAGGCCTCACCATGATGTACAAACCAAATCCACACCGTCCATCCTATTTTTCTGTCCATTTTAGACGTTGACCTGAAATATGAGACCATTCTGATTTTTCTGGTGGGCCATAACATAGAAACAGGGATTTCTACCATTCAATTCACCTTGATGTTTCTACCCGCCAAAATATATATTCCATATTGGGCTCGTTTAGTTTGTCATGAGCTATAGAACCCAACTAGTGGGGTAGATCTCCCGGATGCGGGCTCCACCTATGAAAAACCACCTGAAAATAGAAATTAAAAAAAAAATTTGCAACAGCAGATGCTGTTGCTGTCAGCGTCTCTGGACGCAGCAGCAGCGTCCACTGCTTGCAAGGACGCTGGTCAGTGGGCCCCACCTCAGGTCCCATCATGATGAAAGTTGAACATCAATACCGTGCATTTGGTGGGCCCCCTCCTAGCTATGGGCAACCCAAAAATTAGCCTTATACGTGACTCAGGTGGCCCACGTCACAGAAATAGTTGGGTTGAACGTCTACCATTGAAACCCTTTTTGGGTCACAGCAGCAGGGGGCCCACCTTGGACGTGCATTCGTGTGAGGCCAGCTGTGATGAACGTGTGGAGCTCACTTACCACGTGTGTGGAGCACGCCTTAAAGTATGTGTTCAAATTGTTCATCTTACCGTCCAAAAGGTGTTGCCCACTGTTGTATTGACATCAACAGGACTGTGGGCCCAGACATAACTATGTGTTCTATCCTTACCGTCCAGATAAGATGGACAGTGAGGCCTGCTGAGATGTATACGTGGCATACACCTACCACGTGTGTAGGGACCACCATGATATATGTGATACCTCCACCGTCCATTTTTTGGACGGTGGACACCACCAGATGTATATGCTTATCTACAACGTCCAGCCTATTGGACGGTGGGCACCAGCCACTTAGGTGCTGACTGACGTCAGCTAGTTATGTGGGCCACCTTGAGGTACATGTTTCTCCACACCATCCACCTGTTGAAAGCATGGCCCACCTACACGTGTGATGTAAGACCGGTATCCTAATCCGTACAGTTCCGTTGCTTCCCGCGATCCTTCTCGTCAAAATCCGGCAACCCGCGACCTGTAGTCGACGTTGCGCACGACCGTAAGTCGTATCCTATACATTTGAGTCAGCTTAACCGGAGACTTGTATCATTGCGACCACACAGCCACCGCGGTTCCAACGTCGCGACTCATGTACCGATCCGATACCCTGACTAAGAGATGTGGGTCGGTATTTTTTTCGAGAAAATGCCGCGCGTTTACATTCCCAAGAGAATCTCTACAAAGTATCAAATCAATCCCATCAATCACTTTATGTCAAGAACAAGCAACCATACCTCTCTTACATCACCCTTACCTAAAGTCAACTCTCTCCCTCTCTCTCTCTTACACCACCTTACATGTCAAGTACCACTCACATCACTCCATCACTCACCTCACATCCCTCTTACAAACTCTCTCTCTCTTTCTCATTTCTCATCTCACTTCTCAAGTAACCAAGAGCATCACACGTCCAATGTTTTCCCAAGAGAAAGTGTGCATGTGTGTGGCCCACTTTCCACTCCAAAAGCTCTTATCCTAGCCATCCTTTTCTCATCTCCACCATCAAAGTGAAGCACTACGGAGGCTGTCGGCACCGGATTCGGCAATCGAGATTCATGTGAATCCGATTTTCGAGTTTGGAGCGTGACAGAAGTTGGTATCAGATCATAACTTGGGAATACCTGAGGATCACATCACATATCTACTAGAAATAGGTTCCAAGTCTGAATGACTTAGCGATTTCCCGACATAGACCCTTAATGTTTATGCCTTCAAGAATTCTCAAGGCTAATAGGTCATTGTTCCTTCCTGTAGGACGTTATGGCTAGAAGAACGACCCGAGCGAATCCCGCTCTACCACCTGCGACTCCCGCACCACCACCCGCAGCTCCTGCTTTACCACCTGCTACTCCTGCTCCTCCACCAGATATTCCTGCCTTTGAGCCTGAGGATGTCACTCATTTACCTGAGACCGGCGCGGATCCGACCGTACCTGTGAGTGCTACTCAGCTGCAACAGATGTTTCAGGTGATGACCGCTATTCTTCAGGGGCAGAGCAGACGTCCTACAGTGACACCAGTCGAGACTGAGCAGGAGCGTGCGAGCGATCTTCTCAAGGATTTTCGACAGCACGATCCTCCGTATTTTCGGAGTGAGCCAGACCCTACTGCTGCAGAGATATGGTGCTCCGAGGTGGAGAAGATATTCGACACTATGAGATGTACTACCCAGCAGCGAATCCCATTAGCCGTATTCCTTCTGCAGGGTGAGGCTCAGTATTGGTGGGCATCTGTATCCCGTTTGGTAGCGATCGATTTCGAGTGGACTTGGGAGGACTTCCTAAATTGGTTCGACAGGAAGTTCTTTCCCGAGCATGTGCGACAGCAGCGTGCATTGGAGTTTGAGACTCTGGTCCAGGGGGACATGTCTTGTGTCCCAGTATGAGGCACTTTTGTCGCACTATCCAGATTTGTGACATATCTTGTTGATGATGAGGGGTGAAAGGCCCGCCGTTTTGAGAACGGTTTACATCCTGCCCTCTGGAGTCATGTGATTGGACACATGCTTCCGACATTTGAGCAGATAGTAAAGAGGGCCTTGATATATGAGACAGATTGAGCCGGTGTATAGAGATCCCGTGATCAGAGGGGAGATCAGAAGAGTAAGGCACCCTCTAGTAGTTCTCATCAGCAGCATCGTTCACAGCAGCGGCGCACGACCCGCCCAGCATTTCGAGCACCAGCAGTACCCACAACACCATCTTCGGGATCGTTTACAGGTACTTGCTTTGGATGCTGCCGGACAGGACATCGTAGGCACAAGTGTCCCCATCCTTAGTAGCAGCAGCCGAGGGCACCGCATCCACCTTCACGACAGCCACCACAGCAGCATCGACCACAACACCAGCCTTCTGTACCCTCCCGCAGCAGCAGAGGCAGTAGGTTAGGCCCCCACAGCGACCACAGCAGCAGTAGAGACCTCAGAGGGCACCTGCACCTCCCCAGCCGGCCCAGAGTAGATTTTACGTCGCTCAGCAGGACCTTCAGTCATCAAGAGGGGTCGTCGAGGGTACTCTTCCTGTTTCTGCATACATTGCACGTGTATTATTTGATTATGTGCATCGCATTCATTTGTCGCCGATAGACCGGTTTGTCGATGGAGTCTGCCCGTGAGGATTTGGTAGTATCGACGCCATTAGAGAAGACTGCAGTGTTGGGCCGATTTTACGCATCTTGCCCCATTTTGATTGGGGATATCTTCTTGCCTGCCGACTTATTTGTATTGTCGATGTCCGATTTTGATGTTATCCTGGGCATGAACTGACTTACCGAGTACTACGTCATATTAGACTGCTCTGCGAGGACAGTCACGTTCTGTATACCTAGCGTGCCAGAGTTTCAATTTGTTACCGAGCCCAGAGGAGAGCAGCTTTCTTGCCTATCATCGTGTGCCATTGAGGAACCAGCTGCTTTGAGTATCGACCAGCTGCCTATTGTTTGTGGTTTTTTCGATGTGTTCCAGGAGATTTCGGGATTACCACCTTGTCGGCATATTGAGTTCCAGATTGATCTCGTGCCCAGTACCGCGCCTATCTCGAAGGCCCCGTACCGTATGACACCGTTGGAGTTACGGGAACTGCAGAAGCAGTTGGACGAGTTGCGTGAGCTAGGCTTTATTCGTCCGAGTAGTTCGTCGTGGGGAGCGCTGGTACTCTTCGTGAAGAAGAAAGATAGCTCGTTGAGGCTTTACGTAGATTACCGCGAGCTCAACAAGGTCACGATCAAGAACAAGTACCCGCTTTCGAGGATCGATGACTTGTTTGATCAGTTGCAGGAGGCGCAGTTCTTTTTGAAGATAGACTTGCGGTCCGGTTATCATCAGGTTCTGGTTCGAGATGAGGATATCCCAAAGACAGCCTTCAGGACGCGCTACGGTCATTTTGAGTTCCAGGTCATGTCCTTCGGACTGACCAATGCACCTGCAGTATTCATGCAGTTGATGAATGAGGTCTTCCATCCGTATCTTGATCATTTTGTCGTGGTGTTTATTGACGACATTCTCATATATTCAAGGACTCGTGAGGAGCACGAGCGGCATCTTAAGATTACATTACAGATCCTCCGTGCACACCAGGTTTACGCGAAGCTGGAGAAGTGCGAGTTCTAGAAGGAGGAGGTGAAGTTCCTCGGTCATGTAGTGACGAGGCAAGGTGTCGTAGTGGACCCCTCGAAGATTGATGCCATGCGTCAGTAGGACCAGCCCACGAACGCATCCGAGATCCGCAGTTTTCTTGGTTTGGCGGGCTATTATCGACGTTTCGTTGAGGGATTCTCTCGTATTGCAGCCCCGTTGACCAAGTTGACCCGGAAGGGTGCTGAGTTTGTTTGGAGCGACACTTGTGAGCAGGCATTTATGGAGCTGAAGGACCGCCTCACGTCTACTCCTGTCCTCACTCTTCCCTTTGAGAGTGATGAATTTGTTGTATTTACCGATGTTTCACGAGTTAGCTTAGGTGTTGTCCTGATGCAGTACGGGAAGTCGGTGGCTTATGCGTCTCATCAGCTCAAGGTCCATGAGCTGAACTACCCCACACACGATCTGGAGCTGGCAGTGGTTGTCTTTGCACTGAAGGTGTGGAGGCACTATCTTTATGGGGTGAGATTCGAGCTCTTTTCCGATCATAAGAGCTCTTTTCCGATCACAAGAGTTTGGATTACCTAAGCATGACTTATAATGATGGATATCTAATAGATGGTAAAAAATGCTCTATTTTCAATTAGTCGGTGGATCTTATTTAATGAGTATAGCCCATGTTTATACGCTTAATCCAACCTTATATATGCCTAACATGTAAAGTAATTAGGATCATCCACCTTATAGACCCCATCTGAGATGAGCCACGATCACAGATTGCACTATTTGAATAATTCTGCCCATCCAACTCCTAGATTCTCACCTGCAAAAGAAATGAATTATTTGAAAAACCTTGGACGATTCCACAATAAATGGTCCATGTCCTGAACATCAAGACAATTAGGTAATCATTTAGGTCATACTCATACAAAAAAGAAAATAAAGAGATGGTTTTAAAATAGTCCCAAGAACATTGATGGTTCTGATCATTGGATGGCCTAATAGGGTGACTGTCGCTTATAATAAAAAGGAAAACTTCTTCAGTTGTTCCCAACCTAGACTTTCAAAAATCTAAAAGACCCCAAGTATATCCATAATTATGAGAAAGTAGAGAGTATTTTCAGATCTTCTCAAAATTTGTGCAACCACCATGAGAACGGACAAGAACACTCATCCCTTTGGAAGAATCACAATTTTACATAGCTTAGCCCAAGAGATTATATAATATAGAATGCCACTCGTGCTTTCTGTTTGTACAGGGCCCAATATTATCAGCAATCACAACCGTTGGCATTATTATTATTTTAAATGGACGGCCATCATTAATATGGGCGGCTATCATTAGACCATGCTACTTCTCTGTACCATACAATCTCTTACTGTTAGGTTTTGCTTTTGAGGTCATACCAAATACTTGACGATTTAAAAAAAAGTAGCCCAAACAACATATTCAACCATATGACAATTTAGGGTACTCGCCAATACAACAAGGACACGCCTTTCCTCAAAACTAAACACCCGTGCATGTAGGACCAAACTTAGAAAACAAGTTTATTTTTGAATTTTTGATGTATTTTTTAAAGATGTGATTTGCTAACTCTTTCTAAATTCCTCACAAAAATAATATGCACTAATTGACCGTTCATCATGGATGGCCATGACGATTATCTGACTTTGGTTAATTTCATATGTATATATCCCAATTGGCTTTCATCTTAGATCGTTTAAGAAATAGTTACTCTTTAGTTGTAAACAAGGCATAGTTGTAGTGCATTCAGATGCAACCATAGTTTTAAATAGTTTTCCAATAATAAATCTCAAATTCGATTTCAAGATTGTTGGAATATAGAGTTTGGAAAACTATTTAAACAAAATAAATTTAAATTAAGAATAAAAGAAAACTTATCGATTTATAGAAGTCAAGGTGTGACGTGAGTCACTCAGTTTGAAATCGAATTTGCTCTCCTTGGACAGCGTTCCAAGTGCAATAGGTTTCTAAAGCAATTGACCTCCATGATACAACGACTATGACCCGATCCCAACGGTGCACTCACTGTACACGGGCTCGAACCACTTGTAGTCTTAACCCCAACTAGAAAATACTTAAACAAAATTTTTAAAGAGAAAATCAATTTTCTAATCCATTTAAAAACTTAAAATCCGAAGTCTATTTATGGACTTATTGAAAACACCCTTAAGGGTATAAAGACACCATTTCACAAAGGGTTGTGACTATTGGGTTTAAACCCAAGTGGTGCAACCCTTAGGCTTAAAAGAACACAACTTTTCAAAACAAAATATGAAAGGCTGCAACCTTTCATACTTAAGTGAAAAGATACATCCATAGGGCACCTATGGCCACAGCCACATCCCGTCTCAATGGATATTTTGAAACACTAAATTATTTTAAAATAATTTAAAATACAACACCTAATCATTTCATGATAATTCAAAACCAAAGCTCGGTGGACCACCATGACATAAGTTATATACACTCCACCCATTCATTAATACAAATTATTTTATGGTATGGTCCAAAAGTGAAGCAAATTCAAAGATCAAATAAGGCATACTACATAAAATACTAGAAATTGGACGCTAACCATTTAAATGTTCTTCTTGTAGTGTAGTTCACTTCAGCTTTGAATTTATCTCATACCCTATAATGATTAGGCCAAATGAATGATGACTCACATAGCTCATCTTGTTTTGTCGTACATAAAAGTTGCTACTGCCAATGTTATACAACAAATCTCCTGGATACGTCCAACCAAACAAGCCCTGTAGTAACTATTACGGAGGGGATTCCACCCTTTTGAGGTGAGAGAGAGTCAAACCATATTTTTTTAATGGTAAACAAGCTAGTGCAACAAAAGGCTACGTGAAGACATCGTTATTTCTATTTGAGATCGCTCCTTCAATCGGGTTTTGCCAGTTAATGTATGTGGAGGAGAATTTTACCATCGCACGACCCATTTATGGCCCATTTACCTTTTAAGGCCCACTTCTTTTTACCTCACTAGAATAAGCCCCAACTGTATGGATGACTTGACAAAGGTCGAAAATGCCCCTGCTCTTTCCTTCAAGCGGATTGGCTGGTGCTCGAAGATGAGCGCTGACGCTCCTCGAACTCCGAGTTGCCGAATGGTTCAAAAGAGATCAAAGTTACATGGCCTCACAATTATGTATTTATTATATCCACAACATTCATCCATATTTTGAGATAATTTCGGAGCATTATAAAAAAAAAAAAAAAAGTTCATATCTAAAGATCAACTCGACCACACCACAAAGAGTAGCGAAAAATTGATTTTCATCGTTGAAACTTTTGTAGAGCCCACCATAACATTTTTTTCCCATCCTATCTATTCATAAGGTCACAAAGACTTTGATGAAGAGGAAAAACAAATTTCATAATGATCCAAAACTTCCGTGACCCCTAAAAGGGTTTTAACGGTAGACGTTCAAAGCAGCATGGTAATGTCTTATGCTACGGTCAAACATATAGCTACGGGATATAACCGTAGCCATATATGCATTAATCCGAAGCCCTAGAAGGGCTGTCTAGGGTGGGTGAACTAGTGGTCCCCTACCAGTTGCTAGCTTGTCCGGCCTCCCTCTATAACTACGGATTATAACCGTAGCCATAGACGGACTACCATTATTTATTATTTATTATTATTATTTTTTTACATGGAGAACTTTATTCTACCTAAAATTTTATCTAATACATATTTATATAAATATGTATATATAAGCATATAAAAAAAATTCTCTCTTTTTTCATTTCTTTCTTTATTCATTTAACAATAATATTTTCTAAACCAAAATTAGTTACTTGACATACCCTATATGATTTTGGAGTAGGAGAAGCTACTTTAGCTAACCAACATGGTTATTTTCCAAGATTCCATCAGGTCGATGGTCGAAAATCCATTCCATTTACTTCGTGGTAAATTTCAATCAGTTCGCGGTCAATTTCATTCATTTCGTTTACTTCACAATCAATTCCATGCATTTCACGGTCAATCTCGATGATTCGCCTTCACTTCATGGTCAATTCCATGCATTTCATAGTCAATTCCCTTCACTTCATGGTCATTTCTGTGCATTTTATGGTCAATTTCCTTCATTTCACGGTTAATTCCATGCATTTCACGGTCAATTCCGACGATTCCCCTTCACTTCATGGTCAATTCCATGCATTTCACGATCAATTCCCTTTACTTCACAATCAATTCAATACATTTCACGGTCAATTCCCTTTACTTCACGGTCATTTCAATGCATTTCAGGGTCAATTTGTTTCACATCACAGCCAATTCCCTTTACTTCACAGTCAATTCAATGCATTTTACAGTCAATTCCATTTACTTCATGGTCATTTCAATGCATTTCATGGTTAATTCGCTTCACTTCAAGGTCAATTCCATGCATTTCACGGTCAATTCCCTTTACTTCACGGTCAATTCAATGCATTTCACGGTCAATTCCCTTTACTTCACGGTCATTTCAATGCATTTCATGGTCAATTCGCTTCACTTCACGGTCAATTCCATGCATTTCATGGTCAATTCCCTTCATTTCATGGTCAATTTCATGCATTTCACAATCAATTCCGGGGATTCTCCTTTACTTCACGGTCAATTTCATGCATTTCATGGTCAATTCCCTTTACTTCACGGTCAATTCAATGTAGTTCACGGTCATTTCCATGCATTTCACCGTCATTTCCGGTGATTCCCCTTCACTTCACGATCAATTCCATGCATTTCACGGTCAATTCCCTTTACTTCACGGTTATTTCAATGCATTTCACAGTCAATTCCCTTTACTTCATGATCATTTTAATGCATTTCATGGTCAATTTGCTTCCCTTCATGGTCATTTTCATGCATTTAACAATCAATTCACTTCACTTCACGGTCATTCCATGTATTTCACGGTTAATTCCCTTCACTTCACTGTCAATTCCATAAATTTCATGGTCAATTCCCTTCATTTCACGGTCAATTCCCTTTACTTCACAGTCCATTCAATGCATTTCACGGTCAATTCCCTTCACTTCATGGTCATTTTCACGCATTTCACAGTCAATTCCGGCGATTCCCCTTTACTTCACAGTCAATTCCATGCATTTCACGGTCAATTCCCTTTACTTCACGGTCAGTTCAATGCATTTCACGGTCAATTCCCTTTAGGGCATGTCTGATTTTCGGGTGAAATGGTAAATACCGGGTAAAAAAATAATAATTATTTCCCTGTGCATTTATATCATACTTGATTTGACTGCTTACTTTTTAACACAAAAACCAAGAAGATTGCAAAATATCCGTGGGTCCCACTGTGATGCATTTTACTTATCCACACCATTCATCCACTATTCCAGTTGAATTTATAGCATGAGTAAAAAAATGAGGCATATCCAAAACTCAAGTGGACCATGTCATATGAAAAAGGAAATTGAATAATGACCGTTAAAAACTTTGTGGGGCTACTGTTTCTTTTGGCATGGGCCACTTGAGCATTGGATCTACTTTATTTTTTGTCTCATGCTTCAAAATATTGTAATAAAATAGATGGACAGAATGGATATATCATATGCATTATCATGCGGTTCAAAAATTAAAATTACCTATTTTGAACCAATTTTAAAGACATAAATTCGTAGGAATTTTCAAATGCTTGAAATAGGGGGAATTACCGTTTACTGTGTATTTACCATTTCTTTGAAAAAATAAACAGACCCTTACTTCACGGTCATTTCAATGCATTTCACGGTCAATTCGCTTAACTTCATGGTCAATTCCATGCATTTCATGGTCAATTCCTTTCATTTCACGGTCAATTTCATGCATTTCACAATCAATTCCAGCAATTCCCCTTTACTTCACAGTCAATTTCATGATTTCATGGTCAATTCCCTTTACTTCACGGTCAATTTAATGCAATTCAAGGTCAATTCCTTTCACTTCACGGTCATTTCCATGCATTTCATGGTTAATTCTGGCAATTCCCCTTCACTTCATGATCAATTCCATGCATTTCACGGTCAATTCCCTTTACTTCACAGTCATTTCAATGCATTTCACGGTCAATTCCCTTTACTTCGCGATCATTTTAATACATTTCACGGTCAATTTGCTTCCCTTCACGGTCATTTTCGTGCATTTCACAGTCAATTCGCTTCGCTTCACGGTCAATTCGCTTCACTTCACAGTCAATTCCATGCATTTCATGGTCAATTCCCTTCATTTCACGGTCAATTTCAGCGATTCCCCTTCACTTCATGGTTAATTTCCTGCATTTCACAGTCAATTCCCTTTACTTCACGGTCCATTCAATGCATTTCACGGTCAATTCCCCTTACTTCACGGTCATTTCCATGCATTTCACGGTCAATTCCAGCGATTCCCCTTCACTTCATGGTCAATTCCATGCATTTCATGGTTAATTCTCTTTACTTCATGGTCAATTCAATGCATTTCACGGTTAATTCCCTTTATTTCAAGATCATTTCAATGTATTTCATGGTCAATTTACTTCACTTCACGGTCAATTCCATGCATTTCACGGTCAATTCCCTTTACTTCACGCTCAATTCAATGCATTTCATAGTTAATTCCCTTTACTTCACGGTCATTTCAATGCATTTCATAGTCAAGTCAATTCGCTTCACTTCATGGTCATTTCCATGGGGGACTACATGGGTTGAAATGCATGGAAATAACCATGAAGTAAAGCGAATTGACCATGAAGTAAAGGGAATTGACCGTGAAGTAAAAGGGAATCGTCGGAATTGACCATGAAATGCATGGAATTGGCCGTGAAATGAAGGTAATTGACCGTAAAATGTATTGAAATGACCATGAGGTAAAGGGAATTGACCGTGAAATGCATTGAATTAACCGTAAAATGCATGAAATTGATCGTAAAATGCATTGAAATGACCATGAAGTAAAGGTAATTGACCGTGAAATGCATTGAATTGACCGTGAAGTAAAGGGAATCACCGGAATTGATTGTGAAATGCATGGAATTGACCATAAAATGAAGGGAATTGACAGTGAAATGCATGGAATTGACCATGAAATGAAGGAAATTGACCATGAAATGCATGGAATGACCCTGAAGTGAAGCGAATTGACCGTGAAATGCATGAAAATGACCATGAAGTGAAGCGAATTGACCATAAAATGCATGAAAATGACCGTGAAGTGAAGCGAATTGACCGTGAAATGCATTGAAATGACCGTGAAGTAAAGGGAATTGACCATGAAATTCATGAAATGACTGTGAAACAGAGGGACTTGACTGTGAAATGCATGGAATTGACTGTGAAGTGAAGGGGAATTGCCGGAATTGACCGTGAAATGCATGGAAATGATCGTGTAGTGAAGGGAATTGACCATAAAATGCATTGAATTGACTGTGAAGTAAAGGGAATTGACCGTGAAGAGTAGGGGAATCACCGGAATTGACCATGAAATATATGGAATTGATTGTGAAATGAAGGGAATTGGCTATAAAATGCATTGAATTGACCGTGAAGTAAAGGGAATTGATCATGAAATGCATGAAATTGACGGTGAAGTGAAGGGGAATCATCGGAATTGACCGTGAAATGAAGGGGAATCGCTAGGATTGACCGTGAAATATATGGAATTGATCGCGAAGTAAATGAAATGAATGGAATTGACTGCGAACTGATTGAAATTGACCGCGAAGTGAATGAAATGGATTTTTGACCATTAACCTGATGAAATCTTAGAAAATAACTAGGTTGGTTAGCTAAAGTAGCTTTTCTTACCCCAAAATCATATAAGGTATGTCAAGTAACTATTTTTGGTTTAGAAGATATTCTTGTTAAATGAATAAAAAAATAAATGAAAAAAAAGAGAGAAAATTTTTTATATGCTTATATATACATATTTATATAAATGTCTAGTAGAGAAAATTGTAGGTAGGGTAAAGTTCTCCATGGAAAAAAAATAAAATTAAGAATGCACAAATTGCCACTACGACTGTCTGTCTATAGCTACGGTTATAATCCGTAGCCACAGGGGACCAGCTGATCCGCCATTAAAAACCTTTTAGGGGCCATAAAAGTTTTGGATCAAGATGATTTTTATTTTTTCCCTTCATCTGGGCCTTAATGACCTAATCAACATATTCGATCTCAAAAAAAAGTACAGTGGGCCTTAAAAGGATTTTAATGGTGGATATCCATTCACTATTGTTTTCCTGTGGTGTGGTCCACCAGAGATTTATTTCCCCCCTGAAATGATCTGTAAAAATGGATGAAACACATACATCATGATGAACCCACATAGCACCGACCACCAGTTCTGAAAATGATGACCTATCAATTTTTGGCCTAAATTAGACTGTGGAAAAGGCCAACACGACAACGGTGTATATTAGCCAGGAAGAAGTCTTGATAGCGACACCCGGGATATCTTGGGATGATCTCTCGATTATAGGATGCAACAGATGAATGGTATGGATTACTTAGGAATGACCCACTTGTCAAAGCTGAAAAATCCGCTTATGACATGCACAGGGTGTGCGGATTACGTACTACAAAGCCGGTTGCGAGCTCGGGACAGGCGGAGGCTCTGAGCGGCCATCGAGGGGCCATTGTTATGTATGTATTTTATCCACACCATCCATCCATTTTCCTATATAATTTTAGATTATTATACGAAAAATAAGATGGATCCAAGGCTCAAATGGACCACACTAAAGGAAGCAGCGGTGCTAAGGACGCCGACCATTGAAACCTTCATAGGGCCGACCATGGATTTTATTTGCCATCCAACCTGTTGATATGGTCATATACAACTGGACGAAGTGAAAATACAAATATCATCTTGATACAAAACTTTTGTGGTCCCCAAGAATTTTTCAACGGTAGAAATGTAATCCTCTGTGGTCCACTTGAGCCTTGAATCTTCCTTGTTTTTATTCTTCTAATGTAAAGTAATATGGAAAAAATAGTTGGACAGTGTGGATGAAATCCATATATCAGGGTGGTCCTTTGGAGCCTAGCTTGTCCTGAGCTTGGAACAAGTGGGGGAAGTACCTAATCCATGCCCCTAACAGATCAACCATTTAGATTACCCTACGTAGTAGGGTTGAAAGTTGGGTGGGTTAAACCCGACCAACCCTTGATCAGCGTGACATTGGATTGGTCTTTGGCAAGATGTATCAAGTTCGATCTCAAGTTTGAGCTATACAAACATCAACCCGTTAAATCTTAGGTCAGACTCAAGTTGAGGTCTTGGGTTGCTGAGGCCAACCCGAACCCAATAAATATATAAATTACTTATAAATTATAATTGAGTGTGGATCGTATGTGTTGAAGATGGAAAATTCCAGTGTTATTGGGTCTCATTGGTCCACATCATTTATGATGACTCAAGCTAACAAGAAATGTTGGATTTCTCTCTTCTAAATAGATTGTGTGCTACACAACATAACTTTTAAACGAGTAGTTATCTTATATTTTAGCTTATTTGTTTAGAATAAATAAATTTTTTTATAATAAATAACTGCATATATAATCAATAAAATTATAAAGATAAAAAATAAGGTGTATATTAAAATATTATAAATTAATGTAATCATTAAAATTTTATCACGTGTCACCTGGCCGGGTTAAAGTTGAGTTGGGAATTCCAAAACTGAGGTTAGGTTAAGATTTGATTCAAGGTACAGGGACCTTGGGTTGAGCTATGGTTGAGCACAATCCGACCCAGCCCGCCCGACTTTCAGCCCCAGTACATCGTCCCCACTCGGCACAGTTGAAAAACCGCGCATTTCTGTATAGGGACGCGTAGGCATACCATATGAAAAGAAATCCTCAAGTCAAGGATCCACCATGCGTCGCTGCCCATCGGGTCCTACATTCCATGTATTACGAAGATCGGACCGTCCAAGTTATATATTTTATCCTATAAGGGCCACTACCTGAAAATTTCTCTGGAAGGATGATTGTGTCCGTCACTAATTGTAGATTAATTATAAAGTAATAAAAGAAAATTTCAATGGCTTGAATTCAGCTCTCAAAAAAATGAAAGGATAGGGTAATCAATGGAGCGTATTATAGGAAAGAAGCTTATTTATTGTGCCACCGTGAAAACGGACGGTTGAATAATCGGACCACTCTAATATTTGGGTCCCAGTAGGGTGGCGACATACGCTGGATCCTGCGTCGCGACGGTGGGAAAACGAAATCCTTCAAGAAAGTTCATCTGCTCAAGCCCCTGTTATCTCTCTCGCACCCAACCACCCCTCTCCCTCCCCTCTCCCTCCCTTTCTATCTGAAAAAGGCAGAGAAATGTCGCATTTCGGAAGATCGGGCCCTCCCGATATCAGAGATACCTTCTCTCTCCTCGTTCTCAACATCACTTTCCGTGAATACCCTTTCCTCTCTCTCTCTCTCTCTCTCTCTCTCTCTCTCTCTCTCCTCTTTGTGATCAACCGTCTGTTTGTGTGGACCAGGAACTACAGCCGATGATCTATTTCCCCTCTTCGATAAGTACGGAAAGGTCGTCGATATCTTCATCCCCAGAGACCGACGGTACTTCTTCGAGCTTGATTAGGGTTTCAGTTCCATTTTCCATTTTTCTTTTTTCCATTTCTCCAATAATTTCAATTTCGCAGGACGGGAGAATCCCGAGGATTTGCGTTTGTTCGGTATAAGTATGCAGATGAGGCGCAGAAGGCCGTGGACAAGCTTGATGGCAAGTCCTCTTTGTTATTCCTTTTCTTTTAAAATTATTTTTTGTTTTGAATTTGGATGATTTTCACTGATCGATCGGATTTCATTTCGGTTCTTGCCTTTCTTTCAGGAAGGAATGTTGACGGTAGGGATATTATGGTCCAATTCGCAAAATATGGGCCCAGTGCTGAACCTATGTAAGATCTTTCGAACGATAGATTTCAAAGAGTTCCTTTGATTCTCTACCCTTTTCTCGACGGTTGTAGGGAGAGAATTGCTTCTGTAATATAGAATTTGTTGTCTGATACATGTTACCTACCGCTAATATTTCTTTCACAGTTTTGTTCTGCCTTCTGTTTTTGATTCTTTTCATTCCAATTTTCCTTTGATTGGCAACCGTGAATTTATTAGAAGTAAAAATTAGAGCCATACAAATCCATTACGGCACTAGATTAGATTCCCCACCTTCAGGCAACAGTACCACAGCTTATGGTACTGTGCCACCTAATAACTACATGCGGTACCTTTCCAATAATAATAATAATAAAAAAAAGAATACAACATGCAGTTCTTTTTTTCTAAATTTGTTGTAATTATAAATTCTTCTGGCGTGAGTTTGTTACTATAATGGGGAGCAATCGAGATCAGTTTTCCATGGTTTTGGTTTGTTCTATTTTTCTTTGTTATTATTCTGTGGTTGTGTGGTCGACGTCTTAGTAGGGCTGCAATGACCTGGCCAGCTTAAAGGCCTGTTGGGCGCTTTTATTTGAGATCCTTCCGTGTGCATGAGCCAGGCTAGCGTGGCCTGAGCCTAATTTTTGGGCATGACAAAAACTGGTTAGAGCAGAACTGACAGCCCCATGTCTTTGCTATCTACTGTATAAATCCACCTTCTTGCTTTGGAAATTCTACTGGTTTAGCAGGTTGTGCCTGCATGCGCATTTGAACTGAATTGCGAACATTCAGTTCAATCAAGTAGAAATGAATTAAAACGGCCATAGTGTAATAATGTTACTTAATATTCACAACGATGGAGTAACTTTCAAATTGCATTTGGAATCCTTTCTAATCTCAACTTGGAAGTAACATTACTACAATTTGGAGCTAACTACCTACCTGTATGAAGGAGAAAGTGCCTATCTTAATTATGAATGATAAGGATGGTAATTGCAATTTGGTAATGCCCACTTTAATAATTAGTTATTGGAATTCAACTCAATAATGCATCAGAATGCAGCCTCAGTTTTTTGAAAGATCTGAAAGTGGAATGTACTTTTGTATTGTTATTTGATGGGCTTGGTTTGTGATCACTTTGCGGATTATGTTTTCCTATTGGCAGTCACAAAGGAAGAGTGGTAGAGATCCTTCCAAGGACTAGAGGAAGGTCAAGAAGCCGTAGCCCTAGGCGAAGGTAAGGATTCATGAGAGCTTTTCATTTCCTGTTGTGTGAAAGAGTTTTAGATTCCAGGAGAGTGGGCCACAAGTAGTCGAGTCTTTGATCAAGGATGTACTTCTATCACAGGCATTTTTTTTTTTTTAAATTTATTTATTCATTTACTTTTCATCAAGTAGTTCTTAAGTTCTTCTAAAATCCACTGACATGTATGTATTTTAGTAGAATGTGCAGATAGGAATAAGTTTCAATCTAGTTTCAACTCTAGTGATGAGAAACTTGACACTATTCTTAATCATCATAACATGTCTTTTTTTTTTTTCTTCTTCTTCTGATTTTTGGGGAACCTTCCAATTGAAGGATGCTTCCTGAAGTGATTGGTCCAGAGCTCAACTGTTCAGGGCTTACCTTACAACTGTAAAGTTGATTGTTCTATTCCCGCCTTCCAATAAAGAAGGGGATTATTCCAAATAATTTCAGAAAACTCATATCTTCTGTGCAAAGCAATGCTGCAAGAATAGATGATCCAGTCCCCTCAGCAATTAGACATAAAATACTGCCATTTGGAATTGCCACACACACACACACACATTTGAAGGGTAACACCCCATCTGTTCTGCAAATCTAGCTGCCAAAGACATAACATCCTTTTATCCCCCTGTCTGCCACCATACACCGAGCTTTGAGGAAATCCCAATTGACATTGACGCAACCTAATCCATTCTGAATAACTTGAAAAAACTCTGGCATATCCCCTGCACAAAGCAACAATGTGAGAATAGATGATCAACAATCTCATCAGCCTTATACATAAAATGCAAGCATTTGGAATTACCATAATTTTGTTCCTCAAATGTGTGATCATAAGAACCTTGTTTTTACCAACAAGCCATGCAGAGGCCACAACACAAGGCGGCCCTTCAAACATCCAGATATGATCAATAAGATTTGGACCAGGAGGAGGAAATCTCTAGATGAAATGATTTTTGGCAGAGGGTCAACCTAAGCTGCCTAGATCGTAAGAACTTTGATTTTACCAGCAAACCATGTGGAGGCCACAACGGCAAGGCAGCCTTTTGAAATTCCAGATATGATGAATAGGATTTGGACTAGGAGAAGAGGAAATCGCTAGATGAAATGATTTTTGGCAGAGAGTCGACCTAAGCTGCCTAAGTTTCATGCCACCTATTCCAATTAAACATCAGCAAGCCCTGAACATGAAGCAATTCCATGAGATGAAAACACATGGTGATCCCAACATTCGAGAGGTATGGAGTCTTGGACCCCAAACCACATTACCCCTCGTCATTGAAAGACGCTGGGATATGAGGGATCCTTCATATCAATTCTAGAGAGATTAGTTGACGCTATGGAAAGGGACCAATCCCCTCACCACCAATCCAACCTGAATAAAATCTGAGCGCTCTACCATTCCTGTCGGATGGAGTTTTCCTTTCTAAATTGGATATTCATTTTAAGAACTGCGTTCCAAAGACTAGGAGTGCTGTATTGAGAGAACTACTGAGAGAACCACACCCCTCTACCAGCCCATACTTAGTGCAACCTGGTTATCAAGTCAATAATCATGACACTCAAATCACAAAGAAATGGACAATTGTACCCCCACAAGAATATTTGATTAGAGAGAAATAACTTTATCGATATCAAACTTCTTCTTACAAGTAATTTTTTGGGAAATGCTTCCCTCTTACCTCCCCCATTATAGACCCTAAATGGATCTTTAATGAAGATTCTCCGACTAAGAGCTTGATTTCAATCATTTTATTCTACCTAAGATGGTAATCCTCAAAATCTTCAATCACATCTTTAAATTAGTGTCATACCATCCATCACATCCTCAAAATCGTCAACCTCATCCTCCATTACATCTTTAAATCAGTCCCAATCCATCACATCATCCTATGTCCTTCCACAAATAGTAAATTGTAGCTCTTGATATTTAGGCTCCAAATGTACGAACAAACAGTTCAAAATCAACGCATGATGGGCCCTATGGTGGGCCGTGGGCCCACACCAATACTTGCTAACACACTTCTCTACATGCCACCTTCCTTCCCAAATCCCCATAACCATTTGCTGAGAGAAGCCATATTTGTAGTCTTAGGCTTTTGATACTTGGCCATCGGTAATGCTCTTTTGGTTTGCACACCTGTTCTACTATATTCGTAGACCTTAAGCTTCTGATCCTTGCCATCCATTGGCACACCTCTTCCAAATTTCCAATCTAACCAGGTTAGAGTTTGTTTTCCAATCCCTTGCCAAAGAAGATCCCTTTAGGTCCTTTCCAAATCTATTTACAACTCTATCAAGACACCAAAACAAGGACATGAAGTATGTTTAAGGCCTTGCTGCCTAAAGCGGACTTAATCAGGGTGATATGGGCCCCAAGGTATATATAGTGGCTTTTCCACCCAGATTTTTCCTCTCCATCTTCCCCACCAGTGCGTAGAAAAGCTCAGGGCTTTTACTTGAAGCGGTAAATGACTAAGCAATGATAGGAAAAGAGGAAGGAAAAACGAAAAAAGAGATTTGTTTTAAAATTTTGGGTCGTTATTGCAGCTCTAAATGACCGTGCAGTGATAGGAAAAAGACGAAGAAGAACAAAGCAAACTGGCAAACATGCACAAAAAAAGGAGAGTTTTTTATATTTCTGATTATTTTTCTCGACATATCTGAGCTGCGAATATTGGTCTTTCATAAAATTTCCAAACCAAACTGCAACTATGATATCAACTGTGCACTGAATGGCCTTAAATGTAGCTCGGCCTTGTTAGAAACATGTGGAACTGATTGAATTAGGGACCTGAAAAAAAATACAGCATATGCTATAGAATGTGATAAAAGAATCTCTGATGATTTCACCTATCAGTACATAACACACAATCTCGTTGTATTTCTAATGATAATGACAGTAGAATGCTGTAGGTGCTTTATTCTACCATGATGTTAGTCATGTTACATTTACCATTGTGTCCTTTTCCCAGTTACATCACATTGTACTTTTACCAATGGAAATGGCATGTGCTGTGTTGTTGGAGAGAGAGGAAGTGGTTTGCATGATGCAGCAGAAGGGGGAGAAGTGGTTGAAAAAAGAGTCCCTTTTAATGAGGGGTTTGTCATAATTTCTCCTGGTATTGCTATTTTTATATTGGGACTGCATTTTTTGAATCTGAGGTCTTGTTTAAATGATCCAAACTATTAAAATGATGGGTCTCATTGTGGATGGGGATACCTGGGAACAGAAAATCTAAGATTGGTATATTTCAATCCTTTGATTGTTTAGCTCCTCCATTGAACGTCTTGTTTCCTTTAAACATTCCTTTGTGGACCATCCAGTTTGTGGCCCATCATATGAACAATTTGTGGATAATTGCAAAATGGCCCTCAATCCAAGGGCAGCAATCCCAAAATAGAAAATAGCAATAAGTTGCATGGTATTTACAGGGCCAGCTTTTAACACAATATTTTGTGGGTTTGGGCATGCATTTAAAAATCTCTGCTGTCCTCTCGTCTCAAGGGCAGTGGGAAAATCCCAACTGCACACTGTGAACATGAGGTTGTACTCGCTGTAAATTATAAATACCCTCGACTGTAGCTAAAAACCCTTCCCATATTCTCAAGTAATACAAAGTTTTAGTCACCTCAAGAACTAATTGTCTTCAACTTTTGACCCTGGATACTCTTGTTATACATTAGTAGAGATTAAACATTGCAACTTGATGATTGCAAAAAACATGACACCATATGATTTTATTGTTATTTTTAAATTACCATAACATGACATCATTTGATATATTATTTACTTGAATAATTTGCATCTTATGTTCTTGACCCCGATTAATTGGGTTAAGGTGATGATGATGATGGTGAATTTTCGTCTTATGTTGTTTAGTATAACATGTGTTGTTTAAAAATGTTCGTGTGTCGACGGATCTTTATATTACATTTTTAATTATTTTAGTGTATAATTTCACCACCACCGCCATCATCTAAGCCTTATCCCAACTTTAACGTATAATTTAGTTTTACTAAACACTTCTGCTATTATATTTGACTCAGGTCCATGACCTTGCTGAGTTACTGTGAGTTGTTTTAGTGTATAATTTCACCATCACCACCACCACCACCACCACCATCATCCAAGCTTTATCTCAACTTTAGCGTATAATTTAGTTTTAACAAACACTTTGGCTGTTATTATATTTGAATCAGGTCCATGACCTTGCTGAGTTAATTGCGCAAGTTGGGGGTTGGTGATTTTTGATGAAGAATATCTTCATGCGCATTTTTTTGAACAATTTATTGTTACATTTTCAGGTATCGAGATGACTACCGTGGGAGGGATTACAGAAGGCGAAGTCGGAGTCGAAGCCGTGATAGGTATTACCGTGATAGGTACTATGGGAGGGAAAGAGATTACCGCCGTCGTAGCAGGAGCCGCAGTGTGAGTCCTGGTTACTACAAAGGCCGCAGTAGAGGCAGGCATGATGATGAACCAAGGAGGAGCAGAAGCAGATCAATAGAAAGGTACATTTGTGATGCATCTTGTTCTGAATCTCATTTAATCCCTTGTTGGCGAGCATATGTTTGATTTATGTTCTCTTTATAGTGCATCCCCTCTGCGTCGCAGTCTTAGTCCCCAAAGGAGCCCTTCCCCACGAAGGACACCTTCCCATGACGGAAGTCCTGATAGGCGCAGTCCTGATGAGCGATCCCCATCTCCAAGGAGTGTTTCACCACGAGGTCGACATGCTTATTCCCGAAGTCCATCTTCACAGTACTCAGATGATGTATGCTCATCTTCTTACTTTGAAACTTCTGCTTTCTATTGCAACATGAATTTGTTCATTTACCTGCTTGTTGTTGGAATTTTCTTTTGGCAGGACTGATCACAGTACTAGGATCCTTGTAAGGAGATGTCTCAAGGCAGAAGATATATCTTTGTTTGCTATTGACGGTTACCAGAATTCCTTTCAAATTCTGAATGCTATTTTGTTAGCCCTGGGCTTCTTATCAAGGTTAAATTTCTGGGCTGAGCTTGATGCATCTTCCTCTTTGTTGGGAAGATTGGTCATCTGTGGACTCGTTGTTGTTTCTCTTTGAGATGTGAAAGGCAGTTGGTAGTGAGGTTTAGAACCTAGGGTACCTGAGAATAGTGTTTATATAGAAATGCTATGGATGCCTTTTCTTCTAGACATATCTTTATGATTTTTTTATCTTTTTTCAGTTGGTATGACTGACTCATGATAGATCATATACTGGGGTTTTATAGTTATGTTCGTGAAAGGAGTGATTGTGGCTGATCGGCGAGATGGTTGCAGAGTGGTGTCCTTGCTTGTTGCTGATGCTATTTATACTTCCTAGATGATGATGATGTTCGTTTTGATGCCGGTAACATCTAACAGTATGCTATCAAATCCGCCTAGACACCAGAAGCGCATTCCAAGTTCTAGATGAAAAGTGTATGGTAAATTATTCTTTGACGATCTCCTGATTGATAAGCCTAATATTTTTAACTCTCTATCTAACATAGTATTATCCATCGGGATTGTGTCTTTTGGCCTGATCGTGCTCCCTGGGACTTTGGTGGTTTTGAGTTATGGGTCCTGATCCTGATAGTAGTTGTAGCTGTGACGAACAAAAAGATGGTCGAACGGGGTACGTGTCTTTACCTGTAGCTGATGCTGCTGATGGGCCAGCTATGTGCAGTTCACTTCCAACACTGATGCTGATGCTAAAGATGAAACCTAATATGCTGTGCTGACCCTTTCATCTAGCTGCGAGATTGGGACAGGGTAAAGGATGAACACTGACTGCTTTTCCAGTAGGGTTTCTGTTTGGATTTCACCTGCTTTTAGTGCGATCTAGTCGTAGGGCCATTTTTCAGATGCCTAAAAATGAAGTCACCTGATTTAAGCTAATCATAATTATGTATTAGAGATCATGATTGTTGGTTATTGAGATTATTTTTAATCCTTTGCAAAAAAGAATATGATCTCTCTATACATAATTACAATTAACTAAAATGAGACAATCATTTTTAGGCTCATACCAAATAGGCCTGTAGCTGTTAGGATTTTCTGGCTCACATTGCATCATGTACTCGGATGTGATAGCATGTGGGGTCATGATTGTAGCTGTGAAGCGCTAAAGATGGGGAGGGCTGGTAAATGATATACAACTGTGGGCTGTGGTGTTGATGTTGTCACTATCCTTGGTGGGTGTGGAGTTGGGGTCAAGTTTATTGATTTCGGTGCTGCTAAGTGATGCCTGAGTTTGGTTGGTGGATCACCCGTCTGCTCTAAGCCTCCAATGGATCAGCTTCCATTGGTATGCCATTTTACTTTGCATACTTGGAGTGTTTGTTCTTTAACATTCACACACGATATGTATCACTGATAGCAGCCTCCCTGCAAGTGTTCATTTCAATGACAAAACTGTTTTCGTGTGATGTCATCCTATTATGATGTTTTACCTAAATTATAAGTTGCGTTACTCCAAGCTCTCCAGTATTATTCTCTGATATCTTCAGTAAAAAATACATACTTTGTTAGTTTTGGAGCTTGATCAGATGCTGTTATTGCCTTGATGTTTGCTGTATGAGGGGAGCCATTTCTCTTTTCTACATTGACAACATCGCCATTGCTTGGGTTAGTCATGTAACTATTTATGCTAGACTGCTTCTGGTTGCAAATATTTTCTGTGCTATTCTTTTGGCTGCATTTTCATGCTGTGCATAATTATGTAGATTGGGTCATCTCAGGTGTTATTTCCTTCAAAGATTGGAATCTTCCTGTCTTTTTATTTGAGGCAAAGCTTTCTTCTGATATTGTAAGACTTGCAAATGTTTTCATTTTCTCCTTTAAATGTTATGCAACTTGCACGATGAGGCACTGCATTGTTGTGATGTGCCTGGCAAGTGGCAAGTGCAAGTTTGCCCATGGTTTGGTGATCCAGACGGTTGACAACACCCAGGTATGGATGGGGGATGCCTGAAAAATATATATTATTGGATGTCTAACCATCACATCATTAGCCTTTTCTTTGGCTCTTGCTCCATTCTTGCCTTAGGCTTCTATTTGAAAGCCATTTAATCAAAACGGCCAGGTTTTGGTTTCTAGGGAATGCTCGAAACCATGGTAGGGCAATGGGATCAACAGTGTGGATGACTAAAAATTGCGCCCATGTAAATTGTTGCTTCGGAACCCTATAATTAACCATAATAAATTGTGAATGGAAGTTGTGTTTGCATTAACAAAAGTGAGGATGCTTGTGTTTTCTTCCTCGTCTCAAGTAAATGATATTTGCGTTATGTTTTATGTTTGTTTAGTTTTTAACTCTTTTTAACGGTCTTGGGTGATGTGTTCATTGTGTAAGATACTGATGTGAGGTTTGCTTACGCGGTAGTGCTGAGTGAGCATTTTGCTCCCTTGCTGTCTTCCATCCCTACAGCGCACCTTCCACATGCCCAAGGTGGTAACGATCGTTCACCTAGTAGGTTACCATGGAGTTGAGCCATATCCCAAAAATAATGGTGATCCATCTTAAGAGGTTGAACCTGGTCTGCAAAGGATGCTAGAGAAGAAAGTAGTAGTAGTAGGTTTGACTCTTGAGCTGTGGACCTGTGGTACATGCATCCGGTGATTGACTAGATCAATGGCCTGATCATCCTAGAAGTTTGCCCTATGTATGGTGAGGACGTAGGAAAAGAGGCAACTGCTTAATTTCCAAGACTGCATATCATCTTTGCTGTTAGGGGCATTTCCGTAATTTCAATTCTTACAAGTTTGGTGGCATGCTATAAAAGTCTTAAGAGATGGCAATTTTCTGTTTGCATAGAAGAATTTCCCTTGTATGTGTTCCTTCAATGGACAATAACTATAATGATTGTTTTTTCAGTATGATGATATGCCAAAAGACTAGATTTTCCTACATTCTCTTCATTTCTAATTAGTATAGGCCAAGTGTTGGGGGACTTATAATTAGTGGGGCCAAATTCTTGTCTACTCAGCTCGTTACGTATGTAGTGGCAATTTTTTTTTTTTTTTTTTTTTTTTAAACTATGTTTATGCCTGTGATTTGGTAATTTATGGCTCTTCTTAGTTGGAATATGGATTTTGTTGTATTGTCGCCTCTGTTTATTTGCGGCCAGCAGTTGAGGATACAATTCTGAGTGGGCTCATGGGCGCAAAACTGCTACTGACAACCCCTTTTACATGTACGAGTTAGTTGATACTCCGGCGTATAATGCTTGATACGCAGGGACTAGCCTAAATTGTGGAACCCACCATTACTAAGTCTCAATTTATGATTAGTACCCACCCTTGAGAAAAAGGCACCCCATCGTGCACTCCATCTTCCAAGATAAATAGCATGGTATGCATGGCAATTTATTAAGGAGTGCTCATGTTTGGTTATGCAAAACGTGGTTATGATGGGCCAGGGACCAAAAGTCCCAGATTTGAAGTAGGCAGAGAAATATTTTGAATTTTTTTTCCTGTTGTTTTGTTGGTATAGTGGGAGCAGTTGTCTTATTTCTTCACCTATGCTTTGTTGGACGCTTATTAAAAGGTTTTAAGAATTTTCAATCTGGGATATGGAACAATCACAAGCGACATGTTGGGTCATTGAACAATTAGGTGTGTCACTAAGGCGGGTCGGGCTAGGTTGAGCATCAGCCCTTGCGCCTTAAAAGAGGATGCCAACCCAAATGTCAACCAACGTGCCCAACCTGATGCAACCGGACTCAAATTACATGTGATCATTCCCAACCAGACCTAACCCGACGTGAATTTTCTCACCTGAATCCAACCTGAGGCCGAGCTCAATTTTCAGGCTTATGAACATTACCCCAGTTTTGCAAATTGATAATACAGGCTGTCCAAGCATTTTATAACACTTCTTTAAAGCAGTCACTTGAATCAAATGGCTTATGCGATGGTCTTGTAATGGCCTTGGGTAGCTTCCGTATGCAGGAATTTCTCGTAGGCTGAGGGCATAAACAATTCTGTCTTTCAATAACATTGAGAAGGTTGTTCCAATACATCCTGAAATATTGCATTACAATATAACCTTTGTTTTTTGGGTCTTCTGATGATCCAAACCGTTTATATCACTAGTCTCACATTGTATGGTGGAAAGACAACAAATAAACGTTCTCGATTGGATTATTTCATCAGTTCGATAATTTGGGATGGGGATCGCCTACTAACGCCGTCAATAGCCAGTAGCTACTGGACGCTGCTCTGTGGCCTCCATCGTAATGTATATATTTTATCCATGCCGTCCATCTATTTATACAGATCATTTTAGTGCCTATACCAAAAATGAGGCAGATCCAAATCTTAAGTGGACCACACCACAAGAAAACAATGGTGATTGAACGCCTACCATTAAAAACTTTCTAGGGCACATTGTATTGTTTATTTTCCATCCAACCTGTTGATTAGGTCACACAGACCTGGATCAAGGGAAAACAAACATGCATCAGCTTCATCCAAAACTTTTGTGGCCCCAAGAAGTTTTTAATGGTGGCCATTCAATCACAACTGTTTCCTGTGATGTGGTCCACATGAGATTTCGATCTACCTCATTTTTGGGATCATGCCCTAAAATGATATGAAAAAAATTGGATGGATGGCATGGATGAAAAAAGCACATCATGGTAGGGCCCAAAGAGCACCGTCCAGTTGCTACTGGCTACTGACAGCGTCAGCAGGCAATGCGCGTCCGATAATTTGATTATTCTCTTCTGCTTTGAACATAAAAAGGTGGTCGCCTAAATCTTTGCATGATCAATGCCTTGAAATGTTGAGATTTTTGGGCATCCCCAGACTAAGAAGAGACGAATCAAATAAATGTTTCGTGTCATTGAAAAAGTTCCGGATATAACGGTTAGAGTTCTAACATATATTATTATTATTATAATATGCCGGAATGTATTTGAGCAAACCTCACGCGTTGATGACATCACCGTCTTCGTCATCTTCATTGTTAAATTGAGTTGAAGTGGGGGGCCATAGTTCGGTAATCCAGGCCATTGGCCTGTTGCATGCCGCAGTCGATTGAGCATTCCCCAAATAACTCAAAGATTGCAAGCTCCTGGCAACCAATTTAAGTAGGCCACAAGTACAAAGGATGTTATTATTCAACAAAAAAAAAGAAAGAAGAAGACCTTTTTTACACATGGATCATCCGTGGTGGGACGCAACAAGCAAACGGTCTAGATTTCATGACCATGGTTCCCACTTGTCAGTTCTGAAAAACGAGGTATACTAGACAAAGCATATGGGGTCGAGAATCCTGTAGTTCTTCGATGGTCCGCGTCAATGCGGATTCGTGGATCCGTGACTGTGGGGCCCACCTTGATGTATCTGTTTTATATCCATGCGGCCAATCCGTTTTGCAGCTCACCCAAAAATAAAGCAGATCCTATCTCAATCACATGCAGCACAAGCTTTTCCAAGGTAGGCCCTATATTAACGGCGAGAAAGGCTGCATAAAAAAGCAATGCTTGAAAGCGTGTGAAGAAAAGGTTGCATATTTGATGAAGATTGACCAAAACAGCCATATTAGTAAGTTATCACCTTTCCATCCACCAGCGTGAGTGTGTGGGGTAGTGTGTGCGCGTGTGTATAAAAAACAGAAAAAAGTTATCACCTTTCCAAGTCTTGGGTTGGTGGCTTTGTGCCTTGCCGAAGCAAGTTGCATCCTGCACCCGCCTGTATGATAAATTGATAATCCATCAGGGAAGGGCTCTGTGCAGCCCAACATGATGTATGGGTTTTATCCATGCCGCCCATTCATTTTTTAAGATTATTTTAGTTTAGGAGTTCAAAACCGAGGCAGATCCAAGGCTCAAGTGGACCACGTAATGGCGATTCTCACATTAAAAACTTCTTAGGAGCTGTGGTTTTGGGTCAAGCTGATATTTGTGCTTTCCCTTCATCATGGTCCCGTCTCTATGACCTTATGGTGGGTGTCGTTATCATCGCTGCTTCCTGTGGTATGGTCCACTTGAAAATTGGATCTTCCTCATTTTTGGACTGATATTTTAAAATGATTCAAGGTTCGAGTCTACCACACAGTGGGGATTGAACGCCCACCATTAAAAACTTCATGGGGCTGCGGAAGTTTTGGATCCAAGGCTTGAGTGGTTCCCACGGAAGGTGTTAATCGTCTTAGAGTCAAAAGAAATGAGCTATAAATGAAAACCACAAAATAAAAATAAAATAAAATAAAGGCTAGATAGTTTTTTCAACTACCTCATTCTCTTCTATAAATGGAGAGTCCTTTCAATGAATCAAAAGCTAAAAATATGGCCTGCTCCAGTCTTCCTCTTGCGCTTCTTTTCCTCGTTGTATCTGGTAGCTGTCTTTCTCATTTATCTACGCTCTTCTTCTTCTTCTTCTTTTTTTTTTTTTTTTTTTTTTTAATTTTTTATTTTATTTTTATAGGTGAGGCAAGACCTACAACACAATGTGTAGGGCCCACCGTGAGGTGTACATGAAGTCCACTCCACACATCATTTGAACCCTCTCATTTTCTCTTCAGACCCCAAAAATCAGATCGATCTAAGACTCAGGTGGGCCACACCGAAGGGAACAGTTGGAATGGTGGGACGCCTATTGTTAAAAAACTTACAGATTGTGTGTGATCCCAGTGTGTTTTTTATGTTCCATCCAATCTACTCATAAGATGTGATCCACCAGGAATAATGTACACATGAAAAATCTGGACATTCCAGAACTCAGGTGGGCCACACGGACCACACCATGTGATTTTAAAGGTTTTAGGCATGCTTTTTTCATGGTGTTGCCCACCAGAGTTTTGGATTGGCGTAGATTTTTGGGCTCCAACGAGAATATGGGGGGAGTACATTATATACGGATTGGATCTCATGTACAGATGAAGATGGGCCCCACATATCATGCTGTAGGTTGAGCGTTACCAACAAAGCTCTGTAGTGGACCAGCCTCATTGATCTTTGGTTCGGCAGAGGATATGTATGTTACCCTCGGGTCTTAAGTTTGTACAAGCAGAGCCCACAGGTAGATTATCCAGATCCGATGGACCCAAGGGTGCAAGGATAATAGCCCTAGATTCTCCTTGATGGGACAATACTGGCCATCCATTTCTCGTAATTTTTACATTGAATGTGGACCGTTATTTGCAGTCCCACATGGAACAATTTCGAAGCATGGTCCATCGACAGTGAAGCCATCAGAACGAATGTGGATCACCTATCCATGGCGTGGGCTTGCACATACTCGAAATGCCAAGGATCAATACAAGCAAGTTGATGTATACGCTCTAGCATCCTTGGAACCTCATGTTTGCAGATGGGCCACTGTTTGGATGATCCAGGCCTTGATCTGATGACCCTGTTGGTGGGTGGATCATGACCCAAAAAATCTCTTTGATGGACCGAGAAAAGGCATGCCCTGTCATCCATTTTTGGGTGAATAAAAGGCAAGAGATTGGATGGTTTCGATCTTCCTATTTTGAATATTTTTGGATGGTGTCTCTCAAATTAGGTTCATCTAATTATTAGACGTGCCCTACATGAATTTGAAGGGATTTTTTTTTTTTTTTTTTTGTAGTTGTTCATAGTTTTAAATGGTGTGCTCCACCTGGTAGTTTGATCCACCTTATTTTTAGGGTGTACAATTTTCATGGCGGAACAACCCTTCTGTACGGATGAGATGTCATATAAACACTATGGTGGTCCCCACATGCCAACTATTTAGACATTTAAGCAGTGTGTCACCGTTTCTCTTCTTGGTTTTTGTTTTTTTTTGTTAGCTCGTTAGTACACTCACTGTCATTTCACACTTCACTGTTTAGCCACCCCCACTAGGATCGATATCAAGACCTTAGTGTTGGAGCTAAGTATCTTTCACTCAGTCTACCACTTGAGCTATGGATCAGGTATCATTTTTCTTCTTGGTTATAAATGTTGTTTTCTGTTGAAAAATTTAAAGGTAAAAGGTTAAATAGTGGAATCTCTTTCTTAAGCTTAGAAATCTAATGTAACATTTTCATTTTCTTTAAGTGGTTTTACTTTTCTTTTCTTTTTTTTTTAAAAAAAAAAAATTTTAATTTAAATTTTTAAGCAAAAGCTAGGAAAAGAAAATCATTTTTTCCTTTTGTGGTTTCCTAAATCGAGGAAACCGTCACACATTAGGGGTCTTTGTATTCTTTTCTACCGTTTCCACCTAAGCAAACAAGGGGACAAAAAAAAAAAAACTTTGAACTAAGTGACCACTCGGTATCACTGCCACATATAACGCAAGCAGCGTTTGGCTAATTTTACACTTATAATTAATTATTCATGGAAGGGGCATAAACTTTTTAAAAAAACAGATGTGTGTGGCCTTTCAATTGTGAGTATATTTGTAATTTTAATCCTTTCATGTAAGTAGCTTGTTCTCACTGACAATGTTATAGGGCCATGCAATGAGGATTTTGTGGGGCTACCATGATGAATACGTGAAATTCACTCTACACATTTATAAAATAATTAAAGTGAAGTGGGGCTAGAGGTGAAAGGTTGGGATAGAATGTTAATAAAATGACAGTAGAAAATGTCTCCTTGCGTGTATGTTTTTTTTTTCACACGGACTCACACCCCACGCACACTCACACCACAGTAGATTTTCAGCACAATATGTACTTGAACCTATGACCTCACGTTGAAACTCCAGCGAGTCTACCATTGAGGCAAGAATGAGGACCTTGTAGCCCACAAGTAATTATATCCTTTCTGTTTTTCTCTCTCTTTTTAATCTCTCCCCATGAGTTGCAAGATGAAGAAACTTTATTTCCTCCTCTCTCTTTTCCGCACAAGTAATATTATAAAGCAAGAAGTCGCTATTAAGCTAACCCTTGTTTTGTCTTTTTTTTTTTTTTCCTTTGCTCTGGCGATGGTAAAGGAGTGTTCCTGTTTGGAGCGATCAACAGCGGTGCTGAAGCCAAGATATGCTCACAGGTTTGCTATAGGTCCAAGTATATGATGTGCAAATCTTCAGGGCATGAGAGGCTCACTTCCACGTGCAACTGCTGCATGGCTCCAAGCGGCTGCACCATTTATCTCGCGGACGGGACTGTTCTTTGCTCTTCTTAGAACCATTTGGTTCTTGGTTCAGTTGATATGTGTGTAGCCAGCTGCTTTGGGTACCGAATAATATTATAACTCAAATTCCCTTCATAGAAAGCTTGGGACTTTGAACTTTGATGTATTGAATTGAAGTTTGTGTTTTGGAAAATCCTGGATTTTAATGATAAGTAGCTAAGGTGTTTTTATTTGCTCTAAGTGCTGATAAAAGTACATGGGGGTGTTTCCATGTAAGGTATACCAAGCCTCTCTGGGTCATGTTGTTGTGGACTAACTAATTTTTTTTTTTTTTTTTATCAAAAAATTAAAATAGGAAGTGAAGATAGAATGTAATATATCTGAAGAATTTATGATAATTTATGGCATATGTAATGTACACATTGAATATTTAGCACATATAACATTCTTAAATATTGACCGTAAAACATGTGGGCCCCTTGGGATGCATAAAACGTGCCATTTTACAACTGGAATAGATTAGGTGCAACCCTTACCGCGTGGTTGACCTTGATGTATATTTTCTATATCCAATTCATTCATCCATTTTCCCATATCATTCTATGGCACAAGCCCAAAAATAAAGCATATCCAACTCTTTAGTGGAACATACCATTGGAAACAATGGTGATTGAGTGCCCTACTATTAAAAACTTCTTAAGCCTGCTGTAATGTTGATAAGGTCACATAAACGTGGATGAAGGGGTAAAAATATATCAGCTTGATTGAAAACTTTCGTGGGCCATTAATGGTCAATCACCACTGTTTACTATGGTATGGTCCACCTGAGAGTTGGATATGTTTCATTTTTGGGCCTTAGCTACTGAATGATCAGGGAAAAAAAATGAATGGATGGCATGGATATAAGATATATACATCAAGCTAGGCCCCAAGGTAAAAGCTGCACCATCTTAAGTGAGGCTGGGGCGCACCTAATCACTCGCAATGATGTTGATAACAGCTTATTTTCAAAGCAAAATAGCCACATTTGGAAGGATTGAAACAATTCGATTTGAGAGATCTCATTCGTTCCCTATCCATTGCAACAAGTGAGACTAATCGTAGGGTTTCAATCATTATAAGGCGGCCCAGATTCAAAGGCTAGCTATAAAGTCCCCACGTATCATATTGCAATGCATAACAAATCACCACATGTATAAGATATGTGGGGCCCACAATATTGATGTTTGAGTTCCATCTTACACATCCATTAGATGTGTCCCACTTTTAGGCCTGGATCCTAAAATCCAGCTTGGTGGACCACACCAAAGGGAACAACGGGAATGTTAGGGAGGGTGATGCCTGCCGTAGTAGCTTGAGAGTACTGAATTTTCAGTCCACCTTACTGTATATATGCCATACAATCCAACCCATTCATCAGGTGAGTTCCACCAAGATGAAGGGACACACTAAAGTCAGGCCATTCCAAAACTCAGATGGGCCACACCACGTGAATATATACGTTTCAGGAGTGAATCTATATTGCTCCTGTGGGGTGTCCCAACTGAGTTCTGTGCTAGGACGATTCTTAGCATGTATGGTGAACGGGTCAAGGGGTGCCACGTTCATGGCTCGGAATCCAACACAAACAAAACTGAAATTTCAAATGTCTTACCCAAGTACTTCATGAGAGCTGAGGAAAGCCACGTCAGTTTGAGCAAGTGGGGCACGAGGATAAATGATCCAAACTGTTGATATGATGGGCCTCAGAATGGATGGGAGATTCTATATATAAAAAGAATAATAATAAAATTCGAATAGACTATCCTATACTGTTCGAACAGATCCAATAATCAGTAGACATTAAATGGGGAAATATAAAATTTTGATTGGCTAGGATCTTACAAACTGCTCGATTTTCGGCGAATCCCTCACGGTGATGGAGACGTGGCCCCAATATTACAAACCAACTTCCAAACCGTCCAAAATTTTGGCCCTGCCATGAAGAACCCATGGTCCAAAAATGAGGTCGATCTGCTCAGCATGTGGGCCACACCATAAAAACCGATAAACAGCCATCGACTTAAAACTGAGTACACGTGAGTCTCCAGCAACCGAGGCGTAAAAAGGTAGTTATTTGATACTCTGGCCACGAATGATGCTTGATACGCAGGCACTCAGAAATTGGACACATTTCACAAATTAACTAAAACGAAACCAACTGAAGTGCCGAACTCCCTGTTGTCAAGTTAAATGCAGAAGATCAGATTCGTTAAACAATTCTATCCTCTGATTTGTGTGGACAGTCCATTGTTGAGATGGGACCATTAGATATTTTTCATTTTCAACCATCCAATAAATTTCCACCAATCCGACAGTCAGATAACCAAATGAGCTTAATTTTAGCTCATAATGCAAATAAACTAGGCCTCATAATTTGGACAGTTTAATTTGAATTAATAATATTCCAAGTATGCAATTTCTAAGTAACTTATTAGCGCCTGCGTATCATCCATCACACTCTTCCAGAGTATCAAAGTTTTCCTCGCGTAAAAATCACACGTGCAACTACATCAATGAAACGTTGAACCACTTCATCTGGAGCCTCGAATACGTCGTTTGCGACAAAACTCTAACGTAGACGCAACCACATGTACTAACAGTATGGAACATAGCCATGAGATCCAATCCATTCAACAGGGGTTCCTACTATATATACCCTCGACCATGAATCAAATCGGTTCACTAATCAGGTGAGCCACATTTTACAGAACAAAAACAAACGTATGGCAGAAGAAAACCTGGCTGAAGTTTTCTTAGCCGTCCACATATTTTTAACCTCTTAACCCCCACCTGATCTTTCTGCGAGGAGACACACCTGGTAGTTGGCTTGGACATTGAACTTGTCTGCGTCATGTAGAGAGAAACTTCGTGTCACGTGTGCTTGACCATCCGTGTTTAATGTCCGCCATTCATCTTTGATGATACCCGCTATTCACATTTATTATAATAAAACTATTTGACCATTTTCTAGCTTCTATCTACGCCATTAACCATCCAGTGTCCACTTCCTACTGTATGTAGATTTTTTCTCATATAGAAATTCCTATCTTTTAGTTTAATGACATAAAAACCCCTCATGCATTACTATTTCCAAATAAACCTCTAACATTTAGGGTCAGTAGTAAAGTTCGGGATTGTGTACTGAGTTACTCAGTACGCTCTTATCGTACTGAGTAAACTTTACTGGGCCCATTGTGAATTCATGTGGTTTATCCTTGCCGTTCATCCCTTTTTACGGATCATTTTAAGGGTTCAGAAAAAAATTCAAGTATATCAAAAGCTCAAGTAGACCATACCAAAGGAAACGGTGGAAATATTGATTTCCAATGTTGAAACATCTCTAAGGTCTCCAGTGATGTTCATTTGTCATCCAAACTGTTCGGAAGATCACAAAGACATGGACGAAGGGAAAACACAAATATCATCTTGATCTAAAACTTCCGTGGGACCCCAAGAACCTTTCAACGGTACAGTTCAATTCACACTGTTTCAGGTGGTGTGGTTCACCTTAGCTTTGAATAGGATTAAATTTTGGTTTAAAGCTCTAAAATTATATGATAAAACGGATGGACGGAGTTGATACAATGCATAAATGACTGTAGGCCTCACAGAGTTTACTCAGTACGCAATCCGCTTCCTTGTTAATATGTCATTAGGACCATTTACAGTATTTCGTATATGACCAGAATGCCCATAGTTCATAACTTAACAAACCATTCTTGGGGCCCGGCATTACCTTTATATGCTATCCTACCCGTTCATAAGGTTATTACCAGTGGGATCAAGAGAAAAGACGGAGATCATCCTGATCCTTGACTTGTATGGGCCACAAGAAGGTTTCAATGGAGGGTGTCCAATCTCTACTATATCTTGTTATGTGGACCCCTTGAATTTTGGATTTTCCTTATTTTTATGCTTACATCCTAATATGTACTGGCGCAATGGATGGATGAAGTGGGTGTCTTATAGGTGCCATGGTGGGCCATATCATTTCCATCCCTTGTTCTTCCATCACTTTTCCATTCGTCACAGTCAAAAGACTCAAAAGTCTAAATGAAGGCGTTTTTACCACATCTAGAAGAGAATAGGGGTTTATTTAAAAAATATCAGTAAGGGGAGGGGTTTTCCTGTCAATGGGACAAGAGAGTATATGTCAAAATCCTTTTTTATTTTTTTAATCACCCACCCATGGAAATTTTGGATCCAATGCAAAATGATCCAAAATCGAACAACAACAATTCCCACGTGGCAATATGGAATGGATGATCCAAGTAATTAGAATTAAGGACCATAGTTTAGATGTATCATTTACCATAAAATGGCATTTTTCTAATTATATAACTATTATTTATTCAAATGTTGAAATTTAACTTATCCAACAGTCCTATTTCATCAAACAAATGGACAGTCCAACCAATCTAATTTTGATTTTGTGGACTTGGATACAGTGGTTTCTAAAATTTAGAACGCGTAAACATTAAATAAAAAAAAGTTTTAATGCCCGCATATCAGCATCATATGGTTCCAGAATAACAAATAACTGCCAATATTAGTGATACATTCGGATTATTATAGCAAACCTCTCTAACTGTACAGTTTAGAGGTTTCACCTATTCATTAGTAAAGGTAGAAAATAAATAAATGGAGGTTGTTTTTCCTAGCATCTACCGCAATTTCCCTTGTAAATACAGAGCCCTCATTTCATAGATGCAGAAAAGATGTTTTCCACCAATCTTCCTTCCTTCCTCTGCTTTTCCTAGTCGTATCTGGTAGCTGTAGTCTTCTATTCTCCACGCTCTCATGCAGAAAGGAGGTTTCCACCAATCTTCCTTCCTCTGCTTTTCCCACCCGTCTCTGGTAGCCGTATTCTTCTATTCTCCACGCTCTCATGCAAGGGCAACCATGTGATCATTGGCCCAGAAAGATGTGTGCAAACAGCCTATGACTGTGACAAGGTTCATAGCCTGCAGATCGATTATCCAAGACCTGATGGACCCAAATATGCGTGGATGTTGATGCCCCCAATATCTTGTCAATGGGTAAATCGTAGCCGTGCACTCTTTTTTGTTCATCCAATGTTGTCATGCATTTTCTCCACCAACCAAACGGTAATGATTGTCACATCTGGAACGAATTTGGAGATTCGACCATCCACCATGGGGCCATAAGATCACATCTGGATTCCACAACATTCCGAGGAATAGATACTAATGTACTCAGGCCAAGGATCATATGCTGCCGCAGCACGCAGCAGGTAAACGTGAAATATTAGCAAGATGATACGTGTATAGCATCCTTAGGTTTGATTATGTGGGCCCCATGTTAGGGTCATCCACACCCTGATCCAATGACTGCTAGTGGATGGAACATGCCCCAAAAATATCCCTGATGGGCCAATCTTAACTATTCAACCGGTGGCCTGCAAATAGATGGTTAAGAATGAGCGGTGGCCCTTGTACAACTGAAAACAATATTTTGGGGTCATCCCCATCCACCGTTGGTCCTTGAACCATGGGCCCCTGGGACTGGAGATCAGGTAATTGATGGCTAATCACCTGCAACTGGTTATAGGCTTACCTTAATCTATAACCCTTTTAAAATTTTTTTTGGAAGGTAATTTACAACCAGTTTGCCCTCCAAATACATCACACTTTCGTGGCTAAAACAGGAAACAGAAACTCCTAAACGCAGAAAAATAGTAATAATAAATAAATAAAAACATAACCGGAAAGAGTTCCAGAGCACAACCAGTTGTAGGTGATTGATCAATCCATATAATAAGCATTCACATAGAGTGACGCAACAGCCAGATTTCAACCAGCTTACCTCATTTTCTCTCCTTTCAAGCATTCACATAGAGTGACGCAACAACCAGCTTTTAACCAGCTTACCTCATTTTCTTCCGCCCTTCTGTTGCTCTAATGACGGAGAAGGAACGGTTCTGTTTGGAGTGATACAAAGCGGTGTCAAAGCATATGCCCAGATATTTGCTACAATGCAGACCATGTGACATGCACATCTTCAGGAGAAGAGAAGCTCACTCCCATGTGCAACTTCTGCATTGCTCCGAGTGGTTGCACCCTTCATCTTGATGATGGATCTACTGTGTGTTCGTCTTAAAAATCATTTGGGTGTAGATGCTGTTTAGATGTTGTAGTAAACTGCTTTGGGTGTTGAATAAGAGAAGCCATAATTCCAGGTTTAGAGAGCTTGGACTTTGATGCGTTGAACCGATGTTTGTGATTAGAAGGCTCAGTGTTTGGTAAACTTTCTTTTTTTAAAAAAAGAAAAAATAATAAAAAATTGACTATTTCATTAAACCTCAAAACGGAAACAAAGAAGCCCAAAAAGATTTAACAACAGCAGGTGACCCTCTCATCCCGCAACAACAAAAAACAGCCAAAAAGAAAGAAGAGCAATAACTCCAGAAACCATGGCTTTCTATACAAAATCCGAGACAGGAATCATTACAAAATAACTGATTGCAAATCTCCAATCAGCACTGTATGGACCGGTGAACTCCAACAAGACTAGCACCCATTCCAGAACCAAAGACAATATTCCTATTGATGAACTCCTACATGCCACTCTACCTTCAAATATTCTAGCATCTCTCCAAGGGCCCATTTGGATACCACCAAAAAAGTTACCTTTTCTACTTACAACAGTAGATAAGTGCCTCGTTTCAGATAAGTTTGGTTTATGATTAGTTATAAGTAACTTTTTTACTTATAAGTACAGTCACTTCAGTTAATTTTTTTAGCATTTCTACTTTTCATAAGTCGTTGAAGAGAGGCATCAGAAGAGAAGAAAGGAGAAGCTGGTAAGTATGTTGTTTGCCAAACAAACTAATCTTCTTAACAAGTAGAAACTAAGATAAGCTACTTCTTAAGCAACTTATGATCCAAATGCCCCCCCAAATATCCCATGAAATGGCAAATGGCAACAGCATTTTCCAAATAATTTTGCCTTGATCCCGAAATGGCCAATGGGCCATCCGCAATTTCTTCCAAACTGTCCATCCTCTAGGTGCTATCGTGAATGGCAATGGTCCATAATGCAAAATAAATAATTGTGACTATCTATATCAGATTTGCGGTAATTGGAGACGAAAATCTCCAACAGATCATGCTCAATGCACACAAATCTTGGGATGAGATCATCCTCACAGCATTCTAATTTGGATTGTGGGCCATCCACAGCAGTGCCCGGAAACTGGGCAGTTCCAATCATCCAACCATCTCTGCATGTGAGCCCATGGGATGACGCATGCTGGTGCCCTGAAATAAAACTTAGGCAAAACAAACCTGATCATATAAGCCCTAGATCTAAAATGGCAAATAATGAAATACGATGGAAGATGGTAATCCAGGCATTGAGAAACTATTGTACTTCGAGAACAGTCTAATACAATAATACTACTGGTGCAGAGCATTGAGATCAGGATTTCAAATTTCACGCTTACCTTTTGGGGGGAAAACTGATTATGGCCAACTTCACGTAACAATAAACTTTTTGCTCCGTACAAAATCCTTGAGAAATTCGGCAACATCACAAACTTCCTCTTTCAATTTTTCTTACGTAGGTGAAGAGTTGAAAAGGAAAAAGTTACATCCAAGCTTGGGCATGTCCCTTCTTTAGTTCGCATCTGGTGCAGCCTCCCCTGTGATTTGATTTGAAAAAGAAAAAGTTACATCCAAGCTTACTTGGGCATGTCCCTTCTTTAGTCAGCATCTGGTGCAGCCTCCCCGGTGATTTCATCATATGAACCCGTTTGCTCATTAAATGAGAACCTAAAATAAAATGAAAAATAAAAAAGAACAGTGACATTCAATCAACCATGTCACAAGTGCAAGTGACGCATGACCTCAAATACACATGTGACTGCTAGTGTGCATGCTTGGTAATTTTAAATGAATATCTACTGTAAAGATTCGACTCCACGAATCATAGATCAAAATCACTGAATTTTGATGAGAAGAGAAAGAAATAAAAGCAGTACTCAGTATTCATGGTGGCCAAGCTCCCTTGAGGAATTTACAGGCTGTTGTATTCACTTCGTATCTGAAAAGAGTTGGGTGCCGACCACTTCTAATGCAGGTGTGGGATTCTACCTTGCTTAGGTGTATTATTTTGCATGTTGACAGCTTTCTCAATAAATTACTTCATCAATTAAAAAAAATAAGTAAAAAAGAAAAAGAAAAAGAAAAAGAAGAAATAAAAATGGTTCTCCCTTGTAACACTAATTTAACATGATTTACAGAAGAAAAAGAAAGGGTCAAAAATAAAAAATGCTCACTAGATCGAACATGTGGGATATATCGTACTACTTGTGTGTTTTGTATTGCATAGGTAGGATACAAGATATATCGTGGAATATATCGGCTGATATCGTCGATATTTAAAACATTGATCATAGTAGAACATATCAATGTGCATTTTACAGATTATGCAATTTCTATTTTCTTTGATTTTTATTTTTGTTTAATTTTCAGACTATATAAGATCACATGATGTGCTTAAATGTCATTGCTCATAATTGATTCAATTTAAAAAAAAAAAAAATCGAATTAGTGACTTTATGTTTATATTTTCTTATTTTGGGCAAGTTTTGGAGCTTTGTAGGCTTTAGAACTTAATTTCTGTTTTATTGATTAGATTTAGAAGTTCGAACTTTATTTCATTAATTTATTTACATTTGGTTATAAGTTTCAAGATTTAATTAATTCATTCTCCTATAAAAACTTTATTTAAACTTAGAGAATCGAGTAGACTCTCACATAGGCCATATCTACCTAAGAAAATGTCTGGGACTGGGCAACAAGGAAGTGATGATATTGGATGGCAATATTGTCAGAAGGTAGGTGGTAGTAGGCACCAAATGAAGTGTAACTATTGTGATAGAGTAATAACTGATAGAATTACGCAACTCAAACAACATTTGGCACATCGAAAGGGTCAAGTTGCGGGATGTACCAGAGTGTCAAAAGAGAGTGATCTTAATGCAAGCCAGTTTGGATGAGTTGAAGGGAAAACGAATTGTTGTGTAGAAGAAGAAAGATGAGATTCTAGAGGCAACCATGTTTAGTCCTGAATATATGGGCATTCATGATGAAGATATATCTATCATTGATATTAGATAGTTAGAAAATTAAATCTCCGAGTTTTACAGTTAATTCCAAGTTGTCATGTTCATAAATTCATCAGGCAACCCAATACAACTTTCTTACTGAAGAGTGGACCTTACACCACCATAAACATGTTTAAAATTATAAATGAATGCATATTCGAATTATTTAGAATTTTCCATATTTAATGGATTTTTTATTTTTTTTTTAACCATTATAGGGGGCATATCGCCCGTTACAGCCCCATATCGGCTGATACTCCGTTACACCGTAAAGGTAATGGTGGGCACCGTTACACCCACCATTACCGATACAGAACACCTTGCCTTGCTCCAAGCAGGTGCTTAGCTAGTACAATTGAATGGCTAACACACCGATGACATAACAACTTGCGAGTCGTGACCATTAAAAGTGCTATTGAAAAATATCAGCGACTATAAACCTTTATGATGCGGACATAAGCGCATTCAAGGTGTACCAACGAAGAAAGCGCCAACCACAAGTGTCGTCCTTGTGGATAGGCGACTATTGAGGAGCTGAAGACCTTTCACATGTGATTGGACATATAGAAGACCCCACTTAGGGAAGACACATGTGAAGGAAGATTGGAGAAAGAAGACCGGACGCCCGAAATTTTCCGTACTTATGTTATTTGAGCGTTTTTGCTTAGTTTAGGGTATTTTAGTAATTATATGTCTTTATTTGCTTATTCTAGGGGTATTTTAGCAATTTTATGTCTTTATTTGCTTATTTATGTGGACTAAAGCCCTAAACTCGAATTTTAACTATTGATTAATGAAAAACAAATCTTTTGGTTGTCTCTTTCCTCTCTTCTCTCTAACGGTGCTTCTTCTCTTCCCTTGATCTTCTTCTTCTAATTTCTTCTTATGCCCCTCCAGCTTCTTCAAAGTAATTATTTTCTTCTTTCTATTTTTCAGTTTTGGTTAATCCTTCTTCGATCAAAATATTGAGAACCGATCTAAACCCTAAACCCCCAAATTCTCAAATCCCTAATCCGAGAAACTTCCTGGTTCTTCGGACTAGTGATCTTCATTGATCGATTGGGTGTGACCATGCAAGATTGGGAGGTCTCATCCCTCGCCGGATCCAACCTAAGTAATAATTGAATTCCATATTCCATGGTTGTGATGATGGCCCGCTCCATTGCATGTTTCCTTTATGATTTTCTCAATGATGATGATTACTGCCAGAATTTTAGATCATTTATTCATTTTATTTCTGCTGTTTAATTATGTTCATGAGCATGCATCATAATTAGGGTTGTCCTGCGTCAAATTTGGTATCAGAGACAGGTTTGCATGGTTTTTTTTTTTTTTTTTAATTTATCTAGATCGAGTTATCAAATTAGGGTTTTGATTTTTAGGTTTAATTTAGGAAAGTTCTAGATTTAGAAAGTTTTCAATTTTAGAAACTTTCCAATTTTAGAAAGTTCCTAATCTGGAAAATTTCCAGATTTGAGTTGTTTCCTGTTTCAACTTAATTGTGACAGTTCATAGTAGTTTTGCATTCATCTTGAAAGTCATAACACCTAGTAGTCTAGTTGGGTAGAGTTTGGTTCAAGTCTTCATTGTATGCCCACGAGAAGTGGTAAAGGTTTCGGACTTCAACCTACCATGAATAACGAGCAATTATCTGAGCAACCTGCTCAATTAATACAAAAGATAATCGCCCTAGAAGCGGGTCAAAAGCTTGAATTTTCCCGCCTTGAGAACCAAATTACCACTACCATGACTAAGGTCGAGCAACTAGAGGCGTCCCAAAAAGAAAACCCCGCTATAGGGGATGATGCATACTCCTAAATGGGAGGAATCATTGAAAAACGCGCTGCTACACGTGGTGGTCGTGATAATAGAGATTGTGGTAATGGTTGTAGTGTGGTGCGAGAGGCACGAGCCACATGTGATCATCAAGACCGCTATGATCCAGATGAGCGTGCGATGAAGAGTGTGAGAGTTGAAGCCCCGAGTTTTGATGGGCGCTTGGATCCCAAGGCATTCCTTGACTGGGTTGCTGACATGGACCACTACTTTGAGTGGTATGACATGTCGGAAAACCGTCAAATGCGGTTTGCTAAGATGAAGTTTTTGGGTCAAGCCAAGCTCTTCTGGACCAATACCGAGCGTAGGATAGAGAGAGTTGGTAGGGCCCCTATCACACATTGGTATGAGATGAAAGAGAAGTTGAAGGAAAAGTACCTTCCTCTCTCATACCGTCAGAAGCTCCTTGACCAATGGCAATCGTTACGCCAAGGGTCAATGTCTGCCACTGACTACATCGTTAAATTTGAAGAATATGTGATGCGATGTGATATCCAAGAAGACCCTCTAGTAACGCTCTCGCGTTTCAAGATGGGCCTTCGTGCGGATCTTCAACGCGAGCTTATGACTCGTCCTTAGCGGACTTGGATGAAGCATATCAAGTCGTGCAGGAGTTAGAGCAATATCTGAAGGCTCCTGTCGTTCGTCGTTTTGAGTCCCGAGACTCCAGTGCTAGATCTAGTTTCTAGGGAACTAGACCTAATATCGGTAGTCAACCTAAGGCACAGGCGACCATTCCGCCTAGGCCTAGGGAGGACAAGGGCAAAGGAGTTCTTGGTGCCGGTCCTAGTAACATGACCCAAGTGAGGTGCTATGAGTGTGGCAATCTTGGCCACATGTCTAATCAGTGTCCTGCGAAGAGCCATGAGAGAGCCTTAGTTATAGGCGAGTCCCACGAGGGTGGAGATGACCAGGGTGATTATGAAGTTGAAGAGTATCATCCTGATGGAGGACTTACTGATGAAGAAGAAGTGGATGGAGAAGCAACGCTTGCCGTAGTCAGACGTGTGCTAGCTCAGTCTAGAAGTAGTGCTGACTGGCGTCGAAGCACTATCTTCTACACTATTGCCAAGTGTGGTGAAAAGAATTGTAAGGTGATAGTAGACAGTGGAAGTTGTCAGAATGTGATTTTCACTAGCACCTTAGATCGCTTAAAACTGAAATCCACACCTCATCCAGACCCGTATAAAGTTTCTTGGGTTGACAAGACATCCCCACCTGTCACCCAGCAATGTCTAGTCCCCATCGAGTTTGGGTCATACAAAGAGTCCCTGTGGTGTGATGTTTTACCTATGGATGTGGGACATGTTATCTTAGGTAGACCGTGGCTATTCGATAATGATGTCACGATCTTTGGCCGTTCGAATGCGTGTACTTTTATGTATAACGGTAAAAAGATCAAACTTATGATGTCACGATCTAGCCACCTGAGAATACACTAGGGAAGAAGAAGGATGAGAAGGCAAGTGAGCCTAGAGAAATGGAGAAATCCAAACCTAAGTCTCTACATATAATTAGCGCAAGAGAGTTTGAAAAAGAGACTAAGGAGGATTCTATGGTGTATGCCCTTGTGGCTAGAGAGATTACACCTGAGGCTCCATCAGAGTTGCCCCGTGAGGTGACCTCGGTCCTGAACAAATATAGTACTGTATTTCCTAAAGAATTACCGAATGAGTTGCCACCTATGAGGGACATACAGCATGCCATTGATCTTGTCCTAGGGTCTACTCTACCGAACCTTCCTCACTACAGGATGAACCCTGCAGAGCATGCAGAGTTGAAGAAGCAAGTTGATGAGCTTCTGTAAAAGGGTTTCATCCAAGGGAGTATGAGCTCGTGTGCCGTGCCTGCATTGTTGACGCTAAAGAAAGACGGCACGTGGCGCATGTGTGTGGACAACCGTGCCATAAACAAAATTATTGTCAAGTATAGGTTCCCTATACCTAGACTTGATGATATGCTTGACATGACAGCCAGATCTACTATATTTTCTAAGATAGACCTCAAGAGCGGATATCACCAAGTCCGTATACGCCCAGGAGATGAGTGGAAGACGGCGTTTAAGACGAAAGATGGGCTGTATGAGTGGTTGTTCATGCCCTTCGGCTTGACTAACGCACCCAGTACTTTCATGCAGGTGATGACACAAGCTTTGAGGCCGTTCATGGAAAAATTCCTAGTGGTGTACTTTGACGATATTCTTATTTATAGTACCACTAAGGAATCACACCTTAAACATTTAAAGAAGGTCTGTAGTGTCCTTAGGGAGAAAAAGTTGTACGCTAATCTTAAGAAATGTGCATTCATGTCTAGCCAAGTTGTGTTCTTAAAATTTATAGTGTCATCTGACGGGATGTGCGCAGACCCTGAAAAGGTCAGAGCCATAGTTGAGTGGCCAGAACCAAGGAACATTCATGAGGTGCGAAGCTTTCACGGCCTAGCTACTTTTTATCGTCGGTTCATTAGGGGTTTTAGCACGATCATGACTCCCATTACCGAGTGCATGAAAAATGGAGAGTTCGTGTGGTCTAAAGCCGCAGTTAAGGCTTTTAAAGAAATTAAGGGCAAGATGGTGAAAGCTCCTGTCATGCGTCTACCTGACTTTTCTAAAGTCTTTGAAGTAGCGTGTGATGCGTCTAATGTCGAGATAGGTGAAGTGCTGAGTCAAGAAGGACACCCAGTGGCCTATTTCAGTGAGAAACTGAATGAGGCAAAACAAAAATACTCCACTTACGACAAAGAATTTTATCCGGTAGTGCAATCCCTGAGACATTGACGACATTATCTCCTACCGCAAGAATTCGTTTTGTTTTCTAACCATGAGGTTTTGAGATATTTGTATTCTCAGAAGAAACTCAACCCAAGGCATGCCAAGTGGGTAGCGTTTCTTCAGGAATATTCGTTTGTTTTGAAACACAAGGCCGGGGTTGAAAACAAACCAGCGGATGTCCTTAGTAGGAGAGTGACATTGCTCAACTCCTTGAGTGTAGAGGTAGTCGGATTTAAGCAACTGAAAGATGAATACCCCATGTCCTAATTTTGGGGGTACTTACGCGTCGCTCTCTAGTGACCAGATATTATGGGTGAGTATGTTCTTAAAGACGGCTTCCTTTTCAAGGAAGACAGACTTTGTATTCCCTGTATGTCCCTTCGTGAATTCCTCATCTGGGAGCTTCATTCAGGAGGAATAGCTGGTCATTTTGGTCGTGATAAGACCATTGCCCTCGTGGAAGATCGTTTCTATTGGCTAAGTCTCAAACGAGACGTAGCCAAAGTTTTAGGGCAGTGTCGAACATGTCAGCTGGCAAAGCAAAGAAAGCAAAATACCGGGCTGTACATGCCATTACCAGTGCCACATGCTCCGTGGCAGGACATCAGTATGAACTTCGTGCTTGGGCTTCCCAAGACTATAAAAAAACACGATTCTGTTTTTGTCGTTGTGGACCGTTTTTCTAAAATGGCGCATTTCCTCCCATGTTCGAAGACGTTGGATGCCTCTCATGTTGCTCGTCTCTTTTTTGATGGTGTGGTGCGTCTCCATGGGTTACCTAAAACCATAGTGTCAGATCGTGATGTTCGATTTACTAGCTATTTTTGGAAGACACTGTGGTACATTATGAGAACTCGTTTGCAATTTTCTACTGCTTACCATCCACAAACAGATGGTCAAACTGAAGTGGTAAACCGTAGCCTTGGAAATCTTCTACGTTGTCTAGTGGGTGAACATGTTAAGACTTGGGACCTAATTTTACCAACTGCTGAACTTGCTTATAATGGGTCAGTTAATAGATCTACAGAGTTGAGTCCTTTTGAAATTGTAAGTGGTTATAAGCCTAGAATGCCCATAGATCTCTTACCCATGGCTGTTACCCAAAGGTCTTCTGAGTCAGCCGATGCATTTGCACGTCATATTCATGATTTGCATACACATATTAGACAGCGGTTAAATAAGAGCAATGATGATTATAAAGTTTCAGCTGATTCTCATCGTCGAGTGCAAGAATTTCAAGAAGGAGACTGTAATGGTGCGAATAAGGCCAGAGCGATTCTCTCAAGGATTTGCTAAAAAATTACAAGCGCGTAGTGCTGGACCATTCAGGATATTACAAAAGGTTGGGTCCAACGCGTATCGGATTGACCTTCCACCTGCAATGATCATTAATCCAACTATTAATGTGGAGGATCTAGTCCGTGCCTATATTCATGATTTGCATACACATATTAGACAGCGGTTAAATAAGAGCAATGATGATTATAAAGTTTCAGCTGATTCTCATCGTCGAGTGCAAGAATTTCAAGGAGACTGTAATGGTGCGAATAAGGCCAGAGCGATTCTCTCAAGGATCTGCTAAAAAATTACAAGCGCGAAGTGCTGGACCATTCAGGATATTACAAAAGGTTGGGTCCAACGCGTATCGGATTGACCTTCCACCTGCAATGATCATTAATCCAACTATTAATGTGGAGGATCTAGTCCGTGCCCATACTCCCATTGTTGATACATCGTCCCTTTCATGGCCTTTTTCTGAGTTTGCTACCCAACCCCTTCCACCCCCTCCTCTACCCATTACCCATACAGAAGAAATTGAGAAAATCTTGGATGATGAGATAGTATCCACGACAGATGGAGGTTTTCAAAGGTATCTTGTCAAGTGGAAGAACAAAACATCGTCTTAATCTACGTGGCTGTCGAGCGACGCATTGTAGGGTATTGATCCAGATCTACTAGAGCGCTACAAAAGTTTCAACTCGTCGAAGTCGAGTTTTTCTCACCCGAGGGGACTTGATGCGGACACAAGTGCATTCAAGGTGTACCAACGAAGAAAGCGCCAACCACAAGTGTCGTCCTTGTGGATAGGCGACTATTGAGGAGCTGAAGACCTTTCACATGTGATTGGACATATAGAAGACCCCACTTAGGGAAGACATGTGAAGGAAGATTGGAGAAAGAAGACCAGGCGCCCGAACTTTCCCGTACTTATGTTATTTGCGCGTTTTTGCTTAGTTTAGGGTATTTTAGTAATTATATGTCTTTATTTGCTTATTCTAGGGGTATTTTAGCAATTTTATGTCTTTATTTGCTTATTTAAGTGGGCTAAAGCCCTAAACTCGAATTTTAACTATTGATTAATGAAAAAGCAAACCCTTTGGTTGCCTCTTTCCTCTCTTCTCTCTAACGGTGCTTCTTCTCTTCCCTTGATCTTCTTTTTCTAATTTCTTCTTATGCCCCTCCAACTTCTTCAAGGTAATTATTTTCTTCTTTCTATTTTTCAGTTTTGGTTAATCCTTCTTTGATCAAAATCTAGAGAACCGATCTAAACCCTAAACCCCCAAATTCTCAAATCCCTAATCCGAGAAACTTCCTGGTTCTTCAGACTAGTGATCTTCATTGATCGATTGGGTGTGACCATGCAAGATCGTGAGGTCTCATCCCTCGCCGGATTCAACCTAAGTAATAATTGAATTCCATATTCCATGGTTGTGATGATGGCCCGCTCCATTGCATGTTTCTTTTATGATTTTCTCAATTATGATGATTACTGCTAGAATTTTAGATCATTTATTCCTTTTATTTCCGCTGTTTAATTATGTTCATGAGCATGCATCATAATTAGGGCTGTCCTGCGTCACTTTATTTTCATACTCTAGAGTAAGCTTACTAAAAATTCCACAAAGGAAAAACTAAATGCTTCCAATCATGAGAGTGCAAGAAGGTGACACCAAAGAAAAATACACGAGTAGATACCATTTTCCTGATGTGGCACAGCAGTATAGCCCTGATGTAGGGTCGTAGTAGTACCCCAAACTGCTGCTATAGTAGTAACTGTCAAAAAGAAATAAAAGAATAAATAATTAGAACATAAAATAACAAAAGATGGTCTAGTAAGATCATTTTAGAAATTAATGCGTGGGAATATGAGAACAGTGCACAGAAACTGGAATATGTTTTCACGTAATAATCACAGAAACACTATAGATCTGAACGTCACCAAAACCAAATATAATGGAGAAAGATGCACAAGCCAGATATGGTAAACATTATCATCTCAGAAGCAAGTATCATTGAGCAGCAGAAAAATACAGAATTTTACATTTACTACATAGACTTGATACCTCATAAACAAATCAGCGATTAAGGAAAACCATTGTTTATTCCAAAAACTAAAACTAAGTGTGGCACTGTGGCTTATGACAAAAAGGTTTTAATGGTGTTCTGTTCTCCAGGAGAAAGATTAATTGTTTAAACTCATGATGCCTTTCAAAACAGACATTTGTCCCTTTTAACTATGAATCACTGGGAATTGTATATTGTAGGCAAGTAAATTTTTTGAGCATTTTTTTGTTGTAATATACCAGAATGTACAGCTGTCCTGGCCAATATTTGGAATTTTACTTCCTCCTTTAATACAACCTTTTCCTCATCTTCTGAGCAAGTAGAGAGACACGAAGTGCCGTCCATAGTGCTCATATGTGTGCAAGTTCAAAACCACTCAAGCATGCCCCACCATGCAAATACCCTGGGTGTTTGCCCGAAAAAAGGAAAAAGAAAAGCACTCAGGGTTAGAAGTAAACCATTCCGCTCATCTGGCAAGCCACACATGTACAATAAATATGGCCCATTCTATTCATTTTTTCATGTACATGTATATAGCCCACCTGATGAGTAGAGCAGCCTGATTTTGGGGCCAAAGCATCTACATGATCGATGGCACTGCATACCTAATGAGTGGATTGGATCTAACACGTGCCACGTGTGAGCAGCAAGTACCCAAAAAATGCAGTAAGCAAGGCTCAACCAAGTTGTATCCTTTTCTCAAACCAAACTGCAAATCTGCCCCCATTTCCCATATGGGTGCCAGCAAAATGAAAGAAATTCCAAAAGCTCATAACCAGGAAAATTACAACATTGAGAAGCATCTAAGTCTGAAAGGTCATTGTTCTGAAACTAGCTGCCAAAGAACCAGATAGTTGAACAATCCAGAAAGCTTAAGCAGCAAGAAAAGGAGGACAGTCATGAAAAGTTTGTCGCAGTCTTTCATTCCCATTGCAAAGTGAATACGAGTAAACAAACAGTTGATTCATATTAGATTAACATGCAAGAAGCATTATCCTTATTCTTGTAGGCTAATTAATTATAGCACTGATTGCCTACAACTGGTTGAACGCAAGTGTCACAAGCCAACACGGCATGTGTACATCTGAGCTATATGTCCGCAGCATGAAAATCACCTGTCACAAAAATCAGGCCACTCCGCTAATCAGGCACGCCCCCAAACAAAAACAAACTGTTTGAAAAGAGCAGCTGACAGTCTGATTCAACGTACAGGTGCAGCCTGCCTGAAGAGTGGACCGGCCTGATTTTTCCTCCAAGTAATCTTCATGGTTAGGGCCTGGCCTATCTTATGCATGACTTAGATGCCCTACACATGTCATGTTTATGCTCCCAGCAGTCATTCCAAATGAACACAGATATTATCTTGTTCTTCTTATTCTTTTGTAACAACACATAATTATGTCCTCTTAACAGAACAAGACTGTTTACCCAGATGACTCATCGTACACGTAATCAGTTTCCGGTTCTCCACCTGTAGTTTCAACACAAATGGGGAGTAAGGAAAACATCCATGACTCACTGCTTTACAAAATTAGAAAGCTACACATCCTAGAGTCATTGAGAAGAAACTTACCCTCTGATTCCACATTTTGTGATGGCACTGAGCTTTCTGGTCCAGATTGAGAGCCCAAACCATCCGCGTCAGAGGGTTGATTCGAAGCAGCATTTTCATCATCTTCCCCGAACATATCAAATGAGTCGCCAGCGCTCATGGATGTACCTTCCCTTGCACGAGCTAAGCGCTCATATCCTTCTGGAAGGAAGGAAAGAGATAGCTAAGATAACAAACAAATGTCCAAATGACACACCATGACCAGTTTGCATATAAACACATGCATACGAGAAAAAAGATTTCTTTAGGAAATACTAGTTGAAAAAGTTACATGGGAGCGGTGCACCAGATCAGTTGCTTATTTAAAAATTCAAACATATGAAGCAGCAAAGTTGGATAGATAAATACTATGAGATCCATATAAAAGCAATTGCAACACAAGTTTACTCCTCACAGTGTTATAACTTATAATTGGAAGGAAACACAGGCCAGCAGAGAATGGATTATAAGCGACAACCAAAGCAGGTGCCTCAGTAGCATAGTCCTTGTAGATTGAACATTTTCTTTCTCAGATGGCTGTTGCCAAGCAACATGGAAATATGAAAAAAATGCTCTTCAACTTGTTATAGAGGAGAAGCATACGATATAAGACAGACACGGTTAAAATGCTTATCACTTTATTAATTTTAATTATTTTTGGCATATTAAATTTGGTAACTTTTGCTATGATTATCCAGGACTGACGCCAGCTTTTATAACAAACCATGTTCCTACATAGGCTATATAATTTCAAATCTTCTGTCAAATTAAGCTTTTCATAATGCATATATTAAATTTGTACTCAGCAAAGATATATTGATATAATAAGATAAAGAAAGGTCATAATATCCCATCATGGTAGGCCTTGCAAAAACAATTAAATTTTTATGGTTTCTCAGTGCCCAAAAAGAATAGTGGTTGAAGAAAATTTGCAAATAACATATTCTAAATTTATTATGGTGGATATTAAAAGGTCCTAAGCCAGACAAGGCATATTACCACCTTGTTTTCTGAAGCAGGAGGCCTTATAATTTGGGATATTGACATCCTGAGAACAAGTTCACATAGCTGCAGACTGTACATTGACCATGGGAACATTCCATGGTGGCTTATGAACTTATGTTAATGTTTTGGACTGCAGATGCTTCAGGTTAGCTTGGGTCCCCATGTTTTATAGATCTTGTCAAATGGTCACTGATCAAGCTAAAAAAGGGAACTCCTGTCTTGTTAATTGTACCATCAAGATTCAAGATAAAGTATTACATGTAGCAGAAAATCATCACAACAGAAAGTTTAACCGGGCCAGCAAATTTGCAATACATGATTCAAAGTGCATGTGCCACTCAAAGGGCATGGAAATAGAATCAAGATAGACTACAAGGATGAAATGGTCGAAGAAATGCCTTCAACATAGTTCTATGTTTGCTTGATGGTGATATCATATCATGTGCCACTTAATGTGCACTGCCACATTGATATAGAATCAAGATAGAATACAAGGTTTCTGTGCTAAATGAAATGTCTTCGCCATAGTTTTATATTTGCTTGATGATGATGTCATTGCATGTACCACTTAATCAGCACTGCCACATGGATATAGAATGAAGATAGATTACTACAAGTATTCCATGGTAGAAGAAATGCCACCATAATTTTACATATGCTCAATCACTATGTCATAACATGGGCTTCCTTGCCAAACGCCAAGCCTTGGAAGTTGAATTTTGTTTTCAATGGATCCGGCTTTTGCCTTCTAGGTTACACATTTTGTTTCCCATGTAGGAAGAGGGGCGAACCCTGCTGAAATGTTCTAGCTAAAGGTGTTCGCTGAAGAGCTCTCTGTCTTGAGAGTTCTTTCACACTTTGATCTTTGCTAATAAACCTTCATGATCTCATCATGATCATAATCATCTTAGCTTTCTCCCAGTGATCCGCGGTTAGCTTTTAAATAGTAGATTGGCAAAAATGGTATGATTTGATTCCACCAAACATCAACCTTCCTGTTTCACCTGAGCTCTTGGAACCAATTACTAGAGAAGCTCACATTTACACCATTCACTTGCTAACGTGGTCCCAAACACTATTGATCTCCAACCTAACCATTACATGAATGCCAAATAAGGCGCAAGTTAAGTATGGTCACAGAGGGGCAATTGCCAGGCAAGCACCCATCAACACATAGAAAAGGTCATGCACAAAGCACCCACGTGGAGGAACCATCCCAACGCTTAGTTTCTAAAAGCCAACAATATCATAATAAATGACACCATATGCAGGGCATGAAAGAAGATACATGTGACCATACATCAAAATCTACTGGGTATGATATGATAAGAAACTGTCACTGCTTCATCAAAATCAGAAGGATGTTCAAACAATAAAATGACATCTTAAAGGGAATTTTATAGCAATTCCTCTAATAAAGGAATAGGTTTTTCAGTCTACCGCCAAGGTTAAAAACTAATTCTTCAAGAACTCACACTTGATGTATAATCTAAACAGGTCAGCACCTAGAAAGTTTGAAGAAAAAAAAAAAACAACTACAGCCAACATTGAGAAAGTACAAACATATGATACTACATTTAAACAATTACCACACTAGCCAAGACAACTATCCACTAGGCATACGCATCTGGAAAAACAGAAGAAAACAAATTACTGACCTGCCTCTCGCTCAAAGACCTCTTGCTTCTCATGGTACACATCTGAACAATAGAATGCAAGAAATAAAAACTTGATTATGAGTGGCGAAAGCAGCATACAAGTTTAACTTGTGCACAACAAGATAGACTAAGAACACTTGGTCCAAGGTTTTAAAAACATTAGAAGCGCAGTGGCTACTTGATAGTTCCAGCCATGCTGTGAGAAATAAAAGTTCAATGTGGATATTTGAAGAATTGAATAGCAAGTTCCAAGGGAAGCCACTCAGATGTTTTTAGCTAAAGGTGTTGCCAGATCTGTGAACTGTGTCAACTAACTAGAACACCTTCCTATTGCTTGCCTTTGGAATAGACTAATAGCCAGCCTTTGAACTAAAAGCTAGGAAGAACAACCTTTTGAAAAGATACGACTATAAGCCTATTTAGCCGTACCATAGGACTGGGAATCACAAGAATGAAGAAGACCTCCAATGAACATGATCCATGTCTTAATTAATGGTGGTTTCTCGCTTTTTCTTCAATAGAATTTTCATTATTGATAGAATGAAGTTCTTCAAAACACTTAACTGTAATCACCATTCTCCATCAGTTTCATGGCGTCCTCTGTTAGCTGGTCAAACATACGTTTTGTTTCTTCTGGCATCCTTCCTTTCTTGTCATTAGAAATTCCTTTCAACCTTCTTAAAGCTTGTAAAACCTGCAAGTTGCAGAATGAGAATCAAATTCAACTTTCCGATATCAGAATTTATATCGAACACAGAATTTATTATCTTATGGCCTCAACTAAGCACTCAAAAGAAGAAGAAAGAAAGAAGGAAAGAACTCTTATGACCTCAACCATATATATAAAAAGGTGGGAAATGGGAGAAAAAAATAAAAAACAGCATTGCTACCCATTACTAACTCATAAACATGAAATGATTTTTATTTTTATTTTAAAAGACAAATGAAACTAAAACAACAAAAAATCAACCTTGTGTGTTGTCATTTTAGCTGCCCGCAGATAGTTATAATTTGTAGGAGTTCATAAATGAGATATGAGGGCCATCCATATCTCCATTCACTGCTGATGCTGACACCCTAAACTCAGAAAATATGGAAACCCTATCTTCAGAAACGGTTTCCCTCGCTAAATATAGGAATACTTGGTAAGGAATTCCCAGAAAATGCTTAACGTGGCCTTACAAAAATTACCAGTAAAGACAAGATAGAAATATATCTCATAGTAATAGTACGAGGGATTTCTCATATTAGGTAAATTCTCAAGAACTCGGTGATTTTCCAATGGGACATGTGAAGTTTACTTGGTCAAATGGGCAAACGAATGCTATTATGACCAAAATAGAGATTCCTTGCTTCTACTTCAAGGGTGGACAGGTTTCCTTGAGTCTCTCAACGTGGGTTTGCCACCATTAGTCTCACAACGTGGATTTGCCAAAACCTATGTCAGATTATTGCCCAATATTGTTGGAGATTGAGGAAGAAAAACTGGGGCCCTAGACCTTTCAAGTTTGAGCTTATGTGGTTGAAAGTGGAGGGACTCTCTAATTTGGTTTTTGAGTTATAGAAGTCTTTTGCGGTGTAAGGTTTTGCAGGTTTTATTTTAAGTCAAAAATTGAAATTGCTAAAAGGGAAAATTCAGGTTTGGAAGTAGGAAGTGTTGGGGAATAGAGTTAGAATTGGAAGAAATTTTGTCCAAAATCCAAGAGCTAGATATTTTTGCAGAGGGCGGTCTTTCAGAGGACAATATGGAGCTCCAAAAAAAGCTTAGGCTCGAGTATGTTAGTCGCTTAAAGGAGGAAGAGATTAAGTGGAAGCAATGTTCGCAAGCCACGTGGCTTTAGGAGGCGGACAAGAATACCAGATGGAGCCATGTGGCTTAAAGAGGGGGACAAGAACATCAGATGTTTTACGTAGCTAGTGTGCTTGCACGTCATAATAAGATCAATGATGCAAGACAACTGATCACTTGCTTTAAAAGCTCGAACTGATAAAGTGTGGCGAATTAATCCCTTTTATCTCATAGCCCAGGCCCCACTTCACATTGGCTCCGCGTCACACGGGCCGCCCACCGCGAGTGCACCCTTGCTTCACACAGGCCACCCCACTCGAGCCTGATGTGAAGATGTCCCCTTACATTAATCACCCCCAATGAGGAGTTTCAAACAAGGGACCTCCCACTCCGATGCCACTTTGATGCAGGATAACTAACCACTTGCTCTAAAAAGCTTGAACTAATAGAGCGTGGTGAATCAATCTCTTTATCCCATAGCCCAAGCCCCACTTCACATGGGTTAGGCCCTTGGCTGAACCCCCCTCGTGGGGCCCGCTTCACATAGGTTCTGCCTCACACGAGCCCCCCGCCCCGAGTGTGCCCCCGCTTCGCACAGTCCACTCCACTCAAGCCCGATGTGAAAATGCCCCTGCATTAATCAATAGCATAGTGGTGGACGGGGCTTAGGTGGATGAAAAAGACCATTCGTGTGACAAGGTTGTAGAGTTCTATAAGGATTTGCTATTGAATGAGAGATGGATCATACCAAAGATAATTTACCTACCCATTACATCTCCAATGAAGGTTTGGTGGCTCTTGAGAAGTCGTTTTCTGAATTGGAAATCGAGGCAGTAGTTGATTTGTTGGGGAGGGAAAAAGCCCCGAGGTCATATGAGTTCCCCTTGGCATTCTTTCGATTTTGTTTGGAAGTTGTTAAAAAGGATGTTTTGTTGTTCTTTAAGCAGTTTCAATGAAAGGGGGTAGATCTCAATGGAAATGGGGGCTCCGTTTATCACTATAATTCCATAGGAATCTGGGGTTGAAAGCTTAAAAGACTTCCGTCCAATTAGTTTGATAGGTAACCCTTATAAGATTCTCGCAAAGGTTTTGGCCTTAAGATTTCGGGCAGTTCTTGATGGGATTATTTCCAAAAACCAGGGAGACTTTGTTGGAGGGAGGCAGATATTGGATAGTGCTTTGCTTATGTACGAATGTTTAGATTCAAGACACGAGGGGGCAAAAGGAATTATGTGTAAGCTCAATATTGAGAAGGCTTATGATCATGTTTTTGGGTGTGGTAGTAAATGGAGGGGTTGGATTATGGAATGTATCAGCTCAGTAAGATTCTCGGTGTGATAAACAGGTCTCCTAAAAGTTCAAGAGAATCGAGGCAAGGGGATCTACTTTTCCCGCTTTTGTTTGTGGTAGTAGCGGATGCCTTGGGGAGAATGTTAAAGCGTGGTCAAGATGTTCGGTTATATTGTGGTGGTTTCAAGGTTAGAAGGACAAGTCAACCGATCTCCCATCTCCAATATGCAAATGATACAATCCTATTATGTGATGCTAATGCAAACATGGTGGAGAGATTACATTTGGTGATCTGTTGTTTTGAAGTTGTTTTAGGTCTAAAAGTTGATATTGCTAAGAGTATTATGTTAGAAATCCATTTGCCGGCCGAAGAGTTTAGTTTATTGGTCAAGATATTTGGATGTGGGGTGAGTTCCTTCCCTTCCACATATCTTGGTCTCCCTCTGTGTGAGAAAACCAGCAAAGCACCTTTGGGTTGGTATAGTGGAGAGATTTGAACGTAAGCTTGCCAATTGGAAGAGCCAATATCTCTTGTTTGGAGCTCAAATCACTCTTATTAAGGTTGTCCTCTGTAATCTTCCGCTATGTTTTACATCTTTGTTCAAATGCCCAAAGGGGTTAAAGAATTGAGGCGGGATTTTCTTTGGCAGGGAGGGGACAAGAAGAAGAAGTTTCATCTCTTATCATGGGCAAAGGCATGCAAGCCTTTTAATAGGGGAGGTGCGGGTATTAAGGATTTGGGACTAATGAACCAAGCTCTTTTGGGGAAATGATTGTGGAGGTTTGGGGTGGAGGAAGATGCACTTTAGAGAAGATCTATTGCAAGTATGAGTGTAATGAGGGTGGGTGGTACACGTTAGACTCATCTTTATATAGAGCTTCAGCTGTTTGGAAAGGGGTGGTGACTATGAAAGGTAAGTTCTACGAGGGGGTTGATTTCTCTCTAGGAAATGGTGAAAGAATTCATTTTTAGGAAGATGTGTGGATTGGTTACGACCTCTTGTTGAAAAATATGTTTCCAAGGATAACTCAGTTGTCTCTGACTATTAATATATTGCAATGCTCTAGTTGCTTCTCTTTTGGCAGCAATTCAGTTGTTTGGCCACCTCCATGTCGTAGACCCCTATTCAATGAGGAGACGAAAGAGTTTGTGAGGTTATTACTTCACCTTCAATTATGCTTTCTAGTAATTGAGGACCTTGGGGGGGAGCATGTCTAGAGGATTCTCAATTCAATCATTTTATGATATGATTGACCATAGTGGGGAAGTTGGTGAAGTGAAAACTCGGCACATGTGGAAATATGAAGCTCCCTCCATGGTTGCGGCATTCGGTTGGCTAGTAATAAGAAGAAGGTGCGAACTATGGACAATCTCCAGAAGCATTCTATGCTCATCCCAAACGTTTATCTTATGTGTATGGAAGATGCAGAGTTGATGAATCATTTGTTTATCCATTGTAAGTGTACAAATCAGATTTGGCCAAGTTTCCTTACAAGTTTCAATGTCACATGGACCATGCCAAAATTTATTGGAGATCTTCTTCTAGTTTGGAATGGGGTAGATCTTCAAAAGCATATCATCGCTTTGTAGAGGCTTAACTTGCTAGGTGTCTTTTGGGCCGTCTAGACTGAAAGGAAAACGAGATGTTTCTGCAACGTCACTTATAGTGTGGAATCCTGTGGATGTGGTTTTGAGTAGGACGAGGGGTTTTGTTATAGAGTGGGCTTCTAGTGCATATGGGTTGAGGCATTGTATTTTTTCCTTAAGTGTTTTTTTTTTTTTTTCTTTGGCATTTTACATGCTTCTTTTTAATATAATTGTTGTCACCTTTCAAAAAAAAAAAAAAAAAAACTCCATGGTCACAAATAAAGCAAGTTGTTGTTCCGTTCATAAAAGGACCTTGAACAGGAACCAATCTTATACATGATTGGAACATGGATTCAAATGCAGTTTCAGAGGGTGAGTCGCCCAACTTGTTCCATTTTTGTCCATTTCAGACAGTTATGATCCCATTTTGGTGCTGTGACACATTTTCTTTAACCTCAAAGCCAATACAAATTGGGCAAATCTTAGTATCAAAACAATATTTTGAACCATTCGGAAGCCCACTCAAATTGGACAATGCGATTTTCAGACAGCAGGTAACAGCCAAATAAAAAGTTACAGAGATGTGTTTATTTAGAATGAAAAATTACAATCTAAATTCTTGATTCCATGTATTTGTACGAATGTGTTTTCTCACCGCTCTATAGGAAATTGTTAGGTAAGAATGCTAGATACCTGCAACTCAATTGGTGAACAGACAAATCCATCGGTTGAACATGCTAAATCAAAAACCTCTAACAGACAGTGTAAAACACAAATTAAAAAACTACCGTTTCGCTTGGCTGGAGCAGATTGGCAATCCGCCTCTTCATCTTTCCAATGTCCTCGGATGAAAGGTCTTGGAACTCTTCTCCTTCTTTATCTGTTTTCTCATATCTTTTATCAGCAAGTTTTGTATCAACATCAACACTATCCAACCATGCATCCTAAGTCAAACAGACAAGAATCTGTCAAGCAAATGAAATTATCATGTGTTGAAGAATAAAGGGGCATAATTAAGCTAGACACAGTACCTTAATTTCATTTTGATTCACATATTCGACAAAATTCCCATCCGCATCAAAATACCCTTCTTCCCTTTCTTGCTTCAGATTGAAAGGTTCTATCAAAATTCCGTCATCCTCAAAATTACCATTACCCTGCCAAAGATAATACAGTTGCCATTGATACAAATGAGGTACCGACAAAATGTTTGATCTTGGAATATCTATCTTACCCTCGATTTTCAATTGTCCAACCCATTTTTTGGTGATCCAAACCATTGACATGATGGACCCACCCACGCACCAAAAATCTTCCTCGATTGGAGGCTCCTAGCCACTGAATCCTCATTCATTTACCATATTGAATATGGACTACTGTTGAATTTTCTTTCTTAACTTTCTATTTTGTGGCTACCAACTAAAGGGTTGAGATCTTCCAATCTGGCTACCATCAATAGCAGGGCCACAATACCAATGGTCAAAATCACTGGACCATGGGCCACACTCATACACACTGAAACCCGAGCATACTGTACAAACGCAAAGAAGTGGAATACGACGAACCTCATAATTTACTTCCGCAGAGGAAACATCTTGGAGAATTCCCGCACCTTGCTCACTGAAGAGCTCCGCCGTTATCTGATTCCGCCGCTTGGCACGTTCCTTCGCTGCGAACCGAGGGTCCGTCCAACCGCTCGGATGGACTTCGGCCAGCTCCGGGGCAGAGATTCCATCATCCTTTTTCACCTTTTTGCCCTTTGGGAACCTTGGCCTCTTCTGCCTGGACAAGGCAAATTCCAGAATCTAAGAAAAAATGGAACAAAAAGAAATTGAACTATGAAATCCTGGAACTAGAAGAAATCAAATTCGCATGACTTTTCTTTCTTTTCTTCTTTTCGAGAAACCCTAGAAAGAGAGGGAGATTGGAGTTGGAATTTTAGAGAGAGAGAGAGAGAGAGGTACGTTGGAGGTTGGAGAGGTTCCTCGTCGTCGTCTTCTGAAAGGGGGCGTTTGCGGTGAGATAGTGAGGGTTTTACCTCCATCTTGAAAGAGATGAGACCGGGTTTTGATGCAGAAGAAATGATCGGATCCTGTCGCCGCTACCCTAAGCTTACCGCACTGCAATGTTTTCGGACGGGAGGGGAATCGGATTGCCTCGTGGAACACAACGCCGGCGTAGGCAGTGAGTATACGCGGAAAAGCCATGTGGGCACGACTACGATGTATCTGTTTTATCCCCGCCGTTCATTTATTTTTCCATAACAATTGGGGCATAAGCCCAAAAAAAAAAAAAAGAAAAAAGAAAAAACAGAGTCTGATCCAAAGTACAAGTGGATCACAGAGTGGGGTTAATGACACTACCGTTGAAACCTTCTCAACGGCCACATCACGTTTATCTTCCATCTAACCTGTTCAGAGGGTCAAACAGACCTGACAATCCCCACAGCTTGAGCCACATTGGGTGTTGAATGCCCATCATTAAAAACGTCTTTAGCGCTGTCAAGTTGATAATTGTGTTTTCCCTTCTCATGGTGTGGCCCACTTGAGGATAGGATCTACCTATTTTTTAGCTCATACGCTAAAATAATCCAGCAAAATGGATGGACCGTCACTAAAAGGCATACATCACAGTGGGTCTCACGGAGCCCTGCCAGGAGCAAGTCCTTGCGCAAGAAAGACCCAATCCATATCTGATTAACAACATGAACAGTCTACGCTCTGCTTTCCACACATCAATGTGGTCCACTTTATGAGCGGAGCTTGACGAATGCGTATGCCGAGGCACATTCAGCGTTTCCAACCCAACCAATGTCCCAATCTCATACACCGTCTCTCCACTCTCTACGTGAGCAACGAGACAGGCGCCTGCCCACCTGACCTCCCCGAACGGCCTTTGGACCGGTTATCCTGCCCATGGGCTGGGCTTGGACCTGGTCATGGGCTCATATCATTTCAGTTTAGCCTACATCTTATATCCTGCAAAAACACCATTCCAGTCATTCGACTACACAATCCATGCATCACCAACTGTCTATTTCTTAGTGCATGAGGGGCCCTCTTGATTAGCGGCTAGATCAGTTGCATCAAGTAAAAATAGGGATTTTATCAATTTCCAAGTCAAGACTGTACCGGCCAAGGCCCAGCTAATCTTTCCGGGTTCCAGATGTGGCATGCTATCTAAGGATTGCAATGGGCCTGGTTAAGGTTAAGCTATGCCCATGCCTAGCTTAACACTTAAGGTTCTAGTCTCAAGCCCGAATGAACCTGTGCCTAACCTAACCCAAAAATTGATAAGATCCTTATTTTCCACTTGAATGGTCCTCATTCATCCTTTGATTAAGTGCCCAAAGAAATAAATAATTTAAAAGAAATGAAAACCAACTATTTACATTTCAGATGGATCTAAGCCTTTGGGATTGGCCACATAAATCCTTTTATGCTATTCCACTCTATTGAGGGTCGTCCGTTTGTTTCATAGTTAATACAGTATAATATATTAATGATTGCAAAATGCATGACCTGTCTCACCGCATTGGGGGAATTTGATATTCAATTACCACGTTTATGTATAGGTTGCTTTCAAATGGTTTTAATAGCGAAAGTCAATTCAGGTGATTGTACTCAGATGGTGAACGTCTTATCAGATAGTAGAATATGTTCCTCCTGGTAAAGATATTATATATTCCAATGTTCCGCAGACGCCTCTAGCCTTATTCGAAAGGGGTGTTTGCTTATGGCAAGCAATTGCAACAAACATAGGAAAATACACTGCCACTCTCGCGACCATGTGATGTCCATCAATAATCATGCAGCCATGATATACATGAAATATTCAGCAATTGTTTCTTTAATATAGCATGATCAATCTCACATCCACGGCTCTTTGCGTTACATGGGAAATCATGTGTAGGGTCATGCATGCCATCTTGAAGCTCGTTTTGCATATGGTCAACTTCAAAGATGGGAATGACAGCATGTCCCCTCAAATCCATCAAAGTCATTGAGGAAATCCTCAAATATCTTGTTGATCAAGGAGTAAGAGAAGGCATGAAATCCCCAAATATCTTGTTGACCAAGGAGTAAGAGAAGGCATGAGAAGTTTGGAGGGTTTGCCTCAATGGTGTGTAGATAGTATACTAATACAAGACCTCAGCTGGTTGTGATTTGTAAGTTGTTTTGTTTCGAACGTGTACTACGTCTGGAAGCACACTAGTTCCAAGTGGGAGCAAGGATGTGCGATGCTTGGAAAACGTGTTAGTATTTGCACACGGTTAGGTGGAAATTATGAAGACAATATCCTCATTGCTGTAAGCTCCAAGTTAAGGATGATTATGGTAATCAAGTCAATGTTCTTAACATTCCAGGTGCATGTTATAAGGGAAGGATGACTTGACCAAGGATGACATACATTGGATAAAAGAAAGAAAGGAGAAGATGGTGTGGTGGAAGTTGCAGAGGTGAGTTTGAATGAGATGGAGAAGATGATGGGGAACATTTACCCATCAAAGAGATTTTAAAAATCTAACCTTATGCATGTGTGCCTTAAGTGGTACACCGCTACTGTGGACTTGCGATGAGAAGGTGTTTCCAAGGCAGAGTATCTTGCCCGATTCCGGAGGATGTAATTGTTGGTTCTAAAGTATAGAGACGTAGCATAAAATTTAAAATAATAAACAAAAAATAATAACAAAAGAATATAGAGAGCCAAGGCATGTTATAGTCATTGTCTAAAAAACATATTTATCACCACAGAAATATTTCAGATGCACTAGGTTTTAGTAAGTCTGGCCCTAAAATAGAACAATTCTCTCGTTCAAGATGAACAGCTTGGATTTGATACACTCTCGATCACAGCCACACGATATCGAGAATACTTGAATTGATTTGCCCAGAAAGAAAATGGAGAAAAAAAAACCAAATAATAGATAATTTGTGGATGATTTTGCAATGGAGAGGTATTTCTTTATAAATGAAAAGTAGATAATCGTTAGGGCTTAAGACGCATGCAAGTAATGTAATAAATGTATGTCGGTGCATGCTGGCTCATTAATTTTAGGTAGGTATAACAATGACTCTTTGTCTTCATATGCATGAGTATAAAATATATGCCAAGAAAACAAAAAGTGCATGATCATATACACACCACACCGTGCCACACTGCGCACGCGTGCAAGGTTGCTCCTATGGCATACCCTTGTTTTCCGATACAGATGATTAATGTGGGGTTTTAATATAAATATTAGTTTTCTTAACAACTTTCTAATAGGAAACAAAACTAAACACAATTAAGATAAGTTGGTTAGCAAAGGAAAAAATCAATTTTCTTATATTTCTTTTAAAACTCTTTTAATCTAATAAGTCTTCACAATTTGAATATTTAAGGAAACAAATAAGAACTGGTTGAGCAAATTAGCAAAACGAAGTGCATCAGTAAATGTATCTTAAAATATTTGAACCTTGCATAACGTAAATATATCTGCTTTGTTGGGAGGAAGTAATATAAAGTTTTGAACTAACTCTCTACAATAACAATCCAAACACATCACATGCACAACATTTTAAAATAAGTTAAAATTTTAAATACAACACATTACACCCACGTGTTTTATCATAGTTTCATGAGTGCTATAGAGAATATCCTAATTCTCATAAGATATAGCTCTACTTTCACATTCATATAGGTGAGTCCTTCGGAGATGTATATATAGCTAAACATTCCACCATATCACAAGTATGGATCTCGTTAAGGACATAGTCTAACCTGCCAACCTTTATTGGAGCTCGTTAAGGATATAGCTAAACATTCCACTATATCACAACTATGTCGCGTAGAAGAACTCTCCCCGTTGCCTCGTCCTTCACCAAAAAAGAAGAAGAGTGAAATTCAAGATAAACATTATTATCACTCATAAACTGGCTCACAGAAATCAAATTCTTCTTTGTCTAAGGTACATGCAGCAGCTTATTTAAAATAAAGGAATTTGTTGGGGTTGAAAGGGTAGTGGAACCAATATTTTTTATAGGTAAACTTACCCCATCGCCGACATGAATTTGGTCGTTACCAAGATAAGGTTTTGATCGCACAGTCAAGTTGCGGAAGTCATTGGTGAGATGGTTTGTTGAGCCAGTATCCGGCCGGATACCGGTTGGTATCATGTTGTAGTGAATGATGCCACATAAGCCGCCATATTAGGATAAGTGCCTTGGTAGGTATGATCGAACCTGTAATAACATTGGATGGTTATGTGGCTATTTTTTCCACAGACTTGGCATTGCGGTCTCAGGTTGGAGGAGTAGTTTTGAGGCGAACCACCTCTTCCTCTATTTCCACGTCCCCTTCCTTTATTGATGGAGTTGGAACCATATGACTGGTTCGGAACAGAGCGTTGCTGTCGTGGATGTTTTCTACCGCGCTACATAGAGTCATTCTGTGTGGCCACGTTCACCGAGCCAACAGAGGTGTCAAAGACAGTTTGTTGCCGCTCAAGGCGTAACTCAAACGCAAGAAGATGGTTAAACATATCTTCTGAAGTTATTTTGTCAATTTGAGTGGAAATTGACGTGACAATAGCATCATAAGAAGTATCGAGACCACTAAGAAGGTAGCTATAAATTCATGGTATTGAAGGGGCTGTCCGATGGCAGCCAAGTTGTCCGAAAATGATTTCATTTTTTGAAAGTAATCGGAAATTGACAAGTTACCTTTCTTGGTGGAGGCCAAAAATTGTTGAGTCTGTATGACGCGAGTGGAAGAGTGAGAGGCAAACATTCTCTCAAGGGTGACCTAGACTTCTTTTGAAGTTGTGAGGCCGACCATTTGTGCTGAGATATTCTCGGATAAGGAGGAAACCAGGGCACTTAGAACAACCTGATCTTGATCATACCAGGTACTGTATTTGGGATTTGGTATTTCAGGGGGAGCAGTTTGGGAGGTTGCTATTTCAGGATTGGGAATGGTGGGGCTAGGACTAGAGATGGTTCCATCAACGAACCCAAACAAGCGCTGACCACTTGGGTAGGGGACGATCTGAGTTTTTCAGAGAAGGTAATTATCCTTGGTGAGCTTAACTGTGACAAGGCTATGGATGAGATGAGGCCATATTGGTGGAGCGAGAAAGAAATGGAGGTTATGTTAGGATCTGATACCATAAAAGATAAACAAGAATGATGGAAACTCTCGTGTCCAATGTAGCGAAAGATGATGTATATTTATATTAGTAACTGTACAATTGTTGAGGATCTGTTTATACCTGTCTAATGTCTATAGAATCAAATTTACAAGAAACTATAAATAAGGAAATGTATTAATGAGATATATATGGAAAGTAAATAATTTTGTGGCTGTGAATCAAGGTGCAGTTACACTTAATTTGTCGTGATCTTCTGCAATGATTATTTCCGTAATACTACAGGTCATTACATTGTTACACCATAGGAATAGAGTTCTTAAATTTCATATATAGTAGCGATACCAAATCATTTAAAGTAACTTATTGTTACTTATTGAACTTGGTTATTGGGATCTCGAGTCATATAAGTTAGGTTCTCATTGCCGGTAAATTATCTAAATAGGACTCAACCTCATTCCCCTCAATGTACTCATCACTAACTATCTAGCTAGTGCTTTAGTTAATGAATCAACTAGATTCTTTTTCAACTTTATAAAGTCAATTACAATTATCCCATCTCAGATCAATTAATTAACTAATTATGTCTCAGATGTAAATGTCTGCACTTACAATTATAGGTCATATTATTTGCCCTCGGTATTACATGTTAGTGATCACGACGCAGTACTATTGTTGTCACTAGTTTACCCCACAAGGGTATATCTGAAAATATTTTTTTTAATCATTCAGTCTCTTCACATGCAGTCGCATAAGCAATAATTTCAGACTTCATTATGGATCAAGATATACAGGTATGTTTCTTAGACTTTCAGGATGTCTTGGCTTCTTCAAGAGTAAATACATAGCCACTAGTGGACTTGAATTGCATTGAATCTAATATTCAATTTATATCACTATACTCTTCTATTACAGTTGAATTTCTATTAGGTATACTTGATACCATAGCTGTAAAGTCTTTTTCAAGTATCTTAATAATTTATTTACAATATTCCAGTGATCTTTTTTTAGGATTACTAGTGTATCTACTCACCTTACCAATTGCTTATGCAATACCAGGTCTAGTACAATTCATTATGTACATTAAATGCCTAATGATATTAGAGTATTCGAGTTATAATACATTATCACCTTTATTTTTATATAATTTTACATGGGATCAAAGTGAGTGCTTGTAGTTGTACAATCTAGGAAATTATATTTTCTCAAAATTTTATCTACACAGTATGATTGAGATAAAGTAATTTCACTTGAGTTATTCACAATTTTGATTTCAAGAATTACATCCACCGCATCAATGTTAGAACATTTATCTGACTTATTAATTTGAAAACCGTTTGACAACAACACTTTTTCAAATATCTTATATCATTGTTTTGGATCTTGCTTAAGACTATGAAAAAATTTAATTAATTTAATTTGCATAACTTATTTTCATGATCTTTTAACACAACTTCTATGTTGGTTCATGTAGATCTCTTCCTCTAATTCTCCATTTAAGAATGTAATTTTCACATATATTTAATAAATAACTATATTGTGAATGGAAGTGATAGTAATCAATACTCGTATAATTGTAATCTCGGTGACTAGTGAATATGTATCAAAAAAGTCAACGCCTTCATTTTGCTTATATCTCTTTGCAACAAGCCTAGCCTTGCACTTTTCAATAAACCTAACTGGTCTAAGCTTACTTTTAAACATTCATTTGCAACTTATGAGTTTGCTATCTGGAGATAAGTCTACCAATTCTCAGGTGTTATCGTGCAATATAGAGTCCGTTTCATTATTAATGGCTTCATTTGAATAGTCATGCATTAGAAGAACTCATAACTTTGACATATAAGGATAGATCATCCTCTACAATAAATGTGTAAAAGTCAGGTCCAGAGATAGTCTCAACTCTAGCCATTTTACTTCTTATATATTACACAGGCTCTTTTATTATGTCATTTTCTATATCAATATTTATAACTGAATCTAATACTTTAATGAAATAAGTAGTCTTAGATTTAGCTAGAAATATATTTTTAAAAAAACCGATATCTAAGGATTCAATGATGGAATCGACATCAATTTGATTATGAGACCTAAAAATCAAGAATATATAAGCCTTCCTATTTTGCGCATAGCCTATGAATGCATAATCAAAAATTTTATTCCATAATTTTATTTTCTTAAGTTAAGATAACTCTATCTTGGCCAAGCACTCCCAAACTTTAAGGTATCATAGGTTTGGAGGTTTGTTCTTTCACAATTCATAATGGGTTTTTATCAAAATACTTATGAGATACACGATTTATAATATAACGTGTAGTAAAAAGGGCTTCTCCCCATAAAATAAATGGTAAATCGAAATTAAAAAGCATAACATTTACCATGTTCATCAAAGTTCTATTTTTTCTTTCAACTATTCCATTCTATTAGGGTGGATAAGGAATAGTCACCTCATGTACAATCTCATTTGATTTAAAATAAGATGTGAAGTCGTAAGAAAAATATTATCTTCCTCAATCAAATCTAAAATTATTTAATTTTTCTTTCATCTATTCCATTCTGTTAAGGTGGATAAGGAGGATAAGGAATGGTCACCTCATGTACAATCTCATTTGATTTACAATAAGATGTGAAGTCGTGAAAAAAATATTATCTTCCTCAATCAAATCTAAAATTATTTATCTTTATTTCGATTGATTTTTTACATCATTCACAGAGGCTATAAATCTATCATTTACTTTATTTTTACTTCTGATAAGATTTATATTTGCATGTATAAAGAAATCATTTATGAATGTTATAAAATATTTATTTCTTCAACGGATAATAATATTTTTAAGACCACATGCATCATTGTGATTCAAATTTAGGACTTCGCCGTTCCTTTTAACTATTTTAAATAATTTTCTAGAATGTTTAGATTGTACACATATTTTACATTTATTTTTATTTTTCATTTCCACTATACGAATAAGCCCCATACTAATTATGCTTTCAAAAGAATAATAATTCATATGGCCAAGTCTAGCATGTCATATATAAAAACACTCAATCAAATAAACAGAAGATTCTGGAGAGCTGAGGCATGATACAATCGTTGTCTTAAAGATAAATTTGCCCCTATAGGAAGATTATGGATGCACTGGGTTCTAACAAGTCTGCCATCAGGACATAACAAATCTCCTCCAAGATGAACTGCTTAAATTTGGTGCACTCTCAATCATAGCCACACGAACTCAAGAATATTCAAATTGATTTACTTAGAAAGAACATGGAGGAAAATTAGAGAAGAGATAATTTCAGACATTTTTGTAATAGAGATGAGATGTCTTTATAAATAAAAAGTAGGTCGTCATTGGGGCTCGGTGTGCATGCAAGCAACGAAATAAATGCATGCCGGTACATGCCGACTCATTAATTTTAAAACGATTTATCTTCATATGTATGAGTATAAAATATATGCCGAGAAAACCAAAAGTGCTTGATCAAAGACAATACATCGTGTCGTGCCAAATCCATGACCACAACTGTGGCCGAGCGCGCTTGTGTGGTTGCTCCCATGGCATATCCATATTTTCAAATACAAAGGATTATTGAGGGGTTATAACATTAGTGCTTAATTTTCTTAACAACTTTTCAATATGAGACAAAACTAAACACAATTAATGCAAGTTGGTTAACAAAGGAAAAAAATAAAATTTCTAAAAATTTCAAAATTTTCCTTTTAAACTTTTTTAATCTAACAGCAATTGCACAAGAATAACAAAATTTATCTTGACATCGACAATTAAAGCATGCAATAAATCACTTCTTCACAATTGATGACTCTTTATGATTATGACGAATTTCAAGTAATTACCAAGTTAAGTTTTGAAACAAATGGGCCCCAATGGTTATCAAATCTTTTCTTACTATCTTTACCCACATCGTTTTAGACTTTTCCCTAACTCTTTTGGAGCCTTCGACTTGTACCAACTTATTCATTATAATCAATATAATTCTCAGTTTCCATTGCCTATGAGCAAATCATCTAATTCTACTTTCTCTCATCTTATTATATATTGGCGCCATTCCTAAATTTCTTCTAACACATTCATTCCTAATTCTATCCTTTAATATCTTTTTCATTCATTGATCTCAAATTTGCATTTCTATTACGCTCATTCTATAGACATGTTATTTCTTAATTGCCAACATTTTGTCTTATAAAATCATGTTTGGTCTTATAGTCATTTTATAAACTTTCCTTTTGACCTGAACAACATACGACAAATACTCATCTTCATATATTTCCACTTTACTTGAATTCTATAGGGCAACATTATTCTCAAATTCTCTACTCTAATGAATTATCAACCTAAGATATCAATAAGTAACCATTTTGAAAATTTTCTTAGTCAACAATTTTTACTGATTCCTTGTACCCAGCTTTATCGTTATTAAAATTACACCTAATCTATTCTGTTTTTAATTCAACTAATTTTAAATTCTAAATCACATTTTCATAAACTTAGCTTTGTGTCCATGTCCTCTCTCATCCTGTCAATAAAAACTAAGTCATCAATGAACAATATACATGTCATATCTCTTCCTACAGATACCTTATTAGTTTCTTTATAACCAATGGGCTCAATGTCATTCCCACTACAAGCTTAATTGAAAAATTGGAATAACATATTCATAAGACCTAAAACAAACACACATAAAATTAGGTTAGGCCCAACTAAAATGAATTAAGCCCATGCCCAATCCAAAACTTGATTGAGTTAATATATGTGAGGTTCAAGCCAACCCGCCAAGCCAAATTAGTAGGCCTAAGCCTAGCCAAAGCTACTTCCTTAACAACCAAGGCGTAAGCCTATGTTGGGCTTGGAACCGGGCCCAAGCTCGAGCTAGAAAAAAATTGGCCGAGCTCAAGTTGACTCGACCCAAAAATTGAAAAAAAATCATTGTTTCCCATGTGAATATTGCTAATATATGGACAATTGGGGCACACATGCACAAAGAAATGGACATTTTAGAGGTGTCAAATATTTGCATACTATATATATGAAGCCGGGTAGAGCCGGGCTTGATTGGTTTAGGATGGAGCTAGAATGACTTGAGGCCGAACCTAAACTGAAAATTGCTTGGACCATGCATGCAATGCAAGGGCCAAGCCCGACTCACCGGCCAAGCTTATAGTACCAAGGTGGTGTTCGTCCCTGGGCTGGCTACTCGGCCCATTTCCACCCTTTGTTGGGCGGGCTACCTGGCCAACTGCCCCCCTTAATGGTAGGTCAATGCTGGGGTTGGGCCGGTTCGGGACCTGGACCTTATGTGTCGGTCGGGTCCCACCGTCACGCCTTGGAGATCACGCGTAGCGCGTGGCGCATGAACAGCTGAAGATAGTTTTATATACAACTGACTCGACTGATTCTTCCCAGTCCAAGACGGAATCTTTGAAAAGTGTTTATCACCCGACACAGCTGTTATAGAAGAGAAAATCTCACAAGATTCCTCTCTCTCTCTCTCTCTCTCTCTCTGCGCAGCCGCCATGTGTGGAATCCTTGCTGTATTCGGCTGCATCGAAAATTCCCAGTCCAAACGCGCACGAATCATCGAACTTTCTCGCAGGTCTCGCTCTCTCTCTCTCTCTCTCTCTCTCTCTCTCCCTCCCTCTCTCTCTCTCTCTGAATGGAGACGAAGGATGGAATTCAGTTAATTTCATCTGACAGAAATGAATTTATATGATTTGCTTTTATTCCTGCTTCCGAAGACATTATTCGTAATTAAAAAAGAAGAAGAAGATTGCAGTAGACAAAACATAGATACAGAAGTAAATTAAAGTAATAAGGGAATCTCAATCTACCACCATCCAACAACCGTTGGTGGGAATCCTAACACATTTCAAAATGGGCTTTGGAAATGCATGTTCCTGGAATCCTGCCAACTGTCTTTAAAATGGTTGGTGGTGATGTGCGCATCAACTCTCCAAGCTCCCTTAGCGTACTCAGTTCCTGCTCGAAGGAAATGATATCTACACCCACCCTTTCTACTTTTTAGTAATACAAGAGTACACTTTTGTACCATTTCATTGCCAATGAATAGAAAGGTCCTCGGCGGGTGTAAATTGTTGCATTCCTAAATCAGAGGTTGGTTGCCCCTGCAACATTTATAGAATAAGCCTATCCTACAAAGCGGTGTGTGGGGGTCTACCGTGATGCAAGGACCACATCCAATCCGTCCATAAGGTGTGGCGATTCAAGTTCACCATGTATCCCAAAAATCAGCTTGATAAAAAACACAGGTGGGGGACACAACAGGAGCAGGTGTGATTTGGATACCCACCGTTAGAAGCTTCCAGATTGTGCATGGGGCATGTTGTGTTTTTTATATGCTATACAATTCATTCAGAAGATAAGCGCCATGAGGATGAATGAACGCCCTTGGCCTGATTTTCAGGCTTCAAAGATCACGAGTACATGATGGACGGATTGGATATCATTTACTTATCACGGTGGCCCCACATGCCATGCTGTAGAACATGCTCATTCTACTAACTTTGTAGAGGAATCTTCTCCCAAAAACAAATCATTTTTGTCTTGGAATTTAACATGATTACCTGATCTGACCTGGAAACAACCAGGTGGAATCCTACTAGACTCAAAACGTGCCAATTTGGCACACGTGCAAGATCAGCCGTTCATCAGGAAGGCAATAAGGTGACTCTGCCCTAGGCCAAAAATCAAGCCAGTGCACTCATTTGGTGGGCTATTCATGTCTATTGAATGCGGATCTATGGTTATACTTTTCAGCATTGGTTTAGACATGCATGTCTGATCTGCCTGATAAGTAGACTAGCCTATTTTCAGTCTAGGACACATGAATGCGGGGCTCACTTGATGAACGGTCCAAGCATCACACATGTTCTGCATTAGCACATGTGGGGCTCTTGTGCCCGTCATGTGCATATGAGTGTTCATCAGCAAAGTATTGGGATCAATATTTCTATTGCAGTTGCATCCGTGCAAATGTGTTGTATTGAATTCATGCTGCTTATTATTCTCATGGTGACATACAAAAAACATATCTCACACTTGTAGAGGAACTGTCTCTACAACTAGTTGGATATGGGTCCCAACATGGTGTATGACATCCACCCATTCAGCAGGGTCGCCCCACCATGATAATGGGATGCCTCAAAAACCAGACCAATCCAATCATTAGATGGCCACACCATAGAAAACAATGGACAGCCACCCAAAACAGATAAATACATTTTAGAAGTATACAATAACGTTTTGCACGCATATTGTAGGTGTTGTTGGTTAAGCTTAATCTACAACAGTTGCATAGGATCCAAAATCCATGGCCAATGCCAGATCCTAGCCTTAAAAAGTCAAGATCTAAAAATCATCATCGGTCGCCTGTCCACATCATCATTTTTCTAAAAGTTTCTAGTTCGGTATATTGGGGCCTTAGATGAGCAAAAGAGTGAAGTGGATAACAAACAATACCTTGTTAACGATTACATTCCGTTATTTTGTGAATTTGGATTTCGAACAAATTCTTTTTTATGCCGTTGATAATCTATCAGATTATTTTGTTGCAGACCAGATTCTGTACTTAAGTTAGCTTTAATGTCTGCTATGCTTTTCTGCAAACATAGGTTGCGACACAGGGGTCCTGATTGGAGCGGTTTACACTGTTATCAAGATTGTTACCTGGCCCATCAACGGTTGGCTATTGTCGATCCTACTTCTGGAGATCAGCCACTTTACAATGAAGACAAAACAATCGTTGTTACGGTGTGTGAATATATCTTTCTAGGTGTAAATTCCAAGAACCATTTTGTTATTTAGGATCAAGTGCTGCTCTATCATTTTAATTTCATCTTATTACTACATTGTAAACTCACTAGGAACGCCTATCTCTAGGGACCAACTGCATTTTTTCCATTTAACGTCAGCTTGATTTGTGGTAGGTATTATTTTGATAAGGTCTTTGTAGTTTGTTAACCAAGGAATATTCTAATAGATGTTTCTCAAACATCAATCACTCAAGATATTTTTAGGCATTGGTCAAGGCACTTTTGTTGTTCATGGAGTATTTCAGAGAAAATCCCAAAGCAAAAATAATACGTCAAAAAGCTCTGTTAACAGATCAATTTTTCAATGCAATTATTTTCTGCATGTGTTTTTGTGTCGTCCACATTCCATATTGTAGGATTGCATCTTAACCTGATGAATAACTCTGATGTTCCCACGCATGCCAGGTAGGCACTTATGGTAATGCGTATAGGTGTGTATGGGGTTTAGCAAAGCTCAAAGATTGATCAAGGATTCTCATTCTTGTACACTCGTCAAAACTTGTTCTTGCCTGTTTTTGTCTCTCTTTTACAAACACTTACTGCATAAGCAAGTTCCACTTTGTTAACAAGTACACAAACAACTCAGTAGTAACAAAATGATGATAATATATTGTTTAGGTGTAGGGTTTTTTTCCATATATGTATCTAGTGGCTTCTTTTGCCATCTATACAAATCATGGGTCCCATCTCTTGTCTGAGATGTGATGGTGGGGGCTGGTTCATCTCAAGAATACATGCACATGGCCAAAACGTATGCAGTCCAAGGGGTGCATCCAAAATCCCAAGTTGGATCTGGTCCTTATCTTCCAACAAGTTGTGCTGGATGCTTGCATAGCAATGTTTGAGAACCCAGCTGACTAGGTGTACTGTCGAGTTGGGTCAACATGAAGACTCAGTCAAGTCTTCATGAGAATCAACTCAAGCATTCACCATCATCATACTGATCATAGCTTGTCCTAGCTACACGGCGTTGGTTCCAATATTTCATTACTGTTTTAGAATTATGAAATTATTAAAAGAAAATTAATGTTTGTGTATTTGTTAAAAATTTTGGTTGGATGTTGGTACCTGCGTGTGCTCTGGTATCAACTTGGTGCCCCTTTTTATCACCTGATATGATGGAGCTCCATGTGTGTGCCTGCGCGCTGCGCTCAGTTGCATGTCTGGCAACTCTCCCTTTGTGAGCCTCGTTTGCCTGTGGACCTCTGGAGAGTGCATGTATTGACAAGGCTTTGGATTGTAGCGGGCGAGATCGTGTTGGCATGTGAGTGTTGTCAAAACGAGCCTCTACCGTGGGTGAATTCAATGCCCTGGTAAAGAAGGAAGGTGGCTGTCCCATCATGGCCAATCTCCCATTTAAAAGTGGTCCAAAATAGTTGGGAGAAAGGCTACAATATGATGACGATGAGTTATTCCATGAAAATCCACCTGGTAGGAATTGTATCAGTTGGTCCACAAGGCAGGTAAGGAAGGTTGATGTCAGCTTGGCAGATGGTTATAAAAAAAATTTTGCAAGCTACCATCGCAATTCCTGTGCGACTCCAATTAGCTGGGACAAGGCTAGGATCTGATGATGAAGACTGTGACTTTCTTCTGATTATTTAGCTTATACGAACATGGGTTGACCTTTTGCAACCAACAAACATGTATGCACACCACACTTGAAGAGAATAACCAGCCCACATGTTCACATCTTCTAACTACTTACAAGGGTTGATGATCACGAACAAGGCATCTGACTAAGCCAATCAGCCCACACGTTCATCACACATATCACAAGAGGCAATGATGATGAACATTATTTTCTCACATGCAGGCCATTACAAAGGCCCAACACAACAAAAAGAAAAGAAACCCTAGGTTTCTTAAAAGATGTTTAGCACTAGAGGGATGTGAGAGGCCAAAAATAAAAGAAGGAAACATGGATAGGGTAGATGGGAGAAAGATGGATTAGATTAGAAACAAAATTGCTTTGATACCATGTAGAACAATCTTCTTGTTATTGTAGCACGCGACTGTAGCAGCCATTGTAGCACGGTACTGTAGCATATCACTGTAGCATGTGAAAGAAGAGAAGAGGAAGGCTAAACAAAAGATACGAGAATAAGAGCTAGGTGGGCCATATCCACATATCCACTTATATTGACACTCTACTTTGTAAATTCAATGATATTTTATTGTTTATTTCTTTTAGTAGTTAGTATCATGTAATTGTTTACTATGATTTCTTTTATTTTCTTTCATTACTGATTTGAATTGGTCCATTTGATTGTGACTCACATTCACATTCTTTCAACATTCCTATTGAGGCATTGATTTTTTGGGACCACATTTTTTTATTTTTATTGATGCAGTAAATCTAGCTCATTTTCCAAATTCCCATTAGTGAATTCTCATAAAAAAATCTCTTGTTCCAGTATTTTAGCCTCAAAATTACTTTATACAATGTTTATGGATTGCTGCCTCAGGTTAATGGAGAGATTTATAACCATGAGGAGCTGAGAAGAAATCTGACATCTCATCAATTTCGAACTGGCAGTGACTGTGAAGTTATTGCTCATCTTGTAAGTAATATAATTGATAGAGATTTTTGTGGTCCATTACCATTTTTATTTTGAACCAGAAGCAAACATTTTGAGTCATGCAGTATATTCAATCCATCAACAATTATGGGCTTGATCTCAGTAAAATGAGTTATAAAAAGGATTTGCAGATGTTAGTGGCTGTTGGTTGATATATTCTTTTGTCTACTTTTCTGGTACAGTACGAGGAATATGGAGAGAATTTTGTGGATATGTTGGATGGCATGTTCTCCTTTGTTCTTCTTGATACCCGCGACAAAAGTTTCATTGCTGCACGGGATGCTATTGGTATTACCCCACTCTACATGGGATGGGGTCTTGATGGTAAATGATTTTCACTTGGCAAACATTTCTGAAGTTGCGGCTCTCTTTTTTGTTGACATCATGAGAGAATTTATCGGCCTTTCGTTTTTAACTAGGATTTGCTACGGTGGTGTATTTGTGTAAAGATCCTGTTGCAGGCTGCATGACTGAGTGATGCCTATGCTCCCTTGAGAGTAAAGCTTCTTGGGATGAGCTTTAGAGCCGTTTTTCTTTTCCCCTTTTCTGTTTCAATATAGTAAATTTCCTTGTTTTCTTTGTGTTAGTATTTTCGGTAGCCAGGTCATAGTAAATTTATCCCCTCCCCCCCCCCCGCTTTTGTGTGTGTGTGTGTGTGTTGGCTGTTTTGTGATATGTTTGAGGATTGGTTTCTGTTACATTGGCTGCTTCTGATCAGCAGCATTCTGCGTCTGTTTGCCAGATTTGGGCTTGAATATGCTTTATCCACAATTTTAATCAATGTTGCATTTTGGTTTCTTTTTTTGGAGATGCGATACAGACAGGCATTTTGCTCCATCTTACTGAGCATGCTGAAATTTAAAGGATTTTCTCTCCATCAATGCATGTGTTTGGATGATCTAGACGTATTCACTTAATAGCCATTGCTATGTTTTCCAGGATCAATTTGGTTTGCTTCAGAAATGAAAGCTTTGAGTGATGATTGTGAACGTTTTACAGTTTTGCTTCCTGGGCATATATATTCCAGCAAAAGCGGTATGCTATCTATTCTACAGAGTCGATCATCTTTGGTGTTCTGTACTGTCAGTTAAGAAGTTTTTAAAATATATTACAAATTTAAGCATGATGGACTGGACTGCTCTATCAAAAGTTGCTTCCCTTTTCTACTGTAGCGATTTTAAAAATTAGACTAAGGTCATGTTTGCATTTACAACCATCTTCATCATCATCATCATCATTATTTTTCGTGTGTGGGTGTGTGTTTGATTGCATCAAATATCATGAAATTTCATGGTATTTGGTGTAACAAAATGCATAACTTGCCTTTCATCTTTTGTGCAGGAGAGCTCAAAAGGTGGTATAACCCACCATGGTATTCAGAGCGCATACCCTCAACTCCTTACAATCCCTTGGTTTTACGTGAGGCATTTGAGAAGGCATGCCCCCAACCTTTCCTGCATTTTATAATTTTGAATGTTCTCGATTCTGTTATAGGTTAGAATTATGGTGTTGGTCGCACTTCTTAGTAAACATGTTAAGGTGTCTCAGTTTTCAGTTTACCTAATCAGTTCAATTAAAAAAAAAAGAAGGCGAAGATACATGTTTGATGTTTAAGCTTTGCTAAGCCAACACGTGTGTGCAATAAAGCTAATGTGCACACCACACATGCCAGCATGGCATAATTCCGAGATCTAATTCATCCATCAGAATGACACCACTTTATTGATGCCCCAGCACAAGAACCAGGTTGATGCACTGGTCGGGTGGGCCACAGCTTGCAAAACATGTATGGTTCTGAAAAACTTGGCTGAAGTTTTCTACACAGCCACCTGTTTCCAATATTGGGGCCCACATTCTGATTGGACCAGGTTTTTTCTTGGGGAAATGCGTACAAGGTTGGACCAACCTGATGGATGGATTAGATCTCGCATGTGTGTGCCATGCTGGCATGTGTGTGGCATGTACATGAGCTTTATTGCACGTGTGTGTGCTTAGAAAAGCTCTTGATGTTTTAACTCTTAACTGACTATCCAAGATCTAAAAGCGGTGTCCTATGCTACTTTCTTCATGCTGTTCTATAATACTCATAACCATTTGCTTTTCGGTCTAACATCATGCAGGCTGTGGTTAAGAGACTTATGACTGATGTACCCTTTGGTGTACTCCTATCTGGAGGGCTTGACTCATCACTTGTCGCTGCTGTTGCGTCACGCCACTTGGCAGAAACGAAAGCTGCTATGCAGTGGGGATCTCAATTACATACATTTTGCATTGGTTTGAAGGTTATTATGCTTCTTGCATGTGCATAACCATGTGTTTTACTTAGTTTATTATATCTTCATCCTGTTTCCTTTGGAGGGTGATTTGAGAAAAATCACTGTGCACTTCTTGATATATTCTCGAAGAGTAAACCACATACGGCAAAGCTTCATAGCATAAATTCCGTGGATCTGTCTTTAGACTCACTGCACTGTTATCATACAACACGGACACCTGCTAGTTGCACATAACTGTTTGACATGGTTTCCTGTTTGATATGGTTGGTTTCCTATTTTTAGTTGCACTTTCTCAAAAATATTGACAAAATATCACAATGCGGCAGGATACATATTATCAACTATTCCATCAGATGCAGTGGTTGAAAACTTCTTGACATTTAAGCTGTACATTAACTAGCGAAATATTATTACAATTCTTAACATTATTCTAAGAGTAATCACCTAAATTACTAATTCTTTTGATAAATTGATGTTGCATATCTCACAAATTATATCATATTAGTGACAATGATATCATTTTTGAGGAAATATACAATGGTCGATCGAGCATTTGCTTGGCTTATTCAGAAATTGGAAGATCAACTTGCTGATTTCTTAATTAAAGGAACTGATCGTCATCATATCCACCGCATGCGTTGCAAGTTGGCCATGATTGATATTCATGCTCGAACTTGAGGGGAGTGTCGAGAGAGATATTTTGGGTGTGCATGTATATCTTTTCTTGTATTCATGAGGAGTGCCACACTCTGCACTTTATTTCATTTAATATAGCGTGTTAGTCTCTTTGGCTAACACGAGAAAAGTTGCTCTAAACTCTCTCTTTCTTCTCCCTTTTCTTCTTTTTTCCTTCTCTCTCTTCCCTCACTAATGCAGGGGTGTTTTCACACCGGGCTCGAGTAGGGTAGCTTGTGGGATGCGGGGACACACTCGGGGTGGGCGGCCCGTGTGAGGCGGGACCCATGTGATGTGGGCCCCACGAAGGGAGTTCGGCCGAGGTCCTAACCCATGCGATGTGGGGCCTGTGCTATGAGATAAAGGGATTAAATCGCCATGCTCTATCAGTTCGAACTTTTAGAGCAAGTGGTTAATTGCCCTGCATCAAAGTGGTATCAGAGCAGGAGGTATCGTGTTCGAGACTCCTCACCAGGGGTGATTAATGCAGGGGCATTTTCACATCGGGCTCGAGTGGGGTAGCCTGTGGGATGCGAGGACACACTTGGGGCGGGAAGCCCGCGTGAGATGGGACCTATGTGATGTGGGGCCCACGAGGGGGGTTCGGCCAAGGTCCTAACCGAGGTGATGTGGGGCTTGAGCTATGAGATAAAGGGATTAATTTGCCATGCTCTATCAATTTGAGCTTTTATAACAAGTGGTTAATTGTCTTGCACCACTCGCTCTCATTCTCTACTTTCTATTCAAACTATGTGCGTGTGGGTGATGTAGAGTGGGCCGCGGACAGTTTTATGGCCAAGATGGATCAGAAAAGACACAGTCGATGACAGAAGTGATCCGGACCATCAGACCTTAGATCGGGCGTATCTCGCAATCCGGAATGAGTTATCTGATGTAAAATATATGATTTTGGGGTAGAATGAGCTACTTTAGCCAACCAACCCCGCTACGCTGGGTTGCGCAGCCTGGATTTGCGAGAAACGCCCTAATCGATAGTCGTTTTCCTGTTTTATTTTCGTTTTTACTATAAATAGTAAGTTTTAGTTTTATGATAACTCTTCATCCGTTGGGTTTTAGGAGTTGTGTCCAACATGAAAAGTGCTTAGAATAATTAGTAGAACGGTTTGGTGAAGCGAAATAGGACACTTACTATTTTTGGCCGAAAACGTTGCGCACTAGGAGACATCACGACCGTCATAAATAGTAAATTTACTATTTATAGTAAGTCGCGGATTCTAGGAGTTTTAGTTGTAGTTTGCTTCTGATTTCTTTCCTATTGCTTGGTGCCCTTATTTAAAGGGTTGTAAACTCGTTTTTATTCATTCATTAATCAATTTTGAATTTATTAGAAATTCTTTCTATTTTCTGCTATCTTTCCTCGTGGATTCGAGGAGTCCAGAGAAGTTCCATGGATTTGGAATATTTATTATCTTGAGGAAGATGGTGCTCGACCTCACGTCCTCCCCTGCGTCAGTAGGTGATCCAAATAATTCATATTCCAAGGCACACAGAGGATGGGTGATACCCCTAAAATGCCTCCACTGATGATCCTACCATCTTATTGGGCTTCTTAAGTTCAACCATTGTTAGTGGCTAGGATCATATGATGCCCACAAAGTCAACACTTTTATATTACAAAAAGGTAGGTTCGACCCGTACCATTGCTTCGAACAAAAAATGTCATTTCTTTTGATTGAGCATCATATGATGCCGCTTGATTTTTATCAGTTGACTACAGTTCATTTATTTTGATTGAGCATCATATGATGCTGCCTGATTTTATCAGCTGACTATGGTTGATACTTTCTTTCATTATACATGCTTCTTATTCAGGGTTCTCCAGATCTCAAAGCTGCCAGAGAGGTTGCAGATTATCTTGGCACTGTTCATCATGAGTTTTACTTCACGGTACAGGTAATATCTACTCTTTTCCATAGCCTAGATGAGATAAAATCACATAATGGATACACGATATTCACGCTGCTTTCTCTTCAATATCAGGAGGGCATAGATGCAATTGAGGAGGTCATATATCATATCGAGACATACGACGTGACCACTGTTAGAGCCAGCACTCCCATGTTTTTGATGTCCCGAAAAATCAAGTCTTTGGGCGTGAAGATGGTTCTTTCTGGGGAAGGTTCTGATGAAATTTTTGGAGGCTACTTGTACTTTCACAAGGCCCCTAACAAAAAGGAGTTGCATTTAGAAACATGTCGCAAGGTACACAACTCAAGAAATGGCTTGATCCTTCACTATAATATGTAAGAATTGTTTTTTCTTTACTTATTGTAAAGACCTGGTATGCTTGGACCGAAGCTGGTGATATCATATGTTAGAATGGGTCATGCAATGGATTGCACAAACAACTACATGGCCTGCAGAAAGATTCAAGGCATAGGCATGGAGTGTAACAATGGAGCCTTTCTGTTCATATCTCACTTGTGATGTGGGTTGGAAGGAGCGGGAAAAATGCTAACTTGCTTAATGTGAATTCCTTTTATGTGCTGCACCACCCATAGGTGTATTAAGTATGCTTTAGAAGATCCATGATAGAAAAAGGCATGATTGGGAAGCCCTGCCAAGTGCCAATTGCCAGAACTCCAAATGCTACCTCAGAAACAGAGGAATAGTTCTCTTATATGTTTGAAGATTTTCAAATCCTTCATGACTCCAAAGGCAATTATTCATCCAGAAGCAATCATTTTTAAATATTTGATTTGTTAGCTAGTATAGGCGGCCTTTATCGGGGAATGTAATGTATCATGAATGCCATGAAGCTGGAGCTGGAGCATTCATGTATTTGAAGTGAAGAATCAATTCTGTTGCAACCAACTATATGCTTCTCTGCATGGATTTACTATTTTTCGTAACTTCTGATTTTCTTATCAAGCATTGGTATATGTGACTACACATGTAACTGATTCATGTTATAGACCTCCCTCCCTCCCTCTCTCTCCTGAGTATTCTTGGGATCTTTTCTTCTTAGGACTCCTCTTACTAAAATTTCTGAGAGTACCTATATTTCTAAAGAGATTTATCCTTTTTAATCCAGTTGACTACTAATTGTCTTTTAAACTTATTCAGATTAAAGCTCTTCATTTATACGATTGCCTGAGGGCCAACAAAGCAACATCAGCATGGGGTGTAGAAGCCCGTGTACCCTTTTTGGATAAGGATTTCCTCAATACTGCGATGGATATTGATCCAGATTGGAAGATGGTAAGTGCAGAATTGCCAAACTTTGGCCTTTCAGTATCTCCTCACAGAATTTCTAATATTTCAGGACCTAAACATGCCCCATGGTGTCGATAAATACTTTCTTTAACATGTGTGATGACGTTTTTTATTTTATTTTTATTTTTAAAATTTTTTTTATAAATTAATTTTTTTATATAAAAAAAATAAAAAATCATTTTAAGCATTTGGATGAATTGCAATAAAGAAAAAGGGTGCCACTATTTACAGCCCCACCTTTTTTTTTTTTTCTGCATAGTTCCCGTTTCCTACAATTTGTACTAGAAACCTATTCCCCACCATTTTCCTGTTTTTCCATGAGTTCTCACGTCTTTTTTTTCTTGTTACCAAACAGTCCCTAAACAAACATGTACCCTGCAGACCTTCTACCATTATATCATTTTATATTCATCCGTTAATCAAGTTTGCACACTTGTTTTGACTGTTTTGGTGATGATCTGAAACAATTACAGGTAAGACCCGATCTTGGTCGTATTGAGAAATGGGTTATGCGCAATGCATTTGATGATGATCAGAACCCATACCTGCCAAAGGTATGTAGTCTATTTGTTATCATTGGAATATTTGTTTCGGGAGCTTCCTACACACACCTATCGACACATGGCACATGTGTAGGACACCCAAGCTGTGCATCTCTATCATGTAGATGATCTTGCCAGAAAATCAGGCCATTCAACTCATTTGGTGGGCCAAAACAGTGGATGGTTTTAGAAATTGCAAATGTCCCTGTTTGGTGTACATCTGTGGCCTGCCTCTCCTTCACATTTGGGCCAGCCATCTCATAGTGTGGATGTTCCACGCATCTGCCAGGTTGGCATGTCTGGATGTGTGTAGAATTGCATCTGGAGTACGGCAGGCTTAGCCGCTTTCTTGGAGGAACTGACATTACTATTTCTGTTTCTTGTTATTTTCAAGCACATACTATATAGGCAGAAGGAACAATTCAGTGATGGAGTCGGGTATAGCTGGATTGATGGCTTGAAGGAGCATGCAAATGAACATGTACGTCATTGCCTTTACCTTTTGATGATTGATAAGAAAAGGATTGCTGCAACTAATTTCATTTATTGCAAGATTGTTAATTCTTCATAGCGTGCTGGTTCAACAGCCTTGCCTACAAGTCCTGATTATGGTTTTCTTAAAACTAGCAATACAAGCATCTGATACTTCTTGTCTGAAAATGCCTGCCCAGGTTACTGATGCTATGTTGATGCATGCAAGCTTTGTTTATCCTGAGAATACTCCCACAACGAAAGAGGCATACTATTACCGAAGCATCTTCGAGAGGTTCTTTCCCAAGGTGAGACCAATCAGATGAATCAATGTGTGTGCGCCCACCCTCTTTTTCAGGGGACTGCTACTTGGGGTTCAGGAGACCCAAACCCAATTGACCCAACCTTGGGTTGTAAAGATTCTCTGGTCAGGGTTTGGTTCGAGGAAAATGACAACCCAGTTTAAGATTGGCAATGGGCTGGGTAGCCTGCCTGACCCAACGAGCCCAACTTGTAGCTACTAGCTTGTCCCATGGACTGGGCTTGGGCCTAGCATGCATGGGCTGATCATTTTTCGGGTTGCGCTTCTGCTCAAGTCATTTTAGCCTGGCCCTGCATGACTTCATTATTACGTGTGTAATATCCTGCGAATTTGCCATTCGAATCCTCTGTTAGGCAATCAATCCATCTTGAATGTTGACTGCTGGTTTCTATCCTCTAAAATCTCTATTTCTTTATGCATGCATGGCTCACTTCATTAAAGGATAAAATAGGATTAAGTGGGAAATAGGAATTTTATCAAATTTCCGGTCAGGCTGGATCAGGCCCAGGCCCAACCATTTTTTGGGGCAGGCTCAGGCCTGGCTCGGGCCTCAGTCTTTAAGTGTTGGGATGGACCCAGGCCTAGCCTGGCCTGGCTCAAACGTGGGCCATTGTCACGCCTAAGGTCCAGTTGGAAAGCCAGTTGGGTTCAGGCTGAGCCAAATTGGTCGGGTCAGGTTGGGTTGGGAATAATTAATGTATTTGGGTCTGGTAAGGTCGGGTTGGGTTGAGTTCAGATTCATTCGTGTTGGGCACCTCATGTAAGAATTCAGGTTTATCGGTTGCAGGCTAGGTTCTCTTGAGGTCCGGTCAGGCTGATCCCCCAGCCATTGTTCTGTTATGCAGATCATTGATCTGTTGGACCCAACCATGGATGGAGGATGCCCAAAAAGTCCACCAGATTGGAACATCATAACCTTTTGATCTTTAGCCTGTTCCGTGATGAACGCATGACTTTGGTCTCTAGAAGGACACTTATTGAATGGTCAGGATATCCTCCAACCTGAGAGATTTTTGGGGTATCTCCCATTCCATCAGATCAACATTTGGGATCATTGACAGCATGGCCCCCACACCGACAACATCAGAAACGGTTAAGATTCTAGGCATCAGCAAATCATGTTGTTGGGCCGCCTCACCTGATTATACCATTCTTTCCATACAAGATTTCTGAAATCTGATAGAATTCATCTTTTTTTTTTCTGAACAGAATGCAGCAAGGTCGACAGTACCAGGAGGCCCGAGTGTGGCATGCAGTAGTGCCAAAGCATTGGAATGGGATGTGGCTTGGTTGAAAAACCCTGACCCATCTGGCCGGGCTGCTGTCGGAGTACATGCTGCTGCTTATGAGGAAGCGCCAGGTTCATTTCCTGGTGCCAACGGTGCTGTTTCGGTGGACTTTTCTCATAAACTTGAGGAAGGTGTTATAGTGGCAGCTGTAACTGCTGTTTGACTGATTATTCCATGTCAGCATCTAATCATATGAATCTTCGAAAACGGAAGGAACATTTTCCCTTCTTTGCTGCTAAGGGCGTAGTATGGGAGGCCACTGTTTTGTGATGAGCATGGGAGGGGAATGTCAGTTCATCACCTTCGTGATTTTAATTGCCATTTTTACGAGGAAAGTAAGGAATGCTACCTACTTGAGCATGATAGCGGACCACGGGGGGGGTTGGGTCAGATTGAGGGTCAACCCAAGCAAGCCTACTTCAAGAGAACCAAACCCACAACGTGACCTGGTCCTAATTCTGACCCAAGATGCCAAACCCAAACGCACCCCGAATTCCAATATACTTAACCCTACACGGACCCAACCCCAAATACATGTGATTATTCCCAACCTGAACCCAACCCAATTTCAAATTCGGTTGGAGTTTTCCAATCCTAACCTGCCCGAGAGGACCTTGACAACCAGACCCAATGTGACCCATGCTCGGGCTGGGTCAATTGGGTTCAGTCACACAAATCCAAGTTGCAGCTCTAGAACCTCCATGCCTGAGCGGTTTGTACTGTACACCGCTTTACTCGGGCCCTGTAGGGTCATCAAGGAAAAAAACCAGGGACTGGATGTCATTTTCAGCATGATGTGCTTATTGCACAGTTCTGTTATCATGATTTGCCGAAGATCCTGACTGTCCATGTGCTTTATGTATATCGGCCATGACTGGAAAAGTTAAGCCAGTTGGACAACTCAAAAAGTTCTATTTGAGTAAAGAAATAACTGCACTGGCTTTCCAGGATACATTCATATCGAGTGGTTAGAATATATGGCCAGCCCGGTTTTTTCGGGTAATATCCCAAAATTCTCGATGATAGCATGAAGCGGATTGCCTGAGTCAATAATCCGTCTATATAGGGACTCCTGTGAGGCCTACCGTGATGTATCTGTTTATCCATGCCATCCATCCATTTTCTCATATCATTTTAAGGTATGAGCCCAAAAATGAAGCAGATCCAAAGGTCACATGGACCACATCAAATAATGAGCTTGGGTTGCATTAAATGTAAGAGTCATCTTTGTTGTGGCCCACTTGAGCGTTGGATCTCATCTTTGGGCTCATACCTTAAAATGATATGAGAAAATGGATGGTTGGCTTGAATAAACAGATACATCATGGTGGGCCCCACAGGAGTCCCTATATGGAAGGATTATTGTCGGAAGCGGATTGGCGGGTGTACTAGGAGCGTGTCGTGCGAGTTGTACGAACGGTTCAAAGGACATCAAAGTTACATGGGCCCCACAGTGATGTATTTATTATATCTACACCGTTCATCTATTTTTTGAGATCATTTTAAGTATTATCCAAAAAATGAATCATATCCAAAGATCAACTTGACCACACCACAAATAATAGCGGAGATAATGATTTTCACCGTTAAACAATTAGTAGAGCCCACCATAACTTTTATTTTCCATCCAAGCTGTTCATAAGGTCACAAAGACCTGAATGAAGAGGAAAGACAAATTTCATATTGAAACAAAATTTCTGTGACCCAAAAGGGTTTCAATGGTAGCCATTCAATACTCTACTGCTTTTTGCAGCGTGGTCTACTTGATAGTTACTTAGTACGCTTTCATCGTACTGAGTAAACTCAATTGGGCCCACTGTGATTGTATGTGATTTATCCAAACTGTCCATCCATTTTTACTGCTAATTTTAGGGGTTGATCCCAAAATTGAAGTAAATCCAAAGCTCTACTGCTAATTTTAGGGGTTGATCCTAAAATTGAAGTAAATCCAAAGCTCTACCCCTAATTTTAGGGGCTGATCCTAAAATTGAAGTAAATCCAAAGCTCAAGTGGACCATTTGGAATAATGATTTCCACCATTGAAACCTTCCTAGGGTCCAAAGTAATTTTTATTTGTCATCCAACCTGTTCATAAGATCACAAAGACATGGATGAAGAGAAACCACAAACATCAGCTTAATCTAAAACTTCTTTGGCCTCTAAAAAATTTTCAATGGTAGAAGTTCAATCAAACTGTTTCCTATGGTGTGGTCCACTTGAGATTTTAATTTGCTTCATTTTTGGCATCAAGCCCTCAAATTATCTGTTAACATGAATTAACAGAGTGGATAAAATAAATAAATAACAGTGGACCCTACACGGTTTACTCAGTACGCAATCCGCTTCCGTCTCATTTTCCGTCTCAAGCCTCAAGTCGGGCTCGCCAAATGGATGGACAGTTTGGATATAACACACAGACCCACAGAACTTGCTGACATCAATACAGCAGCTATATAGCTGTTGTGAGGTACACCAGCCAATCCGCTTCCATTTGTCTGGGCAGCCCACTGCAGAGTGGATATACGAGAAAGGCAAACAGTTGACATTCAACGGAAAAAAAAATAGGAACTGAGGTGGGCATCAGATTGACAGATTGGGCCATCACATATCTGCGTTCGGCCCTGTAGATCAAAGGTCTGGATCACCAGCCTCTGAGGAATAAGGAGCTTGAGTGGATCCTTACTCTTGCTCGGATGGTAGACTCCCAGGAGTTTCAACACCCACTAAAGGGTACGAGCATCCATAGGTGGTGAAATCCCGCTACGGCGTGAGTGAGTGGGGGCGTGTGTACGTGTGTTTAAAAAAAAACAGAAAAAAAAAGAGCTGGAGTGCTCGAGACCCCATAAATTTCACTTCAGTAACGTGTTATTCTTATGTACGTCTAGAAAACCAACACAATACTCGAATCGCTCCTTTTATATACAATACATTTTGAGTTGGAGGTGGTTGTACATAGGCGCTCATTGGTTAAAGAGTATGAGATATTTACAAAAGAAATGCTCAGCTTCAGCTAGCATGATGGTTATTCTTCATCATTAGGCAGACAAGATCTAGACCGTTGGTTTATAGGTTCAATTTAATTTCATCATGAAATAGGCCTGATTCATGACTGAGAACACAAAATCACCATCTGCAAATCCCAGGGTCCTCTCTCCGACATAAGGCCAGTATTTCTTCATACTTAGAAGCATATGCAAAGCCCCACAGCTGCATCATAACAAATGGAAATGAATTACAGGTAGCATGCATTTCATTGTTGCAGTTTTGAAAAGGTTTTAGACAATCCTGTAGGCACCTTCCCAAGCAACGGGAACACGTGTGATGTGTTAGCACGCAACACATGTAAAAGTTTGGGGCTGCTCATCGGCCATGCCCCTCCATGGCCATGGCCTGGTAAAACAAAAGGTCAGGCGGACAATGCTACCTACCAACTGGATTTGAGGAAAAAAGTGGACAGTTCACACACACATACACATGAACAACTGCATGCAAGCAAGCATGCACTCACAGTGTGCACGAATGCACATACACATAAATAAACTTGATTAACAGTCCACATTCAGTGTAAAAAACCAGCGGTTAGGAATGTCCCACTGACCTGATTTTGCACCAGGCCACATCAATGACTGGCCCAACTGATGTGCACCTCTTCTACTTCCTCTTCTTCTTCTTTTTTTAACACAGGCACACACCCCCACACACTCATGTCGTAGTGAGATTTCACCACATATGTATACTCCAACCCTTGACCAGGTGTTGAAACTCCTGAGAGTCTACCACCGGAGCAAGAGTAAGGATCCAAACTAATGTGCACCTTGTCATATGCATGGGCATGTGTGTAAGTGCACATGAATCACAGTAATTTTGAATTAACCACCACAAAACAAAATAGAACATGAAGGGGGGCTATCTGTACCTCAACCTCCTTAACATCAAAGTCTTCAGAGTGCGCAAGACAGGAATTGCCAAAGGTCTCTGAAGAAGAACTTGACCCACTCAACCTTTAAAAAGAGAAATACAAAACCAAAATAAAAATCATGACAAGTGACTTCTACCTTGCATACTTCAGAAGAAATGGGAAACCACATTGTAAAGGGACAAGCAATACTGAGAAATGAATGAAAAGGGGTATAAAACTCACAGATCACCGTCCAAATAAAGCGCAAAGTGACTACCCCCACCCAAAGCTAAGAAATTGGCAGAGCAAAGAGTGAAATACCGATTCGCGCCTGCATATTTCTGGAAATTAGACTATGGATGCCTTTCCAACATTATCAGGTACATGGTATCAATCATGAACCTCCCACATCACAGATTAAGCTAGAAGAAACATTGATGAATATTATTTGCCAGCGGAAGTATATGACCCGCACAAATTCAAACATTGATTTTGGAATGTGACTTGACCGGGAACTGAAACTGCTCCAACACATTTCTGCCTGGTCAAGAGTCATTGAGTCAACCACTAAATGCTTTTGAAGGGAGCAACTCGTGTCATTCTCCACTGAAACTGCTGATATTTGAAATTTGATGCTCGGTCTAGTTTGTACAAATGAGGCCTGTTGTTTGCAACCTGTGTCATTCTCACTGAAACTGCTGGTATTTAAAATACGGATGCTCGGGTCTAGTTTGTATAGACGAGGCCCATTGTTTGGTAAGAGCTGATGGGCACGAATGTGGGCGGACCATGGCACAAAGACCTCAACAGGGCAACACAACCCATTTATGGCAACCTGTAAATATACACTTAAGAAATACAGCAATAATTTTCCAATCTGGGAGATATCTGAGGCATGATCCATATGCAGTGGGGACCGTTGGATCAGTGGCCTGGATCATTGAATCATGTCCCCACTTGTAAAAACCGACAACCCACAGGATACAATACATATCCTCAGCTAGAGGATCCTACAATTTCCCTATTTGCGATCCCCACAAATCAGTTGCAACTTTCGTGGCGGACAACCAGCAGTACATAGGCTCATATATAAAAGTACCATGATAACCTCAAGATCATCTTTCCTTACTAACTAACAAGGAACCACACAACTACTGTACTTGCAACTTCTGTGGTTCCATCTTGACTAGGGAGGCCAAAAGGTTCTTGTAATAATAATAATAAGAAGAAGAAGAAGAACAAAACAACAACAACAAAATCGCATCCAATAGGTCTTACCTAAGTAAGATTGAGCAAGACAGATTCTCCAAACAGCAGTTTCTCGGGATATCGGATTCATTATGTAAAATCTTTCAAAAATAATTACCCAATTAAACGGCTCAGAGCACTTGGGGGCTGGTCAAGAGACAAAATTCCTGGAATCTTCTTCCACAATCAATGCCCTAGAAATTGTCTTCCTAAAAACCTTTGAGCCATCCCTGAGGAGGTGTTTGGACGGTGGGAATAGATGGCATTGGGTGAGATGGGTTAAAAAAAATGTAATGATGGGCTTTGTCAGGGGATTGTCTTACAATGCCATGGGTTTTGTAATTCCATGGGATCTTGTGCCATGGTGTTTGGATGGCATGGGATGGAAGGGTTTCAACAACTCTCAGTTGGTGCTCTGTGGGCCCCACCATGATGTATGTGTTTCATCCATGCCGTCCACCCATTCTTCCATGTCATTTTATGGTATGAGCCCAAAAATGAGTTTCATCCAAATCTCAAGTGGACCACACAGTTGGCCTTAGGAGGTTTTTAATGGTGTAATTCAATCACTACTGTTTCCCCATGGTGTGGTCCACCTGAGATTTGTATCTACCTCATTTTTGAGATCAAGCCCTAAAATTATATTTCAAAATGGATGGACGGCATAGATAAAACACATGTATTATGGTGGGGTCCACCTAGCACTGACCACTAACCACACAAAACCCAAAGTAAGCCGGTGCTGTTTCCAAGAGGACCTTGCAAACCCACTTCCAACGTCAGTCCCAAACAGGCCCAAGCTAAAATCCATGGGTTTCACAAAGCCACTCCCACCTACTCCCATCTATTCCCACGTGCCAAACAGCCCCTGAATGGTTTAGCTTTCATGTCATTGGAACTTGAGTAACTTGAGTTCCCACATTATCATCCCTAGGAACACAGCCTACGCCACAAGGCCCTGATTGAAATGAGAGGAAAGGAATATCCAGGTACCTCCTCGCTTCCATAGTCTCCCTTACTTAAAATAGTTTTCTCTAAATCTGGAGATGTTTCAAATAATAACATATTTGAATGAAGATTCAAAAGTTATTTTCCATGTAATGGTAGGTAAGGTGTTGAATTGCTCTCAGACTAGGTAAGGCCAAAGGAATAGAGGACTACCTGTTGGGCGGAATATAACAGGATGACTTGATATATTTGTAAAGACAAAGTTGTTATTTGTCCCCTGCTTGAAACCAAAAACGTTTTGAGTTAGAAACATGTTAGACAGCGATTGACCTGGCAATATTAATAGGTGAACAATGTATAGCCAAATAAATAAATAAAATAAAAATCCAATACCTGATACTTCCTTTTATTGGTTGGTCTCAAAGGTGCCTCAACTAAACCACCAAAAATGGCACCTTTTTTATCCCCAACAACCTGAAAAGTCACACGTGTAATAGGAGCTTTTACTATAGGATGCATATTTCAAACATAAATAACATTCAGAGCACCCTCGGAAAAGAACATCAATATTGCTGACGACTAAATGATGTCATGTTAGTACTTGACTGTCTACGCCTCCATACCTACTAAATTGGTTACAACTTACAAGAAATGAACACAATTTCCTATTAAACACAATTTCCTATTAAAGTAGCTAAATGAACATAACGCAAAAATGTAGATCAGGGCAGACCGATTTTAATATAACAGAGCATCCCATAAAACCAAGTTTTATACTTGATTATTTGGTAAGGCAATACCAGCAGACAGTGACCGGGGCAAAGCATGCTTCTTCTGTATAGGGTTGAAAGAGATATCCCATGCCTCCAAGTACTGCATGAAGACGAGAAATATTGAAATGTGAGTGTTTATTGTGCAAATCGCAGGAAACTCATGAAAACCAGGAAGCTGCAAATTCCCCAGTAGGCACTCAAGAGAAAAGTGTAGGGGCCTGTTCGGTAGACGCCTGAAATTGAGATCATCTTATTTTTAAAATAATCATAATTATGTATTAATGGCAAAACAGGATTCATGTAACCAACCCCACTTAATTGGGATAAGGCTTAGATGATAATTATGTATTATCGATCATGATCACTAATGCACAATTTCATTTTAGTTAACCATAGTTATGTATTAGAGATCATGATCTCCAATACATAATTATGGTTAACTGATTATGGTTAGCTCGAGGGGGCTCAGGCAGGGAGATCCCCTCTCTCCTTTTCTGTTTCTTATCGTTATGGAAGCCCTCTCGAAGATGCTTCATAGAGGTCAGATGGAAGGTGTGGTTAGGGGCATCACGATTAACGGGATGAGGAATCCAATCTCGATCATTCAGTACGCTGACGATTCCCTTCTTTTCTCGGAAGCCGACCTTGACATGGTGTTTAATCTGCATACTGTTATTCGCTGTTTTGAAGCTGTTTCTGGCTTAAGAATAAATCTGGTCAAATCTCTCATGTTTGGTATCAATCTGGACAGTGAGGAGCTTGTGACCCTTTCAGATCTTTTTGGTTGTGCTCCTGGCTCTCTCCCCTGTTCGTTCGTTGGCCTTCCCCTTTGTATTGGGAGGCCTCCTAAACAAATGTCGGACAAAGTGGTTACCAGGGTTGAGAAATTACTGGCTAGATGGAAGTGTCGGTACCTTTCCCTTGGAGGCCGCCTAACCTTAATCAAAGCTTCCCTCTCCAACCTTCCTATTTACTTTATGTCGCTGCTCAAGTGCCCTAGCTCGGTGTTGGCTTCTCTCGAAAAATGCAGGCGCGATTTTCTGTGGCGCGGAAATCACAGCGGCAATAAATTTCATCTTCTAAATTGGAAGGATGTTTGTAGGCGGACTTTAGACGGAGGTGCTGGTATAAGGGATCTCAAATCGATGAATCAGGCTTTATTAGGTAAATGGATCTGGAGATAGGGGACGGAAAGGGGCAGATTCTGGAATGTTGTTGTTAAACATAAATATGGGGAGAATATGGGGAGTCCATCGGTGGCTGGTGGACTAAACAGTCTTCCACTTATAGGGCTTCTGCTATTTGGAAGGACATTCTTAGAACCAAGAGAAAGGTTCTAAGTGGTATCTGCTTCGACCTTGGCGACGGAGCAAATGTTCGATTCTGGCAAGACAACTGGGTGGGGGGTGGTACCCTCAAAGTCAGATTCCCTCACATCTTCTCTCTTGCCCCTGCCAATTCCGTGTTTGTGAAGGACTGTTATGAGATGCTGGGTAATAGAGCTGTGTGGAACATCGTTTGCAGGCGCAATCTTCAAGACTGGGAGGTGAACGAATTCGCTAACTTGCTGGATTGTATTTCTTTGATCATCCCCTCCACGTCGTCTCCTGACAGGTTGGTTTGAGCCCATTGCAAGACAGGCAGATTCTCGGTCTCCTCTCTTTATTCCCTGATCACTACTCCCTCATCTCAAAATCAGGCCAGAGGGGTGGGTTTTATTTGGAAATACGCAGTTCCCCCCAGAATTTCGGTCTTTAGCTGGTTAGTGGGGCATAGGAAAATCCTGACTATTGATGTTCAAAAAGGAGGGATGCCAATTCCTAACATCTGCTTATGCTGTATGAGAGATGAGGAGTCAGTTGATCATCTGCTGGATCACTGCCCCTTTATCTCCCACATTTGGGCAGTTTTCTTGCGTTGTTTCAACATCAGTTTTTGTTTCCCTGATAAGGTGGATCTACTCCTGCAAGCGTGGCACGGGGTCTACATCGGCAAGGTAAAGACCAAGATTTGGAGGATGTCGGTGCTCGCCATCTGGTGGTTTGTTTGGGAGGAGCGAAATAACAGATGTTTTAGGGATGAAGCCCATTCAGCTCTTTTTGTTGTTTCTAAGGCCAAGAAAGCCCTCATTGAGTGGGCCTCTCAGGTCAATGTGCTGAAGGGTGCTGATTTGGGGTTTTTAGGGTCCTGAGTTGGGCTGATCTGCTATCTCAACGGATCTCCTTTTCTCAGTTCGCTTTGTTTTGCTTTGGTTTCGGTGTGGTCTTGGTTGTTTTCTTTCTGCTTTCCTTTTGTCTTTCTCTCTCTTAATGCAATCTCATTTCATTTTTCAAAAAAAAAAACTAAAATGAGATGAACCCATTTTCATGCGTCTACCAAACATGTCGTAAGACTTGTTTCCATACCTGTACAGCAACACCCACTTCCTCTCTCGAACCAATGCTGGCAGTGATATGTAAAGAGCATTTCGTGTATGCTCTGAAAGAAGTGCTGAGGGCTCAGAAATATCTGGGAGATTAAGATGTGACTCATTCTCCTTTAGCTCCTGAATAGGCCTCAGTTCATGCACAATAGGTTTCAAATCCTTTGGGTCATCATTTTTCATGACACGATCAACCTTTTTGTCTACACTTTGATGCCTATACCCACCAAACCTTGCTGCCTTGGAAATAGCTCTGCTAAGTGATTGTTTCCCAACAGAAATTAGAGACCTCTTACCACTATTTTCCCTGGTTCCTGAATCTGAGGCCAACTCTGCCATTTCAGCATGATACTCAGAGAGTTCCTCGTTAGAATGCTTTCCAGGTTCTGAAGATGACAATAAAGAGACAAGGAATGCTGTAAAGGAAGATGTATCGGGTTCATCAACTGGAACCTTTGAATCCCCTTCTGCAACCGATTTTTCTTGACTGTTCATCTCCATTTCATCCTCCTAACCAAACAATGAATACATGTGTTGAGAAAAACCGAGCAGCTTTGTGCAATTGCTACATGCCAGAGCCTATGTTTACTTGAATGCTCACTAAAGAATGCAAGAACCTAGCACTTATATCAAAGACAGCAATGAAACAATGGCTTGTAATTGGCAAAGAAGCTTCCATGAATACACGCATGAAACATGAAATAGAAAAGGAAATTGAAGATGATAAACATCAGAGCTACAGAAATGCAAAGCAAAAGACATGACAATTGTGGGTGGTGATGTTCCATGAACTCTGACACAGGGCATCTCCCACAGAATTGAACCACCATAGTTCCTAAAGAAGAAACGAAATGTGTGTTCACAGGATAAAAGAATTACCATACTGTAAGGTAAAATGTTAAAAACGAGGCCCTCCAAAACTTCGCGATGGCTCGAGGTGGTCCTACTATAGACCTTTTGGTTTCAACAACAGAAACTGAGAATGCTGTTATTTACACGTCTACAACATTGAAAGAAGTTTTAAACTAATCTCCATATAATTCTAATCTTCTGCCTTGATTTCTAACTCATCATTAGAATGTTAACAATTAACAACGATTTCCACTTCAAATTAAAGTGCAAAATGCAACCCTTACTTTCATAAACCAGTGCAAGACTCTTCGGTAGAAACCCCTTTACATATGCCCAAAACCCAAAAGGACTTTGAACATAAAAAAGAAAAGAAAAAAAGATTTTAAAAAAAGAGGTTAACTGGCTGCTTAACACCACCAATTAGGTGTTTGTTCACAACAATTTCTTTAAAGGTGGTAGCTTGTCATAGTACACCATCAAATCAAACTAGAACTCAAGATTACAGAGTATCAGAACTTTAGAAAATAAAAAGCCCACGCACCAAATATTGGTGAAAAAACATAAGCGGATTTCCAGCATTTTCTCTATTGGCGGTAGTCTAACCTTTAAAAAAAAGAAGGTTCCAGAGCATCAAAGAAAGGAAAATTATGTTTTAAAAATAACACCTGCTGAATCCAGACCACAAATCATCACTGGGTTTTCATCAGCTTCTTCAACGGATGTATTGACCAATCAAACCCTAATTCCCAACAAATAGATTAAAGACCATCAGCTCTTTAGAACATAAAAGGAGAAAAACAAGAATAAAACACACCATTCTACTGTCCTAGGCAGCAATTCGAACCAAATTTCCATCAATTACCCTAAAGGAAGTATCTTGATCCAAAACCCATCAAATTTCAACCAAATACAGAGCATCAGAACTTCAAGATGAAGAAAACCGGTATAATAAAAATCCCGTTTATTCCAGACCATAAACTAGAACGGGGTTTCTATCAGTTTCTCCAAAAGACAGTACCTTGACCCAGAAACGCATAAAAACAGAAAGCTACAGAGAATCAGGACTTCGAAACAGCATTAGAAAAAAAGAACCCATATCAAGAAAATCCAATCCATCTATTCTAAAACAAATTAGAACAGGTCAAATACTCGTTATCTTCACAAAAAAAATAAAAAATAAAAAATCAATTCAACCAAAAAGAGAGATTACAAAGCATCAGAACTTCAAAACATCATTTCGAGAAAAACCCACATCAAGATAATCCAATCTATTGATTCCACACAACAGAGTAAAACCAGCTTTAGATTAAATTCTCAGTATTTTGACAAAAAAAAAAAAAAAACCAAACATCAACAGAAACAAGAGCTAAAAGAGCAAAGAAAAAAACGCGATCAATAATATCCAACCAATAGATTCAAGACCACAAATTGCAAGCGGGTTTTCATCATTTCCTCCAAATCGACATCTTCACAAAGAAAACTATCAAACCCTACAGAACCATTAAAAAACGAAAAGAAAAGAAGGCAACTTACAAGAGGTTTTGAGGGTTCATCAGATGAGATAGGGTTGATGAGCACCGTTGTAAGATCAGATACGAAATGGGCTGCTTTACTCCGAAACGACGGTTTCCAACCCATCCCTACCCTTTCTCCTCCTCCTAATAGATAAGAGGAAAAGAAAAAGTTAAAAACAGCCCGCCACTTTTCTTTTCTTGGGGAAATCGAAAAAATAAAAAAGAAGAAGAAGAAGAAGAAGAAAGAAGATTGGATTGAAAATTCTACTTTATTTCGTTATTTTTCGTCTATAAAAGCCTATTTCTTTGCTCTTTTTCGTCTGATAAAATCCTACAGACGATGTTTGGCCAGCCTGTGGGCCGTGTGGTGCAATTTACGCCGGCTGCAGACGTGGCAGAAGCGGGGTCTCGAAGTTGGATGGGACATCCTAACGTTTGATCGGGCATTTCGCATGTGCGGTCCACCTTTTTCTGGTGATCTGAATAGCTGATGTAGTGTTCGATGAAGTGGATGGGGGCGTACTACGAGAAATTTCCCTCCTCGCCTAATCATGACCATCCAATTCGGGTCCATGAAAAGCGAGCCCTTGTGAGTGGAGCCAAGTCCGGACGCGGACTGGGTACTACCCCCACCAGGAGGCGGGAGCGGATTAGGTGAGACCCCCGCCTCCCCCAAGACGTTAGGGCCCTTACTGTGGGGCCCACCTTGATGTATGTATTCTGTATACATGCCGTCCATCCATCTTTTTTGGATCATTTTAGTGCATTATCCAAAAAAAAAAATATGAAGTAGATCCAATTATCAGGTGGACCATACAGCACACATCACGGCGGTCCATGTAGTATTTGGATTAGCCTGAACTCTGGGAGTTTGAGTGTCCACTTTCATAGTGGGACAACCTTGTTAAAAAAGGTTGGGCGTCATGCATACCGCACACATCACGGTGGTCCACTTGCTAAGTGTCGCAGAATAAGAATATCTTGTAGCTTTGTACGGGATTGTCATCCTTTTCTTTTTAATAGTTTTGTGAATTTGAAAGAGGTACTTCTTAATAATTATTAATTGCTAACTATAAATTAATTAGAGCATTAGATATCATCCTCATCTCTAATATTTATCCTAATTAAATTGGAGCATTGGGCGCACGCACGCACGCACGCACACACACCCATTGAGTTTGAGTGCCATGGGGTTGCAATGCCTGAGATGGCCCAAGCTCAACACAAAATAGTAGTTGGCTATGGCCCAAAAAATTGATAAAAATCCCAATTTTCTAGTTGGGCTACACATCTACAAAGAAATGTACATTTTATAGGAATAAGATGGATACCTAAAGATTGTAATGAAATCTTTGTAAGATATAGCACATATATCCTTGGGTAAAGTAGTCAGGACCGAATGGGGTGGGTAGAATGATCGAGCCCAAGCGCATTCAAAATTTTCATTGGGTTATGCATACGACTCTCAAGCTCATCAAGCTAATAGGTTCAAGCCTGGCCTATGGCTGGGTCCAGATCATCAGGTCGGGCGGGCTACCCGGCCTACTGAAACCCTTAGTCAGTGGATGGTGCTGGCATTGGGCTTTCAGGCCCAGCATATCTTTTGGTGGCCCAAACAGGACTGAAGGCCTGGACCGGGCCGTGAAATGATACCCATTAGTTGGGCCTCGATTGGCCTCTATTTTAAAGCCTGTAGCCCTGATCCAACCCTTCTCTCCAGAGGCCTCTATTTTAAATCACACTAATCAGGAAATCCTATTCATCCAAATTAATGGCTATCAAATGGATGATTAAAATTGAAATAGTGAGAGGTATAATTTCAAAAGTGAAAAATCAATATCAGTTTAATTTTTTAGGTTACACTCCATCCACAGTTGCTACAGTGATTTGAACAGTCTGGATTTCCGCTCAACTGTGCCATCTTGGAAGGATTGCAAATCTACAACGTACAAATATTTCCCTCTAGGGTAACCTCCTCCTTCGTACGGTCCCTTCTTGGATGGCCCACAAGATCAGGTGATCTTAACGGTCCAAATGATAGAACTTTGCTCCTTACCTTAAATTGAATGCATGGTTCGGATTGTCTGATCGGTCAGGGGGACACAGAAACTGGGCCAATCTGATGAAAGGTTCCAACGTAAGGATATAGCAGATCAATAGTGGCACAGACGGTGACAGAAATCAATGGTTAAAAAAGATAAGACCCATGGCATGATGAATATAATGCCTAGCATGATCGGGCTTGGCAGTGGGGCCCACTCGATGGACGGCCTTCATATCGAACATTTACCACATTGTCACATCAGACAATATGCTTCTTCGGTCCGTCATGGTGCGAATCACATGAGATTTTTCTTTCCATTTGGTCACTTCAGCTGAGAGGTTGGCAATCTCACGTATGCACCTGAAGCATCATCAGATGGGGATACTCCAGCAAGCATCTGAGTGTCTACTGGCACAAATATCCAACAGAAACTTGGAACTCATGTGCAATGATCCGGACCATCCAAACAGATTGACCTTACAATGGATGCATGGAGCGAATCAGTTCCGCTAAATTAATGGTCGTCTACAGTCTTCTACTTTCGCTTCTACCACGAATTGGATGGACATTTCCCTCTGAAGGTGAGTAACGCACCACTCAGATGGTAAAGATAATCCAAAATGGACATCCATGGTCTGCCCCTCTAATTGAATGGCGGTCAGCAGCATGGTAAATAACTAAATATAGGCATGATAACAAACCATCACATTCCGCACCATAGTCAGGGCATGGGTCAACTGGCTAGACCACTTCTGAGGCTGGTTTAGCGGTCAAGGCTGCGCTAGAAATGTGACCCATTCAAGTAAAAAGGCCGGGCTCGGGCTTGGGTTAAACCCTACCCGAACAAACCCGCCACAAAAGGCTATCAATGGGTTGGGCCGTATGACCCGACCAAACACAATACCAACACAAAAGAAAAAGATTTTTTCTACCTTCAAGGCGGCTTGTGCTAGAATCCTTGGCCCCTTTAGTAAATGGGTCGGACTCTGGGCTGACCCCAATGTGGACCCTATTCCTTGCTAAGAAAAACATTAGGTAACAAACATATCCTAACAAAACCATCCGTATTCCAGTAGCATGCAGCTGCACACGGCTTACCGCAACCAAAAACCTGGGCCCAACAAAGCAAAAAAATCAGATTTTGTGGATGATCCTGAACTTAGATCCATTGTTAAGTTTGGACAGTTAGCAGACTGGACCCCAGTCAAACATTCGGTTCGTCCACCATTGTTTTATGGGCTAGGTCCCATTAGAATGGTACCCGCAGCCTCGATATTTTGGATCTCGTGGCTGGATCCTTTGAACACCACGAATGTATGAGCTATGTGAGTCTGACAACAATCATAGAGGAGAGATGTTACACGCTTATGCTATGCGTCTGGGACTCCTGCAAGCTCACCATCCCTCAGCTCAGATGTACCTCTGGTGTAACCCAATTGGATCATCTAACGCTTCAGCAGAAATGAACTCCACAACGAGATTCCTTCTCTAGCTGGGTATGAGATCTCTTTTCAGCCTGATGGGTTATCCATTTAGATATGGTGAGGCTTATGGTGGATGACAGATGACGCAAAAATCGCCCCATTTGATGGTCCTAATTGTCTGCTTGGGGCCCATGATATTGAATCATGCTTGTATTCTTTCATTTCCGTTGAACAGCTATGATGAACTGATGGTTGAAATGCTACGTCTTCACCCATCTCATGACGCTGGTCAACAGAATAACCAACAACATAAACAACCAGAATCCTTATACTGAGCTGGTTTGATGGAAAAGAGATGGCCCACTCAATGTGGGTCTGATTTCTGTGCTTTTCCAGACAGGATACCCGACTGCAGATGGGAAGTTCCCGCACTCCACAGAATCTATTATACTTCGCTAACCTAGGAAATTCTTTCTAATCTACACTTTTAATCTGATACTGGTTCTATAGCCTACAAGCTTTCTCCAATCACACAATTTTATTTTATTTTTTCTTGAATGATCAGAGTCACACAAGATGAAACAGCTAAAATCAACTTTGGGTGGGCCAAAAGTCGTGGGTTATGCTCCAGAATCCTGCAAGTTTGAGAATACATGCAAATAAGTTTGACATGGACATGAGGAATGGTAATTACATTCCCACACGGAAAAACCAGAAACACGGAGATGGCCCGTGTAGTCATATATATATATATATATATATATATATATATATATATATATATATATATATATATATATATATATATATATATATTGGAAAAACCAGAAACACGGAGATGGCCCGTGCAGTCATATATATGTGTGTAGATAGATAGATAGATAGATAGAGAGAGGGAGGGGGGGAATGCTCCCCGCGCATTCTTACGTGAGCACCCATGCACCTTTGCACACGTCTTATGCACAGAATCTGAACGGTCCACGTGATACAGCACCCCTTGAAACTCCATAGGCCCAACTTTCAGCCCAAAACAAAATTCTCGTGGCCCATGGCAGAAGGAAATAGTTTCCTCCCTTGATTTGCATTTCTCTTTGCTATGGCCCATGAGAGTTTTGGATCAGGCTAAATTGGGTCCATGAGTTTCAAGAGGTGCCGCATCACGAAGACGACTGTTCAGATTCTAAAGGTGCACATGTAAGAAGGTGGGGAGGTGAGCATTCCCCTCGCTCTCTTTATATATATATATATATAGCCATGCTCCCCTGTGCACCTACGCACGTGCACACATGCCATGGGTGTCTAATCTGAACGGTCCATGTGATGCGGAATCCCATGAAACCCTACGTGACAAATTTTCACCCTGATTTAAAATTCTGGTGCGCCATAGCAAAGAGAAATGCAAATCAAGGGAGGAAACTGTTTTCATCTTTCATGGCCCATCAAAGTTTTAGATCAAAGTAAAACTTAGGCCTGGGGGTTTTCACGAGGTGCTTCTTCACACGAAGGGTTCAGATTTTGGATCCACATCACGTATGATGGGTTCTCAAAAAAGTTCGTACATACTTCCGTGTGTGTATAAACAATGCATCATCACCACCACCACCACCATTATAACCATCTTCATATTTCTCCCTGCAATTCGGGTTTGAGTTTTTAAATGGTAGATTGGCAAAAGTTTCATAATCAGCTGTGTACCAGTCATAAACCTTCCTCGTTTACCTCAGCTTCGGTATCAGCCATGACAGAGGTTTGCAAGCAACAAAACACATCTGTATATATGGAAATAATACATCACAAGCAGTGCATGTGAATCACCAAAACGCATCCAAAACAGATGCATCTGTGGAATGTGGACCACTCAAACGACTAGTAGTGATCCCTAGAGCATTCAATTGCAGTGAATAAATAAAATAAACACACAAAATTACAAAGCATCAAATTTCTCAAAAAAGAAAAAAAGAAAAGAAAAAAGAAAGAAAAAAGAAAAAGAAAAAAAGAGAGCAAAGGATCACAATGTGGACTTTGTGCTGATTTGAGACAAGAAACTAGATGTGGATTTCCAACAATTTCTCTAAGAATGGCAGCCTTGACCAAATACATAATAATCATCATCACTGTCATGGCCTTGTCCCAGTAACTAGTTAATGGCTTTCATGATTATTTGGAAAAGCTTTGGAAACTGGCTGCTTGCCTCATGTCAACCCTGCTTCACTCAGGCTTGCTTTGCTGAGTGTGTATAAGGTAGGCCATCTACATGCCACCACATGTGATGACGACTTCAAGCCGCCTAGTGATTCCATGTGGAAATAAGAACAGCATAATTTTCTCTTCTTCTTAATTTTTGGTTGCATTGTTTGTATTTTATTTGCATGACATTTGGATGATATGTACCCATTTTTGGAAATAATTGCATAAAGTTATGGTCAATAGCACATAGTTTGTGCCTTTTAAACAAGGGAAGACGATTATGCATGGTATGGGGGGTTAAATGCATAACGCAGCAATCCAAGCCTCTAGAAAGCTTTAGACTGTCCCAGATGACGACTCGGAAAGCCCACGGCTACAAATCAAGGTGAATGGTACATGATACTTTCATGTATGTGGGGTCTGGCCTGGGCCGCACAACCCAGCTAGCTCACATGACTCAGCAGTTTGGGTGGTCTTCCCCCTCTCCCTGAAGGTTATAACCGTTCAGATGATGGGCGTGTTGGTTTTTACGAGACCCAATCATTTAATCCTAATTTCCAAGATTAAGGCATCAAAAAATTGCAAAAGGAGACGACAATCTGTCAGATTGGAAACTCAAGAATGCAAACCTTCAAACTCAAGTCTGCAGGATCCAGCTTTTGTGGATTGTAATCTCTGTAATGGAGATGTGTCAGGGAGAATTGAAGATTGGAACTCAGAGTTACACATATTTTTCTAGTTTCAAAACTTGTAATCTTAGTTCTAATTCAAGTTTGTGAGAACCTGCTGTAAAAAACGAGGTAGTGTCACATAGTTTTCTCATAGTTTTCTTTTCTAATGTTTTGAGTGTGTTATCAAGTGTCTGTGAACATCTCCTCGAGTTTCGAGGAAAAATTCCACCATTTTCCTAAAGTTTCCCCAAAGTCCCTCAGGAGTAATATTTTCCATGATGTTTGTGATATTTCCTAATATATTAAACAAAATTTCCCATTCTTCAAGGTGAGATATCATGTGTGATATTGATACTTAAAACATTGTATATATTAGTCTAAGAACAGATTAACTAACAAAGGTAAAAGAGGAATGTTGATGTTTGCCAATCCAAGCCAACCCCAAGTTGATGAGGAAAGGGTAAGAGAATGATGATGATGACATGTCTTTGTCTGTGTGTGTAGGGAAATGCTACCATCCCTCGCTTTTATGGGGATGTTGGCAGTGTGCCCTAAGCTCTTGATGAGTCGACCTACTTTTTTCTCTGCTCAATCTTGACTGTCTATTTTTATGCTATTGATCTAACGGTTTGGATCACAAAATTGGACTGATTTTTGCAGCGTGGCTTGCCTGTAGTGGCATGGAATGAATGGGTTTGTTTTCATGCTATTGATATAATGGTTTGGATAACACAACCCGTGTGATTTTTTGCAGCATGGCTTGCCAATAGTGACATGGAATGAATTGACAGTCCAGATCCAAGATTGGTTGTCCCATGTGTCACTTAAAATATTTGGGAACATTGCTAAGGTCTCCATGAAATGCAGATGGTGGCAATCCCCATTAACACACGTGTGCACAAAAACTCAACATCCTATCATGTTATGCCACATTCTCAAAACCAGTGATGCAAAGTATGAAAATATGTGCTTTTTTTCTGTTTTTTATTGGTCTGTTTGTCTTTGTTTTCCTTTTGCCTTTTGCTTAATAAAATTTCACCTTTCAATATATATATATATATATATATATATATATTGAAAGAGTGTCATGCTCACATGTGCACCTTTGCACGTGTCATGGGCCAAAAATCCAAACGGTCCATGTGATGCGGCACCCCATGAAACCCTAGGGACCAACTTTCAACCTGATCCAAGACTCTAGTGGGCCATAGCAAAGAGAGATGCAAATCAGGGAAGGAAACTGTTTCCTTTTTCCATGGCCCACCAAAGTTTTGGATCGGGGTAAAAATTGGGCCCTGGGGGTTTCATTGGGTGCTGCATCACGTGGACTGTTCAGATTTTGGGTTCAGATCTCACTCAAAAAGTTCTCACGAGTTCTTGTGAGAACTGGTGCGCAGGTGAGCATTTCATTATATATATATATATATATATATATATATATATATATAAAAGATATTGCAAATGTGAGTGTCTGTGCAACTAATTAATAGTGTACACATGCAAAAGCTTAGGACGATTTATGAGAAATACAATATTGTAGACTTTAATGCTACATGACAGTTACATAAGAACATACATCCAAAAGATGGCATCGAGACTGACCTGCTCATCGGTGCTACTTAGAAATCATTAATTAAACATGATGATAGGCAGAAATTCAAATAGAAGGAAACTAGCTCGAGCTTGCATTTTCTCGCTATTCAGTAATCAGCAACTTTGTATCTATATCATGAGAAGTGTCTTTCTGAGAAACCAGCTGATCAGGCATCACAGATTGGCTATTCCCATTAATCTGTTAATGAAGTTGAACAGTTAGACCGCTGGATGGGCTAGTTTTTGTAAACCAGAATTTTCAGCTACAACCAATAGTGCAAAAGCTTACTGCGATGTGAGATTCGAGGGACATGGCATCTGTAGATAGCCTTGCAGACAGCTCTGAAGGAGTGTAGAAAAGTAAATGCGCTATAGATCGATCTATGGGATTTGTATTGGTTTCGGCATCCATACATCCCAGAAACCTGCATGAAAGCAAGCATCATCCAATATTAATATAGAATTCAGCATGAAAACAACAGAACCATAATGCAACTTCCTTTGCGGATATGATTCTTAACGTCAAAGATAGCAAGTAAATGGAAGTAAATAAAAACAGTTCATCATTAGTCTGGAGTTCTGCATTATGAAATTTGTTACTGATTGATGGCGCCATTGTTTACCAAACATCTAATATTATGCTAATTCTGCCTGGTACAGATTGCACCTGCCAGGCCCCAGCATGGACAAAGAAGGATTATTGTCAGGTAGGAAGACAGTCGTCAAATTTCTGCCAAGCTACCATGGGAATGAATCTAGTTTCAAGTTTATTTCATACATGATGCTCCCTGCCGTTCTAGGGGTAAATAAATTGTCTACTATGTTCGCTACATGTGCAATTCAAAGAATCAACATGTCTTTTTTTCCTCTCGTATATTTAATTTTTGTAAATAATGATGAAATTGAGATGATCCTTCCAACAGAATGAGAGATTACTGGATGAAGTGGAGATGCACCTCTGGGTGTTGTGTGATCACCGAAGATCAATGGAATTTGCGGAAAAATTTTAATTTTATAGGATAAGTATTGGACTATGATGCTACATGAGGTCACGTCGCACAATTAAGACGCAGCATGAACAAAGGATGAATGTCATGATACAGATACAATCTGATCTTTTGTGAGGCAGAGGAGTGCATGGTTGACAATATGAGAAAGATGTGCTTCAAAGCAGTATCGGGTCTAAGTCTTCATTGTCCAATTGTAAGAGCAGTTTGGGAGAATTTGGTGGAGGCTTTCAAGATTCCTTGGCTGATGCCAGGGTTGATTGAAGGATTATTGGTAGCTTGGCATAGTGGTGGAGGTGGTTGTGGCAAGGAAAGAGGTATATTGTGGAGGTTGGCCTTGCTAGCGATTTTTTGGGCTATTTGGGGCGAGTGCAACAACCATTGTTTCAGAGACAACGGGGGAACAGAGTCTAGGATGATTGAAAGGGTTAAGGTGGATATAAAAGATTGGGCATCTAATCTTGGTTTTGATGTAGACAAGTTCTCTTGGCATCTTTGGGGTGCCCTTGGTAGCCTTTTCATGCTATTGGTGCATTTCTAATAAAATTTCCATTATCTTTCAATTAAAAAAGAAGAAGAGATGAATGTCACAATTAGACTGATGTTGAGAGGATGTCTGGGAAGATTACAAGGTTAGAATTAAGCAGTGTTTCTAGTAACCCCGATTTTATTGATAATACGTCAGCCGATATTATTTGTATCGCAGGTTAGAGAAAAAGATACAAGGTGTACTGTAGAAAAGGCATTGTATCAATTGATATTAATCAATAATATTGTTGACATCTTGTGATACACAACATATCGCGAGATATATAAATACCCTATATTGACGATAATATTGATATCATCATCGATATTGATATAGCGTCGTGTATAAATTGTGAATTAAGAGGAAATCAGGAAAAAATCATTAAAAAAAAGTTTTTTTTTTTTTTTTTTTTTTTTTTTTTTTTTTTTTTTTTTTGCGTAGGGTTGTTTCGACAACTCCTCTTGAGTTGTTTGAAATCAAATCAATTCAAGAGTGAAGACAGGTTGGAACATTAAGGTGAGAAAAAGATGAGGAACATGCAATTTATTTACATGTGTTAGAATGGAGTGTAAGAGAGATCCATATTTTTATGCATGATCCCCATGCATTGACATGGATTTAAGGCAATAAAAAATACAAAAATCAAACTTTGAGTAGTGAAAAATGGAGGAAATTCTAATTTCCTCCATTTTTACACCTTAAAATGAGATTGTGATTATCATAATTAATTTCCCATATTCATAAGTGTTAACCGATCTATCTATAAGACTCAGGCTTTCCTTTTCGAAAAATTATTTTCAAATTTTTATAAAACTTAATGATGAGTGTTGTAAATATGGGAAATTCAATCATCATGAAGACAAGACTTTGAAACGCTTCATAACTCCATAGGGGTCCTAGGCAAATGTATATTTTTTGTTCTCTTTAGTTTTTGGATGTATTGTATATTACTTGCATTGCATTATAAAATATTTGAATCGCATGAACTCATTTTGAATATAATTGCACTGCTTTTGTCTGACAACACGTGGTCATTTCCATGCATGGTTATTTTTTAACTATAATTGCCGACCTGTAGTGATGCCACAAATCACCTTCAATTGTAGTGGGGGCGAAATTGTTTAAAATAAACTGCAAGGAAAAATTTTCAGCAAAATTCAAACTCTTTAGTGCAATCAGTGTTCTATTTATCGGTGATATTATTGATAATATTAGCATCGCCTGGTCAGCAACACTGAAACCCCAAGTAAATAAAAAATTTCAATATTGCCAATATTTTCGATAATATCAGCAACATCTAGCGCTATTTTCCTAAATGTATAAACATGTGACTTTTAACATTTCTCGAAGTTACACTGAAAATTCCACCTTTTATTCCCAATGCTTCGCGCAGTTAAAAACATTTTTCCAAGTATTGGTGATATCGATACATGTTTCCATATCCCCAGTCTTTGATGCATGTAACGCTGCTGATATTTTGAACACTCAATCCAATTGGACCAAAGAACTTAATGAGGGTTCTACCTCTATCATCATGCACCAATAATCCTATCCTAGTTGGACCAAGATTCGTCTTTGAGAAACGCAAACTCCCACTAGGGGACGTTTCCATAATTGGGCTACTCTTCTGCTATGACCACCACAAACCAAAATTTCAGCCAACTATGATTCACGGACTGAGACGAAAAAAGCCTGAACCTCTTGTCAACCCAAGCCCATGCCAACATCAAATTCACAATTTTATGATGATGATGAAACTCATTTTCAACATTTGAGAAAAGGCAATCTTTTAGTATCAAAGAAAGTTTTTCTACTGCTTAAGTAATAACTCTCACTTTAATGTGCCATGCCTCATGAAAGTTTTGATAATTATGAGCAGAATAATGTTGAAAAGAAAAAAAAAATAATCATACACATTATATTTACACATGAAAAACATCATATGGAAGTTCGCTAACAACATAAATGGACAATGAGCTAAACATTTTAATATTAAACAGAGAATAAATACAGGAAAAAAAAAAAAAAACCTTACCTAGCAAGCAACAACAACATGATTGACATGCTAGTGACACTTCGATAGAGGGAGATATATTAATTGAACAAAAGAGATTTTTGAGAATGGTCCATCAGGGATTAGTCATATTGAACAATCATCCCAGCCTCTCTCTAATCTATCTATACAAAACAGGGTTTTGGTGTCATTGAACTGAGATCATGCACTCTCAAAGATTCGGATAAAAAGCCATGATATAGAAAGACGATCAACATTGGCTAACCTCAAAGAATGACTGAATAGTTAAAATATGGTTAGATTCATGTCAAAAGAATGTACCATCCTGCATATAATTGACCAGATGCATGTTTTGACAACAAATGTTCAAATAATAAATACAGAATTGCTACATTCCTTCAAGTTAAATGCTATTTCAGCACATCATTTTGGTTTTTTGGAACTAGTGTGCAAGTTCTAGATTGTGAGTCCATGACTGGCCATACTTGTTGGATTCTTCTACTGCTGGAGCTCCACTTCTACCTCTGTCGTCTCCACTGTTTGTGACACTGAAGTTATGCCTTTGTTTAGCACTCCGAGCCAAACGGTACAAACTGTCACGTATACACAGCTTTGTTCTAATATCCAACTAAAAACAAACAAATTCAGCTTAGTCAGTGACAACATCATATGTACACACACACGCATGCAACATACACAGACAGTATTGTATTTGTATATGCATGGACATGCATGCGTATGTAAACTCTAATTCCAAACATAAAATATTGCATTTGTACATTAGCACACAGATGCAGGAGAAAACCTTTGGGGAAGGAGCTAAATAGGCATTCACCCTTGCATGCACACAATTAACTAACATTGACTCCCGTCAACACTATTTCATTAACTACCATTGACATCATACTTTTAACGCATGTGATTCTAGAATCTAAAATAGGCAACAGTCTTATTAATGAGTGCATGCAAGCTACGTATCCGGATATAGCAAGCATACAATATGCATGGCTATGGTTTTTATACTTACAACTGAAGCATAAAGATTGATGTACCATACAGGATACAATATGTAAACATTACTTATTGGGAAATATTTTGGTATCATCTCATGCAATTGCAAGTTCTTAGTTTACCCTTGATTGAATGTGTATACCCAACATGCACATGTTCAAGCAGGAGCAAACTAGAATTTTTACAAGTGTGGGACCAGTGGGAATGAATTTATGTGGCTGTTGGTTTGCACATTTTGCACATGAATACGCATATATGTGCATATCTGCATGTATGTGTATTGCAACTGGAATTCAAATTGAAGTTCTCTTTGCATGTGCAAATATATTATGCAACTTCTAGAAGTATCGAACATACCTGTTCCATAACGTCCTGAAGCTGCCTAAAGCTGGTTTCTTTGAGTGAGATTTCATCAGACAATACAGAGCCTAAGCAGGAGCTTTTCTGTACAGTTGAAGAATCTATTTCTACTGCTGGAAGTCCTGTACCTGCCTCTTCCACTTCGCTATCACCTTCAACTTCATTGTGGTTTTGGTGCAGTTGCATCTGTCCTGGAGCCTGACCAGAGAATGCAGTTTGACACAAAAAATGCTCGTGTTGGTGCTCATTAGTTAATGTGGCTCGTATTTGCTTCCGCTGACGTAGCTTCTTCATCTTTTCCTCTGGAGTCATAGCTGGAGGCTTTGATTGAGGATCAGAGCTCTTGACAGGCTGGGCGTTCTTTGAAGCATAAGCAGAAACTATACGGGAAACAGGTGGGTGATTTTTGCTTTTAGATTTAATATTGGAAATCGTAGGTTTGCCTGGATACCGATGTGACGGAAGATTGTACTCTGGGTGTGCATAAGGAATGTAGTGAAGGTAATTCAAAGAATCGGGTGCTAAAAGTTGCTTTTGTTGTGAAAGGATTTGAGAGGAACTTTTTGGAGCAGATGTTGCAGGACAAGGAAGTTCTATGCTTGCAGGTACTTGCATTGGAAGAAGACCATTCACATTGCCACTTAAGCATTCTAAAGACTGATCTTTTCTTTTTCCTCCTAACTGGTCTACACTCTTCACCTGCTTCCTTTGCATATTGGCCTGTATAGGAACACAAACTGGTGTGAAAATGGAAGAATTTACACATTGCATGTTTAAAATAAGGAACGCTATGTCTACCTATGTTTTTGCGACTTTTTTTTTATTTGAAAGGTAACATGAGCTCAAACCCAAGACCTCAATATTGAAACGCACTGTGTCTACCACTTAGCCATGGATTGGAACCCCATGTTCGTGCTGTGTACAACCCTTTTCTCTAGTCTGGTACTTAAGGCTAGGAAAGAAGGGGTGTATACAGAGAAAGTTGGCGGTTAGAGAGGTAGCTTTCAAAAAAAAGAGCCGCTATGTACACTCTGGTCTGACTGCTAAATACACCCATCCTTTCTACTTTTAGCACAAGTAAAAACAATGGGTGTGTTTAGCGGTCAGATTGGAGCCATCCCTGAAAATAAATACCTCATAAATGATTTTGCAAGAATATAGAACATCATTTGATACAACTTAGTTTCACCTGAATCATATCGGTTTTGGTCATAACTGGTCCTGGTAGCAATCCTACTACAATAGAACCCCCTGAGTCCCAACTTGACTCGTCCTATACTGGGATAAGTCTCCCCGAATCCATAATCAAGTCAGGGTGAGTCGTCACTTCAGTAAAAGGAGCTTCTTCTTCTTTTTTCCATAATGATCATCCATTATACATCAACAACATGACCAGAACACATTGTTTGAGTGCACTTTTCATATATCATCTAAGTTGGGGCTTTGGAATGGGTTGTATTGAAACTTAGAAGCCTACTTATTTTTTTCCTCTGTGTGTGTGTGTGTGTGTGTGTGTGTGTTTGTGACACATGCCGTGTGTGCAATTTCTAGGTGCCAGTATCAACCATCAAACTGTCAAAGTATCAAAGATTTCCTCTTGCTAAAAGACTAACTTGATGCTCTTGGCAAAGGACGTTTACCTAGGCTTACTCGCATGCACAAGACAGCCCATCTCGACGCCACCCCATGGACCTGGTTGGTTCACCTGTGTGAGATCCAATCGCCGATCAGATAGGTCCCGCCATGTACATGCCTATGCTCACAGACCAGGCTAGTCCATTCATAAAACAGGCAACACTGATTTCATAAAACTTTCAGCCATCTAAATGGTTTCTTAAATGTAGCTCAAATGATATTCTTGATTTTCTGGTCAATGAAATCTGCATGTAAGGACCCATCAGATGAACAGCTTGGATCCCTGTATGTAGGAGGCCATGTAGATTGGTTATCTTGTACACGTGTGGCCTCAGCAAGCTTTAGTATGATGGATTATATAAAAGCACAGGGTGAAGCTTTTTCTTTCGACCAGACAAGCTAGTGGCAACACTGCAAGGACCTAATGGCCACACAATCTGACCATTCGGCTATTTTTTCTTTCAACCAGACAAGCTTTACTCAGTGATTTCTATAACCATTAGTGCAAAGGGAAGGGGACCTAAAAGACTGATTTTTATAACTGTTAATGGAACAAGAAGGTGAACTAAAAGACTCCACAAAAAGTAGATAGGTTCATAATTTTTTAAATCAAATGCCATATAACCTGAATCCAAAGTTTCTGGGCATTGGGGAGTGCTGGATAAATATTACTAACTTATTAACGATAAATTACCTCAAGGGTATGCCAGTTCGAGTTTAATAATGAATCAGAACATTGAAGGAATAGCGTGTAAAACTGAAAGAGAGTGGCATGTCACATAATTACCATATCAGTCTGGCATCCACCTGCACTATTTTGGCTACTAATCTGAGTCAGAGATGATAGCTTGACCTCATCCCCTCCATTACAGTCATATGCCTGTAAAAATATTAGGAAGTTAACATGCCTATGATAAAGTAAAGGTGCATTTATTAGTCTTTCCACTGATAAAAGAGTAAAAAAGTTTAAACATGTAATCATCTGGAACATGCATTTTTCATTGTCAAGTTCTTCAGATGCAAATTCCCCTTTATTCCCAAAATTGCAACCAACCAACAAGCATTAAGTGCAGTAAATTACGTCAGCAGGGTCTTTAGCATCTGGGGTCCACAAGCTCACCTGAAAAGTATTGGAGCAACTTTTTTCATTACAATCAGCAGTTTGAGGGTCACTGCCAGGCATACATTTCATATCAGCTTCATGATATTTTGACGTACTCTGCAATGCACTTGACCCTGGAGAAGAAGGTATAAAGCCTGACTTAAGAGTGTCCTCAGACCCATCAATTACATGTGAAGATGCTGAAAACCATGATAGTTCATTGGCGATACTAGTACTCCCTTGCCCAAAGGTGAAATCACTATTTCTGCAAAATCACATGATAGGGAACAATGCATAAGAAGTACAATCTACTTCCATCGGATAAGGCACCATGCATTAGTAACAAAATTAGCTACTAACCATCAACCAAAAATATATGAACAAAAAGAACTTTAGAAGCATAACTACCTAAACATCCTGTCCACATCCTCGAAATTGCCAATATCAGGCCACCCATAATCAAAAAGATCGCTACCCTCGCTGTTCTCATGGTCATTCCTGAGAAACTTGAAATCAGTGTCTTCTGGAGAAATATTATCAAGCTGGAAGTGGCACAAGTTGCTCTCAACTGCATCAGCTCGATTTCCAAGGAGAGGATCATCTGTACAGAACTCATTGCCAACTGAATCTTCGTTGCTATTGTTGAAACAATCATTGGATGCTTTAGCATCCTCAGAAGCAATGTAGTCATCATCACATGAAGCAGGAAAAACATCATCATGTGAATGAGACCATGAACCCTTCTCCAGCATTGGAGCCTTTCCGTCCTCTAGAATTGTAGGAAGAATTGTTTTCTCCTTTCCCTGAACAACATTTTTTACCACAGAGGTTTTGCTATCTATGATCCTTCCAATAGCATTTGTTGCTTCAAAGCTTCGCTTCCTATGGCAATCAACTTGAGCTACACATTCATTTGCTGGTGCACCACCAGGATGAGGCACTATATGATCATCACTCCCATCAAACTCATCCCATACAATATCTTCAAGCTGGCATCAGTAAGATAAATTAGCATAATTTCGATATTGCAAATATGGCATAAACATTTCAAAATGTGTCAACAATGAAAGATGAAGTAAACTTGACAACAAAAATCTGGTACCATATCTGTAGCTTGTAAAGTCAAGCCATCATTATCACAATGTCCATAAACATGGAGGATGCAAGCATCTATTTTGATTTAGGTTGAGAAGAACAAAAGAATTTGGATAGAAATAAGCATATCCAACAATACAAATCATGTTTGTCACCATCTTACCTTTTTTCTTTTGAAGGGTAAACTAGAATTTATAAAGAAAAGCCCAATTATCTTAATCTAATTCCCATGCAAGGCACCAAAAACAAAGAATTGTAATCTTTACTTTTGTAGGCAGACTTTCACAAGTTTTTTATTTCACTAGCACAGCGATGAAATACTTCTACGCAAACTTCTAACCAATAGTTATAAGTTTGTGATTTACTTAACCATTTCAATCTTCCAAAAAATATCGCATTTTGATTCCAGCAAATTCTGGAGCAGCCCATACCTATGACAGACTTTTGTTGTTGTTTTGCGGGAAATGGCCCCAAAAAATATGCATTTATTTCATCTTCCGAAAAAATGGACCTTCTTGTTAGAATGTATTGAAATCTAAATGGGTTCTCTAATAGTTTTACACAATCACAACCTTAAAGAAAGAAGTCATCATGGCCTTGTAAACTTGCAGACTTTCAGATTTTCCATCAATTTTTTAAGCTATGATAAAGATGCAACACCATTTTTTTGTGACTCTTTGCAATGTGGTAGCTCTTATGGAGGATAACTGGTAAGCTGATTATATGTTAAAAAAACTAGGATATTGCCCCTCAGTACCTCTCCCATTGACATACAATAGAACTTAAAGACAGTGAGGAGCATTAACAATATGTATTTTAAGGGTTAATGAGTATTTATGTATAGACCATTTGATTATGCTTTATGCCATAACAAAACCCAATTCCCAAAGGGTTAATGAGTATTTATGTGTGGACCATTAGATTAACCCCCCACCCCCCAAAAAAAAAAATAAAAAAAAACTCTCTCACAAGAGAGGTAGAGGGTGTTAGTTATATTTTGTATCTGCATCTTATATTTTTGTAAGGGTTATTTTGTATCTGCATCCATACATATACTCCTAAGGGGATACAAGTTCCCCTGTAATTGCATATGATATGAAGGTACAATGAACACAAGGACCAAAACAATTTTGAGTATTTCATCTCAACAAGGCAGGTTATATTATCGAGTTTGTTTTGTGCCTCAGGATCACCAGCATGTATCTCCCCTTGGGATGGTCTGATTATTGGAACCGTCCATCTTCTGGTGCTACAAAAAATGAGCCATGTTACAAACACAAAACCTCAAAAAGTTTGGGAGCTAGGAATGGATGTTGTTTCCGCAACGAATTGGCTTCAATTGCAGAGGCCATTCATAGAATCAAAGGCCTTTATAGTGACTGGGCAGCTTGTGTAAAGCCTTCCTAGGCTTTTGGGGGGCTTTCCTTTCTTTTCTTGTTCTTTTCTCTTTGTATTCTTTCATGCCTTTCGGCGTGTTTTTCCAATAAAATGTTGTTACATCTCGAATAATACTAATCAGGAGCTTGGATTTTTAAAGTTCAATGTGAGGCACTGAAAATGTTCTTTTCAGTGTTCTACATGCATCTACACATAGTGATGGTTAGAATCATCCATTCAGAGTTCTTTTTTCTTTTCTTTTTCCCGTGGCCTGTATAGAGTAGCACCCAGAACATGGACAGTTCTGATCGATAGACCATCTTCGCATGTGGGCCCCAATGGGGCAACACGTGCCAGAAATCTCAAGTCCCAACATAAGGAAAATGGATTCTTTCTTATCTGTCTTCTGTAACATATGTATAAAAAGCTACAGCTATGAAACCTGAAATCTTCAAAGAATGGGGCCCAGAAATGTTCATTGCATCAGGATAACAACAAATGCCTTCAGAAATGATTAAGTAGTCAATTCCTTACCAGTACGTAAATGCTCCGACTCGATAATACACATGGTATAGAGTATCCACAATTTTTCAGCTTGTAAAATCAGGGCCAAAGTTTTAGTGATCTAGGCCATCGATCTGGTGAGCCCTAGTGTTATTGTAGTGATGCTCCAAAATCTCCACTATGGCAGATCCTACTTCCTAGACATCCAATATTTGGCCTTTTTTCAAGATGAACGCAGCATTCCATCAAAATTGCAGGCCATAATTTAAGGTTATGATTGTCCAATCAAGGAGACAATTGGGTGATGGTCAATCCACCGTGGAAGCCACCAAGTCAACAGTCTGGATCACTAGGCGTTGAAGTCACTAGTACAAAGTAAGTAGTAACAAGGCCAACAAAGACAGAAAAATGCAACTTTCTAAGAGAAATTCTTAAACCTATTTTTTTAGCCAAAAAATTACCAAAATCATTCAATAACAATCAACAGCAAAAAAATGAAGAAAATCACTAAACGAGAGAAAGAAGAGAAGAAAACAGAGTTTACAGAAAAAAGGAAATCGCTCTCATGGAAAAAGCCCTAAAATTCTACCAAACGATTTACCTCATACACGCCCCAATCCGACATGCCTCCGAGATCTTCTATCCGGCACTGAAGTAAAACCAAACCGCCGCATCAGATCTCATCTTCGACGCAAAAGGATGCAAGCCGTTGATCTGTAATCGCAAAAACCCTAACCAAGCGTTGGAACCCAGCGCAAAATCAAAACTCTGAAAATCGAAGTGGCTGGAGCGAAAGCTCTTAATTTCCGGAAGTTTCCGTCTGCAAGAGCGAGTTTTCTTTTATCCTCTTTTTTTTTTTTTTTAGTTTTGTTTTCCTGTATTTTTTAATAACGGAAAGATGGGAGAGATCGGCTCTGCCTGACACGTGTCAAAGAGATCAAAACAAGAGCCGGAGCATAAGCAGCGCATTTCGGAACTCGTGGACGAGAGAGAGTGAGTAGATCCGATCAGTTGCTGAAATATGATTGGCTGGAGGTTTTTTAAACCGACGAGGGACCGACACGTGGCCGGGACCAGGGGCTAGGAAAACATGTGGTGGGCTGGAGAGCGCCTTGGTTTCGGTTTTCTTAATTAATGGGGAAATCAGAAACACGAGTTCGTTATGCCACCGTCGCGACTCAGATCCAGCGTATGTGCCGCACACTGGGGCCCACATGATGATTTTTCATGTGATCATAACCGTCCATTTCTTTCAGTATATCCTAAATTTGTATTGTGAGAATTTTAAGCTAAACGGATGACTTTGATTAGTAACAGTAAAAAGAAATCTTCAGTGGCTGGAATTCGACTCTAAAACCGAATGTTAACTTCATTAATGAATATTTTTATTTTAATACTAGCTTACTTATCATATTAAAGATAAAATGGAAGGTTCAGATTAGTTTACATCTCTCACTGTGTGGGCCTCCAGCGGGTGGCGACACATGAATAATTCGGACTCGCGACATAGGCAAAACAAATCGTAAAGAATTCTGCGGCCATCTGGCTGGTTAGGCACTGGCACTGGACGACGGCCCTTGACGACGTATTCGCTCGCGTATGATGTACGGTGCCTCTCGCAGCATGTAAGAACATAGAGCCTTTGTGACATATTCCATTTATAATACACTGTTACGATAATTATAATATAAATAATTTACGAGGCATGTTTTCTCTTTAATTGGGCCGAACTTTGATGTTGAATATGGAACCGTTCATATTTTCCATACTTTTGTATCCTGCATAATTAAATAAATAGTCTAAATTTTTTTAAAAGTAAAGAATCAACGTTTCTTACAATATTAATGGAAAGGATTTTAAACATATAGGGAAGTGAACAGATATGTTCTCTGATCAACTCACGCGAGCGAGGTGCGCATGGATTCGTTAAAAAGAAGCGAGGAAGAAGCGTCTGGATTCCATTTCGAGCCTTTTTATCGCGAGAAAATGGAATTCGCGTTCTACCAAGCACGGAGCATTTCCTCGGACGAGTTCGAAAGGCTCTCACGCGGGGCCCACCTTTTATTTTCTAATCCTGTACGGTGGGTCACCGTTATGTAAACGTCTTATCCACTCCGTCCATACCGATTAACAGATCATTTTATGAATGATCCAAAAAGTGAAGCAGGTACAGAAACCCTGTAAACGACACCAAAGGAAGCAGTGGTGATAATGACGCCTACCATTGAAACCTCTCATAAGGTCATGTAGGCCTAGAAGAAGTGAAAAAACAAATATAAGCTTGGTCCGAAACTTCTTCAGCTCCCAATAAGTTTTTAATGGTGGGCTTTTAATCCCCACTTTGTGGCCCATTAAGCTTTTGTTCTGCCTCATTTTTGAGTTCAAATTGTATAATAATCTATAAATAAGCATGGACGGCGTGGATAAGACGTTTGCATCATGTTGACCCCCACAGAGCTCTGCCCAGACAGACTAGTAAGACGCAATCCGCTTCCATGGGGGCATTTTACGGTCCGCCTGTACCATTGTTGTGTTCCATGGAGAAAATTTTGGATCAAATGATCACTTCTGGCATAGGCCCAAAATGCATTGGACCTTAGATGACATCACATGTCTCGAATACTTCATTTTGCCTCTATTAATCGAACACGTATCATTGTCAAATGGAGCCCACATGCGGAGATGGATCTGTCCGTCAAAAAGGGAAAAAAAATGTCACAGGATCGATTGCTCAGATGGAGTAATGTCTCTAATACCATAATAAAATTATTATTCAAAATCATTTTTATTAGGTTTTATAAAAATCGTTTGTATCATTAATACCATCGTCAAAGTATCAAAGACCTAGATGGTTAAAATTATTTTTTAATTTAATTTTTTAAGTTGGATCATAAAGTATTGTCAGAGTAGCTTAGAGTAATTTTATTATATACAGACATTCTCTTATATATTAAGATGTATTGTCGATGGTAGTTGTATATGGTGTGCCATCATGTGAAAACCAACATGGTAGTGGAAGTAATCTCAAAATTGGGAGACATATCACATTAGCCTTGTAATGATGGCCTGAATAAACTTCCAATCTTATTTTGTTTTATGAGAAATTAGCAAATATTACTCTCCTGTAATAACTTTGGCTAAGATGAATGACTCATGCAATAACAAACCAAGGTTAGCCTATTCTCATTAATACATGTATGAAGGTGGAATTCTTGGATGTACATAATTCTCTTGAACCACCCTCTAAACATAAGTTTTTCAATAACAAGCCCTAAGCAATTGTGGGATGAAATCTTGCCCACCATTAAGGCAAGAATCATTCTTGCCAACTAGCTACCACTTGTTATGTTTAGAGCCTAACACGTGCAATTAATATTTGACTCACCATGTGTGTGGGCAACGTCCAACATGTACAGATCTTCAATATCTTTAGATTAAAGATACATACTTTTTTAACTTTTGGCATGAGAATATTTATTTAAAAATAATCTATACTTGCATTCATTCTTAAATTTCTATATTAGATAAGAATGTGTTTTTAGATTAATGGTCGAGTCTAAAATGTCTATATCTCAAATGAGTCAAAATACAGGCTCAATGATAAATAGGGGAAAGGCTTGAAAATCACACCTAACTGGATGCTATAATGGGTGGGGTCAACCACTTTAAGATTCCAACCGTCCCGTCCAACTCATTTGAGCTAACTAAAACTTGCTAAAACCCAATCTAACTAAGCATTTAGAATGGAAAATAAGAGGTGAGTTGGACGGACTGGCTTAGTCACTACAATTTGAAAGTAATGACTTAACTTGAGACTAAATAAGTCAGTCCAACTGGCCGTGTCTTAAGACCATTGGTCTTAAGCCTTTTGTGCTACTTGAATCCTAGCCAAAACAAACTCATAAATAGTTCAAAAACCCACAAAGCCAATTCTGCCAAGGGCTAATTAGGGATGGTGCATTAGAGTGAATTAAAAGGAATGAAATTAGATTTGAGGTAATGAGAGGATTGTCAGTGGTTGTCTTGGAATTCCAGTCGTTTGGAAGAGCCTGGAATGATGATTTGATTTTTCTGTTTGGATAGGTGATGAGATTTGGCCCTCCTCCAGCTGTAAACTCGTGAGAGTGTTTGGAAATGCAAGCGTCCTTAGTACCATTGCTTGCTACAGTGTGGTCCACTGCAATCTTGGATCCACCTATGTTTTGGGCCAATTCTCTATACTAAATGGACCTTACATACGGACAGTGTGGATCGAAGTTATACATCACGGTGGGCTGCTTCTGAGGTTGCCTGTGGTCCGATCTCGTATCCCACTCTGTATCGAGGGACGAGCGAAGTCTGAAGCAAGGATTTCACAAATTCCTTGGGAGGCTGGTGTAGTTTATGAGGCGTAATATACCGGAGTAACATCCAGCCATCCAAACAAACTATTGGATAGAAATCGGGATTAAATCTCACTTAATACCATCCAGTTCCATCTAGTGCGTCGGGCCAAACACACCCTAAATGTTCAGCCTAGCCAGGCCGGCAAAAAGACTCAACTCATTATTTAATAATCACTTTAAGGTTTTAGATTAATAAGATAGGGCTGTATTGATATGCGCATTAAAATGGAATGCAAATTGGGTACTAACCCAATCTGAATGGGTAAGGGCTACGAGGAGCCACCGTGATGTAGTAGGTTTTATCCTCACTAACCACTCATTTTTTCCTATCATTTTAGGATCTAATCCCAAAAATGAGACAGATATAAGGCTCAAGTAAACCATACAGTTGGGATTAAACTTCTATTCTTGAAAACTTCTTCAAGAATTCCAAAAGTTTTGGATTAAGCTAAAATTTATATTTTTCTTTCATTCAAGTCTATGTAACCTTATGAACAGGTTGGGTGGCACACATGGTAGGCTCTATAAAAGTTTCAATGGTAAGCATCACCATCATTCTTTCTTCCTATGGTGCAGTCCAATTGAGCCTTGGATCTACCTCAATTATGGGTTTATGTTCTAAAATGGTATGCCAAAGTGGATGGATAGTGTGGATAAAACTTATACATCACAGTGGCCCATCAAAGTTCTTGCACATTTGGTGATCCGGACAAGCTGGGTAATACCCAATCCACATTCATAAAATAGACAATTCGACAACAAAAAAAAAAAAAAAGAAAAAAAAAAAGCAGCATTATTGCCAAGTTAACTACATGGATGTACAAGCTACATACCTTTACCTAAAGGTTAGTGCAAGCTCATGCATTATTAAAAATAGTCAAAGAAAGTTGGTGCAATCTACGTATTGATGCCAAAATTTGGATCACCCTCCATCAAGCTTTAAGTGCTCGAAGCGAACCCTGAGTCTTGCACCAAAAGAAAGCAAAGGATACCTTGGCTAGAACAAGGGATCCTCCGATGCCAAAGTCAAGCTAGAAAACCGAGTCTAAATAGTGTAGAGTAAGTTTAGGGTGTGAGATATTACGTACATTCTCAAATGGATTCATCCCCTATTTATACGTGTTGATGGAGGTATTCGTGCCCATCATTCGACACGATTCTAGCCACTAAGCGGGATGAGCGCAGCAGGTAGTGTAGTCGGTTACCCTATGATCGTGCGCCGAGTGTTTCTACTGTCGTGTGTTACTGGGTTTGGCCTCTTAATGTTGTTGCTGACCAAGCTGTCATCTGAGCCGACTTCATGGTTTAGACCTTATTCGGCGATCCGAGCCCACGAATGAGCTGATCCCTGACACACTAGGTAAGGAGGATTGGGTCGGAGGTGATCTGGTCTGGCGTGTAACGGCTTCTTCCATGTTCGAGTTGACATGAAAGCCCTATAAAAGAACTTGCAGACGAGTCAATTTGGATGTACTGCTATCATTTAGAGGCCCTGCTCATTGGCTTCCCTGCGCTGACCTCTGTCGCTTCAGATTTTTGCTGACATCTGTCGCTTCAGGTATTCCCATGACACTGCACCTTTCCTTGTATACTAAAAATCTCAATCGTTTATCATAAGTAGTTAAATCTATGGCCAAATTATCATCTCTTGATCAACATTACCAAGACCGACTGCAAGGGAAGAAATTCTCCAAAGTCACTAGCGTTTTATATAGTAGAGATAATGCCGAGAACACATGTCCATCGTGACTCATCCAGACACTAATGGGTTCGATCTCGATCCTCTCGCCAACCACACTAGATATTAAAGAGTCAAGCCAAAATGCAACCGGTAGAATTAGGTACTACCCTCGCCTGTTCGAGATCGGGACAAGCAGAGGCTCCAAGGGCCACTAAGGGGCACCGTAATTTATGAGTTTTATTTGCACTGTCTATCCATATTTTCATATCATTTTAAATCGCTGAACCAAAAATAAGGAAGATCTAAGTCTCAAGTAGACCACACTATAAGAAGCAGAGGTACCAAGGACACTAACCATTGAAACTTTCTTAGGGTCTACTGTATTTATTATTTTTCATCCAACCTGTTGATACGGTCATGTACAGTTGGAAGAAGTAAAAAAATAATTAGGATCCTTCCTCTTGCTCGGGTGTTAGACTCCCATGAGTTTTAACACTCGGTCGAGGTTTGGTGTATCCATGGGTGGTGAAATTCCACCAGCATGAGTGTGTGGGGTGTGTTAAAAAAAAAAAAAAAAAAGTGTGAAAGCCCTCGGAGCCCCCGTCTGTCCCGAGCTCGGAACAGGCGGGGTTAGTACCTAATCCGCGCCCAAAATGCAAAAACCCGATGTAGAGATGCGTGGGTCCGTCGCGCGTCTGGACCGGACCTCACCCGACCCATGATCCCCACTTCGAAAGTATTTTATCAAAATATCGCGAGATTTATTGACAAACAAAAGTATATTGTAATTCTCGCGAAGCCGATAAATCAGCCGTAGCTATGACGATGCCAATTGCCAAGAGGCCAACTTGCCAGCAGGTCGGCAGACTTACGTGGCCGTGGGAGTTTCCGACGAGAGATGATTATCCTTTTCTTCTCTTTAGACGAAAAATGTCCTTGTAATTGAAAAAAATAACAAAAATACCCTTCGGTGCACTTCCACGGCCGTCCAATGCGGAATTTGTCTTGGATGAGTGGGACCCACTTGCTTTTACACTGCTATGACTGAGATGATACGCTGGAGCTGGTAGAACTGGAGTGGGGTAGATGCACCCTTCAACAGTACATACGTGGAAGGATCATTAACTAATCGACACCGTCCATCTAAGTTTCCTTACTGAGAATGGCTGATGGTCGCTGGTATGCATAGATCAAACGGTGCTAGTCGTCTACTTCCGGCCTTCAGGTTACTGGTGGAAACCAAAAATAGATAACGGCCGAGATTCAGCGCTGGAAGTGAAGAAAAATGATTGCTCGTGCGATAGGTGTGATTTTTGAAACATGGGCCACGGTGATACTGGACGGTTCCTGTTTATAGGTTACCGTCGCACGTGTACTTTGGAGAGATGGCTCTACCGTATTTTGGTTTCTATGCTCTAGGGTATATGGGCAATCGGGTGCGGTCATATCTTCATGTCAGCCTGCACACTTATGCGTGGATAATATCGAGACCGTTCATTTGGGATTTTCGATGGTGAGTGAGCTAAGGTCCGAAAATCACATTGCTTGGGAGATCCCAGCCCTTAATCGATACCGTGCAGATGAACCCCGAAAGAAATATCTCCTTAGTTCACATTACCATTTGGCACATGGATATATAGATGGAGGGATGATCTGAACCATCCATCCGATCAGGCCTTCATGTGATGATTGCATTAGTGGATGATTAATGCGAAGGCATCGATTGGATGGACCATCTGGGTAATGTGATTACTGGCAACGACGCCCACTCAATGGATGGCGATCATGTTCCAAATTTGCCGAAATGACTGAGAACCTCCACATCTTCCCCTTCTAAGGTTTGATCCTATGGGCAGAGCGTGATGATTCATGCACGTGCACTCAGGATATTCACACTTGTTACGAATTAATTAAAGTTAAAACGTCCAAATTGTGGGACATCGTAAATATGCTTACTTTCAAAATTAGGTTGTTTAAAATGTTGATGAAAAAACTAGTAAGCCTTCATTCGTCCTTCCACCTGCATAGGAATGAAATAAAGGAGATCCTGTCTAGAGTTGAGGACCCTCTGATGCTTAAGTCAGTGATGATAATGAGTATGAAGGGTTTTAAGAAGGGTTTTCTGCGTACTTCTTTAGCTTTGAGTTCTTTGTATTTATAGGAATGGGAAGGTCCCGTCGTTCAGGGATTCTCTTCCTGATATCTTGGATATTTGATTTCAATCCATTTTCGGTCTCTTTCCAATCCTGAGATCCTCGGGATCGAGGATCCTTTTACGATCACGCCGTCTTTTCCTTGCTCGGCCCAGTTCTAACCGACTCTAATAATGAGTTAGTCTGGACTGACTTCAAGTTGCTCGCCATCTGTCAGGCAAGATGGAGTTAATCCGTAATCGACATCCTCTCTTACCCCGATAGCTAACTTTACAACCGACCTTATTGGGTCGGTTTCATGGTCGGTCTGGTGGTTTCTGAACTTTAGGCCTTAATCGGCCTTTAAAGTGTTATTGCCTCGTCGTTCGAGTCAACTTCATGTATCTTATGTAATTTGCTTTTAGCTCGTGACTTTAGCGGTCTTGGTCAGGGTTTTTATTCCTTGTAATCCGGGTCAAGTCTCTCCTTGAGGCAATTAATCGTTTTCTCTCGGTCGGGCTTATTGCCTCAGAATCCCGAACCTTGTTAATAAAGTTGGTCCATTCCATAACCGAGTCTCCGGACTTGTCATATTTTTCCCCAACAGTAAACCCCCTTACTCCTCGCATCAACAATGTTGATGCTTAGGAGTAAAGAGTTTTGGGTTGGTTTGGAACGGAGACCGATATTATAATGGAGCATTTAATGTTCGTATGTCCTCTTGAATATGCGTAGATTCGTTGATCGAGGCCGCACTGCAAGAAGCCATCAGGGCGTTTCTTTGGCCAATGAGGTTCAAACACGTGGCATGAGTGGCGTCTCAGTCAGTCAGCGTGTGCCATGTGTCGGGCGGGGGAGTCGAAACAGCTGTCGATACGACTCCTCTTTAAATGCCCTCTCCATGTGGTCGGGCTATATAAGGAGGAGCCCAAAAACTTGTTCAGTTTTTATACCCTGATGACAAGACATTTCAGGCTGGTTCCTTTCATGCTCAGTGATTATCAAGTTAATCCTTTAATATTAGACTGAAACCTTAATGTGAAAGTGAGATGTGAGATGTGAAGTCATGACTCAATCACTGTTTATAACTTCTAATCATGGATCAATAACTTGATCTTAACTATGAAATTTAACAGATACTGAATCCCAGAGTCCTAAAGTATCAACATCACTTATCTTGAACTTCTAAATCCAAGATATCCATCAAAATCACTTCGAATTCACAGGAATTTTCAGAAAAAATTTAAAAATTTTCACAATTTTTTCTCAAGACAAAAAAAATACTGATTAGGAAACCTAATCTCCCACCCCCAACCAAAAATCTACATTGTCCTCAATGTAAAAGTAATGAACATGCCATGCACATGGGACAAAGAAAGTAAATGAGAAGTGATGGGAGGATAGTACCTGGATAACGAATCGAGGGAGAAATTTTCCAATAGATCGTAGCATGAACGTCAGTCAGCATGAGAGAGAAAGTAAAACAAAAATGATAAAAATAAAATCCTACCTATACCACTTTCGCAGGTGCTCTCGATTGCATTTAGCGTATGCAATAAGCCTTTAAACCCCTAGGTTACCCCTAGTGGACGAGTTATAGTCTCGTGAGGGTTTGCAGTAATGTTACCCACAACCATTGAATCGATCATGCCGTAAGGTTTCCCTTCCGGCCAATATCTTGATAAGTCTCTCAGTAAGCTCCTCAACAAGATCATCCAAAAGCCTTTTTTGCAATAGGTTTGGGCGCCCTGGAGCATGACTTTCCAGAGAGACTTATGTACCTCATAAAAAATCTTCCATTGAATTGCTTAAGGTATCCATAATTTATACGATTCACCTAAGACAAGAAGTTTCAACGTTAGTATTGCATGGTGAATCAAAAACTACAAGTAAATAAAGTTTAGAAAACTTCTTAAAAAGTAGTGTAGTCTCAACATATTCCGAAGCTCCAAACTTCGGTTCTAGATTCAGCTCCTCTTCCTTTACTAGTAGACATTTAGGATCAGGGGAAGAGAGGGTTTCAGAATAAGGGTTCGTTCGGTCAGTGATGACTACCGAGATGTTGTCTCTCAAGGCATCCACTTTGTCTTTTAACATGGGATCGTTTGAAACCTCAAAGTGTGCTAAGCAATCCCACGAGTTGGGAAATTCAGATGAGCGTGACTCGTTTTTGTCATTGAAGTCCATGATGATCTGCCCAAGGGATCTGTTATCCCTGAAAATGGATGGATGTATTCTCTCTTGCTCTAGTCCTGCACAGACAGATTGAAAATCAATCAGAGAAGCATCGATGTGATCACTCTGTTCATTGAAATTACTCAATTGAGGCGTTGATTTGTCAAATATGTGCAACTCAGATGGTGGCCTCAATTGAGTAGTTTCAAATTCCAGAGTTGTAGCGGGCAACTCCTCCTTCTCCCGAATCATATCATCATTCAATTTAGGGGAGTGGTCCAAACGTGTTTCACAAGAGTTAGAAGGGTCGGTCATGAGGGGCTCATCCTCCACCTTTAAATCAGACATGTCAAGTGATGGGAGTAGCTCATTATGACCGACCACTTCATGTACGTCTTGATCATTGATCTGGACCAAACTTGAGAGGGATTCCATGGGGACTGTGGCTACACATTCAGGATTGGAATCATGTTCTAGTCCAGTGCAGTGCACGTTTGAGATAGAATCACTTTCCTCACATTCTACACCTAGCATGGGTTGAGGTTCGCATAAACCAACCTCTTCCTCATCATTGAAATCTTGTGTGTCATGTAAGGAATGTGTGTCATCATCAATGTATTTAAAAGACACTCATGTATCTTCACCATTCTTTCGAACAGTCATCGAGATCGACTCATCAGGAAATTGGACCACATGCTCATTAAGGGAATCTCACTCCTCATTCCAAATTCCAGAGTTTTTCAAAAGAGAGTGAGGGTCACTTTCCTTGCATTGTATTTCAGGATTGGGTTGAGACTGAGACGACCTATCCTCCATTAACCTATCAAGGCGTGATTCAAGCGCTTCTACTAATTTTCTCATGCCAGCAATATAGTCTGTATAACTCGGAGATAACTCCTCCTGGATCGTTTCTGGTGGATATTCATAAGTGGTTGATCCACGGGAGTTATTACTGTGATATTTTACTGGCTCATCTTTGAAATATTTCTATTTCCACTGATCAGAATCATACGGGTCATCTGTCGGGGGTTGATAAGCGTCATCATTCCAATAATCACGTAATGTTCTCTTAACTCGAGGAACTCGTGAAATGTAATTATTCTCCCACAGATAATCACCGAAAATTTTCTTAATTGGTGGAGCTTCATATTCCGATTGGTTCTTGAAGATATTTTCAAAAAATTTTGAGACATAGGTTGTTTTCCATAAGCTATCTCGACATACGGACGTGCCCACTCATTCATATACATGATGAAACCCTTAATCTGAATCTAATCCTAAAGAATAGAAGAAAAGATCCTACAGTAATATGAAAAGTAGGTAGAGGAGAAGTTAGAGAGAAGTTACCAGATTGGAGTACTATGTTAAGATCCTACAAAATAAAACAAAACACGTTAGTTTCTAAAAAGAGAAAGTTTAGGATTAGAAAATCTTTAAAAATAAAACCCTAATTCTAAAATTAGAAAAAATAAAGAAATTAGAAAGATATCACCAAATTAGAAGTTTCTATCTCAAAATCCTACAAAACGGGAAAGACAGGTTAGTTCTAAAAAATCAGAAAAATCTAAACCTAAAACTAAAGTTAGTAAAAATCTTAATCTTAAACTAATTCTAAAACCAATTAATTTCAAAAAATCGTAGCCGTCAGTCCCCGGCAACGGCGCCAAAAACTTGTTCACTCCCCAAGTGCAGGGTTGTGATGTAGTAATAACTCGGTAAGACCGAGGTCGAATCCCAAAGGACTAAAACTTGTACGTATTCTGAAACTAACTAGAACTAAAACTAGAATGAGATGAAATCTGAATTGAATTATAAATTGAGGAATAATTGTAAACTATTAATCTAAAACTTAGGAGAAATCAGAGATGGGAAACTAGGGATTCAGAGGATCCACTTGTAGAGATCAGAGAGATCTTATGTCTGCTTCAAGAATCATGGAATTTACTAAACTGCCATTGATCTAGTTTTCAAAGAGGTGAAAGGTAAATGAATTAGAATGGATTCCATCACCAAACCATGCCCAGGAGACAAAGCAAACAACAAAATTAAACTAATTACCAACTAATCACCATGTTATGAAGGTCAGAAAGGGTACCGTCATCCGACCATGCCCAGGAGACTATGGTGAACAACAAGGCTTCCTGACGTCATAAACATCAAAAGGAAAAGGAAATATTCAAAGCCATTGCAGACCCACTATAATTTCAGTCATAACAGACCATTAAAGACTAAAAGTATTTCCGTTAATTAAACTAGAATTAAAGCAGTTCATACAGTATAAATCAAAGCTATAAAATTTCTCCCATCACGCTACAAGTTTCACCCCTTAGCCCTAGCTAAGGGGTTCAGCCTGATAACATGAATGGTTAACTCTAAATCAACAAAGAGAAAAAGAAAGAAGAAAAAAAAGAAAAAGAAATAATAAAAATAAACTATCCTTATCTTTCTCTCTCCACCTCTTCCTGATCCACGTCCAAGCCCCAGCCGTGTATATCCTCTCTCTCTTCCTTCCTTAGTTTTATAGCCAACAAGGAATGGCTAGGTCGGTCAGAGTCGGCCGAACCGTTTTTAAAAACTGCCTTCGCAGCTGTTTACGCAGTTGATTCGTGCGCAGGAAGGTAACTTTCGCAGCAAGATCGGAGCCTCCTAACTCTCCTCTTTAGATGATTCCATTCAAAGGAACAACGTCCCTTAGGGCGTTTTCAAGTGGCCAACATGATGAACGGTCCAGATTACCCATCCGATCGTCTCCATGATCGTGTAAATGTTCGCAAAACTCAGACCGCATCCGGACGCAACAGAGATTGCGTATGTTTTATGCACTGACGCTGGTGGGTCCCAGAATCGGTGTCAGACGGGGAATCCACCCCGTCCATTGAATTGCTTGCGAAAAATCGGTTGGAGAGGACGTTAACAACTCCGGTTCGGTGTGGTCCATCTGATCTTTCACCCTACCGTTCATTCTGAGTTTGAATGATTAAAAATCGATCTCTGCTGCCAACTGGAAAAAATGCCACCTAGGCAGTGGTAAGAACGTCCTTGGGCTCTTAATGGATGGTCCAAATCGAACATTCAGATCACGATGGTGGCCCACAAAGGAGAACCGCAACTCTCTGTTCGCGAACAGAGCATGCATAACTGCTACGCTGTGATGAAGGTGGGACCTATGCTCGGTGCAATTACGAAATCCAATCCGTCCATTGAATGAAGCTCGAAAAATCGGTCGGGTATGATGTTTTTAAAGTGGATTTCGTCGCGGCCCGCAGACTGATTCAGTTCGTCGTCCATCTTGGTTTTGAACGGAGCTTTCTTGCGATCTGGTGCATGGGATAAAAATGTCACCTTGCTGAGAGTCGTGGCCATCGTCTGGAGTTATTGAGCGGTTCAGATCATGCGAAGGAGGGACGAGTGGGGCCCACTAGTGAAAAACGGACGGACGCTGTCCGTCCGCTGCCTTGTTTACGCACGGGCTCGAGTCAAAGTCGGTCAAACTGACTTTGGTTTGCAGTGCATGGCCGGTACACGTGCACATTGTACACATGCAATGTACATGGGGTCCATCATGATGTATGTGAGGAATCTGCTCCGTCCATTTGTCTTTCCGTCTAATTTGAAGCGTTGAGACTCAGATTAAACCATATCCAGGTATCAGGTGGGCCCCAAACTAATGATTTATGGGTTGATCTGACTGTTGGGTCACTTCCACAGTGATCGAACGGCTGAACTTTGACGTGTACGGTTAATTTATGATCCTCAGGCCATGTGTGAAGTTTCGAGCCGAGCAGATGGTGGAAACCCTGTAATCTTGTATTCTGGATCAATTTTGGGCCACTTGAGCTTCAGTTTCTCGATTTTTGCAGATCCCTGGCATGTAATTCCGTCGATCTTAGTCCCTTGCAGTCTGTCCCTGGCCTTGGTGTCTTCAGATCGTTAAATCCATGCTTTGAAATACCTATTTTCAGTTCAAGCTCATAAAGACACTCTGCATCACAAACTGGATTAAATCGGGCTATTAGACAGTACAAAGTTCATAAATTCAGAAAATAACTGGGGTCTAATATGTAATATTTGACCCTTAACACGAGACACCCCTTTTTCATTTTCATGCGTTTTCTCCCCTCTTCCCATTTTCGTTTTCACTGTTTTTCGCCTTTCGCCATTATCATTCTTCCTCTTTGATTTCTACTTCCGCGTTCACTCCTTTTTTGGTCTGAATCGCCGTCTCCAGTGAGTTTTCAAACTCTCTCCCTTCCTTTCTTTTTGAATTTCAATGGCAATGCGCAGTTCCCAGAACCCCCGGGAGGGAGCTTCCAGTGATGAGGGCGAAGCGGGACATTTCTGGAAAGCCTCGGAATCGCCCTTGCTGCTAGAAAAGATAGTCATTGGTGCCGATGAGGCCTTTTGGTACTTTGAAAGGACAACTGGGTCTTCAGCAGAGCGCCTTGCTTCTGTGGGTCCCTCTCGTGGAGAAACATCACTGATGACTACCCCTGGCCAACCTAATCCTCCCGAGGAGGAATTGGAAGAAGAGGATGAAGAGATTGAAGGGGCTAGTGAGTAGGTCCCTACGCGGAGATCAGCAAGAGCTGCTGAATCGACAACTAAGGGGGGAGAGGCAGGAGATGATCAGAAGGGTCCGGTTCCCTTAGTTTTAACAGGGGTGGATCTGGATAGGATCAAGGTCGGGTACCATGTTCCGGACTCTGTCATCCTTCGCCTCCCTCTGCCGAGTGAGTTACCGGATCGTCCGCCTACTAGGATGGTCGCAATCTTTCAGGTTGTTTTGCAATGCAGCTTGCGTCTGCCCCTTCAAGGCATTGCTCGGGATTTGCTCTCCCGACTCCAGATAGTGCTAGGATAGATAGTCCCAAACGGGTAGAGGAACTTGTTCGGATGCTTGGTGTCATGGGCCGAGACAGAGCATCCCCCACTGATTATCGATAAGTTTCTCTATCTGTGTCAAGTACGACCGAATTCACAGTAGCTCGGCTGATACTTTTTGTGTGCTTAGCGGAACAAGGGCGGACCTTTGATAACCAACCCCTTACCTCCAACAAGCACTAGAGAGATAGGTGGTTTTGGGCATGTGGCCACTGGGAGACTATCGAGTCAGGACTCTTTGAACCCCGTGTTCCTCAGGCGTTCTCCCAAGCAGATGACTCGGCTCGTACTTTTTTCCTTCTATCTTTTTACACCGTTATGTTTGTTGAGTCTGACTGAAGGCATTCCACCAACATCTCTGCGCACAGGCCGAAGCTAGGAGCCGACGCCTTAGAGCGGATCAAGGATCTGAAAGCATTGGATCCGGAGGAATGGTCTTGGAAGACACTTTTCCATCCGGAGCATCTTCTTCTCTCGGGTTTAGACTCGGCCTTAACAGGTAACTTTTGGATGTCTGGTTGCATTTTCTTCGATTCTTACTTGACTCGTCCTGCTTTTCCTGATGCAGAAATGGCCGAGACAAGGCTCATTCTTCGTCCGCTTTCTAAGATGAAAGCTCCTCCGCAGTCAGAGACTCGTCCTCCAAAAAGATCGAAGATGGTCTTGAAGGCTAAGGGGCAAACTACATCGGCTATCCCAACCGAGGTCCCGACCATAGACTTGGAGGAAGGGGTAAGTGGGGGACGCGATGACTCCCGAGCCTCAGGCGTCTCCCAAGCCAGGACCCATTGCAGAGCCGGTCCCGGAGCAGAGGGAGGAGCAGAGGGCGGAGCCCTCATGAGGGGACATGACTCAACAGGAGGCGTTCTTCAAAGGGGTTGTGTCAGACATGGTCCCTTGGGCGCTTTCTCATGAGAGCAAGAAAGAGTTCACTACCCTTTTCAAAGCTCCCTAGAGGCGAACTCTCTCTCATGCTACCAAGATCATCCTCGAGGTAAGACTCAGACTTCTCATTTGTCTTGTTGACCTCTTTGATTTTAATCTGACTTTACCTTTTTCCTTTGCAGTTCTCCCCTTGCTTGTTCAGGGCTATTGGATTTGGTCGAGGCTCATAATTGAGTGGCGGATGCTGAAGCAGCTCGAAAACGGGCGGTAGAGGTGGAAGCATAACTTGAAGCTACCATGGCTCGGGTCGGCCTACTGTCTGGCGAATTAGGGCTTACCTAGAAGGGTGCCAAGGATGCCAAGGCCGAGTGTGTTCATGTGGCCTCGCTATTAAAAGAGGCCCAAGAGGAGAGTCGGTGAAGTCATTAGGCTCATGCCTCTTCCGAGGATAAATTGGCTCAGCTTAAGGCTGAGACCAAGGTTGTCATTGAGCAAGCCAAGGAAGAGGCCAGGGATCAGGCCGTAAAGGCCTTTCTCAAGTCCCAAGAGTACTTGGATGAATGAGATCATTTATTTCAGGACGACTATAGCAAATGTGTCCAACTGATGAAGCAAGCATTCCCCGACTTTGATCTTTCAGGATTTGACAAAGGCACCTCTGGGTCTGAAGGTCCAGAAACTGAAGCCGAGGCAACCGGGTCTGCTGACACTGCGGCTGGTATCGAGGTCGAGTTCGAGACAACTCCGAAGGTCGCTTCGAGTGGTGGTAGAGCTGAGTCCGAGCCACCTTTTATGTTAGCTCCTGATGAACCTTGGAGCTGGTTTGAGGATGTCAAGTACTTTAAGCACACCAAGCTTCAAGCACTTTAAGCACACTAGGAGGGCTCGAGAGCATCTGCAACTGAGAGAGGACATAGCATATTGCGCCCAATTCTTTTTGCCTTTATCTTTGTGGTTCCATCAATGTAAAGACACTAATGTAATCTGATGTAAAATGCATACTAATGAATAAAAATAATTAGTTTTCTTATTCATTTGACTCAGCTTACATATTTTTCATTCTTTGCTTCACTGAGTCTTCATGAATACTCAACGACCGATCTACGGATAATATATCTTTAGATGCTTGATATTCCATGGATGGGGTAATAATTGTTTGATTAGGTCTTTCAACCGATATATTCCAGGTTGGATGGTGTTCAAGATGACATAAGGTCCTTCCCAATTGGGTTCCAGTGTGCCCGCACCAACTTCTTTAGTATTTAGGAACATTTTTTGGATGATCATGTCTCCTACTCGGAAACGTCTAACCTTAACTCGGGCATTGTAGAACCGAGCTACTTGTCATTGCCGAGCCATCATTCATAGTCGAGCTTTTTTCCATTGTTCTTCCACGAGATTGAGTTCGAGAGCTAGTAGTTCTTTGTCATCTTCCTCGTTGAATGAGCTAACCCGGGTTAAAGGCAATCCAATCTCAATCGGGTTAATGGCTTCAAACCCGCATGCAAGGGAGAAAGGAGTTTCTCCTGTGGCAATTCGGGCGGTGGTTCGGTATGCCCATAATATTTTAGGAAGCTTTTCCGCCCATACTCCTTTAGCCCGGTTGAGTTTGGTTCGAAGATGCTGTTTAATGACCTTATTAACTGCCTTGACATGTCCGTTCATCTGAGGATGATGGGGGGAGGAATAGACATTTCTTATCCCGAGATTGCCGCACATGTCTCGTTATTGCTTGTTGTCGAACTATTTTCCATTGTCAGTGACAATGGTTCAGGGTATTCCGAATCGACAGATAATATTTTTTCATACAAAGTCTGTGATCTTTCGTTCGGTTATCCTAGCCAATGGCTCAGCCTTAGCCCATTTTTGGAAGTAGTCAACTGCAACAACAGCGTACTTGGTTTATCCCTTCCCCAGGGGGAGTGGTCCTAAGTGATTTCTGGAAATCCCTTTGTGGATCTCTCGTAACACATAATCGGCTTTGTTGGGATGTAGACATCGCAGTAAATGAGCAAAGAATTCTTTCTTATACAATACCCCATTAAATATAGAGTAACGAGAGGCTCGAATTTTCAATCGTCGAGCCTCGGTACGATCCTCAAGCAACTCTCCACTGCTGAGATATCGGATGATCAAGTTGAACTAGGTTCGTTTCAGATCGATTTTGTGTACATCCGAGCTAACGTCGATCCTCGGCTTAGCAATGTACTCGATTGGAATGAACCTGAGTATATCGTCCTCGTCGGCAGAGGCAAGTTTCACCAGTAAATCGGCTTTAACACTTTCACTTCGAGGGATCCGAGTTACACTATATAGTTGAAAACCATCGATCAACTCTTTAGCTTTCTTCATGTATGCTTTCAGTTATTCTTTTCATGTTTGATACATGCTGGTGACTTGGTTGACGACCAACTGCGAGTCACTAAATACGTTGAGATGAGTAACATCTAGACTGGCTGCGAGTCGCAGGTTGAATAACAAAACTTCATACTCTACTATATTATTCGAGGTTTGAAATCCAAGTCTTAAGTCATATTGCTGTAGGTTTAATCGGGAGTTTCCAAGACGACTCCTGCCCCGCTTGCTTTAGAGTTTGATGAGTCGTCGACGTAAAGCTTCCAAGGGATTGGGTCGGGCGATGACTCGGGAGAAGCAGTCGTCGATAGTTTGGTTCGAAGCTCTGTAAGTCGGCTTGTGGTGTGACTTCAGCGATGAAGTCGGCTACAACTTTTCCTTTTATTGTCACTCTTGGCTTGTACTGAATGTCAAATTCACTAAGCTCGATCGCCCACTTCGTTAGTCGACCGGAGGCTTCTGATTTCTGAAGGATCTGACGCAGTGAGAGATTGGTCATGACGACAATAGTGTAAGCTTGAAAGTATGGCCGAAGTCGTCGCGGGAAAATGACTAGGACTAAGGCCACCTTCTCTAGAGGCAGATATCTTGTTTCTGATGGTAATAATATTTTACTGACATAATATACTGATAATTGTTTTTCTTCATACTCACGTATTAAAGCCGAGCTTACGGTTATGTAAGTAACCACCAAGTACAATAGCAAAGCTTCCCCTGGCTCAGGCTTCGATAGGACAAGTGAAGATCCGAGGTTTGACTTCAACTGCTGGAACGCTGCTTCACACTCTTTCGTCCATTCTAGCGTTTGCCGACCCTTAAGTTGTTTAAAGAACGGGAGAGATTTGTTGGAGGCTGGGGAGAGGAAGCGATTGAGTGCGGCTACTCATCCAGTCATTCTTTGTATATCCTTGATCATTTTTGGAGATTTCATGTTGAGTACTGCTTTGATTTTCTCTGAGTTCGCCTCAATTCCTCGCTAGCTGACCAGAAATCTGAGGAATTTACTCGAGCTAACCCCAAAGGCACACTTACTCGGGTTTAATTTCATCTGGGACTTGCGAAGAACGAGAAACATCTCTTCTAGGTTCGCAATATAATCGACCATGCGTATATTTTTAACGAGCATGTCATCAATGTATACTTTCATGGTTCAGCCAATCTGTCAAGCAAATATTTTATTTACCAACCATTGGTATGTTGCTCTTACATTCTTCAGACCAAATGACATCACACGATAACAATAAAGTCTTTTATCAGTGACAAAGGTAGTCTTAGATTTATCAAATTGATGCATTATAATTTGATTGTATGCAGAATAAGCATCCATAAAGTTAAAAAGTTCGTGCCCTGCCGTACTGTTTACTAACTGATCGATTCGTGGAAGAGGGAAGCTATCATTTGGGTAGAATTTGTTTTAGTCAATATAGTCAATATATACTCGTCAATTTCCATTGACTTTCTTCACAAGGACGACATTAACTACCCATTCCGGATAGTAAATCTCCTCGATGAATTTTACTTTGAGGAGCTTGTTGACCTCTTCTTCAATGATGGGGTACCTTTTAGGGCCGAGCGGACGTCGTTTCTATCGGATCGGCCGTTAGGTCAGATCGATGTTGAGTTGGTGAGTCATCACTGAGGGATCGATCCCAAGCATATCTCCATTACTCTGCGTAAATACGTCAGCGTATCGTCGGAGTAGTGATATCAACTTGTCTTTCAGAGGTGACTGTAGAGACGAGCCAATCTATACCGTTTTGGACTCGTCTGTCTCGATCAGGGATACTGGGATGAGGTCTTTTACTAATTGTCCTCGCTCGTATGTCTCGGCCCGAGGGTCCAACGATTCGATTATGGTTACCTTAGCTGGAGCCTTTACGGCTGTTGCATAATAGCGTCGTGAGTCCTATTAATCGCCCTTTACGACTCCTACTCCCGACTCAGTCGAAAATTTTATGGATAGATGGTATGTTAATACCATAGCTTGGAGAAGGCTTAGAGACGGTCGATCGAGTATGGCATTGTAAACCGATGGTTGGTCGACTATCAGAAAGTCGACCATTACTGTTGCCTGGTGCGGGGAGTTACCAGCAGTTAGTGGCAATGAGATGACTCCTTCGAGGAGTGTTCGTCCACCAGAGAAACCAATTAAGGGGGTGTGAACCGACCGTAAAGCTGATTGTTCAACACCATTTTATTAAACGTCTGAGTGAATAGAATGTCTGCAGACGACCTTGTATCCACGAGAATACGGAATACTTTACGGTTTGCTATCGTGAGGAGGGTGATGACTAATGTGTCATCATCTGGATGATAGATACCTCGAGCGTCTTCATCGGTGAACGATATGCAATATTTCTCCTTTTTTTTTTTCTTTCGAAGGCGAGCTAGTATTAGGATTTCCGACTTGGGCCGACTAATGCTCCTAGCGTGGTTTTTTCAAGCATTGTTTGAGTTACCTCTGCCTTGGGGACCACCGACAATGGTTCGAATTTCCTCCATGGGTCGGTTGTCACCCGAGCATTCTTCCGTCGTCCCAGTTCTCTCAATGTGCTCTCTGAGACGTCCTTCTCGAATGAGTCGCTCGATTTCTTCTTTCAAGTGATAGCAATCACTTGTATTATGCATATGATTGTGATGGTAATGGCAGTACTTATTTTTGCTCCGTCGATTCAGATTATTTCGAAGCCTCTCTGGCCAGTTGATGAATTCTTCACCCTTAATCTCCATCAAAACCTGTTCTTGTGGTTTGTTGAGCGGGGTATATGTTGAATACTTATGGTCTGGCTGTTTACCCGACTTACGATCATCACATGTTCAATCATCTTTATGCTTCTTTCTCTGCTGACTCTTTGGCCAAGGCTTTTGCATTTTGAGCCGCTTCACGCATGATCCGGGTTTCTTCAACACCATGTACCTATCTGACCGGACCATAAACTCGGTCAAAGTAGTATGCGGGTTCTTATCCAGGGATGCTAGAAACGGCTTGTCTCTGACGCCCTGCATGATTGAATTGAGCATTTTTTCGTCTGAATGTTTCCAGACTTGGAGCGACTCGAAGTTGAAATGTTTGATGTATTCTTCTAGTAATTCTCTCTCTTTTTGCACTATGTTGTTTAGGTGCACAGGCAGCTTCAACTTTTTCTTTCCACCAATGAAATTGGTGAGAAAGGTGTCACTGAGCTCCGAGAACGAGCTAATGGACTTCGGCTTCAATTGCTTGAACCAAAGTCGGGCTATGTTGGCTAAAGTGAGGGAGAAAGCTTGGCACATCACGGCGTCCAAAGTATTGTGCAATTTCATATATGTTTTGAAGGATTCAATGTGCTCGGTAGGATCAGTCTTGCCAGTGAAAGGTGTGATCTGTGGAAGACGAAATCATTCTGGTAACCGAGCTTGCATTATCTCTTCCATGAACAAAGACGTTTTTGCCTTGGGCCTCGTTTGAAGTGTATCACGACCTTGCTTCATGTTGACAATCTCTTCCCGCACTTCTCTCCTGAAGTCCTGAAGGTCGGCTTTCCAGGGTTCGTCACTATTTGTCGTGCCTTCAACTGGAGGCTTGTTGCGCCTCCTCCAATCTATTTCATATCGTAGATAGGAAGTTAGCAACGGGGCAGTCACGGAATGAGCGGGCGTAGGCTCAACTGGACCCTGGTGCTGACTCGGTTGAGGGACAGACCTTGGAGCGGTAGGCTGTGGGCCAGCAAATTGTTGCGGAGAATTCGCCCGACCAATATCACATTAGGGCAAAACTTGCTGGCGATGGATCTGCTCCAACATCTGCTTCATATAGTTTAGATTGGTTCTGAGCTCTTGGACTTCCTTATCTAGCTGACCGTTTCCTCGATTTCGTTGGTTTTGCCTAGTTGAAATGGAGGATACTGGATGGGGGGCAGGGCCTTGTCGGTTGTCGGGTTGGTTATGAGCCCTTTGGGCCTAGTTTGTATTTGACGGCCCTTCAAGTGTCGGTGGTGCAGTAACAGCCTCAGCGGGCTCGTTTTGAGTAGTTCTTCTAGTTCTTGGCATTGGAACTCATTTTCAACTACTGGATAGAGCTTGGAAAATGACTTTTCGTATCGGTTCCCACAGACGACGTCAATCTGTTGATGTAAAAAACTGGTAAGCCTTTCTTCGTCCTTCCACCTGCACGGGAATGAAACAAAGGAGACCCTGGCTAGAGCTGGGGACCCTCCTATGCTTAAGTCAGTGATGGGAATGCGTAGGAAGAGTTTTGAGAAGGGTTTTCTGCGTACCTCTTTACCTTGGAGTTCTCTATATTTATAGGAATGGGAGGGTCCCGTCGTTTAGGGATTCTCTTCATGATATCTTGGAGATTTGATTTCAATCCATTTCCAGTCTCTCTCCAATCTCGTGATCCTCGAGATCGGGGATCCTTTTATAAGATTTTCGGAACAACATTTGTATTCATGCCGTCTTTTCCTTGCTCGACCCAGTTCTGACGGGCTTCAAGTTGCTCGTCATCTATCAGGTGAGATGGAGCTGATCCGTAATCGACATCCTCTCTTACCCTGATAGCCGACCTTACAACTGACCTTATTGGGTCGGTTTCATGGTCGGTCTAGTGACTTCTAAACTTTAGGCCTTAATCGGCCTTTAAGATGTTGTTGCCTCATCGTCCGAGTCAACTTCGTGCATTTTATGTAATTTGTCTTTGGCTCGTGACTTTAACAGTCTCGGTTGGGGTTTTTATTCCTTGCAATCCAAGCCAAGTCTCTCCTTGAGACATTTAATCCTTTTCCCTTGATCAGGCTTATTGCCTCGGAATCCCGAGCCTTGTTAATAGAGTTGGTCCATTCCATAACCGAGTCTCCGGATTTGTCATATACATTTGATTCATAGAGACACGTTTAATGAATTTGGACATTCCTGCATTTCTTATTTCAACCGTTTCACTATCCCTTCCGAATGTTAAAGCGTCCTCCTACTATTGTTGCCGCCGAAAGAGCTTTGTTTCCTGGTATCTGAGTTTGTACACATGGCGTTTAAGTAACCCAAATTTGGCTAATGGTGGACTTGGATTGAGAGCTGCCCCGCCCATACCAGCGGAGCTCGGCCGCAAAGCAGGCAGGGTTTAATTGAACAGCGGTCATGCTAGACATGATCATATAAAACATGTTTGAAAGTTATTTGGCTGAATAAGTATGTCATAGGAATTGTCTTTATCACTAGCTCAAATGCTACAAAAAATCAGGAGATGAAATGACAGTTTGACTATTTTTCCATATTACTGGGTGTTCGTGCCTTTTCATTTAGTCACGTTTGAAATATGTTAAAAAAAAATAAAAAAATTGTATTATTGACAAATTCTCATCCCCATCAAATTGTCTGAATAATAGATTGGTTTATCTCCGAACTTAGCCTAGCAGCGATGAAAGCAGTACTTGTACCACACAATGCTTAGGGGCCGAAAGCATGTCGCTATTTTTAGGACGAGTTCTACACAATTGAAGTACATTAGTTATACACCGGAGTGTAAATGGTTATGGATAATCCATATCTGTTTACCTGATTACAAGTTTGGAAATATGACTAATCATGGATATCCTCTTATCAATTACTTGCATATGATGGAGAATATCCAATTTGAATTTGGAAAATTTTAACCAATCATCCAGTTTATAAGCATATCAGATATGAAAATTAATGCATCCCACACATTTACAGCCCTATAAATGATCTAATCTTTCTTTCCTTTTTTTTTTTTTTTTTTCTTTCCTCTGTTTGCACAACGAGATAAGGTTGAAAGGTTGGTTGGGAACTACTTTCTCAAGCAATAACAACCCTGTTTGAAATGGAGGTTTAGAAACTGCTTTTTCATTCAGCCTAAAAAAACGGAAGAAAAAAAACCAATTTGATTGGTTTCTGCTGAGTCAGTGTTTTGGCTCCTACTTAGTGTGGTGAGAGATGAGACAATAGTATCCAAAGTGTACCCAAACATGTGTTATAGCTCCTAGTTTATTAGATGACAGGTGAGACAGGTTGGATAAAGCAGCATTTCAGCTTCAAATGCTTCGTCAATGGTGCGTTCAAATATGCTTACGCTCGTTTGGGAGCCCGTAAATGGAAGTGAATGGTAAATGAAATTGGAGGTAAATGAAATGGGAGTTAATGAATTATTCAATTGTGTTTAGATGTGAATAAATGAAATTTAAATGATGTGTTTGAATGGGAATATATGAGAGGAATTAGGATGCATTTAACTTTTTACACTTGGACATACGTGATATCTTAAATTAGCTTTAATATCCCATAAGTGATATTTGACCGAATGATTGGAACAAGCTCATTGAAATACATACTTTAATTTCCCATTAGTGTACATAAGTGATATTTTCTGAATGATTGTAACAAGCTAATTGAAAAACATACTTTAATATTTTTAAAAAATGAGGAAATTTTGAGCCTCGGTGAGCCACAAACGTAAAGATCACAAATGAGTAGCTTGTCAACGTTTTCTTAACTACAATTTAGATGACCAACCTTTGGATAGTTTAGATCATTCTATTGGTGTGTTTGTAGCGATGTAGTTGATAGTTAATTTGTTTCAAAGTATCATCAATGAAGCATATATATGACAGATGTGTAGTGACACCCTTGTTTATTGGTGCCACTCTCCAAGGAAGCACCAAGAAGGCATTTCCCTCTATTTAATTTCAAATCTTATCTCAGCAAGGATTTCATTTACATGCATATTTATTTTCATTTACTCCCAATTATTTCCATTTACTTCCATTTACTCTCATTTAAACGACCCTTTAGTTTTTCTCAAAGACTCTTATAAAGGTTTGCATGGGCATTCAAGACCAAATTGAAGAATTCCAATAACAAAAGCAATTACAAAATAGGAAAAATAAAATAAAATATAGTTGTCTCAAACTCATCATCCACATGCACGGCACGGGTCGGATCAAGAAATCGCAAGAGCAATTACAAAACAGGAAAAATAAAAATTTTGAAAAACGTAATTATTGGGAACTAACTGTTATGGATAAAATGAAGCTAAACAAATGTATGAAACAGATGAGCCGAGTAACCAGACTCGATGACTAGAGATTGATTGAGGGCTGGAAAATCACCCCGAACTTTGGTGTCGGCTACTTTCTACATCGGCCTCAGTTGTCACTTTGGACCTCAAGTACCGACCTCGGTTTTAAAGTTGACTTGGAGGTCGGGCTCGAACATAGACCTTGAGATATCCGTCAAAGATCATGTCGATCGAGGTAAAGTTGGATATATTCTTGAAGTTAGAATTTGACTCCAATATAGGCCTCTCAAATCAACTCAAATACGCAAACTGCCTAGAAAGCCTACAAATATACCCGCGGACATGAAACAAGGTACACATGACAAATATCCTGATTCTTTTACTCCTTTTGCAGGCCTACCATGACTTAGGCACTGGAGAGTCCCTGGTACTCAGCGACTCACAGAAAGTAAGACAGGATCAACCAGATTTCTGCATCAACACCAACAATGATGCAAAGGAGCATAAAGGGGAGGGATTTTCCCTTATACTTAAAAAAACTTAATTAAAGGTTTTTTTTTTCTTTTATGTTTATTTGTATGCCACCAATTAAAAGGTTAGTTCTATCAACAAAATTTGGAGCATGGACCAATAACTATTATAAGCATGAATTGGACATTTCAATCTAATCAACGTGTGCCACATATTCATAATGACTCTTAAGGCACATAATTTGCTCACAATATTTAGAAGGATGCGATATCGAAAGTATCCCCATTTGATTCTCTAGTTGGAGCTGATTTGTGGATATTTAATGGACATTTGGAGTATTAAATAATTAATAGTTCATGTTAAACAAACAAATATCCAATGATCAAAAAGTTGAGATGGTTCCCTCGAAACCTATTTCTGGAACAATGACCCATCCACATTGGATTCAATGGGGGTATTGCCCCCACCTGTAACTAAAGATGGGCACAAACTAACCCGATCTGAATCAAACCGAAGGCCTGAATCGGTGCGGTTCGAGTTGGATCAGTCAGATTTGACCGTTCATCGGATCGTGGTCAATCCGGACCAATCCGAACCGAATGGATCTAATCCGAAGTGATTCTTATAAATATTTATCACATATTGTCACGCCCCAAACCCAGAAATCAGATTCACAAGAATCTCGATCGCTGAATCCGGTACCGACAGCCTCCGTAGTACCCCATTCTCTGCTCCCAGCGCAACATACGTCAGATTCCGATCCTGGGATACTACAAGGAGGATTTTTCGAACGTACACTTGTCTTGTAATAAGCATAACCATAAGTTTACCCAAATTATAAATGAAACATCATCATCACATATCCACTAATATAATCATTTGAGTACAATGCTGAAAGGGAATACATAAATAACGAAAAATCAAGCTTCAGAAGACCACTGCATGCTCCAAGCTCAACACTGCTGCAACCTAACATCACCTACACGCATCTATCGTGCATAAGCTTATAGAAAGCTTAGAGGGTGGTGTAAGTGTGTGCACAAGGTAAGTATCAAATGTTCAATACAATACCATCATCATACAATACCGAAATTACTGGTAATTCATAAATCGTACATTATCGGAATAACCTGAAATACTGACAAGATCATAAATCATACAATGACAGAGTAAGCGAAAGTATGGACAAGTTCATAAGTCAGTCAATTATCCTAAACGTAATATAAAACAGATATGCACTAAGGAGTCATAAAGAGTCAAATATCAGATGCCGAGGATGTAATGCAATATACAAATCCTGCTAAGTCTGTCTAGGCCATATAAGTACAGAAATATAGCAACTCAAAATGCCATATGCCTGCGGATGTAATGCAATATGCGATGCGATTGAAATGACCATGCTGGAGTGTGAAGTCGGGATGATAGTACGTAATATTGCAGGCTACGGGGTCCACCACAAGGACTTCTATCCAAACCAGTCTCATACCTAAATTTGGATAGTCAGACTCAATGTGATAGACTCCTGATCTCAGGTTAGTCGCGCGCCCAACCGAAATTCTTGTCATAACGAAGGTACACAACAATTAATTGCGCACCACCAGCCCGAGTGGATAGTGAATGAACGAATGAATGAATGAACATGCAATTCCTACTCAATAAGTCCACACATTAGTATGGTTTCTCTCTGAGAAATCACCGGGGTCTATTACACTCCATACCAGATTGCTGCCCCATCGCGCGCAACAAGGTGAGTGGAAGAGACCTCACTATCCGCCTGCCAATATCGGGCCCGGCTCGTCAATAGCGGGCCCATTCCTCAAGCTGGTCAGACTCAGCCTAGCATTGTCCCCTCCTCTCGGGCAGGTAAGGCTACACCCCCTTCCAACCGACCGCGACACAGTGGAGAGCGCAGCCATCTGGTAATCGACACTCGGCGCCCATCTACCCACTCGGTTTAGACGTTGGAGCATCCTCTGGAATCAAGAGGGTTTAGGGACTTTCACCCAAGGATATCTATAGCACCCCATGTAGAACAGATTTTCGGTGTCCCATCTGGCCATCCACGATATGCCTGTGGAGGCTACGACTCTGATGTCGCTAGGGCATACAGTAATCACAGCACACAATGCAAGATGCATGAGTCATAAAATCCAATCATGCATCAATCCTACGCAAATCGTGCGCTCATGTGAGATAATCTCTGCCTATCAGGGAGTCTCGTAACAACCAGCACTATGACATATGCAATGGTCAATCATATCTCATAACATACATGCAGATGATGCGTATGGGCATGGATCATGATGCTATGCAGTCACATACTCATAATTGGTATCAATATCCGGCATCAACAATCGACCTCGACAATGTGGACATCTAACCAACATTGCCCCAAGAAGTGATCCTCACAGATCCAAACATATAATAGGCCCACGGCCTCACACAAGGGCCTAATATACAACACAATGGGCCTTACTCAAGGGTTACATGTACACAACAGGTGGGCTGTATCAACGAGCCGCACTAATGGGTCTCATACACATTAAGTGAGTCGCATCAATGGGGCGCACTAATGGGTCACAAGTATATCAAAGTGGACCTTATCACCTAAGCCTGACATGTACCACATTAGTCCTCACATAAGGCCATATGTAACATTATAATGGTCCCCATATACAGGCCGCATGTACAGTATAATGGACCATATCCATAGGCCCCGAACACATCGTAATGGGCTACATCCCTTAGGTCTCTCATACATAACATCAGGTCTTGCCATCTGGGCCGAAGATACATCACAATCCACAGGCCCCAATACTTAATGGGTGGGCCCTACACCTAAGCCTAATATACGTCACAGGTGGGCCCTGCACATGGGCCTCATACACAAAGAGTTAGGCCTATCAGTAGGCCCTAGGGAGAGTGACAATGTGGACATTTAACCAACATTAATCTTACAATGTGGACGTCAAACCATCATTGCTCCCAAGGCTCGGTTCGCCTTAAATATCATTAAATAAATCATGGCGGAATCACACATTGCAATGTACCTTAGGTACATCCCATTGGGCCTCAAATACATCAAATGGGCCGTATCTCATGGGCCTTATATTCATCAAGTGGGCCACCTCAATGGGCCTCACCAATAGACCTTAGGTACTTTGCAATGGGCCATCACCCATAGGCCTTAAAATGCATTAAAATAAGCCCAAACACATAAGCTTTATGTGCATCAAATGGGCCTAATCACATAGGCCTTATATATACCAAAGTGGCCTCAACATTAGGCTACAAATACATCAAATGGGCCTACACACATGGGCCCATATATAACAAAGTGGGCCTCAACATTGGCCTTAAAATGATCTCAAAATGGTTAGACGGTTTGGATGAAACTCATGCATCATGGTAGACTCCCATGTGGGCCCACTATGACATTTATTTTCCATCCAATCCTGGCCCCACTGAAATGCGTATTTGCCACCCAACCTGTTGTTAAGGCCGTGTGGCAAGGGGCCCATCAAAATGTTTATTTTACATCCCACCTGTTGATAAGGCCATGTAGCAAGGGGCCACCAAAATGTTTATTTTCCATTCAAACCTATTGATAAGGTCATATAGACCCAGGGCCCACCAAAATGTATATTTTCTACCCAACCTGGGTCCACTGTACTATTTATTTGCATCCAAACTGTTCATTGAATCACATGGCCTAGGGCCCACTGTAATGTTTATTGCCATCCAAACCTGTTCATAACGTCACGTGGCCAGGGGCCCACGTGATGGACGGCGTGGACACAATACATACATCTGAGTGGGGGCCACCGTCCACTGCCGTGGACGGACGGCGTGAGTAAAACACTTGCATCACAGTGGGTGTCACCACCCACTGTTGTGTATGGTGTGATAAGCCACACATACCACAGTGGGTCCCATGTAGGGCCCACCAAAGTATTTATTTGTAATCCAACCCGTCCATTACGTGTGTCCCACCTGTTTGAGGGTTTACACCAAGTTTCAACCACATTCAAAACTCAGGTAGGCCTCACCAAGTGTTTTTATATGATTTAGGCATGTCTTCACATAATTTGGATGGTATGGCCCACCTGAGTTCAGTTTGTGGATGATTTTTGGAGTCAACGCACCATTCAAAGGGACCTATTAAATGAACGGTATAGATGTAAAATATACATCATGGTGGATCTACAAGTAGGCCAATGCGGCCACCCTTTTTAACGTGGATGTCTCTGGACTCATGGCACAAAGTCATGCCAAAAAAAAAAAGAAAATTATTCTTTTATCATAGGTGGGACCCACATTAACCAGATCTACCCCATCCATTGCATGTGTTCCACAAAATTAGGCGTCCAAACCAAGTTTCAACCACGTCTAAATTTCAGATAGGCCCCACCAAATGCTTTTATATGTTTCAGGCATGTCTTCACATGATTTTAAATGGTATGGCCCACCTGAGTTCCGGATTGGTCCCAAATTTTGGCTCAACGCCTAAATTAATCTGAGGAAGATGGTGGAAGGCTTGGATTAAATACATGCATTAAGTTGGGGCTTGCAAGAGTGGCTCAGCATTTCCCTTCTTTTCCTTTCTTTCTCTTTTTTTTTTAGTTGGACGTCCAGACTCCTCTGAACGTCAAGTAGGCAAATGCATGCATGGATTTTCTTTATTTTTGTTTTCCTATGTGGGACCCACATTAAACAGATCTACCCCGTCCATTGCATGTGTCCCACAAAATTAAGGGTCCAAACTAAGTTTCAGGTGGGTCCAAGCTTCTGGTGGACCCCAGAAATCATTCTTCCAAGTTTTCAACGGAAAATACTACCATTCTTAATACCACGGCCCGCCAGATGATTGGATCGGTCTCATTTTTCGGCTCAACGCCTAAAATGATATGAAAAATGGAATGGACGACGTGGATTGCATACATACATCAAAGCGGGGCCTGCATGCAAGGTCCACCCCAAAGAAACCCCTTTGTCTTTTTACTTTTTTTTTTCTTTCTTGTCATTACACGCCCATGCCGCCTGTACACATACTCCATGATGGCCAACACGCCCGTCCAGCGTCCAGGGACGCTGGACGGCATGGATAAATACATCATCATGGTGGGTCCCACATATACGTGGCCCACCATATACATATATATATATGTAATATTAATATAATATAATATATATGTATATATATATATATATATATATATATATATATATATATATATATATATACATATCATATCACCTAAAGTGTGGTGGGCCACACCATTTGATGAATGGAGTAGATTTATCATGAATTGGTGGGGCCCACTTCATTTTAGGAAAAGGATAAGGAGAGAGAAAGAGAGAACAAGAGACGATGATGGTGGGGCCCCACCACTATGGGCCCCACATAATACAAATCATACATCAAAAATGGGTCCCACCAACTAGTGGTCCCTAAAAAGAATTTAACGGTAGAGCACGCACCTCTAAGCCTCCTCCTTGCTCCCCTAGCCTCCTTAGCTCCTTTGCTTGACTTTTAACAGTGGTAGATGATGAATCAACGGTTGAGATGAGAGATGAGAGAGTAGGGAAGGTGGGCCACACTTGGCATTTGGGAGAGGGAGAGAGAGCTTGGACGTGTGAAGCTCTTTTGCTTGGAATTTTTTTTTTTGAGAATGAATGAGAGAGAGAGGGGAGTGATGGGTGAAAAAGGGTAATGGAGTGATGTGGTGTGATGGGTGATGGGTGGAGTGGTGTGTTGTAAGAAGGGATGAGTGGAGAGAGAGGTGAAGTGATGTGAGGGTTGACCTTGGATTTGCTTGTGTAAGAGAAAGGTATGGGTTGTTGTACTTGGGTATGGAGTGACTTGACTTGTACTTGACATGAGTGATTGATTGATTGATGGGACATCTCGTAGAGATTCCCTCGTAATCCGCAACGAGCGGTGTTTTCTCGAACTGAACGCGGGCCCACATCTCCTGGCCTGGGTATCGCCTCGGCGCGTGAGACGCGACATCGAAACCACGGCGACAGTGCGGTCGCACTGGTACAAGTCTCATGTTGAACTGACTCAGACCGACAGAATCCGTTTCAGGATTTCGCGCAACGCCGGTTACAGATCGCGAGTCGCCGAAAATCGATCGGAATGACCGCGGAAGTCTAAGGAACAGTACGAATTAGGATACGGGTTTTACACATATATTTATCTTACGAACATGTTGGATGACAAATAAACATCTGTAACACCCTGAATTTTTACCAAGTTGGAGTTAGACGTCCTTAGGCAATGAGTCGATCATAATACCTTAATTAATTTCTTAGAACCCAATCATAAAGCCTCAAATTCCTTTTCAACCCATTTCCTTCAAAATCTCACCTTTCACCACCTTATTCTTTAAATTTTTCTAAGTACTTTCATATTAGACACTAATCCTAAAGTTTAAATGAAGAAGAACAATATTTAAAGTAAAACTTACTGTAAATGATAAATACATAAATTAAATGGGCTTTTGACCATTAACCTTTTTAGAATCTATAAATAGGTTATTTGGATACATTAGCTTCTTCTGCCTTAAAATTATATATTGCACGTTGCGTTACCCATTCCAGATTGAAAGATACACTCGTTTCAAATATCGGATCAGCGAAACCACATCAAACAGACTCGGAGGGCCAAATGACCCAAATCGGCGGGACCCAAGGTGGGTCCCGCACTTTTTCAGCACCCGGGGGGGGGGGGAGGCCATCGCCCCGATGTCCAGCGGCATCGTCGGATCGGCGAGGCCTCGCCAGCCTTTGCAATTTTTCTACGCGTGTCATCTGACTTTAAAAACTCATATCTCTCTCGTTATAACTCTGATTTAGATGATTTAAAAGCCAGATTGAAGTTAAATGAGTTTAGTTTCATATAAAAATATGTAAAAAATATAATAAAATATTTAATATAGTTAACAATAGGCTGTTGTGAAAACTATGTAAAAATCATAGTTTGGACAGCTGCTGCTTCTGAAATTTTTAAAATTTTTGTACAACACAAAATCTCATGAAATTTAGTGGAGACGAAGTAAACTTGATGATGAACTACTAAAAAATAATTAAAATAATATACCAACTAAAAGTGCTAGAAAGGGGCGTAGAACTGCCCTAGGACTATATTCTGTCGTAATTAGGGCATAATTTAGTTAAGTAGTAAACTGAATAATAAGTAGAATTAGCTCAAAATACTTTCTATACGAACTGCAAGATTCAAAATGAGTAGAACCACTAATACTACATTACCTAGAAATCTAAGATCCAACTCAAAACCTGATTGTTCTCGAGAGCATGCCGAAACTCTATATCGGACCTGGATCACACGTCGAAAGTTCGATTACCCCAAAATTATACGGTTATGATAACCTTACTAGACTTGACAATCACCTCAGAAATCAAGTCCTAATAGTACCCAGAAATGCACAACTTGAGCCCGGAGTGAAGTGTGTAAAAAATGCGAATATATTTAGGAAATGAATTGAAACTTAAGTGAATTGAGTTTGTTCGTTTGCGGGCCGAATCTAAGGATTCAAACCATCAGAATCTAACCCAATTACACCCTCGAATCAGGAAAAATGTTCCACACATGTCAGTGCACTTGTGGCCTTGATCGAGTTTCGGTGACCGTTAAACTGAAACTGGTTCGCCGCAGTCAATCTGCAAACCTGATCGGATCGAATACTTAGCTTGACCTAAATCTATGGTCAGGAAGCTTAAGTCCGCTCGCATGTAAAAAAGGAGCCTCCGAAACAGCTCCGTTGGATCAAAATAGATGCCCTTTGGCTATAACCTAAGTATACCTTGGCCTTGGGGCCATTCCCATCAGTTTTGGACCTATATAAGCACCTTAAACCCTCTCTCTCCCATTCCATACGAATTTGGAATACCCTAGGAGAGAGGAGAGAGCAAAGAGAGAAGAAAGTGAGGAGAAGTGAGAGAGAGTGTTGGCGTTTGTCCCTGGGGTCCTTCCCTATCGCTACACGGGCTACATCAACCCTTCTGCATCGTTATTCCGACGATTTTGACTCCGTTCTTGGATAAGAAATCTAACCCTAGCCTGTTTTAGAGATTCAAATAGAATAAATGGTGGAATAGTTAACCTATTCCCTGTTATAGGTGGTTGTTATGCCGTAGACAAAGGAATAATGTTCAAACTGAGTTCGTTACGTGTCTACCAACGTAAGGTACGGACTATGAATGTTTAGGTTATGGTTTTCAAGGCATTCAATGTCAGTTAATGATTATGACTGACTTACTTGTTATCATACATGCTTGGATACAATGATTTCCATATGTTACATATATATGTGAATTATGTCTTTTAAAATGCATTTTATGTATTTGTTGAAATGCCTGAATGAATATGGAATTATGATTTGTGCTCGCCATATTTATTGACTGAGAGTACATGATTGTTGTACGTATGGTGAACCCTTTTGTAGAGGAATTTACTATAATACTTGTCATAATTACCTTATGACATGTATATGATATGTGTAGCTTAACTGTTTGATAAAATGCATGAATGTGAAAATGTTTGTGTAAATGTATGTAATGAGGCCATTAAGGTAGGATTCTCAATGACCTTATTTATGGCTACAGTTTCCTTCATGAAACCTATATTACTACTATGTGCTGTATGGATGAATGCCTATGTATGTTAACATGTTTTCTATGTGTTCGTTAAGATGCATATACGGGATTTACATTTGATTTGTTTGCTACATGCTAAATCGATTACCAAACATGAATGCTTATTATTAGAGTGTGTTTGGGGCTACGATGTAGTCCAGGAAATCGGTAATGATATGTGATCGGCGGCCGAATTGTGTAGCCACGACGGACGCCCGATGAATCTGAGTCGTATGCTGCTAGTCGACAGTGGTTAGGCCACGCAGAGTGCATACGCGCTCCATGTCGATCGGCTCGACGTACGCTCGTACCATTCGAGCTTGTCAAGTAACCTGATTGGCCCGATGAATGTTCACCATGTATGGACACTACTGCTTAAATCTAAGGTACCAAACTTACCAGTGAAAACTCCATCAACCTTGGTACCTCAATCAGCTAAAACTCATGAGCCGGACATTGTAAGACCCGTATCTTGGTCCGTACCTTTCCGTACACTTCCGCGGTCTTACCGGTCGAAATCCGGCAACTTTCGACCCTTAACGGATATCGACACGCGACCCGGATTCATGTGCCGACAACCCGAGTCGAGTCAACTCGAGACCTATACCATAGCGACCGCGCCGACGTTGCGGTTCCGATACCGCGACTCGTGCGCCAAGGCGATATCCTGATCAAGAGATATGAGCCAACGTTCGGTGCGAGAAAACGCCGCGCGTTGCGAAAACCAAGGGAATCTAACGATGTGTCACATCAATCACATCAATCCCATCAATCAATCACCCATCAACCCATCACATGTCAAGTACACATCACCTCCATCCCTTTTCCCAAGCAACCACAAAAGTCTTCACATCCCATACCTCTCTTACACAAAAAGCCACAAAAGTCTTCTTAACCCATACTTCTCTTACACAAAAGCCACAAAAGTCAAATTTCTCTTACACCACCATCACTCACCCATCCATCCATCACTCTCTCTCTCTCCCTTTACATCACTCTCTCTCTTTCTCTCTTTCTCATTTCAAAATTTCTAAGCAACAACAATTCCAAAGAACTCCCACGTATGGAATTTCCCAAGTCCCTCTAAGCTTCAAGTGGCCCACCTTCCTACCCCAAAAATCCCCCATCTCAACCCTCCATTCTTCATCTTAGCCATTGAAGTTGAAGATAAGGTGCCAAGGAACCCCTAGGAGCGAGAAGATCGGACAGTGGGTGCATCTATAGGATAGTTTTCCTTGTTTTTATGGTGGACCAAGTGAGGCCCACCGATCAATGGTGTGGATCTCACTTGGGACCCTACTATGTGGCCGATGGACCACTTGGATCTTCACGATCGTTCCATGATGGGGCCAATCTCCATGGACCCCATCATGATGTTTATTTTCACTTAGAAAGGTCATCTAGACCATCCATATCGGTGGAGAATGGATCTCCACCGTTGATTTACATTTCTAATGGCCCCATGTGCAAGGGATCCATTTATTGTATGTTTCATTGCAAGGGAGGGCCCATAATGACGGGGACCCTCCATCACAAGCCGTGTCCCACTCTCCATGTCTCTCACTCTCTCTTTTATTTTATTTTATTTTATTTTATTTTATTTTATTTTATTGCAATAGGATGGTGTGGCCCACTTGAATGGATTCCATCTTGATGTATTTATTTTATTCAAGTGGGGCCCACCTTAGACGTTATTCTCATGCCGCCCATCATGTGATGGCCCACTTCATCAGGGCCCACCATCTTCAAAAGAGAGAAGAAAAAAAAAATATATATTTTAAAACCGTCCAGCGTCCCAGACGCTGGACGTTTCAATGAAAGAAGAGAAAAGGAAAGAAAAGAAAAGGGATTTTTGGGTGGCTCCCTTGTATAGGCCCCACCCTGATGTTTATGTTCTATCCAAGCCGTCCATCCTCTTACCCACGGCATTTTAGCCGTTGGGTAGAAGTTTGGAGCTGATCCAATCACCTGGTGGGCCATAGCGTCAAATATTGCGCCCTCACCATTCAAACTCTATTTTCTTATTTTATTTCTCTTCCAAGCATCAAAAAAAAATCCAAACTCTGGACTCATTTGGACGGCCTCGAGCCGCTGATCGCAATGGCTGGGGTAGATTTCGTTTTTACGGGCCCCACGTGTAAAAAACCATGGAAAAATCAAATTTTCTTTTTTTTTTAAAAGGCATTGGCAGAGGCTTTGCCTCTGCCTAGGAAATGGCCAGCGCCTGCGTGCAGGCTCATCGCCTCTGCCTTGGAAATGGCCAGCGCCTGCGTGCAGGCTCATCTCTACGGGCGGACGGACGTGGGGTGGGTGCCCACGGCTCCTGCGTGTGGGCCCCACTATAATGTGTATTTGTCATCCAACTGGGTCATGAGGTGGGCCACCCCAGTGGCGGGCCCCCCTCCAAAAAATGGGTCAGAACCAAAACTTAGGTGGCCCACACCACGTGAAATAGTGTGGATTGAGGCCTACCATTGAAATCTGGGTTGGGGCCCACAGAAGTATTGGATCAAGCTGAAATTTATGTTTTCCCTTCATCCAGGTCCAAGGGGCCTTGTGAACGGGTTGGATGTTGAATGGACATTACAGGATGGGCCCCACATGGGACCTACATTTATTATTATTATTATTATTATTATTATTATTATTATTATTATTATTATAAATCAAGTCCACCGTCCAGCGGACGGTGGCACCCACCTGATTTCAGGCCCTGTGCGAAGTATGTGTTATATCCGCACTGCCCATTGGACAGTGGGACCCACCATGATATATGTGGTGCATCTAGACCGTCCATCCGCCTAGTGAGATCATTTTAAAGCATGGGTTGTTGGTTGGGTGGACCACTCACTTATGGATTAGGCCCATTTGATTTTTGAAACAGGCCTATGGGCTAGGCTCATTTGATTTATGAAATGCTTATAGGATAGGCCCATTTGTGTTATTTAAGGCATATGGGTTTAGGCCCACTTGATGTGTTTCAAATACATGGGACTAGGCCCATTTGATGTACTTCAAGGCCCATAAAGATTAGATCCATTTGTTGCATTCTTAAAGCCCATGGAAGTGGACCCATTTGTTATATTGTAAGACCCATGGGACTACGCCCATTTGATTAAGAAAGGGTCCATGGGATTAGGCCCACTTTGATATGCATGCAAGCTCATGGACTAGGCCCATTAGAATTGTTTAAGGCCTAGGAGTTTAGGCCCATTCGACTCATATAAGGCCTCTGGGTTGAGGCCCAGTTGATATACATTTGGGGGCCCAATTGTGTGGCCCATTTGATACATATTAGACTCATATGGTTAGGTCCAATTGATGCAATCCAAGGCCCACGGGTTTTGACCTATTGCAATGCACTTAAGACCCATTGGTGTGGCCCATTTATATGGCCCATCTGATGAACAAATGGCCCATAGGATATGGCCCATCTGATGAATAAAAAGGCCCATAAGATATGGCCCATTTGACATATATGTAAGACCCAGTGGGAGGAACCTAAGGTCCATTGCAATGTGTAAACCCAATACCGATTATGTAGCGATGTTTAAGAAGATCGTACCTGGAGTGCAATGATGGTTTGACGTCCACATTGCGAGTGTAATGTTGGTTGGATGTCCACATTACGACTCTCCTTAGGGCCCATTACTAGCCGTACTTGCCGTGTATAGGCCATCCAGGCCCATCTGCATCGTAAGATAATTCATTTTATTATAACATGTTTAGTATAGTTTCATGACCCATGGTCATACGCATCATATGTATGCTTGATATGAGGACTGACTGATCATAGCATTTGCCTTCGGGCAGGTTGTTTATGGGCTCCCGGTTAGGCGGTGCTGCCCTACATGAGCGCACGGTATGCGCAGGATTGGTTGCATGACTGGATAGCGTGACTCATGCATTCCGCATTTGTGTGACATGGTTATTGTACGCCCTAGTGACATCAGGGCCGTAGCCTCCACAGACGCATCGTGGTTGGCAGGATTGGATACCAAAAATCTTGTTCTACATGGAGTACTATAGATATCCCTGGGTGAAAGTCCCTAAACCCTTATGGTACCAAGAGGTTGCTCCAACGTCTAGACCGAGTGGGTAGATGAGCGTTGAGTGCCGATTACCAGACGGTTACGCTCTCCACTGTGTCGTGGTCGGTTGGAAGGGGGTACGGCCTTACCCGCCCGAGTGTAGGGGGCAATGCTAGGCTGAGTTTGACCAGCTCGAGGAATGGGTCCGCTATCGACGAGTCGCGCCCGATATTGGCAGACGGATAGTGAGGTCTCTTCCACTTACCTTATTGCGCGCGATGTGGTGGTAATCTGGTTTAGAGTGTACTAGACCCCGGTGATATTCCATTACTATGAGCTGTATTGACGTGTGGATATTGATGAGTATCTGTATGCTTGAGTTACATCGTACATTGCATGGCCTTGGGATGGCCGATACCATTCATGTCTTGCATTGTATAGCCTTGGTACGGCTCATGACGTTTTGGTTCCATCTGCATATTCTGCATTACTCTGACATTGCATTCATATTACTACCTTGCGCACACACTTTCACCACCCTCTAAGCTTTCTGTAAGCTTATGCACGACTGTTGCGTGCAGGTGACGTTGGACTGCAGCAGCGTTGAGGCAGGAGCGCGTTGCTGATCATTTTGGAGTTTTCTGTTATTTACCATTGTATTTCCCTTTATGCTCATTGTACTTGTAAAGTTTTTTATCATAGTGGAAATGTGATGGAGTTCTTGATTGTTGTTTGTGGGTTATGCCTTTGGTTATGCTTATCACGTATCAGACTGATGTTAAAAAAAAATCCTCCTCGTAGCATCCCAGGATCGGAACCTGGCGAATGGGAGCTAGGAGCCGAGAATGGGGTTCTACGGAGGCTGTCGGCGCCGGATTCGGCGATCGGAAATTCTGTGAACCCGGTTTCCGAGTTTGGGGCGTGACAGAAGTTGGTATCAGAGCATAACTTGGGAATAACCGAGAACAACATTACATGTTTGCTATGAGTGAAGAATGGCTAAGTTCTGAAGTTCGGGTAGCTTCACGACCTTCCGAATCATACCGTTAACATGCGTACAATTGAGGGTTTTTGAAGATGATAGACGCTTTTGCCCTTTCCTGTAGGGTATGGCGCCTGTGAGAGTTACTCGATCGACTCCTGCACCACCACCTGAGGATTTTACCTCACCATCAGAGACTCCAGCTCTACCACCTGCGTCTCCCATTCCACCCTCAGAGATTCCTGCTTCTTCCCATGAGGATGACATTCCTCCACCTAAGACCGATGAGGAGCCGACGGTGACTGTGAGTGCCTCTCAGTTACAGCAGATGTTACAGGCTGTGACCGCCGCACTCCAGGGACAGGGCAGACGCCCAGCTGTTTCACCAGCTCAGGCAGAGCAGGAGCGCGCGAGCGCTGTACTTCGTGAGTTTAGACGGCATGATCCCCCTCGTTTCCAGGGCGAGCCAGATTCGACCGCTGCCGAGAGATGGCGCTCCGATGTGGAGAAGATATTCGATACCATGTTATGCACGACCGAGCAGCGCGTCCGGTTAGCAGTATTTCTCTTCCACGGTGAGGCCGAGCATTGGTGGACCTCTGTCGCCCGTGTCGCCGGACCTGATCATGTCTGGACATGGGAGGACTTTGTGGACCGATTCGAGGAGCAGTACTTCCCTGACCACATCCGTCGTCAGCGAGCCTTAGAGTTCGAGACTCTGGTGCAGGGAGACATGACCGTGGCACAGTACGCGGCCCGTTTCATGGCACTATCGAGATTTGCGCCGTACATGGTTGATGATGAGGGGCGGAAGGCCCGCCGTTTCGAGCACGGCTTACGTTACGGCCTTCGAGGTCGCGTTATTGGGCATGAGCTTCCTACCTTCCAGGCAGTGGTGTGGAAGGCTCAGATATATGAGACTGAGTGGGCCGGTTCTCAGTCTGATCGTGGTCAGAGGGGAGACCGGAAGAGACAGGCTTCTTCCAGTCATTCCCAGCAGGGTCGACCACAGCAGCAGAGGCGCACTGGTCGCCCAGCTTTCCGTGCACCATCAGCACCATCAGCACCTCCACCACCACCTCAGAGACAGTTCACCGGCACTTGCTTCAGGTGCGGTGCGACGGGACACCGTTCATGGGAGTGTCCCAGTCCCCAGCAGCAGCAGAGAGGTCCACAGCAGCAGAGACCTCCACCGCAGCAGCAGAGACCCCCACAGCAGCAGCAACAGCAGCAGCGAAAGCAGCCTCTACCACCGAGGCCACCTCAGCAGCAGCATCAGCATCAGCACCAGCCTCAGAGGCCGCAGCAGCAGAGGCAGCAGTTTCGACCGCCTCAGCGACCTCAGCAGTAGCAGCAGCACGTTCAGAGGGGACAGGCACCTCCCCAGCCAGCTCAGGCTAGGTTTTATGCGGCTCAGCAGGATCCGCAGTCATCCGGAGGAGTCGTTGAGGGTATATTGCCAGTTTCTGCATGCATTGCACGTGTACTGTTTGATTCTGGTGCATCGCATTCTTTTGTGGCCGAGAGCTTCTGTCGATCGACTGGCTTACCGTTAGAGTCTGCTGGTGAGAGTCTATCAGTATCGACTCCCTTGGGGAGGACTGCAGCGTTGGGACGATTCTGTTCGTCTTGTCCCGTTCTAGTTGGGGATACATTCCTGCCCGCTGATTTGTTTATTTTACCGATGTCCGAGTTCGACGTCATCCTAGGCATGGATTGGCTCGCCGAGTACTATGCCATTTTGGACTGCGCCGCGAGGACCGTCACGTTTTGTATACCCGGCGTGCCACAGTTCCAGTTCGTTGCAGAGGCCAGAGGAGAACGGTTGTCTTGTTTGATGTCTTGCGCCATTGAGGAGCCTGTTGCCTTTTGCATCGACCATTTACCGATAGTTTGCGATTTTTCCGATGTGTTCCAGGAGATTCCGGGATTACCGCCCCGTCGACTCACCGAGTTTCAGATCGATCTCGTGCCCGGTACCGCGCCTATTTCGAAGGCCCCGTATCGTATGGCACCGTTGGAGTTACGGGAACTGCAGAAGCAGTTGGACGAGTTACGTGAGTTGGGTTTTATTTGTCCGAGCAGTTCGCCGTGGGGAGCGCCGGTACTCTTCGTGAAGAAGAAGGATGGCTCGTTGAGGCTCTGCGTTGACTATCGCGAGCTCAACAAAGTCACGATCAAGAACAAGTACCCGCTCCCTAGGATTGATGATTTGTTCGACCAGCTGCAGGGTGCACAGTTCTTTTCGAAGATTGACCTGCGTTCCGGTTATCATCAGATTCGGGTCCGAGATGAGGACATTCCGAAGACAGCATTCAGGACGCGTTACGGTCATTTTGAGTTTCAGGTCATGTCCTTCGGACTGACTAATGCACCCGCGGTCTTCATGCAGTTGATGAACGAGGTTTTTCGCCCATATCTAGATCAGTTTGTTGTAGTCTTCATAGACGACATTCTGATCTATTCGAGGACCCATGAGGAGCATGAGCAGCACTTGGAGATTACTCTACAGACCCTCCGCGCACACCAGCTGTATGCGAAGCTGGAGAAGTGTGAGTTTTGGCAGGAGGAGGTGAAATTCCTCGGTCACGTGGTAACGAGGGAGGGTGTCGCAGTGGACCCCTCGAAGGTCGAGGCAGTGCGTCAGTGGGGCCAGCCCACGACTGCGACAGAGATCCGTAGTTTCCTTGGCTTGGCAGGCTATTACCGACGTTTCATTGAGGGCTTCTCTCGTATTGCAGCTCCGCTGACCAGGTTGACTCGGAAGGGCGCAGAGTTTATTTGGAGTGACGCCTGCGAGCGAGCATTTACAGAGTTGAAGGACCGTCTGACGTCCGCTCCTGTCCTCACTCTTCCATCTGGGAGTGACGGCTTCATTGTATTCACTGATGCCTCGCACATCGGTTTAGGTGCTGTCCTGATGCAGCACGGGAGACCAGTGGCCTTCGCGTCTCGTCAGCTCAAGGTCCATGAGCTGAACTACCCTACACATGATCTGGAGCTGGCTGCAGTTGTCTTCGCACTGAAGGTGTGGAGGCACTACCTTTACGGGATTAGGTTCGAGCTCTTCTCTGATCACAAGAGCTTGAAGTACCTCTTCTCACAGTCTGAGTTGAATATGAGACAGAGGCGCTGGATGGAGCTCCTGAAAGACTATGATTTTGACCTTCAGTACCACCCGGGCAAGGCAAACGTGGTGGCAGATGCCCTCAGCCGTCAGCCACGAGGCCTAGTGGCACATATGATGATTCAGGAGTGGCGGATGCTTGAGGATATTGCTGCGTATGACTTTGAGTTCGGCCTGCAGTCTTCCATTGTACAGTTATCGAGCCTGTCGATTCAACCCTCTCTTGTCGCTAGGGTGATCGAGGCTCAGCAGGCTGATCAGTCGTTGCAGAGTTATATGGCTGAAGCGGCATCTGAGGGTCAGGCAGATTGGCAGATTGGTACAGACGGTGGACTTCGTTTCAGAGGCCGATTATGTGTCCCGGATATTCCAGAGTTACGCAGAGATCTTATGACCGAGGCACATCGATCGCGATTTTCTATCCACCCGGGCTCGACGAAGATGTACCGTGACATGAGGCGACAGTATTTTTGGTCAGGGATGAAGCGCCAGATCGCGAGTTTTGTGGCCGAGTGTGATACGTGCCAGCGTGTCAAGGCCGATCATCAGAGACCTCCTGGTCTTTTGCAGCTGTTGAGCGTCCCGATGTGGAAGTGGGAGCACGTGTCGACTGATTTCATTATGGGTTTGCCGAGGACTCAGCGCGGTCATGACTCCATTTGGGTTGTTGTGGATCGTCTTACGTAGTCGGCACATTTCCTTGCGATGCGTGCGACTTGGTCCATGGACCGGCTTGCGGACTGTTTATTGAGGAGATTGTGAGACTGCATGGCGTTCCAGTCTCGATCGTTTCTGACCGAGACTCGAAGTTCACGTCTCAGTTTTGGGGGAGCTTCCAGCGTGCGATGGGGACTGATTTGCAGCTCAGCACCGTGTACCATCCGCAGACCGATGGCCAGACCGAGAGGGTCAATCAGATACTTGAGGACATGCTTCGGGCCTGCGCGATTGACTTCGGGGGTAGCTGGGATGAGCATCTACGATTGGCTGAGTTTGCGTACAATAACAGCTATTAGGCGACCATCGGCATGGCTCCTTTTGAGGCACTATATGGCAGACCATGCAGATCACCGAGTTGTTGGACCGAGGTTGGAGAGCGTCGTCTCCTAGGTCCCGAGCTTGTGCAGGAGACTTCAGAGGCTATCGACATCATCAGGCAGAGGATGCGCACAGCTCAGAGCCGACAGAAGAGTTCTGCTGATCGTCGGCGTCGTCCCTTGGAGTTTGATGTAGGGGACCATGTGTATCTCAAGGTCTCGCCTATGAAGGGCGTAGTTCGATTTGGAGCGAAGGGCAAGCTTGCCCCGAGATTTATAGGACCTTTTGAGATCACTGGGCGCGTTGGCGCCGTGGCCTATCGGCTTGCCTTGCCATCTCAGTTGTCTGGCGTCCACAACGTGTTTCACGTCTCCATGTTGAGGAAGTGTGGGTCAGACATAGTTCCCGTTATTGATTGGCAGCCGTTGGAGGTTCGTGAGGACGCTTCTTACATTGAGCAGCCAGTTCGTATCCTTGATAGGAAGGAGTAGGTCCTCAGAACCAAGGTCATTCCGTTGGTGAAGGTGCAGTGGGGTCACCATTCTGTAGAGGAGGCTTCTTGGGAGCGTGAGGCTGAGATTCGAGAGCGATATCCTCATCTCTTTGAGGGTTGATGATCATGTATTGTATTTTGTACGCTGTCCCTGATTCTATATGACGACGTTATGTTTCTTATTCCTCGCGAGTTATGCTTAGTTGCGACGCTTGTGTAAATTTCGAGGACGAAATTTTTATAAGGAGGGGAGAGCTGTAAGACCCGTATCTTGGTCCGTACCTTTCCGTACACTTCCGGGGTCTTTCCATATCGGTGGAGAATGGATCTCCACCGTTGATTTACATTTCTAATGGCCCCATGTGCAAGGGATCCATTTATTGTATGTTTCATTGCAAGGGAGGGCCCATAATGACGGGGACCCTCCATCACAAGCCGTGTCCCACTCTCCATGTCTCTCACTCTCTCTTTTATTTTATTTTATTTTATTTTATTTTATTGCAATAGGATGGTGTGGCCCACTTGAATGGATTCCATCTTGATGTATTTATTTTATTCAAGTGGGGCCCACCTTAGACGTTATTCTCATGCCGCCCATCATGTGATGGCCCACTTCATCAGGGCCCACCATCTTCAAAAGAGAGAAGAAAAAAAAAATATATATTTTAAAACCGTCCAGCGTCCCAGACGCTGGACGTTTCAATGAAAGAAGAGAAAAGGAAAGAAAAGAAAAGGGATTTTTGGGTGGCTCCCTTGTATAGGCCCCACCCTGATGTTTATGTTCTATCCAAGCCGTCCATCCTCTTACCCACGGCATTTTAGCCGTTGGGTAGAAGTTTAGAGCTGATCCAATCACCTGGTGGGCCATAGCGTCAAATATTGCGCCCTCACCATTCAAACTCTATTTTCTTATTTTATTTCTCTTCCAAGCATCAAAAAAAAATCCAAACTCTGGACTCATTTGGACGGCCTCGAGCCGCTGATCGCAATGGCTGGGGTAGATTTCGTTTTTACGGGCCCCACGTGTAAAAAACCATGGAAAAATCAAATTTTCTTTTTTTTTTAAAAGGCATTGGCAGAGGCTTTGCCTCTGCCTTGGAAATGGCCAGCGCCTGCGTGCAGGCTCATCTCTACGGGCGGACGGACGTGGGGTGGGTGCCCACGGCTCCTGCGTGTGGGCCCCACTATAATGTGTATTTGTCATCCAACTGGGTCATGAGGTGGGCCACCCCAGTGGCGGGCCCCCCTCCAAAAAATGGGTCAGAACCAAAACTTAGGTGGCCCACACCACGTGAAATAGTGTGGATTGAGGCCTACCATTGAAATCTGGGTTGGGGCCCACAGAAGTATTGGATCAAGCTGAAATTTATGTTTTCCCTTCATCCAGGTCCAAGGGGCCTTGTGAACGGGTTGGATGTTGAATGGACATTACAGGATGGGCCCCACATGGGACCTACATTTATTATTATTATTATTATTATTATTATTATTATTATTATTATAAATCAAGTCCACCGTCCAGCGGACGGTGGCACCCACCTGATTTCAGGCCCTGTGCGAAGTATGTGTTATATCCGCACTGCCCATTGGACAGTGGGACCCACCATGATATATGTGGTGCATCTAGACTGTCCATCCGCCTAGTGAGATCATTTTAAAGCATGGGTTGTTGGTTGGGTGGACCACTCACTTATGGATTAGGCCCATTTGATTTTTGAAACAGGCCTATGGGCTAGGCTCATTTGATTTATGAAATGCTTATAGGATAGGCCCATTTGTGTTATTTAAGGCCTATGGGTTTAGGCCCACTTGATGTGTTTCAAATACATGGGACTAGGCCCATTTGATGTACTTCAAGGCCCATAAAGATTGGATCCATTTGTTGCATTCTTAAAGCCCATGGAAGTGGACCCATTTGTTATATTGTAAGACCCATGGGACTACGCCCATTTGATTAAGAAAGGGTCCATGGGATTAGGCCCACTTTGATATGCATGCAAGCTCATGGACTAGGCCCATTAGAATTGTTTAAGGCCTAGGAGTTTAGGCCCATTCGACTCATATAAGGCCTCTGGGTTGAGGCCCAGTTGATATACATTTGGGGGCCCAATTGTGTGGCCCATTTGATACATATTAGACTCATATGGTTAGGTCCAATTGATGCAATCCAAGGCCCACGGGTTTTGACCTATTGCAATGCACTTAAGACCCATTGGTGTGGCCCATTTATATGGCCCATCTGATGAACAAATGGCCCATAGGATATGGCCCATCTGATGAATAAAAAGGCCCATAAGATATGGCCCATTTGACATATATGTAAGACCCAGTGGGAGGAACCTAAGGTCCATTGCAATGTGTAAACCCAATACCGATTATGTAGCGATGTTTAAGAAGATCGTACCTGGAGTGCAATGATGGTTTGACGTCCACATTATGAGTATAATGTTGGTTGGATGTCCACATTACGACTCTCCTTAGGGCCCATTACTAGCCGTACTTGCCGTGTATAGGCCATGAAGTAACTAAGGGAGCGCAGGCGAGGGCATGCATCATTATTTCATATCATTCTTACATTAACCAGAGTACTTAGGACCTGATTGTTGTATTGCGCTATCATTACTACTTGACTGAATTGATAACATGTTAACCTTTACTTTATTGTTCCACTGAGCTCACTCCCACGTTACGAGACGATGTTTTAAACATCAACCAGACCCTGTTTTAGTTTCAGATGATAGCAATGCTTGCGAAGTGGAGCTAAACTTTTATGATGATGAGGAGGGTTTCTCCCATATACAGTTATCAGGTAAATCTATGTAGACCATGTTTTGATCGACGGGGTTACAGGGATGCTGATTAGATTTCATTACACTTGTTATTCTGCACTTTTGGAACACCCATGTATATTCATTTTGTTTATTTTTGGAGTATTCTTGTATATATTTAACCTGATAACATATTCACACTATGGAGACTTACAACAGTTCATATATTTTATATATTTATCATAGTCTTTTACTAGCGTAATTTAACTGCCTCTGGAGTATGATACGCTGTTTTGGTATAATCTCACTCATGTTTAATGCACTAATATAAACAACATTCAATCATCATTATCTATATTGCATAAGTGATGCCTTGGAACTCGGGAGCTGAGCTTCTGCTCGACTCCTAATTTTCAGGGCGTTACAACATCACTGGGGCCTTATAAGTTTTTTAATGGTGGAAATCAATACTTCTACTTTTTCCTGTGGTATGGTCCACTTGAGCATTGGATATGCATCAATTTTTTATTCAACCACTAAAATGATTTGGAAAAACGAATGGACGATGTGGATAAACCATATGCATTCACGGTGGGCCCCAACAGAGTTTAATCAATACAATAAGAGCTCACTGACATGCAATGCAATTTCGTGCATAACATGTCAACACAACAACTTTTACAGCTAATGTAGATACATGTTGTGCAAAGACGAGCGGAGACGCACCTCGAGCTCCAAGTTGTACGAACAGCTCAAATAAGATCAAAATTACATGGGCCCCATAATGATGTATTTATTATATCCATACTGTTTATCCATTTTTCGGGATCATTTTAGAGCATTTGAAAAAAAATGAATCATATGGACCACACCGAAAATAACAGCGAGGATAATGATTTTCATCGTTAAAAAAATTGTAGGGCCCACCATAACATTTATTTTCCATCTAATCTATTAATAAGGTTAAAAATACATGGATGAAGAGGAAAAATAAATTTCATATTAATTTGAAACTTCCGTGATCTCCAGAAGGGCTTCAATGGTAAACGTTCAATCCCCCAATGTTTTTTACAGTGTAGTCTGACTGATCTTTAGATCTGTCTTATTTTTCGGCTCAAGCCTTGTAACATCTCGAAAATCGGGAGTCGGGTAGAATCCCAACTCCCGAGATTCAAAATGTCACTTATGCAACATAGACAATAATAAATGCATGTCGTCTGTAGAATGGCGTTAAACAAGATTGAGATTAAGCCAAAACAACATATCATACTCCAGAGACAGTTAAATTTTACAAACGAAAGACTGTGATAAATATATAACAATGTATAATTGATTGTAAGTCTCCAGAGTGTGAGCATGTTACCAGTTTAGACATATACATGTATACTCCAAAAATGATAAAAAGGATACACATGAGTGCTCTAAAAATATAAAATGACAAGTGTCATGGCGTCTAAACAACCTCCCTGTAATCTCGTCGGTCAGAACATGCATATAGGAGAAATCATCCTCATCATCATCAAGTCCGGCTCCACTTCACAAGCAGCGCCATCATCTGCAACTAAAACAGGGACTGGTTGGTGTGCGCGACACCGTTCCGTAACGTGGGAGTGAGTGATCAACTCAGTGGAATCATAGAGCAAAGATTAGCATGTTATCAAATCAATCACGCGATAATAGTAAAGAAGACAATCAAACATTCCTAGATACTGTTGTTAATATAAGCATGAAATGACATGATGGATGCCTTCACCGACATACTCCCTCATACGGCACCATCTTACGCCCGCGGCATGCTTGCGTTCCTCAGTGCTCTACATCTTCCAGACACATGCAGTGCGATATGAATATGATTATCGAGTTGTTATTAGTCCTTTTCATACAGCAGGATTGAGAAACTAGGGTACCTTTCTTATATCAATCCCAACATAGATCCTGTCTAGGGTCGTCACTCTTAGTAATCTCATACGATGTTATATTTATAGGTCACTGCAAGGGCCGTTAGGGCTGTTGCTCGCACTCGTTGCACCGCTCCCCCATCACCTTATCAATACAGGCCTATTTATATCCTTAAGACTGCATCAGGACTCGTCGCCCCCATGCGGTGTCAGAATAAACTCAAGGTCACTACAGAGGGCTCATCACCAATTAGTGTAGGCCGACAACAAGAATATAGTGTCCCATACCACCATAATCTGCTCAGAGTAGGGTACTCACTGGTCACTATGGGGAGGTTTGTGGCCCCAGCGTAGGCCGACAGCTCGACCACAGTGTCTCATACCACCATACCCGGCTCATGAGTCTTTATGGATCAAGGTACCATGGTTATCAGGGGTTTCACTGGTAAGTTCAATACCCTAGGTTCAAGCAGTTATGACTCATATAAGGTGAACAATCGACGGTCAGTCGGGTTACTTGACGAGCTCGACTAGTACGAGCGCATCTCAAGATGAGCGACATGAAGTGCATGAAACACTTCGTGTGGTCTAACCACTGCCGCTTGCCCAAAACACAACTCGCGTTCATCGACGCATCCTTCGTGGTAAATAGAAGCCAACCACAAATTTGATCCATTACCGACTGCTTGGACTAGGATATAGTCCCAAGCATTTGTAAACAACATCAATGATCATATGAGAGTACTAGAATTGAAGTTCAAAATAATACAGGCATGTTGACACATGTTATAACATATAACTTAAACAAATCAACCAGCACATTTATTCCATATATATGAGGAAATCAATTTATATAGTAAACATGGAGGAAATCATATACATCATCGTGCTGATTGAGAATTCAATCTCAAAACTAATTCACAACATCATTTACTCAATACATACTAATACAAACATTTATACAAACACTTAGTCTACACACTTTAGTCTACATAGCGTATGTTGACCCAAAATGCGCATTAGGGCGAATCTCTTCGCCAAACAGATTATACACACATATCTAATATCATAATACGATAAAATCACATGGCAATCATTTCAGCAAAATACAGACATATACAGTATTTCTTATAAATGACTAAAATATCCTAAATCTCAAATTCACCATACGTATACGAAATGGAAAACGGACAGTATGTTCTACAAGTCAAATGGCGATCTCGTCGATAATCTACTATTAAACGACATTGAAAGCTTTGAAATCAGTCAATCTAAGCGTCTAAAATCCTTACCTTTCGCCTTAGACGTGTATCGATTCGAATAGAATGTTAACGCTTCGTCAACGGCGTTATGGCGACCTAATGCACAAGATACATAAGCTACTTCGCTACTTGTATCAAAAGAATCCTTAAAACAGCTATAGGTTAGGGTTTTCTTACCTAGAAGTGAGTTGGAATCACCGAAAAAGTGATTTGAATGCGGTGCTTTGGTACGTGCAAAAGCTGGAGCAGGTGGCAGGAATTTCTCTCACAAATTCTCTCACTAACTCTCTCTTTCTCTCTCACCACTTTCTAGGATTTTTTGCAAAATCGGATGAGAGAGATATGAGAGGGTTTAAAGCCCTTATATAGGCTAAAACCTCACCTAAATAGACTCCAGACCAAGGTATAATTGGGTTGTAGCCAAATCGGGGCTTTTCCGATTCAAAAGAGTGTTTCGGGAGGTCCCCTGGCTGAACGCGGTCGGACTTAAGCTCATGGATATCGGATCCTGCTCACACCAAGTTTTCAGTCCGGTAGTGTTCCCAGATTGCACGTGGCGGACCAGTTTCAGTTCAGCGGTCATCGAACCTACATCAGGTCTACAAGCTTCATGACATGAAAGAGAAATTTTTCCTGATCCGAGGGTGAAATCTGGCTGAATTCTGATGGTCAGAACGCTTAATAATAACGCGCAACGACACTTGCCAGATTTTGAATTAAATTTCTAAATCTTTACCTTTTCTCACTCTCTTCACTCCAGGCCCAATGAAATAGCCTCAGAACATCAGTTGGGCTTGATTTTCGAAACGATTGTCAAGTCCAACTAAGCGGTCATAACGGTCTGAGATTATAGATATCGGACTTTCGACGTGCGGTCTACATCCAATACAAAGTTTCAAAGGGTTCCTGAGAACAAACCGGTTAGCGTTTGATCCTAGATTTTAGGGTAAGGTAGCGTCAATGATTCCATAAGATTTGGATCTTACAGATCGTATTTAAAGTGATTAATGCTAATTTCACAGCTAATCTAATGTAGCGCTGGTTCTAAATGATTTTTTTGGCTTTGGAATTGGGTTCTAAGAGGTTACCAAGGCGTTTTGGTTGGCTCATTGCCTAAGGACGTCTAACCCCAGGTTAGTAAAGATCCGGGATGTTACAAGCCTTAAGACGAACTCTCCAAATGGATGGACGGTTTGGATATAACACATACCTCATAATTTGACCCAAAGATCTATCCCAATCCGACTCGGTTTCCCTGACCAAGTCGAACTCGGTTCGGGTCAGGCCAACTGTGCATCAGATCGGTTCGAGTCAGATGTCTTGGACTTAGTCCTTAATCAAATCAAGTTCAAGTCGGCCCATGTAGATTTCAGACCGAATCGGGTTGAACCTAATCCGATCTGACTCGGTCCGATGCCCAACTCTACCTGTAACTCGCACAGATGGATGACAATATGGTGTGTTTTGATTAGACACCAAGACTATATTTAGACATGGCCCACCCAAAGCACGTTTAAAAGTTATTCGGTCGAGTACTACTTGATCAGATCCATCTCTATCAAGGGAGCGGATGAAGTGACCTTGCCTCAACCAAGATGGTGCGGCCTTATAATAGAGTCATCTTGATGTATTTTTTCTATATCCATGTTGTTCACCCGTTGTGTCAGATTAATTTGGGGCATGAGGCCAAAAATGAAGCAGATCATGATCTCCAATGAACCACTTTATAGGAAACAGTGATGATTGGACACTCCACTATAAAAAATTCCCAAGGCCTTTCATAACGTTTCATTAGTATTTATTTGTCATTCAACCTGTTGATAAGGCCACGCAGGCCTAGACATTTGAAAAAAAAAATATCAACTTGATCCAAAACATCTTTAGAAGCAAGTTTTAATGGTCAATCACTACTGTTTCCTATGGGGTGATCCACCGGAGATTTAGATCCGCTTCAATTTTGATCTCATACCCTAAAATGACCCGGTCAAATGAATAGGCAATGTGGACATGGAATACATACATCATGGTAGTCTCTCAGTAAGAGCGTCGCCTTCCTAGTTGAGGGCGGGGCTGTACCCGATCAGCTCTCATCCAGCATATAGGCCAATCAAATCCTGCCGCATCACTTTGGCTCCTGACTTAAATGCATTGCCAATCTACCTCCATCAACACTGGCCCAGCAATTGAAACAGTAAAATTTGATAGAAATCTTGCCACGTGCACAAGGATTACCTCATGGAGGAGATTTTTGGCCATTTTTATATTACAAATGTTAATATTTCGTCAATGCCAGGCACACACATGAAAGACTCCATGGCCCAATGGATAAGGCGCTGGTCTACGAAACCAGAGATTCTGGGTTCGATCCCCAGTGGAGTCGTTTTGTATTTTTAATTATATTTTTTTGCAAATGACTTTAAACGGCTGAAGAGAAACTTTTTTCTACAGCTCACAAAATCAATGGTGAGGATTATCTCTGAAGAGCGTTTGTAGGACTGAAAGTTATCCATGGTGTCACAGAGAACATTGACGGTCCCAATCATTGGACACATGTGGACCCCAAATGCCAGGGGAAATAAACTCAAAGAATATGATGTCCGGTGGTCCAAGATGGTTAAGATTGCGGATCCATGAGAATTTCAATGGATAGAGTTATTTGATACTCTGCCCATGAATGACTCTTAATATGCAGGCACTCAGAAATTACACGTGGGGTATAGCAACTCAAAATAAACCAATTAAATTTTGGAACCACTGCTGCTGATTCCAAAATCTGATTAGTTGAGCAACCTTAACCCTTGTTTCGGGATCACCCGTTGAAATAGAGCTATTGGATGTTTTCATCATTAATCCTAAGATAAATGTCACCAATCTCTTAGTTCGATGATTAAATAATCTTGAGTTTTGGGTCATGATAAATCTAAACTGGACCAATTCTAAAGAGGTGCAGTCATCAGGTATCCATGCCAATATAACACGTGATGCTACAGGGCCCACATGTACTGTGCATCTTAGAAACTAAAAACTAGGTTGATCCGGAACTTAGGTGGGCCACCACGTAGGAAACAAGGCAAAACCATAATTAAGAAAGTTAAATTCATGGGGTGTGGCTCACTTGGGTTTTGAAATGGCCTATTTGTCACATATCCTTTTACCTTAGTGGGACTTGTAAGATGAATGGGTTAAATGTCATATACACAACACAATCAGCCTCGAAAATGTTGGAAGGTCTTATTAGCTGTGTGGACATAGATTGTGTATCCAGTAAACTTACACGAGTCTTTCATTATAGTGTGTGTGGGTGTGTGTAGGGTGTGGGTGTGTATATAAAATAAATTATATATATATATATATATATATATATATATATATATATATATATATATATATATATATATATATAAACTCAGTTACAACACTTACAATGTACTGAGTAAATTGTGTGAGGCCCACCGTGATGTATGCTTCATTATCCGTGTTGTCCATCCCATTTTATCACCCTATTTCAAGGCATGAGCTAAACATTGAAGTATAAGCAAAGCTCAAGTGGGCCGATACCATACTAAATCATGGGGATAATGGTGTCCACAGCTGAAACCTTTTGAATGTCCACAACAATGTTTATTTGTCATCTAACTTGTTTATGAGTTCACACAGACGTAACTACATTTGGCTATTCCCCTTACAGTCCGTGTTGTATAAGCCCCGCCAGGATGGTCGCAGTTCAATACTATCTATTCATTCTATCGATATCATTTTATGGTATGAGCCCAAATTGAGGTGGATCAAAATCAAAGTGTACCCCATCACAAGATAAAGTGTTGCTTAAAAGCCCGTGGTTGAATACACCGCGAAGGCCACAAAAGTTTTGGATTAAGACATTTGTTTTTTCTTTTTTCCTTTCCCTCCATCCAGGTCTATAATGATGGAATAAACATGTTGGATGTCAAACAAACATTATCATAGGCCCCTAAAAGTTTTTAATGGCGGACATTCAATCACCATTATTTCTAATGTTAGGGTCTACTTGAGATTTTGATCAATCTTATTTTTTGGATCAATCACGAAAATGATCTGGAAAAAATGAATGGGTGGTGTAAATAAAACACACACATTATGGCACAGCCCATAGAAGACTAACCCGTCACTGGCCAAATTGCGTCCCATACAAACATACAGGAATGAAAAACACGAATAGCATCAGCTTGATCCAAAATTTTTGTAACCTGCCACAAGTTTTCAATGGTTGTTCCTTGTGGTGTGGTTAACTCGGGCTCATGCCCTACGATGAGCTGAAAAAACAGCACCGATAATTCACATACATCACTATGGGTCCCACAAAGTTTGTTTAGCATGCAATCCGCATCCCTTACGCGGTTCCTCATCTTTTGTGCCATTAGCCCTTTGGTTTTCTGTTTCGGGTTGATTTTTTTTTCTACATGCCTTAAAAGCAGAAGGATGCACCCAATTGATGTATGGGGTTTATTCATACCATCCATCCATTTTTCCACGTCATTTTAATGTATAAGCCCAAAATTAATGCATATCCAATGCACGGTTGAACCATCCAATATAGATTAAGTGCCCACCAGGTCTAATATGCATGTTTTACCTTAATCGAAAGTTATCTGGCCTCATGAACAAGTTGGATGGCAAATAAATATTATAGTGTACCAAGGGCCGAGAAGATTGTGTTGTGTTTTTTAGAATAAAAATAAAATTTAAAAATAAAGGTTATTTTTAGAAAGTAAATAAATATATTAATTATTTAAACATTTCATAAATAGCATATATAGCCAGTTGGTAAGAGAGGGAGTTTTTGCTTATGCAACCAGAGTTCAAATCTCCTCAATTTGCATGCGTGACTTAGGCGATTTATAAGGTGCACTTATCACTTCGCATGTGCGCATCTTCGCAAGGAGCAAAAGAGCCTTAGTCTTTTTGGCATACTCTGATGTTTTATTAGCTCATGTGGAAACAGTTTTTATTGTTGGATAACTGTTTCTATCTAAATAAGTACAGAAATAATCGCTATAGGACAAAGAGTCATGTCCTCTCATAAAAGACTGTTGTTTGGTGTGAATGGGTATGAATTTATTAAAGAGACACATTAATATCTCTTCAAAAAGAAATCCATAAACTTTCAATTGATATAAATCCTGAATACTATAATTCAAAAGTTAACACTCTTAATTCTTAAGATTATATCATCTTCTGTGCAATTACTCTCGATCTGACCTCTTGCTAAGTTTTTTCTGAACGTTTTAAAGGCATATCGATGTCAAAACTAGAGATTTGTTCAACACTTAAATGTGCAAATTTTTGTGTTAAAATTGGGATTGAGAGTTCATTATATCCTGAAAATAATTTACAAATTTCTTTCATTTGCATTTGCTGGAACTTCTAGAAAAAGGACAGCAAATCTGTCTTTAGAAATTGACTATTCAAGTCGAGCCTTGAACCCAATAGATCTAATTGTCTTGTTATCTTTTTCTTCTATCCTCCATTATGTACAATAAACACTTAATTTCTAATATTCATGATAGATTTTATTATCTTTTCACAATAGAGGCAATTCATTCCATTCGAGTTATGAACCAAGACTTTGTACGACTGTATCGTTTTGACGGTCAATTCTTCTTAAGATGGTAGCAGAAAATGTTTTTCTTTCTAACTATTCTCAAGTTATCCTACATTCTAAATGATGATCTATCTTCCCTGCCCGAATCAAAAGAAGACGACTCGAATCAAGTGAAGGCAGAATGGAGAAAAATGAAGGAGGACGATTTTCTATACAAAAGTCATATCCTAAATGCCATCTCGCTAATTTTATCTATAATTCGTATTGTAAAATATCATCTGCTAAAGATCTATGGGCAAAATTAAATTAAAAATATAAAACTGAAGAGATCAGTACTCAAAAATTTCTGATCGACAATTATGTCCACTTTAAGTTTAAAAATGATCAGTCAATTCTCTCCCGAGTAACTGAACTACGGAACTTGGTTGATGAATTGAAAATTGGAGGTATAGATCTTCTTGAAGAGTTTTTGGTCGGTGTATTAATTGCAAAATTACTTTCATCATGGTTTGAATATAAAAAGAAACTGAAACATTATGAGAGGAAATACACTCTTAAAGGGCTTCAACAACATCTTAGTATAGAAGAAGAGTACAAAAATCGAGACAAGAAAGAAAATACTTTGAAAAATCATTCCAAAACAAATATAGTAGAAAATGACAAGCCAAAATTATTTAAAAAGTAAGTATTTCTTGTACACAACAGATGATAGAATAAAATGATAATGAAACGATCAAATCTATCGGGTTCAAAGCTTGACTTGAATAGTCAATTTTTGAAGACAGATTTTCTGCCCTTTTTCTGAAATTTTCAGCAAGTGCAAACGAATGAAATCTGCAAATTGTCTCCAGGATACAATGAACTCTCAATCCAATTTTCAACATGAAAATGTGCACATTTAAGTGTTGAACAGATCTCTAGTTTTGACACCGATATGTTTTAAGACGTTTAGAAAAAATTCAGCAAGAGATTAGATCGAGAGTAATTGCATAGAAGATGATATAATCTTAAAGATAAGAGTATCTTTTTCTTAATTATAGTATTCAGGATTTATATCAATTGAAAGGTTATAAATTTCTTCATAAAGATGTGCTAAAGAGCTTATTTAAGAAATCCATACACATTCACAGTAAATAATTGCCTTTCCATGAAAGGACATGATTCTTTGTTCTGTGACAGTTATTTATGTACTCATTCAAACAGGAGCAGTTATCCAAAAAGAAAAACTGTATCCATATAAGCGACAAGTGGTATAGGTGTCACATGTACAATTATGTCATAATTACTCTTAATCATAAAAAAGATAATAAAACATTTGGGCAGACCTCGGTTCAATACCAGTTGAACCATGGTCCAAAAAAGTTTGAACCGTGTGCCAAAAAGACTAAGGCTCTAATTGCTCACGACGATGCACACGTGCGAAGTGCTAAGTGTGCCTAATAAAGCGTCAAAAAGCGCCCAAGCAGCCCATGTCACACGCGTGCGTGGACGTTGCATTCTCGAGGAGATTTAAACCCTGGTTGCAAAAGTAAAAACCCATTCTCTTACCGACTGGCTATACACACTATTTATGAAAAGTTTAAATAATTAATATATTTATTTACTTTCTAAAATTAGCTTTTATTTTTAAAATTTATTTTTATTTTAAAAAATACAACAAAAATTTCAGAACTCTAGATCTATTCCCCCAAAGAAAGATACAGAGTTTAAGAAAAAATGAAAGAAAAATGGCAAGTGTCACTTCTGTAATAAGTCATGATACTATATAAAGAAATATCGACACATAAAGAAACAACTGAAAGCTTAGACTAACATGGTAGAAGACCAACTTGTAGCAATGATTACTGAACTTAACACAGTAATATCCGATGGTAGATGGTGGCTAGATACTGGTGCAACCATTCACATATCGAATAACTGAAACATCTTCAAGACCTATGAAGGTATTACAATTGGACAATAAATGAAGATGGATAATAACGTTCGTGTAAACGTTGTTGAAAAAGGAACAGTTGAGCTTCAATTTATATCAGACAAACGACTGACACTAACAAATGTATTTCATGTACTTGACGTGTTTAAAAATCTAGTGTCGAGCGATCTCCTCAATAAGAGAGGATTCAAAATAGTGATTGAGTCTGATAAGTTGGTTATCACCAAGAATGGTATATTTGTAAGTAAATGATATTCATGTAATGGTATGATTAAACTGAATATTAATAATAATGATGATGTTTTTATTTATATAGTGGATTGTATATCTTTTTGGTATGGTAGACTAGGTTATGTTAATTATCATTCAATGAAAAGAATGATGATCCTATAACTTATAATAAAATATGAAATACAATAAGGAAAATGTGATTTGTGTGCTCATTCTAAAATAATCAGAAAATTATTTAGGACTGGCATGAGAAAATCATGACTCTTAGAGTTAATTCATTTCGATATCTGTGATTTAAATAATACATTAACTCGTGGAAGGAAAAAAGCATTTTATCACATTTATTGATGACTTCATTAGATTTTTTTATGTATACTTGATAAAATATAAAGATGAAGCCTTTGAAAAGTTCAAGCTTTATAAGGCTGAAGTGGAAAATCAATTGAATATAAAAATTAAAACTCTCAAAAGTGATAGAAAATGTGAGTACTCTTTTAATGAATTAAATGAATTCTGTGAATCAAATGGTATAATCTATGAATTTATGACACCTTACACACCTCGACAAAATGGCCTAGCAGAACACAAAAATAGGACATTAGTTAATATGATCAAGTATATGATATTAAATTATTAATTACCACTGAATTTGTTGGAGAAAGCTTTATTAATAGCAAACCGTATTTTAAATGTTATCACACAAAAAAATTTCGATATCTCCCCATATGAATTATGAAAAAAGGAAAAAATTATATCTTCATTACTACAAAGTATGGAGAAGTATACCAGAAGTCAGGATTATTGATTATAAGAGAGTAAAGTTAGGTCCTAGAGGAATCAGGTGTGCTTTTATGGGTTATGGGATTCACAGTCTCGTATATAGATTTTTGATTGTAGAACAAATCATAGAGTCTAGGGACACTATTTTTTTAAAATATGGTATACAAAGACTATATGAATGATCATAGAAAAAGACATGTTGATGAAAATAAAGTAGAACGACTAATGAATGAAAAATCTCGTACAATTTATGATAAAACTCACACTTATCTAGAAGGAAATGAACTAAGAAGATCGAAAAGGGCAAGAAAAGAAACATCTTTTAGCCTAGACTTTTATATGTTCCTTATAAAAGAGGATAGAAATGAAATTAAAAAGAAGATTACTCTACCAGTGAGTATTGAAAGTGATTCATCAACACTTAGTGAAACTCTCTCATCTCCCGATGCATAGTTTTGGAGGGAAGTCATCGACGATGAGATGGATTCCATAGTCTCTAATAACATATGGTGTTTGGTCGATCTTTTATCGGGTTCAAAGCTTATAAGATGTAAGTGAATTTTTAAAAGAAAGTTTAATTTTGATGGAACCATAAATAAATTTAAAGTTCGATTGGTAACCAAATATTTTAGACAAAAAGAAGGTATCGATTTTTTCGATCTATATGCTCATGTTACCTGTATATCTACTATTAGACTTTAATTACTTTTTCAGCAATTCACCACCTAATAATTCATCAAATGGATGTCAAAACGACATTCTTAAATGGTGATCTAGAAGAGGAAGTCTATATGGAACAACTGAAGAGTTTGTTCAACATGGGCAAGAGAAGAAAGTGTGTAAACTGGTCAAATCTCTCTATGGGCTCAAGTAAGCTCTTAAGCAATGACATGAGAAGTTTGATTAAGTAGTACAATCTAATAGTTTTAAAGTAAACAAAGCAGATAAGTGCATATATATTAAATGTCTAATCATTATCTGTCTATATGTAGATGATATCCTTCAAATTTCTAAGTACCAACTTAATATGAAGGATATGCTAATAGTTTTAAAGTAAACAAAGCAGATAAGTGCATATATATTAAATGTCTAATCATTATCTGTCTATATGTAGATGATATGCTAATATTTAGATAAAATGAGGACTGTATGAAAAAATTAAAAAATTTCTAAGTACCAACTTAAATATGAAGGATATGGGTAAAGCCGATGTAATATTAGGTATTTAAGATTTATAATCTTAATAATGGAATAGCTTTAACACAATCTCATTACCTAGAGAAAGTGTTAAAGAAGTTTAATCATTATGATGGTAAATCAGTTTCAACCCCATTTGATCAAAGTATTAAATTGGTTAAAAATATTGGTAGATGTAAAGTGTAACAAGAATATACGAGTGTTAGTTTAATGTACGCAATGAATGACACTAGACCTGATATAGCATTCACAATAAGAATGTTAAGCAGATATACCAGTAATACAGAACAAGTACACTGGAATGCGATTTTGAGAGTTTTAAAGTATCTAAGAGGAACCATAAATTATGGACTGCATTATAAATCATATCCTGTTGTACTTGAAGCATACAGTGATGCAAGCTGAAATCCAGATAACATAGAATCTAAATCTACAAGTGACTGGATATTTACTCTTGGAGGATGAACAATATCATGGGCATCTAAGAAACAAACGTGCATATCTCATTCTATAATGGAAAGTGAGTTTATTGCAATTGACACTGCTTGTAAAAAAGGTGAATGATTAAGATACCTACTGATGGAAATCCCGAATTGGCCAAAACCTACTCCTGCCTTATTTATATTTTGTAATAATCAAGCTACTCTTTATCGTGCTATAAGTAAGACTTATAATGATAAGTTTACAAATGTATGTCTAAGGCATGACTTTATTAAAAGATTGCTTAGAGATAGAGTAAATCACAATAAAATATGTTAAATTCATTCTGAACTTAGTTGATTCCTTGATAAAGGTTTATCAAGAGATCAAATAAGGATAACCACTTAAGGAATGAGACTAAGATTTATAAAGATATAGCTCTCACTCTTGATGACAACCCTACTTATGTTTTGAAATATAGGCTAAGTTCAAATGGACAAACAAGTCAAGTATGTGACTGAAACATATACTAGAAAAAAAATATTTAAGTTTCATTCCTAAAAGTCTAGTATTTGATTTTTGCATTTCATAAGAAGCCGAGTACTAACTCTTAATAGATCTATAAACAGACTTTATTGAGATGAAGCATAATCATCTTTAAATATACCTATATAAGTAGAAAAGTGAGACCACTTTTGAAGTGATTAGAATCGTCTTTAAAATACTCATAAAATAAGAATACGCACAAGGCTAGAAATGTGTGAATTTTTAGATATTCAGTTATATATGAATAGATGTGTGTTATGTATCCGGTGAGTCATATAAGATCCTTAGTTCAAGACTAATGGGTCACTAAGTACCTAACATAATTTTGATACATATACACTAAAGTAAAGGTTCAAATCCAAAAGATATATTTACTTAGGCACTTATTTATATTGATATGCCATTCATTTTATAATCTGATTTTATTTTTGAAATTGTATGAGATTGTTGTATTTTTTAGAATAAAAATAAAAGTTATTTTTATAAAGTAAATAAATATATTAATTATTTAAACTTTTCATAAGTAGTGTGTATAGTCAGTCGGTAAGAGAAATGATTTTCGCTCATGTAACCAGGATTCAAATCTCCTCGGTCCGTGCGCGTGGCGTGAGTTGTAGGGCTACTTGGGCACTTTAGTAAGCACACTTAACACTTCGCACGTGCGCATCGTTGCAAAGAGTAAAAAGAGCTTTAGTCTTTTTAGTACACGGTTCAAACTTTTTGAGTCATTGTACAACTAGAATTGAATTAGGGTCTACCCTGATGTTTTATTACCTTTTGTTAATTGAGAGTAATTGTGACATGATTGTATATGTGGTACCTCTGTCATGTGTCGCTCATGTGGATATAGTTTTTACTATTGGATAACTATTTCTGTCTGAATGAGTATAAAAATAATCGTCATATGATAAAGAGTCATGTTTTTTTATGAAAGGCTATTGTTTGCTATGAATGGGTATGAATTTCTTGAAAAGACACATTAACATATCTTCAAAAAGAAATCCATAACATTTCAATCGATATAAATCCTGTATACTATAATTCAGAAGCTAACACTTTTAATTCTCAAAATTATATCATCTTCTATGCAATTACTCTTGATCTAACTTCTTACTAAGTTTTTTGTAAATGTCTTAAAGGAATATTGGTGTCAAAAGTAGAGATTTGTTCAACACTCAAATGTGCAAATTTTCATATTGAAATTCGCATTGAGAGATATTGTATCCTAAAGGCAATTTGCACATTTCCTTCATTTACACTTGCTATAATTTTTAAAAAAAGGATAACAAATCTGTCTTAGGAAATTGACTATTAAAGTCGAGCCTTGAACCTGAAAGATCTAATCGTCTTATTATATTTTTCTTCCATTCTCTATTATGTACCAGAAACACTTAATTTCTAACAAATTACAATGATAGAAGTCATTATCAATGCTGCTTCCTGTGCTGGTCCACTAAGCCTTAAATGCGCATATTTTTTGAATTGCACCTTAAACTGATTAGGCAAAATGGACGGACCGTGGATAAACTCACACACCACGGTGCGCTCATCAGAGTGTGAAATGCGCCCATCAGATACCCAGCCAGTCTCCGGCCACGGGCGGTCAGTTTTGCGGCCAGGGGGAAGGACTTATTTTTCAGAGACGAGCCGAGTGACGACCATGACACAGAGACATTTTCACCGTAAAGAAAATAAAAAAATTTAATAATAATTTTAAGTAAAAAATTCCTTATTTCGGTTCATATAGAACTCTGACCCAACCACGACGTCTCACAGGACCGCATAGACAAAAATCCTCGGAAGCTCAAGTGACCGCGCCACATAAAGCAGTTGGGACTGAATGCCTGCCGTCCAAGACTTCTAGGGCCACCGAAATTTTGGATGAAGCTGATATTTATCTATTTAACGTTATGCATTGATGGAAAATAAACATAAGCATTGTGTTACACTTGAGCTTTGGATCTGCCTCATTTTGACCCATAATCGGATCCCACAAAATGGGGACAGTGTTGATATAACACATACACATACATCATGGTGGGGCCCACAAAACTTGGTTACGTCACACACAAGCGGCGTTTGGCACACCACGCAATCTGCTTCCCCAGCCAGTGGGAGCTCACAGTTTTATCCACGCCGTCCATCCATTTCCTTCGTGTTGACCATACTGCAGAGCAAAAAAGGGCTTGTCAATTTCCGCACATGATTTGGACCGTTCATATTCCGAACTGACGAATGTACATTCACGCGTGTACGATGGATGCGTCACCACCGTTTTGAAAATGGAATCTCAATGTCGTTGGCCCCTTCTCAATTGCGTGTTGAGATTCCCGCGCAGTTTCCCTCGCCAAGTCCTTCCACACGCTGCCATGCAGGTTAGCCACGCATGATGCCATACTGCACAATGCCTATGCCTGCAGAAACCTTCCAAAAATAACCAGTACAAGAGAATATCAAACAATCTCTTTGCATTTCAAGAACAGAAAATAGCATTTTGATCTCATCACAGAGAGAGATGTCGACTCTAACAATTCCCAAATTGATTCCTTCACCGACAGAAGACGCGGAGCAGCTCCGGAAAGCATTCGTAGGTTTCTGAAAATCTATTCGAGAGAAAATCGGTTTTTATGTTAATCTGATCTGCGCATTTTCTTTTTTAATTTTCTTCAATCAAATTCGGTCGTTGTTATTTGCCTTTGATCCTGTAATTACCTGGCCCCTTTAACGGCTCCGATTTCGATCTTCGGAGATCGTGGGACACTTGTGACGGCTTGCTGTAAAATCTAGGGTTCTTGGAAGGAGTAGATGAGCTCTGCAACCTTACGTGCGGGTGTATGAAAAAGGACACGGATTCGGTGAATCCCCGGAATGACCAAGGTCGGTGGATCCGTGACTGTGGGTCCCACCGTAAATGTATGTGTTTTATACCCACTCCATCCATCCGTTTCACCAGATCATTTTAGGGGATGAGGCTAAAAATGAAGCAGACCCAAATCTCAGGTGGATCACACCACAGGAAATAGTGGTGATTGAACGCGCACCATTAAAAACTTATGGGGGCACAAAAGTTTTGGATAAGCTGATATTTGTGTTTTCCCTTCATCCAGGTCTGGATGGTAAATAAACGGTACGGTGGGCCCTAGGAAGTTTTCAGTGGTGGGTCTTCAATCACCTCTCTTTCCTTTGGGTGTGTTCCGCCTAAGATTTGGATCTGCTTCATTTTTAGGCTCATGAACAACAGGTTGGATGCTATAAAATGAGCTGGCAAAATGGATGGATGGCATGGGCATAAAACACATACATCTCGGTGGGCTCCACAGTCACAGATCCACCGACCTTGGCGGTTCCCTGGATCCACTGAAGCTGCGTCCTAAGAAAAAAGCTACCCACAAACTTTCTTTGGTCCACTGCTGGTCCACTACCAGTGGACCAATCATTTTCACACACGCTCGTAAGATTAGCATTTTCCCTCACAAGCATGCTATACTAGTAATTGTTTCTCTTGGTGGAGATCTAATCTGTCCCTCTGCCACAAAAAGAAAGTAACATGTTGCGGAATGGTAGCTATCAGGACCATTAATCTGGTTGGTTCCAGGTTGAGTGGGCCATGCTGGAAAAATCTAGCTGATCAGGCAAACTAATTGTTTTGATTAGTTACCTACAAATGAATGGCTGCGGATGTGTGGTTTGATGACGATTTCCAGGTCGAAGTTCTGTAAAAGTGTAGAGAAGAGTAGGACCATCTTCAGAAACTTGTTAGGAAGAGGGATATGACATGGGATTGTAATCAATGCCAAGAAGAATTGAGATAAAAGAGGAAAGTGTTTTATGCAAATGTGTTGTTTTTGCTGATTGCGACAATAAAGTAACCTGTGGGACACTATTATTCTTAACAAGGCTTTCCTTTAAAAAAATGATGTTTTCCTTTTCCTCCTAAAAACTTGATTCTCCTATTTTCCACACTTTTTAAGAGGCAATTTTCACTTTTTGACATGTTGACCATTCCACATTTCCCCGGGAATCGTCGAAACTAAAACCAAAAACCTTTTTAGGATTCTAACCTTGGATTTCCTTATCATGATTTTCCTCATATGCAACGTTTTCCTTTTCAAATCTACCTATTGGCTTCCAACAATCCAAACAGGCCAATTGTTATCTAGACGAGGATTGCTATTTGCACTTAAAAGTGCATTTGGTAGATGTGGAAATGAGGCATAACTGCAGGATCTGATCCGCTCATGATGCAATTTCAACAATTTTGATGAATGTATAGAAAACTGGGCCAATATGATAACCAAGGGGGGCCAAATTTGTGCAAACATAAATGAACGGTTAAGAGAATTGACCAATGGTTCCAACTCATGGTGGGGCACATGTGCACTACCTCATGGAGCCTAAAGTGTTTTTCTTCTCTCTCTCTCTCTCTCTCTCAATATGAATGGTTTCATATATATGTTTGGAAGCCAGTTTTTCAAAACCTTGAATCTCTACAAAAGCAGAGAATAGCTGGTGAATCTTATTTGTACATGGGATATAGAAAAAACGGTTGGTGAAACAAACTATTAGTTTTTAATTGCTTGTGGCTATAGTTCTGTTATCACGTGGATTTATCTGATTGATGTTTTGTACCTTTATTCAAGTCATACTAGAGCAGTTGAACTATCTCAACAGAATCTCTCATATCCTCGTCATCTTCATCATAGTAGCTCGGTCTCAGTGGTTTTTCTGTTGATTCATAATTTGCTTGGCAAGGTTTGATGATGGGCTGCCAACCTAACATCGACCCTCCTTTTTCTGGCCTCAGAATGGCCAGCATGTCGCTCCTTGGCAGAGAAGTAAAATAAGTTTCCTGTAAGGCAAATCAGGGTTGCACTACAAAATACAATTTTCTGAAAGGATTATTCAACAATCTGAAACTGTAAATTTAAATCTCAACAATCAAAATACCTACAATCCACTAGTTCCATATTCAAGATAAGAGGAACTGAAGAATCAAACCACTAGTTTTAGAAATTTAAAAACAACCCAAAGAAAGGTTACCTAGAATGCATGTCTCTCCAGTAGTTCTAAGGGAAAAGGTGGATGATATGCTACTTTTTCTGGTGGTACATTGTACGCTAGGGGTAGGATCATGTCATCATCATCATAATCATCTAAGCCTTACCCAATTAATTGGGGTCTGCTGCATGACTCTTGTTCTGTCAGTCCATGCTATCAAGGGAACAATAGGATCATGTACTACTAGATATACATAATGTAATCCAGCATGCATAGTATTACATTATATGAATCAAAGAATAACTCTATACTCTAAACATTGATCGGTCGATCCGGATTCTAAATAGCGCATGATCCGGATTGCAGGATTTAGAATAGAAAAGGTAAGGGGTTGGGCACGATTTTGACCACTTTGGGTCTTGGGCGTTATTCTGATAGTTAGACATACCTTTATGACTTTTTTTTTGGGGGGGGGGGGGGGGAAAGGGTGGGTTGACTACTTCCATTACCCTGCTGCATCATTAGTCCTTGGATTGTTGGTACGGAAGAAGGTTGGACCAATGTCACCTAAATTGCCAACTTCTTTACATTTTTCTTTTCAACTCTCAGTCTGGATTATGGGTCATTTGCATTCTGGATCACTATTCTTACTAACCCGAAATTATGTTCCTATATTCTTTTAACTGTTGATCAAGTTGTTGCATGTATTCACATTTAGCATGTAGAGATCCATACTTCGATTTATTTTAATAAATAATAACCTGCATATAATCTATATTATGCATGCACGAGCTATTATAGTGGCATTCAATGTTTAATATGCAAATTATAATAACTCAAATATAAAAATTTATTGCATGTTCTTATTGTATGTATTGGAGCAAACTACATGATCTTACCCCTAGTGTACCACATAGTGGAAGTAGCATATTGCATACTCATTCCTGTACCATGTATTTAAGCCCATGATTCAGCCACCTTTGGGTGGGACTTAGAGGATGTGCATTAATCACTTAGGTTTTAATGGGATCACCAGTTTTCTCATTATTTTATCGAATTTGATTGTAGTACATAGGCTATGGATTCTGAAATAGGTGTTTATTCCTTGGATATTGGGTTGATATAAAGCCAACTCTGTAACACCTCTTCTTTATTCATTGGTCTGTGTCTATGCAGGCGAACATTTATATGAATCTATACTAGATGCTGCAAATTTTAAAAAGATTTTTTTTCTTTTTCTGTAGTGAATTTAGTCTCCTCTGGGTTTAATAAGCATGCATCTCGTTTTCAGAAGTAGGCCTGGTCCTCTCTTTATCTACTGTTTCCTTGAAACTAGTGAGTTATTCCTAGAAAAGCATTACAAATTTAAAATACCTGCTGCATCATCTTCATAAGAAAATCATCATCAGCATCCAAGCACTGTCTCAGCTATTTGGGACCTCTTTGTAAGAAAAATAAATTAGAATTGGATAATTTGTAAATGAAACGTATCAGGCTTGCTTGAATCACTCTTTCTGGTTAGATGAGCTTCCTATAGTCTCTCTCTTAATGCATCATAGATTTGTACTGCATGTTTCACAAAATCTTTGGGCTTCTGATAATATTAATAAGGATTGAGATGTTAGGCTTGCAACCCTGTATATCCATGCACTGTAATTTCCATGTAGCATTCAAGGTGTTCCATAACAGTAACGGTGGCTGTAAGTCTGTAACAGCCACCGCCGTGGCTGTTATGGTCTTTCTTTTTCTTCTTTTTTTTTTAAAAAAAAAACTGTTTTGGGCCTGTTATGGGGCCATTATGGGTCCTTTTAAAATAATAATAATAATAATGGTCATTACAGCCGTTTCGGCCTCATAACGCTTAACAATTATGACCATTACTGTCAGTTTTGGCATACCATGGTGGCATTTGGACTGATGATTTACCACTTCGATCAATCTCTTGCAGGATGGGGAACAAATGAACAGTTGATCATATCCATTTTGGCTCACAGGAATTCAGCTCAACGCAAGTTAATCCGGCAAACTTATTCTGAAACTTATAAAGAGGATCTCCTCAAAGCACTGGAAAAAGAACTGTCAAGCGACTTTGAGGTTGGTTGCCTTAAACTTCATGTGTAGTGGGGAGTTATTTGATACTCAGGGAGAGAGCGATGGTGATACCTGTGTTGATGCGGACACAAGCGCATTCAAGGTATACCAACGAAGAAAGCGCCAACCACAAGTGCCGTCCTTGTGGATAGGCGACTATTGATGAGTTGAAGACCTTTCACATGTGATGGGACATATAGAAGACCCCACTTAGGGAAGACACATGTGAAGGAAGATTGGAGAAAGAAGACTAGGCGCCCGAACTTTCTCGTACTTATGTTATTTGCGCGTTTTTACTTAGTTTAGGGTATTTTAGTAATTATATGTCTTTTTTTGCTTATTATAGGGGTATTTTAGTAATTTTATATTTTTATTTGTTTATTTAAGTGGGCTAAAGCCCTAAACTCGAATTTTAACTATTGATTAATGAAAAGCAAACCCTTTGGTTGCCTCCTTCCTCTCTTCTCTCTAATGGTGCTTCCTCTCTCCCCTTGATCTTCTTCTTCTAATTTCTTCTTATGCCCCTCCAACTTCTTCAAGATAATTATTTTCTTCTTTCTATTTTTCAGTTTTGGCTAATCCTTCTTCGATCAAAATCTTGAGAACCAATCTAAACCCCAAACCCTCAAATTCTCAAATCCCTAATCCGATAAACTTCCTGGTTCTTCGGACTAGTGATCTTCATTGATCGATTGGGTGTGACCATGCAAGATCGGGAGGTCTCATCCCTCGCCAGATCTAACCTAAGTATTAATTGAATCTCATATTCCACGGTTGTGATGATGGCCCGCTCCATTGCATATTTCCTTTATGATTTTCTCAGTTATGATGATTATTGCTAGAATTTTAGGTCATTTATTCATTTTATTTCCGTTGTTTAATTATGTTCATGAGCATGCATCATAATTAGGGCTGTCCCGCGTCAAATTTGGTATCAGAGCCTAGGCTTGCATGGTTTTTATCTAGATCGAGTTATCAAATTAGGATTTTGAATTTTAAGTTTAATTTGGAAAAGTTCCAGATTTAGAAAGTTTTCAATTTTAGAAACTTTCCGATTTTAGAAAGTTCCTAATCTGAAAAATTTTCAGATTTGAGTTGTTTCCTATTTCAACTTAATTGTGACAGTTCATAGTAGTTTTGCATTCATCACATTCATCTTGAAAGTCATAACACCTAGTAGTCTAGTTGGATAGAGTTTGGTTCAAGTCTTCATTGTATGCCCACGGGAAGTGGTAGAGGTTTCGGACTTCAACCTACCATGAATAACGAGCAATTATCTGAGCAACTTGCTCAATTGATACAAAAGATAACCGCCCTAGAAGCGGGTCAAAAGCTTGAATTTGCCCGCCTAGAGAACCAAATTACCACTACCATGATTAAGGTCGAGCAACTAGAGGCATCCCAAAAAGAAACCCTCGATGTAGGGGATGATGCGTACTCCCAAGTGGGAGGAATCATTGAAGAATGCGCTGCTACACGTGGTGGTCGTGAGAATAGAGATCGTGGTAACGGTCGTGGTGTGATGCGAGAGGCACGAGCCACATGTGATCATCAAGACCGCTATGATCCAGATGAGCGTGCGATGAAGAGTGTGAGAGTTGAGGCCCCGAGTTTTGATGGGCGCTTGGATCCCAAGGCATTCCCTGACTGGGTTGCTGACATGGACCACTACTTTGAGTGGTATGGCATGTCGAAAAATCATCAAATGCGGTTTGCTAAGATGAAGCTTGTGGGTCAAGCCAAACTCTTCTGTACCAACACCGAGTGTAGGATAGAGAGAGTTGGTAGGGCCCCTATCACACATTGGTATGAGATGAAAGAGAAGTTAAAGGAGAAGTACCTTCCTCTCTCATACCGTCAGAAGCTCCTTGACCAATGACAATTCTTACGCCAAGGGTCAATGCCTGCCACTGACTACATCGCTAAATTTGAAGAATATGTGATGCGATGTGATATCCAAGAAGACCCTCTAGTAACGCTCTTGCGTTTCAAGACGGGCCTCGTGCGGATCTTCAGCGCGAGCTTATGACTCGGCCCTTAACGGACTTGGATGAAGTATATCAAGTCGTGCAAGAGTTAGAGTAATATCTGAAGGCTCCTGTCATTCGTTGTTTTGAGTCCCGAGACTCCAGTGCTAGATCTAGTTTCCAGGAAACTAGACCTAATGTCAGTAGTCAATCTAGGGCACAGACGACCATTCCGCCTAGGCCTAAGCAGGACAAGGGCAAAGGGGTTCTTGGTGCCGGTCCTAGTAACATGAGCCAAGTGAGGTGCTATGAGTGTGGCAATCTTGGCCACATGTCTAATCAGTGTCCTACGAAGAACCGTGAGAGAGCCTTAGTTATAGGCGAGTCCCATGAGGGTGGAGATGACCAGGGTGATTATGAAGTTGAAGAGTATCACCCTGAAGGAGGACTTACTGATGAAGAAGAAGTGGATGGAGAAGCAACGCTTGCAGTAATCAGGCGTGTGTTAGCTCAGTCTAGAAGTAGTGCTGACTGGCGTCGAAGCACTATCTTCTACACTATTGCCAAGTGTAGTGAAAAGAATTGTAAGGTGATAGTGGACAATGGAAGTTGTCAGAATGTGATTTCCACTAGCACCTTATATCGCTTAAAACTGAAATCCACACCTCATCCAGACTCGTATAAAGTTTCTTGGGTTGACAAGACATCCCTACCTGTCACCCAGCAATGTCTAGTCCCCATCGAGTTTGGGTCATACAAAGAGTCCCTGTGGTGTGATGTTTTACCTATGGATGTGGGACATGTTATCCTAGGTAGATCGTGGCTATTCGATAATGATGTCACGATCTTTGGCCGTTCGAATGTGTGTACTTTTATGTATAACAGTAAAAAGATCAAACTTAATCCCATGCCACCTGAGAATACACTAGGGAAGAAGAAGGATGAGAAGACAAGTGAGTCTAGAGAAATGGGGAAATCCAAACCTAAGTTCTACATATAATCAGCACAAGAGAGTTTGAAAAAGAGGCTAAGGAAGATTTTATGGTGTATGCCCTTGTGGCTAGAGAGATTACACCTGAGGTTCCATCAGAGTTGCCCCCGCGAGGTGACCTCGGTCCTGAAGGAATACAGTGATGTATTTCCTGAAGAATTACCGAATGAGTTACCACCTATGAGGGACATACAACATGCCATTGATCTTGTCCTAGGGTCGACTCTACCGAACCTTCCTCACTACAGGATGAACCCTGCGGAGCATGCAGAGTTGAAGAAGCAAGTTGATGAGCTTCTGCAAAAGGGTTTCATCTAAGAGAGTATGAGCCCGTGTGCCGTGCCTACATTGTTGACGCCAAAGAAAGATGGCACGTGGCGCATGTGTGTGGACAGCCGTGCCATAAACAAAATTACTGTCAAGTATAGGTTCCCTATACCTAGACTTGATGATATGCTTGACGTGTTGGCCGGGTCCACTATATTCTCTAAGATAGACCTCAAGAGCGGATATCACTAAGTCCGTATACGCCCAGGAGATGAGTGGAAGACGGCGTTTAAGACGAAAGATGGGCTGTATGAGTGGTTGGTCATGCCCTTCGGCTTGACTAACGCACCTAGTACTTTCATGCGGGTGATGACACAAGCTTTGAGGCCGTTCATAGAAAAATTCCTAGTGGTGTACTTTGACGATATTCTTATTTATAGTACCACTAGGGAATCACACCTTGAACATTTAAAGAAGGTCTGTAGTGTCCTTAAGGAGGAAAAGTTGTACGCTAATCTTAAGAAATGTGCATTCATGTTTAGCCAAGTTGTGTTCTTAGGATTTATAGTGTCATCTGACGGGATGCGTACAGACCCTGAAAAGGTCAGAGCCATAGTTGAGTGGCCAAAACCAAGGAACATTCATAAGGTGCGAAGCTTTCACGGCCTAGCTACTTTTTATTGTCGGTTCATTATGGGTTTTAGCACGATCATGGCTCCCATTACCGAGTGCATGAAAAAGGGAGAGTTCGTGTGGTCTAAAGCCGCAGTCAAGGCTTTTAAAGAAATTAAGGGCAAGATGGTGGAAGCTCCTGTTATGCGTTTACCTGACTTTTTTAAAGTCTTTGAAGTAGTGTGTGATGCGTCTGGTGTCGGGATAGGTGGAGTGTTGAGTCAAGGACACCCAGTGGCCTATTTCAGTAAGAAAATGAATGAGGCAAAATAAAAATACTCCACTTACGACAAAGAATTTTATGCAGTAGTGCAATCCCTGAGACATTGGCGACATTATCTCCTACCATAAGAATTCGTTTTGTTTTTTGACCATGAGGCTTTGAGATATTTGCATTTTCAAAAGAAACTCAACCCAAGGCATGCCAAGTGGGTAGCGTTTCTTCAGGAATATTCGTTTGTTTTGAAACACAAGGCTGGGGTTGAAAACAAACCAACGGATGCCCTTAGTAGGAGAGTGGCGTTGCTCAACTCCTTGAGTGTAGAGGTAGTCGGATTTGAGCAACTGAAAGATGAATACCCCATATGTCCTGATTTTGGGGGTACTTACGCGTCGCTCTCTAGTGACCAGCATATTATGAGTGAATATGTTCTTAAAGACGGCTTCCTTTTCAAGGGAGACAGACTTTGTATTCCCCGTATGTCCCTTCGTGAATTCCTCATCTGGGAGCTTCATTCAGGAGGGATAGCTGGCCATTTTGGTCATGATAAGACCATTGCCCTCGTGGAAGATCGTTTCTATTGGCCAAGTCTCAAGCGAGACGTAGCCAAAGTTCTAGGGCAGTGTCGAACATGTCAGCTGGCAAAGCAAAGAAAGCAAAATACCAGGCTATACACGCCATTACCAGTGCCACATGCTCCGTGGCAGGACATTAGTATGGACTTCGTGCTTGGGCTTCTCAAGACTATAAAAAAGCACGATTCCATTTTTGTCGTTGTGGACCGTTTTTCTAAAATGGCGCATTTCCTCCTATGTTCGAAGACGTCGGATGCGTTTCATGTTGCTCGTCTCTTTTTTGATGGTGTGGTGCGTCTCCATGGGTTACTGAAAACTATAGTGTCTGATCGTGATGTTCGGTTTACTAGCTATTTTTGGAAGACACTGTGACACATTATGGGAACTCGTTTGCAATTTTCTACTGCTTACCACCCACAAACAGATGGTCAAACTGAAGTGGTAAACCGTAGCCTTGGAAATCGTCTACGTTGTCTAGTGGATGAACATGTTAAGACTTGGGATCTAATTTTACCAACTGCTGAACTTGCTTATAATGGGTCAGTTAATAGATCTATAGGGTTGAGTCCTTTTGAAATTGTAAGTGGTTATAAGCCTAGAATGCCCATAGATCTCTTACCTATGGCTGTTACCCAAAGGTCTTCTGAGTCAGCTGATGCATTTGCACACCATATTCATGATTTGCATACACATATTAGATAGCGGTTAAATTAGAGCAATGATGATTATAAAGTTTCAGCTGATTCTCATCGTAGAGTGTAAGAATTTCAAGAAGGAGACTTTAATGGTGCGAATAGGGCCAGAGCGATTCTCTCAGGGTTCTGGAAAAAAATTACAAGCGCATAGTGCTGGACCATTAAGGATATTACAAAAGGTTGGGTCCAACGCGTATCGGATTGAGCTTCCACCTGCAATGAGCATTAATCCAACTTTTAATGTGGAAGATCTAGTTCGTACTCATACTCCTATTGTTGATACATCGTCCCTTTCATGGCCTTTTTCTGAGTTTGCTACCCAACCCCTTCCACCCCCTCCTCCACCCATTACCCATACAGAAGAAATTGTACAATTGTCGTCCATTAACTCAAATTAAAAGTCCGACTACCTCTACACTCAAGGAGTCGCTCAGAAATTGTACAATTGTCATCCATTAACTCAAATTAAAAGTCCAAATTGGACCCACTGGAAACAGTTCATCGTGCAGGAATCGGATTTGTTTGAAAAATCCTATCCCCTTATCAGTGGATGGTTTTTTGCTGAATGTGAACTGTCAGATTGATGCAGGACAATTAACCACTTGCTCTAAAAGCTCGAACTGTTAGAGTATGACGAATTAATCCCTTTATCTCATAGCCCAGGCCTCACATCTTATGGGTTAGAACCTCGGCCGAACCCCCTTCGTGGGCCCAAAATCACATGAGCCACCCACCTCGAGTGTGTCGCCGCATCCCACGGGCTACCCCACTCGAGCCCGGTGTGAAATGCGCATGAATCACCCTTGGTAAGGGTCTCGAACACGAGACCTCCCCCATGGGCCCTAAATCGCATGGGTCACCCACCCCGAGTGTGCCCCTGCATCCCACAGGCAACCCTACTCGAGCCCAGTGTGAAAATGCCCCTGCATTACAGATAACTTTCCATCTCAACCATCAATTAAGTGTCCACCAATTGGCTGCATATCATCAATCTTACTGCCAAAGTATCAAAGTTCTTCTTTTTGAAACAGAGGACCTGCTGCCACTGGTTCTATGTTGCTACATGAAGACCAGGCCACCAAATGCTTGATATTTGCTGTTGTGCGTTTGGAATTTATTTTCCTTTTGGTTGGATAAGGCCCTTTTTGGATAGGTGGATTCTATGGAAAAAATAAACTTCTCTTGATTTGATGTTTTCTTTTCTTGGAATTGTAAAGAGAACCGTTGATTACAATAATCATTAGCCTTCTTCTAGTGGCAGTTCTCTGGAAAAAGATATGAGGTGATTGTTGGGTAATGAATCTGGGCTCTCCACTTGTGAAACAGGCAGGACCCCTGAAAATGGAATCCAATTTTCCTCAGAGTCAATGCAAATAGCCATTAAATGATCATTATTTTTGTCCAGGTCCACACCCTGGATTCTGCCTGTCCAAAGAGGGCGTAAGCAGGAAAAAAAATAATTTACTGGGAGAAGGATGTGGTTTGAGTTTAGGGAGATGGGAAGGGTCTTGGGACAACAACCAGAAAGAGCGGAAAATAATAGATGCTTTGAGTAATTTTCTAAGGACATCGACTTAAATTATTTATGCAGTAACATTTGCCTGCTTGTTTATCATCTCGTGCTCCTGAATAGAACTTGCTTTCTCCAGTGAAGCTTCCCAGCTAGATCACAACTGCATGGCATCATCTTTTGAGGTGGTTTACAAATTTATCTTTTCAATTGTTCAAGAACAGCGTCGATTTCTTTGGGTATCTACCATTTTTTCTATGATTGACCTTTACATTTGATAAATTCTAAATCCTTGTGTGGTAGACATCTAAAAATGTGTTCATATCATTTTAGTCAACAATAATTATGTATTAGAGATTCTAATATATAATTACCTTGTACTAAAAAGAGACGAACACATTTATAGTGTCTAGTTGTCTACCAAACAGGGCCTAAGGCTCGTGATTTTGCTTAGGCTTTCTTCAATTTCCATAGAAGTCGATAGGAAAAATCACCTAACCAGGCCAAGTTGGAGGCAGTCAAGGTCACAAAGCTTGTTTGAGATCCTTCTCGGGGTGGGTTCTTAGTTGTGGAAGGAGACAATATGAGTGTCACTGCCCATGGCGATGGTTTTGACAAAATTGGCCATTGATTGGGCTTCTGGCTTGAACATCTCTCTGTGGAACTTGTGGTCCGCAAAATCATTAATGAGATTTAATTTTCTGGCTTCTTCCTTTACTACCTCTGCAGGCGTGTATACAGATGCAAACCCTGTGACGGTTATGCATGCTAGATGTGTCTGGACAATGCAATGGTGGTTGGGAATGTTTATTCCTTCCTTAATGAATAGTTTTATTCCTCTGTCCTTTTAATAAAATCTATTTCTGATAAGAAATTAATTGGAGCTCTGCAATAGATCCAACAAATATCACGTTGTCTCACCGTGCCTGGTTATGCTGCTACTATTTACTCTAATTGGGAAAAGTAGAAAGAATAGGTTTATTTATTGGTCGGAGGTATTGATTGTGGCATCCTTGTTGTTGTCATCATTCCATTGCCTGTCATCCACCATTCAACCTATTGGAGTATTGAACTGGATTTGGCAGTACCGAATCTGAGTCAACTCAGATGAGTCATATCGGACTCATCCAAGTCTTTGAATCATGATGATTTGCAATTCCATTTTTCTATTCAGTACTGAGGTGCTAATAAATATGAGATGGTTGTTCTTTGATATTTATTTTCTACAAACAGAGAGTAGTACTTCTGTGGACATTGGATCCTTCTGAACGTGATGCCCTGTTGGCTAATGAATCTGCGAGTAAGTGGAAAACTAGCAATCGTGTTCTTGTTGAAATAGCCTGTGCAAGATCTTCCAATGAACTATTTTTGGTGAAGCAAGCTTATCATGCTCGTTTCAAAAGATCCCTTGAAGAAGATGTTGCAGCTAATACAACAGGTGACTTCCGTAAGGTAGAGCTTCTACTCCTTGTACAATTTTGTGAATAAGGAGGTTTTTGTAGTGCATTCAGTTATTTACATTACAGTTTCCTTTAGCATACTTATGTTGGACTTTGGAGAGAGACTGGAAGTGCTTGCACCTGTTTTTCACTTTCATTTGTCGTTGCACTGAGATCATTTATTATTCTAGAAAGGCAATCATATTGATTGCAGTGAGAGGTCCAAGGTAATTTTACCCCCGAGATGCAGTACTTGAATCTGAGTGTCACGAGTTTAACAACCTGTGAGCGCCTTCATCTATTTAATGTCTGATATGGCACTGGTTTCGGGATAAGTTGGCTGTTCCCAGTGACATTGCTGACTGTTTTACCGGCAAGTGGTCCTTCAGTATTCTAGTCGTGTAATCAGCTCATGCAATTGTTATGATATCCATGCTATGTTTTTATTTTATTTTATTTTATTTTATATATATATATATATATATATATATATATATATATATATATATATATATATATATATCTGATATGATACTACTGCAGTCTACAAGAAACAAGGACAATAGCAATTGAGGGCTAGTTTGACAGAATATGCTTAATGTCAAATGCACTTATCTGTTATTCCCAAACACCGGGCCTTTTTGATGTCATGTTGTCTCAGTTTTCATTAGAAATGTGTTTCGAGTTGCTTCCAACCACAGCCTAACATATCAGACTAAAGAAGCCAATCATCATCATCTTAGATGGTCTGTCACCCCACAATTTGTGTTGGCTGTTGAATGGTAGATTGATAGAAGTTCTACGTGTGGGTTCACCGGACATTCAACCTTCCTCGTTTATCCGGGCTCTAGAACCGACCACGGGGGCTCACGCCGTAGCATCATTAAATAATCATGTCAATCATGGAAAGAAGATCAGCATCTCCTTGTTCCTCACTGAAGAATGTGGAGGGAGGGATTGATTTTGGAGGAAAAGGAGATTAGAGAGAGCACCTCTAAACCTTATCTTATAAATATTAAAGCATATTATATTGTCCTGAAGGAGCACTGGGTCTACATGCATACTCACACACCAACACACTCCCTAACACTCGCCAACTGCTCGCTCACTTGAAATTAGTGCCAAGGGTTGGATAAGTATCTACTGATGTTTCTTTGCACGTATACCTCTCTAACCCTAATCGTATTAATATTAAACCAAAAGCATATTATATTATGCCCTGAAGGGGTGCCAAAATTACACACATGCGCACACTCACGTACTACCCACTAATTGAATATTGAAATTACTGCTGAGGGTCTGATATTTCTTTGCTTGTATACCTCTCTAACCCCAATCTTATTAACATTAAACTGAAAACATATTATATTATCCTGAAGGAGCATTGTGACTACACACAGACACACTCATACACTCTCTAATACTCACATACTGCTCACTCACTTGAAATTGATGCTGGGGGTTTGATAAGTATCTGCTAGTATTGATTTGCCAATAATACCTCTCTGACCCTAATCTTATTAATGTTAAATGAAACACATATCACTTGTTGTCCTGTGGGAGCAGCATGACTACATGCACATGCACACTCACAGACTCTAACACTCACATCCTGCTCACTTAAAAAAAAAAAAAAAACACGCACACACACCCCACACACTCACGCTAGTGGAATTTCACCACCTATGGATACTTGAACCCTTGACCGGGTGTTGAAACTCTTGAGAGTCTACCACTTGAGCAAGAGTAAGGATCCAACATCCTGCTCACTTACTATAAGATAAGCATTTGCTGATATTTCTTTGCACGTGTTCTAGAGAAGTATCAGATTGAAGAAGCCAAAAATGATAAAAACTGATACTTGGAGGCTTTGCTTTTCAGAGCAACATGAGATTCCTACTGTGCAGTGTTATTTCATTTAGTTTCTCCAGGTTACTTATTTCTGAATATGAATGGATGTTACGGAGTCATATATTATTAGGTAAGTTTGTAGTGAAATGGCTTTTTACTTGTTCTCATAAACCCCTTTAATCATATTCTTTATTCATGACGATTTGAACTTGCTTATCTGCTGACCGCTTCAAAAGTTTCACTTTCCTCTAGTCAAACACTTCTGTCTATACAATTTCAACTGCCAAAAAGAGGCGTAGATGAAATAGAACTGTTAGACAATGCAGCTTATTCACGTGGATGCAATATTGGGGATTCATAACATCATGTTTGATTTTTGATTTTTTTTTAAATTTTATTATTATTTTTGATTTGGAGGGGGGGGTGGGTGGCTCTGGGTTTCTTTACATTGAAAGTCGAGTAGAAGATTCAATCCTCTACTAATGAAGTGCCAATGGTTCTACTGGCTTGGCCATTCACTAATGCTTCATTTCCCTACGCCAGCTTTTGGTACCTCTTGTAAGCTCATACCGGTACGAGGGAGAAGAGGTGAACATGACAGTGGCAAAGTCAGAGGCCAAGATACTGCACAACAAGATCTCAGAGAAGCATTACAGCCATGAAGAACTCATCAGGATTGTGACAACAAGGAGCAAAGCACAATTGAACGCGACATTCAATCAGTACAACGACACATTTGGGAATCCAATCAGCAAGGTTTTTCTTCCACATCTTTCATTTTGTTGCTTAAATAATAGCCAGTGATGCCACATCTTGTTCACTTGTATCTAGAGGTTCACGTGACCCCTGCCCCTGCTGTATGTGTTCGCCCATCACACGGGGCCCAGAAATCAGGCTTGGTCCAGTAATCAGGTGAGTCACATGTATGGAAAGAATGGATAGTTGAGGGGCACCCAAAAGGTTCACATGGAGCATGCGTGTTGTCCACATGATGTTTGCAGCAACATGATTTCTGGGTTACGACATCAACAAGACTCACCTGTGAATGGTTTGGATGTGGCACACATGCCGCAGTGGCGGGTACTGTGTTGTTTGGGTTAGAAAACTTCATATTGTCTGAAATTCAAGACTCCTATCCCCAGGATCTGAAGGCCAATCCAAAAGACGACTATCTGTCAATGTTGAGAGCTTCAATACGGTGCATGACATACCCAGAGAAATATTTCGAGAAGGTCCTTCGACTGGCGATCAACAAGATGGGAGCAGACGAGGGATCTCTTACCAGAGTCATTACCACTCGTGCCGATGTCAACATGAAGGCAATAAAGGAGGCATACCAACGAAGGAACAGCGTTCCGCTAGATAGTGCCATTGCCAAGGCCACTTCTGGCGACTATGAGCAATTCCTTCTGGCCTTGATCGGACATGGGAGCACCTGAGCTCTCAGGTGCTACAAAATGGGTCTGTATCCCTTGCTCTGACATTAAAATATGTAGGGTATGCATATCTGGCTCGTATCTTATCTAGGCTGTTTTGAATAATGGTTTTGATGCGAGAACATCTTGGCTGTTTTGAATTAATGGTTTTGATGCGAGAACTGTGCTTTTGTCTGTAGTAGCAAGCTTGGATTGTGGTGGCATGTTGTGTTGCTTGCATTGCGTGGAAAAGACTCTTGGTGTTAATGAACTCTTTCTGGGTGTTGTCAGTTGTACAAATTTAAATTATAACCTGATACCAGTAGGTAATGTGTCGCTGATCTGCCTGAAACAGCCCGGTATGGGGTGATACTGGGCCATATCTGTGTGGTGAGGCTGAGGAAGCTTCATAAGCACTGGATTGGAGGGAATGCATGTTATTACGTATTATCTTTTTATGCAAGAGATGCCATTATGAGTTAATTCGTATAAGCTGTGTCCATGAAGTATAATCCTTCTCGTGGCAAGTTTGTAAGGTGGACCACCTTACAATTGGGGGGCCTTCTAAGTGATGGTCCAGATCATGAGGAGGTTGGAAATGATGTATGGTTTCCAGGCCAAGAAACAAACATCGCCAATTTGCTGAGTATGAAAAGCAAACAACAAAGAGGGTTGAGATTTAGAGCATCAGATGCAAGCGACTGAGGGTATTTTTTATAGAGATGCTGTGCTGCTTTGAGTTTCATGCCAAGGCAGATTGAAAAGTAGATTTAGAGCACAGACGCCAATATGGCTTGGACAAAATCTGGGCCATTCATCATTTAGTGGCACTAAACATGAGTAAGCATGTAGATTGTCCTCATAACTATCATACAGATGAACAGGCAAACAGGCATGGTGATCATCACTACTCTCCACCGTGCAATAGGCTTTTTTTTGCGAAGAGAATCACCAACCGTGTAATGGGCAGAGCATAGCACGGTGTTTCAGAATTGGTTTTCAGCGTGTACTATAGAATGGCTGAGGAATGCCCACAACCAAAGTTGGCTATTGAAGTTAGTGGTGAAAGAAGACAGTCTGCTAGTATGGTGATGAAAGCTGGCTTCCCTGTGCAAAGAGCTTCTTATTTCTGAACGAGAATCACCTGCCATGTAATGGGCCTTGGAATAGAGATTTCACCGCACAAGGTGTTTTAAGGGCTGGGTTAGTTTGGAGTGTATTTTAGCATGGGTAAGGAATTCCACAACAAAAGTTAGCTATTGATAAGTCTCACAACCAATCTGTGATAAGAGAAGATGGCCTAACTAGTACGGTGATCAAAGCCACTTCCCTCTGCAAAAAGCTTTTTATTGCTGAAAGAGGATCACCCCACCATGTAATGGGCGTTGTCATGGGAAAGATCTCATAGCACGGGGCGTTTCAAGAACTAGTCGAGTTCGGAGTGCATATTAGAATTAGATGAGGAATGCCAACAACAAAAGTTCGCTATTGGCAAGCTTTGTGACTAAACTGTGCTGAGAGAAGATGGCCTGCTGTATGGTGATCGCCTATCTGAGAGTCACCCACCATGTAAAGGGCATCATTACAGAAAGATCAAACGGCCAGGGTAAACTGGTGAGTTTGGAGCATATGCTGAAAACAGAATTTCACCATTAGCAAGCCTTGTGGATAAACGGTGCTGAGAGAAGATGGCCCACCGTACGGTGATCAAAGCAGCTCTGCTGTGTGAAATGCTATTTATTTCCAAAAGAGAATCGCCTACAATGAAATCATTATACAAAGATCTCACCTTTTCAAGAAGTGCTCAAGTTTGGAGTGTATCTTATAATGGGTGAGGAATGACCACAACAAAAGTTTGCCCATTGGCAAGTCTCACAACCAAACAGTACTGAGGGAAGATGGCCCACCAGGGGTGATCATAGCTACTCCCCTGTTCGAAATGATAATCACCCACCATGTAATGGGCATCATTATAGACAGGCCTTCCTGCACAAGTGTGTTTGAAGAACTTCAGGAATGGGTGAGGGATGCCCATATCAAAAGTTCGCTATTGGCAAGTCTCAGCTAGTGCAGATCAAAGCTGCTCCCCTGGGAGCTTTTAATTTCCGAAAGAGATTTGCTCACCATTTAAGAGGCATCAGGGTGTTTCAAGAACTGGGTTCCGATTTAGAATGGGCAAGGAATGCCCGCAACAAGTGTGAAATTGGCAAGTCTGGCAGCAAAACTATAAGACTGCCCGCTAGTAGTGCCATTTTAAGGGTCAAATCAAGCAGGGCTTCAGATGGCAGCCAGATCCACACATGGCAAACTAACGCCGTGCTATAGGTGTTTCCTCAATGAGTCCCTTCCGAGAAATACCCCATTGTTTGGAGGCAGAAAACCAGCTAGCAGTTGAGCAGACTGAAATCCAACACAAATCCATTGTCTGTGGATTGTTTTGTCGAGCTTGCCACAGTAGCTGCAGCATATATTCACTTAAAACTGCATAATAGTAAGGTATGTCTACTTACAACGGTAATTAAATACGAGCAATATATGAATACATTCACAACATTTGCTTATGCAATAGGAAGCAAAACTGCATAATTCTTACACTGTACAATCACATACAGTGACCCTTTCATATTTTATATAAGGAGGATAAACAGATTCTGGATTACCATGTCTGCAGGAAAATACAACGTTGAAAGGACGATAGCCATACGACTTAAAGCAATTAAAAAAAAAAAAAAAAACCAAAATTGCTTAGTTTTTACACTCTACAACCTCGTGCATGCACATCTCCATGCAACCCAAATCATCATTTGAGCTGCCTTTGGGATATCAACAGGCTCTTAAAGTTTAATCCTCAAAATTCAGTGGCCGGTACAGTAATATGCTAGCAATAATCAAGAGCAACAACATGGTTCTTACCGTGGACGATGCATGTCACTTCTTCAAAAGGGCCCGCGAGAAAATCCGCTTGCAGTACGGGCTTGTTCGTAGAACCGCTGCATGAGGTCGAATCACTTCAACCAGTGACGCATGGAGAGGACCCTGGTTTTCAAGCAAAGAGAGTGATCAGAAAAGAGGCAATGTACAATGTTCAACAAGGCATTTGGTCTTCCCATCTGACCACATTTGTGGGGCCTATGCCCACCTCTGTGGTCCAAATCATTCATATAGTGGGCCCCATTATGGATGAGAGAACCAAAAGATCTCCTCCACTGAATGGTTATAACCATCCAAATGACCCTACTTAAATGTGGACCCTTGGTTGTGAATCTGTTTTATTGGATGACTTGGATCATCGGATAGGTTCACCAGGTGGGGTGCCTGTACTATTGCCTAGTTGAACAAGAAAACACTGTTTCTTTGGACCAAGCGTTATAAAATTTGAAATATGCATCAAGGATGTGGGCTGGTGATGAAACCTTGGAAACTACTAGAGCGGATTGAATGACATAGTTTGCATATGGGTCTTGCAGTAACTGCTCAAACCGAGATGTCGACAGCAGTTCATGGATAATCCTTGATCGGCTTTCTTCTCCAAAGAACTTGAGGCATTTCTCGACCACATTACTGCTGAATTTCTGCGTCGAAAGGTGTACATAGTTTCCTTCAAATTGAGAAGCCAAATTTGCAATTGCCAATGGGATCTTCAACTCCAATATATATTGGACCACATAATTTCTGAAAGACAGAATAAAAGCTCCATAAGCTTATGTTTGCAACATAATAATAACACAAAGCAAAGTCTCTGTAAGCTTGGGTTTGCAACATAATCTCTACAATATATAGTGCGGGCCTGGGGATAATTTTCCACCTGATTAGTTTCTTCAAGGGTTAAAACTATGCATCATTGAAGGGTGGCATGGGTTCTAATAAAGTAAAAGGCTTTTAGGTAATTTACAAGTGAATCCTTCTGCTCATATGTGCTCTCCACTAAAACTCTCTTTTTGAGGTTTTCAGATTCTTAATGCATGTCGGAGCCATGCCCATCCACATCCAGGCAGCTATTGTGGGAAACATGTGCTAGATCTGAGTTTTCCATAAGGTAGGTTGTACTGTTTGGATCTCTAATAACTATCTCATTTGACATCTCGGGTGGGCGACAACATAACCAAAACATGGGAATAGCTAGATTTTTTTTTAAACACTCGTTTTGTACATTTGGACCCATCTAAGGAGAGAAACTACCTGATTCTTTTGGAAGAAAATCCAGGCATTATCCCCAACAAGATGAAAAGCTCAGATCTAATGCATGCTTTCCATTTCAGCATGTCTGCCAGCGTGTGAATGGGTAGGCTCCACAGGCATGTTGAATTAGCAAACCCCCTTTTAATAGACAACTGCAACTCCAGTCCTTCCAATGATTTGCAAATCCTCCCATAATGATTTACTACCATCTTTAAAATGGTGGTGACTCATCTCCTCACTACACTACATGCTCCGTAGCTTTCGCTACCAAAAATTCTGATTAAAACACACCCATCTACCATTGAGCAAAGGCTCCAAGCCTCCAATACATACGCTATTATCATCTTATTCTTAAAAGCAACAAAAGGATTTATGGGCGAACTTGATTTTGGGAGGATTTGTGGGCTCACAAGTTTCCTCTTACATGTACTTTAAGACCATGCGCTTTTTACTTGTAGCATCCCATCCATGTTGAAGACTGTCATGAGATATTAGGGAGGAAAGTGGCTTGGAGCTTCCATTTCAAAAGAACATATGAAACTTTCTACTTAAAAGCACTTGAGTGCACTTTCCTAGGGATATAGGCTACTGCCATATTTAGGGCAACTCTTCATCTGGCAGTTTCTCCTCCAAAGGCTTTTCTAAAAGCCCCATGTCTTGCTATTTGTAAATCCTCCATGTTCAGAAGTAAGCAGAATTCCAGCCCCTCCACGTTTTCATATGTTCAAGGAAATTGCATTCAGGGTGGGAGAGGATGTTTGGTGCCTAGATCAATCCCTTTGTCTCGCTTTCCCTTGATAGGCCCAATTAAACTTTAGTGAGGGAAGCTATCATTTCCCAATGTGCCTCTGTATTGGGGTACTTATCACGTGAAGCAGCTCAATCACCCAAGGGTACTTTGGTCCAAAAGGAAACTGGGCAAGGCTGGTTCAAATTGCTTTAAGGTCAAGGATCCTGTAGTTCCCAGATCAAGGGTCCTTGGAGCCCATGTCCTCAAGAAAATTTGATAATGAGGTCTACCTTGCAGCACAAAGGTAACCAAACTAGTTCAGCAATCAAGGGGGCCAGACACCCAAACAAGTAAAAGCATCAAACCACCCCCATTGCAAGCCTGGACCACCTTTTGTTGCAACTTAGTACGACTTTGAGTTAGACCTAGTTGGAGCAAGTCGTACTGGTAAAGTCACCAAGAGAGTCGCACTCCAAAACTGCTACTTAAATCCATGCCTGTTAAAGGGGCACATATCATTAGTGCCTATATAAAGGGGCATTTTCACTCTGACAACTACCCCTAATTGTACTATTGCACAAGCATTTATTGGGGTTTCAAGGCTCAAATAAGAGAGTGTTGAGACTCAAATAATGCATAATTTCTCCCATTTATATCTTAGTTTTATGAACATGAATCGGCTTAATGTTCTATTATACTCATGTATATGTTATAAGGTGAATTTAAGAGCTTGGATTGAAAAAGGGTACTAAAAGCATGGATTTGATGCTCAAGAATCACCAAGGCAATGAATGGATTTTAGGAGATCAAGATTGAAGAATTTACATGCCTAAGATCCAAGAAAATCAAGTGAAAAATGAAGAGAATTGAAGATTTGAAGTAAAGAATCCTGAAATCGTCCTAAATAAGTGTATTCTGAAGCTCTAAAGTCTATTTTGAGAAATTGCGCAATGGGAAATCTATTTTAAATAAACTGCGCAGCGTGAAGCCTATTTTGGGAAACTGCGTAAATTTGGGGCGGTTTCTAGAATTTTCCAACTTTGTACGAAAATTGGAGTTCCCCACTTATAAATAGGGCTTCTTAGGGCATTCCTAAGCATCATTCAAAGCATTTAAGAGAAAGATTTAGGGTTTTTAATTTTATTTAAGTTTTATAAATTATTTTTTTCTTTTAGATCTTTTCTATTTGCATTTATTTCTTTATTGTTGCTTTCTTTCTCTATTCTAACTTTTAAGTTCTCTCTAGCCCAAGCTAAAAGGGAAGCACATTGGTTTAATAATTCTTTAAGTTTTGATGATTGATTATTTTAATGATGAGAAGAATGGTGTGTGCATGTTATCTTAGTTTTTTATCCTAATGTGAGATCCATATGTTTCCATCATATGAGATCCACATTGATGGATAGGTTTACCCTCGATCAATCAGATTTCCTAGATAGGAGAGGTTCTTAACCTATTACATTTCTTTGATTCATTATCTCATTAATATTGAATTCTTAAAATCACTGGCGCTTGAGAATATATATCAATGGTGCAAATCCATGATTTTCTAATATTTTGTATCATTTATTAAAATATTTAAACTTTTTTATTTTCCAATTAGGCTGACCACAGTGCTCAGATCCTAGTTGTGTGTTATCCAAGTCATCATGATTTTGGAACAATAACTTATGTGTGGAACTTTGAAGCTTGGGTGTTGTTTTAATTCAGTTGAATTACATCCATTCAAAACTCCTAAAATCAAATCATTAGTTTAGTTTTGTTTTATTACTTAATTTGTTTTGCATTTGATTTTCTCATTCTCACAATTCATCTCCCTGTGGGATCGACCCTGTATTCACGGGATATTTAAACTTTTTTATTTTCCAATATTGAATTCTTAAAATCACTGGCGCTTGAGAATATATATCAATGGTGCAAATCCATGATTTTCTAATATTTTGTATCATTTATTAAAATATTTAAACTTTTTTATTTTCCAATTAGGCTGACCACAGTGCTCAGATCCTAGTTGTGTGTTATCCAAGTCATCATGATTTTGGAACAATAACTTATGTGTGGAACTTTGAAGCTTGGGTGTTGTTTTAATTCAGTTGAATTACATCCATTCAAAACTCCTAAAATCAAATCATTAGTTTAGTTTTGTTTTATTACTTAATTTGTTTTGCATTTGATTTTCTCATTCTCACAATTCATCTCCCTGTGGGATCGACCCTGTATTCACGGGATATTACTTACGAACCTCTACACTTGGAAGCAAGCAATCAAAGAGCAAAATGTTTTCAAGACCTCCCTTTCATACACCCTTGCCCAAACGCCTCTGCCTTCCCTCAGCCCTTAGCCCTTGCATCAGTTTGTTGCTCAGTGAGTCCTGGACAGCCTATGCACAAAGAGCCACCCTTGTGTCCTCTTATACTCTTATATTTCGAGCTAAAGCCTACCCTCAAGCATGACCAGCCTTATCTTGGTCAATGGAAACAATTGGTCCCCCCCATCCGTACAAACCCATCTTTGAACAGGGTGTTGTGATTGTTAGTGTAAAATCAACTCATCCTGTACATTGTTTTGCTAGCACTTGTGTCCTATTTTGATGGTTCAGCTGAACACTTGAACTCTGCACAAACTCAGAGAGCACCCCTACGCCAAACATCACTACACTCTAAACCTCATACAGCGTTGAAACCCTCCCAACACCCTTGAGCTTGAATGGTGTGAGAACCTTATTTCCTCAATTATTATGTGGTTCGTTGTAAAGCAAAAAATCACTCCCCTTCCTTTTCATCAAAGCTTGCTCCACTCACTTTGTTACAAAAACAAATTATCGGGATTCCTTATCACTCTAATATTTACTTTCAGCACTTTTATACATGTATCAGGGCCCACATCGAGAATCACAATCCTTGATGTTCTTCTCTTTTATTTTTTGCTAGTGTCTACAAAATAGAACTAAGAGAGTGGTTAATGTTTGATGCGCAATATTCATGCAAGTCAGACGTCGTGTGATTCTTGTTGTTTCATGAATTTATTTTTCTAGGGGTTTAGATCTTTGTTGTTTGAGCTTTGTTAATTTTCCTATGCAATCTACAGAGATGAGTCTTTATTGCATGTGTTCTACATAAACAAAGTACTCTTCAATTGGCAAGCCATTTGTCGTAAACTGCCAAGCTGAAAATAGCTGGACTCATCCATGTAGGCATGGATTCTTTTCATATGACCCTACCTTGAGAATGAATCTTGTTTCCAACCTAGATCAAGCAAGGGAATTATTGAGGATAGATAGAATTGATTGGAGAAATCAGACTTGTGAAGTGAGCCACAAATAGCTGGGATAAGTTTATGATGATAATGATCCGGTTAGATTAGATACAATTACAATTGAATGGAATTGTCCAGCCTTGACCAGACAAACAGTCAGACCGGAACCAACCACCAAAACGGACCAGGTCACTTTTTTTTAACACACCCACGCAATCATACCACAGTGGGATTTTACCACAATGTGTACTTGAACACATGACCTTGTGTTGAAACTCTTGTGAGTCTACCACTGAGGCATGACTACTGAGGCATGAGTAAGGACCAGGTCATTTAAAACTAGGGTCAACTATTATTTTCAAGAGGCAAACTAGAGTCAACTATGTGGTCAATAATATGGTAAAATGATGCAAATTCACAAATCAAAGCTCTACCCCATGAGCTCTGACCATAAAACGAGAGACTTAACCACTATGCTCGAGCCAAACTTCTTGTTAATTTGATTTATTCTAATAATTGCACATTATGGAAAATTTTGAGCAAAAGCCGGCCACAACAGGTCTGACCAGTTGCACCAGCAATTGGACCGAGTTCTAAACCATAATTTACTATCTGGGTGGAAATTTTAATATTAATTGTGGTGCCCATGACTTGGTCATTCAAATAGTTGACTTGCTAGCTCTATGTTGTCCAGCAAATAATCACTTGAATACAAAATTCCTCATTCAATCTTGAATAGTGTTCAGAGTGTTGGCATCATTACATGTATCAGTATCGCCAATACTTCAGGAGATATTAAAAGACACATTTACGCATCAAAATATTGCAAAAGACATTATATATAATAAGTGTCCATTTTATAGGGGCCTAACCATATGTTGTTGAAAAAATCTGTATAAAATAAATAATATGAGATTTGTAACTACTGGATATATTGGCCTACACTTATTAATAAATAAAATTTGCACATTAATTAACAGTAAAAACACATTTACAAATATTTAAAAAAAAAAATGAAAAAAATAGAATTTCACCAATTTTCCTCATTTTTAACTTAAGGGAATGTTTGGATTTATGGAATGCATAGGAAAGGAAATAGTGTTTCTTGGAAAACCTTATTTCTAGGAAATTGTGGTAAAGGAACATTGCTTGAAGAAAAATAGTGACACATGTGGCATATACGGCGTCACATGTGCTTAACCCATGAGAAGCCCATTTTCCTTCCATCGTAGGACTTCAGGGTGAAGGTGGGAAAATAATTTTGTTTATTTTCCACCAAAGATATAAAGTGGGAAATGGTGTTTCCCACAAGTTCTCACAAAGAAAGGCTTGACAAACAACAAAAAGTGAATTTCATGTGCTACTCTTGAGTTCCCTAGGACACATTTATTTCTAATTCTATACTTGTCCTGCAACTCATCCATCTCCCTTCATCCCAACAAACCAGCATCAGCTACATGAAAGGAAACCATAAAAATTTGAAGAATTGTCGGGTTTCCCCGAGTCTCATAATCAATGTTTTAAAACCTGCGCTGGATCGTGTTGGACTGATTTGGCTCATAATTGGCCAGGAAAAAAGTGTTCAGGTCACCTAGAAGCTCGTTTTGAGCAAGAAACTGTTAGAACCACCTGGTTCAACTGGTCCACACGTCAAGGTTGGGCATTTTTCCTGGTTGGACCAGCTAGTTCAACTGTTTGTGGCTAAAATTTAAAACGAGTTGTGTGGTGCTGGAACCCAAAACCACCTTTATATATAAACCATACACACTATCAACAATTCTACTGCCATTTGGTTGCTTAATTCAGGTCATTTTATTTGTTATACATGTTGACAGAAACAGATCTAGGTACAATCAAGGTTTTAAAACATTGCTAAGAAGTTACAAACAAACAAAAAAAAAAAAAGGAAGAAGAAGAAGAAGAGGAACATGATGCTTTTGCAAAGTATAAAGGATCATATGCAGGCATCAATCCACAGCATGCATTTTATATATTCCTCAAACATTACATTACAGCTGTACATTACATAATATACCATGCTCTACTAAAAAGGATCCTCTTTACTCTATTTATATTGATTAATAAATATACATGTTAAATTTGACTAAATATAATGTGGAATCCATCAATAATATTTTCTGGGGTTCAACAATCCTATTCTTCACACTGGCATTGGGTGTTGACACTCACATCTATGTCCATGCAAAAAAACATAAACCAAAGTCCAAAGATTGGATCATCAAAACTTCCCCTCACGGCATCTCTTTGCGGTAAGGGAAATCAACAGTGGAGTCCATCTAGACAACAATTGGAATCACCAAACGTCAGCCTGAATCCTACAAACTCAAGGCCCAATGATATCACACCTATCTGAGGCATGGTATTCAAAGACGGTTACGTAATAGGCCTTACGGCCTCTACAGTAACTGTAACAGTGGGAGACATTACGTGGTACAGACTGTAACACCCGTGCTGAAAAACTGGCCTGTAATGGGCCGTTAGAGGGGCATAGTGGTCCAATACATCTTCCTTTTAAAAAAATCACCATGACAGCACCATAACGGCCATAAGGCTGGCTGTCATGGCCACCATCACCGTTATTGAATGCCTTGATCTGAGGGCCGTGTGTCCCACAATTCCACTTATTTGTAACAATTTAAATTTATTTTTCATTATATCCTACTCTTGTAAGGAAATTTCTCAAGGAAAATGCTTGAAGCATGGAAGTCCTCCACTTAATTAGATAATTGTAGCTTCCACATTTTCAGTGATTTTACAAGAACCCAGTTAAGACCTTACAAAACAATTCCACAATACACTAGTGGAAGTGTTTGATGAATTATGGTTGAACTTCTCTACCATTAGACCCAAATCATTCACTAACTTCTTAATTGATAATGGTCAACCAAACTCAAACATACATAATCAACAAAAAAGATGTCCTCTAACAATTCACACAGGTCATAGGGATTCATCTTAAAACACCATAAATATTCGAGATGTACTCACAAAAAGAAGAACCAATGTGATGCAAATTGCAATTTATCAGCTCCATCAACACAAGAAACACTAGAGAAAATAAATTATTCCATTATGGATGAGAATGATATATTACTACTCTCTTTTAAATCATATCCAAATTAGTAGTTCATCGAGATAAAGGATATGATCTAAAAATCCACAAGGATCAAACACAATGGATATTTACTCAACACCTCATAAAAATGGCATGTCTTCCACAAGGACCTACTTTACAAAAGGTTCCATACTACCATATGATACCATGATCCAAAATAAAACCAACATTTATCAACACTACGAAGAGTATTAACAATGAGAAAAGTATTGCTCCAATAAATGTTAATGAAATATAATGCAACCAAGTATGGTAATAGAACAGACACAAAATGAAGACAAACTTAGCATACAACCATGTGGGTGCAGCTTACTTGATCCACCCAAAATCGCAGCTGCAGATCCTGTGCTATTGTCCACGAAACTTAAGCTAAAAATAAGTTCTGATATCATCTGTATGCACCATAAAAATGCAAATGGCGATAGTGGACTTGGTGATGCAAAAAACTTGAGATACATAGAATAGTCAAAACACTACCACGTAAACTATTGTTCCCGGATCTACTAGATGAGAACCTCCCACTTCTCATTTCATCCACGAGTTGGTACGATATCAGGAAAACACACATTCACTTCATGCACATTGTGTTTTTCTGTGCTGCCCAAAATATAGAGTGCATTAAGTTCTATTTAGAAACCCTACCAACCAAGACTCTTTGGTACGACCGGTGCACACCCAGAGGGTGACCGGTCGGCCCATCCCAAAGTTCAACTACGAGCTTTTTAACTGCAACAACTTAAATATACGCTATTGGAGCTGAAATTACCACGATTGTTGGCACCAGACTTGCCCTCCAATGGATCCTCGTTAAGGGATTTAGATTGTACTCATTCGAATTACCAGACTCACAATTGCCTTAAACTTTGAAGTGGCATTTAGATGGCTGGGAGTGTTGTTCACTTCTGCCAGCCTTTAAGACCAACATACCTTTAAATTTTCTTGCCTATTGATTACTGTTCATGCCCCATTTGGGAGTGTTGCAGACTTCTACCATGTATGCAAAGGAAGGGAATTGGTATGAGGCAGCGAAGGTGGATCGAAGAAGTGTTAGCTTTACGCATTATCAGGTGGTCGTCAATGAAATCTCCAAAAGGATTGTTCAAAGGCTCTAGGAGGTTGTATTAGAGAGACCCCTTATCTCCTTTGCTTTTCTGTGGCAGTGGAAGAATAATGGAGAAAGGCTATAATGGAGGGTCTTATTTTCATGTTCCAGATTGAGCAAAAGAATAATGGAGAAAGGATATAATGGATGGTCTTATTTTTGTGTTTCAGATTGAGCAACCTAACTTTCAATTGTCCGGCCTGCAATTTCCGGAAGATGGACTTTTGTTTTGGTGGTCTATAACTTGTTGATGATTCTAAGATGCTTCAAAGCGGTCTATGGCCAAAAGGTCAATAAACAAAATCTCAGTCTTCCACTCTGCATCGAAAAGCCTCTCAAGACTCTATGCAGTGGTGGAAAGAGTGGATAGAAAACTCTCAATGTAGAAAATTAGATATTTATCCTCGGGAAGATGGTTAGGGAACGGTTAACACTCATCAAGTCAGCCATTCTGTCTTGTGTAACCCGGTTATTGAGTCAATAAGTCTAGAAACCTGAGCCGCAGAGAAATGAACACGTATACGTTCGCAAATATTCAAATTTCTTCTGTTACAATACTCAACAAAACTAACAACTCAAAGAAATGTAGAATGCCTAACACCTCCCCCCTAAAGACCGAATTTTAATAAAAATCCCCAACCATTAAGATTGATTTCTTAATGATTTCAAATCAATCAATAATTTATTTAAGATAATAAAAATCCGACCAACAAAAAATTGGCCTAAAATAGCAAAAACAAATTTTGTAAATACCCCAAAATCTTCAATCATATCTTCCACTTCAGATATTAGACCATTCTTTGATAAGAATGCTATTTTTATTTTTTTTTAAAACATGTATTCAATGGTATATTAGACCATCCTTTGATAAGAATGCTATTTTTATTTTATTTTATTTTTTTTTAACACATATTCAATTGAATATTAGACCATTCCTTGATAAGAATGTTGTTTGTTAGCTTGAACTTGTTAAAAGTCAACAAATAGATTCTAATAGAATACAAGTCAATCGTGATTTGGTCATTAGGGCCCATTACCTGTGAATACAACAAAAAGAAGATGAAAAAATAAAAGAAAAAGTGATGGTCATTAGGGCCCATTACCCCTTCTTTCGTTCATTATCATCATCTAAGTCTTATCCCAATTAATTGGGGTCTACTACATGAATCTTGTTCTGCCATTCCACTCTATCAAGTGCCAGACCTTCGGTAAAACCATGGGTCATCAAGTATTTTCTATCTCCATCCACATCCTTTTGGGCCTTCCCTTACCCTTTTAGAGCCTTCAATTGTACCAACTCACTCCTAACCAGCATGGTCTTAGTCTTTGTTGGACATGACTAAACCATCTTAGTCTACTTTCCCTCATCTTATTACCTATTGGTATTATTCCTAAATTACCTTCAAATCCATTCATCTCTAATTCTATCCTTCCTCATCTTGCCACTCATCCATCTCAACATCCTAATTTCAACTATACTCGTCCTAGAAAATGTTTTTCTTTAACTGCCCAACATTCCGTCCCATAAAGCGAGGATGGTCTCATAGTTGTCCTATAAAGTTTTCCTTTCAATTTGAGTGGTACATGACGATCACATATAACTCCAAAGGCACATCTCCATTTCTTTGTTAAGGTCCATGGGTCAACTAGCGGACCAAACCATTCAAGTCAATAGAATGGGCCTAGTCCAGGGTCAACTAGTAGGCTAAATCATTTGGGTCAGTAGAGTGGACCTACCCAATTAATATCAATTGTTATCTTTGAATTTCATTAATGTTTTGATTTCGAAATAATATCCCAACAATCAAAGAAGTAGTTGGCCTTAATTGTAGGAGAGTGGATTCAAAATAATATCCCAACAATCAAGGAAGTAGTTGGTCTTGATTGTAGGAGAATGGATTAACCTTGATTTTGAATTAGAACTAGAATTTTTTGGAATGCCACTAGTTTTTATGTAGTTTTCAGCCATTAATGAAAAGAAGAGAGAATTTTCCAAACAATATTTTGATTAATTGCAATGAGGGGCAGTCCATCCTTGAATTTGGAATAATGATCTTAATCATGTACGGTCGTATCATTCTTCCACCCAGCATAAATTATATGGGGATCCTCCTTTTCAATCTCTCCACTTTCATGAATTATTGACCCAATGTATCGAAAGTGGTCACTTCTTGGTCGTCACTTCTTGGTCAGCAATCCTAACTAATTCCAGTTTTCACTTCTATTATTACTAAAATTGCTTTTGTTTAAGTTTGACTAATTTTAAAGCATCACTTTACAAATCTAGCTTTGTGTTTACACCCTCCCTTGTCTTGTCAATCAAAACTCTATCATCTACAAACAGCATACACCCAGGATCACTTCCTGCAAATGCAAAAATAATTTATTCTGCTTTGATTCATCAAATCCCACTCAAATTTTGTGTATCCTCAAAATAGGCCTATATATAGCCTAAAATTACTTTATAAGTTTCATGGATGAAATTAACAAGTGGAAAAATGAGAGAAAAACTAAAAATAAAATTTTCAAAATGGGGCCTTTATGGCCATGTTAACTGTAACAACATTATATTGGTGCTGATATGGAGTGCATCGGCCTGTATGATGTATCTGTAGATACAAGCCAATACGGCCCATTTTTTATTTAACAGGCTGGTTCACTGCTGTATCGGTTAACAAGGCCGGCCAATATATGGTTACGATATGACTATATCATAACCGATATTCAAAACTACGCAGCTATCTCCTTTGGAGAAATTTCAAGAAAATAGTTGCTGCATTCAAACAAGAAATGAAGGTGACAATTTGAGGGCCTCATAGCTAAATTTGGCGGTCCCCACAGCTCAACTCTAGTCTTACAAGAAATGAAGGTGACAATTTGAGGGCCTCATAGCTAAATTTGGCCTTAATGTCCCCACAGCTCAACTCTAGTCTTACGAGGGCCCGCCAAAACCTGGCTTTTGGGTGGCTAGTTGGGAAAGACAAGGTGTTGAAGGTGGATCACCTAAGCCGAAAGCGATGATCGGAATTGTTTGCTTCATGAGTCTAAGGAAAGAGAAATTGGCAGGCCATCTGTTCATCCAGTGTAAATGTGTGGTAAAAATTTGGAGAAGCTTCTTATAACTATTTAGGTTCATGTAGATTATGCCAAAGCACAAAATTGTTCAAGTCCAAGAATTGGAGAAGGGGAAAAGAGACCGGGTCGACTATCATTATGGACGGTTGTTTGGTCCCTCTAGAGGGAACTCAACAACAGAACCTTGCAAAGAAATCAGAATCTCCTAAGGATATCTTTAGAAAAGTTAATGAGAGCAACTGAATGGACTCTAGGGAGAGGACTCTAGGGCTCTCTATGGGATGAGATATCCACCCACTTTGTTTTAAGATGATCTGTCATCATCTGTAGTTTGATTTCCACCTTGTTTTCAATTGTTTGCTTTAGTAAATTATTCTCAAATTGTCTCTTCAATTTATAAAGAAAAAATTGATGACTTGTATTTTTATGTACAGAGTTCCTTGATGGACTATCACTATCATGTTTCAAGGAACAAGAATAACCTCTAAATAGGTTCCATTCAAAATAATTACCCGAAAGGATCTTGAGCAAGGAGAAGCCCATTAGCTGAAATTTCTGCTACCAAGTTTTCTCTATGCACTCCAGTTGAATAAGCAATGCAGCGTTGCAGAACACAACATCCATGGCGATGAGTAGCAATATCAACACAATACTTTGCAGCAGCATAAAAAATGAACTGCAAAGCAAGCACATAAAATGTTAGATCCCATCTAAACAAAGAGCAGGCCTGGGGGAAAAAAACATTACTACATGCATTCAAAATGGAAGAGAATAAAGAAAAGGAATGAGATCATATCCACAGAAATTGACATTTTGGAAGTAAGAGTCTCGTTCAAAATTTCAGCATTACGTTGCAAAGCCCATGCACCAGATTTCTTTAACCATTTAGAGCATTGTGAAACGTAGAAATACTTCCATTTGAAAGCCGATTCATGCAATGCACTCTCTGAAAAATATCGCCAAACCTCACCAATTGCATCCAACCCCATTCAGTACAGCCTAAAAATCTCTTATTTAGAAGACTTAATCAGAAGAAATCCAGATGTCTCTTCCTTCAGTATTTTTGAAGGTGAGGGAGAAAGATCAGCTGAGGAAGGCCATGTGGCCTTAAGCAATGTGTCAAGTGCGGAAACAACAGATAACCATCTTAACACATATTCACGGCATCTCCCTCACGGATGATAATTGAAGTGTGTATCATTAATTGACATATTTTCTCAAATGGGTTTTTCTCAATGGCACAGGGATGTATTAGCACTGTCAGAAAATTTGTTTTTCTTTCACTGTGGCATCATCGGATTCGGAACTGCTTGCATTTTACAACAGCTCGTGCATGTCCATGATCCATCACATGCATGTTGTAAACAAGATATGCAGATACTTAGATCTTTCCCCGACAAAGGTATCCTGGAGTCATGTAAAGTTCAGGATGTTTGCTTATTTTGACATAGATTGGGCCTGATCTCACAACAAAAAAGGAAGCATAATAGGTTACTGAAATTCTCTGAAGGCAATATTGTCAGATGGAAAAGTACTATTGTAGCAAAACACAGAGCAATGGCATTGCTTCTTTGGAATAGAAGGACAGCATTACTAAAGGACATGGGAATTACAGTGAATTATCCAATCGATGGTTTTCCTTTTTGCTATTTGGCAATGATGAGAGCGGCTACCAAAAGTCTAATATATGAAAATGCATTTTGTTTTGCAAGAGAGGAGATAGGCAAGATCATCAAGATTTTGTGAATAAAAACAGAAGACTGAACGGCAAATGTCTTTGTGAAAGTTACTGAGAAACAAAAGCTAAAATTCAAATTGCACAAGTTGGGTCCGATTGGCATTCACGTGTCATGATATTCCTAGCCCACTTTGAATAAGAGTGACACAAGTATGAGTTTATTTGTCATTACATGCATTTGTAGTGTACATCAACATTCAATCTTTTTCTATGGCCATTTTGCTCTGTAAGTCTGTAATGATTTTTATTCAATAACAAACAGAGTGGTCAAACCAAGCCAGTCAAGCAGCTATCCTTGAATCCCTATAAAATCCAAAGTTAAATATGTCTACATGAAATCAATCTATATCTAAACACGGGCCTATATTTGGGCCAATGAAACTTTGACATGGCTGCAAGCCTGCAATATCTAAAATGGCAAGACGACCCTATACCAGCTTTTGTGCATAACCAATGAAAGCCTTTTAAGTTCATTTGCTTACAAATGGTTGTTCTAATTTCATCAATCTAGCTGATGAATTGTTCACTAGTTTCTTGAAATTTTATGGAAAATGTTCATATCAACGTGTCTTAGCAAATGTCACAATGCAAGCATTCTCATGTAGTGCAGAAAATGCAATACAATACTTGAAGAGTGACTAAGATAGATCTTAAATACAATCACAAGAATCTTCCAAATCCATTAAAGTAACAAAACCATCAACAGCCTAAGAGGAGGGAGATGGTGATAAAAGGAGGAGAGGGCTGTGGAGATTTACTCTCCTTGAGGGATTGCAGCTGATATGGAACGAATGCAATATTAGATTATTGCACCATTAGAATATCTCAACATTAGAAAATTTATTAGCAAATCAGAAAGCTCGGTTGTGGTCTTTTCAGAGAACAAAAGACAACTATAGAATGAGCTTTGGGGATTACACCCTTAATAGGGTGTAAGCAAGGAGAAATAAATACTTCAGGGGGGCTATCTAGGTCTTTTGCTGGTTCGAATGATTCCTCATCATCTGCGTTCGCCTTTTCTTCTTCCTATTTTTAGCCTTTTTGTTGGTGCTTAATAAAACTTATGTTACCATTGCAAAAAAAAAAAAAAAAAAAAAAATTGACTTGAAACTAAAATGAGATAACAAACACAAGCTTCTCATAAAAGCAATACTTGTATTGCACAAAATACAGATGCCGGTACTCACTGCAATACAACAATCAGATATGTGGATATGCAGATTAGAAATAAGAAAAATCTGATACACTGACATGCAAATTCCTAGAACCATATAACATAGTATGGCTTCAGTAGGATAAGAAACAAATAATGCAAGGCAACCACCATTTAAACTTCTCTTTTTGATGTATACAACACCATTTTCTACATTCAATATTAGATTACTACACCTTTGGTACTACCTAATAACAACAATAGAAAAGGCATGTGCCCACAAAGAACCATATGGTATATATGTCATTTCCCCCAAAAAAGGCATAAAAGGGAACAAATGAAGAACAATAGAAGTCACCTAAACATTTCAGTGAAATTTTGACAAAAATGCATGTACATTGTACAACCCAAATAAGATGATAGCAAAATCATGAACAAGAAATGATGAAATATTCAATTTATTGCTAGAATTCTCAAAGCAATGCATTTAACACTGTGCATGTACCGATGAACATCCATACCAACATTGCTCTGTTGACATTACAAAGAGAAGAGTTTATACCTTATTATCTTCAGCACTAAGGCATTGCAAGCATCGCTGGACCACGTGATTCCCATTCAGGTCCTTGATGAGATCAAGGAAACCTGGTTCAAGGGCTGAAATAACCAAAGAAATTTGCTGCCGGGTTTTGAGAGTCTCTATAAGCTTCTGAACTGCACGGGTGCTGAAACAAAAGCAACAATCATGCTTGAGTACCATAGAAGCAATTGAAAGGTAAGAGTGATCAAAATAAGGCCGCGTTTGGGTGTTCCCAATTCCTGACAGAATAGGCTAGGGCCAAAACATGAGTAAGATGTGCATAGGACAATCATGTACATATCCCACGTGTGATTTGGAGCAGAAAAGGGAAAAGATGGAAGCTTGCTTGATGCACGTCCCATTTTCAGCGGCACACCAGGTGCCGAGCCTACCTTGTTGGCTCAGAATTTCCTGCCAACCACAATTTCAGGTACACCCAAATACATCCAAAATGATAGAAATATACCCATGCGTGTTTAAAGATATTCTAACAAGTTCGCCCGGCTCTGCCGTCGCCACAAGGAGAATCTGCATTCTCTGTTCTTCAGTGCAAACATCCAGCAGCTTCTGCATGAGATAGTTCCCGAATGGATTCATCATAAGTTCAACAACATTGTTGATGATCTCATTGAATATCATCTGCACATCTTGGGGAGTCCCCTCATCAAATTTCCGCTGCAAGAACCGACAACCATGCTGATCTTTCGCAATCAAGTAAATATATCCTTCAACTTCAATCAGCGAATTATACTTCAGCGGCAGAATTGGAGAGCGTGGGCTGCGTCCAATCTCAGAATTCCCTGATGGAATTCCAGTAGAACGCGTTCGGCCATCCAACTCAGAGTTCTTATCTATCGAGTGTGCACGGCCAATATCATCATGCTGCCAGCTTTGGTATTCCCTCGAAAGATCTTGTTTGTCATTTATCCTGTAATTAAAATCCTTACCCTGTATTATTAAATTATCCTCGCAAGTAAAAGCCTCCAACTCTGGCACACTTCTCATAGACGGATGAGATTGTGGAGCCCAATCGTTGGGGAACCGCCCGGCCCTATCATTGAACATAGGTGAGTTATAATGTAGTGGATTTCCGACACCTGAAGCCACCTTTGGGAGTGGGGCATATGGCGAACTTGGATAATCCAACCTGCCCAAGTCTCCACTGGAATCAATTCCATTCCGCTGTGAGTGGAAAAACATATCTGCAATGGAAGGCCTGTTTATAGAAGGGGCAGCGTTCAGGGCATGAATTTCCCTGTTGTAACAGTTCATACCGAAAGCAGCCTCCGAATGAGCCCGCAAATTGCTCAAGGCTTCAACGCTCAGATGCTCTTTAGGTTGCTTCCATGGATAATTCATCGGGTCCATATACTGACCCGGATATAAAGGAAAATCCGGCCAATGGGATGGGAGACATGACCCTGATAAATTACCTATTCGATGTTGCTGCTGCTGCTGCAATCCCAGCATTGACCGCCTCATCTCCTCATCAAAGAGGGGAGAATTCGGAACACCCAAGCATCGGAGCTGTCCACAATCATTAGAAAAACCATTCCTGCAATCTCCAAATGGACTCTTCATTACAACATTGCCATGCTCAGCCCCACCCCCACCCAAAGGGAAGTCAGTGAACTGTGTTCCATACGGGCGGGCAGTGTTTCCCAATCTCGACGCATCTTCTACTCCGTCTCTAATACACATTTTCCAGAGCTTGTCGGACAAACCCAATTCGCCTGTGAAGTTCGTGTTGACATTCTTCCCAGCAGAGTAATCAGGCGTTTCCGATTCCCGCGACGGCCAGAACCCATTTGGGTATTGGGTTTTCCTCAGTGGGGTTTGATATTTGATTGCGGGGGGCGGTGGCGATCCGCCGTCATCGGGGGAGAGCCTTCCAGAGAGAGAGCTCGACGAGGAAACCTCAGAACGGAGGGAGACTCCGCTGACAGGGGAGACACATACATACCCATGACAAGATGGGTCATCATCATACATGCCATGAATTGCCTGAACAGGACTGGAGCCATAGCCATGGCCATGGCTATTATGGGCATGCCCAGAGTGAGCATGTCCATCATGAACATGCCCATGACATGATATCGGGTCATCATCATACACGCCAGGAATTGTCTTAGGACTAGAGACATGACCATGGCCATGATGAGCATGCCCAGAATGACCATGTCCATCAAGAACATGCACATGATGATTATGTTCATGTTGATGGTGATGTTGTTGTTGTTGTTGTTGTTGTTGATGGTCATGATGATGATGATGATGATGCTGGTGGTGAGATGTTGCATGAGGGATCTCCTCCAACAGCATCTCAAACTCATCATCATCTGGCTTCTCTAGCTTCATCTTTCTTCCTTCTTTTTTCAAATTTCTCCAACTTCTTTCGATCTTCCAAACAAGAACAACAGACACAAAAGACCAAAAAAAAAATCAAAAACCAATATCAAGAAATCCAACCACCCACATCAGAAACCAATCCAGAGAGGCTGTAAAACCATTGAATCAGATGAGATTTTTCTTTTTCAACAAACTGACGGATTGGGAATGGAGAAGATGACGATGGTGAAATTCAATTGCATTTCATGTACATTTCATTTGGGATTTTTTCTGAGAAGAGTTGGTGGAGCATGCAAAGGAGAAGATGAGGAGATGGGGGAGGAATGGAAAAGATATGAAATGGGTTTCCATTTATACGGTTTTAATAGTGTATATATACGGTCGAGTACAGTAGAAAATCCACCATTAAACAAGAGCGAGAAAGAAGAAGAAAAACAACTGAGAGAGAGGAGTGAGAAAAATACTACTCGGCTTTTATAGACAGAATTAATAGAAATTGATTTACATTAATTAATTTTAATTACGTGGACGGCTTTGGTACTCCGAGGGACAGTCTACATTGGTCAGAGGGCGCCGTTCATTCGGTGGGCCCCACTGTCGATGGCCTGCCACAGCCACAGGCGATTCTTCCGATCATGCCAAGGATACTTGCATGACAAGAAAGATTTAAAACGTACCCGCACGCACGTGTACCAGCATTATGCGTGTTTTTGTTGGCGATCCATGCTATTCATCAGGACTGCCCCACCCCATCTTCCTTTCTCAGGTGGGGCAGCATGAACAAATTGATCATTTGTCCGCACGTACTACCATAGCACACGTGTTTGAGATAACCGCCATTCGTGACAAATACCTCCCACGCTATTTGTGCCCTTGCTTGAATATCAAGCTTATCGGATGGATGGATGGATGGATGGGACCTTTCTCATCAGAAAAAATATGGATGGCTGGGAAAGATTAACCCACATTCAGCTTACAAAAGTGGCCAACCTCATGATCTCGTAAGACTTAAAGCCGAGGTGGGGCCCGCTAGATACTCCAATAAAATCTTCCAAGATCTTGTGTTGTGGGCCATCATCATAGGACCCTGCTGAATCAACGGTTCGGATTAAATGTATTAATTTGATGTTCCTCCAAACAACCGCTTGGGCACTCTCGGGAGCTATCCGTCATTTTTAACTTATTTAAATATGTAATGAACCAATTTTGATATTTTCCGTTTTTAATATCTATAAAAATCAGGAGACGATACGGTAGGAACGCGGATTCGGAACTACCGCCCCTTCCCTAGCTAGGAACGGATATGGGGCCCTGAGGGGCCACCGTGATGTATGGATTTTATCCACACCGTCCATCCTTTCTTTCATATTATTTTAAGCATCCACCCCACAAGTGAGGTAGATCCAAATTCAAGTGGACCACACCACAAGAATTAGCTGTGATAATGACATCCACCGTTGAAACCTTCCACCGTTGAAACCACATCGTGATGGTTAATTTCCATCCAAACTGTTCATAAGGCCAAGTAGACCTGGATGAAGGTAGAACATAATTATCATTTTGATCCAAAACTTCGATGGCCCCAGAAAAGTTTTCAACGGCAGATATTTAATATCCAATGTGTGGTCCAATTGAGACTTGGATCTTCCTCCTTTTTTGAGTAACATCTAAAATGATAGGGTAAAGTGGATGGACGGTATGGATATAACCCAATATGTCACGATGGCCCCTCAGAACCCTGTCCATTCGTAGCTAGGGATGAGGGAGTGGAGTAATATTTCCAAATTACACCATGCCGGGAGAATCGTCATTTAGGACCGTCCATCCAATTATCCCTATTGTAGCTAGAAAATAGTTTGAAACAAATATGTATAATATGATTTGATTCATCTGATTGGTGGACCTTAACGAGACAGTAAAAACCTAGACGGTTAACCGTTGAGTATATAGTAAGGAAATTGAAGAAAAGTAATGGATGGCTGCGATTAGTCCATCGGTAAGAGGTTGCAGTAAATGATGGATAGATCGGATTGTACCTAGAGAGAAGTCTACCATAATATTAATCTCTTGAATCCACCGTATTGGACGGCCCTAACGAGTCTAGCTTGACCAACTTTCTTGGTGGGAGACTTAATTTTTATTATCCAACGGAGGATAATCTTCCACGTCATAAAAAAAGATTCCCATGTAGATGAGATTTCAATGAGCAGCAATGAGGTTTGGGTTTTGGATGAATGACTCAAATGCCCTTCCCCTGTGTAGTAGACCTCTGGGCATTTTAGACCAAAAAGATATTTTGCAAAATATCCATGAGAAAATCGGAGATACGTGCGGGTAAAGATGGAAAAACCGGACTCAAATCCATTTTAATTTTCATTAATGAAAATATCCATTATCTATCAAAGTATGTGAAAATTATTGCTGATTGGGTCATCGTAACCGATCAATTTTTCTTGATGAATTTAGATCGTTGGTCAGCTGATTTTCATCCGTTCATTTTATGGCTGCGGATCTGATGGTTGGGATTATTCGATCACTTTGATTTTCAGGTCGTGTCTTATCGATAATTGGGCCCACAATTTGGACAACGTGGATTGGTTGTATGGCTAATAAAACAATCCTAGCCATTGATTTCTGGCCTCCAAACACACGATGAGGATCATAGATGCTGACCGAACTACATCCCAAAAATGTTTATGGTACGCACTAATGGGGGAGAAGTGAGGAAAATGAACGGTTAGGATCGTCCAGCGAGTGTGTGTTTTTTTTTTGGTTTTCATCTGAATTTTGTATGCCACCAGCGAAACTTTGCGGGGAATAAACTCACCCAAAAAATAATAAATAAATAAATACAAGACAAAAACAATATTAATGTATGCTTCACCTAATGTCCTTAGGTAGTGGTGTCTGATACCCTTTAGCGTGGGGCATCCACACTGTAGGGCCCATTGTGAATGGAGCACGACCTTAAGATAGCATTGATTAAGTGACCATAATCTTCAGGTTAGTGGTTATCAAATCAAGGAATAAAATAACTGATGATCCATGGTTGACAAAAATAATCAGATGGTGAAGATCTTTCGACCAATGTAGATACCAGCCTGTGCTCCACTAGAAATGGTGCCCCACAATATGGATGGTCCGGATGATGGTGTATTCAATTTCATTAATGTTATTGGAAAGTCACCGCAGCTTAAAAAATGATATCTTATCACCAATAAAGAGAGCTGAACAGAGCAATGACATCTAGAACCGTGGTATTTATATACATACGTCGGCTCGGTTCCCATTTTATCTAAACAAATTCTCAGGAGTATTAGTGCTCGAGAAAAAAAATTACTTTTTCACCTTTAAGAATAGCCTACGATAGGAAAGGAGTAGAAAATTCCTTAAACCGTGTTTGCTCGGTGAGACTAAGGGTCAGTTTGGGCGGTGGAATTAGAAAGGATTAGGTGGGATGGGATTCATCTGATCCTGTGTCAATTTCGTTTGGAATGAATGGAAAAGCTTTGAATTACATTAAATGGAATTGCATTGATTCTCGTGCCAATTTCACTCGATGTTTGGGAAGTTGTGTAGGTCCAATATGATGTGTGGGCTATATCCACACCGTCTACCCATTTATTGAGATTATTTCAGATTATGGGCCAAAAAGTCAGGTAAATTTAAAGCTCAAGTGGACTCCACCATAGAAAGTAACAGGGATTGAATACTTACTCTTGAAAATTTATTTGGAGCCACATAAGTTTTGGATCTACCTCATTTTTAGGCCCATGCCATAAAATGAGGTTACAAAACAAATGAACCATTTAAATATAACACATGTATGTTATTCTAAATAATTACAAATGATGGTGCGTATATCCATTCAATATACCACCGTACTATCAACAAAGCTTGGCATTAATTTAATCCCATGGCAACGGGGGACAATCCCTGCCATGTGTATCAGTGATGTTTTTTGAATCCTATCCCACTGAATCCCGTCTAATCCGACCGCCCAAACTGACCCTAAGTACGTTAAGGGCCTGTTTTGACGGGCAGATCCCATGGTATTAGGAGGGATGGGATCAATTTTAACGTAATGATGGTGGTGTCAGTGGATTGTCTTGAGATCTAGGGGATTGCTTATATCCTGTTCACTGGGTCTGTTTGGTACGCCCCCTATATCTCAGGATTTTACCTGCCAATTCATTCAACCAAGGCCTAGGATCAATTTTAAGGTAATGATGGTGATGTCAGTGGATTGTCTTAAGATCCATGAATGGCTTATATCTCAGGACAAGTTCACCGGACCTGTTTGGCTCGTCATGCCCATCCAAGGATATCGCCGATCCCATCCCTCCTAATACCGTGGGATCTGCTTGGCCAAACAGGCCCTAATGTTTACTTGGTTAGACTAAGCATCGAGGCTTATGTGTTTCACACTGCAACACGCGCGCAACTGGGACTCGGACTTGTGTGAGGACTGAGGGCATGGGAGGTAATGTGGCTATAAAAGTACCAGTGGTGCATTAGTGATGTGCTTTATATGTGCCCATCATGTTGCAAATGAGTGGCTCCTTCACAACCTTAACGCAAATCGGTATAAGACAACTGTGAGTCGCAGTGCGACAGTTGCTAAAAGAAATGGGTTAGGTCGTTGAGTTTGAAGTTGAGGAGTGTTGTGGGTAAAAAGTCTGCGAGAGACCTCCTTGCCTTATATATGAGCTGTGGAGCTATTTAAGAGGCCTGATATAACTTATCATGCAATAATTAATCAAACCATATAAAAATTGTTGCATGTGGCTAGCCCAACAGTCAGGAATAGCTAGTGACTGTGTCTAAACGGTCAGCATGTAGCTAGTCTTCCACATGTAAAATGATTTTTAAAAATGGTTAATTTTTCACCAACAGTCAAAAATAATTTATTATATTTATAACACTAGACCAAAACGTACAGCCATCCTTGTGTATATAAACAAAGCTTGGTTAGTTTATTTCATCATCACAGCCAAATCGACTCATTCTTCATACAAACTAGCAACATTCAAGTGTTCTCTAATCAAGACAACAGGTTTTTTGTGAAACTAAAATTAACAGGTCTACAAGAACCAAACCACGTGTGACCTCAGTTAAATTCAAGGTCATTCCACATACAAATAATTAAAGTAGCACAATTCAACTTATTGGATACAAAGTGAGATAGAAATAATAAAAATTCATAAATATAAGGCTAACGGTGAAAGTATCATCTCAATAGTGGTATCCACCCAAACGAGGACTATACAAAACAAATAATGGAGTCCACTCATCTGGGCACTCCAAACATACAGATCCTCAAAATGTACAACAACGAAAGATGTGAGACACTTCACTTAAACGGCTAAACCTGCTCATCCATCAACTTGAAGTATAGAGCGCCATCAACAGGGTCCACAATGTCTCATCTAATGTGTTGGTCTCGGTGATACCTGCATCAATAGTATTATATAGTTGGTGTTTTAGAATACTATCCCAGGTGAGAGTTAGTAGTTGACTCAGTGGTTCCATTTTTTAAGTTACACATGCTATCAACACAATCAAGCATAGGCAATGATAACATTACAAAATAAATAATTATTAAGTTAATTATTTAATTGCATGGAGACATGATGATATGTGCAATGGTTGGCCCGTGGCACAACCCACCAGTGTTTAATATGATACATGCTCGGGATCTGTCACGCCCTAAATTCAGAAATCAAACTCACAGGAATCTCAATCGCCGAATCTAGTGCCGACAGCCTCCGTAGTATCCCATTCTCGGCTCTTAGCGCCCATATGTCAGGTTCTGATCCTAGGATCCTACAAGGAGGATTTTCTAACGTACATTATCTCGTAAGAAATATAGCCACAAGTTTACCTGTAACATCCTTAATTTTCACTGTTTTGGATTTTCAAAAATTCTTGAAATTTTTTTTTAATTAATTTATATTATCACTTACTGAGTAGTCCAGTCTAGTCACAATCAAACCGTGTGCAGACTATCAAGTCAAATGATCGGTATATACTCGACGACAGCTTGTGCAGGCCGTATAGCAGCCGAAGAAGGTCAAAAATTATAAAACTTTAGGAAACCATAGCATCCTAGATTTTCACTATTTTGGATTTTCAAAAATTCTTAAATTTTTTTTTAATTAACTTATATTATCACTTACTAAGCATTAGCACTCAACGTTAACTTATACACGAGTAGTCCAGTCTGGTCACAGTCAGACCGCGTGCAGGCCATTAAGTCAGATGATCGGTTTATACTCGACGGCAGCTTGTGCAGGCCGTGTAACAGCTGAAGAAGGTCAAAAATTATAAAACTTTAGGGAACCATAGATCTTATTGGGCTTATGGTCCATCGTGGACCACGGACTCAATGGACACCCAGAAGTTAATTATCCGTGCCGTTCTAGCGGTACTTGTCAAATGCAACCCACCCAAGGTCGGAGTTGAAATCTGGCACTTGTAAATGAAACTGAGATTTCAGGCTTTTCAGCCGTCGAATTTCTTCTAAATTTACGGTGAAGGTCTAATGTATTGTCCTATGCCCATCCACAAAATCTGTAACCCGATCGTGGCACGGTAACCGCTGATCGTAAATCGGACCTATACGACCAAATCCCATATCCGATCATTCCCAAATTTTACATGGCCATTCATCGGGCCATGGAGCACCTATCACATAAATTTCATGGCCAAGGGGCCACCAAAAATGCTCCGCATTTCCAAACAAGCTCTAGTTCCAAAACTATAGAAAAATGTCCGTCATACTGGGCTTGACATCCCTCGCGGGAGTTGAAACTGGGTACTGCCCAGAACTACTCAACTTGAGCCAAAGGATGAGTGCATGAGAAGCGCAAATACCCTAAAGCAAGGAGCTAGAACTTAGGTAAATTTAGTCGTCCACTCTTATGTAAAGTTGAGGATTTCGGACCGTCGGTTTGCAACCAAACTTCATATGTGGAGTAAGGATATTTTCCTACTCATATCCATATAGTCGCGACCCCAATTGACCATCGGTGACCGCTGAATAGACTTCTAATCATATCTATTAATCGGCGCATCTAAATGGCGGGCCGATCATGTCCATACGTAGATCATCTTTAGAGCTAACTATCCTACGGTGTATGTTAATATGTACACCTCATAGTGGGCCCTAGAGCTTAGAAAGATCCTCCGATAGGTCTAGTATAGTAAAAACCCAACACTTGGGGTCATTTCCACCAAACTTGGTACTATATAAAGGCCTCATTTGGGCACCCCCTCTCCCCATACGATTTTTGCCCTAGAAAAAAAAAGAAAGAGAGAAAGAGAAAGAGGAGAAGGAAGAGAGGAAGAAGAGAGTGAAAGAGGATGTTGTCAGTGGAAGAGCCAAGGAAACTTGAAACCTTAACAAGTCTCATTCCCTTCTCCCGCATCCACAACTCCAAGCTCCATTTCCAACCAATGGGGGAGGTAAGCACCCGACTTTTTATAATTTTTTATTTTGAGCTAGGATTAATATGTAACTCTAACATGCAAGTTCATTTGACTCAAGATCTCTACGAATCCACCCGCGAGCTTGGTAATCCTAGGTCGTTTCTCAAGAACTCAACAATCCATAGGTACGGACTATTATCCTTAGATGGCCTAGCACCAATTATAATAAGAGTTTAATGATTTTGATTGCTTGGATGCTATATTAGAGAATCTAGAGGAATCTTAGGAATTATATGTTTGTTGGAATTGTGTGGAATTGCATGCTCTCATGTGATGATTGAGATGTTCTCATTTGATGATTAATCTTACCTCTCATATGATTTAGTATATGGATGATTACATGCTCATGTTTGCTCGATTTCTTCTCATATGCGTTGCTCCATGTTGTGCATGATTCATTACTCTTATGTATTTGATCCCTTGAGGTGTAGGAAGTGCTTAACTTCTTCTTCAACCCACACAACACACACGCACCTTGTTCATGATATCATTAGCCTTACTTGTTAGTAGAAATATGGAATTGTATGTTGAGAAGTATGAGAACATGACATCGTTTATGCTAAATAATACGTTGATAGTTGGCATGTTATGATCACCATCATACTCTTGGGTTGGTCAAGAACATAAGAAGAGTGAAGGCGGTTTCGTTGGTAGGACTGTCTTGAGGCTAAACCTATGGATTTGGGCGAGTGTGTGAGGGCGACAGTAGTTAAACTACATGGGTTGCTTGCACCCGATGTCGTTTTATCACGTACTTGCCTAGACTCATATGGTCTAGCCTATAGGCTGACCAACCTTATTTGTTAACCTTATTTACTCACATATGTATAGAACCTAGAATACCCTACAACCGTTGTAGCCCATCGATAACCAAATTGAAACCGATCCATCATCTCTTGAGCAGGGCATGGTAGAATGGGACACTGTGTCCGAGCTGTCGGCCTACGCTGGGGTGATGCGTCTCCCCGTAGTGATCATAAGTGATCTCTTTTATTATGCACTCCCCATGTGCTTGAAGTTAGGGATGGAGAACCCGATGGGATCAAGGATCGCGGGGTCTTGGCTTCACACGTTGGGGGGCCTTGGCCTCGCAACTAGTTCAGATCATTTGATATGTAGGGTGTATCAGATTCCTCAACTTGCTGGATGAATGAACTTAATTAAGAACTCGGTTAACATTATCATTGCATTGCACTAGCTAGGTTTGCGACTCGGCAGTCGAGGTCGCTCTGAGGGAGTGTTGACATATGTGATTGTTAGAAGGAGTCGCTCAAGGGAGTGTTATGGCGAGGGCATGTATCATATCACCCATCATACATGCGCATTAATAAGATTAGTTAAGTATCTATGATTGACTATTTTTCATTAAATTCTTAGTATAATTGATGCCTTTTACAACTTAAGACTAATAGCACTCACTGAGTTGATCACTCACTCCCACTTGAGACGGTGTTTTAAAACACCACCTAGACTCTTCCATAGACGCAGGTGATACAGAGTATGAGGAGCCTGATGGCACAAGCTTAGATAAGGAGGACGAGTTGTCCTACTTCAAGCTGATGGACAGCTCTCCATCGGCTTGATAGGTAGGATTTGGATCGCTGAGTGTGGACTCAGCTTCATTCTTTTGGACATATTATTCTTTTTGTGATTTTTGTTGGGCAACGCCTTGGGCGACCCTTTTTATATTCTTTTAGACCTGTATATATATTATATATCTCTCTTTCATTCTAGTAGACTAGTTGTGGTTGTGTTTCATGCTCCAAGTAATTTCAAGTTGCACAATTAAACTTGATTAATCATAAAATCATAAAATTGATGATCAGTGACACTCGGGAACTCGGGAGTTGAGTGTATGCACGACCTCCGATTTTAAGGGTGTTACAAGTTAGTATCAGAGCAATAGTTTGGAATTCATTGGGCCATGGGTCATGAACTCACTAACGCGTCCGCTGACTTAAGAGGATACGCAGTAGAAAACGTAACAGAGACTTAGAATGCTAGGAACCATCCTAGACCCTGAACAAACAATTGTAGACGGAGGGTAGGATTTCCAAGGAGTTAGGAATGGGAAGTGAGAGAGGGAATAGTGACGCTAGAGAAAGAGATCCGAGAGTCTTACACTGCCACAGCCCATTCCCGGGCAAGAAATTGAGAACTTGACGACAATATTCGATTCGATTAACTAGAAAATTTAGCTAGTTTAGTCCACCAAGTTCCTAGGGCCTATTGGGCCAACTGAAATAGGTGGGATCAGGGTTGAATAAATTTTAGAGTAACGATAAATGCAGGTAAGGTATGGTCCCTGGGATGAGTGCATCCCATGTTCTATAATGCCCCGTTGGAATGTATTTAATTAAGGGTAAATCTCGGGTCTTCCTTCCCAATTATGCTTAGAAATTCGTCATCCTGGGATTTGAAAATCCTACATTACACCTTCTAGCGCAAGGCTCATTTAGCAAAGCCTGTGAAGTAAATTTGAGTCTCATCCCACACTCATTCCAGACATGTCATTCCCAATCTTGAGCTAGGATTGGCATTGTAATCCCATTTAGTACAACTTAATATCACTGGCCAAACAGGCCTAAGTCCAAATTTCTCTCCCCATACGATTTTTTCTTAGAAGAGAGAGAAGAGAGAAAGGGGAGAAGAGAAAAAGGAGAAGGAGGAGAGGAAGAAGAGAGTGAAGAAGAGTGTTGTTGGAGGTGGGGCCCAAAAAAGCTTAGAACCTTAGAGAAATACTTTCCCTTCCTATATCTATAACCCCAAGCTCAATTTCCAACCGATTGGGGAGGTAAACACCCATCTTTTGATAATCTTTTATGTTGAGCTAGGATATGCATGTAATCCTAACATGTAAGTACATTATCTTAGGATTTCGGTCGATCGACACCGAGTTCGACGCTCCTGGGTCATTTTCCAAGTCATCAACGATCCATAGGTACGGACTATTATTCTTAAGTGGCCTAGCATCAATTTTAGTACGAGCTTAATGATTTTGAATGCTTGTATGTTATAATTGAAAGTCTATAGAAACCCTAGGAATTGTATGTTGTTGGAATTGTATGGATATGCATGTTCGGCTCTCTCATGATATTGTTCTTGTTTCTCACATTATTCTGTGTATAGACGATTACATGCTCATGCCTTGTTGATTTTTTCATATATTGTTGCTTCATAGTATGTATGACTTCATTACTCTTATGCATATAATTTCTTAAGATGGCGGAAGTGCTTAACTTCCTCACACACACACACAACTCATATGCACTTATGTCATGATATTATTAGCCTTGCTTGCTATGAAAATCTGAATTGTATGTTAAAAAGTATGAGAATATGATGTTGTTTATTCTAGTGATACATTGGTAGTCAGCATGCTATGAATCACTATTCGTACCCTTGGATTGGTCAGGAACATGAGGAGAGAAAATGTGATTCTATTGGTAGGACTGCCTCGAGACTAAACCCATGGATTCGGACGTGTGTGTGTGGGCGACAGTAGTTAGACTACATAGGTTGCTTGCACCCAATATCATTTCATCACATACTTGCCTGGACTTGTGCGGTATAATCTACAAGCTGACCAACCCTGTTTGTTAACCCTGTTTGTTCACATATGTATGAAACCTGAACCACCCTACAACCGTTGTAGCCCATCAATAACCCACTTGAAACTGGCCCACGGCCTCGTGAGCCGGGTATGGTGGAATGGAACATTGTCTGAGCTGTCGGCCTACGCTAGGGTGTCACGCCTCCCCGTAGTGACCGCGAGCTATCCCTTTCTCTCGGCACTCCTCATGCGTTTGAAGTCGGGGATGAGGAACCCAACGGGATCACGGACCGTGGAGTCTCGGCCTCACGTTTTGGGGGGACCTTGGCCTCTCAACTAGCTTAGGGTATTGATACGTGGGGTGTATCAATCTGCTGGATGATTGGACTTAACTAATAACTCAGCTAACATAATCGCATTGCATCACACTAGTTAGGGTGGTGACTCGAAAGTCGAGGTCACTCTGAGGAAGTGCTGACATACGTGATTGTTAGATGGAGTAGCTCGAGGGAGCGTTGTGGCGAGGGTATGCATCATATTATTCCGCATGCATGCATTTTAATAAGAGTTGCTAGGTGTTGAGGATTGGTTGCGTTTCGTTAAATTCATATTATAATTGAAGCCTGTTATAACTTAAGATTAATAGCACCCACCGAGTTGATCACTTACTCCCACTCTAGGACGGTATTTTAAAACACCAAACAGACCCGTTCATATATGCAGGTGACTCAGGACAAAAGGAGCCTGGTGAGGCAAGCTTCGAGGAGGAGGACGAGTTGTCCTACTTCCAGTTGATGGACGGCTCTCCGTTAGCTCGTGAAGCAAGAGCGGATCGTTGAGTAGTGGACTCAGCTTTATTCTTTTGGACATAATATTCTTTTTTCTATTTTGTCAGGCAACGCCTTGTGCAACCCATTTATATTCTTTTGGACTTGTATATATATATATATATATATATATATATATATATATATATATATATATATATATATATATATATATATATATATATATATCTTTTATTTCAATAAACCTGTGTGATGATGCTTCATGTTTCAGAAAATTTTCAGATTTGCGCAAGTAAACCGGATTAAATGTATATTAACGAAATCGGTTATAAGTGACACTCAGGAACTAGGGAATCGAGCGTGTGTGCGACCCCCGATTTTCAAGGCGTTATATTACCCAAATCATAAAACATCATTATCATCACATATCCACTAATATCAACTTTAAATATAATGTTGAAAGAGAAATATATATGCCAAAATGAAATCAAAGCTCTAGAAGAAAGTTGCACACTTCGAGCTCAACGCCGCTGCGACTAACGCTACCTGCACGCATCAATCGTGCATAAGCTTATAAAAAGCTTAGAGGGTAGTGAAAGTGTGTGCGCAAGATAAGTGTCAAGCACACAAATACAACGCCATAATCATACAATGTCGAAAATACTGGTATATCATGAATCATACGATATCGGAGTAAACAGCAATACTGATAAGTCCATGAGTCATACAATATCAAAGTACGTAATACAGATCATATATGTAAATGAAGGGTCATAAAGAGCTAAAATATCAGATGCCGATGATGCAATGCAATATACAATTCCTGATGAGTTCACGAATAGCGTCAACCGTACCTAGACCATATAAATGCAGAAACACAGTAATCTAAAACTCATATGCCCCAGATGTAATGCAATATGTGGTGCGAATGGAATGACCATGCTGGAGTGTGAAGTCGGGATGATAGTACGTAGTATCGTAGGCTATGGGGTCCATCACAAAGGACTTCTATCCAAACCAGTCACATACCTAATTTAGATAGTCAGACTCAATGTGGTAAACTCCTGATATCGGGTTAGTCGCGTGGCCCAACTGAAATCCTAGCCATTGCGAAGGTACAAGTAATAAATAATTACGCACTACCAGCCCGAGTGGATAGTGAATGAATGAATGAATGAGTATGCAACTCCTACTCAATAAGTTCACATATCAGTACTGTTCATCTCTGGTATCATCACCGGGGTCTGTTATACTCTACACCAGCTTGCCACCCTATCAAACCCACAACTGGGTAAGTAGAAGAGACCTCACTATCCATCTGACCAGTAGTCAGCCAATATATACCTGGCACGTCGATAACAGACCCATTCACGAGCTGGTCAAACTTAGCCTAACTATGCTTACTCCCTCATGTGGGTAAGGCCACACCCCCTTCCAATAGACCACGACACAGTGGGAGACGCGGTCTACTGGTATACGGCCCTCGTGCGCTCATATATATCCACTCGATCTCGATATTGGGGCGTCCTCTAGTACCAAGAGGGTTTAGGAATTTTCACCCAGAGCCATCTATGGCAATTCGATGCTAGAATAGATTTTCGGTGTCCCATCTAGCCATCCACGATATGCCTATAGAGGCTATGGTCTTGATGTCGCTAGGGCGTACAGTAATCACAACACACAATGCAAGATGCATAAGTCATATAATCCAGTCATGCATCAGTCCTGCGCAGACTGCGCTCTCATGTGAGATAACCTTCGCCTGTCAGGGAGTTTCATAACAACCGGCACTATGACATATGCAATGGTCAATCATATCTCATACAAACATACAGATGATCCATATGGGCATGTATCATGATGTTATGTTGTCACACACTCATAATCGGTGTCAATAACCGGCATCGACAATCGACCTCGACAATGTGGACATTTAACCAATATTGCCTCCAAGGAATGACCCACATAGAGCTAACATATAGTGTACCCGTGGCCTCACACAAGGGCCAAATATACAACACTATGGGCCTCACTCAAGAGCTTAATACAACATGATGTGCCTTTCACATGGGCCTAACATACATCATAATGGGCTCCATCGCCTGGCTCTCAAATGCATCACAATGGGCCTCATCACATAAGCCTCATATACATCACATTGGGCCTTAAACACAGGCTGAATACACATCACAATAGGCCTCAAATACGGGTTGCATATACATCACATTGGGCCTAAAACACGGACCGCATGTACATCCCATTGGGCCTTAAACACAAGCTAAATACACATCACAATGGGCCTCAACTACAGGCCTTATATACATCATATGGGTCTCGACAATTGGTCTCGGCAATCGAAATCGGCCTTTACAATTGGAATCATCCCCTACAATCAAAATCGGCCTCGACAATCGGAATTGGCCTCAACAATTAGAATTAACCCCGACAATCGGAATCGACCCCGATAATCGGAATTGACCCCCGATAATCGACCTGGAAAATCGGCCTCAACAATCGGAATCAACCTCAACAATTGGAATTGATCTTGACAATCGGCCTTAACAATCAGAATTGGCCTTGACATCGGAATCGACCTCAAGAATTGGGATCAGCTTTAACAATTAGCCTCGACAATCGGAATCAACGTCAATAATCGGGATCGGCCTCGACAATCGGAATCGGAATTGGCATCAACAATTGGAATCAGCCTCAACAATCGGAACGACCGCAACAATCAGCCTCGACAATCAGCATTGACAATCGGAATTGGCCTCGACAATCAAAATCGAAATCGGCCTCGATAATCAGAATCAGAATCGACAATTGGAATCGACCTTGACAATCAGAATCGGCCTGAGCAGTTGGAATCGGCCCCGACAATCGACCTTAACAATCGAAATCAGCCTTGACAATCAGCCTTGACAATCAGAATCGGAATCAACCTCGATAATTGGAATCGGCCTCAATAATCAGAATCGACCTCGATGATCGGCGAACAAGGCCTAAGAGAAGGTTATAATGTGGACATTAAACCATCATTGCCCATCAATGTGGACATTTAACCAACATTACTCTCAAGGAGTGGCCCACATAGGGGCAAAAATATATATAGTGGGCTCATAGCCTCACACAAGAGCCTCATAAACATTAAGTGCGCCATATCAATGGGCTGCACCAATGGGCCTTATAAACGTCAAGTGGGCCACATCAATGGGCCACACCAATGGGCCTATAAACATCAGGTAGGTCTCATCCTATGGGCCATATGTACATCACATTAGGCCTCACACATGACCATATATGCATTGCATTGGGCCTTAACAAATGGGTCGCAAATACAACAAGTTGGGCCTCGTATATCACATCGGGCCTTATCAAATGGGCCCCAAGTACATCACATCGGGCCTTACCAAATGGGCTCCAAATACATCGGGCCTTATCAAATGGGCCCCAAGTACATCACATCGGGCCTTACCAAATGGGCCCCAAATATATCACATCGGGCTTGATCAAATGGGCCCCAAGTACATCACATCGGGCTTAATCAAATGGGCCCCAAGTACATCACATCAGGCCTAATCAAATGGGCCTCAAGTAAATCACATCAGGCCTTACTAAAATGGGCCCCAAATACATCACATCGGGCTTAATCAAATGGGCCAAATCAATGGGCCAAGTCGAATGGGCCGAATTGAACGAGCTAACTTAAATGGGCCGAGCACAATTCATCTATTTTTAGAGATAAATATAGAGTATTATATAAAAATGAATAACATCAAAAGATCAACTGGACCATACCATATCTAACAGTGGTGATAATGCTTTTCATGGTTAAATTCCAGTGGACCCCACCATAGGGTTTATTTCCCATCCAGTCTATTCATAAGGTCACAAGGACCTGGATTTATAGGAAAAACAAATATCATATTGGTCCAAACTCTTCGGCCTAAAGGTTTTTAATGGTCAACGTTCAAACCCACTGTTTTTTCTAATGTGGTCCACCTGACAACTGCATCTGTCTCATTTTTCTCCTCAAGCCCTAAGACTAGCTCACCAAATGGATGGACGGTTTAGATGTAACACATCCATCAACGGTGGGTCCCACTGTCCAAGGACGGACGGCTTGGATGAAATGTACAAACAAGGTAGGCCCCATCCCTCACACGTGTAGCATGTGTGGGGTGGGCCCACAGCTGCCAAACAAATGGACAACACTAATAAAATACATAAATCACGGTGGGTTCACCCACCACCGTCTAAACAGATGGACAGCTGGGATAAAACAAATACATCAAGGTGGTCCCACACCTCCCGTCCAGATGGACGGAGTGGGATGAAAACTTACATCACGGTGTCCCAGATGGACGGTGCAGATAGCACATGCATCATGGTCGGCTGCACGATAGCAGAGGATGAGTGGACGGTGCAGATAAAACCCATACCTCGTGATGGGGCCCATAAAGTTTGCTGCATTGAAGAAGTAGTTACAGCTACTAGCTGCTGGCCCATCAGGAAATAAAATAAAATAAAATAAAAATGGATGACAACATTGATTAAACACATGCATCATGGTTGGGACCCACGTAGATATGGCCCACTGTTTTGGATCGGTTGTCATGTGCCTCACCCTCCAGCAGCACATGCTGCTGGACGGTCTAGATGACCCAATATCAGGGTGGGCCCGTGATCAGGCAAAACAGATGGACGTTTGGATGAAGCACATACATCAGCAGGACCTACATATTGCTGATGTCAATACAACAGCTATATAGCTGCTGTGCGGCAGCCCAACCAATCCACTTCCCACCGTTCAGGGACATACATCAATATGAGGTGGGCCCCGCACGCTTTCATGTTGGGGGTCCACGTCCAAACAAATGGATGGCTTGGATAAAATTCAAACATCATGGGTGGGCCATCAACGAGAGAGAGAGAGAGAGAGAGAGAGAGAGAGAGAGAGAGAGAATCGTGGAGATGGGAGGGACCCCGCCACTATGGGTCCCTTCAAATATAATGCATACACCAAGTGGGTCCCATTACAAGTGGACCTTAATTCAAAACCAAGATGACAAACACCCACCTTTGATCTCCTCTTCCTTCTTTCGCCAACACGATCTAAAGCTCCAAGGGGTGGATTTTAACGATTGAGATTAATTTTGGAGGGTGGGATTGGGTGGTAGGGAGTGGGCCACACCTAGCTTCTCTCATGGAGGCCATGGACGTCCAAGCTTGCTAATGGAGAAGGAAAATGAGAGAGAAAAGAGATATAAGGAGAGAGGGATGAGTGTGATAGGTGAAAAGGTGAGTGATGTGTACTTGACATGTAAGGGTGTGTAAAAGAAATAGTTGACTTTGGAGGGGTTGCTTGTACTTGAAATTATGTGTATTTGACTGATGGGATTGATGTGATGTTCTCTTGGGATCGCAACGCGCGCCGTTTTCCTCGAACTGAACGCGGACCCACACGTCCTGGCCCGGGTATTGTATCGATGTGCGAGATGAAGCGACGGCGTGGTCGCACTAATAAAAGTCTCGGGCTAAGCCGACTCAGATCGATAGGATGCAACTCAAGGTCGGGTGTAAACGCCGATTACAGATCGTGGGTCGTCGAAATTCGACCGAGAGGACTGCAGAAGCCTACGAAATGGTACGGGCTAGGATCCGGGTCTTACAAGATCAACGGTAGCAATACAGAACCACGTCAACACTGTTGCTAGCGAGTACGTCAACATATGCTTAATGGTTGGCTCGCAGCCCAACCCACCAATGTAATGATATGCATAATTGGTCAAGTGGTTATTATTTTCAGTTCAAACAGCAGGTTGGCAAATCTAAGATACCTCTATGCTATTAACTATTACTAAACGGATTCACATAACTCGTACCAGCACGTAGCGGCCCCTCACCAATGTCCATTGATCCAAATTTGGGTTAATTACCCAATAGTCCATACAACTCAATCGGGTTAATACTATGGCTTGTAGCCCAAGGACAATCACATTTAGGGATGAAGGTCGTCACTCACACTCCAAATGTAGAGAAGGCATGCCACTTAAACCATTGCAACATGGTAGAGTCGTGACATTCATTGGTGCTTAGTGGTCATTACGGGGATACTCGTCACCCAATATTTTATCAATATTGTGGGCTCGTCACTCAATTTTTTGCCTATGTGGCAGACACATCACCCCAGCATAGGTCGATAGCTCGAACACGATGCCCCATACCATCGTGTCTGGTTCACAAGTCTTTATGAGATCGTAATGCACTAATGGTCATGAATGGACTTGATTCAATGGTAACAGTGGTATCATAGTTCCATTTGAATGTTATATAACCACCGAATATAAGAATGATCAGGTCATGCATTGGACTGATCCGATCGACAACGGGGGGCTCCGTACCAAAACAATATTAGGTACAAAGCATCCCGTGTAACTCCAATTATTGTCGGTCGTCCGTATTCAACCTCAATCGACTGTATAAGTTCAGGATAGCCAACCTAAAGAGGGTCATCCACTTGCTTAACATTTTGCATGGCTCGATCCACACGACTACAAATCAAATTATCAAATATATAAACATAATCATAAAACAGCTTAATACCACAATAGGATGCATTAACTGAACATATGTACGAATCAGTACAATTTAATGCATATCAATACAATCCAACGTATATCAACATCACTTATCAATTTATGTACAAGACATCTAATAGTAGGAGTTTCATCTTCTTAAAGCATTTTCATCAAGCATGTTAAATACCATCAACAAGTAACATTGGGATCATAAAAATAAAGCAATTCAAACACAATGACATATGACATATTATGATCAACCAAAAATCATCATCTAACACTATCAAAGGTTGATAAAATGAAACTTAGAAGAATGGTCCAGATCTCGTGACGATTTACCTGATTCACAACACTCATAAAGTTAGGGTTTAAGAGAAAATTGTTGAAAGGCCTAAATAAGCATACAAACTTGTGAGATTAGAGACAAACAACTATTAAAACTTTAGATTACAAATGAGATTCAACATTTACCTTTAATCATTGTCGGGAAAGCCCTAACGATGACTATAGAGGGTATGAGAGGGTAGAGGTGCACCAATCTTCACACCCCATGCTCTCTCTCTCTCTCTCTCTCTCTCTCTCTCTCTCTCTTCTCCTTTCTCCTCTCTCTCTCTCTCTGTCTCTCTCTCTCTCTCACTTCTTATAGGGAAAAATTGGAAGGGGCAAGGAATGCCCTCAAAATTCTTATTTATAGCATTAAATTTGGTGCAAATGGCCATAAGGATTGGGTTTTTATTATAGTAGCCTTAAAGAATGGTGTTTCCAACCTTTGGAAGCCACTACGGGGCGTAGATGTTAACACCCACCATAGGATACTTGGCCCCAATAATGATCTACGCATGGACATAATTGACCTACCATTTGGATGTGTCAATCATTGGATATGATCATAAGTCAGTTCGAAGGTCACTAACCATCGATTGGGCCAACAACTATACGGATTTGCATAGGATATTACTCTAGGTTATTGTCCTAAATTTGGTAGTGATCTAATGGCCCAAATGCCACAACTTAGGCAAAGACGTGATGTAAACAATTAACTTAAGTTATTGATTAATATGAAAAATATTCACACATCTTATGCATTGACTTTGCGAGTCCAAGTTGAGCAATTCGAGGAGCGATCTTGTCTCGATGTCTTGCGATAAACGTCAAGCCCGCTAAAACAAATCTCTTTTTATAGTCTTGAGTTTTGTGGCCACTAATGACTGATGTACAACTTGTTTGAAAAATCAGGATATTTTTGGAATGATTTAGGTTGTGAGATTTATTGTGCACAATGATTAGGGTTTGGATTAGCTAAATTTAGTGTAGCCTATTCACAATTAGCGAAAATATCGATTTGGTCTTAATCACCTAAAATTGTTGGTTCTTAAGCTAAATGAGTAAGTACGTCAGTTTGGTTTGTTAATTAAGATTTGACCTCAAGTTGTCTCGACTTTTGGTAGGTCTTTATTTAGTCGTAGTCATTTTAATTAGTCAACAATATGTCATTTAGGTTGGACCTTGGATGAAGAAATCACAAGGCTAGACTCGAGGTTCAAGTAATCGAGCAGATTCGTTAGCTTCCTACAGTTAATTAATCAGATTTGTATGGTTTTTTATTGGTACCACCCGTGCGTAAACTCGCTTCGAGCGTTAAAGGTTAATAAGCAATAACGTGTGTGTATAAAGTTTTAAGGGTTTTAAAAATTCATAATAGTGAAAATTTAGGACGTTATAGGTAAATAATGCTTTAAGAATAGCATGATCATGCATGCTTCAACCTTTTTTTAAAATTTTAATTTTCTTCTATTTTGTAGTAATTATAAATATGTAATTTAAGATTATTAAATCTAATAAAAGTACAGTCATTAAGTAGGTTATACAACCTATAAGATATTAGACAACCACCTAAAAACCTTGAAATTCACACGCGGCTCACTCAATTAATGGTAGTCAAAATACATGATGCTATACATAGTGAAGGGTCTCACACGCAGCTACTGGCACGAATATTTCCACCCAAGGCATAACCTCAAACAGCTGACACGGGAAGCAAACTGCATACTAAGCTACTAAGCTATTGAGTAAACTTTGTACGGTCCATCTTGACTGCCGTTCATCGTCTTTCCATCTCATTTTCACACGTGATCCCAAAATTGAAATATATCCAAAGCTCAAGTGGACCACATTACAAAAAATAATAGTGAGGATAATGATATCTACTGCTGAAACTTTCTCTGGCCTAAGGTGATGTTTATTTGTCATCTAACCTCATAAATATCAGCTTGATTTAAAATTTATGGACCTTTAAAGAAGTTTTCAATAATAGACATTACATCCGCAATATTTCCTGTGGTGCAATTTTGAATTCATTGGCTGAAATGATATGGAAAAATGGATGGACCAGTTTACTCTGTAGGCTACAGCGGTCTGAGGTACTCTGCAATCCGCCTCCTCCGAAAAGGGAACGCCGGGTTGCCAACGTGATGGATGTGTTTTATATCCACGCCGTCCATCCGTTTTCCCCCTCATTTCACCGCATGAAGCCAAAAATGAAGGGCATCTGAAGCTCAAGTGGAATTGGGCACACGAAAGAGGGGTGATTGAACGCCGACCATTAAAAACTTCTTGATTGCCACAAAAGTTTCGGATGAGGATGATATTTATGTTCCCCTTCATCAAAGTTTCGGATGAGGATGATATTTATGTTCCCCTTCATCAAGGTGTCTAAGTGACCTTATCAACAAGTTGATGACAAATAAACATTACGGTGAGCCCTAAATAAGTTTTCAACGGTTGATATCACTACCCCCACCGTTTCTTGTGGCATGGTCTGCTGGAGCCTCGGATCTTCTTCATTTTTGGCTTATTGCCTTAAAATGAAAGGAGAAAACGGATGAATGGTGTGGATGTAAAACACATCCATCAAGTTGGGCCCCACAGCGCCTTACACATCAACACATCACCGCTGTAACACCACTTAGACTGCGTCCTCGAGGGGGGTGCGAACTGCGAAATATCCTCGCTGCGCGATTTTTCTGCGTAATTGTAACAGAATCCTTCCAAAAAAGGTTCTTTGGGGCCTACCATGATGTGTGTCTCAAATCAACTCCATCTTATCATTTGAGCAAGAAGATCTTAGGAATTTATGACATGACTTGAGCCGATCCAAAACTCGTGCGGACCGCACCACAGAGAGGAGAGGGGATCTGAACGCCCACAGCCCACTATCGAAACTTTCCTGGGCCACCATGATGTTTAGAGGCCATCCAACCCGTTCATACTCGTAATCCCACTAGGACGAGTGAAAGCAAGGAATTCGAATGTCAGCCTGATACAAAACTTCGGTGGTCCCAACAAGGATTCATTCGTAGACCTCCCCATCGCCACGTTTCCCTGTGTTGTGGCCCTCTTGAGTTTGGATTATACTGATTTTTGGGCCCACGTCCTGGCATGAGTTGCCTCAAATGACGGACGGATTAGATATAACACACATCATGTTGGCCCCGTATACCTATCCATTGCACAGCCCCCTGTTCAGTCCAAGAACCCTGGCTCGCTACAATGAGCGTACTTGGCTGCGACCCCCAACCAGCTATGTGGGTGGGACCCGAACGGTAGGGCCTACATTGATGTATACATCATATATCCACGCCGTCCATCTGTTTTTTCATTTTATTTTAGCAAGTAGACCACACCACAGGAAACAGTGGTTATAGACAATTAAAAACTTTTTTGTGGGGGGTAAAAGTATTAGATCAAGATGTTATTTTTTTTTCCTTTTATACGGCCCTGTTTGACCTTACCAACAGGTTAGATGGCCAATAAACCTTACAGCGGACCTTGTAAAGTTTTTAATGGTGGGCGTTCAATGACCATTGTTTCCTGATCTGAATTTTTTTATCCACTTCATTTTTGAGACCTTGCCTTAAAATAATCAGGAGAAATAGATGTACAGCGTTGATATACAATGAATACATCGAGGTGGGCCCTACGGCCAGATCCCACCCACATGGCTGGTACCTGCTGGACGCGGATTGCGTCCTACCCCCGCCCGGACGGTAATCCGTCCAGGCAGAGCTCTGTGGGGGCCACCTTAATGTAAGTGTTTTATCCACGCCGTTAATCATTTTTGTCAGATCATTTTAAGGTATAAATCAAAACATTAAGTAGGTTAACAGCTCCAATAGACCACACCAAAGGAAGCTGCAGTGATAATGACACCCACCATTGAAACCTTTCAGGGGCCACCGTGATTGTTTTTTACCATACAATCAATTCATAAGGTCATGTAGACGTGGATGAAGCATAAAAACAAATACCAGGTTGATCCGAAACTTCTCTAGCTCCCAAGAAGTTTTTAAAGGTGGAAGTTCAATCCCCAATTTGTAGTCCACTCAAGCTTTGTTCCTGCCTTATTTTTTATTTCATGTATTAAAATGATCTGAGAAAAACGATTAAAGGCGTGGATAAAACACTTACCTCACGGTGGCCCCCACAGATAATCCGTCTGGGCGGGGATACGGACGCGGATTGCGTCCGTACCCGCTGGCAGCCAAGTCGCGCTCCGCTACAACATGCAGTTTCACACTATTTTTCAAACAAGCTAGTTCATCCGCCCTACATGTGGCAGTAAGCCCCCATGTCAGTTCAGACCATCTAACACATTACCCTTATTGCGTATGGAGCATATCCTGTCCGATGATCTTAGCCACTACTATTGGAGTTGAATTTCGACGGCAGGAATTTTCTCTCAGCAGTCCATATGGCGGCCACGGGGATAATAATGATACATCCATAATGGTACTCCATATTTTACGGTCATGAAGCTCTGCGGCCCAGTGAAATATCCGTGTGACATCCATTCCGTCCATCAGTTTGTCCTGCTCATTTGAAGGACCAGACCCCAAAAATAAGGCAATCCAAAACTAAGTGGGCCACGCCGCAGAAATTTTTAGGTATTGAACTCTCAACCATTGAAACCTTCGTGTGGGTCAAAGACATTTTGGAGCAGTCTGATATTTGTTTCTCCATTCATCCTGATTGGAATAAACTGATGAACGGTTTGATGCCTCGGAAACGTTTCAGCCGTGGGCGTTTCTATCCCCACTGTTTGGTATGATGTGTCCCACTTGAGTTTTTAATCTACCTCAATGTTTGGTTTATATCCTCACATGACCCGACGAAACTGATGGACGGAGTGGATGTCGCATGGACACCTAGGTGGGCCTCACAGAGCTTCCGCCTATAAGGGCTTCCTGTAGGTGGGCTTACAGAAAAGTCGCGTTCGTCAGGTATACCATAGTGGAAGTCTCGAATAACTGACACCTACACGCGACCAACACGCCACTTGTGTAGGAAATCTGTGCCATGTAAACGGTAGGCCCCATCACGAATGTCCGTCATCTCGAAAATCAGGTTGATCGGTTCATTAGATGGCCACAAAAGTACGTTGAGCTAGACCGTCGCTTGTCCATTGATTCCAACGGTGCGGCCCACCTGATCATAGCCGATCCTCCTGACTTCTTCTGCAACGTGATCTTCGCGATGGGGCCTACCTTTTACGTGGTATAATGCGCTACACAGGCAGCATATTGGCGGGAAAGATATTCTTGAATGCCAAGTTTCGGTGCGGTCGCATGTGGGATCGGATTTCTTTTGATAATGGTCACAAAACATGGCTCGATACTCGGGCAGTTTGACGCTTGATACTCAGGATCTCTGACCTTGTACACGTAGCATTCATTAAGTCAAATTCAAATTCAAATTCTGGAACTTGCCGTCGCTAACGAGAATTATTTGGTTCATGGATGCTAGTTGGTTGAAATAGGACCATTGGATAGTTTTCATTTTCAACCGTTCAATAAATGTTCACCGATCCGATGGTAGGATTATTAAGTAATCGTTATTTTTGGTTAATGATACATCTAACCTGGGACCTATAATTTGGACGGTTTTGTTTGAATCACGTGTATTCTAGATGCCTGCGGTTCATCCGTCACGCTCTGCCAGAGTATCTATGTTTTGTCAAAAAAAAACATATAAAGCAGGGCCCGCGCCATAACCGATGTGATAGAAGCCCCTCTCTTCCGTACACGTGGCACATGAATCCGTACTACCGTGCCCAACGTGAATGGGAAGCGGATTGGCTGGTGTACCTCCCATCAGATGCTGTATTTACGCCGGCAAATTCTATGGGTGTGAACACGAGGTATGTATTATATCCAAACCGTCCATCCACTTGGCGAGCTCATTTTAATGCCTGAAATGAAACATGAAAAAGATATAAGTATCAAGTGGACCACAATGCAAAAAGTAGTGGAGAATTGAAAGTCTATCATTGGAAACCTTTTTGGGGTCACAGAAGTTTTGGATTAATATAAAATTTATTTTTCCTCTTCATTCAGGTCTTTGTGACTTTATGAACAGATTGGATGAAATATAAATGTTGTGATGGGCCCTACGAATTATTTAACTATGATGTTAGAGTTCTCACAATCTTGTTCAGCACAATTAATGGTCATGTGCTTATCTTAATTCGAGAACGATCCCGAGAGAAAACTCCTAAATCTCATGAGAGACGACATCATCTCTACGTTCATATAGGTGAAATCCATCCAGTGTCTTCGTTACTATAAGACATTTGTCTTAAAAACTGAATTTCATTAAGAGTTCTAAGATTCAACCCTCTTTCGTAACGCTCAACACTTATCTATCATGGATGAGGTTTTATAATTTAGTGCTGAAAACTTTTCACATATCAGTGACTTGTTCTTTTCCATTAAACCCAAATTTAGAGATTTTCTGATTTTAGGTTGGGTTACCATCACTGGTGAAACTTTAGTTGAAGAGTTTCAACCTCATCCCTCTAGATGTGGCCTTTACTACCTCTCTTGGTAGAGGTTTAGTAAAAGGATCTGTAAGGTTATTGCTTGATTTCACATAGGAAATAGCAATGATTCCATCTTGAATTAATTGTCTGACATAATCATGTCGAAGACTGATATGTCTAGATTTACCATTATAAGTGCAGCTATAGGCTCTACCTAATGTGGCTTCACTATCACAATGTAGTGATACAGCCGATATAAGATTTACACAAAAAGAAATTTCTAATAGAAGATCCCTTAGCCACTTAGCCTCTTTGCTTGTTGCAGTCAAGGCTATGAATTCAGACTCCATAGTCAAGTGCGTTATGCAAGTCTATTTCTTAGATCCCCAAGATACAGCTGCACCTCATAGGGTGAATACTCACCCTGTAGTAGACTTGTTGTTCCCTGCATTCGATATACAGCTCGCATCGGTATATCCTTCTTATACAGTAGGAAACTCTGAATAAAATAGTCTTAGGTCTTTGGTTGCTTTTAAGTAACCAAAGACTCTACCGATTGCATTCCAGTGTTCATTACTGGGGTTACTAGTAAACCTACTAAGTTTACTCACAGCATATGCTATATCAAGTCTAGTGCATTGTATAGCATACATAAGAATTCCTATAACACTCGCATATTCTAATTGTGCAACTCTTTTTTCAGTATTTTTTTTTACTTTGATACTTGGATCAAATGAGATTTTTGCTTCCTTTATATTTAAATGGTTAAACTTGTTTAGTATCTTCTCAATATAATGAGATTGACACAAAGCATAACCCCCACAATGTTTTTTAACTTTGATACTTAAGATGGTATCAACTTGTCCAAGATCCTTCATTTTAAATACGGAAGAAAGAAACTTCTTTGTTTCGGTCACACCTTCCATTTTATTACTTATTATTAACATGTCATCAACATACAGACAGATAATAATAATATAATTAGAGAAGTATTCTCCTCCTCTATCGCTACGGAGAATTTTTATCTTCTTACTTAGTTGATTCTCTACTTCTGCTTTATATATCTTAAACATGTTCAATGCTTCATCTTTGCTCTTTAATAGATAAACATACACATATCTACAGCAATCATCTATAAAGGTTATAAAGTACCGTTTACCTCCACGAGTAAGAATGTCGTTTAACTCACAGATATCACTGTGCACAAGATCCAATATTTGAGATGATCTTTCAACACTTGAAAAAAGTTTTTTCATTATTTTGGATCGTATGCACACTTCACATTTATCGGTTTCATTATCTGTGTATGAGATTAAACCATTCTTAGTGTAACACCCCGAATTTTTGTGAACCTGGGATTAGACATCCTTAGGCAATGGTTCAACCAAAACACATTGGTAACCGCTCAGAACCCAATTCCATAGCCAAAGAAATCACTTAGGATTAATTCCTTTAGAAACTAAGCATAAGTTAGCTAGCGCTACGCTGGAGTAGCTGTGAAATTGTCCCTGATCGCTTTAAATACGTTCTACAAGACCCAAAACTTGTAGAACCAATGGTGCTATAATACCCTGAAACATAGGATCAAACTCTAAACCCGTTTGCTCTCAGGAACTCTTTGAAACTTTGTATTGGATCTAAACCGCGCGTCGGAAGTCCGATATATATAATCTTAGACCATTGCGACCGCCTTGTTGGACTTGACAATCGTTTCAAAATTCAAGGCCAACCGACGTTCAGAGGCTATTTCATTGAGCCTGGAGTGAAGAGAGTGAGAATATGGTTAGATTTGGAAATTTTAATTCAAATCTGGTACGTGCCTTGGCGCGTTATTATTAAGCGTTTTGACCATCAGAATTCAGCCAAATTACACCCTCGGATCAGGAAAAATTTCTCTTTCATATCATGAAATTCGTAGACCTGATCTAGGTGCGATGACCGCTGAACTGAAATTGGACCACCACGTGCGATCTGCGAACTCTTCCGGTCTGAAAACTTGATGTGTGCTAGATCCAGCATGCATGAGCTTAAGTCCGACCGCGTTCGGCCAGGGGACCTCTAGAAATGCTCTTTTAGACCAGAACAGCCCCGATTTGGTTATAACCCAAGTAAACCTTGTTCTCAAGTCTATTTTGGAAAGGTTTTGGGCTATATAAGGGCCTTAAACCCTCTCATTTCTCTCCCATCCGAATTTGGTTAAAACTTTAGATTGAGAGAGAGAAAAAGTGAGAGTTTGTGAGAGAGTGTGGGAGAGATCTTCCTGTCACTTGCTGCTGCTGCTACACGTGCTAAAGCAGCGCACTCCAATCACTTTCTCGGCGATTCCAATGCACTTCTAGGTAAGAAAAACCCTAACCACTTACTGATTTGAGGATTTCTTCGATTCAAATAGCAAAGTAGCTGATGTATGTGTGCATTAGGTCGCCTGTACGCCGTAGACGAAGCGTATACGCTCCGTTCGAAACGATACACATCTAAATTGAAAGGTGCGGATTTTAGACGCTTTGATTGACTGATTTCAAAACTTTCAATGTCGTTTAATATTAGATGATCGACGGCAACGCCGTTTGACATGTACAACATGCTGTCCGTTTCCTGTTTCGTAAGCAGACGAAAAATATAAGATTTAGGGCATTTTAGTCATTTGTAGGAAATACTATTTGCATCCATATTTTGCTGATATGATTGACATGGCTTTTTGTCGCCTTAGGATATTAGGAATGCGTGCATAATCAGTTTGGTGAAGAGATTCGCCCAAATGCGCACTTTGAGTCAACATACAATATGTAGACTTAAGTGTGTAGACTAAGTGTTTGTATAAATGTTTGTATTAGTATTTATTGAATTAAATGGTGTTATGAAATAGTTTTGAGATTAAATTCTCAAATAATATGCTGATGTAAATGATTTCCTTCATGTTGGCTATATGTATGATTTCATCATATGTAAGAAATGCATGTGCTAGATGATTTACTTAAGTTGTATGTTATAACATGTGTTAACATGCTCACATTGTTGTAATGCATTTCCATTACCTTTATATGATTGCTAATGTGGATTCATAAATGTTTGGGACTATACTTAGTCTAGGCAGTTGGTAACCGAGTAAATTCGTGGTTGGCTTATCTTTACCACGAAGGACGCGTTGATGAACGCGAGTCGTGTTTTGAATTGGCGGCAGTGGTTAGGCCACACGAAGTGTTTCATGCACTTCATATCGTTCAGCTTGAGATGCGCTCGTGCTAGTCAAGCCCGTCAAGTAACCCGACTGACCATTGTATGTTCACCATGTATGAGTCATAACTGCTTGAACCTAGGGTACTGAACTTACCATTGAAAACCCTGTCAACCATGGTACCTTGATCCATAAAGACTCATGAGCCGGGCATGGTGGTATGAGATACCGTGGTCGACCTGTCGGCCTACGCTGGGGCCGCAAACCTCCCCGTAGTGACCAGTGAGCACCCTACTCTGAGCAGATTATGGTGGTATGAGATACTATATTCCTGCTGTCGGCCTACACTGATCAAGTGACGAGCCCTTTGTAGTGACCTTGAGTTTATCCTGACACTGTATGGGGGCGACAAGTCCTGATGTAGTCTTAATGATAATTAGGCCTGTATTAATAAGGTGATGGGAGAGCGGTGCAACGAGTGCGAGCAACAACCCTGGCAGCCCTTGCAGCGACCTACAAATATAACATCGTATGAGATTACTAGGAGTGACGACCCTAGACAGGATCTGTGTTGGGATTGATATAAGCAAGGTACCCTAGTTTCCCAATCCTGTTGTATGAAAAGGACTAATAATAACTTGGTAATCATATCACCATCACATTGCATGTGCCTGGAAGATGTGGAGCACTGTGGGAAGAAAGCATGCCGCGGGCGTAAGATGGTGTCGTATGAGGGAGATCATCAGTGAAGGCATCCATCATGTCATGTCATATTGCATTAACAACAGTATTTAGGAATGTTTGATTAAATTACTTTACTATTATCGCATGATTGATTTGAGAACATGCTAATCTCTGCTCTATTATTCCACTGAGTTGATCATTCACTCCCACGTTACGGGATGGTGTTCCTGGACACCCACCAGACCCTTTTGTGATTGCAGATGATGGCGCGGCCTGCGAGGTGGAGCCGGACTTGATGATGATGAGGAAGATCCCTCCTTTATGCGTGTTCTGATTGACAGGATTACAGGGAGGTTGATTAGATGCCTTGACACTTGTCATTTTATATTTTCAAAGCACTCATGTATATTCTTTCTTTCTATTTTGAGGTATACATGTATATGTTTAACCTGGTAACATGTTCACACTATGGAGACTTACAATCAATTATATCTTACATGTATGTATCACAGTCTTCCGCTTGCTAATTTAACTGTCTCTAGAGTATGATATGCTGTTCTGGCGTAATCCCACTCATGTTTAATACATTAACATAGACAACATTCAATCATACACATTTATGCTGCATAAGTGATGTTCTGAAACTCGGGAGTGGACTTTTTACTCGACCCCCAATTTTTGAGATGTTACACTTAGCCATGAACTTCAAGGTACTATATCCTATATGGGCTAGTCTATCATGCCACAGTCCAGCAGATTCAACCATATACGTAAAAGTGCTACTTTCATTCAGAGAAAACTTAACCATCCCGTTACAAGCATATCCCTTTCCAATAAAATTTTCATTCTTCAACAGAATCAGTTTTTCTGACTCGTACACCACCCTTATACCTGGTTTTCCCAAAAGATCCCCAGAAACTAAGTTTCGCCTTATGTCTGGGACGTACAATACATTAGTCAGAATCACTTTCTTCCCAGAGGTGAATATCAGTTCGACAATTCCTTTGCCGACGACCTTCGATCGGACTTCATTACCCATTTGGACTTCTTGACCATCGGTCAATTCTTCATAAGTTTTGAAGGCTGATTTATCGTAGCACACATGTACTGTAGTGGCAGTATTATACCACCAGCCTGAAACTTTGCCTTGAATGGTATTCACCTCAGTGATCATAGCTACGATATCGCATTCTTTTACTGCACTTGCTTCTTTTTTAGATTTGCGATATCGGCATACTCGAGCGTAGTGCTCGATTTTTCCACAGACATGGCAAGGGCCTTTGAACTTTCTGTTCTTCATTTGAGCGTTTTTTTTTTGAATTTTTCTTTATTGGGTTTAAGGGAATCGTTCTTCTCAGGATTCTTGTTATTAGTATTCTCTACTGCATGTACCTTGAACGAGGCATTCCCGTTATCATTCTTTTTGTTACGGTTACGGGATTCTTCCTCAATCCTGAGGTGTTTCTAGATTTGTTCTAGTGTACAGTCCTCAGTTTTATTTAACAACTTCTTTCTATAGTCTTTCCACATCGGTGGCAATTTAGCGATTATAGCCCCGACTTGAAATGATTCAGGAAGATCGATTTTGATCGCTTTGATTTTGTTTACTATTAGCTGCAGTTCTTGGATTTGGGGCAGAAGTGGTTTATTATCTACCATACTGAAGTCAAAATACCTGGCGATGAGAAATTTATTGGTCCCTTCTTCTTCAGCCTTGTACTTGAACTCTAGTGCGACCCAGATCTCCTTTGCTGATGATGTCTGTTGGTACAGATCGTACAGGCGGTCGGAGAGAGCGTTCAGAATGTGTCCAAGACACAAGAGTTCATCTTTGGCTCTTTTAGCGTGGGCAGCCACCTATTCAGGTGTGTCATTGTCAGTTGCTTCAAGTAGCGCTTGCAGATTTGGATTTAGTATGTAGTAGATCTTAAGCGCAGTCAGGAGAAATTTCAGCTTGTCTTGTCATCTTGTAAAATTGGTTCCATTGAACAGATCAAGACATATCAAGTCCTGATTCATCAACTTAATTGATGAAACGATGTCGGCTTCCATCTTGAAAATAACGCTTTAAGATTGTTATGAATTTATATAGATTTAGATAATATCTGTATAATGTGGAAACCAAAAATCACTATGATCAGAACTTAAGGACAGGCTAAAGCACGTCTGAAAACGCTGTCCTTAAAGCGTTATTTGCCCCTACTCAAGTGAATTGAGTATGCTGTTAGGTTATAGCCAAACAACTTTTAGGATACGACGAGCCTGGTGTGGGTTTGCGTTCAGTAAACATGAAGGCCCACCAAATGGAACTCTATTACACACTTTTTTGGCAGTATTACAATGTAAGAGAAAAATTCCTAAAGAAAGAAAAGAAAGAGAAAGAGTGGCTTCGACCATTGCACTGGTCAGTTCAAATCTTCAGCCACTGGTTCAGTTGAACCGTTCTAGACCACACAGTTGGTCTGTTCTTCTAGCTAAGGTTTAAGCCTTGCTATGTTGCTGGAAACACTAGAATATATGAGTGGAGAGGGGCTGGCTATCTTAAGTCGTATGGGTTTGCTGGAGTGAGTTGAGATGGTTTAGAAACCCATCCACAATCTCCTTATATAGGCTAAGGTGGCTAGGGGGTTATGGTCCAGAGACTTAATTTCCATTAAGTCATTTCTGGCTGTTGGAAAAATAGCCGTTTTATGACTATTTTTTACTGTTGTGCATGGGCCATAAATCTCTTGCATGCTGACTGTTGTGAGACAGCATCTAGCCGTTTTCTAGCTGTTGGGCTAGCCATGCAGCAGTTACAGCTGGACCCTGCACTTAATGGCTCAGTTGTTACAATTTCTGCTGCAACAGCTCTATTTAGTCCATCTATATATACTGAGAGATCTCTCTCTTAGTCCTCTAGTCTCTCTGCCAACCAGTCACCCGCCATAGCCACTCAGTCGCACACGTCTCGCTCCGGTTCGCGAAGGGAGCGACCCTCTGTGACATGATGCGCATGTGCGAAGTCCAAAGTGCGTCACTAGCGCCTCTACAGCCACACTGCCTCACATGCCCACGCCCTCGCACCGATCCCTTGACCAAGACTGAGACCGAGACCTAGCCCGAGCCCGTGCCCGTGCCCCTACTTGAGCCCGAGCCCGAGTACGAGCGTATGCGCGTGCACGTGCACGGTATTCTAGTGCTTCACACTGGAACACGTAAGTCGTATAGTCCACGGACTAGGTAAGCAAATATGATAGTACTCCATCATTATCATTTAAACCATTTTTTCTTCTTCTCTTTTTTCAATGTGGGACTATTTCCAAAAACCCACAAAAAGGTGTTTTCCAAACACTTTTTATATATATTTTTTATTTAAAATATTTTTTTTATAAAATCAATATTTTTACAACAATCCCCCACTTAATTTTTATAAAAATATATTTTTCTCGGTTAAACATTTCTGCCAGAATAATCATCTTACATGCATAAAGAAAGATATCTTTCGATTTTAATCTTCCCTTAGTGTAAGTATCTCAAAACTCCATCGAAATGACTGGTAGCCACAGCTTTGAACCAGTTATTCCTAGATAACAGAGTCGGAGAAATCACACACGTATTCGCTATGTGTTGTTAGAGTTCCCACAATCTTGCTCAGCACAATTAATGGTCATGTGCTTATCCTAATTCGTGAACGATCCTGAGAGAAAACTCCTAACTCTCATGAGAGACGACACCATCTCTACGTTCATATATGTGAAATCCTTCCAGTGTCTCCGTTACTATAAGACACTTGTCCTAAAGACTGGATTTCATTAAGAGTTCTAAGACTCAACCCTCTTTCGTAACGCTCAGCACTTATCTATTATGGATGAGATTTTATAATTTAGTGTTGAAAACTTTTCACATATCAGTGACTTGTTCTCTCTCATTAAACCCAAATTTAGAGATTTTCTGATTTTAGGTTGGGTTACCATCACTGGTGAAACTTTATTGAAGAGTTTCAACCCCATCCTTCTAGATGTGGCCTTTACTACCTCTCTTGTTAGAGGTTTAGTAAAAGGATCTGTTAGGTTATTGCTTGATTTCACATAGGAAATAACAATGATTCCATCTTGAATCAATTGTCTAACATAATCATGTCGAAGACTGATATGTCTACATTTACCATTATAAGTGCCGCTATAGGCTCTAGATAATGTGGCTTCACTATCACAATGTAGTGATACAGCCGATATAGGCTTTACACAAAAAGAAATTTCTAATAGAAGATCCCTTAGCCACTCAGCCTCTTTGCCTGTTGCAGCCAAGGCTATGAATTCATACTCCATAGTCGAGTGCATTATGCAAGTCTATTTCTTGGATCCCCAAGATACAGCTGCACCTCCTAAGGTGAATACCCACCCTGTAGTAGACTTGTTGTCCCCTGCACTCGATATCCAGCTTGCATCAGTATATCCTTCCAATACGGTAGGAAACTCTGAATAAAATAGTCCTAAGTCTTTGGTTGCTTTTAAGTAACCAAGGACTCTACTGATTGCATTTTAGTGTTCATTACTAGGGTTACTAGTAAACCTACTAAGTTTACTCATAGCATATGCGATATCAGGTCTAGTGCATTGCATTGCATACATAAGACTTCCTATAACACTCGCATATTCTAATTGTGCAACTGTTCTTCCAGTATTTTCTTTTAGTTTGATACTTGGATCAAATGGGATTTTTCTTCTTTTATATTTAGATGGTTAAACTTGTTTAGTATCTTCTCAATATAATGAGATTGACACAAAGCATAATCCCCACAATATTTTTTAACTTTGATACCTAAGATGGTATCAACTTGTCCAAGATCCTTCATTTTAAATACGGAAGAAAGAAACTTCTTGCTTTCAGTCACACCTTCCATTTTATTACTTATTATTAACATGTCATCAACATACAGACAGATAATAATAATGTAATTACCATCTACTTTAGAATATATAAATTTGTCAGCTACATTATGCATAAAATCATGAGATAGTATTTTGGAATCAAACTTTTTATGCCACTTTTTAGGTGCTTATTTTAATCCATACAACGATTTGATTAATCTACATACTTTGTTTTCATTTCCTGGTAGAACGAAACCTTCAGGTTGTTCCATGTATACCTCCTCATTGAGGTCACCATTCAGGAAATCAGTCTTTACATCCATTTGGTGGATGTGAAGATGATGTATGGAAGCTAGCACAAATAATATCCTAATGGATGTTATCCTAGCTATAGGTGAGTATGTGTCAAAGTAGTCTATCCCTTCTTTTTATCTAAAATCCTTAGCTACTAGTCGAGCTTTAAAGGTTTGGATAGTCCCATCAGTGTGATATTTCTTCCTAAATACCCACTTACAACCTATGAGTCTAGAACCTGTAGGTAAGTTTACTAGTTTTCATGTTTGATTTAATAGTATAAATTCCATTTCATCATTTATAGCTTCTTTCCAGAAAGCTGAGTCTCTAGATGATACAACTTCCTTATATGTTTTAAGATCATCTTCTATAGTCATTACTATAGGTATTTGTCTAATGAAATTTTCTCTATCTGCTTCTACCAGATGAAAAATGATGCGTAGTATGTTTATGTAGTCATCTCATAGACTCTTCTCTATTTTTGTTCTTTGACTCCTACAGGATTCAATAGGAGCTTCCACTATCTGTGGAGCTGAACTATCTTGTTCTCTATTAGGAGTTTGGACTTCATTATCCTTTGACTCCAATAATAGTGAATTTTTAAAGAATTCAACGTCTCTTGATTCTATAATTGTATTAGACTCCATGTCTAAAAGTCTATAAGCTTTACTATTTTGTGCATACCCTACGAAGGCGCACTTAATAGCTCTTGGTTCTAACTTAGTTCTTTTTGGATCAGGGGTTCTTCAGTATGCAAGATACCCCCACACTTTAAGATATCCTAGGCTAGGTTTTGTAAGACTCGTATCCTACTCCGTACCATTCTGTATGCTTCCACGCTCCTCCCGGTCGAATTCTGGCAACCTTCGACCCACACCCGACGTTTGCGCTTGATCCTAAGCCGGGTCCCGCATACTGAAGTCGGTTCGAACCGAAACTTATACCCTAACGACTGCGCCATCGCTGCGGTTCTAACACCGTGACTCGCGCACCGATCCGATAACCAGGCCAAGAGATGTGGGACCGTGTTCAGTTCAAGGAAAACGCCGCGTGTTGCGGCTTACGAGAGAATCTCTACTATAGTTCACATCAATCCATCAATAAATGTCAAGTACACAACCTTACCAAACCCATCCCTCACCCATTTTCCAAGTCAACTCTCTCTTACATAACCCATACCCACCTCATTCATTTCTTACATTAAGTCAACATACACCATGCCATCTCATCCCATCACCCCCCCTCACCACTCCTCTCATCTCTCATTTTCTCTCTCATTTTCTCCCAAGCTCCATGGGAGCAACTCACGTCCATGGTTTCCATGGGAGAGAGTAGTGTGGCCCACCTTCCTACAACCTAATCCACCCCTTGGATCATCATCTGAACCGTCGAAATTGTCCCCTTAGAGCTCTAAAGTGTATAGGCGGAAGAAGGAATAGACGATCAAAGGTGGGTGTCTTCTATGGTTAGATCCATCTTTATATCTCTCCTCCTCTCTTTATTTTCTTTTATGATATGATGATATGTGTCTATGGCCCACCTGATCGACAATCTAGACCGTCCAGATTTTTTTTGGATGTCCAGTGAATGGGGCCCGTCTTGCTGCCCATTTTGAGCCAGTTAGGATGGAGGGAAATAACAAATATCGACTTAGTCCATGTGGACCCCACCATAAAGTATGTATTATATCTAAGCCATCTATACATGGGGCCCACCTTATATGTGTTGCGCCCACACCATCCTCCATGTGGTGGTCCACCTAAGCAGGACCCACCTTAAATATGTTTGTTAAGCCCAGAAACGTCCAGCGTCTGGACGTTGCTGGAAAGAAAACACAAATATAGACTTGGCTTCCAAGCATTGGAGAAGGGCCGCTTGTGTAGGCCCCACCTTGATGAATGTATTTAATCCACACCGCCCATTCTTTTCCCTAGCTCATTTCAGGCGTTGAGCCGAAAAATGAGGCTGATCCGACCTTCTGGCGGGCCATAACACAGGAAAGTGTGATGTTTACCGTTGAAAAATCATCTAATATTTTTATACTCCAAAACACTTTAGATATTGGACTCAATTGGTTGATCTCTAGCCGTAGAATCCAATGGCTAGGGTGGATTCCACTGATGCGAACCCCATGTACAAAAAAACCTCGAAAAAATGAGATTTTCAAAAAAAAAAAAAACAATATATGCAGCGCCTGCTGCTGTGCAGCAGACGCTGCTGGCGTCAGCGTGAAACGGGCAAGGACCCCACGGCCCTGCGTGTGGGTCCCACCATGATGTATGTTTAGTATCCACACCGTTCATCGGATGGCCCACCCCCTGAAGTGGCCCTCCTCCAAAGATCAGGACGATCTGATGTTCAGGTGGCCCACATCACTAGAAACAGTGATAATGAACGTCTTCCATTGATACCCTTTTATGGGCCACAGAAGTTTTGGATCAAAGCGAAGTTTATTTTTCCTATTTATCAGGGTCCATGTGACCTTATGAACAGTTTGGATGTAAAATAAACATTCTGGTGGGCCCCACATGGGACCCACAGTGATGTATGTATTTCATTTACACCGTCCACTGACTGTGGACGGTGGCACCACCATGATTCATGTGTTCTATCTGCACCGTCCACACTGGACGGTGGGACCCACCTAGCTGTAGTGTGTGTGTGTGTGTATATATATATATATATATATATATATATATTATATTATATTATATTTTATATAATATATATGATAGTGGGCCGTTATGTGGACCCCCACCATAATGCATGGGCTGTGTCCAAGCCTTCCAACCATTTTCAAAGATCATTTTATGGCTTGAGACTAAGAATGAGTTAGATCTATGGTTCAAGCTGGCCCACCTTTAATATGCATGAGGCCCACCTTGAGGTGTATGAGGCCCATGGTTGAGGCCCACCTTTGCTATATATGAGGCCCATTGTTGAGGCCCACCTTGAGGTGTATGAGGCCTATGGTTGAGGCCCACCTTTGATATATATGAGGCCCATGGTTGAGGCCCACCTTGAGGTGTATGAGGCCCATGGTTGAGGACCACCTTTGATATGTATGAGGCCCATTTTGTTTTATCTGGGGCCTTTGTTGAGGCTCGCCTTGATATGAATCTAAGACCCATTAGTACGGCCCAATTGGGGTGGCCCATTTGAGACAAATAAGGCCCATATGAAGGGGCCCACCTGTTCGAATCTGAGGCCCATGGGAAAGGCCCATTGTGATATGAATTAGGCCATCACTTGATGTATTCGAGGCCCAGGTATGTGGCCCATTCGATGTATGTGAGACCCATATGTAGGGGCGCATGCTGTGTATTGAGACCCATGTGCAGAGCCCACCTGTTGTGTATATGAGGCCCTAAGAAGTGGCCCAATGTGATACACATGTAGCCCTTGTAAGAGGCCCATTGCGATGCATATTAGGCCTTTGTGTGAGGCCACGGGCCCACTGTATGTTCAGCCCCATGTGGGCCACTCCTTGGAAGCAATGTTAGTTAAATGTTCATATTATGACTCTCCCTTGGGCCCATTGATGGGCCCATACTTTTAGTTTGTAGGCCATCTAGGCTCATCTTCATTATGATCAGGGCCCATCTGTTTGTATTTTGGCCCATGTGATAGGGCCCACCTTGTAATGTGTTGCTCGCACCATTCATTCATGTGGCCCTGACGTGATGTACGTATTTTATCTAAGTTGTCCAGTAATGGGCCCCTTTGGAATAAGTAGGGCCCAACTCATTGTGATGTATTCAAGGCCCTGGGTTATGGCTCATTACAATGTATGTAAGGCCCAATTGGTGTGGCCTATTAGATATATACATGAGGCCCATGTGATTAGGCCTACCTGGATGTACCTTGTGGCCCATCTGTTAGGCCACTTTGATTTATTTGTGGCCATTATTGAGGCCCACCTTGGTATATATATAAAGCCCATTGGAAAGGCCCATGGACACGGTCCACTTGATGAATATAAGGCCCATTAGTGCGGCCATTGATGTAGCCCAGTTGATATATATGAAGCCCATTGGTGCGGCCCATGGGCGGGGCCCACCCGTTTGTATTGTCAGGCCCATGTTTAAGACTCATGTCTAAGGCCCATTGTAATGTATATGCTGCCCGTGTATGGGGCCCATAGTGATGTATATGAGGCCCAGAGATGAGGCCCATTTGTGCGGCTCATAGATGAAGCCACTTGATGTGAATAGGGCCCATATGTAGGGCTCACCTATGGTGTATTTGGAGCTCATGGGCGAGGCCCATTGTGATGTATACGATGCCCATGGGACATGACCCATTGTGATGTATTTGAAGTCCAGGTATGACGCTCAATATGATGTGTATTAGGCCTTATGTGAGGCCGTGGGCCGCTATATGTTTTACTCCATGTAGGCCACTGCTTGGGAGCAATGTTGGTTGAATGTCCACATTGATGGGCAATGACGGTTAGATGTCTTCATTGTGACCTTTCCTTAGACCTTGTTAGGCCCATTCTCTTCGTGGGTTAACCCAAATAAGTGGGCCCCATTCACCATAGATGGATGACTCCATGCCATTGGATTTGGTATAACCATGGCCAAGAGCCGATCTTTATATTGTGGTTGATTGTTATCCATCTATGGACCCCACCTTGTATATATGTGGGTTGTCGGTGCCGACTATCAATGTTGATTATCGGTACTGATTATTGTGACCGATTATCGATCGAGAACGATTATCGTGACCAATTATCGATTATGATTGTCATGGCCGATTGATCGATTATCGATCGAGACTGATTATCGTGGCCGATTGCCGATTATGATTGTCGTGGCCGATTGGCCGAATATCGATCGAGGCCAATCATTGTGGCCGATTGTGGATTCCAATTGTGATGTACATTCTGCCCGTGTTTGAGGCACATTGTGATATGTTTATGGCCTATGGGCGAGGCCCATTGTGATATGTATTAGGCCATGATGCTTGGCCCATTTGAAGTATTTAAGACCTATGTGTAGGGCCCATATGTCATGTATTCAGGGCCCATGAGCAGGGCCCACCTATTGTATATGTGACCCTCAAGTAAGGCCCACTGTGTTGTATATTAGGCCTTTGTGTGAGGCCGTGGGCCCATTATATGTTTGGCTCTAGTGGGCCATCCCTTGGGGGCAATATTGGTAAATATCCACGTTGTCGAAGCTGATTGTCGAGGCCGTTTATTAACACCGATTATGAGTATGTGACAGCATAACATCATGATACATGTCCATACGCATCATCTGCATGTTTGTTATGAGATGTGGTTGATCATTACATATGTCATTGAACATGTTGTTATGAGACTCCCTAATAGGCGGAGGTTACCTCACATGAGCGCACAGTATACGCAGGATTGATGCATGACTGGATTGTATGACTCATTCATCTTGCATTATGACTACTGTACGCCCTAGCGACATCAGGGCCGTAGCCTCCACAGGTATATCATGGATGGCCAGATGGGACACTGAAAATGTTTGGTTCTAGCATATGGGCGCCATAGATGTCCCTGGGTAAAAATTTCTAAACCTCCATGGCCAGGAGATGACTCCAACGTCGAGACCGAGTGGATATATGAGCGCATGAGGGTCGAATACCAGGAGGCCGCGTCTCCTACTGTGTCGTGGTCGGTTGAAAAGGGGTGTGACCTTACCCGCCTGAGTGAGGGGGCAATGTCTAGGTTGAGTTTGACCAGCTTGAGGAATGGGTCCGCTATCGATGAGCCGGGCCTGATATTACCAGGCAGATAGTGAAGTCTCTTCCACTTACCCAGCTGTGTGCTTGGATAGGGGCGGCAAACTGGCGTAGAGTGTAATAGACCCCGGTGATGATCCCAGAGAGGAACTGTACTGATATGTGGACTTATTGATCAGGAGTTGCATACTCATTCATTCATTCATTCACTATTCACTCGGGCTGATGGTGCGTAACTATTTGTTACGTGTACCGTTGCAATGACCAGGATTTCGGTTGGGGCGCGCGACTAACCTGAGATCACGAGTTTGCCACGTTGAGTCTGACTATCTAAATTAGGTATGGGACTATTCTGGATAGAAGTCCATTGTGATGGACCCCATAGCCAGTGATATTACGTACTACCATCCCGACTTCACACTCCAGCATGGTCATTCCATTCGCACTGCATGTTGTATTACATCCGCCGCATATGGCACGGCTGACGCTGTTTGTGTTACTCATCAGGTATGTATACTGCATTGCATCCTCTGCATCTGATATCTGGATCTTTATGACTCCTCATTTGTATAGTTGAATTATATTGCGTATTCTAATATTGTATGACTCATGCACTTGTCAGTATTTCCGCTTACTCTGTTATCGTGTGATTTATGATTTTGTTAGTACTTCTGTTTACTCTGATAATTCATGACTTTATTAATATTTTTTCTTATTCTAACATTGTACGATTTATGGATTTCCAGTATCTCTGGTATTGTATGATTATGGCATGGTATTGAATACTTGGCACTTACCTTGTGCACACACTTACACCACCCTCTAAGCTTTCTATAAGCTTATGCACGATAGATGCGTGCAGGTGATGTCAGGTTATAGCAGTGTTGAGCTTGGAGCGTACTGTGATCTTCTAGAGCTTGATTTTTGACTTATGTATTTATATTTCAGCATTGTACTCAAATGATTATATTAGTGGATATATGATGATGATGTTGCCTCTGTGAATTGGGTAATCATGTGGTTATGCTTATTACGAGTTAAATGTGTGTGTGTGTGTATGTATATATATATATATATATATATATATATATATATATATATATATATATATATATATAAAATTCTCCTTCTATGATCCCAGGATCGGAGTCTGGCATATAGACGCTAGGAGCCGAGAATGGGGTACTACGGAGGCTGTCGGCACCTGATTTGGCGATTGGGATTCCTGTGAATCTGATTTCTGGGTTTGAGGCGTGACAGGTTTTCTACCTCTCCATGTTTCATATGGCGATATTTTATATTTTTTAGACGAAATTCTATTTATAATATGGCATGCTGCAAGTAGTGCCTCACCCCATAGACTTAGTGGCAAGTTTGCTCTTATTAGCATTGAGTTAACCATCTCTACTAATGTTCTATTCTTTCTTTCAGCTATTCCATTTTGTTGAGGTATGTATGGAGCTATACATTGATGTACCAATTCATGTTCTTCACAGAAGTTATCGAATTCATTGGAGAAGTATTCTCCTCCTCTATCGCTATAGAGAATTTTTATCTTCTTACTAAGTTGATTCTCTACTTCTGCTTTATATATCTTAAACATGTTCAATGCTTCATTTTTGCTCTTTAATAGATAAACATACACATATCTAGAGCAATCATCTATTAAGGTTATGAAGTACCGTTTATCTCCACGAGTAAGAATGTCATTTAACTCACAAATATCACATTGTACAAGATCCAATATTTGAGATGATCTTTCAACACTTGGAGAAGGTTTTTTCGTCATTTTGGATCGTATGCACACTTCACATTTATTGATTTCATTATCTGTGTATGAGATTAAACCATTCTTAGCCATAAACTTCAAGGTACTATATCCTATATGGGCTAGTCTATCATGCCACAGTCCAGCAGATTCAACCATATACGCAGAAGTGCTACTTTCATTCAGAGAAAACCTAACCATCCCATTACAACCTATGTGATATTTCTTCCTAAATACTCACTTACAACCTATGGGTCTAGAACCTAGAGGTAAGTTTACTAGTTCCCATGTTTGATTTGATAGTATGGATTCCATTTCATCATTTATAGCTTCTTTTCAGAAAGCTGAGTCTCTAGATTATACAGCTTCCTTATATGTTTTAGGATCATCTTCTATAGTCATTACTATAGGTATTTGTCTAATGACATTTTCATCTGCTTCTACCAGATGGAAAATGATGTGTAGTGAGTCTATATTGTCATCTCTTAAACTCTTCTTTATTTTTATTTTTTGACTCCTACAGGGTTTAATAGAAGCTTCCACTATCTGTGGAGCTGAGCTATCTGGTTCTCTATTACGAGTTTGGATTTCATTATCCTTTGACTCCAAGAATAGTGAATTTTTAAAGAATTGAACGTCTCTTGATTTTATAATTGTATTAGACTCCATGTCTAGAAGTCTATAAGCTTTACTATTTTGTGCATACCCTACGAAGGTGCACTTAATAGCTCTTGGTCCTAACTTAGTTCTTTTTGGATCAGGGGTTCTGCAGTATGCAAGATACACTCACACTTTAAGATATCATAGGTTAGGTTTTCTACCTCTCCATATTTTATAAGGAGATATTTTATATTTTTTAGATGGAATTCTGTTTATTATATGGCATGCTGCAAGCAGTGCCTCATCCCATAGACTTAGTGATAACTTTGCTCTTATTAGCATTGAGTTGACCATATCTACTAATGTTCTATTCTTTCTTTCAGTTATTCCGTTTTGTTGAGGTGTGTATGGAGCTGTACATTGATGTACCAGTCTATGTTCTTCACAGAAGTTATTGAATTCATTAGAGAAGTATTCTCCTCCTCTATCACTACGAAGAATTTTTATCTTCTTACTTAGTTGATTATCTACTTCTTCTTTATATATCTTAAACATGTTCAATGCTTCATCTTTGCTCTTTAACAGATAAACATGCACATATCTAGAGCAATCATTTATAAAGGTTATAAAGTACTGTTTACCTTCACGAGTAAGAATGCCGATGATCTTTCAACATTTGGAAAAGATTTTTTCGTCATTTTGGATTATATGCTCACTTCACATTTATCGGTTTCATTATCTGTATATGAGATTAAACCGTTCTTAGCCATGAACTTCAAGGTACTATATCCTATATGGGCTAGTCTATCATGCCATAGTCCAGCAGATTCAACCATATACGCAGAAGTGTTACTTTCATTCAGAGAAAACTTAACCATCCCGTTACAAGCATATCCCTTTCCAACAAAATTCTCATTCTTGGATAGAATCAGTTTTCCAGACTCGTACACCACCCTTATATCTGATTTTCCCAGAAGATCCCCAGAAACTAAGTTTCGCTTCATGTCTGGGACGTGCAGTACATAGTCAGAATCACTTTCTTTCAAGAGGTGAATATCAGTTCGACAGTTTCTTTGCCGACGACCTTCGATCGGACTTCATTACCCATTTGGACTTCTTGACCATCGGTCAATTCCTCATAGGTTTTGAAGGCTGATTTGTCATAGCACACATGTACTGTAGCGGCAGTATCATACCACCAGCCTGAAATTTTTCCTTGGATGGTATTCACCTCAGTGATCATAGCCACGATATCGCCTTCTTCTACTGCACTTACTTCTTTTTTAGATTTGCGATATCGACATACTCGAGCGTAGTGCCCAATTTTTCCACAGGCATGGTAAGGGCCTTTGAACTTTCCTTTATTCTTTTGGGCGTTTTTCTTGAATTTTTCTTTATTGGGTTTAAGGGAATCGTCCTTCTCAGGATTCTTGTTATTGGTGTTCTCTACTGCATGTACCTTAGACTAGGCATTCCTGTAAGACCCGTATCCTAATCCGTACTGTTCCGTCGACTGTCACGATCCTTCCCGTCGAATTTCGGCAATCCGCGACCAGTAATCGATGTTTACGCATGACCCTAAGTCGTATACCGTAGATTTGAATCGGCTTAATCCGAGACTTGTATCATTACGACCGCACCGTCACTGCGGTTCCAACGCCGTAACTCACGCACCGATCCGATACCCAGACGAGGAGATGTGAGTCGGCGTTCAGTTTGAGGAAAAACACTCTGCGTTTGCAATCCCAAGAAAATCTCTACAACATGTCCCATCATGCCATCAATCAATCAATCAACTCATCAATCCATCAATCACTTCATGTCAAGTACACATCACCTTTCACCCCATCCCCAAGCAACCATCAAGTCAACTCTCTCTCACCCTCTCTCTTACACACCCATACTTGTCAAGTACCACATCACTCACATCTATCACTCACCTCAGATCCATCACTCTTACAACCACTCCTTTTCTCTCTCTTTCTCTTCACAAATTCCAAGCCACACCAAGCACCAAAGAAGTGCACGTCCAAGCTTCCCCAAGGGTGAGAAAAGAGTGTGTTGAGAGTGGCCCATTCCCATCACAAGATCTACCATCCTATCCATTCAAACCTCATCACCCTTCATCAAAGTGAGACACAAGGAGACCGGCTTTCCTACGGACCGAGAAGATCAAGCGGTGGGTGCTTCTATAGGTGTAGATTTCTTGTTTTGATGATGGGCCAAGTGAGGCCTACCGATCAATGGTATGGATCTCATGTTGGACCCTAAATGTGGCTAATGACCCACTTTGATTTCAAGATCAATCCATGATGGGGCCATTATCCATGGACCCCATCATGATGTTTAATTTCTTTGCATAAATGGTCATTTAGACCGTCCATTTCTGTGGAGAAAGGATCTCCACCGTTGATTTTGACCGGTGGGCCCATATGAAATGGGACCCACTTAATGTATGTTGTAGATCATGCAATGGAGGGCCCATAATGCCAGGGTCCCTCCATCACACGTGTCCCTCTCAATCTCTCTCCCTCTGTCATTCTTTGTGTGTTTATGAGATAATATGGCCTTGTGGCTCATCCGGATGGACCCCACCATGAAACATGTATTTTTTTTTAAACCATTTGTGGGTGGGGCCCACTTTGCATACATGTTGTACCCACACCATCCGTCATTTGGTGGCCCACCTTAGAGTATGTGTTATGCCAAGCCGTCCAGCGTCCCTGGACGCTGGACGTGCAATGTAAACCAAAATTATAAGCTTGGCTTTCCAAGCATTGGAGAAGGGCCACTCGTATAGGCCCCACCTTGATGTATGTTTTTTAATCCAAGTCATCCATTTCATGTCTTAGATCATTTTAGGCGTTGAGCCGAAAAATGAAGCCGATCTGATAATCAAGTGAGCTATACCTTTGAAAACAATGATTCTCACCGTTTAAATTCACTTTAATCTTTTTATACTCCCAAAACATAATCAATATTGGTCTTGTTAGATCTGTTATAAAATGTAGAATATAATGCATGGGTTGGATTTTCCATATGCGGGCCCCACCTAGGAAAAACCCCATGATAACCCAAAATAAAAAAATATAGGAAGAGGAAGAGAGGGCAGCACCGTCCTCTGGACATGTGTCCCCTAGACTGTCCTCTGGACGTGCGTCCAGCAGCGTGGACAGAGACGTGGTCCCATGTGTGGACCCCCCGTGATGTGTGTCGACATCCACACCGTGCATGTGGTAGGCCCTTTAGGGCAGTGTGCCCAATCCAAAAATCAGACATATACCAATCTCAGGTGGCCCACGTCATAGGAAACAATGGTAATTGTGGGGCTGCCCTTGAAACCCCATTATAGGTCCACAGAAGTTTTGGATCAAGATGAAATTTATTTTCCCTCTTCATTTGGGTACTGGTGACCCTATCAATGGATTGGATTGCAAATAAACATTTTGTTGGGCCCCATGTGGGACCCACACAGTGATGCATGTGTTTTATATACACCGTCCACGGCAATGGACGGTGTAACCCACCATGTGTTCTGTCCACCGTCCCAGCGCTGGACTGTGGGACCCCATCGATGTATGTATTCTTCCAACTGTCCATCCATTTTGACATGGACCCCCACCTAGAAGTATGTGACTTATATCTAGGCCATCCATCAGTCGCCAGATCCAACGGCTAGATGGATGTCAGGCCCGGACGCTGGATGGCAGAAAACACAAATTTCATCTTGACCTACCCCATACTCTTGTGCGCCCCACCTTAGATCAGTGGCAATCCACGGGCCACGTTGAATACTCTTAGGGCCTGCAGTATGGTTTGGCATTTGACCTGTCCAGTAGGTGGCACCGGCTGCTATAAGTATAAATCATGTATATTGGCCCATTTTAACCAGTGTATGTGCCTCTAGTGTACACTGGATAACCGTGGGGCTCATGTAACATGTGTAATATCCACACCGCCCAGCTGGGATGGTGGGGTCAGCCATGATGTATGTATTGAATATCTCTGTCGTTCATTTGATGAGGCATATTGTGATGTATAAAGGCCCGTGGGATGAGACCCACTGTGATGTGTATAGGGCTCATAGGTTGAGGCCCATCTTGAAGTATTTGTGGCCGTTGTTGAGGCCCACGTTGGCGATTATAGGGCCTGATTAGTGTGGCCCATTTAATATATGTAAGGCCATATGATTAGGCTCACCTTGATGTATTTGTGGCCTGTTGTTGAGGCCCACCTTGATATGAAAGTAAGACCCATGGGATATGGCCCATTACAATGTACATAAGGCCCCTTTAATGTGGCCCACTTGATTTATAAAAAGCCCATATGATGCGGCCCATTTGATATATATAAGGCCCATAGGTAGAGGCCCAATGGGTTGTCCTTAGGATCCATTGCAATGTGCGATTTCTCCATGGTTTATGGCGGGCTATGCCTTAGGAGCAATGTTGGTTTGACGTCCACATTGTAAGTATAATGTCGGTTAAATGTCCGCATTATGACTCTTCCTAGGGCCCATTGATAGGCTCATACTTGTTGTGTGTAGGCCATCTAGGCTCATCTGTGTTGTAAGAATAGTTCATTACTATATAACATGCCTAATATAACTCCATGATTCATGACCATACGCATCATATGTATGCTTGATATGAGTAGTGACTGATCATGGCATAAGTCATTAGGCAGACCATTTGTGGAACTCATTATAAGACGGAGTGCCCCACATTATCGCGCTGTACGAGCAGGATTGCTGCATGACTGTACGGTGTGATTCATGCATCTCGCATTTGTGTACCTTGATCATTATACGCCCTAGCGACATCAGGGTCGTGGCTTCCACAGGCACATCGTGGATGGTTAGATGGGACACCGAAAATATTTGGTTCTAGCACTATGGGGCACTTAGGATGTCCTTGGGTGAAAATCTCATAACCTTCGAGGCTAGGAGTAGCCCCAACGTCTAGACCGAGTGGAACATGAGCGCCCGAGTGCCGAATACCAGTAGGTCGCGTCTCCCACTATGTCATGGTCGATTGGGAGGGAGTGTGGCCTTACCCGCCCGAGAGAGGAGGCTATAAGCTAGACTGAGTATGACTAGCTCATAAATGGGTCCGTTATCGACGAGCCGGGTAGGTATTGGCAGACTACTGGCTAGGAGGATAGTGAGGTCTATTCCGCTTGCTTGACTATACAGCTAGAGAGAAGGCAGTCATTACGAAGTGTATTACACCCCGGTGATTTCTTAGAGAGGAACCGTACTGATATGTGGACTTGATATGAGGACTGACATGATATTATGACACCCCATCACTGTTGTACATGTGGACGGGCGCACGTGGTCAGACGCTGATGTGGGCGGGGCTAGGGCCTAGGCGAGCTACCACACTGGGCGAGCTACCAGCGGTTGGCAAGCTACTGTGCTAACAGGCTACTGAGTAGGAGTTGCATACTCATTCATTCATCCATTCACTATCCACTCGGGCTGGCGGTGCGTAACTATTTGTTACGTATACCTTCACAATGGCTAGGATTTCGGTTGAGGCGCGCGACTAACCTGAGATCAGGAGTTTACCACATTGTGTTTGACTATCCAAATTTAGGTATGAGACTGGTTTAGATAAAATTCCTTTATGATGGACCCTGTAGCCTGCGATACTACGTACTATCATCCCGACTTCACTCCAGCATAGTCATTTCATTTGCATCGCATATTGCATTTCATTCACCGCATATGACATTTCAGACTACTACGTTTCTGCACTTATATGGCTTAAAAGGACTTGATAGGATCTGCATATTACATCGCATCTGCAGTATATAATATTTGGCTCATTATGATCTGCATTGCTTACTCTGATATTATGTGACTCATGGACTTACCAGTATATTTCTGCTTACTCTGATATCGTATGATTCATGACCTTGTCATTTTTCCTGCTTATCTCAATGATGTATGATTTACGGACTCTATTGTATACTCGGCACTTTCCTTACACACACTTACACCGCCCTCTAAGCTTTTGTAAGCTTATGCACAATAGATACGTGCAAGTGGCGTTAACAGCGATTTTCAGGAGCTCTGATTTTAATATATGTATTTTCCTTTTAGCATTGTATTCGAGTGATTATATTAGTGGATATGTGATGATGATGTTGCCTTTATGATTTGGGTAAACTTGTGGTTATGCTTATTACAAGACAAATGTACGTTGAAAAATCCTCCTTGTAGGATCCCAGGATCGGAATCTGGGGTATGCTGTACTGTGAGCCGAGAATGGGGTACTACGGAGGCTGTCGGTACCAGATTTGGTGATCGGGATTCGTATGAATTCGTTTTTCGGGTTGGGGCGTGACAATTCCCGTTATCATTCTTTTTGTCAAGGTTACGGGATTCTTCCTCAATCCTGAGCTGTTTTTAGATTTGTTCCAGTGTGTAGTCCTCGATTTTATATAACAACTTCTTTCTATAGTCTTTCCACATTGGTGACAATTTAGCAATTATAGCCTCGACTTGAAATGATTCAGGAAGATCGATTTTGATCGCTTTGATTTTGTTTACTATTAGCTGCAGTTCTTGTATTTGGGGCAGAAGCGATTTATTATCTAGCATACTGAAGTCAAAATACTTGGTGATGAGAAATTTGTTGGTCCCTTCTTCTTCAGCCTTGTACTTGAACTCCAGTGCGGCCCAAATCTCCTTTGCTGATGATGTCTGTTGGTACAGATCGTACAGGCGATCGGAGAGAGCGTTCAGAATGTGTCCACGACACAAGAGTTCATCTTCGGCTCTTTTAGCGCGGGCAGCCACCTGTTCAGGTGTGTCATTGTCGGTTGCTTCAGGTAGCGCTTGCAGATTTGGATTTAGTATGTAGTAGATCTTAAGCGCAGTCAGGAGAAATTTCAGCTTGTCTTGCCATCTTGTAAAATTGGTTCCATCGAACCAATCAAAACGTATCAAGTCCTGATTCATCAACTTAATGGATGAAACGCTGTCGGCTTCCATGTTGAAAGTAACGCTTTAAGATTGTTATGAATTTATACAGATTTAGATAATATCTGTATAATGTTGAAACAAAAAATCACTATGATCAGAACTTAAGGATAGGCTGAAGCACGTCTGAAAACGCTGTCCTTAAAGCGTTATTTGCCCCTACTCAAGTGAATTGAGTATGCTGATAGGTTATAGGCAAACGGCTTCTATGATACGACGAGCCTGGTGTGGGTCTGCATTTAGCAAACACAAAGGCCCACCAAATGGAACTCTATTACACACTTTTCTGGCAGTATTACAATGTAAGAGAAAAATCCCAAAAGAAAGAAAAGAAAGAGAAAGAGTGGTTTCGACCACTGCACTGGTCAGTTCAAATCTTCAGCCACTGGTTCAGTTGAACCGTTCTAGACCACACTGCTGGTCTGTTCTTCTAGCTAAGGTTCAAGCCTTGCTATGTTGCTGGAAACACTAGAATATATGAGTGGAGAGGGGCTGACTATCTTAATTCGTACAGGTTTGCTAGAGTGAGTTGAGATGGTTTGGAAACCCATCTAGGCTTTCCTTATATAGGCTAAGGTGACTAGGGGGTTATGGTTCAGAGACTTAATTTTCATTAAGTCATTTCTGGCTGTTGGAAAAATAGCCGTTTTATGGCCGTTTTTGACTGTTGTGCATGGGCCATAAATCTGCTGCATGCTGACTGTTGTGAGACAACAGCTAGCCGTTTTCTAGCTGTTGGACTAGCCAACGCAAGTGCGAAGTGCAAAGTGCGCCACTAGCACCTCTACAACCACACTGCCTCATATGCCCACGCCCTCGCACCGAGCCTGTGCCCGAGCCCGAGCGCGTGCCCCTGCCCGAGCCGGAGCGCATGCGTGGTGTTCCAGTGCGAAGCTTCGCACTAGAACACGTAAGTCGCATAGTCCACAGACTAGGTAAGCAAATATTATAGTACTCCACCATTATCATTAAACCATTTTTTCTTCTTCTCTTTTTCCAATGAGGGACTATTCCCAAAAACTCACAAAAAGGTGTTTTTCAAACACTTTTTTTATATATTATATTATATATTTTTTATTAAAATTTTTTTTTTTATAAAATCAATATTTTTACAACAAAGTGGACGGTTAGTGATGTGTCTTTACTGCCCACATGTTCTCGGTCGAATGTTCTCGGTCTAACATGGAATGTGTGTACAAACAAGCTAATCCCAAAAAAAATAAAAATAAAAATGTATTTATTTTTCTCTCTCTTGCGCAGCGTGATTAGCTTCGCCCGATGAAAGGTAGCTCTGGTATACAGGCAATCCAAGGTGGGCCTACTAGGTTGGACGGTCCAGATACTTTACTGCGTTGCTTTTATGCATTGTAAGGGTTGCGTGTTTAAGCTACTTTACACGGAGGCCTTTTTTTCTGGACCGGAATCGTATACAACACCTATGCGCTGATAAACGCCCAGGACTTTTGGACCCACCATGGTCTATAGTGAAATCCATGCGGTCTATCAGATGAAACGCTAGTTTAACCGTACATATAGATATCTGACTGATTGGGAAAAACTTATACAGGCCACACCACTGAGAACAAGTAAAACTGTGCCTAAAACCTAAACGTTCACGCATTGTTTTTGAATCAGGCTGATATTTGTGTCTTGCCTTTATCCTGATTATTCACACCTGATGAACGGGTTTGATGAAGGATATACACCTTTTTGGCTTACAGACAAAACCACGGTTGGTATCCCATCTCCATTGTTCCCTGCGATGTGGCCCACCTAATTTTTTAATCTGACTGATTTTACGTTCTTAGAACTTGATCGGGCCTGATGGACGGAGTGGATTCTACACATACAGTAGAGTGGCACCCGAGAGCTTGGGTTTTTTAGGCGGAGTGGATTTCACGCATACAACATGGTGGGCACCAAAGAGACTGGTTTTCTTAGGCGCTACAGAAAAGTGCCGTAGTGACATGTGTGTGACATCCAAGCCGTCCGAACGGTCAGTCAGACCATGACTATCACCCAAAGTGAAAATCAGGACGATCTGCTCTTCAAGTGGGCCATGCCATCGAAAACAGTAGATCGCCAATGACAATATCCAACATGCAGGCGGATCGTCCTATTTCATGACGGGTCAACCTTACACGGCTTGCATCCGTCCATGGGATGCGCCAACCTAACTACGTAGGCACGCTTCAAGAGGCAGTGGGGATTGATCGCCGCCTTCGAAACCTTCCGGGGCCGTAGAAGTCTTGTATCGGGCTTGTCTTTTTTGTTTTCCCATCGCTCCTGTGGGACGTAGATTGACCTGGTCACGACCCGACGTGGTGGGATTTAATTGGGGGGATGTGCTTTTGCAAGATATGGGACCACGCAAAGCTTAAATGTTGCGTACTCCCCTACCGAGTTCGGTGTTGGTCGGTACTGAAAAAGCTAGATAAGCCCCCGCTATGATGTATGTGTTTTATCCATGCCGTTGATTCGGTTTCCGAGAACATCTTACGGTGTGAGCCTAAAAATGAGGTAGATCCAAAGACTAAGTGGACCACACCACTAGAAATAGTGATAATAGTGTCCATCATTGAAACCTTCCTGTGGCACACTGATGTTTATTTGCCATCCAACCTGTTCTTAAAGTCACATAAAATCTTGACGAAGGAAAAATACAAAAATCAGCTTGATCCAAAACCTGTGGCCCACAAAAAGTTTTCAATGGTAGGCATTCAATTACCACTTATTGCTATGATGTGGTCCAATTGAACTTTGGATGTGCCTCATTTTTGGGGTGATGAACTAAAATGAGCGGGTAAATTGGATGGACGGCGTGGATAAAACAAAAACATCATGATGGGCTATTAAGCTTCAACAACCAGCGACCAGTACGCAGCTCCTTGTAGGAGGGGTCAATACCGAATCCGAATTGAATGGTCGATCGGGAGCGGATTAGGTGTTACCCAGTGACACCTAGTGGGTATTACCCTTACCATGGGACCCACCTTGATGATTTTTATTTTTTTTTTCATATCCATGCCGTCCATTCGTTTCTCCGTACCATTTTAGATGTCAATTAGAAGATAAAGAAATTTACGACTTTACGACCTATTTAAGGGCCATTTACATTTCCAGGCCCACTTCGTTTTCCCTTTCAAAAATACGCCCCATGCGTACGGACGCCTTGCCAAAGGTCGAAATTGCCCCTGCTTTTTCCTTCAAGCGGATCGGCCGCTGCTCGAAGACTAGCGCTGACACTCCTCGATCTCCGAGTTGTACGAACGGCTCAAAAGATATCAAAGTTACATGGGCCCCACAGTTACGTATTTATTATATCCACAACGTTCATCCATATTTCGAGATCATTTTGGACCGTTATAAAAAAAAAAAGAAAATCATATCCAAAGATCAACTGGACCACACCACAAAGAGTAGCAGAAAATTGATTTTCACCGTTGAAACTTTTGTAGGGCCCACCGTAATATTTATTTTCCATCCAATCTATTAATAAGGTCACAAAGACCTGATGAAGAGGAAAAACAAATTTCGTAATGATCCAAAACTTCCGTGACCCCTAAAAGGGTTTCAACGGTAGACGTAATGATCCAAAACTTCCGTGACCCCTAAAAGGGTTTCAACGGTAGACGTTCAATCCTCCTCCACTGCCTTTTATAGTGTGGTCCACTTGATTGGTAAATCTGTCTTATTTTTCTTCTAAAGACTTATAACGAGTTCACCAAATATATGGATGGTTTGGATATAACACATACCTCATAAAAGGACCCACAAAGGCGGAAGGGATTACAACAATGAAAAAAAAAAAAAAAAAAAAAAGCTCGAATCCATAGCTGCAGCCTATGTATTTTCATTATATCGTTTCTTATGCTTTCAATTAATCGAAAAAGGTCCAGAGTTGTCCAGTGATTTTGCATAAATTTTTTTTTAATTTTCGATATATCGAAGTGTATTTGATATTATCGAAGATATAGCTACGGATTATAGCCGTAGCCATAACTGCGGTCCGTAAATGTTTGTGCAATTTTTAAATTTTTAATATTTTTATTTTTATTTTTTACAGGGAGAAGTTTATTTTACTTATAATTTTTTCTAATACATATTTATATAAATATGCATATATAAGCATATAGAATTTTTTTTCTCTCTTTTTATTCATTTCTTTCTTTATTCATTTAACAAGAATATCTTCTAAACCAAAATTAGTTACTTGATGTACCCTATATGATTTTGGGGTAGGAGAAGCTACTTTAGCCAACTAACCTATTTATTTTCAAAGATTCTATCAGGTCGATGGTCGAAAATCCATTTCATATTCACTTTGCGGTCAATTTCAATCAGTTCGCGGTCAATTTCGTTCATTTCATTTACTTCATGGTCATTTTCATGCATATCATGGTCATTCCCGCCTATTCTGTGTTGATTCACGGTCCTTTCGGCGCATTTCATTGTCAATTTCCTTCACTTCATGGTCATTTCCATGCATTTCACGGTCAATTCCCTTCACTTCACGGTCATTTCCATGCATTTCACGGTCAATTCCCTTCACTTCACAGTCATTTCCATGCATTTCACGATCAATTCCCTCACTTCACGGTCATTTCCATGCATTTCACTGTTCACTCCCCAAGTGCAGGGTTGTGATGTAGTAATAACTCGGTATGACCGAGGTCGAATCCCAAGGGACTGAAACTTGTACGTTATCTAAAATTATTTAGAACTAGAACTAGGCTAAGATGAATTCTAAATCAATTAGCAATGGTGGAATACTTGTAGAATAATTAATCTAAATCTTAGGAAAAAAAAATCAGAGATAGGAACTAGGGATTCAGAGGATCCACTTGTAAAGATCAGGGAGAACTTATGCTTGCATCAAAAATCATGAAAATTACTGAACTGCCGTTGATCTAGTTTTCAAAGAGATGAAAGGTGTATGAATTAGAATGGATTCCATCACCAAACCATGCCCAAAGACTATGACAAACAACAGAATCAAACTAATTACCACCCAATCACATGTATGTAAGTTAGGAAGGGTACCGACATCCAACCATGCCCAGGAGACTATGGTGAACAACAGGGCTTCCTGACATCATAAACATTAAAGAGAACGGAAATATTCAAAGCCATTGCAGACCCATTGTAATTTCAGTCACAACAGATCATTAAAAACCTAAAACATTCCCATAATAATCAACTAAAATCAACGTCAATTCATGAATTAAAATAAAAATAAAATAAAATCTCCCATCTCACTACAAGCTTCACCTCTTAGCCCTAGCTAGGAAGATTTAGCCTGCCATGGATGGGCTCAATCCAAATAAATAAAGAGAAAAAGAAAAGGAAAAGAAAAGGGAAAGAAAAAAAACCAAGCTCCTCTCTCTTTCCTCTGCCCACGTTGAAACCCAAGCTCGAGCCCTCTGTTCTTCCTCCCAAGACCCTGAATGAATGCTCCCCACGTCCAAAACCACCTTTTATAGCTGCTGGAAGGCTGGAGTCAGTGACAGAGTTGTAGCAGGATACGGAGTGCAATTTTCGCAGACAAGTTCGGTGCCTCGAAACACGCCACTTTCCTCGCTCAAATTTCAAAGAAATACCTTCCCTTAGTACTTTCTTGGGTTCTCTACATGATAGACGGTTCAGATCTACCATATGATCAAAGATGGTGGGCCAAAACCACCTGGAAAAGTCGATTTTCGCGGATGTGCGAAACCTTTCGCACCATTTCGCTGTTGTGATCGGTGGGCCCCACAGAAGCATTTTCTGAAAAATCCACCCCGTCAATTGGATTCAGAACGAAATTTCAGTTAAGAATGGGTAGTTTTGAACGTCCATTGACGTGGCCCAAAGAAGAAATAATAAAAAGATCAGATTTGAATTCTACCGGGCAGCCTTTTTGTGGCCTCTGTATCTCACACGTGTGCACGCATGGGTGTAAAAGGTCAGCATGGTTTTGTAGTTCTCGAAGCCCTCTACACGGTGGACGGATCAGATCGGCCATACGAGCAATGGGTGGGGCCCACTACCGTCTGCAAAATGGACGCCGACCATCCGTTACGCAGCCGTTTTTTTTTTTTTTTCTTTTCTTCGGTCAGAGACGGTCAACCGTCTCTGCCGTTTCTCATGCACGTATAGTGCACTTGTGCACTATGTACACTTTATTCATGTGGGGTCCACTATGATGATTTTCAGAAATTTTCACCGTCTAAATTATTTCTCATCTCATTTAAACCGTCAATAATAATTTTGAGGCAGTTCCAGATATCAGGTGGGCCCAGAATCAACGGTTTATGGGCTGATCTGTCAGTTGGAGCACTTCCCAAGATCTTCAATGGTTGAAATTTTATATGTACGGTTAAGTTATGGTCCTCAGGCGACGTATGAAGTTTCGAGCCGAACGGATGGTGGGAACCTCGTGATCTTGCATTCTGGACGTCCTTCAGGCCACTTGAGCTTCAATTTCTAACTTTTCTCAGATTTCTGACCGTGTATATTTGTCAATCTTGGTCCCCTGGAGTATGTCCCTTGCCTTTGGCGTCATCAGATCGTTAAATCTCAACTTTTAACGTCCTTTTTCCATCCATGCTCTTAATTACACCCTGAAACATAAACACGATAAAAACAGGCCGTTAGACAGCATTATGTCCGTAAATCTAGGCAATATCTGGGGTCTAATATGCAATATTTGACTCTCAACACAACCCCCAACCAGCATTTTGCTAGTCCCGAGCAAAGTATGCGAAAAATAAGTTGAGAATTATAGGAGAACTTTTTATGAAATCGAGTGAGATTTTGAACAAAATACGAGAAATTTAATATTCATGAATATTAGAAATTATTTTCTCCTGAGCTCAAGCGCACGGTAGACTTCATAATCAAGTGTAAAGCATTAATCCATCAATTAGAAAAATTTTAAACATTGAGATCCATGGATGTATAGTGTAATCTCAGCTAATCAATACCAAGATTCAATTCTCTATTTCAAGATGTCATTGGTAATCAACGAGAGAATTCATGATGACCAAAACTTGCCTCACAGAGTTATTTATTTATTTTATTAATAGTAATGCCAAGAAGGGGAATCAAATCCTCACCTATAGGGAGCAAACCTATGGTGAAGACCGTACACCTGACTCTTTTTCACATATCATTCATGGGGAATTAACTCTACACCTATAAGGAGCAAACCTATGGTGAAGATTAATTATCCAATCTTTTCAAATTTTATACCATGATGGCAAGATACTTCAGACTGGTTCCTTTCATGCTCAATGATTACCAAGTTAATCCTTCGATATGGAACTGAAATCTGAATGTGTCAGCAAGACGTGTCCTGAAATCATGATTCAATTAATGTTTAAATTCTCTAATCATGGATTGATAATTCACTTAACTATGAAATCTAATAGATACGGAATCCAAGAGTCATAAATCCACCATTATGTACCTTGAAAATCTAAATTAGGGATATCTGTCAAAATCACTTCGAATTTGTAGAAATTTTCAGAAATTTTTTTTTTTTAAATTTCACAATTTTTGCTCAAGACCAAGAAAATACCGATTACGAAACCTAATCTCCCACCCCCAACCTAAAATCTACATTGTCCTCAATGTAAAAGATATGAGCATGCAATGCACATGGGATAACGAAAGTAAATGAGAAGTGATGGGAAGATAGTACCTGAATAACGAATCAAGAGAGTTTCCAATAGATCATGGCATGGAAGCTTGTCAGCATGAGAGAGAAAGCAGAACAAAAATAACGAAAATAAAATCCTACCTATACCACTTTCGCAGGTGCTCTCGATTGCATTTAGCGTATGCAACAAGCCTTTAAACCCCTAGGTTACACCTAGCGGATGAGTTGTAGTCTCGTGAGGGTTTGCAGTAATGTTACCCACAAACATTGAACTAACTAACCTATGAAAGCGACTATCCTAAACCTATGAAAGCGATAAACCTACCTATACCTCCATCAGACTAGGAGATCAATCCTGGTAAACAGGAGCAATCAGAGGCATGGACATGTCCTCTGAATCAAATGTCTCAACAAATGGCTTTAATCGATGTCCATTTACTTTAAACTCCTTGCCATTGTCGGGATCTCTTATCTCGACGGCCCCATGAGGATAAGCAGTGACAACAATGTAAGGGCCGGTTCAACGAGATTGAAGCTTACTCGGAAAGAGATGTAGTCGAGAGTCATACAAGAGGACTTTCTGACCAGGCGTGAATAATTTTTATAGAATATGTTGATCATGAATCGCCTTCATCCTGTCCTTGTAAATTCTCGAGTTCTCATATGTATCGTTCCGAATTTCTTCAAGTTCATTCAACTGAAGTTTGCGTAGCGAGCCAGCGTTGTCCAAATTGAAATTCAGATTTTTGATCGCCCAGTATGCTTTATGTTCCAATTCCACAGGCAAGTGACAGGCTTTCCCATAGACAAGTCTAAAAGGGAGATGTTCCAATAGGAGTTTTGAAAGCAGTACGGTATGCCCATAAGGCATCGGTCAATCGGATTGACCAGTCCTTACGATCAGGGTTAACCGTTTTCTCTAGGATATGTTTGATCTCTCTATTGGAAATCTCAGCTTGTCCACTTGTTTGTGGATGGTACGAGGTGCTCACCTTATGCGAGATACCGTATTTCTTTATTAAACTCTCGAATGGTCTATTGCAGAAGTGTGAGCCCTCGTCACTAATGATGGCTCGAGGTGTTCCGAACCGCGACAGGATATTTTCTTTCAAAAATTTAATGACCGTGTGATGGTCATTTTTGCGGCACGGAATTGCTTCGACCCATTTAGTGACATAGTCTACGGCGAGCAAAATATACAGATTTCCAAATGATTGGGGGAATGGTCCCATGAAATCAATGCCCCAACAATCAAATGCTTCTATAATAAGGATGGGATTCAAGGGCATCATATTTCGACGGGACAATGCTCCCAATTTCTGACAACGCTCACAAGCCTTGCAAAACTCATGAGTGTCCCTGAACATAGTGGGCCAGTAGAAGCCACACTGTAAAATCTTGGCCGTGGTCTTTTTAGCAGAAAAGTAACCACCACAGGCCTGTGAGTGACAGAAGGAGATGACACTCTGATGCTCATCGTCTGGTACGCATCTCCTTAAGATTTGGTCTGGACAATATTTAAACAAATATGGATCGTCCTAGAAAAAGTTACGCACCTTGGTAAAGAATTTCTTCTTATCTTGTGACGTCCAGTGTATCGGTATGGCACCTGTAGCAAGATAATTAGCAATATCAGCGAACCAAGGTGAATGAGAGACTCTAAACAGTTGTTCATCAGGGAACATGTCATTGATATGGGTCGCCTCAAGGGAATCAGAGGTATTAAGGCGAGAAAGATGATCGGCCACTACGTTCTCTACTCCCTTTTTATCTTTAATTTCCAAATCAAATTCTTGGAGTAGAAGGATCCATCGTATCAGGCGGGGCTTAGAATCATTCTTAGAAAGAAGATACTTAAGTGCCGCGTGATCTGTGTAAATGATGATCTTGGATCCGATCAGGTAGGACCTAAATTTGTCCAAAGCGAACACTACGACTAAGAGTTCTTTTTCCATAGTCGAGTAGTTCACTTGGGAAGGATTTAGAGTCCTACTTGCGTAGTAAATAACGTAAGGCCGCTTATCTTTTCTCTGGCCTAGAACCGCTCCAAGAGCATAATCAGAGGCGTCGCACATAAGTTCAAAAGGAAGACTCCAGTCAGGTGGCTGCATGATAGGTGCAGTGGTTAGCATGCCCTTAAGCTTAGTGAAAGCTTCTTGGCACTGCTCAGTCCACTCGTATGGTGTAGCCTTTTGAAGAATATTACATAAAGGACGAGAGAGGAGACTAAAGTCCTTTATGAATCGTCTGTAAAAGCCTGCGTGTCCTAAGAAGGATCGCACGTCCCTGATATTCTTGGGTGGAGGTAGGTTAGAGATAAGATCAATTTTTGCCTTATCTACCTCGATTCCTTTGGAGGAGATGATATGCCCAAGGACAATTCCCTTTTCAACCATGAAATGACACTTCTCCCAGTTAAGTACCAAATTTTTTTCTTCACATCTTTTCAGCACACATTTAAGACTTGCTAAGCACTCGCTGAAAGATGAACCAAAAACAGAGAAATCATCCATGAAGACCTCTAGATATTTTCCCACCATGTCAGAAAAGATACTCGTCATGCATCGGTGAAAGGTGGCAGGGGCATTACATAGCCCGAATGACATCCTTCTGTACGCGAAGGTGCCATAGGGACATGTAAATGTGGTCTTTTCCTGATCCTCAGGGGCGATTTCAATCTGATTATAACCTGAATACCCGTCAAGGAAACAATAATAGGAATGGCTAGCTAGCCTTTCTAGGATTTGATCAATAAAGGGCAAAGGAAAGTGGTCTTTCCTTGTGACGGTATTCAGCTTTCTGTAGTCAATGCACATTCTCCAACCAGTGGTAACTCTAGTCGGCACGAGTTCATTATTGGCATTGGCTACGATGGTGATCCCGGACTTCTTAGGAACCACCTGAGTTGGACTCACCCATTGACTATCGGATATGGGGTATATGATCCCCACATCCAATAGTTTGAGAACCTCGGCCTTAACCACTTCCTTCATGTTTGGATTTAATCTACGTTGTGATTGCCGAACAGCCTTTGCATTGTCCTCAAGATATATACGGTGAGTACAAATCGATGGGTTAATTCCCTTGAGGTCCGCTATCGTCCATCCAAGAGCTCCCTTATGCTCAATGAGAGTAGATATCAGCATACTCTCCTGTTCCTTCTCCAGGTGGGCAGAGATCACCACCGGATATGTCTCATCTTGACCTAAATAGACATATTTTAAATCAGAGGGCAAAGATTTTAGGTCAAGCTTCGGTGGCTTGAGGTTAGACGGTAGAGGCACTACATCAGTTTGGGGCAATTCTTCAATTTGTGGCCTCCACCGGTTAACTTCAAGTACCGGTGCAGTATCAAGCATGACACACGTCTCCCTAATTATATCATCATCAAGATCATGGGAGTGGGCCAGGCACGTCTCTAGAGGATCAGAGGATAAGGTGAGAGGTGTTCTATATTCCACAAAAGAATCAATCATGTTAACATCGTGAAAATCGTCATCATCATCTGAGTTGCTGCCGTTATTGAAAAAGATATTCGATTCCAATATCAAATTTCCAAATGACAGTCATGACACCATTCCTGCAATTGATAATTGCATTTGAAGTAGACAGGAATGGACGACCAAGAATGACGGGAATCTGAGTGCTCGTGTCATTGATGGGTTCAGTGTCCAAGATGATAAAATCAACAGGGTAGTAGAATCTATCCACCCGGACCAACACATCCTCGATGATCCCTCTTGGTATATGAACAGAACGATCAGTAAGTTGTAGTGTGGTTCGAGTGAATTTTAATTCACCCAAACCTAACTGTTGGTATACCGAGTAAGGAATCAGATTAACGCTTGCTCCTAAGTCAAGAAGTGCGTGATCAATTCGATAGTTCCTGATCACACATGATATGGTTGGGCAACCGGGATCTTTGAATTTTTACGGCACATCTTGTTTCAGGATGGCACTCACTTTCTCAGTCAAGGAGATCTTCTTTTGAACACTTTTTCATCGTTTGGTAGTGCATAAATCCTTTAGAAATTTAGCATATGAAGGAATCTGTTTTACAACGTCAAGCAGAGGAATGTTGACTTTCACTTGTTTCAACACCTCTTGGATATCCTGAGAGTTAGATAGACGTTTTGGTTTAACCAACCGTTGGGGAAACGGAGCAACTGGCTTTTCTAGAGGTTCCGGTTCAAATTTTTGTGGGGCGCCACTAGATCTATCATTGTTGTCCTCTTCTGGTTCTTGAGGCTTTTCGGGCCTCACCGGAAGGGTTTTATCAATAACCTTCCCACTCTTAAGAGTGGTGATGGATTTAGCGTGTCCCATTTGATTTGAAGAGCTGGGATCACCTGTCTCGTATTACGGTTTCAGATTAGGGATTGGTTGTGCAGGGAGCATCCCTTTTTCCATAGCCGTCATACGTGAATCTATTTTTTGCATAAAATCTGAAATTCCTTGCATTGTCTGCGCCAGCTCTTGTATGGAAATTTGAACCGATTTTTCTTAAGGTTTCCCCTGATTTGGATTTTGATTGAAGAAACCTTGAGGGGTAACAGTTTGTCCGTTCCTCCAACTAAAATTCGGGTGATTTTTCTAGCCAGGATTGTAAGTATTAGAGGGTGGTCCATTGAAAGGTCTTTGATAGTTATTTACGGCATTAGATTGTTCATTCAATACATCTCGAAAGACAGGTATTGAAGGACAATTTTCAGTAGTATGAATGTTGCAATCACAGATGCTGCAAATACTTTCATTAACCTTTTCCTTCCTTCCTTCCATGGCCTCAAATTTTCTGGTGAGATTGGCCACCTTAGCGTTAAGATCATTATCCTCTTTCAGGAGATATATTCCTCCTTTTTTCCTTAAATGAGTCGGCCTAGACGTGGTGTTCGTTCTTGGGTAATAGTCTCATGATTGTGTTTTTTCCGCGAGACTATCGAGGTAATCTCATACCTCGTCGACATTTTTATTAATAAAATCTCCGTTACACATTGTCTCGACCATTTGGCGCATGGAAGATGTTAGCCCATCATAGAAAAAATTCGTAATGCGCCATATTTCAAAGCTATGTTGTGGGCATGCATTAACCAGATCCTTGAACCTTTTCCAACATTGGAAGAATGTTTCATCTTCCTTTTGGGCAAAGTTCATGATTGCTCTCCTGAGGGTAATTGTCTTATGATGTGGGAAAAATTTCTTTATAAATTCCCTCTGCAAATCATTCCATGTGGCAATGGACCTAGGACGCAGTGAATGTAGCCACGTCTTAGCTTTTTCTTTCAAGGAAAATGGAAAGAGTTTCAGCCTAATAGTATCCTCAGATATATTAGGAAAGTATAAGGTGCCTATGATTTCATCGAACTCTTTCAGATGCAAATATGGTTCTTCAGACTCAAGCCCATGGAACTTAGGAAGGAGTTGGATAACCCCTGACTTGATGTCCATATGTCCTGTATTCTCAGAAAAAATCATGCATGAGGGCGTACTCACCCCCGCTGGTTGTAAATAATCTCGTAAAGTACGAGGCGTGGGTGCCTGATGCACCTCATTCTCATCATGTACTTCCTCAACCCTTGGTTGGGGTAGTGCTTGAGGTTGATTTTCAGCCATAACGTCTTCTAACTCAGGAGAATTCAAGTGGTGTCTAGTCTTACGATGGACAGTCAACCCCTCAACTAATTCTCCTTCAGTCACGAGACGTCGAGTGTTGTCGCGTGCCCAATGGGGCATAAAACACACTCAGCCCTCAAATTCTAACTTAAACCTAAGAGAAAGAAAGAAGAAATCTAGAAAAAGGGAAAGATGGAAAGAAGTTACCAAATTTGGAGGCCTAGGTTAAGAATCTGCAAAACAAAACAAAATAAGTTAGTTTCTAAGAGTAGAAAGTCCTAATTAAAAGTAAACTAATTTCTAGGGAAAAGAAGAAATTCCAAAGAAAGAAGAATTAGAAAGAGCTTACTAAATTAGAAGCTTCCTACAAAACAGAAAAATTGAGTTAGTTCTAAAAATCAGATATAAGGAAGAATAGAAAGTTTCTAAAGTTAGAAAAATTTTATAATAAGGAAAATAACTAAGCTTCTAAACCTAGAATTAAAATTTTCTAAAAAGAAAATCTAATCCTAAAACTAATTAATTTCAGAAAAATGTAGCCTACAGTCCCCAGCAACGGCGTCAAAAACTTGTTCACTCCCCAAGTGCAGGGTTGTGATGTAGTAATAACTCGGTAAGACCGAGGTCGAATCCCAAGGGACTGAAACTTGTACGTTATCTAAAATTATCTAGAACTAGAACTAGGCTAAGATGAATTCTAAATCAATTAGCAATGGTGGAATACTTGTAGAATAATTAATCTAAATCTTAAGAAAAAAAATCAGAGATAGGAACTAGGGATTCAAAGGATCCACTTGTAAAGATCAGGGAGAACTTATGCTTGCATCAAAAATTATGAAAATTACTGAACTGCCGTTGATCTAGTTTTCAAAGAGATGAAAGGTGTATGAATTAGAATGGATTCCATCACCAAACCATGCCCAAAAACTATGGCAAACAACAGAATCAAACTAATTACCACCCAATCACATGTATGTAAGTTAGGAAGGGTACCGACATCCAACCATGCCCAGGAGACTATGGTGAACAACAGGGCTTCCTGACATCATAAACATTAAAGAGAACGGAAATATTCAAAGCCATTGCAGACCCATTGTAATTTCAGTCACAACAGATCATTAAAAACCTAAAACATTCTCATAATAATCAACTAAAATCAACGTCAATTCATGAATTAAAATTAAAATAAAATAAAATCTCCCATCTCACTACAAGCTTCACCTCTTAGCCCTAGCTAGGAAGATTTAGCCTGCCATGGATGGGCTCAATCCAAATAAATAAAGAGAAAAAGAAAAGGAAAAGAAAAGGGAAAGAAAAAAACCAAGCGCCTCTCTCTCTCCTCTGCCCACGTTGAAACCCAAGCTCGAGCCCTCTGTTCTTCCTCCCAAGACCCTGAATGAATGCTCCCCACGTCCAAAACCTCCTTTTATAGCTGCTGGAAGGCTGGAGTCAGTGAGAGAGTTGTAGCAGGACACGGAGTGTAATTTTTGCAGTCAAGTTCGGTGCCTCGAAACACGCCACTTTCCTCGCTCAAATTTTAAAGAAACACCGTCCCTTAGTACTTTCTTGGGTTCTCTACATGATAGACGGTTCAGATCTACCATATGATCAAAGATGGTGGGCCAAAACCGCCTGAAAAAGTCAATTTTCGCGGATGTGCGAAACCTTTCGCACCATTTCACTGTTGTGATCGGTGGGCCCCACAGAAGCATTTTTTAGAAAATCCACCCCATCCATTGGATTCAGAACGAAATTTCAGTTAAGAATGGATAGTTTTGAACGTCCATTAACGTGGCCCAGAGAAGAAATAATTAAAAGATCAGATTTGAACGCTACCGGGCAGCCCTTTTGTGGCCTCTGTATCTCACACGTGTGCACGCATGGGTGCAAAAGGTCAGCATGGTTTTGTAGTTCTCGAAGCCCTCTACACGGTGGACGGATCAGATCGGCCATACGAGTAATGGGTGGGGCCCACTACCGTCCGCAAAACGGACGCCGGCCGTCCATTACGCAGTCGTTTTTTTTTTTTTTTTTCTTTTCTTCGGTCAGAGACGGTCAACCGTCTCTGCCGTTTCTCATGCACGTGTAATGCACTTGTGCACTATACACACTTTATTCATGTGGGGTCTACTGTGATGATTTTCAGAAATCTTCACCGTCTAAATTATTTCTCATCTCATTTAAACCGTCAATAATAATTTTGAGGCAATTCCAGATATCAGGTGGGCCCAGAATCAACGGTTTATGGGCTGATCTGTCAGTTGGGGCACTTTCCGAGATCTTCAATGGCTGAAATTTTATATGTACGGTTAATTTATGGTCCTCAGGCGACGTATGAAGTTTCGAGCCGAACGGATGGTGGGAACCTCGTGATCTTGCATTCTGGACGTCCTTCAGGCCACTTGAGCTTCAATTTCTAACTTTTCTCGGATTTCTGACCGTGTATATTTGTCAATCTTGGTCCCCTGGAGTGTGTCCCTTGCCTTTGGCGTCATCAGATCGTTAAATCTCAACTTTTAACGTGCTTTTTCCATCCATGCTCTCAATTACACCCTGAAACATAAACACGATAAAAACAGGCCGTTAAACAGCATTATGTCCGTAAATCTAGGCAATATCTAGGGTCTAATATGCAATATTTGACTCTCAACATTCACGGTCAATTCCCTTCACTTCACGGTCATTTCCATTCACTTTACGGTCATTTCCCTTCACTTTACGGTCATTTCCATGCATTTCACGGTCAATTCCCTTCACTTCACAGTCATTTTCATGCATTTCATGGTCAATTCCCTTCACTTCACGGTCATTTCCATGCATTGCACGGTCAATTCCCTTCACTTCATGGTCATTTCCATGCATTTCACGGTCAATTCCCTCACCATTTCACGGTCATTTCCATGCATTTCACGGTCATTTTCATGCATTTCACGGTCAATTTCCTTCACTTCACGGTCATTTTCATGCATTTCACGGTCAATTCCCTTCACTTCACGATCATTTCCATGCATTTCACGATCAATTCCCTCACTTCACGGTCATTCCATGCATTTTACGGTCAATTCCCTTCACTTCACGATCATTTCCATGCATTTCACGGTCAAGTCCCTCACTTCACGGTCATTTCCATGCAGTTCACGGTCAATTCCCTTCACTTCACGGTCATTTCCATGCGAATTGAGAGTGAAATGCATGGAAATGACCGTGAAGTGAAGGGAAATGAGCGTGAAATGCATGGAAATGACCGTGAAGTGAAGGGAATTGACCGTGAAATGCATGGAAATGACCGTGAAGTTAGGCGGAATTGTGGGAATTGACCGTGAAATGCATGAAAATGATCGTGAAGTGAAGGGAATTGACCGTGAAATGCATGGAAATGACCGTGAAGTGAAGGGAATTGACCGTGAAATGTATGAAAATGACTGTGAAGTGAAGGGAATTGACTGTGAAATGCATGAAAATGACCGTGAAGTGCATGGAAATGACCGTGAAGTGAGGCGGAATCGTGGGAATTGACCGTGAAATGCATGGAAATGACCGTGAAGTGAGGCGGAATCGTGGGAATTGACCGTGAAATGCATGGAAATGACCGTGAAGTGAGGGAAATGACCGTGAAGTGAGGGAATTGACCGTGAAATGCATGAAAATGACTGTGAAGTGAAGGGAATTGACCGTGAAATGCATGGAAATGACCATGAAGTGAAGGGAATTGGCCGTGAAATGCATGGAAACGACCGTGAAGTGAGGGAATTGACCGTGAAATGCATGGAAATGATTGTGAAGTGAAGGGAATTGACTGTGAAATGCATGGAAATGACTGTGAAGTGAAGAGAATTGACCGTGAAATGCATGGAAATGACCGTGAAGTGAGGGAATTGACCGTGAAATGCATGGAAATGACCGTGAAGTGAGGGGAATTGACCGTGAAATGCTTGGAAATGACCGTGAAGTGAAGGGAATTGGCCTTGAAATGCGCCGAAAGGACCGTGAAGTGAAGGGAATTGGCCTTGAAATGCGCTGAAAGGACCGTGAATCAAAACAAAATAGACGGGAATGACAGTGATATGCATGAAAATGACCATGAAGTAAATGAAATGAACAAAATTGACTGCGAACTGATTAAAATTGACCGCAAAGTGAATATGAAATGGATTTTCGACCATCGACTTGATGGAATCTTTGAAAATAACTAGGTTAGTTGGCTAAAGTAGCTTCTCCTACCCCAAAATCATATAGGGTGCATCAAGTAACTAATTTTGGTTTAGAAGACATTCTTGTTAAATGAATAAAGAAAGAAATGAATAAAAAGAGAGAATTTTTTTTTATATATGCTTATATATACATATTTCTATAAATATGTATTAGAGAAAATTATGGGTAAAATAAAGTTCTCCATGTAAAAAATAAATATTAAAATATTAAAAATTAAAAAAATTGCACAAACTTTTATAGACTGCAGTTATGGCTACGGCTATAATCCGTAGCTATATCTTCGATAATATCAAGTACACTTCGATATATCGAAAATTAAAGAATTTTTTATGCAAAGTCATTGGACAGCTCTGGACCTTTTTCAATTAATCGAAAGACTTTTGATTAATTGAAGACATAAGAAACGACATAATGAAAATACATGGGCTGCAGTTATGGCTACGGATGTTTTATCCATTTGATTTTGCCCACCAAAAAACGTGAGCTGATGAATAAGTCCCGTGCATCTCACGCGCACCGTAGCCATAGATTCCAACTTTTTTTGTTTTTTTTTGTTTTTTCCCTTGTTGTAATCCCTTCCACCTTTGTGGGTCCTTTTATGAGGTATGTGTTATATCCAAATTGTCCATATATTTGGTGAACTCGTTATAAGTCTTAAGAAGAAAAATAAGACAGATTTACCCATCAAGTGGACCACATTGTAAAAGGCAGTGGAGGATTGAACGTCTACCGTTGAAACCCTTTTAGGGGTCACGGAAGTTTTGGATCATTAGGAAATTTGTTTTTCCTCTTCATCCAGGTCTTTGTGACCTTATGAATAGATTGGATGGAAAATAAATGTTATAGTGGGCCCTACAAAAGTTTCAACGGTGAAAATTAATTTTCTGCTGCTCTTTGTGATGTGGTTGTGGTCCAGTTGATCTTTGGATATGATTTTTTTTTTTTGGATAACGGTCCAAAATGATCTCAAAATATGGATGAACGTTGGGGATATAATAAATACGTAACTGTGGGCCCATGTAACTTTGATATCTTTTGAGCCGTTCGTACAACTCAGAGTTCGAGGTGTGTCAGCGCTCGTCTTCGAGCAGCGGCCGATCTGCTTGAAGGAAAAAGCAGGGGAAATTTCGACCTTTGGCAAGGTGTCCGTACGCATGGGGCATATTTTTGAAGGGAAAACGAAGTGGGTCTGGAAATGTAAATGGGCCTTAAATGGGTCGTACAGTTGTAAAATTCTCTAAAAAATATTTTAGATATCAATTAAAAAAAGTTAAGCACATCCAAATCTCAGGTGGATCACACCACGTGAAACAGTGGTGATTGAGTGCCTCACCATTAAAAAATCCAAAGGGCATATCGTAAAGGTTTTCGTAATATTTATTTCCCATCCAACCTGTTGATAACGTCAAGAAGACCTGGATTAAGGTAAAATATAAAGACTCGAGTGATTCAATACTTGTGTGGTTCACAAAAATCTTTAATATTTATTTATCACTGTTTCTGGTGGTGTGGTCTACCTGAGATTTTGATATTTTAAAAGTTAAGTATGGAATCCTAAAATGAGATGGAAAAACATGTACACGGCGCAGATATACAGATGGTCCCAACACGTATAACAACCACTAAGGGTCCTTACTCTTACCCGGGTGGTAGACTCCTTGAAGTTTCAACAACGGGTAAAGGGTTCGAGTACCCATGGTGGTGAAATCCTACGGTGTCCATGTGAGGGGTGTGTGTGCGTGTGGCGTGAGTGTGTCGGGGTGTGTAAAAAAAAAGAAAAAAAAACCATTAAGGTGTTACCTGGGTAACAGCTACTCTGTGTTCATTAGGTGAGACCTCGGATCCAGCGAGGTTGGTGGGACCTAGAGCTGGGCAAACCTGACCCGATCTACTAGATCCGACCAAATACGACTAGGTTTGACCCGATTCAAGCCAAACCGACGGTCTGGATCAGTCAGGTTTGAGAAGATCAGGTAGATTCGACTGTTAATTCGGTCAGGGTCAGGTCAATGTTAAATCGAACCGAACCAAACTGAAATTCGATCCGTTTGTAATCGATCTGATTCGGACCAAATCTATAATTACTATTTTACCCTTAACTATACACACACACGCAAATGCTCACCTGTGAACCAGTTCGGACGTACTACTTATGTACAAACTGAATTTGAATTTCTCTTTGCTATGACCTACCAGAATCTTAGATCAGGGTGAAAATTCACCCCCTAAGGTTTCATGGGATTTCGCATCTTATGGACCATTCGAATTCAACACCCATGACACGTGTGCAAAGGTGCGCACATGCGTAGGTGAGCATATATATATATATATATATATATATATATATATATATATATATATATATATATATATATATATATAGAGAGAGAGAGAGAGAGAGAGAGAGAGAGAGAGAGAGAGAGAGAGAGAGAGAGAGAGAGAGAGAGAGGCATGCTCACCTATGCATGTGCGCACCTTTGCACACATGTCATTAGTGTCAAATCCGAACAGTCCATAAGATGCGGAATCCCATGAAACGTTAGGGGGTAAATTTCACCCTGATCTAAAATTCTGGTGGGCCATAGCAAAGAGAAACTCAAATCAAGGGAAGAAACCATTTGCATTTTTCATGGCCCACCGAAGTTTTAGAACAAAGTAAAAATTCGTACCAGGGGGTTTCATGAGGTTCTGCTTCATGTGGACCGTTCGGATTTTCGAGACTCATCAGATATGATGAGTTTTCAAAAAAGTTCGTACTGATGAGTTCTCAAAAAAGTTCGTATGTATTACGTACGAATTGGTTCGCAAGTGAGCGTTTCCGTGTGTGTGTATAAACTTTTTTTAAAAAACCTTTTACCCTACCCTCCCTCTCTACCCAAACACCCGCTGCACCGAACCTTAAATCCCTAAACCCTCTCTACCCTCCCAAACACAGGCAGCCTGGCACGCTCGTCAGCCTTAGGCCACTCACTCATGCTCATCGGCCAGGCGGCCACTCCAGTCTCCACTCCACTCTCCATTCATCAAGTAAGAGAGCCACACACACCTCCTCTCTCTATATATTCATTACTTATTTGTATATTGTCTTTATTATTCATTTCTCAGCTCACCTGCTTTATTGTCTGTTTCTTTCCTGTTTATCGTTGTCTTGTTGAATCTACAAGAAATCATTTTCTTCTCTTTTAATAAATTCATTTGCAATAAGTTCCTTGTAGTTTCCATGGCTCTTCATTAGTCTTCCTACACGCTATTTTTGAACATTTTCAATTTCCTAATTGCGTTATCCCTTTTGAGTTACCTTTTTCCAAATCTATTGATCTTAGGGTCTATTTTGTCTTGTTGAATCTGCAACCTTAATTGGATTTCAATCAAAGTACAATTTGTCAACATCCTTATATGGGCCCCACTTAATATATATATATATATATATATATATATATATATATATATATATATATATATATATATATATATATAATGGACCGATCCGAATCTGGCATAATCCGATCCGACTTGGATCGGTTCATGCTAGTATGGGTTAGGATCAGATCGAGTCAGATGACTCGGACTCGATCCCGGATCAGACCGAATTCGGGTCAGGCCATGTAGGAATCAGTCCGAGTTGAGTTGGACCCAATTTAATTTGACTCGGTCCGATGCCCAGCTCTAGTGGGACCCCTGACTGTGGGGCCTACTATGATGTATGTGATTATATCCACACTGTCCATCTGCATTGAAAGCTCATTTTAGTGCATGATCCAAAAAATGAAGCGGATCCAAATCTCAAGTAGACCATAATATAGGAAATAATGGTAATTGACTATTAAAACTTCTCGTGAGGCAAAAAAGGTTATGGATCAAGCTGATATTTTTGTGGTCTCTTCATCCAGATCTTTGTGACCTTATCAACGGCTTGGATGGTAAGTAAAAATCCCATGAAGTTTTTAATGATGGAGATTCAATCACTAATGTTTCCTATATTATGGTCCACGTAAGATTTGGATCTGCTTCATTTTTAGGATCATGCTCTAAAATCACCTTTCGAACGGTTGGACGGTGTGGATCTAATGAACATACATCACTGTGATGGGTAGACAGGGGTGGACATGTGTCAACGATATGCGTGTACACAGGTGGTAACCCATAATACATACATGTACACACGGTACATGTATGTATTAATTGCTTAAGAAAACTCTTTCATAAGGCACGTTTTTATGCTTGATGGTAGACAAGGGTGGATACATGTAAACTATGTGCATGTACACACGTTTGCAAAGATCCAGACCATTATTAATTAGCTCGGGCATACTGTGAACATGCTATGTACCAAAAATTTGGGTGGCACACTCATCAAGTGAGTTACACGTGTAGATTGAAGACGAATGCTAGACTTCTAGACTTCTTTTTTCATGGCCCATTTTTTTTCATACAAGTTTAATATACGTGCATCAACGCAGGTGTACCCTATTTGATGAATGGCTTGAATCTATGACAAATGTCCACCTCTTTATGTAAAGCTTTATTATGCATGGAATACACGAGGGCATGTTTGATGGTGAGTAATTCCTTATAGTTAAAAGATGATAAGCAGCTATTACAAATTACTTATCTTCTTACATAAGCTTTGCAAATGATAGCCATTTTTTATTGTTTGATTTATTTATGCAAAAATTGCAATAATAGTCTTATTATATTATTTCAATGTCACATTATGTTTTAAATAAACTAATATATTTGTTTAACCGAAGATTTATTGTAATTGCATGAAAAAAGAACAATAATTACAAATATAATATAAATTCTTCCTAAGGACAAAAAATTACTTACTATCAAACAAGCTCTAAACAAATCTTAGTATTTTAACCCTTTAATTATTTAATATATTTCATTTCGATGTAAGTCATCTCTTTAATGATTGTTTTATAAGTTGTTGAATGAATGTTTTCGATCTTACGATTAAGGATGCAATTTGAGTAGACTTTAATATAAACTTAATTACATGTGTTTGTACAATTCAATTAAACACTTGGGCATATGAGTGAACAAGGGCTTGTATTCGGTTTATGTAATGCCTTGGATTTTCACCAACTCGGGTTTTAGAAATTCTCGAGCATTATTATTAAAGCTTTAAATAAATATGGATGTATATGTACGTCCACACTTAGAATTCCTAAAAATCTACACATGAGTAATTTGTCTCTAAGTATCAGATCTCGAAAAAACTTTGAATAAAGTCGGTATAGATAAATCGAACTATACGGTTCAATAACTTACTCTTAGAAAACTATCTAATATGTCTGATCACAAAAATATTTGGCCTAACCCTGTGATCTATCCATATATGACCCATATCTTGTAACACCCCATATTTTATCTTGGGGTGTTACCAACCGCTGATAATTGGATTGGGGTCAATTAGACTGCTGGATTGATCTAAATCCACAAGTAGGATATTATTCACTTGTATGGCCCACCTAAGCGTTAGAATTGCTTGACAAATGGGCATATGTCCTAATAGGACAAGTAGAATCACACGAATGGTGTAGATTATACAATACATCAATGCGGTCCCCCACCATTGAATTGTGCATATACATAACTTGTGTGCATATGTAGTGCACTGGAGCATTAATTCAGTCAGTTGGACGCTGACCCGTATTTCCAAAACAAGAGAAGATTTCTCTCATTGATTTTCTCAAGCAACGACGTTTGATATTCAATCAAACCGTCCGATCAATAGTGGGCTACCATCGTGATTCGTTAGGAAAATCTTAACTGTCCATCTTGTAGACAAAGCAGTTTCAACCATAACCATGATGACCCCGCATGTTGATGGTCGTACATTTGGGCACAATATCAAGCACAAGATCAGTTGTGTGGATAAAATTTTCAAAATAAAATAAAATGGAAGCTGCTTTCTCAACAGGCTGGTGATCCGTGTGCGCATATTTTCCATTATCCTAACCATCCATTTAGAATAATCCTAACCCTCCATTTTACCTCACTCGGATCGTGAGTTTTCTCGCAAGGAAAAGCCGTTATGGGAGGAATCTTTCCGTTTTGAAGCTGTTATGAACAAACTCTATCTAGACCGTTTATGCAAAACGATCGTAGCCGTCCGAATCCAAAGGAGGTTGTGAGAAAACCTTAGATGTCATACTCCTCCTCTGGTTATTGGGGCTGCACTAAAAAAATCGGCTGAGTCAGTCTTTCTTCAAACCCACCATGTAAACGGAGATGAAGCTTTGAAATCCTTCTCTTACAAGCGTCCTAGGTCAGATCAGAGTCGTCCAGAAGTAGTGGAATCGAGAAAGATGCATCCAATTGAAGAATGTCATGAAAGTTCCATCATCTTCCTCGTCAAGCAACACTAGTCGTCGATCTCCTTTCGACCACATATTGCAGATCCGTTTTGTCCATTAGGTAGCCCTTGTATGTTACGTTCAATCATCAATGGCAGCCCTAAAACAAATCTCAAGGATAAGCAATGTTGTCCGATCCAAGATAGTAAACGGAATCCGAGTTGACTCAACCCACCTGAACCGAATCTTGGTCTGGTTGGTAGTCTGATCTGGATTAAGGGAGAAGGAAGAAAAAGAAATAAAAAGGAGAGAAATGTGAAAGAGAGAGACAGAGAGAGAAAGGGAGCTGTCATCCTCCATGGTTGCCGAGTTACCGTGTTAGGATGAGTCGACTCTTTGCTGAGTTGAAGGAATCGATGACTCACTGCTTCTATGAGTCAATTGGGTTCAACAATCATCTGATCGTAGCTGGTTTGAGGGAAGCAAGAAGGAAGAAAAGAAGAAGATGATGGAGGAAGAAAATAAAGAAAGGAAGGGAAAGTAGGGTGAGTCACCAAGTGGACCTAGATCTCTGACTCACTATCTAATCAAGTCCAGATCTTGCTGGAACTCCATAACGAAAGTATAAAGAAGAAAAGAAAAGGGAAATAAAGGAAGAAGAAGAGGAGAGGAGAAGGAGATGATCCATCTAGCGAGTTGACTCACTAAGTCAATCCGCTGGTCTGTAGCGAGTTAGGTTGGGTTCAGTTAAGCTAGAGTTGCTACAACACCTTTCTAGTCATTGGTTCGAATGAGTCTGAGTTATATTGGGTTGTGTCGAGTCGCATCTAGCCAAGCATTTCAAGTAAGTTGATTATAAAAATTTTGTTATATTTTCTATATAGAAATATGTTTAATTTTTTGTTATTAAATTTAAATTATTCTATGTTCACATTTATCTAAAGTTTAAATTGAGATCAAATTGGAGTCATGTGGAGTCAGATTGAGTTCCACCAAGTGAAATCAGATTTGAGATCAGGAGCACATTTAGGCTACTCAAATTAGTAGGATCGGGTGCCTTGACTTCAGTAGCGATCTCAGGTTAAGCAAGAAGAAAATTCACACCTTAAGGTGAGGATTCATCCTTCAAGCTTTCCTCCGTTTCAATTGTTAGATTAGTTTATTTTCACGTATCTTCTATACTTGACTTATCATTCATGTTTAGTTTATATGAATGATTTAACTTTATTTAATTCTACAAATTTTTTAGAATGATTATAGAATGAGATTCGAATTATTGTTTACATAGTAAAATCGAGGTACTTCTTAGTGTAGAAATTGACTCTTTAATTTAGTTAAGCAAACAATTTTATTTGCATAATGTTGTTACATTTGTATGTTGACGTAAACGGTAATTGCTTGGAATTATAAGATGGAGTTAATTGTGATTTAGTTGGTCATTTGTTTGTGTTAAGGGATTGTATTGGAGTTCTAATGCTATATATAGATGGATATGTACATTTAGACTTTTCTTGAGCTAGTGGCCAGTCATGAATGAATCAAACATTATATGGTTGTAGACTTACCATCTCATGAATTAATTGTGTTCTTGTGGCTTATAGATTGTATTATTTGGTAGTGTCCTTGAAGGACTTAATGACCATGTGGCTTTTTGGGAGAATTCATTGTTGAAATTATATATAAACTTGTGATGATAATGTCTACGCGTTATATTATGAGTGACCACTAGTTGTAGAGATTTTTATAAATGGAATGTCTTGATGTCTTTATTTTACAAATATTATTTATAATCATCTGAGTGTCTTAGAATCTTACTTATTTAAGTCTCATGAGCTGAGGATGGTGGAATGGACACTATGCCCGAGCTGTCAGCCTATGCTGGGTTGCGCGCGCCCCCCATAGTGACCTTTAAGCTTCTCTGATATTTTGTTTGTAAATTGGACTAATAACAGTTAGGTTAATCATGCATACATGGCACGTGGGCGTTATCGGGTGCTTGGTCGACTGTTTGAAAGACCAGTGTACTGTTCGAACGACCCTTTTTGCATTTTGAATGGATCGACTGTTTGAAAGACCCGATATCTTGTATGAATGGGCCAACTATTTGAAAGGTCCATTCATTTGTTCAGCTGAATGTGCATCCCCAGGCTGATTGCATTCATGCATTCATTCATTAATCAAGATTAAGTTTGCGATTGAATTTGTTTGTGAAATGGATTATATCTTCTTATATCATACATTAAACTGTAGTTTGGATGTTATAATTGTTTTTGTTATATTTGTGAGGAATGGACTGTATCTCCACATATTATACTTTGAACTTCGTGTGGATAAGTATTTGGTGTTATCCTTGTAAATTGTGAAATGTAACTTAGAATCTATAGTTCCTTGGATTGTACTTATAAATTGTATTTTTTTCTTATGTACATGTGCTATCATTCTATATATCATGTGGTATTATCCTATATGTCACTTGGGAAACATAAATTGTATTTTTTTATATTTTACTTATGAACATTACATGGATATTGTATTCTCCTGAGTTATTTGAATTTCATTCTTGATTATTGTGATGTTTGGTAATCTTGGAGGGTATACCTCACTGGGATAGCCATTGACTCTATCAAACTATATTCAGTTGGTGCAGGTGATGTAAATGGCATACAGGTTAACATTAATGTGGAGCATGAAGAACTGGATAATCTTGCGATTCTTGATTCTACATTTCCTACTTTTGTTTAGATATTTCATTTGATTATTTTGAGTCATGAGTTTGTATAAGCCCTATGGGCAACTAATTGTATAAGTTAGGATATATATTGGACATTTCCTCCATGTGTGGTTTATTTTGCTTCCATTGCGATTGCTCACTTATAAAAGAAAAAAAAATTTACGGTAAAATGTAGGTTATCCTTGTAGGTTAACTATTGGGATTTCGGAAAACGAGTACAAAACTCAGGTTATGGAATCTAGGGCATTACACGACTAATCACGACAAACATAACTAAATCCAAGACAACTAAGGGCTTGATCTTGATTAACAAAACAAACTGATGCAATTACCCTATTAGCCTAAGAACCAATAATCTAGGGTAATTTAAGCCGAATCACCATTTTTTCTAATTGCGAATAGATCACACTATGAACTTAGCTAATTTAAATCTTAATTATTATGTATGAGAAATCACATTACTTAACATATTTCAGAAATGCTCAAATTAACTAAACGAGCTTCACACCACTCATTACTAGGTGTCTAAACTCGAAACTATAGAAATATATTCGTCTTAGCGGGCTTGGTGTCCATCATGGACATTGAACTGAATTCGCACATTAAATCATTCAACTTGGGCTCACAAGTGAGCGCATGAATTGTGCGAATGCTTTTAGAAATTGTAAGGAACTTAAGTTAATTGTTGTTGTCTAATCTTTGTTAAAGTTATAACATTCGGACCGTTAGATCACCACTAAATTTAGGGTACCAATCTAAGTTAATATCTCATATACATTCATATAACCATGACCTTGATTGATAATTAATTGTCATAAAACTGACTTATAATTATATTTATCGATTAACGCATCCAAATGGTAGGTCGATCATATTCATACGTAGATCACCACAATGGATAACTATCTTATAGCTTAGATCAGCTCATACATCTCTTAGTGAGCTCTCATAATTAGAAACAACCTCACATAGGGTTATAATATTGAATACCTATATAGTAGGACTAATTACAGCCAATTTGGCACTATAAATACCAACTTTTTGGGGGCTCTCCCCCTTCATATGAATTTTTCATAGCAAGAAAAAAAAGAAAGAGAGAGAGAAAGAGGAAAAGAGAGGAGAAGAGTAAAAGCAAGTGAGGAGGAGATTAGAGTCTCCTTCACCGAATCACTTTAATTCAACCCTAGCTCCTAACGAATGCTCGATCAAACCCTTTTTCATCAACCATTGGAGGCAAGAAATACATCATACCTTCCTATTTTAAGCCCATAGATGTTAAATTCTATAAATTTTACGTAAGCCCTCTTGATTTGATATAGGAATTGATTTTTCTCCAAAATCCTAACCCTATGTGCTCGAAGATTGAGAAATCCCAAACGTAAGCCCTCTCGTTTATTTATTTATTTATTTTTTAATTTTAAAATTGTAACACCCTGAAAATCGGGGGTCGTGTATAAACTCAACTCCCGAGTTCCAGACCGTCACTTATGCAACAAAAATGGTTATGATTCAATGTTGTCTGATTTAAAGCATCCACATGAGTAAAAGTATATCAAAACTGCAATTCATACTTCAGATCCAGTGATAAAAGCAAGCGGAAGACTAAACAATATATATCACTGTATGAAAAAAAAAACAAAGTACTCTCAACTGTCTCCAAAGTATGACTACATCTCTGAGTCTCATATACATGTAAATAGACAAAAAAAATAAGTTCAAAATAGTCCCACTGAAGTCCCCCTCGATCCAGGTCACCTACGGGAAGCCGTCGTGGTACTGCATATAAGAGAACTCATCCTGGTCCTCGTCAATCTCCGGCTCCACGTCCTGGATCTCGTCGTCACCTGCAACTACAACAGGGTCTGGTGGGTGTTGCAAACACCATCCCGTAACGTGGGAATGAGTGATCAACTCAGTGGAATCATAGAGCAAAGATTAGCATGTTCACAATTCAATCACGCGATAATAGTAAAGCAGTAAATCAGACAAACCTAATACTGTTGTTTAATGCAAGATGATATGACATGATGTATGCCCTCACCGACGATCACCCTCATGCGGCAACATCTTACGACCGCGGCATGCCACACTCCCTAGAGTGCTCCACATCTTCCAGGCACATGCAATGCTATGGTGATATGATTACCCAGTTGTTATTAGTCCATTCAAACAGCAGGATTGGGAAACTAAGGTACTTCCCTTGTATCAATCCCAACACGGATCCTGTCTAGGGTCGTCACTCCTAGTAATCTCATACGATGTACATTTCGTAGGTCACTGCAAGGGCTGCCAGGGCTGTTGCTCGCACTCGTTGCACCGCTCTCCCATCACCTTATCAATACAGGCCTACTGTACTCTACTGCACGGAAGGGTCGTCGCCTCCCGTGAACTCAGAATACGCTCACGGTCACTACAAAGGGCTCGTCGCCTGATCAGTGTAGGCCGACAGCTAGAATGTAGTGTCCCATACCACCATAATCTGCTCACGAGTCAAGGTGCTCATTGGTCACTACGGGGAGGTTTGTGGCCCCAGCGTAGGCCGACAGCTCGACCACGGTGTCCCATACCACCATGCCCGGCTCATGAGTCTTCGTGGATCAAGGTACCACGGTTAATAGGGTTTACAATGGTAAGTTCAGTACCCTAGGTTCAAGCAGTTATGATACATACAAGGTGAACAAACATCGGCCAGTCGGGTTACTTGACGGGCTCGACTAGCGCGATCGCATTTCGAATTGAACGACATGAAGTGCGTAAAACACTTCGCGTGGCCTAACCACTGCCGCCAACTCTCAACACGAATCACATTCATCGACGCGTCGTTCGTGGCTATGACCAGTCAGCCACGAATTCGCTCGGTTACCGACTGCCTGGACTAAATCAAGTCCCACACATCTATGGAATTTCATTAATACGATACAAAGGTATTGGAATTGAAATACATCATGTGAGCATGTTAGCACATGTTATAACATTCAATTTAGGCAAATCTTCAAGGCATGCTTTCCAAGCATATTCAACTTAGGTAATTCTTAAGGCATCATTTCTATGCATACGATGCAATCATGCATAAGGTCAACATATAGGAAATCATTTAGGTCAGCCTATTAATCATGAAATCAATCTCAAACTACTACATAACATCATTCAATACAATACATACTAATACAAGCATTTATACAAACACATACACTACACCCTTAAGTCCACATATAGTATGTCGACCCAAAGTGCGCAACTTGGCGAATCTCTTCACCAAACTGATTATGCAGGCATTCCTAACTCTCTAATGCGGCGACAAATCATGTCAATCATGTCAGCAAAATATGCATGGAGACCGTACTTCCTACAAATGACTAAAATGCCCTAAATCTCATATTCTTCGTTAATTTACGAAACAGGAAACGGAGAGCATGTTGTACATGTCAAACGGCGGTGCCGTCGATAATCTACTATTAAACGACATTGAAAGCGTTGTAAATAGTCAATCAAAGCGTCTAAAATCCTCACCTAATCTCTTACGGTCGCGAGAATTTGAACGGAGCGTGTAGGCTTCGTCTACGACAGTAGGAGAACCTGATTCATGGATTTCGTTAGCTAATACGTTCAGAATCTACGTGAACCCTAAATCAGCAAGTTTTTAGGGTTTTTCTCTACCTGAAAAAGCGTAGAAATCACCAGCCAGGTGATTGGAAGGAAGCGTTGATGCAGCAACTGTTGGCGGCTCGGAAGCGGGAAAAATCTCCTCTTCCCTTTCTCTCAAACTCTCTCTCTCTTTTCTAGGGTTTAGGGAAATTCGTATGCAAGGAAGGAATGAGGGTTTCAACCCCTTTTATAAGCTTGGAAACGCCCGAAATAGGCTCCGGGACGAAGTTTACTTATTGCCTATCCATTTCGGGGCTGTTTCGGTCCAAAAACTGATTTCTGGTGGTCCCCTGGTCGATTGCGATCAGACTTAAGCTCATGGGTACCAGATGTACCTCGTATTAAGTTTTCAGTCTGGCAGGGTTCGCAGATCGCACGTGGCGGACCAGTTTCAGTTCAGCGGTCACCGCACATAGATCAGGACTGAAAGTTCCGTGACAATAATTAGATATTTTTCCTGATCCGAGGGTGTAATCTGGATGAATTCTGACGGTCAGAACGCTTAATACTGACGCGTCAAGTCGTGTGCCAGATCTAAATTTGAAATTCTCAATTCGTCCCTATTCGCGGTCGCTTCAGTCCAGTTTCAACGAAATACTCTGTGATTATCGGTTTGACTTGATTTTCGAGATGATTGTCAAGTCCAGCTGGGCGGTTCTAACGGTCTAAGATAGGAGGTATCAGACCTTCAACGCGCGGTCTAAATCCAATACAAAAGTTCCATATGGTCCAGAGGACAAACCTGCTTAGAGTTGGATCCAAGGTTATAGAGTATTGTCGAGTTGTCTGTTCTACTCGATTTGGGTCTTGTAGAACGTATTTAAAGTGATCAGGGACTATTTCCCAGCTACTCTAGCGTTGCGCTAGCTAACTTACGTAAAATTTTCATGGAAATTATTTATACGCGATTTCGGGTCAAATCGGTACTCGATTCCAAGTACGGATTTTTCACGGGCGTTACAAAAATTCTTGATAAGATTTCATGTGCTATATGTGCTTGTATTTCTTTATTATTGTAACTCTAATGTTTTGTGTTGTCGGTAGCCAACATGTTTGATGAAATGCTTCGTCAATACGAAATTTCTATTGTTAGAATATTTTTATATCATTTGGTAAGTGTTGTTGGTACACTTTAATTAGTATTGATATACATTGGTTGATATTAATTTGTACAAGTATTTGATTTGATATACCCTATTGTGGTATTAAATTGTTCTACTTATAACTACGTATGAAAATTTTGAATTGTTGTTGTTGTGAATCGAGCCCCACAAATCTCTTACGTGGATGACCTGTTCTGAGTTGGCAATCCCAGATTTATATTGTAACAACCCATTTTTTTAGTAGTGGATATCACATCTTACTCTTTTTGATGGTGTGACCCATTTAAGCTTCATATTTACCTCATTATTTGAACTATCTTCTATGCTAATATGGCCTAGCAAATGAATGGAACATATTCCTCACAATCATCTTGAGTGGGGCCCATTGACCTCCTCATTAATATAAAAAAAACTTACAATGACGTGCAAAAGCATGTCACAGTACAAGCCCACCTCCTAGATATTCTCTCTCATTATTCTCCTCTCCACGTCGCAAGAGCTGACCCTATCCAACTTATTTGACTCCTACGATCCTTCACGCTTTGACCCAAAACAATGATCTAAACTATCTATTGGACCCAAAGCCTTGATAATCATACTTGTTGAAATATTTTCTTGAGATCCCCTGTGCTGCTCAACAAATTATCCGATTGACCTCATATTTCACACCAACTCTACTCCAAATCTGTCGAACTCGATGAACATCTTAGATCTCTCTACTAGCCATCTCATTGGACCTCACCTATTCTCAATACTTCTATGACAAGCCGTTGTTACACAAGTCCCCACCCAAAGCGAATCTTCTTCTCCTCTGCAATCTACACAAAGCCTTTTATTTAATCTCAACTGTTATTTTCCTCCTCACTGATTCTTCATCCAACAGTTTTCCATCAGCTAAGCTCTCCCAATGCTAAAGAACCAATCAGAAGCTCTCCCTCACATTCGCTCTCCGCAAGCGGATAGATATCGCGTGCGGTAGTTGTTTCTTCCAAACCCATAGCCCATCAAGTAAAACCTTGTAGAACTTCTTTTGTGGCGACCACAAGCTTTGTAGGATCCCTCAACACCTTCTTCAACCATCCGTTTTACAAAAAAATGCATCAAATCCAAATATGCCATGATCAGCCGTCTATCTTTCTTGTTTAACACCACCACTTGTATCAAGGTGTAAAGATCCTATTTTTCCCTTGAACTGATCACTGAATGGCCCACCTAAACCACGTATGAACACTCTTACTTGAGCTTAGATCAGGTCTTGTGATATACCTTCCAACCAAACACAATAAACCATCATGAAAACCCTAATGTATTGCCTTCAAAGACTCATTTACGTTGCCGACTCCATATTCGTACGAATTATAAGCTTATTGTTTGATCTGCAGAGAGTGTTTGGAATAATCCAGAGAGAGTGAAATTCAAACGAGACAAATCAATAAAATTGAAACGCTGAACCGATTAACTGACTTGTTGAACCATTCTAAACTGCATCGCTGAATCCTGTCCAATTGTTGTACGTGATGAAAAGGACAACAAAGATAAGAGAAGAAAGTATAAAAAGAAAATAGACAATTCTCATTCTTAATAAAGCTAGTGCAAGCACTATTTAGACGTCGATTTTCTGTTGAGTTACCATTGTTCTTCAAGTTAGTTGATCTCAAATCACCCACCAAACCTTCTATAGTATATTTCAAGGTGAGTCATTATTTCAAATTGTTAAAACCGGCTTAAATCTTACATTTATGCACCTTTCGAGTGATTTCCTTTTGTGCCAACTCATAGTGAATCAAATCTTATTTTAATTTATTTTTTCTTGATATATTTCTTTGAACATATCCTTAATTATACCATATCTGGAAATTGTCTTTCAAATTAGAAAAAAATTTTCGTTAACCGGTTTGATAACCTATTAACTGCATCAATTCGCATTCTACACATCAAAGTTAAGTTTGTTTCGCCAAAACTGAGTCAGTAGACGTTGCATCTTTTTAGGTTAGATGCATTAAAGAAAATCCTTCGTCCACCGTTAGTAATTAAATCGTGTAGGTGATTTTTCTAGTTAAAAACCCTACATTATTGTAGTTTGATTCCATTTAATTATGCATTGTATACTGTGGATTTAAATTAATTAATTATTATGCATTATAGAATCAACTTGATTATTGCTACTTGTTATGGATGAAATTTATTTATTTGTCTACATGTTGTAGACTGGATATCAACTTAATTATTACTACTTGTCATGGATGAAATTTATTTATTTATCTATATGTTGTAACTTGGATATCAACTTGTTATGGATGAAATTTATTTATTTATCTATATGTCGTAAACTAGATTGCTTGATTATGATTATGTGTTGTAATGAGAATATATTTTATTATTTTTACTGTTTAAATTATGAGTGATATGGCCTGAAAAGGATCACCGTATTATTTTGTTATGGGTGGTCTATCCTAAGAGGATCATTGTGTTATTTTGTTATGGGTACTTTTGTTGAGTTTATTCTTAAACTGATGTTTATTTTGTGACGCACTTGTCAATATTAACATTTATGAATATTTGAACCTACGTTCGTGTTTTAGGATATATCATACCTAAATATTCAATCCACGGCTTGTGTTCTAGGACGTAAGTTATATTTTCTTTATGCAAGATTAAGTAAATCTACACATGAGTACTCTGCTCGGACTTCTTAAAATGTTTGATGCACAGTGCCTTGCCTTTAGATGTTCAAAACAATCACGGTGATCTACCTTGGGTTAATCCTTAAAATGAATGCACGGGTGCTCTGCTAGCAAAGTTTAAAAACGGATCAGAAGTTATTTTGTTTTATTTGACTTCGTTATTAAAGTTTCAGTTATTATTATTAGAATGTTAATGTTTTCTTATATTCAAGTTGTGGATGCGTAAATATGGTTTTTGTGCACACATTCGTGAGCCACGATCCCCGAAAGGCATAAGACTATTTGGGATCAGAAGTCAATCATTTTAGAATCACTTCACACGTTAGGTATACGACTAACATGAGTTGTGGCCCTTGGTACGAAGCCCTTACCGATTTGCGATATTATGCACTTAACTCGACCTCTCATTATGTATTCTTTGTTGTATGTTGACGTAGAATTTTCAGTTTGGAAAATGATATGACTCTATGAGTTGTCACTCTCACACCCACATAGATTGTTTTGTAGAGTTTGTATATAAAGAGCCAACTGGGTAAGATTGAAGACTTTTCTTTTTTTTTATTCAAAGGCTAGTTGAATTTCAATGCATTTTGTTATTATTTATATTTTTTAATATCAATGTAATTAATATATTTAAGGATCGGTTAGTGGACATTTATTTAATGATAATGATCATTTTCCTTGCCTTTAGTTAGATATGATTGTCCTGAAAATGCATGAAAATTATGTGAATTTTTATGTATATTTTGTTGAAATTCAACTTGTAGTTCGGGAATTCAGATTTAGGCCTAACTAACTTAGGTATCGAATTTTAAGACATGACATATACGGTCGATCAAAGCTGAACACAGACAATCAACAGTAGTTGCAACTATGCAGGATGATTTGCGCCCAATGTCGGATTTTTTCGTTTAATTGGATCGGTCTAATGTAGAGTCGATCATTTTTATGTTTGGTGATTGTATAACATCCGATAGAATCTGAAATACCACTATTACCATTAATTTAAATCAATTCATAACCATTAGTATGTTATGATCTTACAAAGACTTGTGAGTCATGCATGGTGGTATGTGATTCGATGTTTGAGCTGTTAGTCTATGTTGTGGTGGCGTGTTTGCCATATTAGAAAACTAGTGGGTGTCGAACTCATTATGTTGGTAAACATTGGGTGACGAGTCTTCCCGTAGTGATCATTGAGTACTAGTAAAGGCCATGAGCTGACTGTATTAATGATGGATTTGATGTCATGCCTTTATCACATTTGTGTTTGGATGACGATCCTTACATTATTTGTAATCGTCCTTCGACGATAGGTTATTATTTTTATTTAATTGTGTAATTTGGACTTTTGGGTGACAAACCTACAATAAGATTAATGAACATAGATGAGGGGCCGCTCACGTGATCTGTTTAGCGTCTTTTGATAGAATAAGGGTATCCTAACTTTGTCAACTTGCTGTTTGAACCAATAATAATACTTACATGGCTAATCATGCATATCATGACAAACATTAGTAGGTTGTGTTGTGGGTCAATCATTGTGCATATGATTGATATTTTCGCTGGTGACAATGTTGAAGTGGAAAGTTTACAATTGTTATTGTTACCGGGCCATACATGTGTATATTATGTCATTCATGTATTTAAAGAACTAACTTATGAATTGTTTATTTTGTAATGTTATCATTGCCTATGCCTGATTATGTTAATAGCATATGTAACTTTTAAAAAATGGAACCACTAAGTTAGCTACTCACTTCCACATGAGATGATATTTAAAAACATAAACCAAACGATATTATTGATGCATATACTACTGAGATCTCATACGGGTAGGTTTAGACTGACATATACCATCGTCGTGATGTTTTATGAGTGTTGATCTAAAAAAAATACTTTGCACTTTTTTATTTTAGGAGTGTGTGTGTATGTGTGTGTGTGTGTGTGTGTGTATGTGTGTGTTGGAATCTCCAACTAGGTAAACTCCATATTTTAGTCTTGTTGAATGTATATTGTGGCTTATATAATCCTCATATGGGTGAGCACCACTTTTAGAGTTATACATTTTAAATATTAGTTATATATTTTTTGGTTTAGTTATTTTTGCTTAACTTTTGATACTGTTAATTTAAAACTACTCTAATTATTAATCACGGAAGAGCGTTAATCGGACTGCGCGAACATGTACGAACTTGCCCACGTGTATTTTTACTATGTTCACACCCAAGAACTCAAAATTAGAGTCGCCGTACTTGGGTGTTGATTTTCAGGGCGTGACAATTTACATGTGTAATTAAGAAGTGCTGGTGTGCTAGAATCACACCCGACTCAATGTCTAATTGAACGTTGTTGCCTCCGCACTTAGATGGATCGATTAAGACCAGATCCATAAATCCATCCACCCACTCAACTATCGGTCGTAACAACAATTAAATGATTTGCAAAAGGGTATGGACTTGTCCTTCACAATGGATTCTTTTTACTGTACATTCAGAAAATTTCTTTTACCAATAATTACAATCAATATATTTTTCAAAAGAATGAAGATGGGTAAATAAAAGAAAAGAATGATAAAACAAAGTCGATTTCATCAATTTGTAGATAATACTCATTACAATTGATAGAGTAAAAATAACTAAGGAAAATAAAGAGATGAATACATGAATCTGTTCGAATGAACAAACAATTTAGGCGGATGGTCAGAAGGATGTAGCCAAAAAGTTTAATCTCCTAAGTAAAAACTCAGTTGATCGAAATTCAACAATAAAGGTTGTGGATGATTCTTTTAATCCCACAGTACTGTAGTGGTGGTGTTGGATTGTCACGTCCCAAACTCGAAAATCGGATTCACAAGAATCTCGATCGCCGAATCCGGCACCGACAGCCTCCGTAGTGCCCCATTCTCGGATCCCGACACTCGCATGCCAGATTCCGATCCTGGGATCCTACAAGAAGGATTTTCAGTATGATTTTTTTTTTTGTAATGAAGCATAACCACGAGTATACCCAATTCACAAAGGCAACATTATCATCACATATCCACTAATATAATCATTTGAATACAATGCTGAAATAGAAATACATATATCGAAATCAAAGCTCTAGAAGATAGCTACACGCTCCAAGCTCAATGCTGTTGCAACCTAACGCCACCTGCACGTATCGATCGTGCATAAGCTTATAGAAAGCTTAGAGGGTGGTGAAAGTGTGTGCACAAGATAGGTGTCAAGTATACCATAAAGCTGATAAATCATACAAAATTGGAATAAGCAGAAATACTGACAAGATCATGAATCATACGATATCAGAGTAAGCGGAAATATGCGGGTAAGTCCATGAGTGCTATCAGCCATACTAAGACTGTGTGATGCAAAACATAACAAGACAATAACAGATGCTGAGGATGCAATGCAATATGCAAATTCTGACGAGCCACGAATACTATCAACCTTATCTAGGCCATATAAGTGTAAGAACATAGTAACCCAAAATGCTAAGTACTGCTAAGACAATGTAATATGCGATGCAAATGAAATGACTATGCTGGAATGTGAAGTTGGGATGATAGTACGAAGTATCGCAAGCTATGGGGTCCATCACAAGGAACTTTTATCCAAACCAATCTCATACCTAAATTTGAATAGTCAGACACAATGTGATAAACTCCTGATCTCAAGTTAGTCGTGCATCCAACCGAAATCCTGGCCATGTGATGGTAAACGTAATAAATAGTTACGCACCACCAGCCCGAGTAGATAGTGAATGAATGAATGAATGAATATGCAATTCCTGCACAATAAGTCCACATATCAGTACGGTTGCTCTCTGGGGTCTAATACACTTCGCATTGACTGCCTCCTCCCTAGCTGTATAGTCAAACAAGCGGAATAGACCTCACTATCTGCCTGACCAGTAGTCTGCCAATACCTATTCGGATCGTCGATAGCGAACCCATTTTCGAGCTGGTCATACTCAGCTTAGATTATAGCCCCCTCACTCGGGCGGATAAGGCCACACCCTCTCCCAACCGACCACGACACAGTGGGAGACGCGACCTACTGGTATTCGACACTCGGGCGCTCATGTTTCACTCGGTCTAGACGTGAGGCTACTCCTGGCCTTGGAGGTTCTAGGACTTTCACCCAAGGACATCCTAAGTGCCCACAGTGCTAGAACCAAATATTTTTGGTGTCCCATTTAGCCATCCATGATGTGCCTGTGGAGGCCACGACCCTGATGTCGCTAGGGCGTACAATGATCAAGTCACATATATGCGAGATGCATAAGTCATACTATCCAATCATGCAGCAATCATGTGCATACGACACGATAATGCAGGCACTCCGTCTCATAAGGAGTCCCGTAAATAGTCCGCCCAATGGCGTATGCTATAATCAAACTGTCCTCATACCAGGCATACATATGATGCGTATGGGCATGAATCATGGAGTTATACTAAACATTTTATATGGTGATGAAATATCCTCACAACAAAGATGAGCTTTGATAGCTTACACACAACAAGTATGGATCTATCAATGAGCCCTAGGGAGAGTTATAATGCGGACATTTAACCAACATTATTCTTACAATGTGGACGTCAAACCAACATTGCTCCCAAGGCAAGGCCCGCCATAAATGTCATTACATAACCCATGGTGGAATCACACTACAATGGGCCTCAACCCATGGGTTACAAATACATCACACTGAGCCTCAACCCATGGGCCCTATTTACATCACAGTGGGTCTCAACCCACGGGCCTCTATACATCACAATGGGTCTCAACCCATGGGCCCTAATACATCACAATGGGCCTCAACCCATGGGCCCTAATACATCAAACGGGCCAAATCAAGTGGGTCGATCAAATGAGCCAATACAAATGGTTCAAATCAAATGGGTCAAATCAAATGGGCTGAATCAATTGGCCGAATCAAATGGGCCGGGTCGAATGCGTCGAGTCGAATGGGCCAAGTCAAATATGCCAAGTCGAATGGGCCAAGTCAAATAGGCCGAGTCAAATGGGCCGATTCAAATGGGCCTGTCAAATGGGTTGAATCAAGTGCACCACACCACTACACCAATCATCTATTATTAGGGATAATTTTAGAGTATTTATTTATATATATAATTATTCATATCAAAAGATCAATTGGACTGTACCACAAATGGCAGTGGAACTAATGTTTTCCATCGTTTAGACCAGACAAGGCCACCGCAACATTTATTTTCCACCCAATCTGTTCATAAGGTCACAAGACCTGGCTAAAGAGGAAAAATAAATATCATTTGATCCAGACCCACTGCTGTTGTGGTGTGTTCCACTTGATAATTCGATCTGTCTTATTTTTAGTCTCAAGCCTTGAGACAAGCTAACCAAATGGATGGACGGCTGGATGCAGCACATCCATTCAGTCGTGGCCCCTGACACGTTGGCCACCCAGAAAGGTAGGCCGGCCACTGGGCTTTCCACAACATCATAGTGGCTAGAAGATTTCAACGGTGGGTGTTATCCACTGCTCGTCCAGCAGCATCTGCTGCTGGACTGTGGATTTGAGATGCCACCCCTCATCAAGAGGGCCCCACCATCAGAAATGGACGGTTGGATGAACCATATTTAGTAAGGTGGGGTCCACGAACGTGGCCCACTAGACATGAATCTGCTTCATTTTTTTTTGTCTCAAGCTTAAGATGAGTTCATTAAATGCATGGATGGATGATGCAACACATTCATCAATGGTGGCCCATATTGCCACCGTCCCGATGGACGGATGGATAAAACGTACACATCTATGGTGGGTCCCACCCGTCTGGCTAGTGGACGGTGTGGCATAGCCCACATGTTACGGTGGCCCCACGTCCCTGCACCGATGGACAGTAAGGATGCAACACAGCATCATAATCATGGTGGGGCCGTACCTGGCAGGCCAAACCACCATTATATTTATAATATAAAATATTATATCATACCATATTATTATATTATATATTGTATACGTGTACGTGTGTGAGGGGGAGTGGGGACTGCTATCGTCCAGGGATCCAGATGGACGGCTGGATTAGAGTACATCCAGCAAGGTGGGCCCACCCCACACGTGCAGGGTGGGTCCCTCAAATACCATAAAACGATCTCTTCAAGTGGCTGGACGGTATGGATTCCATGCATACCTCGAGTGCCCCCACAGGACCGTTTACACATCCTAAGCAGTCCTTAATCCAGCAGCTACGGCATGGATTATATGGGGTGGGTCTTACACGTGTGGGACCCACCATGGCATCAAGTTGATATTTGAATTTTCCCTTCATCTGTACCTATCCAGGCGATCAGGTCAGTTGCCTGCCGTTGGACAGTTCAGCAGGTGGGTCCAACATATGGACAACATGGATATAATACATACCTCTTGATGGGGTTCAACCAGGTGGGCCACCCTGTCACTACATCATCATAAAAGGAGGGAGACAGAGAGAGAGAGAGAGAGTGGGACACGCATGTGATGGAGGGCTCCGCCACTATGAGCCCTCCCTTGTAAGAAATCATACATCAAATGGATCCCTTTACACATGGATCCACCGAAATAAAAAATCAACGGTGGAGATCCTTTCCTCACCAATATGGACGGTCTAGATGACCTTTTTAATGTAAAAAAATAAATATCATGATGGGGTCCATGGAGAATGGCCCCATCATGGAATGATCATGATGATCCTAGTGGGCCATCGGCCACATCTTAGGGTCCCAAGTGAGATCCAAACCATTGATCGGTTGGCCTCACTTGGGCCATCTTAAAAACATGAAAACTACTCTAACAAAGCACCCACCACTTGATCTTCTTGGTCCGTTGGAAAGCCACTCTCCTTATGCTTCACTTTGATGGTGGAGATGAGAAATGGATGGCTAGAATAATGGATTTGGGATGGGAAAGTGGGCCACCAAAAATCACATTTCTCTCATGGAGGGCTTGGACGTCCACTTCTCTCTCTCTCTTGAAATTGTTGCTTGGAAAAACGTGAGAGAGAGAGAGTGTGTGTTATAAGGAGAGATGTGGGATGAGTGTGATGGGTGAAAGGGTGAGGTGAGTGATGGATGTGGTACTTGACATGTAAGGTGGTGTAAGAGAGAGGGTGAGAAAGAGTTGACTTTGGAGAGAGAAAGCATAGGTTTCTTGTACTTGACATGAGGTGATTGATGGGATTGATTGATGGGATTGATGTGACATTTTATAGATATTCTCTTGAGATTTACAATGCGCTGTGTTTTTTCTCGAACTGAACGCAGGTCTGCATCTCCCTGCCAGGGTATCGGATCGGTGAGCGACTCGCGGCATCGGAACCGCGGCGACGGTGCGGTCGCAATGGTATAAGTCTTAGATTAAGTCGACTTAAATCTACAGGATACGACTTAGGGTCGTGCGCAAACGTCGATTATAGGTAGCGGATTGCCAGACTTCGACAGAAAGGATCGCGGGAGTCGACGGAACAGTATGGATTAGGATACGGGTCTTACATGAATAGTAGCAATTTATGCAAAGATTAAGGCTAGATTAGGTTCTGCTAAGATAAATGTAAATATAAAGAAGATAGATTGTGTTTGATGTGGTAGATTGTGTTTGATGTGGGACCTTGATCGATTCATCACGTTATCCTTTTATAGGCTTTAGGAGGTGGCAAAACCTCACGTGGGTTTCCATGATTGTCTAGGATCCTTTATAACTATGGCTTGTAGTTCTTCCATACGGAATCAGTAAATCTAAAACAGTTAGTTAGATCTCCACTTTTATGTAGATACTCCCAATATATTGAATCTAAATGATATTGTTGTATTTAAATCTAGCTCGATCAGAGCCATCTTCCCCCTTTCACCCTTCGTGCCCTTGAATATTTGTAGAGGAGATGATCAAGCCTCAATCCATTGGTTTTAATTCGCTCAAATATTGGTTTGATCTTCATATCTTTGAAATATTTATAATTATTATAAGAGTTCCGAACATCTTTGGAAAAATGTCTCATTGGTTTCAATGAGACATCTCTGGAAATATTTATAATTATTACAAGAATTCCAAACATTGGTTTCAATTCGCTTAAATATTGGTCTGATATTCATATCTTTGAAATATTTGTAATTATTACAAGAGTTTTGAACATATCTGGAAAAATGTCTCATTTCGAAAGGATTATGAAAAACAACCTTCCTAAGCATATTCGAATCTTTGATGAGATACTTGTCTCAGTGGATCTTTTATAGACATGTTGCATACGTTGCACCGCTCACACGCTTTAGGGCTACATGTCATTTATCACTTCATTTTTTGAAAGACATGCGTACGGTTTTGAGCCATTGTATTGATGATGGAAGATATGTCACTGAAGCAAATGGTAATAAAAGATATCTTCAAGTGTAGGTACAATTTTGCCAACATTGAACCCATAGTACCGACACATGGCAACATCTTATTAATCCACATCAGTATGCTGAAACTGGGTGTAAACAAGGCAAACACATAATTTCATATCACATTAGCTAAGTTTGGGTTAAAAGTAGGATCTAATTAAGTAGAAAAACCTCAACTCAACCTAATACAAAACTGGCCTCATATGAAGTGTATATTCAAATAAGTTTACTAATGATGAGATATAAAGAAAAAAACATAACGTGTGTGGAAAACAAGGTTCATGATTATAACTATCTATTTTATAGACTTTATGCTATATATTATTTAAATTAAAACTATCCATGTATGGAAAACATGGTTCATTATCAAAATAAAAAAAACAGGGTTTGTGATGACACTTATGCATGTTGTTTTAATCTTATTATTTAATGATTAAATATTTGATTGTGGTTTTAATCTTATTATTTAATGATTAAATATTTGATTGTGGTACCACAATCAAACCCAATTTAACATAAATTACTTGAGGGTTGAAAATTCAAATTCGAAAAAAAATAAAATCCTGGTAAAATAAAGGAATTGTGTAATGATTACATATTACTTCACGTATGTATTGACATCAACTGCATGTAACTATTGATTTTCATATTTAGTTTCTCCATGGTAAAATAATAATAATAATATTTTTATTTTACTTCAATGCCAAATCATCACATAATATATTGAAAATGTTGTTTGATTTAATATTTTTAAAGTAATTACATGAAAAAGCATAATAATTATAATTTTTATTTATTTATCTCATGAATACATGCATTAGATGACTATTCCTGTATTTGATTTGGTTGTGGTAAAATTGTAATAATGGCATAATTCCTTTAATTTACTAGAAATTTTAGTATATTAAATAAGTCCTAAGTTGCGATTGAGTTGGGTCATGCTTGGAGCAAACTGTCTTCAATTGAGTTTGGAGCTTGCTTCTTTTAACCCTCGATCTAACTTGATTTACTGAAGTTGCTAGATTTTAATGTTCAAATCACAAGAACAACCCTAAATGCTCTTACATGTGGGTGGAATTACATGGGCAAGTAGAGTACATATAAAATATTTAAATGTCATCAAGCTTAAAAAATGGAGGATTTTTGTGAGGACATTCATGTAAGCTCCTAAGACTTACAAAAAATACAAAATATAGAAAAGAAAAGAAAAATAATAACATAACTTAAATACCATAAAATATTAAAAATTAAGGATTTTAAAAGGGCATTTATACAATTCCAAAAAATATACATACGTTTACTTTTTCCACAACTAATTCTCATTAATGTTGCCTTTGGTTGTACTATATATCATGAAATTAAAAATTATTAGGAAATTTCAAGATATGTGGTGTAACCAAACACACCCTATGTGGTATTAGATAGGATTAGGTGGGATGGAATTGCATTTGATCTGTGCCAATTCCACTCAATGTTTGGAAAGAATGGAAAAACTTGGAATTAGATTAGATGAAATTACATTGGTCATGTGCCAACCACTCAATGTTAGCAAGTTGTGTAGGTCTCACCATGATGTGTGGGCTATATCCACACTGTCCACCCATTTTTTGAGATCATTTTAGAGCATGGGCCAAAAAATCAGGTAGATCTAAAGTTCAAGTAGACCCCACCATAGAAAGCAGCGGGGATTGAATAACTACCGTTGAAAACTTCTTTGGGGCCACATAAGTATTGAATCTACCCCATTTTTAGGCCCATGTCATAAAATGAGCTAACAAAACAGATGAACGGTTTGGATATAACACACATGTATTATTCTAAATAGTTTTAAATGACGGTGGGTATATCTATTCAATGTACCACCATATTATATTATAAACATAGCATGAAATTAAGCTTATCCCATTGTAAATGGGGACAATCCCCGCCATATGTAATAATTATGTTTTTTTTTTTTTTTTTTAATCCCATCCCACCGAATCCTTCCCAATACCATGTGCCAAACAAATTTAGATATCTACTGTGAATCAAATAAGCAGGTATAATAAGCAAAGCAAATTTAGATATTTACTGTGAATCAAATAAGCAGGTATAAGCAGAGGTGGGCAACTTGGGTCCGATCCGGTTGATCCGACCCGACCAGACCCGACTCGGTACTGTTCCGAACAAAACCGACGGTCTGATCGGGCCTGATCGATTCTGACCATCCAGATCTGGTGGAATTTTGATTCTGGTCCGGATAACACCATATCCAACCAGATCCGACCCGAAAAACCGGACCGAATGGATCCGACCCGACCCGAACAGACCCGACCCGGTGCGAAGTCGGGTATACTATAAATATCATCTTTTTCACCCGAATGTTTTCACCTCTCGTTTTTACCCTAACCCTCTTTTTTCCCCCAAATCGCTCGACGCTCGGTCGTTTTTACCCTAGCCCAATTTTTTTCCCAAATTTCTCCCGCCCGAACGTGCTACGTCTCTTCTTCCTCTCCTCTTCCCTCATCGCTCGATCGGTGCTTCCTCTTTTTCTTTCTCTCCTCTTCGCTGCTGCCTGCGGCCTGCCCAACGTCAAGCCGTCCCATTTGTCCTCTTCTTTTTCCTCTCCTTTTCAGTGCTGTCTGCCCGACTCCAGCCGTCTCGTCCGTCATCTTCTTCTTCTTCCTCTCCTCTTCGTTGCTGCCCGCCCGACGTCTGCATCTACTCGGGTAAGGGTCGGGTTCCTTTCTCCATTTTTTTTTTTTTGAATGGGTCTTTTTCATCCATTTGCTGTGGCCTGGCTGTGGGATATATGCAGAATCTGTGATTTTTATTTTTATTTTTAGTCAATTTATTGATTTGCATGCCATTTGTTTTACTTTCCAAATTTGACAAAGGGGCCCACGGCCCACCCGCTGGGCGCTGGTTTATACATCCAACTAATTAGTGTGTGGGGCCTACAACTGTGATTGTATGGCATCTTGCTTGTCCAATAAGATAGTTCCATCTTGCAAATGAAATGCCTGGAAATAAGATGGTGGGAAATTTATTTTTCATGGTTGGATTGTGCTAATTTTTGGGGCATCTTATTTTCATGACGAAACAACCTTGCTAGAGACTATATGTCATACAAACACCATGGTGGGCCCCACATATCAACTAGTTGGACCTACAACCAGTTGCTTGTGAGCATTTCTCACTTAATTTATGCTCACTTAATTGTCCAACTATATGATTGGTAGACATTTATTCAACTATCAAAAATTGAAAAGCATCCAATGATCCTATTTGAACAAACAAGTCTCCATGAGTCAGATTTGTTCAACCAATCTGATTTTGGCACACTAAATTAGCCAACATGGGTTCTACAATTTAGTCCATTTAACTTGGGTTTATATGTGACATGTGTGCAGTTTTTGAGTGCCTGGCTATCAAGCATCATACATCCGACTCCGAGTATCAAAAACTCAGGTTGCCTGATTATCAAATAAGTCCCCTATATTTATTTTGTGAACCGTCTACTTGCAGGTCAAAATTAAAAGGCTAGGATTCTCACCTGGCCTTTTCTTCTTTCAATGTTTATTTGTATGTCACCAAAGGGTTAGAACTATCCAGCCTATGTGATTTTTGGACCATGGACCATTCATCTCAAACCATTATAGAAACCAGAAAGATTGTGAATGAAAAAAAAAACAAAAAACAAAAGGTAAGAGTGTATTGGGCCATTAATCTATTGGGCCATTAATCCATTGGTTTGATCTGACAACTATCCCAGCCAATATCAGGTGGGGTCCACGGTGAACAAACCATGGCCCAAAAAGTATATAAGCTAGACCAGTTCAATCCTTCCTGGATTAGCCGCACATGTACATTAAATCCTGGTCGTTGGTCATTTTCTTTTACAAAACTGGCTGGACTCGGTCGAGGCCTGGCCCACCCTGACCTAGTTCAAAAAACCTACCCTTTAGAAATAGTTTCTTACAAAAGCCCAAGCCCATTGCCCTTCAGGCTAGAAAATTACCAATGAATGGCCCAACAAAGAAATGGCTTGCTAGGCATTGATCAAAGCTCCTGCATAGGCTTGCTCAGGTAGGCCAATCAGCATGTTCTTGATAGCCTTTTCTACAAGTTTGCTAAGCCGTTGGATCTAAATAATGCACCAAACGATTTAGTGTCCACACATCTCTCACTACTTAAAGATGGTTGGTGGGAAACATGCAAGAGTTTTGAAATGTGAATTTGTGAAACCCATTTTAACATGTGTGCTAAGATTCCCATTCACATGGATTTGAGTTGGGCCTGGTGGTTGAAAATCGAAGGGATCTCAAGCACTCAGAGATTGTACAGGTACTCGAATTACCCCCACTAATGTGTGGAAATGAGTGTTGGCTCAGTCCTAAAACCAGTATCATATTGGTTGAACTACCCTGACCTTTGAATGGTGGACACTTGTTTGTTGGAACATTATAATCTGAATATTTCTGATTTTTAACTGTCTGATAAACGTCCACCAATCTGATAGTTAGATAATCGAATAACTATAATTTTTGGTTCATGGCGCATCTGAGCTGGAACCCATAATTTGGATAGTTTAATTTGAAATACTTGCCTGTAATTTATAAGTGCACGCGTATCATTATTACACTTGCATCGCCAGAGTATCAAAGTTTTTTTATTTTTGAACCCGCAGAGTCAATTGTACTGGAAACACATGTATGACCTTCTTTCCAGCGTTCACATGCCAAGGAAGGATCTAGATCTTCACATGAACATGAACATGCAACTGTCTATTTATAGTTTAATATGAACATGAACATGCAACTGTCTATTCAATCATTACTTTAATTTTCTTCTTAAATTATTATTGTGACTTGTTAGTTTATAGTTGTGACTTGTGATTGTTAGTTGTAAGTTAGATAATTAGTTACCCATTTGAGAATTTCTATGTGGTCATACATAGATATAGTGTATTTTTGGTGGCATAAAAATCGCTCAAATTGTCCCTTTTTGGACAGTTCAAGGTTAGATGGATAGTATGCTTTCATATAACCTATTTAAATGTTCATGCCTGATTTGCGGTACATCTTCTCGTTTCTCTCTGGATATGTTTCTTTCGTTTCGTATCCAATGCCAAATATCTTTACATTGCTTTAGATATTTGGCATCGAAATGTAACGTAAGATCAACTTATTTGGAGAGGCATGGGGAGATGCTGCCGGATTTTCGGCGTGGATGTTTAAATGGGAATATGAAAGTATTACAATCTATCCAACCTTGGATGGATAACTAATTTAAGATTTAATTGTTAGTTGTAAATTAGATAATTAGTTACCTATTTGAGAATTTCTATATGGCCATACATAGATATAGTGTGTTTTTGGTGGCATAGAAATCGCTCAAATTGTCCCTTTTTGGACAGTTCAAGGTTAGATAGATAGTATGATTTCATATAACCTATTTAAATGTTCATGCATAATTTGTGGTACATCTCCTCATTTCTCTCTGGATATGTTTCTTTCGTTTCGTATCCAATACCAAATATCTTTACATCGCTTTAGATATTTGGCATCGGAATATAACGTAAGATCAACTTATCTAGAGAGGCATGGGGAGATGCTACCGGATTTTCAGCGTGGACGTTTAAATGGGAATATGAAAGTATTACAATCTATCCAACCTTGGATGGGTAACTAATTTAGGATTTAGTATAACTCTGTTAGCATTAGATTTCTAATGCTAATATGATTTAGTATATTTCAGTTATCAGATGAAAAGCGAGGGTCTTTCCAATACCCTATCCCCGGCCCCTGGTGGTCGATCAATTACATCACTGGTAATCCTTAAAGATGAAGGATTAGGTGTTGAACATAGAGAGGTGCCCGTCGACGTGGTTGATACTAGTACCACACAGTCACATGTTGTGGAAAATACGAAAAAGAGGTCGACAGTGTGGGAAGATTTTGAAGAAGTAACCCTGAGGAACGGCCAAGTGAAGATACAATGCAAGCACTGCAAGAGTCAGTACACTAAGCAAGCGGATGGTTCGACCACAACATTGAAGAAACATCTAGCAAAGTGTCTTAAAAAATTCAGAAGTGGGCTAAGGCAACAAACACTATCATTTTCACAATCTGTAGGTAGTCCGTCAGTGTCCATTTACAAGTATGATAAAGAGTTGATGAATGAGTGGACGGCCAAGTTAATTATTTCAGATGAAATACCATTTCAGATGGTAGAGAGTCGTGCTTTTGTTGAACTAGCTAAATGCCTTAACCCCAAATACGAGAAGGTCTCTCGTACAACAATCAAGAAGGTATGTATGAAGATGTATGAAGGCGAGAAGGTCAAGTTGAAAGGAGAGTTGGCCACGATTTCCCGAATTAGCCTGACATCAAATTTGTGGACGGCATCTAATCAACGAAAGGGGTATATGTCCCTAACTGCTCACTACGTTGATGCCGAATGGAGGCTTTGCAAGAGAATAATAAACTTTCATTATCTTGCGCCTCCTCATAGTGGTTTGATGATTTTAGACTACATACACAGATGTCTAATGGAGTGGGAAATTAAGAAGAAGATCTCGACAATTACGCTAGATAATGCGTCCGCAAATGATAGCGTGATAATGAATTTGTGCAACTAGTTTAAGGCTACCGGTGACTTATATTTTGGTGGAAAGATATTTCATGTTAGGTGTTGTGCCCACATCCTAAACTTGATTGTACAAGAAGGTCTTAAAACAATCAATCCCACGATTGAAAATATAAGAGAGAGTGTGAAGTACATACGAGGGTCACCTTCATGACTACATGCATGGAATGAGATCGTGAAGCGGTTGAATTTGTCAACTCAGAGAACGATGAAGTTGGATGTCACGACACGTTGGAATTCAACTTTTGAAATGTTGGATTCAGTGATAGATTTAAGACCTGCCTTCTCTCACTATGCGGAGCGTGATAGTGCGTATATTTGGCTGCCTTCTGAAGATGATTGGTTAAGAGCTGTATCAGTTCGTAAGTTCATTTCTGTTTTTAACAACTGCACGAAGAAATTTTGGGGCTGCAAGTATCCAACAGCAAATATATTTTTGCCCGAACTTTGGAAGGTAAAAGATGCCTTGCGCAAAAGCAGTAGTGAACAAGACTTTTTACAATTCATGACCATGGGTATGCAGGTAAAGTTTGATAAGTATTGGTCTGAGTGTAGTCTGTTAATGGGTGTTGCGGTCGTTCTTGATCCCCGCTACAAGATGTTTATGGTTGGCTTCATATGTAATAGGTTGTATGGTGTGATGGGTGTTGCTGAGGCTGAAAAAATTTCTGGTGCAGCTAGTGAATTGTACAATTTGTATGCGTGTGCTGTAAAAGAACAATCTCCTCCTGTGGGTTCTAGTCCTGCTGTTGATGAATTGCAAGAAGACACGATAGATGATTTCATGTCTTACTATACACAGTTGAAAGGGACTCAAGTACAAATGCATATATCAGAACTTGAAGAATATCTCAATGAGGATATTCTAGTTCTAAACAAAGGTGAAGATTTTGATGTTTTGGAGTGGTGGAGGTCGAGATCTGGTAAGTTGCAGTATCCTTTGCCCTCGTTAATGGCACGAGATATTTTATCAATTCTAATTTCAACCGTGGCTTCAGAATCTGCTTTCAGTACGGGAAGTAGGGTCGTAAGCAAGTATAGAAGCTCACTTACACCTGAATCAGTTGAAGCGCTCATTTGTACCCAGGATTGGCTGCGTCCGATGTGGGGGAAAGAGACCTCTATTGATGAGGAGTTCGATGAAGAAGAGAGTGATAAGATTGAAGAGACGGTGCCTGCATCTGCAATATGATCTTGATGCCTTTTAATTTTGTTATATCATGTTATTTGTAATTTTGTTAAAACAGTTACATTGATGTTTTATGGTTATGTTTTATGGGTGGATGAATATCTCTTTTTTCATTAGTAATATTCAATTAGATAATGTTGTTTAAATCTCTTATTATATTGTTAGGTACTCGTACTTGCGTTCATTCATAACTTTAATTTCTTTTTTTTTGTCCTAAGCTAACCAGATATACACTAGATATGTCATCGGAAGATGATGCATCGGCGGATATTTGGAATTATGGAGTCCAAACTTACTCTCAGGATGGAAAGATAAAGTTGAAATGTAAGTTATGTGGAAAACAGTTTGTCAATAAAACAAATCGACTCAAATTACATTTGGCTTGTCGGGGAGGAGACGCTGCACCTTGTAGCAAAGCTTCTCAGGAGGTTCGGGATTTATTTAGAGTCATTCTCGATTCTAATGCAAAGACTTCCCACACCCCTCACCCTGCAACTACAACCCATATAACTAATCAAAGAATATATAGAAGTAGGCCTGTTATAAATGAAGAGAAGTTTAGCAGAGGAACTGCAACTACCTTTAGCTTTAGTTCCAGGCCTTCCACAACCATAATTAGTAGAGAAGAAGAACAAGAGAGAATTTTAAGAGAGCAAGAAGAACGAGATTTTAAAGAGGCCGTTAAAGAAAGCATGCAAATGGCATACAAATTAAGAAGTACCAGACAACAACATCCACCTCCAAGACAACATGATGCTGAAGCAGACACAAGTAAACCATCAAAGTTTGTTAAAAGTCTTGCAGCATTTTATAGGCTTTTGGGAATCCCATACAAATCGGATCATAAAAAGCGTCTGAAAAAAGTTCTCGCATTTGTGAATGAGGACGATGGGAAGAGATCCCTACCATCCGATTCAGCAGAGGTGAACGACCATTTGTTGGACACATCCAGCTCGGAGTCGCCCAAGAGTTCTCCTGCAGTTGAATCAGTAAAAAGAGAACCGAAGGATGAATCTGGCGACGAAGGTGGAGGTGGAGGAGGGGGTTACTATTACGGATAAGGTTCATCTAGTTACATGCCACAAAGGCATTCATCATATAGAGAGTATTGAATGTATGAAAGTTTTACTTAATCTATATGTCAGTATGTTCATGTTAGGTTTTTTTTTATTTTTGATTTTGGACATAATGTTGGACATGGTTTATGTCAGTATGTGCATGTTACCTATTCTTTTTCTAATCTTGTTAGGTTGGAGAAATCATTGTGTTTGAAAAGTCATGAGATGAGATAGATGGTCGAATGAGCTCTCAAAATAGTTACATTTAATAATGGTAATAAATGAATTAGGTGAAGAAATGGATCTTTAGAGCAATGAGAAGTTTTATTGTAAGGAACCATGTGATACATGTCCCATTCAACAATGTTCAATTTCTTGTTATTATTTGTTCAAGTGCGATATTTAAAAGTTTCTAAGCTAGATTCATTTGTCAGTTATCCATAGATAACATTTTATCGGTTATTTTTAAGCACATATTTCCTGCTCAGAATTCTTAGCTGTTCAGGCATAGAATCTCCAAGATAAATGGCTTTATGAAAAAGAAGTAATGTTGTTTTAACTTACAAGTTATGTTGCTTTAACTTATATGTTATTATAACTTTTATGCTTTAATGTCTCTTCCATGAGCTTTGATGTTAATCACATCAATTGTTCCTATTAATGGCATGCAAGAAAGTTGTTCTACCAATTATGTATAGAAATTTATAAAAGTTAACTTCAAGAATGATATTATTGATTGGAGAGTTATTCTATATTTGAATGAGTGCTTCTGCGGGAAAATGCATTGCAAGGAGAATGCAGCATATTTAGTTCAGAATCGTTTGAAAAAAGTCACTTTAAAGGATGTTGCTTTTGATTTCTCCATTAAACATGTATCATCTATAGTTTGACTTCTTTACAAAGTGGCTGAAGGTGGTAAAGGCCCTAGTGTCTTGGATAAGGAAGGCCAAGGCATGCTTCATTTATCTGCTGCCCTTGGCTATGATTGGGCAATAGCACCAACGCTAGCTGCAGGTGTGAAAATCGATTTCCGGGATGTGCATGGATGGACTGCTCTCCACTGGGCAGCATATTGTGGCAGGTAAGGAACTTGAACCCATCTTTATTCTGTTGCAATGTAAAGTTACTTCTCTTCCACTAATGTCTATTCTTCCAGTCTACTCCAAAGTTTCCTTCTGGGAGAACTCCTTGGGATTTAGCTTCCATCAATGGACGATTACATTGATGACCATCTGATTGATCCAATAGGCTTCACAATTTAAGAGTTCAACATCCATATTTCATCCATATTTCAAATGCTATCGCTAGTGGCAGTTCACAGTAATAACATTACTATCAACAAAAAATTAAAAGAAAAGTAATAATTGGCACAACTGAGCTAAACTCAGTGATAGAAGATGGCTTTTGGAGTCCAATAAGAGGTTTTGAACATTGTCATGCATTCATTTTGCCTCAATAAGCCTGTTTATGAAGAGAATCTTTTCATAGATTCATACCAATCGCATACAAAATGCTATTATTATTGTCATCAACCACTTATTAAATGAAAAAAAAAAGAAGCTCAATGAGTTAAACTCACAGCTAACGATTTCAAAGTTGAGTCCAAGGTTTCAAATGTTGCTACAGATTCAACTTTGCTTCACCAGATCAGTTTCCATATGCTTCTCATTTGTTATTATTATTATTTTTATATTATACATTTCTGACGACATTTGTGGTGACCCACAGATAAAGAGAATTTGTGTTTATATGGACTTCCAAATGAAACTTGGGAAGTCAACCTACCTGCTGAGGAGGTGCCTCCAGAGCTTGCCGAGCCAGCACTTGGAATAATTTTTGCTCGGGATGGGATGCAAGAAAAGGACTGGTTATCGCTAGTGGCAGTTCACAGTGATGCGTGGTTACTTGCTGTGGCTTTCTATTTTGGTGCACGATTTGCATTTGACAAAAATGACAGGTAACTTTTTACTGGTTGTTTTTCGTTCAAAATGTTGGGTTTAGATTATTTTTTTAGTCATATACTGAGGCAGTATATGCATCTACAATGTCTTTACTTTCATATATTCCTGGGTACATCGGCCCTAATATGCTGTTAAAAAAAAGCAAGAAAATAAAATAAAAGAAAACATGAGCAATTTTATGTTCCGAGGAATGTAAGGCTCCAGCAATTCAGTTCTAAGGAGGTGCATCCATCAATGCTTTTTATTCCATCTTCTTTTCGAAATACTCTAATGTTCACATATCATGCATGCCTTGGTGGTTTTGACAATCAAACAGTCCTTTGTAGAGGCATTCTACAATCTTTGTTGACTATTTTATTGTTTCTCAAGTCTGTGTTGTTTGTTGAGGCAATCCACATTCTGTTCTTAATATAGTTATGTTCAGATAGACATGCATATCTTTGATGGTGGTTCATGTTTTGGTGATTTGACCAATTGATCAGTGCCTTTTGTTTTCTGTTCTCCATTATAGAAGGAATTTACATTCTGTACTTTGGGTATTCTATTGTTTCTCATATGGGTCCTGTATAACATGTTAGGATCACTTAATTTGGATGGGAAGCTGTGTCATGCTTTTTAAGAAGCATAAAGTGCATGCCATGTTGTTTGAAATGCATTTCTTGTTAAAGAAACAGGAAGTTGTTTGAAAATTCATGCATGTCTTGTTTGTTGATTGATTATTGCATTGCTTATTTGCAGTTTGGACTCATGGGTACTCTATCTGTTTGTAAGGGCCTTTAGGTTGCATCCTTTCCTCTAGTAAATGAAAGTTCTCTGCTATAGAGATGGAATAAGGGAGGAATTAGAGTCACTATGGTAAATAGCATTTTCTAGGATTATGTTTCACCTTAGTAAAACACATCTTCTAAGTTTCAGACTCACTCTGGTAAAGAGCAAAAGTTCCTGTATAGCTTTTTAGATGGTCAATAAATGTTTTTTTTGGGGGAGGAAGGCATACAAGTTCCCTCTTATAGATCATTTAAGAATCATGAAAAGAGGGAACAATCTAAGCATCTTTATATTATTAGGTACCACCATATGATTGTTCCAATGTCGAATTTTAATAAAAAGAGCATATGATAAGATGCAAAAATGATTGTAAGAAACTTCATAGGAGGGTACTATTTGGATGATAGCATTTGAAATATAGATTGTTGAACTTCACAATTTATTAAGCTTCTTTTTTTTCTTTTTTCTTTTTCATGTTCTTCAGTTATTGTTATTATTATTATTATTATTATTATTATTATTATTATTATTATATGCCCACATAGGAATAAGGAATGTTGAGGATTGATGGATGAATGAATGGCAGGTGGGAGGATATGTGGAGGGGTACGAAGGATTGACATTGGTGACAGTAAGGGGAGTTGGGCACTTGATTCCAAGCTACCTGCCTCAAAGATCACTGACCATGATCTCATCCTTCCTTCAAGGGGTTATAGAAGAAAAAGAAAAGAAGAGCTGCAATGGCCCTCTCTCTTCCTCAGATTCAAGAAGAAGAAACGATGCCATATCAAGGTACAAAATGTCTCTCCCTCTCTCTCTCTCCCTCTCTCTCTCCCTCTCCCTCTCTCTCTCTCCCTCTTTTTTTCTTTTTTTTCTTGGATCGGATCCAAACCTGGGCCAATCCGATCCGACTCGGTTTTCCTGACCGAGTCTGACTCGGATCGGTCCAGGGCCACATGGGTTAAGATCGGATTGGGTCAGAGGTTTAGGACTCGGTACCGATTCTGACCGAGTTCGGGTCAGACCCTGGTGAAGTCGGATCTGGTCGAGTCGGGTCCAATCCGATTCGACTCGGTCCGATGCCCAGCTCTAGGTATAAGCAAAGAGCAAAGCGGGGCGCCATAGGGGTTATTTCAACGTTAATAACTACAGTAGGAAATTTGTTTATTTTGGAAAGAGAGATAAGGTGGGCCGAAGAGTACGGAAGCCTTCACGTGCACCTAGTTGCATTTGGACCCGTTGGCATCCACATCATATATTTGGACCGTCTGTTAGGAATAGTCCACCACCGTTGTCTTGCCACTGTCGATTAAAATAATAATAATAATAAATTACAGAAATCGGATGATTCTAAACATCCATGACTGGGTCAATCTTCTACGGGCGATATTGTCCATCCATTCCTACATGAATAGTTTGGATCATCAAACAGGAAGATTTTTTAATTTTTTTTTCAAAGGAGGTAAATGAAAGGTCCATATAGGTGATTTGGATGCCTAAGAGTTCAATGGATTCCGTACACTCGGCTAGCTAGATTATTTTTTTTCTTCATTTGAGAAATTGTATGTATGGAATACACTGACTCAACTAAAATCGACTAAATTGTGGGGCCCATGTCACTAAATTACAATCGGCACATCACATTGGTTGAACAATCCTAACCTTTGATTCTTGAAGTGGGACCACTTGATAATTTTTTGTCCCTTACCGTCCAAGAAATGTACACTAATCAGATAGATAATCAAATCAGCGTATTTTTTTGTTGTTCCATATAGATACAAGTTTAATTTTTACTGACCTGTATGCCACGTATGCAATTTCTAATTGCCTGCGTATCGTCCATCATACTCTGCCAGAGTATCAAAGTTTTCTATTTTAGCTTCAGGTTTGAAATCCCACCACAATGCCATGTCTGGGGTCAAATTGATGAACGGTCCTTATCAATCGTGGACGATTTCTATAGCATGGTCCATAAATAAACAAACGTCCTTTCAATTAACTCACCTTAGAATTTGTGTCCGCTAAAATCTCCTTTTTCAGTCTTTAATAAGAGGCCGGTTTCTCTACAACCATACTAGAATAAGCTTGATCTACAGCTTTGTGTGTGGGGCCCACCGTAATGGAAGACCCGCATCCGCTCCGTCCATAAAGTGGGCCCTTTCAAATTCACCCTGTACATTAGAAAATCAGACGATCCAAAAGATAAGTAGGTCACACCAAATGGAATGATTGGGATGGGGACACTCACCATTAAAAGCTTCTAGACTGTATGTAGTCCACCTTTTTTTATATTCCATCCGACTCATTCATAATATGCTTCCTTTCAGGATTAACGGACACCTCAAAATCATGCCTTCACAGAACTCTAGTGGACCTTAAACACGTGATTTTATTGGTTTTAACGATGATTTTAAATGGTCTGGCCCACCTGAATCTTGGATGACCCTGGTTTTAGTCCTGTAAGGATAACATAAGGGGTATCACATGATGGATGGATTGGATGTTATGTACACGTTACAGTGGGATCCAAATAGGTAGTTGTAGAAAAAGATAATCCTACGAACGTTGTATAGGAACTGGGTTCCTTTTCTACGACCTTGCAACTTACAACCACCTTACATTAAGCTGACTTTGAAGAAAGACCGGGAAAAAAGAGGATGAAGGAAGAATGTTTCCAACAGGGCCAAGCTGGACCATTCATCAGGTGGGGCCTAATCATGCCTATCGAAGTGGGCCCTCATGTTTTTTCTTTTTTACTTCATCTTCTAGTGCACATTTGTGGGCGCCAGATCAGATTGATAAGGATGGTATGATCAAAGCAATTTTGATACATGGGACCTCCATCATGGGGCCCACTCGATGAACGGAACGGATTTCATGCACGGGTGTAACGTGTATCAATTTTGGAGGTTGGTCTAAGAGTTTGTGTCCATCTAATCGGGTCCACAAAAAAATGGATTTTGTGAATGTTTGTACTTGTCCTTTGCATCACCACCATAGAAAATCTGGGATTCGATCCAACACGCTAGTAGCGTTAGTCTTCAACCAATTACATTTAATTTCCACCGTAGGATCTTGTACACCTTGGGCCCACACCATGGACTGAAGACTCCGCGACTTCAATCTAGTCGTGTGGTACCGAGTCAATTTCGGACTCGCCCAAGTCGGGGGTTGACTCGTCTGAGTCAGTCATATTTCGATGCTGACTTCTAGTGACTAAGTCCTAACCGGATCGGACTCGACCGAGTCTGAGTCAACTCAGAGGAGTTGGCATCATAGGGACTGTTCATTGCGTGGTGGGCCCGGCTCTGTAGCCCTGGAGAACACGGAGTGCCTGGGACTGCAAGGTCCTGCTGTGGGAAATTTGGTGGGGCCAGCTTGATGTTTACGAGAAATCCATCCCGTCCATCCCTTTTTTCAACTTAGGTTAGGGCACGAGGCAAAAAAATGAGTCAGATCTAAAACTCAATGAGCCACATGGCAGGAAATAGTGGTTATCGAAAGCCCACCGTTGAAACATTCGTGCGACCTACCATGATGTTTGTGAGAAATCCACCCCGTCCATCCTTTTTTCCAGTTCATGTTATGACATTGGTCGAAAAATGAGGCTATTCCAACACTCAAGCCCGCCACATAACAGGAAACAGTGGCGATTGAGCGCCAACCGTTAAAACATTCGTGGGGCCACAAAGTTTTGTACTAAGCTAATATTTGTGTTTGTGTTTTTTTCTGTCCATCCCATTGAGAAATTGAGAATGATCTTATGAAAGATTTGGATGGCATATAAACATCTACGTGGACCCTAGGAAAGTTTCAACGGTAGACATTTCCTTCCCTACTTTTTTCCGGTCGTGTGGTCAACTTGATTTTCGATCCACCTCATTTTTGTGCTTCAACATAAAATAAGCTGTCAAAACGGATGGACGGGGTGGATTTCTCACAAACATCACCGTGGGACCCACCTAGCTTCCGGCGGTCGACGGTCGCAAGCAAAACGCGTCCAGTCTTCGAATAAAATCTGTTCGGATGCCCTACACCCAAAACCCTAAACTTCATGACTAAGAAAGCATAAAGCATCAAAACCCATCCAGTAGTAGTGGTCTGGGCTTGGATTATCTTCTACGCAGGGATAGGCCGAGGACAGCCCTGATGTGGAGAATCAGCACAGCACACGTGTTATAGATCCAGACCGTTCATCAGGTTGAACCCAATGAGTGGACCCACCTGATTCTCATCATCTTACGGGGTGGGCCCCACTTGAGGCACCGCCCACAGCACATGGATGATGGATGCACTGGAGCGACGTCGCAGTTGAGGATACACCTCATCCATTGATATAATAGATTGTGTGGACGCTCAGACTTGCATTAATAAATGGACGGCTTTTAGTAGGATAAATAAAAAGCATTAGTCAGCATTTCATTGTTGCCCATCAAGTTAGTTGATATACGGTGTGATTCAAGCACTTATAAAATGTACACGTGGCGTACATGCAACCAAATCAAACCGTCCCAATCATAGGCCTGACCGTTGATGGGTAATAACCCAAAAGTTGGATTGATGGACGATCATTGCTTCTGGTTTAATCGACATTTGTTGCTTGAAGCTTTCATTTCAACCGGCCATTTGACGACCACCAATCTGCCATTGAGGACATCAGCTCATTGTAATTGTTTCTTTTTTGATTGGTCAAAGCGGCACCCATCTAACAAGTGGGACCCATGCTTCAGCAATCCAGACCATTACTCTATTGCATCGAGCCCCAAAATTCTCCCAGGTTGGAAGATCCTCACCACTAATGGTTGGATCATTTCACAAGCAGAGTCCAAAATCTGGTGATCCAACCACCCATCTGATGACTTCTATCCTCGAGCTAAAAATCAGTGTAATCTGACCTTTGATTTCATCCACCCGTTAACATCCATACAAGACTGTTTGAGCTTTAATACAAAGTCTGCAAAACCTAGGCCCGGATCCAATCCATTTGTCAATCAACATGGGCCATGGGCCTCTACTACAGGCATGATAACACGTGCAAGTCTTGGGCCACAAATCTAACGGGCCATGCAACCATATTTCTTGTAGGCTGTACTGATTAATCCTGTGACCTCCGTCTATCAATGGGCCATAAATCAAAGGTTAAGATTGTACCAAGGAAGATATTTTTTGGGCAGTCCGTCCACAGTGGGATCAACATACGATGAATTCCAGTTGTCTAAACTGAAAAATCAGCAGAGCCTGGGCAAAAGACGCTGTCGTATTTCATGTGCTTCCTCAGGAAAGAAATTATACAATGCCACGGTAGAAAGTGGGGCCCATGGTTCCACAAAATCGGAAATGTTGATGTGACGAGACAGCAAGTGGTTCACGTTCCAAAATTCCCTAAGAGAAACATACGGCCTTTTTCATTCGCTGACTGAGAACCACTGCTGTATTTTGCTTCTTCGATTTGGAAGAATTTTGGTGCACTGATTATCGAGTGTAACGCCCTGAAAATTATGGGTCGAGCATAACTCAGCTCCCGAGTTTCAAAACATCACTTATGCAACATATTTAATGATGGATGTATATTCTTTACATTAATGTATAAAACATGAGGTAGATTAAGCCAAATAGTAAATCATAATTCAGAGATAATCTGAAAACGCAAGCGGAAGTCTGAAATAAATATATAAACCAATACAATCCCCAAAAGATGAGTGCTCTGCCTGGTCAATAAGTATAAGTCGTATCTCAAAATACATATATCAAATGTGATAAACCATTACAAAGAAAGCCTTGAATCCCCATCAACCAGGACATGACTCACATGAACCCGCCTGAGAACTGCATGAACGAGAATGCCTTCTCGTCGTCATCAAACTCCGGCTCTGCCTCAAGCAACGCAAGATCATTTGCAACTAAATCAAAGTCCGGTTGGTGTTTAAGCATCGTCCCAGAACGTGGGAGTGAGTGATCAACTCAGTGGAACTATACAGCAAAGGTTAACATGTTATCAATTTAATCAAGCAGTAATGATAAAGCAGTACAATCAAACATGTCTTAATTACTCTTGTTAATGTAAGAATGATATGAGGAAATGATGCATGCCCTCACGCAAACTCCCTCTTGCGACATAATCTAACAATCGCGGCATAAATCATTACCACTGTGCTCTACACCAACGTCAACGGCACATGTAATGCGATGTTATGAACATGATTACCAAGTTCTTGTTAGTCTTTTTCATACAATAGGATTAGGAAGCTAAGACACCTCCCTTATATCAATTTTCAAACAATGATCCATTCCAAGGTCGTCACTTCTAGTAAATCTCATACGATATTATTGTTCAAGGTCGCTATAAAGGGCTCGCCACCAATCAATACAGGCCTAGTATACCTTAGTTACTACAAAAAGGCTCGTCACCTATCTGCAGTGTCAAGGTATGCTCGTGGTCACTATAGAGGGCTCGTCACCAATCAATGTAGGCCGACAACACAAATATAGTGTCTTATACCACCATAATCGGACCACGAGACTAGGTTGATCACTGGTCACTACGGGGAGGCTCGTCGCCCCAGCGTAAGCCTACAGCTCGACAATGGTGTCCCATACCACCATGTCCAGCTCATGAGTCTTAGCGGATTGAGGTACCAAGGTTAACGGGATTTCACTAGTGAGTTCGGTACCTTAGATTCAAACAGTAACGTCCAAACATGGTGAACATACATTGGTCAATCGGGTTAATTGACGAGCTCAACTAGGACAACCGCACGTTGAGTCGATCGACATATAATGCATAAGCACTCCGTGTGGCCTAACCACTGTCAAAATCCCAAGTACAACTTGCATTTGTCAAACACATCCTGCGTAGCGAAAGCAATCACAGCCACTAGATCGAGAACTGTTACCGATTATCTGGACTATAATACAGTCCCAACTACGTACAATCTCAATAATGGACAATTAAATCAATTCCTACCTTCATATGAACATGTTGTAAAATATAACTTAAACATGGAAGAAATCATACACATAGTTAAACAGTTCATGGAGAAAATCATACACATAACTAAACAGTTCATGGAGAAAATCATACACATAGTTAAGGTAATTGAGATTCATATCCCAACACCCTTATAAATCATACTTTACTAAATACTAACTCATTCAGGCATTTATACAAATACTTAGACTACACTATTCAACATACATCACGTATGTCGGCCATATTACATATTAGGGCAAATCCTTTAGCCAAGGAGTTGTTGCATACATAACAATCATGTAATAACGACAATTAATCATGACAAGCACAACATTAGATTTCATATGCATACAGACATTTTAACAAACACATGAAATACTCTATTTACAACATAGGTTATACATATACGTAAACAAAACAGATAACGCATTTGGCATATGTAATAGCGTACATATCAATAATAAATCATTATCTAACATTGAAAGTCTTGAAAACCATAACTTAAACGTATATAGTCCGCACTTTAAGCCAGAAAATGCGAAACGGATATGATTCAGACGATAAGTCTTCGTCAACGGCGAATATGCAACCTAAGGCATGAAATAAGTTAGCTACAACAACACTTATACCATTTTAATCTCTAAAATAGGTTGGGGTTTGATTGATTTATCCAAATACGGAATCAGAATCACCGAAATAACGATTCAGATAGGTTGATTTGGTGCGTAGAGAAACCGGGAAGAATTCCAAGATGAAAAATCAAGTTCTCTCTCACTTTCTCTCTTTCTCCTCTTTCTTAACTAGGGTTTGAAAATTCGTATGAGATATGTGAGAGAGGGTTTAAGGCCCTTATATAGGCCCATAACTGACAGAAACAGTCCCAGAGCCAAGGTATACTTAGGTTATAACCAAATCGGGCTTATTCTGATCCAACGGAAGGTTTCTGGAGGTCCTTTTATTAAATGTGGTAGAACTTAAGCTCACTAATATAAGATCTTAAGCAAGTTAAGTTTTCAGTCCGATCGGGTTTTCAGATCGACCGTGCCAGACCAATTTCAATTCAACGGTCACCGAAACTCGATCAGGACCACAAGTACTTTGACATGTGTGGGCCATCTTTCCCGATCCAAGGGTGAATTTGGGTCAGAAACTAACAGTCATAATGCTTATAATCGGCACGCAAGCGACACGATTCAGATTACTTAAATTCATATTTAATTTTATAAAAAACTTTACTTTCTCATCTGGACTCAAGATAATAGCCTCAGGACATCGTCTGGACTTGATTTTCGAGGTGATTGTCAAGTCCAACTAGACAGTCATAATTGTCTAAATTCATTGCTATCGGATTTTTGACGTACGGTCCAGGTCCGATACGAAGTTTTCAATTGCTTCCGAGAGCAACTGGATTTAGAGTTTACTCCTAAATTTCAGGATAATATAGTGTTATTAATTCTATAGGTTTTGGATCTTACAGATCGTATTTAAAGTGGTTGGTTGATACTAAATTCACAAGTAATTTAATTTAGCACTAGTTAATTCTCATTGAATTTCTAAAAGATTTCTGCTAGAGATGGTACTTAAATCTATGTACAGATTTTTTCAGGACGTTACATCGAGTGGGGCATATAACACAAGCAATCGGGACTGCCTAGTAACATAACTCTGTGGGGCCCACCGTGATGTATGCATCTTATCCACTGCATCCATCCAAAGGTCACCGCAGGAAACAATAGTGAGGGATTGAAAAGGCCTACTGTCGAAAACTTCTTGAGGGCAATATTTGTATTTTGCCTGCATCCACGTCTTTAACCTCGTGAGCAGGTTGGATGGCAAATAACCATCAGTATCCCCACAGCTTCCCGTGGGGATGATTGGATGGTACATTACGGCGGGACCCACAGAATCGGATCACCAGAGACATCCGGCAATTCGAGTCCAACATAAGCAGGCGCACCGGTGATAAATGCAAAACGGAGGATGCCACATATTGGGCCCCTACACTGCTGGACCACATGACAATTCTAAATGGGAGAATCATAACTTTTCAATGGGTTGCCTGCGAATTAGGGGAGAAATGATAGTGGTCCACACTCGCTGTGTATGGGGCCGAGATCTTCTAATCCATGAATTTTTGCGGACGGTCCATCCATGCTGGGCCCAACAGAGCAATTCCTGGATTACAGAACATGGCCGCATGGTAGAAAGTGAAATCTCAAAATCCTGTGCACGGCCCCAGAGCAAGGATCCCATATTTTCTCACAGCCAAAAGGAGAAGATACGGATTTGAAGGCCAGGGTTCAGTTTTATTACATAGAAAAACCTTGATGCTCTGGCAGTGTGATGAACGATACACATGCACTTAAAAATTGCATCTGCAGAATGCAAATTGAATCAATAATTCAAACTAATCCAAATTACTCACGAATTGCTTACGTGGCCTACAAATAATTCTAACTAATCCAAATTATGGGCATTGGTTTATATGTATCACCCACCGAAAATCAGTTGTAATCGAAATATTAGATTTTTGAAAATTAATTAGACAGCTGGAAACGAAAATATCCAATGATCTCATTTCAAAAAACAGGCGTTCACAAATGGGAGGTTAGAATTGTTCAACTTACGCCACAAGTACAGTTTCTAAGTGCCTGCGTATCAAGTGTCATGTGCAGCCAAGGTATCGAATTAACTCCCCTATTTGATAATCCAACCACCAGATTAGTGGACATTTAAAATAAAATATAAAAAAAATCCAGAGCTCTTACACAAAGGCATCCATCACGTGAACAATTTCCAAGTGCCTGTGCGCGTTGTGTGCTGCCTGAGCATCGCAGAACTCCCCTCTGTTAGAAGTGCAATGATAGACCAGGATGTTAAGTGTGTGCCTATATGCCAACCATCTATCCAGTTAAGATCAGTTGGTTCAGATCACAGAACCAAATGGTCAGTGTGAGAGAGATATAGATAAATCATCAGCATCCATCGCCATCAATTATGTCTAGACTTAATAATGCAAGTACCGTTATATTTCCAGAAGAGTCATCTAAACATCCAAAATGACACTCTACTCTCAACTGACAGCCAAGACAAGAACAGTTAAATACATCACACACCCATCACGACCTTTTGCATCCGGGCCACGCCACAATGTGGCAGTCATCAAGCTTTCTTACATGACCCACCAGCAAACACAACCCATCCCTTACTGGAACTAAAAAACCATGATGTAAAATGGTAAAGTAAATGGAGGTGTTAGTGAAGTCAAACCAGTGCGATGGTGCTCTCGCCACCAGGGGGCTTACGGACCCCACCTAAGTAGTCTCTGGATGCTGCCTTTCCATCAGCGAAGATATCGCTGCCACTCATTTCCCTAAGCTTTGCCACACTCAGTGGCTTATCAGCCGATCCAGGTGGGGCATCTCCTTTGAAGATGTCATTGCCCGTCAGCTCTGCCACTTTCTGGTTATGAATCTTTTTGGCCGTCTTCACCACAGTCTCCTCACTAAAAATGATATTACTCTGACCTCCCGCAGGCTACAAAACCACAAGTGGAATATAGGTTTTTTTGAATAAAAGAATGATCATAGAAGCAACACCATATCGTCTTCCCACTAACATGCCACTTTTTAGAAAATCAGTACCATGAAAGCTAGGGCCCACCATGAAGATCATCCTTCTCGAAAATAAGGCTGATCAGCTCACTAGGTTGCTCACATCTGTACATTGAATCAGACTGTCGTCCACTGATTCAGAAGGGTGAAGCCTGCCTGAAGAGTGGATCAACCTGATTTTTGTACCAAGTGATCTTCATGATGCGGCCTACTGTTTTCATGGTACTGACATCCCACACAATTGGCGAGGTACCATGAGTTGTGGTACCATGTCTATAGGTGATCAGTTCTCTAAAAGAATCTCTTCAAAAGAAAATGAAATGCAAAACAAGCTAATAACTCACATTAGAAACTTTTACAGACGTGCGCAGGTTTCGTGGTGCAGGTTCCCCGATGTCTCTGCTTTCTTTCAACTCCTGAGAGCGTGCCGCCAATGGCCTGGATGGAATCTCCGGGGGAGGACCAAAGATGTCGTGACCGCTAAGCTCCTTGCATTTTGCATCTGACAGCTGCTTCTTCATCTTTGCATCTGCTTCACTCTCTAGAGTCCCACTTAGCTCCCGCTGCTTTGCAACCTCTGCCACAGAGGTTGGTTTCTTGGGGGAAACACTCCCATCAGCACTGAATGATATCTGGCTCATCACACTGGCCGCTGGCTGACATGCCGAAGAATGAACTGGTTTAATATATAACATTTCTAGAACCTGTATGTGTGCATGGTAGAATGTGCATGTTGGCCATTTTACCGTCATGATAGACTTCCAAGTCATAGGAGGTACCTGGGAAATTCGCAATCCTGTTCTGTTATTAGGAGTAGAGATGGCACCACCAGATTCTGCTGCACCATTTTCACCATCGGGTGCAAAGATACCACTACCAGTCATCTCCTTCCATTTAGAGCCTGAACATTGTTTCCTGAAAGTTGAAAGAAATAAGGTTTCAACGATCATGAAAGAAATCAAAGACAGCTCCTGTACGTTTTGAGACACTAAAAGACAGTGAAAAAGGTGTCCCATTGGTGCTCTTCATTTGGAAAAAGCACCTGGCACACTTAATAATGGGTGCAAAATGTACATACCTTACAACCATTTGCTACCTCAGGCCAAAGGCAAGGGAAGCTTGTCTGCCAAGGGTCTCATTTATTTGAGTGATAGGCTCCTCAAGCTCCACTTCCCATATAAAATCCCAAGTAGACCATGGTTAAGAGCAAGGGCCAGGTCTATAAACAGGGGGATAAGTATATCAATGGGGCTCAAAGGCAATGCGAATGTTACCCAGACAATGGTTCTTGGATGTGATGGCAATCATGTTGGGATCCATTCCTAACACCATGTTAGCATATTGCAATGGTGCTTGATGACAAGATTGAGATGCTGTGTCCTATGACTAAGGTCACTTTTCTAAATAGGTAAAGCAGGCTTGAACCTAAGACCTCAATGTTGAAATACAGCCTGTCCGCCATTTAGCTACAGGTCTGAACCTGCTACGGTCAGAAAAATTATCAATGTTCCATAAAGACCAACAGGCATAATTAAAGCTGTTGCAATTCAAACAGCACATTGGCAAGTTGAGAAGGAACATATAAGAGGTTTTTTTCACTCAATAACTTTCCTGGCATTATCATTCATTCTCGCCTATGTTATTTATTTATTGACAGCAGCTGAAAGTGAAAGGGAGACCAGGAACTGTACCAAGGAGTAAATTTGTATAACTTGAAGGCTCTAAAAGGGCACCAGAAAGGCCCAAAAGGACATGGGCAGAGGTAGTAAGTAAAGAGTTAATGACCTACGGCCAATGTGAAATTATGGCCCTTGATAGCCTGCAATGCGGAGAAGGATTCATATAGCCAACCCCAATTAGTTGGGATGAGGCTTAGACGATGATGATGATGATGAATTAGGTAGCAACTGAAACAAGGGAATTATCAATAGGAAGTATTCCAAAAGTCAAAGACGACACTTTTTGCAGGAGCTAAAAAAAGCTTATATGCAGTCCAGGCCCATAATGAGTAATGACTCATCTAATGGGCTGAGAGGAAAACCAATAGTCCATTGTAATATATTAGTGTTAGGGAGAAGCTCGTGGAGATTAAACAACACTAGAAAATTGAGGCTAAACACATGCAATGATGTTATCAAACAAACAATAAACTGTTAAGAGCTATTTTGATCGTCTAGGAGTCATGTCTCATCAAGAGTTATTGTTCAATTAGGAATCTTGTTTAGCTTAGGGTGGTTTCAAGTGTGAGGCATCATGGGATTAAACCAAAAAAACTTAGGATTTGTAACACATGCATATATAGGCTACTTGTTAATTGTGGGGCATCCGCATACAGCCAAAAAAAAAAAAAAACAGAGCACTTAGTTTTCTTCTAAAAAGATTTGCATTGCATCTCTACTCTTCTCCTTCTAAAGCCTTTCCCTCTATTTGTCTTTATTTTAGCGTGAGAGCATCTCATGTGAAATATAGATCATGCAACTGGGTGAGGGCAGCATCACATGCTCTCTCATGCACACACACCGCTTTGCATTAACTCCACGTTTTTCTTGAATTTTGTAGTTTAATCCATACCAACACAAGGTAGGAACTAATAGGTAAGATATTCACTTTTGGGAAGATATTTGGGTAAGGTATATCCAGTTGCAAAATCCATTTTCACATATTGCTCCAGTATCTCTGACTTGCAACATTTTTGTTGCACATTGTATCTTGATGTATGGTTCCTTTGAGGTGTGGTCTCCTCCATGCTACCTTTTACTTTCGGATGAAGAGGTGGTTGAATTGACTTCGCTTCTTAATCATATTCATTTGTATCATCCAACTAGTGGGGAGAGGGACTGAATGGTCTGGCAGAAGGAGAAATCTGGGAGCTTTTCAGTTAGGTCCTTCTACACAATCTTTCACAAGATAGAGGTAGATGGTGCATTCAAGAACACTAGGCATACGTGGTATTATTGCACCCCTCCAAAGATTGTAGCTTTTTTATTGGCTCCTTGGTAGGGAAAAGGTTTTAATTATGGATGATCTTAAGAAAAGGGGGATGATTTTACCCAATGTTTGTTTGCTTTGTGGTGCCAATTCTAAATCGGTGAATCACCTTCTTCTTCTTTTTCATTGCCCCTGTTGGCTCATGAAATTGTGGAGCGGTCTCTTCTCTCTGTTCAAAATTTCTTGGGTCATGCTGCGTTTTGTGGGCGATTTATTGATGGGCTTAGCATGGTGTGGAGATAGGGAAGGAGACAGCTTCATAAAGGTTATGTTTGCTGGAGGGTCGTTGGGCAATTTGGGAAGAGAGAAATGAGATAAGTTTTTGTGAAGTTACCCACAATTATGAGTGGGTGATAGGGAGAGCTGGGGGATTTGTTTCAGAATAGGGATTGTGTAATGGTGGTGAGAAAAAGTCCTTTTTGCCTTTATAATTTAGTGGGGTGTTTTTTATTTTTTCCATCCTTTCTTTTCTTTTCTTTTCTTTTATTTCCCTTTTTTTTTTCTTTTTCTTTTTTGTTGTGTTTTCTTTGTATTCTTTACTGCCTTTTTAGCGCTTTGTTTTTACAATTTCTGTTACCTCTTCAATATATAACATTTCAATAGGCATACCTAAAGCTGGGCAGAATCTGATCCGAACTGAACCGAAGGCCTGAATCGATGTGGATTGAGTAGGACCACTCAAATCCAATTGAACATCGGATCGTGGTCAATCTGGACTGATCCGATCCGAACAAACCCTAACCCCTCTTTCTCTACCCAAAGGAGGCGCCGCACCCACTCATCTCTCTCTCTCTTTCTCTCCCGATTTCCTGTTTCTCCTTCTTTCTCTCCCGGTTTCTCACATCTCCTTCTTTCTCTCCTCCTTTCTCTCCCCCTCTCTCCCTAGACTCAACTCGATCCGACTCGATCTGGTTTCCCAAACTGAGTCAGACTCGTTTCGGGTCAGGCCAGCAAGGATTCGGATCAGATTGGATCGAGTCAGCCCTGCTAGACTCGGTCCCCTATCGGATCTAGTTCGGGTCAGGTTCTTGAAAAATCGGATTGAGTCGAGTTGGACCCAATCCGGTCCAACTCAACTCGATGCCCACCTCTAGGCATACCAAACAAAATTTCATCTACCTCTATCACATAAATAGATTTTTGAAGTCACTATTGTAGAAATTCCCAATGTCAAGGCTAGGAGGTATTCGCATGATGTTATAAATGATGGGCAATGAGGTGCGTGTAGAGAAGAGAGGTGGTGGTGTATAGGACCAGATTCCTAATTGGAATAAAACAATATACAAAGAGAACTTTCATAAGCTCATGTAAATAAGGAATAACAAACCAAATCCAAAGCAGCCTTCTCAACCAGAGCAACTTGGAGATTCCCAAATAATAGCTATAAGCTAGCACCTCTAACTAGCCAACTGAAATAAAGACTATCACTGGTAAATATTTGGACAATTGACTTTTAATAGCAAGAATATCATATTCTGAAGTAACATAAACCACTTGGAAATGACAAAATTCCAAAGACTCCATTAAATTGAATTTGAATGCGTGAATTTCCTGATAAGCATATGATTTGGCAAGTTCATCACTAATTTGAACTAAACTAAAGAAGGAAAAAGGAAATAGACATCCACTTATTCCTTCAAATCGAGAAAGAATGAAAGAGCGGTACTAATTTCACATACAGTTCATATAAAACGAACCATGTGCCTCGAAATGCAAATACATGCTTTCCAACAAACTCACAGGCTCTAATCCAGAATGTAAACACCACAAGAGAATCATAGAGTTCTAGATTTCATAACAAATTGTACCGTTGGATGCCATAACTGCACAAATCAACGAATTTAGCTGCTAAAACATGCTGATCTGTTCATTCCACATATGAAGTCTCAGGTGCACACCCATTTCATACATCTATGGAGTCCCTACTGATTTAATCTACCACTGGTCAAATGAAATCATGAAAACAGGCAGATCAACAACAGAGCACCTCATAAAGATCATCAAGAAACGAAAACAATGAAAAAAATATTCAATACAATCCGATCGGAATGTACATTACCACAAATAACAACTCTAAAACCAAATTCGGACCCAAATGTCAGATAATCACAAAAGAAGCCCTAGATTCGAGATTCCAGGTCCGGATCTGACCTTTTCAACAGACTTTCGGCCTCTTCGTCCGTCATCTGCCCTCCAAAGAGAACTGTACTGATTCCTCCAGCCGGCTGAAAAAGATCCAGAAAGTCAACCCTAAGTCGCCAGAAAATTGACGTAATCGGCGAGAAAAAGCCTGAATCTGGCCGGGAAAAAGACGTACCTGGTGCGTACGGATCGTCGGACGCGATCCCGGAGTCGAAGAGTCGAGGGAGAGGGAATCGAGAGAGGGATTTTCGGACCATGTGAGGAGATCCGCTGTAGATGTGTGGGGTTTTCGGACCGGGCTGTTTCTCTGCATTTTCGCTCTCTTTCTGCTCTTAAGCTAGAGAGAAAGGGTTTGAGAAGATGATGGTGAGAACGATATATATACAGGAGTGTGGAGGAGATCAGGATCTGAGGATACTACTCGAAATTACTTTGCTGCCCTTCTCTGCTCTCTCTGCTCTCTGAGTAGGAGAAGACTGTATTTTTTCTTCTCTACAGGGAGACTAGTGACGGTTGATCTGACGGAGGACGGATTATATACAAGCAGATACGAATTTGAATGAAAATTGAGAGAGCAGGTCTCGCGACTATAGATTGAAGAGGATATTCGCATTACACGTGCCAATTTGACACAATTTACTATATCTTTTCCAATTATCATGTAGAAAATACTGTTACTATTATACAAATATTCTTTTTTAAATAGTGAGGCGAGATATGGATCTGATAACAATGGATGGATTAGAATATTTTTATGGATTTATGTGGCCCATATGATTTTTAACTCCTTTATTTTCATATACACATAATTATGAAGATATTTACAGATGATGAGTGGAATGGATTGATAAAAAAAATTTATTTGGTATTTACGAAGCGAATCGTGTATTTGTTATGCCTACGGGCGAATCTCGTTAGCAGTTCTTAATTTGAATTTTGATGTTAGGCCTCTCTTTCTTTCTTTTTCAGAAAAAAGCACGGAACCGGCATGTGTCGGTCACAAAACGGGATTGAGCGGTTTCTTCCGTTCCTCTAGTTACCGGAACGGCATTGGCGGGATCGTGCGGTCGGGTGATGGGAACTCATGAGAGTGGACTTGCAGTTGCACGGAGAGTTGAGAATATTTGAAAACCTCACGATAATCTCGCTACAGCATCGTTCAGTGAATTTTTGAGGTCTAGACCGTTGGTCTGGTGGGCCCTAACTTTTGAGCCACAAATCCAAAAAAACTTCATGAGGGGACAATTACAACCGTTCCATGTGTGGCCTATTATTTGGACGTTCTGGATTGATATACTTCTAATCTTAGCCAATACCTTTGATGAACCGTGGCAAATGCTTGATATGCCTATGCCCATGGAAAACCCATACTGCAGACTTGAGAAGAACGAGGAATGACTCCGTACAGATCTTTGCTGAGCACACGTGCGTTAATGAAACTCATGCACGGGCCACATATGTGCCAACATGACACTATAGGTCCCAGATCCAATCCATCCATCAGAATCAGGTTGGCTAGTAAGGTGGGCCACCGTTTTCAAAGGAAATGTAGGGTTCTGAAAGTCTTCTCACTCATACACCTGTTTCCGATATTGGGATCCACATGCTGAGTGGAACAGATTCATTTTCTCTTGTCAAAACATGTAAGAAGGTCCAAACAACCTGATGGATAGATTAGATCTCGCACCTCTGTGCCATGTTGGCATATGTTTGGCGTGTACATGAGCTTTATTATCCACGCAAAACATCTTACACCGTATTGTAGGCCGTATGGCATGTATTAGATACCTTCATGGTCCCAAAAAAATAGAAAAATCATCCATTTAGGTGGTCCATTAATCCAGCCCACCATTCATGGCGTCGCCCTTGGATACCTAATAACATCATCATTTTCGGTTTTATTTTTAAAATTAATTTTATGGTAGATATGGACGTCAACTCCTTTCAACAAACTAGTTGTGTGTGATGGCCGCCATGGTTCTTTCATAACATCCAAACTATCCAGCAAGGTAGTCTCATCATGAAAATGGGCGTAACCAAAAAATCAGGCTTATCCAACTATAAGGTGGGCCACACCGTAAAAAATTAATGAACAACCCTCCTAAAGTATCCACATGCACATGGATCACATCTAATTGTAGGATTGCCCTGATTTTTTAGGCATCTCATTTTTGTTGGGTGAGGACCTTGGCAGAAGTGTGGGATGGCATACAAACAATACGATTAGGTGCCAGGCAGCAAATAGTTGTATGTGGGTTGACTATTCCTATCCATGAACTACTAATCATGGATAGGAATGGTCCGGCCAACATGATTTTTTAAAGAGCGTGGGTTGACCAGTCTAATTGGTTTGAATTGATATACTAGGTTGTTAATGAAATTAAGTCTCACTTACTCCTTAATATTATATTTTAGGCATGGAACTTTTGTTGTCATCTTGGAAAGTCAAAAGGGAATAAATTTACACCCTCCTCCACCCTGAAAATGCAATCTCTAATAAAATAAAAATATGATGCCATATTTTGAAACTGAGGATTTCATGCCAAACAATGAAAAATGAAAATATTTGCATTGTTGAGATAGTAAAGTAAAAAGTAAGATTCCACTGAGAATTATTATTATTATTATTATTATTATTATTATATTCATAATACGAAATTTGTTGGATAAGAAATTAGGTTAGGATTGGGAGAGTAATATGAAGTAACCACTTGCTACTTCAACAAGGATTCAAAATTAAAATTTATATTTTAATAGTTCTCATGAAAATTATCATTATACAATTATTATTTTTTCATTTTTTTTTTTTTCCGTAGATTCCATGGTGCAAACATACCCTAAGTTAAGTATATAGCATATGTGATGAATCAATTGCTTGCTTGTAATCCACTCGGCTTTTTTGAGTTTCAAATTGACTTGCAGTACATGTTTGAGCTAGTGTTCTTAGTTTTTCAAAGCTATTGCATATAGCTTTGCCTTGAAAATTGATTCAAAAGAGCTAGTTTAAATTTTTAGACCCCACGATGATGTATAAGACATATCCATTTTGTCCATTTGTTTCACCACAGCATTTTGTGGCATGAACTAAAAAATGAGGTAGATTTAATACTCAAGTAGCCCACACCAAAAGAAATAGTGGCCCCAATAAGTTTTTAACGGTAAGTTTTCAATTCCCCTTTTCCTATGGCGTGGTCTACTTGAGCTTTAGATATGCCTCGTTTTTTGGCTCATGCCATAAATTTAGTTGACATAATGGATGAACAGCGTGGATAAGCGACATGCATCATAGTGGGACCCACAATTATTTTACAGCGTTCTTAATTTTCGTGTCTAAAAAGTAGGTGGTCAAATCAAGCATTGAGAAAAATGTTGTAAATACCTAAGGGCATGTTTGGATTCACATATAGGATTGTATTGCATTATATTATTATATGGTCATGGTATTCATAGCATTGTAAATCGTATCCTTCCATTTTATCATTGACAAACAGAATGTTTGGTATAGAGTAGGTTTCGATATGTAAATAGTGGATATTTCTAATTCACAATTTGTTGAAGGATAAGACTCCGTAGTGCTAGAGTACATATAACACAAAACACATACAAAACAAGATTAATTTGGGTGATTAATGGTCAAGCAATCCCCGTCACTCACACACCGATTTTATTTTTTTAAAAAAAAACCTGGATAAAATAACAAATACATAATACAATTAATACAAATTAACTAAAATGTGTCCATTAACTTTTTTTTTTTTTAAAAAAAAAAAAACACCAAAAGAGCTCTTCGCGAGCAATCTCTATTAATCTTTTTTGGCTATATCATCCAACCTAGCCAATAATCCATTCTTTATGATCACAACAATGAAACAAACCATGCAATTGCTACGTACATAAGCACCACTCCAATCAGAACTTTGAAGAAGGCATTCATAATCCCTTCCTCTGTACCATATTGATTCATGTCGGAGTTCGATTCATCAGAAATCTGTACCCCAATTTGGTGTTCATCGGTGGTAGCCGATGGATGAATCGGAGCAACTTCACTTTCAATTCTTCCGAAGAGTCCTTTTGTCATGATTGTTGAGGCCATGTATTGTTCAGCATGGGTGGTGCAAGATCCATGTTTCTGCAGAGTGGCCTACATTCATTGAACCACAAGGACCATCTGAAGTATGATATGTTTTGCCAACTTCGTAATACCCAAAAATACGCAGCAAATTATTTCAAGTTTGCATATGAAAAGTGATTCATACCTTGAATCTGATCCACTCTGTCACAACCTCACAGTATGTTTTAAATGATCGGTGTTTGCACTCACTGAATCCATTTACCTATTCCTGAGCAAACTCCCAGTTGTCATAGATTCCTGGCACTTTACCCATGTATACCACATAGTATTTACCCATTTGTACCTAAAAAATAAATCTGGCGTCAGATTTGAAGTGCATTGACTGGTCATGGAATTTCCTCAGCCTCATCTACATATAACAACAACAGATAAGAGAAGATTATAATGGAATTTATAGACGAAGAAATGAAAATTCTGTCTCCATTATAAACATTTTGTACTCTCACCTGAAATGAACCTTTCATTCATTTCCCAATTGACATAACAATACCCATCCAAAAGATGGAATCAAATCGTGGCTGTTGTGAATAAAAACTTATATACCCTGTTTACTTAAAAGAAATATCATACAAGTTCAACCATCATGATATGAAATTAGATTGTATTGCCACAAAATTAGATTGTGTTACCACAAAATTGACCAGATGAAGAAATCATCATAACTTTAACATATGATCTATATATAGCAGTTGAATTAGATGATATAATGATAATTAAAACAACAACAACTCCAACCCAAATGTCCATCTCTGTAATAATTTTAGCTAGATATTATTACAGGTACTTGCATTAACCAATGAACTAACATTGATAAATATTTCAAATAATGTGAGCTGAAATATATGAACATATATGCGGATGAAATTAGGCAGAGATATATTAACATACTTGCGGATGGTCTAACCATCAGTAACGCCACTATCCAAAATAAATATAATCCAGCATGTTGTGTGCTCTAGAAGCACCCATCTAAACCCAAATCACTATAACATTTATAGAAAAAAAAAAAGTTTCATCAAGTTTCCATAAGCTGTGTATTAAAGACAGATATTTTTTAAACAGGGCCACTGCGTTTGAGACTTTGAGGAGTTTCCATACCCACTCCTTCCTCCTCTCAAGGCCCATCTTCATGAAAAAACCAGTGCTAAAAAGATCCCCCTGCAATAACCTGACAACATGAAGTTAGTCCTTAGGGCTGAGACCATCAACTTCTTCAAGTATGCCCAACATTTTTTAGAGTCGGCTCATAGTTTTGCCTTGAGACATAGTAATGGTCAGGGACTTGACTGCTTCAGCCATTTCACCCATCTTATCACTGATGAGATCACTCGGCTTACCCCTTTTTTGTCGGATGAAGCCGCTAGCGGTGGATTGACTGTTTTTGGACCTCTTAGAGGTCTCCACAAGGACTTTGTTAACCTTTTTTAACCGCTATGATCCTTCATTCAAACGAAGGGTGGAACCATTGTTGTGGTCATCGAAACCGTCAGATGAAAGGCGAACTGTCTCAGACCCATATTCATTGGACTCGGAGTTAGAGTTGAACTCATTTCTTGATCGGCGACGACCAGAAAGTGGTGATGAGTATGCAGTGCTCGCAAATTACACATGGGCACATTCGTTACCTAACATAAAAGCCAAGTCATTGTATCTATCTATGTGTTTTCCACGCACTCTTTCTACTTATGGGTGAGACTACAAAAACAGTAAAATAGATTAGAGTTGACACATTATCAGCAAGGGCAACACCTATGCGAGGGATAAAAAAACATATAGAAGTAAAGCTATTTACTTAAATTATGACTAATACTTACCATAATATACCAATCCCACACATCTTCCGTAGGTATTACCATTTTCTGTTCAGTGTCCCATCCAAACCCAAAAGCATTCGGCATGTCCTTCATGGCCCAATAGAATCTTTTTAATGTACGCAAGTGGTTAGAAATGTGTTTATTCTCTAGTTCAATTCCACATTTATCAAAAAATTCATTGATTGTTGCCTTATATGCTTTTGGTTTGAACCTAATGTCAGTTTTTCCTTCCAACATTGACCCGTTCGACCAGTGCATCCACCAATGCATTATCCATAGGATCAGTCCATTGAATCCGAGCTGATTTCTTACTAGTTGTAGATTTTCTATTGTGATTAATCTGGGTCGTCAGTGAAGGAACATTGCTGGTTGGTGTCAAAGTTCTCTTACTTGGGGTATTGAATATCTTACTCGAAGATGCATTACTTTTTTTTGGGGAGCTTGTACCTTTTGTAGGAGAATCCGTCTCATTCTTTTCTCTTACTCCCTTATAAGAACTTCGTAAGAAATTCATTATACCTATGCATTAATAATAGTCAATGGAAATAGGAATTCATGAAATAAATAAATATATTAGCACTATCAATCAATGGAAATTAGAGAAGATGACATTGTAAATACAGTATCCCATTGGTTGTTATATAACAAGCAGTGTAAAATTCTTTTATATTAAAATTCGTGCATACTTGAAACCTGATCTAACCACAAATCTCAATCTCGAAAATACTGTAAATTAAAAATTCTACTATTACACAAACAACATTATACAAAAATAGAAATTAGACAAAGTCAATGGTGCTGCCGGGTGCGAGGGAGACTGTCATTCCATATCATCTCTGTCACGCCCCAAACTCGAAAACCGGACTCACAAAATTTCCGATCGCCGAATCCGGCGCCGACAGCCTCCGTAGAACCCCATTCTCGGCTCCTAACTCCCATTCGCCAGGTTCCGATCCTGAGATGCTACGAGGAGGATTTTCAACGTCAGTTTGATTCGTAATAAGCATAACCAAAAGCATAACCCACAAACAACAACCAAGAATTTCATTACATTTCCACTATGATCAAAAACCTTACAAGTACAATGAGCATAAAGGAAAATACAATGATGATGAACAAAAATTCTAGAGTAATCTGCCACATGATCAAGCCTCAGCGCTGCTGCGATCCAACGTCACCTGCACGCAACGGTCGTGCATAAGCTTATAAAAAGCTTAGAGGGTGGTGAAAGTGTGTGCACAAGGTAGTAATATAATCATGCAATATCAGAGTAATGCGGAATATGCAGATGGATCCATAAATATCATGAGTCGTACCAAGGCTATGTGATGCAAGATACAAGTCAAGCATGCAATCCTCATCTAAGTCCACATGTCAATATAACTCAACTCTGGGATATCACCGGTGTCTAGTACACTCTAAACCAGATCACCACCTCATCGCACGTAATAAGGTAAGTGGAAGAGACCTCACTATCCGTCTGCCAATATCGGGCACGACTCGTCGATAGCGGACCCATTCCTCGAGCTGGTCAAACTCAGCCTATCATTACCTCCTACACTCGGGCAGGTAAGGCCGCACCCCCTTCCAACCGACCACGACACAGTGGAGAGCGCAACCGTCTGGTAATCGGCACTCAACGCTCATCTACCCACTTGGTCTAGACGTTGGAGTAACCTCTTGGTACCATAAGAGTTTAGGGACTTTCACCCAGGGATATCTATAGCACCCAATGTAGAATAAAATTTTTGATATCCAATTCTACCAACCACGATACGTCTGTGGAGGCAATGGCCCTGATGTCGTTAAGGTGTACAGTAACCATGTCACACAAATGCGAAATGCATGAATCACGCTATACAGTCATGCAACAATTCCTGCGCATATCGTGCGCTTATGTAGGGCAACACCGCCTATCCGGGAGCCCATAAACAACCTGTCTGAAGGCATATGCTATGATCAGTCACCTCTCATGTCAAGCATATATATGATGCGTATGATCGTGTGTCATGGAACTATACTAAATATGTTATAATGAGATGGACTATCCTTACAATGCAGATGGGCCTGGACAGCCTATACACAATAAGTACGGGCCTAACACTGGGCCCTAAGGAGAGTTGTAATGTGGACATCCAACCAGCATTACACTCGCAATGTGGACGTCAAACCAACATTGCTCCCAAGGCGCGATCATTACATAATCCGTGTTGGGATCACACATTGCAATAGACTTTAGGTACGTCCCATTGGGCCTTAAATACATCAAATGGGCCGTGTCATATAGGCCTTTTATTCATCAAATGGGCCACATAAATGGACCACACCAATGGGCCTTAGGTATATTGCAATAGGTCATAACCCATGGGTCTCACAACACATCATAATGGGTCAAATCACATGGGCCTTGTGTGTCTTAAATGGGCATAATCTCATGGGTTTCATACATATCAACTGGGCTCAATTCTACAAGCCTTATCTATCAAGTAGGCCTACATCCATAGGCCTTATATGAATCAAATGGGCCTAAACCGACCCATAAACCTTGGAACACATCAAATGGGCATAATCCCATGGGCCTTGGAACACATTGAATGGGTCCACTCCCATGGGCCTAGAGGCCCACTGAAATGTTTATATTGTCATTCAAACTGGCTGGCAAGGGGGCTATTATAATGTTTATTTGTCAACCGTCCAACGGGCCCACTGCAATCTTTATTTGCCATCCAACGTGTGGGCCAGGGAAAGGCCCACTAAAATGTTTATTTTTCATCCAGCATGTGGGCCAGGGAAGGCCCACTGAAATATTTATTTGTCACCTAGCGTGCTGGGTGGCGTGAATAAAACTCATGCATTGAGTGGGCTCCACCGTCTAGCAGACGGTGGAAGCAACACACACAACACAGTGGGCTCCACGTGGGGCCCACCCCAATGTTTATTTTTAATTCAACCCGCTCATAAGGTTACTCAGACCTGGATGAAGTGAAAACATAAATTTCAGATTAATTCAAAACTTCTGTGGGCCTAGAAATGAATTTCAATGGTAGAGGTGCGATCCCACTGTCCCCTAAGGTGTGGGCCACCCGAGCGTCGGATCGGCCTCATTTTTGGAGGGGGCCCACCTCAGGGGGTGACCCACCATATGAACGGCGTGGATATAACATATTCATCATGGTGGGGCCCACGGCAGTAGCCGTGGGTAGCTGCCCGGCCGCTTGCTGCAGCGCAGGCGCTGCCTGCGCTGGTCTGACACCAGCAGCAGCTGCTACTGCATCCCTTCTCTCTCTCCTTTATATTGTATTTCTGTGGTTTTCCACAGGTGGGGGCCATATCATGTTAATCCAATCCGTCCATGGGATTCTACGGCCCGTAACAGGCGGAAAGAGTCCAAAGTTCAGGATTTTTGGATGCATAGAATCATCAGAAAATGATTTTAAGGGTAACCACTAAAGTTTCCTATGTTATGGCCCACAAGATGCTCAGATCAGGCCCATTCTTCTACTCAACGGCTAAAATGATGTTGGTAAGAGGATGGACGGCTTGGATTGAATATATACATCAAGGTAGGGCCTACACAAGGGTCTACTCCAAGCTTTGAACCAAGCTTGTATTTGTTTTTTCCTCATACAGGGACGTCCAGCGTCCCAGACGCTGGACGGTTTGGGAAATTTGAAATATGCATTGAGGTGGGCCTGATTAGGTGGGCCACCTCATGGAGAGTGGGGTAGTACCATGCATGGCTTGGTCAAAATACTTACATCATGGTGGGGTCCATCCAAGTGGGCCACATAACCTCATTATCATACAAAAAAAAAAATATGAAAGAGAAAGAGAGAGAAAGAGAGACACGCGATGATGGAGGGGACCCAACACTATGGGCCCTCCGTTTTAAGATCTACAACGTTCATCAAGTGGGTCCCATTGCTTGAGGACCTACCGATCAAAATCAACGGTGGAGATCCCTTCTCCATCAAGATTTAAGGTCTAGATGACCCTTTTTTAATGCAATGAAATAAACACCATGATGGGGTCCATGGAGAATGGCCCCATCATGGAATGATCATGATGATCCAAGTAGGCCATCGGCCACACTTTAGGGTCCCAAGTAAGATCCAAACTATTGATCGGTTGACCTCACTTGGTCTATCTCAAAAATATGAAAAACTACCATAATCTAGCACCCACCGTCCGATCTTCTTGCTCCTATAAGTCCCTTAGCACCTTAGCTTCAATTTCAATGGATGAGATGAGGAATGGATGGCTAGGATGAGAGATGATGGGGTAGGAAAGTGGGAAGGTGGGCCACACTTGTAGTTTTAGAGAAATGGGGAGAGGCTTGGACGTGTGATTATTTTTTTTTCTTTAGCTTTGGAATGTGATTTGAAAATGGAAAAGAGAGAGAGTTGTAAAGGGAAAGAGAGATGGGTGATGGATGGATGTGATGAGTGATGGATGTGTAAGAAAATCTTGACTTTTATGGCCTTTTGCGTAAGAGAAGTATGAGTGGTATAAGAATTTCTTGACTTTTGAGTCATTTGTGTAAGAAAACTATGGGCATGGAGGACTTTTGTGGCTTGCTTGGGAAAGGGTGAAAGTGATATTACTTGACATGTACTTGACATTTGATGGATTGATGGATTGATTGATTGATTGATTGATGAGATTAATGTGACACAACGTAGAGATTCTCTTGGGTTTTGCAACGCGCGGCGTTTTTCTCGCACCGAACGTTGGCCCACATCTCTTGACCAGCGTATCGCCTCGGCGCACAAGTCGCGGCATCGGAACCGCAACGACGGCGCGGTCGTTATGGTAATGGTCTTGGGTTGAGTCGACACAGGTTGACAGCATATGAATCAGGGTCGCGCGTGAATATCGGTTAAGGGTCGAAGATTGTCGAAATTCGATCGGTAAGACCGCGGAAGTCTACGGAACGGTACGGACTAAGATACGGGTCTTACAATCTCATCCCTCTTTTTTGTCCATTCTTCTCTAGCGCGGTCTATCACGCGAGATAATATGTGATCTTCTTCGGCCGTAGTTACCTCCACAGGAGATGACAAAATGTCCTTAGAACTGTCTCCACTATCCCCAACTACTTCAGTAAAACCATCTTCACCACAAATACAAATGAAGTTGTATGTAACACAGTAAGATATAATAATCTTTACTTGAGTTATAAACTTGAACTGTGGTGTTATACGTAGTATAAGAAAATGACATTTTAAGAGACCAAAACAACGTTCGATGACATTACGCAGCTGAGCATGACGATAATTAAAGAGTTCTTTCTTATTAGTAGACTTTCTTCCTATATGAAACTCATTTAAATGATATCTAACACCTCGATAAGGTTCCATAAACCCAAGAGAATGCATGTATCTCGCATCCATGATATAATATTTTCTTACACAAAGCAATGTATGGATATTAAGCATATTACATTTGACATGCTACTACTTTAGAGGAAATAACAACATTCTTTATTTACCATGAGGAACAAGGAAACAATCTAGTCGACGATTTAACGCATTTTGCAAAATACGAGCATCAGAGGCAGAACTATCCCAACCCACAAGCACATATATAAATTTCATATCGAATGTACAAGATGCTATTACATTCTGAGATAAAAAAACTTTTTGATTTCGAAAGGTGGTGCTTGCTTCTTTGGGCAAATATGTGGGTATATGAGTCCCATCGAGTGTTCCAATACAATCCTATAAGAAAGTTGATATGACTTTTAGGTTGTTATTTAGTAATCAACACATACTTCACATCATATAAATAGTTTCTTAGAATGTTTTACCTGAAAGTATGGATTCCATATTAGATTATCGAATATCTCTTTGGGAGTATATAAACCTTAGAACTTCATATATTTCGGATAAAGTCCAATTATAGCATCAAGAACTTTATTGAAATAGCGATTAAGTGTATTTTAAAAAATGATGACCAATGATACAGTTTCGTACGTTATTGCCGATAGTATTGTAACGTCTCGGAAAAATTCGTACAAAGACTCGAGTACTACCTCAGGCAGAAATCACTAAGGACCAAATCCTTTTGAAATTAGATGTGAATTAACTAAGTATTAAACTAGATTACCTGTGAAATTAGCACTAATCACTTTAAATATGATCTATAAGACCCAAAACTAGCAGAACTAGTAACGCTACATTACTCTGAAACTTATGATGCATCTCAAAATCTAGTTACTCTCGGGAGCATCATGAAACTCCGTATCGGACCTTGACCGTACGTCGAAAGTTCGATTACTACAAAACTATACGATTATGACTACCTTACTAGACTTGACAACTACCTCAAAAATCAAGTCCTAAAGGTATCCAGAAGCGCACAACTTGAGCCCAGAGTGAAGTGAGTGAGAAACGTGAATATCTTTAGGAAATTGACTGAAACTTAAGTGAATTGAGTTAGTTCGCTTACAGGACAAATCTAAGGATTCAGACCGTCGAAATCTGACCCAATTACACCCTCAGATTAGGAAAAATTTTCAACACATGTCAAAGTACTTGTGACCCTGATCGAGTACCGCTGACCATTGAACTGAAACGGGTCCGCTACGGCTGATCTGCAAACCTGATCGAACCGAAAACTTAGCTTGACCTACATCCATGGTCAAGGAGCTTAAGTCTGACCGCATGCAGAAAAGAGGCCTCCAGAACAGCTCCGTTAGATCGAAATGGCCCATGTTTGGCTATAACCTAAGTATATCTTGGCCCTGAGGCCATTCCCATCAATTCTGGGCCTATATAAGGGCTTTAAACCCTCTCTCTCTCTCATTCCATACGAATTTTTAAAACCCTAGGAGAGAGAAGAGAAGAGAGAGAAGGAAAGAGAGAGAAAATGAGAGAGAGAGTTGGAGTTTGTTCTTTGGATTCGATCCCATCACTCCACGTGCTGAGTCAACGCTTCTGTATCGCTATTTCGGTGATTTCGACTCCATTCTTAGGTAAGAAATCCTAACCCTAACCTATTTTAGGATTTCAAATAGAGTATAGGATGAAATTGCTAATCTATTTCATACTGTAGGTTGCAGTTGTGCCTAGATGACAAGTTAGAGAACGAACTGACTTTGTTACGAGTCTACCGACGTAAGGTGCAGACTATAAATGTTTAGGTTATGGTTTTTAAGGCTTTCAATGTCAGTAATGATTTATGACTGATTTGATTATTATCACATGTGCTTAGATACGAGGGTTTCTGTGTACTATGCATATATATAAACTATGTTGATTTATAATGCATTCCATGCGTTTGTTGAAATGTGTGAATGAGTATAGAATTATAATTTATGCTTGTCATGTTTATTGACTGAGAATACATGCTTGTTGTACGTATGGTGAATCCTTTGTGAAGAGATTTACTATAATACCTGTTATAACTACTTTATGACATGTATATAGTATGTGTAGCCTAAGTGTTTGATAAAATGCCTGAATGTGAAAATGCTTGTGCGAATGTGTGTAATGGGGGTGTTGAGATGAGATTCTTAATTCCCTTATCTCCGGTTATAGAATCCATTATATAACATATCTTACTACTATGTGTGTTAAGGATGAAATGTTAATGTATGATACATGTGTAGTATGCGTTTTGTTGGATTGCTTAAAGTAAGATTTATATTTGGTTTCAATTCTCACATGTTGTCTTTGGCTACTACATGCGTGTACTGTTATTTGAAATGTGTTTGGGGTTACGACGTAGTGCAGGCAATCAGTAACGATCTCTAAGTTAGTTGCTGAAGTCGTTTCGCCACACCAGATAGGTTCGAGGAATCCGAGTCGTACGCTGCTAGTCAACAGTGGTTAGGCCACGCGGAGTGCTTATGCACTTCATGTCGATTGGCTCGATGTATGCTCGTACCAGTCGAGCGTGTCAAGTAACCCAATTGACCTAATATATGTTCACCATGTATGAATGCTACTGCTTGAATCTAAGGTACTAACTTACCAGTGTAAAACCTGTTTAACCTTGGTACCTTGATCCGCTAAGACTCATGAGCCGAACATGGTGGTATGAGACACCGTGGTCGAACTGTAGGCCTACGCCCAGGTGACGAGTCCACCCATAGTGTCCAGTGAGTAACCCAGACTCATGAGCCGAATACGGTAGCATGAGACACTGTATTCGAGTTGTCGGCCTATGATCAGGTGACGAGCCCGTAGTGACCTCGAGCATATACTGAAAACTACGTTGAGGTGACGAGCCTTTCCGTAGTAAACTAGGGTATAAATCAGGCCTACGCTGACGGTGATGAGCCTCTCCGTAGCATCCTGGAAACCATCTATCGTATGTGACTACTAGGATTGACGACTGTAAGACCTGCATCCTAATCCGTACTAATCCGTCAACTCCCGCGATCCTTCCCGTCGAATTCTGGCAACCTGCGACCGATAATCGACGTTTGCACGCGACCTTAAGTCATGTCCTGTAGATTTGAGTCGACTTAATCCGAGACTTGTATCACGACGACTGCACAGTCGCCGCGGTTCCAATGCCGTGACTCATGTACCGATCCGATACCCTGACTAAGAGATGTGAGCCGGCGTTTATTTTGAGAAAACGCCGCGCGTTTGCAATCCCAAGAGAATCTCTACAACATGTCCTATCAATCCTATCAATCACCTCTCATGTCAAGTACAAAGCACCCATGATTCCTTTCTCCATAAGTTAAGCAAATCTAAAAGTTAACCAATCCATCACCTCACCCATCACTCACATCCATCACCCATCTCCCATCACTTCTCCTTACAAGTCTCTCTCTCTCCCTCTCATTTCCCAACATTTTCAAGCCAAGCAAGAGCATCCCACATCCAAGCTTCCAAGTGAGAGAAGAGAGAGTTTGTGCGGCCCACTTTTCCTTCCCAAGATCTTCCATCCTAGCCATCCATCTCCCATCTTCCACCATCAAAGAGAAGCATAAGGAGATAGGCTTTCCAACGGACCAAGAAGATCAAGTGGTGGATGCTTCTATAGACTAATTTTTTCTATTTTTATAATGGGCCAAGTGAGGCCTACCGATCAATGGTTTGGATCTCACTTTGGACCCTAGGTGTGGTCGATGGCCCACCTTGATCCTCATGATCGTTCCATGATGGGGCCATCCTCCATGGACCCCATCAAGATGTTTATTTTTTCTTGCATACATGGGGTCATCTAGACATTTTATTTTAGTGGAGAAAGGATCTCCACTGTTGATTTTGAAATGATGGGCCCATATACAATGGGATCTACATGATGTATGTTGTTCATGGAAGGGAGGGCCCATAGTATCGGGGTCTTTCCATCACCCGCGTGTCCCACCTTTTTCCTTTTTCTCTCTTTCCCTCTCCTTTTATTTTAATCTTTTATATGGTGGTAATTTAGTTGTGTGGTCCACCCGAATGGACCCTACCATGAAGCATGGATTAGACTCAATCCATTTATGGGTGAGGCCCACCTTACATGTGTATATAATCCACACCACCCCACCATGTGGTAGCCCATGCATGTGTTATGTTAAAACCGTTCAGCGTCCAAGGACGCTGGATGTAAATGAAAACACAAATATTAGCCTGGTTAAAGGCATTTGAGGTGGACCCTTGGTGTAGGCCCCACCTTAATGTATATATTCAATCCACACCGTCTATCCCGTTTACTAACTCATTTTAGGCGTTGAGCCGAAAAATGAGGATAATCTGACTCTCAGGCGGGCCATAACATAACAAACAGTGTGTTTGCTAATGAAATTCACCCTGACAATTTTATGCGCCAAAAAAAAAGAAGTAATATCGGACTCGTTTGGCTTATCTTGAGTCATAGAGGCCATTGAGCGAGGTGGATCCATCATAGGCGGGCCCCACATGTGAAAAACCGTGAAAAAACCACTTTTCAAAAAAAAAAAGTGTAAGCAGCAGGGTTGCTACTGTAGGCAGTGCAGGCATCGCCTATTGCCTATGACGGGCGGGCGGACAGCAACCCACGGCCCCTGCCGTGGGCGCCACCTTGATGTTTATTTGTCATCTAACTCGTTCATGAGGTGGGCCACCTCCAAATTTTAGCCAAATCCAAGATTCAGGTGGCCCACATCATAGGAAACTGTGTGATTGAATGTCTACCATTGGAACCTTTTTTTGGGTCCACAGAAGTTTTTGGATCAAGCTGAAATTTGTATTTTCCCCTTCATCCAGGTCCGTGCGACCTTATCCACAGATTGGATGGAGATGAACGTTATAGTGGGCCCCACAGTGATGTATATGTTTCACTGGCACCGTCCACTGACCGTGGACGGTGGCAGTGTGTGTGTGTGTGTGTGTGTGTATATATATTATATTATATATAATATTGTATATATTATATTATATATAATATATATGTGATGGTGGGCCCTCATGTGGACCCCTACCCTTGATGCATGTGTTGCATCCAAACCATCCACCAGTTGGCTAGTTTGTGTTACTGGCTTGAGCTAAAAATAAGGCATATTTATGGTTCAAGTGGGCCCACCTTGGTATGTGTATAGGGCCCATGTTGACTTAATTGTGGCCATTCATTGAGGCCCACCTTGGTGCACATATAAGGCCCATGGGATTGGGCCCATTTGACACATATAAGGCCCATGGGATTAGGCCCATTTGACACATATAAGGCCCATGGGATTAGGCCCATTTGACACATATAAGGCCTATGATATTAGGCCCATTTGACATATATAAGGCCCATGAGATCAGGCCCATTTGACATACATAAGGCCCATGAGATTAGGCCCATTTGACATATATAAGGCCCATGGTATTAGGCTCATTTGGCATATATTAGACCCATTTTGATATATTCAAAGGCTCATGGGTTATGGCCCATTGCAATGTACATAAGGCCTGTTGGTGAGACCCATTTGATGAATGAAAGGCCCATTTGATACGACCCATTTGATGTATTTAAGGCCCAATGGGAGTTACCTAAGGTCCATTGCAATGTATGATTCCTCCATGGTTATGTAATGATATTTATGGCGGGCAGAGCCTTGGGAGCAATGTTGGTTTGACGTCTACATTGTAAGTATAATGTTGGTTAAATGTCCACATTATGACTCTCCTTAGGGCCCATTGATAGGCTCATACTTGTTGATAGTTCATCACTTTATAACATGCTGAGTATAATCGGATGACTCATGCCCATATGCATCATATGTATGCTTGATATGAGTAGTGACTGATCATAACATATGCCATTGGGCAGACCATTTATGGGACTCGTTATGAGGCAGAGTGCCCCACATGATCGCGCAGTACGCGCTGGATTGCTGCATGATTTGACAGTGTGATTCATGCATCTCGCATATGTGTGACTTGATCACTGCACGCCCTAGCGACATCAGGGTTGTGGCTCCACAGGCACATCGTGGATGGCCATATCGGATACCGAAAATACTTTGTTCTAGTACTGTGGGCACTTAGGATGTCCTTGGGTGAAAGTCTTAGAACCTTTTTGGTATAAGGAGATGCTCCAACGTCTAGACCGAGTGGATATATGAGCGCCCGAGTGTTGAATACCAGTAGACTGCGTCTTGCACTTGACGTGGTCGGTTGGAAGGGGGTGTGGCCTTATCTACCTGAGTGAGGGGGCTATAAGCTAGGCTGATTTTGACCAGCTGACAAATGAGTCCGCTATCGACGAGCCGGATAAGTATTGACAGACTACTGGTCAGGCGGATAGTGGAGTCTATTTCGCTTACTTGGTTGTGCAGCTAGGGAGGAGGTAGTCAATGTGAGTGTATTAGACCTCGGTGATATTCAGAGAAGAACTGTACTGATATGTGTACTTGATGAGTACCGACTTGCTTAGATTACATTTCGCATATGACATTCGGCTATGTAGGCCTCGCATTGCATCGGTGTGGCCGATGGTATTCATGTCTCGCATCGCATGGCCTTGGTATAGCCGATAGCATTCATGCCTTGCATCATATAGCTTTGGTATAGCTGATAGCCTTCATGGACTTACCCGTATATTTTTACATTACTCTGATATTATATACTTGACACTTGCCTTACGCACACACTTACACCACCCTCTAAGCTTTCATAAGCTTATGCACTACCGTTGCGTGCAGGTGTCGTTGGACAGCAGCGGTGCTGAGGCAGGAGCGCGTATCAGACCATTTTGGAGCTTTTTGATCATCTTATATTTTTCTTTCCGCATTGTACTTAAAACTTTGATATAGTGGATATGTGGTGTTGTTATTTTGTGACTTGGTTATGCTTGTGGTTATGCTCCATTATAAAAAAAAATCATTCTGAAAATCCTCCTTATAGGATCCCAGGATCAAAATCTGGCATATGATTGTTAGGAGCCGAGAATGGGGCACTACGGAGGCTGTCGGCACTAGATTCAGCAATCGAGATTCCTGTAAATCCAATTTTTAGGTTTGGGGCATGATAACGACCTTAGATAAATCAATGTTTGAGTTATGATATAAAGGGAGGTGTCTTAGCTTCCTAATCCTGCTGTATGAAAAGGACTAATAAGAACTCGGTAATCAGGCTCATAACATTGCATTGCATGTGCCTTTGACGTTGGTGTTGAGCACAGAGGAAGGGGTGCATGCCATGACCGCTAGATGAAATTCATAGAGAGAGTGCAGGCGAGGGCATGCATCATTAATATATATCATGTTTGCATTAAACAGAGTACTTAGGAATGCTTGATTGTATTGCTTTATCATTACTGCTTGATTGAATTGATAACATGTTAACCTTTACCTTATAACTCCACTGAGTTAATTACTCACTCCCACGTTCTGAGATGGTGTTTTAAACACCAACCAGACTCTGTCTTAGATGCAAATGATGACGCGACGTATGAAGCCGAGCCAGACTTCTACGCCGATGAGGAGGAGTTCTCATATATGCAGTTATCAGGCGGGTTTACATAGGCCGCTCTGATCAGCGGGGATTATTGGGTTGCCGACTAGATGACATTACACATTTTGTATATTTTAGAATTTTACATGTAACTATTTGACCTTGTATCATGATCATACTCAGGAGACGTACAATCACTTGTATGCTTTATATACTTATCACAGTCTTCTGCTTGCGAAATTTAATTATCTCTGGAGTATGATATGCTGTTTTGGTATAATTCCACACATGTTTAAGACACTAATACGGACAACATTTAATCATCATTATCTATGTTGCATAAGTGATGTGTTGGAACTCGGGAGTTGAGCTCCTGCTCGACCCCCAATTTTCAGGGCGTTATAAGTATATAGGAACATTACCGCTTATTCCCTTTACGAATATATTTCTCTCTATATGACCACTTCTAGGCAAAGCCTTGATACAATAATGACGATAATATTCAGCAGCTCCCATAACACACGCAGATGCTGCAATCGCGGTTAATGCAGTTGCTATTTCATTTTCATTCCAATCACTACTAGAGAATCGACCTATTATTCTTTTCAGTTATTTTCTATTTATTAGTGTAAATGACAGTATAAGACTACATGTATAGCAAGGCATTATAGTACACACAAGATGAGTTCAAATCACATCATATGGATTCTTAACATGATTGACATATCCAAAATATTTCTATTTGCGAAGTACATTACAATCAGGTAGTTGAAGACGTAGCACATGTTACAGTGGAGTAAAATGAGTTCGTGATTAGGGGAAGTTTAACAGTAATAGGGTAAAAAATACACTTAGATTGAAATAAGAGCATCTTAATTATATATGTTTGATTTTAGGATAGTATCAGCAGTTTATTTACGCACCTCTAGTCTTTGTTATAAAGAAATGAACTGATTAGTATAAGGATTTGCACGTATGCAAGACTTGTCTGCACCAGTGGGCGACACTCAGACCTTATTATTTAAATAATATGGAAGTTAGAATCGACATGATCCTGGAACATCTTTACAATACAGTTTGTAAAACCCGAAACTATATGATAGTCTTTCAGACATCTATCTAAACACTGAATATTCATAATACAATAGAATACAATTACAATAAATAAGGGTTTGATTTGAACATGCATCCTATCGGCCTTATGAGAAGAAGGATGATGGATTCAAAATTATGTAAAGTTGAATAGGAGTATTACCTTCAACGATTAACAAGCAACTAGATATTATAAACCCTGCAAAATACTTTTAGAACTGATGTTTTTGTGGAAAAAGATAGAAGATAATATTTTCTTTTATAGTCATTCCCGAAATAGATTTTTTATCGGTCAATGGAGTTCATTACTCCCACACTGGATGACATGCAAAGTTCATATCTTGAGTGTCGGGAGGTGAATCCATCCTCTCAAATACATTGTTGATACACAATATTGTTAAGAAGATCTCCCTTTACAGAAAATCAGATTCGGGTGTATTGCATAGGATAACCTCTTCGTAGGGTATAGGAGAGAACTGTCTCCACTACACTCAACTGCTCTTGTAAAAGAAGGTACATGGAGACTAACTGTATCCACCACTCTAAAGATGTATATTCTCAACATAAAATCCTAATCATCTTTTGTCCCTGAAACTACTGTAATGGAAAGAAAATAAACTACATAGTTTCACAGAATCTGTTAGAATAATTTTTAAAGGGTGGAAGAAAGATGGATTTATGCAAGATTCACGCCGCGACTGAACTCATCTCATTTTCATTATAGCCAAGGATGAAGAGGCTAACATCTAACCCCGCGTCTCAGATGTGGTTAGAGAAGCACGATCTCTTCTCTCATAGGGGTGGAGGATGAACGAAGAAGTGGAAGGAGGTCATAGAAGGTGCTATGGACTATCGAACCATTGCCTGATGAAACCTTTTTTTTTCGCTAACGGTGTAGTGCAATGAAAGCGTCACACTGCACGATGCAATGTGGAATGACAACAGAGAAGCATGTCCCTGGAAATCTGGTTCGACGACATACTCGGCTGGCACGTGTACGCCGAATTTGAATTTAAATTCAAACATCGGGTAATGGATTATTTTATATATAAACAATGTAATGCAATCTCGGCCATTGATCCAAACACGCCTTAAGTAAATAATTATTACCTATTTACAAAGTATTTATTAAGGAATTGGAAAATTAAACAGGCCCTTGGGATAATTGTGAAAAATGCCTACGAGTGGGATAATTTTAAATTTATTGTAAAACATCAAGTTATAAAAAATATCCAAATCATATTTGCATATGATGAATTATATAAACAAATTTTCATGATGTAAATTTTGATGTCAATCCTCTAACTTAAGAGTTCTCTCCCCGATCTATTGTAAATAGAGCCGAGATAACCAGCATCTATTCCCCTTATAGGAGCGAAATATAATACGTATATCATACTTATACACATGTGATAAAGACTAATAGAATAACGTGGAAAGGCACCATGAGAACACATACTTTCTTTTTTCTCTCTCCACAAGGTACAACTGGGGGAGGGGGCGTTCAGGCTCTCTCTCTCTCTCTCTCTCTCTCTCTCTCTCTCTTCTCTAGACTCCCTCTTTACAATAGTATTTTAAATTAGGAAGAGATTAACATTTCAAGAACACTTAAGTATAGTAATTGACGACCCTACGAACTACAATGCACCATATTGTAAAGGAAGTTTATTTAATCTGCCTCATATATATACATAATTATGATTCAATCCATCTACTATCCAGGTGATGAATAGTAGATTCAAATCCAATGCTAATCAAGTAGCATACCATTGTATCGTCATTAAGAGCGATAAAACAAGTGTTAATGGTTAAAATAAAACCTTGACGATAAAAAATATTTATAAAGCCGATTAAAACCTTTCAAGTGTTGCTCTTAATAGTAGAACCACTCGATGAATCTATAATGTAATCAGATTTAGCTCCAAACAAGTCTCTAAGAAAACTCAATGGATCATATGTTCGCATGTGCAGGAACTAATGAACTTTAAAAGATGCACCTAACATCACTCACTTTCAATGTTCTCTATGAAGCTTCATAAAATGAGCTAAAGCCACTTAGTCAAGATCTAAGACCCATACATGCCTTCATTTTTAAGGATAGATTATTTTTCATGCATAATCAAGTTCTTAATTATATAATCCTAGTCAAAGCTAATGGGCACTTAAACTATTGGCTTGAATTTAAACATTTAATGCAAATGTCCAAAAATCCAAAAAATATGATCCTATATCCATGGCACATTCAAAATCTCTTATTAGGTAATGTCAAAAGCACAACTGTCATCAAATCGCCTCCCAATAGTGGAGACTTTACATTCTAACCCACGTCGGTCGACTCATACAGAGTGATTGTACATATCGAAATATAATGTCAGGGGCGTATCCTAAGCATATGTGCCGGTTATAGCTCATCAAGGTATTAATATCTATGGAACACAATTCTCCTCAATTAGTAACCATGTGTCCAATCATATAAACTCAAGGCAACACCCGATATTATATTACATAAGTCACATCACATGAACCTACGATCATCGAGATCAACTAAGATTAACCCTATCAAATCTACATGCACGGTGGTTCAAGTGCACATTGGTTTTCTATGGCACAACTCCAGCCAGAATTTCCATTTATACGAGTAATCATCGCTCAGCTTAAAACTATTTATATGTAAGTTAGACTATGTCAAATCATAATCTAAGAATTAAAGAATTAGAGCTGTCAACGGCTTGAGCCTGTGCTAATTAATGCAAGCCCAAGTCCACCGGTCCACTATTTTTCAAGATCCATGTTGTTCATTACATGAAATCTACAACGCATGGTTTTAAGACTCGAACTCTGTTGGATTGCTTGATGAACCGCATGGATCACCATACAAATGCACCGTATGGGCCGACATGTGCAGATGAGCTGCTGCAAGTCTCCCTACTAATTGCAACTCATGATCACCAGCATGTTTCAACAGTGGACAAACGGATTTCAGATGATCGGAACTCTCTATATTTTGGGGCATCATTTTAAGTGGCCTATGGTCCAATAATCACACTATAGGTATGATCCTGACCCTTGATTTGTGGGTTGCACCATTAAATTAGCCATAAACTTAGATTATAGTAAAATCGACAGCCTGTCATGAGATGGGGCCTGATTTTTAGGCTAAAAAATAGAATGGGCCATTCAAATTTTTAGGTCACTAATTTTTATTTTAAAGTTCAGCCCGGTCAGAATTTATTTTTAAGGCGAGAACCCATAAGCTCGCTTGGGGCTACTTTCAGGACTTTGGACCTTGTATGGGCCTAAATTAAGGCCCCAAATTTAGATGGGCTATGTTATTGCTGACTTTGGCCTGCCTACCCAAGCCAATTGACGGCCCTAAACCAAGCTCTAGAGAAGTAGAGAGATGAAAGGGACGGTCCTAAATATATTTCATCTGCACTTAACCATTGACGATGGCTCGAATCTGTTGCAACTCGTTTGAGTCGACTCAGACGTGGTTGAGTCAAATCATGTTTGAGAGTGCAAGTTGGTATTGAGAAATGAGAATTGACAGTGACTCGGCCATTGGCCCTACTCAGCCGTGGAAATGAGCCCGAGTATTTTTCCCCGGTCCACCTTAGTCTCCAAGCCCCACATGAATCATTCTCAATGATAGTTCACATTGGTTGACTATTGGATTATCTCGGCTGCCACACCAATGGCATGCAAATAGTGGTGAGCCAAGGTCCACCTTCAATTATGATTCGATGGCCAGGATTGTTTAACCACATCACCTAGATGCTTGCCACGTGTATAGAGATGGGCTAGTAACCATCTCTAGCAAGTCTAGAAAACCTCAATTATACCATATATAGAGAACTTCCATTATTAATAGCTTACCTCGGGTCTAATACATAGGATGGACTGGAGATGGATTGGCCCAGTCTAACTGACTGCAGCCCATTTCAAACGGAATTTAAGATTGTCTGAAGCCCGTGGGTTGGAACTTGGCCCATAAACAGGCCCACTAGCCCAACGAGGTCCAAGTTACCTAGTGTCGACCTGTGGGGTCCACTGTGATGTGCGCATCAGATCCACCCCATCCATGAGGTGCGTCTTCTGATGTTATGTCTGTTATGAGTCCAAAAATCAACCTGATTGAAAACTCAGATGGGCTACACTGCAGATAGATGTTGGGAGGGGACCCACTGTTGCGAATATGCTATCCAATCCATTCATTAGATGGCCCCATCAGAATGAAGGGACATATCAAAAGATCAGGCCATTTCAAAACTCAGGTGTGCCAGAACCGTCCCCGTAGGTCCGAACCACCTTAGTGTTTGATCTGGCTGATTTCTTTGTTCCAAGTTAACTCGACGTAGCGCACCCAATGGATGGAATGGATATCATGCACACATCATGGTTAATCGCACATATCTTAACACTCAACGCCATTAGATCAAGGCCCATTTTTGTTGGATGAGAATTTTGATGGTGGGCTTAGGTGGGCCCAAAACCGATTTCTTAGCCCTTAACTGAGCTGATCCTGCACTCAGTTCATGCATGGACTGAACTAGAGTTGGGCAGGACCCGACTCGATCCGGCGGATCTTACTCGACCTGAACCTAATGCCAGGGTCGAATTCAGATTGAGTAGACCTACCTTGATCCGAATCCTGACGGAGTCGAGTTCAGGTTACGTAGTAATCCGATCCGACTTGATCCGAAACTTGACTTGGACCGGAATCGGGTATTATGTATACAAACAAAAAAAATACCCATTCCCCTCTCTACCATAACCCTAGCAGCCGGCCGCCGTACCTAACCCGATCTCGACATCCTCTACTTTGGCACCCGCTCAGCTTCGAGCTCCTCCTCCCCCTCCTGTCTCTCTCTCCTCCACTTGTCCGTACAACAACACGTTCAACTTTGAGCTCCTCCTTCTCCTCCTCTTCTATCTCTCTCTCTCTCTCTCTCTCTCTCTCTCTCTCCCCTCCACTCATCCGCACAGTAGTTGAGCAACACCTCGTCTGGCTTCAAGCTCCTCCTCCTCTACTCGTCTGCACAACAACACCGATCTGGCCACCCAACCCATTCTCGAGCTTGATTTTTCAAGTATTTATTTATTATTATTTTAATTAAAATGGATGACTCTGATTGGCCTAGCCTGCTGTATTGCATCTGGCGATCTAACTCAGTTTCTCTTATTGAGTTGGACTCGATTTGGGTCAGCTCAAGCAAGAATCGGTTTGGATCGAGTCAGGCCTACTGGATTCGGTCCCGAGTTGGATCAAGTTTGGGTTGGTTTTCACAATACCGGATTGAGTCGAGTTGGACCTAACTCAGTTCAACTCGACTAGATGCCCACCTCTAGACTGAACTACAACATGCTCAGGCCATATCAGCCCATTTTTGACCCAGCTAGAAATCATGAGTACAAAAAACCACGTATTCTTAGAAGCAACTTTTCTATTTCCAAAATTTCAAAACAAACAAATCAAATGGCCCAAAAAAAAAAAAAAAAAAAAAAAAAACCACTACAATACTGCTACAGCAGCAGCAATGGCAAAAATATCTTCATCTCTACCATTGCAAGCCCCATGTCGGCATCCACATTCATCCCACTTCATCGATCGAGCTACTCTCTTATTCACCCGGTCCAAATTTTCTGAAATTCCCACTTTCAGCCCCACTTGCAAAGCAGGCTGCTTGAGGCCCAAAATAGAACGGCTGGCAGTAGTGACCATTGCCCATTTCTCGATTGACATCTCCGCCGTTCCCAACACATCTCTCCATCCAATTTCAGCTCGACCCAAGAGCTTAGATCCTACAATTCGGCGGACAATCGGTGCAGCGCTCCTCCACCGAAGCTCAAACACTACACTTTGTTGTTGAAGTTGCTCTCTAGTGTCAGCAGTACTGTGGCATTCTAAGGTGATAGATTCATTCCAGTAAGGTTCGTCTGTCGACGGGATTTCGCAGGTGTTTAGTCGGATTCTTTCGCCGGTTCCGGTGGAGAGATAGTATCTAACGAAGAGGTCGCCGGATGGCACTAATTCGAGATTTTTCGCTTTGATTATATTCAATTGGCATTTGAGAGAGGTGGAAGTTTTGCATACTCGAGTATCCATGGGAGGAGAGAAATGAGAAGAGAGTGGGAGATTGGTATGTGGTGAAGGAGTGTTTGGACGGTGAATTGGGAGCCATGTATTGTGTTTATATGAGTGTTCAAAATTCAATAGTGGACCATTTTTTTAATGTGGGAGGATCTTCAAAAAAATAATTATAATAAATAAAGAAATAGGAGAAAATCACCACCCTTATCTTGTTTTAAAATGTCTGCTTTTGGGCGGGTTAAATTACTAAACAGAACTTGGGGGAATGGAGTGGAATTCTCTACAACACACCTGTTTTCGGCAGAGGCATACAACAATCAAGGTCTGTGGGCCAACCATGTATTTTTATTTATTATTATTATTTTTGGGTGAAATCCACTCCATCCATCAAGGTCACTCTTTGATGATATGACTCGGGGAAAAAATCATATGGATATAGAACTCACGTTAACCACAATATAGGGAACAAGGGGGGTGAGTAGGTTTGTCCGTTGGGCTACCATGGTCTGTATCTTTCATCAAACCCGTTCATCAGGTGTGAATCACAACAATGAAGTGAATGTACAAGATCCAAAACTGGGCTGGCCACGCTGCGTGAACTTGTAGGTTTTAGCCGCAACATTACATTGTTCCCATTGGTGTAGCCTATATAAGATTTTTATCTAGCTGATGTTTTGTATTATCAGTAAAATAAATGTTATCACCTGATGGACGGAGTAGATTTCGTATATACAATATGGTGGGGCTCACAGAGCTTGATTGTTGCACGCCGCTGCGTAAAACAGGTGTTGTAGTCTTGTGGACGATTCTGGTGCGTTGGGAATCAGAATCACCAACAGCTGGGATGAATTATATTTTCGCCCGGAAACTTATGGTTTGTTGATGGATAAATTTTCGAATATGTGGGGCTAATCTTTGATGATCTGGACCGTTGATCTCATGGGCCCAGCTGTGCATGGGGAACCGCCAGAAAAGATTCGAGATCAGAAGGCTGTAATTAAAGGATTAAAACTTTCGAATACAGGATATTTTTGCGACATCCCCCCATATGGAGTGGAGCCCGTTTGATCAAAGATCTGGATCGCCGAACCATGGGCCCCACCTCCTCATGGGAACCTAGTGGTCTTTTAGGTGTGATTCTACGCGCCATAGATAAGTGAACGAACGGATAAACTCAATCATTGTTAAAATAAGAGGAATGCTAGTAAAGTTCTATTCAGTTCCCTCAAGCTACATGCAGCATGCATGTGTTGATCTGGACCGTTGATCTGATGTGCCACCATGTGGATGGGCCAATGGAGTGATTCAGTAACTTTAATAATTCAACATGGACCGCTGCTGTAACGATTCCTTTTGCAAGTCGCTTATCAGATAGCTGTGACAGTCCACTACACTTAGTTTGGGTAATGGCCTATCCACATGATGGCCCACCAGATAAACGGTTCTGATAATGTAGTAGTTTTTTCATTCTATTTTATTCCGACCTCATTAGTAATTTCAAAAATCGTAGGGGCATTTTAGTCTTTTCCAAGAGAAAGGAGATCAATACCCATAACTTAGAATAACAAATATAGGCATTATACCGGGACGCGGATTGCGTCCTATCCCCGCCCGGACGGTAATCGGTCAGGGCAGGGCTCTGTGGGGCCCACCGTGATGTAAGTGTTTTATCCACGCCGTTCAACTCTTTTGGTGTCATTGTAAAAATTAGGCATTTACAAGCTCCAATGGACCACATCAAAGGAAGCTGCACTGTTAATGACTTCCACCGTTGAAACCTTTCTAAGGGCTACCGTGATGTTTTTTTAACCATCCAACCTATTAATAATGTCATGTACACGTGGATGAAATGAAAACACAAATATCAGCTTGATCTGAAATTTCTCCAGCTCCCAAGAATTTTTTAATGGTGGATGTTCAATCCTCAAATTGTGGTCCAGTTAACTCTTAGACATACGTCATTTTTTGAATCATGTTTTATAATTATCTGATAAAAGAGTTTAACGGAGTGGATAAAACATTTATATCACGGTGGGCCCCACAGAGCCCTGCCCGGACCGATTACCGTCGGGCGGGGGGTAGGACGCAATCCGCGTCCATTGTACCGTACTCTTTAAAATTTGAGGAGATAAGGAATTCATTTGATTGGCTTTGAAGGGGATCTAATCCTAGCAAATCTTGAAAGGGTGATACTTTATTAGATGATATATGATCAAATGAAAGAGGATCTTGGATTGTAATCTTTGGCCCACTTTCTCTTATATATTTTAATGGTCCACATTTTGGGTGGTAAACAGACTGTTTTGTGGTTAACACGTTGGCAGGAGAAACAAAAAAGGGCACTTAAATTATTTTCATCTCTATCATGTGCGATGAATGGCCATTGGCCGCTCTAAAACATGATTATAGCCATGTATATCTCCTAGTGCTCCTACATTGGATTATTATTCACTATACAAAAACTGATTACAAGTCATTGGTGGATTCGGATATTGATTTGGGTCGTTCATGTGGGACCGAGGGTCCATTTTTGCCGATTGGATGGTTATCTGTTCAGGTTGTGTGGCCAAGGTTCTATTTGCGGAATTGACGGTTATCAGTTTCGTTGTTCACTTGGGAGCATGGTTTTGAGACATGTCGACGTGGATTTAGTTGAAGTTGGGTATCGAGTCTAGTCGGACCGAGTTAGGACTGACCCAACCTGACCTGGTTTTGAAATAGACCTGACCCAAACTCAACCCGGCACGCTACTGAGTCCAGCATGCCTGAACCGATCCAAGTTCAGGTCTGGCCTGGACTAACCCGGTCACAAGGACCGAATCGGGTCAAGTCAGTACTGAGTTGGATCAGTTTTTTTTTTTTTTTTTTTCCCTATCCATTTTTTTTCTTTTTTTTTCCTACTTGAGTTGAATTGTTAGATAATCATGTATTTAGGGTTTTTATATATATATAGAGTAAGGTTTTGGATCCAGTTGAGTGTAGTTATTGGGTGACTTGGACTTGACTCGGTTTGATTTTGGATTGGGTAAAATCTACTCGATTCGGATTGACTCAGCCACCCAGTTCGAGTTGAGTTGGGTCTGAACAAGTCGTATGAGTCCAGTCGTCCCATGGCCAGCTCTAGATTTAGTAGTACTCAATCCAGTTCAGTACCACAAGTCACCCGCAAGTCAAGCCGATTCACCATCGTGACTCAGATAATGAGACCCAACGAGTTGATTCAAGCCACGAGTCTTTAAACCATGCTTGTGAAGAAGGAATTTTGAGAGTAGTATCTTCATCACTTCTTCCTCCTTTTCACCTCAAACGAATACTCATACAGCGATTTTAAGGCCCAAGCCCAGCCTGGGTTGGGTCATGTTTCAAGGCCCAAGTCCAACCTGGGTTGGTGGACCTAAAGAAAGGTGGTCCGAGCCTGGCCAGCCAGATCTGGGTTGTTCATTAGTTATTGCCCACCACGAATGATATATGATAAAAGTACCCTCGAATGTAGACTTATATTCGCTAAGAGTACTATTGAAAGATATAAAAACAAAGGATAATCCCATAGTGGATGGCAGAGCGCACGGGTTGAGTGCGTGTTACTCTGGCAGAGGTGGTTTTCTTCTTTAGCCCCCTCTTTACTTCTTTACTAACAGTAACACTCAGTTCGAGTTGCACAGTCAACTCAATGAGCCTTCCCAATTCAGGGTCGAGTCACAGATGGAACCGAATTTCCCAGTGACTCAACAAGATCACAAATCATGCCAACCAAATTTTGACTCTGCCAAGTTTCATCATCGAGCTAGCAAGTTTTAGAACTATGGCCATCTTGTGTAGTTTTAAAATATTGTAGGTGGCGGCATGTGGGACACACAACCACAGTGCTTGTGGGCTGGAAAAAACTGAAGAAATAATAATTTTTACCACCATAGGAAAAGGCACACAATCATTAAAAGATTAATCTAACATTCTTTTTTGCTATCAGTTCTTAAATATTTCTAATATTTATATTCCTAGACTAGAGTCCGCTCCAATCTCGAATCAAAATAGCTAGGTACTGTCCATAAAACACTTCCAAAATGCTTAAAATCTGATCAGTTTTACATAATAACACAACTTCAAAGAACACAACAAAGACTCAGAAAAGAGACCACAAAATCGAAATAAATATGAAAGAAGCACAACAATCATTCACACAGGCAAGAAAGAGAAAAAAAACCCATTTGGGGTTTTCAAACAATATGTACACAAGCTTCTCACACTCATCAAATGAAGCAGATTAGCTCTGCATGAACTAAACCTGCTCAGCCCATACCCTCTCCTCTCTTCACTTCTTTGAAGTAGACTCCTCTTCAAATCTTCAAGCCAAACACAATCAAAGACCATACAGAGAACGCCGGGGACAGTCGGAATTTCACTATGGAAAAACTGAGACACCTTTGGAACTCGTGGTCGACAGGACAATTTGTCTTTTCCACTTTCCATTGGTGCGTGCAAAGGAAAAACAGAATCCAGACTGCATTTAATTATGTTTCATCTTCTGCCAGCTGCACATTGTATCCATGCTTTATGTCTGCATAAAATGAGAGAATGAAGAAGAAGAAGAAAAAAATCAGGTCAAATGTGGTCATAAGATACATGGAAGTCCATATACCGAACATATCTGAAAATGAACAGGTATATCACCAATAGAAGAAAGCAAAATGAGTGCAACAACATGGGGAACCCAATTAAGGTCCTGTAGTACCCATACCCAGGCAAAATGGGTATGAGTCTTGCCTGGTCCTGGTCTAGTTCCTGAGGACCTGGACCCCCATATGATCGGGTTCTCATCGGGTCTTTGGATCTAGGTTTCTAGTTTGGTTTGGGGCAAATAAGAACATTTACATGTTTCAACCCATGTGAGCTCTCTACATGCATCTGGCTTAGAAAACCGTATCTTGTTGCTAGAATCATCAAAATATTAGATATACATAATTACACTATCAAAACTAACTACACCGGACCTGGATCTGACTTTAACCAGGACCATCACATGGACCCGACCCGATTTTTAACCCTGAAAGGCAAGTCCCAAACCCAAACCGATTTCCTGATGGTCCAAAAGATGGGACCCAAACCCATTAAAATTTGGGTTGGGTCCATCAGGTAACCATGGGTCCAGTTACTCATTGACACCCCTAAACCCAATCGAGAATGAAATGGCATTGCAGAGCAAGATTCACATAATAAATCAACAAAATGAGAGGTAGGATGTTTGATCTGACAAGCAAGGTATTCAATAATGATAACAGTGACTGTAAAGGCCAGCCTTATGGCTGTAATAGCCACTAGGGTCACATAATAAATCAACAGGTAGGATGTTTGATCTGATAAGCAAGGTATTCAATAACGATAATGGTGGTTGTAACAGCTAGCCTTATGGCCATTAAGATACCAGCCATAAAGGCTGTTACAGCCCTTTAATGGTCATATCGGCCATTGAAAGCCTGTTATGGGCCATTTTTTTTTTATTTTTTATTTTTTTTTTAATTTTTAAAGGCTGCTATGGCTCCATATAGTGCAACAGCCACCACCATTACCATTAGATAATGGCTGTTACGGCAGTAATGTAACCGTTTTTGAAAACCTAGCTAATGAGTGATGCAGTGTCCCTTGCAAGTCCTGATGCACATGGTCCATACAAGTGGGGCCATGCTTTGGTGATCCAGACCACTGATTTCTGGGCCCACCATTGTAGATGGGGGCTGGCCTAGAATCTTTCAAATAGGAAGACCCTAGCTATCCAAGTCCTTGTCCATTTTTCTGTTGTCAACCGCCCATATAAGTGGGGCCTGTGGTTTGGTGATCCAGACTATTCATCTCATGAGGCCCATTGTCAAAATCTTTCAGATAGGAAGACCCCAGCAATACAAGTATTTGTGCTTTTATATGGACTGTTGGCAACCGCCCATTTGTAGGCCACTGATCAAAGAGTTAGCAACTTCCAATCTGGAATATTTGGGAATAGTCCATCCATGGTGGGCAACCAGAACATTCTACGGCTCCAAGACATGGGCCCAGTAATATGGACAGCATCGGGGCAGCATACATGTCCTTTTTTTTTTTTGGTTAGCTTGTTAGTACACCCACTGTCAGTTCACACTTCACTGTTAGCCACCCTCACTAGGGAATTGATACCAAGACCTCAGTGTTGAAACGAGCTATCTTTCACTCAGTTGAGCTATCTTTCACTCAGTCTACCTGTGAAGTGTCAACTGACAGTGGGTAGCATACATGTCCTGCTGCTTGAGGGCCCTATAGTTCCTCGGACAACAATAACAAGTTAATGTGTGCAAGCAATGGAGTGAAGAAGAAGAAGAAGGCCCTATAGTGCCTTGGACAATAACATTAACACGTGCAAGCAATCAATCAAAGAAGCTAATACATGCAAGCCAACCTCTGATAATTTCAGGAATATTGGAAGTTGCACATAAAACTTTCCTGTGTAACACTTTTTTCATAGCTCTAGAGCTTGTTAACTTGACTCAAAACTTGGCCAAGTCAACTTGATTTGGTGAGATTTCAAGCTGAGTCTCTTCAAAACTCAGTTCTGGGTTGACTCGTTCCAGATTGGGAAGACTTGTTGAGTCGACTCGTCCATTCAGTTGACTCAACACGACTTGTCGTGACTCAAACCGAGTCACTCGGTGAGTCGCAATCATATCTACCTATTAATTAAAAAAAAAAAAGCGAGGACAGTGGGAATCGATTCAATCCCACAACCCCACCCACAAAACAATGCTCCTGACCAGGTAATCAACCAACAAGTTTATGACACTGTTTCCATTTTTATCTATACTCTTGACTGTTTTTTGTATCTATTAATAAACACAGCAATTTTAATTGTAATTATTAAATATTGAATCAAGTCACATGGAGCCTTCAAGCCAACTCGACCCAGCTGAAATTTGAGTTGAGTTTTCGGGTTTTTGAACTTTCTAGTCTAAAAGGGGTCCATAAATAAATTGATGTTGGTAATCAGATAAGTTATACAACCTAGACATGAGAATAAGCATATCATCCTTGCATTTTCAAGTTTGTAAATCATCGCCCCATGTATCGGTGACCCAAATCATCATTCTGATTTGACCCGCCATGGATGACCCATGCATGAAATCTTCCAGATTGATGATATCCCTGACCATCGATCCAGTCTTTGGCCTTTTGCAGTTGAATGTGGAACATTCATGTATTTGTTTTCTTAACCGTTCAAGGAGAATCTTACAGGATAGCTATAAGACCAGACATGCTTTATGGGACAGGATGTGGGGCAGTCAAGGAACAACAAGTTCACATGACGAGTGTAGCTGAAATGAGGATGTTGAGATGGATGAGTGAAAGGACAAGGATAGAAATAGAAATGAATGCATTCCTAAGGGAATTTAGGAGTAGCACCAATAGGTGATAAGATGAGAGAAAGTAGACATAGATGGTTTGCTCATATGCAACAGATACTATGAACTGCACCGTTTTGAAGAAGTGAGTTGGTACAAGAAGGCTCCTAAAGGGCATTGGGAAGGCCCAAAAGAATGTGGGCGGAGGTAACAAGACAAGACTTGACCTACAGTCTAAATGAAGTTATGGCCCTTGATAGAGTGGAATGGCAGAAAAGGATTCATGTAGCCAACCCCAATTAGTTGGGATAAGGCTTAGATGATGATGATGAACCGTTCATTTGCAGGCCACCAATGCAGAGTTAAGGTTGTCCACTGAGGGGACTTCTCGGACATGGTCCATTCAGTTTGGAGCCCATTACATCAAAAGCCTGGATCACCAAACAATGGATAATGCCCGTGTCCTCAGACTCCTCATCAGATGCTTGCCATTGGCAGATTCCAAAGTTAGGCAAATGCTAGTATAACAAAATTAGGTATAACTTATGGAAACGCAAAATATAACCAAGCAATGCACACATAACTACTTGCAGTTTCAAAGAGATGTTGCCGTGGCTATGTTATCATATACATCTAATGAAGTATCCTGTGCGGGTGAGCTTAATAAAGTCACAATAACCACAAGGGATAGACGAGATTTGCTGAGCCCACATGTACGTACAAGGGATACCATCTCTGCCACCATGTGCCAACTGCCAACATGGCAGGTTAAATATCCAAGCTGGCCACAAGGTGAGTCCTACCTTGAAGATGTTCTTGCCCAAAAACCAGTCTGGTCCATTCATCAGGTGGATGCTCAGAAAACTTCGGCCAAGTTTTCTTCTTCATCAGTACATTTGTTCTGCGTAGTCTCTAAAAACTCAAAATTTGACTTGCTTGAAATCTTTTGGTGAGTCGAGTAGATCAGAGACTTGTAATGAGTTGTGTGTGTGAGTGTGCGCAGGTTGGTGTGCATGCATGCATGTGTGTGTGTGTGTATCAATGTTATCAAATGCGATCGCATATTATGGAAGAGGTCGCATATGCGACCATGGCAAGTATGCCACAGCATACTTTTATATGCGACTGATATGCGATCACATATGTGATTATGCAATCGCATAATGGCCAAATGTTCAGAAATATGACCGTTGAGACTTTTTCATTTTTATTTTTATTTTGCAATTTCACCCACTTTTGCCTATAAACATGCATTCAAATCCCCCTCATTTTCACTATTCTCCACTCTAAAGCTTACAATCTCTCACACACTCTCTCTTTTACTCCTATTTCTCTCTTACACTAATCTCTCTAGAAGACTACATTAAGTTGCAAGTTATTTCAAGTTATCAAGTTATCCATTTATCAAAAAAATTTATAAGTTTGAAGCTTTTAATAATTAATTCTCCTAATGTAGTTTATTGATTGTTTTGTTAAAATTTATGTAAATATAATATAAGTAATTAAATATATAACTTAATGAAACACTCAAACAACAATGAAATAAGTAAAATAAGTTACCCAATCGCTTAGGCAAGTTTTCCCTAAATTTTAGAAAATTTTATTCCTTTTTCCATTTTTTCTAGAGAGAGAGAGAGAGAGAGAGAGAGAGATTTCATAAACACATTAGAACAGGCGGGCCCATAAAACTTAGGTCTTGCACACTCTTCCTACCATAGGTATTGACATATTGTAGAAGATTCCGGTCGGAAATCAAAGGAGATCTATGGGGAGAGGGACATCCACAGAAAGATCCTGTGAGAGAAAGAGATAAATAGGGTGAGAGAGATGGGTAAATGCGAGTGGATCATCCGATCCTCAATATAAATTTGAGTCACTCAGCTGAGTTTTTGAGTCAAAGCAATCCAACCAGATGCAAATGTCATGGAGGCCCAACCATGAATCTGGCAATCCCAGGTAGATCAGCTGATCCCTAAATCGGATCAGCGAGTTTATAAACACTGGTTCTGTAAGCTGTGGCTCACTAATTAGTGGACTGACCTGATTCTTGAGCCAGGGCACCTATATAGTGGGACCTCTCTGATGGATGGATTGGATCTAACAGCAATGTTACAGGCTGGTACGCATGGTGGCATACACAAGGTGCCTTATACATGCATGAGGGTGTAGCAAAGTTCGGATTGATAAAACGTAAAGTGACATACGAAAGTGAGAAATATATATACTCTCGCGTATTCAATGGTAGATGACCCTAAAAAAAAGTATTCAATTGGTAGATTCCTACCATCACAGAGGGAAAATGTCGATGGCATGTCCATTTACATAATAAGAACGTATTCAATGCAGTTTTGATATAACCTCAAAAAATCTTTCCAAAATTCAAACTAAAATGTTGAAAGACATACCTTTCATCGAAGTTTTCTCGTATTTATCTTTCCTTTCTTCATCATCTCTCCACTCACTGTCATCATCACCCATGTCTCCCCTCCCATCATTTCCAATGTCACTTTCGCTTGCAGTCTCCCACTCAGAATCATCAGCCTCTTGGCCATACATGTCCCCAGCATCACCCTCACAACGGACTCCCCCATGTTTCACAGCCGCCTCTCTAAAAAGCCAAGCAGCACGCATCTGCTTCTTCACTAACCGTTCAGCATAGTCCGGAACTCTATTCTGTCTCAACGAAAGGTCAGGATCGTTTGATTGGGAACATTCATTTATAAATAGAATGGCATCTAACAGGCTCTCTTTAGCTAAACCAAGCATATCATACGCCTGGGCCCTTCTCCATAAGCTCTTGGCATGGCGGTTGACTGGGTTATGAAGGGATAATGCACGTGTAGCATCACTTATGGCCGCCAAGGGCTGTTGCAAGAGGAGATGGCACTGAGCTCGATTGCTGTGTAGCACGACCCGCTCTTTTTTAGATCTCATGGGACACAATGCCAATGCTTCAGAGTACTTCAACGCGGCGCCTGCCATATTTCCTGAAGAGAATAGAGAATTTCCTTCTAGCTTGACGACAAGAGCCGCTGCTTGTTTGATATGGAGATCCTCCTTTGGCATGTTCTTCTCCCATTTCAATCTTTGCCGCGAATTCAGTAGTTCCTCAATCTGTTCTTTTGTAGAGTTGCGGACGGTTGCTTGTGATTGGAGACATTCTTGAAGAACGTTAACGATGGTATCCCCAAGCTTTTTGTGATCACCGAGGGTTGAAATTTCTGCCAAATCAATAAGTGCAGGCACTGCCTTATCTATCACCTGTAAAACAAAACATGAAATATAATAGGTTAGACATTATAGTCTCAAGTCAACAGAACACCTAGTTCCAAATGCCAATACCATTTCAACATGCATGAAAGACAAGACAGAAACCTTTAGGTCGTGTTTGGATTACCGAATACAGCAATAATATGTTGTGATGTATGGTAAACGAGTAACGATTATCTCTTTTTTCCTTTCTTCATCTTCTTCTTATCTAGATCTAAATTGTGACATGGTATCAAAGCATCAGGATCAATCTCCTTTTTCCCCCTTCTCCAATCAACTCAAAAGAATAAGACCTACAAGTTCATTTGAGCTATATATTAGTGGTTGCTCTTGTATGAGTAAGGCAGCGTGTTTCCTTTCAATGGAAAGTTCCAACATGGCTCCGTGGTGCTACATGGTTGGTGCATATCAGTTTATTGGAGAGAGAAAGAAGCAATCTATCGATGCAAGAGCTAGTGTAGAAGTGGAGTATCAGGCTATGGCTCACTCAGTGTGTGACTTATCTGACGTAAGAGTCATGATGTTACTACAGGAAATTGGTTATGCTCCATCCCAACCATCACAACTATTTTGTGATAATCAACCACACATATCGCCACTAATCATATCTTTCACGAATGTATTAAATATATAAAACTTGATTGTCATTATGTGCGTGAGAAGGTGGTGGATAAGGAAGTACGCTGCGACTCCATATGTTTGGACTAGTGACCAGCTTGTACATACACTAAATTCCTCAGTTGTGATTGCTTGAATTTTTATTACTTTCAAGTTGGCCATGATCGATATCCATGCTCTATTTAGAGGAGAAGTGTTGAAATAATTCTGTTACTATATTTTTGTCTTTTCTTGTTATTCAGTAAGAGTATTTTGATCATTCCTGTACAGTTATTATCAATAAGCGACTAATAATTTAACTGACCAATCTCTCCCAAAGCCCCTCTCAAGACCATGTCCCCCTTTTCCTCTCATAAAAGGAAGCAGAGAGATAGCAGTCTTATATCGAAGGATTAAAAATTGGTTTTGGCGTATCATATCGTTCACCACCGATGTGGGGTCATGTCACCCCCAATATAACTCTGTATTGAGCTGCTTTGGCCTGATATGGGCCGATACAGCCATATTGTTCATGAACAATACCAGTAAATATCGGGAGATATGTACCAGTTTCAGACAATACTTTCAACCTTGCTTAAATCTAAAGATGCAATTCTCAACTTTGGCATTCCTGAAATATAAATGCCAAGGATTCGCTTTGGGAAATGATATCCACATGAAACGCAAAGTGCCTTGTAATCATTAACAAATAAGACATGCAGACAGAGAAAGAATACAACAGTCCCATGCATCAAAATGAGTAATGTTCAAAGAGGTACCACTCAAGTATGTAAAAATTATGGAAACTAACGAGTAGGCATCAATTCGAGTGCTATGGGGATTGACCTTGAGGGTTTTAAGGTTTTGGGAACCTGGGAATTTTTTACAAATTAGCATTTTTTTTTTCTAAAGAAAAAGGATGAGGAAATAATCAGCTTTTATTATTATTATTATTATTATTATTATTATCATTATTTTTAATCTGCTTAGAAAAGTTTCTTTGGAGTTCACTTTTTGGTGGAAAATATTTTTCAAGAACGTGTTTTCATAGAAAACGTCCTAAATTTTTTGCCAGCCCTCCCTGTTTTCTTTGTTTTGTCCAAATGCTTTCTTGGAAAATAGCTTTTAAAGAAAATGTCACTTTCTTTCCTTCTATTTTCTAAACTCCCAAACCGGCCCTTAGAGATTGTGTTTTGAGAATCTAAATCTGGAAGGTTTGCATGTGTTTATAAATCTGTTAAAGGAGGGGGTTGCCACTTGCCTTCATTTTCTTTCATAGTAGTGAATGAGATTGCATGAACTTCAAATAAAAAAGAATCAATAGAGAAGTTCAGTTCCACTAGTAGGAGCTTTGTATCTTGGTCTATTACTCCTCCATCCATGGGATGAAACTAGGCCTAGTCAACAAAACTGAATACAAGAAATAGATGAAAATCAATGGAAAAATGCCAATCAAAAAAAGAGAAAAGAAGAAGAAGAAGAAGAAGAAGAGAGAGATGAAAATAAACAGAAATAAAATCATGCAAGATTGCAATCATGCATCCAATGGCTGTTCTTAAAAGGCTTACAGTAAGCACAGACCATTACAACATATAGAGCCGACATAGTAAGAATGCAAGGAGGGTGTTCCAAATGTAGATGTAAGCCTTTTACCTTGTGACAAGTACTCGGATCCTGAAGCAGCCATAGAAGACAGTCAATAGCCATGTACTGCCAGTCATCAGAGGAGCGGGCAATATTACATATCCCTTCAATAATACCGGGACAGCCAGCGAGAGGCCCCCTACCAAGCTTATGCTGGCAAATCGTTCGTAACAAACCAATACCAGCTGGTGAATTTTCATTAACAAGTCCACCCCACATGCCGGGTAGTTTGACTAAAAAATCAGGCTTGCATATAACGGACAGAAACTCGGGCTTGAAGGCGAAGCAGTTGATAAGCTGAAGGGACCAGCACTGTAGCTGACTAGCCCATTCTTCCGCTTTCCTTGACTCCATTTCCACACCACCCATGCCACGTGTAAGTAGATCACAGTGATAACTAAGCCTTCTATCCACAAACTGGTAGAAATGAGAGTAGACGATTTCGAGTGAGCTCAATGCGAGCTGAATGGAGAGCTCAAGAACTTCCCCATGACTTGCCACAGTGGGAAATGTACTTGCATAGGTAGCCAAGTGTCCCAGTGCCCGGACTGCTACTCTTTGTTCCACCCATGTTAGCCTTCCTCGCAAAAGCTCAACTAAGGGAGGAATTACCCCAGCATGCACCGCACTTTCTGCAAATTCTTCCATATTCATGGTGTATGATCCGATGATGTGTGCTGCATAGTATGGAATATATATGTTTTGGTCATGTGCAAGCCAACGCCGGTTCTTCAAGCCCTTCCATATGAGTGCAGACATGCATTCAAATATTCCCAAGTCAACAAACTCAGGATCGTTTGGATGTGCCATTGCAGTGTTCCAAAGACCGCTGATAGGAAGAACCTGACCATCATCATCCTGCGACGGAAGTTCTCTAAAGAACTTGAGGATACTTGCTCTACGCTTACTTGGGTTTCCTTCCTTCATGACACAGAAAAAACATCCAGGGTACGGACAGTCCGGGGGGATTTTATCCATGTCCGGATGATCAACTATTCCTCAAAATGCATCAATTCAGTAATACTTCGAGGACTGAAAGTGCCCCCTAAACAACTAACGGGAATATTCCACTTCAAAGCTGCATTATAACAACACGGATATCAAATGCAGTAGCATAACTAATAGAGAAATGCGTCAGAAAAAGTGGTAAACTAGGAGCACTCCCAAATACCACAGAAGTACATGTGATCATATTCAAATTAAATAGTTTAAAACAGCAAACCTCTTTCCACAGAAAAGAAGGGTAAAAAAAAACTTAGGGCTTGTTTGGATGTCACTTAAAAAAGAGTTCATCTTGTTTTAGTTAATTGTAGTATTAGAGATCTTTTTAGTAAGGACTTAAGTAATCCTGATGACCAACAATTTATGTAAAATATGATGACTAATATGCAATTACTAATAACTTAAATGAGATGAACTCATACGTGGCACCCAAACAGGGCCTTATCAACTAAAGAAAAAATTTATATGCCATCCTGTAGAGTTAAATGCGGTATTATTATAAGGTTATGCTCACTTGTTTCATTGGGCTGTTTAGTTACTTCAGCATTGCTTACTATTTATTCAATCAGAATTTGAGTCTTAAGTTCCTTCAGGCATTTTGTATGAGCACACATGTCATCTCGAATCAATGGATACTTATTTTGGACAATTGTTCACCAGGTATTGACTGACAAAACCAAAACCCTCAACCTCAATGTTGAAGAATGTTGAGGAAATTAAAAACTCTTCCTAACTAAATTCACAAATATTCTTCAGACACCAGAGTGAATACAATATATCCCTCATACATTTAAGAGACAGAAAAGCCTCCTGTGGTGATCCGTTTCCCTGGGCAGCCACTCAATCAAGTTCTTGCACTGCGTTAGAACTAGAATGAGGAAACAGGAAAACTCGCCAAGTTAACTCGAATTGATTTACTCAAGACTAGTGTCATGTTAAGCAGATGAGTCTTCGAGAGCACTGAATAAATTAGATTGAACACTCGAGAAACTCAATGTAGACAAATTACTAGAAAAACTCAATAGAGAGCCACAGAATTTTAAAAAAATCAATCTACAAGCCTACAACATATGCCTTTAAATCAAAAACTTAGTTGAGTACCCGACCAGGGTTCCAGCCGATTCAAGACTTCAGCTCTCATAGAGTATGAATCAAGTTTCGAGTTTTTAATTCAAACTCATGATTAATCACATGGGTGCTAAAAACAGTTGCCACAACATTCGAGATTCTGTTTGGATTAGAACCCAAAACCAGTAATGATGATAGAGCTATCTTTTTCTCAAGTATTGTTATTGAGGAGATAAAAATAATAATAAATAGATAAATAACAAGATGACCATTCTCACATCAAAGAAAGCTTAAAAACTAAAACTGGTTCCTTCCAAAGCTATGGCTGTCAAGAATCAGAAAGGTAATCTAGCAAGAAATTAATACCCCATATAAACGACCCGCCCCAAGTAATTAGCTGCCATATGTCAGTTGGATCGACAAATTAGCTAATGATCTTTCCTCCTATAACCCATAAATGACCAAGAAAAAAAACTACTACTCCGGAGACGTAATTTTGCATAGCAATGGGGTAAACATAAAACATAAAAATTACACTGAATTCCCAAATCAACCAAACAATTAAACTAACCAACATCAGTGAAAGCATCTGAAACTCAAAAAAAAAAGAGGTCACGGGTAAAGAATCATAGTAATTTACTTTAACAATCAAAGAAGAGTGGGTTGTAAACAGAAATTATAGGGTCCCAATGCATTAGGATGCCAGTAGTGTATGGATTCACTAGGTGCGAATAAGTGGGGCCCATGGTTTGGCAAGCCATACCATTGATCTAATAAGAGTCATCACAGATGGAAGATGCTATCCCTTGTATCAGTAGTCTGAAAGAAGATGGTCAAGGAAAACAATACAGGTCCATCGGGTCCGAAATAAAAAGCCAAATATTGAATGGCCAGGGGATTGCAATAGCAAATTTTTAGACATCTCCCCATCCACGGTGGGGGCCATCAGGTCAGCGGTCTGGATCACCGAACCACGAGGTCATTGTACATTCCTAACTTCATTGCAACAATTGAGATTTGTTCCTATAATGAATAACTAACCAAATTAACCAACATCCATCAAAATATTACAGCGTAGATTGACCATAGCAATATTTTGATGAATCGGAAAACTCCACAGAATTACAAAAACACTCAAACATCAAAAAAGAAGAAGAAATCAAAAAGAAAAACAAAAGTAGTCAAAATCAAAAGGGGGAAAAAGAAAAAGTATTTTTTTTTTCTTTTATTTCATCTCAAAGTAATAATCTAAACTTATTTAAATCTTAATCCAGCAATATCCAAAAAAGAAGAAGAAGAAGAAGAAGAAGAAGAAGAATAAACTCCTCAGAATCATCTTTCAATGAAAAATGCATCCAAACTTCAATCAAATACAAACCCAAATCACAAAAAGAGGGCAAAAAAATCAAGAATCTGGAAAAATCTCAGAATCCCAGCAAGAGAAGTATAAAAATAAAAAAGACCCATTTGATGATATGAAGTCCAGATTCAAGTCTAAAGAAAATGAAAGAAAGGAGGGATGAGAAAGGCACCTTTGGAGTATCAGAAGAACAGTAGAAGAGTAGAAGCTTGCAAGGAGAGCTGAGAAATGGGTGCTTTTGATGGTGTGGAGAATAGCTGGAAACTCTCCCAAAGCATCAATCAAAATAAAAACCAATCTCCTCTTCTTCATTTTTTTTTGAGACAGAGGAGTCGGGCCGCTTTGCAGATGCAATGTACGAAAAATCAGATCGATCCTGATCGTTAGATGGGCCACGAGTTCGTACATAATTTCAGCCGTTGATTAGTCATAATTAGTTTGTATCGCGATACGTTGAATCAGCACACGTGTGTCTGGTCACACGTGTGAGACGTCCACACTTTCCTACTGTGCTCGAGCGAGTGCGAGAGAGTGCAGAATCCAATGTTAGTTCTGCACCATTTTAGAAAATTAGTGGTGGCTCTTCGACCGTACACACGGGATAGTAGTACGGCAATCCAGAATGTCCAAATGGCTGTCCGAGCCGTCTATGGAGCATAACCATCTGATTTTCGCTTAGAAGTTGAACCATCACATTATTGGATGGTTAGAGTTGCTTAGATAATGGGATTTTAGAAATATGATACATTCCTTCAATAGGCCGAGAGATCACCGCATTGAGTTTGGTGCAGTACAGCACATTCATGGCGGGCCCAGAATATGAACGGTCAGGATTGGTACCATCTGCCACGTACAGAGATACGGACAGCGTAATAACGTCTCTATAACGGACGGATCCTGTGTAATTTCAGCGTTCAAAAGAATTTTCCTCTTTTGCGGCAGCGAGATCTCCTCGTCTGTCCGAATCCCGCATGGGCCTCTCGCTCTCGTTGTCGACTCCTCTGTTGGTTTTACACCGTTTAAAAAATGATGGCTACTCGTCCACGTCGTACATGTCAGTAATCTGAATCTATCCAGACCATCCAAATTGTGGGCCCCTTTGTGGACCCTTTTGAGCTAAAAATAGACAGAAATAATATTACTGCTGTCTAACAGGCCCAAGTTTCCGTACGGTGTATAGGATCATCCAACCATCAAACTGGCGTTACTTTCTACCCGCCAGATGAACGATCAGGATATAGGCAATTATCAGGGTGGTAGACTCCTCGGAGTTTCAACACTGGGTCAAGGGTTCGAGTACCCATGGTGTGTGCGCGTTTGGCGTGAGTGTGTTGGGGTGTGTGTGCGTGTGTAAAAAAAAAAAAAGGATATAGGCAATTAAGTTCTTGATAAGTAACACATGTACTCCACCGTAAGTTACCGTTATTCATCACTGATAGGAAACCTCGATGATAAATTACCTGGTTGACCCTCCTCGCGAACGGCCCTGATTAGACGGTTAGAACTGCAATTGCACAGTAAGTGGGTGGCAACAAGAGTACAAAATAAGGGCATTTTGGGAAAGGTCAGAATCATGGAAAAGAATATGGTTTTTTTTTCAGTGTGGCAGTTTTCTCTGTTAAAGAGAGGAGGCATATTTGGATAAGAAGTCCAGCATTGGAAAATGTAAAGCGACGGTAAAACTAAGTTAATGACTTACCATGGAAATTGACCGATCTCCAATTCCTTTCTACTTCTTTGGTTTTTGCAATATTTACTGTAGAAATGTATTTTTTATTTCTTTTTAATCTATTTAGGTTGGCCAGTAAAACATTGACATCGAGCTCAAAATATTACCCTGCTCTTCACAAATTGTGACATGCATGTGCATGCCTAACATGGGCAGTCCACATGATTTATGTTTGCATGCCATCTGTTCATTTGTTGTCTCATCTTGACGAAAGAATTACCTTAGAATTGCAGTATTTCAAAACCCATGTGGGCCTTACCAGATGAATTTTGAGGTTTTAAGTATAATTTTATTGTGTAGCCCAACACCCAATTAGATTGTTTTAGTCGAAGGACGGACCAGGAGTGATATGACTAATGGACAGCTTTGAGTTTCTTGCATGGTAAATTGTTTTCTTCCCTACGTTAGAGAAAGTAACCCTAGTAGATGCCTACCCTCCGCAACCGTGAAAGTTTCAATTGAGAAGTCATGGCATCGAATACCCATTTTAGCATATGTAAATTTAAATAATAATACTAATAATAATATTCCTAATAAATGCCCACACAAGGCATGCAGGCTTCTATTTTTTCCTAGTACATTTAGAGAAATGAATTGATGTGAAGTTTGTTTTTACCACAAAAGTGATAGTTTGTAATCAGAAACAAGCTGTCCAATAGGGAAAATATTTTTCATTTTCACAGGAAAAAAACATTTTCACATCATCCAAACAATCCCAACAAGTAAAGCCTACACTCACCACGCATGTTATCTTGCACATGATCTATAGGATTACTAGTATTGTGCCTTGTACCCGATACATGAAGGGGTGAAGGGTGAGACGAGCTTAAAATGATTCACAACGTACATGTCACATGGCGCTTGAATATTAGCAGTGGAACATGGTTACATGTGGAGCATTAAATATAAATAATTATACTTGTAATGAAACATTATATCATTATATATATTATATCAGACTTTTTACATATATAGTCTATCAAAGTTTTTGAGTAATGGAAAATTATTCTTAGGGCAATTGTGTCATATTAATTATACATGTTATCTTATAATCATTGTTATTATTATCATTTTCTTTTTATAAGCTTGACAGGTCATGCATATGTTGTTAATGCAAAATAACATGTGCATCTAAACAACTCATAAAAAGAGAAAACATTGATATTCTTTTATAAGCTTCAAAATAAAATAAAATAATAATAATTACACCCATTTAAAAGAAAAGATTCAATCTAGAAATTTACCATTATAAAGAGACAATTGTCTTTGTTTAATAGTTGACCTTTTAACATTTTTTTCAATGAAAAACTTAAGGTAATAAAATCATAAATTTGGCATATTTCTATTTCCTAAGGATTTAACATGATTTTTCATGTTCATTTTCAGGTCACCCATCTAATCCTCAAATCCAGTGAAGTGGCAACTCTCTTTTATTTTTTTTTGCATTTTAAGCCAAACCTGGGTCTTAAGGTTATAGGTTTTGAATACCCATTGCTTTAAAAAAGCACTGTGGAGCAATGGTGGTGAGACTGCATGAGCACAAGTAAAGGTATACATGAGTTGAATTGAGTCGAACTTAACACAGTTCAACTTCACGCAGCCACTCGTTGACCCTAGCTCAAACTCAATTCGACTCTGTTCTTGAGCTTGACTAGCCAGCTCGGCTCAATTCAGTTAACTACTTAGGCCAATTTGAGCTAAGATTGAGTCGAGTTCATCTCTATGACATTTTCATAAACACATGAACTATATATTCAAATTCTCACTATTTGTAAAATATCAACGGTAGTTTTACTTGTATTTCATTAAATGCCTGGTAGGCAGCATCAAAATGCAAAAAAATAGATATTTGTTTTACATACATACCATCCTTGCCATCGGCCGATACTTTGTTAGATCATTTCATCAAATACTTGGTGAGCAACATCAATATTAAAGTAATTGAGTTACCGAACTATCTTGATCCTAGTTCAATTTGAATTGGGGTTGATTCGATTCAAGTCAAGATCAGCTAAGCTCATACTTAGTTTAAATTTTTTTCAAGCTCAAAAAATCAACTCGACTCAGTTTCAAATTGGGTCGAATCAAGCATTTTTTAGTTGGGTCGAGCAGGCCAACCGAGCTAACTTGGTTCATGTACAGCCCTAAGCGCGACGCTTTGCTGACATGTGGCACCTTTGCAGATGTAACATTATTATTATTATTTTTTTGTTTGTTTGTTTTTATTTTTATTTTTTTGTTTTTAAACAAAAACAGTAGTATATTTGTTATGAGATAACTCTTCGGAGGTCTGAGTTGGGCGTTACCCGGCCTCAACCCTGAAATTGTAAAATGTGATTAGATGGTTGGATGTTGCTGGAATGGGCCCACAAAAGGACGTTGGAAAGTTGTTCAAGAGACCTTTTATCACCTATGAGAGGGCGCAAATAATTAAGGGAGGACGGATTGGAAGATGAAAAGCTGTTGGCCCACCATGTCTCCATTGATTGGATAAAATTAAAGGCTGTTGGGGCCCACACGAGACAGTCCATAATGACTCTCGCCCGTCGCATTCGAAGCGTGTTTCCACTTAATATCACAAGAAATAACCATGGAGACTTGCGCGAGGAAAGATCGGAGTGATTCGCGTCATTCTTCCCTACATGGTATCTCTGTGTACGTGATTGGCCATTCATCATGTGGATCCCAGGGATACGAAATCCTGACCCTAGAATCAGGCGCTTAATTTATAAGTGACAGCTTTATTTTGAATACGGGCCATTAGTCCTCTTTCTAACCATCGGATACGTGTTTTTACGACATATTCACAATCAAGATAACATACGGGGGGATTGTATGATGAACGGATCAGATCTGTCGGTGGTTGCTTTGTTGGCGTGTTTTCCGCGTATTCTCTTTTCAATCTCTTCTCGCGCAAATCTCCATGACATTTCCATCTAGAATGCCAAGTGGATGTGGCGTTGGATGGGAGCGGATTAGGTGCGGCCCTGTCCTTACTCCAGACATTGCGGCCCTATCTGTGGTGCATGTATTCTATATCTACTCCCTTCATCCGTTTTTTCACATTATTTTGAGGCATGATCTGAAAAACGATCCATGATTCCGGTGGAACATGTCATAGAAAATAATGGTAAATGACCAATGAAACTCTTTGTGAGCCACGAAAGGATCAAGCTTATATTTAGTTTTTCTTGTGACCTTATCAATAGGTTGGATGGTAAATAAAAATTAAGAAAACATGGTGCAAGTAGATTTTAATAATAGGGCTTTCAATCACAATTATTTCAATACCACTCTACACTTGAACCTACTTTATTTTTAAGCTCACGATTTAAAATAATGAGAAAATCACCCCGTCTAGCTACTGTCCGGCGTCCTTTAGGAAGAGTTCAAAACTAACTTTCCTAACCCAGGCCTTTCAGGAATGGACAAAGCATTTCAGGATGAAAATACAATACCCCGCTTACAAGGGATACTTTTGTCCTCAAATGCTTTGTCTGTACGTAAAAGGCCTGAGTTGAAAAATTAAGTTTTGCACTATTTATAAAAGACACAGGATAAAAGGTAGCGTCTACAACGATAATTTTCTCTAAAATAATCTTTCAAAATGAGTAGGTTGCATGCATATAGCATACATAGATAAAGTTGGGCTCCACATGAGAGCCACACCTAATCCCCTCCAGTGTTGGATAGTCATTACTCATTGGTCTCTGGCAATTACTCGCATAAATTAAAGAGAGCAGAGTGTGATAGAGGAAAGGAAGTTAAAAATTACCAAGAAATTGCTTAATTAGCATACAGAGTAAATCAAAATAAACCATGAAAATAATCTATACGAGTACATATATTTAATAAACAAAAAATTACTCTTATATGGTCATCTATATAGATGGACATTTGTTAGATTGTTAAAAATAAAAATATTCAATGCTTTTAATTAAAAACATGTGTATACAAATCAAAGAGTAAGATTACTTAGCAAATCTAATTTTGAGTTGTAACTCAATAACCATGATTTCAACAATTTAGCCTCTGTAATTTTACTTCTTTTATTTTTATTTTGAGAAAGATAGTAATTTTATTGATCAACTAAAATTATATGACTTGTAGGCAGGACCACAAAAAGCACTGGGCCACACATATCATGTAAATTCCGAAACAAGATGCACATCTGAAAATTGCAGGACAGCAGACAGAAAACAAAACAAAAGAAAAAAAAGCAGAAGAAGATAGAACAAGCCAATCTGCTGCAACAACAGGCCACTATGCCAGCAGCAATTCCTCGGAATAGGACTGCCGAACCACCGCTGACCAGCCTTCCGACTGGAGCTATTCACTGACAAGCAATAGCTGCCCAACACGTGCCTTGCGTACCATTTCTACGTGCCTGCGTATCCAGTGTCGTAAACCCGAGTATCAAAGAACTCTTCATTTTAAATAGAGTGGGAAATGCACAACACGAGAAAATGCATTCCTATAGGAATTAGTTTTGTCTGTGACTAAAATCCAGCGGGTGTTGCAACCCATAGGGGCCCACATGGTTACTGGTTTGGATGATCGGAACAGTCCATTTTGTGGAATCTGTTATGTGTGGACCCTGTAAGAAACTGAATCTGAATAGATGATAGCGACCGGTAGATGACTTTAAAACAGTGAAAAGAAAATTTTCAGTGGATCGCATTTGACTTTAAAGATCAAAGGATCACTGAAGCTTAATTTTTAAACAAAATCTCATTTATGGTTGAAAGAGAATGGAAGGGTTCAAATCATCTGACCATCTCAACATGTGGGCCACAATAAATGGTGAACATGAACTCTTCCTACAAACCTCGGCCAAGCTTAGATGCATGTTCGATTTTGGGGCATCTAGGAATAGAAATCCAAATCTAAGGTTAAAATATTGTGTTTGGCATTGGGAATTTCAGGGATTTCAGGTCCATTCTTCAATAGTCAATTTTTTAAATCCCCTCTACATTTTAAAAGTATTACAAGATGTCTTAAATCTGAGTCCTTTCGCAATTGGGATGCGAAAGGGTCCTTTTGCGTCCTTTCGCAACTGGGATGCGAAAGGGAAGTTGCCTAAACTATAAATAGGTGTTCCTAGAGTTTTTCTAGGTATGAGAAAAGCTTTCTAAAAGGATTCTAGGGAAATTAAAGGGTGTAGCAAGGGTGAGATTCGAGGTTGTTCGGATCGGGTAAGTCTTTTCTCTTTGTAATTTCTGTTTTCATAGTGGAGATTTGTCGCTTTGTGACGTGGTTTTTTCCCGCAAGAGTTTTTCACGTTAAATCTATGTTCTCTTGTATGCTTGGTGTCATTGGATTGCTATCCTAGATCTAGATCTGTGTGATTCCGCAGGCCAAAATTCCTAACAAGTGATATCAGAGTTAAAGTTGGGGCACAGATCTGAATATGAGGGATTAGTAATAATGGCGAGTGGCAGGTATGAGTTTGAGAAGTATTCAGGAAAAAATAATTTTGAGTTATGGAAGGTTAAGATGATTAGCCTGTTAACCAAGCAAGGCGAAGATGGTGCTCTTGAGGAGCGGAAGTCTACTATGACTGATGATGAATGAAATATTCTTGATAAGAAGGCTTTATCATCGATCCGTTTATGTCTCACGGATGAGGTTCTCTACAATGTCATGAGAGAGAAAACTGCGGCTGGTCTGTGGGCGAAGTTAGAGGATGTCTATGCGAAGAAATCCTCAGAAAATCGCCTACACTTGAAGTGGCAGTGGTATAACTTCAAGATGGCAGAGGGTGGAGATCTGGAGGCTCACATCAACAACTTTAATAAATTGGTTTGCAAATTGCTGGATATGGAGGAAGTGATGAAAGATGAAGAACAAACATGTATGTGGCTGAATTCTCTCTCAGCGTCCTATGAGGCATTCAAGGACACTATGTGCAGCATGAATAAAACCCTAAGTGTCGACACAGTTATCTCAGCCCTTCAAGGGAAGGCTATGAGACAACTGAATAATGACATGGGGACGTCTTCTGATGCACTGTTTACAGTGGGTAGGAATTCTGGACAAGATACAAGTTCTTCTGGTTCTAGATCCAAATCTAGGGGCGAGGACAAAGGAAAAGTAAAGTGCTGGAAGGAGGGACATGTGAAGAGGGATTGTGAAAATCCTAAATCGAAGAGCGAAGATTCTGAGGCTTCATACAGGGAGGCCAATATTACCACGTCAGATGGATCGAGTGGATGTGATGGTAATGTTTTATCTGTGTTTTCGCTCAGACGGTCATACAATGATCGTAAGGATGAGTGGATGCTAGACACAGGGGCATCTTTTCACATGACTTCTCATCAGAGTTGGTTCACCAGCTACAGGGAGTGCAATGGTGGACAGGAATTTACGGACAATGATATTGCCTGTAATGTTGTGGCTGTTGGTTCTGTGCGCATCAGGATGTTTGATGGGGTGGAGCGTACCTTGACAGATGTGAGGCATGTTCCTGATTAGAAGCAGAATCTAATTTCTCTTGGTGTGCTTGAGGCAAAAGGATGCAAGTACACAAGTATTGATGGTGCTCTTAAAGTATCCAAGGGGGATGGGTAATCATGAAAGCGCAACGACTCGGTAACTTATACAAGTTAATCGGGAGCACTTCAAAAGGTGGAGATACGGTGGATGTAGCGGATTCCACCTCTGCACGTGTGTGACATGTTGGGCATGGCTACATGAGCGGGCAGGGTAGGAAGGCTGAACCGTGCGGACAGGGATACGGAGTAGGTGAAACAGCCACCTGTGTGAAGAATCACACAGCATGATCGCAGGACATCGGCGAGGTATATGGACGACTCCAATATCGCAGGAGTATTCATCTTCTATTCAAATGGCTCTAGGTGAGCCTGATGCTGAGAAGTGAAAGGTGACTATGGGCGATGTGATGGACTCGTTGTAACAGACCGACATATGGGAGCGGGTGAAGCTTCCAGTGGGCCAGAAAGCGATTGGATGCAGATGGATCTTCAGCAGGATACAACATAGATACAGGGCGAGATTGGTATGAAGGGTTATGCTCAGAGAGAAGGGATCGACTTCTCAGAGATATTCGCACCGACGGTATATCAGGTATCTATTAGATCTTTAATTGGTGCTGATTGGCCAATGTGATCTTGAGCTATGGTGAGATGCAGAAATAAGAGAAGAGGTCACGTAGCTACACGGTTGAAGATTGAAGACATGGTGGAGATTGTTGCGAGATGTCTTAAATCTTAGTCCTTTCGTAACTGGGATGCGAAAGGGTCCTTTCGCAATTGGGATGCGAAAGGGTCCTTTCGCGTCCTTTTGTAACTGGGATGCGAAAGGGAAGTTGCCTAAACTATAAATAGGTGTTCCTAGGGATTTTTTAGGTATGAGAAAAGCTTTCTAAAGGGGTTCTAGGGAAATTAAAGGGTGTAGCAAGGGTGAGATTCGAGATTGTTCGAATCGGGTAAGTCCTTTCTCTTTGTAATTTCTGTTTTCATAGTGGAGATCTGCCGCTTTGTGCCGTGGTTTTTTCCCGCAAGGGTTTTCCACGTTAAATCTGTATTCTCTTGTGTGCTTGGTGTCATTGGATTGCTATCCTAGATCTAGATCTGTGTAATTCCGTAGGCCAAAATCCCCAACAAAAAGGTGGTTATTTAAAGAGAGCAACACATGCATTCTTTTGTCCCTAAATTCATATAAACTCATATTGCCAAACGCAATATTTGAATTTGGCAGATTTAAATTCCAAAATTTTAAGTTAAAATTCAAGCAAGCTGACAAACGGCAGCTTAATTGAGTTTTTATCCTCTCAAACACTAGTCACCTCACACCTCAATGGTCCCTATGATCATATAAGCCCCATCAATGTAAATCCAAACCAATGGATTGTTTGGAATTTTCAGTCCTACTTGGCAAGATGCACGGGTCCTGTGGCATCCAGTCCGTTCACTCAAACCCTTGGATGGTCGGAATCTTTTCATTCTGGAAGACTATCGTACTGCAGAATGAACCGTGGGCCCCACCAGGCTAGGGGTACGATTGCAGACCTGGAATGGCCTCAACGGTAGCCGGCAGCTGTGGGGCAGTTCAAAAGTTTACGGCCGGGATGTTGATATACCTACGTGTGGCCCAGTGTTTAGACCACGTGTGAACGTGGGAGAAAAGAGACCTCTGCACGTGCTGCTTACTTAAGTGGACCAATTTGGCACGTGGTTGGGTCACAAACCACTGCCTCTTGCTTGAAACCCATTGCATGTCTGCATATTCATTCATCAGGTGCAGCTCAGCTTGAAGCCTTGAACGTGCCATGGTACAAGAACTAGGTTGGCCCACGTGGGCCACATGTATCCTTGAAATTGGGCTCTCGATCATCTTTTTTCTAACTATCTAATCGTCTCATGCATTCATGTCCAGGTAGCCAGTGCATGTCTACTGTGGGCCCACCTGATAAATGGCTAAGAGATCACACGTGTGTGCTGCGAATTGCCTCGTTAATTCTTCCGGACGATGTTGGGAATTTGAAATTTGAGAAAAACTTTAATAGTCTGGCAGAGTGAGATGGATGATATTCATGCACTTAGAAATATCATATATGGTGTAAAAGTAGTTAAATTGGACTGTCCAAAATTATGGGTCCAAGTTAGATGTCTCGTAAACTAAAAATTAAACCTGTTTGATCATTGAAAATTTGGATCAGTGGACATTGATTGGACGGTTGAAATGGATAACGTTATATTTCAGCAAACAAGTGACTAAAACTCAGAGGTCAGTATTGTTGAATCGATCTGGTTTTAGGATTATATCTTAGTTACAGTGGGTTCCACACTTTAAGTGGTCTAATTTGAGTTACTGTTTTCCAAGTATACAATTTCTTAGCGCCTGCGTATCAAGCATCACACGCGGCCAGATTATAAAATAACTCCCGTCCCCTTGAAAGGGAAATTGAAGTAGAGGATACACGTTGCGAGAAATTGCAACAGGGGAGTTTCTCGTGGAAGGTGTGACTGGGACAAGGCCATAGGGATCACTCACCATGTCCCTATCATGCGTCGACCATGCATGGCCCATCCCATTACATCAGAGCCCATCAAACGTTTTTGACTCTTTTGTCCTTGTAAAAGTATGATTGTGCCTTTTCTCTATGCTGAGGAGATTCCCTCGGAGGCGATTGAGGGTTTTATTCGCAGCTCATGTGCTGACATGACACATGTACGAGATCCAGGCCATTCATCAGGCATGCCTGGCTAAAAAACCTGGTTTATTCTCTCCAGGTGGATGGAAGCACAAGAAAGTTGGATGGCAGGGGAAAATAACTCATAGCTAGTATCAAAGATTCACACGTGACCCACGTGGTGAATGGATCGTGGCCCATACTTGATGTGTGGTCATGGATCTTACACACTTGCTACAAAGAAAATCAGGCGTTTCCACTTCTTAAGACGGGTAGGTATCCACGGACATAGACCGTTGATCTTTTTCTATTCTTGGTGCGGAGTTTTCTGATACATCTGCGGCCCACCTTATGAATAGGCCTGTAAGATTTTGAGGCGAGGCCCATGGTCATTGAGGTAATCACCAATTGAGTGGCCTGGATATTGCACACGTGCCACATTAGCGCGAGTGCTGGGAATGGGTTTGTCTGGCTAGCTGGCAACCGACCCAAGCCCCAAAGTGCTTGGCCTTCCAAACAACGTGGGCCCATGGACGTCAATGGGTCTGGTTGATCGTGGGCCTAGTTTCAATAAATGGGTGGGCTTGGGCTTATGAGTATACACCCAGCTTAACTTGTGCCTTTTTGTGACCAGTTTCGGTTTGGGCTGACCCTGACCCGAATTAAACCCTTAGTGGTACCCGTTGTTGGGTGATCTACACCGTTGATTTAGATGGGCCCCACTATGAAGGGGAGATGGTAAATAATCTCCTGGATTAGAATATCCCAATCTCCACAAAAATACAAAAGCCTCTGCTATTTCGGGATTGGCCCAACGGCTTTTACGTGTGGCCCATTTAGGCCTTGCTAAGGCTGCTAAGCAGGCCATGAACTTGCAATGGTACTGATATTTTAGGTTTGCTTTCAATTTAAAAGTAACTTTTCAGATAGGCCTCTAGCATATATGGAGGGATAAATGCTTTAATGATGGTTGCTTTAATGATAGACATTGAAGTAACTTTAACTAAAATTTTAAAATGAAAAGAAGGCTGCTACTTTCAAAATTGGTGTTTAGATGCTTTTATATAGAATTTCAATTTGAAAATAAAGCTAAATGAATTGAGAATAAGCATTTAATTGCCTTTTTATAGAGCATAAACAAGAAAAAGCACTCAATGCCCTAGGAATAGGTAATTAGGTGTCTTTTCTAAAAATTTTAACACGAAAAAAAGGCTATATAGGTCTTGAGAATGAGCATCTAGGAGTCTTTACAAAGAGTTTTAGTTTGAAGCTACGGTTAAATGCCTTTATAGTAGGCATTTAGGTATCTTTTCTTAGAGTTTTGACAGCATAAACAAATACATAAAAGATAGTCATTTAGGTGCATTTTGTTACAGGAGCTGATTAGGCGCCTGACCTCATCCAAGACGTTGCCGCCCTTACTGTGGAGCCCACCTAGTGTTAGAATATATAGTACTTGTACACAATGGACGATAGAAGAAAATGATAACGAAACGATTAGATTTATCGGATTTAAGGCTTGACTTGAATAGTCAAATTCTTAAGACAGATTTACTACCATTTTTCTGAAATTTTCAATAAGTACAAATGAAGGAAATCTGTAAATTGTCCTCAGGATACAATGAACTCTCAATCCAATTTTCAACAGAAAAATTTGCACTTTTAAGTATTGAACAGATCTCTAGTTTTTGACACCTATATGCCGTAAGATGTTCAGAAAAAATTTAATAAGAGATCAGATCGAGAGTAATTGTACAAAAGATGATATAATCTTAAGGATAAGAGTTTTTACATATGGATTATAGTATTCAGGATTTATATCAATTGAAGGGTTATGGATTTCTTTCTGAAGAGGTGTTATAAAGTCTCTTTAAGAAATTCACAGCAAATAATTGCCTTTTATGAAATGATATATGATCTTTTGTCTTATGACAGTTATTTCTGTATCCATTTACACAGAAGCAATTATCCAACAGAAAAAACTGTATCCACATAAGCGACACATGACATAGGTGTCACATGTACAATCGTGTCACAATTACTCTTAATCAATAAAAGGTAATAAACCATCAGGATAAACCTTAGTTCAATTCCAATAGTACCATGGCCCAAAAAATTTAAACCATGTGCCAAAAAGACTAAGGATCTTTTTGCTCCTTGCGATGATGCGAACGTACTAAGTACTAAATGCGCCTAATAAAGCGCCCAAGCAGCCCTATTAGCCCATGCCACACGCGTGCGAGGATATTTGAACCTTGGTTGCATAAGCAAAAACCCTCTCTCTTACCGACTAGCTATACACATTATTTATGAAAAGTTTAAATAATTAATATATTTATTTACTTTCTAAAAATAACTTTTATTTTTGAAATTTATTTTTATTTTAAAAAATACAACACCTAGCGTATGCATTTTATATCTATGCTGTTCATACATTTTTTTATATCATTTTATTGTATGATTTCAAAAATGAAGAAGATCTAAATCTCACGTGGGCTATGTTATAGGAAACAATTGTGAATGAACGCCCTACCATTAAAACTTTCTAGGGCACACCATAATGTTTATTTGCCATCTAACTTGTTGATAAGGTCATAAAAAAGTAAATATAAAGTTGATCCAAAACTTTTGTGCAATAATGGTCAATCATTACCATGAACGTGGATTGCGTCCTACCTCACCCCTTTATAGCTGAGAATAGGCAGGAGCTTTGAGTGGCCAATGTATGGGCTCTCCGTATCATTTTATGAGATAGGACTAAAATTTAAGTAGATCCAAGGCTTAAGTGGACTACACTGTAGAAAGCAAATGTGATAATGATTCTCACTATTGAAACTTTCTAAGGCCCACCGTGGTGTTTATTTTCCATCCAACTTATTCACAAAATTACAGACCTAGTTGAAGGGAAAACACAAATATCAGCTCAATCCAAAACTTTTGTAGGCCCAAGAAGTTTTCAATAGTAAAAGTTTAATCCCATTGTGTAGTTCACATTAGTCTTAGATCTACCTTAGTGTCCTAAAATGATATGGAAAAATGGATGGACAGTGTGGATAAAACCCATACCTCACAATGGCCACTCAAAGCTTGTGACTGTTCCTGAGGGACATGGGTAGGACGCAATCAGCATCCCCGTGGTATGATACACCTAGGAATTGAATATACTTCATTTTTAGCATCATTCTTTAAAATGACATAAATAAATACATCAAGGTGGGCTCCATGGTAAGGGCAGCACCGTCTTGGGTGAGGCTAGGGTGCACAGAATCCACTCCCCTTTTGTTAGCATATTAATACAGAAAAGGGTTATGTATCTCAAGAATAGACATTTATATGCATGTATCAAGAGTTATAATTTAATATTAAAGTACATGCTTCTAGATTGGCGTTTCGGTGCCTGTTTTAATGTGATAAGGGCGTTAAATTAAATACCCAAAAAACATACGTTTAGGTAATTTTATTTAGAACTTTATCATAAAAATAGAACTATCTTGAATATATATATGTAGCCCACTTGAGTTTTGAATCAGCATGATTTTGGGCCCCAATCCAAACACAAAGTGGCACACTTGATAGATGGGGTGGATCTCGCCAACATGAAGTCATTCCATCAAAATCAATGGAAATCAAGTCCTCACGATTATGCAAGCTATGGAAGGACAAAAACAGCCTGTTTGGACTTTTAACAATCGGATTAGCAACAATAATCTCATCCATGCAATAAATTATATTTGCTTTTATATGGTAGGATATATTTTAACATGAAAAGAATGCTACTACTTAAGTTTGGGACCGTTTGGTAGTGGAGATTTGAGTATATTTAAGAGTGCATGTAGAATTCAAAGTCATTTGGCAGCATGGATTTACAGATATTTGAAATACACAAATTTACATTATTTTGAAATTTGTCACCTTTGGTGTGATTCGGAATCTTTAAAGGCAGAATAGTTATATGCCTGTAACAAATGTGTCACTGGCTATTAATCTATTGTACATGTGGTATTTGGATGATACTAATTATCATCAGCATCACTAAAATTACATCAATATAATGATCAACATTCCAAATATTATCCATGTAATCTAAGGTTAAAGAACATTGGCTCATCGCTCATTTGTGATCACATGCTTGTGACCTACTCAAGGCTTGAAATTTCATCATTTTTAGCAAAGTATATATTTCAATGGGTTATTAAAATTATTAGGTGAAATATTATATATGTACACTGATTAGATATATCAAAATAAGTTTACTAATCAAAATTAAATTTCATAAATATACTAGAGAATTTAATGCATTTCTATATTTGAATTCCAGTGTGCATTCTGATTAATGAGAATTTGATAACACGATAATTTGTGATTTGGTATCCAATCCATTCCAAATACAAGCTCCCAAACAGGTCCTTACAGGTATATCCCAAATGTGGATGGGCTTGTATAACTAATAACTACATACGTTGGGATGGAAAGGAAATGGAATGTACTTAGCTTATGAGGCAGGCCCATTTGTTCACATGTTTTTATTCCTTTTGTGGAGGAACAGAGAGTGATTGGGGATCAAATCCAAAGAGTGCAAATGGATTGGTTATTCGGACTCTTGACATGATGGCTCCCACCTTAGACAGATCCCACCTAGAGATCTCCTAGATTGAAGTATCCTAGCCATTGAATCTTTGACTTCTTTTGTGTGAACTTTGAACAATGCTGCCTTCTTTTTTCCTTAACTAATTTAGAGGGCCGAGGGTGTAGCATTGCCCAAAAGGAGACATTTTGAGCAACGGTCTATCCATGGTGAGGCCCATCAAATAAGCGGTCTGGATCACTGACGATGGGCCTAACTTCTACTACAATGGATGTGGAGGAAACCATGTATTATGCAATCCGGTCAAGGCCGTCCCGTCAATGTCCTGTTCTCTTCTTATATAAGAACAGTCCAACGTATCCTACGTACAGACTGTTCTTATCTGAGAACAGAACAAGACATTGACGTAGGCCAATGTCTGTCTAAGCCCGGCCCTCAAATTAAAGCTGAGGCTGAGCCCAGTTAAGGCCCATTGCAGGCTGAACCGAAGAGGCCTGAGTCCTATATGTGATGCTTATGCATGGTCCAACCCCAACCCTGGTCATTAAGGGCCCATTTGGATACAACCAAATAAATTAATTTATCTACTTACAGCAGTAAAAAGCAACTTATTTTAGATGAGTTTGGTTCATGATTAGCTATAAGTAATTTTTTTTTCTTAAAATTACTTAAATACTTCAGTTAATTGTTTTTAGCTTTTCTACTTTTCATAAGCTGTCGAAGAGAGGCACCTGAGAAACAAAAGAGAGGAGAAGCAGATGAGTATGTTGTTTATCAAATATATTTATCTTAAGTAACTTAAGATTCAAGTCCCCTAAGTGTGCCTCATTATGCATGATGTATAAAGAATACCCATTGAATCCTAAATGTTCTGGGCTTACGGGCCCTTAAACTAAGCTAGAGTGAGATGTACTTAGACTGAATTAAAATTGAGGCCCGGACCTTTTGGGGCTGGCATTCAGCCAGCATGAAAGCCCAACGGGACAGCCTGATCGACTGAGCCCGTGTTTGTTTGTACCATTTCTTCAAGGTCTTGACTAGCTTGTGGTGGGTTCATTTGCCACTCTCTTATCCTTGGAAGTTCTGATGACTGAATCATTGAGATATTCTTGGTGACTCGATATGGTGAGATTTGATTGGGCCATGCATGTGCTAGTGTTGGGGCTCAAGCAAAGCATATTTGGAAGCGACCTGAATTGCCTGCTGAATAACTCAACATACCGATTAAACTCTTTGGGGCCCACTATGATTTATGTAATTTATCAACTTTGTCCATCCATTTTACTGGATTATTTGAGGGCTTGAGCCCAAAAATGAAGCATATCCAAAGTTCAAGTGGATTGCTCTGGTGTGAATTAAACATATTCCATTGAAAAATTCTTGGGGGCGACAAAAGTTTTGGATCAAGTTGATATTTGTGTTTTCACATAATTCATAGATGTCAATGTGATATTATAAACAGGTTGGATAACAAACAAACATCACCGCCGGCTCTAGCAAGGTTTCAACTTAGAAAATCATTATTTCCATTGTTTTTGTGGTATGGTCCTCTTGAACTTTGGATATGCTCCAATTTTAAGATCAACTGGTATATATAGGAAGCCGATTGGTTGGTGACCAAGATATTGTTGGGATCTGATTGGCCAACATGCCACCATCAAAAATAAGGTCCATATGCTGCTGTCAAAGATGGGGCTATGCATAACCTATTTGAAGGTTGTTTAGTCTATTGCATTGGAATCATATCTAACAGCAACATGTGACCCATTCAAAACCCACCACATGAGGTCACCAAAGATACTTAAATAATTGTCTATTCCCATCTCCAAATATACATGGTTAGATGATTGCCCACTGACTAAATTACCAGGATATTGATAGGATTTGATCGGGCCACATGCTGTCGTAGAGATGAGCCCAGTCCAGTAATGAGCAACTTTCAAGCTCTTCAGCTCGAAAGGGTAGATGGAGGGGCTAGATATAAGTTTCCCAGTCGTTAACTGGTAGTCAGTGAATAGATGCTTAAAAGGTACAATGGTCCAGCCTCAACAGAAAATAGCCGAAATCAAAAGGTCCTGACCCTCCAATCTAGGAGATTTGGGGGGGGGGGGGGGGGGGGGGGGGGGGGGGGGGGAATGCCTCATCCATGATGAGGCCTATCAGATCAACGGTCACAGAATCACAGGTCTTGCATGTACCAATTTCTTCGCATGGTCTATAAGAGTCTTTAACCGTGTAGTGGGAAAATGGGAACCCAGATGATTAGGACTGAGTGTTTGGGACAGGTCTGTAAGTTCCGGAGACTTGTGACTGGGCCAGGCTCGTGTCAGGATCATTGGTTTGTCGGGTTGGACCTAGCTGCGGTACCGTCGGGCCTATATGAGCCAGAATAATGCTTTAGAAGTGGACGAATCTGATGCGACTCGACTTAGATTCAGTTGGGCCTGACCCGATATTCTCAGGCGAGTTAGGCAGACTCAGCCCTGACTCGGCGAGTCACAATTTGACTCAGGATCAAACAAGTCACTGACTCTTTTAATCATGGCTAGGATTGTTCCCGAAGAGCTCCTATTAATCATGTGGGCTTGGCTGGCCATGGTCAAGCTCAGATCAATGCTACCGTGTACTGTACCATGTGCGTTCGAGAGATCCAGACCATTCATCAGGTGGAACCAGCAATGGACCCGTCACGCACGTGATGATCAGGCCAGTATGATCATTAGATGTGTCACAAAAGTATTGTTGAATGTGGACAGTTGGTCAAACTTTTTAAACTGATTGGCCTGATTTTTGGCCACGGTGCATCCTCCCTGTGGAAACTGTCAGTTGAACGGTCTGGATATGGTAGGGTTATCCGCATAACCCCGTGCGAGGGAATGTAGGATTCTCACTCAACTCACGGATAGGGGCCGGAATGGGTCGGAATGGGTCAGGTTGGCTCATGGGTCAATTGACCTGACTCACTTTCGAGGCCGATTTAGGCCAAACTAGAAGGATAGGGGATCGGGCTCTGGCTGGAAATGTGACCCATTTAGGTGAATGGGCTGGGCCTATTTTGAACCGTACCTAATTGGACTTGCCTATTTAGGTCATCAATGGGTTAGGATATGACCTGACCTCACCCAAACTAACTTAAAACAAAGGCCTTATTTGATACCCTGTATTTGGTATGAATTGGGATTCAAATTACAATAATCATAGATCAATGTGATCTGGAATTCTCAATTATAGTTTGACTGTCTACTTGAAATTTGGTGGAATCTAAAAATTGTGTTTGGTACCTTAGATTTTGAATGCATTGAAATTCTATAATTATTCACAAAAACATGAATTTGATTAAATGTGACATTTGACATGATTGTTATAATAAGCCCCTTCAAATAAATACTTTGGTAAAAAAAGAAGGAAAATTTGGGCCTTAGGTAGGCTAATTAATCCTGAAATGTTAAAGCAATACCACACATTTTCAAGAAAATAAAAATTATCCAGCTTGTGGTCCAATCCCATACACAATGTAAACTACATTTATAAAAAAGAATAAAAATTGAATGAAAAATCATTTAATTATTGCACTCTATTTTTTTATAAAAAATTTGTATCGCGTTACGTTAAGGTGTCGTGTACCTCTTTTAAAGCATTAATAGTTTAAAACCTGAACCAAACCCAATCCTGGCCTTATGACCCTCGCGTAAGAGAGAGATACAGAGAGATGACTTTTCAATGGCATTGAGGCCCAATAACATTTGAATAGCTCTTAGAGATCTATCATGGCGGGTTATGATAGCACAATGACGACAATGAGAAAGATCAATAACATTGATGGCCTGTTTTAGATTTATGCAATTAGCATTTGATCAACTTTATGTTTAGTAAAATCACTTGTGTATCGTGACTATAGCCGAAATGAAAAATTACAATAATATGCTAGGCTTTTGTTAGAATTGATGAAATAGTGCCGTTGTCATTCTGGACAATTCAATTACGATGATAATGATGGAGATCAATGGTGTATATTGCCAGTGGTAATTGAAAAGTTGGGCTACAATGCCATTAGGAGTTTTGCATTGAACGTCCAATGCTAAAACATTAGTAGGGCTGCAAAAGTTTTGGATCAAATTAATATTTTTGTATTTTCAGTTTATCCCAACGAGAATGATGTAATGAATGATTTGAATTGCATAAAAACATCATGGTAGACCTAAAGAAAGTTTCAATGGTAGGCATTTTCCTACCCACTTTTTCCAGTCAATGCTTGCTTTATCTCAGAGCTCATATTCTAACAAAAGAGTGCAAAATGGAGGAAGATGATGGATTTCTACTGAACATCACCTTAGGTCCTTAGGTCCACCTAGCGTGTCTGAGGTCAGCAACTTCTGACATAGGGTGCAATAGGCAATCAACGTTCTTCTACATTGGGATTTGGGGTTGCCGATTGGGTGCAGCTCTAGGGCTCACCTTGATGTATGTATTCTACGTCCACCTTCCTTCTATTTTTTAAGATCATTTTAAGAGGTAAGCTAAAAAATGAATCAGATCTAAATCTCAAGTGGACCATATTATAGCTAACAGTGGTGATTGAATGCGTCACCATTAAAAACTTCCTAGGACTCATCATAATGTTTCTACAAAGTTTATTAGCTATCCAACTTGTTTATAAGCTTGCAAAAACTTATATAAAGGGTTTTTTTTTAAAAAAAACAAATATTAGCATTATCTAAAACTTTTGTGGCCAATAAGAAATTTTTAATAGTTAATCACCACTGTTTCCTATGATATGGTCTACTTGAGATTTGGATTTGTTTCGTTTATAAGAGCACGGAGTATAATGATCAGCATGGATATAAATACATACATCCAGGTGAGCCATACAGTAAGTGCCGGACCGTCTCGTGTGAGGCCAGTTCCGCATTTAATCAGCTCCCGGGATTTGGGAGGAAGCGGACCTGTTCTGTCACCATAGGCATCCCTCGTACCGTCGTACGTGGTGAGATTTGATTAGAGCACGTAGACCCATCTCTGTCACCGGAGGTCCCACCCTTAAAATCGTCCAAATTATCCTCAGGCTCCACGATAGCGGGTATGCCACCTAATCTAGTCATGTGACACTCCACGCCATTTTAACATTCACGTGGCCCATACCCCAAGAATTGATATTTTTTGGGCATGATTTAACACCACAATCCGTGCGGTGTGGCCCAATTAAGTTTTGGAATTGGCTGGGCCAGGATTAAAATGTGGCAGCGCACCTGATAAATGTGGTGGATCTGATGCTTGTTCTCTTAGAGATGGTGCTCGGTTAGATGTTGGTAGGCCCACCCGCACGACTGCACGTTAGTCACTAGTTAGGCTGGTGGAGTGGTGCACAAACTATGGGGAGAGTTTGCCAGCACTCGTCCATTTGTATGAAATATATGTTCAGCAATCCGGACCATCCAAATTGTAAGGCCTACAGGACTGGAAGCCTAAAAATCAAATTAATGGAACGATCATCACCACCTGTTGGTGAACATAAAAAAGAAATGGTTAAACATAAAAGTAACAAACAGATAAGTGCTCCAAATTCAGCGAGAAATAGAAGATGGTTAAGATCATTCAATTAGTGAGATTTTCATTTATGTCCATCAATTATAGCACCATAATTTGGACGGCTACGATTTCAATACATGCCGAATGTATACGATTTTATGTGAAAAGTAGGATCCCACTTCCTCTAGCTCGAAAATGTAGTCCCGAAGTTTATTTGAAAATTTCTCTCCTTAGTGATTTATGTGAAAGCAAGCCTAACCTTTCAAAAGTTATTGTTGATGTAGTTTTTCGCTCACCCATTTTCGCTACTTCTGATTACTAGCATAGGAAGAGGACAAAGGAGACCCTGCCTAATGTAGGGATCCTCCGATGCCAAAATCAGGCTTGAAATCTGGGTCTAATGGCTTGTATGGGTTTAGGGTGAGAGAATGTGTGTACCTTTTATATTAAGCATCTCACCTATTTATAAGAGAGAGAAGGTCCTGCGGCCTCGGGATCCTTCCCTGATATTTTGGAGATTTATCATTATCTAAGATAATCTCAAGATTATAATCCCCATGATTCTCGAGATTTGATGTTATCTTCCGAAGATATCGGAAGACATCCGTAAAATCTTTAAGATTTAGCCGAGTCAGTAGCTCGGCTCTGGGTTAGATCTGGTGGTGATTGTTTCGTTGGATTAGATGAGTTTCAGTATATTGTCGATCGTTGGCTGAGCCATAGTGTCGGTCGTACTAGAAGGCTCCTTCCTGACTGAAGCCTTTTGACTCTGTCAGGGATATCACTTGCGTCGATCATAATATGGTCGACCGATGCTAGCTGATCTTTAATAGGCTGTCAATTGAAGTGTGATCGATCCGTAATCAACCTAAGACCAACATATGGTTGACTTGTGAACTAGGTCAGGCTAGAATATGGTTGATCCATAATTGACTTATTGCTGACTTATGAGCTAGGTCAGTAGTATATGGTCACTGAAGGGCTCTTAGAGTGTCCTTAAGGATGCACTGACCTCCTTAAAGGCTTCACCCTTTGACTCTTTCGACGCATGGGTCCCCATTAGGCTCGGTGCCCGAAGAGTCCATCTTGTGTCAGCAGAGTTGGTCCATTACATGGCCGGCTTATCAACTTGTCGGATTCCTCCCCCCCCTCCCCCGGGACAGTTACAAAATCCAACTCCAGTTGCACGGATAATGTTTGAAAAGACCCATTCACCTTTACTTTATATATATATATATATATATATCTGAGAAAGACCCCCTTTTACATTGAAAAAGCACTTACCAGTTACCAGATCCCTACAGCCTACAGGGCTTAAAATTCACCTGGCCCTCCACCGGCTTTACTCGGACGCGGACTGCCTAGGAAAGAATTTCCTGCGACAGGAAGTTAGGTGGAGCCCACCATAATCTTAGTGAGAAATCAACTCCGTCCACCCATTTCCAAAGATCATGTTAGGACATGGGGTGAAAAATTAAGAAGATAATTTAAGTAGGCCAGCGACAGGAAAATGTGGTTAGGAAAATGCCTAACTTTGAAATCTTTCTGCAGCCACGGTGATGTTAATATGCCATCTATACAAGTCATAAGGTCATTCCCACTTAGATGAACTGAAAATACAAAAATATTAACCAGATCCAAAGAGCCACAAATGTTTCAACAATCGACATTCAATCATCACTGATTTTGATCATGTGGCCAACTTTAAGTTTTGGATCTCACTGAATTTTGAACCCATATCCTAACATGATTCGGCAATAAGGATGAACGGGATGAAACTGTCGGCCCCACCTAGCTACCTCTGGCAGGCAATCCACCGTTGACACCCACATTTTTTGAACCCACATGTTGCATATATGAAATCCACTCCGTCCATGACGTGACAAACCTTTTTTCAACCGTACATATATACAAGGTACAGGCCCAATTGAAAAACTTAAATAGGCTATGCTAATAGGAAAAATGAAAAATTGCCACTGAAAACTCAAATTTTCACACTTGTTGCCTGCCTGAGTTTTTAATCAGGTTGATTTTTATATCTTCCATTCATCCTAATTAGTCACACCTGATGAATGAGTTTCATGAAAGATACGTACCATGGTTGCCCTTTATACAAACCTATGAATGGCGTCTCATCCCCATTTTCCCTTGTGGTGTTTCCTACCCAAGTTGTGGGTCTGATTGATTTTTAGACCTAGGATCTATCACGAATGGCGTGCCTGACGTATGGAGTGGATTTCAGTATAAATCATGCTGGACCCAAAGAGGTTAGGTATTTTACATTCTGCTGATCAGGTGTGGTAGAAGATTTTGGTCCAACTCCCACTTGAGTGAGACATACGCACCAAGTAAAGGTTAAACTCCATCATGGACATAACTTGATAAAAGAATCAGGCTGGCCGTTGATAAGGTGGGCCATACTACTGGAATACAGGTGGCCTATTTGATGAATGGATCATTTGATAATCGAGGTAAGTGATCCTTGTTTTCTAAGATTTGGCTCTTCTTTGTTGAATGCTTCTCAACCATCTGATTTAAGTGACCCAAAAGAGGGCCAGGATTTTCTAATTTAGAAGCATTTGTGATCTTGGATAATTGAACCATGTGCCCCACTTGTACCAACATGAGCCGTCAGATGCTACCTATCATGGGTCAAGGATTATATAAGATGTTACATTGTAATTTGTAAGATCTCAGTCCACTAGTTCAGACCAGTAATTTGATAACCTTCCATATTGATGAAGTAGATTGGAATATTGAAGATTGAAGGTTTTACCTATCTATTATTTTTCTATCCATGGTCCATCCACAATGGGTTAATGATTGAACAAGGACTGTTTTAATGGTTAGGTGTAGACCACTACTCTAACCATGGCTTTTGTATAGAGGTGTACACAAACTGAGCTAGCTTGACTCGACTGGACTCGAAAAAGTTCGATTCAACCCGATTCGAAGATGAGTTTGAGCCGAGTTGAGCTGATTTTTTGTGCTTGAAAATGAGTTCGAGCTGGCCCCAGATCGACTCAACTTAGATCGAACCCAGCTCGAATCGAACCAGTTTGGTAACTCAATTACTTTGATATTGATGTTGCTCACCAAGTGTTTGATGAAATGACTCAATGAAGTGTAGCTGGTGGCGAGGAAGATATGTATATGAAACAAATACCTTTTTTTTTTTGATGTATATGTTGCTTAGAAAGTGTTTAATAAAATACTTGAAAAACCTTTGCTGCTGTTTTATATACAGTGGGATTTTGAAGGTGTAGTCCAGGTGTTTGTGGAAATGCTGCATGGGTGAACTCGGCTCGATCTTGGCTCGAATTCGGCTTGAACTGGCCTAAGATGTTGACTGAACCGAATCGAGCTGGCCAGTCAGGCTCGAGGACTGAGCCGAGCCGAGCCGAGTTCAAGCTGAGGTTAGTTAGTGGCCGAGCAGAGTCGAGCTAGTTCGACTCAATGCACACCCCTACTTTTGTATATCACTTATCACATGACAACTAACCTATCCATGTGATGGCTCATGAGAGCAATGTTTTCAATTGGCACATGTTTGAAATGTTCTCTTCTTAACCGTGTATGGAGCATAGATCTAAATGTTAAGATTTCTATTTTAAAGATTTTTACAGTAGTGGGATATAACGGAGCTTGGTTGTAAGGCATGTTTTAATGCACATGGGTCTACTAATAGATCTGAATGACGGGGTCCATTGACATGCCTCTTTCGACCTATGGTAGGTTTCATTAGATGAACACTCTGCATCCATTCACCCTTTTGAACTTTGGCTTGTTTGCAAATGTTGTAATCAATTAAGGCAAATGAGTCTGTCACCCTTCCTGGCTAAGGTGAGAAGCATTATTTAGGGCTTTTTTGATGCTATAATTTTCCTAATAATATAAGAAAAATGTGCCATCATTACAATTGTACCATCGTCTATTTTTTTTGTTATGTTCTCACATAGACCCACACACCTACCCATATCACATGTGCACTTGATCCTTGGTCTCAGTGTTGAGATAGAGCTTGTCTGACACGGAGCTATGGATAAGGACTTGTACTGTTATCAAATTAAACATTAGAATTGTCTTTTTAAATATAAATGTATTCAAACCTATCTGATTTACTGAAAGTACATGTATATTAAAAAAAGTTGTGTAACTACAAATTATTTTACATATTTATTAATTTCAGTTGTATTTGACCATCGATTTTCATATTTAGTTTATTTATAGTAAACTGTAATGATAACACTTTTACATTATTTTAATATCAAATCATCAACAACATATGCTATGATTTAAAATTTCTTAGTAATTACATGAAAAAATATAATGATTATAGATTCCTTATATTTTGAATACATATGCATTCGACAATTATTTGTGTTTGATGTAACTATAATAAAATCATAATGATCTTACAAGTCTAATTTGATAAGTCAAATAGACCTTAAAAGAATTTATAATCATTGTACTTTTTCATGTAGTTACTGTAAAAATTGTAAACGTAAACCCGAACAATAATATTTGTACACATTTTGATGATGATTTAACTCTAAAATAATATAAAAATATTATTATTACGATTTTAACACCAATAAACAAATATAATGTTCGACTGTCAATCAAATGTAAATTTTAATGAGAAATTAGGTAAAGTAATTTATAATTATTATACATTTCCTTTACGTTGTTACTCGTGAAATAAGCATGCCATTAGTAATATAAAACCTGAATATTCATTTTGAAAAAAATATGTTAAGAGTCTTTCTAGAAAAATAAAATAAAATCATTCATTAAAAGGAATTCAATTGCCAAAAATCACAACATCCGTGGCAATTTGTCATTGATGCCCTTGTGGGAGTATGATTATCTTTCAACTTCTGAGAGCCCCACTTGGGGTTTTGTGGGACCACCTGAATTACCAGACACAACAATCTCCATCGTACATGATGCAGGGAAGGACGTGAGGACGAGCACCGTCTTCCTCAAGAGGATAACTATTCCGAATCCACGGAACTTCTCTACTCCTCACAGAAATTTCTCGAATCCATGAGAAAAGAAAGCAAGAAAATAAAAATAAATTCTAATAAATTCAAATTTGATTGATGAATGAATAAAAACAAGTTCACAACCCTTTAAATAGGGATACCAAGCAATGTGAGAGAAATTAGAATCAAACTACGACTAAAACTCCTACAATTCATGACTTACTATAAATAGTAAATTTATTATTTATAGACGGTCGTGATGTCTACTAGTGCGCAACGTTTTCGGCTAAAAATAGTAAGTGTCCTATTTGGCTTCACCAAGCCGTTCTCCTAATTTTTCTAGCTCTTTTCGCATTAGGCGCAATTCCTAAAGCCTAACAGACGAAGAGTTATAATCAAACTAAAACTTACTATAAAGGGAATTAAAATAGGGAAACAACTGTCGATCTAGCAGTATTTTACAAATTCGGCTTGTACAACCCGACGTATCAGGGTTGGTTGGTTAAAGTAGCTCGTTCTACCCCAAAATCATATATTTTACGTCTGATAACTCATTCTGGATTGCAATATATGCTTGATTTAAGGTCCGACAGTCTGGATCACTTCTGTCGTCGACTGGGCCTTTTCTGATTCATCTTGTCCATGTAACTATCCGCGACCCTCTCTACATCAGTCTCCTCCACTTCAAAAGAACTCATCCTCGAGTTCTCGTCTTGCTCTGGTTTATGATACTCGGTCAGGTCTGCAACGTTGAAAGTTTGTGGGATCGCCATGTAATTTAGAATATCAACAACGTAAGCATTGTCATTGATCTTTCAAATGATTGGTACCGGTCCAATCTTCTTATTTTTCAATTGTTGTATGTTCCGGTCAAAAATCTTTCTTTATGCAGATGGACTATTATCCGGTTGCCCATCTTGAACACTTTTTGTCGCCGATGCTTGTCCGCTTGCTTCTTGTACTTTTCGTTCGAGGCATGTATCTTGGTTTGTACCTCTGCATGAATGCCTATGATCCTGTCTGCTATATGTTCTGCTGCAATACTCATGCTTTGGAGCTTGGACAGAGGAACCAAGTCAAGTGTGTGGCGAGGTACTCGTCAGTAAATAACCTGAAACGAGGATTTTTCCGTTGAACGGTTCACCATGTTGTTGAATGCAAACTCCACTTGAGATAAAATCAAATCTCACTGCTTCACTTTTTCTCCTGAAATACATCGAAGGAGATTTCCCAACGTGCGATTTATAATCTCGGTTTGCCCGTCAGTTTGTGGGTCGTAGGCACTACTGAACTGAAGTAGTGTATCGAATCGAGTCCACAAAGTTCGCCAAAAGTGATTGATGAACTTCGTGTTACGATCAGAAGTACTAGTCTTGTGAACTTTATGTAGCTGCACAATTTCTCTAAAGAATAGGTTCACCACGTGTGTTGCATCAAGAGTTTTCTTGTATGGAATAAAGTGCATCATCTTGGAAAACGATCTACTACCACAAACAATGAATCCATACCATGTTGTATTCGTGGGAGACCAAGCACGAAGTCAATAAATAAATCCTCCTAAGGGCCATTAGGCACGTGTAATGGGGTGTAGAGGCTCGTATTATGAGATTGCCCATTCGAGGTCTTACAAATATAACAACGTTGGACTGCCTTTCCCTTATTACGTACCAATTGTAGCTGGTAATACCATTTTTTTTATAAAAGCTCGCGTCTTGTCTCGCCCAATGTGTCCACCAAGGCCACCTCCATGTAGCTCTTGGATTATCTATTTCTTTAAAGAACTTTTGGGGATGCACAGTTCATTTCCCTTGAAAAGGAACCCGTCTTTCATATATAAGTCGTCGGGGTGACCTTCTTAGCATCTAACCCATGCGTCCTTGAAGTCGTCATCGTCGGCATATATGTCCTTGACGTGCTCGAACTTGACAACCTCATTGCTTATAGTGACCAACAAAGTTGCACGACGACTCAGCACATCGGCTACTTTGTTCTGTTGCCTAGACTTATGTTTTAGCATAAACATGAATCCTGCAAAAACGAGATCAATATAGCATGCACACAGTTAATGTTAGTTTGGCTATTAATGAATTTGAGAGTTTGATGGTCCATGTAAAGTATGAATTCCTTTTGAATTAAATAATGTCACTAATGTCGTAGTGCTTGGACCACTACGTATAACTCAATCTCATGTGTAGACCACTTCTTACGTGCATCACTATGTTTCTCACTGCAGAAGGCTACCGGCCTACCTTCTTAAGACAAAACTCCCTCAATCTCGACATATGAGGCATCACATTCGACTTCAAATAGTTTGTCGAAGTTGGAAAGTACAAGAACTGTGGTCATGGATAACTTGCGTTTAATTTCGACAAAGCTCTTTCAGCTTCGTCAGTCCACTAAAACTGTCATTTCTTCATGTAATCTGTTATTGGTGACACAATGATATTGACAATTTTTACGAACCAATGGTAGAATGTTGCCAGTATATGAAAACTTCACACTTCGTAAATATTTGTGGGAATTGGCCATTCTTTGATTGCTTTCGTCTTCTCCTCATCCACCCTAATGCTCGTGGATGTTACGAAAAAACTCAGAAACAACATACTATCAGTCATGAAGCTGCACTTTTTAAAATTGAGATACAGTTTACTTTCAGTGAGCACTTGAAGGACCTTCTTGAGGTGTTCCATATGAGTGGTTTCGTTTTAACTGTATATCAAAATATCATCGAAATAAACCACAACAAACCGCCTAATGAAAGGTTTCAGAACTTGGTTTATCAATGTCATGAATGTACTAGGCGTGTTCGAAAGACTGAAGGACATGACCATTCATTCGTACAATACTTTCTTGGTCTTAAATGTCATTTTTCACTCATCACCCGGCTGTATTCGAATCTGATGGTAGCAGCTTCGTAGGTCCAATTTAGAGAATATTTTTGTGCCCTTCAACATGTCCAGCATATAGTCTAATCGTGGTATAGGAAACCTATATTTTATGGTGATTTTGTTGATTGTCCGGCTTTCGACATACATGTGCCAACTCCTATCTTTCTTTAGAATTAATAGAGCTGGTGCGATACATGGGCTCATGCTTTCTCGAATAAGACCCTTACGGATCAATTCCTCCGCTTGCCCCTATAAAATCTCGCACTCATTTGGACTCATCCGATAGTGAGGACGATTGGGTAAACTGGACCTTGGGACATTTAATATGGTACTAGATATCCCGCATGAGAGGTAACCCATCGGGAAGGTCATTGGGTCAAATTTATTTGAATTCATGTAATAAGGGCCTTAATCTTTCAGAGATGATAGTAGGCTTGAGTTCTTTCCATTTTACAATTAATGCATAAGTCTGTCCTGTTTCTTTGGGTTCTTTCATGAAGTCTCATATGGTTAAGAGAAAATGATCCCCCACTTTAGAAGTTTCAGGTGGTCCCTATGGATCCATAAGGGCTAATATGGTCTTTCAACCATCCTTAACAAAGATATATATGTTATCTCGCCCTTTCCGAGTAGCATCATGGTCAGATTGTCAAGGTCGACTAAGTAGTATGTAACATTCTTTTATGTCAACCACATCACATGCTACTTTATCATTATAATGTTTGCCAATTGAAAATGATATAATGTACTGTTCAGTTACCTTTGCTTCACTGACCTTTTTGATCAACCGATTGTATATGGGGAGGGATGACGCTCCGTTTTCAATTGTAATTTTTTCACCATAACCTTGAAGACGATATTCTTGCTGCTCCCACTGTCAATGATCACGTCACAAATATTTCGATTCACCGTACACGTAGTTCGGAAGATGTTATGCCACTGTGGATGCACTTCTTTTTTTGGTGCATATAATAGCTGCCTCATAACGAGCGACTCACCGCAATCTTGCTAAACCCAACCTGACTCATCTGCCTCGGCCCCGGTGGTGTGCTCCTGTTCTTTAATATATGGATCTTTATAGGCGTTATCAACACTAACATCATTGATGGTGATGTTCGCCACTTTTCGTTGGGGATAAGTATTTGATAGATGTCCCGGTTGACTATAACGATAGCAGTTGTCGGGCTTTGGCCGAGTATAAGGGTTCGTAATTCTACTTAGACCAGAAGCAGTTGATACGCCCATTTGGGATCTAGCTTGCCCGCTTCCCTGATCTCGGCTCTTAGACGTAGGAGGTTGAGTGCGTGCTCCTACGGGCTCCTTCCCCTTGGACTGTGAAGCTCCCTTGAATGGATCTGTTGCAGTGTCCCTTACGGTAAGATAGGTTTATGTGTTAAGACGTTCAAATTACATTTTTGCCCAGGTGGCCAACTTGATTGCATCATTCATCGTCCAGACGAATTGCATCTGCACCCGATCTTGGATCGCCATACGTAATCTATTGTTGAATCGATTGACTTGCTACGATTCAGTTTCGACTAAATCATTACGCGTAGCCAGACAGTAAAATTTTTCTGCGTATTCTCTCATCGACCGACTACTTTGTCAACAGTTTTGGTATTGTTAGAATAATACATAATTGTAGTCGTTAGGGAGAAATCGGGCACGTAGTAGTTGCTTCATTTACTATTATGTGCAGATTGGTGCTTTCGTCTGTGTGGTTCGTGTGAGTCGCAGTTGTTCTCACTAAGTTGAAGCTCCTCTCTTCAACTTGTATGCCACAAGCTTGACCTTTTTTGTTTCAAGAATGTTCATATAGTCAAAGAATTGCTCAACTTCAAAAATTCTCAATGTGTAGTTGGCCATTGAAGTTAAGAATATCAACTCGCATCTTGAATTTTCGATCTGTTTGATCTACTCGATCGTCGCCTTGTTTAGGGTGTTGAAAAATTATGTTGTCGATTTCCTCCTCGCTGGATCCCTCTTTCTTAGGAATGACCCTTAGATGTATTGCTGGTATTATCCTGCGATCAGGGCGATTGCGAGTCTCAACAATTAATGGTGGAGGATTACTATCAGGAACATGGAGCTGCCCTAGGGTCTTTGCTATGCAATCCGCCAAGCGATCTGCTATGCGATTGATGAAAGCCTGCAACCCTTACATGGTTTACCGATTATTTCGTAGCGCTGCTTTGAAAGCCGTTAAAAGCTGATTCCATGGAGCACCGTCTATAAGATTATTACCCAACCCGTCATTAGAAGCCATCGAATAGAGAAAAAACCTCGCTTTAATACCAAACTGACGTAGGGAAGGACGTGAGGTCGAGCATCATCTTCCTTAAGAGGATAACTATACGGACCTTCTCTGGACTCCTCACAGAGACTTTTTAAATCCACGAGGAAGGAAAGCAAGAAAATAGAAATAAATTCTAATAAATTCAAAATTATGAATGACTAAAAATGAGTTCATAACCTTTTAAATAGGGATACCTAGCAATGAGAGAGAGATCAAAATCAAACTACAACTTAAACTCTTAGAATTCGTGACTTACTATAAATAGTAAACTTATTATTTATAAACGGTCGTGATGTCACTAGCGCGTAAGGTTTTCAGTCAAAAATAGTAAGTGTCCTATTTGGCTTCACTAAGCTGTTCTCTTAATTTTTCTAAGCTCTTTTCGCATTAGGCACAACTCTTAAAGCCCAATGAATGAAAAGTTATAATCAAACTAAAACTTACTATTCATAGTAAAAATGGAATTAAAATAAGAGAAAATTATCACTATAAATGTCACCTTTTATCTAGCGTCTTGTATAAGCAGTGTAAAACTTACCTTCCTGACTTAAATCTTGTATGCATAGACAGAACATTTGAGGATGAAAAGATGAAAATACCTCCGTTCATACATGCAATGCTATGCGGAAAGTAAGGATATTTTCATCTTGAAATGCTCTATTATCACGTGCGGGGTCTAAGTCAGAAAGGTAAGTTTTGGACTCTTCGTAAAAGATGGATAAAAGGTAGTGTTTACTATGATAATTTTTTCTTAAAATAGGAAAACCCCCTCCCCATTGATTTGGCCGTATTTTACAAATTTAGCTTGCACAACTTAGCAAAACGGGGTTAAGTGGCTAAAGTAGTTCCTTCCGCTCAAAATCATATATTTTCCGTCTAATAACTCTTTATATGAATTGCGAGATACATCCTATTTAAAGTCCGACCGTCCGCGTAACTTCTGCTGTCTACAGGGCCTCTGTCTCTAGCAACAGTCCGCCAACCCTCTCTACATCAGTACACCATCCGTGAGGTAGCCTCGCCCATGATGGCTGCATGTCAAAATCACACGTGATTTTCGAGCTTGCAAGAGTAAATACTAAATAGACAGGAAAAGGGCATACTCTGGCAGAGAATGATCGATGATACGCAGGCACTTACAAATTACTTAGAAATTCCGTAGGTGGATACAATACAGTCCGAAATCCAAATTATGGGTTTCAGTTCAAATGTATCAAGAACCAAAAGTCATACTTATCTGTCTATAGAGTCGATGGACATTGGACGGTAAAAATGAAAATATATCAAACCGTCCTTTTTCCTAAACTGGTGTCCACGACTCAGAGGTCAGGACTGTTCAGCCAATCTAATTTGAGGACCGTTGCTTTAAGGACAGTGGGATCCACAATTTAGTCGGCTTAATTAAATTTAATGCATGCCACCTGTACAAGTCTTTTGAGTTCCTGTGTATCAAGACTCATACGCTGCCGGAGTATCAAATAATTCGATGGCGAGGAATTATGCGCTTCATTACCCAAGGATATGTAATTTACTCGGGTTTTCTTTTCATGCAAGTGGACCCCCGGTTCAGTGATCCAGACCGTTGATCTATTCAGCCCACCACGGATGTACCCTATCCTGAAATATTTATATGATCGTCCACTAATCTTTGGCAATTTTCTGTTGAACTTGTACCGATGCCGAATTTTTGTTCCTGACTATCAATTTTCAGTCAACAACTTAAAAGGTTAAGAATGTCGTACAGAAATTATTTTTGGGTAATAATCCATCAACAGCGTCAATAAATATATCAATGGTCTAGATCACTGTGATGTGGGACCTTCTTATAAAAAATGGAAAGCGGAGTACCTATACATAACCTGGAGCGACTGACACCATATGGAGAGGAACAGTGAAAAAGATAAAAGGAGAATAAGCTCCAAAGGCCTTTTTTCGAGGGAGAGCTTTCCTACGAGTATTACTAATGTATGGCCCGTCTTCTTCTCTATCCCCATCTAAGCAAATCACAGCTGTTTGATGGCTACATCTATCTTTCTGTGTCCACCGACAATACCGTGTCGGCAAACAGTTTCTCGTGGAGACCCAAATGACCAAAATGCCCATTTTTCTTAAGATAGCCATTTTCTTAAGAATTATGTCAGTGGTTTTTAACCATAGGTAGCAAAACGGTGGTAAAAAATGATAGGGGAAATTGTTAAAAATTTCAAAAATTCTGTAAAAGAGGTGAAAACACTAAAAAATATTCTGTGAATGAAAATTCAGATTTGATAAGGTTCAACTCAATTGATGGAATAAAAGATATGATTTTCTAGGTTTTTTATGAGCATGTAATTGGCGTTGAAGCTGCATGATTTGGGAGAGCAAATGTGATGTGAATTGGATTAAAGTCTTTTTTGAAATCACGTAAAATTATATGATTTCATTTCACGGGCTTCAATTGCCATTGATTCATAAGTCACATTTTTATTATTCTCTTTCTATTTTTCTCTCTCTATATATATATATTCTAAATATATGATATTAAACACATTTACATGAATTTCAATGAATTTCAATTACATACTACCGGAGATGAACCAGTAATTTCAATCCAATGCAAATCAAATACATGCTCCCAAATGAGATATTATAAGTATACTTATGTCCTATTAATAAGCATATCTAATAACCTTTATGCGTTGCATGTCATGGCCAAGAATTGATTTGGGTTGTTCATCATTCAAAAAATTGAGGACAATCCATGGTGAAAAATTGCATTGATTAGATGATCAAGACCGTTTGTATTTGTTATAACCATTTTTGTTTTCTTTTTCTTTTTTACAGCTAGAGATCACTCGTTCAAAATCATTGAACCAAAGTACGATTTTGGAATCATAAGCGAGACAAGGTTGCTTTATAAGGTAGATGTTTTAGGATAATGTTTGGATCATTTTTATTTCCGCGCTTAATCTTGATTGTCATTTTCCATGTTATTGATTCTATGTTTAAGAACATTTCATCGGCTTGATTTTTTACCAATTCCAGGGAATTGGACTTGTATCATGGGTGTGTGTGAGTAAAAAAGAAAAAAGAAAATAAGGAGAATATGTACAATTCGAACTCCCTATCCAAGCTGTAGGTCCCACTGTAATGTTTGAGTAACATCCAACCCACCCATTAGAAGCGTTCCCCAGATCTTGGCTCAGATCCCAAAATCCAGCTTGATCCGTACCTCAAATGGGCCACACCAAAGGGAACAATGAGGGACATTAGGGAGGGGGACGCCAATCATAGAAACTTTCGGATGGAATGTGGGTCCACCACGCTGTGTATATGTCATCCAACACATTCAGCAGGTGATTTTCACCAGGATGAAGGGCCACACCAATAGTCAAGCAATTACAAATTTTAAGTGGGCCACAAGGGGAATATGCAGGTCCTACGCATCAGATGCAAGGATGGATTTATACATCACGTTGGTCCACACATCTGATGTGATCATTTCCCTTTTTTGTGGTCCACCTGAGGAGTGAAATGACCTGATTTTTAGGCCAAAAAATAATCCAAATAACGCTGTCCACCTGATGGAAAGCTCAGATCTCACACATGCCTGATACTGGCACTCGTGCATATGTGTAAATGGGTAGAGATCTACGCGCGTGTGGGGCTAGTAAAGCTGTATCAACTCAAATTTCACAATGCAGCCATTTTGGAGTGAGTGATGCACCTTTAAAATGAGTGGGGCACGAAGACTGGTCGCACGTTGAAATACACTGCGAGCCACTCTGAGACCGGTCTACCATTTTTCACGAAGACTTGTCCGAACTCATGGTTTTTCCACTCGGAGACTCGTCCACGCTGGTTCAGCTTCAAATTGAGTCATGACTCGCCCGAGTCAGGGTTAAATTGGCCTGACTCGCCTGAGTTGGGGGTGAATCGGGAGGTGACTCATTGTGTTGATTATTATTCACCACTAGAGGTGGGCACGAGTCAAGTCGGACTGGATTGGGTTCAACTTGACTTGTTCTGAAATTTTCCATATACAAACCCGAACTCGATCTGATCTGGGATCGAGTCTGGATCCTTTGACTCGATCCGATCCGTTGCACTGTTAGTCTGACCCAAACTGAGTCCGACTCGATCAGGGAAACTGATTCGGATCGTGTTGGGTACGGTTCGATCCAATCTTCTAAAAATTTTTAAAAAATAAAAAAAATATGATTTTTATTGTTAAAAAATTCATAGGGCCTACTATAACGTTTATTTTCCATCCAATATGTTAATAAGGTCACAAATACATGGATGAAGAGGAAAAACAAATTTCATATTGATCTGAAACTTTTGTGACCCCTAAAAGAGAGTTTCAATGGTAAATGTTCAACCCCTACCGCTTTTTTGCAGTGTGGTCCACTTGATCTTTAGATCTGTCTTATTTTTGGGCTAAAGCCTTAAGACGAGCCTGCCAAATGGATGTACAGTTTGGATATAACACATATCTCATGATGGGACCCACAGAACTTACTGACAGCAATACATCAATACCTAGTGTGTTGTATATCTGCCAATCCTCTTTTTTTTTTTTTTTTCCTTATTTCTTTGCAGCGTGTCGGGAAATTGGACTGTGTAATGATTTACTCAAAACGGTCTTATCATACTGAGTAAACTTAGTTGGGCCCACCTTGATTGCATGTTGTCTATCCACTCCATCCATTCGTTTTTCCATCTAATTCAAGGGGTTGAGCCCAAACTTGAAGCATATACAAAGATCAAGTGGATCATACCATAGGAAACAATGGGGATAATGATTTCCACCATTGAAACTTTGATAGGCCCCACATTGATGTTTATTTGTCATCTAAACTGTTCATAAGATCATACATACATGGATGAAGGGAAAAAACAAATATAAGCTTGATCCAAAACTTCTGTGGGCCCTAAGAATTTTTCAATGATAGATGTTTAATTCAACTGTTTCCTATGGTGTGGTCCATTTGAACATTGGATATGCCTCATTTTCGAGATCAATACCTAAATTTATCTGTTAAAATGGATTGACGAAGCGGATAAAATACATATATCATGGTGGACCTCACAGAGTTTACTTAGTACACTAATAGTAGTGAGTTACTCACTACACAATCTGCTTCTCCTTATGTCGTGTTAGAGAGCTCGGCTTGGTGCTCGATGCACCTTGAGCGAGCTGAGAGGATGGGTTGGCTACTCCCCTTGCCACTGGCCAATGGTTGGTGGTCGTTGCTCTGTGGACCCCACCATGGTGTATTCATGTCATCCATGCCGTCCATCTATTTTTCTAGATCATTTTATGGTATTAAACCAAAAATGAGGTATATCCCAATCTAAAGTGGACAACATTATAGAAAACGGTGTTAAATGAACATTGTGCGGATCAGATCGGATCAGATCAACGGATCGGTCTGGATTGGCCACTGATCCGAACTCGACTTGATATACAGTCGGATCTGAGTGGGCCTACTTGATCCGACCCAATCTTGGCCTTCGGTTCAGATCAGATCAGGTTAGATTCTGCCCAACTCTATTCACAACTGAAATCAATTCGACTCAGTGAGTCAGATATGACTTAAACGAGTTACCTTATTTAAAGAGACAAACGGATGACTCTATTCGCAGTTGCAGCAGGCCACACTGGCCCATCTAGTTTTAGGTCCTGGTTGGGCCCAATGATGTAATAGAGGCTTATGGGTAGGGTTGTACACGAGTCAAGCTAGCTCGAAAAGCTCATTCGACTCGGCTCGACTCAGCTTGGATTGACTCGGCTTGAAAGGTCGACTCAAGGTGAGTCAAGCTTGTTTACTAAAGCTCGAGTTGAGTTCAAGCCAAGTTCGACCATGGTGTATTTCAACTCGACTCGACTCAAAGCTCGATCTCGAGCTCAAATCGACTCGAGTAATATATTTTAATAATATATATTATATTAATATTATATATATATATATATATATATATATATATATATATATATATATATATATATATATATAATATTTAAGTTTTTTGAAAAAAAGAGTTAAAACTTAAAAGTTTTTACTAAAAAACTCTACCTGACCCTACCTGTCCCCATTCCCTCTTTTTCTTTCTCTTACCCTACTAAGGTAAACTCGACTCGACTCGAACCACTAGCTCGACTCGAAAGCTTTGGCAAAGAAGCCAAGGTTCAATATTGAGCTCGAGAGCGAGTTAAGCCGAGCTTGGCCCACCTCGACTCGGCTCGGCTTGATGTACAACCCTACTTATGGGTCAGGTATAGTCCTGGATTTAAAGCTCATTTAATAAATGGTCGAGCTGGGCATCGAGTTGAGTCATACCATGTTAGGTTTGACCCGACTCACCCCTGTTTTCAAATAAACCTGACTAGAACTTGACCTGATTCAGTACTGAGTTCAACATGCCTGACCCAACCCGAGTCCGGGTCTGGCTCGGACTAACCTGGATTGAGTATGACCCGGTCACAGGACCGAGTCGGTCGAGTTGACCTTTTTTTCCCACAGAGAGAGAGAGAGAGAGAGAGAGAGAGAGAGAGAGAGAGAGAGAGAGGTGGCCTGGTGGTGGTGGTGCGTGGCTATTAGGCTCGGGGGAGGAGAGAGGGAGATAAGTCAGGTCGGGTGTGTGCGTGTGACGTGTAAGTTAGATTAGATTTACACATACACACACACACACACACACACACACACTACTGTAGACACCCCACTCCAAGTTGATAAACTCATTGAGTTTGAACAGATGGATGATCAACCAAAACATTAAAAACCCCAACTTTAAAGGCTTAAACCTTAGGAACCACAATCCTAAACCCTAAACTCAACCAAATCAACCTAGTCAGCTTAATCCTCATCCATAAGAACCTAAAACCTTATAGCTCTGAGTCAGCTCGTCGAGTCAACTCACACAGTCAACTCGCTAAGTTAACTCACCCGTTCAGCTTACCCAGTCAACTTACCTACTTAAGCTCAAACGCAAGCCCAAACTAAAGCAAACAAAAAAAGCTCAATTGGAGTATTATGCAAAACCTCAAAATAACAACCTTCATAATAGAGCCTCCACACGCTTGGAGGAGGCTGTCTGCCAAAGCAGGGAATCCAAGTGGAGACCGGCTATAGCTAGCTTTCACCGACCACATGAAACTCTCATTCTTTGGTTTAATGTCCCTCAAGCATGTGGGGTCTCTATTTTTCCAGACTCTGAGTGTGCGGTTGAGGTGTATTTATTATGATGCTCATCTCTTTATCCAAAAGTACCCTTTTACTACATCATCCAACTCATAAGATGATACCATGTGGCAATCTCCAATCCTAGTCTTTTAATCACCTTTTACCCCTAGAATTACTAATAATTATTAGAAAACCAGATTTTGAGTTTATAAATAGCCCTCATCCTCTTCTCATTTCAAGCATCCACTCTCATTTTCAACAAACATTTTTAACACAAGGAGTCCCCTTCCATCCCTCCACAAGGAGAGTGAGAGAGAGAGAGAGAGAGAGAGAGAGAGAGAGAGAGAGAGAGAGAGAGAGAGAGAGAGAGAGTCCAACCCTAGTCTAGCCTAGCCTAGCTAAAACCTGGGTTTCCTGAGCTATCTAAGTCTTAACCCAAGTCATACATTCAACCTTCAATCAGTTTAATCAAATCAAAGCATTAACATTGTGCAATACTCATTCCCTACTCAACCACATTTCTCCTCATATACATCATCACTGCATTGTATTTCATCATTTTCTTGTATTTAAGTGGCGGATGTATACTCTACGACTTGTCGATATAATTGGAGTTGGCCCACTAGAAACCTTAGCCAGTTAGCCGTCGTTTTGTCATACATATCGCATTTAATTGTTTTCTCGCATCTAACTGACTGGCATATATTTTGTGGCTTGCCAATATAATCAGAGCTTACTCACCAGAAACCTTAGCCAGTTAGCCATTATTTTATCATAAGCATCAATATAACATCAAGTATCTCATTTTTACATACTTTACACATCACACTCCATCATTTCAAATATATGTTATGTGACTTGTCAATATAATCGAATCTTGTCCATTAAAAATTCGAATCGATCAATCATCATTGTCATTGCTTCATGTTATATTTTCTGCACATAAGAACTAATTTTATTGCTTAAAAATTAGTCAGATCTTCTGAAGTAAAAACCGTGTATCTGTATGAGCAGAGAGGGTGCCTAACACCTCCCTTCTTTGTAACTGCTGTCCATTGTTTGGAATCTCTGAAATGCAAACTCATGAATCATCTTAGGGTTAAGGATATCTGGATTCTTGATCCTAAGCATTTTTATAGGATTTAACCGACCGTATGATCAAAATAATTGATCGGTGGTGACTTTAGTAAAATATAATACTCTTTTACCCTCAAACAAAAACTCTCAAGTGAGGAAAGCTGTGGAAAAGTGAGTTAATCTCTTGTCCCCTAGAAAATCTCCCTCCAACATCGATAACTACCTGAACTCGAGTTGAGTTGGGTTTCAGATTGAGTCGAGTTAGTACTAAGTTGAATTTTGGGTGTTGAGTTGAGTTAATGGGTGACCCAGACTTGACTTGGTTTGAGTTCGGATTGGGCAAAGTCTACTCAATTCAAATCGACTCACCCACTTGATTCAAGTCAAGTCAAATATGAACGAGTTGGACGAGTTGAGTCTCCCGAGTCCACTCATCCCGTTCCCAGCTCTAATAAAGGGGTTGAAGCTAGACCTTCTCTTAGCAAAGTCGGGATTGAGATGGAGCCAATCTTAGGCTGGCCCACGCCTGACTTTTTGGCCCGAATGAAACTCGGGATTGAGATAGAGCCAATCTTAGGCAGGCCCATTGCCGTTCCTGGTCCCTGTGTTAGGCCGGAAGTGGTCCCCACTTGTTTGACCTTTTAAGACGGTCATGAGATTCTCACCAATGAAGGCCCACTCCCACCTTTGTATAAGATTCTCACCAAGGGCGGTTCCTTTAACCTAATTCTACAACTATGTACGGGACCCACATCCACTCTTTCATAAGAAGCGCCTCTTAAATTTGACCCTGTACCTCAAAATCAGGCAGATCAAGAAACGATCACAGGTGGGTCACACCATAGGATCTCCAATTCTACAAAGTCATCTAAGTTTTATATGTGACGTCCGATCCATTCATGAGATGTTCACCAGCGCAGATGGACCACCATGTGATTTTACAGGTTTTAGGCATTATTTTACATGGTACCGCCCTCAGTTTTATATGGGACTGATTTTGGGGTTCTCAAGAGAATATAGGGGCACAAATGACGGGACCCACGCACATAGTCGTAAAACAAGCTTCAACATTACTGTTGGAGAGGAACCTGTATCATTCTCAATGCAACGTTGACGAGAATGCCCCCATCCATTTTTTATGGCGCAACTTGCACAAAAACGCAATGGAGGCAGCTCAGCGAGGGTTACTTAAGACCAAATAGCCTTTACTAGTGCACCCGGGCATTCAAACCCGATATTTACATTTAAGTGCCCCTATATGAGAGCATATATTCAAGAGAAGAAGAAATTTCAAACAAGGGCATTTTAGTAATTTAACTAATATAACCCTCCCAAAGACGAAACTGTCATTGTACAGGTCCCAATCTCTAAGACTCTATTTTTAACTTGCGCACTCGTCATTCCTTAATTTTCGTTTGGTAGGTGGTTCAAGGTTAGGTGGACCCCTCAAAAGTCACCGTAGAGTAGTCCTACTCAAACGGAAAAATGAGGGCCACCAATACCCACGCAACCCAGATTTTTTCTAATAGCTACTGTATGTAGGACGTCTTGTGACTCAATACATTCGGCAAGGTGGGCCTCATCATCGAGACTGCTTTTTATGAAAACCAACCTGATCCACTCATCAAGTGTCCCACAGCTGTATGTTGGGTCAGATCTTTAGCCGTCCATCAATTCCAATGTGTGACCCACCAAATTAATCCATAGTCATGATTATTTTGGCACCTCTAGCACAAATGAAAGGCATGGATGGAAAAAAAATGGTGTAATGTGGTAATCTATAAAAATGTCACATTAATAAAACATTTGGGAGCTGTTTCTAACTGAACCGCAAAGTGTCACAAATATGGAAATCTGTTTCTAGCTGAAAACCGTTTCTAAGCTTTTAGAAAGCCACAAAGGCAGGAACTTTAGTAGTGACTTTCAGTTGCATGGATGCTTTTTCAGGAACCATAACATAGTTCAAAACTCTGCCTATCTAAATCAGGTTTAATTGATGACTGACTTCAATCATCTCATTTCGAAATTTAATAATTAAAATTAATTATTTAATGCATTTAAAATTATTAAAACTGACATAACTCTGCATTGTAGTGTGCGGGTAGCATGTTCTTCCTTTTAAAAGAAATCTCACTGATTGGGCTATAGGCTTAATTGAGTTTAATTGATTGGGCCGAGTTTTCGAGCAAACCCAGCAATTATCCATTGAGATGCCCGGCCGAGTTTCAAGCCAACCCACTAAGTTTTAGAATTAAATCAAGATAATGGATTTCACCCATGTGCTATAACAGCCGTTATGAGGTCATAAGTGCTATTATGTAAAGGTAATAGCGACAACTATTATGAGATCATAAGTGTTATTATGTAAAAGTTACGGTGGCAACAGTTAAGTGTTATGAGATTGTAAAGGCTGCAACAGGAAAAGATAGAATGTAAGGCATTACAACACTTGTACATACCACCTATAAAAGCCATAATGCTTCGTGACGGTTAGTAACGGCGAATATAGGTTTTGAGTTTAGTTTTTTAATTAAAAAGGAGAGATACTGTAATGGGTGTTATAGGAGCCGTAATTGCCGTTACAACCCTCGCCATTGCCATTAAAGCCACCTTTACCGTTATAAAAGCACCCTTTCATGCCTACACAGCTGTGTAACAGAAGCTTTATTTTTTATTTATTTCAAAAATTTATTCTCATACATGAAAATAAATAAAACAAAATATTCTATCAAATATAAACCTTTCAGCAAAACAAGTGGAATTCTCCCACTCGCTCAAGCCAAAAAAAAAAAAAAAAAACAAGCATATCTTAAGATTGGTGAGACGACGGACTTGTTCAGTCCTAACTACCATCGTGACTCAGTGACTCAGTCGAGTCGAGATGAGTCATTCACTATTTTGAACTCCGATTCGATCGAGTCGGACGGAGTCGGTGATGCTACATGGGTTGAAGGGCGTCGAGATTCTAACTCTTTTTACAATCATCATTGCTACCATCTTGTAGATAAGCTTTCTTCCTCCGCTCAGCCCTTGCAAACAGGCAAATCACGAGGAAACACGTGGCGTAGATCCCGTGAATCTTCCAACTAGTCTTCGGTGGCTGGCCCACCACCGCCCGATGGAATACGGCTGCGTAATAATGCAGACCCACAGCAAAGCCCACCATGGTCTGGACTAGGCCCAAGAACTTCAAGCCCACACCATCCTCTGCAGTGGAAAACACAACCAGCAAATTCATCAGCTGCAACAACAGATACAGAACGTACCCCAGCGTCTGGAACACTTGGATCGTGATGTAGCTCGATCTCGATGTTGCGTAGAAGAATTTCAACGGTTCGATCCCGGACACGAAGTAGGCCAGCGAGAGGATCGCGAAATAGATGGCTAGATAGACTTGTATGAAGATGAGGATCTTCTGCAGAGAGAAGTACATTCGAATTCGATTGAAGAGGAGGGAAACCAGTAATAATGGCAGTAAGAGGAAGACGCAAGATGTTACGGACCCGACCATCGATGCGTACTTCTTGCCAACCAGGGGCTTGAATCCTTGGGTGATTTCTTGATTGGCTTTGGTAATGTAGGCCTTGGATGTGGTGGAGATCCTCTCGAGGTCCGGCAGAATTGCCTCATGGAATTTCGATGGGAGGTCCCGGAACTCGTTGATCAGATCTTCGTCATCGCCTGCGTCCTGTTCGATGAAATTCGGTAACGTGAGATGCTTGGATTTGGTCTGGTCTTTGATTTTCTGCTCCTTGAGTTTGTTTGAGGATGGCGGGGACTTCTTCGGTTCTTTGGCGATCTTGGGTTTGGGATCGGACGGTTGGAATTGCTTGGTGGTCGGCGTAGTTTTGTTTTTGGGGGTATTGGATTTGGAATCTTTGGACAGATCTGGGAATTTCTTGGTGGGAATTGAGTTGGGTGTTGTTTGGTTTTTGAGATTGGCCTTGGAAAGTGTTGTTTTTGTGGAGTTGGTGGTTTTGATGGGTTTGATGAGTTTGGTCTGGTTTTTGTTTCCTGTGGTGGATTTGGATTTTATTGTGGAATTCGTGGTGGTAGTTTTGATGGGTTTGATGGATTTTGTTTGGTTTTTGCTGCTGCTGCTGTCTAAGGTGGTTTTCTTCTTTGGCTGTTCTTCTTTCTCAATGGCTAGTAATCTTCTTCTACTTCCTAGGAAGTCCTGTTTTTGGAGGTGGGCTTCTGAGGAATTGCACAGAGAAAGAGAAGTAAAGAAAAGGAGAAAAATGCAAAGAGGGAGAGATTTTCTAAAGCTGAAGTGACAGAGTGAAGGAGAGGAAGAAGAAGAAGAAGCCATTTGAAGAAATGGATTTTGAATGGGAGAGATTCTGATCGAGTGTGGGGGGTGGAGAAATTGAGATAGGTTTTGTTTGGGGGTGGAAACTGAGGTGGGATTGAATTTGGAGGCAGAGAGAGAGAAAGTGCGAGGAATAGCAAATGCAAGGTATTTATTAGAAGAGGTAGGATGTGAGGATTTTAATCGCAGTGCAACCATATTTTTTTGACTTATATCCTCTGTGCGTTTGCCATAATCCTCCAGTACACGTGTCATCCTGCATGGCCCACCTCCACATTGCAGATGGGGCACCGACAAGAACCATATTGATTGGATGATCCTAATGAACGGTATAAATGAAAGGGATTTTTACCGCAAAAATCCTGGGGAATAACAATTTACTAAATATAATGCGCCGACTTTCGAGGAACCAAATTATAGAAATGCCCTCCTTCATTTTTTTTTAAATTATAAATTAGTGAAAGTTGAGACTTAAGGATCCCACAAGATATGTGTATAACATCCAAGCCATCCAACATATGAACCTCATCATGATGATTACATGGACCAAAAGACAGGCAAATCAAACATCAGATGGGCTACATTTGAATTTGAATGTTTTGAATAATGTATACTATTTTTTATGCATCGGCCAACCTTGTCATTGGATCACAATAGTTTTGGTTTGTCTTAATAATCATGTTGGTACATAGCTGTTGGAGGGATTGGATGTCAAAAACAAACCACCTCAGCTCAACAATTGTGAAATTTCCTCTTACCTAAAAAATAAAAGAAGATGAAAGCCCTGTAATTTTGCCTTTGAAAAACACGGCCCCGGATACAGCCTGTGGGAGGCACTGAAAAACATCTAAATGATGGAGGCATTTTACGGTAAAAATCCCTAAATAAAAATCATCCGCAACCGCAAGAAATCTGATGTTGAAAGTAGTGGATCCGTGCCCTGGACGGTCTAACATGGTGTACATGGTCGCCTCGTGTGCAGCGAATGAATTGCCACATCTGGACAAATTGTGGTAGACGCACACAGAAGACTGTCATACCATTTACTCTGGCAGAGTTTGATCGATGATACGCATGCACTAAGAAATTAATTAGAATTGCATACGTTCATACCCGTAACTCAAATTAAACTGTCCAAAATGTTGTTCTGTATGATGAACCAAAGATTTATGTTTATTTATTATTTAAACATCTGATTAGTCGACATTAATGGACGGTTAAAAATGGAAAGTCATCGAACGGTCCTGTTTCAACAGACGTCACTAATCAGATTTTGAATCACTCAAACCATATTAATTTGTGAACGTGACTTTAGTAACATTGGTTTAAATAATTTAGCCAGTTTAATTTAAGCTAATGTATGTGAGGTGTACAATTTCTGATTGCCTGCGTATCAAGCGTCATGTGCCGGCTGAGTATCGTAAAACGACCGAGTGATGGCTAGCACTCACATGGTGCTGGTGCAAGTAGACAAAAGAAAGACGCGGTTTCAAACGAGGTCTAACATAGCTGCTCTGCTCCACCACTAGGCAATAAAATATCAGAACAATGACTTCAGCTACCCTTGACTTTTGGCAAAATTCCAAATAAGGACCTCTTTTTAATTATTTATTATTGTTATTTTTAGTGAGAGCGCAGTATTTGATACTCAGGCAGAGCGTGTTAGTCCATCCACGGTCTCTCCGAATTGTACACGTGTCATATAGGTAACTCGAAGGGAATGGTCCAAGTGGAACGTAGATGGTTGAAAATCTTCTATTCTCTATTTTGGACCATTCATAATTTTTAGCTTATAATCTATTAGACATCCACCAATCAGTGGGGATCTTAGCTCATGTCGATGTGTAAGATCCATCATACCATTCCCTAGACGAAGAATCCCTTGCAGTGATGTGTCTCTATCTATCCATCTATCTATGGTTACTTTATTGGAAAATCTCCTGTATGAAAAGATTAGGATAACACACCAACCGTGAGTAAAATTTCATCTTTGGTATTTATCATATGAATTGATATCTTCAACCCACCATGTGTGATGCACGCACCCTTTTTTCTACTTATGATTGTTGTCCTTGTTACTAAGTAGAAATAATAAGATATATATAAGAAAATGTTAGGTGTAAGGACTGATCACTCATAAGCTGCTAGCATAGCATGTAGTTCATATTTCGTTATAAAAAATCTTGAAAAAGATAATTGTTAATCCTTTTTTGAAGTGATTTTTGTAGATAATAAGTTTACAAAATGCTCTTTGATTTTTATAAGACTTTTTCATCCATCGTATCCTAAAGTGGTAGAAAGGTTGTCATTGTAAGCCAAGTATTTGGATGCTTGGAATTGAAATTTAAAATTACTAAAGAAATCAATATTGGGAATTGGGTGATTTAGAATTTCATTGTGTCAATTATATTTGACATTTATAATTGAAATTAGATTCCAAAAATTTGAAAGAATGGTAAATGGCTTCGGATAAAGAATTGAGTTTTTACGAGACTTAGATTCTGATCCAATTTTATATTTTCAAACCTGGTATTTGGGCCTAAATCAGAGGTTACTCAGCAACCCTCAGTAAAGAGTCAAAAGCATTTGGCCTAATTGAAATCAGATACAGCTCATCAGCTGGTTAGATGGGTCCTTACTCACGCTTCCGTGGTAGATTCACATGAGTTTCAACGCAGGGCGCCTGAGTACCTATCGTAGTAAAATCCTAATATGGTATGAGTGTGCATGGAGTGTGAGTGCACCGGAAAATACCTTAGCAGTGGGCCATGCCATCAAGTCAACATGTTTAGAACCAATCAGTGAAATATGTGGGCTACACAACGACCATAAATTTTTTTTTTTATGGAAAACATGTCAATCCACTAATTAATTGTGACACAACATCAAAATCAATATGGCATGAGTGAATTGGCCTGATATTTATTTCAGGCCTTAATAATGGTGTGCCCACCCTTTACGCAAATCATAGTTTAAGTTGGGTCAGGTCGACTCAGCTTGATATTTTATATTAAATTACAAATAGCATTAATGGATAATAAGTAATTAGAATTATATGTGAACAAAAATAAGCAAATCAAATCACCATGCCAGTTTTGGCATTTTGGTGGGTAAAAAAAAATAAAAATATAAAAAAATGATTGATGATGATGAAGATCAAAATATGTTCATTTGAGCAATCATATGTATCAAACATGCCTCTCTAACGGGCAGCTGTATGTGAAGCTCATATGCAACCATATCTTTCCCGTTGAAATTAGAAAAAATCAGGTTGATCCACTCATCGAGAGAGACACATCATCAAAATCAATGGATGTCCTATGACCCACCAATGGATGGTGGGAGATCAGTGTGGCCCACTTCTCGGAGTTCACCCTGTGAACACTATCTGTTCCTACCATAGCTAGCTTGAACATTGGTATACTCCTCACTTTGGCACCAACTTTCTTATAAAATTAGGTGAACCTAAAAATAAATACACTTGCTTTTTATGATACCCGCACTAAAGAAATGACATTGGTCATAAAAGATTAGATTTTTAGCCGTTGAAAATTAAATAAAATAAAAAGGTGGACGCTTGTATCCTTAGTCTATGGAAACCACTGTAAGATTTGACTTGGAGTATCACATGATCATGCAATGTGAAAGGAGATGGAAATTTACAAATTCTTAAATGTCAATGACTCATACACTGTACTTTGTTATCGGGGACAGCCACGTTGGATTTTAGATCTTTTGTCCCCTACATTGGGTGCACCCGCTCAAGTTCACCATGCAAATGGACCCACGTCGCATGCAGAAATAAGGCACGCTTGTGTGAGATTGGAGCTTCTTATCAGGCAATCCTAAATGGGTGCATGCCATGTCTCAGAAACTAGGCTGATCCAACCATCATGTGGGCCATATATGTTTTGACGAGCACTCTTAACCGTTCATTTGTTTCATACACGTGTAACTGCGTGATAATTGTATTGTCCCGATTTATGAGCAGTGATACGTCTGGAAGGTGGGGAGCACTTGATGAACGGCTATGATATTGCCTTTGTATGCTCCCTTTCCACGTGTGAAGCAAGTGTACATACAAAGTGCATGCGTGTGAGTGTACTTAGAATTTCTCCTACCCATGTGATGAAATGGGTCGAATGCTTCCAGACCATGTGGATGAGATCTGGGTGGTTTAGTTCTTTCTGTAAAGATCCATTACTAATAGAACCATTTCTTTGATGGGGAGTTATTTGATACTCTGGTAGCTTATTAGGCATGATACTCAGGCACTCCGAATTTAACTGCAAACACGATTTCAAATTAGACTGGTTAAATCGTGTAACCCGCTCTCTCTAAGTCAGAGTCCCCAAATAAGATTTGATTGAGAAATCCTAACCTATGATTCATGTACACTTGTTGAAATAGGGCTTTGGATATTTTCATTGTTAACGGTCTAATAAATGTTCACCAATCTGAGATAGTCAGATGGTCAAACAAGCGTAATTTTTGGTTCATGACACATTTAAATTAGGAACTATAATTTGGACAGATTAATTTGAATTAGTTGCATGGCACGAGTGCATTTCCTAAGCAAGTTCTAAATGCCTGAGTATCATGAGTCACGCTCTGCCAGAGTATCAAAGTTTTTCTCTTTCTCCTCCGACATGCTACCATGCAAGTATGCAACTGGGGTAGTGGCTTTATCTTTTCTATGAATATATATTGCAGGAATACAGGAAGTAGAGTTGCTGAACTGCAGTGTTATGAACATGTTGGCCCCATATTTATCTGATCCAAACCGTTAATTTGATGGAACCTAGCGTGGAATTACATTCCCAGAAATATCCAAGATTCTAGATTTCCTAAGGCTTTGATATTTGATTTGCTGGCCTTCCTCTTAACAATCTATGTAGGCCGCGTGATCAAAGGCATGGAATCTTCGAATCTTGTATTTTTGTGTATAATACCTGATGGTGGGACCCCTCAGATCAACGGTTTGCATTGCTGAACCATGGGTCTCCACTCATGGTGAGTCAGCATCCATGCATGCACCTTTGATGCGGTGAGTCTCATCTCTTTAGAAAAAAATCTGGACCTTTCATCTCGTGGGCCCCACACTTGATTAGCCACAGTGCAAAGTTTAATCCAGGGATTCTTACAATCCAATTAGAGGACTTTTGCTCGTTAATTGTAGACTGCTACTCAACCGTCCAACCAATAAGAATGGAATAATATGGATTAAAAAAAAGATCTGGACCGTTCACTCAATAGGCTGCCAATCCTAAAAATGGTGAATAATGAGTGCATAGCAACTCCATCCACGGATCTTTTTAGGACCGTTGAAACTCTATCTGACAGTTGGAAGACAGGTGGCGATTCCTATAGTTATGAGTTTTCGGTCATCATCATTCAGGAAGTGGTATGCAGTAGTACAAGAGGTGGGCAATTCCACCCTTGAACATTAAAAAATGAAGGGTAGAGATCTGTCGAGAGTTCTCTCTAGGCGATGTTGGGTTGGGAGTTGGGACCGTTATTTGATCTGTATCGCAGGGCCCACCCAGTCACCCCACGGGGATCCAACGAGGTGCGTGGGACCTACCTTGATGTTTTGACTACATCCACGCCGTCAGTCTGTATTGAAAACTTATTTTAGGGCATGATCCAAAAAATGAAGCAGATCCAAATCTCAGATGGACCATAACATAGGAAACAGCAGTAATTGACCGTTAAAAACTCCTTGTGGGCTGCAAAAGCTTTGGATCAAGATGATATTCGTGTGGTCTCTTCATATAGGTTTTTGTGACCTTATCACCAGGTTGGATGGAAAATAAACATTCCGGTGGACTCCGTGAAGTTTTTAATGGTGGGGATTCAATCACGACTGCTTCCTGTAGTGTGGTCCACTTAAGATTGGGCATGCTTCATTTTTGGGATCATCCCCTAAAATGAGCTTTGAGAATGGTTGGACGGTGTAGATTTAAGGCACATACATCACTGTCAGCCTCAAGGTCAGGGGTCCCACCCACCTCGGTGGATCTGGGGCCTCACCTAATCCGATCTCTACGAGGAGAAGTGCTATCGCTATTCACGCTCCCCACACGTACCGATGACATTTCTCCAAGATAACTCGATCGGGCTTCATTTTGAGTCAAGGAGCGGGGCCCATTGTATTACCGACCCAGATATCTCCTGCAAATGACAAAGGACTTTCTCTCTAACCAGAAATAGCTGGGATAGCCAACGGCCGGGTCCATACCCTAAAAAATCCCAAATGGGTAGTCCACAATTAGACAATCATGAAAGGTAAATACAGCAAAGGCTCACATTCAACCAAGAAAAGGACAAAGGTTCAATGGCTAAGATCTTCACTCCCTCTCCCAAATCATCTTCGACGGTGTTGGCTAGCGATTAAACGACATCCCCCAAGCAGTTTTTTTGGCCATCACAAGGGTGTGAAGGCCTGCCAGATGCTGGTAGGGTTTTGGTGCATGAATTGAAGCTATCCATCCCACTACGAAAGCGGGTAGTCCAGGAGCAATTCGGATTTTGGATATGAATAAAGCATATGATAGACTGGATTGGGATCTTTCACGGGATGTGCTTGAGAGGTTTGGCTTCTCCCATAAATGGATTAGCTAGATCAGTGAATGGGCCACTAATCATGTTATTTGAATGGTTTTATCCGTAAATGAGAAAAGAGGTAGGTTGCAACATGGCTGGTGTTGGTCTAGAATTCGGCCACATAGTACACGGGAAATTTGCGGGCATGCCAATACCAATTGGGTATGAATCAAACTGAAATAACCGACACTTAGCGTTGAGATAGAACAGTGCTGGGTCAAAAATGCAGCCAGCTGTCTATTCAGCCAACCGTATAGAGCGGTGTCAAAATCGAACCTATAAAGGATATCAAAATGGTATTCATGTGACACTGTTTCCCCTACTGTTATAACTAACTATAATAGCAACAATAAATAAATAATATGCAACAAAAAAGGAAAAATACAAAAAAGAAGAGTGATTATCCCTTGCAGCATCATTCGACCAGTCTTATATATTGCTGGCATCATTGCTGAAAGGTCTGATCTCTTTACGGTGAAATGAATTGCCTCTCACAGTGATTGATTACCCAACAATCGAATACATACTGAAAAACCAACTCACTTCTCATCTTCCTTCTGCAATCAGGTAAATCAAAATCTGGCTCCATTACTATATGGTTGAATATTAATGTTACATACATGTCTTGACCTCCAACAAGATGCCTTGTGACCATTTGGTGGTATGGCTCAAAGATCTTATTTTGGCACCGATTCATGCACACCATGAAGATTGAGATCCTGTCCTTCTGAAACTGTCAACGAACCCAGGAGCCGCTCCAATATTGAATCAACAATCTCAAAATCAGTCACATGATTAACATTACAACAAGAATTGTATCTGAATTACAGCACATCTTTCCAGCAATCGCAAGACTCACCTGTTTGTAATCAATATATGTAGTTGGAACATTGTAAAAGCCCATCAGCTTCCTCAGATCACCACATCCCAAACTACATCTTCTGAAGCGTGACATCCTCAAACCGCGTCAAAACGAGCCAAAGAAGCTTCTTTGCATTTGGGATTGAACGATGAAGGATACCCACTTGGCAAAAACATGGTTTCTGCTCACTTTGAGTGATCCACTCACTAATCCACTAGGTATGCAAATGTCAGCTGGCGAGAAAGTAATGTCTCCTCATCATTGTCATCAACACTATCATCCCCATATTCCATTTCAATCACACTTCTCTCCTTTGCATATAACTCATCTGATTCAGAGAACTGAACTTGAGCATACTCTCCCCCCACAGGAGGGTTGTCTGACTCGATCTGCTGCATCTCCGATTCTATTAAAGAGTCCATCCGGGCTCGCTCCCTATCTCTTGGGTAGGTGCAATAGAGGAAGGAGTAGATGAAACAACATAGTGCCATTGGAACTCCTATTGCGGTGTAGAGTGCCTTGGCCAATGACATGGCATTCTCCCTATCAATCTCAATTTCAATGCCTTCACTCGATCCCTTAGGAACTGGTTTATAACCATAAACACGCTGAGTCAGAAGGCCGACAACAGGGGGAGCAAATGATGCCAGTATGGACTCAAAAGATCGATCCAGAGCATAGATGCTTGTCCTTGATTTCTTGGGGACTATCTCTGCAAATATCGGACTGCATACAGCATCAGTCATCAGTTTCTTATCAAACATAAAGGATAACAAGATGTACCCTTGATTCTGGGGGTACCGGTTCTAGAAAAAATGCACTAGGAGATCATGACAAAAGCTACTTCATCTTCATTAATATATTTAAATAATGGGAAAGGATCTAGTGATAAACCTATACATGATAGCTAACCCAATCTCAGTACACTTGGCACAGACATACATCATTTGGAATGATCATCTTTTGGACCCTGCTGTGGATGGGCAATTATCCTGGTTGGATGATCTTAGCCATCAACTGGAAGATTACTTTGCCCATCAAATGTTGACAGTTGGTAGGTATTTTTGTTCAAACTTCCATCAGTAATGATAAAATTCCTCCAATTATGGCATTTGACCCATTGGCCTAGAAGACAGGATACCATACATTTGTGCCACTTGCCCAGAGACCCGAGTGCTTGATAACTAACTCAGATACAAGTTATAGCACATGAAAAAGACAAGTCAACGGAATGTTATAGTGCAGTATAAATGTGGTGAAGACTGAAGAGTGAAGATATCTAAAGATTTCAGTACCCTCAGTTATTGCTAGTCTACAGAAGTCCCTGTTCACTCCCTTGAGGAATGAAAACCAGTCTTGTCATATGTGATTGCATTAGCGCTTATGCCATTGCCATTTTGAACCAATGGACTGCATGTGCCATGCGGGCATCTGCAGTTATTGTCTTATGTGGCTGCATAAGTCATAGTTATGCTGTTATGCCATCATGTACACAATACGCAATGGCATAACTTCCCAACGGTTAGATTTCTGACTATTTGACTTATTTATGCTACATTTTCTCTCACTTTTGCCTATAGATATGCACTCTCACCCCCTATTTTCACAACTTTAGTACTTTCATCTCTTAATCCCTGTAGTCACTTAACTCTCTTACTCTCTCTCACACTATTATTCTCATTCTTCATTAAAATGGCATCTATAAAATTTATATGTTGTTTTTTTCACATTTTTGTGTCTTCGCATTTTTTTGAGTAGTTGTTAGTTGACTTGTTATAGTCTAATAAAACTATAAAAAACAATTCCTTCCACTTGTAGTCTTTTTTCATATATATATATATATATATATATATATATATATATATATATATATATATAAATTTTCCTTGATTTTTTGGTTACTTTTTTTAAAGTTTGGGAGGTTGTGCCATCGCAAAAGTGCACAAGCCATCTTGGGTCACACGGGATCACTTATGCCATTTGACAACATTGGCGACAATGCCAGAGTCATACATGATTGGTATTTCCTAACGGGGCCCACACACCAAAATGGTGACAAAATTTGCTAATGTCAGCTATCTCAATTTGGTGCATCTATACCGACGATGGGTGTTTAAAACAAATGTGCCGGACAAGTCTTACAATCATAGATTTAAAAATCGGTATCATATCGGCCAATATGGCCGTATCATATCTATATTGGCCGGGTATGATATGTGATACTGTACTATATCAGGCTGTTAAAAAAACATAGTGCCATACCGGCACTAATATTACATAGCTGTGCCAACATGGCTATAAAAGGCTCTGGCGGGTCCTTTTTTTTGTGTTTTCTCTTCATTTTATTTTTGTTTTCTCCTTCTCGTTTTGATTTGTTTACAGAGAAAGGGATTGTTTTAAAGGCATTTCCAACCAGATTTAGGTTAGATTCGAAGATCGAAGCTTTTTTTTTTTGCATCAAATCTAAGGATCGAAGCTCTTGACCCCATCGATACTGTATTTTATTAATTTTTTTTAAATTTTATTTATTTTGTTGTTTCAATCTAGAATCCCATCGAAACAATTGTATAAACCATTTCGATCCTATCGTGGCTGATTTGATCTCAATTTAGGATTATTTTTTTTTATGTTTTTATGTACACGAGAATTTTCTGATTCTTGTTATGATGCTTGAGTATTAGAAGAATATGGATCTATTGATTTAGTCTCGATTTTTGGTTTTTTTTTTTTTTTTTTTTTTAATATCTTTTATTTTTGCAGGAATTTTCTAAAAAATTCAGGATTTTTTTTTAATTAACTTTTTTTTTTCCCCTCCGATTCTTGTTGTGATGTTTGCGGAGTATTAGAAGACTATGGATCTAATGATCTCACATATGCATTTGATTAAAAAAACATTTTCTACATTTTTTTTTTCAGTTTTCAGGGTTTTTTTTTTTGGCATTTTCTAAATTTTTTTCAAAGATAATTTTTTAGGGAAATTATATGATTATGAATGATACATCTAGGTTAATATATATTTGTTTTGAACATAGATTTACCATTTACAACTAGATTTAAATTATTTTCTCATATTCGAGCCATTTAATCCATTTTTTTAGGTATTTTGTTGATTTTTTTTTTCTTTCAAAATTTCTTTGGTGAGGTGATTGGTGAGTTTTTATTAAGATAAGTATTTTTTAAAAGATTATTAGTATTTAAGGTAAGTACTAAGCTAAGTTTTTCTTCACTTGCAGATTCTCCAAGCACACACTTGACACTACAAAACTTGTGCTTAAAATAACTCCCTTGACAGTTAATACTTAATAGTCCAATAGTTTATATATAATCATATTATGCTATTAGTAATATATGATATCAAATTTTGACATATATCAACAATTTATACAACATAATAATAATAATAATAATAATAATAAGTCAACACCACACCTTACAATAGGTCAACACGTCAAGACAACATTTTTACCAAAGAATGGCCCGATACATTATTGAATACATGGTCAAAACACACACAAAAAAGATAGATTCTTGGACATCTCATTTTTTTTCTCAGTATCTAATATTTTCTGTATTTTTTTGCTTTTAAAAAAATTCTGACCAATACGGCCCCAATATTGATACGCGATGCTGTATCGTATCATTTTTTCGCATTCAGAATCATGCTTACGATATCACTGCCTATTTCTCCTATTAAATTAATGGGCAGTTTGCTGAAGACATTAGAAAATACTCTTGTAATTTAGATGAACTTCGCTCAATGCGCACATGTACAATAAAGTCGTGCACATGCCTACATGGTACATAGTTGCGAGATCCAATCTATCCATCAGGTTCGTCCGACCTTCTACATGTTTTGTCAAAAATAATCTGGTCCAGTCAGCGTGTGGCCCCAATATCGGAAACACGTGGATGGGTTAGAAAACTTCAGGCAAGTTTTTCCAGAGTTGTACATTTCTTTTGCAAACTGTGTCCAACCTGACAAGTGGATCAACCTGATTCTTAGGCTAGGGCATCAATATAGTAGTTCCTTTCTGGTGGATAGAAGGGATCTTGGAGCTATCATGCTATGCTGGCACATGTGTGGCACGTACATGAGATTTATTGCACATGCCTGTTCTCTTAGCAAAGCTCAATTTAGGTTGTAGTAGTATGCAGAAATGGTAGTTTCACATTGACACTAATTTTTTGGTCAGCGCATTGTCTGCTTGTGTGCCCTTGAAAGCCAATTAGGTTGCTCATAGTCTAACAAACTAAACTGATTATCTTATGCATAACGATTAATTGTTTTCATTCCATTGAACATGCATCTTAAGGGTTATGTGATCATGACAATTTACAACAAATCCACATTGCACGTGGTAAGGATAGTTCGCGCATTGGCAAAAATCCTACCAAAATGCATGGATTGAGGTTTGATCGGATCTGGGCATTTTTGAGTCTGTCATTCATCCTAGTCAGATTTTCATGGTGGAAGCACCATAGGAAGAAAATCAAGGTGGGTTCTTTGGCATGGAAACATGTGAATAGGAGGAGGCTATTTTCGAGTGCAAGTTGTAAATCCCTTTGGACAATTAGCAGGTCTAGATGCCAATGGTTACAAGAGGTTGAAACTTCCCTCTAAAAATGGCAATATGAGGTAGAACAATGGAAGCCATGAATGTACAATGACTCACCTCACAATTGGAAAAGGGACAACAAAGCTAGAAGTCAAGTGTGGGGCTTCCTCGAGATAGAAGCCTGAGTGCAGACTTCCCTTATTGCCATTGAGGAGGCCAATCGGAAAGTAAGGGATGTGAGGCCCTGCCAATTGAGGGAATAGCTGCCCGTATATCTCAAGGTTTTCGTGTTTTCAGGCTAAAGTTGACCAGTCATATCTTTCTTATTTTGGAATTTCTTATATGAGGGCTCTTTTTTCCTTTTTTCCTTTTTTTGTTTGTTCTTGTTTTTTCTTTTGTTCTTTTGTTTTTTTATTTTTTTATTTTTTTTTATTTTTTTAAATTTTAACTCTTATGAGAAGATTATTTTTCGTAAAAAGGAAAGCAAAGAAAACAAGAAATAATAAACCAGCAAGCAATGGAAGAGCTTCAGTCATTTGCGGGTTAAGACCAACCGCGAACTGGAAGAAATTGAATGTTGATGGCTCTGCTCAGGGAAATCCCGGGCCTGGTGGCAGTGGAGGTGTTTGTCGGGACCACGCCGGCAATCTTATCTTTTTTGCTTTCCATCACTCGTTCGGTCAGATCTTGAACATGCAAGTTGAAGCCCGTGCGATGATTGATGGCCTTAAATTATGCAGAGACTTGGGGCTCACATTAATTCTCGTTGAAACTGACTCTCATGTCCTCTTTGAAGCGGTCTCAAATCACTCAGCCTCCTGTGGTTGGAAGCTTTGGTATATCCTTGATTCGATCCATCAGCTCACTCAGTCCCTCACCGTTAGCTTCAGTCACACCTTCAGAAAAGGTAATTCAGTGGCAGAGGTCTTGCCAAAATGGCGCCCCTGACAGAGTTTTCCTCGATCATGCCAACCTTCCAAGGCACACCAAAGGCTCTTTGGTCCTAGACAAAGCCGGAGTGGGGCAGATTCGGCTCAGAAACACATGATAGTGATAGGCTAACTCTGTCTAGGATTCCAACCTCGCCTCCCATGTTACCGCGTCTCTTTCAGTTTCTGCTTCCCTTTTGGGCTACTGCTACATCTTGCTGTGGTTTTCCTCTGTCTGCTGTCCCTGCTCCATGCCAGGCTTCTTCACACTTCATCCCAGGTTTTTGTCTCCTTTCTATAGCTGGTCCATCTTCTACATGATAGGCGTGGTCTGGATCCTATTTTGTTGGGGCCTGTCCGAATGGTTGTACATCTCAAGTTCACATTAATACAATTTCTCAGTTATTTTTTATTTTTTATTTTTTATTTTTTAAAATAAAACAAGCAGTGGAAGGTAACCCTATTGTCACTCCATGGCACCCAAAAACCAAGAAACAGCAAGGCCACACCTCCGAGCCAGAATACCTGAAACCGATTTCTTCCAAGTCCCCTTCTCAGAGATTCAAAAGCGATGCCTGAATATTTGGGGAACACCAATAACCCAGCCCAACATCAGTGATACCATAAAGAAATTAATAGAGGCCAAAGAGGACTTATTTGTCAAATATTCTCACATTCCTCTCCCTCCAAATGCCCCATAAGATTGCATAGGGGAATGTCACCCACATATGTCTACCTCACTCTAAGAACTGACCCACAGATTATCCTGCAATAACATCAAATAGGGTCGATCACCCATTTGGCTTTGAAAAGCTCAAAGAAATGATCCAAAATGACCCTTGCAGCCTAACAATGCAAGAATGAGTGGTCCAATGATTCCTCATCTTCCCTGCATATACACACCTATTGATACAAACCACATTCCTCTTTTTAAGGTTTTCAACAGTTAACCGGAATCACAAAGCTCAGATAATAAGGATTTGGAGGAAACTTGACCGTTAGCTTCCCACTTCCAACTCTTCGCATCCCCTTTCGAGATCTTAATGCTAAAAATAGCTCAGATAATAAGGATTTGGAGGAATCTTGACTGTTAGCCTTCCATTTCCAACGCTTCTCATCCCCTTTTGAGATCTTTATACGAAACCCACGAAGCATGCCCATGGGAGTAGCGAAGTCCCTTAGCTCCTCATCATTTAGATTTCTATCCAGAGAGACATTCCAAATAATTGAATCCCCCTGGGGTTTGTAACAATCTGCCGCTTTAGCCTCTTTATTTAATGCTAACTAAGTTCCAATCCACATATCCTTCCAAAAGCGGATTCTAAATCTGTTACAAACAACATAACGAGATCCTCCTCGAGCAAGATTCCTACATTTACCTGGAATACAATCGTTGGCATACAGTATGGCTTTCATCACTAGATAGCCCTTGATTTAATTTTATGTTCATCATGTGGCTGTCCAGATATGAACCAAGAGCAAGCAACTGATTGGTGGATCTTGATGTTTTACGTTTTCATAAAATTGTGAATTTGCCGCTGCTAGACAGTTTCCAGGCCCAACTTTGACCTGTCATACTTTTGACTGGGGAGGAGTTTTTGCCAACCTTTTCCCCCTTGGTTAGCTCCATGAGTGGACAACAACCATGAAAACTTTAGGAGCAATTTGATAGCAGTTGATTGGTCATTTAGGGCCTGTTTGGCCAGTTGCATTGGAAAGAATTATGTGGGATGGAATTGCGTCCATTACTGTGCCAATTCCACTTCATGCTTGGGAAGGATGGGAAAGTGTGGAAGTAGATTGGATAGAATCGCATTGAGTCCTGTGCCAATTTCACTCCATGTTAGCAAGTTGTGTAGGTCCCACCATGATGTGTGGGCTATATCCACACCGTCCACCCATTTTTTGAGATCATTTTACAGCATGGGCCCAAAAAACAGGTAGATCTAAAGCTCAAGTGGACCCCACCATAGAAAGCAACGGGGATTGAATACTTACAGTTGAAAACTCCTTTGGGGCCACATAAGTCTTGGATCTGCCTCATTTTTAGGCCCATGCCATAAAATGAGGTTACAAAACAAATGAATAATTTAGATATAACACGTGTATTATTCTCAATAATTTCAAATGATGGTGGGTATATCCATTCAATGTACCACCATATTACAAACAAAACATCGAATTAAGCTTATCCCATGGTAACAGGGAACAATCACTGCCATGGTTAATAATTATGTTTTTTGAATCCCATCCCACCGAATCCTTTCCAATGCAACTGGCCAAACAGGCCCTTAGAGACTTTTTGATCACCTTGGAATCCTGCCTATGTATATTGCAAAATTCCCAAATAGTCTATGTCCAGTGTTCTACTACAAAATCATAAAAATATGCAGAAGGTTAGTGACATGAACTTTAACCTCAAGGAGATGTTTGGTGAAGAATATAGGGCTCAGAGACAGCTTCTATTGAAGCAATTACATTATACCAAGATTACAATAGGGTTCTCTATCAAAGAGCATACGTTAAGCATGATATCTCATGTATATGAGCTAGAGATCCATGAAACCAACATTGACATGGAAGCACAGATTAACACTATTGTGAACTCGCTAGTGAAGGCTACAAAATATTCGTATTAAATTACACGATGCAGAAGCCTCTTAGTCACTGAACCAGTTGCTGGAGGAATCTCGAGCAAAACTATATTGCTGACTCAACCATGGCAACGGAGTATGTTGCAGCTAGCAAAGCTAAAAAGCCATAAAATTGAGGAAGTTCCTAAGAAAGATGAACCCTATACCTAAGGGTTAACTCAATGCATGTTGAAAACGTGGGTTTGCTTTAAGGAAAATGGGAGTTGTTGTCTTGTGTCCCTTGAAAGCCAATCAAGTCGCTCGCAGCATAAAAAAACTTCATGGAGTATGTTTGGTAGCAATCATGCTTAAGTTTAATTGCTCTTATTCCAATGAATCTGCATCTTAGGGGTTACTTAATCAACACATGGGTTGGTTAATTTCAATGAGTCACCTGATGACATAATAGCAATTCCATTGCACTGGTTCGGTCAAATGACACTGAGAAACTTGGTCTTGCAGTTCCTTGACATCAGAAATGATTCACAGCCGATGACGTACTTGGGCACATATCAAGGTTGCCATGGTACTAAATGACTGTTCAACAGTAACCAGTTAAGTCATGGCTAGTTAGAGATGGATGCTCATATTAGTACATGAGACTGCATAACAAGTTCAGTTGGCAAATAGGATAGGACCAGTTTAGTTGGTTTGTGCAAAAACCTCAGACACCCCCGTATTTATGTTGTGTATAGTATTCTTCTCTACATCAAGTCATATCCCGTAAAGGGTATCTTCTTATTGGCCAAGAGCAGTTTACTAAAAGAGTTACAAAGATGCAGATTGGGGTGGATCTAGTGGTGACAGGAAACCAATAACATGAATTCATCAGAGATAATTTAGTAATGGAGGTGTGAAACACAATATCTGGTGTCAAGATCAAGTGCAAGAGAAGCCATGGCTACTGAAATGTGTGAGACAAATCCTTCAAATCACAACAAACATGAAGGTTACAGAAATTGGAAGTAAACAATCCAAATAACCCATATTCACCACAAACTCTCTAGAGGAGTTGCACCAGCAAGATCAAGCACGAAAGTTGTAGTTCAGGTTGTGATGCTCTTCCCTTAGTATTAGATGCAGGATTTAGGGTTTGTTATTTATTTTCTATCATACCTAGATACTTCAAAATAGGTACCCATCTATATAGTGGCATACCTGTTGTTTAGTTTTGTTACAAGAATAGTAAGTTCCAAGCAAATACCGATTCAGTTGAAATGAATGCATCATGGATGTATGAACATATAATGAGCATCTTCAAAATAGGTAATGTATCACTTCAATTCTCCCAAGTCACAAATGTGTACTCAGTTGTTCAGTTTGGTTAATGAGAATGATAAGTTCTATCCTTTAACTTCTCGCAAAATTCACCAGTAACCATGGGCATATATACTTGTTCATTTCCAAATGGGGACTTGATTGTCACTATACAGACAAAATAAAGCCTTTTTTTTTTTCTACAGTAAACCAAAAACATGATGCTTGCTACTCAAGATCTCAATCCATGACTGGCATGCTGGCACAACAATCATGCCGCATACAGTATATAGGCTGATATGTTAGGTTATACCATTCTTTCACGCAAATCCATTGGTACTTTGGTAATTTCCCATAGAGAAATGAGAATGGGACTCATGCTAGTTAATTTGAAGGGACTTGCAGCCCCGCATGTTGTACACATGCAAGATTCAAGCTGATCATCAGAGGTGCCCCACTGTGCATGGCCAGATGCCAATTCCCAAAAATAAGGCTGGTTCACTCATCTGGTGGGCCACAAATGTACATTGAATGTGGATCATTGGACATTTTATCTCAATTGTTCATTTCTTTTGTACATGTGGATGAGAGAGTAAACAGATTCTTATCTTTTTGCCCAGGAAATCTACTTGATGGGGCCCACTAATGAGCAGCTTGGATCTCGCAAATTGTTCCATGTGGCACATGTGGCCCACGCTACTTAAAATGAGATTAATAGGACTCCCATTATCAGGGTTGTTTATACGATCTGCATTTCATGGAAAAGGAACTAAAAGATGGGATTGGGATAGAGGCATACTTGTTTGTAGCAGGACCGTTCCATGATATGCACAATCCCATGATGACCATGACCAAACCATGCATAAATCCTGAAGAGGGATCATCTGGTAACACCAACAACAGCAGTGCTGCCAGAGGGATTGCTGAACCTGAGCTTATCTGTGACAGAACTATCCTGCCAGAGTTTGGGTAATGCTTGGAAAGGATATCTCCCATCTTGCCTCCAAACAATCCTCCAAGTGAACCGGCAACGACAAACAGGCTCATCAAGAATGCCGTTTCTTTGTGAGTGAAGCCAATGAGTTCTAACCACATTGGTGCAAATGACAAAGCTGACCATGGGAATGACCCTGTTACACCTTGCGCTATGATTATCTGGAAAGATGGGATTTTGACTACAGACTTTGCTTCTTGTGCCAGATCCTTCACTTCCAACCAGAAGGATTTTCTCGGAATGGGATCAGAACTTCTATGGGAGCCATCAGAAAAGCGTGGGTCATTGGCGAAGAGGCGGACCAAAATCCCAACTATAATACTCACCAATGCAACTAGATGGAAAGAAATTCTCCATCCAGGGATCCCCATGAATGATGTCGAAGCTAGTAGAACAGAGAAGAGGCCACCGATGATAGAACCGAAGTTGCCTGTTAGCTGTAGCCATCCAAACGCTACACCACGGTTGCCATCATCGGTTGAGTCAGCAACAAGGGATTGAATGGCAGGTGCGACTATGGCAAGCCCAATTCCATTCAGGGCTCTTGATACTGCTACCTGTATAACAAACACAAGACAACTTGATTTAGGATAAAAGTAGATAGTGTCCAAAGCAAAGGGACATAGGAGCTCCCTTGTGCCCACATTTAAATTCATATATTTCAATGATTTCGAATGCATAAGGCTGCATCAGAATGCACTATTGAATTGAATTGTAAAAACAATTTAACAGAGAGGAAATATCAAAATTGTAATTACATTCTTTAGTATTCATACTGAAAAATAGCCCTTAAATTGCAGTCAGATTGCCTTCAATCCAGTTTGGAAGTCATATAATTATGGTTTGGAGCCTGGTCCATCAATGCGGATACAAACAAAGGCACTGGAACTTGGTCATTTCCAATCTAGGGCCAGTTTGGATAAGAGAACTCCATGGTAAAAGAAACCAATTCTGCAATGATTAGGGAATCCTTTTCCACCTTGTTGGAAATGTCTCGAAATCCCTTTACCATGATTCCCTTGATAAGAGATCATGCTGTTTGGATAGATGGGTTACTAAAAGTAATCACTAGGCTTACCCACATCCATGATTCTCTGGCACAAGAAATGAGGTGAACATTGTGTAATTAATCTGGGAATCCACTTGCCATCCAAATAGGACTCCTAAATTTGGAATCCTACTTTCTACAGTAATAATGGAAATAATCATGCATAATCATTACAATTTCCATATCTACGCATTGGATTCATTGCAATCAAAACATAGTAGAATTGCAATAATTTCAGTTGTGATTTCTTTTACAGAGGAATTCTCTAATCCAAGTGGGCCCCTTATTTAGACTAGTTCATGCAATTCAATTCAATATTGTAACCACATGAGCTTTTCAATTTGACAGTAATGTGTGTGTCATGCAACTTGATTGTTAGCATGAGCTGATTATGCTTAAAGCTACAAGAAAGAAAAGAGGTATATAACATATTGTACTGAATTTTGAACCCTGCTTAAGATTAGAAGTTAAAACAGAGAAGCACATTCTAAATAAGGCTATCTCATTGAAGCATCCACTACCATATTGAGAATGTGAGGTCAATGGGCGGCAGGTTATTCTTTCTGTAAGAAGTTGCAGCATAGAAGAATAGGAAATTTTGGGTATGCACTCTTTGGTTCTGAAAGGTAGACAATCGGAGCTTGAAAATGAATATGAAGAAATTCTCAGAAGGGAGGTAATAGCGCGCAGTCAGAAATATAGGGCGATGTGGCTGGAGGGAGATAAAAATACCGCTTATTTTCACAAAGCGGACAACATATGAAGAAATTCAATTCCATTACGAAACTAAATATTAATAGAAGCATTTCCCAAAAAGGCATCCAACCATTGGACTGGAAATGGACAGCTGATGCAAAATTCAGCACAATAGCAGAGGACCAGACAGCAATGGACACGGCTCATAATGACCCATCAGAATGATGGTGCCAATTGGAACACACGTTTGCCATTTTTATCGTGAGGCCCATCTGTTATAGTTACATTTCTCAAACAACTAGGACAATCTACTCAACATTTTGGGAAATTTTGAGGTCACTACCCTAGGAAAATTTGAAACATTCCACTGAAGACTTAAATCAAACAACTAATCTACAACTTCATAAAAAAACAGATCCAACCATTCATCAAGAAAGGAGATCCAGTCTCATGGCAATGAGCATTGGATCGGGGTCAATGGACTGTCGATTTGAGCGAATTGAATAGGAACGGAGTGGAATTAACCTCTGGGGAATGGAGAGGGAGGGAAAGACCTGGAAGAAAGTGGAGGAGACGCCGACAAGGAAAGTGGCAGCGGCCCATAAGAAGGCACCGAGGGCGATGACGTGGGCCCGGTTGTGGCGGATGGAGAGGTAGGCAGCTAGGGGGTAGCAAGACGATTGGACGATGGATCGGAAGAGGGTGAGAGAGCCGAGGCCTGTTGGATCGGTGTGTAGAGCGGCCCCCACCTCTTTGTAGACGCCAGGAAGGAGGGCCTCGTCAGCTCTCTCCATGATTCCCGCCAAATTCACCAATATCAAAGTAATCGTTTCTTCTTTCATCTCCTCTTCTTCTGCTCTTCTGCCTTTTGCTTTGATCGATTTTGGAAGAGAGAGAGAGAGAGAGAGAGAGAGAGAGAGGCTCTCTTTCTTCTCTTCTCAAGCTTTTTTGGTGCGCTTTGCTTGCGGTTGACTGAAACGAAAGTGTTCGTATTGCCTCTGTCGCGACTCAGGATCTCGCCTCTGTCGCCCCTAACTGGGGCCCACACGCTGAGTGTTCCAATGATCGGAGCCGTCCATCTTGTCGAATATTTACATAAAGGAACTTTTTTAGAAAACTAAGATGGATGGATGATTTTCACCATCACACCGTCACTATATGTAGATGAGGTTTAGAACTATGAAACGAAAATTTGTAAAGGCTCACATTCAACTCTAGAAATCGAAGGATACGTTCATATCGGAAGATTGATTGTGGGGGTAAAGCAAAAATGGGCGGTCAAATCATTTGACTATCTCATCATGTGGGCCCCAGTGGGTGTCGACACACGCTGGATCCGAGTCGCGACGGACGCAAAACGAATTAAGAACGACGACGACGAGGATTAGGAGGTCCACCAAGGACGCGGATTGCGTCCTACCCCCACCCGTCTCAAGCTGGGAACGGGCAGCAGCTTTGAGTGGCTACGGTGTTGTATGGGTATTATCCACACCGTCCATCCATTTTTTTAGTATGAATTTAGAAGACAAGACCAAGAAAGGAGGCAGATCCAAGGTTCAAGTGGACCACACCACAGGAAGCAGCAGTGATAATGATTCTCACCGTTGAAACTTTTCTAGTGCCCATTGTGAAGTTTATTTTCCATCCAACGTATTCATAAAGTTAAATATACCTGGATGAATAAAAAACACAAATATCAGCTCCATTCAAAACTTCCGTGGCCCCTAAGAAGTTTTCAACGGTAAGGGTTTAATCCTCATTTTGTAGTCCACTTGAGCTTGGATCTACCTAATAGTTAATATATCATCCTAAAATGATACTGAAAAATGGATGGACGGTGTGGATAAGACCCACACATCACAGTGGCCACTCAAAGCTGCTGCCCCGTTCCCAGCTGGAGACGGGCGGGGGTAGGACGCAATCCGCGTCCGTTAACAATACGGTAGTCGGTAGAAGCGGTAGAACTGCGTATGACAGTTCGCTTTCTTCCTACCCTACACGTGGCAGTCTAGGCTATTTTTTAGAACCGTTCATCTACATATAACCAATGTATATGGATTTTTTTAAACTAGTAAATTGATTAGACCATCATATACAATCTATCACCATCTATCAAAATGATGGTTGAGATGTTTGACGGTGGAGATTGGGAAGATGAAAGTTTAGAAAAGTGATGTATGGGATTTTCTGATAATGTCTCTTGAAATTTGAATCACGTATCATGATGTATAATGAGGCGATTGGATTTATAGTCGAGATTGATGCTTATTACGGTAACGTGTACGGTAGATAGAGAGAGATATACGCTGTATACTTCTTCGATCGGCTGCACCAGAAAACATGCAGTTGTGACTGGAAGTTTGGGGAAGCGGATTTCCTGCGACCCCATGCACGGAGATATACCTGACCCGGGGACTGTGTGGGGTCAACAGAGTTGTTCGTGATTAATCCACTCCGTCAATCTGGTTTTAAAGAACACATTAGGATAAGAATCTAAAAATGAGGCAGATCCAAAGCTCATATGGGTCATACCATAAGAAACAGTGATAATTGAACTCCTGGGATTAACAGAAGTTTTATATAAGGTTGATATTTTTGATTGAAGTTTATCTGAGTATTAATAACCTTATGAACGGTTTGGATGGAAAATGAACATCATGAACAGCTCCAGGAAGGTTTCAACGGTGGACGTTTCCGTTCCCACTGTTTCATTTTGTGTGGTCCACGTGAGTTTTGTATCTACCTGATTTTTTGGATTTATATGCTATTGTAATCTGTTAAAACAGATGGACAGAGTAGATTTATCACGGACAACTCCTTGGACCCACATAGCCCCGGGCACAAGTATATCTACGTCCCCTTCCCCATTTTTCAATCTCGTGGTCCGCTTTTGGTTAGTCTGTCAACTGGTTGGGCCTGGGTAGGTCTCGGCCTGGGTTTTGAACTGTTTTAGGGCCGACTTTATTCAAAATTGGATCTTTTAGGTCCGACTCCGGCCCATTGACACCCCTACTTTTGGTCAATAGAAACACGATGAACATACGCTAGTCTCGACGGTAGGTATAGAGTCCTACTCTACTAGCACACACCAATTTTGCACTCGTGTACTACATCCGGGCCGTCATTTCGGCGGGTTGGAAAGTTTCCGTGCCATGGCCCAAAAATTCAAGCTCCTATCTGTTAACAGTTATTTTCGGCGCCTTGATTTGGCCCACTAAAAAAGTGTCATGTGGTATACACTGGAGGCCCACTCACACCCGTGGAGATCTTTTTTTGATTTATCCGCAGCATTATATATTTTACTTTTAATGTGATGGGACGAACCCTCTCCGCATCGCTGAATGGGTGAATCATTGCATGACACATGGCACTATCAAAATGCCCATTTACAAAGAAATGAATCGATTACATTTGACCTTATCAGGTATCAGATTTTATTTCAAATATGGTGATAATTCTTTCAACCGGGTCATCTCTCGCCGTCATTTCAGGAGATTTTTTAAAAACATTCGAAAAAATCAGTAGTGGTTGGAAAGATTCCAAACAACATCAGGGAATCAAGCCTTTGTTCAAGCCAACTCGGTTTGGGTCCAGACCTAAATTAGCGAACAGATTTCCATTAGATAATCTTAAGCCATTTATTAATAGGGACAAAGGCAAAGGGAGAGGTGGATGAGAAGATCTATTCCACCCGACGGTTTGGAGATTAGAAAAGACAGGTGTAAGCGCCCCTTGGTCCCATCTCGATCACGAGCCTTTAGTTCACCTATAGCTGTCAACATCAAAGCCATCCCACAGAGAGAGGGATAGGATGTATTGCTGTCCACCTATAGTTCTCAGCATCAAAGGCTATCCCACAGTGAATGGTAAAATACTAGTGGAGACCAAATCTAATTCATGCGATGCCTCTTGGCGACCTCTGGATAATTCCTTTTAGCAGGATGTCATTAGAAGATAAGAAGTGGTCAAGGTTAATCTAAATCTAATCTTTGATTAGGTAAATGGATTTTGACATATCCCGACCTCGTCTATTGTAAACCACTGAGACCCCTCAACGAATTAGGATTTGAAAAATTAGGGGGTTTGAGTTTAGTCGGAGTCTTTTTTTGTCCAATCCAAGCCACCAATGCCGGGGTAATTAAAGGGATTTTTATATATGAGCCAATGACGTTGGCGCGAAAACACAAATATCAGCTCCATCCTATCTATCCATGAAGCAATGATATATGAATAGAAAACACAAATCCCAGCTTTATCTAAAACTTATGTGCCCCTGGGAAGTTTTTAATGGTAAGAGTAGTGTACATTTGTATTGGATCTGTCTCATTTTTTGGGCTTATTTTTTAAAATGATACGGTGTGGATAAGACCCATACATCACGATGGCCACTCAAAACTTCATCCCGTTCCCAGCTGGAGATGGGCGGGGGTAGGACGCAATCCGCGTATGGAATAGATCTTTCGGCCTGTTTGTTTTTTTTGAAAATGAAAACCAGCCACCGGGTAGTACCGTCGTAAGGGGGCGGTTCACTATCAAAACCTGGCAAGGAAATATTAAAAAAGAAAAAGAAAAAGAAAGAGAGAGAGAATAAAGTAAGAAAGAAAAAAGTGGAGAAATACAACATGCTCTGCATCCAACTGAAAAGGGCCAAAGATTTAATGACTAGGATTTTCAGATGCTAAGATCTTTGTGGCTTTGTACGTAGCTGGCTGCTTCATCATATTGACACCTTAGATTAATGAACGATGTGGTCCATATTTACAAATGAAAATTTTGAGGATGCAAGGCCTATCCTGGGGTCATGATTAAACCGGATAAAATATATCCGTTGGATCGGTGCATGCAATCTAGCATGATATTTTAAAAACTCAGGATAGTAAAGGAAACACATGATAAAAACTTTAAAAATGTTCGGCCTGTTTGTTTTTTTAAAAGAAATGGTAACCATACGATCAACCGCAATTTCCTCGATTTCACTCGTTTGAAAATTCATAAGATTTTTTGTCTTTGAAATTGATTCAATAGACGTAATTTTAAACCTTGAACCGCATGATAATGCGTATGATATATCCATTCCGTCCTTTTATTTTACTACAATATTTTAAAGCATAGTATAAAAAATAAAGTAGATCCAATGCTCAAGTGGCCCACGCCAAAAGAAACAGTCGCCCCACAAAATTTTTAACGGTCAGTATTCAATTTACCTTTTCGTATGACGTGGGCCACTTGAGTTTTGGATACGCCTCACTTTTTTATTCATGCTATAAATTCAACTGAAATAACGGATGAATGGTTTGGATAAGAAAAATGCATCAGTGGGACCCACAAATATTTTGCAATATTATTAGTTTTTTATCAAAAAGTAGCAGTCAAATCAGGTTTGATATAAATCCACGGGAAAATAATTATTATTTTTTTACCCGGTATTTATCATTCCAACCGAAATCAAATGTAAAAAAGAAAGAGATATGAATGGCCCACAACAACTGAAATAGTCTTTAGGAACTTTTGTATTTTTTTCTCCCTTCGATGTGTCCCAGTTAAGCCTTTGATACAGACGATTCTTCAGATGTACGGTGAACATGAGAAGTCTCACCAGATGCATGGTTTGGATTACACATACACAACTGGTGGACACTATAGAGCTTGAGCATATGGTAGTGAACACAGATCACGACCCGTGTTATCAGAAAAGAAAGAAAATGCAGTTTTAGCCTCTGCTTCATCTCTGTATGATGCTGAGATGGTCCGACAATTTGAACCGTCGATGTTCTTTTATTATATTAGATCAGTTATTGTTTCGTAATCACTGTTTAATGATGATCCACACCGTTGATTTTTACAGTTGATTGCTAGCCATTGAAAATTTTATTTTTATTAATCTAAATTCATATATGTGGTAATGATGGTAACAATCATCTGTTAAGCTCAATTATCTGGTCGCGACCCTTACAACATAAGAAAACACAAGATGGACCGTTCCGATCATTGGACAACTCAGCATTTGGTGTCGAGTTGTGGCGATAGACGGTTGATCCAGACAGCCAAAACCAATTAGATGAAAAGATGGGGAAACTTTGATACTCTGGCAACGTGTTGTGGAAGATACTCTGGCAAACCTTTCAAATCTCTCTTTTTGGTGCTCGCCTCATCGATCAGGTGGACCATCATAACCATCCTCATTCTGCAACATCAGCAACATCAACAATGATGACGCAATCGGTAGTTCGGCAGTAACAACGACAACGACAACCACCCGGCCAAGTTCGCTGATTTGTCCAGTCGATCGTGAGTCCTGGGCCCGGACTACTACAACCTGAGTTTACAGGACAACTCGGCCCAAAACCCAGCTGAGTTGAGTTGAGTTGATTCGCCGAGTTCCAAGACGAACCTACAAGTTTTTGAACTATGGTGTTCATATATGAGAGGTTTTCTAATTTCACAAACCCGTGGGTGCAGTACACTGTGACGCGTGTGCGAGATCTGAGCTTTTCATCTAATGGGCCACAGTATATCAAACAGATGAGTGACTGGAAAATGGTATTGTAACCATCAATTTACTTTGTTTATTTTGGCTCACTTTAGAGATTGAAATTGTCCCATTTTTTAATTAATTTTTTTTAAAAATCTAAGAATTATTTCCTACCTTAGCGAAAGGTCGGAAATCACACACATTTGCCGACGTGGTCGTGTTTTGCTCTATACGCATGTTATTTGCGATGCCCGTTAGCCCGAAGAAGCAAGATTTGAAGCTCTCAATGATTGCAGCTACTTCGAATGTGCCATATATGCTTTCTTAGTGAGCTACATGATTTTGGATGTGAGGTGATCTTCGAAATTTGGAAACTCTGATTGCACTTTCTACGCCGTTGATCTCGATTTTGCCGGACTCTAAAGAACCCATCTCTCCAAGTCAGTTTTCTTAGCCGCAGGGCTGGGCTTTGTCTCGGATAATTATCTCGTTGGTATATTTTACAGCCTTGCTGACCTGTATAAACCCAGCCATGGGACGATATTATTAGATCTCTGGTGCGTAGGCTAATTTTCAGAAGCGGATTGCATCATGGCCCTGCCCTTCTCTAGCAAGGAACAAGCAGATCTATGTGGGGCCCCACCGTGATGTATCTGTTTATCCACGCCGTCCATTCCTTCTCTCAAACCATTTTAAGGCATGGACATTTTAAGGCAGATCTGATGCTCAAGTAGAACGAGAATTTTCAAGAGCCTTGGTGAATAAATTTACGATTTGGTTATGTGATGTAATATAAGGTGTGTGGATCTGTTAATGAGATATCATGTCTCAAATGAAATGACAATCAACTTCTATATGTTTGGTCCGCAAATGAAATTGGATGGCCCAATTGATGGAGACTAGTGCAATGGATGGTTGGATGATAACATAGAGTAAAATAATCAGATGGTTAGGAGCCTAGTCATTTAAATGTATAGTGAGTTTTGAGATGGATTAGTCTAATGGTCGTCAAATGAATGACTTAGATTAATGAATAGGTAAATAAACCTCTAACCATGCGAAGGGATGGATAAGTAGGTGATCACACACCTTAATTATGTGAATGGAGGATGATCAGGTGGGGAATATGAACGGATGGATAAGTGTGTGGAAATTTTCAAATTATTATGCGACATGCCTTGCCAATTCTACAGCTATCACAAACTTCATCAGTCTTATTCCACGAATTAACTTTGATAGTCTCTCTTATTTAAGAACCTAACCACTTCTCCAATGCCATTTTTCTTCAAATGATGTACAGTTTCTATTTAAAAAATAAGTTTCTAATTGTGGTGAAGAAATGGTGTAAAGGTCACTCTTTCTAACTCCCTCCATCAGGGTTCTTCTTCTGTTGTCCTTGTCCTTTATCACAAAGCCACCATTAGAAAACTTGAACACGCATGAGAATTCTCATTGGTGAATTGACTAATGGAAAGAAGGCTCTTTTTTTAATTCTGGGACCAACGATATATTCTTTATTCAAAATAAAAAATTTTCTATTGCCATTGTCCAATAATACATCTCATGTATGTGTAAGTTTTAAAGTATGCTCATTTCCAATCATCATTCTATCATTACTAGAATCAGCACCTAAATTGGTCTATTTACTTGGATCACCTATCATGTGAAGAAGCACTGGTGTATGGGAACCAATCAGCATCCCGACTATCGCCTGTGGTAATTGTAGTAAGAGCCTTAGGAATGTCCTCTGGAGTGAATAAAGGATTAAACCTGTTCCAGTATTTTAACGTAGTGTCCCTTTCTTCCGCAGATTTGGCAAGGAAAAATTGTCTCAAATTATTCAAAAGATTTTTCTGTAGAGGATTGCCCTTTCTCTGGCTTCTCTTCATTTGTCTTAGCATTGTTTGGATCTTTTCTTCTATTACCATATTACACCAAACCTGTTGTTTTGAAGAGAAATTATTCCCTCCTTGCCATTCCCCTTTGCTGTAGAATTTTTCTCTATTTGATGTCTTTTAGCTAACAAAAGCAATGGACGGATTTGAATGCCTATAAGGGCCCGTTTGGCCGGTCGGATTGGAAGGGATTGGAAGTTAAATCCCGGGATTGGCCGGGCCTGCCAAACAGTGTCAGTGATCTGATCCCAATCCCATGGATCTTTAGACAATCCACTGACAACATCATCATTACCTTTAAATCCCATTCAATCCACCCTAATCCGTTCAAATTTGCTTGAGACTTGTTTGGTTGGTGGGATTTGAAGGGATGGGAAGGTTTAATCCCCGGATTGGCCGGGCTTGCCAAACGGACTGGATATAGCAATACAGGGATATAGCCATGCCACGGATCTCAAGACAATCCACTGGCAACACCATCATTACCTAGGAATCCTTGCCATCCCCCCTAATACCATTGAATCCCTTCCGATCCACCCGGCCAAACGGGCCCTAAGGGTCATGAACTGTACTCCACGTTTCATGACTTTGAAGCAAGGGAATGATTTCCTTACATGGAGTTGGGGGCTTTAGCACGGTGGTCACAAAAGATTGATATTCTTGGCCTTGGCTGTTTAATAACCAGAAGATATTTTTCTTATCATTAACAGATTTTCCAATGATGGCATATGCCTTTTAATTCATTAATATAAGTAGATAGAGTTGATGTACCCTTTTATATGAGTTGTGGTCTTTGTACCACATGGAACTCTCATTCTTGTGAGTACCCGAGCAAAGGCTTCGTTAAGTGCCATGCATTCGTCCTCGGCAGTGTCCAATCCGACGGCGATGCTAGAGAGAGGGAGGGAGGGAGGGAGGGAGGGAGGGAGGGAGAGGGAGAGATCAACCCTCGCATAACCGAAAGTTTCTTATCATAGCATTGAATATGCAGATTATCCCTTGCACCATTCAACTGTTCTTATAAATTGGCAGCAGCATTGCTGAAAGGTCTGGTGCCAACATCATTTGCTGGCTTGAAAATGCAGTTGCTTGACATGATGAACACATGAAAGAGTAACCAGGCCATCTCTTTACCGTGAAATGAATTGCCTCCCACTGTGATCCCCCAATAATCTCATGCATACTGGAAAACAAAGCCATTCATCGTCCTCCTCCTGTAATGGGGTAAATCAAAATCTGGCCTCCATTACTATGTGGTCAAATATTAATGTTACACATCTTAACCCTCCAACAACAAGATCCCTTAAGACCATTTGGATTGTACAGCTCAAAAGTAGTTATTTTGGCACCGATTCATGCACCAAGAAGGTTGAGATCCCATCTTTGTTGAACTGTCACGTGAACCTAAGAGCTGCTCCATATTGAATTAATAATCCCCAAATCACAGTCACATGATTAGCATTACAAAAAGAATTGTATCTGAATTACAACACATCTTTCCAGCAATCGCGCAGCAGAATTGCCTGCTTGATATCAATATTAGTTGGAAATTTGTAAAAAACCATCAGCTTCCTCAGATCACGCATCCCGAGTTACATCTTCTGAAGCCTGACGTCCTCCAGCCGCATCAAAATGGGCCAAACAAGCTTCTTCACATTTGGGATTGAATGAAGGTTACCCACTTCACAATAACATGGTTTCTGCTCACTTCGAGTTCTCCACTCACTAATCTGCTATATTTGAAAATGTCAGTTGGCAAGAAAGTAAAGTCTCCTCATCATTGTCGTCAACACTGTCATCTCCATATTCCATTTCAATCACACTTCTCTCCCTTACGTATAATTCATCTGATTCAGAGAACTGCACTTGAGCATACTCTCCCTCTACAGGAGGATTGTCCAACTCAATCTGCTGCATCTCTGATTCTATTAATGAGTCCATCCGGGCTCGCTCTCTGTCTCTTGGGTAGGTGCAGTAGAGGCAGGAGTAGATGAAACAACATAGTGCCATTGGAACTCCTATCACGGTGTAGATAGCCTTGGCCAATGACACAGCATTCTCTCTATCAATCTCACCTTCAGCGCCCTCACTCAATCCCTTAGGAACTGGTTTATAACCATAAACACGCTAAGCCAGAAGGCCGACGAAAGGGGGAGCAAATGATGCCAGTATGGACTCAAAAGATTGATCCAGCGCATAGATGATTGTCCTTGATTTCCCGGTGACTATCTCTGCGAATATTGGACTGCATACACCATCAGACATCAGTTTTCTTTTCGAACATTAAGGATAACATGATGTACCCTTGATTTATACGGTACCAGTTTTAGAAAATGCATTAGGAGATCATGACAAAAGTTACTTCATCTTCGTCTATTTATTTAAATAATAGGAAAGGATCTAGTGATAAACCTATGCATGATAGCTAACTCAATCCCAGTACACATTGCACAAACATACAGCATTTGGACTGCTCATCATCTGGGTGCTGCTGTGGATGAGCCATATCCGGAAAATCACAATGGCTGGACGATTACTTTGCCCATCAAATGTCGACAGTTGGTAGGCATTGTTGTTTCAACTTCCATCAGTAATGATAAAAATCCTCCATATGGCCAATTGGCCTAGAAGACGGCATCAGTAATGATAAAAATCCTCCATATGGCCAATTGGCCTAGAAGACGGGATACCCTACATTTGTGCCACATGCACACTTGATAACTCAGATACAAGTTATTGCACATGAAAAAGACAATCAAAACAATGTTACAATGCCATATAAATGTGGTGAAGAGTGAAGATATATAAAGATTTCAGTGCCATCAGCTATTGCTGGTCTACCTGAAGTCCCTGTTCACTCCCTAGGGTAGTGACAAAGCCAGTGTCATTCATGATTTGTGTTTCCTAATGGGTCCCACACACCAAAATGGTGACAGAAATCAGCTGATGTCAGCTATCTCATTTTGGCATGTGTCTACATCAACAACGGGTGTCTAAAACAAATATGGGTTGGACGAGTTTTACAATATCACTCCCTGTTTCTTCTATTAGAGTAATGGGCAGTTTGCTGAAGATAATAGAGAATACTTTGTAATTTAGGTGAAATTTGCTCAGCACACGCGTTTGCAATAAAGTCATGTACATGCGACATATGTGCAACATGGCACATAGGTGAGAGATCTAATCTACACATCAGGTTGATCTAATCTTTTACATGTTTAACCAAAAACAAATCTGAACAATCAGCATGTGGGCCCAATATCGGAAACAGGTGGATCGGTTAGAAAACTTAAGCCAAGTTTTTCAGAGCTGTACTTTGTTTTGCAAACTGTCCTACCTGACCAATAGATAAACCTGATTCTTGGGCTGGAGCATCAATATAGTGGTTCCTTTCTGGTGAAAGGAAGGAATATTGGAGCTACCCACCATACCAGCACATATGGGGGATGTACATAAGCTTTATTGCACATGCCTGTGCTGTTAGCAAAGCTCAATTTAGGTTGTAGTAGGATGCACAAAAGGGAGTTCAGCATTGACACTGGTCAGAACATTGTCGGCATGTGTGCTCTTGAAAGCCAATTAAGTTACTCATCCTTCACACTACATTGATTATCTTATGCATAATGATTAGTTGCTCTTATTCCATTGAACCTGCACCGTAAGGGTTATGTGATCATGACAATTTCCAACGGATCCACATTGCACGTGGTAAGGATAGTTTGTGTGTTGGCAAAAATCATACCAAAATGCATGGTTCGAGATTCAATCTCATCTCACATTGGGCATTTTTGAATGGGTTTCGTTCATCCTTGTGGGCATTTTCATGGTGGAAGCACCATAGAAAGAAAATCAAGATGGGTTCTTTAGCATGGAAACGTGTGAATAGGAGGAGGCTATTTCCGACTGCAAGTTGTAAATCCCTTTGGACAATTAGCATGTCTAGTTGCCAATGGTTACAAAAGGATTGAAACTCACCTCTAAAAATGTTAAAATGAGGTAGAATGACTGCAACCATGGAAGCCATGAATGTAAATATACCTCATGGTTTTCGTGTTTTAAGACTAAACTTGACCAGTCATATCTTTCTCATTTTGGAACTTCTTATACCAGGACACTTTCTTCTTCTTCTTCTTCTTTCTTTTTTTGTTTGATTTTTGTTTTTATGTTTGATTTTTTATTTTTATTTTTATTTGAGAAGATTATGATTTCGTAAAAAGGGAAGCAAAGAAAATAAGAAACAAGAAACAAGCAAGCAGTGAAAATTTGGGGAGCACCAATAACCAATGTTTTAAATATTGTTATCGCATAATATATCACACCATTGGGACACGGATACATATTAGTTATTGCATGGGATATATCAGTTGTATTGCGTAATGTATCGCTGTTGTTGGGAAACATGGGAACATTGGAAAATTGGTCGGATTTTTCAAGGAAACTTCAAGGATTGTTGAACAAGACTTCAATACACACTTGGAAATAAAAACATTACAAAAAAAAAGTGCACATAATAGGGGTTTCCTTTGTATGGGGTCCTAATACATGCATTGTCCAACTGAATTGATGCAAGCATATTTAAAGTCTATTAATATGATTTATAAACGTAAGAAGATATGTATGGAAACACAAGCAATACATTCAAGAGCAAAAGAAGAATCACTTATCAAATTACATGTTTGATTCAAAATTTTCAAGGAAACTTCAAGGATTGTTGAAAAGGACTTCAATACACATTTAAAAATAAAAACATTACAAAAAAAGTGCACATAATAGGGGTTTCCTTTGTATGGGGTCCTAATACATGCATTGTCCAACTGAATTGATGCAAGTATATTTAAAGTCTATTAATATAACTTATAAACGTAAGAAGACATGTATGGAAACACAAGCAATACATTCAAAAGCAAAAGAAGAATCACTGATCAGGTTGCATGTTTGATTTTGTGTTTGGATACAAAGATTGCAACCGATTTGTGAGAAATTGAGAAATTTTGATTTTTTTTTTTCAATTTTCTGCAACTTGCATCATCTCTCCCAAATCTCAAAATCGATGCTCTAAATTCATGATTTTTCATGGAAAACATGAAGAATCATAAATTTGTAACTATTTGATACTAATTTAGCATGATTTACAGCAAAAAATGGATCGAAAATAAAAAATGCTCACCGAATCGAATAGGTGGGATATATCAACACTAACTACGCATTTTGTATCACATAGGTAGGATACAAGATATATCGTGGGATATATCGGCTGATATCGTTGATATTTAAAACATTGCCAATAATCCACCCCAACATCAGCGATACCACACAGAACTTAATAGAGGCCAGAGAGTATGACTTATTTGTGAAATATTCTTGCATTCCTCTCCCCTCCAAATGCCCAGCAAGATTGCATAGGGGAAGGTCGCCCAAATACGTCTACCTTGCTCTGAGAAAAGATCAACAGGCTATCCTGCAATAACATCTAATAGGGTCCTGCATCGCCCATTTGGCCCGAAAAAGCTCAAAGAAATAATCCCAAATGACCCTCGCAGCCTGGCAATGCAATAATGAGTGGTCTGGTGATTCCTCATCTCTCCTGCACATAACACACCTATTGACAAAAGCCACATTCCTCTTTTTAAGGTTGTCAACAGTTAAGATCTTGTTAGCAGAGGCAGTCCATGCAAAAGCTTGAACCATGGGGGATGGGAGCTCTCTAAACCTTAGCACATAGTTAAGTACGACACAGGAATCACATAGCTCAGACAATGATTTGGAGGAAACTCAACTGTTAGCCTTCCACTTCCAACACTTCTCATCCCCTTTCGAGATCTCAGTGTTGAACTGATGGAGCATACCCATGAGAGTAGCAAAGTCCCTTAGCTCCTCATCATTTATATTTCTATCAAGAGAGACATTCCAAACAATTGAATCCCCTTGGGGGTTGTCACAATCGGCCACCTTAGCCTCCTTATTTAACGCTACAGAGAATACTGCAGGGAAAGATGTAGCCAACTGAGAATCTCCAATCCACATATCCTTCCAAAACAAGATTCTAGATCTGTTACAAACAATGTAGCGAGATCCTCTTCAAGCAAGATTCCTACATTTACCTGGAATACAATTGTTGGCATATGGTTCGGCTTTCATTACTAGATAGCCCTCAATTTAATTTTGTGTCCATCATGTTGCATCTATGGTCCAGACATGAACCACATGCGAGTGACAGATTGGTGGATCTTGATGTTTTACATTTCTATAAATTTGAGAAATTGCCGATGCTCGACAGTTTCCAGGCCCAAATTTCACCTGTCATGACTTTTGATTAGGGAAGAGTTTTGCAAACCTTTTTTACCCCTCGGTTAGCTCTGTGAGTGGACTACAACCATGCAAACTTTGGGAGCAATTCGAAACTGTTTGATTGGTCATTTAGGGATTTTGTGATCGCCTTGGAATCCTGCCTGTGTAGATTGCAAAATTCCCAAATAGTCTACATCCAATGTTCTGCCACACAATCATAAAAATGTGCAGAATGTTAATGACATGAACTTCACTTCAACCTCAAAGAGATACTTGGTGAAAAAACTGGGGGCCCAGAGACAGCTTCTATTGAAGCAATTACATCATACCAAGATTGCAATGGGGTCCTCTGCAAAGAAGCATATGTTGCAATAGGGTCCTCTGCCAAGGAGCATATGTTAAGGATGATATCTCATGGATATGAGCTAGAGATCCATGTGGACAAGAATGATGCGGAAAGACAGATTAACATTAGCGTGAAGTCACTAGTGAAAGGCCACAAAATGTTTATGTTAAACTATACAATGCAGAACCCTCTTAGTCACTGAACCAGTTGCTCATGCGACTTCAAGTGGCTGAGACTGTCCTTTTGAGAAAGGAGTTCAATTTGTGAATCTTGTAGAAATCACTCCTAGAAGTGGACCAAAGAGGTTGAGAAACAAGAAGAGAGGAGGAAAAGGTAATGCACACCCAACTGCAAGCACCAATCTGATAACTTCTAAGAGTCTCACTCCTATGAAGCAGCCCAAAATGTTGAGAGATCTCATCGTCAAAGGAAGAGGCAAGTGCTTCAATTATGGTAAAAATCAGCCACTTGGGAATGGTTTGCAAAGCCTCGGAAGCAACCTAGGACAAAGTGATGCTCGAAACCTTCGCCCTCGTTGAGTCCATCCTCATATGTAAGTCTCCTAATACACGTGTATGGACTTTTTTGTTACAATGGATATGTCAAATTCCATGTGGGGATTCAAGAATATTCCGAAGCCATGTGAAGATGTTTGGTTGCACCTTGGGAGTTGGGATGGATGAAGGGGTGAGACTCAAAGGAATCGGCACGTATCTGTTGAACGTAGATGGCATAAGAACCATAGCTCTATACTATCATTTCTATGCACTTCATACAAGGAAATCATAAAGGTTTCTATGCACTTCATATAAGGAAATCATGAAGCTACGTAGTGCTGGTTCATCTAAAGTAAAAGATTGGTGCTCAGACACGGTGAAGCTCATCTTGTCAGTGCTCCATTTCAACTATAGGGTCAATGAGTCGAATGCCATCAACTACACCAATGCAGCCTTCCAAAATGATACCTGCTTGAAGGCTACTTCCGGATACATCTTTACACTTGGTGGAGGACTTGAGAGTTGGAGGAATCTCAAGCAAAACCATATTGACTCAAACATGGCAACAGAGTATGTTGCAGCTAGCAAAGCTAAAAACTTGCAAGGCTGAGGAAATTCCTAAGAAAGCTGCAGGTGGTGCCTACCACTAGTGTGCCTATCACATTGTTTTGTGACAATGATGCTGCGGTTGCTCAAGCCAAGGATCCACACAATCGCAGATGGATGAAGCACATTCAATGCAAGTAAACTCTAGCACATGATGTTATGAAGCATGGAGAGCTTATGGTAAGTTGGTAACTAAGGTTGAATCAGCTAATAACTTGACAGACCCTATGTCTAAGGGACTAACTCAAAACATGTCAAAAACATGGGTTTGCTTTTAGGAAAATGGGAGTCATTGTTTTGTCAATTGTATGCCCTTGAAAGCCAATCAGGTCGCTTACAGCCTATAAAACTACAAGGAGTGTGTTTGGTAGTGATCATGATTAAGTTTAATTGCTCTTATTCCAATAAATCTGCATCTTAGGGGTTCCATGATCAGCACGTAGGTTGATTAATTTCAATGAGTCCCCTGGTGACATAATAGCAAACCCATTGCACTGGTTCAGTCATTGATACTAAGAAACTTGGTCTTGCAGTTCCTCAACATCAGAAACGAGTTCGAAGCTGATGACGTACTTGGGCACACATCAAGGTTGCCATGGTACTAAATGAATGTTCAATAATGACCAGTTAAATCAGGGCTAGTTAGAGATGGGTGCTCATATTAGTACATGTGAGTGCATAACAAGTTCAGTTGGCACATTGGATAGGACCAGTTTAGTTGGTTTGTTAAAAAACCTCAGAACCCCCGTCTCCCTGTTGTGTATAGTATTCTTCCTACATCAAGTCATATCTCGTGAAGGGTATCTTCTTCTTGGCCAAGAACAGTTTACTAAAAGAGTAACGAAGATGCAGACTGGGGTGGATCTAGTGGTGCTGGGAAACCAATAACAGGAATTCATCGGAGACAATTTAGTCATGGAGGAGTGAAATACAATATCCAGTGTCAAGTACTCACGATCAAGTGGAAGAAAAGCTATGGCTACTGAAATGTATGATACAAATCCTTCAAATTGAAACAAACACAAAGGTAACAGATTGGAAGTAAACAATCCAAATAACCCATATTCACCACAAACTCTCCAGACGAGTCGCACCAGCAAGATCAACCTACGAAAATTGTAGAACAGGTTGTGATGCACTTCTCTTAGTATTAGATGCACTGATGCAGGGTCAAGGGTTTGTTATGGAGTTATTTTCTATTATACCTAGATACTTCAAATTAGGTACCTATCGATATGGTGGTATACCTGTTGTTCAGTTTGGTTACAAGAATAGTAAGTTCCAACTAAATTGTAGGAGGAAGAGTTTAATTGGTGTCAAAGGTCTAGGGCAAAATGGTTAAAACAAGGAGATAAAAACACTAAGTTCTTTAATGCAATAGCTAGTGCTAGAGCGCGTACAAACAAGATCAAATCATTGATGGAAGAGGGAGTAGAGATAGAGGGAAAGGCCGATATTTGTAATGCAATAGTGGATTTATACAAAAAGCTTCTATCAAAAGATGGATGGAATTGTGTGTTTCTAGATAACCTTCATTTTGAGTCCATTTCAACTGAAACGGCAAGGTCTTTGGAATAGTCTTTCTCAAAGGAAGAAATCAAGAAAGCAGTGTCAAAATTGGACGGTGATAAAGCTCCGGATCCATATGGTTTTCCATGACCGTTCTTTCAGAAATTCTGAGAGATGGTGAGGGGAGATGTGCTTTAATTCATGAATGAAGTCCACAAAAAAGATTTTATTGCAGCAAAATTAAAGGCCACATTTATAGCATTGGTTCCGAAAAAGGAAGGAGCCGAATCTCTAAAAGACTTTTGCCCCATCAATATTTTGGGTAGCCCTAATAAGATCTTGGCGAAGGTGTTGGCTTTTAGATTCTGAGCAGTGTTGGGAGATATCATCTCGGCTTCCCAAGGAGCTTTCATGGATGGTAGGAAGATTATAAATGGTTCCTTGTTGGCTAATGAATGTATCGATTTTTGCAAGAGAAGAGGGGCCCAATGTGTTGTTTGCAAGCTAGATATTGAAAAGGCATATGACCATGTGGATTGGGCTTTCCTAGATATATGTTGGGTAGGCTCGGATGCAAGAACAAATGGCGTGATTGGATTCAAATGTGCGTTAAGTCGGCTAAATTCTAGATTCTGGTTAATGGCTCACCAGATGACTTCTTCTCAGCTTTGAGGGGGTTGTGGCAAGGCAACCCTCCCTCTTCATATCTTTTAGTATTGGTTATGGAGGCCCTTAGTAAAATGATTGAGAAAGGTGAAGAGATTAGCTTGGTCAAAGGATTTGGGGTGGATAGATCAAATTTTCAGAGTTCGCATCTTCAACATGCGCATGATACGCTTCTATTTTGTAAGGTGGATGCTTCTAAAGTGAAAAACCTTCAGGCGATTATTGTTAGTTTTGAAGCGGTTTCCGGCCTAAAGGTGAATATCACTAAAAGTGAGCTTCTTGGAGTTGGTCTTTCAAAAGAAGAAATTCAAAATTTTGTGGCGATATTTGGTTGCAGGGAGGGTTCATTTCCAACTACTTACCTTGGCTTCCATTTGTATTGTTAAAGCGGCAAGATATGTGGTGACAAAGTCATTGAATGTTGCGAGAGGAAGATGTCCAAATGGAAATCGAAATATCTATTTATGGGCGAGAGGATGATCTTGATTAATGCTTCAATGTCAAATCTTCCAGTTTACCTCATGATAGTGTTCAAATGGCCAAAGTTAGTTCCAAATGTTTTGGAAAAGCGTAGGAGAGATTTTTTGTGGAAACAGTTGGAAGAGAAACACAATTTCCATCTTGTAAAGTGGGAATAGGTGTACACTCCGCAGGATCAAGGTGGAGCAAGGTTGAGGAAGTTATAGGAAATGGGTTCGGCAGTTTGGGGTAGAAGGGGGAGCTAGATGGAGGGAGATAATGGGTAGATGACGGTGAGTGGTAGATCAAATCTTCTTCCTTGTATCAAGCCTCATACTTTGGAAATCAGTGACGTCCCTAAAACAGAGGGTGTGGGAAGGAATAGGTTTCAATATGGGGGATTCGAAAAATATACGATTTTAGGAGGATAGGTGGATTGGGGATACTAAGTTGAAACACAATTTCCCAAGGCTAGTAGGGTTATTCAGATATGAAGGTATCTAGTTGTTTTTCTTGAAGGGGCGACAAAGTCATTTGGAATCCTCCTTGTAGATAAATCTAGTAGAAGAATAAATTCAAGAATTGTCAAGGCTCCTCTAGGTGTTGGCGAAGGTATCCCTATTAGTTTTGAGAACGAACTTGTTAAGATGGTTAAAAGATAAATCTAGCAATTTTTCTATCAAATCTCTCTATCAGGCTCTAAGCAAAGTGGGGGCCAATGAAGGGATTGCTCCTACATCCTACTTATGGTGATATGACGCCCTGTTGAAGGCAGCAATTTTTGGGTGGGTGGTTGGAGGAATAAGGTGCTAACAATTGATAATCTTAGCAAGAAGAACATGATTATTCCAAATATGTGCCTTCTCTGTTATAAGGATGCAGAATCAGTGAACCATCTCTTCCTCCACTGCTCTTTTGCAAGGGTGGAGTGAGGGTATTTTTTTTCCAGCTTTTTGGAGTGCTTTGGGTGCTCTCGGGTTCAATATAAAAATTTCTCTCAGCTTGGAATGGAGGGGGTTTGGGAAGACAGAAAAAGGATATGGAAGCTGAGCAAGCTAGCGGGTTTGTAGCCTATTACTTCATACTCTCCCAAGCTATAAACGTGTATTCAGTTGTTCAGTTTGGTTAACGAGAATGGTTAGTATATACTTGTACATTTTCAAATGGGGACTTGATTGTCACTCAACAGAAAAAATAAAGCTTTTTTTTTCCCCCCTATAGTCAACGAAAAACATGATGCTTGCAACTCAAGATCCCATTCCATGACTGGCATGCTAGCACAACAATCATGCCACGTACAGTATATGGACTGACATAGTTAGGTTATGCCATTCTTTCATGAATGGAACTCATGCTAGTTCATTTCAAGGGACCAGTAGCTCCACATGGCATAACATGCAAGATTAAAGCTGATCATCAGAGGTGCTGCACTGCGTATGGCTAGATGCCAATTGCCAAAAAATAAGGCCGGTTCACTCATCTGGTGGGCCACAAATGAATGTTGAATGTGGATCATTGGCAAAATCTCTTAATTGTTCATTTCTTTTGTACATGTGGACCGGAGAGCAAAAAGATTCATATCTTTTCACCCTGATGGGGCCCACCAATGAGCAGCTTGGATCTCACAAATTGTTCCATGTGGTACATGTGGCCCATGCACCTTGAAATAGGACTAAGAGGACTCCCATTAGCAGAGTTGTTTATATGAGCTGCATTTCATGAGAAAACGAATTAAAAGAGGGGATTGGTATAGAGGCATACTTGTTTGTAGCAGGAGCGTTCCATGATATCCACAATCCCATCATGAACAAGACTAAACCATGCATAAATCCTGTCGAGGGATCATCTGGTAACACTAGCAACAGCAGCGCTGCCAATGGGATAGCTGAACCCGAGCTTATTTGTGACAGAACTATCCTGCCAGAGTTCGGGTAACGCTTGGAAAGGATATCTCCCATCTTACCTCCAAACAATTTTCCGAGTGAACCGGCAATGACAAATAAGCTCATCAGGAATGCCGTTTCTTTGTGAGAGAAGGCAATGAGCTCTAACCACATTGGTGCAAATGAAAACCCTGACCCCGCGAATGACCCAGTTACACCCTGTGCTACAATGATCTGGAAAGATGGGATTTTGATAACAGACTTCGCTTCTTGTGCCAGGTCCTTCAATTCCAACCAGAAGGATTTTCTTGGAATGGGATCAGTACTTTTACTGGAGGCATCGGAAAAACGTGGGTCATTGGCGAAGAGGTGGACCAAAATCCCAACTATAATACTCACCAATGCAACTAAATGGAAAGAAATTCTCCATCCAGGAATCCCCATGAATGTTGTTGAAGCTAATAGAACAGAGAAGAGGCCACCGATGAGAGAACCAAAGTTGCCTGCTAGCTGTAGCCATCCGAATGCAATACCACGGTTGCTGTCATCGGTTGAGTCTGCAACAAGGGATTGAATGGCAGGTGTGACTATGTGTAACACCCTGGATTTTTTGCCAACCTGGGGTTAGGCGTCCTTAGGCGATGGGTCAACCATAACACCTTGGTAACCTCTCAGAACCCAATTCCAAAGCCAAAGAAATTACTTAGAATTAATTCCTTTAGAAATTAAGCGTAAGTTAGCTAGCGCTACGTTAGAGTAGCTGTGAAATTGTCCCTGAACACTTTAAATACGTTCTGCAAGACCCAAAACTTGTAGAATCAATGACGCTATAATACCCTGAAACCTAGGATTAAACTCTAAACCCGTTTGCCCTCAGGAACCCTTTGAAACTCCGTATTGGATTTAGAACGCGCGTCGAAAGTCCGATATCCACAATCTTAAACCGTTACGACCGCTTAGCTGGACTTGACAATCCTTTCGAAAATCAAGCCCAACCGACGTTCAGAGACTATTTCATTAAGCCTGGAGTGAAGAGAGTGAGAAATGGGTTAAGATTTGAAATTTTAATTCAAATCTGGCACGGGTCTTTGCGCATTATTATTAAGCGTTCTGACCGTCAGAATTCAGCCAAATTTCACCCTCGGGTCAGGAAAAATTTCTCTTTCATATCATGAGACTTGTAGACCTGATTAAGGCACGATGATCGCTGAACTGAAACTAGACCGCCATGTGCGATCCGGGAACTCTGCATGTCTGAAAACTTGATGTGTGCTAGATCCAGTAACCATGAGCTTAAGTCCGACAGCGTTCGGCCAGGGGACCTCCCGAAACGCTCTTTTGGATCGGAACAGTCCCGATTTGGTTATAACTTAAGTATACTTTGTTCCCAAGTCTATTTAGGTTATGTTTTAGCCTATATAAGGGCTTTAAACCCTCTCACAACCCTTCCATCTGAATTTGCAACAAACCCTAGATAGAAAGAGAAAGAAAGTGAGAGATTTTGAGAGAGTAGTGGGAGAGATTTTTCTGCCACTTGCTATAGCTATTGCACGTATCGAAGCACCGCACTCCAATCACTTTCCCGGCGATTCCAACGCACTCCTAGGTAAGAAAACCCTAACCTATCGCTGTTTTAGGGATTGCTTTGATTCAATAGTGAAGTGGCTTATATATCTTGTGCATTAGGTCGTCTTTACACCGTTGACGAAGCGTATGCGTTCAAATCGAATCGATACACGTCTAAGGCAAAAGGTGAGGATTTTAGACGCTTTGATTGACTGATTTCAAAGCTTTCAATGTCGTTTAATAGTAGATTATCGACGGCAATGCCGTTTGACATGTACAACACGCTATCCGTTTTCCGTTTTGTAAATGTATGGAAAATATGAGATTTAGGGCATTTTAATCATTTTTAGGAAATACTGTTTACATCCATATTTTGCTGAAATGTTTGTCATGGCTTCTTGTCGTGTTAGTATATTAGGAATGCGTGCATGATTGGTTTGGCGAAGAGATTTTCCCTAATGCGCACTTTGGGTCGACATATGCTATGTAGACTAAAGTGTGTAGACTAAGTGTTTGAATAAATGTTTGTACTAGTATGTATTGAGTAAATGGAGTTGTGAATGAGTTTTGAGATTGAATTCTCAAGTAATATGCTGATGTATATGAGTTTCACCATGTTGGCTATATGTATTGATTTCATCATATATATGTATAATGCATGTGTTGGATGATTTGTTTAAGTGGTATGTTATAACATGTTTAAACATGCTTATATTGTTGTATTTCATTTCCATTACCCTCATATGATTACTGATGTTGACTTACAAATGTTTGGGGCTATACGTTAGTCCAGGCAGTCGGTAATGGATCAAATTCGTGGTTGGCTTCTGTTTGCCACGAAGGACGCGTCGATGAACGCGAGTCGTGTTTTGAGTTGGCGGCAGTGGTTAGGCCACACGAAGTGTTTCACGCACTTCATGTCGTTCGACTTGAGATGCGCTCGTACTAGTCGAGCCCGTCAAGTAACCCAATTGGCCGTTGTATGTTCACCATGTATGAGTCATAACTGCTTGAACCTAGGGTACTGAACTTACTATTGAAAACCCTGTTAACCATGGTACCTTGATCCATAAAGACTCATGAGCCGGGCATGGTGGTATGGGACACCGTGGTCGAGCTGTCGGCCTACGCTGGGGCCACAAACCTCCCCGTAGTGACCAGTGAGCACCTATGACTCGTGAGCCGATTGTGGTGGTATGAGACACTACATTCGAGTTGTCGGCCTACACTTATCAGGTGACGAGCCCTTTGTAGTGACCGCGAGCGTATTCTAAGTCTACGGGAGGCGACGACCCTTCCGTAGCAATGAGAGTACATTAGGCCTGTATTGATAAGGTGATGTGGGAGCGGTGCAATGAGTGCGAGCAACAGCCCTTGCAGCGACCTACAAATTTAACATCGTATGAGATTACTAGGAGTGACGACCCTAGACAGGATCTGTGTTGGGATTGACATGAGGGAAGTACCTTAGTTTCCCAATACTGCTGAATGAAAGGACTAATAATAACTCAGTAAGCATTATCCATATCGCATTGCATGTGCCTGGACGATGTGGAGCACTGAGGAACGCAAGCATGCCGCGGGCGTAAGATGGTGCCGTATGAGGGAGTATGTCGGTGAGGACATCCATCATGTCATTTTATTCATACATTAACAACAGTATCTAGGAATGTTTAATTGATTGCTTTATTATTATCGCATTATTGATTTGAGAACATGCGAATCTTTGCTCTCTTATCCCACTGAGTTGATCACTCACTCCCACGTTACGGGATGGTGTTTCGAACACCCACCAGTCCCTATTTTAGTTACAGGTGATGGCACTGCTTGTGAAGTGGAGCCGGACTTATATGATGATGAGGAGAACTTCTCCTCCGTGTTTTGATCGACGGGATTACAGGGAGGTTGATTAGACGCCTTGACACTTGTCATTTTATATTTTTGGAGCACTCATGTATATTCTTTTCTTTCCATTTTTGGACTATACATGTATTTAATTAACCTGGTAACATGTTCACACTCTGGAGACTTACAATCAATTATATATTATGTATTTATCACAGTCTTCCGCTTGCTAATTTAACTGTCTCTGGAGTATGATATGCTGTTTTGGCTTAGTCTCAATCTTGTTTAATGCCATTCTACAGACAACATGCATTTATCATTATCTATGTTGCATAAGTGACGTTCTGGAACTCGGGTGTTGGGTTTTTACCCGACCCCCGATTTTCGGAGTGTTACACTATGGCAAGCCCAATTCCATTCAGGGCTCTTGATACCGCTACCTATATAACAAACACAAGACAACTTGATTTAGGATAAAAGTAGATAGTGTCCAAAGCAAAGGACATAGGAGTTCCCTTGTTCCCACATTTTAATTCTTACGTTTCAATGAATTTGAATGCATAAGGCTGCATCAGAATGCACTAACAAATTGATCTGCAATAACGAGTTCAACAAGAGGAAATATCAATATTGTAATTACCTTCCCTATTACTCTTACTATTAAAAAAACCCTCAAATCGCCGTTAGATTGCTTTCAGTCTAATTTGGAACTCATATAATTGTGGTTTGGAGCCTTGTCCCTCAATGTGGATGCAAAGAAAGGTACTGGAACTTGGTCATTTCCACTCTAGGGCCAGTTTGGATGCGAGAATTCTATGGCAAAAGAAATAAATTCTTGATTAGGGAATCCTTTTCCATTATATTGGAAATGTCTCGAAATCCCTTTACCACGATTCCCTTGTAAGACAGCATGCAGTTTGGATAGATGGGTTCCTAAAAGTAATCATCGGGCTTACCACATTCACAATTCTCTAGCACAAGAAATGAGGTGAACATTGCGATACAGGATTTCGCTTGCCATCCAAATAGGACTACTAAATTTGGAATGCTACTTTCTATAGTAAGAATGGAAATAATCATGCATAATCATTACAATTTCCATATCCACGCTTTGGATACAATGCAATCCAAACATAGCAGAATTGTAATAATTTTAGTTGCGATTTCTTTTACCAAGGAATTCTCTAATCCAAACTAGTTCGTGCAATTCAATTCAATATTGTATCAACAAGCAACCTAACATTTAACCACAAGAGTTTTTCAATTTGACCGTAAGGTGTGTCATGCAGCATGATCGTTAGCACAAGCTGATTATGCTTAAGGCTATGAGAAAGAATAAGAGAGAGAACATAATGTACTGAATTTCTCTGATACCATGTAAACCGAGAGGAGCTGAAAGCTTTTCTGTATTTGAGACAACCCAAAGGGGTTGAATATATAGAAATTACAGTCATCTATACAAGGAAAATAATAAAATCAGAATCTTCAACCTATGGAAACGAGCTATACAAGGTATGTGAGCCTGTCTAACAGTCTAAAGATTAAGAATTAAAAAAGAGAAGCATATTCTAAATAAAGCTATCTCATTGAAGCATCCAGTACCTATTTTGAGAATGGGAGAGGTACCTGGGTGGCAGGTTATTCTTTCTGTGAGAAGTTGCAGGATAGAAGAATTTGAAATTTTGGGTATACACTCTTCAGTTCTGGAAGGTATCAGAGCTTGAAAATGAATATGAAGAAATTCTTAGAGGGAAGGTAATATCATGGAGTCAGAAATCTAGAGGGCGATAAAAATACCACTTATTTTCACAAAGAAGCCAACCTATGAAGAAATTTAATTCCATTACAAAACTAATTGATGGAGGCCTTCCCAGGAAAGGCATCCAACCGTTGGACTGGAAATGGACAGCTGATGCAAAATTCAGCACAAAAAAATTAGGGGCTCACCAAACAGTAGTAGACATGGCTCATGACCCATCAGATTGAGGGTCCCAATTGGAACACACACCTTTGCCATTTTTATCGTGGGTCCCACCTGTCATAGTCACATTTCTCAAACAACTAGGACAATCTACTCAACATTTTGCGAAATTTTGAGCTCACTACCCTAGGAAAATTTGAGCCATTCCAATGAAGACTTAGATCAAACACCTAATCTACAAATTCATTAAAATAGAAAAATAATAATAATAATAATAAACAGATCGCACCATTCATCAAGAAAGGAGGTACCATCTCGTAGCATTGAGGATTGGATCGGAGTCATTGGACTGCTGATTTGAGCGAACTGAATCGGAATGGAGTGGAATTAATTGCTGGGGAATGGAGAGGGAGAGACACCTGGAAGTAAGTGGAGGAGACGCCAACGAGGAACGTCGCAGCGGCCCATAAGAAGGCGCCGAGGGCAATGACGTGAGCACGGTTCTGGTGGATAGAGAGGTAGGCGGCGAGGGGATAGCAAGACGATTGGACGATGGATCGGAAGAGGGTAAGAGAGCCGAGGCCCGTTGGATCGGTGTGTAGAGCGGCCCCCACCTCTTTGTAGACGCCAGGAAGGAGGGCCTCGTCAGCTCTCTCCATGATTCCCGCCAAATTCACCAATATCAGAGTAATTGTTTCTTCTCTCATCTCTTCTGTTCTTCTGCTCTTCTGCCTTTTGCTTTGATGGATTTTGGAAGAGAGAGAGAGAGAGAGAGAGATTTTGCTTCTCTTCTCAAGCTGTTTTACTGGGTCTTGCGTGGGGTTGACTAAAACGAAAAGAGTTCGAATTGCCTCTGTCGCGACTCAGAATCTCGTCTCCGTCGCCGCTAACTGGGGCCTACATACTGAGTATTTCAATGATCGGAACCGTCCATGCTGTGGAACATATCTATAAGGGCTAGCTACTATAAAACTAAGCTGTATGGAGATCATTACCATCACAGCATTACTATATGTAGATGAGGTTTAAATCTATGAAAACAAAAATTATGATGGTTCGCATTCAGCTCTAGCAATCGAAGGATAGTTTGATATCTGAAGGGTGATTGTCATGTAATAGATTACTCGTGGTAGTAAAGAGAAAATGGACGGTTAAATCTTTTGACTATCTCATCATGTACGCCCTAGTGGGTGACGATACATGCTGGTTCCTATGTCGCGACGGACGAAAAACGAATTGAAAACAAGGACCGACGGAGGGAGGGAAACAATATGGTAGAAGCGGTAGAATAGAGTATAACTGCTCGCTTTCTTCCTGTTGTACACGTGGCAGGCTATACTATCATTTAGAGCCGTTCATCTTCTTTTAACCAATGTATAATGGAGATTTTTTAAAAAATATTACATTGATTACATCCTACCACTACTATCAAAATGATGGTTGTATCCTGAGTTGTTTGACAGTAGAGATTGGAAGGATGAAAGTTTAGAAAAGTAATATATGGGATTTTCTGATAATGTATTTTGAAATTTGAATCATGTATTGTGATGCTTAATGGACTTGTTGGATATATGATCCAGATTGATGCATTTTCAGGGCATGTATACGGTAGATAGAGAGAGATACACTGTATTCTACTTCGATCGGCTGCACCAGACGGCATCACTTTGTGCCTGAATATTTTTGAATATTTCTGGATCTTGGCGTGGGCTCTTGGCCAATCAGGACAAAGAAACGTGACGCATGACGCTGAAATCGGATTGGGTACTTAGTTACCCACTACGCTCTTATTATTGTACTGAGTAAACTCTGTTGGCCTCACAGTGAATGTATGTGGTTTATCCACACCGTCCATCCATTTTCCCAGTTCATTTAATGAGTTGAGATCAAAACTGAAGTCTACCATACCACAGGAAACGGTGGGAATAATGATTTCCACCGTTGAAACTTTTCTGGGCCCCACATTGATGTTTATTTGTCATCCAACCTGTTTATAAGATCAAAAAATCATTGATGAAAGGTAAAACACAAATATAACCTTAATCCAAAACTTCTGTAGCCCTCAAGATTTTGTCAATGGTAGATGGTCAATTCACACTGTTTCCAATGGTGTGGTCCGATTGAGAGTTATATATGCTTTATTTTTGAGCTCAGGCCCTAAAAGTATTTGCTAAAATGGATGGAATGAGTGGATAAAATATATAAATCATGTTGGACCCCACACAGTTTACTCAGTATGTACGCGTACTGAGTTACTACGCAATCCGCTTCCACCCTGAACCAGCGATGGGAGAGCGGTGCGTGGGACTGTGTGGGCCCACAGAGATGTCCATGATAAATCTACTCTGTTCATCTGTTTTGAAAGACCACAATAGGACGAGATTCTAAAAATCAAGCAGATCCAAACTCATGTGGGCGATTTTAAAGGATTGAACGCCTGGAGGAGACAAAAGTTTTATATTCCGGTGAAATTTGTTCCTAGGGTTTAACTGAGTGGTAATAATTTTATGAACGGTTTCGATGGCATATAGATATTATAGGCAGCTCCAGGAAGGTTTGGTTTCAACGGTAGATGATGTTGTTGCGTACCTGAGTTTTGGATGGGTCCTTACTCTTACCCGGGTGGTGGACTCCCCGTGGAGTTTCAACACCGGGTCAAGGGTTCGAGTACCCATGGTGGTGAAATCTTACGGTGCGGGCGTGTGTGTGCGTGTGGCGTGAGTGTGTGTAAAAAAAAAAGGTACCTTACGGTGCGGGAGTGTGTGTGCGTGTGGCGTGAGTGTGTGTAAAAAAAAAAAAGGTGCCTGAGTTTTGGATCCGCTTACGGTGCGGGAGTGTGTGTGCGTGTGGCGTGAGTGTGTGTAAAAAAAAAAAAGGTACCTGAGTTTTGGATCCGCTTGTTTTTAGAATATCATATCTATGCGTGTAATCTGCTCCGTCAGCTGTTGTGTAGGGTTCACAGATATGTGCATGACAAATCCACTCCCTCCATATGTTTTGAAAGACTACATGACAGGACAAGATTCTAAAAATCAGGCAGATCCAAAACTCAAGTGGGCCACACTAACAAAATAGTGAGAACAATAACATTCATCATTGTTGAAACCTTTTTAGAACTGACTATGATGTTTAATATGACATCCAAACCGTTACTGTTCATCCCTATTGTCACCTATTCCTAAGAAAATCAATCAAAATGAGTTAAGTGTGATCTAAATAGATTTACATGATGTATTTGAAGATTTGTGGGAATATACAGAGTATCCTAGGATGTTGGAGCTGGAGAATAACCAGCGATGCCACGACATCCATTAAAGGTCGATTTAAGAACGGTTGTGTAGAAGTAGTTATATGACAGATGAAAGAATAGAAACAAAGAAGTTCATGTAATATTAAACAATTACAAGAATGATTAGGAACATGGGAAGTATCTAAATGGCTAAAGTAAGGCTATAAATTACAAGAAAATTTGTCAACAAGCTAATAGTAGGGATGGCTAGCAGTAAAGTGTGAATTGATAGTAAGGTGTACTAACAAGCTAACCAAAAAAAAAAAAAAAGCAAGGAAATTCAACAATAAGGTTTTGTTTCATACCAACCCAATCAAATTCAATATAGTCATTCAATTACCCATCATTTACTCTCCTTAGTATAATCATTTTACCATCTCCTCAACTCTGTTACATTTTTTAGTGTAATTAATAATTTACTTTTTGTCTGCTGCATATGTTCCATAGTGTAATCCATAGTGATAATTAATAAGCAATCAATAAGTAGAAGACTTTTCTTATCATCATAGATTTTCCAATGACGGGTAAATCATCACATATGCCTTTTAATTCTTTAATATAATCAGATAAGAGTTGACATACCCATTGGTACGAGTTGCAATCTTTGCTCCAAATGTAACTCTCGTTCTTGTGAGTCCCAAGCAAAAGCATCATTAAGTGCCATCCATACGTCCTTAGCAGTGTCCAATCCAATGACGATGCTAAGGGTGTATTCATTGTGGGTGCATGTGATCCGCCCCTGTAGCAATTTTTCTGAGCGTCTCTAAGCCAACAACTCTTGGTTGATGATCTCTTGACCAGCGGTTGACAAACCATCTGGGGAGACTATCATCTCAAGCGGTGCTACAGCTTCTTCATTGATAAAACTCCTCAGGACTTGGCTCTCAATCAAGACAAGAATAAATAATAAATCTTAGAAAAAAAAAAAAAAAAAAAAAAAGAAGAAGAAGAAGAAGAAGGAAAAACAACAAACAAAAGGGGAGAGAGTGGAAAAAATGAGGTCTACCCTAGCATAAATGAAAGTTTCTTATCACAGCGTAAGCTACTTAGAGTATTCCTAGAAGCATCATTCAACCGTTCTTATAAATTGGCAGCCGCAACTTCATTTGCTGGCTTGAAAATGCAGTTACTTAACATGATGAACATGCGAAAGAGTAACCAGGCCATCTCTTTACGGCAAATTGAATTGCCTCTCACTGTGATCCCCCAACAATCTCATACATACTGGAAAACCAAGCCATTCATCGACATCCTTCGGTAATGGGGCAAACCAAAATCTGGCCTCTGTTACCGTATGGTCAAATATTAATGTTACACATGTTAACCCTCCCACAACAAGATGCCTTGTGACCATTTGGGTGGTATAGCTCAAAAGTAGTTATTTTGGCACCAATTCGAGCACCAAGAAGGTTGAGATCCCATCTTTGTGGAACTGTCAGGTGAACCTAAGAGCTGCTCTATATCAAATTAATAATCTCAAAATCAGTCACATGATTAGCATTACAACAAGAATCGTATCTGAATTACAACACATCTTTCCAGCAATCGTGCAGCAGAATTGCCTGCTTGATATCAATATTAGTTGGAAAATTGTACAAAACCATCAGCTTCCTCAGATCACCGCATCCCAAGTAACATCTTCTGAAGCTTGATGACCTCCAGCAGCATCAAAACGGGCCAAAGAAGCTTCCTTGCATTTGGGATTGAATGAAGGTAACCCACTAGGCAAAAACGTGGTTTCTGCTCCCTTCGAGTGTTCCAGTCACTAATCTGATATATTTGAAAATGTCATCTGTCAAGAAAGTAATGTATCCTCCTCATTGTTGTTAACACTGTCTTCTCCATATTCCATTTCAATCACACTTCTCTCATCTACGTATAATTCATTTGATTCGGATAACTGCACTTGAGCATACACTCCCCCTACAGGAACATTGTCCGACTTGACCTGCTGCATCTCTGATTCTATTAATGAGTCCATCCGGGCTCGCTCCCTATCTCTTGGGTAGGTGTAGTAGAGGAAGGAGTAGATGAAACAACACAGTGCCATTGGAAGTCCTATCGCGGTGTAGAGAGCCTTGGCCAATGACACAGCATTCTCTCTATCAATCTCACCTTCAACACCCTCACTTGATCCCTTAGGAACTGGTTTATAACCATAAACACGCTGAGTCAGAAGGCCGACGACAGGGGGAGCAAATGACGCCAGTATGGACTCAAAAGATCGATCCAGTGCATAGATGCTTGTCCTTGATTTCTCAGGGACTATCTCTGCAAATATTGGACTGCATACACCATCAGATGTCAGTTTTCTTTTCAAAGATTAAGGATAACAAGACGTAACCATGATTTATGGGGTACCAGTTTTAGAAAATGCATTAGGAGATCATGACAAAAGTTACTTCATCTTCGTCAATCTATTTAAATAATGGGAGCGATCTAGTGATAAACCTATCATAATAGCTAACACTATCTCAGTATACATGGCACAAACATACAGCATTTGGACTGCTCAACTTTTGGGCCCTGTTGTGGATGGGCCATATCCTGAAAACCACAATGGTTGGATGATCTTAGCCACCAACCAGAATATTACTTAGCCCTTCAAATGTCAAATGTTGGTAGGCATTGTTATTTGAACTTCCATCAGTAATGATAAAAATCCTCCATATGGCCAATTGGCCTAAAAGATGGGACACCCTACATTTGTGCCACATGCACACTTGATAACTCAGATACAAGTTGTTGCACATGAAAAAGACAACAACACAATGTTAGAGTGCCTTATAAATGTGGTGAAGAATGAAGATATCTAAAGATTTCAGTGTCATCAGCCACGAAGCCCTGCTCACTCCCTAGGGAAGTGACAAAGAGTCATTCATGATTTGTGCTTCTTAATGGGGTCCACACACCTATGCATTGGACGAGTCTTACAATATCACTCCCTGTTGATCCTATTAGATTAATGGGCAGTTTGCTGAACATAATAGAGAATACTCTTGTAATTTAGGTGAAATTTGCTCAGCGCACATGCGTGTGTAATAAAGTCATGTACATGCGACACACGTGCCAGCATGGCACATAGGTTCGAGATCTAATCCGTCCATCAGGTTGGTCCAATTCTTTGCATGTTTAACCAAAAACAAATATGAACAATCAGCATGTGGGCTCAATATTGGAAACAGGTGGATTGGTTAGAAAACTTAAGCCAAGTTTTTCAGAGCTGTACTTTGTTTTGCAAACTGTGTCCCACCTGACCAATAGACAACCTGATTCTTGGGCTAGGGCATCAATATAGTGGTTTCCTTTCTGGTGGATGGAAGGGATCTTAGAGCAATCCCACCATGCCGGCACATGTGGGGGATGTACATAAGCTTTATTGCACCTGCCTGTGCTCGTAGCAGAGCTCAATTTAGGTTGTAGTAGGATGCACAAAAGGAAGTTGACACTATGGTCAATACATTGTTCGCTTGTGTGCTCTTGAAAGCCAATTAGGTTACTCATAATCCATCACACCACATTGATTATCTTATGCATAATGATTAGTTGCCCTCATTCCATTGAACCTGCATCCTAAGGGTTATGTGATCATGACAATTTCCAACAGATCCACATTGCACGTGTGGTAAGGATAGTTTGTTCATCTAAAGAAAAAGATTGGTGCTCAGACGTGGTGGAGCTCATCTTGTTAGTGCACCATTTCATCTATAGGTTCAACGAATTGAATGCCGTCAACTACACCAATGCAGCCTTCCAAAATGATACCTGCCTGAAGTCTACTTCTGGATACATCTTTACGCTTGGTGGAGGACTTAAGAATTGGAGGAATCTCGAGCAAAACTGTATTGACTGAACCATGGCAACAGAGTATGTTGCAGCTAGCAAAGCTAAAAAGTTGCATAGTTAAAGAAATACCTAAGAAAGCTGTAGGTGGTGCGACCACTAGTGTGCCTATCACATTGTTTTGTGACAATGATGCCACAGTTGCTCAAGACAAGGATCCACACAATCACAGATGGGCGACGCACATTCAATGCAAGTAACTAACCTCTAGTGCATGATATTATGAAGCATGGAGAATCACTAAGGTTGAATTGGCTAATAACTTGATGGACCCTATGTCCAAGGGACTAACTAAAAGCATGTTGAAAACATGGGTTTGCTTTTAGGAAAATGGGAGTTGTTGTTTTGTCATTTGTGTGCCCTTGAAAGCCAATCAGGTCACTAACAGCCTATAAAACTACAAGGCGTATGTTTGTTAGTGATCATGATTAAGTTTAATTGCTCTTATTCCAATAAATCTCAATCTTAGGGGTTACATGATCAACACATACGTTGATTAACTTCAATGAGTCCCTGGTGACATAATAGCAAATCCATTGCACTGGTTCGGTCAATGACATTAAGGGCGTGTTTGATTTTCCAATTCACTGGGAAATACCCAGGTAAATGGTAATAATTATTTCCCTCCGTAGTTGCCGCACTCTTCTCCATAACTGATTTGACTGCCTACTTTTTGGAGGTTAAAATGGCAAATACTGTGAAACATTTGTGGGTCCCACCATGATGCATATCATATATCCACACCGTTCATCCATTATGTCAGATAAATTTATGATATAAGCCAACAAATGAGGCATATCCAATGCTCAAGTGGACCACGCCATAGAAATATGTGAATTAAATACTTCCCATTAAAAACTTCCTGTGGCCATTATTTCTTTTGGTATGGGCCAGTTGAGTGTTGGATTTAACTCATTTTTCTTCTAATATCTCAAAATATTGTGATAAAATGAATAGACGGAACAGATATATCATATACATCAAGATGGGGTCCTAAAATGGCCACTACTACTTTTGAACCGGTTTCCAAGAAGTGAAATCCCCGTGAATATTCAAACAGGTGAAACGGTAATAATCACCCATTTCTTGGGTATTTACCATTTACAAGTGAAACGCTAAAAATCAAACAGGCCCTAAGAAACTTGGCCTTGCAGCTCCTTGACATCAGAAACGAGTAGGAAGCTGATGACATACTTGGGCACACATCAAGGTTGCCATGGTACTAATGACTGTTCACCAGTGACCAGTTAAGTCAGGGCAAGTTAGAGACGAGTGATCATATTAGTACATGTGAGTGCATAACAAGTTCAGTTGGCACATCAGATAGGACCAGTTTAGTTGGTTTGAGCAAAAACCTCAGACATCCCCGTCTGCCTGTTGTGTATAGTATTCTTCTCTACATCAAGTCATATCCCGTTAAGGGTATCTTCTCCTCAGCCAAGAGCAGTTTACTAAAAGAGTTGCAAAGATGCAGAATGGGGTGGATCTAGTGGTGACAGGAAACCAACCAATAATAGGGATTCATCAGAGACAATTTAGTCACAGAGGAGTGAAATACAATATCCAGTGTCAAGATCAACTAGAAGAGAAGCCATGGCATCTGAAATGTATGGCACAAGTCCTTCAAATTGCAACAAACACAAAGATAACAGAAATGGAAGCAAACAACCCAAGTAATCCATATTCACCACAAACTCTCCAGTGGAGTTGCACCTGGCAAGATCAACCGCTGAAAATTGTAGAACAGGTTGTGATGCTCTTCCCTTAGTATTAGATGCAGGGTCAAGGGTTTGTTATGGAGTTATTTTCTATTATACCTAGACACTTCAAAATAGGTACCTATCTATATGGTGGTACACCTGTTGTTCAGTTTGGTTATGAGAGTAATAAGTTCCAACTTCCAAGCAATAAGTATTCAGTTGAAATGAATGTATGATGGATCTGTGAAATTATCATGAGCATCTTCAAAATAGGTAACCTATCACTTCGTATTCTCCCAAGTTACAAACATGTATTCAGTTGTTCAGTTTGGTTAACGAGAATGGTAAGTTGGTAAGTTTCACCCTTAAACCTCTAGCAAAATTCACCAGTAACAATGGGCATATACTTGTCCATTTTCAAATGGGGACTTGATTGTCACTCTACACAAAAAAAATAAAAATAAAAATAAAAAATAGCAAACCAAAAACATGCTGCTTGCTACTCAAGATCTGATTCCATAACCGGCGTGCTAGTACAACAATCATGCCACTTACAGTATATGGACTGACATAGTAAGGTTATCCCATTCTTTCATGAAAAATCCATTGGTACTTTGGCAATTTCCCACAGAGAAATGAGAATGGGACTCATGCTAGTTCATTTCAAGGGACCAGTAGCTCCATGTGGCATAACATGCAAGATTAAAGCTGATCATCAGAGGTGCCCCACTGTGTATGGCTACATGCCAATTGCCCAAAAATAAGGCCGGTTCACTCATCTGGTGGGTCACAAATGTACGTTGAACGTGGATCATTGGCAGTATCTCTTAATTGTTCATTTCTTTTGTACATGTGGACCATAGAGTAAAAAGATTCATATCTTTTCAGTCAGGAAATCTGCTTGATGGGGCCCACTAACAAGCAGCTTGGATCTCACAAATTGTTCCATGTGGTACATGTGGCCCACCAACGAGCAGTTTGGATCTCACAAATTGTTCCATGTGGTACATGTGGCCCACACTCCTTGAAATGGGACTAAGAGGACTCCCATTAGCAGAGTTGTTTATATGATCTGCATTTCATGGGAAAAGGAACTAAAAGTAGGGATTGGGATAGAAGCATACTTGTTTGTAGCAGGAGCGTTCCATGATATGCACAATCCCATGATGAACAAGACTAAACCATGCATAAATCCTGTCGAGGGATCATCTGGTAACACTAGCAACAGCAGCGCTGCCAATGGGATAGCTGAACCTGAGCTTATTTGTGACAGAACTATCCTGCCAGAGTTCGGGTAACGCTTGGAAAGGATATCTCCCATCTTACCTCCAAACAATCCTCCAAGTGAACCGGCAATGACAAATAAGCTCATCAGGAATGCCGTTTCTTTGTGAGAGAAGCCAATGAGCTCTAACCACATTGGTGCAAATGACAAAGCTGACCACGGGAACGACCCAGATACACCCTGCGCTATGATGATCTGGAAAGATGGGATTTTGATAACTGACTTCGCTTCTTGTGCCAGGTCCTTCACTTCCAACCAGAAGGATTTTCTTGGAATGGGATCAGTATTTTTACTGGAGCCATCGGAAAAGCGTGGGTCATTGGCAAAGATGTGGACCAAAATCCCAACTATAATACTGACCAATGCAACTAGATGGAAAGAAATTCTCCATCCAGGGATCCCCATGAATGTTGTTGAAGCTAATAGAAGAGAGAAGAGGCCACCGATGATAGAACCAAAGTTGGCTGTTAGCTGTAGCCATCCAAATGCAATACCACGGTTGCCGTCATCGGTTGAGTCTGCAACAAGTGATTGAATGGCAGGTGTGACTATGGCAAGCCCAATTCCATTGAGGGCTCTTGATACCGCTATCTGTATAACGACACAAGACAACTTGATTGAGGATAAAAGTACATGGTGTCCAAAGCAAAGGACATAGGAGCTCAGATGTAGGACAATTAACCACTTGCTCTAAAAGCTCGAACTAATAGAGCATGGTGAATCAATCCCTTTATCTCATAGCCCAGGCCCCAAATCCCATGGGTTAGGACCTCGGCCGAACCCCCCTCGTGGGCCCCATTTCACATGGGTGGGGCCCACCTCATACAGGCCGCCCATCCTAAGTGTGCCCCTGCATCCCACAAGCCACCCCGCTTGAGCCCGGTGTGAAAATACCCCTGCATTAAGCTCCCTTGTTCCCACATTTTAATTCTTACGTTTCAATAAATTTAAATGCTTAAGGTTGCATCAGAATGCACTAATGAATTGAACTGCAATAACTAGTTCAACAGGAGAAAAAATCATAATCGTAATTTGTAATTACCTTTCTTAGTACTCAAACGGAAGAAATAGCCCCTCAAATTGTAGTTATATTGATTTCAATCCAATTTGGAAGTCATATAATTGTGGTAGCCTAGTCCCTCAACGTGGATACAAAGACAAGTTCCGGAGCTTGGTCATTTCCACTCTAGGGCCAGTTTGGAGAATTCTATGGTAAAAGAAATCAATTCTACAATGATTAGGGAATCCTTTTCCACAATGTTGGAAATGTCTCGAGATCCCTTTATCACAATTCCCTTGTAAGACAGCATGTTGTTTGGATAGATGGGTTCCTAAAAGCAATCATAAGGCTTACCCACATTCACAATTCTTTGGCACAAGAAACAAGGTCAACATTGTAATCCAGGATTCAACATGTCATCCAAATAGGACTACTAATTTTGGAATCCTATTTTCTGTAGTAAGAATGGAAATAATCATGCATAATCATTGCAATTTCCATATCCAATCTTTGGATTCATTGCAATCCAATCATAGCAGAATTGTAATAATTTCAGTTGTGATTTCTTTTACCAAGAAATTCTCTAACCCAAACAGACCCTTATTGAACTAGTTCATGCAATTCAATTCAATATTGTATCAACAAGCAGCCTAACATATAACCACAAGAGCTTTTTAAATTTGACAGTATTGTGTGTGTATGCCACTTGATTGTTAGCATGAGCTGATTATGCTCAAAGCTATAAGAAAGAATAAGAGAGATAACACATCGTACTGAATTTTGAACTCGTCTTAAGATTAACAGTTAAAACAGAGAAGCAAATTCTAAAAAAAACTATCTCATTGAAGCATCCACTACCTATATCGAGAATGTGAGGTACCTGGGTGGCAGGTTTTTCTGTAAGAAGTTGCAGCATAGAAGAATTTGAAATTTGGGTATGCACTCTTCAGTTCTGGAAGGTATCACAGCTCGAAAATGAATATGAAGAAATTCTTAGAAGGAAGGTAATATCGTGGAGTCAGAAAACTAGAAGGAGATAAAAATACTGCTTATTTTCACAAAGAAGCCAACCTATGAAGAAATTCAATTCCATTACAAAACTAATTAATGGCGGCCTTTCCAGAAAAGGCATCCAACCGTTGGACTGGAAATGGACAGCTGATGCAAAATTCAGCTCACAAAATTAGCGGAGGACCAGACAGCAATAGACATGGCTCATGACCCATCATATTGAGGGTCCCAATTAGAAGACACACCTTTGCCATTTTTATCGTGGGTCTCACCTGTCATAGTTACATTTCTCAAACAACTAGGACAATCTACTCAACATTTTGGAAAATTTTGAGGTCACTACCCTAGGAAAATTTGAGCCATTCCAGAGAAGACTTAGATCAAACACCTAATCTACAAATTCATTATAAAAAAATAAAAATAAAAATAAAAATAAAAATAAAATGAAATGAAACAGATAGCACCATTCATCAAGAAAGGAGATCCGATCTCATAGCATTGAGCATTGGATCGGAATCATTGGACTGCTGATTTGAGCGAACTGAATCGGAATGGAGTGGAATTAACTACTGGGGAATGGAGAGGGAGAGAGACCTGGAAGTAAGTGGAGGAGACACCGACGAGGAACGTCGCAGCGGCCCATAAGAAGGCGCCGAGGGCAATGACGTGGGCACGGTTGTGGTGGATGGAGAGGTAGGCAGCGAGGGGGTAGCAAGACGATTGGACGATGGATCGGAAGAGGGTGAGAGAGCCGAGGCCTGTTGGATCGGTGTGTAGAGCGGCCCCAACCTCTTTGTAGACGCCAGGAAGGAGGGCCTCGTCAGCTCTCTCCATGATTCCCGCCAAATTCACCAATATCAAAGTAATTGTTTCTTCTCTCATCTCTTCTGTTCTTCTGCTCTTCTGCCTTTTGCTTTGATAGATTTTGGAAGAGAGAGAGAGAGAGAGAGAGAGGCTCTCTGCTTCTCTACCTCTCTTCTCAAGCTTTTTCGGGTTTTGCGTGGGGTTGACTGAAACGAAAGAGTCACGACTCAAAATCTCGCCTCTGTCGCCCCTAACTGGGGCCCACATGCTGACTGTTCAAATGATCGGAACCGTCCATGTTGTGGAAAACATCTATAAGGACTATTGCTGAAAAGCTAAGCTTGATGGATGGTTTTCACCATCACAGCATTACTATATGTAGATGAGGTTTAAATCTATGAAATCAAATTTTGTAATGGCTCGCATTCAACTCTAGAAATCGAACGATACTTTAATATCTGAAGGGTGATTGTCGTGTAATAGATTATTCGAGGTAGTAAAGAGAAAATGGACAGTTGAATCATTTGAATATCTCATCATGTGGGCCCTAGTGGGTGACGAAACATGCAGGATTCTGTGTCGCGACGCACGTAAAACTAACGGCAACGTCAAAGGGAGGGAAAGAGAAAATGACCACTGTAGACAAAACCTTTTACCCAGCGGTTTTTATCGCGGAATACAAACTTAAGTTACCAACTTAGACTAGCACGTGCGGACAGCGACTTTGAGGACGAAACTACCCGTCCTTTTTACTGCCGTTGCTTTTCCTCTCCCTCACTTCTCTCGCTCCATTTTTTTTTAAAAAAAGGACGAAAACTCCACCGCTACATCTGTTGCTTGGATCGCACCACGCTCTAGCTGGATCCCACCCTCTCTATTCATCAACATTAGGGGTGTACACGAACCGAGCTAGGTCGGTTAGCTCGCTCGACTCGAGTTGAAAAAGCTTGATTCAACTCGGTTCAAAGCTAAGTTTGAGCTGAGCTGATTTTTTGAGCTCGAAAATGAGTTCGAGCAAGCCTCAGCTCGACTCAACTTGGACAGAATCCAGCTCGACTCGGACCAGTTCAATGAATCGGTTACTCTGCCATTGATGTTGCTCACCAACTGTCTGATAAAATGACTCAACGAAATGTGGCCGGTGGCGAGGAAAGTATGTACATGAAACAAATACTTTTTTTCCCTTTGTTTTTCTTGGTTTTTATATTGCTTAGAAGGTATTTGATAAAATACCTATAAAACAATTGCATTTGTTTGTAAAATAGTGGAATTTTGAAGTTGCAACTCAGGTGTTTGTGAAAATGCCTCAATGGCGAACTCGGCTCGAGCTGCTGACTAAACCAAGCTGAGATGGCCAGTCAGGATCAAGGACAGAGCCTAGCCGAGTTCGAGTTGAGGTCAGCCAGTGGCCCAGCCAAGTCGACATGAGGCCAGCTTTACTCGGTTTGACTCGATGTACACCCCTAATCAACATTATCTCGTTTTTCCTGAAAATGTTCCCTCCACGGAAGACAGTACGCATGACAGGTATGATATACATTTACCTAAACGGCGTAAATTTTTTGTGGGCCATTGAAATGCCGAATGAAGCTCCCATCTTGGTTTTCGGTTCATCCCTGCAAAAATCATCCTATGAACATGATGGATTACAAGTAAAACATCATTGTAGGGGCATAACAAGGTTTCCAGGGTGGAAACACTATTTCCTGTGATGTGATCCACTTGATATTTCAATATGCCACCATTTTGGGCTGAAACCCTTGCTTTAGATGGAAAAATGGATGAACGTCATGGATAGTCCGCATACATTCAAGGTGGGCCCAACTCAATATTTTTAATTTTTTAATTTTTTAAATATTTTACTATTAATTTTTTAAAAAAAGTTTTTTTAGGTTAGCTTGTTAGTACACACCCATGTCAATACACACACTCCATGTTAGCCACCCCCACTAGGAATCGATACCATGACCTCAAGTGTTGACATGAGGTATCTCTACTCAGTCTGCCAATTGAGCTATGGATCTGGGTGTGCCCAACTTAGTTAACTCAGCACTATAAGTGCGTACTGAAAATTTTATGAACCGCTCGGTCAATTTCATTAATTGCTCGATCAAATTCACCGAAGAGAATTTCATGTAAATCTCGGTCAATTTCATTAATTGATCGGTCAAATTCAACAAAGCAAATTGTTAGGCTAGGTCAATTACATTTAAAGTTCATTCCAATTCATGTTAGCTTCACCCAATTTCAAGCTTGCCTCGCTCAAATTGATGTTTCCCTTGCTCAATTTCTCGGTTGCTTCGTTGAATTTTTTTCGTTGCCTTGCTCAACTCTTAGGTTGCCTCGCTCAATTTCTAGTTTCCCTTGCTCAATCCTCGCTCCAATTTCTACGTTGCCTCGCTCGCCTCGCTCAATTTCTAGCTTCTCTCGCTCAATTCCTAAGTTGCCTCGCTCCAATTTCGATGTTCCCTCGCTTAAATCCTAGGTTGCCTCGCTCAATTTCTAGCTTCTTCGCTCAATTCGTAGGTTGCCTCTCTCAATTTCTAGGTTTCCTCGCACAATTTGTAGCTTCCCTCGCCTCGCTCAAATCCTAGGTTTCCTTTTACAGTGTGGTCCACTTGATAGTTAGATCTATCTTATTTTTCGTCCCAAGCCTTAACATGAGCTCGTAAAATATATGGACAGTTTGGATATAACACATACATCATGATGGGACCCACAAAAGTAGCATAGCAAAAAAAAATAATAATAATTCAGTTTGCTCCATTCAATTTCTAGTTTTCTCCGCTCAATTTTCAGTTTGCCCCGCTCAATTTTCAGTTTTCCCACTCAATTTCAATTTTCAGTTTACCCCGCTCAATTTTCAGTTTGCCCCGCTCAATTTTTAGTTTGCCCCGCTCGTTTCCAGTTTGCCCCGCTCAATTTCCAGTTTGTCCCGCTCAATTTTCAGTTTGCTCCGCTGAATTTTCAGTTTGCCCTGCTTAATTTTCAGTTTGTCCCGCTCAATTTCCAATTTACCCCGCTCAATTTCCAGTTTGCACAGCTCAATTTGCCCCGCTGAATTTCCAGTTTGCCACGCTCAATTTCCAGTTTACCCCGCTCAGTTTGCCCCGCTCAATTTTCAGTTTACCCCGCTCAATTTCCGTTTACCCTGCTCAATTTTCGATTTACCCCGCTCAATTTCCAGTTTACCCCACTCAAACTGAATTTTTTTTTTCTTTTGTGGGTCCCATCATGATGTATGTGTTATATCCAAACCGTCCATATATGAGCGGGGCAAACTGAAAATTAAGCGGGGCAAACTGAAAATTGAGCAAGGCAAACTGAAATTTAGGTTATATGTTTTGGTTTAGGTTTAAGTTAAGGTTTAGGTTTAGGTTTAGGTTATAGGTTTTGGGATTTGAGAATGGGTTCGAGTTTATGTTATAGGTTTGGGTTTCGGTTTAGGTTATAGGTTTTGGGATTTGAGAATGGGTTTGGGTTTAGGTTATAGGTTTTGGTTTTGGTTTAAGTTATAGGTTTTGGTCTAGGTTATAGGTTATAGGTTTAGGATAAGGTTTAGGTTTAGGTTTAGGTTATAGGTTTTGGGATTTGAGAATGAGTTTGGGTTAGGTTATAGGTTTTGGTTTTGGTTTAGGTTATAGGTTTTGGAATTTGGGAATAGTTTTAGGTTATAAGTATAGGTTTAGATTAGGTTATAGGTTTTGGGATTTGAGAATGGGTTCGGGTTTAGGTTATAGGTTTTGGTTTAGGTTATAGGTTCTGAGATTTGAGAATGGATTTGGGTTTAGGTTATAGGTTTTGGTTTTGGTTTTGGTTATAGGTTTAGGTTTAGGTTTGGGTTTAAGTTTTGGGATTTAAGAATGGATTCGGGTTTAGGTTATAGGTTTTGGAATTTAAGAATGGGTTCAGATTTAGGTTATAGGTTTTAGTTTTGGTTTAGGTTATAGGTTTTGAGATTTGAGAATAGGTTCGGGTTTATGTTATAGGTTTGGTTTTGGTTTAGGTTATAGGTTTTGGGATTTGAGAATGGGTTCGGGTTTAGGTTATAAGTTTTGGTTTAGGTTATAGGTTCTGGGATTTGAGAATGGATTTGGGTTTAGGTTATAGGTTTTGGTTTTGGTTTTAGTTTTCGTTTAGGTTATAGGTTTAGGTTTAGGTTTGGGTTTGAGTTTTGGGATTTGAGAATGGGTTCGGGTTTAGGTTACAGGTTTTAGAATTTAAGAATGGGTTTGGGTTTAGGTTATAGGTTTTAGTTTTGGTTTATGTTGTAGGTTTTGGGATTTGAGAATGGGTTCGGGTTTATGTTACAGGTTTGGTTTTGGTTTAGGTTATAGGTTTTGGGATTTGAAAATGGGTTCGGGTTTAGGTTATAGGTTCTGGGATCTGAGAATGGATTTGGGTTTAGGTTATAGGTTTTGGTTTTCGTTTAAGTTATAGGTTTAGGTTTAGGTTTGGGTTTGAGTTTTGGGATTTGAGAATGGGTTCGGGTTTAGGTTACAGGTTTTGGAATTTAAGAATGGGTTCGGGTTTAGGTTATAGGTTTTAGTTTTGGTTTAGGTCATAGGTTTTGGGATTTGGGAATAGGTTCGGGTTTATGTTATAGGTTTGGTTTTGGTTTAGGTTATAGGTTTTGGGATTTGAGAATGGGTTCGGGTTTATGTTATAGGTTTGGGTTTCGGTTTAGGTTATAGGTTTGGGGATTTGAGAATGGGCTTGGGTTTAGGTTATAGGTTTTGGTTTTGGTTTTGGTTATAGGTTTTAGTCTAGGTTATAGGTTATAGGTTTAGGATATGGTTCAGGTTTAGGTTTAGGTTATAGGTTATAGGTTTAGGATAAGGTTTAGGTTTAGGTTATAGATTTTGGGATTTGAGAATGGGTTCGGGTTAAGTTATAGGTTTTAGTTTTGGTTTAGGTTATTGGTTTTGGGATTTGAGAATGGGTTCTTGGGCTTCATGCACTCATTTATATCCTGATTCATCAACTCATTTGTGTAACTGATTGACTTTTCCTTATTGCAACAAACCTAGACTTTTGTAACTAATGCACATGCTTGTGAAGTGATGCAGATCGATGGATGGTTGTGAAGTGATTCATTGACTTGTTCTGTGATTGCAGTGATGGATTGTAGGTTTTTGTGAAGTGTTGCACATTAATGGTTTTTTTTCCAAATCAATGGTTACTTTTCTTTCTTACACTCATTTGTAAACTGATTCATGCACTCATATGAACTGGATTGTATCATGTGATTGCAGCAGATCCTAATCTAATTTGTCAACTGATTCATAGACTAAACTCCAAACAAATCTGTGAACTGGAACTCATTTGTGAACTGAACTTGAACTGGAATGCGGACTGTAGCTTGAACTGAACATTTTGTTGAAGTCCATACCATTGGAATTTCAGGTGGATGTTGCATGTGGGAGGATTGGAGCTGTATATTTTAGATTCAAGCATCTGGTACGTCTCTTGTCAAGAATGCACATGTGTAGTTATCATTGTGGTTATAGTTATTCATTATGTGACAGGTTTTCAGGTGAGATGAACGAGTTTCAAAAGAAAACAGTCTGTGGTTTTGAGAAGCGATTCCCAATGCCATTTTATGTTTAAATGCATATTTCAGATTTAAGCATCTGGTACGTCTCTTGACTCAAGAATGCACATGATTGGAGTGGTCTGGCCATTTGGATAGACCGTGTTTATTATTTGCTCGAAATTGATGGAGCAGACCCGGATGTGCGTCGGAGCTATCCGGAAGAGCGGGGGTCCCTGGAAGGTGGGAACCGCTGTTACGACCATGATGAAGCTGTCCATTTTCTATGGACAGCATTGGAAGGGCCTGGCCATTTGGACAGGCCGTGTTTATGTATTTGCTCAAAATTAATGAAGCAGACCCGAATGTGCGTCGGAGCTATCCAGAAGAGCGGGGGTCCCTGGAAGGTGGAAACCGCTGTTATGACCATGATGAAGCTGTCCATTTCCTATGGACAACATTGGAAGGGCCTGGCCATTTGGACAGGCCGTGTTTATGTATTTGCTCGAAATTAATGGAGTAGACCTGGATGTGCGTCGGAGCTATCCAGAAGAGCGGGGGTCCCTCGAAGGTGGAAACCGCTGTTATGACCATGATGAAGCTGTCCATTTACTATGGACGGCATTGGAAGGGCCTGACCATTTGGACATGCCATGTTTATATTTATATTTGCAGATACCATACCCTTAACCTAAACCCGAACCGATTCTCAAACCCAAAAACCTATAACCAAAACCAAAACCAAAACCTATAACCTAAACCCAAACCCATTCTCAAATTCCAAAACCTATAAACCTAAACCAAAACCAAAACCTATGACCTAAACCCGAATCCATTCTCAAATCCCAAAACCTATCACCTAAATTAAAACCATAACCAAAACCTATAACCTAAACCCGAACCCATTCTCAAATCCTAAAACCTAAAACCTAAACTTAAACCTCATCCTAAACCTATAACCTATAACCTAAACCCGAACCCATTCTCAAATCCTAAAACCTAAAACCTAAACCAAAACCATAACCTAAACCTATAACCTAAACCCGAACCCATTCTCAAATCCAAAAACCTATAACATAAACATAAACCTTATCCTAAACCTATAACCTATAACCTAAACCAAAACCTATAACTTAAACCAAAACCAAAACCAAAACCTAAGACCTAAACCCGACCCATTCTCCAATCCCAAAACCTATAACCTAAATCGAAACTAAAACCTATGACCTAAACCCAAACTCATTCTCAAATCCCAAAACCTATGACCTAAACCCGAACACATTCTCAAATTCCAAAACCTATAACCTAAACCAAAACCAAAACCTATGACCTAAACCTGAACCCATTCTCAAATCCCAAAACCTATAACCTAAACCTAAACCTAAACCTATAACTTAAACCCGAACCCATTCTAAAATCCAAAACCTATAACCAAAACCAAAATCAAAACCAAAACCTATCACCTAAACTCGAACCGATTCTCAAATCCTGAAACCTATAACCTAAACCAAAACCATAACCAAAACCTATAACCTAAACTCGAACCCATTCTTAAATCCAAAAACCTATAACCTAAACCTAAACCTTATCCTAAACCTATAACCTATAACCTAAACCAAAACCTATAACCTAAACCAAAATCAAAACCAAAACCAAAACCTAAGACCTAAACCCGAACCCATTCTCAAATCATAAAACCTATAACCTAAACCAAAACCATAAAACCATAACCAAAACCTATAACTTAAACCTGAACCCATTCTCAAATATTCCAAAAACCTATAACTTAAACCTAAAACCTTATCCTAAACCTCTAACCTATAACCTAAACCAAAACCAAAACCAAAACCTAAGACCTAAACCCGAACCCATTCTCAAATCTTAAAACCTATAACCTAAACCAAAACCATAACCAAAACCTATAACCTAAACCCGAACCCATTCTTAAATATTCCAAAAACCTATAACCTAAACCTAAAACCTTATCATAAACCTCTAACCTATAACCTAAACCAAAACCTATAACCTAAACCAAAACCAAAACCAAAACCTAAGACCTAAACCCGAATCCATTCTCAAATCCTAAAACTTATAACCTAAACCAAAACCATAACCAAAACCTATAACCTAAACCCGAACCCATTCTCAAATATTCCAAAAACCTAAAAACCTAAACCTAAAACCTTATCCTAAACCAAAACCTATAACCTAAACCAAAACCTATAACCTAAACCAAAACTAAAACCAAAACCTAAGACCTAAACTCGAACCCATTCTCAAATCCTAAAACCTAAACTAAAACCATAACCAAAACCTATAACCTAAACCCGAACCCATTCTCAAATATTCCAAAAACCTATAACCTAAACCTAAAACCTTATCCTAAACCTCTAACATATAACCTAAACCAAAACCTATAACATAAACCAAAACCAAATCCAAAACCTAAGACCTAAACCCGAACCCATTCTCAAATCCTAAAACCTAAAACTTAAACCAAAACCATAACCAAAACCTATAACCTAAACCCGAACCCATTCTCAAATCCCAAAACGTATAACCTTATCCTAAACCTATACTTATAACCTAAAACTATTCCCAAATACTAAAACCTATAACCTTATCCTAAACCTATAACCTATAACCTAAACCCAAACCAAAACTTATAACTAAAACCTGAACTCATTCTCAAATCCCAAAACCTATAACCTAAACCAAAACCAAAACCTATAACCTAACCCGAACCCATTCTCAAATCCCAAAACTTATAACCTAAACCAAAACCTAAAACATATAACCTAAACCCGAACCCATTCTCAAATTCTAAAACCTGTAACCTAAACCCGAACCCATTCACAAATCCAAAACCTATCCTAAAACCTTATCCTAAACCTTATCCTAAACCTAAACCTAAAACCTAAACTTAAACCTAAACCTAAAACCTAAACTCAAATCCCTAAACCAAAATCCAAACCAAAACCTATAACCAAAACCCGAATCCATTCTCAAATCCCAGAACCTATAACCTAAACCAAAACCTATAACCTAAACCCAAGCCCATTCTCAAATCCCAAAACCTATAACCTAACCTAAACCTATACTAATAACCTAAAACTATTCCCAAATCCCAAAACCTATAACCTTATCCTAAACCTATAACCTAAACCTAAACTTATAACCTATAACCTTAACCAAAAGCTATAACCAAAACCAAAACCAAAACCTATAACCTAAATTCAAACCCATTCTCAAATCCTAAAACCTATAACCAAAACCATAACCAAAACCTATAACCTAAACCCAAACCCATTTTCAAATCCCAAAACCCAAACCCAAAACCAAACCTAAACTTAAACTTAAAACCTAAACTAAAACTTATAACCTAAACCAAAACTAACACCTATAACCTAAACCCGAACCCATTCTCAAATTCCAAAACCTATAATCTAAACCAAAACTAAAACCTATAACCTAAACCCAAACCCATTCACAAATTCCAAAACCTGTAACCTAAACCCGAACCCATTCTCAAATCCTAAAACCCAAAAATCAGTGGGGATTACAACAGGGAAAAGGAAAAAATAAAATAAAATGAAAAAGAAGCTAGCAAGTTGGGGTCGACCAGGTCAGGTCGGTCGACCGGCCTATGGCTACGGATTATAACCGTAGCCATAGTTATAATGCTCTGCACTTTTTTTCTTTTTTCTTTTTTCTTTTTTATTTTTATTTTTTACATGGAAAACTTTATTGTACCTACATTTTTCTTTAATACATATTTATATAAATATGTGTGTGTGTGTGTATATATATAAATATAAATTTTTCTCCTTTTTTTTTCATTTCTTTCTTTATTCATTTAACAAGAATATCTTCTAAACTAAAATTAGTTACTTAACGTACCACATATGATTTTGGGATAGGAGAAGCAATTTTAGCCAACCAACCTAGTTATTTTCCAAGATTCCATCAGGTTGATGGTTGAAAATACATTTCATTCACTTCACGGTCAATTTCAAACACTTCATGGTCAAACTAGAAATTGAGCGAGGCTATATGAAATTGAGTGAGTAAATTAAAAATTGAGTAGGACAAGGTATGAATTGAGTGAGGGAAGCTAGAAATTGAGCGAGGTTTAGGCTACGTTGAGCGAGGTAAACTGAAAATTGAGCGGGGCGAACTCGAAATTGAGCAGGGCAAACTGAAAATTTAGTTATATATTTTGGTTTAGGTTTAGGTTAAGGTTTAGGTTTAGGTTTAGGATAAGGTTTAGGTTATAGGTTAAAGCTTTAGAGAATTGAGAATAGGTTAAGGTTTAGGTTTAGGGAATCGGGTTCAGGTTTGAGATCGGGTTTAGTTTAAGTTTTTAAGTTTAGGTTTAGGTAAAGGATTTGAGATTAGGATTAGGTGTAGGTTTAGGTTTAAGGATTTGAGAATACATTTAGGTTTTAGGTTTAGGTTTAGGTTTTAGGTTTAGGTTAAGGTTATAGGTTTAAGTTAGGTTTAGGTGTAGGTTATAGGTAATAGTTTTAGGTAATATCGTAGATATTATCGACATAAGTTGTACATATTATCTACAAATCATCGATATATCGACGTAAGTTGTAGATATTATCTACATGTCATCGATATATCGACATTAGTTATAGATAATTTTTGATACACTTTAGCTACGGATTATAACCGTAGCTATAATTGCGTCGATATAATTTTTGGATTTGAGAATGGGTAGGTTATAGGTTTTGATTTTGATTTTGATTTAGGTTATAGGTTATAGGTTTAGGTTAAGGTTATAGGTTTTTGGATTTGAGAATGGGTTCAGGTTTAGGTTATAGGTTTCAGTTTAGGTTATAGGTTTTTGAATTTGAGAATGGGTTCGGGTTTAGGTTATAGGTTTTGAGATTTAAGAATAGGTTCGGGTTTTGGTTATAGGTTTTGGTTTTGATTTTGGTTTAGGTTATAGGTTTTTGGATTTGAGAATAGGTTATGGTTTAGGTTTAGGAAATCGGGTTCAGGTTCGGGATTGGGTTTAAGTTTGAGTTTTTAAGTTTAGGTTTACATTTATGTTAGGGAGTTGAGATTAGGATTAGGTGTAGGTTTCACTTTAGGAAATTGAGTTTAGGTTATAGGTTTTGGAAAAGGTTAGGTTTAAGTTATAGGTTTTGGGATTTGGAAATAGTTTTAAGTTATAAGTATAGGTTTAGGTTAGGTTATAGGTTAAGGTTTAGGGATAGGTTATAGGTTTTGGTATTCGAGAATGGGTTCGGGTTTAGGTTATAGGTTTTGGTTTTAGTTTAGGTTATAGGTTATAGGTTTAAGATAAGGTTTAGGTTTAGGTTTAGGTTATAGGTTTTAGGATTTGAGAATGGGTCCGGGTTTAGGTCATAGGTTTTGGTTTTAGTTTAGGTTATAGGTTTAAGTCAATTTTTAGTTTATCCCGCTCAATTTCTAGTTTGCCCCGCTCAATTTTCAGTTTTTCTCGCTCAATTTCGAGTTTGCCCTGCTCAATTTTCAATTTTTTCCGCTCAATTTCAAGTTTGCCCCACTCAATTTCCAGTTTACCCTGCTCAATTTCGAGTTTGCCTCACTCAATTTTCAGTTTACCCCGCTCAATTTCTAGTTTGCCCCGCTCAATCAGTTTGCCCCGCTCAATTTTCAGTTTGCCCCGCAAACTAGAAATTGAGCGGGGCAAACTGAAAATTGAGCGGGGCAAACTAGAAATTGAGCGGGACAAACTGAAAATTGAGCTGGGCAAACTGAAAATTGAATGGGGCAAACTGAAAATTGAGCGGGACAAACATGAAATTGACCTAAACCTATAACCTAAACTAAAACCAAAACCTATGACCTAAATCCGAACCCATTCTCAAATCCCAAAACCTATAACCTAAACCTAAACCTAAACCTAAACCTTATCCTAAACCTATAACCTATAACCTAAACCAAAACCAAAACCTAAAACCAAAACCCGAATCCATTCTCGAATACCAAAACCTATAACCTATCCCTAAACCTTAACCTATAACCTAACCTAAACCTATACTTATAACTTAAAACTATTCCCAAATTCTAAAACTTATAACCTAAACCTAACGTTTCCCTAAACCTATAACCTAAACTCAATTCTCTAAAGTGAAACCTACACCTAATCCTAATCTCAACTCTCTAACATAAATGTAAACCTAAACTTAAAAACTCAAACTTAAACTCAATCCCGAACCTGAACTCGATTTCCTAACCCATTCTCAAATTCAAAAACCTATAACCTAAACCAAAACCATAACCAAAACATATAACCAAAACCCGAACCCATTCTCAAATCCCAAAACCTATAACCTAAACCCGAACCTATTCTCAAATTCAAAAACCTATAACCTAAACTGAAACCTATAACCTAAACCTGAACCCATTCTCAAATCTAAAAACCTATAACCTTAACCTAAACCTATAACCTATAACCTAAATCAAAATCAAAACCAAAACCTATAACCTGCCCATTCTCAAATTCAAAAATTATATCGACGCAATTATAGCTACGGTTATAATCTGTAGCTGAAGTGTATCAAAAATTGTTATTTATAACTAACGTCGATATATCGATGATATGTAGATAATATCTACAACTTACGTCGATATATCGATGATTTGTAGATAATATCTACAACTTATGTCGATAATATCTATGATATTACCTAAAGCTATTACTTATAACCTACACCTAAACCTATAACCTTAACCTAAACGTAAAACCTAAACCTAAACCTAAAACCTAAATGTATTCTCAAATCCTTAAACCTAAACCTACACCTAATCCTAATCTCAAATCCTTAACCTAAACCTAAACTTGAAAACCCAAACTAAACCCGATCTTAAACCTGATATCGATTCCCTAAACCTAAACCTTAACCTATTCTCAATTCCCTAAAGCTTTAACTTATAACCTAGAACGTATAACCTACACATAAACCTAAACCTTAACCTAAAACCTAAACCAAAACATATAACCAAATTTTCATTTTACCCCGCTCAATTTTCAGTTCGCCCCGCTCAATTTTCAGTTCGCCCCGCTTAATTTTCAGTTTGCCCCGCTCAATTTCTAGTTTGCCTTGCTCATATAAGGACGGTTTGGATATAACACATACATCATGATGGGACCCACAAAAGAAAAAAAAATCAGTTTGCCCCGCTCAATTGAGCGGGGTAAATTGGAAATTGAGGGGGGCAAACTGGAAATTGAGCGGGGCAAACTAGAAATTGAGCGGGGTAAACTGAAAATTGAGCGGGGCAAACTAGAAATTGAGTGGGGCAAACTGAAATTTTTTTCTTTTTTTTTTGCTATGTTACTTTTGTGGGTCTCATCATGATGTATGCGTTATATCCAAACCGTCCATATATTTTACGAGCTCATATTAAGGCTTGAGACGAAAAATAAGATAGATCTAACTATCAAGTGGACCACACTATAAAAGGCAATGGGAAATTGAACGTCTACCATTGAAACCCTTTTAGGGGTTACAGAAGTTTTGGATCATTATGAAATTTTTTTTCCTCTTCATCCAGGTCTTTTTGACCCTATTAATGAACTTAGATGAGGAGGATTTCTCACAAACATCACAGTGGGCCCCCTAAAGGTTTCTAATGGTTGACGCTCATTCAACACTATTTCCTATAATGTGGTACACTTGAGAACTGGATATATCTCAGTTTTGGTCTCATACCATAAAATGATCTGGAAAAATATATGAATTGAGCGAGACAGCCTACGAATTGTGCGAGGGAAGCTAGAAATCCAGTGAGGCAATATATAAATTGAGCGAATGAACCTATGAATTGAGAGAGACAACCTAGCAATTGATCGATGCAACGTAGAAATTCAGTGAGGCAACTTAGGATTTGAGCGAGGTTCCCTCGCTCAATTTCAACGTAGCCTAAACCTCACTCAATTTCTAGATTCCCTCGCTCAATTTCTAGCTTTCCTCACTCAAATCCTAAGTTGCCTCGCTCAATTTCTAGTAAACATAAAAACTTAAAAGACATGAAGAGAAGATGTTTTTGAGCATTGGGAGTTTGCAAAATCAGAAAAACTTTTTCCTTCTATTCTTTCCATGAAGGACCGGGTTCAGAGGCTTGATTTAAACTCTTTTACTGTTCTCAGGAAATTGAACAACCTGCATTGATTCCACGTATAGTTGAAGCTAGCTCTCTGAAGTACCCTTATGAAGTTCTCTTTAGGAGCTTGCATAAACTTCTGATGGATACTGCTACTTCAGAGTACTCAATAGTTTTCTTTATCTGCTACTATTTTTTTATATGCCAAATGCCATTAGTTATTTCCCTCGTTTGACTGTAGATAATGATCTCTCCTTCTGAATTGGATTAATAATAATAATAAATCACTTCTAGATTGGATTGTTAATTGATATAGTAAGACCTTTTTTTTTGTTTCCAATCAACTACTTTTTACACTATGATTTTCCCAATTCAAGCAATTAACTCGTGATTTTTTTCTTCAGTTAATTAGCTGGTTATTTTCTCCTTTCTTGACTATGTACCTTCATCCAATTATCTGATTCGGAGCCATACCCCATCAAAATTTGACAATAATGCGGGCATCTTGCATTGAGGTACATGTGTGCCCTTGGTTGTGTGCATGAGTACATTGTCTGCATTAGAAACTACTCCATATTGTTTTTTATGGGTGAAACAAACAATGACAGTAAATTCATCATTGCAGTCAATGCATATAGGACAGCATGAAGTGATTTCTTTAGCTAAAAATGGAAAAGAATTAAAAATAATAAAAAAATAATAAAAAAAAAGATAAATGAAGAATGTTAACACATAAAATACTTGGTGGTATTCTGAACCTGCTATTTCTTACCTCTTCCTGTGCCTTGGTTTGTCTGTCTTAGTTCTTATCACAGTTATCCATTTGTACTTAGGGACTGGATTTAATTCTCTTTCACCTTAATCAGTGGAACTAATCTGTCTTAAGGAACATCTGAACTAATGAGCTATACATGTTAGTAGGTCAATATTGCGCTGTGGCCTCGTTTCAAAATGGTCTTTGACATGCACCTCAACAGCTTGCGTAATGCCAATGTAAAGACATTATGGGAGGACGATGTTCATCCACATTACGTCATGAGACATATGCCGAGTTCACAGCCTCACTTATTCAACTCAATGTTGAATATGGAGATGGTCAGGTAAGCCAGATTCTATTATTCAAATCAGACCAAGTCCCTGTTACCTCTTGAGATTGGCTTAGTCATTACAATTTACATACCTTGGGATGGTAATTTTAATTTTCAAACAGTTATTGAATTTATTTTCTCAATTATAGCTGGTTTTCCATCCCTTGATATCTTTAGCATTTGAAATCAGTTAGTTTTGCTTGACTGATATTTGTAGCTTGAATTGAATCTGGATCGACTTCGAATGGTCGTTGATGAGTTGCTTATTAAGCTTGCCAAAACATTCACCAAGCCAAAGCTACAAACAATGTTCCTCATAAACAATTATGATATGACTATTGCTGTGTTAAAGGTAAGAATCAGATGTTTTGTGAGTGCTCATTGTTTTCTCTCATGAATTCATTTAAATTTTGGTCATGTATGTTGCTAGCATTTGTGCACTTCTATAATTGTTTTAGTGAAATTTTGTTTCCCAGGAAGTAGGTACAAAAGCTGGGAAGGCACAGAAACAAAACCTTACAGCTAAACCTTACAGCTAATGCACAAAGATGTCATTACTTCTTTCAGTAACTTCTTGTGCAGCATGCAGATTTTAAGAGCCGCACTGATGCAGCTACTTCTTTATTACTTCTTGGTTGAAGGGAAATTTTGAAAAAAAATAATATTTTATTAATTTTTAATTAAAAATGATTTTTATTTTCTGAAAATTGACAAGGACTTGACAAATCAGTAGATCATCCCTCATGCATGCTTGATTTCTTGTTCGGAGTGCAACAATGCAAGCAATTTGGGAGAATGGGGAAATTTTGAATTTTTTCCAAATTGGACTGCCTACACTCAAAATTCCAAATTAGAGAGTACGTGAGAATCATTTCCTCAGATACTCTAAATACTGCAGAATTAGTCTCAATTGATAGCTAGCTAAAGGAAAATTTTGAAAAAAACATGAAGAACTTGAAGAACTAATGGATATCAAAATCAAAGCTCCAACTCCATGATTTTTCATGCAAAACATGAAAGAACCAATGGATTTAAAACCATTTGACACTGATTTAACATAATTTTAATGAAAAAAAAAGGAATTGGAAATTGAAAATGATCACCGAATCGAACATGTGGGATATATCGGCACTACTTATGCATTTCGTATCCAACATGTGGGTTACAACATATATCGTGGGATATATTGATTGATATCGTCAATATTTAAAACATTGCCTGCAGAAGCTCTTAAGCTGTACTTTTGTAGGTGTTCTCTTGTAAAGGAGATCTTTTGTGAGTTGAGCCTAGTGGAGTGGCCTATTAGAGCTCTTATCCTGATGAGGTGAAATCAAAAGCCTTCCTGGAAACCGTAGGATCCTTAGATAATTGAAGAGCTTTACAACTGATTCATTCAATGTTGAAGATTACTAACTGCTATTTGGTGTGGACCTGTAACTGTGTGACTTCATTGACATTGATACATATTGAGGTTTTTTGCTCTTCGTGAGCCACTATACATTTCTGTCCATCATGTATGTTCTTTAGGAGGCTGTTGAGATTGCAGACTCGACAAAAGAAGATGTGATGCAAGCTGCTTATAATGTGATCTTAGGATCTTTATCTTTTGCCTTTTTGTTTGTGTATGACTGTATTCTGACTAACTAGCCAGTTCAGCTGGCATTAACACTATTCAGATGGAACCTTGTTGTCTATTGTACTGTTTCAATTACATTTGGAGCTGTTTGGATTTGTGGAATCCTGTTTTCAACCATGGACAAGAAATCGATTTCCTCCAATGTGATGTTTCTCTTGTTTCTTAAAACAGTATGATTGTAGAAATCGATTTCCATTTCCATTTCCATTGTTTTCCTTGAAAAGGATGATTTCCATGTCCTCAAAATAATCTGTTACATGACAATTTCCACTGTTATGAGAGGCAGCTTTTATTTTTTGACCATGGACTTTTTAACATTTCCTTGGAAATCACGTGCTAGAAAAACAAGTTAACGCAGATTCTTTTCCACACATTTCCCTTTCCTCTTATGTGATGTTTGGTTTTCCATATCCACATTTTGGTTTCCACCAATCCAAACTGGCCCAATAGGCCCAGAACTTGCCCTTTTGAAGTAGAACACTACTTAGATTGTTATTTGTTTCATGATTTCAATTCATGTTGTGCACAGATTCAATTCCTTTGGAATCAGGAAATACCAATCCATGGATGTTACTTTCTCCCCATGTTTGTCATGTAAAAAAGTTTGTATCATCATAGCACTTAATTGGAAAGGAGTGTTACACTTCCCCAAGAATGGCAGTGCACTTTCTCCTGTTTTTTTATTCTCTTTTTCTAGTTTTAGCATCGGCATTAAGATCTAATATCTGGTGTGCTCATCTGTATGCATTTTATGCCATTTTATTGATGCTTGTCAAAGATTCAATTATAGAACTTGTTGCTCCCCAAAAAATTATCTATAGAATTTAATCATTCGTTTGCCTTGGACAGCCTCATACTTTTCGACAAATGCGAGCTGAGCTTGCATCCATGTGGAATGCTAGCAATAGGACAAGAAATCTTAGGAGAGTATCTGCAAAAGCATGCTTGCCTGTACCTTTGCATGAGAATAATGTTATTCCCAACCATGAAGATTCTTTAACAACTGATGACGATAAAACAACCATGAATGTGAGGACTTCACCAAACTAATTCCTTTTGTCTGCTGGTGCTTCTTAAGTCTACCGAGAGTGAGTCCTCTTAATGATTCAAACATTTTGTATATTCTATACTTAGAAACTGAAACAAATAAATCATGCTCTTACAAAATGATATTAATGAAAGGCATTATCATTTATTTATACAACTCATTGCTTCTTTACTATTTGTTTTGGAACGTAAACATTTTTTAAACTTCTTAGTGAACATTGGTCTTTTACTATTTGTAGTTTTGTTCATTTTGAAATCTAGACATTTTTAAACTCTGCAACAAATGCAACACTTAATTAGTTATTTATTTAATGTTATTTAAATAGATACATTGTAGCTTTGGTTGTTTTGGAACCTAGATAGTTTTGGAACTCCATAATAAACAGTCATTAAATAAGTTATTTTCAGCCACAACAAATAAGATTCTGACTCTGGAAAATCTGCAGAAAAGTCAATTTTATTTTCCAAATATTTTGTACATGCATTGGGAGGATGAGGAGTCCATCAACCATTACATTGTCCTTTAATGAAGGTGCGGTACCATTTTTTATATGTTTGGGATTGAGAGAGTTTTTAGCAGATCATTAAAGGACATTATTTGTGGATGGGTTTTCATGTGGTTTGTGTCGAGAGAAATGGGAGGATCATTAGAAAAAGGATTTTGACTGCGATTATGGATTGGGTGATGGTGAGAATGGAATTTCCTGGTGCTTCAAGAGAGGAGTTTCTGTGATTGGAGAAGAGCGAGCAATGGGGATATGAAAGCGGTAATCCTTTTGGGCTCTCTCTTAGGTGTTAACTTGTGTTTGTGCTCAGCTTGTCTTTGTTTTGGGCTCTCAAGATATTGGTATTGTTCTTTTTGATTTTTGTTACAGAATTGCTATTGAGGTATATTACTATGGAGTGATGAGAATATTTACTCATTGTGCAGGCTCTTTGACATTTTTGTCCCTTTGCCTAGTGTTTTTTTTAGCTCTCTATTGTTCTTATCTTTTAATAAATTCATGGTTATCATTCAAAAAATAATATTTGTGATATATATCTGCTAAGGAATCTACACATTTATATGTTGTTTTCTTAATATATATGCAAACTTCCTAAGCTATCCTGGTTTCTTTCTATTTTGGGAATGATCACTTCTTTGATCCTTTGTTGATGCCCCCATTGTTCCCACTTCATGTGATTCTGATTCAGCCAGTAATAAGTTATCCTCTGAATTTCAACTTATACAAGTGGGCCCTTGTGATTCAATTGTATGCAGTCCTTGATGTGATTGGGCCCTTGTGACTCAATTGTATACAATCATTGATGTGATTGGGCCCTTCTGATTCCATTGTATTCCGAAGATATCGTTGTTAAATAAATAGATAGAGAAATGAATTAAAAGATATCAAAATATTTTGGTTTACTTATATATAGATATTTACATAATTATGTATTATAAAAAAATGTAATTGGGAAAAATTTCTCTAAGTAAAAAATAAAAAATAACAAGAGAGAAAAGTTCATTCCATTACAGTTATGGCTACGGTTCTAATCCGTAATGAATGAATTACTCTGACCTGGTCGACCAGCTCTCAACCCGGTCGACCCCAACTCGCTGTACAAACTTTTTCTTTAGGATTGCGAATTTACTGTTTCTATAGCTACGGAAAATAACTGTAGTCATAAGTACTACTAATCCGTAGCTATAGGTGCCTTGGTCCAGGGATCGATAGGTTTGGGTCAGTTTGTTGGGGTCGATCGGGTGGACCCGGTCGACCCCATTTCCATGTTTTTACCTCTGACCCGGTCGACCGGGTCTCTGTCATGCCTTAGCCACTCTTTGCAATTTTCTCACTTCTCTTCACCTTGCAACAGGCCCAAAGCCCGGTCGATACTCACGTTAAATCACCATAGACTCATTGCCTAAAACCCACTTCCTCTTCTTCCACACGCCTTCTTTTCAACAAAACACTTCCCCTTCTTCCACAATCCTAAAACCATCATCATTTTCACTCCATTCTCTACAAATCCAAAAACAAATCATCATTTTCATTTCATTTCACACCTGCTCTCCTTCCACAATCCACAAACCCATCATCTTTTCTTCTATTTTCTAAAATTTCTCTCTACAAATCCTCCATGAATTCAAAAATCGGCCGTGCGTCGATTTTCCGTTGCAATGTAACTTAATTGAAAAAAAGTAAGTTGAAGAGCAACGGCAGTAAAAAGTAAAAACGGAGGGGTAGTTTCGTCCTCAAAGTCGCTGTCCGCACGTGCTAGTCTAAGTCGGTAACTTAAGTTTGTATTCCGCGATAAAAACCGCTGGGTAAAAGGTTTTGTCTACAGTGGTCATTTTCTCGGAGGGAAACAATAACAATATGGCAGAAGCGGTAGAACGGAGTATAATAGCTCGTTTTCTTCTTACCGTACACGTTGCAGGTTATACTATCATTTAGAACCGTTCATCTACTTTTAACCAATGTATAAAGTATATTTTTTAGTTATTATATTGATTTTCATCCTACCACCATCTATGTAAATGATGGTTGTAAACTGAGATGTTTGACGGTAGAGATTAGGAGGATGAAAGTTTAGAAAAATAATAAATGGGATTTGCTGATGATGTCTTTTGAAATTTGAATCATGTATCGTGATGCATAATAGGGCCCTTGGATATATGATCGAGATTGATGCATATTCCGGGTATTTATACGGTAGATAGAGAGAGAGATATACACTTCGATCGGCTGCACCAGAAAACATCTCGTTATGCCTGGATTTTGGGATCTTGCGGTGGGCTTCTGGCCAATCACGACAGAGAAACGTGATGAATACTCGCTTGAACCGATTTCCGTCGGAAACGGATTGGCTACTCCCCCTACCACCAGCCCCGTGGATGGTGGTCGGTCCTCTGTGGGCCCCACAATGATGTATGTGTTTTCTCCGTTTCCGTCGGGGTTGGGAAAGGAGCAATCCGCTTCCAAGACTTAGCTGCGACCCGGAACCAGCAATGTGGGGATGCGGATTGCGTCCTGCCCCAGCCCAGCTTTGAGTGGTCACCGGGATGTATGGGGTCTTATCCACACCGTTCATCTATTTTTATTTTTTTAAAAGGATAAGATCCCAAACATGAGGCAGATTCAAGATCAAGTCGACCATATCAAAGGAAACAGCGGTGATAATGATTCTCACCGTTGAAACTTTTCTAAGGCCCACCGTGATGTCTATTTTCCATCCAACCTATTCATAAAATTACAAAGACATGGATGAAGAAAAACCAAAAATATCAGCTCCATCCAAAACTTCTGTGGCCTTAAAGAAGTTTTCAACCGTAAGAGTTTAATCCCCATTGTGTAAGCCTCATATGTTTTGAATATACCTTAATTTTGGGATTATACCCTAAAATGATAGGAAAAAATGGATGGATGGTGTGGATAAGATCCATACATCACGGTGGCCACTTTAAGCTACTGCAGAGGACGCAATCCACGTCCACAATGTGGATGGACAGTGTGGTTATTCAAAATTTCTATTTTTTTAATCTTAATTTATTTTTTTTTCAAAACTTTTAGCCAAATCTTATATTTGTTATCAAAATTTTCAATTTTTTTTTAAAATATCAATTCTTAAGTTTTTTTCAAAATCTCAATTTTTTTCCAAAATCTTTTTTTTTTTTTTTTTTTTCAAACTTATCAATTCATTCAAACGTCTCCAAAATTTCAAGAGGTCAAATTTTCTTTTCAAAAGCACCATTTTGTTATCAATTTTTATTTTATTTTTTTCAAAATGATTATTTTCTGTCAAATTTTTGGTGCTTTTTAAAATCATTTTTTCCCTTCAAAATCTCAATTTTTCTCTAACATTTTTTATTTTTCTCAATTTTCTTTTTTAAATCAGTTTTTTGCCGAAATCTTGATTTTTTAATCTCATTTTATTTTCAAAATTTCTATTCTTTCAAACTCCACTATTTTTTTTTTATAAAAAAAAAAATTTCAAACTTGTCAATTCTTATCGAATTTCTCAAAATTTATTTTTTTTCAAAATACAAAATCTCAATTTCTTTTTCAAAATATATATTTTTTCAAATTTGTCAAATTTTTTTACAATTTTTTTAATCTTTTCAATTTTCTTTTTAAAAATATTTTTATTTTTCAAAGTTGTCCACTTATATTCAATTTTCTTTTTTTGCTTTTTTTTTTTTTCAAAATCAAGGTTTTTGTTAAATCACGATTTTTATTTTTTTTCAAAATCTCAAATTTTCTCAAACATTGTTAATTATTTTTAAAAATTTTCTCAATGATTTATTTTTTTCAAGATCATAAAAAATTGTAACATTCTCAATTTTCTTTTTCAAAATGTCATATATTAAAATCTCAAATTTTTTTCCAACTTCATTTCCTAAAATCTTGATTTTTAATAAAATACAAAGGATGTAGGGTGAAGTTCCTAATGTGATATTGCAAAGCATCTAAATGTTAGTTTTAAAGAAAAAAATACATGTAATTTCCAATCAATTGATATAAAAACAAAACAAAAAATTATTGCATTCAATCAATTGATACAAAAATGATCTTAAATACAATTAAAACACTGAAATTATATTTAAAAACACTTAATTGACTACAATAAAACACAAATTTTCATCATTTTTTTAAAAAACAAACAAAGAAAAAACTAGCAAGGGACAAAAGTCAGTTTACTACGGATGTAGTCCGTTACAAAAATAGAAGCTGCCGCTAAATTTTCTTGGCCTTTTTGGGCGGTACTTTGTGAGGGATCAGACATTTACCTTTAGTGACGGACTATATCCGTCATTAAAGTAGGCATTTTTCTTCCTTATCATTGGAGAATCCACTCACAAATAAACCTAATGACCATAAAAGAAAGAAACACTAAATTTGTTTAAGGCATATTTCAAATGTTTAATCTAAAACCCATCGTCACCACAATCAGCAATTGAGATCCATTCAATCACATCCACGTATCTGCTGGGTAAGGTATGAATGATTTTCTAGGGCAAAGACTCCAACAAATCAACACAATTACAAGTACAGCTGAGGCAACAGAGCCATGAAGAGGACTGAGAAAGTCAATTGATAATGTCCACATTCCACATGTACGTGAGGTGGTACCTGATGCTCGAAAATAATTGATTTTTAGGCCAGTGCATGATCACGGTGGCCTATAGCTGATGAACAGCAATGATTCAGCATGCCTATTTCATCTTCCCTTGTGAGGAGTTATACTAAGGCGGCAACAAACATGAGCTCAGAAACACATTATCCATCATGGGTTTCTGACTTGTGCAATGACAATAATTGTCACATATGATCTGAATTTGCCTAACGATCTGAATTATCTAAGTACTAAGGATAAGTGATAAGTGTTGAAAATAAAATTTATCAAATGGCTTATAGATTAGATCAGTTGAAATAATCCTAATCTCCGAGTCTTTGGACTTTGATAGTTGAGATAGGATTGTTGGACATTTTTCATTCCCAATGCCTAGTAAATGTCCACCAATCCAGTCACCATATAGTTGTGACCAAGAATCGGTTAGTTCGACTTCACTTACCCTATTTATCAGGTGTACAATTTATCAGGGCTTACATATGTTTCCAGGAAGTTTTTAATGGTGGGCGTTCAATTACCATTGTTTCCTGTGGTGTGGTCCACCCAAGTTCTGGATTTGTTTCATTTTTTGGGTTCATGTCTTGAAATGAAGAGTAAAAACGGATGAACGGCATGGATATAAAACACATACATTATGTTGGGCCTGACGCCCCCAACACATCGACACCACCTGATCCGCGTCCCTTTTTCAGAGTATCATCTCTCTAAGCTTCCCGCTATGGGCATGTAAATGCATGGTTATACAGAAATGCACAAACAAGCCACATTCAGTGAAGGAAAGAGTTAAGATTTGATGGCTAGGATCTTCCAGTTTGGGAGATTTTGGGGGGAATGGTCCATCCATGATTGGTGCCGGCATCAGATCAATGGCTTGGATAGAGCAACAATGGCCCCCACTATTCGAAGGGAATAGAAAAATCTGACTCCTTTTAAATTTCTAACATATCTACAATGAATTCCAAGATTAGAAGAGCTTGATTTGAGTTACATAATACATATATTCCACCGATCACATGCCCGTACCTGTGTATGATCCATTATAGTATTCCAGAGTATGAAATAACTCCCACTGGAATCCCACAGAGGCTCATTCCTAAGCGTGTTCTTCGCGTAGTAGAATGTATTGTATTGTATTCAGGTACTGTTTATGTATTCATTGGACGGTTTTTAGAATGCATCCAAATCAACGAGATACTAATCAATGTTTGGATAGGACATATCTACGTAATCATTCGGTGAAAATGGGACTAGCACAGTAGGCCTAGCCATTTTGGGCCTGGACCAGGCCCGTTTGGCCCCGCCATAAAATTGATCAAATTCCTCTTAACCACAGTGAATGGTCTTAATCCATCCCTTGAACAGGTGGGGCTCACACAACTGACAGAAATAGAGATTTAGAAAAATGAAATTCGAGGTCCACATGCAAGATGCATGTGTTGAAATGGCAAATACGTATAATAATAGATCTCATGGACACATGAAGTCAGGCTGGACCAGCTCTGACTACAATAACATTAGTGCAAACTGCTCACAATGGCAGTCCAAACCAGGCCCAAGCATGACCAAATGAATATGTCCAAGCCCTATCCAAAGGTGGGCTGGTGGGTCCAAGCATCCCCTTTCCACCCTTACCTGAAGGGTAGCAGCCAATACTGGTCAGGCTAATAGATTAGTAAACCCCATTTCCAGACCATTTATTAATATTCAAAACACCCTTAATAATAGCATGATGAATAACAATTAGGTTTTCAGGAATTGTCTGCAAGAATATCCCGGCTCGCTTATTTAGTAGGTTGGGCTAACTGGTTTTGGTGGGCCCACTAATTCATTTAGGGTAATGCAACCTAGTTTCAAGTTAATAGGCCGGAACCCGGCCTTTAATTTGGTGGGCCCGAAATTTATGTCAGGCAAAGGTGCAAAAATGTGACATGTTCAGGTAAATGGGTTGGGCTCATATTGAACCCTACTTGACCCAACCTGCTTATATAACTTGTCAGTGGGCTGGGCAAATTGGCGAAATGGGTCCAGTACCTGGGCTTGATGAACCTTTAGTGGGTCACATCCTGCCAAAATGGTTAGCCTGTTCAGTAAAAGCAACCCTTGAAATCCACAGGCAAGATAAGTCTATTACTTTGCAGGCCTTAAAAAAGGCCCTGTTCAGGCATGTGGGCCATAACCATGCTGAAACCGGAGCTAAGTGGGCTAGCCCAGATACCTCAGGAACCGTCTGGTCCATTGGCAACACTAATAATAAGCAACTGCTTGCAATTTTCACCTTTTTAACCCTCCTTGCAATGCCCCACATAGCATCTGGAGATGTTCAGTGCAAGCGAAATCCATGCTGGGTCCATTTTATCAGCGGTTTTTATCCCTAAACCATGGGCCCTGCTACTTCAAACTGAGAACCTGAAGGATTGAGGATATTCTTGTTGGGATGGGGACTAAAATGGAATCATTTCACACAAATTGCATAATACCTGCCGACAAATGGACGGTTAAGATTAAAAGCTGTAACGCTCCACACTAAATGAGCAAATGTTCATTAATCGTGATGATGAGATTGTTCAGTCAATCAATCTAATCTTTGGGCTATCTCCCATCGACAGTTTCTCCACAACTCGAAAGGTTTGATTTGAGTGACGCATGGGGGCTCTGTGGGCCTGGGAGTGGGACCCATACACTCTTTAAGCTTTCCATGCCAACTGCCCCCTTCTTTATTATTATTATGGTTCCAAAACACCACTCGCATTTCAGAAAGTGCTCCTCATGTTTCAAAACACCCCTATGCACGTGTACGCCTTTGCACACGTTTCATAGCCCAAAATCCGAACGGTCCATGTGATGCGGCATCCTATGAAACCCTTTGGAATCAATTTTCACCACTCTTGTGGGCCGTAGCAAAGAGAGATGCAAATCGAGGGAGGAAACTGTTTTCTTTTGCCATGGCACACCCAAATTTTGGATCAGAGTAAATTTTAGGACCTGCGGGTTTCACGGGGTGTTTCATCCCGTGGACCGTTCAGATTTTAGGCTCACGGCAATATAGACTATTCAAATTGTTAAGCCAACTTTCAACAGAGCATGACTCAAAAATCACATAAAAAATATAAAAGAAACTGTTTATTTTTCCATTGGAATTTAGATCAATCGATCTTACTTTTAACCATCCACTAGATATCAATAAATGAATGGTTAAAATTGCTCAACTAATTTTAATTGAAGAGCTATGATCTATCCACATTGCCACCCCTTAGTTTAGATGTAATAGAAAAGAACATGAATACGACACATCAAAAGGATGGGCCACGGTGGTAAATCATTTTAAGATTCTACCCATTGCATATATGGAAACAAGGATTCAAATCATCTATAACAACTGTTTTAATATGGTGCGTAAAACACCAAAGCTCCTTGTGTAAAACACCATATTGTATATTTGAAATCGACTCTATCTACTCAGGAAAACATTCATTGATCTATGACTTGGGTGGGCCAAATTAGGTGGGGGCCTGCATGGTGTGTATCTTTCCTTAAAACCACTCATCGAAGATAATATATAAAAATTACTCTTATCTGAAAGTCTGGCAGGCTTCACCACAGGAACTAAAGAGTTTTTGTACAATTGTACATTGTTCCTTTAGGTGTGACCCAAACGAGTTTTGTATTCAATTTTCATTTTACGTATGATAAACGGAATGGTTGTCACTTGATCCACAGTAGATTTTCAGTAGGTAAAGCTCCTGGTCATTGAAAAAAGTAGTTGATTCGGGAGCATCAGCTGCCACATTTAAGCTCAATTTTATTATGTTGGTTAAGTGTTTCAACACTGAGATCTTGATATCAATTCTCTAATGAAAATGACTAACAGTGAAATGTGAACTGACAATACTAGGGTGTACTAACAAGCTAACTATTAAAACAAAATTTTTTTTTCAAATAGAAGTGTTTTAGTCCACCACGGGAACTAGACCTAAGAAGTAAAAAGATTTTGCGAAGGAAAGAATCTTACCAGAGCAGGATAAGGTATAGCAGCTCACATTCATTTATGCTGCGGGATCCCACTAGACTGGAGAGGTGTTAGCCGTAGAAAGTATGGTTAAGAAAGTGATTTGGGTTTGGCTTAACTCCTCGTTTTACTAACAGATATTAGATGCAGGTGTTGCATATCATACAGATCTGGAGATGGAATCCTCCGCAACATTAGTTTTAGGCAATGTGCTAAAACCCACAATCCTAGATTGTTGATGCAAAAGCAAAAAATCAATTAGATCCACACCTCATATGGGCCACATCTCATGAAATAATGGGAATGCATGTCAACTCATATGGGCCACACCACATAAAATAATGACGATGGGATGCCAATCACAAGTTTAAATTTCTAGGCCACCATATTGCTTATCTTTCATTAAACCCATTAATCCTAGTGAAACTCACTTGGACGAAAAAGGATGCAAAAAAGCAAATTGATACAAAACTCAGGTGGGACACACAGTGTAAAATTAGCAGTTTTAGTGGAAATTTTACAATAGTCCCACTAGCATGGCCCATGTGAATTTGTAATCAAACTTATCTTTTATATGTACGGTCACAATAATGGTTCGCACTTGATGTGCATGAAATGGGAGTTTTAGAAGATTCCTGTGGCTTTGCTGTAACACGCCATCATGCCTTGCGATAGGGCAGCATACTTGGGTTTCAGTTCTGACAAGTGGGCCATCCAACTACTTTATAGGGAGACAGACTTTCTGATCCAGTTCATATATGGTGCTTGGTTGAAAATCAGTAAATCACATAAGAAATGTGATCCGGTCCGTTGATGTTTTCTGCATTTTGATCAGAATTGAAGATCACCGTTTGTAAGGACAGGAAACGACCATTGCATAAGTAAGTTCAACTGTTGATTATCTACTGATGGTTGCCCCTAAATAGACGGATGAGATCTACTATCTCTGGTGTAAGGATTTATCTTCATTAATAAAACGGCTTCTGAATCAGTTACTTGGACCATTGTTACGGTGACTCCCACACTTATAAACTGTCCTCCATAGGATAGGATACTAGCACTCATGCTCGTTCTCTGCAAGCCTACGGCTGTGAAAAGGAAAGGCAGAACTCTTTTATTACATGGTATTGAAGTCTGGGTTGACTGGTCTGAGTCATAATGACTCGCTCGAGTCGACTCTGTTTCGGGCGTGAACGGGTGGGGTTGGTGCCATCATCGGGCAAGTCTCAACTCGACTCCAAGCCAGATGAGTCGCTACCCCATCTATTTTGCTAAATATTTTAAGGCACGTACTGAAAATAAGACAGTTCTGAAACTCAAGTGAACTACGCCACAGAGAACACTGGTTATTGAATGCCCACCATTAAATGCTTTTTAGAGGCTAGAGAATTCTCATATCAAGCTGATATTTGTGTTTTCCTTCAGTGTATGTCTGTGCCACATAATCAACCATTTGAATATAAAATAATGGTATGTGTGATGTAATAAACCATTCAAATGGAAAATAAGCATTACAATGAGCCTCAAAAAGTTTTAAACTGTGGACATCCAATCACCCTTGTTTTTCTCTGAGATGTGGTCCACTTGTGATTTGGTGTTGCCTCATTTCTGAGCTTATTGTCTGAAATAATAATCTAAAATAGATGTACCATGAGGATAAAAGACATACATCATGTTGGGGCCCATGCATGTAGCATCTTCCTGCAGCAACGGTGCCGCTGGCAATGTCAATATGCAGTCCACGTTCAGTCCATGGAACAGCAGTGGATTCGGTGTTACCTGGTATTTCATTGCCCTTCAGAAGCTTTGAAAGAGGGGCTATGAACTTTCACTGGTCGCATGTGTATCTGGCCCTACTTGAACAGGCACTCAGGGGAAGTGGATTGGCTGGTGTACTGCACACTACCGACCTGGCCGGCTGTGTTGATGTCACCTAGGCCTGTGAGTCCCATGCATCATGAGGTATGTGTTATATCCAAACCTTCTGTCTATTTGACAAGCTCAACAAATCCAAAGATCAAGTGGACCACACTGAAAAGCAGTGGGGAATCAACGTCTAGCATTGATATTACCCTATTAGGGTTATGGAAGTTTTGGATCAGTATGATATATGTTTTCCCTATTCATCCAGGTTTGCGTCGCGACCTTACTATCAGATTGGACCTTACTATCAGATTGGATGGAAAATAAACGTTATGATGGCAGTATGAACGTTTCAACGGTGAGAATCATTGTCCCACTGCTATTGGTGGTGTGGTCTACTTGAGCCAAAGTTTTGAGATATGGTGGATATAATAAATATATCACCGTAGGTTATATTACTTTGATCTCCATTTCAACCGTTCGTACAGACTCAGAGCTCGAGGAGAATCACCACTCGTCTTCACACCATACCTACTCACACCAGCCATGTCGATGGTGCGTGGTACACCAGCCAATTCGCTTCCCTGCCCACGGGTAACAATTTTATTTTATTTTATTTTACACGCACACACACCTCACACGCTGGTGGAATTTCACCACCTATGGTTACTCGAACCCTTGACCGGGAATTGAAACTCATGCAAGTCTACCACCCGGGCAAGAGTAAGAACCCACTAGCATTGGCGCGGACTACGTACTGACAGATCGAAGCAATACGCTCCTGCTATACGGTACTTATCCATTGGAATGGCAACTACCCCACTAGCATGGGCGCGGATTCCGTACCGTCAGATCGAAGCACTACACTCCTGCTAAAGTGATGTCACCGAGTTCACTGATGTATGTGCTGTATCTACGCTATTTTATTCAAGTGGAGAAATCATCTCATAGCATGAGCAGGACAATAAAATAGATTCATGAACATAAAGTAGTAGGAGAGTACACCAATGGTTCGGACCTTCCTATGGCCCATCCTTATATTTATTTGACATCCAATCAGTTCATAAGTTAACCTAGACGTGAAAGAATGAAAAACACATATCATCTTCATTGAAAACTTATGCGGGCCTAAAAGGTCTTAATGATAGGCGTTCAATCTCCATTATTTTTTATAATGGGGTTCACTCTAGCTTTGGATCTTATTTATTTTTTGGCTCACACTTTAAAATAATCTCTTCAAATAAATATACAATGCGGATACAACACATGCAGAACTCAGTGACAACAACTCAATAAAAATTCAGCTACTCAACTTTTAAGTAACTAATACACATCCCACGGGTCCTTACTCCTACCCGGGTGGTAGACTCTCGGGAGTTTCAACAGCAGGTCAAGGGTTCAAGTACTCACCCGTGGTGAAATCCCACGGGGTGCATGTGTGGGGTGTGCAAGCGTGTGTGAGTGTGTGTGCTTGTGTAAAAAAAAAAAAACCTAATCCACCATCACTTAGCTAGAGATGGCAGTCCTATTAACGGCTCCACTGGGCCACCGTGATGTATGTGTTTTAACTGTCCTGTCTATTTATTTTGACGGATCATTAGAGGTTACTACCATTGAATACTTAACTTGCTCATAAGGGCATATTGACCTGCATAAAGGGATAATATGAATATTTGTTTAATTGTTGATTTTTTTTATTATTTTTTTTTTTCATGTTTTAAAAGGATATATAAAAAAAAAGAATACAGGGTAGACAAAACGGATACATCAATGAAGCGACGCAGAGCCATTGACAGGACCGTCCGTCCGACTCTGCTTAGGCCTTGTGAGTGTAGTGCCCGAACAGCCGGCAATCGACCCACTGCGTGGCCCAGCACATTAACAGCCTGGGTCAAGGAAGCATGCCAGCGCTCATACAAAATTAACGACTCTGGTAAAACTGCGCAGGTCGGGGAATAAAAAATGTCCCATCAATGGACACGTGGCAGATGAAGGTTAGCTACTGCCATCATAGGGCCATGTCAGCATATTCATTACTCTGCGTACGGAGGGTGCAGGTGCCCGCGCGTTGCACCGCCCAGACATGTATATATGTCAACATCCAGTCACTGTCATGAAACGGAAAACCATTGCCTCCGCACCCACACATCATCATCATCAATGCCTCCCCCGTGGTATTCCTCGCCGTAGATCTCGGCTTAACGGGCCCACTCAGCTATTCCTTTTCAGAAATGCGGATGGAGTGCCACCGAGTGCCCTTCTCGTAGGGACGGGATTAGGTGCTACCCATGTGGCCCACCTTGATTTATTTATTCTATATCCACGCCCTCCTTCCGTTTTTTCCATAATGAAACGGATTCAAATCTTAAGTGGACCACACCATAGTTAACGTTGCTGATTTGACCATTACAAGCTTTCTGTGGGCCAAAAGTTATGGATGAAGCTGATATTTTCCCTTTCATCCTTATCCACAGGTTAGATGGCAAATAAACCTTACCAAAACATTATTTAATGATAAGGTATTCAATCACCACTGTTTCATGTGGGATGGTCCACCTGAGATTTAGATCTGCCTTATTTTTGGCTTATTGCTCTAAAATGGTCTTTCAGAAAGGATGGGCGGCATGGACGCAGAATGCGTAGATTAAGGTGGGCCCGCTATAAGGGATGCACCGTTTTGGGTGAGACCGGGCCGCACCTAATCCGCTCGCCGCTTACACGTGTCAAGATGGCTAAAGTATGAGAGTTGCAAGGTGCTCTTTGAGATCAGTCTCCCCTCGTAGTGGGCCAGACCAGCATGTTGAGTATCTTCCCTCGTAGTGGGCCAGACCAGCATGTTGAGTATCTTTCTTCCCATATTGGATAATTGATACCAACCGTCGATGAATTTCGTATGATTTTTCGGTCTAACTTCATGATTGGACGTACCGGATTCCCTACGAACGGATTTAAATGATGAGACACACCTGATTAGTGGCTTGGATCATAAGCAAGCATGAACGAGTGCTCCCAATAGGTCCATCCGCGCGTGCGCCTTCGTCAGAGTTTGATCCGACGTGCGCAGCTAGTGGACGTGACGTGGCACTGACGTCGTTGATGAGGGCGTTATCTTGCTCATTCGCATTTACTGCGTCTTTGGATGGAATGCAATCCGGAGGATGTAAGCAATTTGCATTGACAAAAAAGGAGCACTTCCATCAGGAACAGGATTTACTTCTCAAACGACAAATGCGTACTCTATTTGCATTGCGAAATTGTTATTCTATATTTAAAAATGCTTAATAAGATTGTTATGGTAATGCTTATACACTGATGTAAAAAAAGAATATAAGGGCTGTTTGGGCGGTGGGATTGGAAGTGATTAGGTGGGATGGGATTCAAAAAACATAATTAATACCCATGCAAGGGATTGTCCCCCATTACTATAGAATAAGATTAATTTCATGCTTTATTAGTAATATGGTAGTACATTGAATGGATATACCCGTCATCATTTAAAATTACTGAGAATAACACACGTGTGTTATATCTAAATTGTTCATTTGTTTTGTAACCTCATTTTATGGCATGAGCCTAAAAATAAAGTAGATCCAAAACGTATGTGCCTCAAAGAAGTTTTCAACAGTAAGTATTCAACCCCCGTTGCTTTCTATGGTGGGGTCCATTCGAGCTTTAGATTTACTTGATTTTTTGGCCCATGCTCTAAACTAATCTCAAAAAATAGGTGAACGGCGTGGATATAGCCCACACATCATAGTGGGACCTACACAACTTGCTAACATTGAGTGAAATTGGGACATGACCCAATGCAATTCCATCTAATCTTTTCCATTCTTCCCAAACATGGAGTGGAATAGGCACGGGACCGATGAATCCCATCCCACCTAATCCCTTCTAATCCCACTGCCCAAACACGCCCTAACAGGCTGCCTCCTTGACATTAGATTTGTTGCATTCTCTCTCTCTCTCTCTCAAATATTTTAAATTTCGTTCATAAGTTTAAAATTTAATTTGTTTTTGTGTTGTGTGTTTGGCCCCACATCAATTTTGCTTAATATAAACATTTAATATTTATATTTTTTTTTAAAAAAACCTTTTCAACTTGAGCTCCAAATATGCCGTAAACCATACACATGAGTGTACTCGTGTAGTTGTATGTATGGACACTTACGGGATCAATTCATAGTCATTGTATTTTGGAAGTCAGGCTGAAAGACGCACGTCACGCCTCGACTCATCCTATAAGTCTTTTATCCTAATTTTTTTATTTTCTTTTTTAATTTTATATTTTAATAGTTTAATTAGTTCAACCAAATAATATAACAGAACTTTCATTACATGTATAAAATTATAATGATTACAGATTTAATTACCTTCTCTTGTTATATTTGCATTTAATTACTGAATTACGAATTACTAATTTAAACAAATATTATAAAATCATAATAATTATACAATACATTGTTAATGTAATTTGTGATTCAAATAAACTTTGGTATAATATATTATGTATTAATTTTAAGGGGGAAAGTTTTTTCCAATGTAGAATTGCAATACAAACTATTTCAAATGAAAATGATAATAATTATAATATTTATCACTATATCTAAAGAAAAATAAATAAGTATAAAGGATTTGCTTCTCTCACCTTTTGTTGTTAATTTGCCTCCATTTATATCACATTCTTGCTTTCCCTTTCATTTCCTTAATTTATCTTAAAGGATTAGCATCATTTTGAAAAAGTAATTAGCAACTAATACAACTTCAAAGCGAATAAAGATGCCATATCTTGTACTTTAGTGAGACTCTAAGGCAGGTGATTTAGACCTTTCCTCTTATTGATCCATCATAACCTTTATATATGAGGCCTTGAAATAGACAGAAAAGAAAACACAACTTGGAAGGGAGGCTGTGTGACGATTAATTATAGGTAAGCGCTTTGAAATTATATATGCCTCAGCCTCGCAATGGGCGGGTGCCTGGGCTTAGATTTTGAATTGGTCAGGCCAGGCTTATTCAAAAGTTTGGTTTTGCTGAGCCTAGGCCCAGCATATTACGAACGTTAATGTTACATACATTAACTTAATGCGGACCGTCTAAATTGTTAAATTCATTTATGCTAAGTGACTTATAATCTAACTTATAAATAGTGCACATTTGTTTATCGAAATAAGACTGTTGGAAAATTTCAATTTTAAGTTTGTAATAAGTGCACCAATTTGACAGTCAAATAACCAAATAAGCCCTATTTTTGGGCCATGATACATCCAAACTAGGAATGATAATTTGGACAAATTTCAGTTAGATTATTTTCATGCATACTTTTTAGGTTCATCTTGACAGTGCCCACGACTGCGACTCGGGCGAGTAAACTCAGAATCAGAGAACAATCTGGTTCAAGATTTGAGAGTCAAGTCGGCCACTTGACTTGTATCTCTGCAAACCTTGTTACATGAGCCTGATTAACCAATAACTATATGGGCCTACCTTGATGTCCGAGTCAATAATCGGCTCCATCCATTAGTTTTACCAGATGACCTTGAAAATGAAGTAAGTCTAAAACTCAATGATGTCTGTTATTGCTAAAATCTGGGTGAACAAATGTGATCGGAGCAATTTCACCAGTAAACTTGCAAAGACAAGATGAATAAGATAACGGAGATGCCGATAATGGCTATGGACCTTTCAATGCTTAAGTTAGACAAACAATCTTAAGTTGAAATAGGCTTAAGTTAGGATTTTTGTCACCTACTTCCCTTTACTTGCAGCGAAAATACTTATAGGGATCTTGCATCTTGTGATATTTATCGGATATGTTGGAAAATCTTATTTAGATGTGGATCTCCTTCTAGATTTATTGTCAAGCCATCTTGGTTGGTGTGATCTTCAGATATTGATGATCTTTATGATGAGATTTTTGTCCTCTGCTCAACCGGTCGTGAGCCCTACACAACCGGTCGAGGGCTGGTGCACGACCAGTTGTGGAGTCGAGCCCTAATTCAACTCAAAGTTCAGCCCTAACTCGACTCAAAGTCCAGCGACTTTGGGTTATTTTTCTCCGGAGTGCTCGACCAGTCAAAGGTGGGTCTCGACCGGTCGTGGGTGGTGCTCGACCGGTCGTGACTACGCAGATTTGTTCCGCGATTTTACGGATTGCGGAAATCTGAGTACTTTTGCAACTGGGATGCAGAAAAGAGTTTTCTAAAACTATAAATAGGGATTTTTAGGTTTTTTCTAGTGACAAGAAAAACACAAGAGGGTTATCAAATGTTTGAGAGAGAGAGAGAGAGAGAAAGAGAGAGAGGAAGCTTGTAGAAGGTAGGTTATGCTCGTGGAGGTTATTTACTGTGCAATTTATATCTCAGCGCTTCTACGTCCTCGTAATCGGTGAGATCTCTCCGTTTTTCTTTTATTTTATTATTGTATATCCACTCATGCGTGAGTGAAAATGGTTGTAACGTTCTACTTCATAGTGGATTGTTGATCTGACATTTCATAGTGGATTGTTGATCTGGATGAGGTCCCGTGGTTTTTACCTTTTTGAGGATTTTTCACGTAAAAATCTCTTGTGTGGTATGTGTTTTATGCTTTGAATTATTTCATTGCTTTATTATCCATAATTCTGATTTGTTTCGGGAGGCTAAATATTAAGGTTTTGTGCAAGGCCCCCAACAAAGTGGTATCAGAGTCAGGTTCATTGAACGGGTAGGATCGGTTTTGAATTATGGAAGGTGGCTCATTAAGGATGCTCAACCTCAATAGTTCTAATTGGAGCATATGAAAGGCTAAGATGGAGGACTTGCTTTATTGCAAGGACCTATATTCTCTAATTTTATGCATATCAGCAAAATCCAAGGATCTGTCTAAAAATGATTGGAAGAAGATGGACCAAAAGGCGGTAGGATTTATTAGACAATGGTTGGATGATTCTGTGTTTCACCATATGTCTACGGAGACCTCAGCCACTAGCCTATAGCTGAAATTACAAGGGCTGTATGAGAGGAAGACAGCTGGTAATAAGATTTTTCTGATAATTCAAGGATGTGTAGTTTTGTGGCCGAGCACATGAATGAGGTCAGCAATATAGTGAACCAACTTTCCTCTATGAAGATTGTCCTGAATGATGAATTGCAGGCTTTGCTTTTGCTTAGTTCATTACTTGATAGTTGTGAGACATTGGTAGTATTTCTAAGTAATTCCGTGCCAAACGGAAAGATATCCATGGAACAGGTAACTAGTTGTTTCTTCAATGAGGAGACAAGGAGGAAATCTCAGGGGTCTACTCAGTAAGTGGTCCTTGTGACACATGAACAGGGAAAAGGAAAGAACAGGAATGACAGGAAGGCCCGAGATAAATCAAGAGGTAAATCGAGTAACAGAAAAGATGTTGAATGTTGGAATTGTGGCAAGAAGGGTCACTATAAACACGAATTTTGTAAGACTAAGAACGACAAGAAAGAAAAAAGAAAGGAGAAGGACGATGAATCAGATTTCTCTGCGGTCGTTTCAGATGACGACGTTGTAGTTATTCTTTCTGCAGATCATGATGTATATCTCACAACTACGACTCAAGACACCGACTGGGTGATTGACTCAGGAGCTTCTTTTCATGGGACTCTACGCAGAGACTTTTTCACAAGTTATAAGTTAGGTGACTATGGGACAGTGAAGATGAAAAATTCTGGCGTATCGAAGATCGTAGGGGTCGGTGATATTTGTGTGAAGACCGATGTGGGCTGCACATTGGTTCTCAGGGATATGAGGCATATTCCGGACCGTCGCCTCAACTTAATGTTGACGGGAAGGTTAGTTAATGATGACTATGAAAGTCAGTTTGTTGGTGGGCACTAGAAGCTCATCAAGGGCTCATTAATCCCAACCTGAGGAAAGAAGTATTACACCCTTTATAAGGTAAGTGTCAGTGTGTGCAAGGGTAGGTTAAACGCAGTGAGAGATTCAACTATTGACATGTAGCATGGGCGTCTAGGGCACATGAGTGAAAAATGGCTTCAAATATTGGAGAGGAAGTGGCTCCTTCCAGACGTGACAGGTACACCTCTAAAAACCTGTCTTGATTGTTTATCAGGAAAACAATATAGAGTTTCATTTGTTAAAACTGTTTATCATGTTAATAAATTACATGCATTAGATTTGGTTTATTCTGATATTTATGGTCCTATGAGGACAAAAACTTTGGGTGGGCATTGTATTTTGTCACTTTTATAGTTGATGCATCTAGGAGAGTTTGGGTTTATGCTTTGAAATCTAAGGACGAGGTCTTTGGTGTGTTTAAATTGTTTCATGCTATAGTCGAGAGAGAAACAGGTAGATCACTGAAGTGCATCCGCACTGACAATGGTAGTGAATACATTAGTGACTTTCATGAGTATTGTAAATCCCTAGGTATACGGCATGAACAGACGGTTTCCAAGATCCCCCAACATAATGGTGTAGCTGAGCGAATGGATCGCACCATTGTAGAGCGAATCAGATTCATGTTATTCCATACGAAATTACCCAAGACGTTCTGGGGAGAAGCAATGCACACTGCGGTGTATTTGATAAACAGGTCTCCATCAGCCCTGTTGAATGGAGAAGTACCTGAGAAGATGTTGACTGAACATGATCGATCGTACAGGCATCTCAGGGTGTTTGGATGCAGGGCATCCGTTCACGTACCAAAGGATGAGAGGTCCAATCTCGATATGAAGATTAGACAGTGTGTGTTCTTAGGGTACGGTGATGAAAAATTCGGCTATAGATTGTGGGATCCGACCGAGAAGAAACTCGTCAGAAGCAGATTAGATGTGGTATTCTTTGAAGATCAGTGTATAGAAGACATTAGTAAGCCAGAGAAGAACCAGCCTAGTTCAGGTGAGCTAGAGGACATGGATCCGATTATTCCTCCCGTGGTGGCTGATAACGGGGAAGTACAACAAGATATAGAGGACGAGGGAGTTCCTTTAGAAGATGGACCAGGGGAGCAACCCCCACTTGATCACCTATTGAGCCACATGTGAGGAGGTCATTTAGGAATAGACAACTGTCCAAGAAGTACTCGCTGCATAAGTACATTATGCTGACTAATGAGGGAGAGTCATAAGACTATTTCGAGGCCCTAGCCGACGAGCATAAGGGGGAGTGGTTAAAAGTTATGCAAGAGGAGATAGAATCCTTGTATAAGAGTTGCACCTATGATATTGTGAAATTACCTAAGGTTAAGAAAGATTTGAGTAATAAGTGGTTGTTTAGAAAGAAGGTTGAGTAAAAGAATTCACAGACGATGTTCAAAGCCAGATTTTTGGTGAAATGGTTTGGTCAGAGGAAAGGCATAGACTTCGAGGAGATATTCTCACTAGTGGTGAAGATGACATCTATAGGGTGTTGATTGGGTTGACTGCTAGCATGGATATGTAGATAGAGCAGTTGGACGTTAAAACTGCTTTCCTTCATGGTGACCTGGAAGAAGAGATCTACATGCACCAACTAGAAGGTTCAAAGTCAAGGACAAAGATCATATGGTGTGTAGGCTGAGAAAGAGCTTGTATGAGCTGAAACAAGCTCCACGACAATGGCACAAGAAGTTTGACTCGTTTATGTTGAAGCATGGGTATGACAGAACAGAGTCGAACCATTGTGTTTTCATGCGCAAGTTCTCAGATGGTGATTTCTTAGTTCTTCTGTTATACGTTGATGACATGCTCATCATGAAAAAAGACATCAAGAAGATCGACAAGTTGAAACAAGAGTTGGACAAGTCGTTTGCGATGAAAGACTTGGCCCGGTTAAACAGATCATAGGAATGGAGATAACCCGTGATAGAAACTGTAGGAAGCTTTGGCTGTCATAAGAGCGGTATATTGAGAAAGTCCTACAGTGGTTCAATATGAATGTAGCGAAGTCGGTCAGTACTCCACTAGATGGTCACTTCAGATTGAGCGATAGACAATGTCTTAAGACGAAGACAGAGGTGGAAGAGATGCAGAAGATACCCTACTCGTCAACTGTAGGAAGTTTGATGTATGCTAGGGTGTATACACGCTCAGACATAGTATATGCAGTTGGTGTTGTGTTACGCCCCAAACTCGGAAACCGGGCTCACAAAATTCCCGATCGCCGAATCCGGCACCGACAGCCTCCGTAGAACCCCATTCTCGGATCCTAGCTCCCATTCGCCAGGTTCCGATCCTGGGATGCTACGAGGAGGATTTTAAATATCAGTTTGATTCGTATTAAGCATAACCAAAGGCATAACCCACAAACAACAACCAAGAAATCCATTACATTTCCACTATGATCAAAAACTTTACAAGTACAATGAGCATAAAGGGAAATACAAAGGTAAAGTACAAAAACTCCAAAATGCTCAGCAACGTGCTCCTGCCTCAATGCTGCTGCGATCCAACGTCACCTGCACGCAACGGTCGTGCATAAGCTTACAGAAAGCTTAGAGGGTGGTGAAAGTGTGTGCACAAGGTAGAATATGATCATGTAATATCAGAGTAATGCGGAATATGCAGATGAAACTATAATATCATGAGCCGTACCAAGGCTTATGCGATGCAAGACATGAATGGTATTGGCCACCCCAAGGCCATGCAATGTGCAATGCAACTCAAGCATACAGATCCTCATCAATGTCCACATATCAGTACAGCTCAAAGTATGAAATATCACCGGGGTCTAGTACACTCTAAACCAGATTGCCGCCACATCGCGCACAATAAGGTAAGTGGAAGAGACCTCACTATCCGTCTGCCAATATGGGGCGCGACTCGTCGATAGCGGACCCATTCCTCGAGCTGGTAAGACTCAGCCTAGCATTGCCCCCTACACTCGGGCGAGTAAGGCCGCACCCCCTTCCAACCGACCACGATACAGTGGAGAGCACAGCCAACTGGTATTCGGCACTCGGCGCTCATCTACCCACTCGGTCTAGACGTTGGAGCAACCTCTTGGTACCATAAGGGTTTAGGGACTTTCACCCAGGGATATTTATAGTACCCCATATAGAATAAGATTTTTGGTATCCAATCCTACCAACCACGATGCGTCTGTGGAGGCTACGGCCCTGATGTCGCTAGGGCGTACAGTAAACATGTCACACAAATGCGGAATGCATGAATCACGCTATCCAGTCATGCAATCAATCCTGCGCATACCGTGCGCTCATGTAGGGCAACACCGCCTAACCGGGAGCCCATAAACAACCTGCCCGAAGGCAATGCTATGATCAGACAATTCTCACGTCAAGCATACATATGATGCGTATGATCATGAGTCATGAACTGGACTAAACATGTTATAACAAAATGAACTATTTACAATGCAGATGGACCTGGACGGCCTAAATACGATAAGTACAGCCCAGTAATGGACCCTAAGGAGAGTCGTAATGTGGACATCCAACCAACATTACACTCACAATGTGGACGTCAAACCAACATTGTTTCCCAGGTACGATCTTCTTAAAACACCGCTACAAAATCGGTATTGGGTTTACACATTGCAATGGACCTTATGTTCCTCCCACTGGGCCTTACATATATATCAAATGGGCCATAGCTTATGGGCCTTGTATTCGTCAGATGGGCTACATAAATGAGCCACACCAATGGGTCTTATGTGCATTGCAATAGGTCAAAACCCGTGGGCCTTGGATTGCATTAATTGGACCTAGTCATATGAGTCTAATATGTATCAAATGGGCCACACCAATTGGGCCCCCAAATGTATATCAAAAGGGCCTAATCCATAAGCTTGCATGCATATCAAAGTGGGCCAAATCCCATGGCCCCTTTCTTAATCAAATGGGTGTAGTCCCATGGGTCTTACGGTATAACAAATGGGTCCACTTCCATGGGCTTTAAGAATGCAACAAATAGGTCCAATTTTATGGGCCTATAAGTACATCAAATGGACCTACATCCACGGGCTTAAAAGTGCAACAAGTGGGTCCAATTTCAATGGCCTTGGAATACATCAACAGGTCCTAGTCCCATGGACTTAGAACATAACAAATGGGCTTAAACCCATAAGCCTTTTACAAGCAGATGGGCCTAGCCCATAGGCCTTTTGAAATTCACATGGGCCTAGCCCATAGGCCTGTTACAAATCAAATGGCCTAACCCATTTGAATGGCCCACCCAATCAATAACATCAAGCCTTAAAATAATCCCACCAAGTAGATGGACGGTCTGGATGCATTACACACATCATGGTGGGTCCCACTGTCCAGTAGGCAGTGCGGGTAAGGCACATACATCACTCAGGGCCCCACCGTCCGCTGGACGGTGGTCTTCTTTTACTTATTATTATTATTTTTTATTTTTATTTTTTTTATATATATATATAAATACATCATTGTGGGTCCCATGTGGGGCCCACCCAGTAATATCCATTCAACATCCAACCCATTCACAAGGTCCCTTGGACCTGGATGAAGGGAAAACATAATTTCCAGCTTGATCCAATACTCCTGTGGGACCAAAAACTTTTCAATGGTAAAAATTTAATTCACGCTGTTTACTGTGGTGTGGGCCACCTGAGTTTTGGATCTGACTCATTTTTGGAGGGGGGGCCCGCCACTGGGGTGGCCCACCTCATGATCAGGGCGGATGACAAATAAACATTATGGTGGGGCCCACACGCAGGGCCGTGGGCCCCTGCTGGACGCCCGCCCGCTGGCTGGCAGCGCTTGCTGCCTTCAAACGGTGGCAGCGCTGCTGCCACTCTTTTTTTTTTTTGTGCTTTTTGAAAAAAATAAAAGTGGGGCCCACTGATGAGAAATCCACTCCGCCCACTTGGTTCTAGGGCTCAAACAAGCCATACAAATCTCATCTTTAGCACTGATTTGGAGTGTAAAAACAACAAAATGGGCACTAATAGTCTTGGAAGAATAAAAGCATCATTTTCTCTGGTACGGCCCGCCTGATCATTGGATTGAACTCATACTTTGGCTCAACGCCTAAAATGATGAGGGAGAGAGGATGGACGGCTTGGATCAGAATAATACATCAGGATGGGGCCTATGCAAATGGGCCACCAAAAGTCCCCTTTTCTTCTTTCCTTTTCATTAAAACGTCCAGCGTCTGGGACGCTGGACGGTTTTTAAAATTTTATTTTTATTTTTTTCTTTTGGAAATGGTGGGCCTGATAAAGTGGACCACCACATGATGGGCGGCATGGGAATAACGTCTGAGGTGGGCCCCGCTTGAATAAAATAAATACATCAAGATGTGATCCATTCAAGTGGGCCACACCATCCTATTACAATAAAATAAAATAAAATAAAATAAAATAAAATAAAATAAAATAAAATAAAAGAGAGAGAGAGAGAGACATGGAGAGTGGGACACGGCTTGTGATGGAGGGACCCCGTCATTATGGGCCCTCCTTTAAAAGCAAATGATACAAAAAAAGGGTCCCTCAACACATGGGACCATCAAGATCGAGAATCAACGGTGGAGATCCTCTCTCCACCAAAATGGACGGTCTAGATGACCTTTCTTGAAGAAATAAACATCATGATGGGGTCCATGGAGAATGGCCCCATCATGGAACGATCATGATGATCCAAGTGGTCCATCGGCCACAAATAAGGGTCCCAAGTGAGATCCACACCATTGATCGGTGGGCCTCACTTGGTCCACCATAAAAATAAGAAAATCTACCCTATAGAAGCACCCACCGTCCGATCTTCTCGCTCCTAGGGGTTCCTTGGCACCTTGTCTTCAACTTCAATGGCCAAGATGAAGAATGGAGGGTTGAGATGGGAGATTTTGGGGTAGGAAGGTGGGCCACTTGAAGCTTAGGGATTTTGGAGAAATTCCATACGTATGGAGCCCTTGCAATTTTTGTTGCTTGGAAGTTTTGGAATGAGAAAGAGAGAAAGAGAGAGAGTGATGTAAAGGGAGAGAGAGAGAGTGATGGATGGATGGGTGAGTGATGGTGGTGTAAGAAAAAACTTGACTTTTGTAGCTTTTGTGTAAGAGAAGTATGGAAAATGAAGACTTTTGTGGCTTTTTGTGTAAGAGAGGTATGAGTTTGGGAGACTTTTGTGGTTGCTTGGGAAAAGGGATGGAGTGATATGTACTTGACATGTGATGGATTGATGGGTGATTAATTGATGGGATTGATGTGATTGATGTGACACATCGTAGAGATTCCCTTGGTTTTCGAACGCGCGGCGTTTTCTCGCACCGGACGTTGGCCCATAACTCTTGACCAGGGTATCGCCTTGGCGCGCGAGTCACGGTATCGGAACCGCGGTGACGGTGCGGTCGCTATGGTATTGGTCTCGGGTTGAGTCGACTCGGGTTGTCGGCACATGAATCAGGGTCGCGCGTCGATATCGATTAAGGGTCGAAAGTTGCCGAAATTCGACCGGTAAGACCGCGGAAGTGTACGGAAAGGTACGGACCAAGATACGGGTCTTACATGTTGTCAACCGGTATCTTGTCAATCCTGGTAAAGAGCATTGGACAGCGGTGAAATAAATATTGCGGTATCTAAGAAGTTCATCCAGGTTGAGCCTATGCTATGGTGACGAAAAACCTGTCTTAGAGGGCTACACAGATGCAGATAAGGCAGGCGATATAGACTCCAGGAAGTCTACATTGGGGTTCATGTTCACGTTTATAGGGAGAGCGATTTCTTGGCAATGCAAACTACAGAAGGTCGTACCATTATCGACGACAGAGGCGGAGTACATTACAACCACAGAGGCATGTAAAGAGATGCTTTAGATGAAGAGGTTCCTACAGGAACTTAACTTGAAGTAGGAGCAGCACGTGGTCTATTGCAATAGTTAGAGTGCTATTCACTTGAGCAAGAATCCAAGTCAGCATTCCATGTTGAAGCACATAGAGATTCAGTATCACTGGATCAGGAATACTTTAGAACAGAAGGTGTTATAGTTTGAGAAGGTCCATACGAAAGATAATGGGTTTAACATGATGATCAAGGCTTTGTTCAAGGGCAAGTTTGAGGTTCGTAGAAACCAGGCTTACTTGAAGAAGGTAAATCCCTCCTAGGATAAAAAGGGAAAGATTTGATGAGAATTTTGTCCCGTGCTCAACCAGTCGTGAGCCCTACATGACCAGTCATGGAGTTGAGCCCTGAGTCGATTCAAAGTCCAATGACTTTGAGTTATTTTTCTCCGAGGTGCTCGACTGATCGAAGGCCGGTCGTGACCTCGTCTCGACTGGTCGTGGTTACGCAGATTCATTCTGTAATTTTGTGAATTGCAAAAATTTAAGTCCTTTCGCAACTGGGATGCGGAAAAGAGTTTTCTAAAACTATAAATAGGAGTTTCTAGATTTTTTCTAGTGACAGAAAAAATATAAGAGGGCTATCAAAGGTGCGAGAGAGAGAGATATAGAGAGAGGAGGCTTTTAGAAGGGAGGTTATGCTCGTGAAAGTTATCTACTGTGTAATTTATATCTCAGCGCTTGTACGTCCTTATAATCAGTGAAATCTCTCCATTTTTCTTTTATTCTCTCATTGTTTATCTACTCTTGCATGTGTGAAGACGGTTGTAACGTTCTACTTCATAGTGGATTGCTGATCTGGACGAGGTCCCATGGTTTTTACCTCTTTGAGGATTTTCCATGTAAAAATCTCTTATGTGGTGTGTTTTATACGTTGAATTATTTCATTGCTTTATTATCCATAATTATGATTTATTCGGGAGGATAGATCCTAAGGTTTTGTGCAAGACCCCCAACACTTTAGATATGTTTAATTTGATCTCTTGACCCAGGGTGGGATATTCTCTGAGATTCTTACCCCGCTCTACTAGTAGTCGATTTGCTCAGCTTGGAAAATGACTCTTGCAACCGAGTTCCGTCTTCAAGGATCATTGAGCTCTAATCTATTTGGGACTGATCCTTCTAATCCTTATAGCTTATTAGTATGAAAAGCACACTATGGCGTTCCTCATATGCTCGATTATACTTTCCTCACGATAGACCAATTATGTTTTTTCCACAACAATATCGAAAAAAATGGTAGAGATGACAACAACCGTCATTGAAACTTTCTCAAAAACCACCATGATGTTTATATGCCCTCTAACTCATTCATAAGGTCATTCCCACAAGGATTAAGGTAAACACACACCATCCTTAGATAAAACTTTTGTGGGCCTAAAGAAGATTTCAACAATGGGCGTTCAATCTCCAAATTTGTAGAATTGAGAGACAAGGGGGTGACTTGCTTGACATATTGAAGTGGACTCGACCCAACTTGTCTAGTCCACTTAATTCAGGACACTTGGACTATCTCTGAAGGCTCAAGATAAGGTGGACAGACCATGGATAACAGCATGATAATCTGTGACGCCTCGGTCACTGCTTCATGTGGGCGGGCACATGTGGGCGAGCGCACATGTGGGCGGGCCCCAAACCTGGCTGACAGGCTACTGTGTGGCTGGCAGGCTACTGTGCTAGGTGAGCTACTGTTGCAGTTGACTGTAGCACAACTTGTCCCACATCGTAAGAGTTGTCTGAAGTAATGGTGGTTATATGTGGAGTGTCACCCTATACTGTATGAGGCCTCCCTGAGGGGAACAAAACCCATCGCTGGCCTGTACAGTATAGGTGTGGACAATATCTTGTAGGATAGGTATTGATGTGGGCTGGACCACGGGAGCACCGGGTCTGTGTGCGAGCTACCAGTATCCTTCCCCCACATGAGGCCTTTTGGGGGCAACCCTGAGAACAAAACTGTTCGGGCTGTGCCTAGAGCGGACAATATCATACAGTGTGGGCGTGGGTTGTTAAATAATCTATTATAAAGAAATGTGGCCCCTCTCAATGATCCAGCCTGTCGACATGGTACAAACCAAAAATTCCATATTCGATGGTTCAACTCATCATGCAAATGTCCTCTTGTACGGGTAACTCAATAGTTCTAAAACTCGCTGTGTCGACTCAAAACTCATGAGGTTGAGAGTTAGGTAGCCGATGAAGAATTTCATAACATTTATTTATTTTAAGACCTTGGGTGGAGTACTTGGGTTGACTCAGGCCGCCTTAGACAAGTTAGTACAGACTCGAGCGATATGGCCTGAGTTAGGCCGAGTCTCCTAAGCAACTCATCTAGCTCAGAATCAGTAAGAGGCAATTATTTTGAACCCATGCTATGATGTTTTGTGTCCTGGTGACCGTATATTTTCAAGCTAATGATTCCCTCAACGGTGGGAATCCCTAAGCCATGGCCCCACCACTTGTAAGAATTTATATCCAGATTTTTGCCACCTGTTACTCGATTTATGAAGTTTCCGTGTGGGAGAATTTTTATTCACAGACGATTGTCAGTGGAGCCTACAATATCAACGGCTTGGATCAGTAAACGTAGGCCCCTCAGCTGGCGCATGCGTGGCACACAACTACATTATGTTATGTGGAGATGGGAATGGATTGGCTACTCCCCCTGACACCAGCCCCGTGGCTGGTGTTCGATGGTCTGTGGGCCCCACCATGATGTATGTGTTTCATCCATTCCATTAATCCATTTTTAAAGATCATTTTAGGGCTTCATCCTAAAAATAAGAGGGATATAAATCTTAGGTGGACTACACCACAGGAAAATAATAATGATTAGATATCCATCATTTAAACCATCCTAAGGCCCACTGTACTGTTTATCTGACATCCAATCTGTTGATTAGGTCATAAAGACCCAGATGAAGGGCAAAAAAAAAGTTCAGCTTGATCCAATACTTTAATGGCTCCTAAAAAGTTTTTAATGGTCATTGTTCATTCAATACTGTTTCCTGTAGTGTGGTCCACTTGAGTTTGGGATATACCTCATTTATTGTGTAATATCATAAAATTATCTATAAAAATAGATGGATGGCATGGATGAAACACATATACATTATGGTTGGGCCCATAGACCACCGAACACCAGCCATTGGCTGGTAGCAGGGGGAGTAGCCAATCCGTTTCTTGTGAAGATGGCGTCATGGGCGGAGCAGTGTTTAAGGATTCGCACAGACTAGATGCCTTTATCTATTCTTTTCATGTTCAATGCAAGTTTCGAGAAACGGCGTTTTCATCATACGACGATGGAATGACGCTAGCGTTATGAAACCAGGAATTGGATAACGTACCGCTACTGTAAATTAGGTACATGGTCGAACCGACCCAATTTTAATGACATGGGTTCTTCTCATTTTTGTGGACTATTGAAATAGGGTAGGGTTCAATTAATATATACACAAGTATTGATTTTTCTATCATCTTCCTGGTAAGCTTTGAAATGACATGTGGACGACCTATTATCAATTCAAACTAAAGACTGATTCTTACAACTAGTAGTGAGGCAACATGGTACAAAAACCATGGAAATTGGGTGAATATAAGCTTTTGATAAATAGTATGGAAATGGATAGTTAAAATTGATTAGAGATCAAATAGGTATGATCGATAGTTTTGAAACATTTATTAGATAGATCTCACTCTGTATTTTTTATGACTAGAAAGTATTGGTTTGTGACGTAGGGGAGGATGTGAGGTTGAGCACTGTCTTCCTCAAGAGGATAACTATTCCGAATCCACGGAACTTCTCTAGACTCCTCACAGAGACTTCACCAATCCACGAGGAAAAAAAAGCAAGAAAATAAAAATAAATGTTAATAAATTCAAAAATGATAAAGAAAGAAAGAAGATAGAAGTAAATTCTAATAAATTAAAAATTGATTGATTCATTGAAATAAGCGAGTTCACAACCCTTTAAATAGGGATACCAAGCAATAAGAGAGAAATCAAAAGCAAACTATAACTAAAACTCTCTAAAATTTGTAACTTACTACAAATAGTAAATTTACTTTTATAGTAAGTATCCTATGTATCTTAACTATGTTATTCTTATAATTATTCTAAGCACTTTCCATGTTGAACACATCTCTTAAAGCCTAATGGAGGAAGAGTTATAATCAAACTAAAGCTTACTGTTTATAATAAAAACGAAACTAAACATGGAATTGGCTGTCAATAGGATGAAATCTCACAAATTTAGTGTGGGCAACCAGGCTATGCAGGTTTCTTAGCTAAAGTAGCTCGTCTTACCCCAAAATCATATATGATACGTCGAGTAATTCATTCCGGTTTGTGAGATATGTCTGTTTTAAGGTTCTGACAGTCTTAATGACTTCTGCCTCTAATCGGGCCTTCTCCAGTCCATCTTGGACATGAAAGTGTCTGCGACCTGCTCTACATCGGCCCCCTCCACTTCAAAAGAACTCGTCCTCAAGTTCTCGTGTTGCTTCGGTTCATGATACTTTTTCTGGTGCACCAAAACGATACCTAGATCAAAAGTTATGATCAATTTACGGTCTACCTTCTTTTGGTCCAACCATGCTAGGAATGTATATGTGACACATTCTACATAAGACCCATCTGTTTGGTAAAAACTCGTTCTCGAGTTACTTAAGGGATTTTGTTCATGATTCTAAGATAATTTTTGATGACGATGTTTACTAGCCATTTTCTTGTACCTGGCATCAAATTTTTGAGCTGTTACAATACATGTATTCATGCTTTCTTTGACTTGACTAGTATCGATCAAATTCTTCACTACTGCCTTCAAGATTTGACATTCTTTCTGACTCACCTGATAGTGAAGGTGGTTGGGCAAACTAGCCCAAGGGACAAGGCTTATGTGATGTTGGATGTCCCTCATGGAGGGCAATTCATCGAGTAAATCTTCTATACATAATAATCTATTAAAAATAGGAAGTTCGGCCTTACCTCGATAGTATCTTTCAATACGATTTAGACTATCTCCTCTATGGACTGGTCATTGAGTAAAGCCGTCATCAAGGTCCTCGTCGCTAGAACTCGCATTATCTAGTATAGCCTTACGATTCATCACTGGTAGTGCTCTACGAAAATGGAAGTTATGCTGTATAGCAACCACGGGCGGTTGAGCATCACATAAGGCTCGTGGTGGAATTGGCGCATCCACAATACGGTTGAGGGTTATCTGCAGCCCTTGTATGGTCAACTGACTCTCCCAGTGGAAAGCTTTCATTCTTTTCGAAAGATAATGAATCCCTGAATCACCGTTCACATAATTTTTGTTCATACCTTTGTTGTTTGCCATCGGCCCAAGGGGAGTCCTCACTTCTCTGGACTCCTCACAGAGACTTTTCAAATCTACGAGGAAAGAAAGAAAGAAAATAAGAATAAATTCTAATAAATTTGAAATTGATTGATTGATTGAAATAAACGAGTTCACAACCCTTTAAATAGAGATACCAAGCATAAGAGAGAAATCGTAAGCAAACTATAACTAAAACTCCCTAAAATTTGTAACTTACTATAAATAGTAAATTTATTTACTTTTATAGTAAGTGTCCTATGCGGCTTAAATACATTATTCTCCTAATAATTCTGAGCACTTTTCATGTTGGACACAACTCCTAAAGTCCAATGGATGAAGAGCTATAATCAAACTAAAAATTACTATTTATAGTAAAAACGAAACTAAACATGAAATTTGGCTATCGATAAGATGAAATTTCACAAATTTTGCACGGGCAACCTTGCAAAGCCGGGTTGGTTGGTTAAAGTAGCTCGTGTATGTCGAGTAACTCATTCTGGTTTTTGACATATGCCCATTTTAAGGTTTCGATAGTCATGATGACTTTTGCCTCTGATCGGGCCTTCTTTGGTCCATCTTGGACATGAAAATGTCCGCGACTCGCTCTACATCAGTTTGACTTAATGATTCTAACCATATGATTTATGGATTGTAAAAGATGATAATTGTAACAAATTAGCCACGTCTAAAGGATTAGAATCGTCCTTTCTCACACCATGGCTTGCTTCTACTTATATTAAAAAACGAATGGCACAAATTGGTAATAAGTCACCGGTGTGCTGTTAAAAAAGTTTAGGGCAGGGTTGTAAGAAAACCTACACACAATATAAGCAAAGGAATTTTGTTTTCTTTGTCAGAAGCATGTAAGAGAGCACCTTACAATCTAATGCATGTGTAGAAGTGGTAAATATGTTTGCGTTATGGTCCATCTATTAATGGGGGTTTCATTCATTGAATGACGCCAAAGACATAAATGCTCTCTTTTAACTCCAAACTGGATCAAAAATATAGGGTTTTCAAGAATTAGACAATGCTCTATCATTAGTCATGTTTAGATACATGTCTTTCAAAAAAAATAAAAGAAAAAAAGAAAAAGAAAAAAGATAATGATTATTTTCATGAGTACTTTTAAAATATGAATTTCCTTTTTTAGGAGCCTTATTTAGTGCTGGCAATGAATTGAATCCTGATCCAAATCCAAATGAAATTTGGTCTAATTAAATAAAATTTAGCTCAATAATAAATCTTTCGATCTGAATTTGGGCCATGAAAAGAAGATGTCTTTATAATTGGGTCTACCTTGGTTCGATTCAATAAGGATCTGAACTGACATATCTCTAATATATATATATATATATATATATATATATATATATATATATATATATATATATATATAATGTCCAGATGAATTTACACTCACAAATTACAATGGTATTTGAAAAATAGCAGGGCATTTTCATATTTAAAAGAAATGGAAAAAGTCATTAAAAGCGTGTTTGGAATTTCGAATCTTTTAATGAATTCAGATTCTGATAAGATTTTTTAAGATATGTTGGATATCAAATTGGATGCGGATATATGATATCCATAATTGGATAGGATTTCGATATGAATTGGTTAGGGATTCCCCTAGTAGAGCTAGGGAGGCGGCAGTAGTGGGAATAGACAAGTTGCATGCATCATTGTCTGCCTTTCTTTGGGTAAACTAGCTTTGAAGGTAAGGCATGACAAAATGGAGGCACTTGTCTCTCTTTGGCAGCTCTTTAAGAAAAATATAACAAGTGTTTCTCCTTGTTAAATGAGAGGAACCCTTTAACATAGGAGTGGAATGGTCTCATTAGCCGCTTTCCCATCCTTATGACTAATGGGAAAAATTACATCTCTCTCCCTTCCTTTAAGGCTTAAAGAAAAGGCATTTATTTGCTCCCAAACTAATCTATTTATGGTTTTAGCTTTATTTAGATTGCAGGTAAAATTTTTATATTTATGAGACAATAGTTACCTAATTTCTTATGCTAAAGAATACAACTACAAATAATTAGAGGTGGGCATCGAGTCGAGTCGGACCGGATTTGGTCCAACTCAACTCGGTCTGAAACTTTCAATGCTTTGACCGAACTCGATCTGATCCGGGACTAAGTCTGAGTCCTCTGGCTCGATCCGATCCGTCACACTACTGGCTTGTCCCAAACTGAGTCCAACTCGGTCAGGGAAACTGAGTCGGATCGAGTTGGGTATAGTTTGGATCGAATCCTCTATTTCAATTGTAGACGTTCAACCCCATAACTTTTTGCATTGTGGTCCACTTGATCTTTAGATTTGTATTATTTTTCGACTCAAGCCTTAAGACAAGCCCGCCAAATGGATGGATAGTTTGGATATAACACATACCTCATGATGGGACCCACAGAATTTGTTAACGTCATATCACCTGCTTGCATGGTGCGTTGGTACACCCGCCAGCCACTGCCAGTCCGTGAATACTTCACGTTTATGGGTTACCCTCCCATTATAATATTCATAATTATTTTTTATGCCCACCTAGGTGTGGTTCATAAATCCAGAGCATTTATTATGTATGTCCCACTTGGATGAGGGGTCAGACCAAGTTTCAGATGCATCCAAATTTTAGGTGGGCCCCACCAAGTGCTTTTATATATTTTAGGAATGTCTTCACATGATTTAGATGGTATGGCCTACTTGACTTTCGTATACGGCTGATTTTTGGGATATCCCGTAATTTAAAGGGGACCTATCAAATGCACGATGTTGATGTTCGACGCGCATCATGGTGGGGCCCACATAGCTCAACCTCATGAGAAGTTCCCATGAGCTCGATCGCATAAAACTATTTCCCTCTCTCTCTCTCTCTCTCTCTCTCTCTCTCTCTCTCTCTCTCTCTCAGAGCTCGATGTGTACATCGAGTCATGAGCTAAGAGAAGGATTGACTACTCCCTGGCCATCGGCCCATGGTTGATGGTTGGTGCTTTATGGTCCCACCATATTGCATTTATTTCATCCATGTTGTCCATTTATTTTTCTAGATCATTTTATGGTATTAAATCAAAAATGAGGTATATCCCGATCTCAAGTGGACAACATTACATAAAATAGTGTTGAATGAACATTGTGCAAATCGGAACGAATCGGATCGGATCCCGGATCGGATCGGTTCGGATTGGCCATTGATCCGAACTCGATTCGATGAACGATCGGATTTGATTGTCCCTACTCGATCCGCACTGATCCAGGCCTTCGGTTCTGTTCGGATCGGGTCAGATCTACCAGATCGGGTCAGAAATGCCTAGCTTTACAAATAATACAATGCTTGATTCATGAATATCCCATTTTCTTTGTCATCTAAACATCTCGAGCTATTTAAACAATGGAAAACCTATTTTATTTTCTTTATTTTGATAATATCCAAGCATGTAAGACATCAAGTGTATTAAAATTGCTTAAATGGTACTTGAAAATGGGCTAGACCCGAGCCCCCCCTTTTTTTTTTCACAAAACAGTTTTCTATTTCATAGAACAAGCTGTACAACCGCTAAGGTTGTACACAAACCAGGCTAGCCCGGTTAACTCGCTCGACTCGGCCCAACCCGGAACTGAGTTAGGGCTGGGACAGGCCATTTTCTTTAGGCCAAAACTGAGTTTGGGCTGAGTTTAAACATTTCCCAGTTTGGCCCGACTTGGTCCGAGACCCGACTCGACCATTTATATATATATATATATATATATATATATATATATATATATATATATATATATCCTAAATCTTTATCCTAATCATTTGAGACAGAGAAGTGAGAACGCCGTCCGTCCCTTTATAGATGGATCAGGCCCGAAATTGGCTCGAACTCGGCCCGAACTCCCCCGATTGTTGATCGAGATGAATTTGGGCTGGACATGTTGGCCCGGTGACCAAGATGGGCCAAGTGTGGCCGGTGACCAAGCCGGGCCGGGTTGAGCCCAGTTCGACTCGGATCGACTCGTATGCGCCTTTAACAACCACTTTACATTCAGGCTCAGTAGGACAACAACCTATCCATAGCTTATCGTAGAACAAAAATAAAAGGACAACCTCTTAAACAAAAGGAAATAGGGTGAGAGATTATCTCCTAAGAGCACCCAGGCCAATCCTGTCTAGAAAAATCCTCCCCTTCACTTCTCTCAGGAGGTCGTTCAAGTGAATGAAGAGAGCGAAGGATTGCAAGCCGCTACCCAACCTGGCCAACCCGTCGGCCGATTCATTGCCTTCCCTGAATGTGTGCTAGAATTTAACTTCACCTATATCCTACAGGCTCTTAATCCGAGCTAACCAGTATTTTCATTTCCAGCTAAGATGGAATTTCAGGGAGAGGAAGGAGATCACTAGCAAAGAGTCCGATTTGAAAAAAACTTTGGAAAAGCCCTTGCTGAAGCAGTGAAAGAGGCCATCATGGATGGCCCTGATCTCAGCCCGAGTGTTAGAAGCCATCCCCTATCCTGCATAGAACCCGAAGAGGAAATCACCCTTCTCACCTCTACATATTCCTCCACCTCCTGCCATACCCGAGCCCAATCTTCCTATGCAAGGCTATCGTAGGATGCAACCCAAACTCCACACTTTCACAACCATCATTTGGCTTTAAACATGACATACTTTGAAGGAAATCAGACCGTTTACCCCTAAGAAAATGATAGTTGACAATAACAATATATTTTTCCCTTAGAATTCTGACCACTTCCCACTTTACTTTAAACCGCCCATTTTCTCACCATGAATTGGGTGGTTAAGATTTCTAATCACTTCCTACGAGTGCCGCTTGTGGTTTCAGAATGATGGTGTGTACCTTCACAGAATAGCCCAACGTTTACAATCACTTGCCTCCATGTTGGGAACGACTTCCTCTCTCCTTGTGTATTACACCTATTGTTTATACAAGTCAACATCCTACTCTATACAATGGGGTTTTGTTAGGGTCGTACGGTTTCCTATTATTGCATACTTAGATTGATGTAGAGGTGGTTACTGATAGGGCTGTTCACGAGTCGAGCTAGCTTGAAAAACTTGCTCGACTCGGCTCGAGTCAGCTCGGATTGACTCGGCTTGAATGGTCGATTCAGGCCGAGCCAAGCTAATTAATTGAAGCTCGAGTTGAGTACAAGCCAAGTTCGACCAGGGGGCATTTCAACTCGACTCGAAGCTCAAACTCGAGTTCGACTCGGTTCGATTAATAAATATATTAAATATTATATATATATATATATTATATTAATATAAGTTTTAACTTTTAACTTTAAAAAAAAAAAAAAAAAAAAAAACAAACAAACCCTAGAGTCTCTACCCGACCACACGCACCCCCTTTCCTTTTCCCTTTCTTCTCTTTCTCTACCCACTGCCAGCTGCACGCCCGCTCGGACTGCCACCATCAGGTTTCCTCATCCGATTCGAAGCTTTATTTGATTTTTTATCGGGTTTTGCTTTGATTCTCTTAAGATTTTGAATTTTTCATCAATGGAGGAGGATCAAGAATATAATCCATTATTCTCTCACCTAACAAGCTCGAGCTCGACTCGAACCACTAGCACGACTCGAACTTGACATGACAGCTTTGACAAACAAGCCAAGCTTTAATGTTGAGCTCGAGGCCAAGCTCGAGATCGAACTCGAACTCAAGTACATCATGGACAAGCCGAGCCGAGCTTGGCTCACCTTGACTTGACTCGACTAGATGCCCACCTCTAATTACTGATCCTTTCATGGCCAAGATAGACCAGAGAAGGCTGGATAGGAGGTGGAGGTGATGAGGACCGTCACAACCTTAAAACAGTTGTATCTCACAAACCAAAATGAGTTTTTCAACATATCATATATGATTTTAGATTAGGAGAAGCTACTTAAGCCAACCAACCATGCTATGCTAGGTTGCACACACTAAATTTATGAGATTTCATCATATCAACAGTCGAAAGTCCTTTTTATTGGTAAGTTTTAATTCAAATATAACTTTTGATCCTCTGAATTCTAGAGTCTGCCCAACATGAAAATGGATTAGAAAAATTAGGAGAATAATGTGGTTAGGCTAAATTGGACACTCACTATTTTTAGTCAAAAATCATGAAGTGTAGCATGAATCATGACTATTTATAAATATAAAGTTTACTATTTATAGTTTAATAGTAAGTTTACTAGTTATAGTAAGTCACGTTTTTTAGGGAGTTTGAGTTGAATTTTGAGTCTAAAAGTACGTCCTAAGTTTGAGTTCACTATTTAAAAGATTGTAAATTTTATTTTATTATTATTTTTTTAATTTATCATCAATCGATTTATTAAAATTTCTTTATATTTTATTATGCATAGATTCGAAAAAAATCTCTAAGAAATCAAGAGAGATCTATGGATTTGGAGTAATTATTTTTGAAGAACACCGTGATCGACCTCATCACGTCCTTTCCTGCATCATGGATTTACCCAAATCAATATTCATTTTCTCATCACTACCATATAAAAAGTTATAGTCTTACCATCATTATTCATTGACGATCTTGACATTTGACTCGGGTAATTTAATACGAGCCCTTGAAATTCAAGGGATGACCAGAGACCAGAATTCATGTGAATTCGGTATCTAATGGTCTGATTGGTGTACATTTAAAAAAGGGTTCAAATAAAAAAAATCAATCAAGTGGTTTGAATTTAGTAAATATGTGTCCACTAATTGAACAGCTCAGCAAATATATATGATTCATTGATAGCGGTCAAAATACTCTAACATTTGCCACGTGTGCAATTTCTTAATGCCTGTAAGTCAAGATGCATGCTTTCCCATTAATCTTTCCACAACCTCCCTTTTCACACGGATGTGAGTTGTGCGTAACCCATGTTGCACCCAGCCCATGTAACCTAAAGCCCTGTGGGGCCACCGTAATTTTCGCCTTGCACTCACTCCGTTAATTTGTTAGTTTTGTCACATCATTTTGCGATATGATTTTAAAAATAAGCATATGCAAAACTCATTATATAAAACAATGGATGGAAACCGAAACCCTTGAAACTTTATCAGGGCCCATTGTGATCTTTATATGCCATTCAATCTTCATAATGTTATCACCACAAGAATGTAGCTAGATCAAAAATGAATATTATCCTGATGCGAAACATTCGTGGCAGCAATGGAGTTTCAATGGTGAGCCTTCAATTATCACAATTTTTGTGGTGTGGATTACTTGAGTTTTGGATTTACTTAATTTTAGTATAATATCCTAAATGATCTGGCAAAACTGATAGACAGAATAAATGTCTACATAGACATTGAGGTGAACCCCACATAGCTTTGGATTACACCTAGGTGTAACATGGTTACATGTGAATAAGCTATGTGGGGTCCACCATGATGTGTTATATCAACTTCAATCTGTCTTGCTGGCTCATTTTAGGGCATGACCTCAAACATGAGTGAAATCCAAAGCTCAAATGGACCACACCATAGCTACCTCATTTCATAGCATGAGCACAAATTTGAGTTGACTCCATAGCTCAAATGGACTACACCCCAGGAAACAGTGGAGATTGCATGCTCACCATTAAAAACTTCTTAGAGATGATTTCCTATATATTATACTTGATTGGACCAGATGCGGCACTCCGACCTGACCCACTTGTTAAATAGTACGGGTCTGGGTCCAGAACAAATCCAGCTGATAAACGGATCTAGATCTGATTTCCTTTATGTTAGGCTTTTTTTTTTTTTTTTACACACGCACACACACCCTAACACACTTATGCCGTAGTGGGCTTTCACCACCTATGGATACTCGAACCCTTGATTAGGTGTTGAAACTCCTTTATATTTGGCTTGACCTAATCCAACCTGAACCCATTTAGTAAATGGGTGAGTCTGATTTATGCTGGAAGGGACGCATCCAAACCTGGACTCATCTATACCTAATTTTAAACCTTAACAAATGCTTGCAGAGAAAATGAGATATCCACTTTATGTCTGGCTGAGAATATGAGGTGCCACGGAATGTAAATTGACACGCGGAAAATGATAGGACGGTTTAGAGTCTGGATATCCCTTAATCAGATTCATTAACCTGACCCATTTATAAATGGTCTAGGTGGATCTACTTCCATTACACCCAAACTCATTTATAAATAGATTCGATGGAGTTGACACAAACCCAACTTAGACCCATTTAGTAAGTTGCGCGTCTTTGGCTAAACCCATCCCAAACCCACCATTTACGGCCCTACCGATTATGGTGGTAGAGATTATATACTGTTGAAATCATCTCTGAATTTAGGCCCAAAGGCCGGCGACAGACAATGGAACTTGAATTGCCACATAGACAAAAGGTACCATTTCTTTTATACAGCCACCGTGAGATACTAGCCGTTATTTATTTTATTTTTTAATATGGCCGTTTTAACGGGCGTTATGATATTTTGTTTTAAACACTTTGGCTTGATGTTGATTCTTGTTAAACGGTTTCCCGCCACCCACTTTAGATCATAGACAGATAATTAAAGATCATCTGATCTGCTAGATCTTTCTACGACCAATGAAATGACAGCCAGCTGACGGGTATGATATGAATGGATCTGTCTATATCGGTTAATCAAATGTAGGACACATCCAATTAACAGTTCAGATCAAAGGCTATTTTGATAACCGTAAACATAGCTATGATCAGCTAACTAATTAAAGAATTAGGCCATGCTACATAAATAGTGGTGGCTCAACATTTGAACCAAATGGATCAAAATACATGCATGAGAGGTGTAGCACAGATATCGGCATGAGTATGAACTACCTGAATCTCATAGAGTATTTTACAACTCCTATTGAAATTATTGTAACAGTATGGTACAAGTCTTCTTTTAAAAGTCAAACTGATCTCTTTATAATGGCCAATAGTTCACCTGTACGAGATGAAAAGCTTCCATACCCTGTGATCATGTTTATAAAAATCATGTCCCATGCGGGGACCAACATCAAAATAAAATAAGCACAACCGAGCCAATGGTCCGACAGTCCGATCAGAATCCGAGGGTCCCTTGGGGCCCATTTGGTTACCACACAAGTTGATAAAAATAAAGAGAAGGCCTTTAAAATATTAGCTGTTGTTTGTACAAAGTAATTTGAATTTTAAAAAAAATTATTTCTTATTATTTTATATAAAATGCATAATGAGCAAGTTTATTTTTTTTTTTATTTTTCCTGTGTATGTATATTTAATGTGCCACAAGAGCCATATGTTATAAGTGAGACCATCGATTTTTCAGCACCACCAAATGCAGCATCTGGCTTTATGCCCATATTTACAAAAAGAATTGAGCACGCTAGCACACGTTTTACTAATAAGATTTTCAGCAACCAGCAAATAACTATTGAAAAGCCGTTGCAGGCTAGTATGTATATATTTTTCAGCTAGCTTCGGAGTTTATTACTAAAATAAAATGTGCTAGCGTGCTCATATATTTTAAAGAAAAATAAAATACTTTTGAGCACAAACGGGCATTTTATAAATAGGCTTTTCATTCAGCAAGTAATGGTTGATTCAAAGCCATTGCGCACTAGCCTACGTGCCGCAAATACTATCATGCTTGTTCAAACAATTTTTAAGTGTCACAATGCATCTTCAAGTGATTTACTAGTTTGTTGCATGCGAACGTGTGCCAATGTGCCCATGTAATGTATCTGTCTGGAGAGGGTGTTTGATGAACAACAATCATACACAATAATATATTCCATCCATACAAGCATACTCAAACAAGCCTTAATAGAACAGCTAAGAGTAAAAGCTGAATAGAAATGAGGCAGTTGCAGATCAATAATTCGGAAGTTGGGAGGTTGGAAGTGAACTATGACATATCCAAGATCATAGTGTTTGGAGTGCGTAGGCCATCAAAAACAGTACGTCTTTCAAGAACTACGGCTCATCCTCCATTTAGGTAGGGATGCCAACAGGTCAGGTTTGGGTCAGATCTAATACTCGTACTTGGGCTGTCAATTTACGGGTTCTTTTGGATTCGGATACTGTTTTTAAAGACTTGGATTTGAATTGATTAGGATTGAGTGCACGTTATGTTGCCACCAAGTCTTTGGATTTAGGTTTTCAATTGCTCGTGGCAAACAAGAGTATTCACGTGGTTGGGCCCCACCCAATTGATTGATTAAATTACAAACACGTGCTACTTTAACATGCAAGTGTGAAGATAACTTTTCTTACAGCGTGTCATCGAAGAAACCCCATTTCGATATTAAAATATGCAATACATATTTAGGGCTATTCGGTTGCTAAAAAATAATTTCGCGATGTTGTCCATGCCTTTAATATGCGAGCGTTGTTCGGTCTATCAATGGATTCTTAGGTTGATCGGAGTAGACTAAAGATGCGACCGGGCGGAATACATAAGTGCAGGTTTTTGTTTTCACTTTTGTACGGAAGTGTATAAATAAACTTCTAATTGTCCAATTAAAATAAAACAAAAGGAGCTTGGTATGTTTTTAGGAGTTTTGATGGAAAAATTAGGATTTCTCATATATAAGTTGTTTCATCACTTATAACTTTTTAATTAAAGTAGATCGTTTGTCACTTGGTGTCATGGTTTTTTGCTACAAGTGTTTTCATCATAAAAAATCTTCATGGGTTCTATGTGCTTACTTGAATTTTTCTTTCCTTTTGCATTGTGTTATTCTACTCGAGGTTGCTTCCACAATGGACTAGTCGTGTTAAGGCTTTTTGCTTATCCAACAAGTGATATCATAACAAACATTAGGTTTTCAGATTGAATCTAAGACTCATCAAGGACATCGAATGTGAAGTTCGAGATAGAGAAATTCAAGGATAAAAATAATTTTGAATTATGAAGGTTGGACATGAAAACCCTTTTAATTTGGCAAGGGTTGTAACAAGTATTCATTGATAAAGTGAAATGTCTTAAATCGATGAAAGAAAATGTTTTGGAAGAACTTGATCAGAGGACGATTAACACAATCCAATTGTGCTTGGCTGATGAAATCTTTTATGATGTCATCAATGAGACGACTAGCATGGGCTTATAAGAAAAGTTAAAGAGCATCGACATGATGAAGTCACTCTCCAAATGTCTATATATGAAGAGATAACTTTACAATCTGAAGATAGTGAAAGGGTCGGATTTCTTTGAGCATATAATGTCTTTAACAAACTGATTTGCAAATTGACAAGTGTGGGGGTGAAAATTGATGAAGAAGATAAGTTCTAATTTTGTTCACATCTCTTCAGGATTCGTACATGTATCTGATGGATACTTTGTGCACATGATAGATATATCTTGGAACTTAATACCAATAGCTTATCCATTCAATCAAAGAATTTGAGAAGGAATAACGGTGGGGAAGATATTTCTACGGGTGCATTGTTTAGTAGGGGAAGATTGTCTGAGCGAGAGTAAGGAAAGTCGTGATCAAAGTCCAAGTCGAATAGCAAAGTGAAGTTGTAGTGTTAAAATTATGGTAGGATGTGATATATGAAGAAATACTGTATAAATTTCAAAATATAAAATGATAATAACTCAGGCGATTCGATGAAGGAAGCTAATTTAGTAGAATCCAACAAAGGCATAAGTGGTTGTGATCTATGTTGAAGTTCGAACACCTATATAATGAGTGAATTTTGGATACGTGGGTATCGTACCACTTGTGTTCTTATCGAACTTAGTTCACCACATACAACGAGTATGGTAGTAGCTTAATTTTTATGAGCTATTATCATGCCCGTTTTGACGTTGTGAACTCTTGATGTACTCATATGCAATTTCGTCGGATACGAAGGTGTTCTGGAAGTTTCTGAAGGAGCTCTCATTATGGCAAAATGAAAGGACCTTATCATGCTTTTCAGGGTTTTGAAGGAGAAGATAGAGTTTCTTGTCTGTAAGTTTTTTCATCTCTTGTAACTTTCTAATTAAAATGGATTGTTTGTCGTTTGGTGTTGTGATTTTTTCCTGCGAGAATTTTTCCACATAAAATGTTTTTTTTATTTTTTATTTTTTTGTGATTGATCGATTTTTATTTCTCTATTTGCGTGTTTAATTCCGTTTAAAATTGCATCTGAGATTGCTTTTGCACCAAACAAGTCATGTTAGGGCGCAACACATAGTTTATGAACAACAATTATTCAAATAATGCAATAATTGTTATAAACCAAAGACAATTGTTAAAAACAAAATAAAAGTTGTTACCATGAATTGGGCAATTTGAAAATAGTAATGACTTTACCATTTTCCCATAAAATACACTAAGGAATAATGATCTCCTATGCACATATCTGTCACATGTGCCACATTCACCTGCAGAAGCTACTATTGTGAATGTGTCACATAAGTGATGCTCCTCATCTTCAACCACAGCCGGTGTTCTATGTTTGACCTTCAATGGGCCCACATGGGCTACTAACTATGGTCAAGAAATCGGCATGTGCTACCATGCAACTTCAAATAACTCATATGAGCTGCATATTCTACTAATATGCAACACTGCATTGCAAGTCTCCATATGCTAACATGCCTAATGTGTATAAGAGCCATGTAAGCTTGTTTAAACAGGGTATATGACCAAAAAAAAAAAAAAAAACATTACAATATAAAAATTAGTTCATCATATAGTCATGTCTAGATTCACTTGGTTGAACATGTGTTAGAAAAGTTGTATTCAAACATAACTTACATGATAACAAATAAGCCTTTAACATATAATAATGCTATTAAAATAAAACAAACTTGACATAAAAGGTATGTGGATAAAAGAGGAGATCATGGTCGTTTTTCCTCACATAATTCTTAAAACTTTTAAGTAGCGGAAAAAACATCTTTAAAACAAGAAAAAGAACTGATATTATCAAAGAAAAAAGTGAATGAATTGTTTATGATAATGCTCAATGCATGACTTTATATAAGCAAAAGAGGCTCTAGTCACTTGATTCAACTCAAATTATAAACTTTTTTGAAATAATAAAATTTATTAAAAATGATAAAAAAAGATGAGTAATTACTCTATCTAACTGAACCTGGTCAAAACACGTAAATGACATAAACAAAAACTTTGAATTACAGCTAAACTCTTAAAAATCTAAAGATCAAGAAAACAGTGCTAACTATTTAGATTTCGAAATCAAATTTAATCCCCGAAATGATTGAATTTTGAGAAGCTGCAGATAACTTTCCAATGACATAACAGAAGCTATAGTTATAGTGTGCATTTATGCCTTGCTCTAGATCGGGTCTATCCTAACCAATCATGAAGTTGTTGGCCGCCTTTTTTTATATGAAAAAATTGGAACCAGCAAGACCCAATTCGACCCGATTCCAAACAGGTCAATCAACTTGAGCCCAATTAGAGATCTGTACCCAACCTGAGTTATTAAAAGATAAAATAAAAAATAAAAATAAATCCCTACTGGCCTGGCAATTGGGTACCCATTGACAGCCTTACATGGTGGGCCTTGATGAATGGTCTATGTCACAGTACATATGTAGCTCATTTAATGATTTTTAAACTGGCCCACACACCACGCAGGTATTACTCCCACCAACTAAAAAAGAAAAATTACTTCCTATCATTATCGATTTATAGGAATTATCGGAATATGATGCATCAAGATACATCCAATCTATACAAATGGAGCTATGGTCCCGAGAATGGGACCGTTATGGGTCCCACCTTAGATGTGGATGGCCAAGAATCATGATTGGAAGATCCAACCCGTCCAATATTTGGTACTTTTCCAGACCATCCCCCTCTACATTTTCCTAGCAATCAGGTTAGGATCTTCGAAACTGCAACATTTTACAGGACAATCTCTAATCCACTACAAATCTTACTAGATTACAGCATCTGGGTCTCACTTATAGGCGATTACGCATTAGGCGCATCAGGACACTATCTATCACAGCCCAACGAATCAGGACCGTAGAAATCCTCTTCACCTATGCCTGATACTGTGTTGAGGAAGTGACTCACCGAAAGTGTTTCATTCAGTCTTTTCGGCCCCTAACTCAACGGCTATATATTCGTTTTGCAGTACGCCATATTCCCCTCTTTCAGAAAGGTAAAAACATGGCCACTCTGGCATAGTGTGATGGTTCGTACAAATGCATGCACATATGTATATGTGTCATACTTATAAATAATCAAACCGTTAAAATTGTGGGCCGCACTTTAGATGGTGATAATTTAAAAATAAAACCAAATAAATATCTATTCTGAACGTGTTTGGAGAATAATAAATAACTAATACAGTAAATATTCAATGGTCCACTTTCAATGAACAAATATCCATTTATCAAAGGCTATTTTACTTCCGTCATTGTGACTTGTTTTTTTTATCCATTTTAAAGCAAGTAAAATGACTTGAATGGTTTAGATTGAGTCAAGTCGGTACGAATTATGTGATTTTAGATTGCATGTGTATGGATCATCACAGTCTTTCAGAGTATCCAATAACTCCTCTTTGATAAAAGGCTGGTGGATGGGAGGAGTATTGATTGGAGGGCTTTGCTGAACCCACACGCGTGTACAATTCAGGTAATGCACACGCTTCCATGCATGCCAGCGTGGCAAGAGATGAAATATGCAAGCCGTCCATCATGTGGACCACACCATGTAGATACTTTTACCGAAAGAGAAAGGTGGTCCCACTCAGTAGGTCTGCCATCATGTTAGAAATAGGTGGAGGGATAAAAAACCAATCTTTTCACAGCCGTATATTTGTTCAGTTAATTGTGGCCGACCAAACTAGTGGCCCGACATGATTCTTGGGATAGAGAATCTACGTATTGGTAGCCTTCTCTTTGATAACTTTGTTATTAGACACGTGTGACACGGTGACATGCGTGAATTTGGGCATATGAAAGCTGTTGATTGTGCATTAGATGATGATACGGTAGGTATGGCCGAGGAGATGAACATTGATGGTAGATGACTCGCATGCCATGATGGTTTTAATACGGTTGTGGGATATGGAATCATGGATGGAGGGAAAATGGCCATGATGAGGGAGACGACGGTTAGCGTGGATCGTGGCCTCACAACGCTCGTGTTTTGTCTCTTGCTGGGGATTAGAGATTTGGGAGGTGAATCCATTGATTGCCGAAAGAGTGCCGATAATGCATGTGTTGGTAGCATGTATGTGCATACATGAGGTGCATGCATGCTCCGGCAAGGCACGTGGGGGTGCTTCCTTTGATTGGGAGCGGATTGGCTGGTGTTCTGCACACGACCGATATAGCTGGTGTGGGTACCAGTCGTACGAAGACGAGCGCTTACCCTCCTCGAGCTTCGGGTTGTACGGACGGTTCAACTGAGATTAAAGTTACAAAGACCCCGCAACGGTGTATTTTTTATATCCACAGTTATCATCCATTTGAAGAGATCGTTTTAGATTATGAGTCCAAAACTAATTCACATCCAAACCTTAAGAAGGGGTGTTTGGGGGCATGGTATTGGAAAGAATTAGATAAGATAAGCTTCAAAAAATATAATCATTATATACGATATAGATTATTCTCTGGTACCATCGGATATGCTTAATTCTATATTATGTTTGTAATATAGTGATATGTTGAATAAATATAGTCAACCACCATTTAAAATAATTGAGAGTAACACATATGTGTTATATGCAGACCGTTCATTTATTTTATAACCTCATTTTATAGCATAGGTCAAAAAATGATCTAGATGCAAAACTTATGTGATGCCAGAAAAGGTTTCAACGGTAGGTATTCAATCCCCACTATTTTCTATGGTGGGGTCTACTTGAGCTTTAGATTTATCTGATTTTTTGGCCCATGCTTTAAAATGATCTAAAAAAATGGATGGGCGGTGTAAATATAACCCACACATCATGATGAGACCTACAAGACTTGCTAACATTGAGTGAAATTGGCGAAGGGTCAAATGCAATTCTATGTAATTTAATTCCTGACTTTTCCATTCTTTCCAAACATTAAGTGAAATTGGCATGAGACCAAATGCAGTTACATCCCACCTAATCCCATCTAATACCATGGAATACCATGGCCTAACGCACCTTATGTAGACCACACCACAAATAGCATTGGGGCGATGATTCTCGGCATTTAAACATTCATAGGGCCCATCATAACGTTTACTTTCCATCTAATGTGTTCATAAGGTAAAAAAGAACCGGATAAAAGGAAAAACAAATATCACATTGATCCAAAACTTTTGTAACCCCTAAAAGGTTTCAGTAGCCCACCATAAGGTTTACTTTTCATCTAATGTGTTCATAAGGTAAAAAATAATCAGATGAAAGGAAAAACAAATATCACATTGATCCAAAACTTTTGTGACCCCTAAAAGGCCCCAGTGGCGATCGCTCAATCCTCACTTTTACTTACAGTCTAGCACACTTGATCTTTGTATCTATCTTGTTGTTCGGATCAAACCTTACAACGGGCTCTCCAGGGGAATGGAGAGTTTTGGATATAACGCATACCTCGTGAAAAGGACCCGCATAACTTGGTGACGTCAACACATCAGACGGTAAGTCCGCTTGGGCTTTGATTGTTGATTTATTAGGGTGCAAGGCACGTGAGTGTACTCAAGTGCGTCTTCGGTAAGTCCACACATGTGCCCCCGTCAGGGATGGGGTTACCAGGAAATCTCTCGTGTCCCGAGAGAGAGAGAGAGAGAGAGTACTGTACGTACTGTACAGCCCGGTGGATTGGGGCCTACCGAGATTTAACACTAAAATCCAATCCCTCCAAATAATTCGCCTCTTCCTGTTCTCTAAGTTTTTAAAAATCAGTCTAATCTAGAATACAACTGGATCACACCACAGTTGAACAGTTAGGATGGGGTGCCCACCAGTAAAACTTTTTGATCGTGTGTGGGGCGCACCATATATTGATTATGCAATCCACTCCATTCCTAACATGGACCTAGCAGTGATTAATAAGCACCGAAAAATTCATTCCATTCCAAATTTGAAATGGGACACACCACGCAAATTTATAAGTTTAAGGCCTGATTTTACATAGTATCCACCGGAGTTTTGAATCCACCTGATTTTGGGTTCAAAGGAAAACATGAGAAGCATATGACGGTCGGATTCGATGTCATGCAGACATCACCGGTGGGCCCCACCCACCGCCTTGTAAAATGAGATTATCTACAAAAGCTGTAGTAGATCGGGCCACAAGACTATTAGACGAATGATTGGTATTCCCCATTAAGATCTCCCAAATGATGTTATGTATGATGGTAGAGGATCTTCTTCCTGAATTTGTCACTTTGAACTGTGTGCTTTTCCACTAGCCTTTTGGTAATAAATAAATATTAATATTTACAATTACACCCCTATTGGTTTTATTACCTACTCCCCCACACTCATACACCTTGTCATGATTGGCAAGCACTTGCATCAAAAAATGAAAAAGATGAATAATTCATGTAGCGGTTGTATGTGCGCTTTCAATACAGCCATTGTTTTCCCGCCCACTTGTCACGTGTCTATAATATCTGATCCGTGAAAAAGGTGGGCCCGACATGATTATCACATGTATGAAATCATGCCTATCCACTTGTCAAGCTGGACGCAATGTCAAAACCTTTCGATAGCCAATGGTATCACTATATTCTCTGGTGAGGCCCACCTACTACGTCTATCGGCCTGATGTTCAACTGATCATTATGGTGTGGCCCACCTAATAATATTTACCTTTTGAGAGAGAGAGCACTCATTCACTCATTATCTAAGCTGAGGTTCATAGAAGTTACTATGATGAGTGAAATAAATCATCATTATTACCAGCAGACTTAGATAACAGAAGCAGATTGCAAGAGAAATAGCCGTATAATTGAAATCAGCCATTGATTTGTCAATGATCCACCAATAATCTCATCCAAAAAACCTAAGTAACTTTCCAATTCCAATTCATTTGATTAATGGGGCCCTTTGTAACATTATGACTCAACAAATGCCAAGAGGTTGGCTAATTTCACACGAGTGCATGCATAGACCATAGTGTACACATACACAATGGGTACGTATGCCGATATGAAACACGTGTGTGATCTGGTCTTTTCACAAGGTTGGAAATAATGCTCAGATCTTATTCGTAAATAATCAGTCAATTTCACTATTCAAATGGGCCACAATGTACAAAATAAATACATAACTAATTCTTTTTCTATCCATTCATTTGTTTTGATACGCTGTCCTCACCCAAGGTGTGAAATGGAGCTAGTTTTTATTTATTCTAGAATCTAAAAAAGTACAGCTCACCTAATGAAAAGTCATATCTCCCACGCATCTTGCGTCGTGACACATGCGCCGGCTTGTGGATGTGTGCGGCAAACAAATGTGGAAAGAACAGGCTTTTCTTACCAAACACAAACATTTCTAATCTTATTAAATCTTAATAATTTTATGTTTTATTTTTCCTTTTTGCCAAAAAAGGAATCTACATCTTTTGATCGAAACCTTCTACCACTTAGATATAATACATATTATTCTCTAATTTAAGCTGATTAAACTAACACTTGTGGTGAACATGTGGTCATCATGAAAATCACTTCCAACCATCCAAACATAATGCGGGAATTGCGGAGTACAACTACTAAAATGGGAATAATTGAAAGCTTATTTTCAACCTTTCAATTAATTAAATAAAAATCATTCCTATATTGGGGTTGAAATTACATGAAATTAGTCATGCAAAACACTAAAATAATAAGGAGAAATGTACCGGTGCTCTCAGAGTAGAGTGCTGTAACTTATAGTAGTCCTAGTTGCATTGGCCAATTTGGATAGTCTAATTCAATCCAATTCATCAATTCTTATTGTTCCAATTCATATTTCACTGGCTAACATGTAAACATTGCACCATATGGATAGTCAAGATTGTCTATGTAGAAATAGGTCCAATCAACATCTGATCCACCTATGTGTTAGGGCGACAATGGAATGTTAGGCGGTCATGGTCATCCATCTATAGCTTGTAAATAGGATGGCTGTAAAAAAATGCCAAGCTAAGGAGAGATAAAATCATTTGATTAATGAAATTTTTGCATGCTAATCCATGAAATGTGATATGGGCTTAATAGACGGCTCAATTTGATTAATTGAACTGTTAAAATGAAATACCTGACATAAGAATGGTATTAGAAATGGTTCTTTAATTGAAAGGGGGATCCCTAATTTTGTTGAAGCCACATCTCTGACTATTGGTCCTCTCTCCATCAAAATAACCCTACTTTTTTATAATAATTATTTTTTCAAGTCCTATAATTTAAGAAACATGCATGCTATAAAAATCTCATATTTAACAATTGAGCTTATGTTTCTACAGTCCAAACCATTGAGAGACAAAATACATGATGATGGTGACTACCTCTTAACTCTTCAAGTGTTGAGGATTGTTTTTTTTAAAAAAAAAATAAAAAAATTATTTATTATTTTGATATCCCATCCACTGTGATCCCAATCATATAAAAAATTTGGATCATTAAAACATTACCAAGGTCCAATACCAAATCCCATTACAAATCACCTCCTCTCTTTTTCAGCATTTATCTACTAGTTTGAATGTATGCGTGAAGAAACATGGGACGATCATGTCGCTTGGCGTGCCTTTAGTTACAATGCACAAGGTGTACTAGGAAGCAAATTTGATCAGTGGACCGTCCACTCAGCAAGGCCACTCATTGTAGGTTACCCTAAATGATCCTAAACATCCAATCAGTGGTTTAAACCAAAACACAGGATCGTTTGATAAGTTATAGCTCTAAGGAATCACATTGAATCTATGCTTGACAAAAGGATTACAAATGCTCCAACGTTCAGATGGTTAGGATCATACTATTAAAGAACTTGCCCATGGTAGGAATGATGGAGATTAGTAATATGGACAGTCTTAGATTGTAAATTGTACATATCTGTAGGTTTCTCCTGATAATTAGTTTTGATTAGATACTGTGATTTATATTTAGCAATTGTACAGTTATTATACACTAAGCACTGGCTTACCTAAATTAAATTGTATCTTTTCCATAAGAAGGCCATTTCTCCTTCAATGAAAATCATAGATGTGATTTTATTCTTTTTCACTTTACAAACAGTGTCAATGGCCAAAAGCAACCTGGCGCTCCCTAACAGTGGATTATTTCCATGAACAGTCCTACTCTTGTTTTCCCTACGAATTTCGACCTTTGTCCATTCTCCTTTTCAACCATCCATTTGATATCCCCGAGTTGAAGGGTATGGAGCCGTTGGAGGAGAGATTTTTGAGTTGTGTCTTCCATTTCCACAAATGACAATGTGGCAAATGATGGAGAGTGGGTTGTGAACACTTTCATGGCAAAGATGGACGAGAAAAGGCCTGATTGGAGCTGTAAATGATTAGGACTGTCAGAACTTTAAATCAGCCCTATCTTGCAAATTGAAATGAGTTTTTGGATGCATAATATAAACTTTTGGGGTAGGAGAAGTTACTTTAGCCACCAACCCTACTATGTCAGGTTACTGATGCTGAATTTGCAAGATTCCATTATATCAATGATCAAAAGTTCATTTTATTTTTCTTTTAACTATAAATACTAAGTTTTAATTATATTACAACTTTTATTTCGTTAAGTTATAAGAGTCATACCTAACATGAAAAGGGCTTAGAAAAATTAGGAGAACAATATGTTTAGGCTATATTGGACACTTACTATTTTTGATAAAAAAAACCATGACATGGAATCATGAATGTCTATAAATAGTAAGTTTACTATTTAAAGTTACGTTTTTAGAGAGTTTTAGTTAGAATTTGATTATAAAACTCCATCCTAGGTTTAAACTCATTAATTAAAGGATTGTAATTTTATTTTTATCATCAATTAATTTATTTTTGAATTTATTAGAATTTATTTATAATTTTTTTTTTCATCCTTGATGGATTCTAGGAAACTATGTAAAGAATCCAGAGAGCTCCATAATGGTTATTCCTAAGAAAGACGGTAATTGACCTCATCACGTACTTCCTTACATCAGCAAAGGCTTGCAAGATTCAATCCACTCTTAAGAAACAACAATGGGGATGCCTCCAATGAAAAATAAGTCACTCAAATAGCCTAGCAAGTTAAAAAGGTACAAAAGGTACTAAGAGTGACAATGGGCCCCAATATGAAGTGACTCAACCCTTCGCTGAAGTGAAATGGTTCTACCCTAGTATGACCAAACTTGTAAGAAGGGCCAAACTTGTAAGAAACATAGTAAAATAATCAAAGGTTAGAAATAATCAAACTTAGAATTGTTTTGAGCATCACCATTATGAGAAGTCTCTTTAAGTAAATGATGGAGATTATTGAAATATAAGATTCCAATAAAGCGTTGTTAAAGCTTTTCTCTTCTTCTTTTTTTTTTACTAATATAAATGAAATGAATAATGATTATAAGTTACTTTTCTTATTTCGAGACAATACTCGTGTTGGACTATAATGATGGTAATTTTATATTGTTAGATTTATCTATGATAAATTCATAATTATGATAAATTTATATAACTTTGATATCAAATCATCATCAAAATAAATTAATATTATTGTTTTGATAAAAATATTTTATAGTAATAATATAAAAAATAAATAATAATTATAAATTACTTGTTTGTCAAATACATTTGTATTTGACCACCATTCTGGTGTTTTATTTGATAATGGTATATCAGTAATGATGACATGATTATTTTATATTAAAAAATGGGTAAAATAAAAAGGCCCTTAAGCCATACTAGTATGGAGAATTGGACCGGCAATAGGTTTCTTTAAATTTTCGATTCTATTTTAATGATGGTGGCTACTTGCGGATTGAACTGGCCAAGCTCAGCAATTCCATTCATCATTGGACATGAGCATGGCTGGTTGTTACCTTCCCTGCTAGAATTAGACCTATAAAAGAAATTACCAAAGAATCCACTCCAATTGTTGCCACCCCATAAAGAAATAGACCTTTAAAAGAAATTACCAGGAGTCCACATTCAATGCACACCTGTAGCAATACCAACCATTATCTTCATGGCATCTACTACATCTACATGGGAGGTTTAACATAGCTAGAGCTGTGATGAAGTCAATCAATGTCTTCCCCAAGGATAAGTACTCCGAGTACATGTAGCTCTTTGGACTTCTTATAAATTGGACTTCTTATAAAGCTCGGTGGATTCTAAGAAGAATAAAAATAGAAATCATTTTTAAAATATTTAAAATAACCTGATTGATGATTAAAAAAAAATTACAATTTTTTAAATAAAGAATTCTAACCTAAGTTTTAGACTTAGATTTCAACTCAAACACCCTAAATACGTGACTTAGTATAAATAAGTTAACTTACACTTTATAAATAACCTCCATTCCTACTTAGACTTCATGGTTTACGGCCAAAATAATAAGCCCACAATTTGGCCCAACCATGTTATTCTGCTAACTTTTCTAAGTCCTTTTGATGACATCTACAACTCAAACAATCAAAAGTTACAACAACTAAAACTTATTTACAGTAAAAATGAACATGGGCAACAATGCCGGGTTGTTGGTATGTTTTCCTGCCCAAAATCATATATAATATACTGAAAACTCATACCGGTTCGCAATACGACGGATTTAAGATTCTAACGGTCCTTATTGTTTCCATTCTAACGGTCCTTATTGTTTCCATCTCCGATCGGGTCTTCTTTGGCCAATCTTGCCATGAAAGTGTCTGAGATTTGCTCTACATCAGTGTCCCCCACCTGATGAGTGGCTCGGAATCATCTGATGAGCATATTTTAAATGTGTACAATAGTACGATTCCCTGCCATGTACAATACGATTCGTCATTATTCTACACGTTTTTTTTCGGTAAACCTGCCCACTTTCGGTGCCAAACCATTGCCAGCTATTGCCTCAACTGCAGCGAAATCCAAACCGGAGGAAATTTTGGTCAAGACGGAACAATTCAAGTCATGACCAAACAGCGATCCGAATCAACAGACAATATACAACGCCAGGTAACCGTTGATATGATGGACCCCATCATGGATTGTTCTTGCACCTAAAGTCCCCTTTGTAGGAAGGTTTTAGCTACCAAATATTTGGCTATCTTTTCAGTTGATTGTAGACGGCAGCAGTACCATTTTCTTTCCTAACCATCTATTTTCTGGTTACCAATTGTATGGTTAGGATTTTCTCATCCGTGGGTCATCCATGAGGGGTGCCCTTCATCTCCATGTACGGTTAAGATAAACTGAAGAGATGAGCAGAGTGTAGATCCTCTTGGGTCGAAGGTTGTATATCAACTTCCATTCGAAAATCTGTATCAATCTCCGGACAATATATCTCCCATTTTGCAACATCGAGGTCCCTCTATTACTAATGTAGAATAAGTTTATTCTACAATTTTTGTGTGGGCCACCGTGAAGTAGGGCCACATCAACTCGGTCCATAACGTGTGCTCCTTTAAGTTCACCCTAAACGGAAAAAATCAGGCTGATCCAAAACACAGGTGGGTCACACCACAGGGATCATTTGAGATGGGACACCTGCCATTAAAACCACCCAGATTGTTTGTGGGGTCAATCGTATTTTGTGGATTCCATCTAGTCCATTCATAACATTGTACCACCAGGATGAATGGAAAAAAAAAATGAGGCCATTCGAGAACTCATGTGGGCCACACCATGTAACTTTAAAGGTTTTAGACATGATTTTGCATGGTGTGGCCACTTTAATTCCGGATTAGCATGATTTTTGGGTCCTAAAGAGAATATGAGAGGGCACACGTGATGGACGGAGTGGATGTCATGCAAAAATCATGTTGGGGCCCACATATACAACTGTAAAAATAAGCTTATTATACAATAGCTGCAGAGGACCCGACTTCTGTAACCTGAGATTAGAGAAAAAATAAAAGATAAAACATTCAATCAATCAAAATTTGCTATTGACAAAACATCCACTAATGCGTGCTTTGAAAACGTGTTGCACTCTACAATCCAAAGTGTATTTATCTAGAAGAAAAAGTCAACGGTTCGGATCCAAGTACAGGGTTGTGGGCCATGGTTTCCATCATCGTCTGATCTTGATTCCACTACCTCCTTAAAAGGTCAAAGAAAGTGGGCCTTGGTTCTCGTCACCCACTTTTCTTGATTAGACGGAAAAGTTGCCGCTATAGCCAAGTTTTACTGTTGGTGTCCGCATTAAAGTCATTTTCCACAAAAATATGATTTTGTACTCCTCCTTTTATCGAGGGAGAGAGAGGATAAAAAAGTAGGATTTTACATGCTGTACGGATGATCAGAACCATCAAAGAAGTGGACCCCACCATGGATGGGCCACAGGAAAATTTCTTCTATCTAAATTTGATCCTAGACATTGGATTAATTGGCTTGAATGTACACCATTGAGCATGTTGTCTTGTCTACCGTTGGTTTCTTGATCGGTTATGATTATTTGTATGGAGTGGTACCTTTGCTTGCCTATCTATCGTTGGGCCACTAACTTGAATGGTTCTGATTACTCGTACTGAGGATGGTCGGCTCTACCATTTTTGGGTTCCTGTGGACGCAAATTTCCTGATGTGGGATCCACTGCGATGTCAATGTCACATACCCCCTCCGCCCCTCAGTTTTACTTTTCTTCACCTTTTGTTTAGGTTACCGCTGAAGGGGTTTTTGGCCCACCGTATTAGATAGGATTAGGCGGTATGGAATTACATTGGACAGCGTGCAAGTTTATCCTTGAAAAGAGTCCGAAAGTTTTTTGGAAATTTTGATTACTGATTTAAGCAAGTTTTATAGGTTTGCCATAATGTGTAAATAATATCCACACCATCAACCTTTTTTTCTAAAGATTATTTTAAAGAATGGGCACAAATATCATGCAGATCCAAAGCTCAAGTGAACCCTACCCTAAAAAGCAGCGGGGATTGAATGCCTATCACTGGAAACATCTTAGAGGCTATCAAAATTTTGGGTCAAGTTATATTCATGTTTTCCCATTATATAAATTTATTTGGCCTTTTGAACACATTAGATGGCAAATAAATATCATGATATACTTTAAGAAGATTTCAACCGCCCATGTCACTATCCTCATTGCTTTCTATGTTACAGTCTGCCTAAGCTTTAGATTTACCTCATTTTTGGACCCATGACATAAAATGAGGTTGCAAAGTAGGTGGATGGTACGTGTATAACACACGTGTTATTCTTAATGGTTTTAAATGTTGGTAGGTATATCTATTTAATGGCTAACAAATGAGCGGCTCAAATGCTACCATGATAAAAATAAGGCATGAAGTTATATTTGTACCATCGTATCTCATAATAAAAAGTGAAAAATAGATGTAACATATAATAATAACATTATTTTAATTCCATACCAATTAATGCCATCTAATATCATACCCCAGGCACTTTTCAAAAATGTTATTGATATAAAACCCAGTGGATGCGAAGACAAGAGATATTGAGGATTTGAAGGGTCCTGAAGTGAAACTTTCTCATGGTGTAGTGTGATGTTTCAATGCCATCCGATCCCCCTGATAAGGTTATTCCCATAAGGCTGAACAGAAAACAAATATCAGTCTGACCTAAAACTGCCATGGCCCAAATAGTAGTTTCAACGGTTGGCACTCAATCGCCACTATTTTTGAGTCTGCAATACTTGTGCTAACGGGTGTATTAGGTGAGACGCCATATCCTCCCGAGTGGGTGGGACCCCGACTGTGGGGACTCAAAGCAATGTACGTGCCTTAGGGTTTGCTTGGACCGTTGGATTAATTGCTATGAGATTCCATTTGATGCCATTAACACTATTATTGCACAATGGTTGCATGTATGTAAATAGCAAGGTATTTTAGCCATCCAACATGAGGATAAAAATCTTGCTACAGGAAAAACACTGGATTAACCAAAACCTGATTTAGTGGACTATGGAATTCTAAACAATAAATCAAATTCAGAATGAATGTCCGCTGCATGTACAGTAAATTTCAAACAACTCCAAACGACAACTTGACCTCATGGGAAGTCCTCCCCTCCCCCCCCCCCCCCCCCCCCCCCCAGTTGGAAGTTGATTCGGTGTCTCTCCCACGGATGGAAGGGACTCTAAGAATTTTTAATCATTGAATTTTTTATTTTCTTTTTCTATTTTTTCAATGAGATAGTTGTTTTCCTTACAGTGGCGTGTTGTAAAAATCAAACGTAACAGTTTTATTTCATATTGTAGTAGGAATAGAGTCGTACATTAGTTCGGTTAGCTCACTCAACTCGACTAAAAAAAGTTTGATTTGACTTAGATCGAAATTGTGTTTGTCACGCCCCAAACCCAAAAATCAGATTCACAAGAATTTCGATCGTCGAATCCGGTGCCGACTGTAAGACCCGTATCCTAATCCGTACTGTTCCGTCGCTTCCCGCGATCCTTCTCGTCAAATTCCGGCAATCCGTGACCTGTAGATGACGTTGTGCACGACCGTAAGTCGTATCCTATACATTTGAGTCGGCTTAATCCGAGACTTGTATCATTGCGACCGCACCATCGCCGCGGTTCCAACGCCGCGACTCATGTACCGATCTGATACCCTGACTAAGAGATGTGGGTCGGCGTTTATTTTGAGAAAACACCGCGCGTTTACATTTTCAAGAGAATCTCTATAAAGTGTCAAATCAATCCCATCAATCAATCACCCATCAATCACTTTGTGTCAAGTAAAAAGCACCCATGCTTCCTTTCTCCACAAGTCAAGCAACCACCAAAGTCGACTAAGCTCTCACCTCACCCATCACTCACATCACACATCACTCACCTCACCCTTTCACCCATCACCCATCCCTCTTTCCTTATAACTCTCTCTCTCTCTCTTTCTCTCTCCCTCTCTCTCTTCCTCTCTCTCATTTCTCATCTCAAAATCTCAAGCAAGAGAGCATCACATGTCCAAGCTCCTCCAAGTGAGAAAATGTGATTTTTGGTGGCCCACTTCTCACTCCAAAAACTCATCATCCTAGCCATCCATTTTCCATCTCCACCATCAAAGTGAAGCTCTAGGAGAGTAGTTTTCTAATGGACCAAGAAGATCAAGTGGTGGGTGCCTCCATAATCTAATTTTCATGTTTTTAAGAAGGGCCAAGTGAGGCCAACCGATTTATAGTTTGGATCTCACTTGGGACCCTAAGATGTGGCCGATGGCCTATCTTGATCATCAAATCATTTCATGATTGGGCCATTCTCCATGGACCCCATCATGATGTTTACTTTCCTTACATTAAAGAGGTCATCTAGACCATCCATTTTTAGTGGAGAAAGATCTCCACCGTTGATCTTTGAATTGGTGGGTCCACTTGTATTAGGGCCCATTCGATGTACAATTGAATGCAAGGGAGGGCCCAAGTGCCGGGGTCCCTCCATCACGCGTGTCCCACTCTCCTTCTATCTCTTTCTCCTCCTTTTTTCCATTATTTTTTTCTTTGTGTGTTGATGTGGCTGTGTGGCCTACTTGAATAGGCCCCACCATGAAGTACTTTACCCAAGCCATCTAAGGGTGGGGCCCACTCTATATGTGTTGTACCCACACCATCCATCAATTGGTGGCCCACATAAGCGGGACCCAGCTCAAGGCTCGTGCACACCCAACCATCCAGCGTCCCTTGGACGCTAGACGTCAGGAAGGAAAACACAAATATTAGCTTGGTTCCACACTCATGGGGTGGCCCATTCATATAGGCCCCATCTTGATGTACATTTCTAATCCATGCCGTCCATCATCTTTCCCGACTCATTTTTAGCGTTGAGCCGAAAAATGAGGTTGATCAGAGTATCCGGTGGGCCATAGCGTTGAAAACAGTACTACTACCATTGAAATACGCTTTGGTCATTTTATACGCCAAAAAAAAATCGGATATGGGGCTCATTCTAACTATTTCGAGCCGTAGAATACAGTGGATGGAGTGGATCTACCAGATGTGGGCCCCACACTTGAAAAACCCTAGAAAAATGGGTTTTAAATATTTTAAAAAAAATCACACAGCAGCAGTTGCTGTTGACGCCAGCCAGCCCACGACCCCCATGTGGGCCCCACTTTGATGTTTGTTCGACAATCCAACCCGTCCATATGTTGGGTCCCTACCTTAAGTAGGCCCCACCCAAAAATATCCTCGATCCAGATCTCAGGCGGCCCACAACACAAGAAACAATGTGAATTGAACTCTACCATTAAAATCATTTTTTTGGCCACTGGAGTTTTGGATCAAGCTGAAATTTGTCTTTACCCTTCATTCTGGTCTGCGTGACCTAATGGACGGGTTGGATGACATGTAAGCATTATGGTGGGCCCTTCATGGGACCCACAGTGTTGTATGTGCTTCATGCACACCGTCCACAACGGTGGCACCCACTGTGATGTTTGCTTTTCCACCGTCCGCCCGGACGGTGGAGCCCACTGCTATATATGTATTATCCACACCGTCCAGCCATTTTTGGGGCTGCTGGACGGTCAGTGGACCCCCACCCTTATGCTTGTATTATATCTAAACTGTCCATTCAATTGGTGGGCCGTTTGTGTGGAACCCACCATGATGCATGTGTTGCATCTAAACCGTCCATTTATTTTTTTAAATAATTCATTTTAAGGTTTGAGCTAAAAATGAGGCAGATCTATGGTTCAAATGGGCCCACCTTAGTATGTGTTTAGGGCCCATGATTGACTTAATTGTGGCCATCCATTGAAGCAACCTTGGTATATATTTAAAGCCCAAATGATTAGGCCCACCTTGGTGCACATCTAAGGCCATGGGATTAAGCCCATTTGGCATATGTAATGCCCATGGGATTTAGCCCATTTGGCATATGTAATGCCCATGGGATTTAGCCCATTTGGCATATGTAATGCCCATGGGTTTCGGCCCATTTGACATATATAATGCCCATGGGATCCGGCCCACTTGATAAGGCCATAAGATTGAGCCCATCTGATATATTTAAGGCCCTAGTTGTGAGGCCCACTTTGATGTATTTCAAGGCCCATGGGTCATGGACCATTGCAATGTACATAAGGCTCATTGGTGAGGCCCGTTAATGCAGCCCATTTGATGAATGTTAGGCTCATGTGATACGGCCCATTTGATGTATCTAAGGCCCATGGATAGAGACCAATGGGATGTCCTTAGGGTCCATTGCAATGTACGTTTCCCATAGTTCATGTAATAATATTTATGACGGGCCATGCTCAGGGAACAATGTTGGTTTGACGTCCACATTGTATGTATAATGTTGGTTAAATGTCCGCATTGTAACTCTCCTTAGGGCCCATTGATAGGCCCATGCTCGTTGCTATTCATCGCTTTATAACATGCTTAGTATAATCCCATGACTCATGCCCATATGCATCATATGTATGCTTGATTTGATTAGTGACTGATCATAGCAAATGTCAATGGGCAGACCACTTATGGGACCCATTATGAGATGAAGTGCCCTACATGATCGCGCAGTACACGCTAGATTTCTGCATGATTTGACAGCGTGATTCATGCATCTCGCATATGTGTGACTTGATCACTGCGCCCTAGCGACATCAGGGCCGTGGCTCCATAGGTACATCGTGGATGGCCGTATTAGATACCGAAAATACTTAATTCTAGCACTATGTGCACTTAGGATGTCCTTGGGTGAAAGTCCCAGAACCTTTTTGGTACCAGGAGATGCTCCAACGTTTAGAATGAGTGGATACACGAGCGCCCGAGTGCCGAATACCAGTAGGCTGCGTCTCCCACTGTGTCGTAGTCTATTGGAAGGGGGTGTGGCCTTATCCGCCTGAGTGAGGTGGCTATAAGCTAGGCTGAGTTTGACCAGCTCACAAATGAGTCCGCTATCGACGAACTGGGTAGGTATCGGCAGACTACTGGTCAGGCGGATAGTGAGGTCTATTCCGCTTGCTTGATTGTGCAGCTAGGGAGGTGACAGTCACTGCGAAGCATATTAGACCCCGGTGATATCCAGAGAGGAACTGTACTGATATATGTACTTGATGAGTACCGACTTGCTTGGATTACATTTCGCATATGACATTCGGCTATGTAGGCCTTGCATTGCATCGGTGTGGCCGATGGCATTCATATCTCGCATCATGCCTTGCATTACATAGCCTTGGTATGGTTGATTGTGTTCATGGACTTACCGCATACTTTCGCACTACTCTGATATTGTACACTTGACGTTTGCCTTACACACACACTTACACCACCCTCTAAGCTTTTGTAAGCTTATGCACGACAATTGCGTGCAGGTAGCGTTGGACAGCAGCAGCGCTGAGGCAGGAGTGCGTATCAGGACCTTTTGGAGCTTTATGATCACCTTATATTTCTCTTTTCGCATTATACTTAAAATTTTTGATATAGTGGATATGTGGTGATTTTATTTTTGTGACTTGGTTATGCTTATGGTTATGCTCCATTACAAAAAAAAATTCATTTTGAAAATCCTCCTTGTAAGATCCCAGGATCGGAATCTGGCATTTGATTATCAGGAGCCGAGAATGGGGCACTACGGAGGCTGTCGACACCGGATTCGGCAATCGGGATTCATGTGAATCTGATTTTTGGGTTTGGGGCGTGACACCGATAGCCTCCATAGTACCCCATTCTCGGTTCCTAGCGTTCATATGCCGGATTCCGATTCTGAGATCCTACAAGGAGGAATTATTTTTTTTCCAATGTACATTTAACTCACAATAAGCATAACCACAAGATTACCCAATTCACAAAGGCAACATTATCATCACATATCCACTAATATAATCAGTTGAGTACAATGCTAAAAGGAAATACATAAATAAAAATCAAGCTCCAGAAGACCGCTGTACGCTCCAAGCTCAACAGTGTTGCAACCTAACATCACCGTTGTACGCTCCGAGCTGTCGGCCTACGCTGGGGCCACAAACCTCCCCGTACTGACCAATGAGCACCTTAGACTCATGAGCCGATTGTGGTGGTATGGGACACTGCATTCAAGCTATTGACCTACTCTGATTGGTGACGAGCCCTTTGTAGTAATTTCGAGCGTATTCTGAGTCTACGTGAGGCGACGACCCTTCCGTAGTAACAAGAATACAACTAGGCCTGTATTCATAAGGTGATGAGGAAGCGGTGCAACGAGTGCGAGCAACAGCCCTTGCAGTGACCTAGAAATACCTCATCGTATGAGACTACTAGGAGTGACGACCCTAAACAGGATCTGTGTTGGGAATGATATAAGGGAAGTACCTTAGTTTTCCAATCCTACTATTTGAAAGGACTAATAACAACCTGGTAATTATATCCATATCGCACCGCATGTGCCTGGAAGATGTGGAGCACTGAGGGAAGAAAGCATGCCGCGGACGTAAGATGGTGTAGCATGAGGGAGTATGTCGGTGAGGGCACGCATCGTTACTGCATCTCATACTTGCATTAATAACAGTATCTAGGAATGTTTGATTGTTGGCTTTACTATTATCGCGTGATTAATTTGATAACATGTTAATCTTTGCTCTATGATTCCACTGAGTTGATCACTCACTCCCACGTTACGGGACGATGCTTGCAACACCTACTAGACTCTGTCCTAGATGCAGGTTGTGAGGCGATTCAGGAGCTGGAGCCGGACTACTAGAGGACCAGGACGACCTCTCGTACATGTAGTTTTTTGACGACTTTGCATAGGTGGCCTGGATCTGTAGGATTTTGCTAGTTGGACTATCATATGACATTTAATTTGGGTTTGTTATATGTATTTGTGACTCAGAGTTGTATTCATACTTTAGAGACAGATCGAGATTGTTTTGTTTTTCATACAGTGATATATATATCTTTCAGTCTTCCGCTTGCGTTTTATCACTGAATCTGGAGTATGAATTGCAGTTTTAGTATAATCTCACTCATGTTAATGTACTAACTCAGACAACATTTAATCATAAGCATTTTTGTTGCATAAGTGAAGGTCTGGAACTCGGGAGTTGGGTTTCGACACGACCCCCAATTTTCAGGGCGTTACAAGTTGGTATCAGAGCATGTTTTGGATTAAACCGGACCTGGGTTATGGTCACACGACGTGCGCTGTCGCCCTTTGACTTAGGTGGGTGCGAGAAAGCCATAGAAACACTTATAGGATCACAGTTTCGCCAATTGGCGAAGTTCACCCAAATCGATCATTTTGATCGAGTTCGTGCGCATCCGTGGTCGCATGAAATGACCCCGGACCACTTCTAGTTCGTATGTGTACGAGCCTAGACCCTTGTTGACCCTATCCCAGCTGTAAAAAAATCTCTAAATACGAATATGCAGCAGTTAGTACCCGAAATGACCTGGAATAGTTTGAAACGGAGTCGTGGGCCTACCCATGCTAATCCAGGATGATCCAGGGTGGGACCCACATGTATTTGGGGCCCTTAGGGTAGGAGGACCTCGCCCAAATGGCGAGGCATCGCCGAACACCACAGAGGTCGGCGAGGCCTCTCCGGTAAATGGGCCCAGTTCGGTCGGGCCTTCGGGCCGATGGTCTTTGGAGGTTAGGGTGACTCCCTTGTATATGGGTCGTCCATTAAAATCGCCTCAAACTAGTACCTCCTTCATAAAACACACCCCCAAGCTCTCCCTTTCTCTCCTATTTGCTGATTTCTCTTTCAAACCTCGCTCTCAATCGCTCCCATCGCTGTTTTCTGCATCAATCCACGCCCCTTCATCATTTGCAGTGGTACACATTCCCTTCTCTCTCCATTCTCTCACGTTTGAGCTCTTACATCCTCCATTTGTAGCTCAAATCATGTGAGCTTTTAACCAACCCATTTCATCCTTTTCCCTTTGCAATCTCAGCCTTTTGGGGCCTGTTTTCCTCCTCTATTAGACCTAGACTAGTGGCAGCCCATTAGGTCAGTCCTCTCTCTCCCCTTCATCGCTTTTCCATGGCCTTTATAGAGGTTATTTTAACCTTTCTCTCCCTTTCCACCGTCCTCTCTTTCATGAGAAAGAGGAAGAGTGCCGCTGATGAAGCTGGGCCTAGTCGCCCTTCATGTTCAAGAAGGCCAAGGGGTGGCGCCGCTAGTTCAAGCGCTGCCTCTAGTCCATGTGTCGCTCAAGAGCTATACACGAAGCGAGATTTGGATCCCCATGCTCCGATAGGGAGAGCACTGTTGGCAGACTTGGCCCATGGCGCGTATACGGATCGCAAGGTTTTTTTTTAGGCGCAGGTGGATGGGCGACTCTTTGGTGAATTCCTGTTGTTTGAGCGCATCGAACCTGCACAGTGGGGTCTGCTCTTTGAAGGCCAGTCTCGTGCTAATGTGAGCACTGTTCGTGCCTTTTATGCTCATATTAGGAACCCTACGCTAGAGCCATTGCAGTTCAGGATTCCCTTTGATAGAGATCGGGAAGCCACGATCGATGTTCGGTTGATAGCTTGACTTCTGAACGTGTCTCTTGGCGAGGTACATCCAAGTGCTAAGAACCTAAAGAGTGCTCGTGAGCGAGATCGTCGCACCAGGTTTCTATGTGGTGGTTTAGTTGAGTGGCAGCGTAATAAGAGCCTCTTAGCGACCCACATGTCAGATGATTTTCGTCTGCTTCACCGCATCTGCACGTTTAATGTTTATCCCAGGTGGAGCAATCGCAGTGAATGCACGCGCCTCATGGTAGATTTTCTGTATCAAGTGAGCCAGGGAGAGAACGTATGCATGCCCTCGTTTGTGCTGCGATAGATCATCCTCGTAGCGAAATCGAGAAGAAAGTCTAAGTCACTTCCCTTTGGTCGGCTCATATGCAAAATTACAATTGAGTTTGCTTATAAACTTGGGCCGGAGTTTCCTGTGCCGGTTCATTACATCAGTGAAGCTAATATGAACCAAATGAAGATAAGGCCTCGGCAGCGTGAGGCTCAGCTTGATGATGACAACGAGGGTGAATATGATAGTGAAGAGGATGAAAGTGAAGAAGAAGGTGAAGCAGAAATAGAGGAAGAAGGCCAGGAAGAAGAAGAAGAGGAGGCTCAGGATACTGATGAGAGTCCTCCTCCTACGACTCGGGCTGCTAGGGATGCTCACATAGCCCGACTTGAGGAGAGTCAGGTTGCTCTGCGACGGGAAGTCCAAGAACTCCGGGATGAGATAAAACAAGAGCTTGAGGGTACCAAGGCCGTCATGAAGTGAAAGTTTGGCAAGGTGATTCCCACCTTGAAGGCCATCCTGTGTTGTCTGAAGGATAAGGGTGCCCCTCCTCCATCTCTAGACTCGAACGAGTGATTAGAATGCAGATGTTTGTTGGTCGTATGTAGGTTATTTTGTATTTTCTGTGTGTGAGCCTGAGAAGGCTTAGTAGTTGGTTTATGTTCCAGTTGTAGCTTTGGCTAGCTTAGTTTCTCATGTGTTTCTTGTCATGATGCATGTAAAGATATATCTCTTGTATTGTGACAAATTTTGATTAAATGAAATGCATGAAGTTTCTTCGATTTGTTATGTGAATGATTGTGCGGTGTGTTTGTGCTATTGCTGAAAATGACCTGGTTGCATCCTATTTTGAATATAAGGAATGTCACCTAAGGTGACACGGAGCACGGCACGTCTTACGCTAGGTGAGCCGATGGATCGAGACCCTCCCCAGAGTGATGATCATATGGACCCTGCTGTGAGCCTGATTCGTGAGACTGCACCTGAGTCTCAGCCTTCTGTAGGTCCTGCAGTCGGACCACCACCTTTCACACCGCCAGTTCATGAGCAGTACCGTGCGTCTTCCTCGACGCAGTATATGCCTCAGCCTGCTCCACCTCCTGATAGTTTTAAGCAGTCGATGACTATGATGCACCAGCAGCATTAGCAGCTTTTGACTACTATAGCAGGGGCCTTAGCCCAGGGTGGGAGTGCGACTCCACCTGTGTCATCTATGCATCCAGCTGAGGATGCTAGGACTTCGACTCAGGATGAGGGTATGACTCATCCTGCACCATCTGCCTACCCTACGGGGAATGCTGCTGATACCAGAGGCCTACTTGAGCGATTCTAGAGCTTGCGGCCTCCTACTTTTGTGGGTTCTCACAAACCTGAGGGAGCCGAATATTGGCTCGACCGCATCTCGAAGATGTTGAGGATGCTGCACTGCTTTTAGTCTAAGCAGGTTGAGTTGGCCACTTTCATGTTCGAGAGAGAGGCCAGTTTATGGTGGGATAACGTATTGCGGACGGTTGCAGTTGGCTACATATGGACTTGGGCAGCATTCGAGTTCCGTTTTCATGAGAAATACTATCCGCAGACCTATCGACAAAAGAAGGAGAATGAGTTTTTGTGCCTCAGGCAGGGAGGCATGTCAGTTACGGAGTACGAGTATCGATTTACAGAGTTGGGCAGATATGTCCCTACGATACTGGAGGATAAGCAGATGGGAATACGACGTTTCTCTAAGGGTTTGCGACATGATATTCGGTCGAAGATGTGTTGTGTCAGCATACTCTCTTATGCCTAGCTGATACACATGTCCATGCAGGCAGAGAAGGATGTAGATTGATTGACATGTTCTCGTGGCCCTATGGTTGCTAGGCCACGACCTGATGCCCAGAGCAGGCCATTCCTAGGCAAGAGGCCTCGCATCGACTCTCCTCCTAGGATCACAGCACCAGTACTTTTGATGAGGCGCCCAGGTGTGACCTGTACTTACTGCAGGAGACCGGGTCACACTGTAGAGAGCTGTTTTGCTCAGATGAGAGATAACGGGTTTTCACCACCGCAGAAGATCGATCGTCCTCACCCACAGGCATTATTCGCTCCACCGTTACGGTCAGCTCCTGCGCATCCTTCCTTCAGACCTCCAGTACCTCAGTTTCGGCCGCCTCAATGGCCTATGGTACCGAGGCCGAACCTTCCACAACAGGCTCGGGTGCTTGCGCTCACAGCTGAGGCATCCGAGGTATCAGACGGTAGTCCTATGGCTTTCGAGGTTACGATACAGATTGCAGGTATTTTCATTTTCCAACTGGTGGACACTAGGTCCACTACTTCCCTCATTTCATGCATAACAATCAAGAGACTGGGATTAGCTACAGCCCCTGTGAAGGGGACGACTCTCATTACGGCTACAGGAGATTTTTCTGACATTACTAGAGTCTGCGAGAGTTGTTTGATAGACTTGGGTAGCGGGACAGTGACTGTTGACCTGTTGGTTGTCTCCCTATTATACTACGACGTCATACTTGGTATGGATTGGCTCACCGAGATGCGATCCGAGATTGACTGCGAGACTAGGTTGGTGACAGCCTATGGACCTGAGGGCACAGCTTTCACCTTTCCGGTTCAGGTCAGTCATCCTTCTCGACTGAGTTGTTGCACTAATCTGTTGGATTATGATGATGATCCGGGGATGAGAGACAACAAACAACTTTCACCTTCCCTGTAGTGCGAGATTTTGATGATGTATTTAGGTCGATCCCGAGGCTACCTCCTCGGCGTGAGGTCGACTTTACTATCGATCTGACGCCCGGTGCGATACCCATTTCGCAGCCGACGTATCATATGCCTCCATGTGAGATGGAGGAACTGAGGAGGCAGATTGATGAGCTGCTAGAGAAGGGTTTCATACGCCCTAGCGTGTCTCCTTGGGGAGCGCCCGTGTTATTTGTAAAGAAGAAGAATGGTACTCTGCGATTGTGTATTGATTATCGCAGGTTGAATCAGGTGACGATAAAGAACAAGTATCCCTTACCCAGGATAGATGACTTGCTTGATCAGTTGAGAGGAGCACAATACTTCTCGAAGATTGATCTTCAATCAGGGTATCACCAGGTGCGCGTCAGCGATGAGGACGTGCAGAAGACGGCTTTTAGGACTAGTTTTGGCCATTATGAGTTCCTAGTGATGTCGTTCAGTCTTACGAACGCACCAGCCGTGTTCATAGACCTGATGAACAGGGTACTTAGGCCATTCCTCTATCGATTCGTCATCGTATTCATTGATGACATCTTGATATACTACAGGAGTCGAGAGGAGCATGAGGAGCACTTGCGCTCAGTCCTGAAAGGAAGAAGTCAAGTTCCTGGGACACGTGGTGTCTAAGGAAGGCATAACGGTTGATCTTGCCAAGGTAGCCGCAGTTCAGGGCTGGGAGCAGCCTTGTTCAATCACTGAGGTGAGGAGTTTTCTGAGATTGGCAGGCTACTATCGACGTTTCATTCAAGATTTTTTGAAAATCGCCCGACCTCTATCTCAGTTGACACAAAAGGATTTGAAGTTCGCCTGAAATGAAAAGGCGGAGGCAGCTTTTCAGGAGCTGAAGGACAGGTTGACATCCACCCCTGTGCTAGTATTGCTAGAGCAAGGGGTTAAGTACACGATATACACCGACGTGTCTAGCGTTGGTCTAGGTTGTGTCCTTATGCAGAAGGACAGGGTGATTTCATATGCCTCAAGATAATTAAGGAAGCACGAGGAGAATTACCCTACACACGAACTTAAGTTGGTAGCTGTCATTTTCGTATTTAAGCTTTGGAGACATTACCTCTACGGAGAGGAGTTTGAGCTCTTTTGCGACCACAAGAGCCTCAAGTACATATTCATGCGGCGGGACCTGAATATGAGGCAGTGGCGATGGATGGAGACTTTGAAGGACTTTAAGTTTGAAGTTTCCTACCATCCGGGCAAGACGAACCTTATAGCTGACGCGTTGAGCCGCAAGAAGGCGGTAGAGTTTGCGGCTCCATTGATGGTAGCTGAGCAGGACATGGTTGAGTTTTTGCTAGACTTTGAGCAGAAACTCACTGTGGAGGAGCCATTTGAGTTTATCGCACATGTTCAGGTGTTACCTCTTATCGATGACAGGGTCATCGCGGGCGCAGATGGATGATGAGCGTCTGACTGAGCTTCGAGAACAGGCCAGTGATGATGCAGACGCCGAGTGTCGAGTTGGAACGGATGGGGGCTTACGTTATCGTGGCCGCCTATGCGTCCCAGATGTCCTTGACTTAAGATGAGAGATTCTCGAGGCTGCGCATAGTTCTAGACTTGTGATGCATCCGGACAACACAAAGATGTATCGTGACGTGAGGAGGACCTATTAGTGGGATGGCATGAAGACCCACATCTCAGATTTCGTATCCCATTGTCTCACTTGCTAGCAGGTGAAGGCAGAGCATCGCCGACCTTCTGATCTCCTTCAGCCTATGCCTATAGCTGAGTGGAAGTGGGACTTTATTTCTATGGAATTCATTTCGAGACTGCCGAAGATGAGGAAGAGACATAATTCTATTTAGGTGATCATCGACCGTTTGATGAAGTCGGCGTACTTCCTACTGATCAGAGTTACGAACTCTGCAGACGAGTTGGCTAGATTATACATCAGGAAGATAGTGCGTCTGCATGGAGTTCCCTTAGAGATCGTGTCGGACAGAGACACGCGCTTCACTTCTATTTTCTAGACTCGCATCTAGGAAGCTATGAGTGTAAAGTTGAAATTTAGTACTGCTTTCCACCCACAGACAGACAGGCAGATAGCGGGTGAACCAAATTTTTAGAGGACATGCAGCGGGCTTGTGTGTTGGATTTCAAAGACAGTTGGGATGATTGTCTTCTATATGCGGAGTTTGCGTACAACAATAGTTTTCAGGCCAGTATCGGTATGACACCTTATGAGGCCTTGTATGAGCGTCCTTACCGAGCACCGCATTGCTGGGCAGAGGTCGGTGAGCGCAGATTGATTGGCCTAGAGATCGTGCTGAAGACCTCGGAGAAGATTGACATCATCAGACGCCGACTTCTTACAGCGCCGAGCAGACAGAAGAGTTATGTCGATACAAGATGGCACCCGCTAAAGTTCGCGGTTAGGGATCACGTATTTTTTAGAGTTTCCCCTATGAAGGGAGTTCTTCGGTTCGGAAAAAAGGGGAAACTAGCACCGCGATTTATTGGTGCATTTTAGATTCTTGATCGTGTGGGTGTAGTGGTATATCGTCTAGCTTTGCCTACACCTCTCGCGAGCGTACACAGCGTGTTTCATATTTCTATGCTGAAGAAGTACATTCCTGATCCTTCCCATATCATCAGATGAGAGTAGGTGCAGGTAGGTGAAGATGTTACATATATACTGCGACCGGTGCGTATATTAGACAGGAATGAGCAGGTGTTGCGTAGCAAGGTCATCTCCCTTATGGAGGTGTTGTGGACGCATTACACTGAAGAAGAGGCTACATCGGAGATAAAAGCCGAAATCAGAAAGAACTACCCACAGCTTCTCAAGGAGTACGAAAAGGTATAAATTTTGAGGATGAAATTTATTGTTAAGGGGGGTAGATTGTAACGTCTTGAAAAAATCCAGTACCAAAACCCGAGTACCACCTCGATCAGAAATCACTTAGGATTAATTCCTTTAGAAATTAAGCGTAAGATAACTAGCGCTATATTAGATTAGTTGTGAAATTCGCACTGATCACTTTAAATACGTTCTGCAAGACCCAAAACTTGTGGAATTGTTAACGCTATAACATCCTGAAACTTAGGATCAAACTCTAAACCCGTTTGCTCTCAGGAACCCTTTGAAACTTTGTATTTGATCTAGACCACGCGTCGAAAGTCCGATATCTACAATCTAAGACCATTATGACTGCTTAGTTGGACTTAACAATCGTTTCAAAAATCAAGCCCAACTGATGTTCTGAGGCTATTTCATTGAGCCTGGAGCAATGAGTGTGAGAGAGAGTAGAATTCTTTATAAATTAAATGTGATTTAAATAAATCTGGCACTTGACGATTGCGGGTTAATTATAAGCATTTAGACCGTTGGAATCTTACCCAAATACACCATCGGATCAGGGAACATTTTCCACTCATGTCAGTGTACTTGGAATGCCTGATCGAGTCTCAGTGACCGCTAAACTGAAACTGGTCCGCCACGTGCGATCTGGAAACCCTATCGAACTGAAAACTTAATGTGATCAGGATCCAACATCCATAAGCTTAAATCTGACCGCATTTAGTCAAGAGACCTCCAGAAATGTTCCTTTGGATCGGAAATGACTCGATTTAGCTATAACCCAAGTATACCTTAGTTTAAAGTCTAAATAGGTGAGTTTCTAACCTATTTAAGGACCTTAAACCCTCTCACATCCCTCCTATAAGAATTTGCAAGAAACTCTAGGAAAGAGAAGAGAGAAAAGAGGGAGATTGTGTGGAAGTTGTGAGGAAAAGTTCCTGTCACTCGATCCTCTACTACACGTGCTTAGCCATCGTGTTCTAATCACTCTTCCGGTGATTCTGACTTCATTCTAGGTAAGAAAACCCTAATCTTAGTCTGTTTTAGAAATTTCATCAATACAAGTAGCGAAGTAGCTGACTTATCTTGTGATATAGGTCGTCTTATTGACGTTGACGAAGCGTAGAGTTTCTATTCGATTCGTTACGCTTATACGTCGTAAGGTGAAGATTTTAGATGCTTAGGTTAACTGTTTTCAAAGCTTTCAATGTCATTTAATAGTAGATTATCAACAAAGATGTTGTTTGACATGTAGAACATGCTGTCTGTTTTCCATCTCGATAACGTACGGAGAATATGAGATTTAGGGTATTTTAAGTATTTGTAGGAAATACTGTATACGTCCGTATTTTGCCGATATGATTACCATGAGTATTTGTCGTGTTACTATACTAGTTAGGGGTGTATGATCTGTTTGGCGAAGAGATTCGCCCTAATGCACACTTTGGGTCGACATATGCTATGTAGACAAATGTGTGTAGACTAAGTGTTTGTATATGAGTATGTATTAGTAAGTATTGAGTGAATGGTATTGTAGATTAGTTTGGAGATTAGATTCTCAACTAATATAATGATGTACATGAATTCCTTCATGTTATAATGTTGAATTGATTTCCTTATATATATGAAATGCTTGTGTTTGGTTGATTTGCTTATGTTGTATATTATAACATGTTGTTAACATACTTGGATTATTTGTGCTTCATTTCTGTCACTCTCATATGATTATTGAATTAGATTACAAGTGTTTGGGGTTATATTTTAGTCCAGGCAGTCAGTAACAGATTTGAATTCGTGATTGGCTTCTATTCGCCACGAAGGACGCGTCGACGAACCCGAGTCGTGCTCTGGTTGACGGCAATGGTTAGGCCACACGAGGTATTTTATGCACTTCATGTCGTTCAACTTAAGGTGCGTTAGTACTAGTCGAGCTCGTCAAACAACCCGACTGACCATTGTATGTTCACCTTGTATTGGTCATAACTACTTGAACTTAGGGTACTGAACTTACTAGTGAAAACCCTGATAACCATGGTACCTTGATCCATTAAGACTCATGAGCCGGGCATAGTGGTATGGGACACCGTGGTCGAGCTGTCGGCCTACGCTGGGGCCACAAACCTCCCCATAGTGACCAGTGAGCACCTTAGACTCGTGAGCGGATTGTGGTAGTATGGGACACTACATTCGAGCTTTCGGCCTACTCTAATTGGTGACGAGCCCTTTGTAGTGACCTCGAGCGTATTCTGAGTATACGTGACGTGACGACCCTTCCGTAGCAACAAGAATACAACTAGGCCTGTATTGATAAGGTGATGGAGGAGCGGTGCAACGAGTGTGAGCAACAGCCCTATCAGCCCTTGCAGTGACCTATAAATACATCATCCTATGAGACTACTAGGAGTGACGACCCTAGACAGGATCTGTGTTGGGAATGATTTAAGGGAAGTACCTTAGTTTCTCAATCCTGCTGTTTGAAAGGACTAATAACAACCCGGTAATCATATCCATATCGCACTGCATGTGCCTGGAAGATATGGAGCACTGAGGGAAGAAAGCATGCCGCGGAGGTAAGATGGTGTCGCATGAGGGAGTATGTCGGTGAAGGCACGCATCATTACTGCATCTCATACTTGCATTAATAACAGTATTTAGGAATGTCTGATTGTTTGCTTTACTATTTTCGCGTGATTGATTTGATAACATGCTAATCTTTGCTCTATGATTCCACTGAGTTGATCACTCACTCCCACGTTACGGGACAGTGCTTGCAACACCTACCAGACTCTATCTTAGATGCAGGTTGTGAGGCGATTCAGGAGCTGGAGCTGGATTACTATGAGGATCAGGACAAGTTCTCGTACATGCAGTTTTTCGACGGCTTCGCATAGGTGGCCTGGATCAGCGGGATTTTGCTAGTTGGACTATCATATGACATTTAATTTGGGTTTGTTATATGTATTTGTGACTCAGAGTTGTATTCATACTTTGGAGATAGATCGAGATTGTTTTGTTTTTCATACAGTGATATATATATCTTTCAGTCTTTCGCTTGCGTTTTATCACTGAATCTGGAGTATGAATTGCAGTTTTGGTATAATCTCACTCATGTTAATGCACTAACTCAGACAACATTTAATCATAAGCATTTTTGTTGCATAAGTGATGGTCTGAAACTCGGGAGTTGGGTTTTGACACGACCCCCAATTTTCAGTGGCCCACTTCCTCCAAAATGGGTGAATAGTATGGGTATAACATATACATCGTAGTGGGCCTTATATGGTAGCCCCATGGTGGGACGTCCCATCCCAACACACATCCTGATGGGCGCCCACCAGATATTTGAACCTGCTACAGCTGTGTGGGCTCACACTACAAAGCGGCCCATACCGCATCCACACCAATGGGCCCCACACTGATGGCTAGCATGAATTTACAATGATAATAGAAAGATGGGTCATCTGGTGGGCAGTCAGCCCAACAGGACGCTAGACCTACTAGACGGGCTGGATGGAATATAAGATGGGCTTCATCAGTGGCCTCATACATCATCAATGGACCTCAGTTACATCAAATGGGTCGAATCAATCCAATGGGCCGAATCAAGTGGGTCGATTAAATGGCCGAGTTAACTGGGTCGATACAAATGGGCCAAATCAAATGGACCAAGTCGAATACGCCGAATCGAGTGGACCGCTCCAATGGGCTCATATACGTCAAATGGGCTGTATCACGTGGGCTTAAAATACATCATATCAGGCCTTACCAAGTGGGCCCCAAATATATCAAATCGGCCTCATCAAATGGGCCTCTATTAAATGGGCCATACCATCTACATACTTAAACCATTATTAGAGATTATTGTAAAGCATTATATATAAGAATATCATATCCAAAGATCATCTGGACCATACCACAAATAGCAGTGGTGAAAATGATTCCCATAGTTAAAAATTTAGAGGGTCCACCATAGCATTTAATTCCCATTCAACTGTTTATAAGGTCATAAGGACCTGATTAAGGAGGGTAAGATAATAAATATTATATTGATTCAAAACTTTGTAACCCAAAGCGGTTCCATTGGTAGACGTTCAACACCACATTTTTTCTGCAATGCGGTCCATTGGATAACTAGATCTGTCTCATTTCTGGTCTTGAGACGAGTCTTGCCAAATGGATGGACAGTTTAGATATAACACCTACACTAGCGGACCCCATAAAATTACTGGTGTCATGGGGCCCACTGAAAGATGTTATATATGCAGCACATGCATCAACTTGTTGGACAGTGTAGATACAATACATGCGTCATGATGGGGCCGCACCTGGCACCGTCCAAACAGACGGTGCAGATGAAACCCATAAATGCAGTTGGGGTGCACGAGCGTGGCTAGTGGCCAGCATGACAAATGGGTGGACGACTAGATGCAACACATGCATCATGGTAGGGTCCACTGCCTGTCCCATAACCCAGCCAAATGGCAGGACGGCAGGGATAAAACACATACATCTTTCAGGTTCCACCGTCCACGGTCAGTGGACGGTGTGAATAAAACACATACATCACTGTGGTCCCATGTGGGGCCCACCCTAATGCTTATTTGCATTCCAACCCGTTGGTAAGGTCACACAGACTAGGGTGAAGTGGGAAAATAAATTTCACAATGATCCAAAGCCCTGAGACACCCGAAAGGGCTTCAATGGCAGACATTCAATCCACTGTTTCTTGTGATGTGGGCCACCCGAGTTTCGGATAGGGATGATTTTTGGAAGCACCCCATAAATAAATGGAACCCATCAAATGGACGGTGTGGATGCTCCACATGCATCATGGTGGAGACTTGAGGTAGGGCCACTCTCCCTGCCCGTTCGTAAAAACAACTTCTTTATATATATATTTTTGGTTTTCTTGCAGTTTTCACAGGTGGGGCCCTCATCAGGAGAATCCACTCCGTTGGATGGATTCCTGGACTCGGGGCAGGTCTAACAAAATCTGTTTGAATATGTTTCGGTGCGTAGAAATATCATAGCGGCCCAAACAATTAATAACACTCAAAACCACTAGTTTCCATAACATGGCCCGCCAGACATTCAAATTAACTTCATTTTTTGGCTCAACGCCTAAAATGATATGAGGAAGAGGATGGACGGCTTGGATTAAGTACATGCATCAAGGTGGCTTGCATGAGTGGCCCACCAAAAAGTGCAATATAATTATTATTATATTATTATTTTTTAATTAGCTTGGGGGTACTCACCCATGTCAGTTCACACACTCCATGTTGGCAACACTTGCCTCACGTCCGGCGTCCAGAGACGCTGGACGGCTGGGATAAACACATCATGGTGGGTCCCACATGCACGCGACCCACTTGCATATATATATATATATATATATATATATATATATATATATATATATATATATATATATATATATATATATATATATTATATTCCATATTTATATATAATATATACTATATTATATATCATATAGATATATTATATAAAATATAATATATAAAAAGAATGGGGTATTGGATCCATCTAAACAGAGGATGGAGTGGATCATCACCTGCAATAGGGTGGGCCGCACCGTCTGATGTTGATGGACAAAGTAGATATAACACATATTGGTGGGATCCACACCATCACAATAGAAAGAGAGAGAGAGAGAGAGAGAGAGAGAGAGAGAGAGAGAGAGAGACACTGACATTATAAAAATGGAGAAATCTAACCTAAAGATGCACCCACCTTTGATCACCTATTCCTTGTTCCGCCTATGCACTCTAGAGCTCTAAGACGACATTTTCAACGGTTGAGATGATGATCCAAGGATTGGATTTGATGGTAGGAAGGTGGGCCACGTAAGCTCTCCTATGGAAGCTTGCTTGGACGTGGGATGCTTGCTTGGAGAATAAGAGAGATGAGAGAGAGGTGTAAGAGAGAGATATGGGTGTGATGTGTACTTGTGTAAGAAAGAGTTGACTTTAGGGGAGGGGTGGTTGTACTTGGGGATGGGTGAGTGATGGAGTGTGATGTGTACTTTGATTGATGGGATTGATGTGATGGATTCTCTCAAGATTACCATGCACGACGTTTTACTCGAACTGAATGCGGGCCCACATCTCCTGGCTCGGGTATCGGATTAGTACACGAGACGCGATATCGGAACCGCGGCGACAACGCGGTCGTAAAGGTACAAGCATCGGGTCTGACTCTAGAATACGGGACACGATTTAAGGTTGTGCGCAACTGACGATAACAATTCGTGGGTCACCAGAATTCGACTGGAAGGACCGTGGAAGCCTACAGAATAGTATAGGCTAGGATACGGGCCTTACATTGTTCAAGCCAAGTCGAGTTGATTTTTAAAGCTCGAGTTCAAGCTTCCCTGAGTTCGACTCAACTCGACTCGAAGCCCAACTCGAATTGAACTCGGATCAAACCGGTTCGGTGACTTGATTATTTTGATATTGATGTTGCTCAGCAAATGTTCGAAGAAATGACTCAACGAAGTGTCTGCCAGTGGCGAGGAAGGTATAGATATGAAGCAAATACCCTTTTATCTTGATTTTTATGTTCCCTACCGAGTGTTAGATGAAGTACATATAAACCGATGCTTCTGTTTTACAAGATGCACTCCATGTGTTTGAGAAAATGCTGCAGAGGCTTGATCTTGGCTCAAACTCGGCTCAAATTAGCTCAAGATGCTAATTGAACCGAGCTGAGCTGGCCGGTCAAGCTCGAGGACCGAGCTGAGTTTGAGCTGCATTCAGCTTGTGGCCGAGCCGAGTCGAACTATGCCAAGCTCAACTCGGTTTGACTCGCGTACATGTCTAGGTTAAGCTCAACTCGGTTCAACTTGTGTACACCTCTAGGTAGGCATGACACTTGATATTCAGCCACTTAAACTGTCTACAAGTGGCATATATTAACTCACATAGAAACAAAAATTTTTCCCCAAGTCTCTGTTTCTTTGTAAAATCTTCGTAATTAGATTGGTCGAGCAATCCTAACCACTGATTCGTAGACACTTATATGTTAAAATAAGACCGTGGGATTCTCTATTTCTTACTGCCCAATAAATTCCACCAATCTTTCGGAAACCAGCATACTTTTTAATAGATTACACATCTAAATTGAAACCATGATTTGCAGAGTTTAATAAAGCTTACTTTTATGTCACTCACGCAACTCCAGTATGCATGTGTATCATAATCACACTCTTTCAGAGTATCAAATTGATTCTCAAAAGAGCAGGCTACAAGAGGTCAATGTATCTTATGCTCTGCAGTGTGTGGTGCTTGATATGAAATACACGAAAAACTCGTGTGCCTGGAATCTTATGGCTTGTATTCGACTGACTAATGTTCAGATTTTTTGGAGCAATCATAACCGTTGATATATAGAGACTTGTTTGTTGAAATAGGACCGTTAGATTTTTCATTTTAATCGTCTGATAAATTTGATTGTTTGATAATCGAATAAGAATGGCTTTTGTTACATGAAAGCATTTCAAGTGGGACTCACACCTTGATCTGTTTAATCTGCATAATTGTGCGCCACATATGCATTTCCTATGTGTGTTATCTATGACACTTCAAATCCTGTCAGAGTAGTAAAGCTTTATTGAAAGAGAAGAGTCTGCGGTTTTGAGGGATTTTGCCTTATGCGATTTGACATATAGGATGTGTCGCAGCCATTTGGGGCCACATGCTAGTGGTTGGATGATCAGAATCATCCATCTAATTATTTATTTTATATGACCCACGTTATAAAAATTAAAGTTTAATGGATAGGTGAGAATACCACTATCTTTAGATCAGTTTGAGTAATGAAAAAAGAAATGTTTTAGGGCCCCCCGTTCACCTCTAAAAGTGTTTTTTTTTTTTTAAATAAAAAATTTACATGCGCACACACACATGCTTACACACGCACACATACCCCGTACACGCACGCCATGGGATTTCACCACTGGTGGGTACTCAAACCCTTGACCCGATGTCGAAACTCCTGGAGTTCACCTCTAAAAGTGGAAGGTTAAGATCATTACTGAAATGTGACTATATTTCAATAGATTATTTACCATACCATGTAAAATATGGACCATTGGACCATCTCAACATCTAGGCCCCAATGCGTGGGTACACATGGAGGATCCTCAAATGGCGATGCGGCCCAAAGAAACTTACAAACGTATATGTCATTTAATCTATTGTCTCCCATCATGAAAGTAGAATCCTGTCTTAAGAAAGATTCATTCTTGATTACAAGTACAATAATATTGGAATCAAAAGAAAGCTAAAAAATAAGTGCAAATCACAACACTAAGTTTTTACGTGGTATGTTAACAAATTCACACCAATACACCTTGCTTAAAGGTAAAAAAATGAAAAATTAACTCTCAATACAATGATGGCTCTCTCTTTTTCTCTTAAGTTGTATATAAATTATTCAAAGAAAGTTTACATCAAAATTTCATATGAAATTATAAAATTGCCCTCTAAGCTGAGAGCTATGCTCCCAAACCCAAGGCAACTCCCAACGAGCTCAGCTGTAATACCCTGCATATTTCATCGTACTGGATCCTAATAAATACATGGGTGTTACCTCTAAAGAATCGTATAAAATTAATTAGATGCTTCTAATACACTAAAAAATCAGCTTTATCAACTAAAGCTTGTGTCTAACCGTGTGATCTATTAATCTAAGGCTAAGATTTATTGGACTCAACGTAGATTAACCAAAATAGCCAAATCTTAATGAAAGAGATTTCACCACCTATGGGATTTCACCATACACTCACGCCCATTGTGGGATTTCACCACCTATGGATACTCAAACCCTTGACTGGGTGTTGAAACTCCCGAGAGTCTGCCACTGGAGCAAGAGTAAGGATCCTAATGAAGATTTATTTAAAACCAACACAACTAATAGTTTGAATCATGACTATCCTATGTGCCTAATCCGAAATGACTAAATTACCCATACAACTTTAGAATCAATGGTTGATGATAAATATGGGTAAATCACAAATTCCACTAATCCTGTAATGACTAAATCATAAACATAAGTCATTCTAACCCTAAAAATCATACACAAGCAACCACACCTCCTAAATCATATTAGAAATACATAAATTTACAAATAAGATCTAAATCAGAGGAAGTTTTGGTTTTGGACAGGGGACGGCTGAGAGAGAGAGACAGGGAGAGTTTTTTTATTCGAACGCTTTACACAACACCAGATTTGGAAATCTCCTTGTGCAGCAACTGTTTACGCGTCCACAAAACAGCACCGAAACTTCTGTTTCCCGTGCTTGCTTTCTAAAAGGATAACGTCCCTTAGGATGTTTTGGGAATGTCTACATGATGGACGGTCCAGATCAGTCGTATGATCGTCATCGAAATCACACCACAGCTCGCAAAAGTCGGTGCTGCGTTCGGACGTGAAATAGAGCTGCGGATCCTCTTTCGCTGCGGCGTTGGTGGGGCCCCTGATCATAAATATTTGAGAAATCCAGTCCGTTCATTAGCTGAAGGACGAAAAATCGGTTGGGAATAGACAGTTTTTACTGTCTGATGATGCGGCCCACAGATTGTTGTACCCTACTGTCCATTCTCCGTTTAACGGCTGAAAACTTACGACAGCTTGCATTGGGTCAAAGGGACACCTAGGCTAGGGGCGTGGCCTCCCTCTGGAGTGAATGGACAGTCCAGATCAACGTTTTGGGGAGCGAGTGGGGCCCACTACACGAAATCAGCGTCCGCAGAAGCGAACGCTGTTTACGCAGTCGTAGTCAGGTTAATGCCCGTTGACCGGATTCTCCGGTCCTGTGCAACTCGTATGTGCGTGCACTAAATGCACGCACACCCTCATGTGGGGTCCACTGTGATGTTTGCGAGGAATCCGCTCCATCCATCAGTTTTGCCTCCCTGATTAAGGCGTTGACTTCAATGTTGAAGAATATTCAGAGATTAGGTGGGCCCCACGTAAGGATTTAAGGGGCTGATCTGTCTATTGGGCCCCTTCCAGAAGAATCCAATAGCTGAAAATTGACTTGTACGGTTAATTTCTTGTCCTCAGGCCACGTATGAAGTTTTGAGCTAAACTGATGGTGGGAACCCTGTGATCTTGCATTCTGGACCTGTTTCGGGCCACTTGAGCTTCAGTTTCTCGCTTTTCTCAGATATTTGGCGTGTAAATCCATTGATCTTGGTCCCCTGGAGTCCGTCCCTTACTTTAGTATATTTTGAACGTTAAATCCATGCTTTAGGCACCTATTTCAACTTTAGCTCCTAAATTCAACTTGCAGCATAAACACGATTAAATCGGCCGTTAAACAATATTATGTTCGTAAATTCAGATAATATTTGGGGTCTAATATGCAATATTTGACCCTCAACACTTGTTAATGGGTCGTCAACCACAAAGTTATAGAAAAACATTCGTCTTAGTGAGCTTGACATCCTGTATGAATAAGATAAATGAAACCTTATACCAAATGTTAAACTAGGAGCTGCAAGTGGCACATGAAATTGAGTGAATAACCTAATAGAAAAAATAGAAGCTTGTTACATATTTTTTAAAAGAGTACCTTAGTTATGCTATCTAAAAATCATTCACTGTTTGTAACTTCAAAGTGTTAGGTCGTGATCAAATCCCACTCACCAACCTTAACCAACATTTTACAAATAATCATAAAGTTATAACCTCGATGAATGATTAGTCACCGTTAAATCGATTCATTAGCTGTATCTGTCGATCAACGCGATCAAACTATGAATCGAGTGTCACTTTGCATAGATTGACATTTAGAGTAGTTATTTCATGGCTTAAATTGGTCAAATCATTGCAAAATGGGTCCCAAAACCTGAGATTAGCCATCCCTTTTATTAACAAGCTATTAGCATCATTCATAAGGCAACCCAATCATTATAAATGGCTATAAATACTCAATTCTAGTCAGTTCTCTCCATACAAATTTTGCTAATTAATTGGAGATTATGAAGTGTTAGTGAGATATAGACTTAAAATTAGTAAGGGAGAGCTTAAGTTGGGGATTTTTATACTAGAAGTGGAGACTTGTTGAAATACTACCCTTGGAACTATCTAACTCTCCAATTTCAATCAAACTTCAGTTGGAGGTAATCTATTTCAGATTTTATGAATATAGGTGGAGTTGTAGAATTTTTTAATCTTACTTATAATTGTTTGGATTGAAATAGAAAATTATGATATTGTCAAATATAAAATCTTAAAAGTATCCAAATCAGAGAAATTGCAACTTAATACGAAGATTATTCTTTCCAAATTACTATCTATCAATCCTTGATAGCTACAATTAGTGATGGTTGAAGTTATATTGTAATTGACTATGTTACCAATTCATTGGTTTACTTAATTATCGTGCTCTTTAAGTTGAATGATACAAAATTGCTCATATGCTTGATATATTACATGATTTGAGTAGAGTCATAAGGTTAGAATTGAACTATGTTATTGTAGGGTATGAATTGTGATGTGGAACATGTCACAGATCCATTCCTAACATGGTTGGGCCAAAAGAAGGTGGGCCGTAAATTGGCTGTAACTTTTGATTCGGGTATTGTTATAGGGCGTACAATCAATCCTTACAGAAATGGGCCATCCGAGGTGAACCGACCCACAAATTGGGCCGCATCTATCCGTTTCGTAAAAAAACGTGCGCTTTCAGCTCAAAAATGAATTTTTAGAAAAATTTTACTATTTTTAGTAATTTTAATTTTTTTATATATATATTTTTAGAGTTTTAAATTTTTTTTCCTTTTAAAAATAACTTTTAGCTATACTAGGATTCTTCTAGAGAAAGTTTATTTGCAATTTTTATTTTTAGAAATTAGGCTTTAGAAGAATTTTCTTAGAATTATGATTTTTACTAGAGTTAGAATTTTGTTATTTTTTGTAATTACGAATTTTAGCTTATTTTTTTTCTATATTAATGGTGTAAGGAGACACATTAGAGAATTATCAATTATTCATTAATCAATTTTGAATTTTATAAGAATTTATTTCTATTCTTTTGCTTTCTTTCCTCGTGGATTCAAGAAGTCTCTGTGAGGAGTCTAGAGAAGTTCCGTGGATTCGGAGTCGTTATCCTTAAGGAAGACGGTGATCGACCTCATCACGTTTATCTCTGCGTCAATTTGGTATCAGAGCGAGGTTTTCCCTCGGGCTGATGACAAATAATGAAGGTATGAATTAAAATCCTATAGACGGTGATCCATGGATTCATTATCTTTTGGAAAGAATGGAAGATTTCTACCGGAAGAGTCAATTGACCATGCAAGGGCTGTAAGCAACCCTCAACCATATTGTGAATGCGATAATTCTGCCTCGAGCTCAAAGTGATGCTCAACTGCCTGTGGCCGCTGTACGACACAAACCCAATTTGTACAAAGCACCATCAGATGATGGTAAATCATAGGCCACCACTTCAATTATGAGGAAATCGTTATACATGCCAAATGTAGAAATAGAACTACAACGAGACAACATCTTTCGAACAAGGTGCACTGCATACAAAAAAGTCTACAATGTGATCATCGATGTCAGGAGCGATGAGAATTTTGTGTCGAAAATAATGGTGAAAAAGCTACGACTGAAAATAAAAAGACACCCATCTCCATACACGATTAGATGGATCAAGGATGTCAACAAAATAGAGGTTACTGAACGATGTCGTATATCTTTTTCCATTGGTAAATATTATAAGGATGAAGTAATGTGTGATATGGTTGATATGGAAGCTTGCCACATGTTACTTGGTCAACCCTGACAAAATAATATTAATACTGCACGTAGGGATCGAGATAACCTATTTATATTTATTAAAGATGGTAAAAAGATTATCTTTGCCCATATGGGAAGGGAGAACCAACCCAAGATTTCTAAAGTTGAGGAAAAATCTCTCACAACAGAACAGACTTTTGTTAAACAAATTGAGGAAACAAGATATGTATATCCATTAGTTGAAAAAAAATAATATATGGATTCTGTGAATATCCCAGAAGATTTGAAGCCAATGTTGTAGGAGTTCAAGGAGATTGTGCTCGATGAACCCCTCAATAAATATCCTCCCATACGAGATATACAAAATCACGTTGATCCCGTCTCAGGGACAAGTCCACCTAATTACCCACATTATCAGAAAAATATGAGATCTTGAAGACAAATGTGAAGGAACTGATCAATATTAGTCAAGTAAAGCAAAGCATGAGTACATGTATTGTGTTAGCTCAAGAGCTTAATGCCAAGTACAAAAAAAGGACTAATGAACATTGGCATCAGAAGTAATCTCCGACTCATGTGTCAAGTCTCTTGCGTAACTCGAGGACGAGTTTTTTCAAGTGGAGGGGTTTGATGTAGAACATGTCACAGATCTATTCCTAGCATGGTTGGGCCAAAAGAAGGTGGGCAGTAAATTGGCCGTAACTTTTGATTTGAGTATTGTTATGGGGCGTACAACTTATCAATCTTTACTGAAACGGGCCATCAAAGGTGAACCGACTTTGGGTCACATCTATCCGTTTCGTCAAAAAATGCCCGCTTTCAGCTCAAAAACGAAATTTTAAAATTTTTTTACTATTTTTAGTAGTTCTGATTTTTTTTATATTTTTAGAGTTTTAAATTTTCTTTCCTTTTAGAAATAACTGAATCTTTTAGAGGAAGTTTATTTGCAATTTTTATTTTTAGAAATTAGGCCTTAGAAGAGTTTTCTTAGAATTAGGATTTTTATTAGAGTTAGAATTTTGCTATTTTTGGTAATTACGAATTTTAGTTTATTTTTTTCTATATTAATAGTGTAAGGAGACACATTAGAGAATTATCAATTATTTATTAATCAATTTCGAATTTTAATAGAATTTATTTCTATTCTCTTGCTTTCTTTCCTCGTAGATTCGAGAAATCTCTGTGAGGAGTCCAGAGAAGCTCCGTGGATTCAGAGTAATTATGCTTGAGGAAGACAGTGATCGATCTCATCACGTTCATCCCTGCATGAATGTTAAATTTTATACGATCTAGATTAACTTGAGAGGATTCGGCTCTTACCTTTTGCATTTCCATATTTTATAGGCTGAATTTTTAATCAGAAGTTTTGGTATCTACATTTAATAATATTTGAACTTTCATTATACCTAATTTTTCTAGAATGCCACATTGCTAAATACATAGTATAACATGAATTTGGAGGCTTTTTAGCGGGACGTCTCTTATTTTTTTCGTGTAAAAATAAACGTTTGTATAGGCCTACTCTTTCAGGCATCCCATAATCGTAGTGGAGGATCACCTAATGTGTGGATTAGATGGGTATGCACAATGCTGTGAGTTCCATCCTCGAAAACATAGGCATCCCATAATCATAGTGGAGGATCACCTAATGTGTGGATTAGATGGGTATGCACAATGCCGTGAGTTCCATCCTCGAAAACAATAGAAAATCATCCAAAAACATCAAGATTCATGTCGTGGCCTATATTGATGGTTGAATTAATCCGATTTGTGGGCCATCCAAGTTTCGAGGTGGGGCGACTTTGATTAATTGGTAGGATGTCATGCAGACACCCCATTGAGCCCCACCCCTGGATTTTTAGAATAACTTATCCTACAGGTTCTTGCAGAGGAACCAGCCTCATGAATATGTTTTATTATAGGCCTGAAAGGTAGATATTTTTTTCTGGCAAATTCAACAACTCCATGAGTGTTCTCGCACTTTCATGAAATTTCCATAATTGGGTGTTTCACGAGGAGAAATGATCAGGTACTACCCATAGTACCATAAGCTTAATTACAGTACTGTAAAAATTTCTCACCAATATTGTACATGTGCAGGAAATTGAATCCATGCAAACGGTGGGCCCCATCTTAAAGATCACCTTGGGTGAAAATTAAGATTTTCTGTTCATGAGGTAGGCTAAACTTATTTATTGGGTTCGAAGTATGGCCCACTTGATGCTTGCATTGTCCTGATTTCTATCTCAGGTGAGATTCGTGATGATGCAAACCATTCTCACGGTCGAGATGTGTTGCACATTCCACGTGTAGACACAAAGCTTTCCATCAGGTGGGCCACATTGATTAGATCTGTCAGCCTAAAAATCAGGCCATTTCCTCATCAAGATCGATCTTGCCAGTATACCACACTGGATGGAAATCTTGGATCTCAAACACGTGTGCCAAATTGACACATGTTCTTGCATGTGTATGGGCAGGGTTCTACACTTGTATGGAACCTCTCAACACAAAATCCATTAATGTATATATCTTTAACTTTATTATTTACTCAAAACATATAGTGTGGATGGGCAGGATTTCTTATAGTGTGGTTTACTTTGTATTTTTTTTCTGATTTGATGGTGGACCGGTCTATAGCCCTTGGATCTAGGATCATATTTCATTAATCAAAATTATTTGTACGGTGGGCCCACAACGAGGGATACTCAAAGGAAGGTAAAAAAAAGCGCTCGTAATCATGATCCTTCAATCATCCCATCTTTTCTTTGAATTTGGACCATCTCCCTAACTGTTGATTTGTGGACCACTAATCAAAAATTTACAACCATCCAATAAGAAGATTTTTAGTCAGTCAGACTCATCGTACTAAAAATACCCCAAATCCAAATGATATAGTTCTAATATATCCTATAATATTACACGGTGGCCTATTGTGACAAAGCTCCATCTGCTAAAAAGCTATCAACTCAAGTTAGAGAAGTGCTCCGATTCTCTTAGAGCTATATAACTTGTTGATGTAGAGCACGTGGCGGACAGTTTCATGGTAAAGATGGATTAGAAAAAGCCCGGTCGACGATAAAAGTGATCTAGACTGTCGGACCTTAGATCAGGCGTATCTCACAATCCGGAATGAGTTATCATGCATAAAATATATGATTTTGGAGTAGAACGAGCTACTTTAGCTAGCCAATCCCGCTATGCCAGGTTGTGTAAGCCGAATTTCCGAAACACCCCTGGATCGATGGTCGTTTCCTTCTTTTATTTTCATTTTTACTATAAATAGTAAGTTTTAGTTTGATTATAATTCTTCATCCGTTGGGCTTTAGGAATTGTGTCCAATATGAAAAGTGCTTAGAATAATTAGGAGAACGATTTGGTGAAGCCAAATAGGATACTTACTATTTTTGGCCAAAAACCTTACGCACTAGTAGACATCACGACCGTCTATAAATAGTAAGTCGCGGATTCTAGGAGTTTTAGATGTAGTTTGATTCTGATTTCTTTCCTATTGCTTGGTACCTTTATTTAAAGGGTTGTGAACTCGTTTTTATTAATTAATTAATCAATTTTGAATTTTATTAGAAATTATTTCTCTTTTCTGCTTTCTTTCCTCGTGGATTTGAGAGGTCTTTGCCAAGAGTTCAGAGAAGCTCTGTGGATTCGAAGTAGTTATCCTCATTACATTCATTCCTGCGTCAATTGGTATCAGAGCGAGGATTCCCCTCGGGCCGATGACAAACAATAAAGGTATGAATCAAAATCTTATGTACGGTGATATAGGGATTCGTTATCTTTCAGAAATAATGGAAGCTTTCCACCATGAGAGTTAATTGATAATACAAGGACTACAGGTAACCCTCGACCATCTTGGGGATGCGCTACTTCCACCCCGAGCCCTAGGCGGTGCTCCACCACCCGTGGTTGTCGTACGATGCAATCATAATTTTCGTAATGCATTACTAGTAGCGAACTGTAGAGCTACACCAGATGATTCAAGTTGTAGCAATGAGGACCTTAATGAGGATTTTGCTCGATGACCAATCAATGGAGGCGATCATCTAGATCGTGCGGAAAGAAACTATGGAGGTAAGACTGAACTTTCTAGTTTTAATGGTTTATTACGTATAGAAGATTTTCTCAATTGATTAGCCGAATTAGGGAGATATTTTGATTATATGAACGTGTCAGATCATAAAAGGATAAAATTGATAGCGTTTAAATAAAAATTTGGTGCTTCTGTATGGTGGAAATAATTACAACTTTCACAAGCCCGTTAGAATAAGACACCCATCTCATCATGGCCACGAATGAGATATCTTCTTCGATCACGATTTCTCTCCAATAATTATGAGCAGATATTATTCTAGCAATATAAAAATTGTCAACAAGAAAATCGAACCATCACAGATTACACCTAAAAATTCTAGCGGTTGGCTACATGAAACAATTTGTCAGAATCTGAGTTACAGAAGGTGGCACGATTTATATGTGGGTTGTGACCAACAATTCGGGACCGAGTTCAAATGTACACAGTCGGCATCGTGGATGAAATAGTTCAATTGGCGGGGAGGGCAGAAACACAACTTGCAAAAGCTCCTGCTCGTCCTTATCTTTCAACTCGACCCCCCCAGACGGGTCCCATACAGGATCCAGTGTTGGCATGAGAAAAAGATCTAGTAGAAGAACGTCCTCAACATCCTAAAACAGTAAACCATGATACGGGGAGTGACTCATCCAGACCCCAACGTGCAGCACCCATAACAGCGGGCCCGAGTATGATTCCAAATCCTTATGCTCGGCCAAGGCCGAACAATTGTTACCGTTGTGGCCAATCAGGCCACTTATCAAACACTTGTTCTCAACGTCCCACAACACAGTTGACTATAAACGAAGAGGGCACTGAAAATGAGGTCGTAGAAGAAGATCATAACTTTGATGAACGTGAACAAATCACTGAAGCAATAGCAGGTGGTGATGAAGTGACACACGAAAATCGTGGCAAATCTCTAGTTATGAGACGATTATTGTATACCTTACAAAAGGAATTACATCCATAACGACACAATATATTTCGTACTCGGTGCACTGTCAATGACGAAACGTCCATCCTCGTACTCAATTAGCTGGATAGAAAAGGTGAATGAGACCAAAGTAACTAAATAATGCACTATCTCATTTTCAATTGACAAACATTATAAGAATCAGATACTTGCCATATGCTATTCGGTCGAACCTGGCAGTCGGATCGTGATGCAACCCATCGAGGACGAGATAATGTCTATATGTTCGTCAAGGATAGTCGAAAAATAATTCTTGCACCTATGGCACCAAAAAATCACCCTTAAGCCTTTAAAGTGGAGGGGAGTTCCTTCTTAACTATTTAGGATTTCATTGAGGAATCCAAGGAAACTAGCGAGGTATATGCCGTAGTGGTGAAGGGAGAGGAAGTGAAACCTTCAAACATCAGTCCAAGTTTAGGACCGTTACGAAACAAATTTAAAGAAGTTTAGCCAGAAGATTTACCTGATGGATTTCCCCCCATAAGGGACATCTAACATCATATACACCTCATCCCTGGGGTTAGCCTGCCCAATCGCCCTCATTATTAAATGAGTCCAAAGGAGTGTGAGATACTTCAGGTGCAAGTGGATGAATTGATTCGTAAAGGTCTCTTGAGAGAGAGCATGAGCCCATGTGCCGTACCAGCATTATTAATGCCAAAAAAATATGGAAGTTAGCGCATGTGTGTTGACAGCTGGACAATCAAGAAAATTATCATCAAATATCGGTTCCCAATACCACGGTTGGACGATAAACTCGATATGTTGAAAGGGGCCAAGGTGTTATCTAAACTAGATCTAAGGAGATGATACCATCATATTCATATCAGATCCGGTGATGAGTGAAAAAAAGCATTCAAGACCAAGGAAGGGTTGTATGAGTGGCAGGTCATGTCCTTCGGCCTATCGAACGCACTAAGTACTTTTATGCTTTTGATGAATCAACTTCTAAAACTGTTCACTAGTCGATTTGTGGTATTATATTTTAATGATATATTGATATATAGTCAGGATGAGGCGTAGCACAGGAAACATCTTAGGTAGGTGTTGCAGGTCCTACAAATTAACAAGTTGTATCTCAACTTTAAAAAGTATAGTTTTTTAACTAATAACCTGTTATTTCTACAATTTGTTGTAATGTCCACAGGCATTCGTGTAGATGATGAAAAGATGCGATATATTAGGGAATGGTCGATCCCAACAAACATTCATGAGGTGAGGAGTTTTCATGGGTTGGGGACTTTCTATCATCGATTTGTGCTAGATTTTAACACTATAGTCACGCTATAACAAATTACATGAAAAAAGGATCGTTCTAGTGGACCGATGAAGCTGACAAGAGCTTTCATGAGATCAAGCATCGTTTGTCTACAACACCGGTCTTGGCGCTTCCTAATTTAACAAATTGTTTGAGGTTGAGTGTGACGCTCATATGTCGAAATTAGAAGAGTATTATCACAGGAAGGCAAGCCAGTAGCCTTCTACAGTGAGAAGCTCAGTCAAGCCCGAAAGAAGTGGTCGACTTATGAGCTTAAGTTGTACCTAGTTGTTCAGGCACTACGACATTGGTGACATTATCTGATTCAAAGAGAGTTTGGTCTGTACGCTGACCATCAAGTATTAAAGTTTATTAATAGTTAGACTAACATGAATCATGTGCATGCTAGATGGGTTGCGTTTTTAAAGGAATTCATGTTTATTCTGAAGCACAAGGCAGGGCAACAAATTAAGGTGACTAATGCACTTAATCGTCATGCATCACTACTTGTTACGATGAGCAATGAGGTGGTCGGCTTCGACTGTCTCAAGGAGCTGTATGCCGAGGAAGAGGACTTCAAAGATTCTTAGCTGAAATGTCAAGAAGGTCACCCTAGTGACCTTCATATACAGGACGATTTTTTCTTTAAAGAAAATCGATTGTGCATCCCCCAAAGTTCTTTGAAGGAGCAGATTATTTAGGAGCTACATAGAAGGGGTCTTGGTGGACACCTTGGGCGAAACAAGCCGCGAGCTCTTATGGAAGAGTGATATTACTGGCCGCAATTAGTATGTGATGTGAAAAAAATCGTACAACTTTGTCATGTTAGTCAGACATCCAAGGAGCAATCTCAGAATACGGGCCTGTACACCCCTTTACCTGTGCCTGAAGGTCCTTGGGAGGATTTGTCAATGGACTTCGTGCTTGGTCTCCCACGAACACAACGCGACATAGATTCGGTGTTAGTGGTGGTCGATCATTTCTCCAAGATGACGCACTTTATCCCATGCAAGAAGACTCTCAATACAACACACGTGGCGAATCTATTCTTCAGAGAGGTTGTACGGCTACACGGGATTCCCTAGACCATTACTTCTGATCATGACACGAAGTTCATTAGCCACTTTTGGCGGACTTTGTAGACTCGATTCGATACAGACTTCAATTCAATAGTACTTACCACTCATAGACTGATGGGCAGACCAAAGTTGTGAATCGCACGTTGGAAAATCTCATTCGCTGTATTGCAAGAAAAAAGCTAAGGCAGTGAGACTTGGTCTTGTTTCAAATAAAGTTTACATTTAACAACATGATGAACCGCTCGGCAGGAAAATCGTCGTTCCATATTATCTACAGACGAGTGTAAGACCCGTATCTTAGTCCGTACCGTTTCGTAAACTTTTTTGGTCTTACCGGTTGAATTTCGGCAACCTTCGACCCTTAACTGATATCGACGTGTGACCCTGATTCATATGCCGTCAATCTGTATCGACTCAACCCAAGACCAATACCATAGCGACCGCGCCATCGCTGCAGTTCCGATGCCGCGACTTGCGTGCCGAGGCGATACCCTGGTCGAGAGATGTGGGCCAACATTCGGTGCGAGAAAAACGCTGCGCGTTGCGAAACCCAAGAGAATCTCTACGATGTGTCACATCAATCACATCAATCCCATCAATCAATCATCCATCAATCCATCACATGTCAAGTACATGTCAAGTACACATCACTTTCACCCCTTTTCCCAAGCAAGCCACAAAAGTCTTCCATGTCCATACTTCTCTTACACAAAAGGCCTCAAAAATCAAAAAGATCTTACACACCCATCACCACCACATCCATCACTCCATCCATCCATCACTCTCTCTCTCTCTCTCTCTCTCTCTCTCTCTCTCTCTCTCTCTCTCCCTTTACAACTCTCTCTTTCTCTTTCTCATTTCAAACACAAAAAAAAACCCAAGCTCCATACGTATGAGACCTCTCCCAAGCACTCCCAAAATTCTAAGTGTGGCCCACCTTCCCTACCCCATGATCTCCCCATCCTAACCTTTCATTCCCTATCTCCTCCATTGAAATCTAAGCTAAGGAGCTAAGGAGCCCATAGGAGCAAGAAGATCGGACGGTGGGTGCTTGATCATACCAGATTTTCATATTTTTGAGATGGGCCAAGTGAGGCCAACCGATCAATGGTTTGGATCTCACTTGGGACCCTAAAATGTGGCCGATGGCCCACTAGGATCATCATGATCATTCCATGATGGGGCCATTCTCCATGGACCCCATCATAATGTTTATTTCTTAGAAAAGGTCATCTAAACAGTCCATATTGGTGGGAAAAGGATCCCCACCGTTGATTCTAAATTTTGATGGTCCCATGTGTTAAAGGACCCACTTGATTGTATGATTCATTGCAAGGGAGGGCCCATAGTATCGGGGTCCTTCCATCACAAGCGTGTCCCACCCTCCATCTCTCTCTTTCTCTCCATCTCTCTTTTTTTTATTTCTTTTTATTTTATTTATAATAGGGTTGTGTGGCCCACTTGAATGGACCCCACCTTGAAGCATTTATTTGGTCCAAGTTTTCTTCAAGTGGGGCTCACCTTAAATGTTGTACTACATCATCCATCTGTGGTGGTCCACTTCAAAAGGGTCCACCATAATGTATTTTTAATTGGACCAAACGGTCCAGCGTCTGGGATGTTGGACGTCCCTGTATAAACAAAAAAAAAAAGAAAAAAGAAAAGAATGAAGCATTTTGGGAGGTCCTCTCATAGGCCCCACCTTGACGTTGGGGTACAATCCAAGCCGTCCATCCCCTTACCAGCCTCATTTTAGCCATTGAGTAGAAAGATGGTCCTGATCTGAGCATCTGGTGGACCATGACGTCAAAGATTGCATCATCACCATTCAAATGTCATTTTCTTATTTTATTTTGTTTCCTAAACTTATAAAAATTTGAACTTTAGACTCATTTGGTCGGTCTCGAGCCACTGAACGCAATGGCCGGGGTGGATCTTTTTAAAGCAGGCCCCACGTGTAAAAAACCCCAAAAAAATGGGTTTTCCCTTTTTTTCAAAAACATCATGGCAGAGGCTTTGCCTCTGCCTCTGTCAGCGGCAGCAGCTGCACGCTGCTGCATGCATCGTTGGGCGAGCGGGCGGACAGCCACCCACGGCCCTGCACGTGGGCCCCACAGTGATGTTTATTTACGATCCAATCTGCTCATGAGGTGGGCCACCTCCTGAAGTGGGCCCCTGCCAAAATTCAGGCCCATCCAAGGCTCAGGTGGTCCACATCAGAGGAAACAGTGGTGGCTAAAAGCCTACCATTGAAGCCATTTTTTTTGGCCCATGGAAGTTTTGAATCAAGCTGAAATTTATGTTTTCACTTCATCCAGGTCTGTGTGACCCCCTGAACGGATTGGATGGTATATGAACATTGGGGTGGGCCCCATGTGGAGCCCACAGTGATGTTTGTATTGCTCCCACCGTCCGCTGGACGGTGGAGCCCACTCAATTCATGTGTTTTGTTCTCGCCACCCGCCCTCTGTTGGCAAATAAATAATACAGTGGGCCATCCCCTGGCCCACACGTTGGATGACAAATGAGCATTGTAGTGGGCCCCTCGCCAATTTGGGTGGCAAATAAACAATATAGTGGGCCTCTAGGCCCATGGGATTGGGCCCACTTGATATGTTCCAAGGCCCATGGGACTAGGCCCATTTGATGTATCTTCAAGCTCATGGGACTAAACCCGTTTGATGTACTATAAGGCCTATGGGTTTAGGCCCATTTGATTTATACAAGGCCTACGGGTTTAGGCCCATTTGATGTACTATAAGGCCTATGGGTTTAGGCCCATTTGGTTCATATAAGGCCTAGGGGTTTAGGCCCATTTGACTCATATAAGGCCTATGGTTTGAGGCCCATTTGATGTACATGTGGGGCCCAATTGGTGTGGCCCATTTGTTACATATTAGACTCATGAGACTAGGCCCAATTGATACAATCCAAGGCACATGGGTTTTGACCCATTGTAATGCACTTAAGGCCCATTGGTGTGGCCCATTGATGTGACCCATTGATGAATAAAAGGCCTATACGATAGAGCCCATTTGATGTATTTAAGGCCCAATGGGATGTACCTAAGGTCCATTGCAATGTGTGAGCCCAACACGGATTATGTAACGATATTTGCGACAATCGTGCCTTGGGAGCAATGTTGGTTTGACTTCCACATTGCGAGTATAATGTTGGTTGGATGTCCACATTACGACTCTCCTTAGGGCCCATTGCTAGGCCCGTACTTATTGTGTATAGGCCGTTCAGGCCCACCTCCATTGTAAGGATAGTTCATTTCATTATAACATGCTTAGTATAGTTACATGACTCATGATCATACGCATCATATGTATGCTTGATATGAGAAGTGACTGATCATAGCATATGCCTTCGGGCAGATTGTTTATGGGACCCCGATTAGGCGGTGTTGCCCTGCATGAGCGCACGATACGCGCAGGATTTGCTGCATGATTGGATAGTGTGACTCATGCATTTCGCATTGTGTGACATGGTTGTTGTACACCCTAGCTACATCGGGGCCGTAGCCTCCACAGGCAGATCGTGGTTGGCAGGATTGGATACCGAAAATCTCGTTCTACATGAGGTGCAATAGATATCCCTGGGTGAAAGTTCTTAAACCCTTATGGTACCAAGAGGTTGCTCCAACGTCTAGACCGAGTGGGTAGATGAGCGCTGAGTGACGATTATCAGTTGGCTGTGCTCTCCACTCTGTCGTGGTCGGTTGGAAGGGGGTGCTGCCTTACCCGCCCGAGAGTAGGGGGCAATGCTAGGCTGAGTTTGACCAGCTCGAGGAATGGGTCCGCTATCGACGAGTCGCGCCCGATATTGGCAGATGGATAGTGAGGTCTCTTCCACTTACCTTATTGTGCGCGATATGGCGGCAATCTGGTTTAGAGTGTACTAGACCCCGGTGATATCCCATATTTGAGTTGTATTGATGTGTGGACATATATGAGGATCTGTATGCTTGAGTTGCATTGCACATTGCATGGTCTTGGGATGGCCGATACCATTCATGTCTTGCACTGTATAGCCTTGGTACGGCTCATGATATTATGGATCCATCTGCATATTCCACATTACTCTAACATTGCATGTTCATATTACTACCTTGCGCACACACTTTCACCACCTTCTAAGCTTTCTATAAGCTTATGCACGACCGTTGCGTGCAGGTGACGTTGGTTCGCAGCAGCGCTGAGGCAGGAGCACGTTGCAGATCGTTTCGGAGTTTTTGTTCTTTACCATTGTATTTCCCTTTATGCTCATTGTACTTGTAAAGTTTTTGATTATAGTGAAAATGTAATGGAGTTCTTGGTTGTTGTTTGTGAGTTATGCCTTTGGTTATGCTTATTACGAATCAAACTGACGTTGAAAATCCTCCTCGTAGCAACCCAGGATTGGAACCTGGCGAACGGGCGTTAGGAGCCGAGAATGGGGTTCTACGGAGGCTGTCGGCGCCGAATTCGGCGATCTGGAATTTTGTGAGCTCGATTTTCGAGTTTGGGGCGTGATACGAGTGTCTAGCCACACACTTGAATTGGTCCCTCTGCCCAAGCATCTAAGTACGAGCATTGCAACAAAACATATGACAGACAAGATCATGAACATCCATGCGGAAGTGTAGACCAAGCTACATGTCTCGAATGAGAAGTACAAGGAGCAAGCGGACAAGCACTGACGACAAAAAGTGTTCGAGGTGGGTGACCACATTATGGTCCTTCTGCGCAAAGAGAGATTTCCAACCAGGACGTATAACAACTTATAAAATAAGAAGATTGGACCCGTCTCAATCATTCGAAAGATCAATGACAACGCATATGTTGTTTATCTTCTAGATGACATGACGATCTCACAAACTTTTAACGTCGCGGACCTGACCGAGTATCATAAATAAGAGCAGAATGAGAATTCGAGGATGAGTTCATTTGAAGCGGAGGGGACTAATGTAGAGCAAGTCGCGAACAGTTTCATCGTCAAGATGGATCAGAAAAAGCCCAGTCGACGACAGAATAATCCAGACAGTCGGACCTTAGATTAGGCGTATCTCACAATCCGGAATGAGCTATCATGCGTAAAATATATGATTTTGGGGTAGAACGAGCTACTTCATCTAACCAACCCCGCTATTCTGGATTTGTGAAATACCCCTGGATCGACAATCGTTTCCCTATTTTAATTTCATTTTTACTATAAATAGTAAGTTTTAGTTTGATTATAACTCTTCATCCGTTGAGATTTAGGAGTTGTGTCCAACATGAAAAGTGCTTAGAATAATTAGGAGAACGGTTTAGCGAGGCCAAATAGGATACTTACTATTTTTAGCCGAAAACCTCGCGCACTAGTAGACATCACGACCGCCTATAAATACTAAGTCGCGGCTTCTAGGAGTTTTAGTTTTAGTTTGATTCTAATTTCTTTCCTATTACTTGGTATCCTTATTTAAAGGGTTGTGAACTCCTTTTTATTAATTAATTAATTAATTTTGAATTTTATTAGAAGTTATTTCTCTTTTCTACGTTCTTTCCTTGTGGATTCGAGAAGTCTCTATGAGGAGTCCAGAGAAGCTCCGTAAATTCGAAATAGTTATCCTTATCACATATCCCTGCGTTACTTGTAGTGCTGCTAGTTGCATAGGTTCACATGGACAGTTCAATCTGAACTGTCCATTGAGTTTACACCACATTTCAACAGCAAAAAACCATACTGATCGCATGATCTATTCCATCCTTGATTTGGTATTATTTTCTGCATCTTATCCTCTCTTTTTTCCAAGCCATTGATTTTATGGATATGATTTCCTAGCAAAAGTCATATCTTATTTAAAACAATGGATGCATTGATCAAAGTCTTTCAACGTTAGCTAAAATTAGTAAAAATTGGCGAAACACTACTTATGTTAATGGCACAATTTCAAGTGAAAGATTACATTTCTTTCTTTATGAGTCCTTGCTTACGCTTGTATGGCAGACAGAAGTTTTAACACGATGTCATGGATTTCAGTACGCATTGTGATGAAATCTCATGCCGTGTAAGTGCATGGGTTCAAGTACCCATTGTGGTGTGAGTGGGTTCAAGTACCCATTGTGGTGAAATCTCATGCGGTTTGAGTGCGTGGGGTTGGACCACCAATGTGGTGTGAATACGTGAGTAAAAAAAAAACTTTCATAATATTCTACCAGGAGCACCATACATATCTCATTGCCAAAATTAATTTCCTTTTTCACCAAAGTCAATTTCTTTTTTTATTCTTCTGGCCTATTTGTAATAAACAAGATTTGATTGAAAGCCAAAACGGCCATTATCACTAGGTAATTTCAGTTTCGTACGCTACTTACGTGTAACATACGTTACACCGGCCACAAGTAGTTAGGCATAGGAGACAGATGCGACGGAGCTATCAGAGCACTAAGTCTTATATAGTGATCTTAGCTGCATTAGTACATCTAGACAATCCAATCCATTGATCTAGACTCTTTATTAGGAGCCATGCTCACCAGTGCACATGCATGTGCGGACTTTTGCACACATGTCATGGGAGTTTAATCTGAACAGTCCATGTGATGCAAAGTCCCTTGAAACCCCAAGAAACAAATTTTTATCCTGATCTAAAATTCTGATGGGTTATGACAAAGAGAAATGCAAATCAAGGGAAGAATCTGTTTTCATTTTCCATGTCTACCAAAATTTTAGATCAAAGTAAATTTTAGGCCGGGAGGGTTTCATGAGGTACTGCTTCATGCGAACTGTTTAGATTTTGAAGTCACCTCAGGTATGATAAGTTCCCATAAAAGTTCACACGAGTTCGGTGAAAACCGATGCGAAGCTGAGGAATCGGCCTTTATCATATCCAACAAGCATAACGTGGACTACTATGAAAGTATCAAAATAATATGATGAATATTAACTATTTGATCAATGGTGTTAACAATGGATGGCCAAGATCCCTTACACAAGTTGACAATCCATTACATCTTTGGAGCATTGATCTGGTGTTTGAGTTTGTGACATCCACGCAGATGACAGCGAACTCTTATCTAACACTGATTGGGAATCTAGCATTTGAGTAACCATTATGGTTTTCTTTTTTAAATTATCCAAGCAATCTCATCAAGCCCTTGCATAGACAACGGCCCTATTCAATGGTCATTTGGGTGAGACCATGTGAACTGGCAGTGTACAGGTCTGTTATTTAAATGGGTTTTGAGATGGGTTTGGTGGGTGTTTCACGTAGGGATGTAGGTATTGATGTTGATCACCGTCTTTCTCAGGAGATAAGGGGATAAGTACTTTGAATCCATGAAGCTTCTTTCGACTCTTCACATAGATTTTTTGAATTCATATGTAAATAAAAAATAAATAAATTTTAATAAAATTAAAAAAAAATGATTGGTGATAAAAATGAATTTACAATCCTTTAAATGATAGTGATTTGAAACCGAGGAAGAATTTTAAGAATCAAACCGATCAACTCCTTCTTGAAAACATGAGTTACTATAAATAGTACACTTACTATTTATTAACCCTCAAGATTGCTAGTAGACTTCAGGCTTTCGGCCAAAAATAGTTAGTGTTCAATTTTGCCTAACCACATTATTCTCCAAATTTTTGTAAGTCTTTTTCATGTTGGGCATAGCCCTTAAAACTCAATGGATCAAAATTTATGATCGAACTAAAACTTATTATAAATAATAAAAATAAAAATAAAATGAAATTTTGACCATTGGTATGATGGAATCTCACAAATCTGGTGCATGGCACCGGCAACCTAGCAAAAATGTTGTTAAAGTAGCTTTTTCTACTCAAAATCATATATTGTAGGTTGAATAACTCATTTCGGTTTGTAAGAAATATTCGTTTCGGGGTTCCGATGGTCTTGATCACTTCTACCTCAGATCGGGCTTTCTTTGGTTCATCTTTGCCAAAAAAGTGTCCGTGACCTGCTCTACATTGGTGTTGCTGCTTCATGTTGAGGTGGCTCTTTAAATCCAAGCTTTGATACAATGTAATTAGGGTTTTAAATAGAATTAGAGTCACCTTCTCTTTCATATGAGGACCACTGAAAGATGCTAAACCCACACTAACATTGGGTGATCAGAACTGTTCATATTGCAAGTCTTCTGCAAATTAAGGGTGTAACTTTATACTGTTGGTGTCTCTTTTCAGCAAATCTTATATAATCTTTAGTAGCTTGAAAAGTTCCATACGCTACTAATTAGTATGGGTGATTACGACCCGTGGAGAAGGAAAATTTGTCTACTTTGAAAATTTGGGAGTATTCTTTTTATTTTTGTGTATTTTGATAATTTTGTTATTTTTTGTGGCTATTTTTTTTCTCCCGCGTGAACTTAGGACATCAAAGAGGAAGGCTTATGTAGTCCCGCTCATCATCAGTGAACAAAAATCTTTTGTTGTTTTTTTTTTTTTTTTTTTCAAGGCAGCATGGGTGATTCAGTCCATATGGTGCCATGGATTATTGATCCGAACGGGGGATCTGATGAGATATGCAGTTGATGGGTGCTTACTAAAAACAGAAGATCCTATCAAAATACACTTAATAATACAATTAAGCAGATGCTTGATATCAGAAGATCCTATCATTTCCATCCATGTCTCACAATAATAAAATTAATCAGATGCTTGATATCCTAAGGAAATTTGTTCAACAAAAGAGTATTGAAATAATTGCAATGTGGGAGATTATCCAAATTTCTCGCATCCATGTTGAGGCCCATCATATATAAGGTTTACATGGTTGAAACATAACCCCTCATTTCCAGAATTCTAGTGACTACAAATACTGGCTCGAAGTGTAATTGGACAGTTTTAACCATCTATAGATTTGCAAAACCCTAGTTTTTTCCCTACATCACCTGCCCACCTAGTTGAGGCACATTTTCTATGTAGAAGGTTTTAACTTCAGTTATTTTAATTATTAAACTACTCTAACCGAAGCAGCGGAGATGGACCCACCTGATTATCGCCATGGACAATCCGTTGTGCGGATTTATGGATGAATGGTGCCAATGATGGATGGGCTAGCAAATTCAAAGTAATTTTATATCCTTCCTCATATCAATTCACCTAAAGCTAACCCTACGGTTAGATGGCTATTAAAGTATAATAAAAAGACTCTTAGAATGGATATTTCTGTAACCACTTGATTAACAGTAGTTTAATTAAAATAATGTTTTGGTGTCCACTTTATTTATGTACAAATCTTATCAAATCTTCTACAAAGCAAATCCAAGTGCTTCATCTGTCATTTCATGTAGTAAACCAACGCAACTTAATCGATGTCAACCACCCACCACAATCATGTAGCTTACTTAATAGATTTTAAGCTACATTAACTTTGATTATTTTACCGAAATTTTTGTATTTGACATTAATTAAGTTTATTTTATTTTATTTTCAATTGCATGACTCCCAAGAATTTAAAAAATAAATAAATAAATAAAATGTGAGTGGGCTAATTCATTCCCAACTCGGTCGAGTCACAGTTCAACTTGTGGTGAACGAACCGGGTCGAGTCACCTGAGTCTTTGAACCATGGTTCCAAAGGCTAGGGAGCGTAGGTGCACACATCTTAGGCATGTGAAAGAGACACATGCAAACATGTGGTGTGAGCTTTTACCAACCTTAGCCTTTTCTATAGTGGGCTACCTAGCAAGCCTATGATAGAGACTCGTATTAAACAGAGCTAGCTCTGATAGTCTAGCACCATTTAAAAAATGGAGTTGACTCTTCAGCCATCCTCATGGAGTAGTCGTCCGGCCATCTAGACCGTCCGAACTTTTGAACGAACCATGAATGGAGCATAACGTAACAATTACACGAAGTAGATAATAATACTCGTTCACAGTATTTTACTTATAGTCGTTCATTCGATAGCTTTCTATTTAGATAGCTAGGTTTTCTCGATAGTTGCTATTTAGAGAAGTTCTAGATCCACAATTTCCATGGTCCGGATAGGCGTGATAGAGTACCACATGGATGGAGAGGATGAGTCGCCACCATTTTCAAAATGGTGGTAAACCATGTATATGTGGAGATTGTGAAAGACGCCATCCAAATATGTGATGGGGCATTCGTGCAGATTACATAGATTACATAAGAGTAAAGCGCCCACCGACTGGGAATTCGGTAATTTTCACTTTAACAGATGTTATGAACGTACTTCAATGTGCACTGAGAGTTGGTGACCACATATCTCACAACAACAAAACCGGGTAAGTTTTGGGATGATCACATAAGGCTCTCAACATGCTAATCTTAGGTTAGCCTAGTCATAAAGATCGTTTGGCACATAAATCAGGTTGATCCCCTAATCGGAGGCCCACCCCATTGAAATCAATGGACGGCTGTGGTCATCAATCTAGCCCAATGTACAAGTGTGGCCAATCTGATCAGTGGATTTATTTATTTTTGGACCCAGGTTTTGCACTGATCAGATTTCCTAAACATCTGAGACGGTGATGTCCGTGCAGCTTAGAAAGTCTATGGTGCTGGGTCTGTGTACCATCCTTTCTCTTCCAAAATACATTGTAGGCTTAAGAACTAAGTCCACAATATAGGCAAAGGCTACCTTGTCAATGAGGTTCATTTTTCTGGCCAACATACCACTGTGCGTAGGACCTCCAAATGTGGAAATGATGGGACCCACCATACAGATGAGCTAGCTCGATCATTAGTTGGGCCATTATGTTGGAATCCATGGTCCAACTATAAATAAATGTTATTGGGATCAACTGGGACCCATGGCTTTATAAACCCATTTTAGAAACCAAAAAGAAAATTCATATTGGTCCATAAAATGGCACATTTTGATCCTATCCTAGGCAAATGCCTGCTAGCAATTGATAGTACATTATATTAAAAAAAAAATTTAAAATAAAACTTCAGTAATCTGGTGTAGTGTGATGAATGATACACAAGGATTGAGTAATTACTTGAAAATTGCATGTGTGGGGTACAAGTTAAATTGAACTGTCCAAAATTACTTGAGAATCACACTCGTGGCATTAAAAAAAGTCAAATTAAACCGTAGAAAATAATCATTTTTGTTTAGATGAATCATGGCCCAGAAATTATGAGTATTTGATCATTCATCTCAGCTCACAGTTATTAGATAGTTGAAAATAAAAATATCTAATGATCCTGTTTTAATAAATAAGTTTCCGTGAATCAGGTTAGGATTGTTCCACCAATCTGATATGGGGACTGTGACTAGTAACAGTGGTTCAACAATTAGTGGCATCAACTTGAGTTAACTTATGCCACGTGTACAATTTCTGAAGGCTTGCGTATCAAGTGTTCTAAAATGTCCGAGTATCTGATAATTCTCCATGTGAAATTTACGTGTGCTTGAGGACACAGCACAATCTTTTCCAAGTTGAGAATATAATTAGGGACGACAATAGGTTCGGCGTTTGTACTGAAATTACATCAAAATGATATTCCCCACTGCTTGATTACATGGTGGCCATTAGTGGGCCCACAACGACTATTGGAAGCCTATACATTTTGTTCATTGTATCCAGTCCTCACACATGTACGTAACAATGTGGCGTATCAGATGAGCTGCATCCGGCTCTACCATCTAGACGTCCAGTCCCAAAACTAAAAATAAATAAATAAATAAAGAAAAAAAAAGAAAAAAGGATGTTTATCAGGTGGGCCACAGTAATTTTTTTTTTTTTTTTTTTAAAAGAAAAAAAAAAAAAAAAGAAGAAGAGTTGATAGCTAAAATGAGGTGGACCCATATTTCTTAGCTGTCTATTTGTTCAGTACAGTTTGCTAATTGGATCATTTGGGAGCTGCTCGAAATTATAAATATCAGGCCATATTTCAAAACAGATAACTGGTGAACGACTCGTATAATAACATAAATAAATAAATAAAAGCTTTGAATAGTCAATTTACTTTGTACTTTGTGGCCCATCTTAAATGAGAAGCTTTCTGATTTTTTAAGGCAGAAGATCTTAACATATTTCACACAACATGGAAAGCCAGGATCTCTAACATAGGATTGTTTATCTTTGCATGTGTACTCAGGTGCATATGTGTATATCTCCACATGCATGTGGAATTAGGGAACCTCTTGTTTACTCTGTCACCAGACTGCTGAATGGATTTGCCTGTTTCTTGGGTTAGGGCATCTACGCCAGGGTGCTCCCCGACAAATACGGAACCAGATTGCCTGGTGACCTAATCACCACCCGAGAAATTTCTGGTGAGATGATGTCAAGAGATTTGATTGGCTCACTTATTGTTATTAGAGATGGGGCTGATGATGTAGATACTTGACCGAAACAACTTTTAAGGAGGCAGATTTGTTGGTGACTAAAACATCAGGATGACCTGATAACTTATGCTGCGGGATTTGATTGGGTCATTGTTTTCGGAGATGGGTTAATAGAGTACGTACTTCACGTAACAACTTTTAAGCAGGTGGATTAGCTGGTGATTAAAACATCAAGATGCCCTAATAACTCATGTAGAAGAATTTAATTGAGCCACATGCTGCCGTGAGAAATGCGGCCACGTTTCCCAGCAAGATATATAGCTTGATAGAGAACTGAACGACCTCTATTGTGGTTTTCATGGCCTCATCTTTGATAGTAATTCATGGCCTAATTAAGTCCCTCTCATTTGGGTCACTCGAGATGTCTTTGTTAATATAGCCATAAGGTAAATTGCTTCCAACTGTCAAGTAGCTCAATCAAATCATACCATGTCAAGTCAGTAAAATATTTATTCTAATTTAAGCCAAATAACCCTTGTACATAATAGATAAAGAGGTCCAATAAATCTAGCCCATGATATGTGCAGAGCAAATGATAATCTGAACTGTTTAAGACTTTTTATTCTCCAACTTAAGAACCATTTGTTGAAGTGGTGATTGTGTTCGAAGGTGAGTATTTAACGGCTCGTGCTTCAATCCAAGATTCGAAGGTCATGATCATCAATGAAGCATGATTATAAGACCGTAGTAGAAATGACAATATGAGCAGTTTATGTCAATCTATGGATGCACCAAGGCTGGAACGAGTCACCGTTATGTGGCACAGGCGCACCATACACTATCAAAAGACATTGTCCTAACGTGGACTAAATCCTATGTAGCCTGTTTTACGCAGTGCGTATAACCCCTAGCATATGGGGCCCACCATGTTGTACATGTAAAATCTACTCGGTCTATCAGGTTCTGTCCTGGATGACTGTAATGTCCCGAAAAATCAGGGGTCGTGCATATGCTCGACTCCCGAGTTTTCGAGTGTCGCTTATCATTAATTTTATAGTTTTAAAATTAATTAAGTTTAAACGCGCAGCCTAAAATTACTTGGAGAATGAAATGCAACAACAACTAGTCTACTCAAGTAAAAGAGATATATATATGTACAAGTCCAAAAGAATATAAAGGAGTTGCCCAAGGCGTTGCCCAACAAAAATCACAAGTGAAACATATGTCCAAAAGAATGGAACGCTGAGCCCACGAATCACACCCCAGAATCCAGTCTCCTAAGTCGATGGAGAACCGCCCATCAACTGGAAGTAGGAGAACTCGTCCTCATCGCTTAAGCTCGTGCCGCACGGCTCGTCGAACTCAGCACAACCTGCAGCTACTAAAGAATCTGGGTGGTGTTTTAAAACACCGTCTCAGAGTGGGAGTGAGTGATTAACTCAGTGGGCGCTATTAATCTTAAGTTACAACAAACATCAATTATAATATGAATTTAATGAAACGCAGCCAATCATCAACACGTAGCAACTCTTATTAAAATGCATGCATGTGGAATGATATGATGCATGCCCTTGCTACAACGCTCCCTCGAGCGACTCCATCTAACGATCGCATATGTCAGTACTCCCTCATTGCGACTTCGACTTCCGAGTCGTCACCCTAACTAATGCGATGCAATGTGATCGTGTTAGCCGGATTATTAGTTAAGTTCATTCATCTAGCAGATTGGAGAATCTGATGTACCCCACGTATCAATGCCCTAAGCCAGTTGCGAGGCCAAAATCCCTCAATGCGTGAGGCCGAGACCTCGCGGTCCGTGATCCCGTCGGGTTCCTCATCCCTGACTTCAAGCACATGAGGAGTGCCAAGAGAAAGAGATCGCTGGCCGTCACTACGGGGAGGCGCGACACCCCAGCGTAGGCCGACAGATCAAACACAGTGTCCCATTCCACCATGCCCGGCTCTCGAGGCTGTGGACCAATTTCAAGTGAGTTATTAATTGGTTACAACAGTTACAGAGTGGTTCAGGTTCCAAACATATGTAAGCAATTAGGGTTAACAATCAAGGTTGGTCAAACTGTAGACTAAACCGAAAGAGTCAGGGGAGCGTGAGACGAGCGACATCGGGCACAAGAGACCCTTACAGTCGAACTACAGCCATCCGAACACACCCGCCTAAATCCATAGGTTTAGTCTCGAGATGGTCCTACCGACGGGACCACCTTCGCTCTCCTCATGATTCTGTCCAACCTAAGGGCATAAATAGTGATCTATAGCATGCCGACTAAAAATGTATCACTAGAACCACAAATGCATGTTCTCATACATATCAATATACAATTCATATTCTCCTAGTAAGCTAAGCCAACCATATCAAGAAACAAGTGCATGTGAGTATGTGTGTGAGGGTGTGTAGGTGAGGAAGTTAAACACTCCGTTCATTTTGAGAAATCATGTGTATAAGAGGAAGGAAATCATACATACTACAGAGCAATTATACATGAAAAAGAATTCAACAAGGCATGAGCATACACCATCCATACACAACATCTTATGAGAAGCATGAACAACATCATGTGAGTCAAACACATCATTCCACACTATTTCAACAAACATGCAATTCTTAGAAATTTTTCAAGTTCTCCAAATATGTCACACAAGCAATCAAAATTATTAAACTCATAATAGAATTAGTGCTAGGCCACCTAAGAGCAATAGTCCGCACCTTTGGATTTGATGAAGGCTTGAAAATGACCTAGGGGATGTGAATTTCGTGGTATATCGACCGGAATCTCTAAAACCAATCCTTGCATGTGAGAAATTTCATGTCAATCCTTTCTTATTACTTGGATCTCAAGAAGAAGTGGTGAGAGGTTCTTACCTAGATGGCTAACGGACGAATTTGGGGGTTGTGGCAGAGAGTTTCTTCTTGGAGGAGAGGTAGAGAGTTGAAAAGGGTTGATGCCCTTGGCCCCACCTCAATCTATGGTCCACCTTGCTCTTCTTCACCCTCTCTTTCTCTCTTTCTTCCTCTCTTCCTTCTTCTCTTTCTCTTTCCCTCTCTTTCTCTCCTTTTATTTTCTAGGACAAAAATCGTATGGGGAGAGGGGTGCCCAAAAGAAGGACTTTTTATAATGTTAAAATCGATGTAAATGGCCCTACGGGCTAAGTTTTTACTATACTAGACCTATAAAAGGAATTTTCTAAGATCTAGGGCCTACTATGGGGTATACATACTGATATACACCACAGGATAGGTGCTCCATGGCCCGATGAAGGACAATGCAAAATTTGAGAACGATCGGATATGAGTTTGACCATATGGTCCTGATCCTAAGCGACCCAGCAGGGTCTATCCCGGTGATTGGAGAGGTTCTGGAGATCCTCTAGCCATAAATTTTATAGGGTAGGTGGTCCATGACTCGATGAAGAATCATGAAAATTTTGGGAGCGATCGAATATTTGGTTTGATTGTACGGGTCTTATTTGCGATCAACGGTTACCGTGCCATAATCGGGTTCCAGATTTTGTGGACAGGTGTAGGACACTACATTAAACCTTCACCGTAAATTTTGAAGAAATCCGTCGGCTAAAAAGTCTTATATTTCAATTTCATTGACACATGTCAGATTTCCATCCTAGACTTGGGTGGGTTGCATTTGGCAAGTGCCGCCGAAACAGTGTGGATAATTAATTTATGGATGTCCACTGAGTCCATAGTTCGTGATTGACCACAAGTCCAGTGAGACAAACATTGCTCTATAATTTTGTAACTAGTGGCCCACCAACGAGCGGTCTAGAGCTTGTTCGGGAAATCGGGACATTTCTTTAATGAATTAGGTAATGAGATTTCTCGTAGGCACTGATTAGGGTTTGGATAAACTATGTTTATAGTATGACCTATTTATAACTAGTGAAAGTGGAGATTTGGTCATGACTACTCTAATCCGTTGGTTTTAAGATAAAAGAGTACCGGGGTTCGTTTGGTCTATTAACCAAGATCCGGGCCTTGTCTGACTTGGTTTTAGTTAGATATTTAATTTGGTTATGATTGCCTTAATTTATTAGCGATGGATCGATTAGATTTGGGCCCCACGTGAGTAAATCATAGGGCTAAACTCGATGTTTGAGTGATCGGGCGAATTCGTTGGCTTCCTTCGGTTGATTGATCGGATTTGTGCGGTTCTTTACTAGTACCGCCCATGTATAAATTGACATTGAATGATAATGATCATTAAGGGTTATTATAAGTTAATTAATAAAGAAAAAAAATTTAAAAATTTTTGAAAATCCAAAAACAGCAAAAATCCAGGATGTTTCAATGACAGGCTCCCAGTGCAAAAATCAGCTCCACCCACAACGCAGATGGGCCATACTGCATGGCTCAGTTGAGTGGAGATGCCAACTATAAGTTTGTTTGTGGTGCCACCATGGTGTACCTTTTATCAAAGCCATTAATCAGGCGTAACCCACTAGGATGAAGCAAAGATACAAAAATCAGCCATTTATAAAATTCAAGTGGCCCACACCTTATGAACTTATCTGTTTTGGGATATATTTTTTTTTCTCATTAGAGTGGTCCATTTGAATTTTTAGTCAGATTATCTTCTGCATGTAAGGTCTAAATATTCGCTCTCACTTGATGGACGGAGTGGATCTTGCATATGAAATATCGTATATGTTGGGCCCCACATAACTTGGGAGTTGTATTTGTTGCTTAAAACATGGGTTGTACGCTATTTAGGTTCATTCTAACATGTATACTATCGATGAATCTGTGGAATTTTCAACGCACCCAACGAAAAAAGAAAAGATTGATTCTTTGCTTAATCCTCAATTACGGAGAGATTAGTAAAATCCTGTAATTGATTAATGAAAGAAACCTGTTTGCACTGCCGGTCTAACCATGAGTCATGGGTTCGACTCTCCTCAGACCTGATGGCGTCAGCTCCCACTCTTCTTTCATCATAGCTTACACAAGACGATGCTTGTAAAATAAGAAAATGAGCCTACGACTCCTGTGATAGTTACTCGTCATTTTGAGAATAGTGGTGACTTATCCTGCTCACACGTGTCTCTCAAATGGAAGGTTATCCAGACCGTCTAAATTGTGGGCGGATTTTGGATGGAGTATTCTCTAAAACAACGACGCTGAAGCAATCCTAATGGCGTATTTGGTAACTATCAAATGGATGGATGACAAAGGAAAAGTAAGATGTTGAATGTTATCTCTCTTCAGCTTAATTTTCATTTTATGCTCATCCATAATTGGTTTAGGGATTTGGACGATCAGGATTTCCATACATATATGTCATGTGTGCGATTGACGACAATGACGAGTCATTACCATTTCTAAAATAGTGGTGAACTGACGTATGAGTTGACAACAAGAAAAACAGGAGATTATACGGTAGAGCCGGAAGAACCGGAATATGGTGGAGCCTTCCCTAGACATTACACGTGGCAGGCGATGTATCGCTTACCGATCAAGGATTATTATTTGGTGGACCCTTTAAAAGCACACCTCCCGCTATAAATGTTTTATCTTTAACTCTTTTTGTTTTCTACCGTTAATTTTAAGGCCACTGATCATGTGATTGAAATCATCTAATCAAGGTATTTTTTGGACCATGTGTCATACAAAGTAAGGACAGAAATATGGTCGGTCCTAAAAGTAAAAGCTACACTTCCACGTGTGCAATAGAGAGACGGTTCTACTGTATTCCAGTTGTTCCGACCCTACCGTATGACAAGGAAAGGAAAAAAGAACGGAACATGAGATATTCGACTGCATTAGTTGACAAGGAAGACCAAACATAAAATAATGCACATCTAACCGATTTAGTAATTTATTTTTATTTTTTTATTTCTATTAATATAAAAAGCCCTTTTTAAAATCCCCAGGAAGGATCCCTGTTTGAGATTTTTGAGCCCGAGTAGCGTTTGAGGAATTGTATAGTAACCATGCCCACTTTCAACACATTATTTGTATACATGATCAACCTAGACCGTTCGTGATGTGGGGCCCACTTTGTATTAGGCATGGTCCCAAAATATAAAAGTGAAGGGCCTGGATCCATTACAAAGCTTGTGGGTTGATCTTAACATAGGACGCTGTGTATAGGGCCTATCATTGATGTGTGCAAGATATCCAATCCCAACCCTCTATTCTCGTTCTCTTGCTTACTAGATAATAAGCTTGATTCAAAACTTGGCTGGGGCATACCATGTAAAATCATTCCCAAATTTTGGTTACGGTGAGTTTTGGAAGGGTATGAATCTTTTGGATCTCCATTTATTCCAATGGTGCTTAATTTCTAAAAATTAACGGTGTGCTTTTAAAGGGTTTTCAATGATGGCTTCTTCTACTTCTTCTTCATTTTTCTTCTTCTTCTTCTTCTTTTTCATGTCTTGTAGTCTATTCGAGCTTGAAATTTTCTTTATTTTTAGGTATGGAAAGGGCGCACATATGATAATAAAATTGAATGCCATGCGACGTTTTCAGATGAGCTTACTCTCCAAAGCTTTTTAGTAGATCAGGGTTCTTACCGTGAATGGATGACCTGGACATCTGCTTTTATGATGTAAAATGGGTCGCAGATACTTACATTGTCAAGATGGATCAAAAAAGGCCCAGTCGATAACAGAAGTGATTCGAACCATTGGACCTTAAATCAAACGTATCTTGTAATTTGGAATGAGTTATCGGATGTAAACATATGATTTTGGGGTAGAACAAGCTACTTTAGCCAACCAACCCCACCATGCTAGGTTGCACAAGCTGGATTTATGAAATATCAGCGGAGCGACGGTTGTTTTTCTATTTTAATTCTATTTTTACTATAAATAACAAGTTTTAGTTTAATTAGTTTAATTATAAATCTTAATCCGTTGGGCTTTAGGAGTTGCGCCCAACGTGAAAAGAGCTTAGAAAAATTAAGAGAACAACTTGGTGAATCCAATTATGATATTTACTATTTTTGGCTAAAAACCTTGCATACTAGTAGACATTACGACCGTCTATAAATGGTAAGTTTATCATTTATAGTAAGTCGCAAATTTTATAAGTTTTAATTGTAGTTTGAGTCTCATTTTTTTCTAATTGCTTCGTATCTCTATTTAAAGAGTTGCTAACTCGTTTTTTTCATTCCTCGATCAATTTAAAATTTATTAGAATTTATTTTTAATTTTTTAATTTTTTTTTTCCTCGTGGATTCAAGAAAGCTCTGTGAGGAGTCCAGAGAAGTTCCGTACATTTGGAATGGTTATCCTCTTGAGGAAGATGGTGCTCACCTCACGTCCTTCCTGCATCATTTCAATAGTCGAATTTAAAGTGTGGTTAATGACCATTAATTAGATGTTCATATTGCTGGGTCAATGTGGTCTTTTAGCCATATGGCATCAACTATGGGACCATGATCTTCATGGTCCACTGTACTCGCCACATTATCATGTAATATCATATAATTAATATGAGAAGGTCTAACTCCAACCACTGGACCATAAGTTATGGCAACCAGCAAATAACTTCTCGTGCACGTTCAACATCCAACCCGTCCAATGGGGTGGACCCAAGATGAAGACCCTGCTGAAAAATCAGAAAATCTCCTTTAACTACTTACCAATGGCTATACATTGTTTTCTATGTTATGGCCCACCTGATTGATAAAAAGGGTTGGCTTTTGCATTAGGTGATCCACACTGTGTGGCTGATCTATTGGAAAGGTATATCTCACTTGTACTTAATACATTGGAAATTATAAGCTGGGTGGACCCAAACATGTGGTCCAACCGGTTGGACTTAGACGTTCTCAATTAATATATATATCCCCATGCATACTACCAGAAGGAACTCATGTCAGTATTTATTTTTCTAGTAGCTAGGTTTCTTGCACTATAGAAATGTCAAAGGTCCACCCATTAAATAAAATTAAATTAAATACCGAGGAGATTGTTTTAAGCAAGGTTTAGATAGAATAATCTGCTGTTTTGTTTTCTTGTATAATAAAGGCATTTGAATATATGCTTTGGCAAGAGAGAGGGTGGTGTGGTTGCCAGCTTTTTGTGAGGGATGCGAAAAGCTTCATGTCTTTTGAGTTGGGTCGAAACAGTAAGACCTTTTAAGATGGTTGCCCCTATTTCTTCCTCGGCCCGAGTATTTGAATTACATGAAATGACCCGGAAACATCCAAGACGGGAAAATCCAAGCCATCCAACTGGTTTTTATTTTATTTTACTTTTTACGAATAGTAATTGAAGGTGATCTATTAGATCAACGGTTTTGATCACCAAAATATGGGACCCAGTTGAAGGAATGGGGTGTGGTGGAAACTAGCCATGTCCTCATCAGTACTTGCAAGCTTTTAGTGCATCCATCTCCTACACATGACCCTCTAAGACAACAAGGGATGCCATCATTGCTAAAAACCAGATTATTCACTGGCATGGGCCACCATGATTTCAAATAAATAAAGAAAAGAGCCACATGTCAGACCTCAAAGGCCCCAATCTCTCAAAATCCAATGGCTAATCATCTCTCCTTTTCCTATATGATTGAAAAATATTGGAAAAATAACAAAGAAAATGAAAAAGCTTGGCTTTTCCCCCCTCTTTTCCCCAATTTCCCAAACCTCATAGATAATCATCTACCCTTTTGCAAGATCATTCAAAAATAAATGGAAAAGGACCGGAATCCTCAACAACAGGTGTTGCCCATGCTCTCTGGGGTGCCCATCATGCGGTGCATGTGGCATCTACTCTGTCCTTCAGCTGTGGTCCCCATCTTTACAAAAATAAACCCGATACAAAACTCAAGTGGGCCACACCACAGGGAACAATGTAAAATCACCGCTAAAATCTCTAATTTCTCCCGGTGTGGCCCACCGGAGATTTGCGTCAGGATGATTCTAAGAGGGTCTCTTCATCCTGATGATACGCAGTTGATTTTTGGCTCCGGGTTCTAATATCGAGGACCATGATACTGTGGGCACCAGAGCTCCGGTGCTGCCTAGCGGTTTAAACATATAGTAATCAATGACTAATAAAAGAAAATGCAATGATGTGAAGTGAATCCTGCCCTTTTAGCCACCCACAAAAAGGTAATTAGCCGCTAAGTAAACACCCATATCCAAAATACATAAATGAATAAAATCCCTAAAATTTCATTTTCATCATTCAATTGAATAACACGGGCGTGTATGGATCACAAGCTAATCATGTCTTGTAAATGAATAATCTCCTCAGTTATTCAAATAAAAAGATGAAAAGATGTATTTACTTAGCCAAGTGCCATTGTTAATATTTTTTATTGTTAATTACTAAGAGCAGTTGCTGGGATCTTTTTATAAGGGAGGAATTTAAATTCCATTTCAAGATTTCGGCGCCCAAACGATTCCCCAAATCTCGCCACCAATCACTCCCACACCCATTATTTATTTAAAAATAAAAAGAATTTTAAAAAAAAAAAAAAAAAAAAAAACACAAGAAGAAAAATTCAAAAGTATCACTTGCATTGCATGTAGCTATTTGTTTTGCCTTTTGATTATTATTAGTTTAGTTAGATAGAGAGAAGGACGACTACTTGCTTCATGGGTTATGACACATTCCTCTTAGAGCAGTGCAAGAAGAAAGGAGAACTGATCAAAAACACGCAACGGTACCACAACTTGTGGTGCTTCCCCCAACATGCCAATTGTGTGGGAATTCAGTTCCATGAAAAGGTCAGGCCCCACCATCCAGATCGACCTTCTCTAAACTCAATCTGATTCGTTAAATAGGTGGTCACGCCTGAATGTTGAGTCGGAGCATAGGTTATCCATGGCGGCCCACCTGATGATCAGAACGGCTGGATTTTTATCTCAGGTGACCTTCATGGCGAGGACTACTGGTTTCACGGTACCGATCTCCTGCATAGATGGGATGTTGGTGGGAAATTAAATGTGGTAAGGTACTACAAGATGTGGTAGCCTGACTGTTTGTGATCAGTTAGTTTAGAGAGGAAAACAAAAGGGAAGATAATGAAAAGAAAGAAAAAAACCAAAAATTTCATAATAATGTCTTTGTGCCTGTTTAATCATAGAGGAAATGAACAAAATAGACTATATTTACATAGAAATGTTAAAGATAGTGCTGTATATTGACGGTAGTGAACATGCAGGGAACCAAATCCTCTCTCTCTCTCTCTTCCTAATTTTTTTTTTTTTTTTTTTTTCCTTTCTGTTTTTCTTTTTCAAGTTCTCATTTTCTTCCATATTCTCTAATCTGAAGAACAAATCCATGAATCTACCATACCTTCTCCTCTTGATGGCACATTCTCTGGTCCCTTCTCCGCATGGAAATCCGATGAAGAAGCATTGTAATTCAGCTTGCAGCTACTAACCCGCTGCTGTTGTGAACCGCCATAATTCCCAAACGGCCTTGAATGCACTTGATCCCCATCACTTGGCCCCGCTCCGTCCGTCCCCCAACGTGGAGGATTGTCGTTCCTACCGTCCGGCGCGATGAGGCTTGAAAGCGGGCCGTGGTGTGCACTAACATGCCCATGGTTGATGGAAAATCCATCCAACATTCCAACTCTAAGCTGCGAGTCAGCCGACGATGGGATCGGCAATTGGGGTACTGATTTTGAACCAAATGCAGGTAAATTGGATAATGGGTATTTTAGAGGAGAAGATTGGAAGGTGAAGATTGGATTGTTCATGTTGAGTATGTTTTGATTTTGTTTTGGAAGACCCAGATCAGAGAGCAGTTGGTAGTTATTAGTTGGAATTGCATTAGTAGTAGTACTAGTATTGCTACTACTAGTTGTAGAATTAGCAAAGGTACTAATACTATTAGTAGCTGTTGTAGAAGCACCAACATCAACCATGGTAGAAGAAGAAGAAGATAATGAAGAGGAAGAAGAGCTGAGATAAGGATGTGGGACCTTCTGCACAAACGGACGGAGGAGATAAGGCGGTGGCGGGTCTGAGAGTGACATCCTCATGGCGGAGGGAGTGTTAAAGAGATCGAGCCGGGTCCGTGGGAAGGTGGAAGCGGAGAATGGCGGTGCGGGGATTCCTGTGAACTCTTGAACCATGGCACGGAAATTGGATGTGTCCGTCGTGAGGACGGTGGTGGGGGCGCGACGGGAAGCCCTGGATCGTTTCTTCGGGTTGCGGCTGGGGTTGGGTTGATCGATGGTTGCTGAAGCACAACCGTTGGTATCAGAAGCACCTGATGGTAACGGCATCAATGGGTTGATAGGATTGTATGGGATGCGATTGGATCCATGTGGGCCAGTGATGTGTGGGGTGGATGACGATGATGATCCTACCAGCCCACCGATGGTGGTGCAATTGGGTTCGGCTCGTGGTCCTCGGGTCCAGGCCATGTCGAGATTTGGTAGGGAATTGACATTGGGAGGCGGTGGTGGAGATCGTGGGAAGGTATCGAGGTAATTAGAGAGAGGATCGAAGAGAGATGAGTGGTGGTGGTGGTGGTGGTGAGAAGAAGATGGTGGTGGTGGGGTCATCATCGGACCACTGATCTGTCCGGAAGAATTCAAGAAGGCGGAAAACGATTCGGTACGGGAATCATATTCCTCGTCCCCCCCGCCACTAGATGACTGCATACTTCCACTGTTACCGGAATCCATGGCTACTGAGAGAGAGAGAGAGAGAGAGAGAGAGAGAGAGAGAGATTTCCCAATCACTTACAAGGAAATTAAAGAAGATCCTGCAATCAGGAGGTAGTAAATGGAAGAGCCATCAGAAGGAAGTACCCATTTCTTTAAAGCTCTGATCTGCACATGGGAACACTCCTCTTCTGTCTCCCTCTTTCCTCTCTGGGAAGAGAAGGGTTGTGGAAGGACGAGAAAGAAAGAAAGTAACAACAGCAACAGCCAACAGATCTTGAAGGAGGAGAGAGAGAGAAGAGACAAGGGTTTCTTTTTGGGGGCAGGGTTGAATTAGGGTTGGAAGAGAGAGAAGGGGAGGTGAGGTTTGTTCTCCTCTAAAAGAGAGGCGGCTTCTGCTCACGTTTCCACTTATAAAAAACAAGATCCTCTAGAGATTGAGGCGTGGGGTCACCATTAGGGTGCAGCTGACGGGTTGTAGCCGGTCAAAGTTTCAGAAATAGAGTTTGGGTTTGGGTTTGAGTATGAAAGCAAGAAAATATCAGGTAAAACCAATATTGATATAACGAGAGAGAGAGGGAGGGGGGTTAAACCAAGGTTAGGATGAGAGAGAGAGATTAATGAAGTGGGCAGGCAATCAAATTAGGGTTAAGAGTGGTTGTTGAAGAAATGAAGAAAAGTTAGAGGAGAACCACCACCACCACATCTTTCAAACATCCTGTCTCTCTCTCTTTTCTCTATATAGCAACGTTGAATAACACATCTGTGTCACCTTATTGTGTCCCATTTCTACAGATGATTTGATGATCCTAATCGTCCATTTTCTGGATTATACACTAGACGTTTTGTAGTAAGAAACTTGTACTAAACGAATTATCCTTTCAGCAGAAATTTCGATTTAAATGTGGATCGTGAAAAGAAATTTTTTTAAATGGCACATATTCAAAATAATTACCTTGGTAATATTATTGGAATCAAATTATTTCCTAGAGGATGGACGGTTCTGATCATGTAAATATTTCTATATGCGGGCAGAATGGGCAGATGTATGTTGTTAAGTTACAATGTGGGGCTGTCCCACTTTAACAACAAAAGTAAATGCTGAAGCATTTGCCGTAGTATACATAAAGAAACGCTATTGGTGGCACATGTGCCAACTTGCTATACCTGTGTAAGATCCCATCTACTCAGCTAGTGGGGTCCATCGTGGACATGTTCTGGTGAAAGTTATAGTGCTCCAGTCGTCAGGCATTGGACGATTGTAAGTTCATTAGTATACATTTCTTAAAAAAGTTGAGTCGATTCATAGACCGATGGTCATTATTCCTTTCCAATTTCCTCAAACATGTATGGCCCACCTGATGACTTGAAGGGTCTGATCTGTGGGCCAAGTCTTGTTCACTGAAGACTCTCCCTGATGAATGGCCCAGACATCGCACTGACGAGCTGTATATGAATAGCTTCCTCAATGTTTCTTCTCACAAATTGTATTAGCATTTCTCCATAAATTAATCAGGATTGAAAAAGAGCAGAAGTTAGATCAGGTTTAGGAATCAGTTGGATAGGTTGCACCATGTAATGAAAGGAGCTAACCCTCTAAACCATTGATCGTTTCAAATGGATCTGGACCGTCAAATCGGTGGAACATGTCTTGGGCGAGTCTTGATCCAAAAAATACTGGTGATTAGAAATTCACGACTATCCAATCCGTCACCAGTTACTGGACGGTCAGGATTACTTTATTAGAGCAACAGTCCCAGAAAATTTCTACTGATGGAACAATCAGAAACACTCATTTGATGCAATTTTACGAGCATGGGAACTTTAATAAGTTGGCCCATCAACTGGACCATCAGGTTCGTTATAAGGTTGGTAATTTAGTAAATGATACTGGACGTGCACTGAATCTTTCTTAAGACATACTACCATAGTTACAGTTAGCTGTAGATGAAGCTTATTACATGGACTGAAGAACTAACGGTGGCAAGAATCCACTTGATCTTGGCCCTTCTTAAAAGACGGTGATAAGAGTCACCTACATAAAACTTTTGCTATTGGGGTTTAACTGTTTTACGCAATATCTAGCGGTTAATATCAATGCAGGTCACTAATTCATGATAATTGCTCTATGCAAACATTATTTTAATTGAGTTTGCTATTTCCACACGAGTCGGGTGTCCTGCCTTTTACATGCAGCCACACGTGCCAGTACAAAACACGTGTAGAAGATCTGAGCTTTCCATATGGTTAGAAATAATACGTACATTTTACCCCTCCAGATCAGGAGGTTTCAGTACTACTCGTGTGGGCTTAATGTAAAAAGTATTTCAATCGATTTTTTTTAGCCATCGACTTGTATTTTTTTTGTTTTTTTATACTGTGGCCCATCTGATGTGTGGAATGGTCTGATTTTTAGGGCAGAAGATGCAAATGGTGTAGCCACCTGATGGAAAGATTTGATCTCTGACAAGCGCTTCATATTCTCACGTGTGGCTGTGTTTGTAGCTGCAGGGCTCCCACACAAGTGCTGAAATAACAAAATTCAGTTTAACAATATTCTAGTAAGATTGCCAATCCTCTTATGGTAAATGGAACATTTATATTTCTTTTTTTTTCTTTTTTTCTTTTTTAAAAAGGAAATTTCTCTTTAGGTAAAAGATCCGTCCTTCTCCTTTGAATAAATCAGAAAGAAGCCCAGTCCGTTCATCAGGTGGGGCCCTCCTGAACATTCCATGGCGAAAAAGTAGGCTCATGCCGTCATCAAGTGGGATAGGCGTTGGGAAAATTGGAAAAGTCATAAAAAAAACAAACGACGGTCCATCTTCAACATACACTCACGACGGTCCATATTCAACAGACACTCTTGACCCCCTTATGAGTGGACCAGATTAAAACAACGGTGTGTCTCAGTTGATGAACAGCCCAGAACTCACACATGTGCACGATATTGGCACATTGGTCTTTAGAAAATTCAAAGTTACTAATCATATATTCAAATATTATAGAATGTTTTTACTCCCTTTTCCATGTGTTTTCTCATTTTCTTGTGGACCGGCTATTAATTTAAATCATTAGTTCAAAACAGCTTGTATTCATCTCATTTATCATCTTCATGTTCTTTGCATTGCTGTATTTTATATATACTTTCATTTTCAGCTTCTTTTATTTAATTATCTACATATAAGTATGAGCTATTACTCAATTTTCTTTTCTTTCATTTGGACAATGATTAGTTGAATCATACCTCATTTGATGCACCATCCATCCCAAAATAACATACATCAGTAGTTACACAAATACAGATATATATATATATATATCAAAAATAAAAAAAACTTGGACTTAACTCAGCCCAAGTAGACCAGACTATATTTAGCCAAGAAATGAGTAGAACCCCATCTCAAATCTGGTCAATAAAACATGGAAAAACCCGATTCAACTAGCAAAAACTCAACGGAATTTTTATTTAAAAAGGTAAAAAACGAAATTGAGAAAACTAGGGCAACCAGGTACACCAACATTATTTATATTATTTATATTTTATAAATGTTTTATAGCCTAGAAAAGCTCAGCAAAACTCAACAGAATTGGTGCAAGGAAATCAAGAAAACTTGAGATTTTTTGCACCCCTCAACATTATTATAAGTTATTTATATTTATAAATATTTATTATACTAAAAAAATCAGAAGAAAATCATATAAATTTCCAAGAAACTTGCTAGAGTTTTTGAGCCACCTCGAGTCAACTAAGTTTGGATACGAGTTGGGTTTTCATGTTTTTGAATTACCCTCGTCAATCGGCTCCAATGCCGAAAGCTTACAGATGATTTGATGATCCTAACTAGTGCATCCGATTCAAGGAATGCTGACCACCCATCTTGTGCCCGCTGTGGTCGGACGGTCGGATAGTTCGATCACCTTCATTTTCTCGGTCGTGGTCCATGTGGGGCCCAGTGCTCAAAGAATGAGCTGTCCCATCCAGCCGTACACATCTGTCCAGCAGATCATCTAGTGAGCAATTACTGAGGGATGTGTGCAACTAGCACATACCAAGATGGGGCCTTCCCACATGCGAAAATGACGAAATTGCCGTTGAGTTATTTATGTACTGCATGTAGCCATACCTTGCATACGACGTCCTTTTCATGTGTAACAATAACTCCTACGCTTTTTATGGTTGGCCACCTTACAAAAATTAAAACCTGAAACTCTTTGAAAGATCTCATTTCTCACGCATTCCAAGTCCTACACGGAATGTTAGAAGGGGTTGTCGCTCTTTTACCGATCTTGACAGTTACAGCTCTAGGACCCTTGAATTTCATACATTCTAGACAGCCACGTGGCAGAATTTTTACGTAAGCGATTCACGGATGGGCAGTGCTGGAATTGGAGAGATCAAACGGAAATCGCAGTTTTCCTCAGAGTACTCAGTGCGATTTTATCGTAACAAGTAAACTATGTTGGGCTACCCGGATGCATGTAGTTTTTTTTTTTTTTTAAATTTACACACGCGCACACACCCCCACACACTCACGCCAGTGGAATTTCACCACCTACGGGTACTTTAACCCTTACCGGGAGTTGAAACTCCTTAGAGTCGACCACCCAAGCAAGAGTAAAGACCAGTGCGTAATTTATACACGCTGTCCATCCATTTTTCTAGTTAATTTTAGAGTTTGAGACGAAAACGAAGTATTGCCAAAGCTCCAGTGCACCACATTACATGAAACAGTAGAGATAATGATTTCCACGGTTAAAACCTTCCTATGGCCTACAGTAATATTTATTCACTGTCCGACCAGTTCATAAGATAGATCAGGTGGACGGAGGTAAAGAAGAAAAAAAAACAAAAACAAATATCAGCTTCATCCAAGATTCCTCTCCGGCGAGGAGTTTTCAAAAGTAGAAGTTCAATTTGCATGGTTTTCTATGGTGTGGTCCGCTTGGGCTTTGGATATGCTTCATTTACGGAGTAAATGAAATGCATAAATCACGGTGGGCTCCCCCTAGAGTTTACTCAGTACGCAATCCGCTTCCTATAAAACCAGGTATACGTGGCAAACTGGCGCAGGGGTGCAGATGAGGCCCATCATTAGGTGGGGACTACTGTGAACACATGATGGCAGGTTATTCGGGCTGATCAGATTCATACGAGAAAAATGATAGGAAGAAAGTTATTAACGGCCTGTGTTTGATGTACACGCCCGGAGTGGGACATGATGAGTGGACCATCCTGGCTTTTAAGGACACGTAGTAACTTCAAATGGATGGAATTGCACCTCTTACATGTTTTGGATGTTTTACACGTTCGCCAGGCTGCACATGTGCCGCGATTTACATTCGCTCTCTTGGACGCAACGCAGACTAACACCGTCTGCAAGACACACTTCCATGGTAGTACGTTAATTAATCTCGTACACGCAAAATCATGCCGTGGGTAGATAAAGTGAACTGGACGCGACTGTACTTGCACTGGCCCTCCCACACGCCTACTAGCATGACCCAAGGCCCTCTGGGTTGGTCCTAAAACTCAAAATCTCCGGCTGGAACGATCGTCATTTATGAGTGGATTTGGTGAGGCCCTGACGTATTGGGCTAACCCCATTTGACTGTATTAGTTTCAAATAAATTTCGCGTGGCTCATCTTAGACCGTTCCATTGGGCCATCTCTAATAGTAATAGATGGTCCATTCAAATCTCGTCCTATCAAGGCCTCACCCAATCCGCCCCACATCATGTGGGCAGTACGTATACAAAAATCAACGAATAGAAAAAAAAAAATGCAAGAGCCATCTATATTCAACTACTTGGATGAATGTAAGTGGAGTCCTTTGACGAGTAGTTTGGATCTTGTACTTGCATCAGAAGCCGCGTGTATGGCTGCAGTTAACAACAAGCATTATCTCAATCGGTATTTAATGGATCAGCCTCATTTTGTAGGCTGATGCTCTAAATTTAGCAGGTGAAATGGATGTACAGCGTGGATAAAACACATATATCACAGAGGGCCTCTAGTAGTGACCCAAAAACCACATGGATGCAGATGGCCAGCGAACTGCAACTTCCTTCCCATGGTTGGAAGCTAAGTGAGGCTAACCTTAATGTTAGTTAGAAATCTACCCCTCCATCCATTTCTCTACCTCGTGTTAGGATATGATCCCCAAATTGAGGGCAGATCTAAAACTCAAGTGGGCCACACGACATGAAAAGTGAGGACTAAACATCAACCGTTGAAACATTCTTGTGGCTGGATCATGGCTAATATTTTTATGTTTCAATTCGTCCTGGGAGAGTGACTTTATGAATGGTTTAGATGGTCTATAAACATCACACTATACCATAGAAAATTTTCAATAGTAGACATTTCCTTTCTCCCCATTATTTCTTCATTTTTAGGCTCATTTCTTGAAATAAGCTATAAGATCGATGAATAGGATAGATTTCTTGTAAGTAGGGGAATCCCAGTGGCAAGCTCTATGCGGCTCACTATGATTTATGTATTGTATCCACACCGTCCAATCATTTTGTCAGCGCATTTGAGGATATGAATTTTTTGAATCAGCTCCAAAGCTCAACCACACCACAAGAAATATTGATGATTAATAATCGTCCATCATTGAAACGTCCTTGGGAGCCATAAAAGTTTCAAATAATTGTATTTCTTTCCATCTAGGTTTGTGTGACCCTATGGCCAGGGTAAATGGCAAATAAACATCACCGCAGCCTTGGGAAGGTTTCAAGTGTAGGTGTCATTGCACCCTTGTTCGTTATATGGTGCAGGTCAACTTGAGGTTTGGATCCGCTTCATTTTTGGGTTCAATCCCTAAAGTAATCTGACAAAAGGGATAGACCGTGTGGATATAAAATATGGGATCACCAGGGAATCCGCATCCACACTTTCTCACTGAATTCAATGCAAAGCTAATGCCTTGCGAATAATAATAATAGTAGTAGTAATAATAATAATGAGAAATCATCACCAAACTTATATGATCAATGTGCAAGACCAATTCAACTGGTCAGACAGTTGCCTCAGTTGAAGTAACGGTGAAGGAAGAAGAGTATTCTTAGCTTATGATAAAAGTGAAGGAAGAGTATTCTTAGCAACAACAACAAAAATAGCATCCTACAAATGACAATTGACAAGATTTAATGCTAGGACAAAGGATGGTTAAACCTTTCTTGACTCGTGAAGGAATATAGAGAAATCTTAAAAACTCTAAGTTTCCAACTATACCGGAAGAAGGATGACTCATACCCAAAAATGTTGTTGGCAAAGGCAACCAACCACCAAACTAAAGGATTAATTGGTAGTCATAAATGAGAAACCTTGTAAAATGGTAATACAACTACAATGGATGTTAATGATTTCATGGATGAAAAATAAACAAATAATACTAAATATGGTGGATTTAACCATGAAAGATGATTCACACAATATGATTAAGCAGCTCAACCAAATATCGTAGTGATGAATGCTTTTCAGAGGATGATTTATTAATTGAAGAACTTACCGAAAAAGCAAAAGCATTAGGAGAAACTTCGTCCAACCTCGATGTTCAAATAACTATACTTCATATGCTTGACTTATTGTGGTTGAAAACAATGAACAACGACCGAATTTGAAAACACCAGGGAGGCAATGTCCAAATTTAGTAATTCAATTAGGACCACCACCAATTATACTAGATTGAAACATGGTACTCACCCTACCATTATGTTTTCAGGCCAAACGAGATGGAGGGAGATGTGGAACAACTTAATTCTCATATAATCATACAACATGCATTCTTTGATTATGAAACAAAAAAGATGAATATGTCAATAATATTTATTGCTGCAGATACACATTCCGAAAGAGTAGTCATTGAAATACATGTATATAGTATGACTCAACATCTGAAGCTAATATACATTTCCGTTCACTTGTAAGGATGCACAGTCAGTAGGGTATTGGTCGACAATGGCACAACTATAAATATTCTCCTAACTAGTATAATGGCCAAATTAAAGGAAATAATAAATAAATAAATAAATCTGGATGATTTAATTTTGATTGAAGTCACGGTTAGTAATTGTTGGAGGAGTAACTTGAGTACAAAGGGTTTTGCCTTTTGAATTAACAGTAGAAACCAAGAAGGTTTTGGCTGTTATTTATTTATTTATTATTATTATTATTATTTTGATCGACACTTCATCAAATTACAACACCTTGTTAAGCAAATATTGGATATATTCATTCTTATATATTCCAACATCATTACACTAGTTTGTGATTTTTTAGAATCAAAATAAGTTCGAATTTATGTTAGCAGGCAACAAACCATTCTTGGCCATATGAAATATGGTCGAAGCATGTTTCTAAGGAAATGAAAGTAAACCAATACGTTTCAATGGAATGGATAAGTATGGGTGACAAACTCGTATAAATGTCAGGATTAATCCAAATAACACATTGTAAGATAGTATCCTATTAAGCATTTTCAATTTGCACTATAGAAAAAGTTTCATGATGAGTTTCTCATTAATCGATGAGAGAACGGTTGAATTCACAATCAAAATAAGGCAGCTTAAAGAAAGCTTAAAGAAGTGTGTGGATACTCGGCGACACGGCCGACATCGCAATATCGAATGATGAGGTAGCCAAAAACGACATAAAAATGAAAGGCTCGAAAGAAGCTCCAGAAAAAGCAAGATGACTCTCAAGCTCAAGTTCAAAATTCTTTGGTACAAATAAACTTAGAAACATAATAGAATCCCAAATCGACTTTCATAAATGGTTTATTAGATCTACAAGTTCTGGCCAAACTTACTTGCTCAGAGTTTGTCAATTGTTTCGCATGGAATTACCATGAAATGTTGGGATTAAACAGATGTCTTGTTGAATATATATTACCAATTACAAAAGAATATAGACCGCACAAACAACCACCGAGAGAAAAGACAATCGTGCTAGGGTGGAAGATAAAAATTAACTTAATTTCTTCCATTTCAACAAGCCAACGTGTATTCTAGCAAACCCCACTCTTGACGCTTACTCTTGAAAGTGCCACAAATAAATGCACCATATGTATAAAAGTGGCACGTTGTACATAATGTGTTGCTTATGATGCCAACGTTGGAATCTTTGGTCAATGCCTTTGTTAGGTAGGCCACATGCCGAGAAATAATTGAGTGGTTCGAAAACCATGGTCTACACAAAACATGCATGTGTTTCTCATCTCCTGAGCAGACTGGATCCTGCACTCACATGATAAATTAGCACATGCAATGATCTCTCTTTGGCCCTTAATTAGGGACGTGTGATGTTTCTCATTGGGACTTTGATGAGGCCACACTTCAATTATGATGATAAATCAACCATGTAGCACAATATTTTAGAAAGATAAACTCTTAAAATATTAAGACTTTTATCCGAATCGTGATAGGTTAAACTACTCCATTCTTCATGTTTATAAATAATTCAGTCTCCTCACACACACGTGCGCGCACGCGCGCACACACACACACCCCACAAAAGTTTTCTCCTGTCTTAGTGTTTTATAAGCATAAATAGTGCAGAACATCAAGCTTCATCGATCTTCATCATCATCAATAATTTTGATTAAATATAAAATATAAGATTATCATAAATGTATTAATTTGATTTTTGAGAGATCTTGATGGTTCTATTGTGTTTCTTGCCCAAAAATCCAACAGCATTGCTATTTGGTGTAGTGCAATGGATGATGGATAGTATGCTGGTCAGAAGGTTATTATGCTGATTTGATCTTTTAATGGTTGATTAGTGGACACTTAATGTAGGGTTTAAATGGAATATAGTCAATGACTGAATTCAACAAACAAATTCACATCAATCAGTCCAAAATATTTTGAAAGATGACCTATCTACAGTGGGTCCTGGAATTTAGACCGTAGAAAATGAGCCAGCGTATGCCACGTATACAATTTCAGAGTCCCAGCCAATCATTCGTCACACCCTGGCACAGTATCAAATAATTTCCCGTATTGATACGTAGGATTCAGGGGTGAAGAATATACACTGAACTTGCAGTGTATGTGATGTTTTCAACTGACAGCGATGCAAATGAGTGGAGTCTACAACTCATTCCAGGTCTGCTTGCTCAGCTGGACCTGTGCCTATAAACAGGACACACTAAATAGATGACTGTGTTAGTTTTTCACCATTTTAAAAATGTTACTGACTCATCTTTCTCCCATGCCTCACTGATGTGCAACTATCCAGACCATCCGAACAGTGGGACTCTCTTTCGAGATGGAATATTTCTCTAAAATTGCACTGATGATGAAATCCAACCCATCCATTAGAAGTAAAAAAGTGAGTGGATGAAATCAGATCGTTATTATTATCTTTTCAATAAAAATTTTAAGTTATGCTCCATCCGTGATTGGGTCCGCGATTTGGACGGTCTGGATTGATATATGACACGTGTCCAGGTTAAGAGTCTTCACCATTTCTTTGTTAAATTGTGTAACTAACGTCCAGGTTATGCTCCGTCCAGCGTGTGCGTGTCTGTACATTGGGTTTAGTAAAAGCTCATATGCGCGCAAGGTACACGAACGCTCTTAGTGCGCACTGCGGCATCTAAACACGTGGAAGTTCCATTTATCAATCTAGACCGTTTATAAGCTTTGACTCGGTTTTCATGGTCCACTAAAAGACTTTATTCATACTGATCGGAGGATATAGATCTTCCAATCAAAGTCGTCGCAGCATCAGGAAATGCAGTGCAGTTAGTGGACGGTTCAGGTCAATGTTTTCACCATATATGTGTCTAGAGGCTTTCAATCTGAACCATATATAGTCGGTCCATGGAGTGTTGCTAAGCGAACAAGTGATTTTTTTGTGGACCAGATATTTAAAGTGTGACCCACACAATGGACCATTTGGATCTTGCGAGTGCGCCATTGGCACATGCAATCTTGGGTAGGTACACGCGCTTATACACGCGGTCTGGCTTAACAAATTTGAGACTTGAGAGAGAGAGAGAGAGAGAGAGAGAGAGATATGAACGTCATTAGACATGTTTGACGAAAGAACAGATCAGACCCGTACAATAATGTCCAAGCACGTGCATCAAGGACGCGGAGGTGCACCCCATTGTACGGATTCTAACCAGAGACCAGTTACTATCTCATTTTCCAGTCAAACCGGCCTGAACATATCATCTCAGACCTTGTTTGAAATGACTCTCCACGTAGTAAATGGTGGTGACTCATGGTATTGGACCCTACCATGATGTCTATGTATGGCCTACGTACTGTAAATCCAGACCGTCACTGGCTCTCTTGGGAACAGGAATGGAACAACGCTGGCATCGTCCAATTTCACACATCCAGTAAGGACAGAAAATAAAATGTTTTTTTTATATACATTTGATGGCCTGAATTGGAAGGGTAGGATCATTTGATCAGAGTGATTTTCGGGCTATGCTCCATGCACTATGGACCCCGTCAATTCTACGGTTTGGATTGGCATACAAGTATGACACGACTACGGAGGAGACAACACCACTTATCACGATGTGCCAAACAAACACCAAAACTCTCTCTGGGATGGAAGGAATATATTTCGAGTACCTGCGCAGTAGGTCCAAATGCAAGTAAGCATGCTACGATACGAGGCACACATGTTAACCTGAAACACGTACAAGATCTGTACCATTCATCGGATGAGGCCCAACAAGAAAATTTACTGGCCCAATATCTAGGGTGGTCTACTTATCAGGTTGGCCACGTGCAAGTCGAATCTAGTATATTGGTCATCTCTTCTACGGACCGATTTTCTCAAACACGTGCGGCCCACTTGATAAGCTAACTGGCGTGACTTTCGGGCGAGGGAACGTTCACGAGAAAAGGCGCCTGTTCAATGGCCAAAGTCCACACGAAATCGCAAGGGTTGCACGTGCGACCGGAATCTCATCTTCCATTCATAAGCGTGCAAAATCAGGGGAGATGTGTCAAGGAAGCGGGTTGCTTCCTGCTCCCTTCTGGGCGGAATCGGTCCAACTTATGTGGGGCCCACCGTAATGTATGTGTATTATCCACTCCGTTCATACATTTTTACAGCTAATTTTAGTGTATGATGCTAAAAAGGAAAAGTAGATCCAAGTCGCAAGTGGGACACAAAATGGGGATTGAACTCCCACCGTTACAAACTTCTTGGGGGCCACAGAAGTTTTGGATCAATTTGAAATTTGTTTTAAACCGTCATCCACCTCCATGTTACCTTATGAAAAGGTTGGATGGCGGCTCTAGAAAGATTTCAACGGTGACCGTCATTATCACAGCTGCTTATTGTGCTGTGGTCCATTTGGGCCTTATATCTGCCTATTTTTGGATAGAATTCTAAAATTATATTTAAAAATGGATTAACGGTGTGGATAAAATCTATAAATCGCGATGCGCCCCACGGAACCCCTTCCCGGAGCGATTTCCGACCAGGGGACAGGACGCAATCCGCTTCCATACGTCAAGAGATTTTTTGGAATACATACATCCCGACGTATTCCGATACGATACATCGAGACTTTAGCCGTTGGATCTGGGTTCTTTTTACTGTCCCAAGCCATTTATTTAACAAAGCTCCACTTGGATGAAGGGTATCCGGAAAAAAAAACAAAAAAAACTCTGAGATTGAATATTTCGACCCTTTGATCATTTCACTCTTTAGTTCGTTTTGCCTCCATTGTGACCCAGGTTACAGCATGTGTGGTCGCGCACTGAGGCCCACATGCTGAGTGGTCCAATGATCTAAACCGTTAATATTGCGGAAACTATACTATACGGGAAACATCGGAAACTTTTGCTCTGATTGCGATGTTCATTATCTGAAAAATGAAAAGAAATTTTCAATGGCCAGAATTCAAATCTAAAATGAAAGGTTTGGATCCTCACATAATTAGTGATTTTACTAAAATAGATAGCAGCGAGTGTATGAATGATCCAAATCATAGGTCTATCTCAGCACATGGGCCCTAGTGGGTGGCGACAAATGGTGGATCTTGCATCGAGTGGGAGGAAAACGAACTCTTACATCATAGGTACACTTCATTTCTACTTTTTGGTATTCGAGCAGTGCATTTTGGTACTCTGCTAACGCAAAAGGTAAAAAAAAAAAAAAAAAAGAGGTTGTGGACTACAAAAACAGGGGGGCCTGCAAATGGACCATTTGGATGAAACTTCTAGCGAGATCAGTGACTTAGGATTAAAGCACCGGCCACCGAACATATTCTCAAAAGCTAAATTTCTTTTGAATTTTCTTGGAATATATCTTTCTTGTCTTAGCTTTTTCCCAGTTTTTATTTTTATTTTTATTTTCCTTTTTCTACCTTTACAGCCGCTATTGTCACCGCACATTCGGAATCAAACAATCTCAAGAAACCGTACATACGCATATATCAACGGCTGTAATGTATGGGGAGATACAGTGCAACGTTACAGGTTCACCTGCTCACATCTTTGCTGACGTCCTAGATTCCATGCACGTGGGGCACGCTGTTTCGTGATCAAAGCCGTTGATCTGATGGAAATGGCCCCATCTAGACGTAGGTGTTGCTCTGACTGTGAGGGCCATCTTGATGTATATGTTGTATATCCACATCGTCCATAAGTTTTTGCAGCTCATTCTATAGCATGGTGCAAAAAATGAAGCATATCCCAATCTTAAGTTGACCACACATTAGGAATTGAATTTCTACCATTAAATGTTTCTTGGGGACCACTGAAGTTTTGGATCAAGCAGATATTTGTATTTTCCCTCCATCCATGTCTCTGTGACCTTATCAACAGTTTGGATGGCAAACAAAAATTATGGTGGCCTTGCTATGTTTTTTAATGGTGGGTGTTCAATGACCACTTTTTCCTCCATTGTAGTCGACTTGAGAAATGGATCCGCTTCAAATTTAGGAAAATACCCTAAAATGAGCTGGAAAAACTGTTGAACGGCGTGGATATATAACATATACATGAAGGTGAGCATCACGGTCAGGGAAATACCCACTAATTGTTTCCCGGGTAACACCTAATCCGACCCTGATTTGATACGATAGAGCCGGAAGAACCGGAATATGGTAAGGCATCTCGCCACAAGACACGTTGCTCTATTGAATAAATCAGGCCCACCCATATACTGGCAAAGGACGGATGGCTGAAAATCCTGTCCATTACTTTTTATACAGTTTCCCACTGCATATTTGACCTTAACAGTTTTGCGTTCACCGTCACTTAAAGGCCACAGTATCAGATGGATGGATTTGTCGACTAGGAATTAAAACATAAACCATCTATAATAGAGAGCTGAATTTGAACGGACCGGATTTGTACATCATCCTTCCACGTGTCCTTTGGAAAGAACCATAGCATTCTTCCGGCTCCACCTTATCATGTACCATTCCAATTTCGAAGATCTCCGAAGCTCCTCATTCATTTTGGGTGTTGGACCTCGTTGTATTAATTCCTATTTAAGTTGCCTTAACGAATCTCGTTCTCGCGAATTTCTCTAGGGATTTTCAAGTTTCAGTATTTTTTAAAATATTGTTCAATAAAATCTTATATAATTAAAATATTTATTTATTTATATGTTTGTCTTTATTAAATGGAGAGATACATTGCCTATAATTATAATGAAAGAACAAATACTTAAATATACAGTGAAAATAATTTATTAAAAAAAGGCTAATCTCTACTTTTTCAAAATGCCTAATTATCTATTACAACTACTAGTTAACTATGGGATTATTGAATTTGGTTTTACTTAGTCATATCACCAAAATGTCAATGAAACATTGAGTTAATTATAATTATAGTACTTATACATTTTATAAACACATGAAATTTAAATACAAGCTCTTGATCACACATCTTATCTTGTGTTTGATTGAATTGTATAAATAATATTATAATTTGGTTTTTAGAGTTTTTTTTAGTAATACCAGGAAAGCTTACAGATTATTTAGGAACAACGGAGAGGTAAAGTGACGCGCACACGCTGAAGGGAAATTGAGCGAGATACTGATTACCGGGTTTTAGTTTGCAAAAAATAAGCCTATGGTTTAACCATCCAGACTATTGTTACAGGCATCATTCAGGTTTACAAAATCTCGCTATATTGTTATAAAAATTTACTCAACAGGCCTTTTCTTAGTTGGATGTGGACCTTTCCCGCATTTTGTCTGACCGTCGGTTGCAGGCCATAAATTGAAAGGTTAGGATCTTCCTGCGAAAGGGACATTTAAGATACGGTCTATCTACGCCTCTACAGTGAGCACCAATAGACCAATGGTCTAGATCACTGGCTAAGTTCTCTGCTCTGAAAGCCCGATTTCACTGCTAGTCTTCCCTCCATTCCCTAATCCATACTGTTGTTCTTATTAGCCCCACCATGTATAGTGGACACCATAGAAATCTTCCTGATCGAGCAATCCTAATCCTTCTATCAACGTACTGAAAATAGACGGTCTGTAACTGCCAACATTTAATCGAGAAAAGAACGAACATAGATTACGACAAGCTTGCGGATATCTGGGGCGTGACTTGTACATGATGGGGGTCCATACGATCAACTATCTGGATCAACAAGACTTGGGGGGCCCACCTTTTCCAAATTCAAGGCCATAAATCCACATTCGGGAGTTATTTGATACTCCAGCTGCAGGGGACGCTTGTTACACAGGCACTGAGAAATTTTACACGTGGCATAAAATAACTCAAATTAGGCGAACTAAATTATGGTAGTCATTATCGCTACTTGATAGTCCCAAAATCAAATCAGTTGAACAATCCCAACCGCTGATTCGTGGACGCTTTCTTTTGAAACAGGGCAGTTGGATGGTTTTCCTTTTTAACCGTCCAATAAAAGTACCGCTAATCCTATAGTCAGATGGTTAAATGAGTGCAAATTTTTTTTTTAAATGATACATCTAAACTGCGGCCCATGATTTGGACCGTGTAATTTGAGTTGTATACGACGCCTGCATATCATCCATCACACTCTGCCGGAGTATTCGTTACCCAAATGACCTGACACGTGGCAACACGAAATAAAAATTATTTAGTTCGTTGGTAATTCGACGGTGGTTAATCCAGCTCGAGGTTTTAGATATACGCCATCGAAGATGAGTGGTGGCGGAGAAAAGGAGCTAACAATCCTTAGCTATCTACGGTAGCCTTGTAATAGCAAATTTAGTTAGATTTCTTGTCGGTGTGGTGGTAATGCGCCATTGTGGGCCATCTTGAAAGCGATCACCGTTGAATTTTCTTAATCCAACCTTACCAACCCCCATCGTAAATCTCAATTTATTTTATTTTTGTGAGGGAGTTATTTGATACTGGGGCTGAGCATGATGCTTGATACACATGCACTCACACATTGTACACGTGGCAAAAGTGGACTACAAATAAACCGACCACATTGTGGAACCCACCATTGCTAAATCATATTCTCAGGGCCGGATTGGCAGAAGAATTCCAACCTCATCCGTGGACGCTTGTTTGTTGAAATAGAACCATTGAATATTTTTAATTTTTAATCGTCCAAAAACTGTCCACAAATCTAAGAGTCAAATGATCAATTAAGTATATGATATATCTATACTGAAACTCATAACTTGTACGGTTTAATTTAAATTGATTGGACACCATGAGTGCAATTTCTAAGTACTCTATAAATGCCCGCATATCATCTATCAAACTCTTACAGTGTATTAAATGTTTTCTCATATTATTTCAAAGGAAAAAGTTGGTGGGGCGCAGGTGTACCCAAAATGCTGTTCGTGGGAATTGTACATCAAGTTGACAAGATTGTTGTAGATCATGATCAATAAATCCCAGCCATTGGAAGATCTGATTACCCCAATATGGACTTCTATTCAATTATAAGGTTGTGATGCATCACAACAACGTCTGATGGGAACTTTGGTACTCCCACACACGTGTAGAAAGCATCTCGTGTACACTAGCACATATTTACCCGGTCCAACCGATACATAAGGGAATCTTTTATGTGAATGTCGTGGCATAAGAATCAGATCGGTCTATTAATCAGGTGGGCGAAAGTTCATAAAACAATTGTACGGCTGTGGAAAACTTGCCAGAAGATTTCCTAAGCTGTCCAGCCGTTTCTAACACCGGCCGACCCGGTGATTGAATAGCTTCACTTGTCTGGTACAGTGGTACAAGTCGTAGGTGTAGATGGTCTTCCTTGTACACGCCTGTGGGCTTTCCTGGAAGTATTTATTAATCTTCACCTTTGCACTGTGGATCAGTTCAGATCAATGGTCAGGATCAACGAACCACAGGCCCTCCATGTGCAAACAAGTTCATCTGGACACTATTCAAGTTCTGATGCAACCGAGCCCTGGAACTCCATCTCACTTAAAACATAAAGGGCCAACGGTCCATGATCAACGAGCATAGGAGGACAGTCAAGGCCGTTCAATCGGAACAATTCTTCCGAGTGGGTGGTTTCGAGGACTACAGTTTGGGGTAGTCCTCATGAGTATGAAACTTCTCACGTGTAAGTAATTCCGACCATCGAAAATCCAAGGAAGATGAGACATGGCCCACATGGGGGCCTCTGGATTAGGGTTGGCAATGGTCAGGGCGGCCCGCTCGGCATGGAGCGGGCTTGGACCTATTAATTTGGGCTCAAGGGTTGGGCATGGGCCTGGCATAAAATGCCTTATTTTAGGTATTTTTACGTGATTTTTCTAAAATCAAGAAATGATTAATTTTTGTGAAATTTTCTCTAACGTGTAGTACCGTGAGTGGGTTTTTGCTATGGCATAGAAGTCAATGGGCCATTGATACTTCTATGAGATATAGGGCATAGGACCTACGAACGGAGGTGGTTGTGTTTAGTAGGATTACAGCGTGCGATGAAGTCCGATGTTTTTAGCGCGATTTACCTACCCTTTTTTCCTGATAACTAAGTTGTTTGATCTTTTATGGAACCAAGTAGCATTTTGGAGCTTTCCACTAAATATTAAATCATTCTCATCTAATGTGTGGTTTATCAATGATAGCCTACGCAAATTGGACGTCTAAACTTGTTTCTTGCAAAATCTTGTTGAATTTTTCAAAATGCCCTTCAGATTTTGTAAATTCTTTAAAAAATATGTTCTCTCCAAATATTAAATAATGGCATGTTCTAATCAGCCCTTTGTTATTATAACTGAATTGGGTAGGTAAAATTATCCTTTTGTCTCGAAAAATTTGAAATTCGGAGAGGAAATCTTATTTAACTAATTTCTCTCTCTGTCTTATCTGGAGAGGAAATTTAGGTCTTACCCCAGTCATTATTCTGAGCTTGGCTTGATTTTCTAAGTCCATGCTGGTGTGTCTTATAGTATCTGGGCCAATCCCAGCCCATTGCACCCCTTTTTCAATCCCAACCCACAATCATCATCCTTTCATGGTCCAATGACAATAAGCCCAATTGTACCAAAGATTTAATGTGTGTCTTTAGCATCTAATTATTTTCCCTTCAATGATAATTTCATATTGAAAACAATAGAATATATATACACACACACACACATTCATATTGAAAACAATAGAATATACACACACACACACACTACCAAGAGTAGAAGAAAATAATTTTTAGAAGAGTGAGAGAGAATCCCACTACGACATACATTCACGTCGTGTGCAGACAAAGGTGGTTCACGCCGGTAGAATATGATGAACACATTCGACCAATTAAAAGATTAATTAAAATTAACAAATAAAATAATATAAAACCTTCGATATAGTGGCCTATGTATACACGTCCAATGGCTCTCATTCAGGGAGAAAAATCAAAAGGAAATATTGAATGGTTAGGATCCATCTATTTGGGAGAATTTGATGGCATCTGCGAGGAGACGTATCAACAGTTTAGATCACCGAGCATGGACCCACACGTACAAAATCTTTAGCTTTTAAGACCACAAAGCGTCTGGAGGATGCTGTTCGTACGTGAGAATTTGCATAAGATCTTTGGGTTTTCTATGTAAGCAAGTGACGCCCATGGCTCACTGATCCAGACCATTGACAAGATATCCCCCACCATAGATGGACAGTGTCCCAAAAATCTCCCTGATTGGAAGATCTCTTCCACCAAATCTCTTTGCCTTTGCAGTTAAATGTGGACAGTGGTCTTTCTTTTGATTAAATGCCTAATTCGGGAGACTGTCGTGACGTAGTCCATCAAAGGTGGGCCCCAATCGTGCCAAGCAAGGGCCTCACTCTTCCCGAGCCTTGCATCATACCTCTTGAGTGTGTACCGCAACCGTTTGAGAGTCTGGTTCCTCTTCATTGTTTGTAGCATAAGCTTGGTCTACAATGTGGTTTGTGGGGCCCTCTGTCATGTACAGTCCAAATCCAATTCATCCATAAGATTACCCCCTTCAATTTCATCCTATATACCGAAATTCAGGCTGATCTAAAAAAAAAAATTTGGATCACACCACAGGGAACATTTGGGATGGGGACATTGACCATTAAAACCTTCTGGATTGTATGTGGTTCACATCATGTATTTTATATGCCATCCAATCCATTCAAAAGATGGGCCATACCATGATATGTGGACACAATAAAAACTAAGGCCATTCCAAAACTATTGTGAGCTTCGTTGCATGATTTTATAGGTTTTAGGCATGATTTTATATGGTTTAGCCCATCTGAGATTTGGATCGGATTTTGATTTTGTATTCCAATGAGAATATGATGAGACTCACATGATGAACGGATTAGATGTCATGTGAATAGCACGGTAGGGCCTACATACTGTGTTGCAGAATAAACTCATTTTACAAACGTTACAGATGAACTGGCCTACGCTCTTCGGTTAAATCTTCAAAGCGGAAGTAAGCCTACGCTACCTAATGTGGCCTTAAATGCATCTTTGACCGTGTACCAATATTCAACGGCAGAACTTTCACGTGGGATGGCGACCACACGGCACATGGGATGGGAAGCGGATTGGTACCGCCGGCACCGACGCCAGGAGCGGATCAGGTGTTACCCTTACCGTGGGGCAACCTTGATTATGTGATGTATATCCACGCCGTCCATCCGTTTTTCCATCCCATTTTAGGATGTATTCCCAAACATCAAGCAAATCAAATTCTCATGTTGACCACACCATTGTAAACAGTAATGATTGAACATCCAGTGTTAAAAACTTCCCAAGGCTAATAGGTAATGTTTATTTGCCATACAACTGCTTGGCAAGGCCAAGCTACCTGTATCAAGGGAAAATACAAATACTCACTTGATCCAAAACTTCCTAAGCCTGTGTAAGGATTTATATCTGCTTAAGTTTTAAGAGAGCATTAAAAGAAAAAATAAAAAATGAGACGGGTATATATATATATATATATATATATATATATATATATATATATATATATATATATATATATATATATAAAGGTATTATGCGCTCGAGCTCATGGTAAGCTTATCGTGAGGTCGAGCTGTCTGGGCCCCACCGTAATGCATGTCGACCATCAACACCATGTATTTGATGGTTTCCCTTTAAATAATAGGATATTCCAAAAACCAGTCATATATGGAACTCAAGTGGGCCATACCATTTAAAATCATGTGAAGACACCGTTAAAATATATAAAAGTACTTGGTGGGGCCCACCTAAGTTTTGAATACTGTTGAAACTTAGTCTAAACCATACACGTGGGAAACACATAATGGATGGGCAAGATTTGCAAACCACATCTTTCGTGGGCCCCAAAAATGATTATGAATGTTTTAATGGTTGCACGGCCCCTCTGCACTTTTGTATATGGTGTGGCCCATACAAGTCACGGATTGACTTGATTTTTGAGACCTAGGTCCACGGTGGAATGGTGCATCTGCAAGCGCATTGTACCTTTTCCTATATATATATATATATATATATATATATATATATATATATATATATATATATAAAATTTGTAAAGAGTTATTACCTTGGTTAAATTTAATCAACTTTCCTACTTTATCATTAAACCGGCAAGATTTGATTGGATAGCAGGACGTTGTCGGCCATAGAGCCACTCAAAGATGTTTGAAAAGTGAGTGGCTGCCTACTACCCCCTACCCAGACCAACCTAGAGATCCTACTAGACTTTACAGAGCCTACCATGACTTATATATTTTATCTATGATTTTCATCCCTATTTATGAGATCATTTTTTAAAGCATGTGAATTGAAAGTTTGAGCGGACCACACCACATTAAGCAAGGAGGATTGAAAGCCTATCATTGAAAATTTATCTGCAGGTATACAAGTTCTTGATCAAGCTGGTATTTATATTTTTCCTTCATATAGGTTTAATGTGACCTTATGAACTGGTGAGATGGCAAACAAACACCACAGTGAGCTTTAGAAAGTTTTCAACGGTAAGAATTCAATCCCCATTGTTTCCTATGTTATGGTCCACCTGACCTTCAATTTGCCTCCTTTTTAGGCTGTGTTGTAAAATAATATATCAAAATGGATGCAAGGTGTTGATAAAACATATACATCAGGGTGTGCTCCACAGAGTCCCTAAAAATTGTTCTTGAGCTCCGTTTCTAACCGGCAGCTTGCCACGCAATTAGATCTAGCCCCATCTACACCCAGATCCATATCAACTGGCAGACTGAGCGGAGATACCTCGTTTCAATGGTTGAGGTCTTGGTATCGATCCCTAGCAGGGGTGACTAACATGGAGTGTGTGTACTGGTGTGTCTTAACAGGCTAACTAAAAAAAAAAAAAAAAAAAGATCTAGCCCCATCTTGTCAGGAGGGTAGTCACTACAGGCAGGGGCAATATCCAATCCGCATTCATAAGGTAGAGGCACATGGTACTCTAGCTTCCATCCAATAGGTGGGGGTCCACTAAAGGTCTGGTGGAGGGAGTGGTTGGTGACCGGGAGGTCGGACGACGAGCTTTTAAAGTTTGACCAAGTGAAAGTCTCGCGGTTTTTTCCTTTATGACCCGCAATCCGGACCGGATTAGGTGAGACCCTGAAGTGTGGGCCTGGCTGTGATGTATGTTCCTTAAATCCACACTATCCAACCAGTTTGAAATGCTCATTTTAGGACTTGATCTCAAAAATAAAGTTGTCTCAAAGCTTAGGTGGACCACACCACAGGAAGAAATCATGATTAAATCCCCACACCAGTTTGAAAAGCTCATTTTAGGACATGATTGGAAAAATAAAGTTGTCTCGAATCTTAGGTGGACCACACCATTGGAAGCAATCATGGTTAAATCCCTACTATTAAAAACTTAATGGGTTTCACCAGAATGTTTATTTTCCATCAGATATATTAGTAAGGTCACAAACACCTAGATAAAGAAGACCATATAAATATCATCTTGATCCAAAGATTTTGTGGCCTGCAAGAATTTTTTAATGAATGGTCAGTGTCGATGTAGTCACATACATCACAGCTGGCCCCACAGTCAGGGGTCCCACCCACCTTGGTAAATAGGGGTCTCACCTAATCTGCTCCCCCAACAACTCATACATGTGGGACCCACAATTAGTTACATAACCCGTTCATCTTGTAAGCTCCTCTTGAGAGGTGGGTCTTTTATTGCATATGCCTATATTTTCATTTTTAAAACCTTCATTTGTTGCAGGATTTTAGATGGTTAGGATTGTACAATAAAAATAACCTGAAACATTGAAAGAGTGGATTTATTTAAGGGGCGGATTAAGTACTACCCCCGCCTATTCCAAGCTTGGGACAGGCGGAGGCTCCTAGGGCAACTAAGGGGCCACTATGATGTATGAAATTTATCCACACCGTTCATCCATTTTTACATATCATTTTAGATTATGAAGCTAAAAATAATGAATGTCCAATGCCCAAATGGACCACACAGTGGGAGTTAAATTCCTACCGTTGAAAATTTCTTAGGGACCACAAAAGTTTTGGATCAAAACAATATTTGTTTTTTCGCTTCATCCAATCGTATATGGCCATATCAACAGGTTAGATGGAAAAGAATTAACACAGTGGAACCTAAGATGGTGGGCTTCCTTAGCACTGCTGCTTCATGTGGTGTGATTCACTTGAGACTTAGATCTGCCTTATTTTTGGTTTAGCTATCTAAAATGATATTGAAATATAGATGAGATAAAACTCATAAATCACGGTGGCCCTAGGAGCCTTCGCCTGTCCCGAGCTCAGAACATGCAAGGGTAGTACTTAATCCACACCCATTTATTTGATGTAACATTGGTTCATGTGCCCAAAAAATCAATAAATCGGCTGCACCTGCCTAAAAAATCAATAGATAAGGTGCACCTTGGATGATCTCGATCGATCATTTTGTGAGCTCGATAATGTATGGAAATGCTACTGAAAGTATTCCATTATTTAGACGATCTTAGTCACATGATTGTTGCCCTGGTTTTTTAAATTGTATGTGGTGGTGGGCTACTATGCGCTAGAGTTTAGTGGAGTTATAAAATGAAAGTTATATTCTAAAGACCAAATAAATTTTTGTCATCAAACATACAATTGTTTTACTTACATTAAGTCAATTAACTATAAAGCCTCCAAGCTAATAGAGGGCCCAATCACATAAAGTATAAATCATATTTTAATGAAGCAATTAATATATATACGATAGTGTACATGAGTGTTTGGGATGTGTTAACTATTAAATTATAACATTTATTTAATTATGCATATATATAATTCATCAATCATATAAGCATAATTAAATAAGTTCTCAAATGACATTTCCAAACAGAAGCATGTATAGTGATTCGATTTCCCCAGTTCACTCTAGGTGGATGCATACAACCCATGAATGCATCGGATTTCACTGTCGAAGGTTTTAAATCAGGTTAACCTTTAATCTTTACAATTCTACACAAATATCACCTCACTCAGAGACTTACGTAGTTTTTTATAGGCTAACCATGAACTTGGTCCTAATTTAAGGATTTACATTTACTTTCGCTGAAGGCTCCGACTGAGATTTATACATACACACTTATGTCCGGTGAATTTATCCATACACAAAAACCTAGGTCCTACACAAAAACCTATCGAGTTTAGATCACAAACTCTTAACATAAATCTTAGAAGAGGAAAGAAAGTATGGACTCACTAAATGACACTTACTTGTCGAAGTAAGCCCCTTTTATGCATTGTATTTGAGTTGCTTCTTTAAAGCTCTTTCGTACTTAAATTAGTTCCTCAATTGCTCCCCTGATCATTGATGTTGATGCTTGCTAATACTTCAAGTCAAATATTAAATACCTTGCATGTGATGCTCCATATAAAGTGACCACGGTAATGAGAGGGTGGTAAAATTTCCTACAACTAATATGATAGTTGAAAACTTGAGGAATTTACCTATAAGGGTCTTGTAGAGGATTTTGATAAAAGATATACCAATAAGATTGAATCTAACATTTAGAAAATGATGGAGTTTAAGATCATCTTTAAGGTGAAGGTTGAAATCCTCATAAAAGTAAAAATCTTAGGGAAGATAACTTGAAACTCATGAAATTAGAGTTATATGATATGTGATATCAATATGGAATCACATGGCCTTCTATTACACCAAAACCTCTTAAAATACCTAAAGACCAAATTATATTTATAAATGAATTGAGTTCTAATGGTCATAAAATGGATAGAAATGAGTTAAGAAAATCTACTGGATAGACTTTGGCACTTTCAGTCGGACCGAATATGGTCTTTAGTCGAACTAAACGCAATCTTCAATCGGTTTAAATGTGGCATTCGATTGCAATCGAATTACCTTGGATTTATGTCATAGCATGTTGTCTTATTTTAGCCGATTTCAATTGGATCGAAGGTAGATTTGGTGGGGCTAAATGTTACTGAAATTGTGCAATTTGTTTTACGACAATTTGAATCATCTAAATCTAATCTAAACATGTTCAATTAAAGCTCTTAAAACTATGTGATGATCAATAAACAATTTACCTATTATGGTTAAAATAATTTAGAGATTTATGTTATTTTGGGTCAATGATTATGGTCATCAAGGCACCTCATATATATGTTTTTTGCTCTTTAATGCTTCATTGTTTCTTAGGGATGGAAGTCATTTCTACTACATCAGGTCTCTTCCTATCACAACACAAATATATTCGGGACCTCCTATCTAAAACCAACATGATAGGTGCTAAAGAAGTTTTTACTCTGTTGTCCACAAGCACAACTCTAAAGTTGGTTGATGTACAACATCTTTTGATAGAACCGAGTTTCGAAGTGTCATTGGTGGTCTTCAATATTTGTCTCTTACCCATATGGACATTTGTTTCTCAGTAATAACTCGCACAGTTTATGCACAAACCCACAACAACTCATTAGGCAGCTGCAAAGAGACTTCTCCGCTACTTGAAGCAAACAATCCTTCATGGCATCACATTAAAAAAATTTCAGTTTTGCTCTCACAACATACTCCGATGCTGATTGGGCGGACAATTTTGATGATCGTACATCCACCTCCGCATACATATGATTTCTTGGATCAAATCCTATATCTTGGAGTTTAAAAAAATAAAGAGTTGTAGCAAGATCGTCGACCGAAGCTGAATATAGATCCCTTGCAAATGTAGCTATAGAAACTATGTGGCTGCTATCACTATTCATAGAACTCAGGTTACCAATGAAATCTTCACCGAAACTATTAAGTGATAATTTGGGCACAACTCACCTCAGTTTTAATCCAGTGCGGCATTCTTAGATGAAGCATATTTAGATTGATCTATATTTTGTTCATGATATGGTTCAATGTGGCGTTCTCAATGTTCATCACGTCAACACTCAAGATCGGATCATGAATTTACTAACAAAACCATTGTCACAACATTACACAGATTCTCTCAAAAACAAGATTGGCTTAGCCGATAGCAGCTCCACCTTGCGAGGGCGTATAAAGGAGGACTCCTCAAATCAAGCATAAGATCCATCTTAGCCTAATTATTAGGCTGAACATCTGGGTGTAACAGCTAGAAATTTTCTGTAACAGCTAGGCAAATCACGTGCCACGCCCTGGATTCGGTAACCAGACTCACAAGGAACCTGATGGCCAGTTCTGGCCGCAACACCCTCCGTAGTACCCCATTCTTGGCTTCTGAGACAGGTTCCGGTCCTGGGATCCTACAAGGAGGATTTTCATAATAGTATAATTATTTTCTAATATGAGCATACCTAAGATCACAACAAGTACATCTGAGAATAATAAAGAACACACATCACAAAATTCACTAAGAATTTAAACTTTTACAAGTTTACATCAGGTTCAAGGAACATATATAAGATTAAAAAAAAACAGAGAAATGAACAACACTGGAGTCCTCACTGCTCAACTCTACTCCACGCTCTGCTTCTTCGACGCCTGCCTAGAGTCTCCTGTACACATCAATCGTGCATAAGCTTATAAAAGCTTAGAGGGTAGTATAAGTGTGTGTCAATGGTGCACAAAAGCATAGTAGGAGGTACAAGGAAAGAACATACTCAATGAGAATATCACTAATCTTACCAAGGCTTATCATGAATACCATGCAATGAGTACTGGGCGCCATACCAAGGCAATGCATGAAGGGGCTTACACAGCCAATGCTAATGTGATGCAAGTAATGCCAGTGGTCATAACCAAACCATATGTCAAGTATATTTCCAATTATAAGGAAATCATCGGGGTCCATTACACTACTGAATAACTATCGCTCTACAGACCCCGTACAGTTAAACGAGCGTAAAGGACCTCACTACCCGTCTTTGGACAGCCAATTACAAGTAAGGCCTGACGGTAGCGGACCTATTTACGAGCTGGTCAGACTCAGCCTAGCAATGTCTCCTCACACCAGGCAGTTAAGGCCACATCTCTATCCAACCAACTACATGACAGTGGGAGCCACGGCCTAACGGTATAAGGCCCTCGTGCGCTTATAGTTTTCACTCGTTCATGGCGTTGGAGCAGATCCTTGGTACCATGGAAGTTTTAAAAATTTCACCCATTGGCATCCTATGCACCCGGTATACTCAAGTAATATTTTCAGTGTCCACTTATACGACCATTCACGAATATCCCAGTGGAGGCGAGACTCTGATGAAGTAAGGGGCCGTATCATCATGAAATGCTATGCCAATGCATGAGTCACACACATAAATCATGCACTAGCTGCAGGCACACAATGTGTACAAGGGGAGAAACTCCATCCTTTAATGACCACTATACAATGCAATCAATTCATATAGATGATATGTTGAGGGTCAAATATTGCATATTAGACCCCAATTATTACATGGATTCATGAACATGATACTGTTTCACAGTCTGTTTTAATTGTGTTTATGTTGCAAGGTGGATTTATAAGCGTAGACTGAAAAAGGGAGCTTAAAGCATGAATTTAATGCTCTAATGACACCAAAGGCAAGGGACAGACTCTAGGGGACCAAGATCAACGGAATTACACGCCAAAGATCTGAAAAATCAAGAAACTGAAGATTAAGTGGCCCGAAAATCATCCATAATGCAAGATCATGGGGTTCTCACCATCTGTTCAGCTCGAAACTTCATACAGGACCTGAAGATCATATATTAACCGTACACGTCGAAATTCATCTGTTGAATCCTTGTGGAAGCGGCCCAATGGACAGATTAGCCCATAAAATCATGATTTGGGGCCCGCCTGGTATCTGGAAATGCTTCAATTTTGGTCTCAAATCCTTAAATTATGCGGAGAAATAAATGGACGGAACAGATTGTGCGACACATTACAGTGGACTCCACACGTGCATTGTGCATGCACAAAGTGCACGCGCGCCGGTTATGCACCGGAACACACAAGGTCGGTCAGCACACGCTGACCGACGTTTTTCTTTAAAACTCACAGCTTCCGCAGTGGGTGGATGCTGTCCGACGCTGTTATGAATAATGGGCCCCACTAATTACCCAAATCAATGATTTGAACCGTCCATATGCTCTGTAGGATGGCCAAAACTCGGGCTATGATTTCTTTCTAGTCCCATGCAATGGATCGTGTGAATTTTTCATCTAAACGGAAGATGGATGGTGAAATACAAAGTTCTAGTGGGCCACATCAAATCCAACTCAAAAACAACCATAACCGAATGGTTTTTCGAGCTAAATCCAGTGGACGGACTGGATTTCACCGGTGATTCATTCATGGGCCTCGCCGATCACCTCGGCGTGACAACGCAGGCTCTGTTTTGCAAATAGAGCCTACGGACGAGTTTCTTGGGCCACTACCGTACACCGACGGTCCGATCCAGACCGTCTATTGGAATCCCACCGATCCTCTTATCCTTGCCTAGGTGTCAATTTGACCCCATGCAAGGTATCGTGAGATCTTGACCTTTGGCTGATTACGGATGACAAAAAGAAAGATCCTGTGAGCCTCAGCAATGGACGTCTGAAACCGGCCATATCGAAACTACTTTTGAGGAAGATTCTAATGGACGGTGTGGATTTCCCATTAGGATTTGATCCTGGATCCCACTGGCACCACCGACTGGATTCTAACGCAGTCGATTTTGGCAGTTTTGCTGCAACAGAAGTCTCTTAAACTCCTGTTGCGTAAGAGGCTACGCACGCCAGTACACTCCTCCACCGACCTTGGCTACATATGCTATAAGAAGAGAGAGACGTGGAGAGAAGAGGGAAGGCTAGGCTAGGGTGCGGACGTGAAGCACAAGCAGCCGCTGGGAGTTATTTTTTCTTATTTTATTTTTATTTTTTTCTTCTTTAATACTTTTAAGAGATTTTTGCCTACTCATGTTTATGTGTGGTTAAACCTCTTAGCTAGGGCTAAGAGGTGAAGCTTGTGACGTGATGGGAAGACCTCTACAGCTTTGATTCATTGTTCATGAACTGATTTTGATGCAAGTTGATTTTATGAAATGCTTTCAGTTTTTAATGATGTGTTGTGACTTATATTACAATATATTTGCGATGGCTTTGAGTATATCTATTCTTTTTTATATTTATGATGTCAGGAAGCCCTGTTGTTTACCATCGTCTCTTGGGCATGGTCGGATGACGGTACCCTCCCTAACCTTCATACACTGATTGATTGGTTGGTAATTAGTTTAATTCTGTTGTTTGCTTTGTCTCCTGGGCATGGTTTGGTAATGAAATCCATTCTAATTCATGTACCTTTCATCTCTTGAAAACTATATCAAGTAAGTTCAGTTTAATTTCCATGGTTACACCTTCAACTGGATGAAGATGGACTCTAAGTCCAATTGAGTTTCTGAAGCAGGCATAAGATCTCCCTGATCTCTATAAGTGGATCCTCTGAATCCCTAGTTTTGTACCTCTGATTTCTCTAAAAGTTTTAGATAATATTTCGTCATTATTCCCTTAAATTACACTTGAGTTAGCTACAACTTAGTCTAGTTCTAGGTCTATTTAATTTCAGATAACGTACAGGTATCAGTCCCTTGGGATTTGACCTCGGTCTTACCGAGTATATTACCACATCACAACCCTGTACTTGGGGAGTGAACAAGTTTTTTGCGCCGTTGACGGGGACTGACGGTTACATTTTTCTGAAATTGACTAGTTTTAGAATTAGTTTAAGATTAAGATTTTTTTTCTAATTATAGGTTAGAATTTTTCTCTCTGATTTTTAGGAACTAACTTGTCTTCCTGTTTTGTAGGATTCTGAGATAGAAACTTCTAATTCGGTAATCTCTTTCTAATTTTTTTATTTTTCTATTTTAGGAACTAGTTTATTTTTTGGAGATTTTCCTCTTTCTCTGGTAGAAATTTTTCCCTTTGTAGAAACTAGTTTGCTTTCTAACTTAGACTTTCTTAAAAACTAACTTGTTTTGGTTTATTTTGCAGGTTTTTAACTTAGGAACTCGTATCTGGTAACTTCTTTTCAAATCCCCTCTTTCTTTCTAAATTTGCATTTCATTTATCTCTTTTAGGTCTAAGTTTAGAATCGAAATTGAGGTTATGGCTGCAAATCAACCTAAACATAATGAGGTGCATCAAGCACCCCGCCTGTCACGCCCCAAACCCAAAAATCAGATTCACATGAATCCTGATTGCCGAATCCGGTGCCGATAGCCTCCGTAGTGCCCCATTCTCGGATCCTGGCACTCGCATGCCAGATTCCGATCCTGGGATCCTATAAGGAGGATTTTCAGTATGAATTTTTTTTTATTTTTATTTTTGTAATGGAGCATAACCACAAGTTTACCCAAATCATAAAGACAACATCATCATCACATATCCACTAATATAAACAGTTTAATACAATGCTGAAAAGGAAATACATATGTATCAAAATCAGAGCTTCTGAAAATCGCTACATGCTCCAAGCTTAACGCTGCTGCAATCTAACGCCACCTGCACGCATCTATCATGCATAAGCTTACAAAAGCTTAGAGGGTGGTGTAAGTGTGTGTAAGGTAAGTGTCAAGTATACAATAAAGCTCACAAATCATACATGATCGGGATAAGCAGAAATACTAACAAGATCATGAGTCATATGATATCAGAGTGATGCAGAAATATGCGGTAAGTCCATGAATACAATCAGCTGTACCAAAGCAATGTTATGCAAGGCATGAATGCTATTAGCTATACCAAGGCCATGCAATGCAAAACTTAATAAGACAATAACAGATGCTGAGGATGCAATGTAGTATGCAAATCCAGACGAGCCATAAATACCATCAATCTCATCTAGGCCATATAAGTAAAAAAATCGTAACCCAAAATACTAAGTACGACAGATGCAATGTAATATGAGGTGCGAATGAAATGACTATGCTGGAATGTGAAGTCGGGATGATAGTACGAAGTATCACAGGCTACGGGGTCCATCACAAGGGACTCCTATCCAAACCAGTCCCATACCTAAATTTGGATAGTCAGACACGATGTGGTAAACTCCTAATCTCAGGTTAGTCGCGCGCCCAACTGAAATCCTGGCCATACGAAGGTACACGTAACAAATAGTTACGCACCACCAGCCCGAGTGGATAGTGTATGAATGAATGAATGGATGTGTAATTCATGCTCAATAAGTCCACATATCAATATGGTTACTCTCTGGAGAAATCACCAGGGTCTAATACACGTTACTCTGACTGCCTCCTCCCTAGCTGCACAGCTAAGTAAGTGAAATAGACCACACTATCCGCCTGACTAGTAGTCTGCCAATACCTACCCGGCTCGTCGATAGCGGACTCATTTATGAGCTGGTCAAACTCAGCATAGCTTATAGCCCCCTCCCTCGGGCAGATAAGGCCACACCCCCTCCCAACCGACCACGACACAGTGAGAGACGTGACCTACTGGTATTCGGCACTCGGGCGCTCATGTTCCACTCGGTCTAGACATTGGGGCTACTCCTGGCCTCGGAGGTTCTGGGATTTTCACCCAAGGACATCCTAAGTACCCCATAGTGCTAAAACTAAATATTTTCGGTGTCCCATCTGGCCATCCACGATATGCGTGTGGAGGTCAAAGCCCTGATGTCGCTAGGGCGTGCAGTGATCATGATACACATATGTGAGATGCATGAATCACACCGTCAAATCATGCAGAATTTCAGCGCGTACTGCGCGATCATGTAGGGCAATCTGTCTCATAACGAGTCCCGTGAATGGTCTACCCAAGGGCATATGCTATGATCAGTCACTACTCATATCAAGCATACATATGATGCGTATGGGCATGAGTCATGAGATTATACTAAGCATGTTATAAGGCAATGGATAGCAACGAGTATGGGCCTATCAATGTGCCCTAAGGGGAGTTACAATGTGGACATTTAACCAACATTGTACATACAATGTGGACGTCAAACCAACATTGTTTCCTAGGCACGGCCCGCCATATATATCATTACATGAACTATGGGAAATCACACATTGTAATGGACCCTAAGGACATCCCATTGGGCCTCGACCTATGGGCCTTAGATACATCAAATGGGCTGAATCACATGGGCCTTACATTCATCAAATGGGCTGCATTAATGGGTCTCACCAATGAGCCTTATGTACATTGCAATGGTCCATGACCCATGGGCCTTTGAATACATCGAAATGGGCCTCATAACATAGGTCTTATGTATATCAGATGGGCCACACCAACGGGCTTCATATGTGCATTAAATGGGTCACACCCAAAAGCAAGTGGTGACAATGATTTCCACCATTAAAAATTTCCAAGGTCCACCATTTATTTCCCACACAATCTATTTATAAGGTCACTTAAGAACTTGGTGGCCTAAGGTCTAATGGTGGGGTTCAAACCCACTGTACGATGTGGTCCACGTGATAAATAGACTTGTCTTATTTTTGAACTCAAGCCTTAAAATTATCTGTCAAAATGGCTGGATAGTTTGGATGCAACACGTGCATCAGGGGTGGTTCCATAGATGGACAGCAAGGGTGAAACAGGTGGGCCCACATAACTTGGAGACATCACATACACCTTTAATATAGTTAGTGTGTGGCACTCTAGCCAACCTGCTTCCTAAGGTGGGTCCACACGGGTGGCCCACCATAACATTTATTTTCCATCCAACGTTGATAAGGTCACATGGACAGGATAAATAGGGAAAACAAATTTCTCAACCCAAGAGGGGTTCCAATGGGAGGTGTTTAATCAATACTGTTTCCTGCTGTGTGTCCCGTCTGATTGATGGCTGGATGGCATGGATAGAACACGTACATCACGGTGGGCCCCACCCCAGTACCGTGGACGCTGCGTGGACGGTGCGGTTAGACGTGCACCATGGTGGGCTTCCACCGTCCGCCTGGACGGTTTGGTAAACACACATACATCAATGGTGGGTCCCATGCGGGTGGCCCACCATAAAGTTTATTTGCAATCCAACCCGTTGGTAAGGTCACCCGGGCCGGGATGGAAAGGAAAAACAAATATCATCGTGATCCAAAACTTCTGTGGCCACCAAAAAGAGTTTCAACGGTAGGCACTCAATCAACATTGTTTCCTATGATGTGGGCCGCCTGAGCCTTAAATGGACTTGATTTTTGGGTGGAGACTACTTCAAGTAGAGGCCCACCATATGGATGGATTGGATGACAAATAAACATCGAGGTGGGGCCCACGGCTGGAGCCGTGGGTCTACCTTGTCCGCTCGCCCGCTGAAGAGCGCAGGACACGCAGGCATCCTGACATCCAGAGGCAGCAGCCTCTGCTGCTTGCCCTTTTTTTTTTTGAAAAAAATCATTTTTTTGGAGTTTTTCTCATATGGGGCCCACGTCTAATGAACCCACTCCAGCCATTGGATTCCACAACTTAAAAGAAATCCAACGACTCCAATATTGAATATATTTTGTAGGTATAGAAATATCAGAATGCATTTTAATGGCGAAAACCTCTGTTTTCCAGATTATGGCCTGCCAACAAACTGGATCAACTTTAGTTTTCGGCTCAACGCCTAACATGATCCAAGGGATGGAATGGACGGTTCGGATTTAAAACATATATCAAAGTGAGACCTACATGAGCGGTACACCCAATGAGAGAAAAAAAATAAAAATAAATTAATATTAGTGTTTTCCACGCAACGTCCAGCGTCCCTGGATGCTGGCGGTTGGGTATAACACATAAATTTGTGGTGGGCCCTGCTTAGGTGTGCTTAGGTGGGCCACCACATGGAGGATGGTGTGGGTACAACACTTATAAGGTGGACCCCATTCATAAACGGCTTGGATAAAATACTTACTTCATGGTGAAGTCCATCCAAGTGGGCCACAAGGCCATATGATCACAAGAAAAAAATGAAAAAGAGAGGGAGAGAGAGAGAAAGTTAGAATGGGACATACATGATGGAGGGTCCCCGGCATTATGGGCCCTCCCTTCCATGATCTACAACATAAATCTTTGCATATAGGCCCACCTAATCAAGAATAAATTGTGGAGATCTATTCTCCACGAAAATAAACGGTCTAGATGACCTTATTTACAAGCTAAGAAAGGTAAACATCATGATGGGGTCCATAGAGAATGGCCCCATCATGGAATGATATGGATAATCAAGGTGGGCCATCGGCCACATCTTAGGGTCCAAAGTGAGATCCACACCATTGATCGGTGGGCCTCACTTGGCCCATCATAAAAATAAGTAAACTACCCTATAGAAGCACCCCACCTATCAATCTTCTTGGTCCGTTGGATTGCCTATCTCCTTACGCTTCACTTTGATGGTGGAAGATGAAGAATGGATGGTTAGGATGAGAGATTTGGAATGGGAAGGTGGGCCACACAAACTCTTTTCTCCCTTGAGAAGGGCTTGGATGTGAGCTCTCTTGTTGCTTAGTGTGGCTTGGAATTTGTGAAGAGAAAGAGAGAGAAAAGGGGTGGTTGTAAGAGTGATGGATATGAGGCGAGTGATGGGTGAGGTGAGTGATGGGTGAGGTAATGGATTGGTTGACTTTAGATTTGCTTGACTTGTGGAGAAAGAAAGCATGAATGCTTTGTACTTGACATGAGAGGTGATTGATGGGATTGATGAGACATGTTGTAGAGATTCTGTTGGGATTCACAACGCGCGGTGTTTTGCTCGAACTAAACGTAGGTCCACATCACCTCGTCTGGGTATCAGATCAATACGTGAGTCGCGGCGTTGGAACCGCGGCAACGGTGCGGTCGCAATGATATAAGTATCGGATTAAGCCGACTCAAATGTATAGGATACGACTTACGGTCGTACGAAAACGTCGATTATCAGTCGCATGTTGCCAGAATTCGACAGGAAGGATTGCGGGAGTTGAAGGAACAGTGTGGATTAGGATACGGGTCTTACACCGCCTCATACTTTATGAGATTATTTACAACTAGCGAGGGTGAGCATGCCCTCATGCATGATTTTTTCAGAAAATACGAGACACATGAATATCAAGCCAGGGGTGATCCAACTCATTCTAAAATTTTATGGACTTGAATCTGAAGAACCATATCTACACTTGAAAGAGTTTGATGAGATTATAACCACTTTATATTTTCCAAACGTATCTGAGGACACAGTTAGGCTGAAACTATTTCCCTTTTCTTTGAAAGAAAAAGCTAAGACGTGGTTACATTCACTACGTCCTAGATCTATTGGCACATGAAATGATATGCAAAGAGAGTTCATAAAGAAATTCTTTCCATATCATAAAATAAACACCCTTAGAAAATCAATCATGAACTTCACTCAAAGGGAGGATGAAACATTCTTCCAATGTTGGGAGTAGTTCAAGGATCTTGTTAGCTCTTGCCCACAACATGATTTTGAAACGTGGCGCATTACGCACTTTTTCTATGATTGGCTGACATCTTTCATGCGCCAATTGGTCGAGACAATGTGCAATGGAGAATTTATGAATGAAAATGTTGAGGATGTGTGGGATTACTGTTCACTCCCCAAGTGCAGGGTTGTGATGTAGTAATAAACTCGGTAAGACTGAAGTCTAATCCCAAGGGACTGAAACCTGTACGTTATCTAAAACTAACTAGAACTAGAACTAGAATATGATGAAATCTAAATCAACTAGAATTTAAGGAAAAATTGTGAGATTATTATCTAAAACTTAAGAAAAATCAGAAATATGAAACTAGGGATTCAGAGGATCCACTTGTAGAGATTTGAGAGATCTTATGCCTGCGTCAAGAACCATGGAAATTAACTGAATTGTTGTTGATATAGTTTCAAAGAGATGAAAGGTATATGAATTAGAATGGATTCTATCACCAAACCATGCTCAAGAGACAAAGCAAACAAAAGAATTAAACTAATTACCAACCAATCAACATGCCATGAAGGTTAGGAAGGGTACCGTCATCCGACCATGCCCAAGAGACTATGGTGAACAACAGGGTTTCCTGACATCATAAACATCAAAAGGAAAAGAACATGCTCAAAGCCATTACAGACCCATTGTAATTTCAGTCACAACAGACCCTTAAATACTAAAAACATTCCAATTATTAAACTAAAATCAATGTTAATACAGTCTAAATAAAAAGACATAAGTTGAAAGAGTCCTCCATCACGCTACGTGCTTCACCTCTTAGCCCTAGCTCAGAGGTTTAGCCTACCATAATTAGACTAAATCTTAAATGAAAAAAAAAAAAACCACTCTAACTACTCCCTGTCTCCCACGTTCACAATCGAGCCCAAGCCTAGGTCTGATGATCCTTTTTCCTTCTCTTCTCTTACTTTTATAGCTGATACAGTCGGTGGCTAGAAGGGTCGGTGGAAGTTCCTATCGCACCCTGAAAAGCTTCAGTTAGAAGTTTCTTTACGCAATGCCGTGCGTAATGAAGAAAACTCAAGAATATTATTCCTCCACCGTTTCTCCTAGAGTTCACCAAAAGCCTTAAAAACACATCCCTGTGGACGTTTTTGGATTGCCTACAAGATGGACGGTCCGGATCAACCATACAATCAACACCCTGGTCACACAGTGGCCCGCAAAACCAGACGGCGTCCGGCTGCGAAAACAGAGTCGCGTATCTGATTACGATGCCATGCTGGTGGAGTCCACTCTGACATTTTGTAGGAAAATCCACACCGTCCATTGGATTATTCACGAAAAATCAGTCGAACATGAACGGTTTTGGTTGTTCGCTGACGCGGCCCACTTGATTTCTTGCTCTACCGTCTGTTTGTGTTTGAACGGTTGGAAATCGCTCTTTGTCACCTTGTATGATTCCGACACCTAGGCCTGAGTGAGCAGGGCAAATTAAGACTCACAGACGGTCTAGATTAAGCTGATAGGTTAAGATGGAGGCCCATGAGTTCCGTCCGTAAGCTCCTGTGCGAACAGAGCTTCCGCGGACTGATGCTGGACGTTGGTGAGACCCGTGGGTGATGTCAGCGGAGAAATCCAGTCCATCCATTGAATTGCCAATGAAAAAATGGTGGGTCATGATCGGTTTTGGGTCCCCTTTAATGCGACCAAGTAAAAAAACACGCTGCAATAGTAGCAACAGTCCATTTGTGGTTGTTGTGGCCAGCACATATTCATGCATGGATTCTAAAGGTCAACGTAGATATGACTATCTCTCACCCCTCTGCATGATGGACGCTGTAGATCGATCATGTGGGCCACCACCAATGTCTGCAAATCACTCCTGCGTCGGTTGCGGTAGAAGAACAGAAACGGCAATTGCCATTTTTGGGAAGAAACGGGTCCAAGGCGGTCAAATCGCCTTGGACTTGTGGTGCGCATCTAGTGCAACCATGCACCGTGCACTTCAAAGCTTCTGTGGGGTCCACCGCGATAGATTCACTAAATCTACTTCAACCATCTGTTTTGTAACCTTATCAAATGGGATGACACCAATTCTGAATCATATCCAGATCTCAGGTGGGCATAGAATCATCAGTTTATGGGCTGATTTGTCTGTCGGGCCACTTTCACAGGGCACCATTGGCTGAAATTTGACGTGAACGGTTAATTTATGGTCCTCAAGCCATGTATGAAATTTTAAGCTGAACGGATGGTGGGAACCCCGTGATCTTGCATTATAGATGTTTTTCAGGGTACTCGAGCTTCAGTTTTTCGGTTTTTCAGTTTTCTCGGATCTCTGGCGTCAATCTTGGTCCCCTAGGGTCCGTCCCTTGCCTTGGTGAACTCTAAACGTTAAATCCATGCTTTTAACATCTTATTTCAGTCCACGTCCGTAAATTCACCCTGTAACACAAATATGACTTAAATCGGGTATTACACAACATTATGTTCGTAAATCCAGGGAATAACTGGGGTCTGATATGCAATATTTGACCCTCAACACAACCTCCAACCAGCATTTTGCTAGTCTCGAGCAAAGTATGCGAAAAATAAGTTAAGATTTGCAGGAGAATTTTTATGAACTCAAGAATAAGATAAGAGAAATCTAAGATTCATGAATGTTAGAACTTATGTTTTCCTATACTCAAGCACACAATACTTCATAATCAAATTTGAAATATTAATCCATCAATTAGAATAATTCTAATCATTGAATTCTATGGGTGTATAGTGTAATCTCGGCTTATCATCATTAAAATTCAATTTATTATTTCATGATAGCATTGATAACCACAAGAGTATTGAGGACACCTAAAACCTTTAACCATGTGCCCCATAGACCATTCTTTTTCTTTCTTTCAACTTTTGATTTGTCTATTAACAGTAACGTCAAGAAGGGGAATCAAGTCCTCACCTATGGGGAGCAAACCTATGGTGAAGATTGTACACTTAGCCCTTTTCTTCATATCATTCATGGGGAATTAAATCCACACTTATAGGGAGAAAACCTGTGGTGAAGATTATTCGTCCAAATTTTTCCAAAGGTATATCTCTTTTTTTTTTTCTTTTTTTCTTCCATAGCGATTCTGTTAGGCAAATGTTCTAGGCTAGTTCCTTTCATACTTAATGGTTACCAAATTAACCCTTCAATATCAAATTGAAATCTTAATGTGAAATCGAGATGTGACATATGAAATCGTGACTCAATCAATGTTTAAAACTTCTAATCATGAATTAACAATTCAGACTTAACTGTGAAATCTAACAGATATGGAATCCAAGAGTCATAAATTACCAACATCATGTATCTTGAAATTCTAAGTCACAGATGGATGTTAAAATCACTTCGAATTCACAAGAAATTTAAAAAATTTTATAATTTTTGCTCAAGACCAAGAAAACACTGATTAGGAAACCTAATCTCCAACCCCCAACCTAAAATCTACATCGTCCTCAATGTAAAAGATATAACATGCAATACACATGGGACAACGAAAGTAAATGAAAAGTGATGGGAAGATAGTACCTGAATAACGAATCGAGAGAGTTTCCAAAAGATCGCAGCATGGAAGCTTATCAGCACGAGAGAGAAAGCAAAATAAAAATAAAAAAAAAATGAAATCCTACCTATACCACTTTCGCAGGTGCTCTTGATTGCATTTAGCATATGCATCAAGCCTTTAAACCCCTAGGTTACCCCTAGAGGACGAGTTGTAGTCTCGTGAGGGTTTGCAGTAATGTTACCCACAAACATTGAATCGATCATGCCGCAAGGTTCCCCTTCTGGATAATATCTTGATAAGTTTCTCAGTAAGTTCCTCAACAGGATCATTCAAAAGCCCTTTTTGCAATAGGCTTGGGTGCCCTGGACCATGACTTTCCAGAGAGACTTATGTACCTCATAAGAAATCTTCCATTGAATTGCTTGAGGTATCCATAATATATACGATTCACCTATGACAGAAGAAGTTTCAATGTTAGTATCGCACGATGAATGAAAGACTACAAGTAAATGAAGTTTAGAAAACTTCTTAAGAAGTGATGTAGTCTCAACACATTCCGAAGCTCCAAACTTCGATTTAATTTTTGGCTCCTCTCCCTTTACTGGTAGACATTTAGGATTAGGGGAAGAGAGGGTTTCAGAATAAGGGTTCTCTCGGTCAGTGATGACTACCGAGATGTTGTCTTGCAAGGCATCCACTTCGTCTTTTAACATGAGATCGTTTGAAACTGCAAAGTGTGCCAAGAAATCCCAAGAGCTGAGAAATTCCATTGAGTGTGACTTATTTCTCATATTGGATCTCGCGATGATCTGCTCAAAGAATCCATCGTCCTTAAAAGTAGATGGAGGTACGCTTTCTTACTCCAGTCCTACACAGAAAGATTGAAGATCAATAAGTGAAGCATTGATGTGATCACTCTGTTCATTAAAATTACTCAATTGAGGCGTTGAATTGTTAAATGTGCAACTCAGATGGTGGCCTCAACTGAGTGGTTTCAAATTCCAGAGTAGTAGTGGGCAACTCCTCCTTCTCCCGAATCATATCATCATTCAATTTAGGAGAGTGGTCTAAACATGTCTCATAAGAGTTAGAAGAGTCGGTTGTAAGGGGTTCATGTAAGACCCGTATCATAGACCGTATCATTCGGTAGACTTCCGCGGTCTTTCCGGTCGAATCCCAACAACCTCGACCTTTAACCGGTATTTACGCGCGCCCTGACACACACGCCGTTAACCCAAGTCGACTCAACCCGAGACTTGTACCCTAGCGACTGCGTCGTCGCTGCGGTTCCGATGCCGCGTCTCGCACGCCGAAGCGATACCCAGGCCAGGAGATGTGGGCCCGCGTTCAGTTCGAGAAAATGTCGTACATTTGCAAACCTAAGACAATCTTTCAAATCAATCACATCACGTCACATCAATCCATCAATCAATCAAGTCAAATAAACCCATACCCTACCCATCCCTCTCTCACCTAAAGTCAACAACACCCATGCTCATCCCATTCCTTTCTTACCAATAAGTCAACAAGTACCACACCTTCCATTTATTACATCATCTCTCTTTCTCTCTCTTTTTAAAATAAATTCTCAAGCAATTCATGAAAGCCAAAAACGTTTAAGCTCCAAGCTCCATGGATAGAGCTTGTGTAGCCCACCTTCCTATCTCCCATCCCCACCCTTCAAAACCGATCTCGGCTGTTGAATCATGTCCCATTGGAGCTATAATGAGGAGGAGCCCAAGAAGAAGTAAAAGGTGGGTGATTTTATTTATTAGATTTGATGATTTGAGGGCCCACATGTGGTGGGACCCATTTGATGCATGTATTGAGGGGCCCATAGTCGCGAGGTCCCTCTATCACCGCCGTCTCTCTCTCTCTTGATGTGTGGCCCACCCGATGATGCATGAATGTGATCCATGCCGTCGACTACGTGGAACACACCGCTGTCCAAGTGGGGGCCCACCTTGCTGCCACATCCAGGGTTCACCATTGTTGTCTGTTTGGACTGCCCCGACCGTGAGAAAATCACAAATATCAGCTTCCATTCAAGCTGGTGGGCCACCACATGGACCTACCTTGATGCAAGTGTTCTATCTGCAGTATCCAGATACCCTAGACGGTGGCGTGATGCCCACCTTGACGCTGCATTATATTTACACCGTCCAGTGCACAGGCTTGGACGGTGAGATCCACCTGTGTTTATGTGTTAAGCCCCGTGTTGTCCAGCAGCTGAGAGCCCATGTGGTGTATCTGGTTCACCTACGTGGGATCCACCCTTTTTGGCAAGGATCGGCTGGTGTACAGCATCTATAAAGTTTCTGTACTAACGTCAGCAGGTGGGTCTGATTTTTAATCCCCACCGTCCATTTCACAGTAGCAAGCGTTGTGGGTCCACCAGCCAATCAGCTAGAGCGTGGATGCCAGCAGGTCCTCTGGACTAAGCTTGAGGTATGTGTTATATACCATACCGTCCATCCCTTCGTTTTAAAGTAACAAACGTATGGTCCCACCCCACATGTGCTGCACGTGTGGGTGGGACCCACCTTGATGTATCTATTCTACCTCCACTCCGTCCGTACGTCAAGGACGATGGACCCCACTGCAGCGTATATGATTAATGCATGTTGTTCGTCCAGTGTCTCCAGACATTGGACGTCCTTAAAAAAAAAAAACATATATATTATAATATATTATATATATCATATATGTGGTATTCCCCACGTGGGACCCACCTGATGAGAGAAGTGGATTGGCTGGATCACTCCAGCAGCACGTAGCTGGTACATGATGCCAGCAAGTTCTGTGGGCCCCATTCTGATCATGTAGCTGGTACATGATGCCAGCACGTATGTGTTGTATCCACAACCGTCCATCCTAAGGGCCCCACGTGATGTACATATTTTGTATCCAGACCGTCCAGCGTCCCTGCTGCTGGACGGTGGCTGGATCATATATTAATATTATATTAATATCATAATACATGATATGAGGTGGGCCACACATGTGGACGCATCATGTAAATATGTATGAATCTTGACCGTCCAGAACATATAGGGTCTGGACGGTGGCTATTTATAATTTATATATGTTATATTATATTATAATATGTATATATGTGGTGGGCCCCACGTGAGACCCAACCACCATGACTGGATTGGCTGGTACCTCACACCACCCACGTCAGCAAGTTCTATGGGGCCCACCTCAATGATGTGTTGCATATCACACCGTCTAATGCCTGAACGGTGCTGATTTGCTGAAAGGGGTGGACGGTGAAGTGGTACCACCTTGACGTGTGTTTGGCCCACCTCACACGTGTGGGTGGGACCCACTTTGATGTAACGGTTTTACAGCCACACTGTCCAACCATTTTTTTTTTCAGACGGCAGGTGGGACTACACCATGATGTGAGTGTTTGATTCGTGCCACCCACCCTGCACGTGTGTTGCATGCATGCAGCGTGGGACCCACTTTGATGGTATGTAAACCATCCGGGCCGTCCATCATCTGAACGGTGGATGTGGGGCACCACTGTGATGAACATGTTATCCATGTTGTCCGTCTGTTTTGGCAGCATGGGACCACCTTGATGTTTATTCGCTATCTAACCCGTTAATTTGGTGGGTCCCCTCCTCAGGTGGGACCCCCTCCAAAAATGAAATGCATCCAACGCTCAGGTGGCCCACACCATTAGAAATAGTGGGATGGATGTCTACCCTTGAAACCTCATTAGGGTCCACGGAAGTTTTGGATCAAAGATGATATTTGTTTTTCCTCTTCATCCAGGTCTGTACGACCTTCTCAACAGATTGGATGAAAAATAAACATTATGGTGGGCCCCACATGGGACCCACAGTGGCGTATGTATTCTATGAGCACCGTCCACGGTTGTGGACGGTGGCAGCCACCGTGATGTATGTGTTCTAAGGCCGTCCAGTAGCAGGACGGCCAGTAGGGCCCCACTCTTGGTGTTTGTGGTGGCCACGTGTGTGGACCCCACCATGATGCATGTGTTGCATCCAAACTGTCCATCCACTTTGCAAACTCATTTGTGGGTTTAGGACAAAAATGAGTCAGGTCTAAGGTTTAGGTGGAGCCCACCATGATATGTGTTTCATTCATGTCATCCATCACGAGGTGGAGCCCACCCTGATGTATGTATACCTCTGCCATTCATTTGAGGTGGCCCATATTGATGTATTTGTGGCAGTTGTTAAGGCCCACCTTGGCGATTTTAGGGCCCGATTAGTGTGGTCCATTTAATATATGTAAAGCCATGTGATTAGGCCCATCCTGATGCAATAGTAGCCCGTTGTTGAGGCCCACTTGATGTATTTTATAGCCTATCTGTGAGGCTCACCTTGATGTATTGTGGCCTGCTGTTGAGGCCCCCCCCCTTAATATAAATGCCTATTGAGTTCCACCTTGCTATAAATGTAAGGCCCATGGGTTGAGGCCCACTGTAATGTATGTAGGGTCCATGGGTTAAGGCCCATTGTGATGAATTAGGGCTCATGGGTTGAGACCCATTGTGATGTATAAAGGCCCATTATTGAGGCCCACCTTGGTATGTGTATGAGGATCATCTTGGTTTAATTGGGGTTGTTGTTGAGGGCCACCTTGATATGAATGTAAGGCCCATGTGATTAGGCCCGTTTTGATATATTCTAAGGCCCATGGGTTATGGCCCATTGCAATGTATATAAGGCCCATTGGTGCGGCCATTGATGTGGCCCACTTGATGAATATAGGGCCCATTTAATGTATTTAAGGCCCAACGGGATGTACCTAAGGTCCATTGTAATGTGTGATTCCTCCATGGTTTGTGTGATAATGTTTATGGCAGGTCGTGCCTTGGGATCAATGTTGGTTTGACGTCCACATTGATGGGCAATGACGGTTAGATGTCCTCATTATAACCTTTCCTTAGGCCTTGTAGGCCCATTCTCTTCGTGGGCTAACGCAAATAAGTGGGCCCCATTCACCGCAGACGGACAGTTCGTACTATTAGATTTGATATAACCACGGGTGGCGATCGATCTTTATATTATGGTTTGACTGACAGTTCATATATGAGCCCCGCCTTACTTATAGGTCGTTAATCGATTCCGATTACCAATCGAGGTCGATTATCGTGATCGATTACCGATCGTGGCCGATTATCGATTGACGTGGCAGATTGTCAACTCTGCTTGTCGTGGCCGATTGACCGATTACCAATCGAGGCCGATTATCGTGACTGAATACTAATTGTGGCTGATTATCGATTGACGTGGCCGATTGTCGACTCTGTTTGTCGTGGCCGATTGACCGATTACCGATCGAGGCCGATTATCCTGACCGATTACCGATCGTGGCCGATTGTCAATTGACGTGGCCGATTGCCGATTCTGTTTATCGTGGCCGATTGACCGGTTACCTATCGAAGCCGATTATCGTGACCGATTACTGATTATGGCCGATTATCGATTGAGGCCGATTACCGATTTTGAATTGTCATGGCCGATTATCGATTCTAATTGTCGAGGCCCAATGTGATGAACATGCGACCCGTATTTGAGGCTCGATGTGATGCGTATTCAGCCCGTGTCTAAGGCCCAATGTGATGTATATTGAGGCCTAGGTGATGAAGCCCATTGTGATTCATTTGAGAATCGGGCAAAGGAGCCTATTGCGATGTATGTTAGGCCCATGAGCAGGGCCCACCTGTTGTGTACATATAACCCTTAAGTAAGGCCCATTGTGTTGTATATTAGGCCTTTGTGTGAGGCCGTGGGTACATTATATGTTTGGATCTGTGAGGGTCACTCCTTGGGGCAATGTTGGTTAGATGTCCACATTGTCGATGCCGGTTATTGATACCGATTATGAGTATGTGACTGCATAGCATCATGATCTATGCCCATACGCATCATCTGCATATCTGTTATGAGATGTGATTGACCATTGCATATGTCATAATGTTGGTTGTTATGAGACTCCCTGATAGGCGGATATTGTCTCACATGAGCACATGGCTTACGTAGGATTGATGCATGACTGGATTGTATGACTCATGCATCTTGCATTGTGTGCTGTGATTACTGTATACCCTAACGACATCAGGGTCTTAGCCTCCACAAGCATATCGTTGATGGCCAGATGGGACACCAAAAATCTGTTCTACATGGGGTGCTATAGATATCCCTGGGTGAAAGTCCCTAAACCCTCTTGGTTCCAGAGGTTGCTCCACGTCTAGACCGAGTGGGTAGATGAGCGTCGAGTGCCGATTGTCAGATGGCTGCGCTCTCCACTGTGTCGTGGTCGGTTGGAAGGGGGTACGGCCTTACCTGCCCGAGAGGAGGGGGAAATGCTAGGCTGAGTCTGACCAGCTCGAGGAATGGGTCCGCTATTGACAAGCCGAGCCCGATATTGGCAGGCGGATAGTGAGGTTTCTTTCACTCACCTTGTTGGGCGCGATGGGGCGGCAATGTGGTATGGAGTGCAATAGACCCCGGTGATTTTTCAGAGAGGAACCGTACTGATATGTGGACTTATTGAGTAGGAGATGCATGCTCATTCATTCATCCATTCACTATCCACTCGGGCTGGTGGTGCGCAACTAATTATTGTGTACCTTCGTTATGGCATGGATTTTGGTTAGGCGCGCGACTAACCTAAGATCAGGAGTTTACCACGATGAGTCTGACTATCCAAATTTAGGTATGGGACTGGTTTGGATAGAAGTCCCTTGTGGTGGACCCCAGAGCCTGCGATACTACGTACTATCATCCCGACTTCACACTCCAGCATGGTCATTTCATTCACATCGCATATCACATTGCATTCGCAGGCATATGGCATCTTGGGTTGCTATGTTTCTGCACTTATATGGCCTAGACAGACTTTACAGGATTTGTATATTGTATTGCATCCTCAGCATTTGATATTTAGCCCTTTATGACTACTCATCGCATAACTATTCTATATTACGTATTCTGATATTGATTGACTCATAGACCCGTTTATACTTCCGCTTACTCTATTATCGTATGATTTATATCTTGTCAGTATTTCTGCTTATTCAGACATTGTATGGTTTATGGATTACTAATTTTTTCGGTATTGTATGATTATAGCATTGTATTGAATACTTGGCACTTACCTTGTGCACACACTTACACCACCCTCTAAGCTTTCCATAAGCTTATGCACGATAGATGCGTGCAGGTGATGTTAGGTTGCAGCAGTGTTGAGCTTGGAGCGTGCAGTGGTCTTCTAGAAGCTTGATCCTCTATTTATGTATTTTTCTTTCAGTATTGTATTCAAATGATTATATTAGTGGATATGTGATGACGATGTTGCCGTTGTGAATTGGGTAATCTTGTGGTTATGCTTATTACTAGTTAAATGTACATTTAAAAAAAAAAAAAAATCCTTGTAGGATCCCAGGATCGGAATCTGGCATATGAATGCTATGAGCCGAGAATAGGGTACTACGGAGGCTGTCAGCACCGAATTCCACTATCGGGATTCCTATGAATCCGATTTCTGGGTTTGGGGCGTGACAGTTCATCCTTTACCTTTAAATCAAACGTGTCAGGTGAGGGGAGTGGCTCATTATGATCGACCACTTCGTGTACGTCTTGATCATTGACCTAGACCAAACTTGAGATGGATTCCATAAGAACTATGGCTGCACATTCAGGATCATCATCCCAATACGCATCATCGTCCAGTTTCGTGCAGTGCACAGTTGGGATGGGATCACCTTCCTCACATTCTATTCCTAAACTCGGTTGAGGTTCGAATAAACTAACCTCCTCATAATTGAAATCTTGTGTGTCATGTAAGGAAGGTGTGTCATCATCAATGTATTTAAAAGACACCAATGTATCTTCATCATTTTTTCGAACAGTTATCGAGATCGACTCATCGAAAAATTGAACCGTATGCTCATTAACGGAATCTAACTCCTCATTCCAAATTCCAGATTCTTTCAAAAGTGAGTGCGGATCACTTTCCTCACATTATATTTTTGGATTGGGTTGTGGTTGGGATGAGCAAGCCTCCTCTATCCTGTCGAGGCGCGAATTGAGTGTTTCCATTATTTCTATTGCTTTTCTCATTTCCTCAAGACAAGCCGAAAAAATATTACGTTGATATGAATCCTCTTGAATCGTTTCTGTTTGGATCTCAAAGGTAGGGGATCCAAGAGAATAATCATTATAACATGTTGTTGGTTCATTTTCTCAATTTTGATATTTTCACTGGTTATAGTCATACTGATCATAGGTGGGAGAATCTGCTAGTTGGTAATACTTATTATTACTCATGATACAATCACGCATTATTTTCTTTTTATCGGATGGGTGATAATAATTCTCACAACCATAGTTATGATAATCCCAACAATCGCGCACTATTTTATTAATCCGTGCGGTGTAATTGTTTTCCTGTATATAATCACGTAAGGACTTCTTAGTCGGTGGATCTTTATATTCTGATCGGTTTTCAATGATAGTTTCAGAAAGGTTTTGAGACATAGGTTGATTTATATCATCATCATCCCAAAATAGGTTATTCTTCTCAGCATACTGACGTTGCCACTCATGCATATACATAATGAAACCCTTAATCTGAATTTAATCCTATGAAAAATAGAAGAAAAAGTTCCTACAACAATGTGAAAAGTAAGAGGAGGAGAAGTTAGAAGGAATGTACCAAATGAGAAATTGCTATGTTAAGATCCAAATTAGAACTTATTTTAGGATCCTACAAAACAGTAAAACAGATTAGTTTCTAAAAATAGAAAAAGAATTCCAACCTAAAATTAGAAAATCCTAATATTAAACTAATCCTAAAACTAGTTAATCTCAGAGAAACGTAGTCATCAGTCCCCGGCAACGGCGCCAAAAACTTGTTCACTCCCCAAGTGCAGGGTTGTGATGTAGTAATAAACTCGGTAAGACCGAGGTCGAATCCCAAGGGACTGAAACCTGTACGTTATCTAAAATTAACTAGAACTAGAACTAGAATATGATGAAATCTAAATCAACTAGAATTTAAGGAATAATTGTGAGATTATTATTTAAAACTTAAGAAAAATCAGAAATAGGAAACTAGGGATTCAGAGGATCCACTTGTAGAGATCAGGGAGATCTTATGCCTGCGTCAAGAACCATGAAAATTAACTGAATTGCCATTGATATAGTTTTAAAGAGATGAAAGGTATATGAATTAGAATAAATTCCATCATTAAACCATACCCAAGAGACAAAGCAAACAACAAAATTAAACTAATTACCAACCAATCAACATGCCATGAAGGTTAGGAAGGGTACCGTCATCCGACCATGCCTACGAGACTATGGTGAATAATAGGGCTTCCTGACATCATAAACATCAAAAGGAAAAGAACATGCTTAAAGCCATTGCAGACCCATTGTAATTTCAGTCACAACAGACCCTTAAAGATTAAAAACATTCCAATTATTAAACTAAAATCAATGTCAATACAGTCTAAATAAAGAGGCATAAGCTGAAAGAGTCCCCCATCACGCTACAAGCTTCACCTCTTAGCCCTAGCTAAGAGGTTTAGCCTACCATGATTAGACTAAATCTTAAATGAAAAAAAAAAACAAATAAACAAATAAACAAAACCACTCTAACTACTCCCTCTCTCCCACGTTCACAATCGAGCCCAAGCCAAGGTCTGATGATCCCTTTTCCTTCTCTTCTCTTGCTTTTATAGCCGATACAGTCGGTGACTAGAAGGGTCGGTGGAAGTTCTTTTTGCACCCTGAAAAGCTTCAGTCGGAAGTTTCTTTACGCAGTGCCGTGCGTAATGAAGAAAACTCAAGAATATTGTTCCTCCACCGTTTCTCCTTGAGTTCACCAAAAGCCTTAAAAACACGTCCCAGTGGACGTTTTTGGATTGCCTACAAGATGGATGGTCTAGATTAACCATACAATCAACACCCTGGTCACACAGTGGCCCGCAAAACCATACGACGTCCGGCTGTGAAAACAGAGTCGCGTATCTGATTGCGCTGCCATGCTGGTAGAGTCCATTCCGACATTTTGTAGGAAAATCCACACCGTCCATTGGATTATTCACGAAAAATCAGTCGAACATGAACGGTTTTGGTTGTTCGCTGACGCGGCTCACTTGATTTCTTGTTCTACCGTTTGTTTGTGTTTAAACGATTGGAAACTGCTCTTTGTCGCCTTGTGTGATTCCGACACCTAGGCCTGAGTGAGCAGGGCAAGTTGAGACTCACGGACGGTCTGGATTAAGCTGATAGGTTAAGATGGAGGCCCACGAGTTCTGTCCGTAAGCTCCTGTGCGAATAGAGCTTCCACGGACTGATGCTGGACGTTGGTGAGACCCGTGGGTGATGTCAGCGGCAAAATCCAGTCCATCCATTAAATTTCCAATGAAAAAATGGTGGGTCATGATCGGTTTTGGGTCCCCTTTAATGCGGCCCAAGTAAAAAAAACACGCTGCAATAGTAGCAACAGTCCATTTGTGGTTGCTGTGGCTAGCACATATTCATGCATGGATTCTAAAGGTCAACGTAGATATGACTATATCTCACCCTTCTGCATGATGGACGGTGTATATCGATCATGTGGGCCACCACCAGTGTCTGCAAATCACACCTGTGTCGGTTGCGATAGAAGAACAGAAACGGCAATTGCCGTTTTTGGGAAGAAACGGGTCCAAGGCGGTCAAATCGCCTTGGACTTGTGGTGCGCGTCCAGTGCAACTGTGCACCGTGCACTTCAAAGCTTTTGTGGGGTCCACCGCGATAGATTCACAAAATCTACTCCGACCATCTGTTTTGTAACCTTATCAAATGGGATAACACCAATTCTGAATCATATCCAGATCTCAGGTGGGCCTGGAATCATCCGTTTATGTGCTGATTTGTCTATCGGGCCACTTCCACAGGGCACCATTGGCTGAAATTCGACGTGAACGGTTAATTTATGGTCCTCAGGCCATGTATGAAATTTTAAGCCGAACGGATGGTGGGAACCCCGTGATCTTGCATTCTAGATGTTTTTCAGGGTGCTCGAGCTTCAGTTTCCCAGTTTTCTCAGATCTCTGGCGTCAATCTTGGTCCCCTAGGGTCCGTCCCTTGCCTTGGTGAACTCTAAACGTTAAATCCATGCTTTTAGCATCTTATTTCAGTCTACGTCCGTAAATTCGCCCTGCAACACAAACATGATTTAAATCGGGTATTAAACAACATTATGTTCGTAAATCCAGGGAATAACTGGGGTCTGATATGCAATATTTGACCCTCAACAATTACTTGTATAGACTTGCTGAAAGCGCACAATCATGAGACACATACCCAAAATCGAGTACCACTTCTAAGTCCACTAAATCAAAGGAAAGGGGCGGAGTATACTTGCTGAAAGAGGACGATGATATCAATGTTAAAGTGACTAATCTCATAAAGAAATTTAAGGCCATGGAATCGAGGAAGGATAAGGGTAAGGAGGTTGTTTGGATATTTGTGGTTGTAGCAGTCACATAACTGAAAATTGTCCAACTATATCTACCTTTCAAGAGGTTCTAACTGAGTAATCCAATGACATAAATAATTATCAAAGACCTTTCAATGGACTCACCTCTAATACGTACAATCCTAGTTAGAGAAATCATCCAAACTTCAGTTGGAGGAATGGACAAACTGCTACCCCTCAAGGTTTCTTCAATCAAATTCCAAATCAAGGGAAACCTCAAGAGGATCTAGTTCTAAAACACATTCAAGACCAAGAGCTATTCAACCAAGATATCAAATCAGCAATAGGATCACTTATATCACCCATTCAAAGGATAGAGTCACACATAATGATTGGGAGAAAGGGGATGCTTCCTGCTCAACCTCTCCCCAATTCTAAATTGTAATATGAGATAAGTAATCCAAGCTCTTTGGATTAAATGGAGCAGGCTAAATCTATCACTACTCTTACGAGTGGGAAGACGAGTGACAAAATTATTTCGATTAGGGCTGAAAAGCTTAAGGACCTGGAAGAGGATAATAATGATAGACCTAGCATTGCTCCATAAGAATTAGAACCGGAACTTTAAGAGAAGCCAGTTGCTCTATTTTTCCAACAGTTGGTTGCACCAAAATCTCTCTCTAACTCTCAGGATATTCTAGAGGTGTTGAAACAAGTGAAAGTCAACATTCCTTTACTTGATGACATAAAATAAATACCTTCATATGCTAAATTCCTGAAAGACCTATACACGACTAAAAGACGGTAAAGTATTCAAAAGAAGATCTTCTTGACTGAGAAAGTGAGTGTCATCCTGAAGCAAGACGTGCCGCAGAAATTCAAAGATCCCGGTAGCCCAACCATATTATGTGTAATCAGGGATTATCGAATTGATCGTGCACTTCTTGACTTATGAGCGAGCGTCAATCTGATTTCCTACTTGGTATAAAAACAGTTAGGTTTGAGTGAATCAAAACCCACACTAACCACACTACAACTTACTAATCGCTTTGTTCGTGTACCAAGAGGGATAATTAAGAATGTGTTGGTCCAGGTTGATAGATTTTACTACCCTGTCGACTTTATCATCCTGGACATCGAACCCATCAATAACATGAGCACTTAGATTCCCGTCATTCTTGGTCGCCCATTCTTTGCCACTTCAAACGCAATTATCAATTACAGGAATGGTATCATGACTATGTCTTTCAAGAATATGACATTGGAATCAAATATATTTTTCAATAACAGCAGAAATTCAAAGGATGATGACGATTTTCATGACATTAACATGATCGATTCTTTCGTGGAAAATAGAACGCCTCTGACCTTATCCTCTGACCCTTTAGAGAGCTGCCTGACACATTTTCATGACTTGGATGATGACATGATTAGGTAGAGGTGTGCCTTGCTCAATACTGCACCGGTACTTGAAGTTAACCAGTGGAGGCTACAATTTGAAGAATTGCCCCAAACTGATGTCGTGCCTCTATCATCTAACCTCAAGTCATCGAAGCTTGACCTAAAACCTTTACCCTTTGATTTCGAATATGCCCATTTAGGTCAAGAAGAGACATACCCAGTGATGATTTCATCTCACCTTGAGAACAAACAAGAGAGTATGCTTATCTCTACTCTCGAAGAAGATAACGGAGTTATTGGACATATCATCACAGATCTTGATAGGATGAATGAACTCCTTCCAACTGAATGTTTCAACTCTTTGAATAATGGCTTGACACACTTTACAGATTCAAATGATCTCATGATACAAGAAATAGTGGATGCCTTGAAAGATAATACCTCAGTAGTTGTCACGGACCGAGAGAACCCTTATTTTGAAGTACCTCTTACCCCAGATCCTGAATGTTTACCAATACAGGAGGAGATGAAAATTGAACTAAAAAGTGAAACTTCGGTGTGTGTTGAAACTACATCACCTACTACAAAATTTTTTGAATTTCGTTTACTTGTAGTCTCTGATTCATCATGGTGTACTAACTTCAAAATTTTATCTGTCACAGGTGAATCGTATATGCTTTGGACACTTCAGACAATTAAAATAAAACTTTATGTTGTGGTCCCTCAATTTCTCTGGACATTCACTCTCCAGGACATCCAAGCTTACTGTAAAATGGGCTTTTGGATGATCTTGTTGAAAAACCTTCTGAGAAATTTACCAAGATACTGGCAGACGGAAGAACCTGGATGCATGATTGGGTATATTTTCCGTGCTTCCATAATTGAGGATTAGAATTTACTGGTTTCATAAGATTAGGATAGTTTGCTTAAATTTGTGTCCTCACTCTCGTGTTAACCGCTTTCATACTGCTATCTCTTGGAAAGTATTTCTCTTGATTTGTTATCCAGGTACTATCTTTTCATCACTCCTCTTATACTTTCGTTGTTCCATGTGTAGTGCATGTTTATTCTTTTACATTGAGGATAATGCAGATTTTAGGTTGGGGGTGGGAGATTAGGTTACTTAATCAGCGTTTTCTTGGTCTTGAACAAAAATTATGAAAATTTTTAAAAATTTTCTAGAATTTCTTGTGAATTTGAAATGATTTTGACGGCCATGTAGAGCACTTAGAATTTTAAGATACGTGATGTTGGTACTTTATAACTCTTGGATTCAGTATCTGTTAGATTTCACAGTTAAGTTTAAATTATTAATCCAAAATTAGAAGTTATAAACATTAATTGAGTCATGATTTCACATGTCACATCTCACTTTTATATTAAGGTTTCAGTTTGATATCGAAGGGTTAACTTGGTAATCATTAAGCATGTAAGGAACCATCTTGAAAATTTTACCTATCATGATCAATAAAGAAGAATTGAAGAAAAAGAAAATATCTAGGTTTGGGCAAATGATCTTCACCATAGGTTTGCTCCCTACAGGTGAAGGTTTGATTCACCCCAAGCTTGACATTAAAAAATTATTAGGCGACTGGTCTTTACCATAGGTTTGCTCCCTATAGGTAAGGACTTGATTCCCCTCCTTGGCATTACTTTTAATAGAAAAATTAAAAAACTGAAAGAATGAAAAAATGATCTATGAGGCACATTTTAGTTTAGATTTTGGGTGTCCTGAATGCTCTTGTTGGCTACCAATGATATCATGAATTAACGAATTGAATCTTAATGTTGATAAGCTGAGATTACACTATACACTTATGGAACTCAATGTTTGGAATTGCTCTAATTGATAGATTAATACTTTGAACTTGATTATGAAGTCTACTGAGCGCTTGAGTCCAGGAGAAAGTAATACCCAACATTCATGAATCTTAGAACTTTCGAATCTGGATTATTTTGTAAAAATCACTCAAGTTTATGGAAATCGTCCTGTAATTCTTAACTTATTTTTCATATCTTTGCTCGGGACAAGCAAGATGCTGGTTGGAGGTTGTGTTGAGGGTTAAATATTGCATAGTAGACCCCAATTATTACCTGGATTTACGAACATGATACTGTTTAACGGTCTGTTTTAATTGTGTTTATGTTGCAAGGTGGATTTATAAGCATGGACTGAAAAAGGGAGCTTAAAGCATGGATTTAATGCTCTGATGACACCAAAAGCAAGGGACAGACTCCAGGGGACCAAGATCGACAGAATTACATGTTAGAGATCCGAAAAATCGGGAAACTGAAGATCAAGTGGCTCGAAAATCATCCAGAATGTAAGATCATAGGGTTCCCACCATCCGTTCAGCTCGAAACTTCATACAGGACCTGAAGACCATATATTAACCGTACACGTCGCAATTCATCTGTTGGATCCTTATGGAAGCCGCCCAATGGACAGATTAGCCCATAAAATCATGATTTGGGGCCCGCCTGGTATCTGAAAATGCTTCAATTTTGGTCTTAAAACCTTAAATTATGCGGAGAAATGAATGGACGGAACAGATTGTGTGACACGTTACAGTGGACTCCACATGTGCATTGTGCATGCACAAAGTGCACGGGCGCCGGCTGTGCACCGGAACACACAAGGTTGGTCAGCACGTTTTTCTTTAAAACTCACAGCGTCCGCAGTGGGCGGACGCTGTCCGACGCTGCGATGAATAGTGGGCCCCACTAATTACCCAAATCAATGATCTGAACCGTCCATATGCTCTGTAGGATGGCCAAGACTTGGGCTATGATTTCTTTTTGGTCCCATGCAATGGATCGTGTGAATTTTTCATCCAAACGAAAGATGGATGGTGAAATACAAAGTTCTGGAGGGCCACATCAAATCCAACTCAAAAACAGCCATAGCCGAATGGTTTTTCGAGCTGAATCCCGTGGACGGACTGGATTTCAGTGCTGATTCGTTCATGGGCCCCACCGACCACCTCGGCGTGACAACGCAGGCTTTGTTTCGCAAACAGAGCCTGCAAACGAGTTTCGTCGGCCACTACCGTACACCGACGGTCCGATCCGGACCGTCCATTGGAATCCCACCGATCCTCTTATCCTCGCCTAGGTATCAGTTTGACCCCATGCAAGGTATCATGAGATCTTAGCCTTTGATAGACTACTGATGACAGAAAGAAAGATCCTGTGGGCCTCAGCAACGGACGTATGAAACCGGCCATATCGGAACAGCTTTTGAGGAAGATTTTAATGGACGGTGTGGATTTCCCATTAGGATTCGATCTTAGGTCCCACTGGCACCATCGACTGGATTTAAAAGCAGTCGGTTTTGGCAGTTTTGCTGTGATAGAAGTCTCCTAAACTCCTTGCTGCGTAAGAGGCTACGCACGCCAGTACACTCCTCCATCGACCTTGGCTGCATATGCTATAAGAAGAGAGAGACGTGGAGAGAAGAGAGAAGGCTTGACTTGGGTGCGGACGTGAAGCATAGGCAGCCGCTGGGAATTGTTTTTTCTTATTTTATTTTTAATTTTTTCTTCTTTAATACTTTTAAGAAATTTTTGCCTACTCATGTCTATGTGTGGCTAAACCTCATAGCTAGGGCTAAGAGGTGAAGCTTGTGGCGTGATGGGAAGACCTTTACGGCTTTGATTCATTGTTCATTAACTGATTTTGATGCTAGTTAATTTTATGGAATGCTTTCAGTTTTTAATGATGTGTTGTGACTTAAATTATAATATGTCTGCGATGGCTTTGAGTATGTCCATTCCTTTTTATGTTTAGGACGTCAGGAAGTCCTGTTGTTCACCATCGTCTCCTGGGTATGGTCGAATGACAGTACCCTCCCTAACCTTCATACACTGATTGATTGGTTGGTAATTAGTTTAATTCTGTTGTTTATTTTGTCTCCTAGGCATGGTTTGGTGATGGAATCCATTCTAATTCATGTACCTTTCATCTCTTGAAAACTATATCAAGTAAGTTCAGTTTAATTTCCATGGTTACACCTTCAACTGGATGAAGATGGACTCTAAGTCTAGTTGAGTTTCTGAAGCAGGCATAAGATCTCCTTGATCTCTACAAGTAGATCCTCTAAATCCTTAATTTCGTACCTCTGATTTCTCCAAAAGTTTTAGATAATATTTCATCATTATTTCCTTAAATTACACTTGAGTTAGCTACATCTTAGTCTGGTTCTAGGTCTATTTAATTTCAGATAACATACAGGTATCAGTCCCTTGGAATTCGACCTCGGTCTTACTGAGTTTATTACCATATCACAACCCTGCACTTGGGGAGTAAACAAGTTTATTACTGATCGCACTATTCGTGTACCAAGAGGGATAATCGAGGATGTGTTGGTCCAGGTCGATAGATTTTACTACCCTGTAGATTTTATCATCTTGGATACCGAACCCATCAATAACATGAGCACTCAGATTCCCATCATTCTTGGTCGCCCATTCCTGGCCACTTCAAATGCAATTATCAATTGTAGGAATGGTGTCATGACTATGTCTTTTAAAAATTTGACGTTAGAGTCAAACATCTTTTTCAATAACGGTAGCAATTCAAAGGATGATGACGATTTTCACGACATTAACATGATTGATTCTTTTATGGAAGATAGAACGCCTCTTACCTTATCCTCTGATCCTCTAGAGACGTGCTTAACCCACTCCTATGATTTTGATGATGACATGATTAGGGAGACATGTGTCATGCTTACTGCACCGGTACTTGAAGTTAACCGATGGAGGCCACAATTTGAAGAGTTGCCCCAAACTGATGTAGTGTCTCTTCCGTCTAACCTCAAGCCGCTGAAGCTTGACCTAAAGCCTTTGCCCTCTGATTTAAAATGTGTCTATTTAGGTTAAGATGAAGCATACCCAGTGGTGATCTCTACCCACTTGGAGAAAGAGCAGGAGAGTATGCTCATAGGTACTCTCCTTGAGCATAAGGGAGCTCTTGGATAGACAATAGCCTAGAGAAAGAGCAGGCTATCGTCTTTCTCCAGGTGGACAGTTGATCTCTGCCCACCTGGAGAAAGAGTAGGAGAGGGCCATATGCATGATACTGTTTCATGCATATGGGTCATTATGATGTAAGCATGCTACCTGTAGAATGTATTCCTCCGCCCTAAGGAGGGACAAGACCTATGTACATAGATAGGTACAAGAGAAGCGAAGTCCTCTAGTGGGGCCCAGTACTTTGGGATGACCACAAACTAAGAGAGTCAAAACCTTAAGGAGGGTCGGTCCTAACTAGGCCCAAGGTGGGCCTTCAACCACCTATAAGGGCCTCTATGGGCCTACTTTAGGGCCACCAAGGAGGACATCCAACCTCAACTGGGTCCCAGCCTTCTACATATGTAAAGAAAGGTCCAAGGCACAATCAATTCATGGCCTAGTGGGCCATACACTAAGCCCACTATATAGGCAACTCGGTGAAACCTTAAGCAAGGTTAGGGCCCAACTATAAGGGTCATGGGTTTACTCATTATGGTGGGCCTAATGGGCAGCTCATTATCCCAACATATAAGAAATCCTTATATTTTTAACACAAGTAAGTTGGGCCTCACATCTCGGCCCAAGTATGGATTTATTATTGTTGAGGGTCAAATATTGCATATTAGACCCCAGATATTATCTGGATTTATGAGCATAATATTGTTTAACAGCCGATTTAATTGTGTTTATGCCGCAGGTTGAATTTAGGAGCTTGAGCTGAAAAAGGATGTTAAAAGCTTGGATTTAACGCTCTGATGATCACCAAGGTAAGCGATGGACCCAAGGGGACCACGATCGATGAATACACATGCCAGAGATCCATGAAAATCGAGAAACTGAAGCGTAAGTGGCCCAAAATTGGTCCGAAATGCAAGATCATGGGGTTCCCATTATCCGTTTGGCTCGAAACTTCATACATGGCCAATGGACAATAAATTAACCGTACACGTCGAATTTCATCCATTTTATCCCTGTGAAAGTGTCCCAACGGCTAGATCAGACCCTTAATTCATTAAGTGGGGCCCGCCTGGTACCTGGGGATGCTTCAATTTTGGTCTCAATGCATTAAATGATATGACAAAGTGGATGGACAGAGTAGATTTTCTACGGACATCACAGTGGATCCCACATGTACACATGCGTGTACATAATTCATTTCCACCGGCGTGCACTAGTCTTCAAGAACTCGGTCAGCAAGCGCTGACCGAGGATTCCTTTGAAATATCAAAAACACAATAGCGTTTTCATCATCCGACGTGGGTTTTTCTGGTGGGGCCCACTAATCATACGAATGGATGATCTGGACCGACCATTCGATCCAGAAGATGGTCACGCCCCTTGTCAAGCTTTTATTTTGGTCCCATGCGTACAATCATGTGATTTCCACCGTAAAAATGTACAATGGACGGCGGAATATATAGACTTGTGGGCCACACTGAAATCAAACCAATCTTGGCCTTATTTGACGGTTTTTCGTCATGAAGCCAATGGATAGTGTGGATTTTTCATTTGAAATCACTTAGTGGGTCACCAACCATCACAGAGCTTGTTGCGAAAGCTCTGTTTCGCCATCCGACTTGCAGTTCTCCTTAGTGGGCCACCACGGTACATCCACGGTCTTATCAGGACCGTCCATCAGGAGGCCATGGTCCCTCTTACCATGGCCTAGGTGGAAAGTTTTCAAGAAGCAGCAGGTATTGAATTTCAACCGTCAAAACGTAGGATGAACGATAAATTATAAAATCAAGTGGACCATGTCAGAAGCGATCCAAAACGGACCCTCTCCAGCTGAAATTTCATCACGGACTTAATAGACGGTTTGGATTCCTCAAACACTGACATTCGTGGGTCACACCAAGCATCAACGCAGGTTGTTTTGCGTTAGTGCACGTTCCGGCTGCGAAAATACGTTGCACTGCGTATAGCTGCTGCGTAAAAAGTTTCGAGCCCTCTTTGTTGCAGAACCGAGTCCAGCCAGCGTTTTCACCCACCGTCTTTCAGGCTCTATAAAAGGAGAAGAAAGAGAAAGGCAACAAGCATCTTGAGCTGAAGCTTGGGTTGGAACGTGAGAGAGAGTTAGAGAGTAGTGTTTCAATTTGTTTTCTTTTTCTTTTACTTTATTTTATTTTCATTTTCTTTTGTATTTGTTTAAGGGATCCAGCCCATTCATGTTGTGTTGAACCTCTTAGCTAAGGCTAAGAGGTAAAGCTTGTAGTGAGATGGGAGATTCTATGCTTTTAATTAATTTTAATTTTTGAATTGAAGTTGGTTTTAGTTTGATTTTAAGGGAATGCTTTTAGGTTTTTAATGGTCTGTTGTGACTGAAATTACAATGGGTTTGCAATGGCTTTGAGCTTCTTCCTTTTCTTTTATGTTTATGACGTCAGGAAGCCCTGTTGTTCACCATAGTCTCCTGGGCATTGTCAGATGTCGGTACCCTTCCTAACCTTCATACATGTGACTGGTTGGTAATTAGTTTAGTTCTGTTGTTTGCTTTGTCTCCTGGGCATGGTTTGGTGATGGAATCCATTCTAATTCATATACCTTTCGTCTCTTAAAAACTATATCAACGACAGTTCAGTTAATTTTCATGATTCTTGAAGCAGGCGTATGATCTCTACAAGTGGATCCTCTGAATCCCTAGTTTCCTATATCTGATTTCTCCTAAGTTTTAGATAATTATTTCATCATTATTCTTCAACTACACTCAAGTTAGATTACATCTTAGTCTAGTCCTAGTTCTACTTAATTTTAGATTACGTACAAGTTTCAGTCCCTTGGGATTCGACCTCGGTCTTACCGAGTTTATTACTACATCACAACCCTGCACTTGGGGAGTGAACAATTATAGTGGACAAACAAGGGCCCAAATACTTGAGTATTTGACCCATAAGACCTATCACAATGAGATGGTAAATATAGGACCTAAGGGTTCAATGGGCCTATTAAAAGTTCTAGCCCAACCAAGGCTACAAGGCCCATACTTAACTAAGAGACTAATCTAAGAAGAATTCAATTGGGATAGGCCTTTAATCATGCACTAATTAAGCCCAAAAATAAAAATTAAGATGGTAAGATACTGACTTAAATCCTCATCAAATCTAGTGGGCCATATTGCCCCAAAAGAACATCTATAGGCAACAATTATTAGACTCAATGCCAAATTCCAGCCCACCCAAATTTCTGGGTTGGTTGGAGTCCAATAATAGAAATATTTCTTAGAATAATTAATCCATGATGGCCCACACACATCACTGTGGGCCACACTAGATGAGAGAGGATATGCAACACATATATCAAGTGGGCCAGGCCATTAGAATGGAGGCCCAACAGTAGCCTAAGGTAGGGATGTCCCATGTGTAGGCAACCCTATAGGCCCAGGGTATCTGGCCCAAAAATCCACCCAATGGTCCCCAATTGAATACCAATAAAAAAAAAAGAGGATGATCAATCCCCTAAGGACCCCATGTGGATGGGTGGTGGGATATACAACACATCAAGGTGGGCCCACGAAGCAGGCTGGACGCTCCAGCCTGGGGGTCCCTGCCTAGCGGGCTACTCCCGGCCGCACCACGGCCAGCTTAAATGTCCGTTGAGTCTGAAATTTTTTAGGGTGACACTTCCATATGTGGGCCACAGCCCTACAAAATTTTAAAATTTTTGAATATTTTTAAGTATTTTAATTAATTTAAACAAAATAGTTTGTCCAGAAAATCGGACAAACTTGGACTTCCCAATGTGGTGGGCCAGTCCGGCCCTCACCACGGTGCGCACAGGGGTTCATTGGCCCTGAATTTGGTAGTGGGTCCTACCATGAGTTGACTACACTTTCATAAAATTTCAGAATTTTTGAACATCTAGAAATATTTTAATTCATTTAAAGAAATTAATCTGTCCTGAAAATCGGACTGAACTGGACACCATATTATAGTGGGCCAATCCACCTACCACCATGGTGTGCACAGGCATCCATTGGCCCCAAGGTTTTGTAAGTGGGTCCTACCATGAGTCGGGCACCTCTCTGCAAAATTTTATAATTTTTGGAGTAGTGGAAGTATTTTTAATAATTCATACAATTTATGGACAACAATGTTGTAAAACAACTACAGATTGTTGTCCCCTTTTGGATCACCCAAGGAGTGGGCCTATGCTCATCAAATCAAGAGAAAAAGGGAGGGAAGGGTGCCTCCATTATTGTACAATAAGGTAGGGTCCACATCAGTTGGCCATCTTTCCAAAATCATATCACACTGGAGTTTTTTCCCGTTTCACCAACATGGCTGGACGGTCCCATATGTTGGATTGTCCAGGCCATTAGGCCCAGCCCCTGGACATCCCAAAAAGGGTTGCATGGGATAGGTTTTCAGCATATATCAAGGTGAGGTCTACATACCAATGACCCACCCTTATCTTCTTCAAAACAAAGCAACACATGGGCCCAAACAATTACCAAGATGGACCTAAAAAAAATCTGGATGGCAAGGTATATGGCTGCCTAGTGCAGTCCACAATTAAAGTTCCAACAAAATAATCTTCATGCACATCAAGGTGTGGCCACCTAGATGGGCCACACACATCTGGGACATACTCACGAATGATCCAAACCTTGCATGTGTAAATGGACAGGAAGGTGGATCTCCACATGTCCAGAAAATGGGACATATGGACGTCCTAACAAGGATGTACAGTTGGATGTGCCTTGCATATCAGGTGGGCCACCTTGACCAATAATCATTTAGGGAGAAGGAATAAAATAGACAGAAAATAAGAGGAGGAGATCGGCCATTTAAGAGGGATTTCGCCACTAAAAACCCCTTATGTACAAATAAGATTCAACCATACAATAGCTCATCTATGGATCTATGCATGCATGAACGTCCATAGTAAAAATCTGAGGTAGGGATGCAATCCCCACCATAAAACAAAGGTCTAGATGACCTTAAGAGGCCTGAGATCATGAAATACATCATGATGGGGTCCATGGAGAATGTCGCCATCATGGATTAACATATGCATGATGGATAACCAATAGGCACATCCAAAGGGTTAGATGGGATCCCCACCATGGATTGGTGAGTCTCACTTGTTTCCTACATGAAGAAACAAAAGAAATAAGAGAGGGAAGGGAGGTTAGCATTTGTGAAAAATACTCACCTTGAATCTTCAAGCTACCATCAACACTAAGTACTCCAAGCTCCAAGCTTTAAGGTTTAATGGTCAAGATGAGTTTGCGGTGGCTAGATGGAAGAAGAAAAGAAGGAGAAGTTGTTGGAAATTGGGAGAGAAAATTGCTGGAATGAAGAAAATGAGGAGGGAGAGAGATAAGAAGAGGGAGAGAGGGAGAGAGTATAAGGGAGTAATCATGACTTTTGCTAGAAAAGAGAGCAAGAGCATGATGAGATTTCTAGGGGTTGCTTCTCAATACTCATGATGACTCTCTAACTAGCTAGCTAGGTATGGTAGGTTATTAGGATTAGTTAGGGTGTAGGTTAGGCTATGGTGTAGGTTTCTAGGAATGAGAGCCTAGGTGGGGCCTACCATGGGAAAACGTGTGGGCCCCATGCACATGGGTCCCACACAATGATTGCCGGGGTAATAATATGAGATGCACATGTCGGATGAACACATAAGATACCCCGTTGGAACCGCAACGACGATACGAATAAGATGACATAGGTCTTGGGTTGATCCGAGTCAGGTTTAAGTTAAGGAACTCAAGGATGACTGCAAACGCTATCCAAAGGTCGCGGGTCGCCGAGATTCAACCGGTAGGACCGCGAGACCATGAGAAATGAAATGCATACTTACACATACATGCACACGCAAGAACTTGGGTCGAGTCTTACATCACGTTTTGTAACAGTTATACTTATTTTTAGCTTTCCTTCCTAGAATATATTTTGTATATTTGTATATATTTTCATTCAAACGATCGTAAAAAGTGAAATATTCTTCCATGATAGTAATAAGAAATTCAGTGCCAATATTTTCAAACTTCATCATGCTTAACAAATAAGGTATACTACTAGTTTTAAGACTCAAACTAGTCTAATGCAACTCGTGATGAGTTGACTCGGTTTTGGTCCAACCTAATTGAGTTCGCTACCATGAGCCTTCTGTTTACTTAATGGGCAAAGTCTAGCCTAGCTGATCCATGACCACTATTAACCATTTGCCCGCTTAAGCCAGTCCACTTAAAAATTATTTAAAATATTCAACTATTCAGACGAACTTAGCCGTATGATCCTACGGTGAGTCAACTCGGGCTTGGTCTGACCCGATCCAGTTCAATACCACATAGAGAAATACTGCCCTCTCAGACTAATGTAGGTTATAGTGTTCGTTGATACGTAAGTTACAGTTAATCAATTGATATGAACTGTCCAAGCTTGGGATGCCCCCAGCATTGGATCTAGGCCGAGGGGTCTAGATTGGGCCTGATTTTCAAGCTAGCAAAATTGACCCAATCGCGAATCCAGGTCTTATGACTCATCCTGCCGAGGTTTCATGCTTCTCATGGGCTTTTGTACAAAAGACCCACTTACATGGACATGTCCTAAGATTTAGGCCGAGTAAATAAAGTGGCCATGCTCACGGTAGCACGGTTAGTTGATCCTAACCGTTTGAATGCCACTATAGTCGCTGTGATGGAAAATCTACGCCCGGCCCGGCATCCAATTCTAGCGTTTCAGTTCATCACATTAAAGGGTGACAAGAGAAGAGTCCACGGCGGAAATTCAAAGGGAAAATTCTCACAATCAGAGGGCTGAGATCTCTGGTCTTTGTGCTTTTGTTACAGTGTCGTATTCCAATGGTCAAGATTGATGGCCATCAGAAAAATGGGACAAGTGTGTGCAAGATCAGCACCGGTCATTGTGTGGGCTCCACTATTCCTCTAAAATCAAGCTAATCGATTCATTAAGTGCAGCTTGAGCGCATGAAGGAAAGGCGGATCCAGCAAAATAAACGGTTCAGATGCGTCCCACACGTTGGATCTCGCAAGCACAAGCCAATGGCTGGTGTCGAGAATACACTACTGGGAAGTGGTCACTGCAAGGTTCGCTGTATAATGCTCGAGCCCGACCCAACCATTGAGCTTGGGTGACGCGTGGCTGACCCAACCCATTTTCGCCTCGCTCATCTTTGCAGCACGTGGGAGTAGGTCTTCCTTTTGGCTATGCGTGGCATTTCTTGCTGGAGCGTGTCAAGGAGACCCGAGAAGCTATCGTATTTGAGAATTGAGACCGACTGGCCCGAGCAGAGAGAGATGAGTTTGATTAGGCGCGGGTACGAGAAAGTAGGGAGATGTTTGAAGAAGGAAGGAGAAAAAGAGGTGAATTTTTCGGTATTGAAGGGAAACCCTCCATCTCAAGAGCATACAGAAGTCGCGGTCCACAACTACTACAAAGCTACCCTTGAGAAGACAAAGCACAAGGAGTTCAAGATCTACCGTTGGAATCCCGAGAACACCAACTCCAAGCCATTTCTCCAATCCTTTCATCTTGATCTTGCCCATTGTGGCCCCATGGTCTGTCCCTCCGTCTCTCTCTCTCTCTCTCTCTCTCTCTCTCTCTCTCTCTCTCTCTCTCTCTCTCCTCATTTGTGTCTATCAGTTGGGTCCCGTGCCCACCTGGCAGACCTGGCCCGGAAATCTGGTTGGGTGAAAATCAAGTCATCAGGTGAACCACAACATGTACGGAGACAATGAACAGTCAAAGAAACCTGCCAGGAGTCTCCACTCTGATAAGAGGTGGGCCTTCGTGGGACCTACCTGATACATGGCTTTGACATCGGACAGACAGAAGTGCCATGTTGACATGTGTATAAATGCGTTTGGGCCCAAAACACCTATTGATATTGGTGAGATAACATAATTGTGGTGAATAGGTAGAGCAGAGTTGGGTTCGGTCTAGAAACGTGACCCATTTAAGTAAATTGGTCGGGCTTGGGTTGAACCCAAGCCTACCTGACCTTGTATAGTTATTAATGGGTTGGGCCAAATGACTCAGCCCGGCCCAATGCCCAAAACTAACTATAATAATAAGGGAAGGAAAATAAAATAAAATGCTAAGTGTATATGGTATAATTATGTATATATAAGCCTGAGTTGGGCCGTGACAGGTTAGGTCAGAGGTCATGTTAGATGGTCCACCCAACCCAGTTACAATTAAATGGGTCAGGTCATATCTGGTTTAAAGATTTTCAATTTTCAAGTACAAAATAGGTTGGGCCATGTCCAGCTTAAAACAACGTTTAGTGGGTTCAGTCAGGCCATAGGGTAATGGGTCACGTGTCATGTCTGAGCTAGAATGCTTGGCCCATTTGGTAGATGGGTAGGGCTCCTGATGCGGGACAATTAATCACTCGCTCAAAAAGCCCGAATGGTTAGAGTATGGCGAATCAATCCCTTTATCTCATTGCCCAGGTCCCACATCTCATCTTATGGGTTAGGACCTCGGCCGAACCCCCCTCTTGGGCCCCAAATCACATGGGGTAACGCCTCACGTGAGTCACCAACCTCAAACAGGCAAGTCCATTTGAGCCCGGTATGAAAATGCCTCCCGCATTCGTTGCTCATTGCTACCACCGCTACATTTAATGAGTAAATGTTAACCATCGATTTCATGGGCCCCACCAGGGATTTCTTATTCTCTAGCAAATCGCTTTGCTAATCCACGACATGAAAAAAAAGAAGGCCATCGTTTGAGTGGTTATGATCCTCTGATCAATGTGGTCAGTTTGTTAGGGTGAAGTGTATGCTGGGCTAATGACTGGTCTAAATAAGTTATTGGGTGGTCCACATGTACAAATTTACCAAAGCCAATGTAATTGTTTACTAAGATGGAATTCATATGTAACACTAGTAAATATTTTAAATTATGTTATTTTACAAGTAGGTGCTTGATGCGCTGCTAAAGATAAAAGCAGATGTAGATTCAACCTTGAGCTACAGAAGGTCATGTAGGGAAGGCGTATGTGGTTCATGTGCTATGAACATCGACGGTACCAACACGGTCGCATGCCTCAAGCCCATTGACACCAACACTAGCAAAGCGATTATAATAACGCCACTCCCTCATATGTTCGTGATCAAAGACCTTGTCGTTGACCTCACAAATTTCTATCAACAATACAAGTAAGAAATCCTGGACCCATTGCCTGATGACTGTCCTCTCATGTGCCTGCTGTATTGTATTGATAATGTCTACATGCTCTTTGTAGTTTGGTCGAGCCATGGCTTAAGGCAAAGAAACTGCCAGAGGATGGCCGAGAATTCAGGCAGTCACCTGCGGATAGGAAGAAGCTAGATGGGCTGTATGAGTGTATACTGTGCGCTTGTTGCAGCACATCCTGTCCGTCCTACTGGTGGAACCCAGAAGAGTTCCTGAGACCGGCAGCGCTTCTTCAGGTTTACCGTTGGATTTCTGACAGGTAATTTCTGACCACTTGGTACCTTAAATGGCGTTTTTTTTTTAAAGGTTGGAGATTGATAACACGTTCAATGGTGTACATGGACTAGTTAGGCCCTTGGATATTATTAAAGTCCCTTTACATACATTGATACACCAACCTATTATGGCGAGCTTTTAGATAAGGTGGTTATCTGACATGGTATCAGAGATGAAGGTCATGTGTTTGAATATGGGGTTAAGGTTGTTTGGGGTTAGTCCAACCCTGATTCATTTACCGCATGGCCAAGAATAACAGATTGAACTAACCGGCAACGTATTAACCCATAGCCCGACCCAACGGGTTGGGTTTGATTGACCTGACCCTACCCAGCGAAACCACACTAAGTATGGAAATGGAATTGGGGCTAAAAGCATGCCCACTGCTGAAAATTTAGGGGATGGATATATACAAACATAGATGCATCATGTTCAAGGCATGCCCTTCCTGACAAATTAGTGGACGCATACAAACATACATGGTTCATTCATATTTTTTTCTATAGCTCTATTTAGTTATTTTGAGTTTCGGGTCATCTAGCTAACCCATTGATAAGTTATGTGGGTGGGTTGGGTTGAGTTGGGTAGGGTTCAACCCGAGGCTGATGCATTTACTTAAATAGACCACATTTATAACCCAAGCACAAGCCACTACCAATTTAACCTGATCCAGAGCCACAGAGCCACTTCAGAAGCTGGTTGAGCTAGTTGCCCTACTGCACGATCTGACACATTTACTTAAACATGCCACATTTTTAACCTGAGCCCAAGCCACTTCCAATTTAACCAACCCAAGGCCACTTCAGAAGCAGGTTGACCCAACCCATAGCAGGCTCTGCCAGCATGCCCTGTCCTCCCAGAAAGTGCTTATTGTTTAGAAAACATCCATACAGCTGAAGTGTACCTGCTTTTTTGCTTGGGCCCATCAGGGTTGAATCATGACCAAAATGTCTGCTCCAACATATGGTCTCTAGCCTATACTAGGGTTAATGAACCACTATATTTTAGGCTTTGGGGCCATCCATTGCAGACAGGCTTCTACTGAGAAATAAGGCCCTTAGGTCCATGGGCTGGACCTGGACTTTTAGCTGTTTTATTAATCAGGCTAGTCTCAGGCTATGTCCATGAACTCATCAGCTAGGACCAGCCCTGGCTGGCGTAGGGTTTCAAAGGCCCCTAATATATCATGCATGATGGGGGACAATATATGGACAGCCCAAATCTTGCACCAAAAGTGGGTGAGTGGGCTTGGCCTCAACCCGAATAATCATCAGGGGTGAATAATTGTTATGGGCCTAGCTCAGGCCTGTTTTTAATGGGCAGTCATGGCTTGGCTAGACTCTATCTAGGTTTTGTTGGACAGACCTAGAGGCTTGATCATTAATAGCTCTAGCTTGTATTACAGTCAGACAGGGCCCTTTTACATTTAAATGTGGACAGTTGACTAGGAGTTTTTAAGTCAGGTTTTCAGGCCCATTAACGGGTCCATTGGACACGCTCTGAAACTTAGGCAAGGGTCAGATCCACGCTCATGCATGGGACCCAAGTTGCTGATTGGATGATCGTGTGTATGTGCAGCCGAGATGATTTCGCAAAGGAGAGGTTGCAAGCTTTAACAGAAGACATGAAGAAGCTGTACAGATGAAGGACTATACAAAACTGCCCAAAAACATGCCCCAAGAGCCTCAACCCAGCTAAAGCCATTTCCATGATGAGGGGCCAACACCTTCTCTCCTATCCCATTCCGATTGGTTGATCTTTATCTATGCCCTGTGTTTTCTTTTTTCTCTTATCGTCAGCAATGTTTTCTTTAGCTGATACATGTTTAGTGATTTGTGATACATATGGTTTCTGACTTTAAAAAGATGGGACGGTTACAGAGTTTGTTAGCATCATCTGGTCATCACGGCCAACAAATATTGGCATGTAGGGAAAGAACGGTCCTGATCGATGACACCTACTTAAGCTTATGTATCAGCTTCTTGGACCACCGAGCCTTGGGCTCCACTGGACCATACGTGCAAATTGAAAACGAAACCTGGCCGCAGCTTCCATTTGGTGTGTGATAGCTTCTGTTGAATGCTGTGCATGTAAGCAATCTGGATCATTGGTCAGTGTCCACTGTGGACCGTCCAGTAGCCCAAATTCGTACACGTGGCTTACTGAATGAGTGTAGTACCCTGATATCTTGTGCACGGTATGCCTGCGTTGTCCACTACTACGTGAATGGTCCCGGTCAATCACATTACATAATCCATCCATATGATTTGTATATGAGGAGCTTATGATCGTCCCAACGAAATGAGAGGAATTACGCGATGCTTTGACTGATACGCACAAGAATTTGAATTGGGTTCTTAGTTTGTACAAGTGGGGTCCATCATTGGTGCACTGTATCAAATTGGAGGAGGATAAGAGAATGAATGGCTAGGATCTTTTGATCCAGGTGATTTCCAGGGCAGGATCCATCCACTATAGGGGCACATGATCAAGGGTCCATGAACCATAGGCCCCAACAGCTGAAAGCTAGGATACCATGCTCAAGTGAAGTTCACATAATCTACCTGCGAGTGTTAGTTATGGTAAGGACAGCAAGATTAACGATGGAGACTTTTCCACATTGTTCTGATGTGTCCCACTGTAGATGGAGCATGGCCCCAGAAATCTTCTCAACAGGAAAATCCCAGCCATCATCATCTGCACCTTTTTTAAGTTAAAAGAGTTCTTTTCTTAGTCCATTGTAAGTCACATGGCAAGTTATGGACTAGGTTATAGGCCAGAGACAGAATGTATAAGGCCTCAAGTTAGACCCAGGCCCCCAAAAGGCCTGGATCCCAGGTGCATCATGTTTTATAGACTTGACCTATTCTTGGGTATTGCCAGATTTTATGGTGAATTTCCTCAGATTTCTCAGTTCATGCTGGCTTCTCTGACACTTTTATCTATCAAGTTTTTCTATTAAGACAACACATAGGACCATGATTGTGTAGGACGGCTGAGATTGGCTAGGCCAGTATAGGCCTGAGCCGGCATTACACTTAAGCCCAAGCTGCTCATGGGCCTAGCTCTATAAGCTTTAGTCGCAGCTTGGAAAAAAATTAGTTTGGCTTTAAGTGTGATGCAACCCAGTCAAATTAATAATTGACAAAATCCATGTTTCCCACTTTAGTCAGATGTATATCTATTAATCAAGGGGATTGCACATGCATAAAGAAATAGGAACTCAGAGAAAAGAAATCAACGGTCTGCATTCAAATTCACGTTTTTCCTAATCAAGGATTAAATGGTGTGTTTATAGGATAAAACACGTATGAAGTTGGGTCAAGGTGGGTTGGGTTGGCCAAGTGACGCAGGGAAGGACGTGAGGTCGATCACCGTCTTCCTCAAGATGATAAATATTCCGAATCCACGGAACTTCTCTGGCCTCCTCACAAAGACTTCTCGAATCCACGAGGAAAGAAAGTAGAAAATAAGAATAATTTGTAATAAATTCGAAATTGATTAATGAATCCCCAAAATCGAGTTCACAACTCTTTAAATAAGGAAACCAAGCAATAGAAAGAAATCAGACTCAAACTACAACTAAAACTCCTAGAATTTGCAACTTACTATAAATAGTAAACTTACTATTTATAGACGGTCATGATGTCTACTAGTGCGCAAGGTTTTCGGCCAAAAATAGTAAGTGTCCTATTTGGCTTCACCAAACCGTTCTCCTAATTATCCTAAGCACTTTTCATGTTGGACACAACTCCTAAAGCCCAACGGATGAAAAGTTATACTCAAACTAAAACTTACTATTTATAGTAAAAACAAAATTAAAACGAGGAAACGACCGCCGATCAGGGTGTTTCTCGCAAATCCGGACTGCGCAACCCGGCATAGCCGGGTTGGTTGGCTAAAGTAGCTTGTTCTACCCCAAATTCATATATTTTACGTCGGATAACTCATTCCGGATTGTGAGATATGCCCGATCTAAGGTCCGATGGTCCGGATCACTTCTGTCGCCGACTGTGCCTTTTCTGATCCATCTTGGCCATGAAATTGTCCACGACCCACTCTACATCAGTCCCCTCCACTTGAAAAGAACTCGTCCTCGAGTTCTCCTCCTGCGCTGGTTCATGATACTCGGTCAGGTCCGCAACGTTAAAAGTCCGTGAGATCGCCATGTCATCTGGAAGATCAATAACATAAGCATTGTCATTGATCTTTCGGATGATCGGAACTGGTCCAATCTTCTTATTCTTCAGCTTGTTGTACATCCCGGTTGAAAATCTTTCTTTTCGCAAATGGACCATTACCTGGTCGCCCACCTCGAATACCTTTTGTCGACGATGCTTGTCCGCTTGTTCCTTATACTTTTCGTTCGAGGCATGTAGCTTAGTCTGCACCTCCGCATAAATACCCATGATCCTGTCTGCCATATGTTCTGCTACAATACTCATGCCTGGGAGCTTGGGCAGAGGGACCAAGTCGAGTGTGTGGCGAGGTACTCGTCCGTAAATAACCTGGAACGGGGATTTCCCTATCGAGCGGTTCACCATGTTGTTGAATGCAAACTCCGCTTGAGACAAGGACAAATCCCACTGCTTCGGTTTCTCTCCTGAAATACATCGAAGGAGGTTTCCCAAAGTGCGATTCACAACCTCAGTTTAACCGTCAGTTTGTGGGTGGTAGGCGCTGCTGAACTGAAGTTGTGTATCGAATCAAGTACACAAAGTTCACCAAAAGTGGCTTATGAACTTCGTGTCACGGTCAGAAGTAATAGTCTTGGGAACCCCGTGTAGCTGCACAATTTCTCTGAAGAATAGATTCGCCACATGTGTTGCATCGAGAGTTTTCTTACATGGAATAAAGTGCGCCATCTTGGAGAAACGATCTACTACCACGAACACCGAATCCATGCCACGTTGTGTTCGTGGGAGACCAAGCACGAAGTCCATAGATAAATACTCCCAAGGGCCATCAGGCACGGGCAACGGGGTATAGAGGCCCGTATTATGAGATTGCCCCTTAGAGGTTTGACAAATATAACAACGTTGGATTGCCCTTCCCACATCACGTACCAACTGCGGCCAGTAATACCGTTCTTCCACAAGAGCTCGCGTCTTGTCTCGCCCAAGGTGTCCACTGAGGCCACCTCCATGTAGTTCTTGGATTATCTTCTCCCTTAGCGAACTGTTCGGGATGCACAATCGATTTTTCTTGAAAAGGAACCCGTCTTGCATATGTAAGTCGTCGGAGTGACCTTCTTGGCATCTAACCCATGCGTCCCTGAAGTCGTCGTCATCGGCATATATGTCCTTGAGGCACTCGAACCCGACGACTTCGTTGCTCATAGTTACTAACAAATTTGCACGGTGACTCAACGCATCGGCTACCTTGTTCTATCGTCCTGACTTATGTTTTAGCACGAACGTAAACTCCTGTAAAAATGAGATCCATCTAGCATGCATACGGTTAATGTTAGCTTGACTATTAATAAATTTGAGAGCTTGATGGTCCGTGTAAAGTATGAATTCCCTTTGAATCAAATAATGTCCCCAATGTCGCAGTGCCTGGACCACCGCGTATAACTCGATCTCGTATGTAGACCACTTCCTGCGTGCATCGCTAAGTTTCTCACTGTAGAAGGCTACCGACCTACCTTATTGAGACAAAACTCCCCCAATTCTGACATATGAGGCATCACATTCGACTTCAAACAGTTTGTCGAAGTTGGGAAGTACAAGAACCGGGGTCGTAGATAATCTGTGCTTGATTTCGGCAAAGCTCTTGTTGGCTTCGTCAGTCCACTGAAACTGCCATTTTTTCATGCAATCTGTGATTGGTGACACAATAGTACTGAAATTTCTCACGAATCGACGATATAATGTCGCCAGTTCATGAAAACTTCGCACTTCGTGAATATTTGTGGGAACTGACCATTCTCTGATTGCCTTCACCTTTTCCTCATCCACTCGAATGCCCGTGGACATTAAAACAAAACCCAGAAACAATAAGCTATTAGTCATGAAGTTGCACTTCTTTAAATTGAGATACAGTTTATTTTCAGTAAGCACCTGAAGGACCTTCTTGAGGTGTTCCATATGGGTAGTTTCATCTTGACTGTATATCAAAATATTATCAAAATAAACCACAACGAATCGTCCAATGAAAGGTTTCAGAACTTGGTTCATCAATCTCATGAACGTGCTAGGCACATTCGAAAGACCGAAGGGCATGACCATCCATTCATACAATCCTTCCTTGGTCTTAAAGGCCGTTTTTCACTCATCACCCGGTCGTATTCGAATCTGATGATAGCCACTCCTTAGATCCAATTTAGAAAATATTTTGGCACCCTCTAACATGTCCATCATATCGTCCAACCGGAGTATAGGAAACCTGTACTTTATGGTGATTTTGTTGATGACTCGATTGTCGACACACATGCGCCAACTCTCATCTTTCTTTGGAGTTAACAGAGCTGGTATATCACATGGATTCATGCTTTCTCGAATAAGACCCTTACGGATCAACTCTTCCACTTGCCCTTGAAGAATCTCGGACTCATTCGGACTCATTCGATAATGAGGCCGATTGGGTAGACTAGACTCGGGGATAAAGTCGATATGGTGTTGGATATTCCGCATGGGAGGCAACCCATCGAGAAGGTCATCGGGCCAGATTTCTTTGAATTCATGTAGCAAGGGCTTTAGTTTTTCAGGGATGATGATAGACTCGAGTTCTTCTCCTTTTACAATTAATGCATAAGCCTGTCTTGTTTCTTTAGATTCTTCTACGTAATCCCGTATGGTTAAGAGAAAATGACTCTCCACTTTAGAGGTTTCAGGTGGTCCCTCTGGATCCATAGGGGCCAATATGGTCTTCCGGCCATCCTTGACGAAGATATATATGTTATCTCGCCCTTTATGAGTGGCATCACGGTCAGATTGCCAGGGTCGACCGAGTAGTATATGACATGCTTTTATGTCAACCACATCGCATACTACTTCATCCTTATAATGTTTACCAATTGAAAAGGATATGGTGCACCGCTCAGTTACCTTTGTTTCACTGACCTTCTTGATCCAACCGATTGTATATGGAGAGGGATGACGCTCTGTTTTCAATTGTAATTTCTCCACCATGACCTTGGAGATGATATTTTCGCTGCTGCCACTATCAATAATCACGTCACAAACCTTTCGATTCACCGTACACCTAGTGCGGAAGATGTTATGCCTTTGTGGATACACTTCTTTTCTTGGTGCATATAATAACCGCCTCACGACGAGTGACTCGCTGCGATCTTGCTGAACCCAGCTTGATTCATCTACCTCGTCCTCGGTGGTATGCTCCTGCTCTTCATCTCTGGATTTTCATCGGCGTTATCAGCACTACCGTCATTGAGGGTGAGGTTCGCCACCTTTCGCTAGGGACAAGTATTTGATAGGTGGCCCGGTTGGCCACAACGATAGTAGTTGTCAGGCCGGGGTCGAGCGTAAGAGTTCGAAATTCTACTTGGACCAGCAGCAGTCGATACGCCCCTTTGGGGTCTAGCTTGTTCGCTTCCCTGATCTCGGCTCTCAGACGTAAGAAGTTGAGTGCGTGCTCCTACGGGTTCCTTCCCCTTAGACTGTGGAGCTCCCTGGGGTGGACCCGCCGTAGTGATCCTTGCGGTAGAATAGGGCCGTGTGGTAGAACGTTCAAGTTGTGCTTCTGCCCGAGTAGCCAACTTGATCGCATCATTTATCGTCCAGACGGGCTGCATCTGAACCCGATCCTGTATCGTCATACGCATTCCACCGTTGAATCGGGTGACTTGCTACGATTCAGTCTCGACTAAATCGTTACGCACCGCCAGGCGATAAAATTCTTCTGCGTATTCCCTCACCGACCGACTACCCTGTCGACAATTTTGGTATTGTTGAAATAATACCTGATCGTAATCGCTAGGGAGGAATTGGGCACTTAATAGCTGCTTCATCCGCTGTCATGTGCGGATTGGTGCTTTCATCTGTCTAGTTCGTGCGAGTTGTAATTATTCCCACCAAGCTGAAGCTCCTCATTTCAACTTGTAGGCCACAAGCTTGACCTTCTTTACTTCAGAGATATCTATATAGTCGAAAAATCGTTCAACTTTAGAAAGCTAATCGAGGAAATCCTCAATGTGTAGTTGGCCATTGAATTTAGGAATATCAACCCGCATCTTAAATTCTCGATCTGTCCGATCTACTCGATCGCCGCCTTGTCTGGGCTGTTGAAAGATCATGTCATCGATTTCCTCCTCACTGGATCCCCCTTCCTCAGGAATGACCCGTGGATGCATTGCTGGTACTATCCTGCGATCAGGGCGATTGCGAGTTTCAACAATCGGCAGTGGAAGATTACCACCAGGAACACAGAGTTGCCCTATGATTTTCGCTAAGAGATTCGCTATGCGGTCCATAGAAGCCTGCAGCCCTTGCATGGCTTGTCGATTCTCTTGCATGGTTGCTTCGAAAACTGCCGCCGTTAAAGGTAAATTCCTTGGGGCACCGTCCATGGGATTGTTGCCCGGCCCGTCGTCAGAAGCCATCGATCCGAGGAGAAACCTCGATCTGATACCAAATTGACGCAGGGAAGGACGTGAGGTCGAGCACCGTCTTCCTCAAGATGATAAATATTCCGAATCCACGGAACTTCTCTGGACTCCTCACAGAGACTTCTCGAATCCATGAGGAAAGAAAGTAGAAAATAAGAATAATTTCTAATAAATTCGAAATTGATTAATGAATCCCTAAAATTGAGTTCACAACCCTTTAAATAAGGGAACCAAGCAATAAGAAAGAAATCAGACTCAAACTACAACTAAAACTCCTAGAATTCGCAACTTACTATAAATAGTAAAGTTACTATTTATAGACGGTTATGATGTCTACTAGTGCGCAAGGTTTTTGGCCAAAAATAGTAAGTGTCCTATTTGGCTTCACCAAACCGTTCTCCTAATTATCCTAAGCACTTTTCATGTTGGACACAACTCCTAAAGCCTAACGGATGAAAAGTTATACTTAAACTAAAACTTACTATTTATAGTAAAAACAAAATTAAAACGAGGAAACGACCGTCGATCAGGGGGTTTCTCGCAAATCCGGGCTGCGCAATCCGGCATAGCGGGTTGGTTGGCTAAAGTAGCTCGTTCTACTTTTACGTCGGATAACTCATTCCGGCTTTTGAGATACGCCCGATCTAAGGTCCGATGGTCCGGATCACTTCTGTCGCCGACCGTGCCTTTTCTGATCCATCTTGGCCATGAAATTATCCGCGACCCGCTCTACATCACCAAGCTAGGCTAAAATGATGCAAGCTAGGCCTCATGCAAGGCCTCAACTTGCCCACGGGCCAGGCTAATACGTCCAAGCTTAATCCAAAGCTAGGTCAGGCTCATCGAATGAGTTGGATTTTTGGGTTCAAATGCAATGGAAACTTAGTATAATCTAAGATCCAATTATACCGTTCCTTCCAAGAATCCTATTTATTACAACATCAACTCCATTTATTACAACATCAACTTTTTAGAAAAAAAATAAAAATAAAAAATCAAATCAAAGGATAGTTAAGATCATACATTAACACAATTGATGGCAAAAATGGCTTCCACAATGATGCTCTTCCTAACAAAAGTCTCTTACTCATAACTTTTGGTATGAGCCAAGGGAGATACACTGCATAGTCTGCATACACATCACACATATGAAGTAGATGAGATGGCAGAAGGATAGAAGAATGCGGTGAAATCTCTCTCTCTCTCTCTCTCTCTCTCTCAGGGGATAGGCGTTATGAGTACGGGTGTCAATGGGCCGGTTTCACTCGTTGGGCTTTCGGGCCTGGCCTACCTCAGGCCAGCTTGGGCTGCATAATTAGGCTCGTGCCCATTCTACAATCAGGCTGAGCTTGGGAGTAGTAGTTTGAAAGTCATAAGCTCGGCCTGGCCCGTTAGGCTTAATGTGTGTGTGTATCCTTCCCTCCATCCCTCAACGCTATGGATGGACTGAAAATCTATTGAAAAAAGGCAATTTGAAGTCCCCTTCTTTCCATACATTCTTCCATAGTGATAGATGGATTGAAAATCTTAAATATCTCTCTCCATTCATCCCTCCACGTGATGAACAGACCGAGTAGGAAAAAGGCATTTTGAAATCCCTCTTGCCTCTTTGAGTTTCAACAACCATAATCCCATGGCAAGAAGAAGCACTTCTTTTGCCGCCACGCTCCACCAAATGCCTGACATAAAACATTCGGACTAGAATCGAGCTAGATCATTAAGGCCCATCATGGGCCCAGGTTAGGCTTGGGCAAGTGGTTGACAATGCGGGTCAAGCTTGGACAAAGCTCGCTTAGCCCTAACCCGCCCATTGACACCCTTACTTATGAGTTGGATCTTAAATATGAAGAGTTGGGATTTTGGACTGTACATAATTATGGTATATCTCCACCTTATAGAGCTTTTTTTTTAGTGTGCTGGGAGGAGAGTTCATTAAAATATCCTATTCATGCACATACAATCTAATCCTTTCATCATCTCGACCAACCACCATAGATCCAGATATCATGTTGAACATATAGTGGACCAATAGATGTGGGCTTCAGGTCCTCATCAAGCACGATCAACGCAGTTTTAATGATAAATAAAATCTTAATAGTTAAAAGCCTTTGTAAAGTTGATTAAACATTTTTCTAATCCAAGCACATCTAGTTATAAATAAGTCCCTACTTAAACCTGGTAGATCTAAATGACTCATGATTATCAAGATCAGCGGCTAATTGACCCTATTACATTCATAGAACCAATGAAGTAAATTATGATAATGATGCTTTCCTTTCAGTTACTAGTTATTGGGTTAAATTGGTGAAACAAGCACGCCGTAAGTTCAACTATACTTCAAAAAGGTGAAAATTGAAATCGGCCATGCATGCTGGGACCAAGCCTAACCCACAGACCAATCTAACAGGTCCAAGCCTAGCAAATTGCAATCTGAAGCCAAGCTCCTGCTGCATAGTACGTGAATGCACTGTGCATGCTACATTCAGTCCAAGACCAAGGTTTTAAGACTCAAGACTCTTTAACTTGTCAAGTCACTCTCAGATTCGGTTGCACCTGATCCTTTGACACTGCAAACCAAGATTGATAATAGTCAGGTGACTCAGCCCGAGTGGGCCGAGTCACATCTCAACTTCCGACCAATTAAATGACCGAATGACTCCATCTGAGTTGTCTTAAAAATCATGCACTGGACTTGCAACCAGCCATGCGTTGTAAGGATAGGCCTGGATTAAACTCGACTTGGGCGAACCCAATGAATGTGAGAAGTCTACCAATTTTGGTCTATGTCTACTTTAAAGGACACCCATCTGGTGGGGCCCAAATTGGCCGTCTTCGTCGTAAACTGTACAAGTCCGCTTTTAAGGGTCCTGATTCAATCAGGGGCCTGGATGGGACACGAGTCATAGATCCAAGTAGACTGCACATGCGGCAGAGATCTGAGCCATTCATCGCTTAGTGCACACTGTGAACATGCCATGTACCGAAAATCAGGGAAGTGCACTAATCAAGTGAAGCACTCGTGTATGTTGAATCTGGACCGTTGGACTTGATCCTAAAAACGCCCATTCCTCTCTCACATGGTTGAGCTGCCTAATCAGCAGACCAAATCATCTGAGGTTGATTGTCACGGTGCGTGCATTAACTGACGAATGGACTGGATCTTGAAGGTTCTCTGACACGTGTTCCGCCCGTGAGGGGCGGGAATTGTCTACACCACTTCAACCCAGCTCTGTGGCGTGGCCCACCCGGAGTTGTTTATCAGGATGATTTTTGTATCTTCTCTTCATCCCAGTGAATTCCAACTGATCAAACAGTTTGATTAAAAACACACATCAAATCTATGGTTGAGATCACATGTGGTGTGGCCTATATGAGTTATGGATCGAACTGATTTCCGTACAGGGGCTAACATCGAGGATCGAACCTGGTAGAAAGATTGGATTTTATATACAATCCACGAACTTTGGTCCCCGTTTGGTTGGTGACCCCAACACCAGCCAGCTAGCTGGTGTCAAGCTTTGTAGGCCCACGTTGATGTATGTCTTTCATTCACACCGCCATTTTGGGAACCATCCGAAAAGAAAGGCAGATCCAAATCTCAGGTAAACCACACCGCAGGAAAATAATATTGATTGAACTTCTATAGTTAAAAACTTTCTAAGCACCCACTGTAATGTTTATTTTTCATCTCATTTAAACTATTGGTAAGGCCACCAAGACTCGAAAAAACATAAATATCTGGTTGTTTCAAAACTTATGTGACCGAGAAGTTTTCAACGGTAAGTGTTCAATCCCCACTGTTTCATGTAGTGGGGACCACCTTAGTCCTAAAATGATATAAGAAATGGATGGACGGCTTAGATAAGAACACATACATCATAATAGTGTCCAAAGAACTCTTGACATCAGCTAACCGGCTGGTGTTCGCATCACCAGCCAAACCATGTGAGACCTGAAGGGCCTCATTCAAGTACGCCCTTCCTCTTTAGAGTTTTAGTTTGCTTCATTTCCCTTCGAAGCGGTTTTGAAGACAAAGTTGAAAAAACCCACAAAGAAAACTTGCCAGACAAGAATCTCTCTCCTTCTCTCTCAATGTAGGAAACTCCTCATCAGTGTCGAAAACCATGCTTGCATCGCATTTCCAGAAACACTCAAGGCTCTCTTTAAATCTTCTTCTTCTCCAAAGGTATTCTAAATCTCTCTCTCTCTCTCTCTATATATATATCTCTTCTTTCTCTTATAAAAATATGAATATTATCTGAAATCTTCTATTCAATTGATAACGGAATCTCACCTCAGCAGTGAAGTTCTTTGAATCCTGATTTGGAATTTTATTATTGTTATTCTTTTTGGATTTGGTCGCATACAGAGATATCTTAGATTGGGTTATAGATTTTTCTACCAAATTCATTTAAAAAAAAATAATAATAAAATTATAACTGACCACATACAGGCAGCTGTGCTACCTTCTGGTACAGTGCCTTCTTTCCCTCCCACATGCCACTTGTATAGAATGTTTACTCCTATCCACACCTTCATCTATCTCTGATTTGTTCTTATTCTTTCTTTATTATTTTCATTTTCTCACTTCTCCTTTCCAGTTTCTTTGTCCCTTTCTTGCAACTGCTGTTATCGTATGCCGGTAGGGCCCTGTCAATTGACGAGTGTATTGTTTGCTGATGAAAATAGTTGCATGATTTGCGCAATGATTCCATAATCCTAACCATTGAGCAGGTGGGCCACTCTGCAGAAGGGTTTGTCCCAGATTTCCATACTAAGCCGCTAGTGAAACAGTTAGAAGCTGATAATCTCGGAGAAATCTACCAAATCTAATGTGCTTATCATAAGATCAATAGTTTGGATCATTGCTGTGGGCCCACATGTTTGCAATCCTGCACATCAGCAAAGCCTACATTTTTTGATGAGCAATACCCTGTGTATCCTTTGTTTTACTAAGTTGATCCCTAGTTTTTTCATGTACTAAATGATTTTTTACCCTTTTGTTGAACCTGATGGGGGGCAAGATAGGGTGTTGCAGATCCTCCCCTTTAATGAAGTTATTGATTGTTGGTTCGAATAAAAAGAGATAGCAGAACTATAACAAGGAAGAAATAAAAGAAAACAATCTAGAGAGCTGAGGCATGTTACGATCACTGTCTTAAGATTTGAATTATGAGAAAACGAGATGAATATATAGAGGAGAAGAGACAACATGAGATAAATATGTAGAGGAGAAGAGACAACCGATGGGGCTCGATGCGCATATGGATGTGCCTTGCTGGCTCATTAAATACTTGTGTTGGTGCATGTCAGTTCTCTTGTTAGTATGTGCATGATCATGTCATTACATATGCAGAGAAAACAAACTTGTCTGATCAAAGACACACCACACCACACCACACCGTGCCTCACCAAGACCACGGCCACAGTCCGCCCGTGCACGTGTCCGAGGTTGCACCCAAGGCATACTCTTGACTCCCAATACAAACGATGGGTGGAGGATTCTAATATAAAAGGCTCAAATTTCCCATTAACTTTCCAATGTGGGACTAAACTAACAAAGAGAACCAAAAAACACAAACCAAGGAAAAACAGTTTTTCCTGGTTTTTTAAATCCATTTTTTTTTTCTTCTAACATTGATTTCTATCTAAAATGCTTTTATGTGCAATAATTTCAGTCATGTGATATCTTGCTCATTTTTTATAGCTGAACATATTGTTACATTTGCATTTGATTCTTCGCACTCTTTCCTTACAATTTGTTTATGCCAAATCTCAGTTTCTCGAAATGAGTCAGGCACCTATACGGAAAGTCAATTCATTTATGCATGTGGTAATACAGGCAGCACTACTGAGTTATCTAATCATCATTATATGAATGTTTGTCATACATATCGTTAACATGCATTGTGTATTGAAACACTTTATGATTGTTTCTTCGCATGTCTGCTCTAAACAAGGAGTTTTGATTATAGGTCAGGTCCCTTTAGAAGAGTTCAATTCCGTGGTTATGCTGCATCTCCAAATTCTGAGGACAAGAGGCTCCACACCATTGACAAATCATTACGTTCTCAACCGTGGTCATGGAGTACTTACGTTGTTGTATGTACCTCAAGTCAATTGAATTTAATCTGTTATTTATTTGTAATAACACTGTTGTTTTCTTGTGTCTACCATTCAATGCTATTTCTTGAGTCAAAGTTCCATATATTTTGTAGATTGCTAGTTGTTGGAGTAACCTATTCAGGTTTGCATGAAATGTTGGTTTCTTTGCAGCCAGCAGGTTTGCTAGTGATTGCGGGAGCTGGCATGTTTGTCCACTATAACGATGAGAGGAGAGCAATTCCAAAAGGTTCCTTTTCTATTTACTACAACTGTCTCCGTGCCCCCATGTTTCCTTCAACCACTGTATTCTGGTTATCTCATCTTATCTGTTGAAACTATGTAATTGTGTCATACAACTTGTGCCTTGTTGGCTGTCAGTTTTTGTTGTCTTGGTTAGGCAACATTTGCATGTAGAACCAAATAGTGGTTGGTGAAACTTCCAACCCAACAAAAGGCACTTCAAAGCCAACAAAAGGCACAATTTGAATTTTAGAGCAGACAAATGATGGAATCTACATTAAGCAGGCTTCCATTTTTGCTGCTTTTTCTGCCCAAAGGTGAGATATGTATGGGAAGGTCCACAACATATAGATCTTGTGTTTAGCACCATCCTCTTGAACTTCTAAATGTCCCCAACTGCCCGTAACTAATTCATTACTAGCAGGTGTAAGTGCTTTATCTTGTTATTACAGGCACATTTACTCATAGATTTACCAAAGAAGTAGCTCATTGGTTGCGTTACAGTTATCAATCTTTATAGTTTATATTGGCACAGGTGGCGTATGGTGGGAAAACTTTATCTGACATCAATTTCAAAATCTATGTTAATCATAAGTTAATTGATGAGTAAAATAAAGAATTCTACAAACAATTCCCAACCAAAGTAATTTTCAAGAGGCGTCTCCACATAAAAGCACCCTTCGATCTTGGGCAGATGGGACCACTATACCCGTCGAAGTGCATGCTGGAAATTCATTGAATACTTGCTCAACACCTTTTGAACAGAGGTAAGTTGCAGTTAGTTGTTTTAAAATATGAAGCAAAGCAAGAACTGTTTCACCATTTTCGTATCTCAATAAAAAATAAAAATAAATCCTAGGGTATAAGAGAATTCATATATAAATCCAGAACCATGCCCTGCATGGCCAATGACTAATCCAGATTGTCCATCTAGTGCCCCTATCTTGGATTGTCCATTGCTCAAAAATCACTATGATCAAGACAATCCTAATCATCTGATTCGTGACCAGAAAATGGGTGATTATGACAAAGAAGAGTCCTTTTGGTTGTAACTTTCCATTTGCAAGCTATTTTTGGGGTGATTAGAAATGTCCAGTTGGTGAGTTTTTTGCATGGTGGTCCACTAGATGGATGGTATGATCAATTGTTGTTACACTCAACCAAATTCTAATTCATTAACCTTGAGAGATTGTTTACTTATACTTGGTCCTTGCACAAATGTCAGTTTTCCTATTAAGCATTTTGAATTGAAAGAACCTTCTCTGGATAAACTATTTCTACTGACCTTTATAAAAGAAATAATAATAATAACAACTCTTTCTGCTGCAAGTATCGTTGTCTTCATTCCATATACTGTACTGTAGCAGCACACTTTTTCTTTTTTTTTTTCCCCAGAATGTTAGGTTTTCTTAAAGCAAGCCTTGCTCTATTCTTGCTTTGTTTTACAGGATCACATCAAGGAACAGGGAACAACCAAAATACCATCAAAGGACCTGCAATTGGAGGCCCATTTAGGCTTATTGATATGAACAACAATGTGGTAACCGATAGAGACCTTCGAGGAAATTGGGTACTCATGTACTTCGGATATACTTCTTCTCCAGATGTCGGCCCTAAGGAAATTCAAAAGATGGCCAAGGCCATTGACATACTAGGTCCAGGTCCTTCTACCTTTGCTTAGTTGCCCTTTTACTCCTGAAACTGTAGTGCTTACCTTTCTTGTTTTGTTTCCTTACCTTTCATGATATGTTAGTCTGCTTTTTCAGCTTTTGATGCAGACAGACGTGGAACTCTCTTCGGACTAAATCTAATTTATAGTCTACTAGTTTCAGTGAATTTAATTCCTGTTTTTTTGCTTGAAACTTCAATGGTTTTAAGCAATGGCCATGCTAAAACGTACTTGTGGAGGTATAATTTTGGATCATACTCTTCCCACATGTACCTATGTGGAATGTCTGTGCAAGTTCTAGGGCATTCATCAGGTGGCTCCCCTCCGTTTATGTGCTCTGCTCCAGAAATTAGGCGAGTCTAATTACCAGGTGGTCCAGATGTGCAGTATTCTGTGGACTCAAAACGTGGGCCACATGTATGGTATTTTGTGGACTAACCACAGGGTGCACTGTTACAGTATTCTGGTGTACTGTTGGTTAACACCTGGTGACTGCCAGATCATCCAACTCATGTTATTTTCAGGCCACAGAAATACTTTTTGGAGTCCTGATGAACGGGCCAGATATCGCATGGGCGAGCATAGGATTCCATAATCTTAGTCTGGGGAGTGGCTTGTACATTTCCATTTGATCATTTAGTTAGGATGGTAAATAGAGTTTTGATCGGTCCATATGATGTGCCGTTGAATGTGAAAGGATCATCATTTCTCTTACCCTCTTCTTTGTGCAGAATGATCTTTATTTTAACACGGTCCAAATCTAGATTGCCAACATTCCATATACATTATTGCACTAGACATCCAGCAATCTAAGCTCTTTAACTCTTCTAATCCCATCATATATTGCTATAAAGAAAGAGTCATGCACCTAGCACACATTTTCTTATTGAGGTTATGATGTAGGACAATTAACTACTTGCTCTAAAAGCTCGAACTGATAGATCATGGCAAATCAATCCCTTTATCTCATAAGCCCAGGCCCCACATCCCATGATTTAGGACCTGAGCCGAACCCCCCTCGTGGGCCCCACTTCACATGGGTTCCGTTTCACACGAGGCACCTGCCTTACACGGGTGGAGCCCGCCTCCCATGAACCACCCGCCTCACACGGGCCGCCCACCCCGAGTGTGCCCCTAAATCCCATAAGCCACCCCACTTGAGCCCAGTGTGAAAATGCCCCTGCATTAATCACTCTTGATGAGGCGTCTCGAACACGAGACCTCCTGCTCTGATGCCACTTTGATATAGGACAATTAACTACTTCCTCTGAAAGCTCGAATTGATAGAGCATGACGAATCAATCCGTCCCACATCCCATGGGTTAGGACCTTGGCCGAACCCCCCTCGTGGGCCCCACTTCACATGGGTTTCGCTTCACACGAGCCACCCGCCTCGAGTGTGCCCTTGCATCCCACAGGCCACCCCACTCAAGCCCGGTGTCAAAATGCCTTGCATTAGGTTAATTGAAGAAACAAAATGCAAATATCTGCATTTCAAGGTTGAATTTCTGTAGTTTAGGTTTTGAGGAAATTGATAATGGATTTGGGTAGAATGATTTAGTAGTTTTTATTATTTTTGTGATTAATGTTTGTTGCATCTGTGATTTGTGGAACGGTTGCTCCATTTTCTAATGATTGCCGATGAGCAACTGACGTTTTGCATTTTATCTGGAACAAGAGTCTCAACAGAATCTGAAGATCAAACCAGTTTTCATCTCTATTGATCCTCTAAGGGATTCCCCTTCACATCTCCGAGCATACCTCAAAGGTCAGCTTCTCAGGTGGCCCACCTATTTCCATTTTTTCTCCATTAAATTTAATTATGGTTTGTTCTTCCGAATAGTCATGCTCAGCTTTCAGTCCTTGTGACTTCCTAATTGCAGAATTTGATCGGAGAATAGTTGGATTGACGGGATCTATTGATGCAATAAGGCAGATTGCACAGGAGTTCCGTGTTTATTTTAAGAAGGTTGAGGAAGATGGTGAAGATTATCTCATCCAATCTTCACACAACATGTAAGCCAAAGCACCTTCTAGGTTACCCTAAGCCACTTGCACTACCACACACATGCCAATTTGGCACACTGATGGAACATTTGAGCCATGGATCGTCGCGCTGCACCGTGTAGATTACCTGGCCAAAAATATTTGGTGGGTCGACTCTTCAGGCAGGCTACTTTTGCATGTTCAACGTGGACAGTTGGTATTTTTGTAACATGTCCATTGTTTTTCCTACATCTGTGGCTCACCTGATGAGTTGACTAGCCTGATTTTCGGGTTAGGTCATCCGTACATGGTCTGCATGGCCCCCATCTGATGTGTGGATCAAGTCTCCCACATGTGTGGCTTTGGCGCTTAGCGAACTTCTTGATAGGGAACCCATGCAACCAATACTGGTTCAGTTGACTTCAAATATTGTAATCTATCACGGCAGGTACCTGATGGACCCAAACATGGAAATAGTGAGATGTTTTGGGGTGGAGTATGATGCAGAGCAATTGGCTGAAGCCATACTGAAGGAAGTGAACAAAGCTTCTAGTTCAGATAAACAAGTGTAAAACTGATTCTGGAAGCATCCTCTCATGGCAGTGTATCCTCCTTTTTTCTAAAAGCTGATCTTGCATTTCACCTTTTGCATCCTCGTGGAACGCTTGAAAAAACCAAGCGGCATTTGTGCTCGTCCAGCCACTTTATAGGCCCCACCTTTCGGTGATCCATATTCCATGCCAGTATCACCTCCCTCTGTTATGGATGATCCATATCCCAAAACCCCCCATTAAATGCTCTTTTTCTTTCCAATGGGTTGCCTGAAAATTGATGTTAAGCTAGTGATCTGCTAATTATCCACATTCAATAATAAGAACAATATTCTGGAAAGCTTTTGGGGGTATGACCATTCATGATGGGTCCCAACAAGTCTGGTCATGTAAAAGGTGTGGCTGTCCTTTGGGTTTGATGGCCTAATAGGAAACACTTTCTCCCATTCTCAATAACAATATCATCTTTCCTTGTTGAATCTTTTAAATCATGTTCCTCATACATTAATATAAAGTTAATCCTCCGTTTATAGAAACAGATGCTGGTATGATCTCTCTGATGCTTTTTCGGTGCTTTATGTCTTTTCTTTTCTTTTTTGTCTGTCTGGACAAAATGCCCATGTGGGGGTAATTGCAATGCTCATATTTGGGGGAATAACTAGTACGGTTAAGAAAGCTTGATTGACGCCTTGCCAAAACAAGGGGTGAAATTTTTTGAACAGTGCAGTAATGGAACTACAGAAAATCATTTTAGTCCTCTGGTGCTTGCATTCCAAGGGAACCACTCACTATTGCAACTGTAATTGTGTTGTTATTCTACCTGGAATTCTATCTTTCCCATTACTTTCGGTACAAGGTATTTTCTTCATTTGACCCAATTTCAACACTGATGCCATGCTTGGAACGGTGAAATAAGCAAACTCCTCCATAATCACCTCAATTTCTTTCTTTCTTTTTACTAACGAAAAAGGAAAAGATAAAGAAAAAGAGGCGATGAGATAAGATGCATGGTTTTGTAGCTAACAGTACCCAAATTGGTCTGTATTGTGGGATTGCCGATATTATGTGTTGAAATGTGAAGTGATGGTACTCTATTTTGCTCAAGTACAATTATATTTGGGCCAAATGGTATAAGGTCGGTGAACATTTACCTAGTTGTATGTAATTGCTGAAATGATGAACAGGTGCGCAGGACTCGACAGTCTAATGATGAACTCTTGGGTGTCAGGATGGCGAACTTTTACGAGTTCAATGAAATTTGCATGTCAGTTTTCAATCATCTGCTTACAGCGAGTGGATTAGGTGAGGCCCGCCTAGCAGCTTAGTGGGTACTAAGCTGAGGCTGTGACGATGGGGCCCAACTTAATGTATGTGTTGTATGTCCACAAATGTCCAGTTTTCCAGCTCATTTTAGGGCATGGTCGTAGAAATTAAGTAGATCCTAATTTCAAGTGGACCGCACAGGAAATAGTGGTCAATGAACACCCACCATTTAAAAATTCCTAGGGCGCACTGTAATGTTTATTTGCCATCCAAGCTGTTGACGAGGTCACACAGACGAAAATACAAATATCAGCTTGATCTAAAACTTATGTGGCCCCAATATGTTTTTAATGGTGGGCATTTAATGACCACTGTTTCCTGTCGTATGGTCCACTCAAGAGTTTGGATCTGCTTTATTCTTGGGACCGAGCCATAAAATGAGCTGGAAATCAAGGTGGGCCCCACGGTCAGGGCCTCACCCACTAAGCTGTTACCCGGGCCTTGCCCACTCCGCTCCCCTGCTTACAAGTCAAATGGGGACTGCCTGTTGGCAGACGGTGCTCGCTCATATAGCGTAAAAGGGGGAATAGAAATTATTTATAACTGTGATATTGACCATATGGTTGTTGCGTGTGGAGGGCACCTCTTCAAAAGGGGAGTAGATTAGTTTCGGCCCTGGTCTCACCAAGACAGTGGGGGCGCCCTGTTGATAATGTCACATAAACCTGGATGAAGGCAAAAACCAAATATTGGCTTGATCCAAAACTTTGTGGTCCATAAGAGGTTTTTAAAGGTCAATCACCATTGTTTCCTATGGAACCATCTGTTTCTTTTTTGGCCTCATGCTGTAAAATGATGACCTCCCGCGTAGTGTAAGCATTGGACTGAAATCAGACGGGTATGCCTGCTTGAACTGGAATTACCACCCGAACATGTGTTGAAACTCCCGAGAGCCTACCACCCGAGCAAAAGTAAGGATCCATTGTTTTTGCATTTAGTTATCTCTTATCTCCTTGAAAGAGAAGGTTTGCAAGGACGTTTGGTTTTAAGTGGTTGAAGGAAGGTTTGCAAGGACGTTTGGGTTTAAGTGGGTCCACGGTAGGTGGTAGTGCTGTCGATGACCCAATACGTCAATAAGCTCCCAAGGTGGAAAGATCTTAGCCATTGAACGTTTTAGCCTTCTCTGGATTGAATGTGAACTGTTGTTCTGTTTCTTCCTGAGCCATCTCTTTCTTGACAACTATTGAAGGATTTGGACTTCTCCTGGCTTGGGGATATCTGCTGCATGGTTCATCATCAACCAGATGGTGGGACCCACCATGGATGCATCATGATTAAATTATATTGGTGTGTTTAGAGGCCCTGATAGAAGGGTTAAGGCCCATTGACTCCCAAAATTACCATCCATTAGCATGAATCCTAATATGATCTGATGGTCTGGAGTTTATGTAGATACGATCATTGGACGAATCCTCCTCAGTCCCAAATAGTAGTTAGGAGGAGAAATGATTTTCGGATGCTTGGTCTGCTCCTGCCGGCTTTATAAATGACCTTTTATTTAGGAATCATCATGGATGGAAGAATCTATTCTAAATCCAAATCATTATGCGATTCTCACTGATCAATAGTCATGTTGAAAGGGAACATATTACCATAATCAATAGTTATGTTGAAAGGGAACAAATTACCCGCCGAACATGTGTATGATGATATGAATGGGGCATCCCGTAAGCTCAGCCGTTGATTATCTTAACCAAATTTTCTCGTGATTGGATTATTGTGACAATCCAATAAATGGGCCTCTCATCGCTTAAATGGGAGCCGTTGCTGGCTTTTGCCTTTTAGTATTCATTTATACGCAACAAATGAAAGGGCTAGATTCATCCAAGCATTGAATGATCCATTCTCTCTGATGGGGGTTTTGATTCAATTTATGTGGCACTTCCAAAATGACAATAGTCACGACAACTTGCTATTAATAGCCGTTGCAGGTAAAATGACCCCTTGGCCTACTGTGACGTAGGCTGTTTGGTCACGAGTATTTATGTAATCCTCGAGAGCTTAAATAACTGTTGGCAAGTGGGTTCCATAGCTCTGAATCAATCCAAGCTCTTCTTATAAATAGACGGTTAAGAAGAGTTTGGTAACAATCCACAATCAAACGGAGAACAGCCAAGTGGTCCACTTGTCAACCATCTAATATACAGTACAGGCATCCAATCCGGGAGATGCTTATTGAATCTGAAGAACATTCAAATCAGTGGTCTAGATAACAACCAAGTGGTCCACTTGTCCTAACTCAAAAAGCTCAAGGGATACTATGCATGTCCTCAAAGCTACTATTGAAGATGGTACATCTCTTCTTCAGTTACATAGTCGGATCAGGCAACTAGATTTCCCAACCGTATAATATATGGACGCCCCATGGTTGAAAATCCCAATGAAATTGTCCTTTGAATGGATGGTTACTTATTATGGATTAGATATGCCCGTTTTGGGGGATATATTCAACCAACGTCCATCAATGGACTTCGACCCGCTAGGTTTATTGTCTAGACCCACTTCCTAGTGTGCCACGTGTCAGGTTATAACCCAGACAGGAACCACCTCTGCCCCCATCACGAGGATAATTTGCAAATCAGCCTGATCCAAATAGTAGGTGAGCCAAACCCGTGTGTTGAGTCAGACCATCAACGCGACAGCGTGGTCTGCATGAACAGTGGACAGACCTGATTTTTTCCATGCGTGATCTTCATGGTGGGGTTCAGCATTTGCACGGTTCGGATTTCTTTAAAAAAAGACGCGTTGGTGGGATGTGCGGCGACTTACTAAATGGGCCATAGGTGATCCGTGTTGTTTGGTTGGACTGACGGAGTGTACTACGGTCGGGCTTTAGGTTTGTACAAGTGACCCAGGACATTGATCCAACGGAACTCATCGTGGATGGGCCATGGAACAAAATTTCTCCTGATTGGAAGATCCTAGCCGTGAATTATTTGACCTTTCATTTTTGAATCTGGAACGATTGCTGTATTTTCTTCTTTGACCGTTTTTTTATCAGCTAGCTATTGAAAGGGAGATTTTTTCTGCGTAGAATACTCAGAGTGGGGCCCATAATTCAACAGTTCGGATCACTAAATAATGGACCCTACCTGGACAAACTGAAAGCCCGAACTGTAGGGTACAATATCTGGAGCTGAGCATTGTACAATCCCTCAACAGGATAACATGACATGGAAATGGGAATATTATACAATGCTCGGCCGAAGATGGCACATGATCGTTTGGCTTTCCAGCAGGTAGAGACAAGTGGGCCCCACGTTCAGTTATCCGAACGGTTAATATTATGGATGTGCAAACACCAAAAGTGCTTTGGATAGGAAGAATCCTGACCCTCCAATGGATGATGGTCGATGAATGGACAGTCAAGAGAGAAAAAATACAGCAAGTGTCGGGTCCACATGTCACCAGGAAAAGATCCAAATATGTACAGGTACGACTTCAAATATTTTGGAATTTTGGTGCTTAAGTACATCCACTACGAATCCCACGAAACTAGTTTGGACCGTTAAAACCATTGGTCTTGTACAATATTAAAACCCGCTGTACAACCTGTGTACCCGAGCAGTATATGATACATCTGGATCCAGGAAAAAAAAATCTTCCTTGTCACACGTGGGCGCCCATGCACATACAGGCCATCATTGTGGGCCCCATAGCGGATGGAGTTTATCTCTAAAACCATCCTGATCAAGTAATCCTAAGTATCCAATTAATGCTAAATGGACGGTTAAAGGTAATGAGTGTTCCAAACCCGAAGGGAAAAAAATCAGATGGTTAATATTATCTTGTCGGTGCAGTTTTTTTTGTTATGCTCAATCCACCGTTGAGCCAGTGATTTGGACGGTCTGGATTGTGTGCATGGTTGAAAATTCACCACCATTTTTAAATGGTGCAAGACTAACATAGGAGTCTAGCCATAAGAAAAGATTCAAGGAGCAATGACATCCATTAGCAATTCTTCTTACAGTGGAACCTAGGTGGGACGCCTATTCCGGGTGGACCATTGGTATAGGATTGGTCCATCATGGTCTTTTCATGGCCCCAAAATCACCATGGCTATCTAATTAGGGGCCTATATGATGAACGGTTAAACCATTTTTACTCCTATCCATTTTAATGCCTAATTGGATGGCTATGATCATCCGATCATGGAAATTACATCCTTGAGTAATTCATCGTGAGCCAATTCCATCCAATGCTTTTAGTTAACAAGGTGGGTCCAACTGGGCCCCACGTCCGAAGGAGGTGGCATGAATGCATTTTGGGTCGTTGCATGGAATAGCGAAGGTATGAATAATCAGATCAGTAACAGAAATGAAGGCAGAAGATGACAGTGTTAAGAGGATTTTTTTTTGAAAAAAAAAAAAACATAAACTCACAAAACATTGATACATAGATACATGGTATGAAATGAAGACAGAAAACTGTACAAAAATAACACAATCTCAAATCAAATCAAAATCAAAACCTATGGCTTGGATTCTCCAAACAAAAACATACCCAAATGAGGAAATGACCAAAAAGGCAATTGATATCTACATCCACCTCATTGATTTTTAAACGCCCATTTCCCATTTTGAAACAGTACAAAATTGCACTACTTCCATTCCCAAATCAGAAACAATTTTGAGAAGTGAAATGTACCGCACTAGCCTGAGTTTGTGGGGTCAGACAGGGGCGTGCCTACTACCAACCATGTGGCACGTGGGAGAGAACGTGCATGAGATCCACCCCGTTCATTAGGTGCATCTCCTCATGATCGTTCTGGAATCCAAAATTCATGCTGGTCAAGAGCTCAAGTGGGCCACACCGTGGGAAAGAGTTGGGATGGGACTGCCCATCATTAATTGACTGTGGGATCGGACTGTTGTCATCCCATCCGTTCATCTAACGCGAATCACCATGATGAAGGGAATTCCCCAAAATAAGGAAGGTTGTATGAAACTTAGGTGGGCCAACATGAATTTAGAGGTTTTAGGCATGATTTTACACTCTTTCCAATGGTGAGACCCACCTGGATTGTGGATCAGTGTGATGTTCACCACCATGAAACAAACACTAGGTGGCGCACCTGATGGACAGCGTGGATCTCCTCCAAATGAAGTTGTAAACACGCCTCTGCCTGACTGGTACTATTTTCTATTCCGAAAATGGAAAATGGGTGCTTTGTAATTCGTGCGTGTAAAATATCAATTCCCCAAACAAATACCAACATTAAAAATAAAATAAAAATACCATGATCATCCACCATCGTCATCATCATGACCGTCCATCATCTCTTCCAACTTCGACTCCTTGAGAAAGGATCTCTCCTCCCAACAACCCAAGTCTCCCTTGCAATATCAGAAGATACCTTAAAGAAATCAGGAGCATAGCTCATCAAAACCAGCTTCTCCTTCTCCTTCTCTGCCTCCAATATCGTTCTTGCACTCTCCTCCTCTTCTTTCTCCTTTCTTTCTTCTCCCCCTCCTCTCTCGCCTCCCAAGCACCCTTTTGCAGGTGCAGACCTACACCTCATCAGCAAAAGAGCATTCGACGGTGGTGCAACAGGGCCATCATTAGGCCCATCAGCAGACTCACCTCTCTCTTCAGCTCCTCCTCCTATCTCTTTCCCCGGCCCATGACTCTGGTTTTCCTGCAAGACCATGAACCATTTCGAAAAGATAGTCCTGGAAGGGCTGCTTTCTCTCTCTTCCTGCTCTTCATCTTCCTCATCTTCTTCCTCATCTGAAGAGATATCAGAACCCACAACGGACCCATGAAAAGACCCAAAACACCTCAGATCGAAGCGCAGGCTCCTAAGTGCAGTCAAGAACTGCATGATGTCCTTTTTCAGGCCCAGAGAATCGAGCCACGTGGGCTTCTTTTTGTTCTTTCTATGGTTGCTGTTGTGGAGCTTCTCAATCTCTTCCATGACAGACTGCCAGTTCTTGCAGGAAGAAGATGTTGAGGTGGGCTTGGGCCTGACCTTGATCTGACCAGCGCAGGTGACTTTTGGGGATGTGGGTTCGGAGATGTCGGAGGTGTTGGGCTTGCTGGGCTTCGTTCTGAAGAGTGGACTAGCTTGCCCTCTGGGCCGTTGATGGTGGCGCTTGCTGAGCTCTGTGGACGGTCGAGATGGGCTGCAGATGGGCTTTGGCATGAGTGTGAGATGGGCTCTAGATGGAAAACAGACAAGGAGATCTGTTGGGTTTCCTCCATTTCCTGCTCTTCCTCCTCCTCCTCTTCCTTTCATTGCTATCTTTCTTCTTTTCTTCCCTTGCTTTCTTCTCTCTCTGTTTTTTTGCTTTTCCTCTGCTTTCTATGGTTTTGGGCTCCGGTTTGTGTTTGTTTAAAAGGGGAGAGACGGGATTGCCAGCTTTCGCTTCTTTTTGCTTTTTCTCTTTTCTGAGAGAAAAACTTTGATACTCTGCCAGCTTATGATGGATGACATACAGTCACTTAGATTTTCCAAATATATCACGTAAATTGTAAAATTAAACCGTCCAAATTATGTTACCTAGTGTAGATTTATATTAGGAAAAATATTAATCTTATTTACTAATCTAACTATCCGATTGGTTGTCATTTATTGCACGGTTGAGAATGAAAATATCCAACCGTGTGCAAGAATCAGAGGTTAGGATTGTTCAAACAATGTGTTTTTATTATTTTTCGACAGTTGTATGCACAATCAAAACGGTTTTATTTATTTATTTATTTAATATATTTCACTTGTACAAGTTTCGAGTGCCTGCGTATCAAGCGTCATACGCAGCCTGAGTATCATATAACTTTTGTTTTCGACTAATGGGAGGATCCGCTTGAGTACACTTAAGTGAACTCTCCCCACACGCGAATACGAATCACACGTGAGTAATATCTGAGCCTGTCGTTGCGTGATGTCTATTTTTTGGATGCCATGTCTAAAAAATCAGACCAATCTGATGATCAGAAGGGCCATAAACTACATAAAATTCGGACCATTAGTCAATTTCTGTTGACTGTCATTCTTCTTTTTTTTTACATGTGTGGCCCTCCTATGATCTTCTCGGTTTGATTTCGATTAATTGGGATTTAAAAATTGGAAATTGGAAGATGAGAGGATCCGATATTATCACACACGTAAGAATCGTTTCAACCCTCTAGGCGAGCGTACTTGAAAATTTTATCAGCCATTGCACTCAGAAACTCTTTTTTCTCTTTAGCCTTTGGGTGTTGTCACGGGAGAGCTTCTTTCACGGCCTTTGCTTTTTGAAGGCCGGAAATTCATTTAAAAAAAGGAAGGCCCACCGGACCTCGTTTCATGATCTAATCACGCCTGTAGTCCCCTACTTTGGTCGGCTGGGATTATTTTAAGTGATGGTTTGATGTTATGACCTTGGTTTTCTGAGAAACTACGAAATTGTTTGGATCCTTTAAGAGGTGCATCGATTGTACACTGAACTTGCCCGTGTCTACTCTTCAAATTTTGCATCATTTATGCCTGTCAATCCAGGCCGTCCAATCAAAAGTATCATGTATCTAGCTTTGTGGGGCTCAGACGTGATGTATTTTTGGAATCCAAACCTTGCATCCGGTGCATCTTATCATGTTCTCTGCACATCCCAAGAATCATCATGATCCAAAAATCAGGCGGGACACACCACAGGTAGCAATGCACAATCTTGCTTAAACCATATCACGTGGTGCGGCCCACCTGAGTTTTAGAATGGCTTGAACATTTGTGTTTCCCTTCATCCTTGTGGGAGCACTTGATGATCGGGTTAGATTGTAAAATTTCTATTAGGTGGGCCTTACATGATCAAAGGTAGAGATTAATCAAGTCTAATAAACATCGTACGATTTGGATTTGAGTATACCGGTGGGCACTTATACGTTGTGATGGATTTAGATGAGTAAAAGTGGTGCTTTCCATATTTATACTTGTGAAATATCTTAGAATGAACATGAAGTTTCAGTTGAGTAATACATAGGGATGGATTTTTGGATCGAGTCGAACCATAAAATGGCAGGTTGATTGGCCAGTTAGAAATATTTAATCAGATCCATGATTAAATATGGATTATCTAAGAGGTGTTGATTGATTGGATGGTGAGGATTGATGGGTTTGGCACTAATTGGATAATGTCTTGGTCTATATTCTCACCATTTTTCCTTGGAATTTGAATAGCACAATCCCAAAATCGGTTGAAGGCAAGTAGTCTTTAGATAATGAGCTTATACTTTTTAGACTTATATGGCACCTCAAACAACATAAAAACATGACTTATCATAAATACATTATGATTTTCGGCAAAAAATAGTGTCAATTTGGCATAACGACATTATTCTCGTAACTTTTCTTAGCCCTTTTCCTGTAATATCACAAATCCGGCCTAGTCCACCTAACATAGTGGGGTTGGTTGTCTTAATTAGCTTCTCCTACCCAAAATCACATATAATATGATTAAAATACTCATCCCCATTTGCAAGATAAGATTGATTTAAGGTCCTAGTGGTCCAGATTGTTTCCGCCTCCGATCGGCCCTTTTTTGATCCATCTTTGCCATGAAAATGTCTATAAACCCTTCTACATCAAATATCCAAATGACATAGGATGTCTTAAATTTAGAACTTATTTTCCCAAAAACAAATTTAAGATCATTCAAGATCATTTTGAGATTCCAGGGAGCCAAGCAAACCATAACATGCTTTGAGTAGTTCATGGGGGCATTGTCCAGTAATCATGAATTCATGGGTTCATTCATACAAAATCAAATCCCTTTGAAATGGCCCAAAAGATGGACAAACAAGCTGCTTTTGCATATGATTCTCTCTCTCTCTCTCTAATTTATTTATTTTTTTACTACTCAAAAGTGAAAATCCTGATGTTGGTTCTTTGAAAGATGGATGGCAATTGAGTTCAATATATCTTTCTCACCAAGTTCACTAACATCATTGGAATTTTAAATTTGACAATTGATTAAAGCAAACACACAATAATGCAAGGTGTCATGCAGTGGATGGCCCCTCTCCCCGCACGGCTTTTTTGTGTGGATGGTAGTTCTCTTAGCTTTGTGCCCGACCCTCCTCTTTCTTGTGGGGGTCTTCGCTACTTTTTAACATGTATGAAAAGGCACATGACTCGGGTTGCTTCCCATCCTGTTTCCTCTCTTTCCATCTTTCTTTCATCATCCTGGCTCCACGTACCAACAAAGCTTTATAGGATAAGCTTAACTTACAAAGCGATGTGTGGGGTCCACTGTGATGCTTTCATGACATCTAATCCTTCCATCATTTGAACCGCTAATGTTCTTCTTGGCACCCAAAAATCAGGTATATCCAAAACTCAGGTGGGGTGGGCCACAACATGTGGTGATTTGGAAGGTTTTAGGTATGATTTACATGGTGTGGTCCACTTGAGTTTTGGATCAACATGATTATTTTAACCTCAGGAGATTATATGGGGCCATGATGAACTGAGTGATGCTATGCACGCATCACGTTAGGCCCCACCCATTGCTTTGCTGGTTGAGCTTATTCTACAAAGCTTTGCATTTGAAGTCTATCGGTCTACCAACATATCTGTTTATATTAAACACTAGATGGATGCGAGAATGATAGTAAGGCAATTAAATTGACTGGCGTATATGAGGGGAGCTATTTGATACTCTGACATTGTATGACACTCCATACACACGCGCTCACGAGTTAATGGCAATCCAAAAATCATGTCAGTAGAACAATCCTAATCTCTGATTAGACACTCGTTTATTGAAATAGGACCCACTGAATATTTGTTATTGTTAACCGTCCAACAAATGTCCACCAAGAGATGATAGGTAATAAAATAATCATTGTTTTTCGTTATGATACATATAAATTGATACCCATAATGCTAACAGTTTAATTTGAATTACTGTATGCAAATTTCAAGTAATTACTTAAGTGCATGCGCATCATCTATCACTGTTTTCCAGAGCATGAACTTTTCTCAAATGAGAATGAAATTTTGCAAGGTGCCGCCGCCGACTGCCTAGCAAATTCACGATGAGTCATGGATGGGGATCACATGGATACGTGATGGATGATCTCGACCATCCATCTGATGGATCCTGCAGTAGATAGCAAGCTATATAAATATATAATTGGATGGACGGTTTTTACCCATTCGATTAACAGCCTTCGAATTGACATTTGAAAACCAAAAAAGAAAAAGTCTCATACTTTAAAAAAAAAGAAAAAAGAAAAACAGGCAGGCGGCTAGCTAGTTTATACAGTCTCACATCGATGATAGGGCCCACCTTATGGACGTTCCTGATTATCTCTCCATTCAGACCATTCGGCACCATCATGGTTGGGACCGAGAAAATAGATCCTACATGGCTACATTGCCACGAGAGCAAGGTTTCTTCATTTGTGTTCCAGTTCGTCTTGTCTCTGTAGTGACTTAGGATCCAGCGTGCGTTGCCAGCCACCAGGGCCCACATCGTAAGATGATCCGGTGATTTGAACCGTTCATATTCTCATAACGTAATAAATAAGATATGCTAATATAATAAAGACTCAGTGATAATCCTAACTCTTGATTTTTGGACTTGAGTGCAAACCATTGAAAGTCTCCATTTCATTGTTCTAGATTCATCTACAGATAGTGATGACCACAATCATTCCTTCAGCATAAGTTTCATATGGTCGACCATATATCACAAAGTTTACAACATGGACGGTTATGATTATTGGGAAAATTAGCATGTGGGCCCCAGTACGTGCACACACCCTACATCCAAGGGTGGTGACGGAGGCAAAACGAACGCATTTGTGCATGGTTGGAAAAAAGCTACAGATATCATTAGGGATCACGTGGACTGATGATATCTTATTTTGAAAGCATGTGCTTAAATAATGTTGATGGGACATAGCATTAGTGTTATGCATTTTCACAGCCGTTGGATGTTTAATCTGACTAGATTGAGCGGTCCCATATTCATCGCTGGGCGTTTTCACACTGGATCTCTCCTTACTAAAAGGCAGGGATATAATTGTCATTTTGGAGAATGTCATGTGGGATGGTAGACTTCTAGAAACGGTCGCTTGTAAAATCAGACTGCTTTCTGGCCAGGGCAAGTCTCTTTTGGGAACGGAGTTCGTTTTTGCCTGTCCCGAGTCAGGATCTAGCGTCTGATCACTGGGCCTCACATGCTGCATCTTCCAATGATCAGAACCGTCCACCTTGCCGACTCCATGCTATATGGCCCAAGAAAATTGAACTCAAAGGATGATTTTTATGATCAATATCTGAAGATGAATTTAAATTTCGTACAATGAAAAGAAAGAATTTCAGTGGCCCGCATTCAACTCTAAAAAATAAAAGGTGCGGTTCATCATTAAAGCGTGATTATGAGAAAATAGCTTATTCAGAGCAGTAAATAGAATATGACAAAGAGAAGGTTCTTGGTTAACTTGAGTAATGCTGCTCCAGCGGGTACACTTTTAGGCACGTGCCTCTCATGGACGATGCTTGAGACAGACATGTGCAAGATCTAGACCGTTCTTCAGAGATTTCCCACTTCATAGATACCTAGTCTCGCAGTTCAGGATGTAGCGATGACGCGTGATGAGGTTTAATAATTCATTTTGGATTATGAGATACCCCCGGTTTAAGGTCTGATGGTCTGGATCACTTCTGTCATGGACTGGGCTTTTTCCAATCCATCTTGGCCATGAAACTGTCCACGACCTGTTCTATATTAAGCTAGCATCACGTGTCTATTCATGTATGTAATAAATTGATGGTTAAGATAAATTAACCAACGGGCCAAATTCAAACAAAAGTGATTAGCTTGGTGGAACAGGAATGTCTCAATGGCTTGGATTTTTCACACGAGTCCAGCTGGCATGTCTGAGGGGCAAGAACCAAAAAAGTGCACACTCGAGGTCTTTCATAGCTTTCGTTAAATTGAATCACGATTCTAGCCGTTGGATTTGGAATATTTGCATCAATTACGCAAACTGTTTATATGATAAGTCTCGACTTAAACGAAAGTGCATGGAATAATTCAAACCTTGGATTATGGATATGTTATGGTGACCGCCGTATTCAAGCAAAAGAACCCAACTCATAGAAAAAGGTTGGAATATTTCATTTTTAGACCGTTAGGGGTTGATGCAATTTAAAGGCTAAAGTCTCCACGTATCTCATTTCAGCTCAACGGTTAAAGTCTCAACGTAGCTACTATTGTGGCGTGTGTCAAACATGAGGCTTGAAGTAAATGATAAAGATTTATTTATTTATATTATGTAAATGATGATTTTGCCTTTTTAAGCATTGGTTCCAAGTCTGACACATACAAATCGACACTTTTCCATTGGGCCACCTTTGAAAATTTAAGGAGATTCTAGTAACCACGAAACCCCTTGGTCATTGGCAATGCACGTTGGCTCCAAAGTCCCCGTATCACTTATTTTAGAAAAACTACTCATTACCATATGATATGTCCAGACTTTACATCGGATGATGAGATTTAGAGTCATATATGATGTGGAGAGGGTCTTGGACAATTTCATAGCCAAGATGCATCAGGAAAGGCCTGATCAAACGTGGAGGTGATCTGGACCATTAGAACTTAAAATGGATATATCTCAAAATAAACTATCAGAAATACTATATTTGATTTCATTTTTACTATTTATAATAAGTTTTAGTTTGGCTGAAAACTAGAATTTTAGTTGTAATTTAATTCCAAAACTTATTGCATGGCTTACTATCCCTATTTAAAAGGGTGTAAAATTGTTTATTTATTCATCAATCAATTTACAAAATTTTTAAAATATTATTTATATTTTTTTATTTTTTCCTTATAAATTTAAGAAGTCTCTGCGACGAGTATAGAAAAGCTTCCATCACGTTCATCCCAGTTCATCCCAGCGTCAATATCTCAATAAACTCTTTAAAGTTATTCTACCCTATAAACATCCGACTCATCCACTTAGAATTGAATGGTTTCCGTGAATTTGGATGATGAAATCTCATTTGAATACTTCAATATGAGAGTTCTTATGAGCATCCCTCATCGACGTTCATGGCACAAATGGTTTGCTTCATTGGAAAGAAACCCGATGTAACTCCTGTATTGCAATGCGTGGAGATGGAATGTAGCAAACATCACTGGTATCTATTGGCGAGGAATGCTAACGAAGACACCCGTGCTCAAGTGTAAAACGGAAAATGGTCTGGCACGTGTCAATGTATCAAATGCGTAGTAGATCCTACTTGTTCTTAGTGTGAAATACACAGTAAAGATTTCCCTCACCAGAAATCTGGCAGTCATTCATCAGGTCACACGTACGATGAAGTGCGTGGGTGGGAACGATTATCCACATCACGAATCGTACTGGGCTGGCCTGATCTTTAGGATAGGCATGAACGTTCCGGATGCCACAAATATTTGCCACCTCGAATGTTTGCTGCATCTCAACCGAAGCTTCTCTCTCTCTCTCTCTCTCTCTCTCTCTCTCTCTCTCTCTCTCTCTCTCTCACACACACACACACACACACGCACACATTTCTTTTTGCTTCCATTGATTAAGTGCGGACCGTGCAACGTCAGGCTAAAGTAGGGGAAAGAAATTAAAGAAATAGAAAAGCTTTGATACTCTGTTACAGTGTGATAGATGATACGCAGGCATTTAGAAATTATTTATAAATTGCTTTTTTTTTTTTTTTTTTTTTACACACGCACGCACGCACCACACACGCACACCGTGGGATTTCACCACCATGGGTACTCCAACCCTTGACCCGGTGTTGAAATTATTTTTAAATTGCTTATGTGGCATACAACTAACTAAATTTAACTGTTCTAATGATGGGTCCCAGTTTAGATGCATCATGAACGAATAATTATACATATTTGATTAGTTGATTATCTGATTGGTGGACACTTGTTGGATGGCTGTAAATGAAGACCAACAAACAAGTGTCCACAAAATAAGAGACGGGAACTGTTAAATAGCAATAGTGAGTGCCACAATTTAGCCCGTTTAACTTGAGTTAGTGTATACCACGTGTACAATTTCTGAACCTGCGGATCAAGCGTCACGAGTATCCGGAGTATGAAATAGCTCCCCTTGTAAAAAGGGAAAAGCAATCATTATGGGATGTGGTGTTAGAGAACATGTACCTAACAAAGGGAAGATAGGTATGCAGAAGTGGAGAGATGAGAAGGGAATGCTTAAGAGTTGCTTCTCCTCTTTGAGAGGATTGATGATATATCATAAAATAATATTGCTTTTTTTAAATTAGGCCCCCTTCGTTTTGACTCTCTCTCTCCCTCTCTCTCACATCCATCCCATCCATGTGTTTCTGTATTCGGGACCCATCTTTCATCGACCAGCTTCCGTGATCCTTATCCACCACAGCTCATGCAACGCACAACTCTACCACATTTTACATTTGAGATTTTTATGGAATTTTTACGTTTCAGTTCTAGAATTTGCACTCTTAAATCAAAATATTTTGCGTATGGCCATTTTCACAGTGGGGACCACACATGTACTTTGAATGTGGACCACTGGAAGTTGAGTCATGAAATTTCTTTTCCTGCCACCTGATAATGGTCCGGCCAACACATCACTAGTGGTCCTGGCTCATCACTTGTTTGTAGAAATCCCATTTTTTGGTCCCCAAAACTTCAACCGACGCATGGTCTGGTAATGGTCACAGGACCAATTTCTTGCAGCGCTCTTCAAGATGTTCCATGTATTTTGGATGCAGGGATGATAGGGCCATCAACAGGCGGGCTGGCGTGATATATGACAAAAATACCCTTAGAACTTAAATGGGTGGGCACTTAGACACAGCCCGAGCTCAGCCCAACTAATAGATGGGCTTAAATTTTAGGCCTGAGCTCAGCCAAGTAATAAACTGAAAATCATATTGTTAATATTATCATCTCAGTGTAAATTTTCAGTTATGCTCCATCCATATTTGGTTCAGAAATTTGAATGGTCTAGATTGCGGTAAAAATATGCCATGTGTATGGTTGAAGAGTCAAAAACCATTTTTTAAATGGTGCTAAACTAACACAGGTGTCTACCCCTTTCATTATTTGAGAACTGAACTTCTTGTAGGAATGGAGTTAGCACGTATGGGCTTTGTTCACATTGATTTCTATGATCAGACGTACTTGACGAGAGCCAAACAAAGCTGCTGATTAAACTACAGAGTACTCCTAATCTCTCTGAGATCATGTTACAACTAAGGAGGGTATATTCTACTATTCTATTTTTATCAGTGACCATGTGGGGTCCGCACAAATACACGGAACAGATCATGATCTACGATGATCCTAGCCGATAGAAATATCTACAAACGGTTAGTGCCAACTCAAGGGAGTCCTAATTGGTGCATCTTGGTGGGCCCCGTTGAAGCGCTCCAATTGCAGTACCTCCCGCTGTTGTAAGAACTTTCAACATATTATCATATATTTGCCGTTATTTCATTTTCCCTATCACTTATTCCCTAGTCAATGGATTATATAGCAGACATGATGAACCTCACCGTGGTATGTATATCAGATCCACCACATCCATGTGGTGCACCTAATCAATAAAATCTTGCATACTGTTTTGTGGGTCCCACTGTTTTGTTGTACTTGCCATCCAATCCATTAATCAGATTATTCTCTCAATGTTGAATGGGTACAACAAAATTCAGGTTATTCCAACATTCAGGTGGACCACGCCCAGTGAATCTAGAGCTTTCAGCCTCTTTTTTTTTCTCGGTTCCCTCACGTACTGCCCCACCTGAGTGTATGTTGGGATGATTTTGGGATCCTGGGTGAACTTTAAGTGGTGAACCTGATGGACAGAACGGATGTCACTAACACATCATAGTGTGCCCCACCAAGGTGGACATTAATGGAAGCTACGATGGCTCCACCATTCCATCGGGGATCCCACTTGAAATTGTGGTTATAAAGTTGAGTCCTTGAATCAATCTCAGTTCACAAAGTATAGGTTAGTAATTCATGTGCAATGTTGATTTAAAAACAAGATAGTCCAACAATACTTCATAATTCACACATGATGTAAGATGCATTAGAATAAGGACTTGTTATATAATGTTCTAGATGACCCATTATACATTTTAGTATGGATTTTAAGTTTGTAAAAGGGTGGCCCACCATCTGGTGAGCCAAATCATTTATATAATGGGCCCCACTATGAATGATACTTGCACCAATATCCCTTGGATAGAAATGCTATAAAAATCCAAATAGGTGACCCACATACAAATGGTTAAGATAGAAAATACAGCAATGGTTCCCAAAGAAGGAATAAAGGCCCATATATTTTGTAGACGCCATCTTCCACGAAAGGGATTTTTGGGTGTATAAACAAACGATTTGGATCATTAATCATGAGTTCCAGATATGCAAACTAAACTCACAGACATATTATATAAATCTCTCAACCCTAGTAATCTTAATGCTTGAATTTATTATACTTATAATCTATTATTGCATTATGAAAGGTAGCTACAATTTGTTCGACTCCAATTTTTTTTTTTTTAAAAAATAAATGCAAAGTTTTGATTATGATTAATAAGATTTAAATTTGTAAATTTGAAGAAAATTTGAATTTTATTGCTTCTTTTTCTGTTTATTAACTTAGAAGAAATAATCCATGCATCTCCCTACCATCTGTAAACAGGATCTTCCAACTTAGGATATTTTGTACCATACATCATATGGTGCCCACCTTTGATTTCACATCCCTCACAGAAAATATTCTCACTTGACAATCCTAAAGTTTCAATAATATAGGGAATGGACAGTTCATATTAATTATGCTAGAAAAGGCCAATTAGTAATCTTGACAATTTATTACGTGGAGCATATATATATGCCTTTAATTATTGACTGGAAATTACTTTGATTAAATGATCCTAATCATCCATGCATCAATGAGATAGGAAATATATAATAGATATACTAAGTGATCCAAAACACCCACCATGTGGGGTACACCTTTGATCGTTGGTTCCTTTGAAAAATTAGTAATTTCTTTTGTTATGATTCTAATCCTCTTAATGGATCAGAGAAATGAACAAATGATATATATTTACTGTGCATGTGGAACAGTAAACCTCATTACATTGTTATATATATATATATATATATATATATATATATATATATATATATATATATATATATATATATATATATATATATATATATATATACACACACACAGAGAGAGAGAGAGAGAGAGAGAGAGGTACGAAATCTAAAATGTCCATATGATGTGGCATCCCCTAAAACCCCGTGGACCTACTTTCAACCTAATCCAAAACTCTTGTGAGCCACTCAAAGAGAGGAAAATTATTGGATAAAATTGTTTTCATTTCTCATAGCTCACCAAAGTTTTGTATTAGGGTAAAAGTTGAGCCCTTATGGTTTCATGGTGTACCGCATTAAATGGACCATTTAGACTTCATGTTAATATCATATGAAATGAGTTCTCAAAAGGTTCTCATGAGTTCTCATGAGAATCAATTATACGACAAACATTTCAATATATATGTGTGTGTGTGTGTGTGAAATGGTTCTATGCGCTTGGAACTTTTCATGAAGAACTTTCCATGAGGTCGAGCTACGTGGGCCCTATCTTGATGTGTGTTGAACATCAATATCATGCATTTGATGGGTTCCTTCTAAATTATGAGATATTCCAAAAATCAGACGTATATGAAACTCAAGTGAGCCACACCATCTAAAATCATGTAAAAAAATGCCTAAAACATATAAAAGCACTTGGTGGAGCCCACTCGAAATTTGGATGCATCTGAAACTTGTTGTGACCCCTCATTCAAGTGGGACACACATAATAGATGGGCTAAATTTGTTAACTACATCTCAGTGGGCCCAACAAATGATAATGAATGTTTTAATGGGAGGGTAACATCTCTTAACTTTTGTATGTGGTATGGCCCACAAAAGTCATGGATTGACTTTATTTTTAAGCCCCAGGCCCACCATGGAATGGTGCATCTTACTGATAGGGTAGATGTTGACACACATCACGATGGGGCCCACATAGCTCGACCTCATGGGAAGTTCCCATGAGGTTGAGGGCATATAACCATTTCCATATAGAGAGAGAGAGAGAGAGAGAATTTCCAGAGAGAGAGAGAGGAATGCTCACCCTGCTCACCCGCAAACCTTCTTAATTACATGAGAACCCGTAGGTACCTTTGCATACATGTCATAGGCACTGAATTTGATGGTCCATGATGCCCTAATTTTCAGCAAGATCATAAAAAACTTTGGTGGGCCATGATAAACGGAAATAGTTTCATCTCATGGGCCATGATAAACGGAAATAGTTTCATCTCGTGATTTTTATTTCTCTTTGCTAATCCACTAGAGTTTTGTATCGGGCTGCAAATTAGGCTTGTGAAGTTTTAGAGGGTGCCACATCACGTGGACCGTTCAAATTTTATGCCTCAGACACATGTGCACGAGTGATCATGTAAGAAAGTGCACAAGTGAGCATTCCTCTCTCTCTATACACAGACACACACCAGTGAGAGAGATATTTCTCCTGAGAGCGGGTCTTCATGAGAACATGGGAAAACCTTTTGAAGACTCATCTCACATGGTGTGTGTGCAAAATCCAAACCATCCGCTAGATGAGTCACCTCGTGCAATTCCTAGAGCCCAGAAGTTGGCCTGAGTCAAAATTTGATAGGCTGACTTGATTCAAGCTAGGTCAACAAACCTACTAGATCCAGTCTTTTACAGGTTCAAAACTGTGGTTCCAAACCTTATTCTATTTCTAAATGGTTCCTGAGTCTATTGTTTATAGCCCTAGTTCAAAACACCTATTGTAGGATAATAGATTGCCTGATTAATCTATTATTTGCTCTACAGTTAGCCGTCCAAACCAACCCCTAAGTTGAGGTTTGGATGAAGCTGGTTTGTTTCACTTTATTATTATTATTATTGTTAATTAGATTGCTAGCAATTACTCTTAAAAATAAAATAAAATAAAGAAAGAACGAAGGAATAACAATCATTATGTTTTCTTTTATCAAACGAATGAAATCATTTCATCGGTGACAATTGTATGCAATAATTTCTTGTAATTTACATACAAAACTGTTCGAGAAGTGCTCAAATGCCTAGTTTCTTTTAGACATTCAGACAATCGCATCCATTCATCTAGGCCATTCATTAGATTCAAGACTCATTTCATGGGCTACCATTCAAAAATCTTCCCGATCTAACAATCTTAACCATCTGATCAACTGCATTTAATATTGACAGTCAATATTGCTTACACAATAATAGGTCAACAATTTGATCCATGTATTTATTACAGTCCATCATGGATTGTTTATGATTATAAAGTTTCAATTTTTTGAGGCAATCCTAACCATCCCATCCATTCATTAGAAAATGGATGGCCTACAAATAATAATGTCTAATAAAGGATGGATTTGATCAACTGATCAGTGTGATTTTTTGCATGTTAGCCAGTGAAATATGTTTTTAACTGAAACAGCAGTTCAGATCAACTATTGATTCAGACATCCGATCAGTGTGATTTTGCATGCTAGCCCATGAAATGTATTTTTAATTGAATGGACAGTTCAGATTGACTAATTAGACTGTTCAAATGACCAATGCAACTAGGAGCACTATAAATTATAGTGCTCTGATAGCATTGGAGGATTTCTCAAACTAAGAATTTATATATCAGGACTCTGTAAATATAAATTCAAAAAAGAGAAATTTCCATCTGTAGAACCAGTGTATGGCCCATTCCCGAGACAAAGCCCACTCCATTTTACATCCCAAGAATACTCCCCAGGTGTACGGACGCCTTCCCAAAGGTCGAAAATGCCCTTACTTTTTCCTTCAAGCAGATCGGCCGCTGAGCGAAGACGAGCACTGACACTCGTCGAACTCCGAGTCATACGAACGGTTCAAAAGAGATCAACGTTACATGTCCCCCACAGTTATGTATTTATTATATCCACAACGATTCATCCAAATTTCGAGATCATTTCGGAGCATTATCCCAAAAAAAAATCATATCCAAAGATCAACTGGACCACACCACAAATAGCAGCAGAAAATTGATTTTCAACGTTGAAACTTTTGTAGGACCCACCATAACATTTATCTTCCATCTAATCCAGTCATGAGGTCACAAAGACCTGGATGAATAGGAAAAAAATAAATCGTAATGATCCAAAACTTCCGTGACCCCTGAAAGGGTTTCAACGGTAGACGTTCAAAGCAGAATGTCGTTAAAATTTGCTACGGTCAGACTTATGGTTACGGATTATAACCGTAGCCATACATACCATAATCCGTAGCAATAGGGTTCGTCCGGGGTGGGCGCGCCGAACTAGTGGCCCCCCGCGCCACTTGCTGGCCTGTCCGGCGCGGCCACGCCGATCTGGCGAGGCCGCGCCCATAGGGTGGGCCCTATGGCTACGGATAATAACCGTAGCTAAAGTCTGTAGCAACAAGATTTTTTTGGTTTTTTTTTGTGTTTTTTTTTTTTTTTTTTTTTTTTTTTTTTTTTTTTTTTAAATGGAGAACTTTATTCTACCTATAATTTTTTCTAACACATATCTATATAAATATGTATATATAAGCATATAATTTTTTTATTTTTTTTTTTCCATTTCTTTCTTTATTCATTTAACAAGAATATCTTCTAAACTAAAATTAGTTACTTGATGTACCCTATATGATTTTGGGATAGGAGAAGCTACTTTAACCAACCAACTTGGTTATTTTCCAAGATTTCATCAGCTCGATGATTGAAAATCCATTTCATTCACTTAGCAGTCAATTTCGTTCATTTCATTTACATGCATTTCACGGTCATTTCACTTCAATTCATCATCACTTCCATACATTTCACGGTTATCCAAAACATTTTCGTGTTGATTCACGGTCATTTCGAGGCATTTCACGGTCAAACTCCACTTCACGGTCATTTGCATGCATTTGACGGTCATTTCGCTTCAATTCATCATCACTTTCATGCATTTCACGGTCATCCGACACAGTTCCATATTGATTCACGGTCATTTCGAGGCATTTCACAGTCAAACTCCTTCACTTCACGGTCATTTGCATGCATTTCACAGTCATTTCGCTTCAATTCATCATCACTTCCATGCATTTCACAGTCATCCGAAACAATTCCGTGTTGATTCACGGTCATTTCGAGGCATTTCACGGTCAAACTCCTTCACTTCATGGTCATTTGTATGCATTTCACGGTCATTTCGCTTCAATTCATCATCACTTTCATGCATTTCACGGTCATCCGAAACAATTCCGTGTTGATTCATAGTCATTTCGAGGCATTTCACGGTCAAACTCCTTCACTTCACGGTCATTTGCATGCATTTCACGGTCATTTCGCTTCAATTCATCATCACTTCCATGCATTTCATGGTCATCTGAAACAATTCTATGTTGATTCACGGTCATTTCGAGGCATTTCACGGTCATCCGAAACAATTCTGTGTTGATTCACGATCATTTTGAGGCATTTCATGGTCAAACTCCTTCACTTCACCGTCATTTATATGCATTTCACGGTCATTTCGCTTCAATTCATCATCACTTCCATGCATTTCACGGTCATCCGAAACAATTTTGTGTTGATTCATGGTCATTTCGAGGCATTTCACGGTCAAACTCCTTCACTTCACGGTCATTTGCATGCATTTCATGGTCATTTCGCTTCAATTCATCATCACTTCCATGCATTTCATGGTCATCCGAAACAGTTCCGTGTTGATTCACGGTCATTTCACGGTCGAACTCCTTCACTTCACGGTCATTTGCATGCATCTCACGGTCATTTCGCTTCAATTCATCATCACTTCCATGCATTTCACGGTCATCCGAAACAATTCCGTGTTGATTCACGGTCATTTCGAGGCATTTCACGGTCAAACTCCTTCACTTCACAGTCATTTGCATGCATTCCACGGTCATTTCGCTTCAATTCATAATCACTTCCATGCATTTCACGGTCATCCGAAACAGTTCCGTGTTAATTCACGGTCATTTCGAGGCATTTCACGGTCAAACTCATTCACTTCACGGTCATTTGCATGCATTTCACAGTCATTTTGCTTCAATTCATCATCACTTCCATGCATTTCACGGTCATCCAAAACATTTTCGTGTTGATTCACGGTCATTTCGAGGCATTTCACTGTCAAACTCCTTCACTTCACGGTCATTTGCATGCATTTCACGGTCATTTCGCTTCAATTCATCATCACTTCCATTTCACGGTCATCCGAAACAGTTCCGTGTTGATTCACGGTCATTTCGAGGCATTTCACGGTCAAACTCCTTCACTTCACGATCATTTGCATGCATTTCACGGTCATTTCGCTTCAATTCATCATCACTTCCATGCATTTCACGGTCATCCAAAACAATTCCGTGTTGATTCACGGTCATTTCGAGGCATTTCACGGTCAAACTCCTTCACTTCACGGTCATTTGCATGCATTTCAGGGTCATTTTGCTTCAATTCATTATCACTTCCATGCATTTTACGATCATCCGAAACTTCCGTGTTGATTCACGATCATTTCGAGGCATTTCACGGTCAAACTCCTTCACTTCACGGTCATTTGCATGCATTTCACGGTCATTTTGCTTCAATTCATCATCACTTCCATGCATTTCACGGTCATCCGAAATAATTCCGTGTTGATTCACGGTCATTTCGAGGCATTTCACGGTCAAACTCCTTCAATTCACGGTCATTTGCATGCATTTCACAGTCATTTCGCTTCAATTCATGTTACTTCCATGCATTTCACGGTCGTCCGAAACAATTTCATGTTGATTCACAGTCATTTCGAGGCATTTTACGGTCAAACTCCTTCACTTCACCGTCATTTGCATGCATTTCATGGTCATTTCCACGCATTTCGCGGTCCAATAGCTTCACTTCACGGTCATTTTCATGCATTTCACGATCATTCCTGGCAATTTTGTGTTGATTCATGGTCATTTCCCTAAACATTAACCTATACCCTAACATAAACCTATACTTATAACATACACCTGTTCTCAAATCCTAAAACCTATAACTTAAACCTAAACCTAAACCTTAACGTAAACCTATAACCTATAGCAAATGACCTTAACCTACACCCTAACCGTAACCTATAAGCTATAACCTAAACCTATTCTCAAATCCCAAAGGTTATAGGTTTTGGTTTAGGTTATAGGTTATAGGTTTAGGTTAAGGTTTAAGTTTAGGTTTGGGATTTGAGAATGGGTTCGGGTTTAGGTTATAAGTTTTGGTTTCGGTTTAGGTTATAGGTTAACGGTTTAGGTTAAGGTTTAGGTTTAGGTTATAGGTTTTTGGATTTGAGAATGGGTTCGGGTTTAGGCTATAGGTTTTGGTTTAGGTTATAGGTTTTAGGATTTGAGAATGGGTTCGGGTTTAGGCTATAGGTTTTGGTTTTGGTTTAGGTTATAGGTTTTGGGATTTGGGAATGGGTTTGGGTTTAGGTTAAAGGTTTTGGTTTTTGTTTAGGTTATAGGTTATATGTTTATGTTAAGGTTTAGGTTTAGATTTTAGGATTTGAGAATGGGTTCGGGTTTAGGTTAAAGGTTTTGGTTTTGGTTTTGGTTATAGGTTATAGGTTTAGGTTAAGGTTTTGGTTTTGGTTTAGGTTATAGGTTTTGAGATTTGAGAATGGGTTCGGATTAGGTTATAGGTTTTGGTTTCGGTTTAGGTTAAGGTTAGAGGTTTTGGGATTTGAAAATGGGTTCGGGTTTAGGTTACAGGTTTTGGTTATAGGTTTAGGTTAAGGTTTTGATTTAGGTTTAGGTAATATGTTTTGAGATTTGAGAATGGGTTCGGGTTAGATTATAGGTTTTGGTTTTGGTTTAGGTTAAGGTTAGAGGTTTTGGGATTTGAGAATGGGTTCGGATTTAGGTTATAGGTTTTGGTTTTTCTTTAGGTTATAGGTTTTAAGATTTGATAATGGGTTCGGGTTTAGGTTATAGGTTTTGGTTTTGGTTTAGGCTTAGGTTATAGGTTTTCAGATTTAAGAATGGATTATGGTTTAGGTTAAAGGTTTTGGTTTAGGTTATAGGTTATATGTTTAGGTTAAGGTTTTGGTTTAGGTTTAGGTTATAGGTTTTGGGATTTGAGAATGGGTTCGGGTTAGGTTATACGTTTTGGTTTTGGTTTAGGTTATAGGTTTTGGTTTAGGTTTAGGTTATAGGTTTTGGTTTAGGTTAAGGTTTAGGTTTAGGTTAGAGGTTTTGGGATTTGAGAATGGGTTCGGGTTTAGGTTATAGGTTTTGGTTTAGGTTTAAGTTATAGCTTTTGGGATTTGAGAATGAGTTCGGGTTTTGGTTTAGGTTTAGGTTTAAGTTATAGGTTTCGGGATTTAAGACCAAAACCTATAAATCCAAAACCTAAACCAAAACCTAAACCTATAACCTATATCATAAACTAAAACTTATAACCTAAACCAAAACAAAAATCTATAACCTAAACCCGAACCCATTTTCAAATCCCAAAACCTATAACCTAAACTAAAACCAAAACTTATAGCCTAAACCTAAACCAAAACCAAGACTAAAACCTATAAATCCAAAACCTAAACCAAAACCAAAACCTATAACCTATAACCTAAACCAAAACCTATAACTTAAACCAAAACAAAAACCTATAACCTAAACCCGAACTCATTCTCAAATCCTAAAACCTATAACCTAAACTAAAACCAAAACCTATAGCCTAAACCCAAACCCATTCTCAAAACCAAAACCTATAACCTAAACCCGAACCCATTCTCAAATTCCAAAACCTATAACCTAAACCTAAACCAAAACCTTAACCTAAACCTATAACATATAACCTAAACAAAAACCTATAACCTAAACCAAAACCAAAACCTATAACCTAAACCCAAACCCATTCTCAAATCCCAAAACCTATAACCTATATTCTAAACCCTAACCCATTCTTAAATCCAAAAACCTATAACCTAAACCTAAACCTTAACCCGAACCCATTCTCAAATCCCAAAACCTATAAGCTAAACCAAAACCTATAACCTAAACTAAAACCAAAACCTATAGCCAAAACCCGAACCCATTCTCAAATCCAAAAACCTATAACCTAAACCTAAACCGTTAACCTATAACCTAAACCAAAACCAAAACTTATAACCTAAACACGAACCCATTCTCAAATCCTAAAACCTAAACCTAAACCTTAACCTAAACATATAACTTATAACCTAAACTAAAACCAAAACCTATAACCTAAACCCGAACCCATTCTCAAATCCCAAAACCTATAACCTAAACCAAAACCAAAACCTATAACCTAAACTCGAACCCATTCTCAAATCCAAAAACCTATAACCTAAACCTAAACCGTTAACCTATAACCTAAACCGAAACTAAAACCTATAACCTAAACCCGAACCCATTCTCAAATCCCAAAATCTAAACCGTAAAATGAACACGGAATCGCTAGGAATGACCGTGAAATGCATGGAAATGACGGTGAAGTGAAGTGAAATGACCACGAAGTGCATGGAAATGGCCGTGAAGTCAAGTGAATTGATCGTGAAGTGCGTCAAATTGACCATAAATGAACACGGAATTACAGGGAATGACCGTGAAATGCATAAAAATGATGGTGAAGTTAAGTGAATTGACTGCGAAGTGCTTGAAAATGGCCGTGAAGTGAAGTGAATTGACTGTGAAGTGCGTCAAAATGATCGTGAATGAACACGGAATCGCCGGGAATGACCGTGAAATGCATGGAAATGACGGTGAAGTGAAGTGAAATGACCGGAAAGTGCGTGGAAATGGCCGTGAAGTGAAGTGAAGTGAATTGACCGTGAATGAACACGGAATCGCTAGGAATGACTGTGAAATGCATGGAAATGACGGTGAAGTGAAGGAGTTTGACCATGAAATGCCTCGAAATCAACACGAAATTGTTTCGGATGACCGTGAAATGCATGGAAGTGATGATGAATTGAAGCGAAATGACCGTGAAATGCATGCAAATGACCGTGAAGTGAAGGAGTTTGACCGTGAAATGCCTCGAAATGACCGTGAATCAATACAGAATTGTTTCAGATGACTGTGAAATGCATGGAAGTGATGATGAATTAAAGCGAAATGACCGTGAAATGCATGCAAATGACCGTGAAGTGAAGAAGTTTGACCGTGAAATGCCTCGAAATGACCGTGAATTAACACGGAACTGTTTCGGATGACCGTGAAATGCATGAAAGTGATGATGAATTGAAGCGAAATGACCGTGAAATGCATGCAAAGGACAGTGAAGTGAAGGAGTTTGACCGTGAAATGCCTCGAAATGATCGTGAATCAACACAGAATTATTTCGGATGACCGTGAAATGCATGGAAGTGATGATGAATTGAAGCAAAATGACCGTGAAATGCATGCAAATGACCGTAAGTGAAGGAGTATGACCGTGAAATGCTTCAAAATGACCGTGAATCAACACGGAACTGTTTCGGATGACCGTGAAATGCATGAAAGTGATGATGAATTGAAGCGAAATGACCGTGAAATGCATGCAAATGACCGTGAAGTGAAGGAGTTTGACCGTGAAATGCCTTGAAATGACTGTGAATCAACACGAAAATGTTTTGGATGACCGTGAAATGCATGGAAGTGATGATGAATTGAAGTGAAATGACTATGAAATGCATATAAATGAAATGAACGAAATTGACCGCTAAGTGAATGAAATGGATTTTTGATCATCGAGCTGATGAAATCTTGAAAAATAACCAAGTTGGTTGGTTAAAGTAGCTTCTCCTACCCCAAAATCATATAGGGTACATCAAGTAACTAATTTTAGTTTGGAAGATATTCTTGTTAAATGAATAAAGAAAGAAATGAAAAAAAAAAAAGAAAATTTTTTTATATGGTTATATATACATATTTATATAGATGTGTTAGAAAAAATTATAAGTAGAATAAAGTTCTCTATTAAAAAAAAAATAAAAAAATAAAAAAATAAAAAAAATTCTGTTGCTACGGACTTTAGATACGGTTATTATCCGTAGCCATAGGGCCCACCCTATGGGCGCGGCCTCGCCAGATCGGCGTGGCCGTGCCGGACAGGCCAGCAAGTGGTACAGGGGGCCGCTAGTTCAGCGCGCCCACCCCGGACGGACGTTATTGCTATGGATTATGGTATCTATGGCTACAGTTATAATTCATAGCCATAGGTCTGACCGTAGTAAATTTTAACGCCATTCTGCTTTAAACGTCTACCGTTGAAACCCTTTCAAGGGTCACGGAAGTTTTGAATCATTACGATTTTATTTTTTCCTATTCATCCATGTCTTTGTGACCTCATGAATGGATTAGATGGAAGATAAATGTTATGGTGGGCCCTACAAAAGTTTCAACATTGAAAATCAATTTTCTGCTGCTCTTTGTGGTGTGGTCCAGTTGATCTTTGGATATGATTTTTTTTTTTTGGGATAATGCTATGAAATGATCTCAAAATTTGGATGAACATTGTGGATATAGTAAATACATAACTGATGGGCCCATGTAACGTTGATCTCCTTTGAACCGTTCGTACAACTGGGAGTTCGACGAGCGTCAACGCTTGAAGGGAAAAGCCGACCTTTTGCGGGGCGTCCGTACATCCGGGGAGTATTATTGGAAAGTAAAATGGGGTGGGCTTCGTCTCAGGAATGGGCCATATAGTGGTCGTACAGTTGGAAATTTCTCTTCAAAAAAGGCCTCCAACGGTACATTTGCACCCTTCGAGATGGCATGTGAAGTCTTCTTGCTATGGTACAGCAATGATCCTGTACGAACCATTCTACCTTCTTTTGGTGCAAACTCCCATGTGGGGCCTAAGTGGGCCCACCAATGATCACTGGGGACCATTGAATAAAATGGGTCCACCATTGACTGTACACGGCCCGAAAATCAGCCTAACTGGATGATCAAAGGCTTTCAAAATTGATTTATACTCTGGCCGTCCATTTCTCAGGGCCTTACTCCAATGATTGTGACAACCAATCAGTGGGATTTTGGGTCATGTGTAATCCATTGCAGATCCCTCTTATCCAGTTGTATTGTGACCATGTGGGACCACACCTATCCATGCAATGCATCGGAAACTAGAAGCATCGGACACGTGAAATTACATCTCTCAACATTATCTTTACCATCCATCCAGCCTGGCACTATCTTCATAGGACGGTGAAAATTCATTTAGAACGGTTGATCACAACCTTCCAACTTGTGCTTCTTTCTGTTCTGGCTACAGTTTCCAGACGAACGATCAGATGATAAGGACAATCAGTTCAAAGTATTTCTTGCGATAGACTAGAACTCTACGGGGTGGGTGGATCAGGTATTATCCGGGTAACACCGTAGTGGGTGTTTCCTTCCCTGACCGTGGGGCCCACCTTGATGCATGAATTGTATATCCACGCCGTCCATCAGTTTTTCCAGCTCATTTTAGGGCACGGTTCCACAAGAAGTTTTTAATGGTCAATGTCCAATGTTTCTTATGATGTGGTCCACTTAAGATTTGGATCTGATTCATTTTTGGGACCTTGCCCTAAAATGAGCTGGAAAAAATGATGGACGGCGTGGATATACTACAGATGCACAAAGGTAGGCCCCACGGTCAGGGAACCACTTACTGCGGCTCCCGTAGGGACTGTCTACTTTGATTTAATAATTTTCCTTTATCGCAGTAACTTATCTGGAACAACCATTTTTCATGCGTTGATAGAACGGTTAGGATTCCTTCGCTCAATGGCCCATGGGAAGTGGAGGACTGGACGAGATGGCTGGTCCAGACCCTTGATGGATTGTCTACGTCCAAAATAACTTGTATAGATTCAATTATAGAATCCTTCTCATCAGCAAAGTGCACAGATTGTTGACGCGCAAGATTTTGTACATGTGAAAGGACCATTTTTAACAATCTGGATGGGAACGATTCTTTGTTTGTACGGTGAACATGAGGAGTAATCAGATTGACGGTTTGGATTCCGCATAAACATGAGAGGTGGGCCACACACAGCTCAATCGTATTACCATAGGGACGCAAGTGATCATATGCAATATATATCGGCTAGACATCTTGCATTTGCAGAAGTCGAGCTGAAGAAACATGATGAGTGTAGTGATTGTGAAGTAAAGAACACCATCTTGGCCTTGTTTTGCTCTGCTCATGCCATCATACGGGTATTGGTAAGTGGTCTATCTCTCTAAACTCATCAGGACCCACTTACCTCTTCAAAATGTCTCAAGTGGCTAATCAGGTGCGCCTCACCATGTAGATTCTAGGCCAGCAGTTCACCCGGTGTGACACATGGATGCCAAGGAAATGAATGGTTAAGACGATTGACCAACGGTCTACATTCAATGTACTTTTGTGGTCCAACAGATGAGCAAACCTGCCTGATTAGGCAAAGTATGGGACCATATGCAATTGACTAGGCTTAGGCATGGAAACGGGTCGGGCCAACCCACGCATCAACTTGCGGCTTGCCTCTCAGGCGGGTTTGGGCCAGGCCAAATGAGTAAATATGGCCAGTTCAAGAAAACGGGTAGTGGTAGTGGTAGTGGTTGGGCTGGGATCGGGTTTAACTCTACCCAATCTTACCCGTCCATTGGGCTTATCATTGGGCCATGCAAGATGTCGGTTCCTGACCCGGCCCAAAACCTTAAACAAATTAATATAGAATTAGTATCAATACATCCACTAATTGGGCTGAGATAGGCATTACCTTTAGCACCATATTCCATTGGCAAACACAAGCATGGTTGTGGTGGGTGGGGTCAGGTCTGTCCAGCCCAACCTAATTATAATTAAATGGGTCAGGTCGAGCTGGTCTTGGACTTGATGAATTTTAAGTTGCTCATGTTTCTGTTAGGTTGAGGCTGGAATTCTTGCCCCGTTTCGTAAATGAGTCAGTCGGGTCAGGGATCCAACCCATTGCCACCTCTAACCGGACTGCCCTGCCAGGTACCCACAGGACATGACATGGGCCTGGTTTGAGCCCGACTCTCAGATCCATCAGTAAAGCCAGCCTGAATATCATGCCCTAAGTGTTCCGGACTGGGTGAACCCTGTTAAGGGGTGGCAATGGGTTGGGTTCAGGTTGGGCGAGATCAGACCATGGCCAACCCGTTTAATAAATGGGCCAAGATTTGCGACTTTAACCTTAATGTTTATTTGTGATACAACCTGTTCATAAGGTCAAACATGACAAAATAAATATCATCTACATCCAAAACTTTTGTGGCCTTAAAGAAGTCTTCAATTGTAAGCATTCAATCTCTACTACTTTCTATGGTGTGGTCCACTTCAACTTTATATATGTTTTATTTTGGGTTTTATGCCCTAAAATGATCTCACAAAATGGATGAACCTTATGGATATGACACATATATCATGGTGAGGCTCACAAAACTTGGTGATGTCAACACACCACCAAGGAAGGTAGTGTGTGGTACACCGCGCTTCTTGTAGGGCCAAAAATGGAGAGCAATTAGGTGAGACCTTCGCCTCACCCAAGATGCTACTACCCTTACCGTGGGGCCCACCTTGATGTATATATTATGTATCCATGCCATCCATATGGTTTTCCAAATCATTTTAGGTCTTTATGCCAAAAATGAAGCAGATTCAATTACCAGGTGGGCCATACCATAAAAATCAGTGGTGATTGACCATTAATTGGCAACAAAAGTCTAATCACGCTCATTTTTATTTTTTTCTTTTATCTAGTCTTATGTAACCTTATTAACAGGTTATATGGTAAATAAACACTACTGAAACATTAAGGAGAGCCCTAAGAAGTTTTTACTAGTAGAACGTGTTGGGATTTGTGCTGCGGAATCACACAGATCTAGATTTAGGATGACAATTCAATGGCACCAAACACACACATGAGAACATGCAAATTTAACATGGAAAACCCTTGTAGGAAAAAACTACGACACAAAGCGATAGAAATTCAGTATGAAAGCAAAAATTACAAAGAGAAAAGGACTTACCCGATTTGAACAACCTCGAATCTCATCTTTGCTACACCCTTTAAAACCCTATAACCCCCTCTAGAAATCCTTAGAATACCTTTAGAAAGCCTTAGTCACTCTTAAAATAGCCCTAGGGACCCCTATTTATGGTTTAGGAAACTCCTCTTATGTACCTCTCTGAAACTGCTTCAAATTTACACAGTCCGCACAGAATCTGCGCACCATCTACCTAACCTTCGACCGGTCGAGCTAGGGCTTCGACTGGTCAAGCCTGTCCCTCAACTAGTCGAAGACCTCGAAAATTTCAGAAATATTATTGTTGGACTTTGAGTCGAACTTGCTTCGACTAGTTGAACTTTTTTCAGAACTTTTCAGATTTAAGACATCGTTTTTAACAAAAATCTCCACAATGTCTTCAATCTTCAAATGTATAGATTTTTGACATCTTCTCTTATCTCTGCATCACATCATAGCTTCTCGTGCACAATCCGTCCTCCTTTTATGCCATCGTCAAGCCAGAAAAGTTGCACAGAACTTGAACTTCTCTGCAGGAACGACTTTAGTGATCATGTATTCTGAATTCATGCTGGTGTGAATCTTCTCCAGAGTTATGCCTCTAGAGTTGCATAGAAGTTGCTCCACCCGCTAGTGCAAACGAGTAACATAAAGTTGACTTCTTGGAATCCACATTACCTGTGTAATATGAATCCACATACCCTTCCAACTTCGCTCTTGTCTTCTCAAAAGTTAAGACGTAGTCTTCTGTACCATCTCACCACCACCCAATATTGCTTACCGGGGTATTTGCTTACAACACTGGTTGCCCATGAAATCACCAGTCTAACATAGACCATGGCATGCACTGCCAACCGCATTCGAATAAGGCCCATAAGACATATCATGTTTTTCCTCATCTGTTTTGGGATATATCCTGAGTAAAACTTGATGAGAGATGCGTAGAAAACGCTCACTAGCTTTGCCTGGTCTATCACATCATTGATCAATACCTACACAAAGTATTCTACTTATGATTGCCAAAACCAACTCCTCTTCTAGTCTCTATAAATATCACTGCCGAGAATCTTCTTTGTAGCCCCCCGATCGTTCATCCTGAATATCCCACTTAACCGAGTCTTTAGTATATTAATTTCAAACAAGCTATGATCATTGACGATTTACATGTCATCAACATACAATTCCTTACTCACCATGAAAGAATCAAATTTTATACCTTTGCCTTTGCCCTTAGATTTGAATCTAGAACTTGAGTATCCTATACCTTATTCATAATTCTTACCCTTCGTAAACAGCGCATCAGAAGATGTCCCCATGTCGCCGTTAAGATTTCTCATGGCCATCCTTTGAAGGGCTGAGATAACGGTATTGACAATCAGGGTTTTATTCGTGATGCACATTGTGTCCTTAAATGACTCATACGATGCCGGAAGAGAATTCAGCAATATACATGCCTGTTCCTTATCTTTCATCACTTCCTCCATATCCATCAATTTGCAAACCAGTTTATTAAAGTTGCTGATGTGAGCCTCTAGATCTCCACTCTCTGCTATTTTGAAGTTATACTACTGACGCTTCAAGTGTAGGTGATTTTCAGAGGATTTTTTTGTATAGACATCCTCTAACTTCGCACATAACTTAGCCGCAGTTTTCTCCCTCATGACATTATAGAAAACCTCATCTGTGAGACATAAACGGATCGATGATAAGACCTTCTTATCAAGAGTATTCTAATTATCATCAGTCATATTAGACTTCCGCTTCTCAAGAGCACCATCTTTGCTTTACTTGATTAAGGAACTGATCATCTTGATCTTCCATAACTCAAAGTTATTTTTCCCTGAGTACTTCTCAATATCATACTTATTGCTTACCATTAATGCTTATCCCTCAGATTCAGATCTATGCCCCAACGATTTCTCTGATACCATTTATTAGGATTTATGCTGCGGAATCACACATATCTAGATCTAGGATGACAATTCAATGGCACCAAGAACACACAAGAGAACACGTAGATTTAACGTGGAAAACCCTTACAGGAAAAAATCAGGACACAAAGCAACAAAAAATCACTATGAAAGCATAAATTACAAAGAGAAAATGACTTAACTGATTCGAACAAACTTGGATCTCATCTTTGCTACACCCTTTGAAATCCTAAAACCCCTTCTAGAAACCCTTAAAATATCTTTAGAAAGCCTTAACCACTCCTAGAATGGCCCTAAGGACCCCTATTTATAGTTTAGAAAATTCCTCTTACACATATCTGAAATCGCCTCAAATTTACGCAGTCCGTGCAGAATCCGCACGCCATCTGGGTAACCTTCGATTGATCGAGCAAGGGCTTCGACTAGTCGAAGACCTTGAAAATTTCAGAAACATTGTTGCTGGGCTTCAAGTTAAACTTTTTCCAAAACTTTTCAGATTTAAGACATCTTTTTTAACAACAGAATGGTCAATCACCACTGTTTGTTATGTATGGTTCACCTGATAATTGGATCTGCATCATAGTAGGGATAATGCCCTAAAATGATACGGGAAAAATAGATACATGGTGTGGATATATCATTTTGGGTTTATGCTAACCGCAAGGTCTAAAAAAATGAGGCAGATTCAAAGATGAAGTGGACTATACCAACAAAAGCAGAAGAGATTGGACTAAGCTTATATTTGTGTTTTCCCTTCATCCGAGCATCCTAACTTTATGAACAGATTGGGTGGAAAATAATGGGTTTCGAAGGTTTCAACATGGGCGTCATTATCCCATTGCTTTTTGACATATAGTCCAATTAAGATTTGGATCTACCTTATTTTTAAGTCATGTCCTAAAATAATCTCACAAAATGAATGAATGGTGTGGATAGTATAGCACATACATCATAATTAAGCCCACCTAATTTGGTGATGTCAGCACTCCACCACGTGGCACCTATAGCTTCCTTCGGTACCCCATAACCGAGATCAGTACTAGTTGTTAGGGCTGTACACGAACCAAGCTAGTTCGAAAAGCTCGCTCTAATCAATTCAATTTAGCTCGGCTTGAGTTGGCTTGAAAGACAAATCGAGGCGAGCCAAGCTTCATATAACCCATCTCATTTTAAAAACAAGCCAAGTTCGATTATAGTGGATCTTAACTCGACTCGAAGCTCAACTCGAATATATATATATATATATATATATATATATATATATATATATATATATATATATATATATATATATATATATATATATATATATAAAGTTAAAACTTGCATCCCACCCTACCTGTTCATCCATTTCTTATCATTTTCCTTTCTTACCCAATTCACCACGGCCGAGCTCCACAGTCTCTCTCTCTCTCTCTCTCTCTCTCTCTCTCTCTCTCTCTCTCTCACACACACACACACACACACAACATCAACAACAAGGTACATCTATGGCTTTATCAAATATTTTATACATACATATATATATATATATATATATATATATAATATTATTAATTGAATATTTGATTTGGGAGTTGGGTCGGGTGTGGGTTGGGTCGAGTGGCTGGGTCAAATCGGATGTGGGTTGGGTTGGGATGCTGGGTTGAGTTGGGTGTTGGGTTGGGTCAGCTTGGGAGCAGGCTCGACTCGACACGAAGTAAGCTCGCCTCAACTCGATCCACTACCTCGCATTGAGCTCGACTCGAAAGGTTTGACAAACAAGGCAAACTCTAATGGTAAACTCGAGGCCGAGCTCGAGTTCGAGCTCGAGGATAGCACGGACGAGTTAAGCCAATCTTAGTCCACCTCGACTCTACTCAGCTCGATGTATAGCTGTAACGCCCTGAAAATCGGGGGTTGAGCAGGAGCCCAACTCCCAAGTTCCAACACATCACTTATGCAACATAGATAATGATGATAAAATGTTGTTCGTATTAGTGCATTAAACATGAATGAGATTATACCAAAACAACACATCATGCTCTAGAGATATTTAAATTTACGCAAGCGGAAGACTATAATAGGTATATAAGGCTTATAGATGTGTTACCCACTCTCCAAAGTATAATGGTATTATTGAGCTGAATAAATACATATTTGTTCAAAAGATACAAAATGACAAAATGTGAATATCCAACTAAACATGTTCCCTGTAATCCCATCGATCAGAGCGGTCTATATAAACCCACCTGATAACTGTATGTAGGAGAACTCCTCCTCGTCATCGTAGAAGTCTAGGTCGGCCTCATACATCACGCCAGCATCTACATCTAAGACAGAGTCTGGTTGGTGTTTAAAACACCGTCTTAGAACGTGGGAGTAAGTGATCAACTCAATAGAATCATGAAGTAAAGGTTAACATGTTATCAATTCAGTCAAGCAATAATGATAAAGCAATATAACACTCATGTCCTACGTACTCTTGTTAATGCAAATATGATATATTATAATGATGCATGCCCTTTCCTGCACTCTCTCTTGCGACAACATCTAACGATCGTGGCATGCACCACTCCCAGTAAATGTGCACTTTCTCGCCAAAGCACCATGCAATGCGATGCATGAATCATGTTATTCAAGTTCTTAATTGTCTTTTTTTCTATACAACAGGATTGAGAAGCTAAGGTACCTCCCTTATATCATTTCTCAAATAATGATCCATTCTAGGGTCGTTAGTCCTAGCTAGTCTCATATGATATTGCGGTTTCAGGTCGCTACAAAGGGCTCGCCATCTCAATGCAGGTTTGGTTTATACTCTAGTTTACTACAGAGAGGCTCGTTATCTTAGCGCAGATTTAGAATATGCTCGAGGTCACTGCGAGAGGCTCATCACCTGATTGTAGGCCGATAACACGAATATAGTGTCCCATACCACCGTATTCGGCTCACGAGTCTGGGTTGCTCACTGGTTACTACGGGGATGCTCGTCACCCCAGCGTAGGCCAATAGCTCAACCATGGTGTCCCATACCACCACACCCGGCTCATGAGTCTTAGCGGATCGAGGTACCAAGGTTAAACGAGTTTTTAATTGTGAGTTCGGTACTTTAGAATCAAGCAGTAGCGTCCATACATGGTGAACATATATTAAGCCAATTGGGTTACTTGATAAGCTCGGCTGGTACGAGTGTACGTCGAGTTGATCGACATGGAGTGCGTAAGTACTCCGTGTGGCCTAACTACTGTCGACTAACAGTGTACGACTCGGATTCCTTGAACCTATTTGGTGTGGCAAATCGGACCCAGCCACTAACCCGAAAATCATTATTGATCGCTTGGACTACTTCGTAGCCCCAAACATATTCCAATCAATAACATATACATGTAGTAGCCAAAGACAGCATGTGACAACTGAAATCAAATATAAACTTTACTTGAATAATTAGATAAAACACATACTATACATATTATCGTACATAAGTATTTCACCCTTAGTTCACGTAGTAGAAGATAGGTTATATAACAGATTCTATAACCATAGATAAAAGAGTTGAGAATCTCATCTCGACACCCTCTTTACACGCATTTAAGTAAGCATTTTTACACTCAGGCATTTTATTAAATACTTAGACTAAACATATCATATACATGTAATACAGTAGTTATAACAAGTATTATCGCAAATCCCTTTACAAGGGGTTTGCCATACGTACAACAATTATGTTCTCAGTCACTAAACATAGCAAGCATAAATCATAATTCCATACTCATTCAAGCATTTCAACAAACACATGTAATGCATTAAAAACAACATAATTTACACATATATGTATTATATGGAAAATGTCGTATCTATGCACATGTGACAGCAATCAAGTCAGTCATAAATCATTATTGACATTGAAAGCTTTGAAAACCATAACTTAGACATTTATAATCTGTACCTTTCGCCGGTAGACTCGTAACGAATTTAATTTAGACACTAAGTCCTCGCTTACGGCACAACGACAACCAATAACATGAAATATGTTAGCTACTTAAGCATTTACTCTATTTTGAATCCCTAAAACAGATTAGGGTTAAGATTTCTTACCCAAGACGGAACTGGAATTTCCGATATAACGACACGGAAGTGGTAGCTAAGTACGTGGAAAAGGTGGGGTCGAATCCCAGGAACAGACCCTAACTCTGTCTCTCTTCTCCTCACTTTTCTCTTCTTTTTTCTCTCTTCTCTCTTAGGGTTTTAGAAAATTCGTATGGCAAGGGAGAGAGAGGGTTTAAGACCCTTATATAGGCCCAGAACTAATGGGAATGGCCTAAGGGTCATGGTATACTTAGGTTATAACCAAAGGTTTGCTGTTTCGGTCCAATAGAGCGGTTCTGGAGGCTCCTTTTCTACATACGGTCGGATTTAAGCTCTCTGACCATAGATCTAGGTTAGACTAAGTTTTCGGTCCGACCGGGTTTGAGGATCGACTGCGGGAGACCTGTTTCAATTCAACGGTCACCGATACTCGATCAGGGTCACAAGTACACTGACATGTATTGAAAATTTTTTTTGATTCGAGGGTGTAATTGGGTCATATTCCGACGGTTTGAATCCTTAGATTCAGCCTGCAAGCAAACCGACTTAATTCACTTAAGTTTCAGTTCATTTCCTAAAGATATTCGCGTTTCTCACACATTTCGCTCCGGGCTCAAGTTGTACGTTTTTAGGTACTATTAGGACTTGATTTTCGAGATGGTTATCAAGTCTAGAAAGGTGGTCATAACTGTATAGTTTTGGAGTAATCGAACTTTCGACGTGCGGTCTAAGTCCGATACGGAGTTTCATGATGCTCCCGAGAGCAACTGAGTTTTGAGATGGATCTTAAGTTTTTAGATAATGTAGCGTTAGTGATCCTGTAGATTTTGGGTCTTACAGATCGTATTTAAAGTGTTAGTGCTAATTTCATAGGCAATCTAGTTTAACACTTAGTTAATTCACGACTAATTTCTAAAGGATTTGGTCCTTAGCGATTTCTGTCTGAGGTGGTACTCGAGTCTTTGTATAGATTTTTTCGAGACGTTACAACAACCCTAGTTGCTATAGACCCGCCATGATATTGTTTTATCCACGTCGTACATCTATTTTTCCAACTTATTTTAAGGGTATTAACTTAAAATTGAGGCATATACAAATATCAAGTTGACTGCACCCCAGGTAATAGTGTGATTGAAGGGTCACCATTAAAAACTCATTGGAATACAAAAAGCTTTGGAAAAATTTAAAGGTGGTATTTGTGTTTTCTCTTTATCGAGGCTTGTGTGACTAATCAACAAGTTAGATGGTAGATAAAAATTACCCGATGGCTTTATGAAAATTTTAATGGTGAGCATTCAATCATCATATGGTGTGATATGAAATTTGGATCTATCTCATTTTCGGGCTGAAATTATGCATGGACGACATGGATAAAGCACATATATCATGGTGGGAACCGCCTTGACTAATACTGTTCTCATATAAAGCAGTAGTGCACGTCTGGTCCCCACAAAGCGGATTAGGTATTACATGGGTAACACATGGATCCATAGCTCGTGGAGTGTGGCTAACAGTAGTGGGTAATTACAAACCAACCTAACAACAAAAGTGTTACCCATGTAACACTTTACCTTGCCCGGCTTACTTTGATTTTAAAAAAATATATATTAAATATCCATGCCATCCATCCATTTTTCAAGATCATTATAGGATGTGATATTAAAATTTCAATAGATCCAAATCTCAAGTGGACTACAACATCTGTGAATATAGAGTTGTACATGAGTTGAATTGAGTTGAGTTTAACCTAGCTCAACTCAACTCGGCAGGTAGGCTACCTCAACTTAAACTTGGCTCGGTCCTCAAGCTAGACTGACTAGCTCGGCTCAGATCAGTCAGCAGCTTGGGGCAGCTCGAGTCGAGCTTAAGCTTAACCTTTCGAACTGAATTTGAGTTTAGATTTTAGGGTTTTTAATGTATATAATATATAATATATAATATATATTATATATAATTTATTTAAATATAAATATTTATAAAATGTGTATATTAAGTGAGCTTGATCCTAGCGGAATTGATTCAAATTAAGTCAAGTTCGAGTTCAGATCGAAATTTTTTCAAGCTCAAAAATTAGCTCGACTTGGGTTGAACTTACTTTCAAGCCAAGTTGAATCAAGTTTTTTCAAGTTGAGTTGAGTGCGTTAACCAAGCTAACTGAGTTCACCGACAGCTCTAATGAATGACCATGTAACAAAAGTTATTGGATCGAAATCATCTGTATAATTTTCGTTCATCCAAGTATGCTTGACATTATCAATGAATTGGATGGCAGGTAAACATTAGTGGACCTTGAAATTTTTTTAATGGGCCATTCGAGCACTGCTGTTTCCTTTTGTGTAGACCACCATAGATTGTGATGTTCTTAATTTTTTGGATCACGTAATAAAATGGCTGAATAAAATGGATGAATGTGGACCATAAGAAGTTTTTAATGGTGGACGGTTCAATCAACATTATTTCCCGTGATATGGTCTACTTGAGATTTGGATCTACTTTATCTTTAGGTTCATGCCAGGAAATGAACGGGAAAAATGGATAGATACAGTTGATGAAATACATACATCATGGTGGGCCTACAAAGAAACGACAAGTAGCCGCTAGCCGTCTCCGTTCAAACGGCGCTTAGCTGACGCCGACCGCCTGCGACAGGAGCTTCTGCGCTCAGAAGCGAAGTAGGGCCACCTTGGTATTTGTGAGAAATCCACACCATCCATCCGTTTTTCCATCTAATATTACGACATTAGGTTAAAAATGAGAAATATCCCAAACTCCAGTGGGCCGTAGGACGGGAAAGTAGGAAGGAAATTTCTACCGTTGAAACCTCTCTGGGTTCACTGTAATGTTTATATACCATCCACACCGTTCATAAGTTCATTTTTAGTGGGATGCGCTGAAAACAGAAATATATTAGGCTGATACAAATCTACGGTTGGCCTGATTAACGTTTCAACGCCAGATGTTCAATCCTCACTGTTTCCTATCGTGAAGCCCACCTTAGTTTTGCATCTATTTTACGGTTTACGTCCTAAGATTATTTGGGGAAACAGATGGATGGATGGATTTCTCACAAACACCATGATGGCCCGGACGCGGATTTCCTGGTGTAGCCTTTACCAAAGTTCCTGCTGTGGGAACATGGATGGCCCAATTTGATGTTTGTCAGGAATCTACTCCGTACATCCGTTTTTTGAGATTATTTTAGAACACGGCACCATAAGTGAGCAGATGCAAGACTTAAGTTGGCCGTATCAAAGGAAAAGGTGGTTAGGGAAATTCCTACCCTTGAAACCTCCCTAGGTTCTACGGTGATGTTTACATGACATCCATATTGTTAATAACGTCATTCCTGTTGAGTAGAACTAAAAACACAAATATTAGCATGATTCAAAACTTCTGTGGCCCATGGATATTTCAACGGTCGACATTCAATCATCACATTTTAGGCTCACTTGAGCATCGGATACGGTTAATTTTTAGTGCCTCATGTCCTGCAATGAACTCACAAAACGAATTGACGGGGAGGATTTCTCACAAACATCGCAGTAGGTCCCACATGGGTTCCGAGCGCAGGAACTTTGCGAAAGGCTTTCGCAAGAAATCCGCGTCGAAGAGAATTCAAGCGGTTGGTTCGGACGCGGATTGGATCCTACCTCTGCCCGGACGGTAATCCTTTCCGGGTAGGGCTCTCTGGGGCCCACCTTAATGTAAGTATTTTATCCACACTGTTAATCGATTTGCTCAGATCATTTAAAGGAATTTAAAAAAAAAATTAAAGCAGATACACAGCTCATGTGGACCACATCAAAGGAAGCAACAGTGATAATGATGCCTACCTTTGAAACCTTTGTAAGGGCCACCGTGATTTTTTTTTACCACCTAACCTATTAATAAGGTCACGCAGACTTGGATGAAGTAAAAACACAAATTTCATCTTGATCCGACACTTGTCCAGCTTTGGATGAAGGTGGACGTTCAATCCCCACTTTGTGATCCACTTAAGCCCGAAACTACCTCAATTTTTGGTTTGTGCCTTAAAATAATCATATAAAAACCATTAACGGCGTGGATCAAATGCTCACAACACAGTGGGCCCCACAGAGCCCTGCCCGGACGGTAATCCGTCCGGGCGGGGTAGGACGCAATCCGCATCCCGGTTGGATCGCGAGCGGATTACGTGTTGCCCAGGTAATTGCTACCTTGATGATGTTTTGCATACCTATACCGTTCATCCGTTTTTCCAGCCAATTTTAAGACCTGACCTTCTCCCAAAAATTCAGAAGATCTAAATTTCAGGTCGATCACACCACAGGAAACAGTGGTGGATGAATGTCCACCTTTATAAACTTCCCAAGGCCCATCATAATCATATCCGCCATGTTTATTTTCCATCCAACCTGTTGATAATTTTAATCAGACATGGATGAAGGGAAATTACAATGATCAGACTGATCCGGAACTTTTGTAGCCAAAAGTTTCAATGTTCATTTATGATTTTTTTTTCCATTGGTATGTTACATTGTAAATTTGGATCAGCTTAAGTTTAGAAAACGTCTTAGAATTTACAACACATTCATCAAAGTGGGCCAACGGTAAGGGTAACACCTAATCCGCTCCCGTGGATGGGATGCGGATCGCGTCCTACCCCTCCTGGATGGATTAGATCTGTGGATTCCACGGTGATATAAGTGTTTTATCCACGCCATTAATTGTTTTTCTTGTATCATTTTAAAGTATGATCCAAAAACTAAGGTAGGTACAAGACTTAAGCAGACCATGGGGATTGAACGTTCACCGTTAAAAACTTCTTAAGAGCTGGAGAAGTTTCGGATTAAGCTTATATTTATGTTTTCACTTCATCCATGTCTACGTGACCTTATGAATAGGTTGGATGGTAAAACAACATCTCAGTGGCCATTATAAAGATTTCAACGGTGGGTGTCATTATCAGTGTAGCTTCCTTTGGCGTGGTTTGGTAGATCTGTGGACCTGCCTAAATTTTAGAATAGTAACTTAAAACACTTGCATCACGGTGGGCCCCACAGATCCCTGCCCGGACAGATTACGGTCCGGGCGGGCGTAGGACGCAATCCGCGTCCCCGTAGATGTTCCGTAGCGCAAACAGTCTCCGGATACTTGTCGAACGGTGCTGCTTGCCTAGTTCTGCGTCGTAAGTTAGGTGGGGCCCACCATGATATTTGTGAGAAATCTACTCTTTCCAACTGTTTTTCTAGATCCTGTTAGGCCTGGGGCCAAAAAATGAGGAAATACAAAAAGCAATTGGGCAACACGATAGGAAAAAGTGGTAGGCAAATGTCTACCGTTGAAACTTCCCAAAGGCCCACCGTGATGTTGATATGACATCCAAGCCGCTCATAAGGTCATTCTACTTATGATAAACTGAAAACACAAAAATATTATCCTGAAGTAAAACTTTTATGACCACACCAGCATCTGAGCACAAGATTTCAGCGTAACATCAGAATCCTCCACGGATACTCTCCTTACCTTTTACTGCTTACATACGTAATAGGAATTGCTGTTTGGGAGGATACATAAGGAAATCACAGATTGGCATAAGAAGACATAGAGATATGTGGTAAAAGAAAGAAAAGCTCCAACATCACGTTAGTAAGTCTTTCTATTATTTCTTTTGAGTTTTGATTGGTATTTTTGCTTAGCCTGCATAGATCACATGTAATTGTGTTTCCACGACGACAATAGGTGATGCCCATGCCTCAATAATCAAACCCTCAATATGAGGGGCTCCACTGTAAATATCGGATGCAAAAAGAAAAGAAAAACTCCAGATTGGGAATCTGTAATTCTTCAATTAGCGGATAGCGGACAGATGATAAAGAAAGAAAAACTACTATCAAATTGGGTGATGATTCTGCATTACGGCGCAGGGTCTGGCTGCGTGTAAGAGATCAGGGCCATTCATTAGGTAGTGCTCACGGCGACATGAGCTGGGCATCGAGTCGCCAGCATGAATGACTCGATCCGAGTTCCGAGTCGAATTGAGATAGGAGGAGGAGGAGGAGGGTGATGGTGGTGGGTGGTTGCCGGGTTTGGAATAGGAGGAGGATGAGGGAGGGAATGGAGAGGGTAGAGAGAGGAGGAGGATGATGGTGGTGAGTGGTTGCCGGGCTTGAAAGAGGATGAGGGAGGGAGAGAGAGAGCTTGGGATCGATCGGGATAGGGTGCAGCAGGTAGGGTTAGAGAGTTGGGTCGAGTCAGGTTTTAGATCGAGTCGAGACTAACCGGATCAGGTTTCAGGTCGAATCGGGTCGAGTTACTGGGTAACTCGAACTCGACTCGGTTTGAGTTCGGATTGGGCAAAGCCTACTCGGTTCGGACCGACTCACCCATTCTGGTTTAGCCAGGTTGAAACGAGTCGAGTTAGCCGGATCGAGTCGTCGGGTTGCCACCTCACATGACAAATACCAAAAATCAGGGTAGCCATAATTGCGCTTTGAATTGGATTGCTGGATGTTTTCTCTAACTGTCCATTTTTCTCATACAAGCGAGATTTGCCTTGCTAGCGGATCAACGCTATTTTTTCGGTCCCCGGCCTATTGCCAGCGTACATTATCAGATGAATGGGCCGGATCTCTTACACGTGTGTCCCATTTTGGAACCAGGCTCTGCATAGGAGCTTTCATGGGCCCCTCGCATTCTATCAAAAACAGTCAATGTAAAGGTCAGTATTGAGCGGTATTCATCTTTCGGATTCAATACTTACCGCTGCCAATATACTTTCGTACCGTCCATTTGCAGGCCACTTCCGTAAGGATTATACAATTGATGAGATATTCTACCATGTTGGTCCTTGATGACCCCTACCCAACGACTGGTCTGGATCAGAGACCGTTCAGCCACGATTACGATTTCAGTGAAACTTAGCCTCAATAATTATCTGGACGAGTAGTCCGTTTCACAGACAATCCGCTGGGTGGGTCCCACCATATGTTAGAATCATAGGACAAAAGAAAATCTCAATGATCAAATAATATCAGCCATCCAATTGTAGATCTGTAACTGGAAGGTAGAAAAAGAGTTTGGACAACGAATGGTCAGTGACCACAATGACGACCGTCCAATTCTGCGGCCTGGATCAAGGAGTATCATTCTACCACGTCTTCCATTTCAGTGAAGCACAACAGGAAATTGACGATCTACATTAGGCTGGTCCACCCATCAGGTGGTGAAAATGGCCTCTAAGAGGAAATTCTGAGCTTTACATAAGCTACGACTTAAAATGACCTCACCCTAAAAAAATATATATATAAGGCCAGTCCACCGTCCATCCATCAGGTGGGCCAAGTGGTCCGACGTCGACACTAAGCACGCTTCATAAATAATCCTTTTTTCTTTTGTCAGGGGAGAAGTAGCAGGCGAGCAATGGATCTCAATCTCACCTTATCATTGCCAGCAAATCCACTAATGTCAGGTTCGTCTATATATGCATGTGCCTGTATATATCAATGGATAGGAATTCCTTGTACCGTGTGTGGGCCCAAGTAGCCTGGTATGCCAATGTGAACCACAGGATAGGAGTGACAATGGTGGATTGAAATTGGACCCAAAACAGCCATTTTCAGATGATCCTGACCTTTAAAATAATAAGGACGTGCAAAGTTGATGGCCATAAGATTGTTACTGTAACCGTCCATTTAGCATGCCCATAATCGAGTGGCTTTTTAGTTATACATTCATGTTTATTTTTGAGCCATGTTCCTATTAACCATGTAAAAATCCTATTCAATGGTTGTTGTTAATCATATACGGGCCTACTTGGCCCACATAGGAATTTGCACATACACAAAGGTGAGGAACTCTCTTACAGCCTCTCACGGGAAGTTCCTGATACAGGAAGCTAGGTGGGGCCCACTGTTATGTTGATGAGAAATTCACCCGGTACATGTTTTGCCTGATCATGTTATTATATGGATCCACCTCATTTGTTCATCCGTTTTTCCTTATCACGTTATGATATGGGCCCAAAATGAGACAGATCCAAAACTCTGGTGGGCCAAAACAATGGTAGCAATTTGAAATTGCTCCTCATGGTGTGGCCCACCTCATATTTCGATCAAGCTGGTTTTTACCTTCATCCTGATGAGTTACACCTGATTAATGAGTTTGATCATAGCTACACAATATGGTAGCCCCACAGACAAACTTATAGTCGGAATCCCATCTTCATTCCCCTGTGGTGTGGCCCATCTGAGTTATGGATCTCTCTGATTTATTCCCCACCAAGGCATTGAATCAAGGATAGAATCTGATGGATGGAACAGATTTCACAGAAACAACACTTCGGGTTCACTTGGGTGTTTTATTCCAATCCACTATATCAACCCTTTTTATAAAACAACCCAATATTTTTGTATGTGTAAATCCAGTACGTCCATCAGGTTGGAATCCTTATTTTAACCTACATAAAAAATATCATCCCGATACTAAACTATGATGTTCCACACCAATGCAATCAATGTGAAATATTTCCTATGATCTCTAAATTCTCACGGTGTGGCCCACCTGAGTTTTGGATCAGTCTGGTTTTTGTATTTTCACTTCATCCTCTGTGATTTACACATGATTAATGGGGTTTGATCAAATCATGTTGCCCCACACACAAACCTATGATTGGAATCCCATTATTCCGTGTATACTGCTAATTTTTATAATTTTATAATTTTTTTTGTGTTTTAGGGCCTAAACATGAGGATAGAATCCGGCGGAGGAAGTTGATTTTGTTGGAACGTTTAAACAGGTTCGGCCGTTTTCTTAATGTTTGGAATATTAGCATCTCCTTTTTGAAACTCTTTTTGATACTACTCTCTGTGGCATTCGTCCACGACCACGAAAACTTCATCTTCGCCCTCAATTCTCTTCGTGTGCCGATTTACGTCCAGTTAATCCTTTTCATCTGTCCTGTTGTTGTCTCGTTCACCGACAAGATTGATTGTTTTCTAACTATTGGTGAAGATGATAGCAGTGATGATGGTGGCAAAGTTCATGACGGTGATAAAGAGTATTACGTATCTGAGTATGACGTAACTGTAACTAATGGTGAAGATGATAGTGGTGAAGTTCATGATGGTGATAATGAGTATTATGCATCTGAGTATCACGCAACTGTAACCTATGGTGAAGATGATAGTGGTGAAGTTCATGATGGTGATAACGAGTATCACGTATCTGAGTATCACGTAACTGTAATTGATGGTGAAGATGGTGGTAATGGTGATGATACCAATGATGATGGTGATCATTGTTATTATTGTTGCTGCCATCATGGCAGTGATGATAATCCTGATTACCCAAGTCAGGCTGACGACAGCAAGCACGATGAAGATGGCGATGCAAGCAATGAAGTTATTGCTAGTAACCATCATGATAGCGACGGTGATGAAGGTGACAATGACAACATTGTTGATGATGATGAGGATGGCATCGATGACAAGCAGGAAAATAGCGAGGGCGGAGTTGATGTGAGCAATGAAGGTAGCAAAGGTAGTGTTCGTCATGACAATGACAGAGACAATGGTGACAGTGCTGGTGGTGGTGAGGATGGCGTCAATGGAGACATTACTGATGGTGGTGAGGATGGCGTCAATGGAGACATTGCTGATGTCAATGGAGACATTGCTGATGGTGGTGAGGACGGCGTCAACGGAGACATTGCTGATGGTGGTGAGGACGGCGTCAATGGAGACATTACTGATGGTGGTGAGGATGGCGTCAATGGAGACATTGCTGATGTCAATGGAGACATTGCTGATGGTGGTGAGGACGGCGTCAATGGAGACATTGCTGATGGTGGTGAGGACGGCGTCAACGGAGACAGTGCTGGTGGTGTTGAGGACGGCGTCAACAGACACAGTGCTGATGGTGGTGAGGACGGCGTCAACAGAGACATTGCTGATGGTGGTGAGGATGGCGTAGACGTAGACATTGCTGATGACGGCGATGACAGAGACATAGCCAATGATGAGGACGGCGTTGACGGAGACATAGCTGATGGTGAGGACGGCGTTGATGGAGACATAGCCGATGGTGAGGATGGGGTTGGAGACATAGCCGATGGTGAGGATGGCGTTGACGGAGACATTGCCGATGGTGAGGACGGCGTGGACGGAGACATTGCTGCTGATGGTGAGTACGGTGATGATGGTAACAATGGTGTGCTAGATGGGAGTGATGGGTCATTGAGTGAGTTGGGAATGGATGAAGCAAGAGGAGAACCTGAAGGTACAAGCGATAATGAAAGCATATCTTCAAGCGAGAGCCAATGGGTTATCGTGGACTGATTCTAGATTAATTCCTTATTTTTCCATCAAGAAACTGTTATATCTTTCGAATTTTTCACTAGTGAATACTGTTTTTCTAACACTCAGCTCTTTTGTTTGAAGTGAGATAGATTTTACCAGTATATTGAAACTGTTGTTGTTTCATGTTTATGTTTTTTTTTAATTACTATTTACAAGTTCTTATCCTTCATAAACAAGTGAGTAAAACAGACCATGCCTCACCTATTGCAATAGGTCTTCAGTACCACATGCCACGGTCACAACCTGAAACGGGAGTTTTTTTTTCCCCATTGGATAATAGAGATGAGTAGAATATTCACAAGAATCCTCTTCACAGAATATGTGTTCAAGATCAGGCCATTCTTGAAGTGGCCCCCACTGTGAAGTCTGCATTGTTTATTAGTATAAAAAGAGTCCCTCACAAGCTCTGCAGCATCTTTTGCTTTTATAGAGCCCTTTTGAAGAAGGTAATTCCCATTCGCTTCTTACTTATTCACAAATTCCATCTAGTTGAGCTTTGGCTTCCACAATGACACGTGAAAACAATATAATGTTAGAATTCTAGATTGTTTACATGTGAGCCATTACTCTCAGAAGTACAATGACTGTATGCAGCCATTGCTTGTATTCCTATTCAAATTTTGTTTGTGTTTCAAATGTGATTGGAGGATTGATGGCCACTTGCTCATTATGATTCATGAATATTAAGGAGATAGTTATAATTTGGACTAATATTAGCAATTCAAATCAATGGTGGATCCACCAATATTAGCCTTTTGAAGATTTGCATATCCAGATTCTAATATCTTTAAGGCATGTTTGGATTGGTGGAATCCAAAAATGTAAATCCAGACAGGAAAACGCCACATCTGAAGAAATATATGGAAATATAGTATTGAAAAGAATCCTAAAAAAACTGTTTGTTTCGGTATACAAAATTTCCATGGAAATATGGAAAGGTCAATGGTCAAAATCTGAGAGAGAACTCTCAAAAAACATGGAAATCTCCAAGTCATTTAAAAATAAAAATAAAAATTGAGGAAATGGAAATGACCCTTCTTGAGGAAAATTAATTTGCGCAGCTACTTTTGCTTGACAAATAGTAAAAAATGTTACAAATGAGGAAATTGATTTCCTTTCCACGGTTGTATCTTGTTTTCCACCCATCCAAACAGCCCCTAAATGAAATAGAAAAAAGAAGCTTAAAATTAGTAGTTCAGCTTATCCAAGCAGAAGTGTAGGCTCCACTGATACAATCGATCTGTATCTTAATGTGGTTACACATCTCGTGAATGAATCAGAATCACGCTTTCTGCTGGAAAGACTGACTAGGTATGCATTTGATTTCTTCTACACTAGTTTAGATATTATTTTTGCCATAACAGCATATTAACAGGAAGCCAAGGTATGGGTTTTGTAGGATGTGTTGAAATGACAGACGAAAGAAAGACAAAAATAGATTTTTTTTTTTTTTTTTTCGTTTCATGTTGAATAGAAAATAGTTGAAGAACAGATAAAAATAGTTCTTGTGAAGCATTGAAATAACAATGAGTTCTGATTTTTAACTAGTGAAACATTTGGTTCTAATCAATCAAACTGAAACAGAGCTTCGCAAACAGTAAAAAATGTCACATATGAGGAAATCGATTTCCTTTCCACGGTTGAATCTTTCTTTTCCACCAATCCAAACAGCAGTTCAGTTTATCCACGCAGAAGGGTAGGCTCTCCGGGTACAATCTGTTCTTAATGTGGTTACACATCTTGTGAATGAACGAGAATCACTTTTTCTGCTGGAAAAAAAATAATAATAATAATAAATGGAAGAATTCGCATTGGATTGTATGTAGCCCTATAGATTTGCAGCCTAATTTGGCATGAAGATTCATACATGTAGCTCTTGTTTCCAAAATAGTCTAAATAGAAAAATCATGTTTGAAAAGGATACAAATGGTGTATAAGATGGCTTGGTTGCTACATGCCATTTGTTTGTTGATTATTATTATTATTATTATTTTCAAATCATTGGCAGAATAGAATTCAGTGAATTTTAAATAAAATAAAAATAAAAACATTTTTCCTTCAAAATAGTTGCTTCCATGAGTAATGCAGCCTTGGCTTGCGCTAGTATGATTTACATTTTCCTATCTACTTCATTTGTAATATGCCTATGCACTCTCACCTTCATTATTTCCAACTAATACTACCATCAATTGCCAAAATGAAAATATCATAACAATGGAAGGAACATCAGCTGATCAGACATGAATACCATGAAAATTGTCTGCCATCTTTCTTTGTATTTTGTTCGCTTTTAATGAAATTTTAGTATTCTATTATATATATATATAAACCCATGAAAGTAGCAACAACCTCTCGATTGAAATACGAGGTGTCACTGAAGGAGCAGAATATAGCAGATTGAGTTCACTTCTAATAGGATGAATGCTTTCATTAGATTTTAACTTCATCTATAAATAGGATCCTTCATTCGAAATCATTTCTACAATTTTGACAATCCAAAACAAAAGGATCATTGCAACAGTAATGGGACATTAGTAGCATGCGGGCACTGACGATGTCCCCTCCTGAATAACTAACTAAATGGTCATAAAAAACTAAAATCAATTTCAATATTTCTTAAAATGCAAATAAGTACTTGATTTGAATAGGGCAGGAACCGTCCAACCACGTAAGTCATAAATTCCATACAAATCAACCCCATTGTATATTTCATGATTCTTACAACCATAGATCGGGAGTCATAATGTTTTATTTCTTGGGTGACAACCAGTAAGGGAAAGATTACTAACTAGACACCCGGCCTCAACTGCACTAGTCAAAAGATGCGATGATCACGAGAGTAATAATGGATTGTACGTTGTATTTTCTGGGTCTTTACTTGAGAAAATCTCAATCACGAGCATTATGCTTTGAGAAAATCAGAAGAGCATTTTGGGTAAATGTACAAAATGCAAAAGTTGAGATTGAGTGAATAGAGGAAATGTCCATGGAAGCATATCTTCAACAAACTGCTCAACTGCCCTGAAATTATTAGGGAAGAAGGGTCTAATAAACAGTTAGGGTGTGTTTGGATGCATCTCTAATTTCCTCTTGATGATGAGACTCTCTGACAGAAACTGTTCTTTGGATAATCATCACTTGAGGAACCTCACTTTCAGACCCTTGAGAACAAAACCAGAGAAAACCCCGGCCTGTGGTTGTTCCCAAAGCCTAAATCTTATTGCCGACATGCTACACAGGGAAAGTAATTCTCATCATTTAATAATGAATTAAAAGGAGCATACTATTATTAAATTGAATTGCAATAATTATTATAATAAAGTTGAAATAACCAAATTGTGATTTCCTTCACTAGTATTCATAGCTGGGTTCAAAATTACAATCACATTACTTCCCAGCATAGTTCAAAAACTCACTGACTCGACTTTCAAGCTGAGTCTCTGAGAAACTCAGTTGGGAGCTTGACTCAGTCCAAACTTGACAAGACTCGTCAAGTTGGCTCGACAACTTGAAAAACTCACCCGGTCAGGGGGCTTTTAGCCATAAAAATAAAATAAAATAACGCAAGCCTAAAAAAAATCGAACCTGCTGCAATGCATTGATAGCAAAACACTATGACCAGCTTTCCACGAGCAGCAGTTGTGCTTCTTGTTTTGTTTTTTTTTGGATAAACTTATATTTGTAGATAAGTTTGGGTCCTTGCTCATGCCTCGGTAGACTCACAAGAGTTTCAACACAAGGTCATGGGTTCGATTACCCATTGTGGTGAAATTCCACTGTGGTGTGATTACGTGCGTGTCTGTGTGTGAGGTGTGAGTGTGAGTAAGAATTCTAAATAAATAAATTTAAAAAAAAAAGAAAAAAAAAAAAAAGAAGAAGAATCACACCTCTTATTCTTAAATTACATATTATAATCTCAAGTCAGGTCACTTTAAGACCTGTTTGAGTCTTCAAGTCAACCTGACTCGACTGGAGATGGAGTCAATTCAAGTTTTCGGGTTTTTGAACTATGCAAGTTGGACCTAATGAACGTTTCTTGATCTCTAATTGAAAACAATCATCTTAATCAGATGAAATGATAAACACTGCTGATATTTCCTAGCTGTTGCAATGAGGAAGAAAATCACCCATCGATTTGTACTTACATTTCTTTCACCAAGAAAGTAATTAATGGGATTGTGAGGAAGCTGCACTTTGGTATGAGTTCCAATAAAGTCAGAAATTCGTTGTTTCCACTTAACTAGTCTGGTAACTGCAATTCAACTTGACAGTGCATCCAAACGTGCACAAAAGGAACATGGCTGCAGTTGGGGTTCTACTTCCTCTTTATAAATACTGGGAAACATCATTAATTTTTATCATTTCTTCTTAATTAAACTGCCCTTCACAATTCAATTATTATTTGTGTGTCCGAATGCAGCTAGAGCTAATTAAATGAGTCCGGATCCACTACAAAGCTTTGTAGATTAAGCTTAGCCCCAAACGGGATGTGTGTATTCCACCATGATGTGCATGACGTCTAACCCACCCATCATGTGCCATCCTTTATGGCCTCCTTGGCACCCAAAAAACAAGCCAACTCAGGTTAGCCACACCACAGGGAAAGCCCACTTTGAAAAACCTTCCAGATTGTGGATGGGGTCGTCCATGTTTTGTATTTGCCATCCAATCTATTCAGAAGATGCACCCCACTAGGATGAATGGACACCCCAAAAATTGGCCATTCGAAAACTCAGGTGGGCCACACCATGTGTTTTTGGAACTTTTAGGCATGATATTTACTTTTTTTTTTTTTACATGCACACACACCACCACACACTCATGCCATGGTGGGATTTCACCACCTATGGTACTCGACCCCTCGACCACAGGTTGAAACTCCTAAGAGTCTACCACCGGAGTAAGAGTAAGTACCCAGGCATGATATTTACATGGTGTGTCCCAATTGAGCTTTGGATTGGCCTTGTTTTTGGAAGCCAAGGAGAACAAAAGGGCACACATATATGGACAGACTGGAAGCCATGCAGAGATCACAGTGGGCCTATTTATTTGAACCTCGTATGCTAGTATAATTGAATGGATAAGATATGCGACAATGTAATCTTTTAGGTCAGGCCACAAGCCAATGAATTAACAGGGAAAAAAAAGAAGAAGAAAAAGACCTATCATAATTCTTGAACATAAGTTACAATCCACCATTTGAAGCATAAAATCATCATGTAATAGTTAACAGAACTGCCTGAGATTTAACAACTTTACAGATACAGTTTAGCTCTCTAAACACCCTTGAACCCTGTTAATCAAACTGCTGCCGTAGTTGCATCTCTGTTTCACTCTTCCAAGCAGAGTGACTTGATTGGCCTTTCATCCTCTTGCTCTTCTCTTTATCTTTGATCGTAGATCCCTTCTTCTTTTCAGACTCTTTGTTTGGGTCTGCTGGAGGGCGATCACCACATATTGGGCAGACCATGCCTCGTGCATTGGAATAGGTCTTTGGTACCCCACACTGCAGGCACATCCTGAAACAGGAGATATTTTTTTTTCAATGAGAGAGAGAGAGAGAGTAATGGCCGTTACACCCCATAACACAGTTACGGAGAGAGAGAGAGAGAGAGAGAGAGAGAGAGAGAGAGAGAGAGAGAGAGAGAGAGAGAGAGAGAGAGAGAGAGAGAGAGAGAGAGTAATGGCCGTTACACCCCATAACACAGTTACGGAATACCTTGATGGACTGGGAAATGCATGTGTATCAAGCTTTCGCTTGTGCCATGAAGAAGATTTATTTTCCTTGGCAGGGCGAATATAAAAGGAAGCATTAAGATAGTCTTGTGACTAGCTGAAACACATCTCTAGATAGAACAAGAGTAATACCTCAGAAGCTCTGCAGCATCTTTTGCATCAGGATTGGTCGCAGAAGCCACCCGTTTGCCTTCTCCTGCAGGTGAGGACACAGAGCCCTTTTGAGTAATTGCTGACGTAGGAGAGAAATTCCCATCGACATCGCTTCTTACTCGTTCACGTATTCCGACCAGTTGAGCTTTGGCCTCCACAACTACACCTGAAAACAACATAACATCACAATTCTAGATTGCTTGCAATCACCACATAATAAATATGAAAAACGCTGAAGAAAACCAATAGCTCAATGTGAATCATTACTCTCCACACTATGACTTTGCACACATCAGGTTGTGTATTGACTATTGATGGACCACTGAATTGGAATAATTAGTTAGAGCTTGCCTAAGCCCACATGCATGTACAAGTTATGCCATCGACAAGCTGTACAGGTGCCAGCATGGTACATCGGTTCTAAATCCAATCCATTAATCAGAGGGATAATACTATGTAGATGCTCTTCGCGAAGAATCAGGTCAATCCAACAGGGTTTGCGCATAGTCAAAAGGGGGCAGGAACTTCTCTCATAACCTCATCCGCATCTTCTCCCCACATACGAAGAGGTTCTTTTCTCTTCCTCCTGCAGATTGCCTGTAACCAATCCCATCAGATTACAGCATGACCATTGAGCATCATACACACAAACGTTGATCTTCGCGTCCCTCAATTCCTTCCACTTGAAGAATTAGATCTACTATCCTGTTTCACCAGCCTACAAATTCTAAAGGATTCTGATGGCTATTGAAATCAGGCACATCAACTCTTATCCACATCAGGTGGGTCGCAGTTTACAAAATAAATGCATGGCTAAAAGAGCATGGCTCAAGTTTTCTTGCCTGTCAAACTGGTTATGACAATACCGCCCACCTGCTGAATGGATCGGATTATTTTTGTGAAGAACATCTACAGGGTCAGACATAATTGACGGATGGCTAGGATATTGCACCTCTGGGCCACCCTGGCACCTGCAACGGCATATGCATGACCCGCCTTGCAACATGCATGTGTGCTCAACTAAGCTCAATTATTCAATAGGATGGAAATGATAATATTGTAATGTCTGCTTGATAAAATCAGTTCGCCAATAGGGTGGAAATGATGATTTTTGTAATTACCTTTCTTAGTGTTAATATTGAGGGATGCTCCAAATTCTCGTTGTTTTCATTTCAAGTTGGCCCACAACAATGCGATTGCAATCTAATGGAGAACAGGAAAAGTGGAATGGTGGTTCCGGACACCTTGATCATATGGAAGCCCAGTTGAGCACCAAGTAAATATGCACCCAGATATGGTATAAAAATTGGTACTTGTGGCTCCTGTTCTAAAATATCAATAGATTTTTGGGTTTCTTTCTCTTTTTACCAAATAACTAAAAGAAAGTAAAATCATGTTAAAAAAGGATACAAATGGTGACTAAAATAGCTTGGTTATTACATGCCATTTCTTTGCTTTTTTTGTTTTTTTTTTTAAATTTTTCTAGAAACATTGGCAAAATAGAGTTCAATTTAAGGCTTTTTACTTACCTGCCTTGATCGAGCTTATTGCTTCGGATTCCCGAGCGGCGTCGGTAGAGTTGGTCTATTCCATAGCCGAGTCTCTGCACTTCTTCTATTTTTTCCCCAACAGTAAGCCCCCTTACTCCTTGCATCAACGTTGTTGACGCTATGGAGTAGAATAGTTGTTGAGTCGGCTTGAGTTGGGACTGACTTTATGATAGATCATTTAATGCTTGCGGGAGTCTTACGCCGTCCAGGGCATGCGACGATTCGTCGATCGAAGTCGCACGAGCGGGCAGCCGTCAAAGTGCTTTTTCCCGCTTATAGGCGTCAGACGCATGGTGGCGGCGGCTGTTACGTCGTTTGAAATGCGCCACGTGTCGAGCGGGAGAGTCAAAGCAACCGTTGATTCGACTCCTCCTTAAATGCCCTAGCCACATGGTGCGGCTATAAAAGGAGGAGAGGGACGCGCCTCTCCCATTTTCGCGTGCCTTCCCTTATTTTCAATTTTCACTGCTCCTGTAGTTTCCGTTTTCCGCCATTTTTCACTGTTTTTCACCCTCCATTTTCAGTTTTCGCCTCCTTGCTATCTCCGGTGAGTTTCAAACTCTCCCCCTCTTTCATTTTTTATTTTAATGGCAATGCATAGCCCCTCAAGCCCTCGAGAAGGAGTTTCTAGTGAAAAAGGTGAAGCAAGGCATCTCTTGAACGTCTCGGAATCACCTTCATTGCTGACGAAGATGGCCGTAGGTGCTAACATTGCCTTTCAGCACTCTGAGCAAGTGGCGGGACCCTCGGAAAAGCGCCCTATTTCTATAGGCCCCTCCCGTGGAAGGGCGTCTTTGGCGACTGCCCCAGGTAGACCTAATCCTCCTGGGAAGGAAACGGAGGAAGAGGATGAGGACGCCAAAGGAGTCAGTGAGTCAGTCTCCACTTGAAGATCGGCGAAGGCTACTGAGTCGGCCACCGAGGGAGGGGAGGCTGGAGACGAGCAGAAGGATCCCGTTCCCTCAATTTTAACTGAGGTAGATCTGAATAGGATCACGGTCGGGTACCATGTCCCGAACTTGGTCATTATCTGTCTCTCTTTGCCGAATGAATTACCCGACCGTCCTCCTGCTGGGATAGTCGCTATTTTTCAAGTCGCTCTGCAATGCGGCTTACGTCTGCCCCTCCAAGGAATAGCTCGGGATCTGCTTTCTTAACTTCGGATAGCACCCGGGCAGATAGTCCCGAACAGGTGAAGGAACTTATTCGGATGCTCGGTGTTGTGGGCTGAGACAGAGCAGCCCCCATTGACTATCGATGAGTTTCTCCATCTGTTCCAAGTACGGCCAAATCCGCAGCAACCCGGCTGACACTTTTTGTGTGCTTGGCGGAACAAGGGCGGACCTTTGATAACCGACCCACCTACCTCCAACAAGCACTGGAGAGATAGATGGTTCTGGGCGTATGACCGCTGAGAGACTACCGAGCCAGGGCCCATCGAATCTCGTGTTCCTCGGGCATTCTCTCAAGCAGAGATTTTTAGAAAAAACACTTCTCCTTCCAAACAGTTGCTTCCATAAGTAATACAGCCTACATTCCTATCAACTTCATTTCTAATATGCCTATGCTTTCTCTCATGTTTGCACAGGGAAACATCATAGGAACCTCATTTCCAACAATACTGTCGAAAAATAAAATCCAATTAATTCCATTATCAATTGCCAAAAACAACACACGCATGCACGACCATTACTTTTGAAAACATTTTTACAATTTCAATAATCCAAAACCAAAGGATCATTGTGCTAGGAATAAGGAATTATAGCAGCATGCATGCATTGCTGGTGTCCCTTTCTGAATGGAAACCAACTAAATGGTTGTAAAAGGTAAATCAGAAAACAGAATTTTAACCTTCATCATCTAAAGGAGGGTGAAGGCTATGGGAGGAAGGCGCGCGTGTGCGTGCACACACACACACACACACACACACACACACACACACACACACAGAGAGAGAGAGAGAGAGAGAGAGATTTTTTAGAGATTAGAATACCTAGATGCAAGAATAAGGACTTTAGCTCAACAGAAAAATGATTGGAAAGGGTATAACTTGAACAATACAAACAGAAAAGCAACTGAATAGAATTTAGCAGTGCAAGAATTGAGATGAAAACATGTCCAAAAAAACTGTTAAAAACCCAGTAAACTATGTGACGAGTACAGTGTGATATGCAACAAAAATTCGGGATTCACTTTACAATATGACCTTTTCTACTCACTGATAATAAAGCACTAACACTTGTTATATAATAAAATTTGAAGCTAGTTTTGATGGATTAAACATTTAAAAGAAATAACTTCAGAAATATGAATATTGTTGAATATAAAGGAATTGCAAAAGAACAAACAACACAAAATGATAATAAAAGAAATTGGAACAATAAGAAACAATGTGAAGTGGAAGATGAAGCACATTACAAAAACGTTGTCTTAAAGACAAATAAGCCCCCACCATAGATTGGAATGGATTGAAGATGCACTAGGTCACAACTCTCTACCTCTGGGATATAACAGCTCTTTAGAGAATGAACAGTTCAAATCTGATGCACTCACAATTTGGACCCTATGAATATGGCTCAAGTTGTGATGCCCAAAAGAAAAAAATCAATTTTTCTGAAACTCCGTTGCTGTTTTCAATATTAGAAGAAAACAGAAACAACAATAGTAGAATATTTTTGAGATCTAGCATGGGAGGGAAATTTTAAGCTTGAATTTTCAATTTCAAATTCAAATTCAAGAGATAACAGTTGGAGGACTTGGTCCAACTTCGACATGTGGCGCAAGGTGACTTGTTGCATGAGCAAGTGATGCTCTCCTTAAGTCATGTGTCAAAACTAATAGTTTAATTTGAATTGAAATTTTGAACTTAAGAGTCAAATATTATATATTTATTGCCCCGAGCTCAGCCTAAGCCCGCACCCACATGCCACGCCCACAGCCCAGCACGGCTTGGCACGCATGCATGGCAAATAAAGTATCCTAAACCCCAACCCATAGTTTCCTCTATTAGGTTTGCTTCACAAACCTAAGTTGCATAGATATCTTATAAGGGCTTCTATTCCCACACTCCCATTCGATGTGGGATAAAAAAAAATTGCAAGAATGAAAGACTAAGTTACAAAAGATAAAGCAATTTAAAATAAATATATATTTTTTAATTCTTATTTTTATTAACAATTTTGTCATGAGTTACTAGTAAATCTACTCAACTTACCGATAACATATGCTATACCGGGTCTAGTACAGTTCATCAGGTACATAAGATGACCTATTATACTAGAGCATTCAAGATACTTGAAGAAAACCTACAATTATAGCTTAAAATATGGTAGATATCCTGCTGTAATAAAAGAGTACAATGATGCTAACTGAATATCATATTCAACCGAGTCAAAATCTACGAGTGAATGTCTTCACTCTTGATGAGGCTACAGTCTCTTGGAAATTAAAAGATAAAAAAAAACAATCTTGTTTATCTCGGTCTACCCTGGAGTCCGAGTTTATTGCTCAATTAATAGCTGGACGGGAAGTAGAATGGTTAAAGAATCTGCTAACAGATATACCTTTATGGGATAAACTTGTGGCAAGTATAGCCCTGCATTGTGATTGCCAAGTTGTAATAGCAGAGGCAAATAATCGGATCTATAATGGAAAATCCAAACATTTATGTCTAAGACATAACTTAATCAAATAACTGCTTAAGAATAGAGTACTTGCAATCGACTTCGTAAGATCCATGAACAATTTAGTTGATACACTAAAACTCTATCCAAAGAGTTAGCGATGAACACAGTGAGGGGAATGGGGCCAAGACCCATATAAATCGAATCATCGACAATGGAAACCTAACATTTGTGATTGGATCTCCCATAAAATATGTTCAATGGGTAAAAACAAGTTGTATTTGAGTGGTTCAACATCAGCACTGCATGATTATAATTGAGGGCTCCATTTCTATGTTGTTGCAATGTTATGACCTGTACCAATAGAGGTTGGACGTTGTCCTTAATGAGTTCCATAGCAGTGATTCAATGGAATATATAGTTACAGGCACATTCTTGATGAACTCAAAGTCAAATCGCTTCCTAAGAAAATGCGTCATTGTCTAGAGTGCTCATGAAAATTGGGATCAACATATAATCAAAATGTACTGACTTTTAAAATGAATAAGGCTTACTTGGAAATGTGATGTGTATGATATATTAGTTCAAGAGTCTTCCAATAAATTTGATATCTATATCCACACACACACGCACACGCGCCCGCGCGCACACACACACACTTATCATTTTTGTTGTCTTGTCCATTTTTTATTTTAAAAATTATGGCAAATTGTTAGCAAATATAAGAATTTAAAATAAAACTTTTAAATGTTTTTTGTCCTTCATGAGTTAATCTTTCACCCTTGCATTTTTCTTTTATCCCACATCTTAAGAAGAGCATCACTTGCTCATGCAGCAAGTCACGTTGCGCCACGTGTTGAAGTTGGACCAAGTCCTCCAATTGTTACCTCTCGAATTTGAATTTCAAATTTATGCTTCAAATTTCCCTCCTATCCGAAATTTTAAAAATAATCTACCATTGTTGTTTCTATTTTCCTCTATTTTTAAAAATAGGTACAGAGTTTCAGAAAAATCAACTTTCTTTTGAATATCACAACTTAAGACAAAGTCGTGGAGTCCATATCGTGAGTGCACCAGATCTGAATCATCCATTCCCTAAAAAGTTGCTATATCCCAGAGGCTGCAACCCAACGTATCTTTGATCAGTTCCGATCTATAGTGGGGGCTTATCTATCTTTAAGCCAGTGTTTCTGTAACATACCTCATCTCTTCCACTTCCCAGTGTTTCTCATTATTCCGAATTCTATTATTATCGTTGTCAATTAACCAGTTGTCTAAAAGCTCGAGCCATTAGAGGATGGTATATCAATGTATATCAAGGGACTTTAACTCACACTATAAACACCGGCCCCCCCATGGGAGAATATATTACGGAGGCATATTTGTTGCTCCCAGGATTCGAACACTTGACCTTCCGCTTTGATACCATAACCAATGAATGTAGAAAAGGAAGGGCATGCTATCAACAGGCTGGGAGTAATATATCAGTTCCCTTTCCACCCACCCTCTCTCCTATGCATGTGGAATACTTGATGATATTAACTAAAGAGGAAAGTGATGAGACTCATGAGTTACCGTATGGAAAAGGGAGTAAGAAGATTAGGTCATGCGGTGGAATGCTAGCAAAAAAGAGCATTACAAAATGGAGTAATGTGACGATAGGTATTCTGCAACGAACGCTCACAAAACAAGGTAGTCGAAGCACCTTGAAATCCCCTAGGCTGCCGCCAGTGAGTAGGGCATGAACCATCCAACCACAATCCTTAAATTTCACACAAATCAAACCCATCATAATGTTTCGTTTTGTTTTCTTTGAAATGCAATGAATCTTATTAGAAAAAAAAAAAAAAAAAACCAGAAAAGTACAAAGTAGAGGACCAAAAAATCTGTGGGCCCTAAGAAGTATTCAACAGTGGACGTCATTATCCCCACTATTCCCTGTGGCGTGGTCCACTTGAGTTTTGGATATGCTTCAATTTTGGGCTCATGGCCTAAAATGAGCTGGGAAAAGAGTCATAATGCTCTAATTTCCTGGGTGACAACTGATCAGGGGTAGATTAGTAATTTCTTCCATTCTTTTTTAACCTAGTCTTATAAAAGCTTATGCACCCAAGTGTATCACTTCAACAGCAATGGTCAGAAGATGTAATGATCATAAGAGTATGAATCATGATATGGATATATTTTCCTATTATAGAATTTGATAGCATTCCATTTTCTAGGGTTATACATGAGAAAAATCAAAATCTCGTTTTGTATAGATGTACAAAATGCCAAAGAAGAAAGACAGTGAAAGCATATCTTCACCTAACTACCAAACTGCTACTAAATTATTAGTGAAAAAGTGTCTAATAAACAATCAGGGTGTGTTTGGATGCCATATCAAATTGAATTGCAATAATCAGTCCAATAAAGTTGAAATTTATCATTCATAGTGTTAGGGAAGGTCCCAAATTGCAATTCCATTACTTCCAAGTTGGTCCTAAAGGCCTTTTTTAAAAAAAATAAATGCGCAAGTGAATTTAATTGAGAACGTTCAGCTGAACTGAAAGGAAATGTCAAACTCCAATGATGTTGTTTCCTAGCATTCGCAATGAGGAAATCGTTAATCCCTCAATTTGCAGTTATGATTCTTCATAATGGGATTGTGATTTGGAGTCCATACTCTCAACATGAATTCTTCTGGAGGTTGAAATTTGGTTGTTTCCACTTCATTAGGTTGGTAACTGCAATTCAATTGGATGGTGCATCCAAACACGCACAAAAGGAACATTACTGCAATTTGGGTTCTACATACTCATTACAAATACTGGCAAACATAATTACTATTTCGCCACATGTTCCTGATTAAACTCGCATTTGCAATTCAATTTAATCGTGCATCCAAACGCAGCCGTGTATAATTAGATTGTAAAAATAGTCACGAAATGTAAACGAGATCTTGAGCATAACCTATTGAAATTTCTCCCAAACATGACAAATGATATTTTGAAATGAAATTATTCGAAAAAAAAAAAAAGGTGAAGGTTTTCCAGTAAAGAGATCCTTACCAGGCGGAAGATCTTTCTTCTCTTTCCGCGCCCGACCGCCATGTCTTGCTCTCACATCGAGTTCTTTCGTGGAAACTTGTTCTGCAGCGATAGCATTGTTGAGAAATTCCGGTGGTCCTGCGATCTACAGAAGCGGAATAGATTGAGAAGCTGGGTTAAAAAGGAGTAATTTTTTCGAGGAATTAGGGGCAAAATGGTACTTCTGAGAATGCGTCGAGCGCGGACGGGAGCAAAGAATCGCGCGAGGATTTGGGGAGATCGAAGAGAGAGTTAAGTGATGCCGAGCGATTTGGATTGGGGCCTTCGTTCTCATCTTCTTCGGAATCTTCGTGTGTAAATCGCTCTTCTTCTTCTTCAGCGGAAGAGTAGCCTTGTATGAGTGATAGGCTCATCGTGTTGGAGGGAAGTAGAGATGTCCTGCCCTAGTTTACCTTAGCCTGGAACCATCAACCTGTGACGCGAATTTAGGGCTGTACGCGAACCGACTCGACTCGGTTCGAAACTGAGTTCGAGCCGAGTCGACCTGGTTTAGCTCGAAAAAAATCTCGAACCGAACCAGCTTGGTGACTCGGTTACTTTGATACTGATGTTGCTAACCAAGTGTTTTATAAAATAACTCAACGGAGTGTTAGCCGGTGGCAAGAATGGTATGTATACGAACCAAATACTTTTTTTTTCCTTATTTTGATGTTGCGTACAAGGTATTGATGAAATACTTGTAAACAGCCATTGTTGTTTTATATACAATAAAATTTTAAAAGTGCACTTTATGTATTTGTGAAAATGATGGGCAAACTTAATCTTAGGTCGAAGTTAGCTCAAACTAGAGTTGAGTTGTTGGCTAGACTGAGCCGAGCTGGCCAGCCTGGCTCAAAGACCAAGTTAAGCCAAGTTCAAGATGTAGTTAGATAGTGGCTGAGCCAAGTGGAGCTGTACCACAGCTCAACACGATTCAACTCATTACACCTCTATGCAAATTTCTGAACACGAATGGCTTGCGACTTCCTGCAATCGAAAGCTATGTGGGGCCTACCGTAATGTTTTGTTAATATGTGGGGCCTATAGGTAATGTTTTGTAGAGAAATTCATTCGTCCATCCGTTTTGCCAGCTCATTTTAAGTCATGGCCCTTGTCAGACCCTAAACTCAAGTTAGCCATCCAATCCTAAATAGTGGGAATTGAATGCCCACTAATAAAACACCCATGGGGACATTTTAGTTTTGAATCAAGCTAATATTTATGTGATTTGGGTTCATCCCATTGGGAATGACTTTTTGAATGGTTTAGATGGCATATAAACATGACTGTAGATCTCGGTTTCAATAATTGGCATCCTAACATTTTTCTCCTAGCGTGGCCCACTAGAGTCACGGGTCTTCCTCATTTTAAGCACATGTCCTAAAATCGGCAAAACGGTTGGGCAGTGTAGATTTATCACAAACAAGCAGTGCACTGTTCATCTATTTTAACAGCTAATTTCAGGCATTTGGTATATCAAAGTTAAAAGTGAACTACATCATATAAAACCATGTGGACTCAATGCTTATATTTTAAAAACTTATTCGAAGCCACAAAATTTTTGAGTCGAGCATTCTTCCTTCATCCAAGCCCCGTATGCCATTATAAAAAGGTTGGACGATAAATAATCATTATTTTAGACCCTAAGAAGGTTTCAATGGATGTCATTATTTTTATTATCCACTTAACCTCTACGTATGCCTCAATTTTTTGCTTATATATATATATATATGGGAAAAGGTACTATGTGCTCAAGCTAATGGAAACGTCCCATGAGATTAAGCTGTGTGGGCCCCACCATGATGCGTTTCGAACATCTACCCCATCAGTCAGATGCACCATTCCATCATGGGCCTAGGTCTCAAAAATCAAGTCAATCCATTACAGTGTTGATTTTTGAGATATCTCATAATTTAAAGAGGACCCATCAAATGCACGGTGTTGATGGTCGACATGCATCACAGTGGGGCCCACACAGCTCGACCTCATGAGAGCTTATCATGAGCTCGAGCGCATAGTACCTTTTCCATATATATATATATATATATATATATATAAAAGATGGGCGGCATGGATAAGGACATTCATTCACAATGGGCTAAACATAGAATGGTTAGCACGTATGCGGACAGGGTAACTAAGTGGGCAATCCATGAGGTACCCGTCTGACCAAAAAACTACATGTGACCCGCTGTGATTTGTGTGTGGTGTCTACTCCATCTATCATTTGATTCAGCTTATTTTAATAAGTGAGCCTAAAACTTGGGCCAATTCAAAATTTAAGTGGGCCACACAAAAGGGAATGGAAACGCCCGTGATCCGAGCCTTCTTGGAACCGACCATGATGCACATGCATTGTTCGTAGTGTGAGCTCCACCATTATAAAGAGAAACCAAATATCAACCTAATCTGAAACTTTAGTAGGCTCAGGAAGGTTTCAATGGCAGAGGTCTGGATCTCAACTTTTTCCAAGTGGATTGGCCTATTTTTAGAGCTTAGCTGAGTCGATGTGGTGAGCAAGCAAAAGCAGGCTTTGCAGAGATTTTTGTCACACGTTCTCCTTTATAAAGAAAATCACGACTATCAGAGCTGCCCATCTTTTAGTGATGTTGCAGATGTGACATGGTCTACGAATTACACTGTGATGATATTGCTTTTGTTTTATTATTCTTTTTTTTTTTTTTTTTTTTGGTTAGTTTGTTAGTACACACTGCACTGGTAGCCACCCCCATTGGGGATCCATACTAAGACCTCAAGTGTTGAAATAAGGCATCTCCACTCAGTCTACCAGTTGAGGTATGGATTAGGGTGTCTTTGATGATATTGCTTACATGTAAACATACCCTGTTCTAAAACTCGGTTACCTATCCATTACTCATGACAATCTTGACCATCCAAGTCATGGATCTGTTGTTTATGTACAATATATGATTTACCAAGTAAATTTGGACCATTGACCATTTTATTCTGGTTTGATTATTTGAAACATTATTCATGTGAAAACACAATTACTATTTTGAAACCGATCCAATTCAATCCAGACTCACACACAAACCCAACCGATGTAATAAATGGGTTGAGTCTTTAAGTCCTACTATAACTAGACCCGGCCCTTCACATAAATGAATCAAATATTTTTTACTAGGACCTTATCTCAATTTTAATGAGTTGGATCTTCATCCAAAAATTATGCCCCGATTCTAGGTAGACCAGAAATAAATAAATGGATCATATATTTTTGACCTGGACCCACTTGAATTTCAATGGGTTGGCTCTTGGCCAAAAGAACTGTTTATAAAATGGACTGGGTTTGGGACTCCCCCGACCTGAGCTGACCCAACCTACCTGCACTCCCTAGTCCTGCTTGATGAACAACTTGGATCTAACACTTGTGAGACAAGGCTTACATGGAGCACCTGTATTTGGCCCTACAAGTAGCAGATGCAAATAATATCCGTCCTCTCCCTCCTACAATGTCCACCAGCAGTATAGCTCTGTATGAGATGGTCCACTAAGCCATGTGTAGTCTGGCGTCACAGAATAAGGGTGGCAATGGGCTAGGGTCGTTCTTAACCCCGCTCTAGTCCTGAGCCCTGGCCCATGTCCACTCTAGCCCTAACCAGGTAGAAAACGCCCTAGCCCTGCAAAGAAAAAAGTAAAATGATTAAAGGTTTGAAAGCAAACAATTTATAAGCTTTTTTCTTCTTCTTCTTCTTCTTCTTCTTCTTTTCGTTTAATATCTTTCATGGATGATAAATTCTATTATATAAACAGTTTGTTTCGTTTAAACATGACACTGGATTCAGCTATTGTCATTAAAATACACAATGCACATTCAATCACTAACAAGTGCCTCTAAAATGTTCTTACTTTTTTATAACGGGTGCCCACTTGATGACTGGATCAAGCTAAGAAGCATGGACAAGAGAGCCTGGACAACCCAATTAGCCACAACAGCCAATGTCAATGGCCCACCTTTGTCAGGTCATAGATCATGCCCCAATAATCTCCCAAAAGCTTACATTGTCTGCTTTTAGGATTTCTTTCTCCACTGAAGTTAGGGTCGGATTGGGTTGTCAAGGCCCCTAATTGGGTTCAGGTTGAAATATGTCAACCTGATTTGAATTTGGTTTGAACACATGTGTTTGGGTTAGGTTAGGCCAGGTTAGGTTGGGTCATGTCAGATTGGGTTGACGGTGGAGGACTTCTGGTTGGGCACCTCAAGTTTAGAATTCAGGGCAGGCTAGGTTGTGGGTTTGGTTCTTTCTTGAGGTTGGGTTGCGCTTGGGTTGACCCTAAACCCTATCTAACCTGCGAGTTGCACTGCTATCCACTTCTTAACGGTCTACTCACAGGCTAGTGTAAAAGGGTTAAACTTGCTTAATGTAGGAGGTTCAAGGTATCTATTGTTGCAGTGTTTTTATGGGACGGCTTCCCTTGAACACGGACCCTCCTTCACCTGCACAGAAACAATGTTAAGGGAACCCTGGCTAGAGCCGGGGAACCTCCGATGCTTAAGTCAGTTATCTCGTCAATAGCCAAGAGCTTCTCTTAGTTAGTATTTTCGTACCTTTTACTGTTCCAAGCTTAGAGATTTATACAGTCTGCCAATCCTTATCTTCAGAGGATTCTTCTCCTAGGATCGCTCAGGATCCCGAGAATCTCGGGATCCGCTACCAATATCCCTGGATTTCCGTAGATCAGCATCTGTCCTCGTTCCGCCACTACCTGTCTCGGTTGGATCTCGACCGACTCCGGGGGAGTCTCGGCCAGGTCATGACCGACACCGGGGGAGTCTCGGCCGATGCAAGAGGACGGGTTCTCAGCCGTGCCCGACAGAATTAACTCCCTGAGGGGATCTTTACTCTATCGGTTGAATGGCTTTCACACGCCCGGCCTTCAGTGGGGTGATGCAGGCGAGGTTATCACTCTGACAGAGCGACTTTACTCGTCCTTGCTTACGCCTAACGGCCTACCTTCTGTCCTGTCGGTGTTGTCTCGGATTCTTCAGGCAGTGTCGGCGAAGCCGACCTACTCTTATACGAATCTCGGGACTTTACCCGAGCCCGACACATTTTTCCCCAACAGTGAGCCCCCCTGCTCCTGGGGTCATCTATGGCAATTGTAAGACCCGTATCTTGGTCCGTACCTTTCCGTACACTCCCGCGGTCGTACCGGTCGAATTCCGGCAACTATCGACCCTTAAATAATATCGACGCGCGACCTGGATTCATGTACCGACAACCCGAGTCGACTCAACCCGAGACCTATACCATAGCGACCGCGCCGACGTTGCGGTTTCGATACCGCGACTCGTGCGCCAAGGCGATACCCTGATCAAGAGATATGAGCCAACGTTCGGTGCGAGAAAACGCCGCGCGTTGCGAAAACCAAGGGAATCTCAACGATGTGTCACATCAATCACATCAATCCCATCAATCAATCACCCATCAAGCCATCACATGTCAAGTACACATCACCTCCATCCATTTTCCCAAGCAGCCACAAAAGTCTCCCAAACCCATACCTCTCTTACACAAAAAGCCTCAAAAGTCTTCACAACCCATACCTCTCTTACACCAAAGCCTCAAAAGTCAAGCTTTTCTTACACAACCATCACTCACCCATCCATCCATCACTCTCTCTCTCTCTCCCTTTACATCACTCTCTCTCTTTCTCTCTTTCTCATTTCAAAAAAAATCCAAGCAACTAAAATTGCAAGGGGCTCCCACGTATGGAATTCCCCAAGTCCCTCTAAGCTTCAAGTGGCCCACCTTCCTACCCCAAAATCCCCCATCTCAACCCTCCATTCTTCATCCTAACCGTTGAAGTTGAAGCCAAGGTGCCAAGGAACCCCTAGGAGCGAGAAGATCGGACGGTGGGTGCTTCTATAGGGTAGTTTTTATTGTTTTTATGGTGGACCAAGTGAGACTCACCGATCCATGGTGTGGATCTCACTTGGGACCCTTATTTGTGGCCGATGGACCACTTGGATCATCATGATCATTCCATGATGGGGCCAATCTCCATGGACCCCATCATGATGTTTATTTTCACTTAGAAAGGTCATCTAGACCGTCAATATCGGTGGAGAATGGATCTCCACCGTTGATTTACATTTCTAATGGTCTCATGTGCAAGGGATCCATTTATTGTATGTTTCATTGCAAGGGAGGGCCCATAAGGACGGGGACCCTCCATCACAAGCCGTGTCCCACTCTCCATGTCTCTCTCTCTATTTTATTTTATTTTATTTTATTTATTGCAAAAAGGATGGTGTGGCCCACTTGAATGGATCCCATCTTGATGTATGTATTTTATTCAAGTGGGGCCCACCTTAGATGTTATTTCCATGCCGCCCATCATGTGGTGGCCCACTTCATCAGGCCCACCACAAGTATTTTTATTTTTTTTTTAAAGCCAGCCGTCCAGCGTCCTAGACGCTGGACGTTTCTAAGGAAGTGAGATAAAGAAGAAAAAGAAAGGAAAAAGGGACCTTTTTGGTGGCCCACTTGTATAGGCCCCACCTTGATGTTTATGTCCTATCCAAGCCGTCCATCCTCTTACCCACGGCGTTCTAGCCGTTGGGTAGAAGTTTGGAGCTGATCCAATCACCTGGTGGGCCATACCGTTGAATGTTGCGCCCTTACCATTCAATCTCCATTTTCTTATTTTATTTCACCTACAAGCATCAAAAAAATTAGAACTCTAGACTCATTTGGACGGCGTCGAGCCACTGGACGTAATGGTCGGGACGGATCTTGGTGCAGCGGGCCCCACGCACGAAAAACCACGGAAAAACATTTTTTTTCTAAATTTTAAAAACAAGTGATGAGAGGCTCTGCCTCTTCTGACAATGCCCAGCGCCTGCACGCAGGCGCGTGCAGCCTGGCGACGGGCGGGCGGGCGTCACTGACCCACGGCCTCCAGCCGTGGGCCCCACCTTGATGTATATGTTATATCCAGGCCGTCCGTGAGGTGGGCCGTCCCCAGTAGTGGGCCCCCTCCGAATTTCAGGTCGATCCAAAACTCAGGTGGCCCACACCATAAGAAACAGTGTGAATTGAATCTTACCGTTGAAAGGATTTTGGGACCCACAGAAGTGTCGGATTAAGCTGAAATTTTATGTTTTCCCTTCATGCAGGTTGAGTGACCTTATGAATGGGTTGGATGGCAATTTAACATTTCAGAGTGGGCCCCACATGGGACCCACATTGATGTATATATTGTAGCCACCGTCCAGGCGGACGGTGGCACCCACCTGACGCTCGGGCTGCCTCCACCGTCCACGGACGGTGGGGCCCTGTGTATTGAACGTGTGTTATCCGCACCGTCCACTAGACAGTGGGACCCACCATGATGCATGAAATGCATCCATACCGTCCATCCACCTTACATATAAGGCCTATGGGTTAAGCCCCTTTGGACTGTAAAAAAGGGCTATGGGTTGGACCCATTTGATTTATAAAATGCTAATGGATTGGCCCATTTGATCTATTTGAGGCCTAAGAATTTGGGCCCACTTGATACGTAAAGCCTATGGGCTTGGGCTCACTTGTTATTTAAGCTTATGGGCTAGGCCCATTTGATCCATCAAAGGCCCAAGAACTTAAGCCCATTTGGCATGTTGCAAGTCCATGGGACTAGGCCCATTCGATGTACTTCAAGGACCATGTACTTGGACCCTTTTATTGAAATTTTAAAGTCTATGGGAGCAGGACACTTGATATGTTGTAAGGCCCATGGGACTAACCCAATTGATTATAAAAAAGGGTCCATGGGATTAGGGCCACTGGATTTAATTGAGACTCATGGGTTAGGCTCATTTGATTTGCTTAAGACCTAGGAATTTAGGCCCATTTGGCTCATGTTAGGTCTATGGGTTGAGGCCCACTTGACCTGCATGTGGGATCCCAATTGGTGTGGCCCATTTGATACATATTAGACTCATATGGTTAGGTCCAATTGATGCAATCCAAGGCCCACGGGTTTTGACCCATTGCAATGCACTTAAGACCCATTGGTGTGGCCCATTTATATGGCCCATCTGATGAATAAATGGCCCATAAAATATGGCCCATCTGATGAATAAAAAGGCCCATAAGATATGGCCCCTTTGACATATATGTAAGACCCAATGGGAGGAACCTAAGGTCCATTGCAATGTGTAAACCCAATACCAATTATGTAGCGATGTTTAAGAAGATCGTACCTGGAGTGCAATGATGGTTTGACGTCCACATTGCGAGTGTAATGTTGGTTGGATGTCCACATTACGACTCTCCTTAGGGCCCATTACTAGCCGTACTTGCCGTGTATAGGCCATCCTGGCCCATCTGCATCGTAAGATAATTCATTTTATTATAACATGTTTAGTATAGTTTCATGACCCATGGTCATACGCATCATATGTATGCTTGATATGAGGACTGACTGATCATAGCATTTGCCTTCGGGCAGGTTGTTTATGGGCTCCCGGTTAGGCGGTGCGGCCCTACATGAGAGCACGGTATGCGCAGGATTGGTTGCATGACTGGATAGCGTGATTCATGCATTCCGCATTTGTGTGACATGGTTGTTGAACGCCCTAGCGACATCAGGGCCGTAGCCTCCACAGACGCATCGTGGTTGGCAGGATTGGATACCGAAAATCTTGTTCTACATGGGGTACTATAGATATCCCTGGGTGAAAGTCCCTAAACCCTTATGGTACCAAGAGGTTGCTCCAACGTCTAGACCGAGTGGGTAGATGAGCGTTGAGTGCCGATTACCAGACGGTTACGCTCTCCACTGTGTCGTGGTCGGTTGGAAGGGGGTACGGCCTTACCCGCCCGAGTGTAGGGGGCAATGCTAGGCTGAGTCTGACCAGCTCGAGGAATGGGTCCGCTATCGACGAGTCGCGCCCGATATTGGCAGACGGATAGTGAGGTCTCTTCCACTTACCTTATTGCGCGCGATGTGGCGGCAATCTGGTTTAGAGTGTACTAGACCCCGGTGATATTCCATACTTTGAGTTGTACTGATATGTGGACATTGATGAGGATCTGTATGCTTGAGTTGCATTGCACATTGCATGGCCTTGGGATGGCCGATACCATTCATGTCTTGCATTGCAGAGCCTTGGTACGGCTCATGACATTTTGGTTCCATCTGCATATTTCGCATTACTCTGACATTGCATTCATATTACTACCTTGCGCACACACTTTCACCACCCTCTAAGCTTTCTGTAAGCTTATGCACGACCGTTGCGTGCAGGTGACGTTGGACTGCAGCAGCGTTGAGGCAGGAGCGCGTTGCTGATCATTTTGGAGTTTTCTGTTATTTACCATTGTATTTCCCTTTATGCTCATTGTACTTGTAAAATTTTTGATCATAGTGAAAATGTAATGGAGTGCTTGGTTGTTGTTTGTGGGTTATGCCTTTAATTATGCTCATTACGTATCAGACTGATGTTAAAAATCCTCCTCGTGGCATCCCAGGATCGGAACCTGGCGAATGGGAGCTAGGAGCCGAGAATGGGGTTCTACGGAGGCTGTCGGCGCCGGATTCGGCGATCGGGAATTTTGTGAGCCCGGTTTCCGAGTTTGGGGCGTGACAGAAGTTGGTATCAGAGCATAACTTGGGAATAACCGAGAACAACATTACATGTTTGCTATGAGTGAAGAATGGCTAAGTTCTGAAGTTCGGATAACTTCGCGACCTTCCGAATCAGACCATTAACATGCGTACATTCGAGAGTTCTGGAAGATGATAGGCGCTTTCGCTCTTTCCTGTAGGGTATGGCGCCTGTTACTCGATCGACTCCCGCACCACCACCTGAGGATTCTACCTCACCATCGGAGACTCCAGCTCTACCACCTGCGTCTCCCATTCCACCCTCAGAGATTCCTGCTTCTTCCCATGAGGATGACATTCCTCCACCTGAGACTGATGAGGAGCCGACTGTGACTGTGAGTGCCTCTCAGTTACAGCAGATGTTGCAGGCTGTGACAGCTGCACTACAGGGACAGGGCAGACGCCCAGCTGTTTCACCAGCTCAGGCAGAGCAGGAGCGCGCGAGCGCTGTACTTCGTGAGTTCCGACGGCATGATCCCCCTCGTTTCCAGGGCGAGCCAAATCCGACCGCTGCTGAGAGATGGCGCTCCGATGTGGAGAAGATATTCGATACCATGTTATGCACGACCGAGCAGCGCGTCCGGTTAGCAGTATTTCTCTTCCACGGTGAGGCCGAGCATTGGTGGACCTCTGTCGCCCGTGTCGCCGGACCTGATCATGTCTGGACATGGGAGGACTTTGTGGACCGATTGGAGGAGCAGTACTTCCCTGACCACATCCGTCGTCAGCGAGCCTTAGAGTTCGAGACTCTGGTGCAGGGAGACATGACCGTGGCACAGTACGCGGCCCGTTTCATGGCACTGTCGAGATTCGCACCATATATGGTTGATGATGAGGGGCGGAAGGCCCGCCGTTTCGAGCACGGCTTACGTTACGGCCTTCGAGGTCATGTCATTGGGCATGAGCTTCCTACCTTCCAGGCAGTGGTGCGGAAGGCTCAGATATATGAGACTGAGTGGGCCGGTTCTCAGTCTGATCGTGGTCAGAGGGGAGACCGGAAGAGGCAGGCTTCTTCCAGTCATTCCCAGCAGGGTCGACCACAGCAGCAGAGGCGCACTGGTCGCCCAGCTTTCCGTACACCATCAGCACCATCAGCACCTCCACCACCACCTCAGAGACAGTTCACCGGCACTTGCTTCAGGTGCGGTGCGACGGGACACCGTTCATGGGAGTGTCCCAGTCCCCAGCAGCAGCAGAGAGGTCCACAGCAGCAGAGACCTCCACCGCAGCAGCAGAGACCCCCACAGCAGCAGCGACAGCAGCAGCGACAGCAACCTCTACCACCGAGGCCACCTCAGCAGCAGCATCAGCATCAGCACCAGCCTCAGAGGCCACAGCAGCAGAGGCAGCAGTTTCGACCACCTCAGCGACCTCAGCAGCAGCAGCAGCACGTTCAGAGGGGACAGGCACCTCCCCAGCCAGCTCAGGCTAGGTTTTATGCGGCTCAGCAGGATCCGCAGTCATCTGGGGGAGTCGTTGAGGGTATACTGCCAGTTTCTGCATGCATTGCACGAGTATTGTTTGATTCTGGTGCATCGCATTCCTTTGTGGCCGAGAGCTTTTGTCGATCGGCTGGCTTACCGTTGGAGTCTGCTGATGTGAGCCTATCAGTATCTACTCCCTTGGGGAGGACTGCAGCGTTAGGACGATTTTGCTCGTCATGCCCCGTTCTAGTTGGGGATACCTTCCTGCCTGCTGATTTGTTTGTTTTGCCGATGTCCGAGTTCGACGTCATCTTGGGCATGGATTGGCTCGCCGAGTACTATGCCATTTTGGACTGCGCCGCGAGGACCGTCACGTTCTGTATACCCGGCGTGCCACAGTTCCAGTTCGTTGCAGAGGCCAGAGGAGAGCAGTTGTCTTGTTTGATGTCGTGCGCCATAGAGGAGCATGTCGCCGTTTGCATCGACCATTTGCCGATAGTTTGCGATTTTCCCGATGTGTTCCAGGAGATTCCGGGGTTACCGCCTCGTCGACTCACCGAGTTTCAGATCAATCTCGTGCCCAGTACCGCGCCTATTTCGAAGGCCCCGTATCGTATGGCACCGTTGGAGTTACGGGAACTGCAGAAGCAGTTGGACGAGTTACGTGAGTTAGGTTTTATCCGTCCGAGCAGTTCGCCGTGGGGAGCGCCGGTACTCTTCGTGAAGAAGAAGGATGGCTCGTTGAGGCTCTGCGTTGACTATCGCGAGCTCAACAAAGTCACGATCAAGAATAAGTACCCGCTCCCTAGGATTAATGATTTGTTTGACCAGCTGCAGGGTGCACAGTTCTTTTCGAAGATTGACTTACGTTCCGGTTATCATCAGATTCGGGTCCGAGATGAGGACATTCCGAAGACAGCATTCAGGACGCGTTACGGTCACTTTGAGTTTCAGGTCATGTCCTTCGGACTGACCAATGCACCCGCGGTCTTCATGCAGCTGATGAACGAGGTTTTTCGCCCATATCTGGATCAGTTTGTTGTAGTCTTCATCGACGACATTCTGATCTATTCGAGGACCCGTGAGGAGCATGAGCAGCACTTGCAGATTACTCTACAGACCCTCCGTGCACACCAGCTGTATGCGAAGCTGGAGAAGTGCGAGTTCTGGCAGGAGGAGGTGAAGTTCCTCGGTCACGTGGTGACGAGGGAGGGCGTCGCAGTGGACCCCTCGAAGGTCGAGGCAGTGCGTCAGTGGGTCCAGCTCACTACTGCGACAGAGATCCGTAGTTTTCTTGGTTTGGCGGGCTATTACCGACGTTTCATCGAGGGTTTTTCTCGTATTGCAGCCCCGCTGACCAGGTTGACTCGGAAGGGCGCAGAGTTTATTTGGAGTGACGCCTGCGAGCGAGCATTTACGGAGTTGAAGGACCGTCTGACGTCCGCTCCTGTCCTCACTCTTCCATCTGGGAGTGACGGCTTCATTGTATTCACTGATGCCTCACACATCGGTTTAGGTGCTGTCCTGATGCAGCACGGGAGACCAGTGGCCTTCGCGTCTCGTCAGCTCAAGGTCCATGAGCTGAACTACCCTACACATGATCTGGAGCTGGCTGCCGTTGTCTTCGCACTGAAGGTGTGGAGGCACTACCTTTACGGGATTAGGTTCGAGCTCTTCTCTGATCATAAGAGCTTGAAGTACCTCTTCTCACAGTCTGAGTTGAATATGAGACAGAGGCGCTGGATGGAGCTCCTGAAGGACTATGATTTCGACCTTCAGTACCACCCGGGCAAGGCGAACGTGGTGGCAGATGCCCTCAGCCGTCAGCCACGAGGCCTAGTGGCGCACATGATGATTCAGGAGTGGCGGATGCTTGAGGGTATTGCTGCGTATGACTTTGAGTTCGGCCTGCAGTCTTCCATAGTACAGTTATCGAGCTTGTTGATTCAACCCTCTCTTGTTGCTAGGGTGATCGAGGCTCAGCAGGCTGATGAGTCGTTGCAGAGTTATATGGCTGAGGCGGCATCTGAGGGTCAGGCAGATTGGCAGATCGGTACAGACGGTGGACTTCGCTTCAGAGGCCGATTATGTGTCCCGGATATCCCAGAGTTACGCAGAGATCTTATGACCGAGGCACATCGATCGCGATTTTCTATCCACCCGGGCTCGACGAAGATGTACCGTGACATAAGGCGACAGTATTTTTGGGCGGGGATGAAGCGCCAGATCGCCAGTTTTGTGGCCGAGTGTGACACGTGCCAGCGTGTCAAGGCCGATCATCAGAGACCTCCTGGTCTTTTGCAGCCGTTGAGCGTCCCGATGTGGAAGTGGGAGCACGTGTCGACTGATTTCATTATGGGTTTGCCGAGGACTCAGCGTGGTCATGACTCCATTTGGGTTGTTGTGGATCGTCTGACGAAGTCGGCACATTTCCTTGCGATGCGTGCGACTTGGTCTATGGACCGGCTTGCGAGACTGTTTATCGAGGAGATTGTGAGCCTGCATGGCGTTCCAGTCTCGATCGTTTCTGACCGAGACTCGAGGTTCACGTCTCAGTTTTGGGGGAGCTTCCAGCGTGCGATGGGGACTGATTTGCAGCTCAGCACCGCGTACCATCCGCAGACCGATGGCCAGACCGAGAGGGTCAATCAGATACTTGAGGACATGCTTCGGGCCTGCGCGATTGACTTCGGGGGTAGCTGGGATGAGCATCTGCGATTGGCTGAGTTTGCGTACAATAACAGCTATCAGGCGACCATCGGCATGGCTCCTTTTGAGGCACTATATGGCAGACCATGCAGATCACCGAGTTGTTGGACCGAGGTTGGAGAGCGTCGTCTCCTAGGTCCCGAGCTTGTGCAGGAGACTTCAGAGGCTATCGACATCATCAGGCAGAGGATGCGCACAGCTCAGAGCCGACAGAAGAGTTCTGCTGATCGTCGGCGTCGTCCCTTAGAGTTTGATGTAGGGGACCATGTGTATCTCAAGGTCTCGCCTATGAAGGGCGTAGTTCGATTTGGAGCGAAGGGCAAGCTTGCCCCGAGATTTATAGGACCTTTCGAGATCACGGGGCGCGTTGGCGCCGTGGCCTATCGGCTTGCCTTGCCATCTCAGTTGTCTAGCGTCCACAACGTGTTTCACGTCTCCATGTTGAGGAAGTGTGGGTCAGACATAGTTCCCGTTATTGATTGGCAGCCGTTGGAGGTTCGTGAGGACGCTTCTTACATTGAGCAGCCAGTTCGTCTCCTTGATCGGAAGGAGCAGGTCCTCAGAACCAAGGTCATTCCGTTGGTGAAGGTGCAGTGGGGTCACCATTCTGTAGAGGAGGCTTCTTGGGAGCGTGAGGCTGAGATTCGAGAGCGATATCCTCATCTCTTTGAGGGTTGATGATCATGTATTGTATTTTGTACGCTGTCCCTGATTCTATATGACGATGTTATGTTTCTTATTCCTCGCGAGTTATGCTTAGTTGCGATGCTTGTGTAAATTTTGAGGACGAAATTTTAATAAGGAGGGGAGAGCTGTAAGACCCGTATCTTGGTCCGTACCTTTCCGTACACTCCCGCGGTCGTACCGGTCGAATTCCGGCAACTATCGACCCTTAAATAATATCGACGCGCGACCTGGATTCATGTACCGACAACCCGAGTCGACTCAACCCGAGACCTATACCATAGCGACCGCGCCGACGTTGCGGTTCCGATACCGCGACTCGTGCGCCAAGGCGATACCCTGATCAAGAGATATGAGCCAACGTTCGGTGCGAGAAAACGCCGCGCGTTGCGAAAACCAAGGGAATCTCAACGATGTGTCACATCAATCACATCAATCCCATCAATCAATCACCCATCAAGCCATCACATGTCAAGTACACATCACCTCCATCCATTTTCCCAAGCAGCCACAAAAGTCTCCCAAACCCATACCTCTCTTACACAAAAAGCCTCAAAAGTCTTCACAACCCATACCTCTCTTACACCAAAGCCTCAAAAGTCAAGCTTTTCTTACACAACCATCACTCACCCATCCATCCATCACTCTCTCTCTCTCTCCCTTTACATCACTCTCTCTCTTTCTCTCTTTCTCATTTCAAAAAAAATCCAAGCAACTAAAATTGCAAGGGGCTCCCACGTATGGAATTCCCCAAGTCCCTCTAAGCTTCAAGTGGCCCACCTTCCTACCCCAAAATCCCCCATCTCAACCCTCCATTCTTCATCCTAACCGTTGAAGTTGAAGCCAAGGTGCCAAGGAACCCCTAGGAGCGAGAAGATCGGACGGTGGGTGCTTCTATAGGGTAGTTTTTATTGTTTTTATGGTGGACCAAGTGAGACTCACCGATCCATGGTGTGGATCTCACTTGGGACCCTTATTTGTGGCCGATAGACCACTTGGATCATCATGATCATTCCATGATGGGGCCAATCTCCATGGACCCCATCATGATGTTTATTTTCACTTAGAAAGGTCATCTAGACCGTCAATATCGGTGGAGAATGGATCTCCACCGTTGATTTACATTTCTAATGGTCCCATGTGCAAGGGATCCATTTATTGTATGTTTCATTGCAAGGGAGGGCCCATAAGGACGGGGACCCTCCATCACAAGCCGTGTCCCACTCTCCATGTCTCTCTCTCTATTTTATTTTATTTTATTTTATTTATTGCAAAAAGGATGGTGTGGCCCACTTGAATGGATCCCATCTTGATGTATGTATTTTATTCAAGTGGGGCCCACCTTAGATGTTATTTCCATGCCGCCCATCATGTGGTGGCCCACTTCATCAGGCCCACCACAAGTATTTTTATTTTTTTTTTAAAGCCAGCCGTCCAGCGTCCTAGACGCTGGACGTTTCTAAGGAAGTGAGATAAAGAAGAAAAAGAAAGGAAAAAGGGACCTTTTTGGTGGCCCACTTGTATAGGCTCCACCTTGATGTTTATGTCCTATCCAAGCCGTCCATCCTCTTACCCACGGCGTTCTAGCCGTTGGGTAGAAGTTTGGAGCTGATCCAATCACCTGGTGGGCCATAGCGTTGAATGTTGCGCCCTTACCATTCAATCTCCATTTTCTTATTTTATTTCACCTACAAGCATCAAAAAAATTAGAACTCTAGACTCATTTGGACGGCGTCGAGCCACTGGACGTAATGGTCGGGACGGATCTTGGTGCAGCGGGCCCCACGCACGAAAAACCACGGAAAAATATTTTTTTTCTAAATTTTAAAAACAAGTGATGAGAGGCTCTGCCTCTTCTGACAATGCCCAGCGCCTGCACGCAGGCGCGTGCAGCCTGGCGACGGGCGGGCGGGCGTCACTGACCCACGGCCTCCAGCCGTGGGCCCCACCTTGATGTATATGTTATATCCAGGCCGTCCGTGAGGTGGGCCGTCCCCAGTAGTGGGCCCCCTCCGAATTTCAGGTCGATCCAAAACTCAGGTGGCCCACACCATAAGAAACAGTGTGAATTGAATCTTACCGTTGAAAGGATTTTGGGACCCACAGAAGTGTCGGATTAAGCTGAAATTTTATGTTTTCCCTTCATGCAGGTTGAGTGACCTTATGAATGGGTTGGATGGCAATTTAACATTTCAGAGTGGGCCCCACATGGGACCCACATTGATGTATATATTGTAGCCACCGTCCAGGCGGACGGTGGCACCCACCTGACGCTCGGGCTGCCTCCACCGTCCACGGACGGTGGGGCCCTGTGTATTGAACGTGTGCTATCCGCACCGTCCACTAGACAGTGGGACCCACCATGATGCATGAAATGCATCCATACCGTCCATCCACCTTACATATAAGGCCTATGGGTTAAGCCCCTTTGGACTGTAAAAAAGGGCTATGGGTTGGACCCATTTGATTTATAAAATGCTAATGGATTGGCCCATTTGATCTATTTGAGGCCTAAGAATTTGGGCCCACTTGATACGTAAAGCCTATGGGCTTGGGCTCACTTGTTATTTAAGCTTATGGGCTAGGCCCATTTGATCCATCAAAGGCCCAAGAACTTAAGCCCATTTGGCATGTTGCAAGTCCATGGGACTAGGCCCATTCGATGTACTTCAAGGACCATGTACTTGGACCCTTTTATTGAAATTTTAAAGTCTATGGGAGCAGGACACTTGATATGTTGTAAGGCCCATGGGACTAACCCAATTGATTATAAAAAAGGGTCCATGGGATTAGGGCCACTGGATTTAATTGAGACTCATGGGTTAGGCTCATTTGATTTGCTTAAGACCTAGGAATTTAGGCCCATTTGGCTCATGTTAGGTCTATGGGTTGAGGCCCACTTGACCTGCATGTGGGATCCCAATTGGTGTGGCCCATTTGATACATATTAGACTCATATGGTTAGGTCCAATTGATGCAATCCAAGGCCCACGGGTTTTGACCCATTGCAATGCACTTAAGACCCATTGGTGTGGCCCATTTATATGGCCCATCTGATGAATAAATGGCCCATAAAATATGGCCCATCTGATGAATAAAAAGGCCCATAAGATATGGCCCCTTTGACATATATGTAAGACCCAATGGGAGGAACCTAAGGTCCATTGCAATGTGTAAACCCAATACCAATTATGTAGCGATGTTTAAGAAGATCGTACCTGGAGTGCAATGATGGTTTGACGTCCACATTGCGAGTGTAATGTTGGTTGGATGTCCACATTACGACTCTCCTTAGGGCCCATTACTAGCCGTACTTGCCGTGTATAGGCCATCCTGGCCCATCTGCATCGTAAGATAATTCATTTTATTATAACATGTTTAGTATAGTTTCATGACCCATGGTCATACGCATCATATGTATGCTTGATATGAGGACTGACTGATCATAGCATTTGCCTTCGGGCAGGTTGTTTATGGGCTCCCGGTTAGGCGGTGCGGCCCTACATGAGAGCACGGTATGCGCAGGATTGGTTGCATGACTGGATAGCGTGATTCATGCATTCCGCATTTGTGTGACATGGTTGTTGAACGCCCTAGCGACATCAGGGCCGTAGCCTCCACAGACGCATCGTGGTTGGCAGGATTGGATACCGAAAATCTTGTTCTACATGGGGTACTATAGATATCCCTGGGTGAAAGTCCCTAAACCCTTATGGTACCAAGAGGTTGCTCCAACGTCTAGACCGAGTGGGTAGATGAGCGTTGAGTGCCGATTACCAGACGGTTACGCTCTCCACTGTGTCGTGGTCGGTTGGAAGGGGGTACGGCCTTACCCGCCCGAGTGTAGGGGGCAATGCTAGGCTGAGTCTGACCAGCTCGAGGAATGGGTCCGCTATCGACGAGTCGCGCCCGATATTGGCAGACGGATAGTGAGGTCTCTTCCACTTACCTTATTGCGCGCGATGTGGCGGCAATCTGGTTTAGAGTGTACTAGACCCCGGTGATATTCCATACTTTGAGTTGTACTGATATGTGGACATTGATGAGGATCTGTATGCTTGAGTTGCATTGCACATTGCATGGCCTTGGGATGGCCGATACCATTCATGTCTTGCATTGCAGAGCCTTGGTACGGCTCATGACGTTTTGGTTCCATCTGCATATTTCGCATTACTCTGACATTGCATTCATATTACTACCTTGCGCACACACTTTCACCACCCTCTAAGCTTTCTGTAAGCTTATGCACGACCATTGCGTGCAGGTGACGTTGGACTGCAGCAGCGTTGAGGCAGGAGCGCGTTGCTGATCATTTTGGAGTTTTCTGTTATTTACCATTGTATTTCCCTTTATGCTCATTGTACTTGTAAAATTTTTGATCATAGTGAAAATGTAATGGAGTGCTTGGTTGTTGTTTGTGGGTTATGCCTTTAATTATGCTCATTACATATCAGACTGATGTTAAAAATCCTCCTCGTGGCATCCCAGGATCGGAACCTGGCGAATGGGAGCTAGGAGCCGAGAATGGGGTTCTACGGAGGCTGTCGGCGCCGGATTCGGCGATCGGGAATTTTGTGAGCCCGGTTTCCGAGTTTGGGGCGTGATAGCAATAAGGAGCACGATTTTATCGGTCGGTTGGCATTAGCATCCGAGACAATGATGAGGCATTTAATGTTCTTTGAGTCGTTCTTAGCGTGCGTCGTTGCGCCTCCCAAGGTCGCACGTGCGGCCAGCCGTCAACTCGCTCCGTCCGCGTATAAGTGGCGGACGCGTGGCCACGATTTCGGCGCAGTCAATCAACAGTCGCCACGCGTCGGACGGGGGAGCCGGCGAACGTCGCTTTGCTTCTGCCATAATGACCCGTCTACGTGGCAAGGCTATAAAAAGCCCGGGCGGGAGGACGGTTCGAACTTTGTTTTCGCCTTCCTTCCTCCCGTCCGTGTCCGATTCCGAGCGCATTTTCGCTCTCTTCTTCCTCTCCTCCGCTGTCGCTTCTTTCTTCGTCAACCTTTCCTTGCAATCACCGTCGATCCCTTTGGTGAGTCTTTCCCTTCTCCTTTAATTAGCTTTAATGGCCGCACACGGCTCTCAAAGCCCTCGGGAGGAAATGTCAGTAGATGAGGGCGTGTCCCAACACCTCTGGGACGTTACAGACCCACCATCCCTGTTGACGGAGTTCGCCGTCGGAGCTGACGCCGCATTTCGGCTTGTCAGAGAATCCGGCAGCCCTTCGGCTGAGCATCCCGCCCAGACAGGTCCATCCAGCGGTGGGACATCTCTGGTGACTCGTCCAGGGAGACCTAACCCATGGGCGGATCAGATGGAAGATGAGGAGGGAGAGGGAGAGGACGATTTAGTCATGGGCGAAGGAATGGCCGTTCCATACCCTGTGACTCGAACTGCGGAGGTTTCTGGGTCGTCTTCGAAAGGGGAAGGAGACGAGCCCAGCGGTCTCGTAGCTTCTATTCTCACCGAATCGGATTTAAACCGAATCAGAGCTGGTTACCATGTACCTGATTCGGTCATCCTTCATCTCCCTCGTCCGGGTGATTTGCCCGACCATCCCCCGCAGGGATGGTAGCAATTTTTCAAGTCTCGATGCAGTGCGGCTTGCGCCTGCCACTCCAGCCCATTGCCCGTGACTTCCTTTCTCGAGTCAAAATAGCCCCTGGCCAAATCGTCCCAAACGCGTGGAGGAACTTGTTCGGGTGTGCCGTGCTTTAGTCCGAGCAGAACAACCTTCTCTTACGGTCGACGAGTTCCTCTACCTGTATCAAGTCCGACCAAACCCCAACTTCCCTGGCCTCTACTTTCTAAGTGCGTGGAGAGGCAAGGGGGGATCTCTAATAACCGACCCACCTACTTCGAACAAGTTCTGGAAAGAGAGGTGGTTTTGGGCGTGCGGTCGGTGGGAGTCGGCCGACTCGTGGCCGTACGAGCCTCAAGTATCCCGCACATTCCGTAGAGCAGGTGACTCGGCGCCTCGGCTCACTGATCTTCCCTTTTCTTATTCTCCGTTTAAATATTCTCTTCCACTGATCTTGACTCTACCATGTCTCGCAGATATCTCGAAGAGTAGAAGGAAGCTCGAGTCCGGGGCTTTGACTCGGATAAGAGAGTTGAGGAAGCTGAGCGCGGCAGAGCGATCTTGGAAGTTGCTCCTACAACCTGAGCGTCTTCACCTCGCCGGCCTTGACTCGTTCGTCTCAGGTATTTCACTCTTCCTTATATTTGTCTCCTTGGTTTTTGGTTTGCTCTCTTAACCTTATCACTCGTCCTTACAGACCTCCCCGAAGCTCGTCCAATTTTGAGACCTACACCAGAGAGCATGGCCGAGCCCCAACCCGCCTTGAAGCATGTTTCCAAAGTGAAGGCCCCCCCAAGATCGACTCTGCTGTCTGGGTCCCGACCTTCGAAGCAGCAGAAGATCGCGGGCAAGGGGAAGAAAACGGTCGCTCCACCTGCTGCTGCGCCCGCCATTCCCCAGGTGGTCGTCCTCTCCGACCCTGATGAGAGGGCCGAGGAAGTGGGGCCAATCCATCCAATGACTCAGGCGACACCTGAGTCGGGGCCCGCCGTTGTGGAGGTCTCGGGGCCGAGGGAGGCCCTGCGTGAAGATTCTCCGAGAAGGGAGATGACTCAAGCGGAGTCCCCCTTCTCGAAGATCATTGCGGGGATGGTTCCTTGGGCGCTTGCCCACGGGAGCGAGAGAGACTTCGCCAACTACTACAATGCTCCGACGGCCCAGACCCTCGGGCATGCAGCGAGGCTGCTTTTTGAGGTAGAATTTTCTTCATTCTTGTGTCGCTTTCTGTCTAGGTTTTCCAACACAACTCACCGTCTCTGTATTGCAGCTGGCTCCTTGCCTCGTTAAGGCAAGCTCGGAGCTGGTCGCCTCCCAGAAACTCGCGTCCGAGGCAGAGACTGCGAAGAATATCGCGGCCGAGGCTGAGGGCCGTAGGGAGATCGCCGAGGGCCGAATCGGCATCATGACCGGTGATCTTTCTATCGCCCGGAAGATGGCCGCTGACGCCCATGCAGCTCTCGAAGGCACGAAGGCCGACAATGCTCGCCTTACTTTGCTCCTTCAAGAGGCCGAGGAGAGGGAGCGGCGGCTTCTCCAGGTTCACGGCGAGTGCGAGGGAGCGGCGGCTTCTCCAGGTTCACGGCGGCTTCTTCTAACGAATCAAGTGCGAATGAGAGGAGTTCACCGTTCTCTCGTTCATCATACAGGTTGACTCGGGCTGAACCGATACCGATCTCGACCGGTGCGACCGCTTCCGCACCATAACATAGAGAGAAGGGGGTTTCTCCTGTCGCGGTCGGTGCCGTGGTCCGATAAGCCCACAGTATATTCGGAAGTTCTTCGGCCCATGCTCCTTTTGCCTCGCCAAGTCTTGTCCGGAGATGCTGCTTTATGATTTTGTTGATCGCCTCGACCTGCCCGTTCGTCTGAGGGTGATGAGGCGAGGCGTATACATTACGAATCCCGAGGTTACCGCACATCTCCCGGAATTGTTTGTTATCAACTGCCTGCCATTGTCTGTCACTATCGTCCGGGGTATTCCGAACCGACATATGATATTTTTCCATACGAAACTCGTGACCCTTTGATCGGTAATTTTCGCCAACGGTTCTGCTTCGGCCCACTTCGTGAAGTAGTCCACCGCTACCACGAAAAATTTAGTCTGGCCCTTCCCCAATGGAAAGGGCCCGATTATGTCTATTCCCCACTGCGCGAAAGGCCATGGTCCCGACATTGGAGTCAGCTCCTCGGGGGGTTGTCTCGGGATCACTGCGAACCGCTGACACTTGTCGCACCTTTGGACGAATCGTTTGGAGTCATGCTGTATGGTCGGCCAGTAATATCCCTACCGCAACACTTTGTTGGCGAGCGAGCGTCCTCCCGAATGGTTTCCACATATTCCTTCGTGTATCTCTCGTAAGATATAGTCGGCTTCTTGGGAGTCGACGCATCTTAGTAGAGGAGTATGAAAGCCTTTTTTGTACAGAATCTCATTCAAGATAGTGTAGCGCGAGGCTCGAGTTTTTAATCGCCGTGCCTGGGCGCGATCTTCTGGCAGTTCACCATTATTAAGGTAGCGGACGAGTGGGTCGAACCAAGCGGCCGCTGGATCGATTGAAAATAGGACCGAGACCGTCGGCTAGTTTACGCTCGGTTCAGGGACATGTTCAATTGGAACTGACCGAGGTATGTCTTTCTCATCTGCTGAGGCAAGCTTTGCTAGTAGGTCAGCTTTGGCGTTGTCGGTTCCGTGTATTCGAATTATTTCACACTTCTGGAATCCGCTGATCAATTCTTTAGCCTTCTCTATGTACGCCTTTAACTGTTCTTTCCGAGTCTGATAGACGCCGGAAACTTGGTTAACAACCAATTGTGAGTCGCTGAAAACGTTCAAATGGGTCACGCCCAGACTCGCGGCGAGTTTGAGGCCTAGTAATAAAGCTTCGTATTCTGCTGTATTGTTGGACGCTTGAAAGCCGAGCCGCAAGGCATATTACATACAAGTTTGGTCGGGAGTTTCTAATACTACCCCTGCCCCGCTTGCCTTCGAGTTGGATGAGCCGTCGACAAATAGCTTCCAGGGTGTCGGCCCGAGAGAGGAGGAACTCTCGGGTACATTAATTCTCTCTGGTTCAGGCAGATTATTGGGATTAGGAACCACTTCGACAAGGAAATCGGCGACGGCCTGTCCTTTTAAAGCAGCCCTGGGCCGGTAATGTATGTCAAATTCACTTAATTCGACTGCCCATTTTGTAAGTCGGCCAGAGGCTTCCGGCTTTTGAAGAATCTGGCGGAGTGGTAAGTCGGTCACAACGGCGATGGTGTGGGCCTGAAAATATGGCCGAAGGCGTCGTGATGAAACTACTAGGGTGAAGGCTACTTTCTCAAGCTGAGGATACCTTGTCTCGGCGGGCAGCAAGGCTTTGCTAACGTAGTAGACTGACAGCTGCTTCCCTTGACTCTCGCGTATTAACGCCGAGCTTACCGCGGCTTCAGATACGGCCAAATACAACAATAACACTTCACCAGGCTCGAGCTTAGATAACAGCGGTGGAGATCCGAGGTAAACCTTCAGTTCTCGAAACGCTCTCTCACATTCCTCCGTCTACATCATAGTCTGTCGTCCCTTCAATTGCTTGAACAACGGGAGACACTTGTCTGTGGCTCGGAAAAGGAAGCGATTGAGCGCGGCCACTCTTCCTGTTAGCTTTTGAACATCTTTGATAGTTTTGGGAGACTCCATTTCGAGTAAGGCCTTGATCTTCTCGGGATTTGCTTCGATTCCTCGCTGACTAACGAGGAAACCGAGGAACTTTCCCGAGCTCACGCCAAACGCGCACTTGCTAGGGTTCAGCTTCATCTTATACTTACGCAGAATTAAAAACATTTCTTCCAAGTCCTTCTCATGATCGGACGCCTGTTTACTTTTGACGAGCATATCATCAATATAAACTTCCATCGTTCGGCCAATTTGTCGGGAGAACATTTTGTTTACCAACCGCTGATATGTCGCTCCGGCATTCTTTAACCCAAACGGCATCACTCGGTAACAATAAAGGCCTTTGTCGGTGACAAAGGCGGTTTTTGATTTATCATTTTCATGCATTATAATTTGATTATAGCCTGAATAGGCGTCCATAAAGCTGAGCAGTTCATGACCCGCCGTACTATCAACCAACTGATCGATACGAGGAAGAGGGAAGCTATCCTTGGGGCAGGCTTTGTTTAGGTCCGTATAGTCTATACAGACTCGCCACTTTCCATTGGCTTTCTTCACTAGTACGACATTAGCTACCCATTCCGGATAGTATACCTCTTCGATAAACTTGGCTTTAAGAAGCTTGCCGACCTCCTCTCCTATGATAGTGTACCTCTCCGGGCCGAGAGGTCGACGTTTCTGTCGGATGGGCCTGTAGGTTGGGTCGATGTTGAGTCGGTGCGTCATGACTGAGGAATCGATCCCAGGCATGTCTTCATGACTCCAGGCGAAGACATCGGCATACCTCCGAAGCAAGGTGATTATTCGTTCTCTAAAAGGCAGGCTCAAGGATGAGCCGATTCGGACTACTTTTGAAACGTCCGTCTCGGTTAACGGCACCGAGATGAGTTCTTCCATCGGTTCTTCCCGCTCGTGCAACCCGATACGGGGGTCCAGTGATTCGATCATTGAAATTTCTGCCGGGGCTTTTACTGCGGTGGCGTAGCACTTCCTAGACTCTTGCTGGTCTCCTTTTGCTACCCCTACTCCCGACTCAGTCGGGAATTTCATGGAAAGGTGGTAGGTAGACACTATGGCCTGAAGGAGGCTGAGAGACGGTCAGCCAAGGATGGCGTTGTACACTGAAGGTTGGTCCACGACCAGGAAGTCGACCATCCCGGTCCTTTGATGGGGCGCGGTTCCCGCGGTGAGCGGCAGCGAGACGATTCCTTCTGGGAGTACCTGTCCGCCCGAGAAACCGATGAGCGGCGTTCGGACAGGCCGTAGTACCGACCGACCTATGTCCATTTTTTCGAATGCTGTAGTGAATAGGACGTCCGCTGATGACCCTGTATCCACTAATATCCGGAACACTTTTCTATTCGCGATGGTGAGGGTGACTACGAGCGCATCATCGTGAGGATGATGAATGCCTCGAGCATCTTCTTCAGTGAACGAGATGCAATACTTCTCTCGTTTTTTCTCTTTGGGAGGCCGGGATAGCAGGAGAACCTCGGACTCGGGGCGGTCGAGGCTTCTGGCGTGGTTTTTTCGGGCGTTATTCGAGTCCCCGCCGCCTCGATGACCCCCGACGATCGTTCGAATTTCTTCCTGAGGCCGCTCTCCACTCGGTCCCGCGACGGCGTCGGTCCCAGCCGTATGTTCTTTTAGCCGGCCTTCCTTAATCAGCCGCTCAATCTCGTCCTTCAAATGATAACAGTCACTCGTGTTGTGACCGTGATCGCGATGGTAGTGGCAATATTTATCCTTGTTCCGACGACCAGGATTTCCTCGCATTTTCCGAGGCCAGTTGACGAAGCCCTCGGTTTTGATCTCCATCAGCACTTGTTCAGGAGATTTGTTCAGGGGGGTATATGCAGAGAATTTCCTGTCGGGTCGCTTCCCTAACCTGCTGTCGTCTCGGCCCCGGTCGTCTTTTCGCTTTTTCCCTCCGACCGAGTCGGCTTCCTTTTTGGCCGACTCTTTTGCCGATGGTTTCGTATTCTGGATTTTCTCTCTTAGGAGTCGCGTCTCCTCCGCATCGGCGTACTTGTCTGACCGAACCATAAACTCGTCCAAAGTATCGGGCGGGTTTTTGTCCAGTGACGCCAAAAAAGGCTTGTCTCTAACGCCCTGCATGAGAGCGTTGAGTGCTGTCTCCTCAGAATGTTTTCGAACTTGGAGAGACTTGAAATTGAAGCGTTTAATGTAGTCTTTGAGTAATTCTCCTTCCCTCTGAACTATGTTGTTCAGATGCGCGGGAGGCTTCAGTTTCTTCTTTCCGCCAATGAAATTGCTGAGGAAGGCGTCGCTGAGTTCGGCGAACGACTTTATCGACCCGGGTTTCAGTTGCTTAAACCAAAGTCGGGCAACGTCCGTCAAGGTCAGAGAAAACGCTCGGCACATAACGGCATCCGAGGCGTCGTGCAATTCCATGTAAGTCCTGAAGCATTCAAGATGCTCTGTCGGATCGGTCTTCCTGGAAAATGGAGTAATCTGAGGTAAGCGGAACCTTTCTGGCAACCGGGCCCACATTACCTCGTCCACGAACGGAGAGGCTTTTTCTTCGTGTTTGGTCGGATCTGAGTTCCGACCGTGCTTTATATCTGCCATTTCCTTTGTCATCTTCTCTCGGACTTCGTTTTTGAAGTCTTGCATGTCAGCCTTCCAGGGTTCGGCGCTCTCTGCCGTTTCTTCAGCGTCTGCATGTAGCCGACTGCGCCTCCTCTGATCTATTCTATACCTCAGGTCAGAGGGAGGCAGAACGGTTGTTGCCGAACGAGCAGGTGCCGGGTGACTTGGTTCTCGGGGCTGACTCGGTCGTCTAGGAGACCTGGCGCGGGTGGCTGTGCTACAGACGCTGGTGGATGAGCTGGCGTCGACTCTTGGCGCTGCATCTGCTGGTTGCACAGTTGTTCCAGCATGTGTTTCATGGCAGCCATCTCGGAATGCATTTCCTGAACCTCACGATCCAGGTATACGTTCCCTTGGTTGAGCTGGCTTATAGTCGCAGGTGGTGCTGCCGGGGGAGCTCCCTGAGCGACGCTAGCGGCGGCCTCCCTTGCTTCATCTGGGTCCGTCCTTCTTGTTCTTGCCATTTGAATGGTTGGAGAAAGCGGCTTTTTGTCCGTTTCCCACAGACGGCGCCAAACTGTTGCAGTGTTTTTATGGGACGGCTTCCCTTGGACACGGACCCTCCTTCACCTGCACAGAAACAATGTCAAGGGAACCCTGGCTAGAGCCGGGGAACCTCCGATGCTTAAGTCAGTTATCTCGTCAATAGCCAAGAGCTTCTCTCAGTTAGTATTTTCGTACCTTTTACTGTTCCAAGCTTAGAGATTTATACAGTCTGTCAATCCTTATCTTCAAAGGATTCTTCTCCTGGGATCGCTCAGGATCCCGAGAATCTCGGGATCCGCTACCAATATCCCTGGATTTCCGTAGATCAGCATCTGTCCTCGTTCCGGCACTACCTGTCTCGGTTGGATCTCGACTGACTCCGGGGGAGTCTCGGCCAGGTCATGACCGACACCGGGGGAGTCTCGGCCGATGCAAGAGGACGGGTTCTCAGCCGTGCCCGACAGAATTAACTCCCTGAGGGGATCTTTACTCTATCGGTTGAATGACTTTCACACGCCCGGCCTTCAGTGGGGTGATGCAGGCCAGGTTATCACTCTGACAGAGCGACTTTACTCGTCCTTGCTTACGCCTAACGGCCTACCTTCTGTCCTGTCGGTGTTGTCTCGGATTCTTCAGGCAGTGTCGGCAAAGCCGACCTACTCTTATACGAATCTCGGAACTTTACCTGAGCCCGACACATTTTTCCCCAACATCTATCATCCACAGCAAGGGCCATCGGATCAACAAGCTAGATCATTGAGCCATGGGCCCACTGGTCTAAACTCAAGGATTAAGCATACACTTTTGATATAATTCTTCTGATCCTAAAATCTAAAAACTGGTTCATTAACAGCAAGCAATGGCAATGGGCACGGCTAGCTCGTCAGATCTCAGGTCCCCGCCCAATACAGGTCAACCTTGGGCCTCCAGTAGGGACCCATGTGGTCTAGGGTTGTCAGCAGCGTTGGGTTTGGGTCAGGTCCTGTAGCACCCATATGCAGGCTAACTAGGTTAAAATTTGGGCCTAATCAGGTTCATGCCGAGTCCATGTGATGGACAGGATTAGAGTCGGGTTGGGTAGGCTTCCAGTTGGGTCAAGCTAGTTTTAATAGTAAAATTGAAGGTAACCAACGTATATTGGTTATTCTAGCAGAAGAAATGAGACATCCTAATCCACATATGTAAGACAACCCATTTACACACCATGTGCATCTCAAAGTGGTACATGTGTTTGAGATCTGAACCATCCACAATTGAAACGAGATTAGTGGTCAGGATATCATATAATTAATCTAAAACAATGGCTCAATTACTTCACATTATGAACAATAATAAATTTACACCGTTACTCTACTTTCAAAACAACAGTAATAATTTAAAAAAACAAAAGGAAAATGAACGTTTCATACACCGAACGCACAAGGAGACGGAGCGGCCCAAGCACGTAACATGGATAAGTGTCCAAGTGTACTTAGAATGTGCTTCTAAGGTGTACTCTCCTCACACGTGTAAACAACGAACAAGCATGCTTGATCAGAGCCACTCATCACTCATGAGATGATTCCCACATATCGCAAGTCTCAAAACCAGTCCAATGTTATCATTAGGCGAGGCTACACTCGCACACAAATATGGACCGTTTCTCAACCGTTCATCTACTGTGTCAAGGGGGACCGCCTGACGATCGTCCCCAATCTCCCACACATGTGCCTAATTTCACCCGTGGGCGAATTCAATCGAGCGAGCGAACAGCGTTTCTAAAAGGCCCAAGTCGTATTTCTACAAGCACCAGCCCACCTGAGAGTCTACACCTACCAAGCGGGGAACGAGTCGTCCAAAACACACGAGGAAAATCTAACATGCGCCACGGTCGTGTCGCTCGCCGTCAGGCAGATGAACACGGCGAGGGAGCTCCTAACGTGCGCCGGGTGCTAAAACGAATTCATCTCCAGAACATAACTCCGCCTCTTAACCAGCGCCTGCACCAGATCCCCAAAAACCCCTCCAAACGCCCCCGCCACAAACCCCTCCATCTCCTCTTCCCTCCCCCCCTCCGCCCAAGCCACCACCAGCGTCGCCCCTCTCATCCTCACCCCTCCGGGCAAATCAATGCCCGCCACGTGTCTCATCCTCATCCTAACGGCCGGCACTATCGTCCTGCTCTTCACCTCTCCAACTCTAACCTGCGACTCCTTATCCTCCACCTCCCTGAACTCCCTCAACCCTTCCTTATCCATCACCACCACTCCCTCCCCATCTCTATCACTCAAAACCAATCCCTCCATCTCCTCATGCTCCCTTATCACGTCATTAAGCAGGTAATGACGCGCCGATGCGGCGATTAGCGAGCTAATCGTCCAAACCACCCTCAGCTTAAGCCCGCCTCTCTCTCCATAGAAATCGATCTCATCTGCTTCTCCGCCATCATCCGTTTCCGAAGCGTCTGCAATCTCTCTAATACCTAATATCACGCAGCACTTGAGAGATCTGCCGAATTTTGCCTTCCATTTCAGGACCGTTCCTTTCTCTAGCCTTAGATCGCCTGCTGGGAGCTCGATCTCTAGATTTCGGACATTCTCGAAGTGGTGGAGGATTTCGGAAGGGGAGTTTCGGTATCGGGGTCGGGATGATGGGGGTTTCGGTGATACGATGTGGTGTAGGGAATGGAGGATGGAGCGGAGGAGGTGGCTGAGGAAAGAGCCCTTGGATTCGGACGAAATTACGGAATCGACCCTGAGCACGAGGGTTTCGGCTTGCGGGACAAGGGAATTGAATCGCTTGGCGACGGCGCGGCAGCGGGCGAGGGATTTGAGGTCGGAAATGCGGTTGAAGATGATGAGGACGATGTGGTCTGGGATTCGATCGAAGCCGCCCGTTTGAATGTGTGGTGGAGATGATGGTGGTGAGGAGGGGGAGGCACACAAAGGCATTTTTTGCAGGAACGCTTGCTTTTCCTTCATATATATATATATATATATATATATATATATATATATATATATATATATATATATATATATATCTTGGTTGGAGGAAAGGCGGAGTTTGACTGTTGACTACGAAGAAGACAACATGCTTTTTCCTCAATGCCGGCACGGATTCGAATTTTCCAATGACGGTGATGAGTGGCTGGGACCCGGCTACAGGCCCACCTAATAAATTAACGGTTGGAGGCAGGCCCCTTCGACGGGGAATGCTCAAAAATTTCTCAGATATAATATTTCAACGTTTTTATTATAATACCAAGCCGATCGTGAGTCCGTGACCGTCCATGTCCAAAAGATCCGGATTAGCATAAGGTTGAAAATTGAAATAAGCCAAATGAGAGCTTTTATTTGCCGTGTTTCCACCCTGCGAAGTGATTAAAAATTGAAATAATTCAAGCGGGAGCTTTTATTAGTAGTATATCCACCATGCAAACCAATACTACTCATAGAAAACGGTTTGGATCATTAGAAGAAGACCCAGGTTTCGTAGACGAAAGTCCCGTCGGACGTATTCAAGCAAACCTTCGTTTTCAGTTTTTACTCTGCCCATCTTGTCATGAGCGTGAGTGGTCTGTGCTCAACTCAGCTTTAATTTCGTGAATCAGTTGGTCCGAGTCTTTTCTTACTTTTCTTTTCTTCTCTCTTTTTTCTTCTGAAGGATCTTTTCCCACATATGATGGGGCACCATATGAAGGGCTCTTATCATCCAGCACGGTCCCGCATATGCTATGGATCAGGGTTGCTTACTAACACTATTAACAGCTAGTAGCTACTGGACCATGCTTCGTGGGCCCCACCATGATGCATGTGTTTCATCTATAACTTCTATTCATTTTGTGACCTTAGAACATAAAGCTAATAAATGAGGCAGATCCAAACCACATGTGGACACACTAAAGGAAACAATGGTATTTGAACATACCATTAAAAACTTTTTGAGGATTAGGAAAGTTTTCAATGAAGTTGATATTTTTGTTCTCTTCATTTAGGCACGTGTGACCTAATCAATAAGTTGGGTGGCAAATAATTATCATAGTGGACCCTAGGATGCTTTTAATGATGGACATTCAATCACCATTATTTGCTTGTAAAGGAAATATATGATAATAACAAATTATTTTATCTAATTCATCATAATATTTTTATTAGGGGATTGCGGAAGCACACAAAAATGAATCACGTAAAGTATCTCAATCACAACAACATAAATCACGTAAAGTATTTCAATCACAACAACTAAGCTCAATCACAAGCATATCAAACTTAACGTGAAAAAATCATTTTGAAAAAAAAATAAAATTTTATGGCACAAAGCGATCCCAAGAACAAATTAGAAACCTATGAGATTACTTCTTAGATCCAATTACACCCATCTATATAGCCTTTTATAAAAATCACAATCAAAATAGAAACAAATTTCGCGGATATACGACTCTATGTAATTTTGCGTGATAATTCGATAGCATTAAATATCATGTGATGTTATCGAACAATCTTCAATTATATCAAACTAAACATCAAAACGTTTCAGGGATAAATCATGAAATTTTTGAATTTTTACGATATCACTTTGATGCCATTAAACATGATACACAAAGTGTTTACCAACCAACATGGAAAATTTCAAATTTTTACAATGGCATCCAACAAGACTTTGATGGCATTGAAGTCTGCTCGATAACATTCAACTGTTATCGACAAACATGTTGATTTACAGATTTACGACATTAATCAACACATTTGCATTTAACATTGACTTTCATATTTGGTTTGTTATTATTAAATAATAATAATAATGACATATTTAGGTTACTTCAATGTCAAATTATCACTTATATACAATAATACTATTGTTTTATATTATAGATGAATTTTATGTTTGGTTTAATATTAATAAAATTATCAGTATAATAAGTTTCTTTTACACTACTATTAAAATGGGAGGCGAATTTCCTATGAAAACCTTTTGCAAGTTCTTGCGCAACCTAAGTGGGGCCTCTATGATGTTTGTGAGAAATCCACCCTGCCCATCCATTTTTTAAGGTCATTTTAGAACATGAGATCAAAAACGAGCCGGATCCAATGCTCGGGTGGGCCTAGAAGGTGGGGATCGAACATCCACAATTAAAATATTCATAGGGTCGTAAAAGTTTTAAATCAGGTAATATTTGTTTTCTTAGTTCATCCCTATAGTGATTACGCTATGAACGGTATGGATGGCATTTAGACATCATTGTCATCCCTAGGGAGGTTTCAATGGTAAGAATTTCCCTACCCACCTTTTCTTTTAGTGAGGCCCACTTGAATCTTTGATCATGCTCACTTTCGATATCAAGTCCTAAAATGAGAAAGTCCAAGAAAATGGACTTAAACAATGATAGTAACCACATGGATGAATACTGCCCGATCCGACATACCTTTTTGGTCTCCTTACTCTTCTTTTTGGCCAGGCCAGGTCTTTTCCGATTTATGGCGGGCGCAAGCTTAGGGCCATTGCCACCCTGTTTAAAGCTATGGCCTTTCACATCTTTTACCGAATGGGTTCTGATAGAAGGACCATCTGGACCATTCATAGGAAGTGCACAGTATGAAAACGTGATGACCAATAAATAATCTTCGTACACCGTACATTGATCAAGGGGATCACACTTGTCTTAGGGTCACTTTGGGCGGTGGGATTAGATGGGATTCGGTGGGATGGGATTCATTCGGTCATGTGCCAATTCCACTCCATGTTTGGATTTACGTTAAATGGAATTGCTTTGGTCCGTGCCAATTTCACTCAATGTTTGGGAAATTGTGTAAGTCCTAACATGATGTTTGGGCTATATCCACACCGTCCACCTATTTATCGAGATTATTTTAGAGTATGTATCAAAAAATCAGGTAAATCTAAAGCTCAAGTGGACCCACCATAGAAAGCAATAGGGATTAAATACTTACTGTTGAAAACTTCTTTGGGGCTACATAAGTTTTGCATCTACCTAATTTTTAGGCCCATATCATAAAATGAGGTTACAAAGAAAATGAATAGTTTAGATATAACATATGTGTGTTATTCTCAATAATTTCAAATGATGCTGGGTATAACCATTTAATGTACCACCCTATTATCAACAAAGCATATTAAATTTATCCCGTACAACAAGGGAGAATCCCTTCATGGGTAATAATTATGTTTTTTGAATCCCATCCCGCTTAATCCCTTCTAATCGCACCGCCCAAACTGACCCTTAGAAAAGCAGGTGGTTAGAAATTAATAATTATAATTAGGGCTGTTAACGGGCCGGGCTCGGCCCGAATTTTAACTATTTCGACCAGGCTACTGGCCTCCCTATTCAAAATTTTGATGTGAGGCCCGAGCCCGGCCCATTGATACCCCTGGTCTTAACAGTATAAATTCATAAGACAAAATGTGGCTCACTTTCTGATCGACTACCCTCATTTTTGGAAAACTGCATGTGTTTACTGTGGCCCACCTAGTGAATGGCTCAGATGGATTGCACGTGTGCCATCAGACAGTGGGAACGAAGCGGTAGCTGTGCCTGGGTACCCACATTATCAAAATCATTTATTGTGTGGTCCAGTAGCTGGCTTTCCTTGGCAGCAGAGGGCTACGACTTCAAACTTAGACGCTTTCTTTTATACATGAGTGTACACGCACCTATACAAATGCCACACACGCCCTAATTTAGCACGTGTCTTGGACATCAAAGCCATATATGAGGTGGGCCCTGCCTTGCAGATGACATATGGTAAAGTGCAGGCCGGTCCACAAAAATAGGCAACAATTGCCCCTTGATGCAAATAATTGAGAGAGTGAAAAAAAAAAAAAAAAAACCAGATTGGCCTGCATTTTTAGAAACGTTTGCCGACTGTGGGCTGGTCTGTATTCTTAGAAAACCTTGCCGACAGTCTGATTTTAGAACCGGCTCCTTGCGCCAAGCCATCTGCGTTCTCTGGTCTACCTTACGTACGGGTTAGATGTCTACGCATATGCTAGATTGGCAAGCAGGGTAGATGTAAAGGTGGGTGCCAGGGCGGCAAACCTCTGACCCATGGATTTCTGATGGACCCAGCCCAATTTTAACAGGTCAGGGTTCATGTTTGGACCTGTTAACAATTAGGATTGAGCTCGAGTCTCACCTTTTGGGGCCGGTTAAAAGTCAGGTTGGATATACTCACATATTACTGTGTCATTTATTCTGCATCATTTATTATGCTTCAGGTAAAAAGCTTGCAGAAATTTCGTACCCCACCATTAGGTAATCAGTTTCCTTCAAACGATATTGAAATATATTTTCAAAGATAATAATTTGATAATTGAAAAATTGTAACTAGTGTCCAATAAACTAAATAGATTTTTCTCACGAAAAGCATGCAACAGCCTTCAATTCCCTTTGCAAAGAGCCTGCAGTTTTGCTATGGTTGTTTAAAACCCCTATCTCATACTTACATTGATATGAACTATTCATATTCTTACTTATGCTATATATAAGCTATATCCCGTGATCATACTTTATTGATTATTCTAACCATTGAACTTTGGATTTAAATATGAGTCAATGAATGTTCATCGTTATGCACAATCACTTGTTCCTTAAATATTGCATACAATGGCTTAGGCAACAGAGAATTCAGAATGCGAACCTATTTTGTGTAAAAAAATCTTGACCGTCAATGTTAAAGCGCATTGATCAAATATTAAATTTGTTGGATTGGAATGACATTTACATGGTGGCCCATGAAATGTGTGTTGGACATAATGTTCAGCCTGGATCAATGAATCGGACTGTGTCTAAATGTCTCAATGCAATTAGGAGAAATATAACTTATACAACTAAGAGCATTATAATTTAAATAATGCTCTAAGAGCATTGGAGTATTTCTAGTTAAATAAACTACCGTGTCAAAACAAATGAATAGCTAGAATTACATTCTACTTTTTGCTTGTAATTCAGTAGGAAAAAAGATTTAAGCTGCATTTCCAACGTCATCGAAAGCTCAGATCTTACCCAAGGGATTTATATTTGTATCTGTTCGGGCATGTGGGTTTGTAAGTGTGGAATTTTCTTTGTATTTGGCCACGCGAAATAAAGAGTTTCAGGCAAAAGTTCTACAAAACTGATTAGAGACAAATCTCATTCTCCACAATTTTTGGAGAGATTTTTAAATTTTTCACTTTTTTCTCACAATATTATCCTAAACATCTCAATAAAAGAAAGAGAATTATATATATATATATATATATATATATATATACACACACACACACACATACATGAGAAAAGGTATTATGCGCTCTACCTCATGGTAAGCTTATCATGAGGTCAAGCTGTGTGGGCCCCACCGTGATGCATGTCGACCATCAACACCGTGCATTTGATGGGTCCCCTTTAAATTATGATATATCCCAAAAATCAGCCGTATATAGAACTCAAGTGGGCCATACCATCTAAAATCATGTAAAGACACCATTAAAACATATAAAAGCACTTGGTGAGGCCCACTTGAGTTTTGAATGCTGCTGAAACTTGGTATGACCCCTAATCCTAGTGGGACACACATAATGGATGGGCCGGATTTGCAAACCACATCTCGCTGGGACCCAAAAAATGATTATGAATGTTTTAATGGTGCATGACCCCTCTCCACTTCTGTATGTGGTGTGGGGCCCACACAAGTCACGAATTGACTTGATTTTTGAGACCTAGGTCCACGATGGAATGGTGCATCTGACTAATGGAATAGATGTTTGAAACGCATCATGGTACGGCCCACACAACTCAACCTCATGGGACGGACCCATGAGGTTGAGTCGCATAGTACCTTTTCCCATATATATATATATATATATATATATATATATATATATATCGAATTAATATTGAATTAACGTTTGGAAAGATAGTCTCCAAAAATACATGGGCTGCCAGGTAGGCTCGGCAAGTGCGTCACCTCATGTTAGGCAAGGGCCTAAAAGTAACCCTACAATGATTCGGGTGGACAACATAAATGGAAACAATAGTTGCAAGGCACTAATCATCATCTAAACTATTTTTCTTGCCTTCTTGGTACGACCCGCTTGAATCAAAGATGACCCTGATTTTTAAGTTAATATAATAGTTGGAGTAGATTTTATATAATCACCGCAATGAGCATGTAAAAATCAAGAGAACAAGTTTTTTTCCCGACTGTTCTCTTTGGTATGGCCCACTTAATTATCACAAGTTAGCTTTAATTTTTTTAAAATTTGTTTTTCAACTCGGAACCTAAATTAGAATTATACATCTGATGATCAAAATAGATTTTGCATATGTAGGGTGGTGAGCCATACCAAAATTCAAGTCGGGGAGTCTTCTAAAGCTGTATAGAGATTATTTAAAAAGGAGAACCTATCAAGAGATACAGATACACATGAACTGGTACATTGCCTTTTTTTTTTTACATATATAGCCTCATCCGGTTGATGCATATCTCGTGAAACAATTTATTATATATTCTCTCTTGCCATGGTTACACCAGGTAATGAAATGGTGGTGGGACAGTGGGTGCCACAAATACCATCTGGCCCCACTATTTCCTGCAGTGTTGCCTACTTGGGTCTTTAGTGTAGAGCAAGTTGCAGACAGTCTCATGGCCTATATGGATAAAAAAAAGGCCTGATTGATGACAAAAGTGATCCAGACAGTCAAACTTTAGATCGGGTGTATCTCGCAATCTAAAATGAATTATCGGGCATAAAATCTATGATTTTGAGGTAGAACAGGCTACTTTAACTACGTAACCCACCTATATCGAGTTACACAAGCCGGATTTGCGAAATATCCCTAGATCAATGGTCATTTTTCTTATTTTAATTATGTTTTTACTATAAATAGTAAATTTTAACTCTTTCCTTAGACTTTAGGAGTTGCGCCCAATAAGAAAAGAGCTTAAAATAATTAGAAGAATAAATTGGTGAAGCCAAATAGGACACTTATTAGTTTTAGCCGAAAACCTTACGCACTAGTAGACATCACCACTGTCTATGAGTTTTTGTTGTAGCTTGCTTTTGATTTCTCTCTCATTGCTTGGTATTCCAATTTAAAGGATTGTGAATTCGTTTATTTTAGTCATCAATTAAATTACGAATTTATTAAAATTTATTTCTATTCTTCTTGCTTTCTTTCCTTTTAGATTCGAAAAGTCTCTATGAGTAGTCTAGAGAAGTTCCGTGAATTCAGAGTAGTTATCCTTGAGGAAGACGGTGATTAACCTTATCACGTTCATCCCTGCGTCAATTTTGAATCTAACAATCACTTGATGGCCCAAATACACTAATCAAAACTAACACTCAATTGCCCATAAAGACCATTCATGTAGGGACAATTGAGATATTGGAAAGAAGAAGATAAAACCCCGTGACTCACATACCATTCACGTCCACGACTTTTATCCATACATCACCTTCAGTGCAAAAATTAAAAGTTCTTAAGAACACAGAAGTCGAGTCCTGATTTGGACTCACAGCCTTAATCTAAACTAGAAAAGTGCTTAAATCATACTTGAAAGCAAAATCAAATCTTTGGATTTTTATTTTTTTAATTGAATCAGGAAAAGCCTATTTAGAAATTTTGAATGGACGCCCTGGAGAGTATAAAATTGATTTAAACTCAACTAACATGACACTTGGATTCTATTAAATACAACTTTGAATTTACACGAATAAATACTTCTCTTAAATAAAGGAACGGATGCAACCCTTCGCACATGTACAAATAAATACGTTTGTGTGTACACGCCCACACACGCATGCTCACACCCACGGCGCCCTAGCTCAGCCTAGTGTACGTGAAAAGAATTTTGAAGCACCAATATTTTAAAAAACAATTTAAAATACGAAATGTTCAATTAGCAATTCCTATAGCTACTTGTTAAGAAATGTAATGGACTCCTTCAATCCTGGCACCTTAAATAGAAATCCTAATATTTATATTACTAAAATTCTTCTTTTATGTGTAGCATATGGACTTGGAAAAAATATCTTAGGATCTACCTCAAGTTTTTGGCTCTCATCCTAACACGAGCTCCCAAAAACGATGGGCGGAGTAGATTTCTCACAAACATGGCAGTGGCCCCCCATTAGGATTTATGTTGCAAGAATAGTAAGAAATTTGCATCAGCTTGATAGGCACCGTACATTGCAATTGTGGCATAATGCATTGTAAACTATTATTCCCCACTTGGATAAGGTTTATTTTTTTACACCCACACACACACTCCACACACTCACACCTTAGTGGAATTTCACCACCTGTGGGTACTCGAACCCTTACCCGGTTTTGAAACTCCTCAAAGTCACTTAAGGACCCCACTTGGATAAGTTTATTTGGACTATAAATTAGATTTGATATGCGACAGTTTATAATGCTTGCCACACGGTCACTCATAAATTCTACACGTGGCATTCATTAACTCAAGTTAAACTACATTACAGAATCCACTATCACTGTGTCACTTCATTTTTATTTGTCCAATAAAGATTAAACAATCCCACATGAACCTGCAGGAGGATTGTCTGTCACTAGGGATATCCCCAGTGGCACGACTATGCAGAGCCTACGGTAATATTTGTGTTTTATCCATGCCATTCATTTATTTTGACGGTAGATCCAAACATTAAGTGAACCACACCATAGGATGTAATGGAGATTGAATGCCTACGGTTGAAAACTCGTTAAAGTCATAAAAGTTTTAGATTAAGCTCATACAAGTATGTGGGATCTCATGAACACGTTGAATGTCCAATAAACATCACGGTGGCTCTATGAAGTTTTAAACGGTGGAGGTTCAATCCTCACTATTTCTTGTAATACAGAGTTTTAGATTTATTTATTTCTTAGCTCATACTCTAAAATGAGGTGTTAAAACAAATATACGATGCGGATAAAACACAAACATCAGAGTAGCCTTGTCCCTCAAACTCTTGTTCCATTAAGCATCCACGCTAAACTTTTGTCACGTTAAACATCCAAGCTGAGACCTCATAATATGGACAACCATATTTGAATTTTCTGCATGCTGCGTATCATCAATCACACTCTGCCCGAGTATCAAGGATTTTCTCTCATTATCGGAAACTTACCTGGTTCTCTTGGACTTGTTCTAAATGAACAGCTTACCTACTTGTTTTGCTCATTCTATTTTATTTTGAAAAATGCCGGCATAGAATGTTTGTATGGAAAAGTTAGCAAACAGCAGTTTCTTTCACCCCAAAATATTCCAAGTATTTAACATCGGAGCCGTGCAAAAGGTGGGATGCATCATAAAAGATCCAACTGGCAGAAAATAAGGTGGTCCATTCATGAGGCCGGCTACACCACCAAAATCAACGGAAAAACTCATGATGGTTTGACCCAATGCAAGTGTATGGCCCACCTAATTAGTGGGACGTTACAATTTTTTATCCAGGTGATCTTCAAGGCTAACCCATCATTCCACGGCTTGGATGTTACACGTGTCACAGCTGTTCCACCCGAAGTAACACGTTAGCAGAAAACAGAAACGTGGTATTGGTACATTTCTCCTTTATTTTATCACATTTTCGCTTTTTAAAATAAAAATAAAAAAAAATAAAATAAAATCCAAGTTGGCGTGATGACTCCCCAATTCAAGAAAAGAAACAAAAACAAAAACAAAATATTCCAAGTCGAATTTAGGGTTCTCATTGCATCTTTAAACGAGCTTTCTTAAGCCCAAACGCGTGTTGATCCCTGCACATGATGGAGCTTTCAATTAGGTCGGACACATTGGTTAGATATATTCTGCCCCAAAAAGATCAGGCCCTTTAACTCAAGTGGGCCACAACGTACTACATTAATATATGGTTTCAAATAAAATTTTCTATCTGTCTACACTGTCGGCCACCTGAGCTGTGATGCTGCCTGATTTTTAGGCCACAGGATCTAAGTAGTGTGGCCCACCTGATGAAGAGCTAGGACATTGCACGCATGTCCTACATCGGCTGGTATGCTTGCATGTGGATAGGCAAGGCCCTTCACGCGTGTGACCGTAGCAAATCTCCACTTTGTAAGCTTCATAGAAGTTTTCAATACACGTTTTCAAATTTCAACGGATAAATCATTCTTAGCTTTCACACGTTGGACGCTTTAACTTACCTCAATCTTGATAAGCTCGAGCCTTTTCGATTCAAATTTCAAAATTACATGTCAGCGGAAGCAAATTTTCTACAACCGCTTCTGTATGAGGTCCATGCAACAAAGAGCTCTGTGGGGCCCATCATGATGTGTGCGGTACATCCACTCCGTCCACCATTTTGCCAGCTCATTTTACGAAACCGGCCAAAAATCAGGCCAATCCAAAACTCAACTGGGCCACGCCACAGGCAACAGTGAGATGGGGTGCCCACCATTAAATCTTTCCTGGGCCCACCGAAGTTTTGGATCAGGCTGATATTTGGTTTTCCGCTCGTTTACTGGAAGGGAGGTGCTCCGATCCCCACTGCTCTGTGTGATTGTACTAAAATGAGCTGGCGGAAACGATGGACGGAGTGGATGTTACCTGCATCAAGGTGAGCCCCCCGGATCTCTTTGGTGCAGTGGCGCTCTTCAAATAAGCGACCAATGCAAGACCAAGGTTGAAAACAGACAGTCTTTGATTTTTCATTTTTCATTTTTCAACTCCTAAGGTGCAGCACATGGATATGAGCTGAAGTTACCATAATGATTTTCATTCATCAGGTCCGTCCAACACGTTCTTTGCCTCCTGGATAAGAAGTGATCCAAGATTCAAGCCAATTAGATACCCCTAAACAAAGGATCATTTGACATTTTTTTTAAACCACGGTTGAGTATTCGAAAGTTAGCCAATTGATTAAATGTTTAGGATGATCAAATTGGTGTGATTTTTTGGCCACAGAAAAATCATGAGCTGGCTTGTCAATTGGGTGGTTGAGATTTGCTATGTATTCATCCTTTGAGGAGTAAAAGCATGCCACCCATGAATATAATGTGCCCTGTATCCTTGCGCTATGTGTGCATGTGCCCATCCAAAACATTCAACAAATTTCTTATATACAAGGCCACTTGATAATCAAACGTTGATATGACAACCTGATTGACAAAAATCACGGAGAAATCTGTGGACTCCTTTTGTTTTGTTGGACAAATCTCTAAAGATAAAACCCTCTGATAAAAAATAAAAAGAAAACCTAAGAAACACCCCCACAAAAAAAGCCCAGAAAGCAAAGCCAAAAGCTAATAAGGAATCCAAAGAGGAAGCCAATAGAATATATTTATCTCAAGCCAGCTGCTTAAGACAACGAGCTCGATTGAGCCCTTGGGTCCCTATTGATTCATGGCTTAGTGGTAGACACACAGGAGTTTCAACACTAGGGTACTCATCGGTCCGAGTACCCATTGTGGTGTGTGTGGGTGTGAGGGTGTGTGCATAAAATAAATAGATAAATAAAAGCTCCATTGAGGCCGGAATTGGCTTAGTGACACTGCTTAGTGACACTGCTTAAGGGACACCCAACTCTGCTAGGGAAATCACCTCTCTTTCCTACAGAAGACCATACTTCTTGAACTCTCATCTTAGCTCAAAACTCAAAAACAAGTAACATGAAGCAGGACCAGCAGCAAAAGCAAGAATTAATTAAATAAATAAAAATAGACAACCAGCAATAACAGCCTCAAACTTATAATCAGGCTGTAACAACATTAGAACTAGAGTTGGACATGAACAATTCGGCTAGGATAAGCTCAATTTGGGTCGGCTCAAAAACTGATTTTGGGCCAAGCTGAGCTGTTTAATTGAATTCAAAAAATTTTTGAACTTGGCTCGGCTCGAAGCTCAGCCCCAACTCGACTCGGTTCAGTTCAGCTCAGTTAGCACACACACCTTCTTTATATATATATATATATATATATATATATATATATATATATATATATATATATATATATATATATATATATATACCCTCTTTTAGTTTTTGCCCTAGCCAACTCTACCTGAAAACTCGAGCTCGAACTTTGCTCGAGCTCCTGAGCTGCTAGCTGAATCGAGCCGAGATAAGCTGCTGGCTGAGCTGAGTCGAGCTCGGCACAACTTATCTGGGTGTCAAGCTCTAATTAGAACCATGCCTTGAAGTACCATTGCAGCTACTGTGCATGAGCATGCTATTATTAATAATTATAAAGAATCGGAGAAGGATCTGAGCAGTCAGGATCATCCACTCATTGAAATTTTGGTTTATACATAATCCAATGAGTATCCCATCAACTGAAAAGCCTTCATGGGCAAGCATGAATTTTGAACATGGTTCATACATAAGGGTGGTGGTAAGAAAAATAGCAAAAGGAAAAAAGCTTATATACTCCGACAGCATGTGATAGATGATATGCAGGCTTTTAGAAGTTACTTAGAATTACATGTGTGCCATATAAGTAATTCAAAATTAAACTAAGTTATTGGTCTCATTTTAGATGTATCATGAACCAAAGACTAAACTAATCTGATTATCATGCCATTGGATTGATTAATATTTACACAGTTAAATTGAAAAATCCAAAGGTCCTATTTTAACAAACAAGTGTCCGCAAATCAATAGGTTTGGATTTTGACCAATCTGATTTCAGGACTATGACTTAGGGACGGTTAATGTGCGCCATGTCTACACGTCTGAGTGCCTACACATGCCGGAGTGTCAAGTAACTCCCATAGAACGCCACATATTTACCAATATCTAACAATGGTTGGGTAGGAGTTTAACATTCATATTTTCAAATCTAGAGTTCACATTTTCAAATGCTCATAAATTCCAGCGAACCAGCTTAAATGGGATTGCTGATATAACATCCAAGAACCATTGTATGTTCTTTGGTTTGACAAGATCGCCAGACTCCAAGAGTACAAGAAGTCCCCTCAAAATATCTCTTACATGACCCAAATAGTCACTACAGAAAAATAAACCTGATTAACTGCAGGAAATGCATTGTGACTTGTCGTGCAAGCCAATTCTCTCATGAGCATGTCACTTATGTAGCATACCTACCAAGCAATAGGCCCCATCACAGATATGGCTTATCTCAGAAAAGCAAGAAGATCTAGATGGGCAAAAATCTCTACAAATCATGGCCCACATGATGAGCAATCTGAACTGATTTTCATGTTAGGTGATTTCATGGTTGGGCCCAGTGATTGCATGATATGGATATCCAATGCAAGTTGCATGTTGGCAGAAAGCTGGCAGAACAAGTTAAGCAGTTGTTTCTTTTTTAGGTAATCATTTCATAAATATCAAGTTCTACAATTATTATTATTTATTTATTTATTTATTATTATTATTTTTTACACACGCACATGTACCCCCACACACTCACGCCATAGTGGAGTTTCACCACCTATGGGTACTCGAACCCTAAACCAGGTGTTAAAACTCCTAAGAGTCTACCACCGGAGCAAGAGTAAGGACCCAAAAGTTCCACAATATTAGTTCAGCTGATAAGCAATAGGAGACTGGTAAGACAGACATGGCAAATTTTCCTTCATTCATCGCATTTTGTTTTGTCTCGTTGAATGGATCTGGTTCTAAAGACCAATCATGGTAAGGGATCATTACATTGGTTTTCAACTGTCATGTGGGGCCCATTGCCAGTGATTTTTTATATCCCACCCTAGGCCATGCCCCAATTATCTCCTTGATGCAACAAGCTTAACCTACAATATAAATGACCAATTACAAAGAGAACCACGGCGAAAATCAACAATCAAGTAAAAGCATTTTCAGTAGGATTTTCAATCTCGGAAATTTTTAGAGCATTATCCATCCACCATGGGATGCAAGAGCCTAATGGTCTATATCAGTTAATCATGGGCTTGTTAATTCCCAAAAAACTGTTTATGACTCAAAAATTCCTCTTCCAACTGTGATAAAGACCCAATTCCCTGGTTTACTGAAATCTATTGGAGTAAAGTTGACTCAAAAACTTGGCAAGTTTCTTGAAAGCTCATGCAAGTTTTTTCAAATTTTCTCAGTATTAATAAATATTTAAAGTTATAAATAACATTTAAACAATGTTGAGTTGTGTTTGAGTTTTGTCTTGCCAATATTTTTTTCATGCCGAGCCATAGTTTTCTCGAGTTTTTGCCCAGTCATGACCAGAACGAATTTTTCTGTCTCACCAGTTGGATCAATTTGGGTGAGTCAGTCAAGAAATTTTTATTTTATTATTTTTTTTAAAAAAAAGTTTTTAAACTATGGTAATGATGATCATTGGAGGCATAACCATTGAAGGCCCATTAGTGATCCAAAATTGTACCTTACAGGTTGGACTATCCCGATTACTGATGGACCCACCACCCATGGTGTCCAACTTTGGGATTTTATGATCATACGGTGCAAACTACCTCAACTTGAGAGAGAGGGGCTGCACAGGACTGAGGAGGTAATTCACCACAAATTTATTTTTTTTTCAAGCTGTAGCCATGGTATTAAGGCTTCGACAAGTTTGATGCCATTCTTCTCTATTGAAGAGTATCTTTATGACTTTATTTATATTTCATTCTTTTTTCTTTTTTTTTTTCATCTCTTATAATAGTTGTATTGTATATATAACTATTATTTTCACAGCATTTATATATGTAATATTCTATCAAGATAAATATCAATAAAGAAGATTCAGAATATTTCTTCACCTACTTTCTAAAAGAACCTGGCTGGTTTAAGCCTACTCCAGCACTGAACCAGTCTACAGAGTTACCGGGTCTTTTAATCATGGTTGGAGTCTTTCTTCCGCATACTGCAGGCAGGTTGAATGCACATAAAATATCTTGATTATACTCCCATTGTGAGGTTTGCCTCAATAAATCCTGATGTATTGAATGTGATAGGCTGAGAATTTAAACTTTGAATCTTGGTCATGTGTTTGATTATTAAATTAGATTCTTTCAACTTTTTGAAATGCGCGTCATTTGCTTTGGAATGACCAGTTGCCATAACGTTCGTATAATCAAAATGTTAAAGCATTCGATCTGAGTTTTTGAGAATCTCCCATCTAAGAAAAATCCGAAGCGGAGTGCGTCCTGCCTCCCCCTGAACGCATTAAATGCTTAATGCGCTCAGCAAGGGCTCCATGCGTCTACCGTGATGTATGGGTTTTATCCAAGCCGTCCATCCATATTTTCAGATCATTAAAAGGAATGGCTATAAAAATTAGGCAGGTCCAATTCTCAAGTGGACCGTATCACAAAAAGCACCTGCGATGATTGAAACTCATCGTTGAAATTACTTTCCTACGGGCTACTGCGATGCTTATTTGCCATCTAACTTGTTCATATGGTCATATAAACCTGGATAAACCTGGATGAAGGCAAAATACATATAAAGATTGATCTAAAACTTCCGCTGCTCACGAGAAGTTTTTAATGGTGGGAATTCAATCCCTACTGTGTGGTCCACTTGAGCCTTGAATATGGCTCATTTTTTAGTTGATATTAAAAAATGACCTGAAAAAATGGATGGACGGTGTAGATAGAACCCATACATCATGATGGGCCCCACAAAGTCCTGTCTAGATGGATTATAGTCAAGGCGGGACAGGACGCAATCCGCTTCCAGAAAATTCTGTCACATAAATGACGTGGGTTACTGAGAAGAATTCAATTGCAATGGCTAAAGGTATTAATTAGCCTTCCTAACCTCAAATGATAAATCGTGCTGACATTTTGGTCACATAAATGATTTGGGTAATTGAAGAGAATCCGATTCAAATAGCTTAAGTTGTCAGGTATCATGTTGCAATGCGCTGGGAAGTAATCTAGCAAACATCTTCCATTGTACACATACCATGAACTCAACGCCTCTAGAATGATTTCAACCATCCAACTGGTGGGTTCTCAAATGAACGCTTACAAGCACAAAGATCAGCAGCCAAATTGGAAGGACTATGAGATGTTTAAGGTCATTTGGATGAGCGTGGACTCTGTGCGCTTTGCTTCCATAACAAAGGGCCATAAGATTTGGACGGTATGGATTGACATGCATCAATATCAGGCTTGGAATGCGTGATGGTGAACTTTCTCCGTAGTCAAGGTCTAAAACTTATCGAATGATCCCATCCATCCAATTGGTTACAAACAAAATACGGACCATATTCAAGTATCTAAATCAGATGTTGAAGAACACTCGATGAGTGAAAATTTGCGCTGTGCTTAGACATAAATGGGGCCTTAAGATTTGGACGGTTGGGATTGACATGCATGCATCAATCCTAATCCATAGTCGAGGCCAGGGTGAGAGACGTGAAACATTGACTGAGTAAAACATCCAAGAATAGCCTGAGAAAGAAGGGTTGGCGAGAATGAGGCTGTCTTTACGTGCATTGTGAATCTGTGAACACGTCCCTCCTTTCCACCTCACATGCAAATCATCACCTCCTCTCTTTTCCTCCATCACCTCATTCACCATCCCTTTCTTCTCCGCACCCCTCCTCCATATCTCAATGGCGGAGTGGGTCCCACCACCCAGCGAGAAGCCCAACCCCCCGCCGGACCATCCACTACCCATCGAGAAGCCCAACCCCCCGCCGAACCATCCACTACCCATCGAGAAGCCCAACCCCCCGCCGGACAATCCACTACCCATCGAGAATCCCAACCCCCCGCCGGACCATCCACTACCCATCGAGAAACCCAAACCCCTGCCGGACAACCAACCTTCCTTATCCTCTGGCACATATGTTGTCCAGGTCCCAAAGGAACAAATCTACCGTGTCCCGACCCCAGAAAACGCAAAGCTTGCTGAAAAGTACCGCAATCCCCCTCCTCGTAAGAGCCCATGTCTTTCTTGTTTTACGAGGTTAGGGTGTTTTCTCATCATTCTAGTCGTCCTCCTCGCCACTCTCGTGGCTCTCGTATACTTCATCACAAGGCCAAAATCCCCCACATTCGTCATCAAGCAGGTGCAAGTGAGGGATCCGCATCCCACCCGCCGACACCACCCAACTCATGAATACCTCATTAAATTAATATCCAAAAATCCCAACACCCAAATGAGCATATCGTATCAGAAGGGCGGTACTGCATTTCTGTATTATAAGGATAAACAGATAGCCAAAGGCAAGCCGCGGCCTTCCCAACAGTCACACCGTTCAACCACATTTCAACTAGCCCTATCTGGTTCGGATGCTAAATTGCCACGTGAAATCCAGAAAAGCTTCAAGGGTAAAGGGGCCAATGCCGGCGTCCCATTATCTTTGTCGATCGATGTCCCGGTGCGATTATATTTAGGATCGATGAAGTTGTGGGTCATGAGAGTGGCCGTGGGATGTGATCTAACGGCAAGCATGCTTGCGAAAGGGACACGTGTTGTATCTCATAAGTGCCATGCCAAGATCAAGACATGAAGAAGGTGGTGGTAGTGGTAATATAAGGACGGCAGATACTCTTCTTTCCTTTCCTTTTCTTTTCTTTTTTTTCTTTTCCTTTTTTCCTTTTTTTCTTTTTTATTCTTCAAAGTCCGGCCAAGGTAGGGAAATGGTAGGTGGGATTTTATCTTATGATCTTCTCCTACTAGGGTTCGGAACTTTTTATATTGTATGGGTGTCTTAAATTCGAGATGAAGAGCGGTTATTTTATCCTTTTCATGATTTTATTTTTTTAATTTTTTATACTTCCCATTTTTCTATACAAGGCTTAGGATATTTTGTTTTCATGATCCTCTCTTATATACTGTATATTTCTTTCGGGAATGGAGTTTAGAATTGAGAAGTTTTCTTGTTTGGGGGCTTTTTCTTTCTTTCATTTTATTAAATTTCCCTTTTTCTTTTCCTCCTAATTAGAAGCCATAGGATCAATACGATGTATGGGGCCCACCCAGATGTGTGCGTCACATCCAATATTCCTTCATTCATTCCGGTGAGGTGCATCTTCTGGATTGATTGGATGGCTTGTATGTTAGGATAAATATGGGTGAAGTATTTATAGTCTAACACAACATTGTCCTCTATGTCCATCCATTCTGCAGGCCCTTATTTGTGTGGTTGTGATAGCTTGAAGAGGTTGGGGACCATTTACAACCTATGGGGGACCAATCCTATCCCATAGTCTACCATCATCATAGATGGGCTCGCTTGGGCCACTCATAAAATTCTCACACAATAGCAAGGCACGAAGAATTCGTAACGGATCATAACTCCATGTTCACACTACACAATACGGATACATACAATGGAGTAGGCTCCACTGAACTGAGTAAATGGGAATTTTCATAGTTTCATTTTTTATAGTTTGGTGGTTTGTTTCAACTATTTGGACTGTCCTATGGTCCAAACCTCTCCTCTTACGTCATTTTGAGAAATTCACACCGTTCAAATGATCCTAACCATCCAATATTGATGCTATTCAGAAATGGATGACCAAGATCATTATTTTTAAAAAAATAAAAATAAAAAATCAGGTGGGACCCATCTCGGAAAGTTTATGGCTCCAAGGAATCAATGTGGTCTGGCAGTGGTACCCATCATATCCGTGGCCTAATATAAAAAGGGTGTGGATGGTTTCAAAGTTGCCTGTGAAGAGGGGCCAGAGCAATTGGACGTTCGGAAATATTGCTGAAATGGATGATGACATGTCCCTTCTATTGCCTGTTCTGTCATTTTTAATAACACAGATGCATCCCAATTCATTTCCCTTAATGAATAATCCCAATGTAATCCCAATGTAAGCAGTAGCTGAAAACAAGGTAATGTGTCAACCAGGTCACTACTTAAACTTTCCTAGCTGCTTAGATGGGCCATGGACCTTTATTTATCTGGGCGGCACAATGCTCTAGATTTGTCTGATTTCCTGGACCATGATAGGTTATATGAAACAACCTGATTATGGTAATGGGCAAAACAAACAGGCCATAAGCATAAATAAGAGAGGATGATGGACCTGATTGCAGGAACAACCCAAGTCGTTCATCAAGGTAAGACCCCAGCCCCATCACAGTTCATGAGTACACTGCATAAAATCACACGAATCCAGCTGTTGATGGATTGATCAAGCAGTGCGAGTGATCAAGCAATTGACTATTGGAGTTGGATTAACCTGGTTACAATCCAGTTGATTATCATTGTTAACACCTTTCATGGAGTCAATCTCATATATGGAGATTCCCATGAAAATAATCATGATCCCCATGTTCAATAGAGTCTGTTTGATTAAAGTCCAATCCCAGATAATAACATCTAATCCGAGGAGGGTAAAAAAATAAAATTGTCAGGCATAAAAAATTCAGTTAAATATCTCTTTGAGAAATTTCCCACTGAGATCAATGCACAACACCCGCTTTGCATTCTCAGATCAGCAATCAAACCAAAAACCAAATCTCTTAGGGGCCGTTTGGATCTTAAGTTACTTAAGATAAGCTACTTATGCCTTGCTTAGCTTATCTTCATTTCTACTTATGAAACTGAAGTGATTAAGAAACTTTAAATAAACCCAACTTATCTGAAATAAGTTGCTTATCTGCTGCTGTAAGTAGAAAAAGTAACTTATTTGGTTGCATCAAAACGGGCCCTTAATATTTCCCCGTGTGGCACTGTTCTGATAGATGACTTGTGTCACCCATAAAATGTATAGGAATATATAATATTTGATATGGACAGAATGACAAGTAAAGAAACTGCGTAGCGATAACGAAGCCCACCGAGTCAATCGGGTGCTGCTGGAGTTGATGGGGTGACTGTGGAGTGCAGAACTGAGCAACTGAGCGAGCTGACAATTGATGCAGTCTGCTAGACGTGGCCCATTGTGATGGAAAGAGTGGATGATGCTGATCAAGAGAAATCTGTCTGCATTTGATGATCAAGAATGAAGCGGATGGTGAGGATGATTAAAAAAAAAAAAAAAAAAAAGACTAAATACTGTGAAGTTATCTGATACCATATAAGAATGTAATATTTTAAGGTAGTTGCAGTTGAGATGAGATAGGATTGTTAACATAATGGATTTTTCTAAACTTTGCTTGAAGAAGAGGATAGCAATTGAGGTCATCGTAATCCTTCTCTTCTTTTATCTGTATGTGTGGAGTGGAATCGGGACCTAGAGCTTTTGTGTTCCAGTAAATAAAAATAAAATTTAAAAATTTTAAAAAATTTAAAAAAAAAAAAAAAAAAACACATCTCCACCTCTAGTAAGGGACTACAAACATGCAAGAGATTAGCTACTCTGAGGGTGTATGTAACATGTGTATGATCACAATCCTGTAGGTCCCATCAGGTGCTAATCTTGTCAATCCAAACTATTTCTATCCACCATCAAACGTGTACACACATACATATACATTAGAAGTGATAGCCTTATTTGACAGGATTTCAAGATGCCTTGAATTTGTCTGTTTTAACCTCAAACTTGAAAGTGACTAAGTTTGTTGTGAATCAGATGAGTTCGGACGAGCCTCCCCTTTGGGCCCTTTGGTATTGGTGGGTAGCTGCTAAATCAAAGATCCCCTCCTTAAGTTTCAACTTGTTTTACGTAGCCAGAGAATTTAGCTCAGTGGCAGAAGGTCTAGAGCTTGTGTAAGAGAAGCTCCTTTATCTGCGGAAGTCGGACCTGCTTCAGGAAATTAGGAGCTGTTTCATTCGGTACTTCATGGGCCTAGTGCCCATTGGTGGTCTCAGTTTTTACAGGGGCTCTGTTCCTCTTGGTAAGGGATGTGTGCCAGTTCAGGCTGTACAGTGTTTATTATTCATTTTGCTTTTGGTCACTCCTTAATTCCTCCACAGCTATGTATATTTCCTGAGCTTCTTTATTCAGAGTGTGGCTGATCTTTTTGTTTGTGCCCTCTTCTTTGTTGTGGGACACACAATGGATGGACTGGATGTCTAAACAACATCTCACTGTACTCTATATACAATCAGGAAGGTTTCAATGGACGGGCATCCACTCTCAACTAAGTCATGGATTGGTATGATATTTAGGCCCAATGCTCACCAATGAAGGGTGCATCTGATTAATGAGAGCGATGTTACCTTTTTCACGCTCACACACGCATTAGAGCTGAAAGGCTGCCAAAGAGGCTCCTGCTCCACATGAACCTATGTTTTAGGGCCAGTAATGGATCTGGACGGACCTGAGCTTGAATTTGCTTAAAAACTAGATATTCGGAAGATGATCCTGGCCCAGCTAGCCTACCCAACCTGTGCCTAATCCCAGCTCACGGGATATGCTCGGTCCAACCTCATGTGTTCCACCTGATGCTTTTGCATTTGTGTTCTCCCTATATCCAACTTAGTGACATATATGGCTTCAAAACTATGCTTGTTACTATATCCTGAAAGTGAAAAAGGGTGAATCCACCATGAAGATCACGTTACACAGAAATCATGCAGGTGGGTAGCACATCTGATCAGTGGACTAACCTGTTTTTCTCATCATGAAGGACCCCACCTTTTGATTGGCTCAGATGTTCCATGCAATATACACATTATGCATTGGTAGATGAGTTGTAACTTAACTACCCTACAACCGTGTGGTATTGAGAAACTATAAAATTGTGACAGTAGATGGAGTAATTCACGTAATCTCAATGGACGTGTAGGCTGCTGCCTTGAAGATCCTTGGTTGCAAAAGTGAGGTGGATCCATTCATCATGAAGACCACCTCTGTTTTCCCACACAATCAACCTTGATGAATTAATAGGCTTCTTTTTGTGCTCATATAACTTCAAGGTAGGACAAAACCTTATCTGATGATCCATTGACATGGATGCCAACATCTATGACTATATAGTATATCATCTCCTTTTCTTTTCTTTTTTTTAGAGTCTAGGAATTTCATAACTAACTACCAGCATCACTTGTCCAAAAGCATGAATCATGCTTTCATGCATTTTGAATTTTACATAAACTCTCAAGAGTTATCAGATCACTTCGGACGTGTAATAGTGCGCATCAAATTAACCAGTCATGTTTGCCAAAATGTTATCATGCATTTTGTTTGTGACATACTTTTAGTATTGTTGTGATGTATTTGAATGTCTATGAACTAACTAACAATTGAATAAATGAAGATTCTCTCTTTTTTTTTTCTTTTTTTCTTTTTTTTTTTCTCTATTTCAAAGATAAACAGAGCTTTCATTTAGAAATTAGTTTACACATTCTATTTAGAGAAAATTAAAATATTGGAGTAAACTGATGCATTGTTGAGTAATAATCTTATTTATATATTTTAATAAGTTTATCCTAATGCAAATAAATAGCTTTTCAGGTGTTACAATTATTTTAAGTAACAAACACCAAGCTTCTGTTATCATGCATGCTCTCTGTAACAAAAAATTGGAGCTTCTTGAGATTCAAAAGGAGAAACTTCGTCGCTCCTTGATACTCATCTTGAACTCTTTTTGCATAATTCACCAGTATCTTATGCATCAACATCTGAATATACCTCTTCACACACCTCACCAACTACTCTGTTGTTCAGGAAGGTGAAAATTATCAATCGATTCAATCAATTTAATGTTTTGATTATCAACACCCTCATTTTCTTTTACACTTTTATCATGATTAATGTAAACATTAACGCTATTCAAACAACCCACTTTCTTTCAACTTCTCACAAAATTAGAATATCAAATCTTTGTAAAGAAATGACTGAATAGAAAAGTTGGTAGCATTTGACAGGAAATGGATTAAATGACAACACACTATTCCACACATTGACATGAAAGTGGATTGTGCCGGACAATAATTCGTCCATATAGAAGATCCAATAGTGAGCTCTTATAAGTCGTCCACATAGAAACATATCTGTATCTCATATTGATGTATTTATCTTATAGAAACATATATGTATCTCATATTTATGTATTTATCCTATAGAAACATAATTGTATCTCATATGTATAGCGACAAACCAATCAGCTCATGTTGAACTCTTGTTAGTCTACCATTGAGCTAATGAAGAACAATTATAGCAATTCCCAGACATAAAATCCATCCAAAAACCATTAAAATACGAATTAAAAAAATAAAAAAATAAAATCAGAGCAGGCATAACCAACCTTAGCCCAAACCGCAAGTGGCTCATACAGAAATAGCATCCAACCTTCTTACGTTGTCCCAGGTCTAGAGAGAACCCTCCATATCCCTGGATTTCATACCAAAGTTCCACTCTACCACTAAACAGCCTATGTTTTGCTCCCGCTCCTTCCAAGCATAGCAAAGCGATCCGCTGCATTAAGTATGATACATTTTGAGGTTGAGGGCTGTGTACACACGATTTTGATTTTTCCGAGGAATGTGGGCAAAGTCGAATGGCATCCGCAACAATTTTGAAATCTGATTCTACTATCAAATTACACATTCCCACCTCAATGCAAATGTAGGAATTTGGGCTTGATTTTAATTGTATGTTTTATGTAAGTGCACCTTTTTCTTGTGTGACCCACTGTGTTGTTTTAATAACATCCAACTTCTCCATAAAGGTCAGCCAACCGTTAAAGTGGATGGCCCAAAAATCATACCAACCTAACCATCTTATGGGCAAATATGCGAATTTGATTTTTTTTTTTTTTTTTTTTTTGTTTATTGTTTTCTACAGTTTGGTCCACCAACCGGATTGTTTTTATAGGGCTGACCTTTTGGAAATACCATCATCATCATAGAGAACATTACCAGAAGATTGGATTGCATAAAAACAACATGGTAGGCCACACAATAAAAATATATATAAATATGGCTAAAAACTTGCTATTTAAGTGGTGGCCCACGTAATGGTTGGATAAGGCTGATGTTTTACCATCCAAATTCCGTCGGAGACTATCCTTTTGTATAGGTTGAATGCCATGAAGACATCGTGGTGGGCCTCACGTGCAAGAGTTTTAGTATAAGCCTATGTTATAAAATGCCAGCCACAGGCCCCAAGAATCAAAGTGTTGCCAACCATTGAGGCCCCCACATGATAGGATGGCCTGATGATCTGAACCATCCATGTTCTATAAACTATTTCCCCATTGTTAGATTTAACCTTTAATTTTTAGAGTTGAATGCGACCTATTGAAAAAAGTTTTCATTGTACTAAATTCATCCACAGATACTGATAGCGCTATCATCCATGAGCCACCAAAACTCAGGGCCATGATAGTCGGACAACCTAAAAACTTAGGCTGATCCAACCATCATGTGGACCACTACATGAACTTAAATGATTTTATTAGATGGTTGCCCATTGTTTTCTATAGTGTGGCCCACTTAACAAAGAATAGGCCTGATTTTGGGTCATCTCATCATCACAATGCACAGCTTAGAAGGCATATGCACAACACAATGGCTCAGTTCTGTTATAATATTACCCAAATGGTGGGGCCCAGGTTGCTATAATATGCCCAAACAAATTGAAAGGCATTTTCGTTATATGTATTGTAAAGGAATTTCCTCCTGCAAAAGTCCTGAAAAAAAAAAAAAAACAAGAAGAGGAGTTATATTGATATTATTTTTTTTTAGAAGTATAGATGTAGATAAAGTCAGAGATATAAATAGCCCTAGATATGGATGTAGATTTGTGAAAGCGCTTGGTCTGGGCTGTGCTTGGATAAGCTGAGCCCATCTCATTTCTGAAAATGAAGGCACAGGCCTGGTCCATGTGCCGGAAACTCATATAAGCCGATCCATAACAAGTACAAAAAAGTTATGGACTGAAACTCACACACAAGCCGGTCCATAACAAGTACAAAGAGTTCTGGACTGGGGTTTGAACAAAACCTCAAACCTAAGATTGTCAAGCTTGGGGATCTGTCCTGATTGTGAATTCTTGGGCCCTAAACAAGGCCGTTGGGCCACATAGAGGCCCAAGTCTTGCATAAGAATTACAAAGTCACACCATCCCATGTAATGGTTTGATCGTCGTCCCATGCAATCCCAACTATGGGTCCCACTTAATCAAGAGCCAGTGAATTAAATACAATAACAGACAACGGTACTCATCACTCATCATGCGAATAACAACCAAAAGAAAATGAAGGCCCAGCTCATTGAATTTATTGGGATCCATGCACAAATTGGGCTTGATGGTTAAGTTAAAGCTCGCATGCTGCTTTGGGCTGATCTAGGACTGAGAAGTAAGGCTGCAGGCTGGAGTTGGGCCCAATAACCAAAGGGTCAATCAACTGACCTGACAACTCAGCCAGGCCAGATTTGTCTAGCACAATCTGTTGGTGCCTGGTATCTTAGCTCGCGATGGAGCTGGGCCTGGACTTGGTATTTACCTAACTAGTTGGGCTTGTGAGAACCCCATCTGGCCCAGCCTAGCTGCCTATCCTATTTAAACCTAGGGGCAGGAATGGGGTAGGGTTGGCCTGCAGGTCAACTGGCCCAAACCGCTTCTGAGGCAGGTTTGGGCAAAGTTAAATGGGTAGCAGTTGGTTTTAGGCTAGAATATGTGGTCCATGTAAGTAAATGAGTCCGGCTTCGTTGAACCGCCATATAGGTTATCAATGGGGTGAGCCAGATGACCAGACTCGATCCGATCAAGCCCAACACCCAAAACAAACTAATAGCAGATGAGTTTAGGCTCATAGAGATGATATATGCATGTAGTGCATTTATCCACTAATTGGGCTGGGCTGGGCTGGACTGGGCATAACTTTTCCCCTCTATTCGAGCCCGACCTGATACAATCAAATGGTTCAGGTCGGGTCCGGTAAGGCTTGATGAATTTTAGGTTAGTTGGGTGCGACCACAAGGAGTGGGTCGCGGATCAGGCTTGGCCCAGAGTTCTTGGACCCATTTATAAATGGGCTCGGCCTTGGGCTGACCCCGACCCCATCCCCTAAGACCCGCAGGCAGCAGCTACCAGACCATGTCTGAATGTTCGGCCTATGTTCTGATGAGGATCATCGGCATGTGTCGCCCTTGGGGCCCACAGAAATAGATGTTGGGATGTTGGAATCGTCCATCTTTTCTGCAGCATAATAAATTTGAACAAATAGAGTAGCATCCACAACATGGATGGTTCAGATCATCAGACCAATTCAGCGTGTGGGTCCCAATGAAGCACCACATGCCACGTCACGTTCTGGCGATCCTATAGACTCGCAACCATCATTATCAAATCCAAGGCAACGAATCTTACCAGCGGGAAAGATGGATACGATCACCTTTTCCGTTCGCGGAGATGAACTCATCTTTAGTTCATTGCGGCTCACCATCACACAATTTCAGCTCCATTTCTAGGGGCCAACCCTACACGTCCCACAGTACGAAACAACACGCATTCCAAATAATCTCAACCGTCGGATAAATGAATTCTACTCTTCTTAGTCTTGATAGTCGACCATTACTCTTTACGTATAATGATATACTTGGCGAAGTGTATGGGAGCCTTCCGATAGTTTCTTTTTGACAAGGTGGCATCCACATCACCTATCTAGACCGTCCGTTAGGTCTAGTGCACTCTTCATAGGCTGCCTTGAAAAAAAAATACATACCGGTGATCCAAACCGTCCAGTTAATGCAATCCAAAACGGATTAATAGTGGATAGGGCTAGTCACGGATGTTTAGAACCGTCCGATTCCTGTGATTTTTTTATTTTTTTTTCCCCAAGTAGTGGGAAAAGAGATGACTGTACCTAACGGATGGTCCAGATTAGTGATGTGAATGTCAACAAGTCCAAATGCAGCTATGTGCATGGGAAGGCTTCCATGCACTTAGCCCATTAGATCATACTCTTTAGTCTTTACAAGGAAACGTAGAATTAGGGCTGTCAACGGGCCCATTTATTAGTGTGGCCCATCTTGATGTATGAGACTTAAATCCACGCCGTCCATCCATTTTGAAAGCTCATTATAGGGCATGATCCCACAAATTAAGCAGATAGGTGGACTACATTACAAGAAATAGTGGTGATTGAATATCCACCATTAAAAACTTATTAAGGGCTTCCATCCAACCGGTTGATAAGGTAAAAAAAAAAAAACCTGGATGGAGGGACAAAACGAATATCAACTTGTTCCAAAAAAAATTTGACCCATAAGAAGTTTTAATTGAAACATACGCTTTTCTATCTTAATTTGTTGGTTGAGCCCAAAATTGAAACATATTGGAAACAGTGGGAATAAGGATTTCCACCGGTGAAACCTTCCTAGAACCCACAGTGACGTTTATTTGTCATCCGACCTGTTCATAACGTCAAAACGACATGGATGAAGGGAAAACACAAATGTCAGCTTGATCTAAAACTTTTGTCAGCCCCAAAGAATTTTTCAATGGTAGATGTTCAATTCACACTGTTTCCTGTGGTGTGGCCCATTTGAGCTTTGTATATGATTGATTTTTAGAATCCGAAAATAAAATTAAATTATAAAATGATTGGAAGGAGTGGATAAAATAAATACATCATGGTGGGTCCCACATAGTTTACTGAGTAGGCTTAGGGTACTGAGTTGCTCAGTACGAAATCCGCTTCCGGGTTTTTTGCCAATAAATGAAAGCAAGTTCACGTGCTAATGTGGTATACTTGTGCGATATGATATCTGAGCAGTGTATGAAGTGGGCCACAGCGTGTAGATTCTCTAGCGGGAAAATTTAGCAGACTTATCAGATGGGTACAAAACAAATGAAGGGCAAGAAAAATTCTCCGTGTTTTGAGTGCATTTGTTTTGTACACTGTAGACAATTGGATGAGTGGACAGTATTGATTTTGTGTCAGAATTCGTGTTTCTCATATTGTCATATGGCTGATCGGATCTTGGACGTGTTTCTCATATTGTCACATGCACTGGCATATGGATAGGCAGGGATGCGGACACATGTGAGCTTAGCGAACCTCTAGTTATCAACCACTCTATCTTCATCTAGTTGAAAGAATTTAAACATAGTCCAAGCTGTTCATTTGCTAGTCCAGGATCGTCACACAATAACCGCCATGGTTGGTTGATAATAGTCTTCATTGCACTTTTGCCCTTAAGACTGCTACCATCGGTTAGCTCTCTCTCTCTCTCTCTCTCTCTCTCTCAAGAACACTAAAAAAATACTCCAAATGAATCCTCTCTTTCTCTGCAACACTTACAAATTCCTCAAATCTGCTCCTCAGATCATCCAAATTTCTCAAATCAGCTCCACGAATCATACAACTGGCATGATCTTCGGATGGACCCAAGCTTTCAAAGCAAGTTTGCGCCAAGAAAAATGGGAAATGGAGAAGGCATACGTTAGAAAATGTAGCCTGTTTAAGTAAACATGTTGATGTAGAGCGGTTCATAGACACTTTCAAGGCAAAGATGGACTAGAGAAGGCCCAATCAGAGGTAGAAATGATCCGGACCATCAGAACCTTAAAACAGTCATATCTCACAAATCAGCCAACCAGCCCGCTATGCCGGGTTGTGCACGCCAGATTTGCGATATTCCATCATATTGACGGTCAAAAGTCTCTTTTATTTTTATTTTATTAGAAACAATAAGTTTTATTTCAAGTATAACTTTTGATCATTTGAATTGTAGTAATTGTGTTCAACAGAAAAAGGGCTAGGTTAGGCTAAATTGGACACTTATTATTTTTGGCCAAAAACCATGAAGTCTAAGTAGGAATGGAGGTCGTCTACAAATAGTCAATTTATTATTTATAGTAAGTCATGTTTTTTAGTGTTCAAGTTAGATTTTGAGTCTAAAACTCCATCCTAATTTTGAGCTAATTATTTAAAGGATTATAATTCCATTTTTTAAAAAAAACTCCATCTATTTATTTCAAATTATTTCTAATTTTATCCCTCATGCATTCGAAGAAGCGAGGAATATGGTGATTGACCTCATCACGTTCCTCCCTACGTGACAGTTCAGGCTCAAGTTGAACTAAACTCAAACCAACCCAACCGGACGCACCCATTTAGCTTATTAACGAGGGGAGCCGAATAACCCAACCACATCCGACCTAAAAACCCAAATCAAATTAATTAATAGATAATGAGTATAGATACATACCCGTGATGGGAGTTTGTATGTGTCCACCAATTGGGTAGGGCGGTCACACCTTTAACCCCACATTCCATTCTTGAAATCAAGTGCATATAGTTGTACTGATTACAATTAAATGAGTCGGGTTGGGTAGATCTTGGACTTTTTAACAAGATCAGGCCCATGATCTAAACACAAAGGCCGAATGGTATTGATGAGTGCCACGTGTATGTAGATAAAGTGCAGGATAACAAAGTTATTAGAAAAAATGTTTAAAAAACGGGTGTTTGGGCACCAATTATTGAGTAGGTAAAGGTAATGGGGGAGTGAGGATCGATGTGTTGGCACCTTGGAATGGGTCATCACACCAATAATTGGGAGAGGAAAACGAATTAGTTTATAAGAGTTTAGGGACCAAATGATGGGGTTTGATCCAGTGGACTACATCTTTTCACGTGTGAAAAGGGGCCGAGGTTGTCAATGGCTTTGGAGTCTTGTTAATGTCCACGTTCAAATGCATGTGTTTTCTTCACATCAAACACCCAAGTGGAGTCCAACTCCTCCACAACAGTGGATTCCTCTCCTTAGTGGGGTTTCCCTTTCATGACCAAACTAAAAGCTAGCATATCCCCAGCAAAGTCTGCCAAACCCTAGGATAATGTCAGATTCCAACCCACCCTTCATGTGGCCCCCACCTGATATCCAATGGTCCAATGATCTTAATTAGTTCTAATAGGTTAGGTGTAAGTGATCTCTCTCTCTCTCTCTCTCTCTCTCTCTCTCTCTAGGTTAATGGCATAGCTTAAAGATCTCTTGTGGGTTTTTTTTGTCAATGTTTCTTGGTTGAAGAGCATAGGATCTTAGCTTTTATTGTAAATTATGTAGTCGAAACATAAAAAAATTCTTTTCTTGTAGCCTATAATGGTGCCAATCTATATTCTATATGGAAAGGTATTTGTACATTTTTGAGCTGGGGATCTCAAGGACACTTACTATTAGCTTATTGGGCTTTTGAACACTATATAAAACTCATTTCCCATGTTGGACTTCTTGTCTGAGTATTTGCAGAGTATGGTACGTGTGAATGGAAGAAACACAACAACTATGAGACAATTAAGTAGATTGTATGTGAATATTCAATTTCCATATACCAATGAATTTCATATCTTTCCATTGCAGATGACTTTGGTGTAGCTTGTATCCTAGAACAAGGTGGTAGCTTGTAAACTTAAGTCAGCACATTCAATTGTACTGAGTATTAGGTGCACAAGATCTTCCACCGTCAAAATAGGTGGTCCCACACGTGACTAGCTGGACAATAGTGTTATCGTCCAACTATCATGTAATTACCTATATGTCAGGTGTGTGTGACTTCCTACCGATTCAACGGTTTGATCACACCACAAAGATCACCTGACACAAAAATCAGGCCAATCTACTCATTGGGTGAGCCTGATCTGTACTTCAGACCAGAAAGGTGGCTGTCCATTATTTTCTACGGTGTGGTCTACCTGATGTGTGGATTCGCATGATTTTTTTGTGCCAGGTGTTCTTGATAGTTGGGCAGCCTTCTCGACAGGTCCATATGAAAACAGTGATAACACCATCATCCAACTGGCTATGTGCAGATATATCTATAGTCCTCTAATACGATGAGAGGGAAATGCGATAGTCATTTCAAAATGAGATTTTAAAAACATTGTGGGTGGGCCATCCTATTCGAAGGGTGGGAGATGTGTGCGCACCAACTCATTGAGACTCGGTGCATTTTTATTTTTATTTTTAACTATATTTCAAATCTGTAATATCTCTGGATGTCACCAATCATTGTGCATGCTGTGAGAGACCCAAGACACAAATGCTCAACAATTATAGCATGTGAAGGTACTTTCTCTAAAAAGATTTGAAGATCCAATCTTTTTCTTTGCACGTTTATTTTGGACGACTCTCTTTCATCCAAGCCAGCCAGGGAAACAACTATCCTTATTGATAGTCGCACCCATTATTTCTTTTACTATCGTATTTTCAAAAGTAAATTTGAAGGGTGTATCCAACAATCATGGTCAGTGTAAAGCAGTGGCCTTGATCTATTCTGTCATATATGGTTGGATACTCACAAGTAATGCGCTCTATAATGAGCAGAATCTTTTGAATCATGATTCTCATCTAAAATACAAGAGAGATAGACGGACAAGGAAACTTACATAAGGTAAGTTGATGGAGATGTAAGTACAAAATATCTCAAGAGAATCAATGAAAATTGGTACCCACACCTGTTTAAACAAATTAATATCAGAAAATGTTATTAAAGGTTGGGACAAGTCATATTCAATGTCACTCTCTTTGAAATAGTTCAGGCCTCTGGATTGGTTTGACTGGAGCATCAGGCTCCACTATTCTCATGATGCAACAATCAATGTATAATCTTCTTCGGCTTCCACAGGTCACAGGAAAACCTAACACTAGATTCACCAAACCGTCATGGAACAAAACCTCTCCTTCATAGGTCCATATAAAGGAAAACAAAAAAGAAATTGAACTTACAATTTTAAGAGAGTGAAAAAGGGTAGATTTATTATTATGTTAAAAAAAAGAAAAAGGAAATAACCTTTGTTCTTTTTTTTTTTGAAGGAAACACTAGTTATGAAATGACCCCACGACATTTGGTGTGGTTGAATATTAAGAGACATCTCTGGCAGTAGAAATGGTCCAGGGAAAGTATGTTACATTCAACAATTACAAAAGGTAAAGACTCAAAGAAGTTGTCCCAATTAAGCAACACATTTTTTCCTTTTTAATTTGTTATTTTTTAAATACTTTCAACAATTTTTCATTTATTTCAAAATAATACAAAATCAGGACATAATAAAAACTACCATATATAAATGACAATGACGAATCGTCTTGAACCTTACTTAATGAAACAAATTTAAGTTATAAGAAAATAATGAACTAAATTTTTTTTTACTGTATACCATACACGAGGCTCATATAATATTTTAAGAGTTTTAGAAGGTGTTTAGAGTTGCACTTTATAACTATATATAATATTCTAATTTCATTAGTGCTCTAAAGAATTAGTCTAATTCTTACAAAAAAGAGCATCACTTCCACACTTACTATTATTATTATTATTACTACCTCCAACAAGATACATGCCCCCAAACAACATTGCTACCAATGATGAAGTCTCAAGTCTAATAATTTAGACTATAAGTTACCGTATGCCATGTCTAACCCTTCTAATAAATCGCGCCCACAATGAGGATTACTTCGTGTAGAAATTATTCCAGTCCACTCATCATACTATATATATATATAAAGCATATCCACTTATAAGTAATAAAATACAGGTCTGTTCCACTTCATGACTGGATGGTTCTTTTCTTTGAACTACGTGATTCTCGTGCTGTGGCCAAACTTATCAGGACGGTTGGATATCCCACACAAATGCAGGTTGAACATTGTGTATAAATTTTGGTCCACCTAACTTCTCAAAAGGACCCATCACAACTTATACAGATATCAAGTTTACTTACCCAATGGGTCAAGCATGTCCAAACATCCAAGCTGTCCAAAGGGTAGGCCTCACCGTCAAAGAAACCTGACGGAGAAATAAAGCCCAATCCACTCACCATAAAGACCACATCATACAAAATAATCGGATCTGATCAAACGTACAATTACGGATCAACCTGATTTCTCAGTAGTTGATCGTACGTTGTGTTTCACACACACATGACATGTTGTCTAAGTATGGGTTAGTTGAAAGGTAACCTGATGGTACATCTAGTTGCGTATGAAGAGTCCTCCATCCAAACGGAATCTTCCCAAGAACGGTTATTGGGCCATTTCGTCGACAGCAGATCACATGGTCGGGGTCCCAGTTCGTTGCATGTTGGAGGGAAAAGAAAAGGACATTTTTGAACGTTGTCTCAGTTGTCTCCACATCGACCCATGCATATGGCCCACTATGATGATCTCATTAAAATTGTCGACATGATCATGTGGATGGCAGGAATATATCACACGCATGTGCACTTTATAAGACTATTAAAGCTTGTTTGGGAGTAAGGATTCTTTAGGAATTCCATTTTTATTTTTTTATTTTTTGTTTTCACTGAGATGGTTTTAATTTTTGAATGCCATGATCACCCTTTTCTTTTAAAAAGTAGCTTTGATTCAATTTCCTCTTCAAGGGCTATTCTACTGCCATTTCTATGATAATGTGCGATGGGTGTCTTATAAAATTAACCTAAGAAACAAAAAAGTACATTAGTGTGTGTCATTTTGCCATTTTCATTATTTTCCACATTGGTTTTGAGATGGGGTTTTCATCTCTATGCATTTAAATGTGTCAAAAGTCAGTGCAAAAATTCATGTGGGATCACTTGTAATATTGGAGCTATGATAAAATATGAATCTGAAGACTGATAATTGTGAGCCACTCAAAAGAGGTGGGAATTCTGCAAATAGGACGCGAATGGCCTGTGGACCCAGTGGTTGGAAGCTATGCGGGGCCAGCAGAGATACCCTGTGACAAATCCACTCTGTTCATCAATTTTTCAAGACAACTATAGTATAGGAATCCAAAAATCAGGCAAATCCAGAATCTGTTTGGGCCACACCAAACTGCAGGGATTGAGAGTCAAAGCAGACCACACTAAAGAAAACAGCAAAGATTGAATGACTACCTTTGAAACCTTTTTAGGTCCACCATGAGATTTATTTGACATATAGGCTCTTCATAAAGTCACACGGACCTAAATGAAGGGAAAATACAAATATCCACTTTATGAGAGCCTTCTTAGCCACGAGTATGAGCTTGATTAAAGTTTTCTATAACCTTAAGAAGTTTTCAACGGTAGGTGTCCAATTCTCATTGTTTCTATGGTGTGACCTACTTTAGCCTTAGATTTGCCTCGTGTTTTGAATCATTCTGTAAAATGGTATGGAAAATTGTATGAACAGTGTAGATCGGATACATTTATCATGAAGGAGTCCATGGAAGTTTAACATGTCAACACGTCCAATTTTCTTTGTATTTTAACTTTATATAAGTACGTGTGATATTATTCACAGGTAAGATGGACAATAAGCCTCAATTGGCCATGAGAAAGTTTCAACTGTAGTTTATTTAATTCCCACTTCTTTATATAGTATGATTCACTTGAGATTTGGATGTACCTCGTTTTTGAGATTATGCCATACATTTATCTGAAAAACTTAATGGACGGCGTAGATCTAACACAAAAATAGGACCGAAAAAAAGTTACAAAAGTTAAAAATTGTGATGTGTAGAGAAATCCGGGGCATCTTGTTAGGAGTAATCGAAAATGAGCGTAGATGAATGAAAAGCGACGGCACTGAAGTTTCTTTTGCCCTTCAACACAGACGATCCGCACTCCCCTGCAGCCTTTCTTGCTTGTATGTGCGTGCATTTGGACTGCAGCCTTTCTTGCTTGTATGTGCGTGCATTTGGACAGCTGGCAAGGCGCTCAGCCCTCAGGTAAACGGACAATCTTCAACCAAGTGAATATGTGGGGCCCATCTTTTCAGTAATCCACACCGTCCATGTGGTGGGTTCCATGGTCAATAGGAGATGAATGTCCCCATGTGATGATCTTAACCATCTTTGTCTATGGACTAGTTAAATGTGGAACATTTGGCTATAATTGCACTTGTAAGCAGACAACCGGATGGCTAGCATGGCCCACCCCATGTTAACGGATTACATGATGGACAGTTTCGCCTATAGAAAGGTGGGGCCCACCTATACATGAAAATGTAGTTTCTTACGACCGAGCATCATATGACATCACTAACCCATAACTGGTTTCAATGCCCGTAAAACACGTCTTACTGGACACGACTGTGTTTGCATGCTTGAATAGAATAGGAAAGAAAATGCATTAAAATGTGGAAAGATGCACGAAAGTGGAGGACGGGTGAGCGATCGTGGTTGGGATGGAAGAGATTTTGACATCTCGCGATATTCTCGTGGGGAGTTGATCAAACATTTTGTGGTGAAAATATTCATTTTATGACCATAATCGATGTTATGAAATATTATTAATTTATAATATTTATTTCAAAAAATGTGTTTTTGACGTGATTTTTCCAATAAAAATGAGAAAATATGAAAATCTCCTGAAAAATTACCAGGACGAGAAATTACCGAGAACGAGATTTGTCCCCGTGGAAGGGCGGCAACCTTCCAAGTAAAGGATCCACATCCCAAGAATAAGAATACACACAATACTGATGATTTGTTGCACAAGGCAAGTGGGCCCACCGTTCGTCCAGCTGATGATGTGATCCAAGCTGTTGATGTCGTTCGTCCCGCTGTGGATTGCCCATGTACCAAGAAATCTCCAGATGGAGAGAATCATGTTACTTCAACAGGTAGTAGACAAAGCACGATTAAGATAATAAAGCAACCGTCTGCCTTCAACCAGGAAATTTATTATAAAAAATTTTCAAAAAATTAAAAAAAAACAGGTTAAAACTCATCTTAAACAAGATCTTACAATCAATATGCTTTAATGAATTTCGTTAGACCCATCGTACCAACGGTTTGGATCGTTGAAACACGGTTCCCTGTTCTACAGATGGAAAACGCTGCGGTATTGTAGAATACGTTTCAGACTCAGACTACCTAACAGTCCACAGGACCACAACACATTTTCTTAACACGACTTCAAATATCGCGACCTGATTGCATCCACGTTATTAGGAAGAGGTTTGCTACGATACATCTCGATGTATTTCTATGGGATACGTAGGGGCTTTTGCCTTTGGAACTACGGTCATCTATCAATGAACCAAGCTGTTCATACGACGGACCTTTACTTGATGGTGATAACCCAAAAGAAAAAAGAAAAAATAGAACATTTAATTGAAACATTTGAACCGAATGATCGTGTGACTCTTTTCCTCTGAATATAGACGGTTTCCTTAAACTTGGAATGATCAAAGCGTTGAGATATTACATGCGAGAGCTTTTGTAGGTATCCCCATCCGTGGTAAGGCCCATAGTATAAACGGTTCGGATCATTGTATAGATATCATATTGCAACACGTGGAAATGTATTAATCTTGCATGAGGCTTGCTAACGTACATTATCATACGTAAGGATCTGTTTGATTTGCGGTCGCGTTTGGTGATCCAAACCATTTGTAAGACGGGCCTCACCACTGATGGACGATACTCGATAGGTAAACTATTATGTTAGAATTCATATTCCCTTGCCAGCTTGGAACGTGGAATTAAATGGTACGAAACTGTATTAGATGGAATTAACACCATTATTGCATAACGAATGCATGTATAATCTCAGGTTTGGGTTCAAATTCTTCTTTAAAAAAGAATAGAAAAAAAAAAAAAAAAAAACCTAGGTAGTAAGTGAGAGTATGTTTAGTGGACCATGAAATTGTATTCAATGGCCTAGATTTCACAACAAGTGTCAGTTAATTATTTTCATATGCAAATCAAATGTCATACGTAAAGGATACATGTGAATGGTTAGTGAGGATAAAACACAAGCTTCAACATGAGTCTTACGATTACAGTAGATTTAGATTTTGAAACCGATGATATGATACTTGCATTAATTCAATCGTATCTATCATTATCAAACACGTGATTGAATTTGCACGGGACTAAATACAATTCATTACTAATTAATCCCACTTAATCCCACATTCCAAACAGGCGATGTTCTAACCTTTGTTCCTTGGATGTGAGCAGTTTCCTTGACCATGGATTTTGGACCATTAATTTGAATGTTTATAATTTTTTAATGTTGAAATTTTTTAAGACAGCTCACCTTTGTCTTCATATTGCATTGGACCAATAGTTTGGATCACTGAATATGACGTCGGATCCTATAGATATGGCCCCGTATCCTATTGTAATCCATCCATATATGTGTACTTTATTTATAATTCTGGTTGATAGAAAAAAAAAAAAAAAAAAAAACGTGCCTAGAATAAATTAGTTTACCAAAGAAAAGAATAAATTACACTTGATGAGCATAAGCTACCATAGGTAAACATATTCTCAGGAATCGAATCCTTCCCATCTATAGAAAAACATGAAAATTGCTATACTTTAGTGGATCCCATATCATTCCATTCAATTTACTTTTAACTCTTTCGCCCATGTGGGCTATTGGCAAAATTACATTTTTTTCTTTTTTTCCCTTTTCATTACAGATAAAACTAGTTACATGGGTAAAAAAAACTTAGATTCTCGTGTAATGGCAAGAAAGCCAACTTCGAAGGGCTTTTAAGCCAAGAAAAAGAAAAGTAGAAGAAGGGGAAAAAAAAAGGTACCAAAGGCTCTATTTTTTCTCTGTTTTGCTAAAGAAGAAAATACATATATTCCTACACCCATAAACTGACTTTTATTATCTACACCCTTGCATCTCCTCGCAGTGAGACACACTTCCACTCCACCAAGCGATGCAAAAAATCCATCACCTGCATCAAAAGAAAAACACCCAAAAGAGCTCAAACAACATTCCATTGAATTCATATTGATTTAAAGTGCATACACGACTTGTATGGTGTATATTCCTTGCCTCGGCAGGTTCTTGGAGAGAATAAGTGGCATTTGTTTCTTTTGGGATTTTGGAAACGAGAATGCCAAACCCTTGTCCCCTATCACGTAAAACCTAATTACAAACACCACCATCTTGTCATTAGTGATTCGGATTTGAAATTTAGTATTTAAAAGGTCCATAAAATAATAGAAGATTAAGGTACCTTGAAAGCATCTTCATCGGTTCGATCGTCGCCTATGTACACCGGCAACACATCATTACAGTTGGCAAATCCTGAAGGATTATAGAAATAATAAAATGAGTGATTTGGGCCTTGTTTTCTACAACCTTTGGTTATTATAATCAAATGATGGATGGTGTTTGATTTTTTTGATTGCTCACCAAGTGATTCTAATAAAAATTCAAGGGCCTTGCCTTTGTCCCACTTAATGGTGGGACGAATCTCTAACACCTGCATTAAGACACAAACCAGCTCCATCTCACTCTCATTCCAACATACGTATATGAATAAATACATTTAACATACATGGAATGCTAACGGTAGTCGCTTTCTTGCAATCAATATCGATCATTGGTTACTTTTCTTCACTCACTTATATGTTGCCCACCTCGAGAGTGAACCGGCCTTATTTTTGGGTTAGTATATGTATGATTGAACGGTCTTGATATGGCACGTGTATGCGATTGCATGCCACGAATTCCCCCCCTCCATCTCACGCAAGAGTACCGTTAGGATTCCTAATAGTTATTGTACAAAACCATGGGGGCCCATCAATGAATATGAAACACGTGTCGCACCTTCCTCCCTTGAGTCAGTCGTAGCTTGGGATACTCCTTCAGCACTGATCTGACCTGCTCCGCCAAGGCACTCCATCTCTGAAAAAATACACATGCATACATAATAATAAAATCAAATATTTTTCTATCATACATACATGTACGCATATACACATACACAAACGTGTATATATACCTTCTCCTCAACACATCGGAAGTGTACAGATAGACAGAACTTGTTGTTCTCCACTTTAGCTCCCGGCGTGGATTTGGTTTTATCTAACAACGCTTTATAAACCTGAGAAAAAAAATAAAAATAATTAATTAAATTTATAAATAAATTTTAATCTATTTTTAAATTTTAAATTAGTAGTAAAATTACAAACCTCATCTATCATGGGCAAGAACTCGCTCGCAGGTTGGAAAAGAATCGCTTTGCTACCCTTAAAAAAAAGAAAAAAAAGAATAATATTGATTTATTAATAAAAATAAATAATAATGGGATTCCACTACAACCCTCTTTCCTTTTTTTCTTTTTGTTTTAATACAACACAGTTCCCCTTTCGGAAAAAGCCGGCAACAACCGATGCAATGTGTCTGCATGGCAGCAAAGAGGGTGTGCGTGTCTCAAAAGAGGTGTAAATATAATTTACCCTAATAATAAATAAAGCAGGGAGTAATTTTATACTCGGGCAGAGCATATCACTTGATACACACTCACTCAGAAATTTTACACGTGGCAAATACTACCTCAAAATTAAACCCGCCAAAAATCAGATTGGTTGAATAATCAGATTGTACAGTTTCCATTCCAACAGACGTCCACCAATCTGGTAGAAGATAACTGAATAATTCCTAGTTTTTGGTTCAAGGTAGATCTGAAGTGAACTTGCATGCCCCGTATGCAATTTTTTCAAGAGTGCCTGCGTATTATCCATGACGCTCTGCCGGAGTATCAAGGTTTTCGGATATTAATAAATAAAGGGATATTGACCTTGATTTTCTTGTATTTGGGGCCATTGACCGGACCTTTAATGTCCATGCCATGGCTACCGGCGTAGTAGAGCTCTGATAACCGTACAAAGCTATAGACCTGTACATTAAATAAAAAGGAGGAAACTATCAGGAAAAAGCATCGTAGATTTTACGCGTTTCACGAAAAAACAGAAAAGTAATCAGGACTTAAAGGGAAATGTACCTTGTCCCTGCGCCTCCCGCTCACGATAGCAGTTGGGAAATATCTCGCCACGTTTCTAACAGCCACTCTCATCTAATTCCCCATTCCATCCAAAAAAAACGTAATATAAGCTCGTAGTCTTGAATGGAAAGCCCTGTTAATTATTATTCCAGAACGAAAAACAGAAAAGGGATGTGTAGGATGTCTCTAAAGATACCAACCTCACCGGACATGAAAGCGCGATCCGGATCGTCGACGATCGGCGACAGTGTGCCATCGTAATCCAAGAACATCACGATCTGCTTCCCTTTCGATGCATTCGTAATCTGCTCGAACATGCTTAAAGCAGAGGGATGGTGCAGCTGTAATCAATCCAAAATCAAAATCAAAATCGTTTTCAGTTTCCAATTGAATAATACAATCTGAACAGATCTCAAACACGATAAAAATTAAAAATTTTATTAAAAAAAAACGCGATCGAAGACTTACGATCCAAGAGCTCTGATCGTCAACAGGGGTGGTCACGGACAATGACGGAGTCGACTTAAGATGCGTCGGGGACGACGCTCTCATCGAATCCACCCATGCATTGATTCTCCCACCGCCAGTCTCCAGCTTCAGCAGCTTCTTTTGAGAAATTGAGATGCAACTTCCCGTCGGCGGCTTCTTCGCAGTCGTTGATGCAGCGTAGGAGAAAATGGGCGGATTGGTTACGACCGTTATTGCCATGTTAATGCCGGGGTTCGAAAGAATATCGGCTTCGGAAACAACCACATTCTGCTTGGTCATTTTGATGTGTTTGGGTGCGAGAAATGAATGGAAATGCGATCGGAGAAGCAGAGAGAGAGAGAGAGAGAGAGAGAGAGAGAGAGAGAGAGAGAAGCTGAGAAGCTTCTGTTGCTGCTTGATTTGGGTTTTGTAGGCTTTTATCAGAAGACACGGTTATGGGCAGTGGAGAGAGTGTGGAAGGTGGGAATGTTTTATAGAAGCAGCGGACCGAAACGGACAAAAAACCTGATGGGGGCCACTGACCCCGGAATCCCGTAGGCCACGTGGGCCCATCACACCCTCTCATTCCAATGGACACTTCCATCAATCTCCGGAATCTGCCAGGTCAACAAGCTCACACTTGTCAAACATCTACTCGATGGTTCCTATCGCTTCGTTTCACGGGAAGGCTGCAATTGCATACCTGGTGGTGTAGGGTTTCGAATCTACTCGCACGTACGATCCTGTCAAGCTGCGGGTCCCATCGTTTATGTGGCCCGAACGGGAAATTGATGAATCTCAAATCCAATGGGTCAGCCTTTCCTAATATCCATCTCTTCACATGCATGTCCCACCCAATGATCACATGAAAAGTGGGACTGCCTAATAAATGGCCATATTGCAGCGCGAGTATGATTAGCAATGCTCTTACACTACACGCTCTTGTCTACCACGCCCACGGATTCACATTATCTTCCGGCAAATCAACCGTGAGCTTTTTAGAAATATTTCAATTAGTCTATAGCATGAGTCATCCCGGTGGGGCCTACATGTCGAGATGGTCGTCAGTATTCATCGTCCGATTCTAGAACTTGTACAGAAAGAAGTGTACACTGAAATGGATTATTTTGACGGATCAATAGCTTGGACAGGTGAACAAGAATAGCTCCCGGAGAATAGTATTCAACGTATAAAATTCGACTTCAATATCAATCGCTGGGATTGTAGTGGATCGTTACCCTTGCTCCCGTGGTAGACTGAAAGGAGTTTCAACACCCGGGCATAAGGGAGGGGTGTACGTGCGTGCCTAAAATTAAAATAAATAAATAAATAATAATAATAATAATAAGGCGTAGGATTACAGTATAAACGACGTGGACCCGTGATGCTGGTCAACACAGGCAAAAAGAACTCATTAATAAAAACCTTTTCCGAAATAAATGCAATGCTGAGCCGTGGCAGTAGCAGAAAAGAGCCGGACGCCGATTCCGTGGATGCGAGGAACACCAACGTCAGTGGATCCGCAACGGTGGGCCCACCTTGATATGTGTTTTATATCAACGTCGTCAATTAATTTTTCCAAATCATTTTACGCCTTGTTCCAGAAATGAAACAAATCCAAATCTCAAGTAGACCGCAGTACAGTAAAAAGTAATTGAACACCCACCGTTAAAAATTTTAGGGCCCAAAAGTTTTTATATATGGACATTAATACTCACTATTTTCCTGTGGTGTGATACACTAGATATTTTTCATTTTTAAATTTATATGGAAAAAGAATGAACGGCGTGAATATAAAGCTCAAAAATCAAAGTTGGCTGCACAGTCCACCGACATGGATGGTTCTCCGCGTCTTTGCTGGCCCTATGGATGTGATTAGTCCCTTTGGACCGGCGCAAGGACTGGGTACTACCCCCACCTGGAACTAGCTAGCTAGAGACGGACAGTCATGTCACCGTAGGGCCTACCATTATCTATATGCTTTTATCTACGCCAACCATCTATTTTAACAGTTCATTTTAAATAATGGACCTAAGAGGAGGCAGATCAAGGGATAAAGTGAACCACACCACATGAAGGGGAGGATTTAAAATTATAGTTGAAAACTTCTCAAGCCCATGAAAGATTTAGATAGAGCTTATATTTAATGTGACGTTAAACAAACATCATGGGTGGGTCTTAGAAAGTTTTCAACTATTAGATATCAATCTCTACTACTATACGGCCCGTCAAGATTAGATGGACAGCGTAAATAAAATATATAAATAATGGTGGGTACTATAAAACTCTTAATCTCAATGTGCTTGGACCATGACTAAGTACTGTCTAAAATCAATATATTAAAGATTCAGTTATCAAATATATTTGAAATAAAGAATCTGAGGGTTGGAAAGAAGATCCCCAACATAGATGTAGACACATATAGAGAAGGGAGCAAATTATAATTATCATAAGGGGAGTACTTTGAGAAAATATTGATAAAGTTTGAGATAGAAAAATTAAGTTAAGCTAGTTAGCACATCGCATGCTGCTAACTTTAGGCTCTTTTCAAAGCAATATCTTATTACAAATAAAGAAAAGTAGACTATATCTTATATGCCCTATTCGAGCGTGGTTAGCTGTTTGATATATGTCATGGTCTTTATAAGATGGAATATTTCACATGTAGTCAGTTTTGTGAGCAGAATTATGTCAAACCCCAACAAACAACATTGAGAAGCATTGAAATGACTACTTTGTTATCTATGAGATAAGGTGGAGTATATCTTGATATCTCAAAAATCAAAGGAAAAATCAATAGGGTATGTAGATTCAAATTATGTAAGGAATGTGGACAACAAAATATTGTTGACTTCTAGCTACTCGTTTGTATCTGTAGGTAGCGCGGTTAATTGTATATCAAAGCTTCAATATATGGTTACTCTTTTCATAATATAAGCTAAGTATATGATTGTGACAGAAACAATTAAGGATTGTGTTTGGTTGCGATGAATGATGAATGAACTTAGGCTTCAGCAACAAGCCGTGCCGGTTAATTGTGAAAACGAAAGCACAATCAGTTTGGTAAAGAAATCGGTTTGTCATTCTTGTACTGAACATATTGATGCTCATCGTTATTTTATTCGACATGTGTTTGAGGAAACCAGTGTCACTCTTGAGAATATCCATACAAATGTGAATTTGATGGACATGCTAACAAAGGTGGTTCCCGCAAAGAAATTTCAATTATGTTTAATTTCTGTAGGTTTGAAGAAAAAGATGATGAAAATGAAGTGTATACGAAAAGCAGTGGCATTAGAGAAGTTATAATAAAGGTAATTAGAAGCGGAGTTGTGGTTCATGAACGAAGATTGAAGCCATTGTGGAATTTGTTATGAAATGTCTTAAATTTGTACATGCGACAGGGGTTCAATCGACTAACCACCCCTGTTCAATCAATTGAGTGAGCCTCATATTATACAAAATAGTCTCTGGATAATTTTGGATAGTCTCGTTAAATCGAAGTCTTAGCTCGACAAAGCGTATGATTTTACATAATTGCACAGTTTGTTTTCTATTCCGAGTGTGACACTATATATATATAGGTATAATTATGGGTTAGGATATGCTGGCTAATCGTTTCTAAGATTTTGGAAGGAGAAAACAAGAGTTTTCTAACATTGTTAAGTGGTTCAACTCTTACTCTTGCTTTCACAATGATACACTGCTGCTTTGTGCCACGAAATTATATTTTTTTTTACAAAGACTTTCTACATAAAATTCAATTATGACTGTGATTGATTTGTTTGCGTTTGCTTAATCTTGTGCCTTCCAAATTCACAATTTGGGTTCATGAATTCCCAACACTTGATGAAAGGCTCATAAGCAAGGTCTAGCTAACGGTGGCCCTATGATGTCAATAGGTTGGATCGCTTGAGCGCTTTGCAAAAAGGAAAGGAAATAATGGCACCATCCATTTCCGGGGCCTTGAATCCTCCTCCGGGTAGTTAAAAACGCCCTCCAACCAGGAGCATGTAACCTGCTGCTGTGTTTTTATGGGATGACTTCCTTAAGGCGGACCCTCCTTCACCTGCACAATCAACAATGTCAAGGGAACCCTAGCTAGAGCCGGGGAACCTCCGATGCTTAAGTCAGTTATCTGGTCAGTAGTAAAGAGCTTATCTCAATTCAGTACTGCGTACCTTCTTCCGTCCCAAGCTTGGAGATTTATACAGTTTGTCAATCCTCATCCTCAGAGGATTCTTCTCCTGATTATTCGGAGACTTACTCCTTTCCACGGATTGCTCTCAATCCCGAGAATCTCGGGATTCGCTACCCGTATCCCTGGATTTTCGTAGAGCAGTATCTGTTACCGTTCCGCCACTTGCTGTCTCGGCTAGGTTGTTACCGACTCTGGGGGAGTCTCGGCCGACGCAGGAGGGTGGGTTCTCGGCCTTTCCACGGACGGAATAATCTCGGTGTTTATCCGTCATTCCTTGTTTCGTGACCGACAGAACCAACTCGTTGAGTCGGTCTTGTTCTATCGGCCGAGTGGCTTGAACACGCTCGGCTCATCACTCTGACAGAGTGACTTTAATCGTTCCTTGCTTATGCCTCCTGGCCTATCCTCCGTTCAGTAGGTGTTGTCTCGGACTATTCAGGCAGCTTCAGCAGAGCCGACCTACTTTAATCCGAGTCTCCGAACTTAACACATTTTCACCCAACAGTGAGTCCCCCTTACTCCTTGTGTCGTACCCGGCATCAAGGAGTACGATTTTTTCGGTCGGCTCGTATTAGCATCCGAGACAATGATGAGGCATTTAATGCTCTTTGAGTCGTCTCTAGCGTACGACGATATACCTCCCAAGGCCGCACGTGCGACCAGCCGTCGATTCGTTTTGTCCGCGTATGACATGCGGACGCGTGACCACGATGTTACCGCAGTCAGCCAGCGGTTGCCACGTGTCGAACGGGGGAGCCGAGGCGAACGATGATTCGCTTTTGCCATAAATACCCTGCCACGTGGCACAGCTATAAAAGGGCCGGGCGGGAGGACTGTGCGAATTTTATTTTCTCTCTTCTTCCTCCCGCCTGTGTCATATTCCGAGTTCATTTTTGCTTCTTCTCCTCCTCCTCCTCCTCCACTGTCGCTTCTTTCTCCGTCAATCTCCCCTTGCACTCATCGTCAATTTTTTTGGTGAGTCCTTTCCTCCTTCTTTTATAAGTTTTAATGGCCGCACACGGCTCTCAAAGCCCCCGGGAGGAGATGTCCATAGATGAGGGTGTGTCCTAACATCTTTGGGACGTTATAGAACCACCTTCACTGTTGACGGAGTTTGCCGTCGGTACTGACGCCGCATTCCGACTTGTCAGAGAAACCGGCGACTCATCGGCTGGGCGTCCTGCCCAGACCGGTCCATCCAGCAGTAGGACGTCTCTGGTGACTCGTCCAGGGAGACCTAACCCTTGGGTGGACCAGCTGGAGGATGAGGATGGAGAGGACGAATTAGTTACGAGCGAAGGGGCAGCCATTCTAGGCCCTGTGAACCAAACTACGGAAGCCTCTGAGTAGTCTTCAAAAGGAGAAGAAGACGAACCTAGCGGTCTCATCGCCTCCATTCTAACTGAATCAGACCTAAACCAGATCAGAGCTGGATATCATGTCCTTGACTCGGTCGTCCTCCGTCTCCCTCGTCCGGGTGAATTGCCCGACCATCCCCCTGGAGGGATGGTCGCAATTTTTCAAGTCGCGATACAGTGTGGCATGCGTTTGCCACTCCAGCCCATCGCTCGTGACTTTCTGTCCCGAGTCAAAATAGGTCCCGGTCAAATTGTTTCGAATACGTGGAGGAATTTGTTCTGGTGTGAGGTACTCTGGTCTGAGTTAGAACAACCTTCCCTCACGGTTGACGAGTTCCTCTATCTGTATCAAGTTCGACCAATTCCAAACTTCCCTGGCCTCTATTTCTTGAGCGCGTGGAGAGGCAAATGGGGGTCTTTAATAACCGACCCACCCACTTCGAACAAGTTCTGGAAGGAAAGGTGGTTCTGGGCGTGCGGTCGGTGGGAGTCGGCCGACACGTGGCCGTACGAGCCTCAAGTATCCCGCACGTTACGTAGAGCAGGTGACTCGGTGACTCGGCCCAATGGTCTTTCCTTTTCCTCCTCTTTATTTTTATACCATCTTCTGCTAATCCTCACTCCACAATGTCTTGCAGATATTTTGAAGAAGAGGGGGAAACTCGAGTCCGGGGCTCTGACTCGGATAAGGGAGCTGAGGAAGCTGAGCGCGGGGGAGCGGTCTTGGAAGTTGCTACTGCAACCCGAGCGCCTCCATCTTTCAGGTTTAGATTCGTTCGTCTCAGGTAGCTCGACCTCCTTTTCTTTGTTCTTTCGGTTCCCTGTTCGCCTCCTCATTCTTTTTTACTCGTCCTTGCAGACATTCCCGAGGCTCGTCCTATTCTGAGGCCTGCGCTTGAGAGCATGGCCGAGTCCCGCCCTGCCTTGAAGCCGCTTTTCAAAGTGAAGGCCCCCCCGAGATCGGCTCTGTTGTCCCGGTCTCAGCCCTCGAAGCAGCAGAAAACTGCGGGCAAGGGTAAGGAAACGGTCGTTCCACCCGCTCCCATACCTGCTGCCCCCCAAGTGGTCGTCCTTTCCGACCCTGACGAGAGGGCCGAGGAAGCGGAGCCAACTCCTCCAATGACTCAGGCGACTCTCGAGTCGGGACCTGTTGTAGAGGAGGTCCCGGGGCCGAGGGAGGCCCAGCATGAAGAATTCTTGAGAAGGGAGATGACTCAACAGGAGTCCCCCTTCACGAAGATCATTACGGGGATGGTTCCTTGGGCGCTTGCCCACGGGGGTGAAAGAGACTTCACCAGTTATTACAACGCTCCGACTGCCTAGACCCTCGGACATGCGGCGAGGTTGCTTTTTGAGGTAAACCTTTCTTTAATCCTGTGTCGCCCCTAACTAAGTTTTACAGCATAGCTCACTGTTTCTTTATCGCAGCTGGCATATTGCCTTGTCAAAGCTAGCTCGGAGCTGACTGCAGCCCAGAAACTTGCATCCGAGACAAAGACTACGAGGAGGGTCGCTACCGAGGCTGAGGGGCGCCGAGAGATCGCTGAGAGCCGGATTGGTATCATGACCGGCGATCTATCGATCACTCGGAAGGCAGCCGCGGATGCCCGTGCAGCTCTTGAAGGGGTCAAAGTCAATAACGCTCGCCTGACTTTGCTCCTCCAGGAGGCTAAGGAGAGGGAGCGACACCTTCTTCGAGTTCATGACGAGTGCGAGGGTGCTCTTGCTCGTGCGAAGGTCGAGACCGCCGGCCTCATTCAGGAGGCTCGAGAAGAAGTGCGTCGAGCCAAAGAGGAACGAGAGCGAGCCGTAGACGCCTTCCTCGAATCTTTCGAGTTTAAAGATGAGAGGGACCGCCTTTATCAAGGTGGTTACAAGGCCTGCGTCTTGGAGATGAGGGCGGCCTTCCCTGATCTCGACCTCTCCGCCTTCGAAGTTGACAGTCCGTCTGCCGAGGCTTCTGAAGGCAACGCCACCGAAGGAGATGCTGCTGCTGACGAAGCCGGTCCTTCGGACGTCGTATAGGAGATGAATTCCGACTGAATGGGGCAGTCGGATATTATACTTTCTTTTTTTTTTTTTTTTTTTTGGTGACCCGACATTGGGTACTTGGATGAAATACAACTTTTTATTAAGTCGACTTCAATTACAGTACTTTCTATTATATCTTACGGGTAATAAATCTTGAGATGCTTGGCGTTCCAAGGATGAGGCAACAGTTGTCCGTTTAGGTCTTCTAGCCGATAGGTTCCCGGTCGGATGGTGCGTGAGACGACGTAGGGACCTTTCCAATTGCGCCCTAGTGTACCCGACCCAATTTCCTTGGTGTTTGGGAAGGTCTTTCGGAGGAGCATATCCCCGGCTCGGAATCGTCTGACTTTAACTCGGCGATTGTAAAACCGGGACACCTGTCTTTATCGGGCCATCATCCTCAATCGAGCCATTTCTCTTTTCTCTTCCAACGAATCAAGCTCGAATGAGATGAGTTCGCCATTCTCTTGTCCACTGTACAAGTTGACTCGGGCCGAGCCAACGCCGATCTCAACGGGCGCGACTGCTTCCGCACCGTAACATAGGGAAAAGGGAGTTTCTCCCGTGGCAGTCCGTGTTATGGTCCGATAGGCCCACAGTATATTCAGAAGTTTCTCGGCCCATACTCCCTTTGCTTCATCGAGCCTCGTCCGTAGGTGCCGCTTTATAATTTTGTTAACCGCCTCGACCTGTCCATTTGTCTGAGGATGATAAGGCGAAGCGTACACGTTTCGAATCCCGAGACTGCTGCACATCTCCCGAAATTATTTGTAATCGAACTGCCTTCCGTTGTCAGTAATAATAGTCCGAGGTATCCCGAACCGACAGATGATATTCTTCCAAACGAAGCTTGTGATCCTTTGCTCGGTAATTTTCGTCAATGGTTCTGCTTCAGCCCACTTCGTGAAGTAGTCCACCGCAACCACAGAGAATTTAGTCTAACCTTTCCCTAGTGGAAAGGGCCCGATGATGTCGATCCCCCATTGCATAAAGGGCCATGGTCCCGACATCGGAGTCAGTTCCTCAGGGGATTGTCTCGGGATTACTACGAACCGCTGACACTTATCGCATCTTTGAACGAATTGTTTAGAATCGTGTTGTATAGTCGGCCAATAATACCCCTGCCACAATACTTTGTTGGCGAGCGAGCGTCCTCATGAATGGTTTCTACATACCCCTTCGTGTATCTCCCGTAAGATATAATCGGCTTCTTGGGAGTCGACGCACCTTAGTAGAGGAGCATGAAAGCCTTTTTTATATAGAATCTCATTCAAGATGGTGTAGCGCGAGGCTCGAAGTTTTAACCGCCGTGCCTCGGCGCGATCTTCTAGCAATTCTCCATCGCTGAGGTAGCGGATGAGTGGGTCAAACCAAACAGTCGCTGAGTTGATGGGAAATAGGGCCGAGACTGTCGGCTCATCTATGCTTGGTTTAGGGACGTACTCAATCAGAACTGACCGAGGTATGTCTTCCTCGTCAGCTGAGGCAAGCTTTGCTAATAAGTCAGCTTTAGCGTTGTCGGTCTTGGGTATTCGAATTACTTCACACTTTTGGAATCCACCGATCAATTCTTTGGCTTTTTCCATGTACGTCTTCAGTTGTTCTTTCCGAGTTTGATAAACACCGGAAACCTGGTTAACGACTAATTGTGAGTCGCTAAAAACATTCAAATGGGTCGCGCCTAAACTCGCGACGAGTCTAAGGCCTAATAATAAGGCTTCGTGCTCTGTTATATTGTTGGACGCCTGAAAGCCGAGTCGCAAGGCATATTGCATACAGGTTTGATCGGGAGTTTCTAATACTACCCCTGCCCCGCTTGCCTTGGAATTGGATGAACCGTCGACAAATAGCTTCCAGGGTACCGGCCCGAGAGAGGGAGAAGCCTCAGGTACAGTCATTCTCTCCGACTCAGGTATATTGTCACGATTAGGAGTCACTTCGACAAGAAAATCGACGACGGCCTGTCCCTTTATGGCTGTCCTGGGCCTGTAATGTATGTCAAATTCGCTCAATTCGACTGCCCACTTTTTAAGTCGGCCGGAAGCCTCCGGCTTTTGGAGAATCTAGCGGAGTGATAAGTCGGTCACAACGACAATGGTGTGGGCTTGAAAGAATGGCCGGAGGCGTCGTGATGATACCACCAGAGTTAAGGCTACTTTCTCGAGCTGAGGATACCTCGTCTCTGCTGGTAGCAAGGCTTTGCTGACGTAGTAGACTAGCAGCTGCTTTCCTTGAGTCTCTCGTATTAAAACCGAGCTTACTGCAACCTCAGATACGGCCAAATATAATAACAACGCTTCACCAGGTTCTGGCTTAGATAGCAGCGGTGGGGATCCGAGGTAAGCCTTCAGATCTTGAAATGCCTTCTCACATTCGTCCGTCCACTCCATCGTCTGTCGTCCCTTCAATTGCTTGAAGAACGGGAGACATTTATCTGTGGCTCGGGACAGGAAACGATTGAGCGCGGCCACTCTTCCTGTCAACCTTTGAATGTCTTTGATTATTTTAGGAGACTCCATTTCGAGTAAAGCTTTTATTTTCTCGGGATTCGCTTCGATTCCTCGCTGACTAACGAGGAAACCGAGGAATTTTTCCGAGCTCACGCCAAATGCGCACTTGCTGGGATTCAACTTCATTTTTTATTTACGTAGAGTCAAGAACATTTCTTCCAAGTCCGCCTTATGGTCGACTGCTCGTTTACTTTTGACGAGCATATCGTCAATATAGACTTCCATCGTTCGGCCTATCTGCCGAGCCAATATTTTGTTCATTAACCGCTGATACGTTGCTCCGGCGTTCTTTAATCCAAATGGCATCACTCGGTAACAGTAAAGGCCTTTGTCAATGACAAAGGCAGTTTTTGATTTATCATTCTCGTGCATTACAATTTGATTATAGCACGAATAGGCATCCATAAAACTTAGCAGTTCATGACCCTCGGTACTGTCAACCAGCTGATCAATGCGAGAAAGAGGGAAGCTATCCTTGGGGCAGGTTTTGTTTAGATCTGTATAGTCTATACAGACTCGCTACTTCCCATTGATTTTCTTTACGAGTACGACATTGGTTATCCATTCCAAATAGTATATCTCTTCGATGAATTTGGCTTTAAGGAGCTTGCCGACTTCTTCTTCAATGATAGCGTACCTTTCCGGGCCAAGAGGACGACGCTTCTGTCGGATGGGTCTAAAAGTCGGGTCGATGTTAAGTCGGTGCGTTATAACCGAGGGATCGATCCCAGGCATGTCTTCGTGGCTCCAAGCGAAGATATCAGCATATCGTCGAAGCAAGGTGATCATTCATTCTTTAAGGGACGGACTCAGAGACGAGCCGATTCGGACTACTTTCGAGACGTCTGTCTCGGTTAACGGCTCCGAGATGAGTTCTTCCATCGGCTCCCCCCGCTCATGAGATCCGATACGGGGGTCCAGCGATTCAATCGTCGACACTTCAGTCGGGGCCTTGACTGCGGTGGCATAGCATTTCTGAGAATTTTATTGATCTCCTTTCACAATCCCTACTCCCGACTCGGTCGAAAATTTCATGGAAAGGTGATAGGTAGACACCACAGCTTGAAGGAGGCTTAGAGACGGTCGGCCGAGTATGGCGTTATACACCGACGGTTAGTCCACGACCAGGAAGTCGACCATTGCGGTCCTTTGATGGGGCGCGGTTCCAGCAGTAAGTGGCAGTGAGACGATTCCCTCAAGAAGTACCTGTCCACCCGAGAACCTGATGAGCGGGATTCGGACAGGTCGTAGTACCGACCGACCTATGCTCATTTTGTCGAATGCTTGGGTGAACAGGATGTCCGCTGATGATCCTGTATCCACTAGTATCCGGAATACTTTTCTATTGGCGATGGTAAGGGTGACCACGAGTGCATCATTATGAGGATGATGAATGCCTCGAGCATCTTCTTCAGTGAACGAGATACAATATTTTTCTCGTTTCTTCTCCTTGGGAGGCCGAGACAGCAAAAGAACCTCGGACTCAGGGCGATCGAGGCTTCTAGCGTGGTTTCTTCGAGCGTTATTCGAGTCCCCACTGCCTCGGTGACCTCCGACAATCGTTCAGATTTCTTCTTGGAGCCGCTCTTCACTCGGTCCTGCTGAAACGCTGGACCCTTCTGTATGTTCTCTTAGCCGGCCCTCTTTAATCAGCCGCTCAATCTCGTCCTTTAAGTGATAACAATCACTTGTGTTGTGACCATGGTCACGATGATAATGACAATACTTGTTCTTGTTCCGACAATCCGAATTCTCTCACAGTTTTCGGGGCCAGTTGACGAAGCCTTCGCTCTTAATCTCCATTAGTACTTGTTCAGGAGATTTGTTTAGGGGGGTGTACGTGGAGAATCTTCTGTCTGGTCGCTTTCCTGGCCTGCTGTCGTCTCGCCCCCGTTCCTCTTTTCACTTTTTCCCTCCGGCCGAGTCGGCTTCTTTCTTGGCCGACTCTTTTGTCGATGGTATTGTGTTCTGGATCTTCTCTCGGAGGAGTCGCGTCTCTTCCGCATCAGCATATTTATCCGACCGAATCATAAACTCGCCCAGAGTATCGGGCGGGTTTTTGTCCAGTGACGCCAAAAAAGGTTTATCTCTTACCCCCTGCATTAGAGCGTTGAGAGTCGTCTCCTCAGAATGCTTTCGAACTTGCAGAGACTCGAAGTTGAAGTGTTTAATGTAGTCTTTCAATAGCTCTCCTTCCCTTTGAACTATGTTGTTCAGATGCGCGGGCGGCTTTAATTTCTTCTTTCCGTCGATAAAATTGCTGAGGAAGGCGTCACTGAGTTCGGCGAACGATTTAATCGACTTGGGTTTCAATTGCTTAAACCAAAGTCGGGCTATGTCCGTCAGGATTAGAGAGAAGGCTCGGCACATAATGGTATCCAATGCGTCGTGCAACTCCATGTAGGTTTTGAAGCATTCAAGATGCTCTGTCGGATCAATTTTTTCGGAGAAAGGAGTTATCTGAGGTAAGCGGAACCTTTCCGGTAACCAAGCTCGCATTACTTCATCTACAAATGGAGATGCTTTTTCTTCAGATTTGGTCGGATTTGAGTTCCGGCCGTGCTTTATATCCGCCATCTCCTTTTCCATCTTCTCTCGGACCTCATTCTTGAAGTCCTGTATATCAGCCTTCCAGGGTTCAGTGCTCTCTGCCGTTTCTTCTGCGTTTGCAGGTAGCCGACTTCGTCTCCTCTGATCTATTCTATGCCTCAAATCAAAGGGAGGTAAAATGGCTGTTGCTGAACGGGCAGGCGCCGAGTGACTCGGTTCTCGAGGCTGACTCGGTGGTCGGGGCGACTGTGGCGCAGCAGGCTGCGCTACAGACGCTGGTGGGAGAACTTGTGCCGACTCCTGACGCTACATCTGCTGGTTACACAGTTGTTCCAGCATGTGTTTCATGCCAGCCATCTCGGAACGCATTTCTTGAACCTCGCGATCCAAGTGTGCGTTCGCTTGATTAGGCTGGCTTGTAGTCGCAGGCGGTGCTGTCGGGGGAGCTCTCTGAGCTGTGCTAGCAGCGACCTCCCCCGCTTCATCTGGATCCGTCCTTCTGGTTCTTGCCATTCGGAAAATTGGAGAAAACGACTTTTTGTCCATTTTCCACAGACGGCGCCAAACTGTTGCTGTGTTTTTATGGGATGGCTTCCTTAAGGCGGACCCTCCTTCACCTGCACAATCAACAATGTCAAGGGAACCCTGTATAGAGCTGGGGAACCTCCGATGCTTAAGTCAGTTATCTGGTCAGTAACAAAGAGCTTATCTCAGTTCAGTACTACGTACCTTCTTCCATCCCAAGCTTAGAAATTTATACAGTTTGTCAATCCTCATCCTCAGAGAATTCTTCTCCTGATTATTCGGAGGCTTACTCCTTTACATGGATTGCTCTCAATCCCGAGAATCTCGGGATTCGCTACCCGTATCCCTGGATTTTCGTATAGCAGTATCTATTCCCGTTCCGCCACTTGCTGTCTCGGCCAGGTCGTTACCGACTCTGGGGGAGTCTCGGCCGACGCAGGAGGGTGAGTTCTCGGCCTTTCCACGGACGGAATAATCTCGGTATCTATCCGTCATTCCTTGTTCCGTGACCGACAGAACTAACTCGTTGAGTCGGTCTTGTTTTATCGGCCGAGTGGCTTGAACACGCTCGGCCTTTAGTGGGCTTTTGCAGGCGAGGTCATCACTCTGATAGAGTAACTTTAATCGTTCCTTGCTTATGCCTCATGGCCTATTCTCCGTTCAGTCGGTGTTGTCTCGGACTATTCAGGCAGCGTCAGCAGAGCCGACCTACTTTAATCCGAGTCTCCGAACTTAACACATTTTCACCCAACATAACCTATACCAAACATTTCAATTTGTCCAAGTGGGACCTGTGGATTAGTGATCCTGACCATTGGTTTGTTAGGCAATATCTTGGATGGACTAGGCCACAAAAATCTCCTATTGGGAAAATCTTGGGCATTCTGCAGTTGAATGTTGTTGACTGATGATATGTTCCTCGTCTTGAGCATCTATTTGCCCGCCCCACATTGAAAATTCGCTCCGTCCAGGATACATTTAGGCATCGTCCACACGCATTGGCTTCCCACCAGACCAATGGTCCAAAGTGAACCATACAAACAATGAACATTAAAGGGAAGGCTGCATAAGTTGGGTAGGCACGCAGAGGGCCTGACTTGCGTTAGCTGACCACTACCTAAGACATACATGAATCAGATCCAACCCATTCATGACATTTCATTTTCACCATGAATCCTAAAAGTCTGCTAAATATGAGTTTTAGGTGGCCCTCCTAGTAAATAGTGTAAAATCAAGCCTAAATATGTGAATTCACATGGTGTGGCCTACCTAAGTCTTGGATTCTCCTATTTTTGGGGAACCCATTCATTGTGAATAGATGAATTGATTGGATGGCTTATATGCCCATTATGGTCCCCACATAATTTGGGCAATTTTAATAGTGGGGCTTTCCATCTATAGAGTTTCAAATCCTTACTTTTGATAAGTTTCAATCTTCCAATTTTATTTATATTAATTACCAATTTTCTCTTTTTTAGGTCATTTTTAATTGTAGGCAAGTCTTTGCATAACATGTCACTGGGCTACAAATGTATTATAGTTGTGACCTGCTAATAATATTCCCAAAATAATTAGATTATCAACTCCATGAGTAAAATTACTTCAATAGAAGGATCCAAGCAATCTAAACATTTGTTATATAAATTAATGATTAAAAAACATTAGTTAGTCATTGGGTTGTGATCCTAAGCTTGTGTTCCATTTAAGTTTTGAAATTTCATTAATTTTTTTCATCAATGTATACATTTCAATGAACTTATTATAATTATTGTTACAAGCATCACATATATACGTTAATTAGGGATATTAAAGTTAAATTAGTAAGTAAATTCAAACCCCTGTAATTAAGTTGCCAAACACGAGGTCATGGGTTCCCCATTGCGGTGAAATTCTATCCTGTGGGAGTATGCGTGGTGGGTGATGAGTGCGTGTATTTTCGAAAAACAAAAAAAAAAAATACACGTAGAAGCAGAGAAGTCCAACTGAAACACAAGGTAGGTTCCACACGTTCCGTCCCTAGCAGCGAAAGTAACGCCACCTACCCGTACGAAAATAACACAAGCGTTTCCATTTTTATATAATGCAAGGCACAACATCACACTACCACTGGGGCCCTGTTTCCCACCATTGGATGTCATCTAAGAAAATCGGTCCATTTGTCAGTTAATCATACATATATGAATATGCCCTGAACTAAAAAGTAACATTGATCTCCTGATCAGGTAGATTTCATTTGGAGGAGAAAAATGGACGGTTAACAAACCTCAGCCGGTCAGAATTCAACGTGTATATGTTGGCTCATTTAATGACCGTACTTTCCTGATTTATATGGCATGCTCGTAGCGAGCACTAAACAATGAATAGCCCAGATCAATCACAAACGTGCCATCCAAGATGGAGAAAACAGACCCCGCGCATTAGCCATGATGCATGGCCCTCTATCCAATCAAAACCCGGGAAGGCAACGCCCCTTGAATGTCTCACGAAAACAACTAGCTGCACCAAAACCAGCAGCATTCCAAATCATTTATTTTTCTAACCATACGACATTTGCTACCAACCTCAATAGAAATTCGTCTTTCTCGTTTCTTGTATTTGAGCTCTGTCTCTCTCTCTACCATTTTTTTTAAATTTTTTTAATCTCTCTTTTTTGCTTCTGCAGAGAGCTTTTGTACCACGTACTCCTCCGCAGGCCGCAGCAGGTCCAACGAACCCATTCTGCAGTAATAAATGATTTTATGATGTTTTCTACAATGACACGTGTTCGTCATCCATCCACTCGTTGTCAGCCTTTTGTGGGTCAGTACCACAGAGTCTGCAAATGAGACACCTGGCTTCGTCCGTAAGTTCGTTCGTTGTGCATTAACTCCCATGGAAATCAAAATTAAAAAATGTTGGTTTACCACCATCTCTTAAAATTTGCAAACATTACCTACACATCCACATTGCAAAACCGTAATATAATTCCACATCATCCAAAACAGTAGGGCTCTTGCAGATTCGTCTTGATTCCCAAAATCATGTTATTTCAACACTCGTGTGGACCACCCCATTAGGATTCAACACTGACGTTTGAAATAGATGAACTTATTCAATGAAATACAGACCTAGTGTGCCATCATGAAACTACTCGTAGGCATTACATGCAAACTGTTTGTATGGTGTGGCCTACCAAAGTTTGGACCTTGATGGAGAATTTACAAGGTTGATTGGATCTCTTGAAAGTTACACCCATATGCGGTAGGTATGCAAAATTACGCCGTGGTCATCTTGATTAATGAAAAGTGGGCCAATATTACGGGTGCAATTGTGGCAACCAATTTAAAATGGTGGTAAACTATCAAATTAATCTGTGTATATAAATTTTCAGAGGAGGAGGACACGTAATGGAAAACCATTTGCTTTATCGTGTGTCAGTAAACGAAAAAGATTGGAGGGACGGGACCTTTCATCTTTTCGCTTGTGGTCTTCCCCTCTCCTACGCTATGCATGGAAGCCAAACAAGGAAAGCTTGGGTCCTCCTTATTTTCGTACTTGGTTTTTCCCCCTCCTCTAAAACTTCAAGAGAATGTTCGATGAGAAGCCTCAGGAGAGAGAGAGAGAGAGTAGAGAGAGAGAGAGAATCAACGACTAGTGAGTCAGTTAGCTGTCACATTACCTTTTCAAAGCATCTGGGTCTTTTTTTATTTTTGTAAGAAAAACAGCCCACAAGTTCAAGCCAACTGAAACGGTTATTCAAGTGTATTTCATTGGAAATAATACCGTAATTAATTGCCAATGCATTGCAATTCAAACATCTGCATCTTTGAATCTCTTTCAGTTGGTTTCTTTGATTTTTCAGTTTTAAAGAAAGCATAAGATTCTCAATACTTACCTTGCAATTTCTCACATGCTCTGGCATTTCGCTTTTTTAGTCAAGACTGATGGCCTTGGAAATTTTATAAGACGACTGTTTTTTTTTTTTTTTTTGTTTTTTTTGTTTTTTATAAAAAGTTTGAAAGAGAAAAGGTATCTTAACTAGAAAGTAATCCATTTTTTACGGACTAATACGCGGTTTGATTTGGTCTCGAGAGGACATTTTTCGAGGGTCTTCGGGTCTTGAGTGAGCGAATCGAGGGTTGGAGCTTTTTCGCAGGCAACCCAACGAGAAACATCCACGAATCCGCGACTTTCAACGGTTAGTATAATTCCAAAGCGGTCGCTTTTTCAGATGCCACGTGTGAGGATGGTACGTGGCTCGCATTTGATGCCACGTTAGTTAGGCAGGACCGTTAAAGGAGTTCGTTGTGCCTCTCGGTCGCGGACGCGGCTTCGGTGGATCTCCGGATCGACCGAGGTCGATGTATCACTGATTGTGGGGCTCACCTTGATGTATTTTGTTTTATATCCACGACGTTCATCAGTTTATCCAGATTATTTTATTACAGGAGCCCAAAAATACAAGAGATCCAATTCTAATGTGGACCACACCATAGGAAACAGTAATTATTGGCCATTAAAAACTTTTTGTTTGCCTCAAAAGTTTTGAAACAGGATGATATTTGTGCAGTCCTTTAGTCCATGTCTTTGTGACATTATCAATAAGTTGGATGGAAAATATACATTCTTGTGGCCCCCAAGAAGTATTTAGTGGTGAGCGTTCAATCAAAACTATTTCCTATGGTGTGGTCGACTTGAGACTTGAATCTAATAAATTTTTAGGGAAATATCCTAAAATTATCTGAATAAACGGATTAACGGCGTGGATATGATAAAATATATCACGGTGGGCCCCCTAGTCAGGGATCCACTGACCACAGTTGATCCGCAGATTCACCGAAGCCTCGTCCTTCCGTCGCACAACGAATTTAGTGTGTGTCGCCGCTCACTGGGCCCCACATGATGAGTTTCCTGATGATCGGAACCGTTCATATATTTGATTACAGGATTATCTCTAAATAAAGTTAGAACGGCTCAAAAAATCAAATTTCGGGCTCATCACTAATATGTGATTATGGGAGAGGTTATTTACGGTAGTAAAGAGGATATAAACTGTTCAAATCATCGGTCCATCTCAGCTGCAGTGGCCCAGTGGATGGGGACACACATTTGGATCCTGCATCGCGACATAGGCGAAGCGAGTTCTAAAGAGGAGACATCGCAGGTTCATTGGTGTTGTTTCCTCCACATCGCACGTTTGCACCAGTGAGTTGGTCCGCGTAGGTCGGCTGGGCGGTACGAGTCTGTTTGGTGGTGGGGCAGGATTGGTGGATGGGCTGCTGTTGTGGGCCCGACTGGCTGATTTAAAAAGTAAAAGTAGTGGGCCCACAGGATGGTCGGCGATTCGTCGTCTGGTGTCACTGAGGGGATTTGGTGTAAGGCCGTTGAAAAGGTGAGGTGCATGTTAGCGACACGCGTAAGAAGTGGGCCCCACTGGGTTCATTGTCGTCATTCAATTTATCGCGTTGTTCTCGTTCCGGGAGATGATGAGAAATACTGCTACAGCGCATCACACAGAAGTTGCATGCGCTGCGGTTCACATCAAACGAGTGGCAAACGTCTCTTTTGATGGGCCGTTGATTTGGAGTCGCACTACGTGGACCTCTCATAACCTCAAAATCATGTGATCGGTACCGTTGGTGATCCTGACCAATCAACGATCGTGACCTCTGTTTATTAAATTAAGATTGTGCTCTACCTTTTGGAACTTTTGCGACCATTCAACCACAGGGCATTTGGAGGGCTTCCATGATCTAATCACCTTCAATTTGAATCATGGCCCATCTACTTTAGTTCGACGAATCATGTAATCGGCTGGTGTTAGCTTATCTGTAGTTGCAGCAACATCAGAATTAATACCTTCCACAGTAATTAAACGACTTCAAGTATCTCTTCCGTAGTAGCACTCACTATTATTAAATTTCAAATTCCAAAATTATTGATCCGGCGATTTAAAAATCACGCTAACCGTGACTAAGAAAGACTCAAGTAAACTTTAGTTTTAATGCCACTAGTAGGATTTGGAAAAAAGAAATAAAGGCAGATTTTACGTACATGCCTATCTACTTAAATAGAAAATCTCAAGAAAAAACTTAGGCCATATCTTTAATATTTTTAGTTTATTACACCATTCAAACTCTTTCAATCCGGATTTCTAGTTCAATCCTTCGTATAAATGAGAGTCCCAAAGATTAAAAAGAAAACTGATATTTTCTACATGTTTTTTATCCATTCAGCTGTTTTTGGATGAACAAGAGTCTTTCATTATAATCCGAAAACTATTCTACTTATAAAATTAGATGGATGTTAAGATCCTTTGATCCATCTGGCTGATTTTTTACCATATTAGGCCCACCCCATCTAGGACGGCTCTTCATTCAAGACTCCCGTGCATGTATGTCAAGCATTATTGTGAGCATAGAGGGCAAAAGCCAGAACAAAAAGAATCAAAAGAAAAATAGACATGAGAAAAAGTAAAGCCAGGGGGCAATTATAGGGGTAGGGACATGATCAGAGGGTGTGCTTTTATCAAAGGTGGCTGACAAAATCTACACATTTCATCTAAAGGGTCACCTCATTTTTTCCATGATCCCAAAAATTAGAGTGATCTAAAACTGAACTGGTCCAAAGATAGGTAACAATGTAAAATCATAACTATCTACATGGTGGGGCCTACATTAGTTTTGGAATTGCCAGATTATCAGAGTCCCTTCATCCTGGTAAGATGCATCAAATGAACAGATTGGATGCCATATGCAAACCAAGGTGAGTCACACACAGAAGAAATGATAGGTGCCCCCAACTCACTTGTTCCCTAAAGTGTGGCCCATGAGAGATTTGAATGAGCCTATTTTTTGGGTTCCAAGGTTCACATTAGGTGACACTCCCAGTGGATAGTGTGGATGACACGAAGGTGGGAACGTACTTTATCAAAATAGCTGGATTTGAAATTTTCATAGGAATTCTTGTCATAATGCGCCAAGTAACATGGGAGGAAAGAGGCGCGAAATAGCCTGATTTGACCAACTAGGCTTCGAATTAACTATGCCAACAGCTCCGTCTTTCAGGCGGACAGTAATACACGCCTACGTACGGCGAACGGCCCCATGGACAAAGTCAATTGTTAAAGTCTTACATGCATGCATCCACGAAAAAGCTCGTATTTCTATCAAATGTCATAGATAATTTGACCTTAGGACATAAATAGCAGGTTCCTTGACGGTGGATGCTATGGGACAAAAGAAGATTTAATCAAGAATTGTGGTCGACGGGGCTAGTATTGTACATGGTGTAACAATCTATTTTTTGTGAAAACTAACCTTACTGACTGCTTCCGTGTGGTTCACCTCTAAGTTTTGCATCAGCCTCTTTTTTGGCCTTATATCTTCTCTTGGTCAGGCTGAGATGATAAACGGAGTAGATTTATGTCATCTTTAGTAAGACCCACCACATCTAAAAAAATTAAAAATTTTAAAATATAAATAAAAATATCTTATACACACTGAGTAAACCACTTTCTCCATTCTTCTTTCCTTTTCGTACAGTAATCGACGCTGAAACCGTCCTATCATCCCCACTCTTCCGTTACATTACGCACCCTTTATAATAAATAAATAAATAAATAACCAGGGAATTAATCAAATTAAAAATAGAGAGAGGGAGAGACAGAGAGAGCTCATAGATCAAGAGAAAAAGATTAAAGCGGGGCCGGATCATCAAACTTTTAAGGTAGGTGATCTTATCCTTAAATTTATCATTTTCAGTTATTTATTATGCTTATTTAATCCAAATTTTTGATGGGATATTATTATCAGTTGAATTCTTATGTAGGGAATCCTACTCATTTATGAATTTCTATTTTATACATTTCTATTATTTAATGCTGAAATAATATATATATATATATAATAAATTTACAGAATAAAATAAAAATTTTATCTAAGTTTATATTTTCATTTATTAATTCTTAAATTTTTGTTAAGATTAAAAATTAAATATGAATTATTTCTAAATTTTAAAACATTAATTAATATGTAAGTAGATTATTAAAAATAATTAAATTCAAATTAATTCATGAATTTATTTAAATTAGTATTTGAATTAATCTTTAAATATTTTTTTATTAATGAGTATGTTATTTATTAAATTTAATCATTTAATTAATCTGAATTATATATAGTCAAGTTAAAAAGTAACCAAAAATTTAAATTCCAATCATTTATAATACTTAGAATTAATTATAAAAAATATAATAATACTAATAATTAAAATTTTGAATGTAAAAAATAATAATAATAATAATAATAATACTATTATCCAAAGTCCAAATTAATAATTTTTTTAAACTTATTAAATTTAGATATAAAAATAAATAATAATAAAATTCTGAATTTAGATTTAAAATAATTGGATAATTTTTTTTAAGATAGATTAACTTAAATTATTAAATATTAATTTAATTTCATTATCAATGTTATATTATAGAAATTCGTGTAATATTTTGTTTCTATAAAGATTAAAATCAAATTTTTAATCCTAAAATTGTAAAGAGTTAATTAAATTAAATTTAAATGAACTCAAAATTTTAAAATTGAAACTAAAATTTCTTATACATTATTTCACAGAAATTCTTAAATTAAATAATAGTAAAATAATATTTTATTTAAGCATTTGAATTATTAAAGTTTCAACAAAATTTCAATCAAGAATTATTAATTAGAATTATATTGTTAATATTTTTTATTGTGAAATAATTATTCATCTTACATAAATGTTTACAATTCATTGAGCATCAATTTTAATATGTTGGATGTAACGTAAGCAAGTAGGGCAATCGTGTCTCTTGGGTAAAAGACCCTAAATTAACAAGGCAATCGTGTCCCTTGGGTGAGAAACCCTAAAGCCAACAAGTAGGGCAATTGTGTCCTTTAGGTGAAAGACCCTATAAGCCACTGGATCCTTTGGAGTCTCCTTTATGTACGGCGTATGAGTACAATGTGTGCGCGGACATACGTCAGATGTACAACTGGAGTAGTAGTCTGACCAGCTAACGTATAAATGGATCCATCACCATGAAGTACCAATGCATGAGCATTAATGTAACGTGACCACCTACTTGGGTACGGTGTTGTAAGAAATAATATAAATATCATGAGTATTCATGAAAATATTATATGCATCGTATTTCATAATTCTATTGTTAAATTTCATTATCTATATTTTATTTTCCTTCATTGTTATAAAATTAATATTATCTGAACATGTTAAATTTTGGGTAAGAAATTACCCTATTGAGTTATTATGCTCATTCTACTAAAAAAATGCATAGGTACAGAGCTGAAATACTACGAGCAGGCGGGCCTCTACTATTAGCTTTATTTTCTAAAAAATTAGGTTTAGTTTTAATTCAATTCAGTTTTTTTGTTATTTAGATTTAGTTTATGTTCAAATTTTGATGTAAAAAGGATAAATTATCAAAAAGTTGAATTTAATAAACATTTCAGTTGTATTTCCTTTTAGATGAGGTTGAGTATTTATTGAATTTGATTGAATCAACTGGATTATAATAAATGTCATTATATTATAACTCACGAACCTTGAAATTTGGGTCCCAAAGACCTTATTCGGGTACTCGAATTTCGAGGCGTGACACATGGCCCACCTTAGTTATTGGAACCATTCTTTAAGGACCCAAATTGTATGGCCCATAGCGACAAATTATTTTTTATCGGCCGATTATTCAAGGACATTATCGCATAGAAATTGAACTGTTTGTACTTGTCTATGGTTCACTTGAAGGTCACTATAGGACCACTGGATCATTCACTCAGCATGTTTTTCTTTTTCTTTTTATTGCCTTCCTCTAGTTATTATATGCATGCCTTCAATCTGTGCAAAAACAGAAAATTTTAATTCATCGAACAAATTACTTGGTGAATGGAGTGAACCCGGATTAAATAGATTGGTCTTTGAATAGTTTTGGATAGGTTCGATGGATCGACCTTTAAGGTTCAAGCAATTAAGATAATTCAAAAAATTCATGTTAACTCTCTAAATTCTTTTGAGCATGTTCGATTGATCCAACATTGGGCTTAATCGAATGAGGGTTGCTGATTAATGTCAATCGATTGATGGTTAGACCAACGACACATGCAATTTTTCATAATTGCATGATTTATTTCATATTCTGGGCGTAACACTATATATAAGGTTGTAATTCAGGATTATGGTAGAACGAGAAGAGAAAAATCATTTTTAAGGTTTGAAAAGAAGAAAACTAAGGTTTTCGCATATATAAGTTAATCTAATCTCTTGTAATTTCATTCTCATAATGGATTACTTATCGCTTTGTGCCATGATTTTTTCCACAATGGTTTTTTCACGTAAATCATTATGTTCTCTAGTTTGCTTGTTTGCGTTATCTTTCATTTGTGTGATTCGATACAAAATTTTCTTCCACGCCTCCCAACAAATGGTATCAAAGGTATAAGTTGGGACTTGAATTTGAATCTAAGACATGACGATAAAATGATCTAACATGTAGTATGATACAGAAAAGTTCACCAAGAAAAATATCTTTGAATTATAGAAGGTAAAGATAAGATGCCTTCTAGTTCAACAAGAATTGTAACAGGCACTCCTTGGTATAGTGAAATATTCTGCGATTATGAGCAATGAAGAGTGGAAAGAACTTGATCAAAGGGCGATTACATCGATCTAATTATGTTTGGCAGATGATGTTCTGTATAATATCTTTGAACGTGTTATAAGGCTTTGAACGAAGTTAGAAAACTTGTAGATGATGAAATTTCTCTCAAATCGTTTGTATATGAAAAAGTAATTATATAATTTAAAAATGATGGAAGGGTCAGGTCTTAATGAATACATTAGTACGTTCAATAAACTATTTTACAAATTGACAAGTATGGAAGTGAAGATCGACGAAGAAAACTAAACCTTAATCCTATTGAATTCTCTTTGAGTTGTAAGAGAGTATCATGACACTATGAAATGGTAGGGAGACCATTAATTTTGAAACTATTGTTTCATTCCTTCATTCAAAGGAGTTGAGAAAGAAGGACAATGGCGGGCAATTTTGGAAATACGAAATGGGTGGAGCTGGTGTATGTAGTAAAGTCTATATCAACACGTTTGTGGCATGCGCGCTTAGGATACATGAGCGAGTGCGGTATAAATGCACTTTCTAATTATTGTTTGATTACTGTATTTAAAAATGTTGATTTTAATATATGTGACCATTGCATATATGGTAAATAATCACGGTTGTCTTTTAAGTCTGAAAAATATGTAAGAGTATATTTAACTATGTGCATTCGGATTTATGAAGGCCGTCGCCCGTGGTTTCTGGGGGAGGATCGTCATTCTTTGTCATATTCATTGACGATTTCTTTAGAAATGTTTGGATTTATTTTCTAAAAAATAAATCTGATATTTACGCCACTTTCAATATGCGGAAAGCGATGATTAAAAAAAAAAAAAAAAACAGTTCGGCTAAAAATTAAAAGTGTTGAGGACAAACAACGATGAAGAATTCACTTTTAAAGAATTCAATCAATTTTGTAAATTAGTTGGGGGATGGTGAGTCACAATACAATAAGACATACAGCAAAGTATAATAGTATAGCGAAACGAATGAATTGGAATGGATTGAGGTCATTAATATAACTTATTACTTAGTAAATTGATCCCCGTCTATAGCCATAAATTATAAAGTTCCAGAAGAAGTGTAGAGTGGTTAAGATGTAGACTATTCAAGGCTGCGAGTATTTAATTGTGATACTTTCTCTCATATATTGTCAGTTGATAAAGATAAGTCAAACCAAAGGATGAAAAAGTATACCTTTATGGGCTATGGTGATGGTGTGAAGGGATACAGGCTATATGACTGGGTCACGCGGAAGATCAAAATGAGTCGTGATGTAAAGTTTAATGAGGATTCCTTGTTCTATTAAGATAAACACAAAGAAACAAAAAAGTTAGAGATAATTAATGTTGAAATTGAAAAAGGTGAGACACAGCTAAAAGCCGAGTTGCATGTAGAAGTACAGGAGCAGGTGAAGAAGCCACTTGTGAGGAGAAATCTATCGAAATATCGCAGATTATCACTAACATACAAAGATGACTTGAATATTGTATTCTCTTTCATTATGGATGAGGGGGATCTGTTTACCTTTCAAGAAGCATTGCATGACACAGATGCTAGAAGTGAATAGGAATGATGAAGGACGAGATTGACTCTTTATATAAGAATAAGACATGGTTGCTAGTGAAGCTTTTCATTAGGCGTAAAATAATTAGATGTAAGTAGATCTATTGGAAGAAACATGAAATATATATATATATATATATATATATATATATATATATATATATATATATATATATATAAAAAGCCAGACTGGTTGCGAATGGTTATGCATAGAAAGAGGGTATCGATTTCAATGAGATATTTACATATGTGGTTAACCATGTATCTATTAGATTTATTTTGACGCTAGTTATCAAATACAATATGGAACTGGAACAAATGGATGTGAATATTGATTTTCTACATGAGGAACTGAAAGAGTAGATGTACATAAAGGCAACTAGAGGGACTCGAGATACATGGGTCACAAAATAAAATTTGAAGGTTTAAGAGGTCGTTGTATGGGTTGAAATAATTGTCTGGGCAGTGATATAAAAGATTTGATTCTTTCATGGTGAGTCAACAGTTTACTAAAAGTAAATATGATCATTGTGTTGACTTCAATACACTGAGTGATGGAGAATTCATTGTATTAGTATTATATATTGATGACATGTTTATCGCTAGATATAACATTAGCATGTATGAGATCAATTTCTTTAAGATTTAATTACTAAGGACATCTAAAATTAAAGATTTGGGGGTTGTAAAGAAAATTCTCAACATTGATATACACATAAATAGATAGATGAGTATGTTACAGTTGTCTCAGGTATAATACCTTGAGAAGGTATTGGTCAAGTTTGGGATGAAGAAGGCTAAACCGGTTAGCACACCCTATGTTGTTTACTTTTAGCTTTCTTCATAGCAGTGTTCTATTATAAATGAAAAAAAATAATTTATGTCTTTTGTGCCCTACTCGAGCATAATCGGCCGTTTGATGTGCGTCATGGTCTCTATCATACTAGATATTTCACTTGCAGTCGATGTTATAAGTAGATACATGTTAAACCCTGACAAACAACATTGAGAGATAGTGAAATAGCTGCTTCGATACCTATGAGATACGAAGTGCTACGTCTTGAGGAAGGCGGTATTACTCTTGAAAAGATCTACACGAGCGTTAATCGGATAGATATGCTTACAAAGGTGATTCCCGTAGAGAAGTTCGGTTGATTTTATTTTACTTCTCTGAGCTTGGCAAATATTTGATGAAGATGGAGTGCTGTGCACAAAATGTGACAACAATGTTGATGTTATGATAGAGATGATTAGAGATGGAGGATAAAGTTAGAGCTGAGGATCATGATGATTGAAGTCATGATGTAGATTGTTATCTAGATGTCTTTAGTCTATACATAAATAAGAAATTTTGATCGATTAAACAGACTGCTCGATTAATCGAGTGAACCCAGATTAAATATATTATTCTCTGGATAGTTTTAGACAAGTTCGATCAATCGACCTTAAAAGTTCGAGCAATCAAGATAATTCGAAAAAATCATATTAACTATGATCTGAACACTTTTGAACGTGTTTGATGAGCCTATTCGATTGATTGAATATATAGGCTTAATTAACGTCGATTGATCAATGGTTAGATCGACGACGCACGTAGTTTTGTGTAATCGTGTGATTTACTTCCTATTTTAAGTGTAACACTATATATATATATATATATATATATATATATATGTGTGTGTGTGTGTGTGTGTGTGTGTGTGTGTGTGTGTGTGTGTGTGTGTGTGTAGAGGAACGCTCACCTGCGAACTGGTTCATACGTACTGCGTACGAACTTTTTTAAGAACCCATCATAGGTGATGTGGATCCTAAATCTGAACCGTTCATGTGAAGCAACACCCCATGAAACCCCTCTGGCCGAAGTTTTAATTTGATCCAAAACTTGATGGGCCATGAAATATGAAAACAGTTTCCTCCCTTGATTTGCATTTCTCTTTGCTATGGCCCACCAGCATTTTCGAAAAAAAACTTCAGCCTTGGGGGTTTCACGGGGTGCTGCTTCACATGAACGGTTCAGATTTAGGATCCACATCACCTATGATGGGTTCTCAAAAAAGTTCATACGTAGTACGTACGAGCCGGTTCGCAGGTGAGCGTTCCTCATATATGTATGTATATATATATATATATATATATATATATATATATATATATATATATATATATATATATATAATGGAATTAGGATAAAATTAGGAGAACAAAATCATTTCGTATTTATAAGATGATTTAATATTTTATACTTTTGTTTTCATAATGGATTGCTTATAGGGTTTTTTTTCTTTTTTCTTTTTTTTTTTTTTTCGTTTTCTTTTTCTTTCTCGGTAAGGATATGTTTGGTATAAATTCATATATTTTCTAATTTGCCTTGTTTGTGAATATAATCTTTCATTTTTGTGATTTGATTCAAGATTTGCTTTCAAGGCTCCCAACACTAGCATAAGACCCTCCCTAGTGGGGCTTACTGGATGAACGGCTTTCAACATAGAGCATGGACACGACCTAGCTAGGCTAGTTCAATGGTTTACCACAACGTGTCAAACGATGCGCTTGCCTTAAAAAAGCTATTGTATGGAAATCATAGATATTCAATCCATTGCAAGTGGGAACAAACATCCTAGTCAGATGACAGCCACCCGACCTATAGGATCGAGCCAGGCTCCAAGACAGCGAATGGTCATCTGGAATTGCTCCTGCTCGGCAAGCTTTCCTTCAGATGTTTGGTTGTCATGCCGATCGATAGATGACTCATCTGGGCCCACCATCCTAGTGCTTCAATCCAGTAGAGAATTATAGGGAGCCGTGGATCAGTATAATGTCCTGATTGGGTCAGTCGGTACCAATCGGGTCGATTTTGTCGTTCATCTAGACCGTTAACATGATGCAACTCTCACGTGCCCTAAAAGTTCTTCCAGAGTGGAATATCCTAGCAAGTCAATATTTAGGCCTTTTAAGCATCTCTCCATCGCTTTTTTAGGCCGCTGATCAAAGGTTAGGATCTTCAGATCGACGGTCTGGATCAGTAAAGCATCAAGACAATTCTCGTCCTGATTGCATCAAACTTCAAGCCTATGATTTCTCCTCGATTAAATATCCAGGGTCTAGACGCTATATTCGGCCCGGTTTATTCATGTCGGTATCTCGTCGATTATTTCAATTTCTCGTAACGCGTCAGCAAATAAACGGAAAACTGCCACCGGACCTGTGGGGCTGGGCGTGGGCCCCAGACAACGAACGCTCGTGTCGAGGAGCCACGCTCTCCGGCCTCATTTTCCTTTGATGTTGACTGGTCATGTTTCCAGATGACTCATCCTGGCCCACCACTGTAAGTGCTCTACACGAGACCGAGATCTTACCCCACCTTGAAAGGACGCGGATTGGGTACTACCCTTCGACTGTTCCCAGCTCGGAACATGCTGGGGTTCTGAGAGCCCCACTGTAATTTATGAGTTTATCCATACCGTTCATTAATTTTTAAATATTATTTTAATTCTTAATTCCAAAAATTAAGCATATAAAATTTTCAAATGGACCACACAGTGAGGATTAAACTCTCACCATTAGAAACTTCCTGGGTGCCGTAGAAGTTTTGGATCAAGGTGATATTTGTTTTTTCCCTTCATCATGGTATTTTTGACCTTATGAACAACTTGGATGGAAAATAAACATCATTGCGGGCCTTAAGAATGTTTCAACAGTGGACATCTTTATCAACTCTGCTTCATGTGTTGGGGTTCACCTGAGCCTTGGAACTGTCTTATTTTTTGTTTTATTACCATAAAATAATATAGAAAAATGTATGGACAGTGTGGATAAACCCATACATCACGGTGGGCCCCTCGTAGCCACAGCCTGTTCCGAGCTTTGGACAGGCGGGGTTAGTACCTGATCCGCGTCCACCTGGAAAAGGCATTCATATTTTGGGAGTTATTTGATATACTCGGACAGAGTAAGGCGCTTGATACGCAGGCACCAAGGATTTGCGCACTTGGAGTATACTAACTCAAATTAAATTGGCTAAATTGTGGAATTACTGTGGCCTAAAATGAGATTGTTCGAACTTCTGTTTAGTGGTTGCTTGTTTGTTGAAATAGAGCCAATAGATTTTTTCATCTATAACCGTCCAATAAATGTCCATAAAACCGACCTTCAGATGATAAATTATGCTTAATTTTTGGTTCGTAAGATATATAAGCTGAGGCCAATAATTCGGACGGTTTAGTTTGAATAATTTTTATGGTGTATATGCAATTTCTGAGTGCCTGCTTATCATCCATCAAACTCTGCCAGAGTTTCTAAGTTTTACAGTTCAGTATGGACGTATGGTCCGTGAACTTTCAGTGCAATGCTTAAAAGAAGAGAAACTGCAGGGTCCTGATGGATTAGAACATCAAGTGGGACTTGGCTACGTAATCAGAACCATTCATCTGGTAGGCCTTAGTCATCACGATGGTTGGTGGACACCCATAAAATGTCTAAATCATCAAAATCATTACCGTTTTTCTGGACCATTTATATATTCTGGCTTCACGGTCTATTTGTAGGACTCTGATAACAAAAAAAGAGTATCTTCAGATTAGGATAATTTTTTCACGGAAATCATCCACAAAGGCATCAATCAGATCAACGGTTCAGATCACCTAAACATGGGGCCTAATCATACAAAGAGGCACATCAGTATAGTGTTCCCTTTATTAGGCGTAAGGTTTTTCTCGTATAAAAATAAAGAGAAATTTCCAACTGTACGAACAGTATATGGCCCAATTCCGACACGAAGCCCACCCCATTTTACTTTCCACGAATACTCCCCAGGTGTACGGACACCTTCCCAAAGGTCGAAAATGCCCCCTGCTTTTTCCTTCAAGCGGATCGGGCGCTGCTCGAAGACGAGCGCTGACGCTCATCGAACTCCGAGTTATACGAACGGTTCAAAAGAGGTCAACGTTTCATGGGCCCACAGTTATGTATTTATTCTATCCACAACGTTCATCCATATTTGGAGATCATTTTGGAGCATTATCCCAAAAAAAAAATCATATCTAAAGATCAACTGGACCATACCACAAAGAGCAGCAGAAAATTAATTTTTACTGTTGAAACTTTCGTAGGGCCCACCATAACATTTATTTTCCATCCAATCTATTCACGAGGTCACAAAGACCTGGATGAATAGGAAATACAAATTTTGTGATGATTCAAAACTTTCGTGACCCCTAAAAGGGTTTCAACGGTAGACGTTCAAAGCAGAATGATAAAGACATTTGCTACGGTCAGATCTATGGCTACGGATTATAACCGTATCAAGTAGCCATAGATACCATAATCCATAGCAAAAGAGTCCAGCCGGGGTGGACACGCTGAACTAGCGCCCCCTGCGCCACTTGCTGGCCTGTCCGGCGCGGCCACACCCATAGGGTGGTGTACCTATGGCTACGGATAATAACCGTAGCTAAAATCCGTAGCAATAGATATTTTATTTTTTTTGTGATTTTTTTTTTTTTTTTGATACACGGAGTGCTTTTTTCTACCTATAATTTTCTCTAACACATTTATATAAATATGTATATATAAGCATATAAAATTTTTTTCTCTTTTTTTCCATTTCTTTCTTTATTCATTTAACAAAAATATCTTCTAAACTAAAATTAGTTACTTGATGTACCCTATATGATTTTGAGATAGGACAAGCTACTTTAACCAACCAATCTTGTTATTTTTCAAGATTTCATCAGCTCGATGATCGAAAATTCATTTCATTCACTTAGCGGTCAACTTTGTTCATTTCATTTACATGCATTTCACGGTCATTTCGCTTCAATTCATGATCACTTCCATGCATTTCACGGTCCAAAACATTTTTGTGTTGATTCAAGGTCATTTCGAGGCATTTCGCGGTCAATTCCCTTCACTTCACGGTCATTTGCAAGCATTTCGCGGTCAATTTGCTTCAAACCATGATCATTCCCATGCACTTCACGGTCGTCTGAAACAATTCCGTGTTGATTCACGGTCATTTCGAGGCATTTCACAGTCAAACTCCTTCACTTCATGGTCATTTGCATGCATTTTACGGTCAATTCGCTTTAAACCATGATCATTCTCATGCATTTCACGGTCATCCGAAACAATTCCGTGTTGATTCACGGTCATTTTAAGGCATTTCACAGTCAAAATCCTTCACTTCACGGTCATTTGCATGCATTTTGCGATCAATTCACTTCAAACCATGATCATTCTCATGCATTTCACCGTCGTCCGAAACAATTCCGTGTTGATTCACGGTCATTTCGAGGCATTTCACAGTCAAACTCCTTTACCTCACTGTCATTTGCATGCATTTCGCGGTCAATTCGCTTCAAACCATGATCATTCCCATGCATTTCACGGTCGTCCGAAACAATTCTGTGTTGATTCACGGTCATTTCGAGGTATTTCACAGTCAAACTCCTTCACTTCACAGTCATTTGCATGCATTTCGCGGTCAATTCGCTTCAAACCATGATCATTCCCATGCATTTCACGGTTCTCCGAAACAATTCCATGTTGATTCATGGTCATTTCGAGGCATTTCACAGTTAAACTCCTTCACCTCACGGTCATTTGCATGCATTTCGCGGTCAATTCGCTTCAAACCATGATCATTCACATGCATTTCACGGTCGTCCTAAACAATTCCGTGTTGATTCACGGTCATTTCGAGGCATTTCACAGTCAAACTCCTTCACTTCACAGTCATTTGCATGCATTTCGCGGTCAATTCGCTTCAAACCATGATCATTCCCATGCATTTCACGGTCGTCCGAAACAATCCTGTGTTGATTCACGGTCATTTCGAGGCATTTCACAGTCAAACTCCTTCACTTCACAGTCATTTGCATGCATTTCACGGTCAATTCGCTTCAAACCATGGTCATTCCCATGCATTTCACCGTCGTCCGAAACAATTCCGTGTTGATCCACGGTCATTTCAAGGCATTTCACAGTCAAACTCCTTCACTTCACGGTCATTTGCATGCATTTCACAGTCAATTCGCTTCAAACCATGATCATTCCCATGCATTTCACCATCGTCTGAAACAATTCCGTGTTGATTCACGGTCATTTCGAGGCATTTCAGAGTCAAACTTCTTCACTTCATGGTCATTTGCATGCATTTCGCGGTCAATTCGCTTCAAACCATGATCATTCCCATGCATTTCACGGTTGTCCGAAACAATTCCGTGTTGATTCACAGTCATTTCGAGGCATTTCACAGTCAAACTCCTTCACTTCACGGTCATTTGCATGCATTTCGCGGTCAATTCGCTTCAAACCATGATCATTCCCATGCATTTCACCGTCGTCCGAAACAATTCCGTGTTGATTCACGGTCATTTCGAGGCATTTCACAGTCAAACTCCTTCACTTCACGGTTTAGGTTATAGGTTTTTGGATTTGATAATGGGTTCGGGTTTAGCTTATAGGGTTTGGTTTAGGTTATAGGTTATAGGTTTAGGTTAAGGTTTAAGTTTAGGATTTTGGGATTTGAAAATGGGTTCAGGTTTAAGTTATAGGTTTTTGTTTTGGTTTAGGTTATAGGTTATAGAATTAAGTTAAGGTTTTGGTTTAGGTTTAGGTTAAAGGTTTTGGGATTTGAGAATGGGTTCGGGTTTAGGTTATAGGTTTTGGTTCTGGTCTAGGTTAAAGGTTTTGGTTTAGGTTAAGGTTTAAGTTTAGGTTATAGGTTTTGGTTTAGGTTATAGGTTTTGGGATTTGAGAATAGGTTCGGGTTTAGATTATAGGTTTTGGTTTTGAGAATGGGTTCGGGTTTAGGCTATAGGTTTTGGTTTTGAGAATGGGTTCGGGTTTAGGCTATAGGTTTTGGTTTTAGTTTAGGTTATAGGTTTTGGTTTAGGTTATAGGTTTTGGGATTTGAGAATAGGCTCGGGTTTGGGTTATAGGTTTTAGTTTTGAGAATGGGTTCGGGTTTAGGCTATAGGTTTTGGCTTTAGTTTAGGTTATAGGTTTTGAGATTTGAGAATGGGTTCGGGTTTAGGATATAGGCTTTGGTTTTAGTTTAGGGTATAGGTTTGGAATTTGAGAATGGGTTTGGGTTTAAACTATAGGTTTTGGTTTTAGTTTAGGTTATAGGTTTTGGGATTTAAGAATGGGTTCGGGTTTAGGTTATAGGTTTTGGTTTAGGTTAAGGTTTAAGTTTAGGTTATAGGTGTTGGTTTAGGTTATAGGTTATAGGCTTAGGTTAAGGTTTTGGTTTTCTTTTTGGTTTTTTTTTTTTTTTTTGGTACATGGAGAACTTCATTCTACCTATAATTTTCTCTAACACATATTTATATAAATATGTATATATAAGCATATAAAATTTTTTTCTCTTTTTTTTCATTTCTTTCTTTATTCATTTAACAAGAATATCTTCTAAACTAAAATTAGTTACTTGATGTACCTTATATGATTTTGGGGTAGGAGAAGCTACTTTAACCAACCAATCTGGTTATTTTCCAAGATTTCATCAACTCGATAATCGAAAATCCATTTCATTCACTTAGCGGTCAATTTCGTTCATTTCATTAGCATGCATTTCGCGGTCAATTCGCTTCAAACCATGATCATTCCCATGCATTTCACTGTCGTCCGAAACAATTCTGTGTTGATTCACGGTCATTTCGAGGCATTTCACAGTCAAACTCCTTCACTTGACGGTCATTTGCATGCATTTCGTAGTCAATTCGCTTTAAACCATGATCATTCCCATGCATTTCATGGTTGTCCGAAACAATTCCGTGTTGATTCACAGTTATTTCGAGGCATTTCACAGTCAAACTCCTTCACTTCATGGTCATTTGCATGCATTTTGCGGTCAATTCGCTTCAAACCATGATCATTCCCATGCATTTCACCGTCGTCCGAAACAATTCTGTGTTGATCCACGGTCATTTTGAGGCATTTCACAGTCAAACTCCTTTACTTCACGGTCATTTACATGTATTTCGTGGTCAATTCGCTTCAAACCATGATCATTCCCATGCATTTCACCGTCGTCCGAAACAATTCCGTGTTGATTCACGGTCATTTCGAGGCATTTCACAGTCAAACTCCTTCACTTGACGGTCATTTACATCCATTTCGCAGTCAATTCGCTTCAAGCCATGATCATTCCCATGCATTTCACGGTCGTCCGAAACATTTCTGTGTTGATTCACGGTCATTTCGAGGCATTTCACAGTCAAACTCCTTCACTTCACGGTCATTTGCATGCATTTTGCGGTCAATTCGCTTCAAACCATGATCATTCCCATGCATTTCACCATCGTCTGAAACAATTTCGTGTTGATTCACGGTCATTTCGAGACATTTCACAGTCAAACTCCATCACTTCATGGTCATTTACATGCATTTCGTGGTCAATTCGCTTCAATTCATGATCATTTCCATGCATTTCACGGTCATCCGAATCAATTCCGTGTTGATTCACAGTCAAACTCCATCACTTCGCGGTCATTTGCATAAATTTCATAGTCATTTCGCTTCAATTCATGATCACTTCCATGCAAGTTGAAGTATTGCATTATGTGTGTTGGATTAATTATGTCTTCATCGTAATCGCACTAAAAGTGCAGCTTCTTATAAGTTCTTCACTTTTCTATCTGGTTTTTATTTGCATTTGTATGAATATTTTCCATCAACAAATCAATCTACTTTTTGTACAAAAATCATTCTGTTGTTATTTGTGATTTGTTTATGCTATATAGATATGTTATGTGTAATACAGACATGAACTTGGATTTCTCTGCATGAAAGCAAGGAATCTCCTATTGGGGGTGTAACACCCCGGATTTTGGCCAATCTGGGATTAGACGTCCTTAAGCAATGGGTCAACTAAAACACCTGGAAAATCGCTAAGAACCCAATTCCATAGCCAAAGAAACCACTTAGGATTAATTCCTTTAGAAAATAAGTGCAAGTTAGCTAGCGCAACGCTAGAGTAGCTGGGAAATAGTCCTTGATCACTTTAAATACGTTTTACAAGACCCAAATCAAGTAGAACCAATGACTCTATAATACTCTAAAACCTCGGATCAAACTCTAAGCAGGTTTGTTCTCTGGACCACTTTGAAACTTTGTATTGGATCTAGACCGCGCGTCGAAAGTCCGATACCTGCTATCTTAGACCGTTAGAACCGCCTAGCTGGACTTGACAATCATTTCTAAAATCAAGTCCAACCGATAACCACAGGCTATTTCATTGAGCCCAGACTGAAGAGAGTGCGAATAGCGACAGATTTGGAATTTAAAATTCAAATCTGGCACACGACTTGACGAGTTAGTATTAAGCGTTCTGACCGTCAGAATTCAGCCAAATTACACCCTCGGATCAGAAAAAATTTCTATTTCATATCATGAGATTTGCAGACCTGATCTATGTGCGGTGACCGCTGAACTGAAACTGGACCGCCACGTGCGATCTGTGAACCCTGCCGGACTGAAAACTTGATGTATGCTAGATCCAGTATTCATGAGCTTAAGTCCGACCGCATTTGGCCAGGGGACCACCAGAAATGTACTTTTGGACCGAAACAGCTCCGAAATGGATATAACCTAAGTAAACTTTGTTCCCGAGCCTATTCCGGGCATTTTTAGGCTTATAAAAGGGGTTGAAACCCTCATTCCTCTCTCCCATCCGAATTTGAGAAAAACCCTAGATTGGGAGAGAGAAAAGGTGAGAGTTTGTGAGAGAAGGTGGGAGGGATTTTCCTGCCACCTCCTGCTGCTGCTGCACGTGCTTAGGCGACGCACTCCAATCACTTTTCCAGTGATTTCTCCGCATTTTCAGGTAAGAAAATACTCTAGAAGTTGCTGATTTGAGGTTCACTAGGATTCATAGCATGTTAGCTGATAGAACTTGTGTATTAGGTCGCCTGATCGCCGTAGACGAAGCGTATACGCTCCGTTCTAACTTTGCTTTCTTTAGCAAATAATGGGCTAGATGGATGTACTAACTCCTTCTACCCCAAATTAATATGCTGCATGATAGGGATTTGTATTCGGGTTTGCAGATTGGCCCCGAAAAGCCCCGAATGCATGTTTGGGCCTATATAGGGCAATCTACAATGAACCAAGGTAGGGCCCATAGTTATTTGGGGTCCCTGGACCATGGGGGACCAAACCCATGTGGTCCCACCAACCAGATCAAGGAACGGTCGGTGATGCCATCGCCGTCCGGTGGGGCCCACTCGGTGTGATTTTTGGGCGCACGCCCTATTTTGGGTCGTGTACACCCCCCACGTAGTGCTCGTCCATAGAAAACCCTAAAGAGGAGCACTTCCTTCACAAACAGCTCCTTCCCTAGCCCCATTTACGTTTTCTAGCTGCCCTAACCCAAAACCGTGGTTCCAAACCACTCCCAAATCCATTCCTGGCCAAAAATGACCACACTCCTTCACTCCATTGTTGTTTGTAGCCTTTTCTCTTGCAGATCTCGTCGTTTGGAGCTCTTAAAACCCCCAAATCGAGCTGAAATCGTGAGGTGCTCCATTCTCTTTTTTCATTTTCATTTCTTTCTGAAAATACATCCTAGGGGAGCTTGAAGCATCCCTCTACAATGCCTAGATTTTATTTTGTCCATTTGGGCAATAATTTCTCCGTATTTTCTTCGCTTTCCATGGCTATTGTTAAGGCTGTTTCAGCCTTTTCCTCCATTTCCATCGTCCTCTCTCTCATGTCCCTTTTATTTGATCCTCGGACTTGTGAAAACCTGCTTACCCATCCCATTTCTCCACGTTCTTCGCTTGTTTGATTGTCGTTTTGCGATTTCTATGTTTTGTTATTGTTAGGTAGAAAATGTGTTTGTGTTAGTGGTTTGGGCTTAATATAGCCGAATTTTGTGGAATGGAGTGCGTGCCGTTCGTTTATTGTAAGGTATTGTCCCTAGATTGGGAGTATTGTAACTCCCGGGGTTCAGCCTACAAATTAGTTTTTATCCCACCCCACCCTCCTACCAAGCATGCCACTCCCTATCCCAATAAGGGATTAGGAATGCAGTTCCATTTGATACAACTAAACACTGCTGGCCACATAGGCCCTTGACGTTTTGGACCTAGAGTTAGTACTTCTAGATTTAAAGGGTCTGACGACATAAGAAATCCAAATTCATTTAGACAATCTTGACCCTAAGAAAAAGAAGAATTCCCTGTAGTAGAAATGGTATGGAACCATTTAAACGTATAATCTTAGGCTTTAGATTATAGCTACTGAGTTACAGACTAGCGTAGTAGTTACTTTAAGTAGTGTAAAGCCTGTATATGCTAAGGAATTGTAGGTTAGAATTGGTTGAAGTAGAACATTATTCCTTCGATAGATCCCTTTATGACTTATAGACTTCTGTTGTTGCCCATAGGAAGGAACCATTCACTCTCAGGGAACATTTATAAATCCCTCAGATTGAACTTAGAATGTACTAGCACGCCCCTTAAAATTGCCTTCCCCAAGGGTTTATTGCATTCGGGAACGCGGAATAAAGGAAATGCAATTAATAGCGAAGTATTCGCGGTTTGAATCAACTTCTTAATCCTAGTAGTTACCATTGAATCCAATGCTCTGATCAAGCAGAAGATCGGCATCGACTAGGATTGAGGACTGATACAACAATTTTTCTGTCATTGCGAGGCAGAAGGTTTGTGTATCCGGCTCGGACCCATTACACAACTATTCTTCCGTGTTGGCCCGACCACCTATAACCACAAGTTATTGCTTTGCCCTTGGTAAATGTTAAGGACTTAAAGCCAGTAGAGAATTCGACATCTTGCCACCAACTCATACCTGCCCCTGAACTTAACCACAATATAGATTAGGCTCATCTCTATGATCATAGGTACCAATGTCATAGAACACATCTTTAGCAAGGAAAACCATGTAAAGAAAGGTTGTTTCCATTTTACGTTAAGGATAGCCCCTAAGTTGCGCCTCGTTTCGATATACGAATCGATGCAAAGATTCTTCAACCTTAAGTAAAACCAAGTTTTAAGGGGGGTAGAACGTATTGAGTCAAATCCAGTTAGGTTAGTCGACGCTACCGTTCGATCAGAGTGGCGCAGCGGAAGAGTGGTTGGCCTCTTTCCCACTGGCACAAGATCGAAACATTTGAGATAGGATGTACGTACAGTTAGGTAAATAAATAGGATTAACCCTTTCTTACAATGTCAATACTAAAGTCTTACTAGATACTCCTTACCCTTCACCAATTTCGGGGACGAAATTGTGTTTTAAGAGGGGTAGATTGTAACACCCCGGATTTTGGCCAATCTGAGATTAAATGTCCTTAGGCAATGGGTCAACTAAAACACCTGAAAAATCGCTAAGAACCCAATTCCATAGCCAAAGAAACCACTTAGGATTAATTCCTTTAGAAAATAAGTGTAAGTTAGCTAGCGCAACGCTAGAGTAGCTGGGAAATAGTCCCTGATCACTTTAAATACGTTCTACAAGACCCAAATCGAGTAGAACCAATGACTCTATAATACTCTAAAACCTCGGATCAAACTCTAAGCAGGTTTGTTCTCTGGACCACTTTGAAACTTTGTATTGGATCTAGACCGCACGTCGAAAGTCCGATACCTGCTATCTTAGACCGTTAGAACCGCCTAGCTGGACTTGACAATCATTTCCAAAATTAAGTCCAACCGATAACCACAGGCTATTTCATTGAGCCCGGACTGAAGAGAGTGCGAATAGCGACAGATTTGAAATTTAAAATTCAAATCTGGCACACGACTTGACGTGTCAGTATTAAGCGTTCTGACCGTCAGAATTCAGCCAAATTACACCCTCGGATCAAGAAAAATTTCTATTTCATATCATGAGATTTGCAGACCTGATCTACGTGCGGTGACCGCTGAACTGAAACTGTATCGCCACGTGCGATCTGCGAACCCTGCCGGACTGAAAACTTGATGTATGCTAGATCCAGTATGCATGAGCTTAAGTCTGACCGCATTTGGCCAGGGGACCACCAGAAATATACTTTTGGACCGAAACAGCCCCGAAATGGATATAACCTAAGTAAACTTTGTTCTCGAGCCTATTCCGGGCATTTTTAGGCTTATAAAAGGGGTTGAAACCCTCATTCCTCTCTTCCATCCGAATTTGAAAAAAACTCTAGATTGGGAGAGACAAAAGGTGAGAGTTTGTGAGAGAAGGTGGGAGGGATTTTCCTGCCACCTGCTACTGCTGCTGCACGTGCTTAGGCGACGCACTCCAATTACTTTTTCAGTGATTTCTTCGCATTTTCAGGTAAGAAAATATCCTAGAAGTTTCTGATTTGAGGTTCACTAGGATTCATAGCATGTTAGCTGATATAACTTGTGTATTAGGTCGCCTGATCGCCGTAGACGAAGCGTATACGCTCCGTTCGAAACGATACATATATAAAGTGAAAGGTGTGAATTTTAGACGCTTTGATTGACTGTTTCCAACACTTTCAATGTCGTTTAATAGTAGATTATCGACGGCAACGCTGTTTGACATGTACAACATGCTGTCCGTTTCCTGTTTCGTAAACCGACGAAGAATATGAGATTTAGGGCATTTTAGTCATTTGTAAGAAGTACTGTTTTCATTCATATTTTGCTGATGTGATTGACATGGTTTATTGTCGCATTAGAATGTTAGGAATACGTGCATAATTAGTTTGGCGAAGAGATTTGTCTAAATGCGCACTTTGAGTCGGCATACTATATGTAGACTTAAGTGTGTAGTTTAAGTGTTTGTATAAATGCTTGTATTAGTATGTATTGAATTAAATGGTGTTATGAATTAATTTGAGATTGATTTCTCAATTAATATGCTGGTGTAAATGGTTTCCTACATGTTAGCCATATGTACGATTTCATTACATGTATGAAATGCATATGCTTGATGTTTCACTTAAGTGGTATGTTATAACATGTGCTTGATGATTTCCTTATGATTTAGTTTGAGATTGAATTCTCAATCAATACGCTGATGGAGATGATTTCCTATATGTTGGCGATATGCATAATTTCAGTATATGTGTGAAAGACATGTGTAAGATGATTTACTTAAGTTGTACGTTATAACATGTGTTAATATGCTCACATGTTTGTATTTCATTTCCAATACTCTTACCTGATTGCTGATGTGATTCCATATGTTTGGGACTATGCCTAGTCCAGGCAGTCGGTAACCAAGAAATATCGTGGTTGGCTTATCTTTGCCACGAACGACGCGTCGATGAACGCGAGCCGTGTTTTAGAGTTGGCGGCAGTGGTTAAGCCACACGAGGTGTTTTACGCACCTTATGTCGTTCAACTTGAGATGCGATCGTGCTAGTCAAGCCCATCAAGTAACCCGACTGGCCATTATATGTTCACCCTGCATGAGTCATAACTGCTTGAACCTAGGGTACTGAACTTACCATTGTAAACCCTGTTAACCATGGTACCTTGATCCACGAAGACTCATGAGCCGGGCATAGTGGTATGGGACACCGTGGTCGAGCTGTCGGCCTACGCTGGGGCCACAAATCTCCCCGTAGTGACCAGTGAGCACCTAGTCTCGTGAGCAGATTATGGTGGTATGGGACACTATATTCTTACTGTCGGCCTACACTTATCAGGCGACGAGTCCTTTGTAGTGACTGCGAGCGTATTCTGAGTCTACGGGAGGCGACGACCCTTCAGTAGCAGTAGAGTACAGTAGGCCTGTATTGATAAGGTGATGGGGGAGCGGTGCAATGAGTGAGTGCAACAACCCTGGCAGCCCTTGCAGTGACCTACAAAATATACATCATATGAGATTACTAGGAGTGACGACCCTAGACAGGATCTGTGTTGGGATTGATATAAGGGAAGTACCTTAGTTTCTCAATCCTGCTGTTTGAATGGACTAATAACAACTCGAAAATCATATCACTATACCATTGCATGTGCCTGGAAGATGTGGAGCACTTGAGGGTCGATTGCATGCCGCGGTCGTAAGATGGTGCCGTATGAGGGAGATCGTCGGTGAGGGCATACATCACGTCATGTCATATTGCATTAACAACAGTATTAGGATTGTCTGATTTACTGCTTTACTATTATCGCATGATTGATTTGAGAACATATTAATCTTTGCTCTCTTATCCCACTGAGTTGATCACTTACTCTCACATTACGGGATGGTATTTCCAGACACCCACCAGTCCCTATTGTGATTGCAAATGATGGCGCGGCCTGCGAGGCGGAGCTAGACTTGATGATGATGAGGAGGATTCCTCCTTTATGCATGTTCTGATTGACGGGATTACAGGGAGGTTGATTAGATACCTTGACACTTATCATTTTATATTTTTAGAACACTCATGTATATCCTTTTGATTTACTTTTGGAGTATACATGTATGTATATAACCTGGTAACATATTCACACTCTGGAGACATACAACAGTTTATATATGTTATACATACTATCACAGTCTTCCGCTTGTAAATTTAACCGTCTCTGGAGCGTGATATGCTGTTTTAGTTTAATCTCACTCGTGTTTAATACATTATCACAGACAACATTCAATCATACATATCTATGTTGCATAAATAACATTTTGGAATTTGGGAGTTGGGTTTTTGCTCTACCCCCCGATTTTCAGAATGTTACAGGGGGAGATTTATATTTGTTTGGGTTTGGATTGCTTTTGAATTATTCTTCTAAATCGGGAAAAGATTTTATTTTTTCTCTTCTTTTGTGGGTGATCTATATTTGAACTTGAATATTTCTTCATGAAAGGAAAGAATTTCCTTTTAAGGATATTTCTATGTGCTGGGTTGTGAAACTGCAGGAAATTGCTATTAGGTGGCTGTAATTTAGAATAAGGAAGTCTCCTTTTAGGGATTTATATCTGAACTTGTTCTTGATTACATGTGCTCGTGAGGAGGATTAGAAACACTGCTTCCTTTTAGTGTATTCAGGTCTGTTGGGTTGTGAAATTCGGCGGGCTGTTATACTTGATTCCTATTTCTAAGTTGGATTTTTCAAGTTCTTTATTTTTTGTAAAATACACTAATTTTTGCTTCTTTATTCACACCTATACCTATTATTTTTCAGTGTCCACAATGCAATAAGAAGTCTAAGTTGTCGGAGATCAGAAATCTTTATATTTTGCGTGTAGTCATTGTTGATGAAGATCTATAGGAATTGAGTTTCTCTTCCATTCCCTCCATCTATCTTTTACAACTGGCTTCACTCTAGTCCTAAAGCAAGCTGACTTGATTGCTTTCTAAGCTTTGATATTGTCTCATCCCTATGGGCTTGTTTGGTAATAGCATACAAAATATTTTTTAGAGGGACATCTACTGAAAAAATGTAATAACTGCATCTTTGTACAGTTTGTTTGGCTTCTAGCAATAACACCTTAGCATTAAGATAAGTAGCAGGGTATTGTTATAAGAGCAAGAACAACTTGTGTAAGATGAGTTCCTTGTAGGAGTGCATTTTCATCCAGGTGTAGTATTAAGAAAATGCCTCGAAAGCTTTGATTATAATTGAGTTAATTGCAAGTGTTTAGTAATAAGTTTCTTGGGGTATGTTGTTTGCAGTTACGAGGTTCTGGTTGACTAGACTAGAGAGGGTAAGAATGCTAAATTGAAGGCCCTAGACTCTAGAGTTTTAAAAATGAGAACCAAGTGAAGAGTATTTGGTGCAAGTTCATTACGAATATTATAGAGACAAGACTTTGGTTAGAATTGGACATGAAATTCATCATTTTGAGGCATCTTTTATTGAAAGGATGGACTGATCATGAGAGCGTCTCAAAGGAAATTAGAGCTGAGTGAATGAAAGAGCTCAATGAATAAGTAGGGATATGTTTTTGAGTGTATGTCAATGAAGTTCAAGTGAAATTTCATTAGACTGCTATTCGACAAGCTATACTATGTGGGGTAAACATTGGTTCAAGGCAACATGAGTAGATGACCATTTCATAGTGAAATTTGTATTTCACATTCATCCAGGTCCTTGTGACCTTATGAATATATTGGATGAAAAATAAATGCATTTTAATTGCCTTCTGAGGGCCTGTTTGATATGTTATGGTTTGAAGCGAATATAACCTAAACCAAAACCAAAACCTTAACCTATAACCTAAACTAAAATCAAAACCTATAACCTAAACCCGAACCCATTCTCAAATCTCAAAACCTATAACCTAAACTTAAACCTTAACCTAAACTAAAACCTTTAACCGAGACCAGAAGCAAAACCTATAACCTAAACCCGAACCCATTCTCAAATCCCAAAACCTATAACCTAAACCTAAGCCAAAACCTTAACCTAAACCTATAACCTATAACCTAAACCAATACCTATAACCTAAACTTAAACCTTAACCTAAACCAAAACCTTTAACCTAAACCAAAACCAAAACCTATAACCTACACCCGAATCCATTTTCAAATCCCAAAACCTATAACCTAAACTAAAACTAAAACCTATAGCCTAAACCCGAACCCATTCTCAAATCCCAAAACCTATAACCTAAACTAAAACCAAAGCCTATAGCCTAAACCCGAACCCATTCTCAAAACCAAAACCTATAACCTAAACCCAAACCTATTCTCAAATCCCAAAACCTATAACCTAAACCAAAACCTATAACCTAAATTAAAACCAAAACCTATAGCCTAAACCCGAAGCCATTCTCAAAACCAAAACCTATAACTTAAACCCGAACCTATTCTCAAATCCCAAAACCTATAACCTAATCAAAACCTATGCTCCGAAATGATCTCAAAATATGGATGAACATTGTGGATAGAATAAATACATAACTGTGGGGCCCATGTAACGTTGATCTCTTTTGAACCGTTCATATAACTCGGAGTTCGATGAGCGTCAGCGCTCGTCTTCGAGCAGCGCCCGATCCGTTTGAAGGAAAAAGCATGGGCATTTTTTACCTTTGGGAAGACGTCCGTACACCTGGGAGTATTTGTGGAAAGTAAAATGGAGTGAGCTTCGTCTCGAAAATGGGCCATATACTGGTCGTACAGTTGGAAATTTCTCACTGTTTGAAATACACCTATCGAGAAAGTATTTTTTGGGTATACTATATATGGTAGGGCACACCATACTAAAGGTTTGGATCATGCAAAAATCTCCTCAACATATATAACATTTGTTCATGAGAACGACGAAATTTCAGATTACGCAGAGGAAGAAACGTGTTCATTCGCTAGGAATGACCGTGAAATGCATGGAAATGACGGTGAAGTGAAGTGAAATGACCGCAAAGTGCATGGAAATGGTCGTGAAGTGAAGTGAATTGACCGTGAAGTGCGTCGAATTAACCGTGAATGAACATGGAATTGTCAGGAATGACCATGAAATGCATGGAAATGATGGTGAAGTGAAGTGAAATGACCGCGAAGTGCATGGAAATGGCCATGAAGTAAAGTGAATTGACCATGAAGTGCGTTGAATTGACTGTGAATGAACACGAAATCGCTAGGAATGACCGTGAAATGCATGGAAATGACGGTGAAGTGAAGTGAAATGACCGCGAAGTGCGTGGAAATGGCCGTGAAGTGAAGTGAATTGACCGTGAAGTGCGTCGAATTGACCGTGAATGAACACGAAATTGCTAGGAATGACCGTGAAATGCATGGAAATGATGGTGAAGTGAAGTGAAATGACCGCGAAGTGCATGGAAATGGCCATGAAGTGAAGTGAATTGACCGTGAAGTGCGTTGAATTGACCGTGAATGAACACGGAATCGCTAGGAATGACCGTGAAATGCATGGAAATGACGGTGAAGTGAAGTGAAATGACCGTGAAGTGCGTAGAAATGGCCGTGAAGTGAAGTGAATTGACCGTGAAGTGTGTCAAATTGACCGTGAATGAACACGGAATCGCTAGGAATGACCGTGAAATGCATGGAAATGACGCTGAAGTGATGTGAAATGACCGCAAAGTGCATGGAAATAGCCGTGAAGTGAAGTGAATTGACTGTGGAGTGCGTTGAATTTACCGTGAATGAACACGAAATCGTAAGGAAATGACGGAGAAGTGAAGTGAATTGACCGCAAAGTGTGTGGAAATGGCCGTGAAGTGAAGTGAATTGACCGTGAAGTGCATCGAATTGACCGTGAATGAACACGAAATAGCTAGGAATGACCGTGAAATGCATGAAAATGACGGTGAAGTGAAGTGAATTGACCGCAAAATGTGTGGAAATGACCGGCAAGTGAAGTGAATTGACCGTGAAGTGCGTTGAATTAACCGTGAATGAACACCGAATCACTAGGTATGACCGTGAAATGCATGAAAATGACGGTGAAGTGAAGTGAAATGACCGCGAAGTGCATAAAAATGGTCGTGAAGTGAAGTGAATTGATCGTGAAGTGCGTAGAATTGACCGTGAATGAACACGGAATCGCTAGGAATGACCGTGAAATGCATGAAAATGATGGTGAAGTGAAGTGAATTGACCGCGAAGTGCGTGGAAGTGGCCGTGAAGTGAAGTGAATTGATCGTGAAGTGCGTCGAATTGACCGTGAATGAACACAGAATCATTAGGAATGACCGTAAAATGCATGGAAATGACGGTGAAGTGAAGCGAAATGTAACACCCCAGAAAAATTCATACTTGGACTCGAGTACCAACTCGACCAGAAATCGCGTAGGATTAATTCCTTTAGAAAATAAGCGTAAGTTAGCTAGCGTAACGTTAGAGTAGCTGGAAAATAGTCCCTGATCACTTTAAATACGTTCTACAAGACCAAAAGTGAGTAGAACCAATGACGCTATAATACTCTAAAACCTCGGATCAAACTCTAAACCGGTTTGTTCTCAGGACCTCTTTGAAACTTTGTATTGGATCTAAACCGTGCGTCGAAAGTTCGATACCTACAATCTTAGACCGTTATAACCACCTAGCTGGACTTGACAATCATTTCAAAAATTAGGTCCAACCGACATTCAGAGGCTATTTCATTGAGCCTGGAGTGAAGAGAGTGAGAATAGGGTTAGATTTGAAATTTGAAATTCAAATCTGACACACGACTTGACGCGTTATTATTAAGCGTTCTGACCGTCAGAATTCAGTCAAATTACACCCTTGGATCAGGAAAAATTTCTATTTCATATCACGAGACTTGTAGACCTGATTTACATGCGATAACCGCTTAACTGAAACTAGACTGCCACGTACGATCTACGAACACTACTGGTCTGAAAATGGGATGTGAGCGACATTCGACGTGCATGAGCTTAAGTCCTATCAAGTTCGGCCAGGGGACCTCAAGAAATATCTTTTTGGACCGAAACAGTCCCGATTTGGTTAGGCATCAAGTAAACATTGTTCCCAAGCCTGTTTTGGGCATGTTTTATGTTATAAAAGGGCCATAAACCCTCACTTCTCTCACCCATCCAAATTTGCTAGAAACCCTAGCTGGTGTGAGAGAAAAGGTGAGAGATTGTGAGAGAGAGTGGGAGAGATCTTCCTGCTGCTTGCACTACCTGTTGCACGTGCTTAAGCAACGCACCTCAATCACTTTTTCGGTGATTTCGCCGCATTTCTAGGTAAGAAAAGACCCCAAACACTTGCTGATTTAAGGTTCCGTCGGTTCCTTAGCGTAGTAGCTTATACATCTTGTGAAATAAGTTTCCGATTCGCCGTAGACGAAGCATATACGCTCCGTTCGAATCAATACACTTCTAGGATAAAAGGTGCAGATTATAGACACTTTGATTGACTGTTTTTAACGCTTTCAATGTCGTTTAATAGTAGATTATCGATGACAACGCCGTTTGACATGTACAACATGCTGTCCATTTCTTATTTCGTAAGTAGACAAAAAATATGAGATTTAGGGCATTTTAGTCATTTGTAGGAAATACTGTTTTCATCCATATTTTGCTTATATGATTGACATGGCTGTAAGACCCGTATCTTGGTCCGTACCTTTCCGTACACTTTCGCGGTCTTACCGGTCGAATTTCGGCAACCTTCGACCCTTAAACGATATCGACGCGCGACCCTGATTCATGTGTCGACAACTCGAGTTGACTCAACCCGATACCAATACCATAGCGACCGCGCCGTCGTTGCGGTTCCGACGCCGTGACTCGCGCGCCGAGGCGATACCCTGATCAGGAGATGTGGGCCAACGTTCGGTGCGAGAAAATGCCGCGCGTTACGAAATTCAAGGGAATCTCTACGATGTGTCACATCAATCCCATCAATCAATCACCCATCAATCCATCACATGTCAAGTACACATCACTTCCATCCCTTTTCCCAAGCAACCACAAAAGTCTTCATCTCTCATACCTCTCTTACACAAAAAGCCACAAAAGTCTTCACCACCCATACCTCTCTTACATAAAAGCCACAAAAGTCAAGTTTTTCTTACACAACCATCACTCACCCATCCATCCATCACTCTCTCTCCTTCTCTCTTTCTCATTTCAAAATTTCCAAGCAACAAAAGAGCTCTAAGAGACTCCATACGTATGGAATTTCTCTAAATCCTTAAGCTCCAAGTGGCCCACCTTTCTACCCCAAAATCTTCCATCTCGACACTCCATTCTTCATCTTAACCATTGAAGTTGAAGACAAGGTGCCAAGGAACCCCTAGGAGCGAGAAGATCGGACGGTGGGTGCCTCTATAGGGTAGTTTTACTCGATTTTATGGTAGACCAAGTGAGGCCCACCGATCCATGGTGTGGATCTCACTTGGGACCCTTATTTGTGGTCGATGGACCACTTGGATCATCATGATCATTCCATGATGGGGTCATTCTCCATGGACCCCATCATGATGTTTATTTCATTTAGAAAGGTCATCTAGACCGTCCATATCGGTGGGGAATAGATCTCCACAGTTGATTTACATTTTTGATGGTCCCATGTTCAACGAGATCCGCATATTGTATGATTCATTGCAAGGGAGGGCCATAATGGGTCCCTCCATCATAAGCCGTGTCCCACTCTCCATGTCTCTCTCTCTCTTTTATTTTTATTATTTTTATTTTATTTTATCTTAATTTATGTGATGAGGTTGTATGGCCCACTTGAATGGACCCCACCTTGGGGTTTATCTCATTCAAATTTTTATTCAAGTGGGGCCCACCTTATATGTTGAATCCATGACAAACATCAGTGGTGGCCCACTTCATCAGGGCCCACCACACTATTTTCTAAGGAGGTCCATCGTCCAGCGTCTGGGACGCTGGACGTCCCTGTAAACAAAAAAAAAAGAAAGAAGAAAAGAAGTTTTGGGGTGGTCCCTCGTATAGGCCCCACCCTGATGTTTATGTTCAATCCACGCCATCCACTACTTTTCCTGGAACATTTTAACCGTTGAGCTAAAGAATGAGGCTAACATGATCATCCAGTGGGCCATAATATTAGAAATTTAGGTGGTTATCCTTAAAAATACTTCCTGATGATTCTATGCGTCCAAAATTTCTGAACTTTGGACTCATTTTGTTTATCTCGAGTTGTAGAGTCCCATGGTCGAGATGGATCTTCCAAACTTGGGTCTCACCTGCGAGAAACCACAGAAAACAAGATTTAAAAAAAATAATAATAAGATGAAAGAGAGGGAGTGCAGCAGAGCCCCACGGCTCAGCTGTGGGCCCCACCTTGATTTACCGTTCTTACATCGGCACCGTCCATTACGTGGGCCCTGAGAGCTGCAGTCTGTCCTCCAAAACTCAGCCCGATCCAAAGCTCAGTTGGCCCACAAAATCGGAAATAGTGGTGATTGGGTGGCTGCCCTTGAAGTTTCTTTTGGGCCCACATAAGTTTTGGAATCAACCTGGAATTTGTGTTTTCTCTCCATCCAGGCCTACGTGACCTTATCAACCGTCTGGATGGTTGGAAAATCTGATGGTGGGCCACACACGTGGATCCCACCATTAATGTATGTGTTTTAATGCACCGTCCACCGCCGTGGACGGTGGACTCCCACCTGATGTTGTGTGGCCTCCACCGTCCAGCGGACGGTGGGACCCCTTGTGATGTACGTGCTCCATCCGCACTGTCCACTGGACAGTGGGACCCACCATGATGCACTTGATATATTCAAACCGTCCATCCACTTAGTGTGATCATTTTAAAGCATGAGTTATTAGATGGGTGGGCCACTCATATGGGTTTGGCCAATTTGGTTTGTAACAGGCCTATGGGCTAGGCCCATTTGAATTTCAAGAGGGCTATGGGCTAGGCCCATTTGGTTTATGAAATGCTTATGGGCTAGGCCCATTGGATCCACTTAAGGCCTAAGATCTTAGGTCCATTTGATGTGTTGCAAGTCCATGGGACTAGGCCCATTTGATGTACTTCAAGGCCCATGTAATTGGACCCCTTTTTTTGAAATTTAAAGCCCATGGAAGTAGGCCATTTGATATATGTAAGGCCTAGGGGTTAGGCCCACTTTGATATGCATACAAGGCCTACGAATTTAGGCCATTTTATGTACCATAAGGCCTAGGGGTTTAGGCCCATTGAACGCATGTTAAGTTTATGGGTTGAGGCCCACTTGATCTACATGTGGGGCCCAATTGGTGTGGCCCATTGGTCATATTTTGGACTCATGAGACTAAGCTCATTTGATGCCATCATAGGCCCACGGGTTTGACCCATTGCAATGCACATAAGACTCATTAGTGTGGCCCATTTGTATGGCCCATCTGATGAATAAAAGGCCCATAAGATATGGCCCATTTGATATATAAGTAAGGCCCAATGGGATGAACCTAAGATCCATTGTAATGTGTAATCCCAATACAGGTTATGTAGCGACGTTTAAGAAAATCGTGCTTGGGGAGCAATGTTGGTTTGACGTCCACATTTGGAGTGTAATGCTGGTTGGATGTCCGCATTACGACTCTCCCTAAGGCCCTTTAGTAGGCCCGTACTTGCTGTGTATAGGCCGTCCAGGTCCATCTGCATTGTGAGATAGTTCATTTTATTACATCATGTTTAGTACAGTTTCATGACTCATGATCATACGCATCATATATATGCTTGACGTGAGAATTGTCTGATCATAGCATTTACCTTCGGACAGGTTGTTTATGGGCTCCCGGTTAGGCGATGTTGTCCTACATGAGCGCACGATATGCGCAAGATTTGTTGCATGACTGGATAGCGTGAATCATGCATTTCGCATTTGTAAGACATGGTTATTGTATGCCCTAGCGACATCGGGGTCGTAGCCTCCACAGACAGATCGTGATTGGCAGGATTGGATACCGAAAATCTTTTTATACATGGGGTACTATAGATATCCCTGGGTGAAAGTCCCTAAACCCTTATAGTACCAAGAGGTTGCTCCAACGTCTAGACCGAGTGAGTAGATGAGCGTTGAGTGCCGACAACCAGACGGTTAAGCTCTCCACTGTGTCTTGGTAGGTTGGAAGGGGGTGCGGCCTTACCCGCCCGAGTGTAGGGGGCAATGCTAGGCTGAGTTTGACCAGCTCGAGGAATGGGTCCGCTATCGACGAGTTGCGCCCGATATTAGCAGACAGATAGTGAGGTCTCTTCCACTTACCTTATTGCGCGCGATGTGGCTGCAATCTGGTTTAGAGTGTACTAGACCCCGGTGATATTCTATATTTTGAGCTGTCTTGATGTGTGGATATAGATGAGGATTTGTATGCTTGAGTTGCATTGCATATCGCATGGCCTTGGGATGGCCAATATCATTTATGTCTCGCATTGCATAGCCTTGGTACAGCTCATGGTATCATGGTTCCATTTGCATATTCCGCATCACTCTGACATTGCATGTACATATTACTACCTTGCACACATACTTTCACCACCCTCTAAGCTTTCTGTAAGCTTATGCACGACCGTTGCGTGCAGGTGACGTTGGATCACAGTAGCGCTGAGGCAGGAGCACGTTGCTGATCATTTTGGAGTTTTTATTATTTACCATTGTATTTTCCTTTATGCTCATTTTACTTGTAAAGTTTTTTATCATAGTGGAAATGTAATGGAGTTCTTGGTCGTTGTTTGTGGGTTATGCCTTTGGTTATGCTTATTACGAATCAAACTGACATTGAAAATCTTCCTCGTAGCATCCCAGGATCAGAACCTGACGAATGGGAGCTAGGATCCGAGAATGGGGTTCTACAGAGGCTGTCGGCACCGGATTCGGCGATCGGGAATTCTGTGAGCCCAGTTTCCGAGTTTGGGGCGTGACAATGGCTTCTTATCGCATTAGGATATTAGGAATGCGTGCATAATTAGTTTGACGAAGAGATTCGCCCAAATGCGCACTTTGAGTCGACATACTATATGTAGACTAAGTGTTTGTATAAATGTTTGTATTAGTATGTATTGAATTAAATGGTGTTATGAATTAGTTTGAGATTGAATTCTCAAACAATATGCTGATGTACATGATTTCCTATATGTTGGCTATATGCATGATTTCATTATATGTATGAAATGCATGCGTTGGATGATTTACTTAAGTAGTATGTTATAACATGTGTTAACATGCTCACATTGTTGTATTTCATTTCCATTACTCTTATATGATTGCTGATGTGGATTCATAACTGTTTGAGACTATACCTAGTCCAGGCAGTTGGTAACCGAGTAAATTCGTGGTTGGCTTATCTTTGCCACGAACGACGCGTCGATAAACGCGAGTCGTGTTTTGGAGTTGGAGGCAGTGGCTAGGCCACACGAGGTATTTTATGCACTTCATGTCGTTCGACTTGAGATGCGCTCGTGCTAGTCGAGCCCGTCAAGTAACCCGACTGGCCATTGTATGTTCACCCTGTATGAGTCATAACTGCTTGAACCTAGGGTACTGAACTTACCATTGTAAACCCTGTCAACCATGGTACCTTGATCCACAAAGACTCATGAGCCGAGCATGGTGGTATGAGACACCGTGGTCGAGTTGTCGGCCTATGCTGGGGCTACAAACCTCCCCGTAGTGACCAGTGAGCACCTATGACTCGTGAGCAGATTATGGTGGTATGGGACATTATATTCTTGTTGTCGGCCTACACTGATCAGCCGACGAGCCCTTTGTAGTGACCGCGAGCGTATTCTGAGTCTACGGGAGGCGACGACCCTTCCGTAGCAATGAGAGTATAGTAGGCCTGTATTGATAAGGTGATGGGAGAGCAGTGCAACGAGTGCGAGCAACAGCCCTGGCAGCCCTTGCAACGACCTACAAAATATACTTTGTATGAGATTACTAGGAGTGACGACCCTAGACAGGATCTGTGTTGGGATTGATATAAGGGAAGTACCTTAGTTTTTCAATCCTGTTGTATGAATGGACTAATAATAACTCGGTAATCATATCACCATCACATTGCATGTGCTTGGAAGATGTAGAGCACTGTGGGAAGAAAGCATGCCACGGGCATAAGATGGTGCCGTATTAGGGAGATGGTCGGTGAGGGCATCCATCATGTCACGTTATATTGCATTAACAACAGTATTATGAATGTTTGATTTACTGCTTTACTATTATCGCATGATTGATTTGAGAACATGTTAATCTTTGCTCTATTATTCTATTGAGTTAGCTACTCACTCCCACGTTATGGGATGGTGTTTGCAACGCCCACCAGACCCTGTCTTAGATGCAGGTGAGGCAGCGATTCAGGAGGCAGAGCCGGATTATGTGAGGACCAGGACGAGTTCTCATATATGCAGTACCACGACGGCTTTCCTTAGCTGGCCTGGATTGACGGGACTACTCAGTGGGACTACTTTTGACATTTTGATTCTGTTTATTTACATGTATATGAGACTCAGAGATGTATTCATACTTTGGAGACAGTTGAGATCTATTTTGTTTTCCATACAGTGATATGTATATCCTTTAGTCTTCCGCTTGCTTTTATCACTGAATCTGGAGTATGAATTGCAGTTTTGGTATACTTTTACTCATGTGATGCTTTAACTCAGACAACATTGAATCATAATCATTTTTGTTGCATAAGTGACGGTCTGGAACTCTGGAGTCGGGTTTATACACGACCCCCGATTTTCAGGGTGTTACACGAAATGACCGCGAAGTGCATGGAAATGGCCGTGAAGTGAAGTGAATTGACCGTGAAGTGCGTCGAATTGACTGTGAATGAACACGGAATCGATAAAATGACCGTGAAATGCATCGAAATGACGGTGAAGTGAAGTGAAATGACCGCGAAGTGCGTGGAAATGGCCGTGAAGTGAAGTGAATTGACCGTGAAGTGCGTCGAATTGACTGTGAATGAACACGGAATCGCTAGGAATGACCGTGAAATGCATGAAAATGATGGAGAAGTGAAGTGAAATGACTGCGAAGTGCATGGAAATGGCCGTGAAGTGAAGTGAATTGACCGTGAAGTGCGTTGAATTGACCGTGAATGAATACGGAATCGCTAGGAATGACCGTGAAATGCATGAAATTGAAGGTGAAGTGAAGTGAAATGACCGCGAAGTGCGTGGAAAAGGCCGTGAAGTGAAGTGAATTGACCGTGAAGTGTGTCGAATTGACAGTGAATGAACACGGAATCCCAACGAATGACCGTGAAATGCATGGAAATGATGGTGAAGTGAAGTGAAATGACCGCTAAGTGCATTGAAATGGCCGTGAAGTGAGTGAATTGACCATGAAGTGCATCGAATTGACAGTGAATGAACACGGAATCACTAGGAATGACTGTGAAATGCATGAAAATGACGGTGAAGTGAAGTGAAATGACCGCGAAGTGCATGGAAATGGCCGTGAAGTGAAGTGAATTGACCGTGAAGTGTGTCAAATTAACCGTGAATGAACACGGAATCGCTAGGAATGACCGTGAAATGCATGGAAATGACGGTGAAGTGAAGTGAAATGACCGCGAAGTGTGTGGAAATGGCCGTGAAGTGAAGTGAATTGACCATGAAGTGCGTCGAATTGACCGTGAATGAACACGGAATAGCTAGGAATGACCGTGAAATGCATGAAAATGACGGTGAAGTGAAGTGAATTGACCACGAAGTGCGTGGAAATGGCCGTAAAGTGAAGTGAATTGACCGTGAAGTGCGTCGAATTGACCGTGAATGAACACGGAATCGCTAGGAATGACCGTGAAATGCATGGAAATGACGGTGAAGTGAAGTGAATTGACCGCGAAGTGCGTGGAAATGGCCGTGAAGTGAAGTGAATTGACCGTGAAGTGCGTCGAATTGACCGTGAATGAACACGAAATCCCAAGTAATGACCGTGAAATGCATGGAAATGAAGGTGAAGTGAAGTGAAATGACCGCGAAGTGCGTGAAAATGGCCGTGAAGTGAAGTGAATTGACCGTGAAGTGCATCGAATTGACCGTGAATGAACACGGAATCACTACGAATGACCATGAAATGCATGGATATGACAGTCAAGTGAAGTGAAATGACCGCGAAGTGCGTGAAAATGGCCATGAAGTGAAGTGAATTGACCGTGAAGTGCGTCAAATTGACCGTGAATGAACACGGAATCGCTAGGAATGACCGTGAAATGCATGGAAATGACGGTGAAGTGAAGCGAAATGACCGCAAAGTGTGTGGAAATGGCCGTGAAGTGAAGTGAATTGACCGTGAAGTGCATCGAATTGACCGTGAATGAACACGGAATAGCTAGGAATGACCGTGAAATGCATGAAAATGACGGTGAAGTGAAGTGAATTGACCGCGAAGTGCGTGGAAATGGCCTTAAAGTGAAGTGAATTGACCGTGAAGTGCGTCGAATTGACCGTGAATGAACACGGAATCGCTAGGAATGACCGTGAAATGCATGGAAATGACGGTGAAGTGAAGTGAAATGACCGCAAAGTGCGTGAAAATGGCCGTGAAGTGAAGTGAATTGACCGTGAAGTGCGTCGAATTGACCGTGAATGAACACGGAATCGCTAGGAATGACCGTGAAATGCATGAAAATGACGGTGAAGTGAAGTGAATTGACCGCGAAGTGTGTGGAAATGGCCGTGAAGTGAAGTGAATTGACCGTGAAGTGCATTGAATTGACCGTGAATGAACACGGAATCACTAGGAATGACTGTGAAATGCATGGAAATGGCGGTGAAGTGAAGTGAAATGACCGCGAAGTGCATGGAAATGGCCGTGAAGTGAAGTGAATTGACCATGAAGTGCATCGTATTGACCGTGAATCAACATGGAATTGCTGGGAATGACCATGAAATGCATGGATATGACGGTGAAGTGAAGTGAATTGACCGCGAAGTGCGTGAAAATAGCCGTGAAGTGAAGTGAATTGACCGTGAAGTGTATTTTTAACCATTGACCCGATGGAATCTCGAAAAATTACTATGTTAGTTGGCTAAATTAGCTTCTCCTACCCTAAAATCATATATGGTACGTTATGTGACTCATTCTAATTCAGGAGATATGCTTGTTAAATAAATAGACAAAGAAATGCATTAAGAGATAGAAAAATATTTTTATATAATTATATATACATATTTATATAATTATATATTTGAGAAAAATATAAGTGAGAAAAAGTTCTCCCCATTAAAAAAATAAAAAAATAAAAAAATAAAAATAAAAATAAAAAAACACAATAAAAAATAAAAAATTTATTACTATGGATTTTAACTACAGTTATTATTCGTATCCATAGGGACCACTTTATGGGCGTGGCCCCGCCAGATCGGGGTGGCCGCGCCAAAGAGGCCAGCAAGTGGTGTGGGGGGGCCGCTAGTTCGGCGCGCCCACCTTAGATGGTGCCTATTGCTACGGATTATGGTATCTATGGCTACGATTATAATCCATAGCCATCTGACCATAGCAAATTACTTTTGTCATTATGCTTCGAATGTTTACGGTTGAAACCCTTTCATGGGTCATGGAAGTCTTAGATCATTACGAAATTTGTTTTCATCCAGGTCTTTGTGACCTCATGAATAGAATGGATGGACAATAAATGTTTCGGTGGGCCCTACAAAAGTTTCAACGGTGAAAATCAATTTTCTGCTGATCCTTGTGGTGTGGTCCATTTCATCGTTGGATATGATTTCTTTTTTGGGGATAATGCTCCGAAATGATCTCGAAATATGGAAGAACGTTGTGGATATAATAAATAAATAACTGCTGGGCCCATGTAACGTTGATCTCCTTTGAACCGTTCGTACAACTGGGAGTTCGAAGAGCGTCAACGCTTGAAGGAGAAAGCAGGGGCATTTTAGACCTTTTGCAAGGCGTCCGTACACCCGGAGAGTATTATTAGAAAGTAAAATGGGGTGGGCTTCGTCTCGGGAATGGGCCATATAGTGGTCGTACAGTTGGAAATTTCTCAAAAATAAAAGGAAAATGACTAGTAGTTTGCAGGACCACTATTCCTCGTGCCCTCCACGGTGCATGGGACCCACGCTCCATTAACCGAAATGTAGGTCCTGTAGATTCCAATCCGTCCATGATGTGAAATCCCCCTCATTCAATGATCCAGAAGGTTTAAGCATGGGAAAAAACTGCTTAAAAAGCCACTAATTCACATTCTATGTGCCAAAGGCCCAAAGTCCTTTAACTGGATTGGCAGATCATCCAACCGTTGAAATTTTAGCATACCGTTGAAGAGTCATCAGATGAATTGTTCCGATAACCGAGGACAGGACCCGAGTAAATGAATAATACAATTTGGGTGTTCTTTAGACTATTAAACCAATCATCCATGTAAAAAGTAATAGGGATTGCCTGCGACCCTGACCGCATATACTTACGGTGGTCGAAGCTGTATGGGGCTAACCGTGATGTTTGTGAGGAATCTACCCCATCCATACGTTTTTCCAGATCATATTAGACAATGATTCAAAAAATGAGGTAGATTCAAAACGCAAGTGGGTCACACGATAGGAAAAGGTGTGGAGGGAAATGCATGTCGTTGAAGCCTTCCTAGGATCCACCGTGAAGTTAATATGCCATCCAAACCGTTCATAAGGTCATTCCAGATGGGATGAGCTGAAAACACAAATATTTTACTGATATAGAACTTCTATGACCGCACAAATTTTTCAACGGCAGGAATTTACCCTATCACCTTTTCCTATCGTGTGGCCCACTTGAGTTTTGGATCCACCTTATTTTTAAAATGGTTTACTAAAATGAACTGGAAAAATGGATGGACCGGGTGGATTTCTCACAAACATCACGGTGGGCCCAACTAGCTTCGGACCGGTGAACTTTGGTGGCCAAGAACAACGTGCCTCAACTTTTTTATCACATCGGCCACGTCGGTTACTTTTCTTTCGCAGGCTGGACTAAGCTCTTACGATAGAGCTCACCACCACCACCATTTTGAAAATGGTGGTGATTCACCTTCCTCCCCTTATGGCATGCACACATTTGCAGTTATCCATACCATCCAAATTGTGGGTCCCATTTTGGAGGCCATCTCTCTGACATCTCACTGATCAAACAATCCTAACCAAATAATTGATGGCTATCAGATAGGTTATTAAAATTAAGAGAAAAATCAGGCTATTACTTCCATATTATCAGAGATTTTAAGATCATACCCATCCAAAAAATGGTAAGTGATTTGGACGGTTGGGATTTCCATACAACTATGCCATGTGTACAGATGAAGAGTCACCACTATTTCTTAAATAGTGATAAACGATCATAGGATTCTATCCTTCTTTCATAGTTCTTTCTTTTTAATATTTTTTAATTTCTTTTACTTTGAACTAAGTTCTACTAATCATGCATCTACCACATGAAATGATATTCTTAGAAATATTATATTCTCCAAAGAATAAAATCTTGCTCAACCAAAATGATTAGCTACCCCCAGTTTCCACTGCTTTTAGAAAGTAGCAAGATAAAATGGGCGGAGGCTTCCTTTTTATCACTTGTATATATAATTGCGAAGAAAACGTACGTGGTTTGATGTAAGCCCATAGCTAGTTAGCTAATTAGCCAGGTCACTACATATTAAGCTAAAGTACATATAATAATGGGTGACACGTAATGCTTGCGAGACTTCGTGTTGTTTTCAAGCTTTCTGATACTTTGTCTAGTAGATAAATAACGTAATTAGCGTTGTAAAGTTACTAGGCCCAAAAGGATGGGACGCAGTGGTGTTGTTAACACCACCTCATCACCTATGCAGTGGTGTGCTGATGTGCTGGGCGCTATGTTGGGAGCCTTACACAAAACTTTAGGATCTAACCCTTTAGAACAAACTAGAATTATGGAATAATAAAACAGTGAAATAAATCAAAGTATCAATCAAACACCACACAAGAGATTTTTACGTGAAAAACCCTCAAAGAGGTAAAAACTACAGGACCTCGTCCAGATCAACAATCCACTATAAAGTAGAACGTTACAACCGATCATAAGCACACCTTGCTATGATCAAACCTTCATCACTCACACAGGAGTGGATAAACAGTAAGAGAACAAAGAAAAACTGAGAGATCTCACCGATTATGAGGACGTAGAAGCGCTAAGATATGGTAAATCACCTCCACGAGTATAACCTCCCTTCTACAAGCTTCCTCTCTCTCTTTCTCTCTCTCTTACACACCTTTGATATCTCTCTTGTATTTTTCTATCACCATCATACCCTAGAAAAACCTTACAGACCCCTTTTATAGTTTTAGGAAACTCCCTTTAGCATCCCAGTTGTGAAAGGACTTGCGACACGAAATTAGCACAAAATCGCGGAACGAATCTGCGTAACCACGACTGGTCGTGCGCCACCCACGACTAGTCGAGCGCCACCCACGACCGGTCATGTAGCTCCCACGACCGGTCAAGCACCCCGGAGAAAAATATCCAGACCTCGCTTGAGTCGTGCAACTCACGATGGTCAAGCACCAGCCCACGACCGGTCGATAACGGGTCAAAAACTCCATCAAATCTCTCCCTTTTTGACCCAAGAGGGATTCACTTTCTTCAAGCCAGCCTGATTTTTACAAATCTCAAACTTGCCCTTGAGCAAAGCCTTGATTATCATGTCTGACCCATTATCGTCCGTGTGGACCTTCTCAAGCTGTATCACCTTTTATTCCAAAGCATCCCTGATCCAGTGATACCGAATCTCTATATACTTTGACTTGGAATGCTGACTTAGATTCTTGCTCCAGTGTATAACACTCTGACTATCACAATAGACCACGTGCTACTCTTGCTTTAGGCTAAATTTCTGTAGGAACCTCTTCATCCAAAGCATCTCTTTACATGCTTCTGTGACTGCAATGTACTCGCCCTCTGTCGTCGACAATGCTACGACCCTTTGTAGCTTGCTCTACCAAGAAACTACTCCCCCTACAAACGTGAACATGAACCCCGATATAGACTTCTTGGAGTTTATGTTGCCTGTCATATCTGCATCTGTGTAATCCTCTAGCACATGTTTACCGTCACCATATATATCATAGGCTCAACCTGGATGAGCCTCTTAGATACCGCAGTATCCAATTCACCACTGCCCAATGTTCTTTGTCAGGATTGGTAAGATACCGGCTGACAACACCAACCGCATATGCTATGTCTGGGCGTGTACACACCATAACATACATCAAACTTCTTACAGCTGACGTGTATGGTATCTTCTGCATCTCTTCCACCTCTGCCTTCGTCTTAGGACACTGTCTGTCACTTAATCTGAAGTGACTATCCAGTGGAGTACTGACCGGCTTCGTTGCATTCATATTGAACCACTCTAGGACTTTCTCAATATACCGCTATTGTGACAGCCAAAGCTTCCTGCTGCTTCTGTCACGGGTTATCTCCATTCCTAGGATCTGTTTAGCCGGAACCAAGTCTTTAATCGTAAAAGACTTGCCCAACTCCTGTTTCAGCCTGTCGATCTTTTTGATGTCTTTTCCCATGATGAGTATGTCATCAACGTATAATAGCAGAACTAAGAAATCACCATTTGAGAACTTACGCATGAACACACAGTGGTCCGACTCCGTTCTGTCATACCCATGCTGTAACATGAACGAATCGAACTTCTTATACCATTGTCGTGGAGCTTGTTTCAGCTCATATAAGCTCTTCCTCAACCTACACACCATATGCTCATTGCCCTTGACTTCGAATCCCTTTGTTTGGTGCATGTAAATCTCTTCTTCCAGGTCACCATGGAGAAAGACAGTTTTAACATGTAGCTGCTTTATCTCTATATCCATCCTAGCCGCCAACCCAAGCAACATCTGTATGGATGTTTCTTCATCACTGGTGAGAATATCTTTGCGAAGTCTATGCCTTTCCTCTGACCAAACCCTTTTACCACAAGTCTGGTCTTGAACCTCGTCTGTGAATTCTTCTGCTCAACTTTCTTGCTGAACACCCACTTGTTGCTCAAAGCTTTCTTGCCCTTAGGCAGTCTCACCATATCATAGGTGTGGTTCTTATGCAAGGATTTCATCTCCTCTTGCATAGCTTTCAACCACTCCTCCTTATGCTCGTCGATTAAGGCCTTAGAATAGTCTTCTGGTTCTCCCCCATCAGTCAGCATAATGTACTTATGCGGTGAGTACCTCTTAGATGACTTTCTGTCCTTAAATGACCTCCTCACCTGTGGCTCAACAGGTGGATCAAGTGGGGACTGCTCCCCGGTTCATCTTCTGTAGGAACTCCCTCGTCCTCTTCACCTTTCTGTACTCCCCCGTCATCAGGCACCACGGGAGGAATAATCGGATCTATGTCATCTAACTCACCTGAACTAGGATGGTTCTTCTCTGGCTTACCAATGTCTTCTATACACTGATTTTCAAAGAAAACCACATCTCTACTCCTGACGAGCTTCTTCTCAGTTGGATCACATAATCTGTAATTGAATTTTTTATCACCGTACTCTAAGAACACATACTGTCTGATCTTTATATCAAGCTTGGACCTCTCATCCTTTGGTACATGAACGGATGCCCTGCATCCAAACGCCCTGAGATGACTGTACGATGGATCTTGTCCAGTCCACACCTTCTCAGGTACTTCTCCATTCAACGGGGCTGATGGAGACCTGTTTAACAGATACATTACCGTGTGCATTGCTTCTCCCTAGAATATCTTGGGCAACTTCGCATAGGATAACATGCATCTGATTCTCTCAACAATGGTGCGATTCATTCGCTTAGCTATACCATTATGTTGGGGGGTCTTGGGAACCATCTGTTCATGTCGTATATCCAAGGACTTGCAGTACTCATGAAAGTCGCCAATGTATTCACCACCATTGTCAGTGCGGATGCACTTCAATGATTTACCTGTCTCTCTCTCGACCATAACATGAAATAATTTAAACACACCAAAGACCTCGTCCTTGGATTTCAATGCATAAACCCAAACCCTCCTAGATGTATTATCTATAAAAGTAACAAAATACAATGCCCCACCCAAGGTTTTTTGTCCTCATGGGACCACAAACATCAGAATAAACCAAATATAATGCATGTACTTTATTAACATGAGAAGCAGTTTTAACAAATGAAACGTTATATTATTTTCCTGATAAACAATCAAGAAAGGTTTTGAGAGGCGTACCTGTCACGTCTGGAAGGAGTCACTTCCTCGCTAGTAGCTGAAACCCTTTTTTCACTCATGTGGCCTAGACGCCTGTGCCACATGTCAATAGTTGAATCTTCTGCTGCGTTCAATCCACCCTTGGATACACTGAAACATGCGTTATAAAGGGTGCAACACTTCTTTGCTCTGACTACGATCAACAAACCTTTGATGAGCTTCCGGCGCCCACCAATAAACCGGCTTTCATAGCCATCATCATCCAACCTTCCCGTCCACTTCAAGTTGAGGCGAAGGTCTGGAATATGCTTCACATCCCTGAGAACCAATGTGCAGCCTATATCAATTTTTACACAAATATCACCGATCCTTACGATCTTCGATACACCAGAATTTCTCATCTTCACGGTCCCATATCACCTAACTTGTAATTTGTGAAGAAATCACTGCGTGGAGTCGCATGAAAAGAGGCTCCCGAGTCTATCACCCAGTTGGTGTCCTGACTCGTAGCCATGAGACATACATTATGATCTGCAGAAAGAATAACTACAACGTCCCCATCTGAAGCAACCGCAGTGAAATCTGATTCATTTTCTTTCTCCTTTCCTTTTCATTTCTTGTCGTTCTTAGCCTTACGACATTCATGCTTATAGTGGCCCTTCTTTCCACAATTCCAGCATTCAACATCCTTTCCTTTACTCGACTTGCCTCTTGATTTATCTCGAGCCTTCCCGCCTTTCCTGTTCTTTCCTCTCCCCCATTCCTGTGTCACAAGGGCCTCTTGCTGAGTAGACCCCTGAGACTTTCTCCTTATCTCCTCATTAAAGAGATAGTTTGTCACCTGTTATATGGATATCTTTTTGTCTGGCGCAGAGTTACTTAGAGACACCACCAATGTCTCCCAACTATCAGGCAATGAACTAAGTAAAAATAAAGCCTGCAATTCATTATCTAGGACCATCTTCATAGAGGAGAGTTGGTTCACTATATTGCTGACCTCATTCATTTGCTCAGCCATAGAACCACCATCCTTGAACTTGAGATTTACAAGTCATCTTATCAGAAAATTTTTATTACCTACTGTCTTCCTCTCATACAACCCTTCTAGTTTCAACCATAGGCTAGTGGCTGAGGTTTCCATAGATACATGGTAGAATACAGAATCATCAGCCATTGTTTAATAAACCTCATCGCCTTCCGTTCCATCTTCTTCCAATCCTTATCAGACATATCCTTGGATTTTGCTGATATGCTTAAAATTGGAGAATATAGGTCCTTGGAATAAAGCAAGTCCTCCATCTTAGCCTTCCATATGGTCCAGTTAGAAGCATTGAGGCTGATCATCCTTGATGAGCCACCTTCCGTAATTCCAAACCGATCCTACCCGTTCAATGAACTTAGCTTTGATACCACTTTGTTGGGGGCCTTGCACAAAACCTTAAGATCTAACCCTCCAGAACAAACCAGAATTATGGAATAACAAAGCAATGAAATAAATCAAAGCATCAATCACACACCACACAAGATATTTTTACGTGAAAAACCCTCAAAGAGGTAAAAACCACGGGACCTCGTTCAGATCAACAATCCATTATGAAGTAGAACGTTACAACCGATCACAAGCACACCTTGCTATGATCAAACTTTCATCACTCACGCAAGAGTGGATAAACGGTAAGAGAACAAAGAAAGATTGAAAGATCTCATCGATTATGAGGACGTAGAAGCGCTGAGATATGATAGATCACCTCCATAAGCATAACCTCCCTTCTACAGCTTCTTCTCTCTCTTTCACTTTCTCTGTCTCTCACACCTTTGATATTCCCCTTGTGTTTTTCTATCACCATCATACCCTAGAAAAACCTTAGAGACCCCATTTTATAGTTTTAGACAACTCCTTTCCGCATCCCAGTTGCGAAAGAACTTGCGACACGAAATCCGCGTAAAATCGCAAAACGAATTCGCGTAATCACGACCAGTCGAGCGCTACATACGACCAGTCGTGCACCTCCCACGACCGGTCGAGCACACCGAAGAAAAGTATCTAGACCTCGTTGGACTTTGAGTCGTGTAACTCACGACTGGTCGAGCACCAGCCTACGACTGGTTGAGCAGGGCTCACGACCGGTTGACGACGGGTCAAAAATCCTATCACGCTGTTGGGCTCAATGTGATGTATGTTCATCTATTTTTTAAGCTCATTTAAAAACAAAGTAGATCTAAAGCTCACTGCGAATAATGACATCTATCATTGAAATCTTTCTAGGGCCCACGGTAATGTTTATTTGTCATCTAACACATTTATAAGGTGATCATTTGGACTTAGATGAAGGGAAAACACAAGCGTCATCCAGATCTAAAACTTTTGTAGCCATTAAGAAGTTTTTAATGGTACGCGTGGAATTGTCATGGTTCCTTATGATGTGGTTCATTTAATCTTCTTATCTGCTTCATTCAGAAAACACTCTGAATATAAGACACATCACATTGGGCCGCATGATGCCCAATGCATCAACACACCATCACTGCCTCCAAAAGGATATGGGTGGATGAAGTAAGAAAAGATTTAAAGGTTTATGATTTAACTGAGTACACGTTGATTGAAGGAATAAAATGGCATAATAGGTTCATGTAGCAGACTCCAGTTGATTTGGATACGGCTTAGATGATGATGATCATGAAGATCAGCACTAGTACCTTATCACATCTTTTTGAAGCTAGTTTTAAAATTGCTTAGCAAAAGTTCAATGTCTAGTTGCTTACTTAGCATTAACTTTCTTTATTTATCTAAGCTCAACATAAACTATGGCATTGCTGTTAGACAAACACTAACCAAACTATAAATCCTAAAAATTAGATTACGACTATGGAATCATAGGTAAGGTGGTTCAAAAATAATTAGTATTCATGCTTAAATAATTTTCAATTTCAAATTTGAATCATAGTTGGTGTGGAATTGGAGAATAACCTCAATTTATTGTAATATATATCAAAGGGCTGATACATTTGCATGCATGTATATATAGAAATACTCATGTATATCGAGTACATACATTCATTGTAAACCTTTTATACATACATTTATATGCATGTATCCGAGCATACTTGCAATGCAAGTATATGAACACCTAACATTAATAGTCAATGTCTTGGAATACCAACTTATATATTAGCATTTGACAAATGAAAGTGAATATGAATGCCCCTTGGGTTCCATCTCGATAATGATTTGGGGGGCCACATAATGATCTTGGCACTTTATTTGGACAGATAGACCCACCAAACCCTAATATCAAAAGGATATTCAATGTTCCATGTGATTTGATTTCTTCCTAGTTGCAATTAAAATAAAGAAAATGGGAAGAGAGAACTCTTTGGCTCCATACAAGCGAGGCATCTTGAGAAATCAAATCCCCCAAATCTCAGTTGATTGACTGCATATACCCAACCTTTTCTAGTGGCTGCTCTAGAGCGATGAGGTAAGTTATTGAGAAAAGTGCAGCCGCCACCCCATGTGTTTTTTGCATCCAAATGCACCATTAGGGCGAATGAGGCTCGAATCAGATGACAGAATCTATCTTCTTTCTCAACAATTCTCAACGGAAAGTATCGCTAATGAAAGCCCCGGAATTTCACTCTTTGATAGCAAGTCGGCACGGTGGAGTTCCACGTGGCAATATGGAATGACGGTTTAGATTGGCTGGAACATATCATGTGGTAGGGCCACCATGACTCAAGTTGCCAAGTAAAATCGAATCATCCCCACCTCCCGCATGTACATAAATAAGAGAACTCACTTCATGCATGCAACCGTACCACAACTTGTGCTACTGTGCCATCTTTCCCGCCAACATACAACTTGTGTAGGACATCAGTACAATCAAAATGGTACAACCCAGCTTGTAAATCTCCATTCTCTAAAATCAAGATGATCCACTCGCTAGGTGGGCCATGCCTGTATGTTGAGTCAAGCGATCAGTTGTTCATTTATTTCAACGGTCCATTTCAGCTCACGGAAATGGCCCAATTTTTGTCCTAGATAATCTTGATCGTGGGGTCTACTAATTTCATGGTACTGATATCCTACACAAGAGGCATACATGTTGGTAGTAAAGAAAACTCACCATGTACAGACAAGGTACCGAACTTGGGTCCCATTTCATCTTCGCTTCCTGCATCTGCATGCCCACTTGTATACTATCTGGAAAATAATACTCCCAAGAGGTGAATTTCATCTAGAACAAAAAATAGAAAGGTTCGGTGCATCAAGTGGGCCACGCTTTTAAAACAACTGTCAACCGACTATGATTCAGCATACTTGTTGGCCCACCTTGTGAGCGGATTAGACTGATTCCTGAGAAGGTCGATCTTTGTGGTGGGGTCTACCATTTCATGGTAATGATGTGCTATACAAATGGCATTTACAGTGGAAGATGGTACAGTACCACAAGTGGTGTGACCGGTGCCTTAAGCAATCAATTCTCATATAAATAAAATTACTTCGAATATTTAATTCCAATCTGATCATAAAGTAAGCCATAATTCATTCCTAAAAAGTTCTGTTTCTATCCATATCTGTTCACCCAATTTTTTTTAGAATATTTAGGAAATTTTAGTTTCTACAAGTGGGTCGCAAGGTTGTTTCCAAACCTTTGATGCCACATTCTTTGGATGACCAATGAAAACAAGATCTCTTAAATGGGACAATCATAACCTCAGGTGGCCTAACTGATATACAGCTAAGAAAGAAACAAAGCTGTTCACACTCATTCAAAGCAAGCACAAGTACCTTATAGATAGGATGATGTAGAGCGGGTCGCAGACATGGCCAAGATGGATCACAAAAAGTCCGAACGATAATAGAAGTGATCCAGACCATCGGACCTTAAATCGGGCGTATCTCACAATCCGGAATGAGTTATCTGACGTACAACATATGATTTTGGGGTAGAACGGGCTACTTAAGCCAACCAACCCCACTACGCCAAGTTGTGCAAGCTGGATTTGTGAAATACCCCTATATCGACGGTCGTTTCCCTATTTTAATTTCGTTTTTATTATAAATAGTAAATTTTAGTTTGATTATAACTCTTCATTCGTCGGGCTTTAGGAGTTGGGAGAACGGTTTGGTGAAGTCAAATAGGACACTTACTATTTTTGGCCAAAAACCTTGCGTACTAGTAGACATCACGATCGTCTATAAATAGCGAGTTTACTATTTTTAGTAACTCACGAATTTTAGAAGTTTTAGTTGTAGTTTGATTCTGATTTCTTTCTCATTGCTTGGTACCCCTATTTAAAGGGTTGTGAACTCGTTTTTATTCATTCATTAATCAATTTCGAATTTATTAGAATTTATTTTTATTTTCTACTTTCTTTACTCGTGGATTCAAGAAGTCTCTCTGAGGAGTCCAGAGAAGTTTCGTGGATTCAGAATAGTTATCCTCTTGAGGAAGACGGTGCTCAACCTCACGTCCTCCCCTACGTCATAGGATCTTCCAATCTTGGAGATTTTCGTGCAGTGCACAGGTCTTAACCTATCATATACAGTATTTAGACTTGATTTATGGGCCTGATCAGTCATACAAACTGAAATAAGTACTATAAAGAAGGAAATCGGAATTTTAATAATTAGTAAGAATTAATTTAATCATCAAACTAAAAGTATTATTTCAAAATTAGGATCTTGTTTGGATATATACAAGTGAATCGTTCGATTTGATTGGACAATAGTTACCTTATTTTTTTATGATAGAATCTATTGCCATGAATAAGTGTAATGAGATTATATCATCAAAGTCAGTTTTTTGTCTATCTAAACAGATCCCACCATGTTGTCAAGTAAATCCAATTTCTTTTTCCTGTAGATTTCAATTTTCAAAACAAACTTAGGGCTTGTTTTGATAATACCATAAGAAATAAAGAAAAATTAATAAATAAAACACTTTCTCATCCAAGTCGTTTCAATACATTTGGATATTAAAAGAGTAGTGAATTCTATGTAACAATCATTATACTTTTTTAAACGTAACTTCCCTAGTACTGGATACGAGATGAGCAGTATCTTATAATAATAATATTTTCACTTAATATTAAAGACCTTTAAAATTGAATTCATGAAAATTCATATTTGAATCATTCCCATGGAGATTGGTATTGTATACTAATTAGTATATATTCTTTTCTCTTCTAACTATCCAAACAGGTTCTTAATGGAATTTGATTGCATAATTATACAATTACGAGTATGCACAATTGTATGTGAGTTAATATTATTCTAATAAGTGAAGCACATAGCTCATTAATTCATAACAATGTTCTTAAATTGGGTTTATCGTGTGATGATTTACAGTCAGTTAATGAGATAAAAAACACATCACTGGTCAGCATTTAACTGGGGAAGCCATGGTGTTGATCGTTGGGAATTTTTCAAATTAGGGGCACATTCATCCATGGGTAGATGCAACAAGTCAATGATTTCCATTACAGAACAATGGGCCTCACATGTTAGAATCAAATACCCACGTAACCCATGCAAGCATAATTCTTTAATTTTATTTCATACCGTTCTTTGTGTACAGAAGAAAGAGGATGAATCACCTGCCACCAGCTGCAAGTTAGCTTCACCTAGACCCATTTTCACAATATTTTTTCTTTAATACGTGATTCTTTTATTCTAATAGGTGACATTTTCAAAAGCAATAGTGGAAAAAAAAATTAAAAATATATTCAGAAGGTATAAAAATTGTACATACTTTCGGTCGTAGTTGATAAATTCAAACATGTTGTCTCACGTGAATAAGCGTGATACCAAGGTGACACTTTTGAAAAGGTGACGGAAATATAATGGCACCATTTCTTTGTAGAAAACCACAGTCCATGAACATTGATGGGTAATGTACTTCCAATGATCATAAGGGTATTTTTGACTTTTAGACAAATCCTCCTAACCTACTTTGAAATTGAATAAAATCCACAAATAGAAAAATCGTGTGGACCTCTTTTCTTCCCTTATATTCCTAAAGTATGTTTGATTAAGAGCACTTTTCTTTTACAACTTTTTAAGTACGCCAGCATCAATGTTGGTTGGTGGGATTAGAAATTTCAATGCAAAAAGGCCACACGTTGTGCAAAGGAGTGGGACCTACCGTGAAAAGGACAAAATGGTCATTTCACATAGGGTGGTGTGGGCAGTGGTGTACCTATGCGTTCGATACCATGGAGCCCGACGTCATGTATTTGCTTTATTTCGACGCCAATCATCTGTCTTGCCACCCTCATTTTAGTGTACAACGAAGAAAATGAAACGGATCTGAAGCTCAAGCTAACTATATCACAGGAAATAGTGGTGGTTGAACACCTAACCGTAAAAACTTAGTTTTGAATCAGGCTTATATTTGTGTTTTTCATTCATCTAAGTCTATTAGCATTACAAACGATGACAAATAAATATTGCAGCTGGTCTTAAAAAGGTTTCAACAGTGGGTATTATATATCCCACTATTTCTAGTAGTGTGGTCCACTTGAGCTTTGAATCTACTTCATTTTTCATGTCCGAAAATGAGCTGAAAATACAGATGGGTGGCATAGATATTAAATACATGTTAGGGGGCCTTGCACAAAACCTTAGGATCTATCCTCCTAAAACAAATCAGAATTATGGAATAATAAAGCAATGAAATAAATCAAAGTACAATTCACATCACACAAGAGATTTTTACGTGAAAAACTCTCGAAAAGATAAAAATCACGGGATCTCATCCAGATCAACAATCCACTATGAAGTAGAACGTTACAACATTTTTCACTCACGTAGGAGTAGATAAACAATAAAAGAAACAAAGAAAATAGAGAGATCTCACCGATTATGAGGATGTGAAAGTGTTGAGATATGGTAGATCACCTCTATGAGCATAGCCTCCCTTCCATAAGTTTTCTCTCTCTCTCTCTTTCTCACACACCTTTGATAGCCTTAAACCCTTTAGCAAACCCTTACAAAGCTTTAGGAAACCCTCTTATATTATTTTTCATACCCTAGAAAAGCCCTAGGGACCCATATTTATAGTTTTAGGAAATTCTCTTTCACACCTTGTTACAAAAGGACTCAAAATTTCTCAATCCGCACAAAATCGCAGAACGAATTTACGTAACCAGGACCAATCGTGCAGTGTCCTCGACCGGTCGAGTGGGCCACTCAACCGGTCGAGCGCCACCTACGACCGGTCGAGCGAGGCTCACAACTGGTCAAGCAGCGCGATGAATTACTCCGATTTTTCACCAGCTGCTCCATCTCTCCTCTGAACTGTGGAGAAAAAAATCTCATCAAATCTCTCCCTTACCTACTCAGGAGGGATTCACTTTCTTCAAGGCAGTCAGGTTTCTATAAATCTCAAACTTGCCCTTAAGTAAAGCCTTGGTCATCGTGTTTGACCCATTATCGTCCGTGTGGACCTTCTCAAGCTGTAATACCTTTTGTTGAAAAGTATCCCTGATCCAATGATACCAAATTTTTATATGCTTCGACTTAAAATCCTGACTTGGATTCTTACTCAAGTGTATAGCACTCTGACTATCGCAATAGACAACGTGCTCCTCCTACTTCAGGCTAAGTTTCTGTATGAACCTCTTTATCTAAAGCATCTCTTTACATGCCTCTGTGACTGCAATGTACTCGGCCTCTATCGTCGACAATGCTATCACCTTCTGTAACTTACTCTGTCAAAAGACCACTCCCCCTTCAAACATGAACATGAACCCTGATGTAGACTTCCAGGAGTCTATGTTGCCTGCCATATCTGCATATGTGTAGCCCTTTAACACAGGTTTACCGTCACCATAGCATAGACTCAACCTGGATGAGCCTCTTAGATACCGCAGTATCCACTTCACCGCTGCCGAATGTTCTTCACCAGGATTGGTAAGATACCGGCTATAACACCAACTGCATATGCTATGTCTAGGCATATACACACCATAGTATACATCAAACTTCCTACAGTTGACGCGTAGGGTATCTTCTGCATCTCTTCCACCTCTGCTTTCATCTTAGGACACTGTCTGTTGCTCAATCTAAAGTGACCATCCAGTGGGGTACTGACTGGCTTCACTGCATTCATATTGAATTGCTCTAGGACTTTCTCGATATATATATCTTGTGACAGCCAAAGCTTCCTGCTGCTTCTGTCACGGGTTATTTTCATTCCTAAGATTTGTTTAACTGGGCCCAAGTCTTTCATTGCGAACGACTTGCTCAACTCCTATTTCAGCCTCTCAATTTTCTTAATGTTTGTTCCCATGATGAGCATGTCATCAACGTATAAGAGCAGAATTAAGAAATCACCATCTAAGAACTTGCGCGTGAACACACAGTGCTCTGACTCCGTTCTATCATACCCATGTTGTAATATGAACAAATCGAATTTCTTGTACCATTGTCGTTGAGCTTGTTTCAGCTCATACAAGCTCTTCCTCAGCCTACATACCATATGCTCATTGACCTTGACTTCGAACCCCTCTGGTTGGTGTATATAGATCTCTTTTTCTAGGTTACCATGGAGGAATATAGTTTTAACGTCTAACTGCTCTATCTCCAGATATATGCTAGTCGTCAACCCAAGCAATACCCGTATGGATGTTATCTTTACCACTGGTAAGAATATCTCCTCGAAGTCTATATCTTTACTCTGACCAAATTCTTTCACCATAAGTCTGGCCTTGAACCTTATTTGTGAATTCTTCTACTCAACCTTCTTTCTAAACACCCACTTGTTGCTCAAATCTTTCGTGCTCTTAAGCAATTTCACCATATCATAGGCGTGGTTCTTATGCAAGGATTTCATCTCCTTTTGCATAGCTTGAAAGTGCACCTACTAGTGCCCTGGTTTGTCAATTACGGTGTAAATTGAGTCAGTCGGACAACAGCACCTAACAGGAAGATCAAGTCAAGTGTCTGCCTCAACTGGATGTGTGGAAGCTCGTCATAGGTAAATTATAGCCTTACATCCCATGTCCAAAAACACCAGGTGATTAAAACTCTTAAAAACAAGTAAAACATCCTAGAGTTTTAGGTTAAGAAAACTTTTTACCAAACAGGAAAATCTTTAAGTTTTTCTTACCCTGTCGATTATATCGATTCCATTTTCGATATGATCGACCTGCTCTGTCGATGTCCTCGGCATCTCAATCGATACAATCGAGTGAAGACATAAAACGTCCAGCAATCAAAACTTTCATCTGGACGATTTATCGATATATCGACGGTTTAGTCGATATCATCGATATTCGAATATCGATCATATCGGAAGAGGATCGATAATATCGACAGATAGTTTTTCGGTGCACCTGTTTTTCTAAAGAAAACTTATGTGCTTCGATATATCGATGTCTGTCTGATTCAATCTGAACTCAAATACCGATCATATCGGAAGTCAGTCGATCATACCGATAGTGGGCGCATGTTTCTTCCAGCATAAATTTCAGGTTGTTTTTAATATTAATCGGGGGGCCAGTCGATAAATCGATATTCATATCTCGATCATATCGATACGTGGTCGATTGGATCGAGACCGAACACAAACCGTCCAGAAAGCTTATGGGTAAATCTATACGATTTATCGATCCCATCGACAAGGTCTCCGATATCATCGATATACAAATTCTGATGACATCGACTGTTCCCCGATCATATTTGTAGAACCTGAAATTCTTCAAGGCGTGTCTCTCTTATTTTCACCTGTCGATAGATCAATGTCTCTCTCGATGGAATTGGAGTTCGAAATTCGATAACATCGATGTGTCTCTCGATCTCATCGACCAGTTGGCGAAAGGTTTCTAAAAAGCAAAATGACATTTGAGTTTGTAGCATCGAGAAGTCAGTCGATACAATCGATAGTATACGCTCGATCATATCGACCCTTTCTCGATGATATCGAACTCTGTCATAAATGTGACCGTTTTATATCCGTTGGAACCTTTTGCCTATATATAGAGAGATTAGTCTTTATTACTGGTAGAGAAAGAAGAGAGTGCTTTTGAGTATTTTAAACTTCATATCATTTATCTTAAGCCCTTTCTCTCAGGGAGTTCATCCTCCAATCCACCCTTATCATTGATATTCAATAGAGTGGATTGGGGAATGAACTTCCACATTCAAGGATCCTTCAGCTACTACCTTAATGGCAAATCATTAAGCTGGGATGCCTTGAATACATAAATGATTGGAACCACTCTATCTTCCTTATAAAAAAATCTTTAGAGAGTGGAATTCCATCATAACCTTGACCCAACCTAAAGCTTAATATAGGTACATCTTTGTGTTGCGGATCAAGGGAGTTGAAGACTCTTCATCAACAAGAAGGAGATCTTCATTACTGCGCTAAAAGGGACTCATCAACTTATCTGTAAGTATTTAGAGTCCAGAGGACATTTATGATCATTCCTTTTTAGGATTGGGTCGTAGGTGTTGCTCACCATTTGAAGTCCTCAAGGAGGCTTCCGACAGGAGTGTATGTGCGGGGTGTGTTGTGTGGACCCTTGCTCTGTGGAGAGCATAAACATCTGGGTGCATTGTGTGGACCCTTGCTCTGTGTGGCCATAAACATCTAGCTAGGAGTGCGCCAGCCAGGGTTTGAGGTGAACCGAGTAGAAACCTCTATAAAAGTTGAAGGTGAACCTGATTTAAAACCTTAGGTTTGAGGTGAACCATGAAAAACCTCCTTCGTGAAATCCGGTCACTCAAGGGTTGAGTGTGGAAGCCGGTAGTGGAGTAGACAAGTAGTCGAACCACTATAAAATGACCGTGCTTGAGATTGGTATTGTCTTTCATTTATGTGATTTCCTTACATGCCTTTATATTTGTTTACCTGAATTCACATCTTATACACTCACACAGTCATATCCATCACAATCTTATCTATAAATTGTTTGCTTTTTTGAATAGTTTGTGATTGGATCCTCTACCAGGCTTAGAAGCCAGTAGAGTTAATTTTGAGTAATCTTAATATGCACTCTGTGATAGGATTAGTGTGATAAGGATATTTTAATAAATCATAAAAACTTTTAAAAATCCTATTCACCCCCCTCTAGGACATATTGACATATTTTTACTTCAACTCAAGCGGTCTTCACCGCTATTTCAATTGGTCTCATAGCGGGTCTCTCTTTAAGGGCTTCTCCGCCTAGAGAGTGATCTTGATTGAAGTAGAAATATGGCCAAAGGAGAGGGCTCATCTGTCACTAGACCTCCAGTATTTGATGGTTCAAATTATTCTTATTGGAAGGCTAGAATGCATTACTTCCTGAGATCTTTGGATCATGAAGTTTGGGATGTAGTTGAAAAATGATATGTGGTACCATCTGAACAAATAGTACTTGAAAATGAAACTACAATCACTAAACCCAAACCTAAAGAAAAGAGGACGGCGTTTGACAAAGAACAGCGAAATGCTGAAGCAAAGGCAATGAACGTCATCTACTGTACCGTGTCCCAAGATATTCTCAATCAGATAAGTATGTGTGAGACCTCTAAAGAAGCATGGGACTTATTGGAAACAACCCATGAAGGCACAAGCACTGTGAAGAGATCTAAACTATAACTCTTAACTTCACAGTTTGAAAATCTCAAGATGGAAGAACATGAGACATTTATGGAGTTTTTCACCAAATTGAACATCATTTATAACTCCATGGGTGGTTTGGGAGAGAAGTTTCTGGTATCTAAAATATGCAAGAAAATCTTAAGATCCCTACAGGAACGGTTCAATCCCAAGGTAACAACAATTGAGGAGTGTAGGAATATTGATGAGATGCAAGTAGAAGAACTACTAGGTTCCCTACAAACTTTTGAACTACACTTCACACAACCCCAAAAATCTAAAAACATTGTCCTAAAAACCTCTAAGAAAACAAAACATGAGGACAATAAAAGTGAAAAAGAAGATGAAGAGGAGGAAGAGGCTCTACTTGCACAAAGATTCAGAAGATTCTTTCAAAGGAATCGCAGCCGCCCATCTAGAGGTAGAAAGGTGGATGACAAACCTTCTGCAGGTAAATTTGGAAAAAGGACCAAAGAACCACAATGTTATGCCTGTCATGAGTATGGACACCTATCTACTGAATGCCCAAACAGAACAATCAAGGGCAAGGCGATGACCGCCACATGCGATGATACGGAAGAGTCAAACTTAGAAAATAGTGATTCAGGAAGTGATGGAGATCAGAAATCATTGAAAATTCTCATGGTCTCCACTACTTCGATCATTCCAACTGAACCAGAGAAAGAACAGCAAGCCACTGAATCATTTCCATCTAACAATGAGGAATTGGAGTTTGAAGAAGAAGAAGAGGAAGAAATTGAAAAGTATAAATTGCAAGATGCTTATAATCAACTATACTCTCATAGCATCCATATCCTTAAAAAACTTAGCATGTCTGAAAATAAGAAGAAATTGTTGCAGAAAGACTTGGATAAAACCTTGAAAATAAACATACATTTAGCCAATGATTCACAACAATATCATACAGACAATGATAAATTAGAAAGAGAAAACCTATCCCTGAAAGCAGAATTATCAAAACTTATGAATCAGGCTGAATTGTTAAGAGATGATAATGCACAACTCAAAAATGAGAACCACTCACTTTGTATTAACTTAGAAAAATCCAGGAAATTTGTCGAGATAAACTACAAATTTTCTCAGAGTGGTGAGAAATTGAAAAAATTGTTAGGGATGGGAAGACTAGGAAGAGACAGGAGTGGATTAGGATATGAGAAAAGTAAAAAGAAAACTGGAAATAAAGACCAAACACTTATTGCTTCAAGTAACAATATGAAAATTTCTTTTGTCTGTAATTTATGTGGTGATGTTTGTCATTATAAATTTGAATATTTAACACCTAGAAGGACTCTATATAACTCTGATCAAAATCACATTGGAAAATTCAAACCAATCAGAGAAACTCAGAATATTAAAAGTCCATCTAGGAGAAGCACTGAACCATCACCACCTAAAGAAAAAACGGAATGAATAAATCTGTCTCAAAATGGGTAGTTAAAGAAAAACTGAACTGTCTGATGATTAAATTCCATATACCCTGATATTTCAAGTAGAAAAAGGAACAAATCCAGATTATGGATCTAGATCTGGATATTTGCTGAAATGATGCAATTTTGTTGAGCCTTCAATATAACACTTAAGGTTGGAGACCTTGAATTTTTGTACATAAACATTATCATGTTTATAATTATACAGAACTGGTATAAATTTTTGTGACATATACTAATCAAGCCAAAGAAATACCCGATACTGTGTCAAAATTGTGGAAATTCTGAATGTTATCTACCTTTGATACGTGTGTCAGCCTCCTTTCGATTTCATCAACTGAGGATCGATACAATCGACGGCTCTTCAGAATATGAAAAGCCATAAGATTATGGATGACATCGTGGGCAGTCTCGTTAGCATCGATCGACGACTTCTCGATACACTCGATACGTTGGCCGATATGATCGATGGATGGCACACGATAAAAGTCAGCAGGACGAAAAAAAAAGGTGAGTTTTCTTTAAAAGACTTTTCGGTCGTCTTCTCTGTCCGATCCTCTTGACCAATGATCAGAAACCAAGTCGGACTAACCAAACTCCTCCACAAACTAGGTAATATTCTTCCAACGTTGTCAGAACCTTCTTTTCTTGATTTGTCGGGCGTTTTTGTCATTTTTCCCCAAAAACTTCAATCAGCCTATTCTTCCACATGAGAAAAGACAAAAACATAACATTCGAGCCCGAAAAATCTTCGAGAGGTACCCGACAAAAAGTCCTTGCCTCAAGGGAAAGAACAAGGATCCCGAATAGTGGGACCCCCACACGGCAAAGATCACGACGCAGTGGGTCCCAAACCGAAGTTCTTGCATCGTCTCAACCAGCGCCTCCTCCTCCGACTGTCCAACGGCCACCAAAATACACCAATAGGAAGTTGATCTTTGAGAGAAAAGTAGACAGAGAGTATTTAACACCCTACAAATTAGAACCCCTGTTTGCTGCAATTGGTTGGTTGCCCATGCTGAATTTTGGTGGACCATGCCAACTTGAAAGGACACGCAACTTCCTTATTGTATGTCATTCCCCTATGGCTGACCCTCCTTCTTTCATGGTATCCTTGGATGGTGATGATGCATTTATCACCCCCACCACTGTAGCCCACATTCTCAATCTACAGTTGGCTCCAGAAGGCCTTCCAAACTGGGATCTCGATCTTCCAGAGGTGCGCTCCAAGATAACCAAATACCTATGTCATAAAAGAGATATTCCATGGCATCAAGGGAATGCATTGAAAGCTAGGTATATGGAGCCCCGATTTAGAGTCATGCATGGGATCTTTACCACTAATTTGTACCCAAGAAGTATGAACTGATCAGATCTAACAAGTCTCATGGTGATGATAGTCTACTCCATTACAACTTAGACAAATATCTGCCTTCCAACCTTAATTGTCAATCAGTTTGTCAATGTCATACATACTTCCAGAGATTTGCATCTGTCATATCCTTGGATTATTAGCAGAATCTGTCAAAGCATTAGCTTTCTATCTATAACTGATCCGGTATTCCCTCTCAAACATTCAATAAGAAGAATATTCAGAAAATAGATCTGATATTTCATGAGTATAAGAAGGAAATCGAGGAAGATATTCATAAAGAAGGGGAAGGAGGAGAAGGTGGTGATCCTATGGAAGGAGATGCAATGGTTGATGATGCACCACATGGACCAGATGTCGTTCCGTATACGTCAACCGCTGGGTATGGGAAAAGGCTCAAACTGGACAGGATTGGGGCCATTCAGAAGGACATGCACTCAGTAAAGGAACGGTTTTCCGTCCTGGAAAGGATGGTTCAAGGAGTGCAGAGCACGGTCCAACAATTGGTGGATCTACTGACGTGCCGACGGGACGACACGACGTCATCTCATTCTGCTCTGTGAAACCAGGTTCATGCATGTTATCCTATACACCATACTCTTATCTTGCAAATAAACATCAGTATCTTTTTGGATATTTTGCGCTCTCAAGGGTATGTATGACAGCTTTTTAAATATGCATTTTTTTTGTGATGTTGGTTGAATATGCCCACAGTTGGGGCAAAATACTGTTTTTGAAATTTGGGTGCCCTCAAATGGGCTTTATTTCTTGGTTTAACTACTGCTGTCTAGGGCAGTATTGGATATTTCTGCCAATCTTGGGCAGTTTATTTTGTCTATGACTGAATCTAGTTCTTATCTTCCTGCCATTTGAATTTATGCCTCCCTAGTTTAATGAAGTTTTAAGATTATGGATTGCATGTTTATCTTATGCCTTCAATGCTTTATTAAATCCCTATTGCCTGCTCAAGATGTATGCTTTTCACTGTTTTATTTCTATGCATCTATCTGACTATGGTTCTCCCATATGCTTCACATATTTAGTCAATATCATTTGCTATATCTTTGTCAATGACTAGCAAAAAGGGGAAGAAAAATTATAAACAACCCTGTGAAAATTTGGGTATTTGTGCTCTTCTATGTTGCAGGTGTCAGGGGGAGCAACCACAACAAGGCAGGGGGAGTTTTTGAAGTATGGGGGAGAAATTACTAGCGTGTACATGGGTGTTTTAGAATTTGTAAAATTGTATTAATGCATGTACACACAATTTAGGATGTATCTATATAGATATTTTCCTAGGGTGTTTTGGGTATTTTGTCACGTATTTGACAAAAATGGGAGATTGAAAGTACACGTACTAGTGTCCTGGTTTGTCAATTACGGTGTAAGTTGAGTCAGTCAGACAACAGCACCTAATAGGAAGATCAGGTCAAGTGTCTGCCTCAACTGGATGTGTGGAAGCTCGTCATAGGTAAATTATATCCTCACATCCCATGTTCCAAAACACCAGGTGATTAAAACCCTTAAAAATAAGTAAAATATCTTAGAATTTTAAGTTAAGAAAACTTTTTACCAAACAAGAAAATCTTTAAGTTTTTCTTACCCTGTCGATTATATCGATTCCATTTTCGATATGATCGACCTGATCTGTCGATGTCCTCGGCATCTCAATCGATACAATCGAGTGAGGACATAAAACGTCCAGCAATCAAAACTTTCATCTGGACGATTTATCGATATATCGACGGTTCAGTCGATATCATCGATATTCGAATATCGATCATATCGGAAGAGGATCGATAATATCGATAGATAGTTTTTCGACGCCCCTGTTTTTCTAAAGAAAACTTGTATGTGCTTCGATATATCGATGTCTGTCCGATTCAATCTGAACTCAAATACCGATTATATCGGAAGTCAGCCGATCATATCGATAATGGGCGCATGTTTCTTCCAGCATAAATTTCAGGTTATTTTTAATATTGATCGGGGAGCCAGTCGATAAATCGATATTCATATCTCGATCATATCGATACCTGGTCGATTGGATCGAGACCGGACACAAACCATCCAGCAAGCTTATGGGTAAATCTATATGATTTATCGATCCCATCGACAAGGTCTTCAATTTCATCATTATACAAATTCTAATGACATCGACTGTTCCCCGATCATATTTGTAGAACCTGAAATTCTTTAAGGTGTGTCTCTCTTGTTTTCACCTGTCGATAGATCGATGTCTCTCTCGATCGAATCAGAGCTCGAAATCCGATAACATCGATGTGTGTCTCGATCTCATCGACCAGTTGGCGAAAGGTTTCTAAAAAGCGAAATAACATTTGAGTTTGTATCATCGAGAGGTCAGTCGATACAATCGATAGTATACGCTCGATCATATCGACCCTTTCTCGATGATATCGAACTCTATCATAAATGTGACCGTTTTATATTTGTTGGAACCTTTTACCTATATATAGAGAGAGATTAGTCTTTATTACTTATAGAGAAAGAAGAGATTGTTTTTGAGTATTTTAAACTTCATATCATTTATCTTAAGCCCTTTCTCTCTGGAAGTTCATCCTCCAATCCACCCTTATCATTGATATTCAATAGAGTGGATTGGGGAATGAACTTTCACATTCAAGGATCCTTCAACTACTACCTTAATGACAAATTATTAAGCTGGGATGCCTTAAATGCATAGATGATTGGAACCACTCTATCTTCCTTATAGAAAAATCTTTAGAGAGTGGAATTCCATCATAACCTTGACCCAACCTAAAGCCTAGTATAGGTACATCTTTGTGTTGCGGATCAAGGGAAGTAAAGACTCTTCATCAATAAGAAGGAGATCTTCATCACTATACTAAAAGGGACTCATCAACTTATCTGTAAGTATTTAGAGTCCAGAGGACATTTATGATCATTCCTTTTTAGGATTGGGTCGTAAGTGTTACTCACCATTTGAAGTCCTCAAAGGAGGCCTCCGATGGGAGTGTACGTGCAGGGTGCGTTGTGTGGACCCTTGCTCTGTGGAGAGCATAAACATCTGAATGCATTGTATGGACCCTTGCTCTATGTGGGCATAAACATCCGGGTGCGTTGTGTAAACCCTTGCTTTGTGTGGGCATAAACATCTGGTTAGGAGTGCGCCAGCAAAACTCCAGAGTTTGAGGTGAACTGAGTAAAAACCTCTGTAAAGGTTGAAGATGAACCTAATTTAAAACCTTAAGTTTGAGGTGAACCATGGAAAACCTCCTTAGTGAAATTTGGTCACTCAAGGGTTGAGTGTGGAAGCCGGTAGTGGAGTAGACAAGTAGTCGAACCACTATAAAATGACTGTGTTTGAGATTGTTATTGTCTTTCATTTATGTGATTTTCTTACATGTCTTTATATCTGTTTACCTGAATTCACATCTTATACACTCACACAGTCATATCCATCACAATCTTATCTATAAATTATTTACCTTTTTGAATAGTTTGTGATTGGATCCTCTACCAGGCTTGAAAGCCAGTAGAGTTAATTTTGAGTAATCCTAATCTGCACTCTGTGATAGGATTAGTGTGATAAGGATATTTTAATAAATCATAAAAACTTTTAAAAATCCTATTCACCCCCCTCTAGGACATATTGGCATATTCTTACTTCAACTCAAGCGGTCTTCACCGTTATTTCATAGCTTTCAACCACTCCCCCTTATGTTCGTCGGCTAGGTCCTCAGTATAATCTTTTAACTCTCCCCCATTAGTTAGTATAATGTACTCATGCAGCGAGTACCTCTTGGACAGCTGTCCGTCCCTATATGACTTCCTCACGCCTGTGGCTCAACAAGTAGGTGGATCAAGTGGGGGCTGCTCTCCTGGTCCATCTTGATGGGGATTTTCTCCTCATTGTTGGAATCGATGAAATCGAATGGGTTTCAATATCATCGATAATTGTAGAATTTTTTCATCCTGGTCGTTGGAATATTTTTTTGTCCTGTCGATATCATCGAGTGACTTTCAGATGGTATCAAGGTTGTTATCGATAGACCTTCGATGACATCAATAATTATTAAAATTCTCACCCCTGGTTGCTGGACAGTTTTGGTCCTGTCTCGATATCATCGAGTGACTTTCAGATGACATCGACGCTGTTATTGATAGACCTTCGATATGATCGAAGAGTTCCGCAGATGCTATTGCAGAAGCGCAGATTTTACAGATTTTATTTCCTATTTGGGTTCTACCTCTTTCTATTCTTATATAAAGGGGTGTATCCGGGATTGGGGTGTATTCCAGGGTATTCTAGGGTTTCCTAAAGCTTTGTAAGGGTTTGCTAAAGGGCTTAGGGTAGTGTGAGAGAGTGTGAGAAAGAGAGAGAGGAAGCTTGTGGAAGGGAGGCTATGCTCGTAAAGGTGATCTACCATATCTCAGCGCTTTCACGTCATCGTAATCGGTGAGATCTCTCCGTCTTCTTTGTTTCTCTTACTATTTATCTACTCCTGCGTGAGTGATGAAGGTTTGATCCAAGCGATGTGTGCTTGTGATCAGTTGTAATGTTCTACTTTATAGTGGATTGTTGATCTGGACGAGGTCCAGTGGTTTTTTACCTCTTTGAGAGTTTTTCACGTAAAAATCTCTGGTGTTGTGTGATTGGTGCTTTGATTTACTTCATTGCTTTTATTATCTCATAATTCTGATTTGTTCTGGAGGGCTAGATCCTAAGGTTTTATGCAAGGCCCCCAACAAAGTGATATCAGAGCTAAGTTCATTGAACGGGTAGGATCGGTTTTGAATTATGGAAGGTGGCTTATCAAGGATGATCAGCCTCAATGGTTCCAACTGGACCATACGGAAGGCTAAGATGGAAGACTTGCTTTATTGCAATGACCTATATTCTCCAATTTTAGGCATATCAGCAAAATCCAAGGATATGACTGATGATGATTGGAAGAAGTTGGACCGGAAGGCGGTGGGGTTTATTAGACAATGGCTGGATGATTCTGTGTTCCACCATGTGTCTACGGAAACCTCAGCCACTAGCCTATGGCTGTAACTAGAAGGGCCGTATGAGAGGAAGACAGCCGGTAATAAAATCTTTCTGATAAGGCGACTTGTGAATCTCAAGCTCAAGGATGGTGGTTCTATGGCCGAGCACATGAATGAGGTCAGCAATATAGTGAACTAGCTCTCCGCTATGAAGACGTCCTGGATGATGAATTGCAGGCTTTACTATTTCTTAGTTCATTGCCTAACAGTTGAGTGACATTGGTGGTGTCTCTAAGTAACTTCGCTCTAGATGGAAAGGTATCCATGGAACAGGTTATTAGCTGTCTCTTCAATAAGGAGACAAGGAGAAAGTCTCAAGGGTCTACTCATCAAGAGGCCCTTGTGACACAGGAAAGGGGAATAGAAAAGAACAGGAAGGGCGGGAAGGCCTGAGATAAATCAAGAGGCAAGTCAAGTAACAAAAAGGATGTTGAATGTTGGAACTGTGGCAAGAAGGGCCATTACAGGCATGAATGTCGTAAGAATAAGAACGACAAGAAAGGAAAAGGAAAGGAGAAGGAAGATGAATCAGATTCTACTGCGGTCACTTCAGATGGCGACGTTGTTATTATTCTTTCTACAGATCATAATGTTTGTCTCACGGTTACAAGTTAAGACACCGACTGGGTGATTGACTCATGAGCTTCTTTTCATGTGACTCCACGCAGGGACTTCTTCATAAGCTACAAGTCAGGTGACTATGGGACCTTGAAGATGAGAAATTTTGGCATATTGAAGATCGTAGGGGTCGGTGATATTTGTGTAAAAACTGATATGGGCTGCACATTGGTTCTCAGGAATGTGAGGCATATCTCAGACCTTCGCCTCAACTTGATGTCGATGGGAAGGCTGGATGATGATGGCTATGAAAGCCGGTTTGTTGGTGGACGCTGGAAGCTTATCAAGGGTTCGTTGATCGCAGCCAAAGGAAATAAGTGTTGCACATTTTACAAGGCAAGTGTCAGTATGTGTAAGTGTGGGTTGAACGCAGCGGAAGATTCAGCTATTGACATGTGGCACAGGCGTCTAGGCCACATGAGCGAAAAAGGGTTTCAGCTACTAGTAAGGAAGTGGCTCCTTCCAGACATGATAGGTACACCTCTCAAAACCTGTCTTGATTGTTTATCAGGGAAACATCATAGAGTTTCATTCGTTAAAACTACTTCTCATGTTAATAAAATGCATGCATTAGATTTGATTTATTCTGATGTTTGTGGTCCTAAGAGGATAAAAACCTTAGGTGGGACATTGTATTTTGTTACTTTTATAGATGATGCATATAGGAGGCTTTGGGTTTATACATTGAAATCCAAGGACGAGGTCTTTAGTGTGTTTAAATTGTTTCATGTTATGGTCGAGAGAGGCACAGGTACATCATTGAAGTGCATCCGCACTGACAATGGTGGTGAATACATTAGCGACTTTCATGAGTACTGCAAGTCCCTAGGTATACAGCATGAACAGACGATTCCCAAGACCCCCCATCATAATGGTGTAGCTGAGCGAATGAATCGCACCATTGTTAAGAGAATCAGATGCATGTTAACCCATGCGAGATTGCCTAAGACGTTTTGGGGAGAAGCAATGCACACGGCGGTGTATTTAATAAACAGGTCTCCATCAGTTCCATTGAATGGAGAAGTGCCCGAGAAGGTGTAGACTGGGCAAGATCCATCGTACAGTCATCTCAGGGTGTTTAGATGCAGGGCATCCGTTCACGTACCAAAGGACAAGAGGTCCAAGCTCGATATGAAGATCAGGCAGTATTTGTTCTTGGGGTATGGTGATGAAAAGTTCAGTTACAAATTGTGGGATCTGACCGAGAGGAATCTCGTCAGGAGCAGAGATGTGATTTTCTTTGAAGATCAGTGTATAGTAGACATTGGTAAGCCAGAGAAGAACTAGCCTAGTTCAGGTGAGCTACAGGATATGGATCCGATTATTCCTCCAGTGGTGCCTGATGACAGGGAAATACAGTAAGGTGCAGAAGACGAGGGAGTTCCTACAGAAGATGGACCGGGGGAGTAGCCCCCACTTGATCCACCTGTTGAGCCCAGGTGAGAAGGTCATCTAGGGACAGACAGCCGTCCAAGAGGTCTCGGCGCATGAGTACATTATGCTGACTGATGGGGGAGAGCCAGAAGATTATTCTGAGTCCCTAGCCGACAAGCATAAGAGGGAGTGGTTGAAAGCTATGGAAGAGAAGATGGAATCCTTACATAAAAATTACACCTATGATATGGTGAAACTACCTAAGGGTAAGAAAGCTTTGAGCAACAAGTGGGTGTTCAGAAAGAAGGTTGAGCAGAAGAATTCACAGACAAGGTTTAAGGCCAAACTTGTGGTTAAAGGGTTCGGTCAGAGGAAAGGCATAGACTTCGACGAGATATTCTCACCAGTGGTGAAGATGACATCCATACGGGTGTTACTTGGGTTGGCAGATAGCATGGATCTGGAGATAGAGCAGTTAGATGTTAAAATCTTTCTCCATGGTGACTTGGAAGAAGAGATCTGCATGCACCAGCCAGAGTGTAGGCTAAGGAAGAGCTTGTATGGGCTGAAATAAGCTCCACGGCAATGGTACAAAAAGTTTGACTTGTTCATGTTACAGCATGGGTATAACAGAACGGAGTTGGACCACTATGTGTTCACGCGTAAGTTCTAAGATGGTGATTTCTTAGTTCGCTGTTATACGTTGATGACATACTCATCATGGAAAAAGACATTAAGAAGATCGACAGGTTGAAACAGGAGTTGCGCAAGTTTTTTATGATGAAAAACTTGGGCCCGGCTAAAAAGATCCTAGGAATGGAGATAACCCGTGATAGAAGTAACAAGAAGCTTTGGCTGTCACAAGAGCGGATATTGAGAAAGTCCTATAGCAGTTCAATATGAATGCAGCGAAGTCGGTCAGTACTCTATTTGATGGTCACTTCAGATTGAGCGACATGCAGTGTCCCAAGACGAAGGCAAAGGTGGAAGAGATGCAGAAGATACCCTACGCGTCAGCCGTAGGAAGTTTGATATATACTATGGTGTGTACACGCCCAGACATAGCATATGCGGTTGGTGTTGTCAGCCGGTATCTTGTCAATCCTGGCAAAGAGTATTAGGCAGCAGTGAAGTGGATACTGCAGTATCTAAGAGGCTCATCCAGGTTGAGCCTATGCTATGGTGATGAAAAACCTGTGTTAGAGGGCTACACAGATACAGATATGACAGGTGACATAGACTCCAGGAAGTTTACATCGGGATTTATGTTCACGTTTGCAGGGAAAGCGGTTTCTTGGTAGAGCAAGCTACAGAAGGTCGTAGCATTGTCAACGACAGAGGCCGAGTACATTGCAGTTATAGAGGCATGTAAAGAGATGCTTTGGATGAAGAGGTTCCTATAGGAACTTCACCTGAAGCAAGAGCAGCACGTGGTCTATTATGATAGCCAAAGTGCTATACACTTGAGCAAGAATCCAAGTCAGCACTCTAAGTCGAAGCACATAGAGGTTCAGTATCACTAGATTAGGGATACTTTGGAACAAAATGTGTTACAGCTTGAGAAGGTCCACACGGACGATAATGGGTCAGACATGATGACCAAGGCTTTGTTCAAGAGCAAGTTTAAGGTTTGTAGAAATCGGGATAGCTTGAAGAAGGTGGATTTCTCCTGAGTCGAAAAGGGAGAGATTTGATGGGGATTTTCTCCTCATTGTTAGAATCGATGAAATCGAATGGGTTTCGATATCATCGATAATTGTAGGATTTTTTCATCCTGTTCGTTAGACTATTTTTTTGTCCTGTCGATATCATCGAGTGACTTTCAGATGGTATCGAGGTTGTTATCGATAGACCTTCGATGACATCGATAATTGTTAGAATTTTCATCCCTAGTTGTTGGACAGTTTTGGTCCTGTCTCGATATCATAGAGTAACTTTCAGATGACATTGACGCCGTTATCAAGAGACCTTCGATATGATCGAAGAGTTCCACAGATGTGATTCCGGAAGCACAGATTTTACGGATGTTGTTTTCTATTTGGGTTATATCTCTTTCTATTCTTATATAAAAGGGTGTATCCAGGATTGAGGTATATTCCAGGGTATTCTAAGGTTTCCTAAAGCTTTGCAAGAGTTTGCTAAAGGGCTTAGGGTTGTGTGAGAGAGAGAGAAAGAGAGAGAAGAAGCTTGTGGAAGGGAGGCTATGCTCGTAGAGGTGATCTACTATATCTCAGCGCTTTCACGTCCTCGTAATCGGTGAGATCTTTCCGTCTTCTTTGTTTCTCTTACTGTTTATCCACTCCTGTGTGAGTGATAAAGGTTTGATCCAAGCGGTGTGTGCTTGTGATCGGTTGTAACGTTCTGCTTTATAGTGGATTGTTGATCTGGACGAGGTCCCGTGGTTTTTTACGTCTTTGAGGATTTTCCACGTAAAAATCTCTGGTGTTGTGTGATTGGTGCTTTGATTTACTTCATTACTTTTATTATCCCATAATTCTGGTTTGTTCTGGAGGGCTAGATCCTAAAGTTTTATGCAAGGCCCCCAACACATCTTCTGAAGGAACTCCCTCATCCTCTGCATATTGTTGTACTCCCCCATTATCAAGCACCATGGGAGGAATAACCAGATCCATGTTCTCTAACTCACCTGAACTAGGCTGGTTTTTCTCTGGCTTACCAATGTCTTTTATACACTGATCTTCAAAAAATACCACATCTCTGCTCCTGACGAGCTTCTTCTCGGTCGAATCTCGCAATCTGTAGCCGAACTTTTCATCACCGTACCCCAAGAACACCCATTGTCTGATCTTCATATCAAGCTTGAACCTCTCATCCTTTGGTACATGAACGGATGTCTTGCATCCAAACACCCTGAGATGACTATACAATGGATCCTGTTTAGTCCACACCTTCTCAAGTACTTCTCCATTCAGCGGGGCTGATGGAGACCTGTTTATTAAATATACCGTCATGTGCATTGCTTCTCCCCAGAACGTCTTGGGCAATTTCGCATGGTATAACATGCATCTAATTCTCTTTACAATGGTGTGATTCATTCGCTCAGTTACACTATTATGCTGTGTAATACTCTGAATTTTGGCCAATCTGGGATTTGACGTCCTTAGGCAGTGGGTCAACTAAAACATCTGGAAAATCGCTCAGAACCCAATTACATAGCCAAAGAAACCACTTAGGATTAATTCCTATGGAAATTAAGCGTAAGTTAGCTAGCGCAATGTTAGAGTAGCTGAAAAATAGTCCCTGATCACTTTAAATACGTTCTACAAGACCCAAATCGAGTAGAACCAATGGCTCTATAATACTCTATAACCTCGGATCAAACTCTAAGCAGGTTTGTTCTCTGGACCACTTTGAAATTTTGTATTGGATCTATACCGCGCGTCGAAAGTCCGACACCTCCTATCTTAGACCGTTAGAACCGCCTAGCTGGACTTGACAATCATTTCGAAAATCAAGTCCAACCGATAATCACGGGCTATTTCATTGAGCCCGGACTGAAGCGAGTGCGAATAGGGACATAATTAAAATTTGAAATTCAAATCTGGCACACGACTTGACGTGTCAGTATTAAGCGTTCTGACCGTCAGAATTCAGCCAGATTACACCCTCGGATCAGGAAAAATTTTTATTTTATATCATGAGACTTTCAGCCCTGATCTACGTGTGGTGACCGCTGAACTGAAACTGGTCCGCCACGTGCGATCTGCGAACCCTGCCGGACTGAAAACTTAATACGTGCTATATCTGGTACGCATGAGCTTAAGTCCGATCGCATTCGACTAGGGGACCACCAGAAATCATCTTTTGGACCGAAACAGCCCCGAATTGGATATGCACTAAGTAAACTTCATTCTGGATCCTGTTTTCGATGTTTTTAAGCTTATAAAAGGGGTTGAAACCCTCATTCCTCTCTCCCATCCGAAATTGCAAAACCCTAGATTTGGAAGAGAGAAAGGGTGAGAGTTTGAGAGAGAGAGTTGAGGGATTTTTTCCCGCTTTCGCGCCGCTAGTTTCACGTGCTTCAGCAGCTTATCCCAATCACCTGGCCGGTGATTCTTCCACTTTTTCAAGTATGAAACAACCCTAAAAGTTGCTGATTTAAGGTCTACTTAGATTCATAACGTGTCAGCTAACGTAACTCGTAAATCAGGTTCTCTTACTGCCGTAGACAAAGCGTATACGCTCCGTTCGAAATCACGAGTCTACAAGAGATTAGGTGAGGATTTTAGACGCTTTGATTGACGGTTTATAACACTTTCAATGTCGTTTAATAGTAGATTATCGACGGCATCGCCGTTTGACATGTACAACATGCTATCCGTTTCCTATTTCATAAATTAACGAAGAATATGAGATTTAGGGCATTTTAGTCATTTGTAGGAAGTACTGATTACATTCATATTTTGCTGATGTGATTGACATGGTTTGTTGTCGCATTAGAAAGTTAGGAATACGTGCATAATTAATTTGGCGAAGAGATTCGCCAAATTGCGCACTTCGGGTCGACGTACTATATGTAGACCTAAGTGTGTAGTGTATGTGTTTGTATAAATGCTTGTATTAGTATGTATTGAATTAAATGATGTTATAAATTAGTTGAGATGGATTTCTCAATTTATATGTTGACATAAATGATTTTCTACATGTTGACTATGTACATGATTCCATACTATGCATGAAATGTATGTGCTTGAAGATTTGCTTAAGTTGAATGTTATAACATGTGTTAACATGCTCACATAATTGTATTTTAATTCCAATATTCCTACGTAAATTGCTGATGTGAAATCATATGTGTTTGGGACTATACTTAGTCCAGGCAGTCGATAACCGAGCGAATTCGTGGCTGGCTGGTCTTAGCCACGAACGACGCATCGATGAACGCGAGCCGTGTTCTGAAGTTGGCGGCAGTGGTTAGGTCACGCGAAGTGTTTTACGCACTTCATGTCGTTCGACTTGAGATGCGATCGCGCTAGTCGAGCCCGTCAAGTAACCCGACTGGCCGATGTATGTTCACCCTGCATGAGTCATAACTGCTTGAACCTAGGGTACTGAACTTACCATTGTAAACCCTGTTAACCATGGTACCTTGATCCACGAAGACTCATGAGCCGGGCATGGTGGTATGGGACACCGTGGTCGAGCTGTCGGCCTACGCTGGGGCCACAAACCTCCCCGTAGTGACCAGTGAGCACCTAGTCTCGTGAGCAGATTATGGTGGTATGGGACACTATATTCTAGCTGTCGGCCTACACTGATCAGGCGACGAGTCCTTTGTAGTGACCGCGAGCGTATTCTGAGTCTACGGGAGGCGACGACCCTTCAGTAGCAGTAGAGTACAGTAGGCCTACATTGATAAGGTGATGGGGGAGCGGTGCAACGAGTGCGTGCAACAGCCCTGACAGCCCTTGCAGCGACCTACAAAATATACTTCGTATGAGATTACTAGGAGTGACGACCCTAGACAGGATCTATGTTGAGATTGATACAAGGGAAGTACCTTAGTTTTCCAATCCTGCTGTTTGAATGGACTAATAACAACTCGAAAATCATATCACCATAACATTGCATGTGCCTGGAAGATGTGGAGCACTTGAGGGACGATTGCATACCACGGTCGTAAGATGGTGCCGCATGAGAGAGATCGTCGGTGAGGGCATACATCATGTCATGTCATGTTGCATTAACAACAGTATTAGGATTGTCTGATTTACTGCTTTACTATTATCGCATGATTGAATTGTGAACATTTTAATCTTTACTCTATGATTCCACTGAGTTAGCTACTCATTCCCACGTTACGAGATGGTATTTGCAATACCCACCAGACCCTGTTGTAGATGCAGGTGATGCTGAGATCCAGGAGGTAGAGCCAGACATCGACGAGGACCAGGACGAGTTCTCGTACATGCAGTATCATGATGGCTTTGCGTAGGTGACCTGGGTTGATGGGACTTCAGTGAGACTATTTTGAACATTCTGATTTTGTTCATGTATATGTTTATGAGACTCAGAGATGTATTCATACTTTAGAGACAGATGAGATCTACTTTGTTTTTCCATATAGTGATATATATATTGTTTAGTCTTCCGCTTGATTTTATCACTGGATCTGAAGTATGAATTACAGTTTTGGTATACTTTTACTCATGTGAATGCTTTAAATCAGACAACATTGAATCATAATCATTTTTGTTGCATAAGTGACGGTCTGGAACTCAGGAGTTGAGTTTATACACGATTCCCGATTTTCAGGGTGTTACATGCTAGGAGGTCTTGGGAACCATCTGTTCATGTCGTATACCTAGGGACCTACAATAATCATGAAAGTTGCCAATGTATTCACCACCATTATCAGTGCGGATGCACTTCAATAATCTACCTGTCTCTCTCTCTCGACCATAGCATGAAATAATTTAAATACACCAAAGACCTCGTCCTTGGATTTCAAAGCATAAACTCAAACCCTCCTAGATGCATCATCTATAAAAGTGACAAAATACAATGCCCCACCTAAGGTTTTTGTCCTCATAAGACTACAAACATCAGAATAAACCAAATCTAATGCATGCACTTTATTAACATGAGAAGTAGATTTAATAAATAAAACTCTATGTTGTTTTCCTGATAAACAATCAATACAGGTTTTGAGAGGTATACCTGTCACGTCTGGAAGGAGCCGCTTCCTCGCTAATAGCTGAAGCCTTTTTTCACTCATGTGGCCTAGACATTCGTGCCACATGTCAATAGCTGAATCTTCCGCTGCATTCAACTCACTCTTGCACACACTGACACTTGTCTTGTAAAGGATGCAACACTTCTTTCCTCTAGCCGTGATCAACGAACCCTTGATGAGCTTCTAGTGCCCACCAGCAAATCGACTTTCATAAACCATCACCACCAACCTTCCCGTCGATATCAAGTTGAGGCGAAGGTCTGGGATATGCCTCACATCCCTAAGAACCAATGTGTAGCTACATCAATCATCACACAAATATCACCGACCCCTACGATCTTAGATACGCTAAAATTTCTCATCTTCACGGTCTCATAGTCACCCGACTTGTACCTTGTGAAGAAATTCCTGTGTGGAGTCGCATGAAAAAAAGCCCCTAAGTCAATCACCTAGTCGGTGTCCTAACTCGTAGCTGTGATATATACATCGTAATCTGCTGAAAGAATAACTACAACGTCTCCATCTGAAGCGACCATAGTGGAATCCGATTCATCTTCCTTCTCCTTTCCTTTTTCCTTTCTTGTCGTTCTTATTTTTACGACATTCATACTTATAGTAGCCCTTCTTGCCACAATTCGAATATTCGATATCTTTCATGGTACTCGACTTATCTCTTGATTTATTTCGGGCCTTCCCGCCCTTCTTGTTCTTTCCTCTCTCTTGTTCCTATGTCACGAGAGTCTCTTACTGAGTAGACCCCTGAAACTTCCTCCTTGTCTCCTCATTGAAAAGACAGCTAATAACCAGGCCAGTTCTATGGAAATCTTTTTGTCTGGCGCGGAGTTACTTAGAGACTCCACCAATGTCTCCCAACTGTCAGGCAATGAACTAAGCAATAACAAAACCTACAATTCATCATCTAGGACCATCTTCATAGAGGAGAGTTGGTTCAATATATTACTGACCTCATTCATGTGCTCGACCACAGAACCACCATCTTTCAACTTGAGATTCACAAGTCGCCTTATTAGAAAAATCTTATTACTGGCTGTCTTCCTCTCATACAGCCCTTCTAATTTCAGTCATAAGCTAGTGGCTGAGGTCTCCGTAGACACATGGTGGAATACAGAATCATCCAACCATTGTCTAATAAACTCCACCGCCTTTCGGTCCATCTTCTTCCAATCATCATCAGACATATCTTTGGATTTTGCTGATATACTTAAAATTAGATAATATAGGTCCTTGTAATAAAGCAAGTCCTCCATCTTGGCCTTCATATGGTCCAATTAGAACCATTGAGGCTGATCATCTTTAATAAGTCACCTTACATAATTCAAAACCGATCCTACCCGTTCAATGAACTTAGCTCTAATACCACTTTGTTGGGGGCCTTACACAAAACCTTAGGATCTAGCCTCCCGAAACAAACCAGAATTATAGAATAGTAAAGTAATGAAATAAATCAAAGCACAAACCACACTACACAAGAGATTTTTACATGGAAAACCCTCGAAGAGGTAAAAACCACGAGACCTCGTCCAGATCAATAATCCACTAAGAAGTAGAACCTTATAACCTTCTTCACTCACGTAGGAGTGGATAAACAATAAGAGAAATAAAGAAAATGGAGAGATCTCACCGATTACGAGAAGGTGGAAGTTCTGAGATATGGTAGATCACCTCTACAAGCATAGTCTCCCTTCCACAAGCTTCCTCTCTCTCTTTCTCTCTCTCTCATACCTTTGATAACCCGAAACCCTTTAGCAAACTCTTGAAAAGCTTTAGGAAATCCTCTTGTATTATTTTTCATTCACTAGAAAAGCCCTATGGACCCCTATTTATAGTTTTAGAAAACTCCCTTCCGCATCTTGTTGTGAAATGACTCAAAATTTTACAATCTACACAAAATTGTGGAACGAATTTGCATAACCAAGACCGGTTGTACAGTGTCCTCGACCGGTTGAGCGCCACCTACGACTGGTCGAGCACCTTGGAGGAAAAAAGTCAGATGGTTGTTGGACTTTGAGTCAAGCCCCACTCGACCGGCCAGTCGAGTGCCACCCACAACCGGTCGAGCGAGGCTCATGACTGGTCGAGTAGCGCGATAAATTACTCCGATTTTTCACCCGCTACTCCATCTCTCCTCTGAACTGAGGAGAAAAAAAAACTCATCAATACACACATCACATTTGACCCCACAACACCCAGCACGCTCATCTAATCTGCATAGATTTTGTATAAGGAATTGTTTGTTGTTTTTTTTTTTTGCCATAAAATAGGAGATAAAAATAAATAAATGAATAAATAAAAGAAAGTTCAGCATAATATTTGATACGAGCATTTTTATCTCGAGGCACATGGTGCACATGTAAAAGATCCAGGCTATTCATGTATGGTACCATAACTCTTAAGGGTTATGTCTGGTGCTTCCGGGAGCTTTTTCGCCCCGGGATGCCCATGTAGCTTTATATCCCTTTATTGGGTATTATAGATGCGCACAAATTTTGAAAAAAAAAAAAAAACAAGAAAAGGGTACGAGTATCATAGGTGGTGAAATTCCATACGGCGTGGGTGTGTGCGTGTGTAATAATTTAAAATATATATATATATATATATGTGTGTGTGTGTGTGTGTGTGTGTGTGTGTGTGTGTGTGTGCGCGCGCCAAAAATGGCACCCGCGGCCAGATGATGCAAGCCATTGATCGGAGGATTTTTGCCTATTGAATGTTGACCATTCGTTGGACTTTTTTCCCAATCGTCCATCGGTAAAACTGAAGATTCCTCTAATCGGTGGTGGGACAGGATCACCGAGCAAGTGGGATTTTCAGTTTATGCACCATCCACATTAGGGCCATGAAAATGAAGGGTCCCAATCTTATACACGCATGCCATGTGTACGTTTATTAAATGCTTTGAAACTTGGACTGTATTGACAGCCGGGTCACCTAAAAAAATCATAAGCTTAATGGACGGAGAATGCACCAAGCATTCTGCTTTAACAATGATCCCTTCGTTCCAATACATCAATGGAGAATCCTCAGCTTATCTAATAATTCAACGGACCCAAATAACGCAATTTGGTCCCATTGGTTTGACATTCGGCACCGTACAATCAGATATGATGGCTTCTTCATTTGCACTGCTTGTTACATAACACAATGGAAAGAACCATTCGCAACCTCTAAAGAAAGGGCCCAACTCAGGTATATTGATTATTGACCACTTGTCCGAGTTCAAGGCGGCTCGTCCGGGTCTACTGAGACTCGATCAAGTCCAATTGGGTTCAGTACTATAATGAGTTAGATGAAGAGAAACTAAGGGTTGACTTGGACTAGTCCGGCCGAGTCACTCTGACTCAGCTGAGTCATAGCTCGATTTAGGATCAAACGAGTCAATTGGACTCATAGAGTCTTAAAAACTTCTCCACACAATAATGTGTGTTAGTACTTAGTAACAATTCACTAAAATTTGACAAGTCTTTCACATCACGCATTCACCGACCAAGTCCTTCCAAATCAGGACCCCCGTTCTAGATGCAGATTAAGACCTAAATCAAATTGATCAGATGGTCCTAAGCATCCAATTGTCAGTGATGAAATGAACAATGGATAATAATACAGCCAGCTGTTAGTCCCTGTTTGGCAGATGTTTAATTATGTATTACAGATCTTGATCAAGATCTCTACTACATAATTACTGTGTTAACATGAACTCATTGTATATTAGTTATCAAGATCTCTATTACATAATTATTATTAACTAAAATGAGAGGTGTCTACGGACAAATCAAATGGCTAAGATCATCAAACCAATATGGCTTTTGGGCTGTACTGGGCCAGTTCAATAGGACCCCTTGATTCTTATTTATCAACCCTGAAATCCAAGCCTGGATCTGTGCATGGACCCATTGTCTGAAAAGTCGCCAAACCTGTTCCAAGGCCAATGAGCCCAATGGATCATCTGGGCCCAATTCAAGCCCGGTCGAGATCCAAAGGAATATCCTCGGGATCTTACCAAAATCATGATAGTTAATCTTCCCTAAAAGTTGTAGTTACATACCTAATGACTAGCACGTGACCACCTGATACAACCCAACTGCCTCCCCAGAAAGGCTTGGGAAAATAATAGAATAAGGGTAAGTGTGCTTTGGTTTGCTTAATGGCGAGGTTAGGAATCTTTTGGAAGCACATACAGTCAATGAAGGTTTCACCTACTCGATATTGGAGCAAGTGGTAGAAAGTTTCTTTCTCGAAATCTCATGTATCATATTGTTTATTGTGTCCGTGCCAAACTTCATTGCCAAATCGTTGTTCTTGTTTGAGCCTGTTTTGGAACACTCTACGATAATGTGGATTCAATTATGGGACCCATGCTCCCTAGTAGAGTGGTAAATATCAAGTGGTAGTAGAGGAAACGCATGGTGTGGCCCATGTGCATGATCTGGGCCGTTCATTAAGTAGGCCAGACTGAGTATGTGATGGGTTGGTCTGGTGTTCTAGTGGGTCACTCTTGGACATTGAATCTGGGTTGTTGGTCTCCCTCTCTTATAAGAGGAAGAATGTTTTTAAACCACACATGTATGTTGAGAACTAATAACAAGTGTCTAAAACCTGTGATGGACCACTCAGTGTCTGGACTAAGCCAGGTTGCACAATTCAACATTAACTCAGGCCAGGCCCTGCCCCAGCATCAGGCATCTGCCGGGCCAATTTTTAGTAGCCCAAGCCATCGTGCGGCGCAGTCCATTGCCACCCCTAAATCTTGTTATATTTACAATGTCTGCCTGCAATTTATGTAAAGTAGTTTTTTTTTTTTTTTAATTGGTATTGATGAAAATTTTCCATTTGAACACTCTAGGTTTTGAATTGAATATCCTATTTTTTTTATCGCTTTCTAAGCCCCTATTACGTAAGGGGGAACAACCGTCGGATGCTACGGCCTTGAATCTGCCCACATACGTTGCAAAGGACTCGTCCGGCTTCTAGTGTAATTGCAATATTTCAAATTCATGGCCCGTCAGAGCAACATTGATATTGTAGCAGGACTACTTTGTGAATTGGTTGACAAGCTCAAAAATGTTTTCATTGAGCCGATCAGAAGATTGGTGAACCAGTCCAAAGCCCAATATGTGTTCTATGATCACTTACGCAAAAAGGTATGACCTAAATCTATGCAATTAGTTTTCTAAAACTGTGATTAAAATCTGTGAGATAGGATTTCTAAAAACCAGATGTAAATCTAAAAAATTAGTGTCTAATTTCCCGCCTGCAATTCCGAATTTGATGAGGAATTGAGTAAGGGCGGACTAAACTAAATCATATCTGAGTTAAGAGCTAAATCATATCTGATGTAAGACCGGAGGGAAGACCGGAGGGCAGCTAAGATAAGGAGCTGAAAGCACCTTTGATTTAGGCCACTTAATTTTGATGTTTTGAATCGACTAACATATACTCAAAATATGAGTCATAGTTAAAAGTATGTCTATAGAGGGTCTATTCAAGTTTCTTCATTTGTATTTTTCATCCTCTTCTCAACTTCTTAGTGTGATTCTACTTCTCTTTAAAATCCATATCTTCTGCATAGAAAACATCATTCCCCTTTCATTTGCTCTATTACATTCAGACACATATCCATGAATGGTCTCTTTGTCATGTAAAATCTAATGATGAATGGTGGGGTACAAAAGGATCCATTGCCAGGGAACACCTGAATGATGACAGGAGCAATTACTGTAACCATGTCTAGGGGTGGGCCAGGCCTGGCATGGTCATCATCAGCCGTTTAGAAATTGGACCTAAAAGTCAGGCCCATGAATAGGCTGTTTAGTCATGGGCCTTTGATTTCAGTTTCAAGCCTACTTCATAAATGGGCCTATTCTCGAGCTTGCATCATATAATGTTTTTCATTCATGAATTGGGATTCAAATCCTGGCAGGCCCATATTATGAACCCACTGCCTCACGTCTTTCCAGTATTTGGTAATAAACCCATGTTTTGAAAATAGTGGAGTACATTGTGGATAGAGCATAACATGAAAGTCAAACTGATCAAGCAATCCTGACCGTCCACTTGATGGATCATACAGAAGATTAGGAGTAAAATATGGAGTGGTCCAAATTCAATGGGCCAGTTCAGATGATTAGCGCCTACTGCTCGGTGTGATTTTTTGAGAAATTCTCCATCCAAATTCAATGGGCAAGATCATATGCTTCTAGCCAGGGGTGTAAGTGGGCCATGTTAGGGCGGGCCAAGCTCTGCCGAAGACCACTACATTCATACTGCGAGGGAAAGAGCGAGGGAAAGACAACGTCAGCTCTCACTTTTAGTAGATTCAAATGGGCTCTAAGTCTCAGCAAACCTACTTAACTTCAACCGAATCCTAGCCTAGTCAACCGGACTCAGCCAATTCTCAAGCTAATCAGTGCTATCAATAGCCAGGCCAAGCAAACCAATAGTTTGAATAGTCCACTTGAGTCAATTTTCTAGGTATTTATCCAGCATCTCAACATATAAAATACATACAGCGTCGACCCAAGAATATCAGAAATATCAGGGTTTTCAGTTTGAACAAGTGGGGCCCCTAGTTTAGTTACACAAACGGTATGTCAAGTGCCCAAAAAATATCAAAGATGGAGCAACAGGAGAATCCAACCACTTCAATTAGTGGCCAGGTTTTAAAAAAAAAAATCGTCCAATTTCATTTATCTGCCATCTATTCTTAATCCAATATCCTAATTAGTTAATTGGATTATTAAGCTAACATTAAAAAAAAAAAAAAAAAAAATAGTGGGCCACAGCACAAGAAATAGCTAGGATGAAAACCTTCATCATTGAAATCTTTCTAGAGTTGACCATTGTTGCTGCAAGAATTTGGTTTACCCTGGCCGAGCTCTGAATGTTTGTTCCAAGCCCTGTTAGCCCGCACAAGAAAAGGACAAAGGAGACCCTGTATAGAGCAGGGGACCCTCCAATGCCAAAGTAAGGATAGAAATCCGGGGATAAGTTGTATAACTAGGGCTTATGGTGTAAGATGTTGCTTACCTGTTCAAATGAATTTGTCCCCTATTTATACCTTTTAATGGGAGTAACCGTGTCTGTCATTCTTGAGACCATATCAATCATTAAGTTAGATGTGTGCAACCAGTAATGTAGTTACTCTAAGATCGTGCGTTAGGCGTTACTCATGTCGTGCGTTATACCCCTCAATCGTGACTGTTGATCAGGTTCTCATCCGAGCAGACCTAGAAGTCTAGGTATTACTTGACAGTCCGAGCCCATGAGTGAGTTGATCCCCTAATACACTTGGTAAGAAGAATTGGGCCAGAGGTGATCAGGTCAGATGTGTAACGGCTTCTTTCCGGTTCCAAGTTGATGCGAAAGCCCTACAAAAGAATTTAAAAGCCAAGCCCTGATTACTGTTGAGCTAGGACTAGATGAGGTATTCTATTGAACTAGGACTTCGCTTGTCGGCCTCGATTAATCGACCTACTATAGTGATTTCACTTGGTTGGCCGAGCTGAGTCCATCTCTTCTGAGGCTGGCTTTTCTTTTCCCATGACAACCATGATGTTTGTATGCCATCTAGATGGTTCTTAATGTTGTTACCACTCATATAAATTGTTGGTACAAATATCATCTTGATACAGAACTTCTGTGGCCCCACAAAGTTTCCAATGGTAGGCATTTACTTCCTACTGATCTGGCCCACCTGAATTTTGGATCTAGCTGATTTTTAATTCCCACTGAGTAGATTTGACATGGGTGTATCTATGGCCCCACGTAGCTTCTGACCACGGGAACTTCTGTGGCCTGGGTCACAGGCAAGTTGCATCCCTAACCGGAGGAACTTCCTCTGCTCCCGGCCAGAAACACCACTCAGTACCATTTAATCGGAGGCAGATTGCATACTGAGTAAACTCTGTGGTATCTACTATAATTTATATATTTTATCCAATTTGTTCATACATTTTACCAGATGATTTTAGGGCATTATTCCAAAACTGAAGCATATAGAAAGCTAAAATAGACCACACCACATGCAACAGTGTGAATTGAATGTCTACCATTGAAAATTTATTACAGCATAGAAGTTTTGGATCAAGCTTATAATTGTATTTTCCATTCATCCATGTTTGGGTGATCTTATGAAAAGGTTGGATGACAAATAAACATCATTGTGGGGCCTTAGCAAGGTTTCAATGGTGGATATCATTATTTTTACTATTTCCTATGGCATGGTCCACTTGAGCTTTAGCTTTGGATAAGCTTTAATTTTGGTCTAAAACCCTAAAAGGAATTAAAAAAATGGATGGACGGTGTGGATAAACCACATACACTCACTGTGGACCCAATAGAGTTTATTCAACGATATGAGCGCACTGAGTTACTCATTACGCAATCCAATTTCCATTTAATCCGCTCTCGGCCATGCTAGAGCGAATCTGGACGTAGATCGGGTATTACCCCACCTGTCACGAGCTCGGCATGGGTAGGGCTTATGAGGGGCCCACCATGATATATATGGGTATTGTTGGGAAAAAATATGTTAAGTCCCGAGACTCGGATTTCAAGTAGGTCGGCTCCGCCGGCACTGCCCGAAGAGTCCGAGACAGCGGTCAGAGCCGAGAAAATAAGGGATAGGCTAAGAGGCATAAGCACAAGACGACTAAAGTTACTCTGTCGGAGAGATAACCTCGTCTGCATAAGCCCACAGAAGGCCGATAATGTTATAAGCCATCCGACCGATAGAATAAAACCGACCTAATGAGTTGGTTCTATCGGCCACGGAGTAAGGAAGGACGACAGATAATCATCGAGACTATTCCACCCGTGAGAAGGCAAAAAACTTATGCTCTTGAGCTGGCCGAGAATCTCATAGAGTCGGTAACGACCGAGCCGAGACAGGAGAAGGCGGTATGAATGCAAATACCACTCCGAAAATTCAGGAATACGGGTGCCCGATCCCGAGATCCTCGAGATCGGGCGCAATCAATGAAGAGGATTAAATCTCCGGATAATCAGGAAAAGAATCCCGTATGATGAGGATTTTTAAGATCTATAAATATCCTAGCTCTTTACAGAGGAAGGTACGAAAGACAGAACTCAAAAAAACCCTTTGCCACTGATCAGAAGACTGACTTAAGCATCAGAGGTTCCCCGGCTCTAGCCAAGGTCCCTTTTGTGCTGTGGATTGTGCAGGTGGAAGAAGATCTGACCCGGGGGAACCATTCCATAAAAATATACCAACAGTTTGGCGCCGTCTGTGGGAAACGACCAAAAAGCCATTTTTCTACTATCTGTTGAATAGCGAGAACTAGGAGGATGGATCAAGATGAAACGGGGGAGGCCGCTGCCAGCACGGCTCAGGGAGCTCCCCCAACGATACCTGCAGTGGCACCGCCTGCAACATCTGCTCCGACTACCAGCCACCCGAACCAAGGGAATGCACAGTTGGATCGAGAGGTCTAAGAGATACGTTCCGAGATGGCAGTTATGAAACACATGTTGGAGCGACTGTGTAATCAGCAGATGCAACAGCGTCATGAGTCAGCGCAGGTTCTCCCGCCGGCATCTGTAGCACAGCCTGCTGCTCCACGGTCGCCTCGAGAGCCGAGTCAGCATCAAGGACCGAGTCAGGTAGAGTCGGTTCGCTCTACAACGGCCGCTCTACCTCCCTCTGATTTGCGGCATACAATAGATCAGAGGAGGCGAAGTCGGCTTCCTGTAGAAGAAACGACGGAGAGTGTGGAACCTTGAAAAGCCGATATGCAGGACTTCAAAAATGAAGTTCAAAAAAAGATGGAGAGAGAGATGGCGGACATAAAGCACGGTCGGAACATAAACCTGACCAAATCCGAGACAAAAGCTTCTCCATTTGTAAATGAAGTACTGCAGGCACGGTTGCCGGACAGGTTCCGCTTACCTCAGATAACTCCCTTTTTCGAAAAAACTGATCCGACAGAGCATATTGAATACTTCAGAACCTACATGGAGCTGCATGATGCCTCGGACGTCGTTATGTGTCGAGCGTTCTCTCTCACACTAACTGACGTAGCCCGGCTTTAGTTCAAACAATTGAAACCGAAGTCGATTAAGTCATTTGCTGAACTCAGTGACGCTTTTCTCAATAACTTCATTAGCTGAAAGAAAAAGCTAAAGCCGCCCGCACATCTGAACAATATGGTTCAGAAGGAAGGAAAGCTGTTGAAAGACTATATCAAGCGTTTTAATTTTGAATCTCTGCAAGTGCGGAAACACTCAGAGGAGACAGCGCTAAACGCACTCATGCAAGGGGTACGAGATAAGCCCTTTTTAGCGTCTTTTGACAAAAATCCGCCCGAAACTCTAGGAGAGTTTATGGTTCATTCGGACAAATACGCCGACGCTGAAAAAACCCGACTCCTACGCGAGAAAGTTCAGAACGCAAAACCCTCGGCTAAAGAGTCAGTCAAGAAAGAAGCCGACTCAGCCGGAGGGAAGAAGCGAAAAGATGATCGGGCACGAGACGATGGCAGATCGGGCAAACGCCCTGATAGAAGATTTTCTACATATACCCCTCTAAATAAGTCTCAGGAGCAGGTGTTGATAGAAATAAAAAATGAGGGCTTCGTCAACTGGCCCGGAATACTCCGAGGAAACCCGAATCCACGGAATGAGAATAAGTATTGTCATTATCATTGTGACCACGGCCACAATACAAGTGATTGTTATCACTTGAAAGACGAAATTGAGCGGCTCATTAAGGAGGGCCGACTCAGGGAACACACGGAAGGACCTGGCACGGCAGCAGGACCGAGCGAAGATCGGCCTACGGAAGAAATTCGGACAATCGTTGGAGGACATCAGGGCGGTGGAGATTCCAACAATGTACGAAAAAATCACGCCAGAAGCATCGATCATCTGGAATCTGAGATTCTATTGCTGTCTCGACCTTCCAAGGAGTATAAGAGAGACCAATATTGCATCTCATTCACTGAGGATGACGCCCAAGGCATCCATCATCCCCATGATGATGCACTTGTCGTTGCTCTCACCATCGCCAACAGGAAAGTGTTCCGAATACTGGTGGACACTGGGTCGTCAGCGGATGTGTTGTTCACCTAAGCGTTCAACAAAATGGGAATTGGACGGTTGGCTTTACGTCCAGTCCGAACCCCGCTTATAGGATTCTTGGGTGGACAAGTACTTTCTGAAGGAATTGCTTCATTACCACTCACTGCCGGAACTTCACCTCACCAGGCAACTGCGATGATCGACTCCCTGGTCGTCGACCAACCTTCGGTGTATAACGCTATACTCGGTCGGCCATCTCTGAGCCTCCTTCAAGCCGCAGTATCTACCTACCACTTTTCCATGAAATTTTCGACCGAGTCGGGAGTAGGAATTTTGAAAGGAGATCAACAAGACGCCCCGCGATGCTATGCGACCGCAGTCAAAGCGCCGACTGAGATATCGATGATCGAATCGCTGGACTCTCGAATCGGATCTCACGAACGGGGGCAACCGATGGAAGAACTCGTCTAAGAATTCTTGACCGAGACAGACAAGTCGAGAGTAGTGCAAATCGACTCGTCTTTAATTTCACCTCTCAAAGAAGAACTGCTCGCCTTGCTTCGGCGGTATGCCGATGTGTTCACTTGGAGTCAGGAAGATATGCCTGGGATCGACCCCTCGGTCATAACGCACCGACTCAACATCGACCCGACTTACAGGCCAATCCGACATAAGAGATGTCCTCTCGGCACAGAAAGGTACGCTATCATTGAAGAGGAAGTCGGCAAGCTCCTTAAGGCCAAATTCGTTGAAGAGATTTACTATCCAGAATGGATAGCTAATGTCGTGCTCATGAGAAAAGCCAATGGGAAGTGACGTCTTTGTATAGATTATACAGATTTGAACAAAGTCTGCCCCCAGGATAACTTCCCTCTTCCCCGCATTGATCAGTTGGTAGACAGTACTGCAGGCTATGAATTGCTTAGTTTTATGGACGCCTATTCAGGCTACAATCAAATTGTAATGCATGAGACTGATAAATCAAAAACTACCTTTGTCACCGACAAAGTTCTTTACTGTTACCGAGTGATGCCGTTTGGTTTGAAGAACGCCGGAAGGATGTATCAAAGTTTAGCGAACAAAATGTTCGCTCGGTAAATCGGCTGAACTATGGAAGTATATATAGATGATATGCTCGTCAAAAGCGTACACGCAGCAGACCATGTGGCAGACCTAGAAGAAATGTTTCTGACCTTATGAAAGTACAAAATGAAGTTGAATCCTAGCAAATGTGCCTTTGGTGTAAGCTCGAAAAAATTTCTCGGTTTCCTCATTAGTCAGCGAGGGATCGAAGCGAATCCCGAGAAAATCAAAGCTTTGCTCGACATGGAATCCCCAAAAATAATTAAAGACATTCAAAGGCTGACAGAGAGAGTAGTCGCGCTTAACCACTTCCTCTCCCGAGCCACAGATAAATATCTCTCATTCTTCAAGCAATTGAAGGGATGACAGACTATGGAATGGACGGAAGAGTGTGAAAAAATATTTCAAGAATTGAAGTCTTATCTTGGTTCTCCACCGCTATTGTCCAAACCCGAGTCAGGAAAGACTTTGTTGCTATATCTGGCTGTATCCAAAGCTGCGATTAGCTCGGCCGTCTTAAGAGAAAGCTAAGAAAAATAATTACCTGTGTATTACATCAGCAAATCCTTACTACCGACAGAGACAAGGTATCCTCAGTTCGAGAAAGTTACCTTAGCCCTGGTGATATCCTCGTGACGACTCAGGCCATATTTTCAAGCTCACACCATCATCGTTATGACCGACTTACCTTTGCGCCAGATTCTTCAAAAACCAGAGGCTTCCGGCCGACTTACAAAGTGGGCTGTCGAATTGAGCAAGTTCGACATATAGTACAGGCCGAGGGTAGCCATTAAAGGACAAGTTGTTGCTGATTTTCTTGTTGAAGTAACCTCCAAACATTACACAATGTCTGACTCTGACGAGGTTACTGAAGCAGTAGGTTCTTCTTCTCTCGGCCCATTACCTGACACAGTTCCTTGGAAGTTATTCGTCGACGGCTTATCCAACTTTAAGGCAAGTGGGGTCGGGGTAGTATTGGAAACTCCTGATCAAACCTGTATGCAGTATGCCTTACGACTTGGATTTCAAGCGTTAAATAATACAGCAGAATATGAGGCCTTATTACTCGGCCTTCGACTTGCCGCAAGTTTAGGTGCAACTCATCTCAGTATTTTCAGCGACTCGCAGCTAGTCGTTAACCAAGTTTTCGGTGTCTATCAAACTCAGAAAGAACAACTGAAGGCATACATGGAAAATGATAAAGAGTTAATTAGCGAATTCCAAAAATGTGAAGTGATTCGGATACCCAGAACTGACAATGCCAAAGCTGACTTGTTAGTCAAACTCGCCTCAGCCGACGAAAACGACATACCTCGATCGGTTCCAATCTAATGCGTAGCCAAACCGAGTATAAATCAGCCGACAGACTCGGCTATACTCCCTATCGACTCGGAACCTGCATGGTTCGACCCCATCGTCCGTTATCTCAACGATGGAGAGCTACCGGAAGATCACACCGAGGCACGACGGCTAAAGGTCTGAGCGTCGTGTTACACCATCTTGAATGAGGTATGTACAAGAAAGGATTTTACGTTCCCTTGCTAAGATGTGTGGATTCTCATGAAGTCGAATATGTCTTACGGGAAATACACGAAGGAATATGTGGAAATCACTCAGGAGGACGTTCGCTCGCCAACAAAGTGTTACGGCAAGGGTATTACTGGCCGACTATACAACACGATTTTAAGAGGTTTGTCCAAATGTGCGACAAGTGTTAGCGATTTGCGGTTATCCCGAGACAACCCCCCGAGGAACTGACTCCAATGTCTAGACTGTGGCCCTTTGCGAGTGGGGGATCGACATCATCGGGCTCTTCCCTTCGGGGAAGGGTCAGACCAAGTTCGTCGTGGTTGCAGTAGGCTATTTCACGAAGTGGGCCGAAGCTGAGCCATTAGCAAAGATTACCGAGTAAAAAATCACAGGCTTTGTTTGGAGAAATATCGTCTGTCGATTCGGGATACCTCGGACTATCATTATCGATAACGGAAGACAGTTCGATAACAAGCAATTTCGAGAGATGTACAGCAATCTCGGGATCCGAAACGTGTACGCCTCACCTCATCATCCTCAAACGAATGGACAGGTCGAGGCCGTTAACAAAATTATAAAGCGGTATCTCCGGATAAAGCTCGATGAAGCAAAGGGAGCATGGGACGAGGAACTTTCGAATATATTGTGGGCCTATCGAACTATAGCTCGAACTGCCACGGAAGAAACTCCCTTCTCCATCTGTTATGGCTCGGAGGCAGTTGCCCCGGTTGAGATCGGTATTAGCTCGGCCCGAGTCAATACGTTCAGTGAACAAGAAAAGGATGAACTCCTATCACTCGGGCTCAATTTGCTGGAAGAGAGAAAAGAAAGAGCTCGAATTCGAATGATGGCTCGACAGAGGCAAGTGTCTCGGTTTTACAACAGCCGAGTCAAAGTCAGACGATTCCGAACCGGGGATATGGTCCTCCGAAAAATATTCCCAAACACAAAGGAAGTTGGGGCGGGCACATTGGGCCCAATTGGGAAGGTCCCTATGTCGTCTCAAGCACCATCCGTCCAGGAACATACCGGCTGGAAGACCTAAATGGGCAGCTGTTGCCTCACCCTTGGAATGCGGAACATCTTAAGGTCTATTACCCGTAAGGCAGAGTAAAAGGTGCTAAAGAATAATGGAAAAAAGATGTAATTGAAGCTAATTCAATAAAATCAAAAGTTCCATTTTTTTCAAGTACTTAGCGTCAGATTACAGCCTAAAGTAACACTACAAGAAAAAAGGATGATACAATTTCCGACAGAATAAATGACCCCTCTCAGTCGGGGACCACCCCCTAGACTGAGCCAGAAGGACCAGCCTCGTCAGCCGCAGCGTTTGCAGCGGGAGCATCTCCTTCGGCGACCTCGACATCAGTAGCCTCGGCCTCAGGACTATCGACATCGAAAGTAGAGAGATCGAGGTCAGGGAAGGCAGCCTTCATCTCCAAAATGCAAGCCCTATAACCACCTTGATAAAGGCGGTCTCTTTCTTCTACAAGCTCCGATGACTCAAGGAAGGCGTCTACGGCCTGGTCCTGTGCCTCCTTGGCTCGGCAGGCCTCCTCTTGTACTTCTTGGATTAGAACCGCAGCGTCGGCTCTCGCCCAAGAGAGAGTGCTCTCGCATGCGCTGTGAACTTAAAGAAGATGCTGATGCCTTTCCTCAGCCTCCTTTAGGAGGGAGGTCAGATGGGCATTGTCAGCTTTGGCCCCTTCAAGAACCATCCGTGCATCCTCGGCCGCTTTTCTGACGTCTTCGGCTGCCTTCCTGGCGATTGATAAGTCGTCAGTCATAATGCCGATGCGACCCTCGGCGATCTCTCAGCGACCCTCTGCCTCGGCTGCAATCCTCTTCGCTGTCTCTGTCTCGATCGTGAGTTTTTGAGCAGCGGTCATCTCTGAGCAGGCCTTAACAATGCAGGGGGCCAACTGCGAACGGGAGATGATAAGTTATGACCAAGAACTTAGCCGAAAGTAACAAAGAATTAAAAAGAAAGGATTTTACCTCAAAGAGTATCCTCGTCGTATGCCCTAGAGTCTTCACAGTCGGGGCATTGTAGAAGCTGGCGAAGTCCTTCTCTCTCCCATGAGCGATGGCCCAAGGGATCATCCCCGAGATGACCTTGGAAAAGGGAGACAACTCCTGTTGAGTCATCTCCCCTCTTGAGGATTCCCCGCTTGGTGCCTCTCTCTGTCTCGGGACCTCTTGTACCACAGGTCCTGGCTCGGGAGCTGACTGAGAGACCGGAAGGCTTGGCTCCACTTCTTCCACCCTCTCATCAGGGTAAGAGAGTACGACCACTTGCGGGGCGGCGGAGAGAGGAGCAGACGGGCAGCTGGCTCCTGGGCCTTTGCAGCGGTCTTCTGTTGCTTCGAAGGCCGAGACCCTGACAAAAGGGCCTACATCGAAGGAGCCCTAACCTTAGAGATTGGCTTTAGGGATGGACGAGACCTGGCCATGCTATCAGAAGCCGACGTAAGGTATGGACGAGCCTCGGGAAGATCTGAAAAAAGAATGAAGACGGATTAGATAGGAAACTGAGAGAGTGAAACAGAGCGAGATGAATTACCCGATACAAACGAGTCTAAACCAGCGAGATGAAGACGCTCGGGTTGTAGCAGCAGTTTTCAAGATCGGTCTCCTGTACTCAGCTTCCTCAGTTCTCTGATCCGAGCTAAAGCGCCGGACCCGAGCTTCCCTCTTTTCTTCAAAATATCTATAAGGCATCATGAGGTCAGGGTTAGCACGGGACAATGAGGAAGAATAAAAATTATTGGGCCGAGTCACCGAGTCACCTGCTTTCCGGAACGAGCGAGAGACTCGAGGTTCGTATGGCCACGCATCGGCCGACTCCCATTGTTTACACGCCCAAAACCACCTCTCATTCCAGTATTTGTTAGAAGTGGGTGAGTCGGTTATCAGAGACCTACCTTTGCCTCTTCATGCACTCAGGAAGTATAGACTAGGAAAATTTGGGCTTGGTCTAACTTGATAGAGGTAGAGGAACTCGTCGACTGTTAGCGAAGGTTGCTCTAATTCGGCCCACAGCACGGCGCACCCAAACAAATTCCTCCACCCTTTTGGAACAATCTGACCAGGAGCAAGTTTGACTCAGGACAAGAAATCACGAGCAATGGGCTGAAGTGGTAAGCGCAGGCCACATTGCATTGCGACCTAAAAAATAGCGACCATCCCCGCAGGGGGATGGTCGGAAAAATCGTCCGAACGAGGAAGATGAAGAACGATAGAGTTAGAAACATGGAATCCAGGCCGGATTCGATTTAGGTCGGACTCAGTTAAAATTGAGGCGACCAAACCGCTCGAATCGTCTTCGGCTCCTTCTCCCTTAGAAGAGGATTCGGAAGCTTCTACAGCTGGGTTTACAGGATCCGGAACATCCACCCCTTCAGCTATAATTATTTCATCTTCTCCCTCTTCCTCCAACTGATCCATCCCAAGATTAGGTCTCCCTGGACGGGTTACCAGAGACACTCCGCTACTGGAAGGACCGGCTTGGGCGGGACGCTCAGCCGATGAGTCATCGGCCCCCCTTACAAGCCGAAATGCGGCATCCGCACCAATGGCGAACTCCGTCAGTAAAGAGAGTGGTTCCGCAATATTCCAGAGATGTTGGGACACACCCTCATCTCCGGACATCCCCTCACGGGGGCTCGGAGAGCCACGCGCAGCCATTTACGTCTATAGGAATGGGAGGAAAGAACTCACCGGAGAAGATAGCAATGGATGCAATACGAGTTGATGGAGGAGGAAACGACAGTGGAGGGAAGGAAGAATAAGAGGAAAGAAAGCTTGAACGAGGATACAGAGGCAGGAGGAAGGAAGACGAAAATAAAATTCATACGTTCCTCCCGCTCGGCCGTTTTATACCCGTGCCACGTGGCAAAGACAATTAATGAAAAAGTGAAACGACGTTCGTCTTGACTCCCCCGCTCGACACGTGGCGCACGTCGACTGACCGCAGTAACGTCATTGCCACGCGTCTAATTCCCATAAGCGGACGAAACGACTTGATGGCTGGTCGCACGTGCGGCCTCGGGAGACGCACCATCACACGTTAGGGACGATGCAAAGGGCATTAAATGCCTCATCATGATCTCGGACTCTAATACGAATCGACGTAAAAACTCATTACCCCTTGATGCCGTGAATGACATAAGGAGTAAGGGGGGCTTACTGTTGGGGAAAAATATGTTAAGTCCCGAGACTCGGATTCCAAGTAGGTTGACTCCGCCGGAACTGCTCGAAGAGTCCGAGACAGCGGTCAAAGTCGAGAGAATAAGGAATATGCTAAGAGGCATAAGCACAAGACGACTAAAGTTACTCTGTCGGAGAGATAACCTCGTCTGCATAAGCTCACAGAAGGCCGAGAATGTTATAAGCCACCCGACTGATAGAATAAAACCGACCTAATGAGTTGGTTCTGTCGGCCACGGAGTAAGGAAGGACGACAAATAATCATCGAGACTATTCCACCCGTAAGAAGGTAAAAAACTTATGCTCTCGAGCTGACCGAGAATCTCCTAGAGTCGGTAACGACCGAGCCGAGACAGGAGAAGGCGGTATGAATGCAAATACCGCTCCGGAAATCCAGGAATACGGGTGCCCGATCCTGAGATCCTCGGGATCGGGCGCAATCAGTGAAGAAGATTAAATCTCCGGATAATCAGGAAAAGAATCCTTGTATGATGATGATTCTTAAGATATATAAATATCCTAGCTCTTTACAGAGGAAGATACGCAAAACAGAACTCAAAAAAACCCTTTGCCACTGATCGGAAGACTCACTTAAGCATCGGAGGTTCCCCGGCTCTAGCCAGGGTCCCCTTTATGCTGTGGATTGTGCAGGTGGAAGAAGATCCGACACGGGGGAGCCATCCCATAAAAATACACCAACAGGTATCATCCACACCGTCCATCAAATTTGCCATATCATAAAAATATATGAGCCTAAAAATAGCTAAATCCAAGGCTCAAATGGACCATACCATAGGAAGCAGCGGTGATAATGATACCACTGTTGAAACCTTAATAAGGCCCATCATAATGTTTAATTACCATCCAACCTGTTCACAAGGTCACATAGACCTGGATGAGGGCAAAATGCAAATATAAGCTTGATTTAAAACTACTGCTACTCACAAGAAGTTTTTAATGGTGAGTGTTTATTCCTCACTGTGTGATCCACTTAAGCCTGTATTTACCTCATTTTTAAACTTATAGATATACAAAAATGGATGGACGGTGTGGATAAACTCAACTTCAGTGTGGGACCTCCAAGCCCTAGCCTTTTCCGAGCTACGGACTGGCGGGAGTAGTACCCAATCCACATCCGGCCAAACCCTATCCTCGTGGGATCGGGAGCGGATTGCATGCGACGCTGGGCATAAAGATATCTCTGCCCGGGGCTGTGTGGATCCACAGAGATGTCTGGGACAAATCCACTCGGTTCATCTGTTTTGAAAGACTAAAATAGGTGGGATCACAAAAATCAGGCAGCTTAAATACTCAGGTGGGCTACACCAACAAATTATATGGAAGAGCAATGTCCACAGTTGGAACCTTCTTAAAGTTGACCATGATGTATATAAACTATACAAACCGCTCATAGGAGTATTACGATTCAGATAAACTGTAGGAACAAATATCATCCTGATACAAAACTTATGTCACCACCAGGCGTTCAATCCCCACTGTTTATCGTGGTTTGGTCACGTGCATTTTGGATCTTTCTGATTTTCAGAATCTGTCCTCTTTCAAAACAGATGGACGAAGTGGGCCCCGGCACAGAGATATTTATGTGCCCGGGGTCACACGCAATCCGCTCCCCGCGGCATATTGGTAGAGACTGTAGAAGGCTAAGCTAAAATAGAAAATATTCAACGGTCTTAATTCAGAAAACAGATGCACACTGATATTAGATTTTAAATTAAGCTGATAAATATTTATTTGTTCTGTATAACTTATTTACAGTGAGTCCCTAGATTTGGACGGGTTGATTTGAATTAAACGAGAGCCACGTATACAATTTAGTGCGCATGAGTACGAAGAGCAATACTCAGCTAGAGTATCAAACCTCACCTTTTAATTTGCTATGTTGAGACAGGGGAAGAGAGGGAGGCTGCGGCGACCGAGAATCATCCCCCCTTGTAAGGAGAGAAACCATACAAGGGAAAGTGGAGGAGGTGACGGACGGAAATCCTTCCCTAATTCGCTTGATCAACGAGCGATTAAACTAAAATTGAGAAATCTAAATATCAGGCTTGAAGAAAGAGATCCTCTCCTTCTCTCTCCGTCCGTCAGTTAAGATGGACGGGATCTTCAACAAGTTCCGCAACCTAGATGCGTATCCGAAGGTCAACGAGGATTTCTACAGCCGTACGCTATCCGGAGGTCTCATCACTATCGTTTCCTCCATCTTCATGCTGTTGCTCTTCTTCTCCGAGCTCAGTACGTTGCCCTTCCTATTTCCATCTCACGTTTTTTACCGTTTTCTTTTTCTTTTGGAAGAGATTTATTTGATATTTGGGAGAAAATGGAGGTTTGTTTTTTTTGCTATAAGGGGTCCTTACTCATGTCTCAGTGGTGGACTTGTATTTTCTGCGGATAGAAATCACTCCGGAGTGTTTTCCTTGTAATTTTCTAGAAGCTGATGGTGTTTTATATATAGGGTAATAGATTCATCACAAACCAAAACAAGCTGCGTTTGGATTCACTATTGAAATGGATTGCAATAGCTAGTTCAATGTTAGAGGAAATGACCAAATTGTGATTACTTTCCTTACGATTTGTAGCAAGGAAGTAGACATAATGGATTGCAGTTATAGTCCAGCTTGAAAGTAACATAACCGCAATTTGAAGTCTTGTCCATCGGTATGAGTCCTGAGCAGTGTTTGAAAACTGGACAGGATCATCCCGTATAACCTGTTTCAGTGAGAACCAAAGCACTTTCCAGTTCAGTGACTAAAACCACGTAAAGACTCAAAAACAATTCAAATCAGATTGAAACACTGGTTGAACTGGCAAGAACCAGTTTGAAACATTGAGTTTTATAGAAAATTTGGAATATATTGTTTATGACATGGTGATATTGTCACAGCCAGTCCGAACTGAGGGCTGGACCAGTTTGGCCTGAAACAGCATCTCAGCCAGTTTAATCTCCACTTCATTTTAAAAATGTTGGCAATAAGGGAGGTAATTGCAATTTGGTCATTCTTTTCCAAGAGGTGGTATATCATACAATGCTCAGGATGAGAGTCTGTCCAGTAATGCACTCGTTTTTTTTTTTTTTTTCCCTGTTTGTACAAGTTAGGCGCATGGTTCACTGATCCGATATTCTAATTCATTGATATTGTGAGCTTCATATTGGACAGACTATGTGCCGATCATATACCAGATGGGAAAATCGTAACCCTTCAATTGGTAGCCAGCAAATAGACTGTTAAGAAAGGAAGCAGAAATGTTACACATTCAACAAAGGGCCAGATAATCAATCGCTGGGATCATCCACTCTTGGTGACTTCGATGTATGGGGCCATTGACAAGGATGCCCATCATATCAACCGTGGCCCAGTGACCTACACATAGAAACTGACAACTTGAGCACACTATGAAAGCTTTGGCCCAAGCACTTACCTTGTTAGCAATTTAATCCGATACTGCATCCAAATGCAGCATAATCGGCTCATTATTTGTGGAAAACCAATTTCATGGCATGACACACATTGGTGTGTCCAATGGGACATATGGCCAGATGTCATCTCAGTAGCTTTTGCGTCTGCAGCATGGAATTAACTCATAGCCAGTTGATTCATTGAGTTCTAAATCAATCTTGACAACTTGGATTTCCTGCATGCTAACCGTCGATGAAACCAACATTTTTTCATTCTGCTCCAGTGAATTTGGGGTAGCAGAAACGTTTTCATTCTGCCGCTAATCTGGATACTGATTTGGGTGGATAAAGATATCCTGCTTATATTTCAATCATAAATTGGGGTGCAAGGTGAAACAATGGGTTTGGTACTTCACTGTGCATTTGGAAGCTCTTGGTTCACAGTTCTAGAAGGCAAATGACATATGCTCCGGACCTTCCTTTACATACCCGACTTCCAATTTGCAGTGGAGCAAGTGAGAAAATGGAAGCCTGCTTCATTTTGTTCCTTTTTGCACACTCTTCCAAACACAATGCACCTTGTTCGCTCATAAGGCCCCCCCCAAACCATGATTTGACAGCATATCTAAATGCTGCCTTGCGAATTGGTTGACGACCTGTTGAGGTTGTGCTGACTGCTAATTTCACATCGTATTTTGTGGCACGTGTGAGATGTTTTTTTTTTCCCTTCAAATGCTTGGGGATCGTTGTTGTAAATCTTGAATTGAGTACTTAGTATTTATTATTTAGGATAGATTTGTTTGGGGATGTCAAAGTTGTTGAGAAATCAAGGGTTAGTTTAAGCAATTGTGTCCTAGCTGCAAGGGTTTGGAATTATTTGTATGTCCAGGATGTATATTGGGTTCTCCTTAGTTGTTGATATGTGCATAGGTTGCTTGGTCTGATGGTCTTTCATGTACTATGCATTGCTTCCTGAATAGTGTCTGGTGCTCTCTTTTCCTACAAAGGGGCTTTGGAAAATTGAATGCTACATTTCAAATTCCTTTCTAGGTCTTTATATGTGCATTGACAAGATGGGATTTTGTCTTGAGTTAATTATAGATATTGTGTCCTAGTTATATATTGAGTTCATTGTGGTATTGTAATGTAACTCTAAATCAATGAAATCAAGTTAGTTTGAGATCCCTTCTTCTTTTCTTTGGTTTGTTGGTTTTGGTTGTGTTCTTGGGCGTGTAGGCAATTTTATATTGGATTTTGAGGCACTTAGATGCGAGGCTGAGGCCTTTGATTTCTCTGTGTAAACTGGTATTGAACAAAAATATAGAAGAGAAAATAGAGAAAAGAAGAAATAAGAGAAAGAAGAAGAAGGGAGAAGAAAAGAGAACTGCTGGACTCACTTCAGCTCCCACATGTTCCAGCCTCTTATTTTATTAGGGCTTCCAATAATATGCTGAAAATAAATACCCATTTTACTTAAGCAATGACTTAAATGAGTAGCTCATGGGTCCAAACTCTATTAAAACTTAACAAACAAGCCCACTACAAATAAAAACAATTACTCTAATGTTTTTACAGATTTAACACTCCCCCTCAAGCTGGATTATAGATATCTTGCATGTACAGCATGGTGATAAGCTTTTTGAATTGAGACTTCCCAAGGGCTTTGGTGAATAAATCTGCAACTTGATCGTGAGACGAGATGTAAGGAGTGTGGATCCTCTGAGATATCTTGTTCTAGATGACATGACATTGGCAATCGATCTCTATATGCTTTGTTCTCTTAGGGAACATTAGATTATTGGCAATATGTATTGTAGCTTGATTGCCACAGTGTAAAAGCATTGGAACTTGAACTGTGAACCTCGACTCCTCAAGAAGAGACTTCAGCCAAATAAGTTTACAAGTTGTGTGAGCCATTAACCTATATTTAGCTTCAACACTTGACTTGGCAACTATGTTTTGCTTCTTACTTTTCCAAGTGAGTACATTACCACATAGGAAGGTGCAATAACCAGTAGTGGACCACCTATCATATCTTGATCCAACATAATCTGTATCTAAATAACCAACTACCCAGGTACCAAAGTCAGGCTGGAGGGGTGTCTTTTGTTTGGAAGTATGTTGCTCCCCCCAAAATAGTGGTTTTCGGCTGGTTACCGGGGAAAAGGAAGATTCTGACCATAGTCAATTTGCAAAAAAAAAGGGATGATCCTTCCTAATATCTGTTTGTGTTGTATGCGTCAGGAGGAAACAGTGGACCACCTTTTGGTGCATTGCCTCTTTATTTCTCTCATATGGGCTGATTTTATGCGTAGCTTCAAGATCAGTTTATGTTTTCCTGAGAGGGCTGATTCTTTTCTTCATGCGTGGCACGGAGTGCAGATGGGCAAGGAGAGAACTAAGATATGGAGGATGGCGGTGCTTGCCATTTGGTGGTTTGTGTGGGAAGAACGTAATAATAGATGTTTTAGGGACGAAGCCCATGCTGCTCAGTTAGTCGCCTCGAAGGCAAAGAAGGCCATGATCGAATGGGTCGCTCAGGTCGAGGCGCTGAAGAACATTGATATGTTGTTTTTAGGGGCGTAAGCTGGATTGTCTTGTTTTGCTATCTCAGCAGATCTGGCTCCCTCAGTTTTTGTTTCTTCTGTTTTTTCTTTTTTTGTTTGTTCCGTTTGTCTCCTTCCCTCTGTTTTTTCCTTTTCCTTCTCGGTTAATATAATCATCTTTCATCTTTTGAAAAAAACAAACCAACTACCCAGAGATGGCCATGAGACTTGTATAAAATACCATTCCCGAATCCCAGGTGAACCCTTTAAATACTTGAGGATCCTCATCGTTGTTGCTAGATGTGGTACTCTAGGACTTTACATAAACCGACTAAACACACTAATTGAAAAAGCTATTTTAGGTCTGGTGATAGTTAAATAGATGAGCTTCCCAATGAGCCGTCTGTACATAACAAGATCTTCTAATAATTGTCCTTCTTCAAGTTCAAGTTTGAGTTGAGAATCCGTTGGTGTATCTATCGGTTTGACATCTAACATACATGTCTCATCCAATTAGTCACACACATATTTTCTCTGACTTACATTTATTCCAGCTTTAGATCGTACCACTTCAATGCCCAAAAAATATCGAAGAAGACCAACGTCTTTAACTTGAAATTAAGTTCGAAGATGGATTTCAACTTTTTGATACCTTCCAAATCATCACTTGTCACTATAATATCATTCACATGCACAACAAGTATTATGTAGCCAGAGGAAGAGTGTTTTGAGAAAATCGAGTGATTCACTTTACTTCTTTTCAAACCAAACGACATTGCCACACTATTGAACTTCTCAAACTAGGCTCATGGTGATATCTTCAATCCATATATCGACTTGTTTAACATACACACTTTAGATGACTCCCCCTAAGCAACATGCCCAGGAGGTTGCTCCATGTATATTCTTTGTGCAGTTCTCCATGCAAGAATGCGTTCTTCACATTTAGCTGGAAGAGAGGCCAATCATAACTAGCAACTATTGATATAACAACCCGAACAGAATTAAGCTTTGCAATTGGCAAGGTGTTCCAAAACGGTGATGGTGGCCGTAACAGTCACCACTGTTACCATTATGATATGGGCCATAACGGCCTTTATGACCATTTTTTATTTTTTGAAAAAATCATTATAGTCCGTTATAAGGTCATTATGGACTGAAATGAGACCATTATAGGGCCCTTATGGCCTGCTTTTTCTGTAACGGCCGTTACGGCCGTTTCGACCTCGTAATGCGTAACGGTTATGACCATTACCGTTACCTAATGGTCGTTACGGACGCTACATACCTGATTTTGAATACCTTGGCCACCGGTTGAAAATTGTTCAAATAATTTACTCCATAAACTTGAGTATACCCCTTGGCAACTAACTTAGATTTTTAAAGATCAATTGGTCCATCAGGCATAAATTTTACAGTGTGAACCCATCTATAGTTGACTAGAGTCTTACCCAATGGAAGATCAATCAGTTTCTAGGTATCATTGGAGTACATGGCTTCCATCTGTTCATCTATAACTCTTTTTCATTTTTTATCGAACAATGCCTCTTGGACTGACGTAGGAATGGAGACAGTGGACAAAGAAGAGCAAACTTAAGATAATTTATGGATAAGTGCCTAAAGGTGACATAATTAGAACTTGGATGAGTAGTATAAGAACGTTTACCTTTTCGGACCGCAATATGTGGATCATTGGCAACATTAGAAGACTCAGAGGAACTAAGAACCTCAGTGGGTGTAATAGCCAATTGTGTATACTGAGGAGGAATAGTTTGTACTGCTTGGTCTTTTCTCCTTCTTTTTTTTTTTTTTTTTTTTTTTGTAATATATTTGCGTGAAATATTTCTATGGTGGTGGCACTCCATCAAAATCTAAAGGAAACACGTTAGGCAATAGAACTTCCACAGACATGGTTTCGACAATATGCTCATTTTTAGCATAGAATGGGGCATTTAAAAAAAGGTAACATTAGAGGTTACAAAGTGTTTCTTAAGTGTTGAAGAATAGCATCAGTAACCCTTTTGAGCATGAGGATATCTCAAAAAAGCACATTTAACTGAATGAAACATAAGTTTATCTTAACTTGATCTGAATATATGAACAAAATAAGTGCAACCAAACACTTTAGGAGGAACAAAAAATGATGATCGGTCAGGAAATAACAATGAGAATGGCGTCTTATCATCTAAAACTGATGAAGTCACCCTACTGATTAAATGACACATAGTAAGGACTACAACTCTTCAGAAAAAAACTATGGGACATTCATTTCTAACAACAAAGTACAAGTAACTTCAACTAAATGTCTATTCTTATGCTTGACCATCCCATTTTGTTGAGGTGTATAAGCACATGAAGTTTGATGGATAATACGTTGACTTTGCAAATAGGTTTGAATATCCTGAGAAACAAATTCCAATGCATCATCTGATCTAAGCACACACGACTTAGCCCCAAATTGAGTTTTTATTTCATTATGAAAATTTGAAATACATGAAAGATTTGCAACCTATACCTTATTCAATATAACCACGTCATCCTAAAATAATCATTAATAAAACGAAGTTTGATGGATAATACGTTGACTTTGCAAATAGGTTTGAATATCCCGAGAAACAAATTCCAATGCATCATCTGATCTAAGCATGCACAACTTAGTCCCAAATTGAGTTTTTATTTCATTTTGAAAATTTTGAAATACATGAAAGATTTGCAACCTATACCTTATACGATATAACCACGTCATCCTAAAATAATTATCAATAAAATGAACAAAGTACCTAAAACCTATCAAACTAAGGACTCAAGCCAGTCCCTACACATCACAATAGACTAATTTAAATGGAATGTCATTTCCTGAATCAATTCTATATGGAAAATGGACTCTATGATGTTTATTCAGCTAGCATGCTTCACACTCCAAATTTGAAATTTTTCGAAGAGACGAAATGAGAGACTGTAGTTTCTAGGGAGATGTGTGACCCAAAAGATAATGCCATTGAATTGTTGAATCCTCAGGAAGTACTACTGCACCTACTGATTCCCTCTCCAAGTAATACAAACCATTCCTTTCATGACCTCCACCAATCATCTTGCCCGTCTTGAGGTCCTGAAAGACACAATAATAAGGAAAGAAGGAGACAACAATTTAAAGACTTTGTTAATTTATTTACAGATAAAAGAATAAAAGGAAATTTGCGTGCATATAGAACATAAGACAAGGGCATTGACGCATTAGGCCGAGCAATACCAAGTCCAACAATAGTAGATGATGTACCATCAGCTAATGTAACATGCATATTTGATGAGACATGATCAAAGGAAGAAAAAAGATTGCAACTATTAGAAATATGATTTGATGCCCAGGAGTCGATAATCTAAGAACGAGAATGAAATGATAAGAGGCACACTTTAGTAGATGATGTACCATCAGCTAATGTAACTTGCATATTTGATGAGACAATAGTAGATGATGTACCAAGTCCAACAATAGTAGATGATGTACCATCAGCTAATGTAACATGCATATTTGATGAGACATGATCAAAGGAAGAAAAAAGATTGCAACTATTAGAAATATGATCTGATGCCCCGGAGTCGATAATCTAAGAACGAGAATGAAATGATAAGAGGCACACTTTACCTGACTAGGCTAAAGTGCCCGTAGTGGTGGAAGGAGTATTATTGGACGTAGAGCTAGTAGATGAGAGAAACTGTGCATATTCATCTCGTGATAGCTTAACACTAATCTGATCACCACTAATATTAGATGAAGTAGAAGTAGCGGGTCTACCATCTGTAGAAGTATCCCAGCCATAAGTGCTTGATTAATCCTTAGAGGTTTTTCATGAAGATCCCAACAAAACTCTATAGTATGATTTGTCGGGCCACGATGAGTACACATACGGTTTCCTCAACTACCACAACCACCTTTACCTCCTCCTGCAAATCTACCGCCTCTGCCACCATAGAGAGCGTCATGCCCAATACGACCACCACGGCCTCTGTGTAAACCATAATAGCTAGTAGTAGTGGCCAGTGCAATTTTATCAGAGGCATTAACATGAGTATTGTCAGATTCATTTGCAAGAGAGACTCTTTGAGGCCTTCCATAAACTTCAGCCAGTGAAGGAATGGATACACTTTCCAAAATCTGATCTTTCATCAATTGGTATTCTTTTGGTAATTTAGATAGGAGTTTCACGACATTCATATCTTCCCATTACTTTTTCACAAGAATAACATTTGAGGTAATGGGATGATATATGGAAAGCTTTCCCCACATTCCAGTCAAATTTGCAAAATATTCACCAAGGGACTTATATCCCCCTTTTATAACGAAAAGATCTCATATAATTGATATACTCTAGAAATATTTTGTTCCAAAGGAAACATCTTCCTCACAGTAACCCAAACATCTTTTGCCGTATTTAAGAACAAATCGGAACTCACCTCAGGTTCCATGCTATTCGACAACCACGATTGAATTTGAACATCATCACACATCCATTGTCTATATTTAGAATCAGATTCTGGCTTAGGTTCTGTGAGAAATTGATCCTTTTCACGGGTTAAGAGAAACACCTCAACTGACTTAGCTCACATAAGATAATTCTTCCCATTCAACTTCACAAACGTTATTAATGCATTAAACGAAGATTCAAACATTTCTCTAAGTGAGGTGGGTCCAACATCCACACCTTTGGGTTTCATAGTTACCCCACTATCAACTTACTTCAATTTATATTAAAGAATGCTGACTTGATAAATGAGAACCACAATTACCTATGCATCCAGAACAACACTGCAAAAAAAAGGGCCATCATCACTAGAATCCGCATCAATATCATTCACACATCATACATAATTTTATGGATTGAAATAGTCTCCCAAAAATTGCTTCCACTTTGTGTAACAAACACAAAATCAATTTTAAGCATCACCTTATAAGAGAAATCAGCAAGCCTCCATTTTTTGCCAGGGCTTCTATGCTCCCTTTTGCGAGCGATTCTTTCTACTCGACAAATAATGCAGAAAACATATTGTTTTCTGCACAAAGAAACGACGAAATGGATTTCCTTAAGGTCCAATCAGTCCTCTATAGTTTTAGGAGGCCCTCAATACTTGATCCAGCAATTAGGGTTGAAAAGAAGAAGGTTGTGGGGCCCAAATCACTCCCAGATATACTCTGATACCATATAAACTGTTATCGGACAAAACTATAGAAGAAAAAATAGAGAAAAGAAAAGGAAATAAGAGAAAGAAAGAGAAGGGAGAAGAAAAGAGGAGAACTGCTGGACTTACTTCAGCCCCCATATGTTCCACCCTCCTATTTTATTAGGGCTTCCAGCAGTATGCTGAATATTATATAAATAGCTCTCTTACTTAAGCAATGACTTAAATGAGTAACTCATGGGTTCAAACTCTACTAAAACCCAATCAACAGGCCCACTACAAATAAAAACAATTACCCTAATGTTTTTATAAATTTAACGCTCTGCCCCACTAAAATAGTTGAAATGAGACGGATCCTCCTTCTTTCTGCAGGCCCTGTCTAAGTCCATATACTTGTCTAGGTTTTATCTGGTATGGCAATTGTTTTGGTATTCCCTATGGTTCCATCTTGTCCCAGTAGCACTCTGGGTTGTGCTTTGGCCTTTGAGGCTTATTACGCCTTTAAAAAAGCATACCAAAGCCTACTCTTAATGAGCACACTTCCAGCTTTTATTTTATTTTTGATAGTTAAGCTAGGTGTGAACCCGGGACCTCATTGTTGAAACACACCTTGCCTACCATTGAGTTACGAGCTCCAACCCACCTTTTTGTCTGCCAATGCAAGAAAATACAGCCTTCCATTTGATTATTGGTATGAAAATTGTAGTGGTAAGAAGATTATAATCATCATTGGCAATAGTAGAAAGGTGAAAGATGAAAAGGAAATAGGAATCCTGTTGGGGCATCTGCAAGTCAGTAGAATTACAATATACTCTTTTGCTTGGTGAGCTTGTTTGCTTTGTGGTTCACTGCCAGTCAAGAGTGAAATTGTATCCACTTACACCAAAGAAAAGCAATCGCTACATTTTTGCAATGTTCAAATGAAGCACCTTGGAAGTATGCTATCTTTCTTTAGCCATTTAATGGAGTTCTGAGAGCCCCCTTCTATCCAAAACCTTATGACGGCTGGTTTCTCCACAAGCTGAATTCTATGTTGAAGGGAACATACCTCTGCCAATTTTGTTGTTGTGGTCTGGTTGGCCCCTAGAACAAAGATTCATGGCCACCTTCTTTAGAGAACATCCCTCCAAGCCTTCTAGGATCACAACTTCACTTGAACTTAGGCTAGGCTTGCAGCTTGGTTAAAGTTTAGCTTGATGTAGAAGGAAATACTAACATCACTCTGCCCAGCCTGCATTTAGCTTAGAAAGTAAGTCCCTTTGAAGCAAGGTTGAAGAGTGGTCCATACCAAGACCCAGATTCTTTGATCTGATGATGGGCTCTTTGAAAAGATCCTTGGATTCTATTCCTAGTGTTCTAAATTGTTGAGAAGAGTGCCACTGTCACCTTCAGCATCTCCTTTTCCCCGTGAAGATTTTTCTACCCATTCCAACATCAGGTATGGAGTTGGCCATGTTTGAATTTTTGTGTGTATTGGAAGTACTAGACTTTAGCACCTCACTGAATAAAGGGTCCTTGTTCATCTAGTCCTTCTAAGTGGTTGCCTATTTGAGGTTTGCTAAGCTCCCACATGTACAAAAAAGATAAGACTTTACGCTATCCCAACCAATTATACGATGGACATCTCGGTGCATTGGAAGCAAGTTGCTTGGAGCATGGTTCGCTTCGGTACGGGGTATGGGGTACACAGTACACTACCTCCTCCAATACATGGTATGCTAGGGTAGGATCATGTGCAAGGTATTCCATAATGGTAACGGTGGCCATCAAGGTGTCCTGTATCGGTATCGGTTGGCGTAACGGTGACCTCCAAAACCGATACGGATACGGGGGCGTAACGACGATACGGGGGCGTAACGGCCCGTAACGGCGCAAAATTTTTTTTTTGCCAAAAAAATATGAAAAAATATGGATTAAATCCGGAATATTCTAAGCATTCCAAATATGCATTCATTTATAAAATGGAACATGTTTATGGGGGCGTAACGGTCCACTCTTTGGTGAGAAGTTGTATCGGACTGTCTGATGAATTTATGAACCAGATAACCTGAATTTGACTGCAAAATTCATATATTTAATTTTCTAACTATCTACTACCAATGATAGATATATTAGAATGAATGTAATATGTAAATATCTTACATTAGGTGTGTTTGCAATTATTTTTGAGGAATTTCTCGAACATACCTGTGCAGTGTGCAGGTGACTGTGATTCATGTCTATGACCTGTCATCCTCAAGTCAAGAATATTAAAAAAAATAAAATTAGTAGTGTCTGATATACTCTCCTGCAACTTGATTAAGGATTACTTGATTGGTTGTCAGGGGAGCTATTTTAAATACAAGTTCGGCAGTGTCAAGTGTGTGCATAATTGCATGGCTTCTTGCAATAATACTTGTGAGCTGTCTGCTGCAAAATGCAAATACTTACCTTAATACAAATATATACTCACAATCACAAGTCACCACCAAAATGAAAATCTGCTTTTTTGTGATTGCTCGACCTCCACATCATCGTCATCATCACCATCAGGCTGAGGCTGTCCAATAGGTGTAGGTTCTGCATATCCATAATATCCAGTGCCAGAAGGAAATACTAGATCAACGAAACCAGAGGATGACTGATCCTGACTAGGTAACGACTCTGACCCTGAGTAAGGATATCCACCAGTGCCCGTCGAATAGTCATACTGGTAACCATACTCAGGCTATTGAGAATCTTGAGATTGAGAGTGCGTCTGCTGTGATGAGTAACTTGGATTTGGATCTGGATATCTATAATCATATGGATATTGATCGGGAGGGCTACTCCAACATGAATGTGATGGAACGGGCTCAGTATAACCATCATAATTATAATCCAATTGACCATAAGAATATCCATCATAATAACCAAGACCATGAGCCTGTTGATGTTCCGGACCTCCCGGACGCGGTGCACCACTAGATGTACCCTCCTGCTGGCTGTATCGTGACTCGGTACACTCGTAGGTTCGACCTCGTGTACCACCTCGTCGATGTTCATCGGCATCGCGATCTGTAGACGGCTGAATAGGGCGTTGAGCAACACCAGATGTGCCAGCACCAGAGGCAGGGGGGTCATCGTCACCATCATCCGACACGGACACGCTACCACTACTCGTACTCTTTTGTTGATCTCGAGCCGTTTCCGTACGTGGCATAAACGCTGCCCCTCTTACTGGGTCCAAGACATGTGCACGACTCTCTTGTTGTGCTTTGCGTATTTCTGGGTCATCAATTTTCAATTCTTCACTATTGTCTTCAGTTTGCTTTTCCCTTGTTTCCAACCAAGGTAGAAGTGGGTCATCCTTATCATAAATATTGTCCAAGTTTATTGGACAGTAGTCTGCGTCATCGACAGCTGTAATGCTCTTATGATGTCGTCGCATTCTTAGTTTTATATTGTAGTGCATGAAAACAAGTCTATCTAATGTTCTAGTCTGCAATCTATTCATATTCTTTGAATGAATGAGCGCAAAACAACTCCAATTCCTTTCGTAGCTAGAGGAAGATGTTGTCTGGCTCAAAACTTTTACTGCAATTTTTTGGAGAGCCTTCGTACTCTCTCCGAAATTAATCCACCAATCGGCCGGTTGTAATCTAGATACTGCATGCTGTGCAAGAGCATCTCCAAAACTACCAAGACGATTTTCAAATGTATCTAATTCATTCAACGCCTTTATTTGCAGATCTAAGTCAGGTTCTAATCTCTTTATCACATTTTTTAGCCCGACATGAACTTCATCATCCGTAACAAATGATTGGGCATATCTATACCTAGGATTTAAGTAATAACCTGCTGCATGAAGATCGTGATGGAGTTGTTTTGTCCATCTCCTGTCGATCATCTTCCAATAAGTCTCCCAGCTACTATCACGTTGAATTGCAAGCTTTGCCTTATCCATGGCATCATATAGGAAGCCCATGGTAGGTGCTTCATCGGTTTCAACAAGACGGAGTACCCTCATTAGTGGCTCCATCACCTTTAGGATCGTCTTAACCTTCTTCCAATATTTGTTGTCCCGTATGGTGTTCACAACGTCGACCGGTGTCCCTGATGTCTTCTTCCAATGTTGTGTTGAGCCATTGTTGGGAAGCGAACATTTCACTCAACTCTCCCCTATGCTGGAATAAACTCTCTAATGCTATAAAGTTTGTTGCGAATCTAGTCGTCGCAGGCCTCAACAATTCTCGTCCTTTCGTGAACTTTCTCATTATTGCGACTACTTGATTATGGTTGTAAATAAACGTCGTTACTTCCCTTGCCCTTTCGACCATTTCCTTAACATTCTTCTTCTTCCCAATATCTTCCAGTATAAGATCAATACAATGGGCAGCACATGGTGACCAAAAAAGATGTTTTCTCTTATTCATCAACATATGTCCTGCAAGCTTATATGATGCTTCATTATCTGTCACAATCTGCACTACGTTCTCCTCTCCAATCTCATCCACAACTTTATCCATTAGTCCAGTAATATAATTAGAATTTTTTGTTACTTCTGAGGCATCAATTGACTTGTGATATTTAGTTCCCAAGTGGCAGTACACCATGAAGTTGATCATGCTGCGTCTGGTTGGGCCAGTCCAACCATCGCACATGATCGTGCATCCTCTGGCTTGCCATACAGGTTTAAAGGTAGCCACGTATGTTTTCACATCCACATACTTTGCATCTGTCCATTTTTCCCTAATCTCCTTAGCCGTGAGAGCTTTTATTCCTTCACTTGCTTCTGCTGCTGCATCAATTACCACCTGCCAATATGGAGAATTGGCCGCGTTAGGAGGTATGTTGGCATGTATAAATAACTTTGCTGCTGCTCTACATAATTTCTCAACGAAAGTTCTACTCTACATTTGTTTTATCTTCTTTTGTTTAGTTGATTCTTTCCTAAACAGGATTGGATCAATAGAGGGTCTCCTAGGCTCATTTACTTCTTCATCCAAATGTATAAGGGCATCACGTGAAGATGTCTGTCGTCGGCTCCCAAATACACGTCGTAACCCGCCAAACCTACCCCCCCTACCCTCAGTCCCAGCTGCAGAAGCAGTTGCACTTCCAGTTGTGCTCCCTGTCCCACTCCCACTCCCACTGCTCCCTCCTGTATCACGCACTGACCCATGCGTGCGAAATATGCGGTGACGTTCTTCCTCTTCACGAGCTAGACGCACGCTCTCTCTCCTAGCTATGGTTAATTCCCGATTTGAATCTTCGTCAGAATCAATAATATCTTCATCACGAACGCCCATATATTTAGGACCAAACACCTTCTGTCGAGCTGCTTCTAAAATATCATCTTTCTTCTTTTGTAAAGCAGCTCGTTTACCCTTCGACTCATCCAGACTAGCTTGCATTAATAGTATTATCTCTCTCGGTACTCTGACACATGGTGCAACTTGACCCTTTCGATGTACCAAATGTTGTTTGAGACGGGTAATTCCACCAGACACTATCCTATCACAATACTTGTACTTTATTTGGTGCCTAGTACCACCAACCCTCTCACAATGTTGCCATCCAATATCCTCACTTGTTGTTGGCCAGACCCAGACATTTCTTTAGGTTTAGGATATGAGTATGAGTGTATGACCTATGTTAATAAAGATAATTTTATGTTCTAACTAAACCCTAAGAAGCTCCAAAACCTGTCCAATATAAGCAAATAAAAATATAAAGTCACTAATTCGAAAATATAAAGAAAAATTTATAAAATGACACCCCAAATATGTAAAATGCACATTAACATATTTTACTATGATTAACACATCATATGGCATGATTAAAACAACAAAACAACCATTAAAAATTGATTTTTCAAATTTTAAAAAAAGGGGCCAAAATTCATGCGTAAATAGAAAAAAAATCTAAAAAAAATATAAAATGACACCCAAAATATGTAAAATGCACATTAACATGTTCTACTATGATTAACACACCATATGGCATCATCAAAACAACAAAACAACCATTAAAAATTGATTTTTCGAATTTTAAAAAAAGGGGCCAAAATTCATGCGTAAATAGAAAAAAATATAAAAAAAATATAAAATGACACCCCAAATATGTAAAATGCACATTAAAATGTTCTACTATGATTAGCACATCATATGGCATGATTAAAACAGCAAAACAACCATTAAAAATTATTTTTTCGAATTTTAAAAAAAAGGGCTAAAATTCATGCGTAAATAGAAAAAAATATAAAAAATATATAAAATGGCACCCCAAATATGTAAAATGCACATTAACATATTCTACTATGATTAACACATCATATGCAATCATTAAAACAACAAAACAACCATTAAAAATTGATTTTTCGAATTTTCAAAAAAAAGGCCAAAATAAATGCGTAAATAAAAAAAAATATAAAAAAAATATAAAATGGCACCCCAAATCTGTAAAATGCACATTAAGCTGTTCTACTATGATTAACACATCATATGACATCATTAAAACAGCAAAACAACTATTAAAAATTGATTTTTCGAATTTTAAAAAAAGGGCCCAAAATTCATGCGTAAATAGAAAAAAATATAAAAAAAATATTAAATGGCACCCCAAATCTGTAAAATGCACATTAACATGTTCTATTATGATTAACATATCATATGACATCATTAAAACAGCAAAACAACCATTAAAAATTGATTTTTTGAATTTTAAAAAAAGGGCCCAAAATTCATGCGTAAATAGAAAAAAATATAAAATGGCCCCCCAAATCTGTAAAATGCACATTAAGCTGTTCTATTATGATTAACACATCATATGGCATCATTAAAACAGCAAAACAACTATTAAAAATTGATTTTTCGAATTTTAAAAAAAGGGCCAAAAATTCATGCGTAAATAGAAAAAAATATAAAAAAAATATTAAATGGCACCCCAAATCTGTAAAATGCACATTATCATGTTCTACTATGATTAACACATCATATGGCATGATTAAAACAGTAAAACATATTAAAGAAAGTAAATACCTATTTTTGAAGAATTTCTGAAAAATGGCCCACCAAGCTTTGAATTAACCAAATCCGTAATATAATGTGTTTTTGTCCCAAATAACCAGCCAAGGTTGGTCGAAATTACTATTAGAAGGAGTGAAAAATAGTTTGGAAGCAAGAAGTTTGGAAAAAACAACAAAAAAAATGCTTAAAAACAAAAAAAAATATAGCCGTTATCGGACCGTTACGCCCTCGTAACGGCCCGATACGCCCCTTATCGGCCGATACGGTTACAAAAATCGGTAACGGCCGATACGGAGCCGAAACGCGTATCGGCCCTCACCGATTCCGTTACGTATCGGCCGATACGGCCGATACGTAACCGATACGGTATCGGCCGATATGTAACCGATACGGGATACCTTGGTGGCCATATGGCCACCGCCATTACGGTTACGATACGGGCTGCGACAACTTAGCAAAAAACCTATTTCTGCCTCTTTGCAGACCATTTCTGGACCGTTATGGGAACGATACGAGGCCATTATGGGGCAAATTCTATAACGGCCATTACAACCCCGTAACATGTAACGGTTACCCCAACGGCCATTACAATCTTTATGTGACTGTTTTGGGACATCTTTGATCATGTGTGCCACTCCAATGCATACATTGCACATGCAGTATAGTTTTTATATGAACTCATATTGCAGTTTATATATGAATTATAGACCCTGCATGCTTAGTGTTATATCAAAATTAATAACTAAATAAATAGTATAAATCTCTACATTGTATATAAGAATATTGATGTAAGATGATGAAAACTAACTTACTATGCAAGACGAGAGATCAATTACACATTAATTTCAGCAATCAACATATAAAATCAAACATATCTACATAATAGATTTGAAAATTCAGATTTATAACACGATAGTCTTAGGTTATCACATACACGGTGCACGAAAATATAAAATAATTCAAGAGTGACCCACTTGGAAGTAGCGACTTCCAATCTAGCATGGGTAGTGCAACTACCACGTTGATAGATGATGATATAATCAAAATTCTGATTTAGAGAAAGTTTCACAAAAAAAATTCAGATTTTCATTAGGGTTTTGGATTAATGGATGGGGATTTAGGAATGGGGTTTCTAGATATTCAAAGGATTTAGGGATTAGGGAGGTTTTGAAGGAAATCAAAGAGGGAAAACACCAAACGGGGGCCCACACGTGGCTGCCCGTACGGACACGTGTGGGTCCGCACGTGGATAGGTAAGGGGAAAGAGGGAAGGTGGATTGGGTTGGGTTTTGATATGTTGAGAAGGTTGCAAGGGAAGGGAAAGGAAGAAGAAAAGAGAAGAAGAAGAATACCTTGTTGGAGAAGAGAAAGAAGAAGAATGCAACTTAGGGAATCCACCACTAATCTAGCCTCTACCCTTCCACAATTAAATTGGAATGGAGGGTTCAAAAACGAGGAAAATCCCTTAATACAAGATAGCTTCTCTCTCTCTCTCTCTCTTCCTTCTCAAATCTCTACTAGGGTCGGATGTCCACCCCACGTGCTATTATAATAATAATTCGAAATAATTACAACTAAGCCACTCACTTAAGTGAAATGGCCCATCATCTAAAATAAGGAAACTAAAACACTTATTATCAATCTAAACCATCAAATAAATCCTAAAAATAACAAAAAACAAAAAGGAAACAAGATCAGAGTCCAGGGGGCCCAAATCTAGAAGATCTGGAGGCTGATGGCCTGGTCGACAAGATCCAATGGTCGGATTGAAACGAAATAAAAAACCTATGGCTAAAATGGTCTTCTAAGCAGCTCACATGCATCATCCCAAAGTGGGGTCTTCTTGGTGCACGTCCAATGTATGGGGGGTATTCAAAATGGCCCAACAGGCCCCATTTGGAACTCGTCTTCCATCCACAAAGAAAGCCGTGCTAATGTAGGTAGTCAGCTCCCTCTCTGGTACACTCGAGTAGGTCTTCTGATGCCCCCATCAAATATGCACAATAGCAAGAATAAAGAGCCATAACTTCGGGTTACTAAAAATAGTGATCTGGATCGCAGATGACCCATAATTTGGAATGCTCAATCTGGAACAAAAAAACATGGGGGTTTTGTGTTTTCAGTAACATTGATTAGAAGATCCTAAACTTTTTATCGTTGGGACACAAAACAATAGTTAAGGAGACATTCATATTCAAAGGAAAAATAGTTATATTATTACTTTTCTTTTGGTACAGCAGGTGAGGCTTATCATATAAACGAATTGGTTTGGATTATTGAAGCATGACCAAATATCCAATGGCTATGGTCACATCATGTCCTATAACAATATGTTGGGACTGATCGAACCAAACCTCTCAATGAACTGCACATTTACCATCTTTCTTGGAGGAATCGTAGAATTCTCAACTGTAGGGTTTCCACAATGCTTGATTTTCATTTCTTGGGCTCACGGTCAGTAATATGGACCATAAACCATTGGTCTGTTGCTTACCACTTGCATGGATTATGCCCCCAAAAATTTAATCAATCAAAACAATGGTAACACCCTGTTCGGAAACTACAAATAGATCATTAAGAAGAGAATGGTTACCATTCAGCTTTAAAAAGGTACAAAATTGGTGACTAGGGTCTTCCGAAGTAGGAGAGATTTGGTGCATATTCCATCCATGGTGAATGTAGTAGAACAATGATGTGGATGGGCCATCCATGGGCTCAACTTGTCAAAACTAGAAGGATCTACTGTTCAAACCCTTGCCTTAGGATCATCTAATTCTTGTCTTTCTAATTGTAGAAGGGCTAGATTCTTGTGACAGTTCGTCACTATTTTGAAAACTAGTGGTGACTCATCCTCCTTACCCGTGGCACTATGTATGGCTATCTAGATGGTCCAAAACAAGGCCACATTTTGATGAAGCATATCTCTAAAATTGCACCAATCAATAAATTCTTGGAATCTTAATGAAGGATATCAAATTAATGTTTAAAAGTAAAATTGTGGGCGGTCAAATTCCAAGGGATAAAATGTGATATCAAATTAGTGTTTAAAAGTAAAATTGTGGGTGGTCAAATTCCAATAAAAAAAAAAAAGCCAAGGGAAAATAGGATAGTTACTATCATCTTTAAATTGTAATTTTTCGTGTCTAATCTCCACCTGCAATTGTATCAGTGATTTGGATGGTGTGGGTTGCCCTACAGCTATGCCATGTGTATGGTTGAAGAGCCACCACCATTTTTAAATGGTAGTGAACTATCATACGGGTATCTTTTATTTAGTTTGATCTAACTGCAATCGAAGATCACAGGCACGTGTCATTCTAATGGGTCCACAGCCCAAGACATGAGAGGGCCTTCTATCTATATAGATGGTTTTTAGAAAGGAAAATTGGGTTCTTTTACATATATTGCCTCATTTAGCCGATCCTATCTGTGGTAGAAGCTATAGATTGCTGGCACGAAATAACCGCACGGTCATTTGAATTTTTCTCAATGATGTCTACTTCATGCTTGATTTTTTTTATTTTTAATTTTCTCCTTGTAGATGAAGATTATTTTTCTGATCCTTGTTTTTGAATTACAGTTATTGAAAGCCCTTGTCTTGTTTAACTTTAATTTTTTCATCTATTGACTTGTGTTTCTTTTAATTGCAGGACTATATCTTCACGCAGCTACAGAAACAAAGCTCACAGTAGATACTTCAAGAGGAGAAACTCTTCGTATCAATGTAATTTCACATTTCACTGGAGGATATTCTTACTTTTTAGAACCATGTCCATGTAACTTACTGCAGCTAAGTATTTTCTACAAAAAAGAAGCAGGGATCTGTATTTTCTACAAATAAGATTTCCAGGATTCCAATATAATATTTCCAGATAGCGGAAGTCCTGATTTTGAGTGTCGAATAATTTTCACGTCTGTTTGTTTTCTTGAACTCCATTTTCACATTAAGTTTACTGGATGCTGTTTGTCACTCCTAGATTGGTTTCTAGCATCATGAATTTGTGAAAGAAATTGTTGCAGGTTCATTGGCATATTAGGAATTTTAACCATGGAACCAATCTGATACACAGTTGCATGGGAACTTCCGTACAACCTGCCCCAACTGTACATGTGGTGGAAGGGAAGGTGGATGGGGCTGTGCACATGCACATGGTGTGCCCATGGATGGGCCACAGTTAAAATTTATACCTAGCTACCATTTCTCTAGGCTGACTCTTGACTGCTAACCTTTTTTTTTTTTCCTTTTACCATACATTTTAAGGCCACCTGGATGGGTATGTGTTTCTGATCAGTATGGTTTTCTAGCTGTGGTCCATCCACATCAGGGCCCATTAAATGGATGATCTCGACCCATTTTCCCACTAGACGTATGGGGAGATGTGGGCTGTATGTAAATTCCCATACAACGGGTGTTTTATATCATTTCCCTTAAATTCTATTTTGGAGTAGTGATGCATGACAACTAACCACGTGCTCTAAAAGCTCCAAGTGTGAAAATGCCCCTACATTAATCACCCCTGGTGAGGAGTCTCGAACACAAGACCTCCTGCTTTGATACCACTTTAATGCTGGACAACTAACTACTTGCTCTAAAAGCTCACACTAATAGAGCGTGACGAATCAATCCCTTTATCTCATAGCCCATGCCCCACATCCCATGGGTTAGGTCCTCGGCCAAACCCCCCTCGTAGGCCCCACATCACGTGTTCCGCCTCACACAAGCCACCCACCTCACACAGGCCGCCCAACCCGAGTGTGCCCCTACATCCAACAGGCCACCCCACTCGAGCTTGGTGTGAAAATGCCCCTGCTTTAAGTTGCTTTGCCACTTGCAATTTTGTAGGACACTTTGGTTTTAGTAGAGTTCTTTTCCCTTCTCCTCTGTGGTATTTTCTAATGGGATGGGATGGTATATGAAGATTGTTCTGGCTAATTGATTGTTGTCCTTGAAAGTGCAGTTTGACGTCACCTTCCCCGCCCTTCCATGTTCTATACTCAGTCTTGATGCGATGGATATCAGTGGAGAGCAACATCTTGATGTAGTACGTACCACAATGAGAGTAGTTTCTTGTGATTTTTTGCTCATAAATCCTTGCATTGCTAACCAGATATTGTTAGGTCCATGGTGTTCATTCTATAAGAAAAAATAGAATCTAGCAGAGCCCGAATCCTATTTGCATCTAGCTTCTTTTTTTCTTTTTTTCTTTTTTTTAAAAATATATATATATATATATATATATATTTTTCTCTCCTACAATTTTTAGGTGTTGCATTTTTCCTGTTAATTGATCTCTCTACTCTAATTGACACCTTATTTTGCTTTCAGAGGCATGATATAATCAAGAAAAGGATAGATGCTCATGGCAATGCAATTGAGTCTCGGCAGGATGGAATTGGTGCACCCAAGGTTAGTAGCTTGCTAACTTCTATTGCTCATGGTGCACCCAAGGTTAAAAACATGTGCTGGTATACACATGCGTAAACATTCTTGCATGTGGGATGTCCATGAGATTGCAGTTGTGCAGGGGTTAGGCGTTTGCATGTGGCCACCGGTATGCATTTGCATGCATTCATATGTGCCTCTGATGTAGGGTTGGCAGGGAAAAAAAGTGTGTTGGGAATCCTGGTTTCTTCTAGGGAAGCAAAGTTCATCAAAGCAGATGCCTATGAAATACTGTATTCAACTGTCTTATTAATACTATTGAATTATCAGGCTATAGCTGTAATTGCATGGAGCTAGCAAACTGATTTTATAATGTATTTCTTTTCAGAAATTGCATGCAATGTCCAGTGTTAATCAGATATGACTCCTGATATGTGTTACCCGGGTATGGCAGGAGCATGGCATTTACATTTAAAATTGTTAGTGGGGAACATGGTTGCAGTGCCATTTTCAAGTGCCCGGGTAACATGAGTCCAGGTGATGGCTGTCTAGTAGGAAGCAATTTTCTTTTCTTTTCTTTTTCTTTCTTTAAAGTTGTGGTTCCAACCTGTTTATGATTTGGGTCTGGTGGAATGCACAGTCCGTCAGTTGATGTGTGAAGCAAAACTACACCTTTCAATCAATGTTTTAAAACCAGACTGGATGGCATGGTTAGACCCTTTTGGGCCACAACTGGCCAGGAAAACATATTGGATCACCTAGAAACCTTTTGTTTTTTTGTGGGCAAGAAACCACTCTAACTATCCAGTTCAACTCATCCACTTATTCGTGTTTTCTATTTTGCCTGGCTAGACTGGTTGGTTCTACTGTTTGTGGGTAAAATTTTGAATGAGTTGTGTGGCATTCGGACCCATGACCAAATTTACGAACCAAACACACCACCGATGCAGCCTTTTAGTTGCTTAATTTGCTACCATTTTATTTGTTTATAATGCCACAGGTCGAAGTCCTCGATGGAAACGGGTCAAGGTCTGGACCTGGTTTTAAAACATTGCTTTCCAGGGCTATTTGTTGGTTTCTCTTCTATGCATCACAATCCTTGATTTCTCACAGCCTGATTGCTACTCTAGATCCTTGCCTCAGTGATTGCTTTCAAGGGCTCTTTTGTTGGTTTCTCTCATGTTCATCTCAATCCTTGACTGCTCACAACCTGATCGTGACACTAGATCTTTGCCTCAGTGTGATGAGGAGCCATCTTCTTTATTTCCCTGATCAAGGTATTCCAAAGTGGTAATGGTGGCTGGCCACCTCCATTACCTTTACGATACGGGTCGTAACAGCTGTTATGGGGTAACCTCCATTACCTTTACGATACGGGTCGTAACGGCTGTTACGGCCCCCGTAACAGCCATTACGGTCTCTCTTTTATTATTATTATTATTATTATTTTATTGGGAAAAAAAATCTGAAAAACTTGTATCTGTCCTGTAACGTTGAAAAAAAAGTGTGAAAAACCAATATATGCCCTGTAACAAACCATTACGGGGCTCTTATGGCCTTTACAAGGGACGTAATGGGTTGTTAACAGTGATTACAGGTCATTTTTTCTATAATGGCTGTTACAACCCTGTAACGTGTAACGGTCGCCACCATTACCTTTATGTAACGCCTTTATGGTCACGTAACAGCCTTTACAGCACACCATGTCCCTAATGCAACATCAAGAAGAGCTTCATGTGGCATTGGGAAGGGCTTTGGTAGGTGTCAACTCTATCTGTCTTCATGTGTATACCGCTGGTTCAGTGTAGTCAATGACGAAGGTTTCATCTTTTGAGGTGCCTGTGAAATGTGAAAGCTGGAGAAGGAATTCATCAGAATTCATTTCCTTCTCCAAGATTCCCAATAGTTGCAGCAGGTGATTGCAGATGAAGCTGTTTATTGATGCCCTGGCTTGACCTCTATTTGTGGTAGGCAGGTGAATGGGTGTGAAACGGAGAGGCTTTTTGAGTTTGGGAGGAGGGTCTCTTCAGCCGATACGGTGGAGCAATGACCGCTGCTTCTGATCATTCCAATTAGAGAGGCAATACATGCCACATTAGAAATTTTGTGAGTATCGGAGGCTTTGGAATGGGTAGAAGACAAATGGATAGAAGTGGAGAAATTGAAGGCTACAAAGAAAAGGCCCAAGAAACTATTTAGGCTTTTTGAGAGAAGAGAGTGAGGGGTGGGTAAAGTTATTTTGTGGGACAAGACACGTTCTAAAGCAATACCAGTGCAACCCCTATCCTATTTTCTATGACTTCCTTCTCCAGTGGGGCATTATTAATTCACGAATTCAAAATGAATAGGTTAAACCTTTTTACCTTGCATTTTGTCATTCTGGCTTGATTTATCTTTCCTTGCATTCTGTTGTAGTTTCTGGTTTAAGAAAGCTATTACTTTGGTTCTTTCACATCGACTTTTGTTCTGTTAGTTAATTAATCACGTTTTTCTTTCATGCAGATCGAGAATCCTTTGCAGAGACATGGTGGAAGACTTGAACACAATGAGACATATTGTGGTTCTTGTTATGGTGCAGAAGTGGTATGTTTTCCACAGTGGCTATGAGTGTTTTAGACTCCCTATGCTAAGTCTAAGTGTGATTATACACTGGAATTTTTAGGTTTTTAAGGCGATCATAAATTGGCAATTTCTTATTGGAATATTGAACTGGCATTTCCAATTGGAATAATAGGCTGGGATTTAGCTCTTCAGAACTTCCCTTCAGTAGTCTATTCTGAAGATGTTAGGCACATTACATTCCATAGTCCATACTAAAATGTCAGGCACAATACAATCCAGAGTCTTCTCTGGTATTCAATGGCTTCACTTCTGCTGGCCTGCGCATTTCCATTTTTTTTTTTTCCGAAAGGTTGGCCTGTGCATTTCCATGATCAGTCCATTTCCATTCTCTCGCGTCCATCAGATTAGGCCTAATTAATATCCTGGTTCGATCGGGTGATCGTTGGGTACCCTGAATAATATATATCAATCATATTGTTCACACACACACACGTGCGTAAAAATGTTTAACAAAATGCTATTTGCTTGGTCCTACCCTGACATTTTTAACATAATCCCCTTCCCTTCCCTTTCTCCCTAACCCTAACTGTTGAGCTGACGCTGCTGGCCGCTCGTCCTCTTCGTTGTCATCCAGTAATCTTCTTTGTTCTTCTCCACAAACTTGATCATATGCCTGATGGTACCTGTACCTTAATCTGACATCCAGCACCTCAAGTATGGTATGTGGACTTGAACCTGACTCCCTTAGTCAGGTCTAGATATGGGTACACCTATATGCAACCCGTTGACTGTAACTGGACTCAAGTCTGGTCTGGTCTGATTCTGCCTTCCCTTTTAGGCCCAAGGCTGGGCTATTATCCAATTTTCACTTTTCATTTTTCATTGATACACACACACATTAATGGTAAATATATTAACGAATATAGTTATTATAATGGCTAGCCTAATGTGGCTTTGTTTGATCTGACAGGTTGAGCCTCCACCTAAGCCCATCTAATTAGCAATCTAGCCTGAACATTCAGACGAGGCTGATGCAGGGCCATGTGATGGCCTAACCCTGAATGCATATATAATTAGGATGATGTGATTCAAATAAATTAATTAATCAACCAATTGTTTTCAATCAAAGGGATTAGGCAAATCTCAACACAAAGATGAGATCATTCCATCAGGATCATGCCCCTTAGCATAAAATCACATAAACAATAAAAAAAGAGAACTTAGGGATATGAGGATATCGCAAATCTAGCATAAATCAGTTCACAGTCAGGTTTGGATCTGATTATACTGACAAGCCATCCATCTTTTTCGTTTAAACCAAAAGGGAATGTCCAAAGGAACGAAATGGATGAAGAATGGAGGGTTCGACATGAAGAAAGTACAGATCCTTTGTCATCAAAAGAAAAGAAGGCGGATGATTCTTACCATTTCCTGCACCTTGAAGATCTAAGAAGAAGGAAACCTGAAACCAGGGTGGAATCCTCAACACCCAAGTGGCAATCCTGAAACCTTAATCTCTTTGATATAAGATGGAAAAAAAAAAAACATACGAATTCTTATTCATTCTATCAAAATAGGGTTTCTGACAATGTATATGTAAGCCATGGAAAAAGTAAAAGTGCACTAAAATCCCTAAAAACAAAGAAAATAATAAAAAAGACAAAAAAAAAGTGCAATAAAGCATCTAAAAAAAGAAAGAAAAAGAATCCTAAAACTAAAAACACCTGCACGACAGGGTGTGAAATCTGACCCATGGGCCTGCGGTCAGAGTGCGGTCATGCCGCTCTTGCACTCGTATCACATCAGAAAATGAGTCTGATGGACCCAACGTACATCCACATTAACTCCTCCGCTTTGGTACTCTGTCGGTGATGCCTCCTCTTCCAGTACACTCTAAAGGGTGCACTACTGATGTCCGCCTCAGAGGCCCATTCCACCACACTTACGAGTTTGAACCTGAGCCTGACTAATGATGGGCCAAAATAGATGAGCTGCTCGACACTTTGATACCCTTAACCAAATATGCACTTTTTGCTTGACAATTCCATCTTTATTTTGTGTTCCTTTTGCAGTCTGATGAACATTGTTGCAACTCATGCGAAGAAGTTCGTGAAGCATACCGAAACAAAGGTTGGGGGCTGTCGAATCCTGATTTGATTGACCAGGTTTTTCTGGATGAAACCCATTATTTTCTTTTCATGTTAGTCCATAAAGCAAACATTATATAATGTTTTCCTGCTAAACTAATCTGAGTTCAATTTTTTTGGTGCTTCATGTATACATTCTTTCTCTACTTTTGCATACGCTTTATAGTTTATACTGATTTTTTATTTTATTTTAAATGTGTAGAACAAATATCTTACTCAGACATTTGGATTCAACACCAAATTCTATTCAAAGCAGCCAAATGAAAGTATTTTCTTGTTCATTTCCATGTTGCAAACTTGGATGCGTTGGCAGGGAAAGGTGTTCCCTTCTTAGATATCCTACCTTTGGCCAGACGTACCAGGAAGCTTCGTGTTTGCGCAATCAGATGCAGTATCAAATTATTGCAATTACTAGTCTGATAAAGGGGCATACCAATCTGTATTTCCCTCGTTAGCATTAATGTTGATTGTTGAGTGTTTGGGTCCAATTGCAATTATGTTACTCTAAAGCTAGACTTGAGAGATACAATTGTAACTATAGTTCCTTATCATCCTCGCCTGTTTTCATTGTAGTGTTTTCTTGGTTTTAATAAAATCCAGTTGACTTCCCACCCCCCCCACCCCCCCCCCCCACCCCCCCCCCCCAAAAAAAAAAAAAAAAAAAAAGGAAGAAGAAGAAACGAAAGCAATTGTAACTAGAGGGCTATTCCCTCATGAGACATACTAGAAAACACATTTTTTTTTTTATTTTTTTCATTTCCTCCTGATTCACCTGAATGCTTGCAATTCATTTCCCTTGTGGTTCCCTATGCATCATAAACGTCACTATGACTTGATAGTCCTTCTAAGAAACATGAGTGGATGTTCAACTGAATCAAAGAAGTCATCTTTATAAGTGTTTTGGAATCAAAGCCTAAAGTCAGCTATCCAGTGATGCCATGGCATGCCTTTCCGTGTTGCCACTAAAGTTAGATTTTATGTTCTAAGTAATTAGACAAGTTATAGTGCATAACACAGCAAAGCTGCGTGTATTGGTTTAGTCATTTTGTTCATTATTTCCTCATTATAATTATATATTGTATTTATTTCTTATTTGATTTGCTCAATTACTGAAAGGGCGCCATGGGCCCATGAAAGAGAGGATCTGACCTCCAGTAAACATATATGTTTCAGTCATTCCAATTTTAAAAAAGAAAAGAAAATAAAATAAAAGAAAAATATTTGCTTAAAGAATTAGAGCATGGAGCAATGTATTCCAAAATGGTTACATAACAGTAATGGTGGTAACCTTTATGTGTTACAGGGTCGTAATGGCTGTTATAGAAAAAATGGCCTGTAATGGTCTATTATTAGGCCGGAATAGTGTTGTTGTTATTATTATTATTATTTATAAAAAGCTGCAATGGCTGTTAAGGCACCATAACTATGGAATACCTTGGTAAGGAGTTTAAAACCAAAGAGAACATTTCGAGGGTCTCCGAATGAAGAAAATCCCGTTAACTTAAAAAGAGTTGCATTTTGTTCATTAAAAGACTATTACTTCACTGTGGCCACATTCATATATTCTCATTATCCTAATCAGTAATCACAGCTATGGAATTACTGGTGACTAGCTGGACACACTTGCCACTTTGTATCTTCGTAAAGGCATAGCAGTAAATACACCCTGAGCTTGTGAAAACATTGAGCCTAACATTTGTTCTTTCCCATGCCATTGACTAGCTACTGATCTTCTTTCTGTAATCCCATGGGAAAATAATTTTTATGGGCGTTCATATTTTTGTCAGTATAGCAGAGATTCTAACTTTAATTGAATTCATGATTTTTCAGATCTTGTAATTGTATGTTTAGATGGATAGTGGTGATGTGATTAAAATTTTTGTGACACTTTAGTGCAAAAGAGAGGGTTTCCTCCAAAGGATTAAAGATGAAGATGGCGAAGGATGCAACATCTATGGATTCCTAGAAGTCAACAAGGTGGCTGGAAATTTTCATTTCGCCCCTGGAAAAAGCTTCCAACAATCGAATGTTCATGTACATGATTTGTTGGCATTTCAAAAGGATAGTTTTAATGTAAGATCATTGTCCAATCCCATACATGAGATTTTAGTGTAGTAGAGATTTTCGTTTCAATAAAATTTGATGAACATCATTATATCTGTTAACTTGCAATTTTCTCTTGGTTTTCTGAATAATCATATTTTCAATTCATTTTCTTTGATAACAGATCAGCCACAGAATCAATAGATTAACTTTTGGAGAATATTTCCCTGGTGTTGTCAATCCTCTTGATGGGTAATGTCTCTGGCTCATCCCAGTAAGCCACAACTGATTGAAAATCAATCCCTGAATATTAAGGGCCCACCTTTGGCACACAAAGGATACACCAAGAGTAGGAACAACTGTGGGCAGTAAGTAATCCACTGTGTTTCAAAATGGGATTTCAATACTGCTTTGAATCATGTTGTGGTTCCTGCCTATTGTCTTTAACCTTGGGAGATAGGTGTGCACTAACTGTCCATGCACATTATGTGCACAATCTTTTCCCATATTGTAGTTCTCTTCCCTTGTGAAGTTGTGATCGAGTTAATTCTGATATATATTTGATTGTCAAAATCTTTTAGAGTTCAATGGATACAACGAACACCATTCGGGATGTATCAGTATTTCATCAAGGTCAGTCTTCCTACAGCTGTCACCATAATTTTCTCTTGTTTCATTTTTGTATAATGGTCTTTCCGCAAATGATTGCATTCATGTTTATAGTAGAATGGATATCTGATTAGGGACATTTTGTTTTTCTTGACTGATCTTGTCGATCATGTGGACTACTCGCAAGGGTCAACAGAGCAGATTCTGTTTAGATCAATATGATTTTATTTGTGCATGTGCCCCATGTGATCAGAGTAGCTAATAACATCCCTTTCAGAATTTAGGGACCTTATTTGGTTTGTTTCTCATTCAGGTGGTTCCAACTGTCTACACTGACATAAGTGGGCACACAATCCAGTCAAATCAGGTGCAACTAACACATCTAAACCTAACCCTCTTCTTTTTCTGCCCTTACCATTTGACCCGAAATAGCTTTTTCTGCCTATTATTTGGCCACAACTTAACGATGTGTTGGCACTGGATCATGCAGTTCTCTGTAACAGAGCATTTTAGGAGTGCGCAACTTGGTCAAATTCAGTCTCTTCCTGGAGTCTTCTTCTTTTATGACCTTTCTCCTATTAAGGTGAGCAACTAACAATCCAACTCTGAGACAGGAAATTTGAAATTTGGTCCCATTGATGGCTGTATAAAGGTACCACCATCATCACTCATCATCGTGTAGGAATTAGAGGGCCTTGAGGCTGAGCACATGTATGGTCTTCTGAGTTCCCAATTCAGACTTGCCATGGGTTGGTGATCCAGAGTGCTGATATGAATGTATTCGACATGGATGGGGGTCGTCTCAAAAATCTCCCAGGTCGATTTTTGGCCTTTCAACTGTTGCTGTTTAGGCCACCAATCAAATCGCTAAGCCACTATGGTAGATTTTGGGGTTTCCGTCATTCATGATCAGATCATTTGTCTGGATTGCTTGACCAGGCCCCCCACATTAATGTGGAATTGGCAGCCTCAGAAAAATGTACATTTGTGGAGGTCAAGGACCCCTTTGGTTCTTTGGTCATTGGAATCATTGTTTTCATCGATTTAGTCCCGATGAAGTTTCTTTCATGCTGTTACTAGATGCATCCTTTAAAAAAGTATCTTACTGTATGGTATTCTATTCAGTAGGATTTTGAATTGATAATATTTTAGTAAACTGAGTTCATGACTTTCACAAGGTACACCAAAAGGTGATCTCAATTACCTTTAATCGGCTTATGATTTTATTTTATTTTTATTTTTTATTGCAGGTGACATTCACAGAGCACCATGTGGCATTCTTACACTTCCTGACAAATGTTTGTGCTATAGTAGGAGGTAATACTATCTTCTTCTTCTTCCCTTTTTTTTTTTTTTTTTTTTTGAAGTTTTTAATGAATGGGAGGCAATACTATCTATATTCCCACTGCCTTCAAGGAAAAGAAGAAAAAAAAAAAAAAAACAACTCGTATGGTTAATTCAACTCCACATATACTGTAGTTTTAAATATTGAAAACTCAATTGTCTCAAAAGTTTGTCAAGTTGGGTCAAGTAACTTGGATGAGATTTTTCAAGCCTTGAACACCAAGATTTGGTAATCTGCAATCTTCAATATTTAAAGTTTATAAATATTGTAGTCTTGGCGAGGTGAGTCATGTTTTTTCGGGTTTTATTGAGTTTTGACAAGTAGAGTTGATCAAGTCTATTGAGTCATGTACAAATTTAGTATTTTTCCGAGTCTTGATGAAATATGATATCTGAGTTGAATCAACTCAGCCTTGTCAAGTCTAGTTCTTTTGAGTTTTTCAAGCACAGAACACACACTCAGAAGCCACACACACGCCTGCACAAACACTTGGGCATGAACGCAGACACATACCCACTATTCAGTGAATTGTTCTGAAAGGAAAATAAAAAAAAAAAAAAAACAAAACAAAACAAAACAATAAAGGTTCAGGGGGTTGTTTGCCATTTCTCAAAATTTTAAATTTGTGATGGTTCTTGATGCAGGCAAAGCACTACATATCAAAAGTTGTAAATGTGTCATATAGTAACCCTTTTTCAACCATCCAAACTGTGTGACCGAATGTAGATAATTCATCATCCAAAAATAAGATTGATTATCACTATCCTAAACTCTGATTAATGGGCATTTGGTTATTGAATTAGGAACATTTGACTATTTTTTTTAGCATCATCCATTAAATTTCCACCAATCAACTAGTTGTGAGGTTAAATCAGTGTAATTTTTGATCTACTACAATCAAAATTTGGACCCTACTATTTGAACAATTTAGCTATATGTGTAATCTTTTAGCCAAGGTATCCCAAATTGATTACGTATCGGCCGTAATGGTAACAGTGGGGCCCATTACGCGATACGGGGGCATAACGGGCGATGGGCCAATATTGTAACCGTAACGGCCGTTACGGACCCGTAATGGCTGTTACGGGCCTTGAAAAAAAAGAAAGAAAAAAACTTACCTTTTTCCTTTCTTTTCTTCTTCTCTTTCTTCTTCATCTTTTTCTTCTTCTTCTTCTTCTTCTTCTTCTTCTTCTTCTCTCTCTCTCTCTCTCTCTCTCTCTCTCTCTCTCTATTCTTTCCCTCTTTCCCTCTTTTTTCTTCTCTCTTCTTTCCCTCTTTTTTCTTTTCGGTTTCCCTCTCCTTTTTTTTTTTTTTTTTTTGCAGGTGTACCACACACCAGCTTAGCTGCTGTAGGTACGTGTCACGCTAATACGAGCGCTAACACTCCTCGAGCTCCGAGTTGTACGAACGGTTCAAAGGAGGTCAAAGTTATATGGGCTCCACAGTGATGTATTTATTATATCTACACCGTTCATCTATTTTTAAATATCATTTTAGAGCATTACCCAAAAACTGAATCGTATCCAAAGATCATCTAGACCACACCAAAAATAGCAGCGGAGATGATGATTTTCAGCGTTGATCAATTCGTAGGCTCACCATAACATTTATTTTCCATCCAATCTGTTTATAAGGTCAAAAAGACCTGAATGAATAGGAAAAACAAATTTCATATTGATCCAAAAGTTTTGTGATCCCAAAAAAGGTTTCAATGGTAGACGTTCAATCCCCCACTGCTTTTTGCAGTGTGGTCCACTTGATAATTAGATCTGTATTATTTTTCGTGTCAAGCCTTAAGACGATCTCGTCAAATGAATGGACGGTTTAGATATAACACATTCATCACGGGTGGGGCCCAAAAAACTTTGACACGTGTGCTACACTTTACAATCTGAGTCCCGCCTAATTCGAGCCCTTAAAAAGTTATACATGAGACATATATTAACTTAAAATTTACTAATTAAATTATGAACTGCAATTGCTAACTCACAATGTCAAAATCAAATTATTTGAATAGTTTTAATTGTTATTTTGTGGACTTTTATTTTTTAAAACAGGGCCTTTTGATTTTTTTCATGATTCACTATCCAATAAATTTTCGCTAATACATAAGTGGGATAATGGCAATAAATTGCATGAGTTTGAGGCTAATTTGGAGCATAGATTGGTCCTCCAAGTTAGCCTAAAATTGGCAACGCCTTCTACCTAAATTTAATTTCATTTGTTTAAAGAACTATTGGGAGAAAGATATTAAATTGTTAAGTATATAAATTAGATATTTAGAAACTTAAATATAAGAATTTTGTAGTCAAATTCAGGTTACCTGGTTCAAAAATTAATCAGATAGTCTGATACAACTTCTCACCAAAGAGTGGACTGTTACACCACCATAAACATGTTCCAATTTATAAATGAATGCATATTTGGAATGCTTAGAATATTTCGGATTTAGTCCATATTTTTTCATATTTTTTTGGCCAAAAAAAATAAAAAAATTGCGCCGTTACGCCCTCGTATCCGTATCAGTTTTGGAAGGCACCGTTATGTCCCCGTATCACCGTTACGTCCTCGTATCCATATCAGTTTTGGAAGGCACCATTACGCCAACCGATACCGATACAGGATACCTTGCTTCTAGCGCCTGCATACAAACGATCACTGTCTGCCAGATTCTCATTGCTATTCGTGTTGATGAATAAACCTTGAAGAAATATCCTTAGTCTCAACAAAGGTGAAATAAAGTCTTAGTAGTGAATGACGGTTTTACATTTCCTTCAATCCAAATGGGGCTTGGGAGTATTTGGCTTCTATTATGAACTTGGTTTAGGGCCAAATGACATCCGAATAACAAAAAATCAGTTCGATTGGAAAGCTTGTCCAACTACTTTCAGAAAAGAAAAAGACATTTCCAATAAGCTCAAGATCACACAATTCAGAGAATAATTGAGCAAGTTATATCCGATTTGATGATGGTGATGTCATCACCAATGGGACCTGCTGATCTATACACCAAAAAGGGTCAAAGACCTGTCATTTTCTTATTTGAGGATATTTAGTTCATTGTTTTTCCTCTTTTGGGATTCTTGTGGGTTTTGTAGGCTACCAATTTTGGGAGAAAACTTAAGGGCTCATTTGGATGACACCTTTAAAATGATCCTGTTGACGTAGTGGTGAAGGTATACTGGGTGTGGTAGAGTCTATGGGGTCAATGTGGGAGTCACTGCTAGCCCATTTCTTTATACGTTTCAAGGAGGGCTAGAATCCTTGCTAGTTTCTCAGATCCAAGAGTGATCTCCTAGATTTTGAGGAATGAACTCCAACTGGGTCTTCGAACTCCTCTTCCGGATAAGGACCATAGTTATGGAGTAGGAAGGGGTAAAGCACCCTACTCCACCTGCAAAGATATGGTCTCTACTTGGGGAGAAACGAATTTCACTAATTGGAATTTTGACAAGCGGTCAACTTGCACCCTGAAGGTAAAATAAAAGAGAGAAGAAAAAATTGGAATAGAGAAGGAGAAGGAAAGAACAAGGAGGCTTGGGAAGGTGATGAGTTGAACGCTTGCTTGTTTTCTAGTGGCTTGGATGAGGATTCGATCTCAAATTCTTGTGCTTGTGGCTTGAGTTTGACTCCCTGGATTGAAATAACACTTTTTGGAGGGTCTTGCCTTGTATGTTTTCTAAGAAAAGTGAGTAGGGTGAATAACAAGTGAATTCTTATCCCTCAAGTTTGCCAAAGCCTTGGTTCACCTCTCCTAAAAGTAGGGCTGTACTCTATGGCCTTGGGGGAGATGGAATTCCCAAGCTCTAAACCTCTTAATCATCTTCTCTTCTCTCTATAGGATTTTTAGAATTTATCCAAAGTTTTGTGACTGGGCTTCGAGAGATAGGCTATGGGGAGGCAACGACCCCTCCCTCATGGCAAGAGGCCTTTATTTATGGAGGAGAGGGATGGCAATGTTGTGAATTGTAGAAAGGTTGAGGGTGCTCTAAGGAATAAGGCTAATTCTGGATGGTTGACAAGTGGCAAAATCTTGGGCATGAATTGGGTGGTTTGGGTATAAATTGTAGAGAATTGAGGGACAATTGGGGTTAGGGAAGGTTCTAGAAGGCTTCTAGAGGTTGGAAATTGAATGGTTTACACTTGGGAGTCTCATGGTTGAAAGAGAGAGTTTCGGGATTTCACTACCTAAGTTGGTTATGCGGGTAGTTTCGAAAAAAATGTGATAGGTTAGGGTCAAACTAAGGCTTTTAGTGAATGTCAAAAGGAAAATGGAAATTGGGTTTTGGATTTTGGATTTTCTTGTAAGGACAAAATGGTAATTCCAGAAAATGTTTTGGGATTTCACTACCTAAGTTGGTTTGGTGGGTTGTTTTGAAAAAACAAATAAAAAGAGGCGATAGGTTAGGGTCAAACTAAGGCTCTTAGTGGTTTTTTGGTAAAAAGGTGGACCAAAAGGTCAAAGGAAAATGAAAATTGGGTTTTGGATTTTCATGCAAGGACAAAATGGTAATTTCAGAAATTGTTTTCCTGTTCACAGTCCAACATGCGAACCTCTTGGTTTTTCTATCGAATATCAGTTCTGTTGGATTTGGGAGAGAAATTCCTAAGGATTAAGGAGATGTGGGGTCCACAAGTGAGGTCAAATTCAGGTCATGCAACTGTCAAACAATCTCGTGCGCAATTCGGTATTTCAACCGTAGCTTCGCACCCAATGATCAGATCGAGCTGAAATGGGGCTTATTAGAAAGGAAATTTGATAAGATGGCCAACGGATCATAGGGTTTGAAAAACTTTCCTACATTCAAGGCCGCTTTTTTTTTTTTGTGTGTGTGTAGCCTTGGGACCAAGGTATTTTGTATTGGTAACAGTGGCCGTAACGGTCACGACCATTACCGATACGGGTATCGGTATTGGTTGTAACGACCAATATGGGGACTTGACGACTGTTATGACCACCCTAACGGTTGAAAATTTTCTTTTTCCTGAAAAATTCTGAAAAAATATTTTAAAAATCAAGAATAATGTAAATATTCCAAATATGTATTCATTTTTTGTTTTGGACATGTTTATGGTAGTGTAACGGTCCACTCTTTGGTGGGAGTATTATAGCGGGCTGTCTAGTGAATTTGTGAACATGATTATATGTATCTAATGTTTACACATCACAATCAAGCATTAAAACTAGAAATAGGAAAAATTGCATAAATACTACTTTTTCAAATTTTTTGAAAAAAAAAGGCCATTGGAGCTTCTATTTGCCCAAATCACTTCAATCTACGATTTTAATATTTAAAACTATAGTAAGAGTGGTCAAAATCTATTGTAAAAATGATTTAGGAGAGTTTTTGGAATGAGAAAAGTATAAAAAGGGGAGAAAATAGATTTAAATAGAAAAAAAAAAGTGGCCGTTTTTCGATCGTTACGGGGGTAACGGTCGTTATGCCCCGTAATGTCCTTTACGTCCACCGTAATGGCCGATATGGTCCCAAAAAATCAACTACCCTGTTTCACCTCGTATTGCGTAACGGTCATGACCGTTACCTATACATATCGGCCTTTACGGGCGTATCATAACGGATACAGAACACCTTGCCTGCAACACGGTAAAAGTTTTTCCGGGTCATAGGATTCTCCAAAGAAAAGGTGTGGGACCCAATGGCCCACTTTTGTGTTAGGATGGGTCCCACAACATTTTGGTTGATCTTTGGTTTCATTTTCTTAAATTTTCTGATTTGGATGTGGTTTTTTAGGCTATAGGTTGGCTTACTATAGGCTCTAAGGGCCTGTTTGGATACACGTTTTGGGATGTATTGTATCATATTAGAAGTTATGATTTGACGTTTACCGTATTTGGATTGGAGTGAATAGGAGTTGAATCCCATGTGTGCGAATACAAACTCCAGCCAAAATTTCAAACCGATGGTAGATTATTGTTAGTGGGTTCTGTTGCTATCAATACTTCGTATTCATTGCGCTCTATTCGGCAGCGGATGAAAGTTCGAAATTCGTACGATTACAAGATATCCGGTACCTATCCAGTGTAAGATCGGGACTGTTCCTTTGGTACATTTCAACGTGAATTTCATCTGGGCTAGAAATCAGAAAGTTCCATATGTCAAGCAGGCCACCCGACCCAATTAAGATTGTACAATACGCAGACATAATACGTCCTATCCAAGCATTGATCCGTATAATATTGTATACTATGCCAGACAATACCTCCTATCCAAACATTGATTAGTATCTGATTGATTTGGATGTATTCTGAAAACCGTTCAATGTATACATGAACAGTACCCAAATAGAATACAATACAATACTATACGCGAATCCAAACAGGCCCTAAGGTGAGTACTCGGAGAAATTCTGCAGAGATTTTAAACCCCTTTCCATGAGTGGGTTGATTAGCTTGTTGAGTGGGGTATCCATACACCACAAATAATTTTTAACTGACAATTGCAACCATGTGAAAGCTTGTCTGAAAACATGACCAATGGTTTAGATTACTTTTGTGGCCCACTTCAAAAGTGAATGGGCCTAATGTTTAGAGTTATTGATCACGATATGGCACACTTAATGGGATGGCTTGGATTACTCCCACTTCTGATGCATTTGCACAGCCTGACTTGTTTCATCCCTTCTCGTGGACTCATTTCTGCACAATGGAGCTAATAGTTATTTTCCTAGGGAATCAGTCTAGATAATATCAAAATTTTGGCAATAAACATTTCCCTGGATTTGGGGCCATCATGCAAGCGGATCCTAACAGTCTTTTAAGGTAGCTTTTATTCAAATAGAAGCGGTGTTTTAAGACTGTCTTCCTTGTTACTTATTTCTATTCTAATTTCCAGTAACAAAGTAATTAGGTTGTTTTTGGTGGGTTAGGGCACAAATAACAACAACCAAGGGCTAGGATTAGTTTTAGATCAGGGACTGAGATTAAGGCCATATATTTTATTTGTGATGTCAAAAAAGTGCATCACTTCTTCCAGTCAGAACCTTCTTGACTACTCTGACCAGGTAAATGGCAACTCAGTGCCTTCCTCTCCGAACTCAAAGAGGTCTGCAGACATGGACGATGACAACCCAGCACCCCATTCCCCTTGCCTCTCCTCTTTACCGGACGCAGACCAGGCCTTAGCGTTGCTCTTTCAAGAAGATTCAGGCGAAGGGATTATTGATGCCGAACCGTTGCAGATGCGGGTAGGTGGCCCCGTGACGGGCATGGCAGAAGACAATATTGTCCTCCATGTCACACCAAGTTAGAGAAGCAAGATCGCATATGACATCTAAAAGGAGAGGTGGCTCTAAGACGCCCTGGGTCATATAGGAAGGATTATTGGCCTCACTTTTGGAGATAATCCGGAGGACTTCATCACCCTCTTCCACTGTATAGAGGTGCGGGGTCGTCCTATCTCTCCCTCCAACTCCCCAAGGAAGAATTGGCTCAAGAACAGTTCTAACAGAGAGTTACTGGGCCTCAAATTGGACTCAAGTTCTAGCTTCGGTCTTGATTACGGTACGGCCAACGTTGGCCAAAGGGGTAGATCTGTTTCTTAATGTCAGTTCTCTCCTGGAATGTTCGAGGGGTGGGATCGAAGAGCAAACACAGCATGATCAAAGACATTTGCTATAGAAGTAGGGCCAACATTGTTTGCTTGCAAGAAACCAAGGTTGCCAGTTTCAGTGACGTGCTCATGCGGTCAGTGACGCGCTCATGCGGTCTCTCTGGAAAGTGATGGATGCCAAGTGGGTGGCCCTGGACGCGTCTGGAAGTTCGGGAGGTATTGTCATAGCTTGGAATTCTGCAGTTTGGAGCCTTCAGCAAAGTTGGGTGGGCGTTTTCTCTATTTCAATCTTGTTCAAAGACATTTCTTCTAATCTCGTCTTTTTACCTCTGTGTATGGCCCCAACTTAGCAGCTAGAAAACCTGAATTCGGGGAGGAGCTTAATCAAGCCAAGACGCTTTTCAATGGGCCGTGGTGCATTGGTGGGGACTTTAATGTCATCCGTTATGTAGAAGAAAAATCGAGTGGGGGGAAAGTATCGACGGGAATGAGAAGATTCTCACAGTGGATTAAAGAGCAGGCTCTAATTGATCTCCCCCTCAATGGTGCTAGATTTACGTGGTCAAACGACAGGGCAATTCCCATTCATGCTAGGCTAGACAGATTTCTAGTTTCTTTAGATTGGCTAGAAGCTTTCCCCATGATTTGTTAGTCCCTACTCCCTAGGCCTACGTCCAACCACAACCCTCTTCTCCTCAGCGTGTAGAAGGATAACTGGGGCCCTAAGCCTTTCAAGTTCGATATTTCCTAGCTCAAGCGGGAGGGCTTTCACCAGATAGTGTTGGAGTGGTGGAAGGGAATATCAGTAGAAGGTTTCGCTGGGTTCAGGCTGTTTAAGAAGTTAAAGATTTTGAAGGGTAAGATTATATAATGGAAGAAAGAAATCCTAAGCAAAAGACAGTTAGAATCTTCGACTATTTTGGAAGAGATCTTGGCAGTAGATCTAGCAGCAGAAGACGGGTTGATGATAGCAGAAGACTGGAATCAGAGGTCCAATCTTATCCATTCCTACTCCAAAATTCTTGAAGATGAAATCTCCTGGAATCGGAAATCGCGGTCCTCTTGGGTAGCGGAAGGCGACAAAAATACGAATTATTTCCATTATATAACATCAGAGTTTTAGAAGTCGATGGGGTTAGTATTGAAAGTTAGGAGCTCATTTCCGCAGAAGCAATCGAATACTTCAGAAAGCTTCTTTCCAAAGACGACTAGGTCAGATTGAAGCTAGGCAATCTTCAGTTCCGGCAAATTCCCGCCAAGGAAGCCAGTGGGTTAGAATCTCAGATAACTATTGCTGAAGTTAAGTAGGCTATCGGGGCCTTAGCAGGTGACAAAGCCCCTGGGCCGGACGGTTTTCCTATGCTCTTTCTCCAATCCTTTTGGAATATGCTTCAGGGAGATATTATGGCCTTTATCCAGGAATTTCAAGGCCGAAGCTGCCTGTCTAAAGAGATGGGAGCGTCCTTCATCGCCCTGATCCCAAAGATCCCGGGAGCTGTGGCCTTGAAGGATTTCAGGCCTATAAGCTTAATAGGAGGCCCGTACAAGATCCTGGCGAAAATTCTTGCGTCCCGGCTAGGGGTGGTGGGGTACATTATTTTACATAACCAAAGTGCTTTCGTTCTAGGCAGACAGATAATCGACTGCGCCCTGATTGCGTCCGAGTGCCTCGACTCCATCAATAAAGCCAAGTCGAAAAGTGTTCTTTGCAAGTTAGATATCAAGAAGGCCTACGACCACGTCGATTGGGATTTTCTAATTTACATGCTCCAACACATGGGTTTTGCCGAGAAATGGTGTGGGTGGATCAAAGCTTGTGTGGGGTCAGCCTCTTCCTTGGTGCTTATTAACGGGTCCCCCAAGGGCTTTTTTGCCAACTCTAGAGGGCTCCGCCAAGGAGACCTCCTGTCTCCTTCTCTCTTCTTAGTCATGGGAGAAGCCTTGTCTAGGATGTTGTCGAAAGGCATAGAGGGCTGCATTATTGGAGGTTGCCAAATCAGCGGGCTAGATCCTATCTCCTATGTGTAGTATGTCGACGACACTCTTCTTTTCTGCAAAGCTAACCAAGAGAAGGCCGGTAATCTTCGAACCATCATCCGCTATTTTGAGGCGGTATTGGGCCTTAGGATCAATCTGGCCAAGTCCACGATTTTTTTGTGTTCACATGGGTGAGGAGCTCGACGAATTTGCGGCTATATTCAATTGCGCAACTAGGTCTCTTCCTACTACATTCGTAGGTCTCCCCCTCGTTGTGGGTAAGCTGCCTAAGTTCATGTGGGATAGAATTATAGACAGATTTGAGAAGCACCTTGCTTCCTGGAAATGCAAGTATCTTTTAATAGGGGGTCGGCTCACAATGATCAAAGCAGTATTGTCCAGTTTGCCTCTGTATCACGTCTTTATTCAAATGCCCACGACTCATCATAGACAAGTTCGGAAGAATTAGGAGGGATTTTCCGTGGTTTAGAGAGGGCGATAAGAAGAACTTTCACTTGGTGGATTGGAAAACCGTGTGTTTGCATATTAGAGATGGTGGGGCAGGCGTCAGATATCTGAAGTTAATGAACAGGGTTCTTCTCGTTAAATGGACTTGGAGACTTGGGACAGAATCTGCCTCTCCGTGGAACCGTTTGGTTAAATGCAAATATGGTAAGTTTGTCGGAGGTTGGTGGACTAGAAATTCCTCCGCCTACAGAGCTTCGACGATCTGGAAGGGCGTGCTAGATATGAAGCAGGAGGTGTTAAATGGGATTCGGTTCTCGGTCGGCAAGGGAGAGAACATTTTGTTCTGGAACCACGTGTGGATTGGAAGTGTTCCTCTTAAAGACTCCTTTCCGTCCATATTTAGGCTAGCCCCTGATCGAAACATCTCGGTGGCAGACTCAGTTTCGGTCTCCGGCTCCAACATCGCGTGGAATATTCGCTATTGCAGAAACCTCCACGATCGCGAGATAGAGCAGTTAACGGGGTTCCTCTCCCTCGTCAAAAGCCCCCCTATTGATCATCAGGCCCTCGACAGCCCTATTGGTCTCTTGACAAGAAGGGCATGTTCACGGTGAAGTCTCTTTATAGTCTCCTATACAGGAATTCAGTTTCCCCCTTAGGTTCTAGGCTGGACTATATGCAGAAGGTCAGAATCCCCTCCAAGTTAGTGGTTTTCAGTTGGCTAGTTAGCATCAAAAAGGTGTTGACAATTGATAATCTACGGAAAAGAGGTATGTGCATCCCCAACATTTGCCTTCGTTGCATGGAAGATGCGGGATCAATCAACCATCTCTTCATTCACTGGCCCGCTCATCCAGCAGATCTGGCTAGTCGTTTTTTATCCTGGTTTAATATGTCTTGGGTTCACCCTTTCTCTTCGGACTCCCTGGTTGCTTCTTGGCAAAGAACTGATCTCGATAAGCAAGGTAAAGTCATTTGGAGAATGGCCTTAGTCGCTATATGGTGGATGGTTTGTGAAGAAAGGAATGGGAGGTGTTTCAAAGGGGACTCCCATGCTGTGGGCCATCTGATCAAGAGGATCCATTTTCTCGTTGTTAAATGGGCCGCGGTTGTGTTGCCTAGTAGTTATTGTAATTCCCTGTTTTTTCCGTGTTCGTAGGTGGCCTGTCTTGCTTTCTCGGCAGGTTGTGCTCCCCTTTTGTTTTGTTTTTTCTTCTTTGCTCTGTATCCCCGCCGTTATCATATAATATATTGTCACTTTTCCAAAAAAAAAAAAGTGCATCAACACCGATAAAAAAGGAGGATGTACTTTTTTCTTTTTCTTTTTCATAGTGATATTCTTCTTTTTGCTTGAATGCGTGCCAGAGTGGTCCTGTAGTTTTCTTCAAGTTCTTTAGGTGATATCCTTGTTTTGTTGTTGATTTCCTTTAGTATTCTAGATAGTTCATGAATTTTGCAGATTGGTGTGAGTTTTCTAAGGAATTAGAGGTGTGAACTTAGCACATGGTTAGATCCGGTTCTTTGTCACCCAAAACATGATAGAAATTAAAGAACAACAAAATTAACAGCAGTAGTCCAAGATCTTACATCTGGCCATGATGATTAGTTTTATATTTGTTGATGGTCGAGATCAAACAAAGTTGATAGTGCTTCAATTGTACCGCACGATGCAGAGATCAAAACACTCTTCTATTTAGAAAGAGAGTCGTAGTCTATTCAAGAACCTTACGCATGGATTAGATGGATAATCACAAGCTAACACAAAGTGTTATCAATTGCTTATTAGACTAGGGACTGTTGTATTTGATGTCTTAAATCTAATCAGATTCTGCGCAGATTTTTCACGCAACTATGAAAGTGCGGGATTTGTTTCCGATTTCGTTTATGATTCTTTCTGATTTTGTTTGGGATTCTTTCTAAAACTATATATATGGGTGTAAACGGGATTAAGATGTATTATTCTAAGGGATTCTAAGGCTTTCTAAAAGGGTTCTACGGTTTGCAAAGGGTGTAGCAAGGGTGAGATTCAAGCTTGTTTGAATCGGGTAAGTCTTTTCTCTTTGTAATTTCTGCTTTCATTGTGAAGATTTGTCGCTTTGTGCTGTAGTTTTTTCCCCAAAGGGTTTTCTATGTTAAATCTTTGTGTTCTCATGTTTCCTTAGTGATGTTTTATTTAAACCAACCTGATTTAAATGATTTTAAACTTGCAAGTATACGAATCAAATATAGATACGGTACGTATTACGAGATCGTTCCCACGAGGACTGGTTGTCACAATTTGAAATTTATGATTCTTCTTAACTAATCTAACAAATAGTTTTACTAACAATTAAGTAAACTAATAAAAATCTATGAAAAGTAACCGAGAGCAATAAGGAGAATTCAATCAAGGATAATACTAGGACTTTTGAATCCACCCCTAATTATCCTGGCCCTTGTTTTACCTGTTGATTCACCCTAATTCAGATTGATATAAATTTAATAAATAAAGCACACTATGTCCTTGGTCGGGTACACAGAATGTATAATCCCTTAAAGCATAAGGATCACATCTTTCCATCCATGGTCAGGCATGAAGAGATGTAGATTCGTATTTCTTTCTCTATAGGAAACCTGTTCATGGTCAGACACAAGCACCTAAAATAAGATTCCAAACCACATCCACATCTAGACTTTGGTTAAGCTAATAGAATGGAGAAGCACGGAGAATTCAGTTAAGCACACTAGAGAAAGAAACAAATCAATCAAATCAGATGAAATCAACACATACAAGAGTCATTCAAATTAGGGGTTTCATCTCAGCCCTAGCTAAGAAGTTTAACAATCCATAAATTTAACTAGAAAGAAAGAAAAATAAAATTTTAAAAATAAAAACATCTCCCTTCTCTCTCTCTCTCTCTCTCTCTCTCTCTCTCTTTCTTCTCTCCCAAGCTCTGGATCTACTCTCCCTTTTCTGCCCAAGCTCTCAGGATCTGGCCCCCTCTGACGTCCCAAGGACTGCCGTTTTATAAGCAGGGAGGTCGGTGGAAGGTGCTGCAGTCGGTGGAAATCAGACGCAGCAGCCGCGCTTAACAAATTTATGCAGCTACATTCGTTGCCTTCAAACTCCCTTGTTCCTTCCATGTTGTCCCTAAAATCAACGTCCATTGGAAGGATTTTGGCTGTTCTACACGATGGGCAGCTTGGATCAGCCATCTGATCAACGTCCTGATCGTGCAACCGCCCCAAAAGTCAGTCGGTTTCCGGACGCTAAAATAGGGCATGCGTAACAGGCCTTACACAATGACGGTGGTGGGGCCCATGATCCACGTCTGTTGGAAAATCCACACCGTCCATTGTCTTCTAATCGGAATTTCGGTTGGGAAAGGGTATTTTTGGCCATCCTTTGATGTGGCCCACGAAATATGTAAAGCCACCGTCCGTTGTGTGTTTGAATGTTTAGGATCCCATCCTCTTTGTTTCATCAAATATTGTTACCTAGACCTCGGTAACATGGGCCTTGGAAATCTGATAAATGGTTTGGATTGCCCATATGGACAATGGGTGGGGCCCACAATAGCAACCGATGATTGGTGTGAAGTCTCGCTGTAACGGCAGTTGCCGTTTTGCGTAAGAGGTCAGTCAACACCGACTTTGATTGTGTTTCCCCATCCGGTGCACTTTGAGTGCACATACACTCTCTATACACGCGATGTTCATGGGCCACCATCATGATGGTCGTGAGAAATCCGTTCCGTCTATATCTTTTCTCATATCATTTTAGCAGTTAGGACTTAAATTGAGGCATATCCAGATTGTAGGGGCTTAACTATGAAATCTAACAGACAACTGAATCCCAAAGTCATAAGAGTACCAACCTTCTGTATCTTGTAATTTTAAAATCACAACTATCCTTCAAAATCACTTCAAATTCACAAGAAATTCTAGAAAAATTTAAAAATTTTCACAATTTTTGCTCAAGACCAAGAAAATACTAATTAGGTAACCTAATCTCCCACCCCCAACCTAAAATCTACATTGTCCTCAATGTAAAAGAAATAAGCATGCACTGCACATGGGACAACGAAAGTAAAAGAGGAGTGATGGAAAGATGGTACCTGGACGAAAGAATCAAGAGGCCTTCCAAAGATATCAGCGTAAAAGCGAGTCAGCACAAGAGAGAAATCAACAAAAGTAAAACAAAAATAACAAAAATAAAATCCTACCTACACCATTTTTGCAGGTGCTCTCGATTGCATTTAGCGTATGCAACAAGCCTTTAAACCCCTAGGTTGCCCCTAGTGGACAAGTTGTAGTCTCGTGAGGGTTTGCTGCAATGTTACCCACAAACATTGAACTAACTAGAAAAAAGAAAAAAATAAAATGAAAAACTGGGTTGCCTCTCAGAAGCGCTAAGTTTAACGTCTTCAGCCAGACAAGAATGGACCATGAATTAATCAATCTTGATAACTTGGGTCCGCCAACTAAATTTCCTCAACACCTTGATTAATCAATCCCAGACTTTATGGGAACAACTTGAACCGTGCTATCCGAAATGGGGTAAATGATATCATCGTCCAATAATCTAAGCACTTTCGCTCGAACAACTTCTTCCACGTTAGGGTTAAGTCTCCTTTGCATTTCACGTGACGTTTCTGCATTTTTGTCACGATCAGTACGATGCATACACAAAGTCGGGCTTACTCCCTTCATGTCCTCTATTGTCCACCCAATAGTTGCCTTATATTCTCTAAGCACTTTAAGCAACTTGCTCTCTTGTTCCTTCTTAAGGTTAGAAGCTATGATGACAAGTAGAGTCTTAGAAGGACCTAAAAATGCATACTCGAGATTTTCAGGTAATTGTTTAAGGTCAAGTTCAGGTGGTTTCTCAATAGATGGGACCGGTTTAGACTCAGAGGGTGAAAGAGGTTCCACTTTCGCTTTCCATTTTGCAGTCTCCATTATAGGAGTAGAGTCGAGCAATGCATTGACTTCTTAGATGGAACTCTCTATGCCAAAATCCATGTCAAACTGTGTTAAGCAAGTCTCAAGTGTGTCTTTGGAAGATTGAAAGAAAGATTCATGCACTAGACTCTCAATCATGTCCGCTTCAAATATATCATCCGAGTCTGCTAGTTGTTGTTCAGCATTGAAAACATTGAGCTTTATCTTCATGTTACCAAAAGACAACTTCATAACTCTATTCCTACAATTTATGATAGCATTGGATGTGGCTAAGAATGGACGTCTCAGAATAACTGGAATTTGACTAGTAGGATTTTGGACAAGCTGAGTATCTAGAACGATGAAATCCATTGAAAAATAAAACTTATTAACCTGGATTAGCACATCCTCAATAACACCACGGAGCACCTTGACAAATCTATCAGCTAGTTGTAGTGTTATTTTAGTTGGTTTCAGCTCACCAAGTCCTAGCTGCTCATACACAGAATATGGCAACAAATTAACGCTCGCCCCTAAATCAAGCAATGCCTTCTCAACCTTATGATCTCCTATGACGCAAGAAATGATAGGAGCTCCTGGATCCCTAAATTTAGGAGGGGGTGTTATGTTGAATCATGGAGCTGATTTGCTCCGGAAGGAAGACCTTTTTGTGAACATGCATCTTACGCTTTTGAGTGCATAAATCTTTAAGAAACTTAGTGTAAGCAGGGACTTGCTTGATAGCATCAAGCAACGGAATGTTAATTTGCACTTGCTTAAACATGTCCAATATCTCATTAAAGTTGTTTATTTTCTTAACTGGTGCTAGACGTTGAGGAAAAGGTGCTTTAGGCACATAAGATGACACATGAGTGGTTCCTGGAGAGTCAGAGTGCTTTTGGACTTTGGATGCACTAGTATGTCTCTCCACTTCATTTTGGTCTTCCGATTTGGAATTTGATTCTTCCGTAGGCATTTCTACTTTGTTCTTGATTTGTTTATCGGACATAAGGGTAATGATTGATTTGGCTTACTCATAATATTGTTCTTGGTTTGAATTAGAGCCGATCTCATACTGTCCTTTTGGATTTGCCACAGGTTGACTAGGAAACTTGCCCTTCTCTCTCTCACTCAATGTGGCAGTAAGTTGACCCACTGTATTTCTAGCTTGGCAATTGATTGCGCATTTGCATGTAAGCTTTGCTGGTTAGCTAGTAAAGTTTGTTGGGTATCTTTTTGAAATTGAAGTGAACTTTGCATAAAAAGATTGAGTGTATCCTCAAGAGATAATTTTCTAGATTGTGGAGGTACTTGTTGATACTGCAGAAATTGCTGAGGTTGTTGACTACCAACCTGGGGGTAAGGTTGCATAGGAGGATTTTCAAATGATTCTCCTTGTTGTGGTCCTTTTGCCCAAGAAAAATTTGGATGCCTAGCCTACCCTGGATTGTAGGCGTCTGAGTGAGGATCATTTCTAGGTCTCCGAAAGGTGTTCATAGCATGTACTTGTTCAGAGAGAAATTCCGGGAATGTTGCACCAGATGGACAAAATTGCGCAGGATGGGCAAGACTGGAACATATGGCACATGACTCGATTTGAGTTGTTTTTGGAGATCCATTATTTAACACCAAAGCATCAACTTTCCGTGTCAGGCTATCAATTTTGGCATAAAGATTTGGCGTGACTCCTATCTCATATATACCACCTTTCCTCTGTGGTTGGGGACTTCTTTCACCTCTATTTGAGTAGTCCCATTGCTGAAAATTTTCACACAAGGTTTTAAAGAAATTCCACGCTTTGACATTACTTTTGGTCATGAATGACCCTCCACTGGTGGCATCAACCATGCGACGGTTTTGGGGTGTCAAACCATTATAGACATATTGAACCTGTTGCCGCTTCTCAAAACCATGGTGCAGACATTTAAGAAGCAAGTCCTTCCATCTTTCCCAACATTCATGAAAGTGTTCACCCTCTTTTTGTGTGAAATTAGTGATTTCTCTATGGAGAGCATTAGTTTTGTGAACAAGGAAAAACTTGTTTAAGAACTTCTTAAACAGTTGGTCCCAAGTAGTGATAGACCCAACTCCTAGAGAATTCAACCATGCTTTCGCCTTATCCTTCAAAGAAAAAGGAAAAAGACGCAAACGGATCGAATCATCTGAAAAGTTTTGGAACCTAAAGGTGGAGCAAATGTCTAGGAATTCTTTCACATAATGATATGGATCCTCCTTATCTAAAGCATAGAAGGAGGGCAACAACTGTATGACCCCAGGCTTAAGTTCAAAGTGTGATGCCGTGGTGGCTGACAACACTATGCATGAAGGTGCATTAAATTGGACAGGAGCTGAATAATCTCTAAGAGCTTTAATTCCATTCTCGTCCGCCATTTCAAATAGAATGTTTCTAAATCTTCTACGAAAGGTTCTTTCTATTTCAGGATCAAAAGGTGCTAGTTCTATGTTCAGAGATATACGCCCTAGTATAAACTATGTTATTGCAATGTAAGAAAGAAAACTAAACTAAGATACAACTTAAGAGAAATAAAACTGTAATTAAAAATTATGAATTCCTAAAAACAAAATAAAACTATGTAAACAAAAATTGGAAGAAAAAACCCGGAAAAAGAGATGATCGATGTCTGAAGAATTAGGAGGTCCTCCTTTTGAAGACAATATTATTTTGCAGCTTCCTTCCTCAATTCCTGTAAACAAAATAAAAAAAAAATTAAATTAAATTTTCTAAAATAATGCTAGAGAAATCCTAAGGCTATGATTTATGATAAGAAAGAATCCTAAATCCAATTTGGGCCGAAACAGTCCCCGGCAACGGCACCAAAAACTTGATGTTTTATTTGAACCAACCTAATTTAAATGATTTTAAACTCGCAAGTATACGAATCAGATGTAGATACGGTACGTATTACGAGATCATTCCCACGATGATTGGTCATCACAATTTGAAATTTACGATTTTTCTTAACTAATCCAACAAATAGTTTTGTTAACAATTAAGTAAACCAACAAAAATCTATGCAAAGTAACTGAGAGCAATAAGGAGAATTCAATCAAGGATAATACTAGGACTTTTGAATCCATCCCTAATAATCCTGACCCTTGTTTTACCTGTTGATTCACCCTAATTCAGATTGATATAAATTTAATAAATAAAGCACACTTTATGTCCTTGGTCGGGCACACAGAATGTATAATCCCTTAAAGCATAAGGATCACATCTTTCCATCAATGGTCAGGCATGAAGAGATGTAGATTCATATTTCTTTATCTATAGGAAACTTGTTCATGGTCAGACACAAGCACCTAAAATAAGATTCCAAACCACATCCACATCTAGACTTCGGTTAAGCTCATAGAATGGAGAAGCACGAAGATTTCGGTTAAGCACATTAGAGAAAGAAACAAATCAATCAAATCAGATGAGATCAACACATACAAGAGTTATTCAAATTAGGGGCTTCATCACAGCCCTAGCTAAGAAGTTTAGCAATCCATAAATTTAACTAGAAAGAAAGAAAAATAAAATTTAAAAAATAAAAACATCTCCCTTTTTCCTTCCTCTCTTTCTCTCTCTCTCTCTTTCTTCTCTCCCAAGCTCTGGATCTGCTCTCCCTTTTCTGCCCAAGCTCTCAGAATCTGGCCCCCTCTGACGTCCCAAGGACTGCCGTTTTATAAGCAGGGAGGTCGGTGGAAGGTGCTGAAGTCGGTGGAAATCGGACGTAGCAGCCGCGCATAACAACTTTATGCAGCTACATTCGTTGCCTTCAAACTCCCTTGTTCCTTTCAAGTTGTCCGTAAAATCAATGTCCCTTAGAAGGATTTTGGCTGTTCTACACGATGGACGGCTTGGATCAGCCATCCGATCAACGTCCTAATCGTGCAACCGCCCCAAAAGTCGGTCGGTTTTCGGACGCTAAAACAGGGTGTGCGTAACAGGCCTTACACAGTGACGGTGGTGGGGCCCATGACCCACGTCTATTGGAAAATCCACACCATCCATTGTCTTCTAATCGGAATTTCGGTTGGGAAAGGGTATTTTTGGCCATCCTTTGATGTGGCCCACGAAATATGTAAATCCATCGTCCATTGTGTGTTTGAATGTTTAGGATCCCATCCTCTTTGTTTCATCAAATATTGTCACCTAGACCTTGGTAACATGGGCCTTGGAAATCTGATGAATGGTTTGGATTGCCCATATGGACAATGGGTGGGGCCCACAACAACAACCGATGATTGGTGCGAAGCTCACTGTAACGATAGTTGCCGTTTTGTGTAAGAAGTCGGTCAACACCGACTTTGACTGTGTTTCCCCATCCGGTGCACGTTGAGTGCACATACACTCTCTATACCCGTGATGTTCATGGGCCACCATCATGATGGTTGTGAGAAATTCGTTCCGTCCATATCTTTTCTCATATCATTTTAGCAGTTAGGACTTAAATTGAGGCATATCCAGATTGTAGGTGGGCCGCAAATCATGATTTTAGGGGCTGATCTGACCGTTGGGCCACATCCTGTGATATCCAATGGCCGAAATTTTACGTGTACGGTTAATTTATGACCCCCATCGCATTTATGAAGTTTCGAGCCAATCGGATGACGAGAGCCATGTGATCTTGCATTCTGCACCAATTTCGGGCCTCTTTAACGTGAACGGCTTGATTTCCTTGGATCCGTGGCGTGTAAATCCTTTGATCTTAGTCCTTTGGAGTCCTTCCTTTGCTTTGGTGACTTCAAAACATTAATTCCATGCTTGTAATACTGTTTTTTCAGTCTACACCCCTAATTACTACCTGCAGCAAAAACACATTTAAAATATGACATTAAACATTATCATGTATGTAAAATCAGGTAATAACTGGGGTCTGATATGCAATATTCGACCCTCATCACTTAGTGCTCTTGGATTGCTATCCTAGATTCATCTATATGATTTCGCAGCACAAAACCCAATAGGGACCTTCCAACATTGAACCCTTTATATCTTTCCTTCCATCAAGGAAAGTTGTAATCACATAGACATAATGGATGGGTTAGTTATCTCCTAAGATCCTATAACTATATGTAGTGGGCTGACATGGGCTATAACTATATGTAGTGGGACAAGATTTGGGCGAGCAGCCATCACCATGGGTTTGCTCTCTATAGGTGTGGTTTTGACTCCCCTCCTCGACATTACCCAATACACGAGGTTGCGGGCGATTGCGTGTATCCGTAGGGAATAGTCTCCCCTCAAAAGGGGCGGGGACACCCTGTTTTGTCAAAAAAAAAAAAAAAAAAACTATATGTAATGGGTTGCCATGGCAATAACCGTATGTAGTGGGCTGATATGGCAATGTGGGCCACATCAATCTCTCTGGAGGGAGAGCATCAACGCCCCTCCCCCCCGCGGCTTCTCTCCTGCCTTTCATTTCCGTCGTTTTTTTGCTGCTCCACTGCAAATACTGTTTCATGCCTTAATTTTTGTAGGATGTTGTAAAATGGTTTGTGGATACGTGCAGGTATTTTCACAGTTTCAGGAATATTAGATTCGTTCATATACCATGGTCAAAGGGCAATCAAGAAGAAGATGGAACTCGGCAAATTCAGCTGATCATGAACTGCGCATGCATGGCTCTCTCCTGGTTGCCTGTTGGCTTTCTGTGAATAGTTTGGTGGGAAGAGAAGATCAATCGGCTTTCAGAGTAGAGGATGGAATAGCTTTCTGCCAACAATTAGTGGGCCTCTTATTCCCAACTTGATTGTGCCATTAAATAAGTTAATCCATTAATGAGTTAGTTCTCTTGGTTATTTGATTTATGCCCCTTTTCCTGATGTTGTGGTATAGCATTTGATATCCATTGGATGGTTGTTTGTTTCTTACGACCATATGTTGGCCGCATCCGAGAATTTTCAACATCCTGACCAGCTGTGGGCCATGGCACTGTTCTATAATACACATGCATGGGAAGGCCTCTCAGATCTAATAGCATGGTAAATTGAAACAAGGTGATGCAGAAAATTCTACTGTAAATGAACATGGACCGTACTCAAATATCTCGGCCATCTTTACTTGGGATCCATTTTTCAATCATCCAGGGTATTAGCACATTGGGCTGCACTGTGGATGGACCATGCCTCAAAAATATACCAGATTGGAAAGCCATCTGCTTCAATAGAGAATTGGAAGAATATAGAATACCTTTCATGAATCCCAATCCCATCTTGGGCCTTTGTGAGTTGGATAGTGACAATACCTTTCATCAAGTGTTTTTTGGTTTTTTGTTTTTTGTATTTTTTTTTTTTTGTGTGTGTGTATATATATATATATATATATATATATATATATATATATATATTACTATGTCCACCAATATCCATTTGTTCCCCTTGCCTTTTTAGATCCTTTAACTCATACCAACTTGCTTCTAGCCAGTGTAGTTCATTGTCTCTGTTGCACATGATCAATCCATCTAAGTTTAGTTTCCGTTATCTTGTTACCGATTAGAGCTACTCCTAAATTCCATTGAATACATTTATTTCTAATATCATGCCATTCATCCATCATCCATCTGAACATCCTCATTCAAACTGCACACCCTATGGACGTGTTACTCCTTAATTGCCCAACATTTTGTCCCATAAACCATCGTTTTCCTTTCAGTTTGGGTGGTACATGACAGTGACATTAAACTCTGGAGGCACATCTTCAATTCTTCAGCCCATCGATGGGCAACATCCTTCTTAATCTCTATACTCATGAATTATCAACCTAAGATATGAAAAGTGGTCATTTTGAAAATTTTCTTTCTAAGTGATCTTTACTAATTATTTATTCTCACTCATATTGTTGTTAAAATTGCAAAATAATAACCTAGGTTTGTATGTATGCCCTCTCATGTCTTGTCAATCAAAACTATGTTATTTGCTAACAATATACTATATGGGATCTCTTCCGATAAATACCTCTCTATGACCAATGTGAAAAGGCCAGACTCAATGCCAGCCTTGTTGCAAGCCTACCGTAATTGGGAACTCATTTTTTCTCTCTACTAGTGGTTTTCAACATTTGCTACTTCTCATATACAGGTCTTCATGGACAGGTGGGGCCCTTTATATGTGTGGATTTGATTTGCACTTGGTTGCACAATGTTCCCCTGTTAAGTAGGCTACCTATTTGTAACATGTGAGATCCTGTCTGTCGATCAGATAATAGAAGCTTACACCAGTTAATCGGATCCAATTGGGACTCAGATTGGGTAGTGTAGTACAGTGCTGTGTGGTGCTAGAAAAGCTGTGGACCTTGCCTTGATGTATGTGTTTTATTGACTCTGGTCATCTATTTGGCTTCCTCATTTTAGGATATGAGACCTGGCAGATCTAAATATCAGATGCAACAAACTACGGGAAATAGTGGTGATTGAACGCCTACCATTAAAATTTTCCTAGGACTCAATGTTATGTTTATTTATCATCACAGACCTGGATAAAGTGAAAACACAAGATTGATCCAAAACTAGTGCCTTCGAGAAGTTTTCCATGGTTAAAGTTCAATCCCCACTGCCTCATGTGGTGTGGTCCACTTGAGCTTTTGATTTGTCTCATTTTTGGGATGGACAAAATAGATGGACAGCGTAGACAAAAAACATACACCGTGGCGGGGCCCACAGCTTTTCCAGCACCACACCACAACTTTGGAGCTGTGCTACAGCACGCAATCCGAGTCCCAAACGCTGGAAAGGACTTCCACCCATCCAAATGACTCCTGACTATCCTGTCATTTCATACATAAATGGCCTAACCCACTGGCTGCATTGGCGATGGGGACGAAGATTGGGTACTACTGACCCGAGCTCGGCACAGGCAACTCTTGAGGGCCCACCGTGATGTATGGGTTCTATCCGCATCCATTTTTCCATATCATTTTAGGGTGTAAGCCCAAAACAGAGTCAGATCCAAGGCTCAAGTGGACCGGGAGCCGTGAGAGCTTTCCATCAAGAGTGATATTTGTGCTTTCCCTTCATCTAGGTCTCTGTGACCTTAGGAACTTTTGAACAGGTTGGATGGGAAATAAACATCTAGGTGGGCCCTAGGAACTTTTCAACAGTGGGCGTCATCATCACCACTGCTTCCTGTGGTTTGGTCCAACTGAGCTTGGATCTGCCTCATTTTAGGGCTTGTATGCAAAATGGATGGACCGTGTGGATAAAACCCATACATCACGGTGGGCTCCTTAAGAGTGCTATATCTGTTCCGAGCTCGTGACAGGGCTGGGTTAGTACGCAATTTGAGTCCTGTACACGGTGGGACCCAGCAATGGATGGTTGCAACGCAGACATTAGGGTGACCATTACATTTTCAATCTCAAACATTCCACACCATGCTAGAAAATCCAAAGGCTATCTGGCTGGACTTGTCGAGAATTGCACACGATACTAGAAAATTCTAGGATCCGTTGGATGCCAATTTCCAACGGCCGAAGCCATGTAATAAAAAGCTGCGGGCCCACTAACCACTGTTATGTCTGACGCGGTTTGACTAGTGAACCCAACACCAGCTAGGTAGCTGGTGTCAAAAACTGTGGGCCCATCATGATTTATGTTTTTTTTTTTAAAAAAAATAAATTTATGGTCATTATTTTCTGGGCTCATTTTAGGGCCTGGACCAAAAAATAGGCAAATCCAAATTTTAGATGGATCACACCATAAGAAACAGTGGTGTTTGAATGCACATCATTAAAAATTTACTAGGGCCCACTGGAATGTTTATTTGCCATCCAACCTATTGATAAAGTCACATAAACATGGGTGAAAGGAAAACACAAATATCAGCTTCATTGTGACCTGGATGAACTAAAAACACAAATATCAGGTTCATCTAAAATTTATGTGGCCCCCGAGAAGTTTTCAAAGGTAAGCTTTCAATCCCCCACTGTTTCCTGTGGTGTGGTCCATTTTAGGTTTGAATCTGCCTCATTTTGGGTTCACGCCCTAAAATGAGCTGGAAAAATGGAAGGATGGCGTGGATAAAACACATACATCATAATAAGGCAACAGACATTTGACACCAGCCAGCTGGCTTGTGTTTGGGTCACCAGCCAAACCGCCCTAGACGTCTGTGTGATATCACCCTATGCATTCATTGGGCCGTTTCGTGCTAAGACCAGATTTGAAAAGTCATGCAGATGCGAAACCCAAATGTGCCACCACAAGCAACCACCACCACAACCCAAAGTCATGCATTCAAACCTTATTGGCCCATCAAAAGCTTTCGGGCTGATATTTGTGTTTTCCCTTCATCTCGGTGGCAATCACCACGTGAACATGTATGGCTTATAAATAATATGGTACGCCTTTCAATTGTGGGCGTTTTCATATGCACGGTATCTTGCGATGTGCTCTCTTTTGAGCTCATGCACTACAATGATTTGGCAAACCTGATGAATGGAGTGAAAATCACAAGGACAAAAACAATAGTTCCCTTCTTTAATTTAGCTAGGAAAATTACGGATTCTCCTCCTCCTTATTTATTTATTTTTGAATTTTACATACATTACGTGGGCAATCGAATCCATTACCTTAGTGTTGAAAGACACTTTATCTATCACCGAGCCATGGGTTAGAACCCTGGATTCTACAAAGTTATTTATCAAATCCATCCACATTTGATTTTTTGCTATTTCTTATATATATATATATATATATATATATATATATATATATATATATATATATATATATTCTGGCACAAGGTAAAGGGAACTATTGCCTAATAAATATGGAAATTCATATGATTTTTCCTTACTAATAACAAATGACACAATTTCTAGAATCCACTCTTTTATCATGGCTGTAGAAATCATCATTACAATTTCGATTTCTTTTTTCCTTTATCTCCTCAAACAGGCCTAAGCCTAATCCTGATTTAAGGGCTCCCATGCTTATAGAAAGCATATGCAGCATCCAGGCTTTGTGGGCCCACCATGATAATTGTGTGACATCCACCTGGTTCATAAATTCGCGCCACATCATTTTCACCATAGACACCAAAAATCATCTCGATCCAAAATTTAGGCAGGCCACAGAACGGTTGTAATAACAAATTGCACCTAAATACTCTTAAATTCTCTAGCTATGGCCACCGCTAATTTGAAATCAGTATGAATGGTGGAAGTTCTCCTTATGCACATGAGTCTCACCTGATGAAGGATTCTATAGCGGGTGTGCTTCTCTGCTATATATCCATGGCCTAACTCACCTTAGTTCTGGATAAGCCTACGGTGTCAGGTCCTGACATGAGTTTTCTGATGTATGGAGTGAATGTGAAACACATCACGGTGGGCCCATAGAACTCGGTTGTTGTACCCTCTCCCTTATCCTCCACATGGGTTGGCGTGGCTTAACCGGTACTTTTTCCTCACTTAATCATAGTTTTGGAAGTTTTCAAAAGGAAAAAAGTAAACATGAAAAATAATACTGATATGAATCAGAAAATAATACTATGCTATGGATGGTAATCGTGATTTGTGGGATCCCGGTCCAAACAGAGCCTAAAGAAATTCCAGCTTTTACTTGGAAAAGTGAGGAAAGAGAACACGCTTAGGTGAAGAAAAGTAGAGATTCCCAACCAAGGTTTAAAATATAGGCCGAGACCAGTATGCATTGGCCGATACGTACTGGCGTGGCCCATGAACTTTAAAACTTTGTTCCTAGCTCATCTAATCACTCTAGCTGAGGTGATCGTTGCAATGACAGGTTGAAAAGATGGCACATGCCAAGTTGGTGCACGCGTGAGATCCAACTGTAATCAGGCGGGTGCCACCTTGAACATGCTATGGACCGGAATCAGTTGCTTCCGCTCATCAGGTGGTCCATGCATGTACTTTTGAACATGGACCTTTAGTGTGTGTTTTTTTTTTAAAAAAAAAATTTAATTTTATTTTATTTTAAACCGTCTATTTCTCTCGAGTTAACGTTGCCTAATTGATTATGGGCCAACCTAGTTTTGGGCCAGGGCACATCCACATTGAACTAGATTGCTCATTAGGTCCAGAGAACACATTTCAAGGGTATCATCCAAATATGATGCCAATCTGACAAATATTAACCATTTGATCAATGGACTTTAATATAAACCGTTAAGACCGTATCTACAAAAAATAGTTCCTCGTCAACAATTTAATCCACTAATTATTAGAGCTTATCATGGATTGCTTATGGTTTGATGTAGAGTGGGTTGTGGACACTTTTATGTCTAAGCTGGATCAGAGACAGCCCGACCGGAGGCAGAAGTCGTAGAGACCGTTGGAACATTAAAACAGTCATATCTCATGAATTGAAATGAGTTATTTAACATACCACATGATTTTGACGTAGGATGAGCTACTTTAGCAAACCAACCATATATATGATTTTGAGGTAGGACGAGCTACTTTAGCCAACCAACCATATATGATTTTGAGGTTGGACAAGCTACTTTAGCCAACCCACGCAAAACTTGTGAGTTCCATTAGATCATGATTGAAAATCACTTTTATTTTCATTACTACTACTTATAGTAATTTATGACTTTAATTATTACCTTTTATCGTTTGAGCTGCAGGAGTTGTGTCCAACATAATAATGTGGACACTTACTACAAATAGTACATTTACCATTGATAGTAAGTTGGGAATTTTAGGGAGTTGTAGTTGTAGTTTAATTCCGAATCTTCTTATAAGGCTACATGAGGAGAGAAGTTTTGTGGATTTGAAGTAGTTATTTTTTAAGGAAGAATTCGAAGTAGTTATCCTGGTGGAAGATGGTGATCGGCCTCATCATGTTCATCCCTGCATCATGATTCCAAATAATCATATCATCCCATCCATGGGCTGGAAAAGGAATGGCTATATAAAAAGGCCAAACCAGCAAAGGATTGGATTATCTGATAAATGCAATTTTTGCATGATAAGAATGTTTTGGACTTAAGGACGGTTCAGATTGATGGATCGGACCGTCGAAGTAAACCTTTGCAACCAATAGCACTGTAGCTTATCGTGCTCTGATTGGTTGCTTTATAGGAAACTTTGCGTACGCAGGCCATCTAGAGAAAGAAACGGAAGACTTGAGAAAGAGGGTTTGCTTAACGGGGAATTCGAGGTGGGCCCCAAGTGGCTTCTTGAATCCTGTTGGCCGTGTGAACGTGTCTTTTGGATGATGGGCTCAAAGAATAGAGGAGAGAGGAATAAAGGCGTGAGGTGCCTTGCGTTTGGCCATACCTCCAAATTCCTTATCTCAAGATATCACAAAAGTTAAGAATGGACAAGACGTGTCAATTTGGTCCTTTTCAGGATTGCGAAAGAAATCTTCCTTTGGGAGGAGATTTCATATCCCTCTTCTCTTAGTATACTTTGACAAGCCGCTTCCTTTACAAGTCCTTGTAATTTAAGTTTTCCGGTAGAACTGCTGCCTGTGGGCCCCATCAGCATCCAACCTGACCAGCAGGGTGGCCCTAATAATCAAGCAGATCCAACATGTGAATTTGGAGATTTTTGGATTGATTATCCTCGCTTTGTATGGCAGGCCCGCAGCATTGTGTGTATGTCATCTCGCCCGTGCATTACATGATCCCCACCATAACGAAGGAATTCTTTCAAAATAGTGCCTATCTAACATCATTAACTGGGACACACCAAAAAAACAATATACAATCATTCAAAAACCACTGCCAAATTCACATGGTGATCCATTTAGCGGTTAGATGGCCTTGATTAGATATCCAGGTTTTATAGACAGGTTGAATGCTATAAGTAGAATCTTGTGAGCCCACGTGAAGCACTGATAGAATAAGCTCGCCATTTTCTTCTGTGCACATGGTGTGTACGGAGAATGGGTGTACCGACGTCGGGCTAAGCCAATGAAGGGATTTTGTGCAGCACCGTCCGTCCACTTATAGTTGCGAGAGGAAGGTTGTGGACCTTGAGAGATGGGCCTCACCATATCTGTGGTTGCCTGAGTGGAAAAGCTGGTAGCTTGTGCATGGAAAGGATAGGTCCACCATGAAGATTGCCTTTCTCAAATATTAGGCTGATCTACTTGCTTAGTGGGCTGACTGTATTTCAAGTTAAAATGTTCGTTGTTGGTTATTTCCAATACTGTAGTCCACCTGATGAGCAGTTATCCAGATTTTCTTTGTTCGTAGTGCGGCCTGCAGGCTGCAGCTGTATCGATACTAATGTCTTAAACAAATGGTATGCTGGTGGGAAAGATGGTATTGTACCGCAAGTAAAAAAATTATTGGAGCGGATTTACAGGTTTTGTGACATGAATCAGGAATTTATAAACTATCTTTTATTTGGGTGTTAGCTATAAATGATTCTCCTGAATTGAATTACCTGTAAATTGTTTATCCTAGAACTAATCTTTATAATTCATAGCGGCTGTCAGGCTGTAAATAGATAATCTTTAAAAGAAATAATAGCTTTTTTACCTATAAATGATTTATAGCCTGTAAACCATTTATAAGTATTTTTCAGCATCCAAACACAAGACGGTTACCTTTAAATTATTTACCATTAGCCTGATTTACAGGCATCCAAACGACCCTAAGGTTCACCAAGGTGTTCATTAATTCCTATCACAAATAGCCCGGAAATTTCTTAGTGGGACGAGAAATTTCTTAATTGAAAATCTCCCCAAAAATTTCTGGGTCGAGAAATTGAAGATCTTAACCCTTCAATTAATGTCTTAATGGTTAAGGAAAAGACATCAACAGTCTAGGAGAGAGGTTAGAGATCAAATAACAGCGATCATCTAATCTGGGAAATTTTTTGGAGAAGCCCCAATCCACAGTAAGAAAAATCATACCAACGGTCTGGATCACCAAACGTGGATTGTCTCTTGTTTCATTATAAACTGGGCCCACCGAGCTTCTAGAAAACCTCTTTATTTTGGAGACCTAGTCTCGCACGATACATGTCCACGTCTCAATACCATTCCACCCATGAAAATATCACAGGTGTCAAATACCACACGGCACTGCTTGGAAAGGGAACCGATCACCTACAGGCGACTGCACCACAAGTACAGGGTGTGCCCTGTATGCACCTCTCCTTGTGGTACAGGCGCCTCAAGGTGATCAGTTCATGGGTGGAGCGCATCTCGCACCCTTTAATGGATGGGGATTGCATTTCACCTCCCAAATTCAAGGGGCTATTTTTTCTAACCCCAGGAAAAACTACCTAACCTGCATGAAATCCACCCCGTCCATCAGATGCGTCACCCTTTGTAGGTAATCGGATTAGCTCTGTATTCATAGGAAAAACAATTTACAAAGATTAGCTCTCTATTCATAGGATAAAATATTCCAAAAGGGTTAATTCAATACACAGGTGCGCTGCCCAATCAAATTACATGGAAAACCTCTAAGCAAGCGTGGGATGCCACTTGACCTTATGGAATATTTTATAATTTTGGGTAATCTTTTCATTTGATGAGTCACATCCAATGGGCTGGATTACATGGAAAACCTCTAAGCAAGCGCGGGATGCCACTTGACCTTCTCGAATATTTTATAATTTTGGGTAATTTTTTTTCATTTGATGAGTCACATCCAATGGGCTGGATGCCATATAAACACCGTGATAGGCTCTACACAAAACGAATGTAATGCGATTTTTGGATAATTTTTCAGTTTGATAAGGCACGTCAGATGAATGGGCTGGATGGCATATAAATACCATCATGGACCATACACAAAACTAATGATGTATGGCCAATCCCAACTCCCTCCTGAAATCGGATTGCGTGCTGAGTTACACAGTAGGCTCTTATCGTACTGAGTAAACTCCCTTGGGCCCACTGTGAATGTATCTGGTCTATCCATACCGTCCATCCGTTTTTTCATCTTATTTTAGGGGTTGAGACTAAAATTTAATCATACCTAAAGATCAAGTGGACCATACCATTGGAAACAGTTAGAATTATGACTTCCACCGTTGAAACATTTCTTGGGCCCACGGTGATGTTTATTTCTCATTCCAACCTGTTCATAGGATCACAGACATGGATTAAGGGAAAACACAAATATAAACTTGATCCAAAACTTTGTGGCCCCCAAGAAATTTTCAACTGTAGATGTTCAATTCACACTGTTTGGCATTGTGTGTTCCGCTTGAGGTTTGGATATACTTTTTTTTTTTTACACACCCACACACACTCACACTCCTAGAATTTCACCACCTATGGATACCCGAACCCTTGACCGGGTGTTGAAACTGTGGAGAGTCTACCACCCGAGCAAGAGTAAAGTTTGGATATACTTCATTTTTAGGCTCAAGCCCAAAAATTATCCTTTAAAATAGATGGATGGAGTGGATAAAATACATAAATCATGGTACCTCACAGAGTAAACTCAGTACGCTTAGGGCCTGTTTGGCTAGACGGATCTCATGGGATTAGAAGGGATGGAATGGATTTTAAGGTAATGATGGTAGTGTCAGTGAATTGGTTTAAGATCCATGGGATTACTATATCCCAGGATAAGTTCACCAAATCCGTTTGGCACGCCCGGCATATCCCAGGATTTTACCTTCCAATCCCTTCAAATTTGTCCAACCAAACACGTCATAGGCATGATTGAACGGAATTAGGAGGGATAGGATCAATTTTAAAGTAATGATGGTGATGTCAGTGGATTGGTTTAAGATACATGGGTTTGATATATCCCGAGACAAGTACATCGGGTCTGTTTAGCTCATTTGGCATATCCGGGATTTTACCATCCCATCCCTCCTAATCCTTCTTAATCGGCCTGGCCAAACAGGCCCAACCTACTGTGTTACTCAATATGCAATCCGCTTCCCTCTCTCCTAAGGTGTGTCCTATGTGAGTTCAAAATGGTTCACCCCTAGAATGTAACTATGTCCCACCCCACTTTGACAATGAAGGGCTTTGTAGGGCCCATTGTGATGTATAAATTTTATCAAAGCTCAAATGGACCACACCATAGGAAAAAATGGTGATAATGATGTCCACCATTGAAACCTTCCTAGGGCCATGTGATATTTATTTGTCATCGACCCTCTTCACAAGAGTTACATAGACTTAGATGAAAGGAAAGCACAAATATTAGCTGATCAAAAACTTCTACAGCTCTCATTAAGTTTTTAATGGTAAATGTTCAATCCCCACTATGTGGTCCACTTAAGCTTTGAATTTACCTTATGTTTAGGTCCATATGCTAAAATGATCCAGCAGAATATATGATCAATGTAGATAAACCCATACATCACGGTTAGCCCCACATAGGCCTGACTTAATCCATTTCAAATGGGAAAGGGAAGAGAGATTTAAATGAAGAGAAGGGGAAAAAAAAAAAACTTATTTCTATTGAAAATGAGTACATGGAAAAAAGTAAAAGTTATATGCATGTGATGTAGTTGGGCAATACATATAAGAAATTTATTTTCTCGATATAGTAGGATACCTTTTACGCATGCAAAGTATATAAAACTATTATTTTTGTTGTTCATCCCCATTGTTGTTAATATTGGGGATTTTGACCGTGGAATCATACAGATCTAGATCTAGGATAGTAATCTAATGGCACTAAGCACACAAGAGAACACATAGATTTAACGTGGAAAACCCTTTCGAAAAAAAAATCACGACACAAAGCGACAGATCTCCACTATGAAAATAAAAATTACAAAGAGAGAGAGAGGACTTACCCAATTCGAATAACCTCAAATCTCATCATTTTTATACCCTTTAATTTCCCTAGAACCCCTTTAGAAAGCCTTAGAATTATTTCTCATACATTAGAAAAGCCCTAGGAACACCTATTTATAGTTTAGAAAACTTTCCTTTCGCATCCCAGTTGCGAAAGGATCCTTTCGCATCCCAGTTACGAAAGGACGTGAAAGGACGCGAAAGGACCCTTTCGCATCTCGGTTGCGAAAGGACTCAGATTTAAGACATTTCACAACAATCTCCACCATGTCTTCAATCTTCAACCGTGTAGCTTCTTGACCTCTTCTCTTATTTCTGTATCACATCATAGCTTCTTGTGCACACTCCGTCCTCTTTTTTTTCGCCATCGCCAAGCCCAGAGAAGTTGCACAGAACTTGAATTTCTCTACGGGAACATTTTTGTTGATCATGTCTGCCGGATCTAAATCCACATGCCCAACCACCTTTACTCCTGTCTTCCCAAAAGAAAAGACAGTCTTCTTACTATCTCACCGCTATCCAATATTGCTTGCTGGGGTACTTGTTCACAACACTGATAGCCTGTGAAATAACTGGTCTAATCCAGACTATGACATAAACTGCCAACCGCATTTAAAATAAGGCTCATGAGATATCTTGCTTTTCCTCATCTGTTTTGGAACATGTCCTGAGGAAAACTTGAGGAGAGACACGTAGGGAACGCTCTCCGGCTTTACCTGGCCCATCACATCCTGGATCAATACCTACACACAAGGTATTCCTCCTGTGATTACCAAAGCCTACTCCTCCCTCAGTCTCAATGCCGAGAACCATCTTTGCAACCCTTCCAATCCTTCATCCTGGATGTCCCGAGTCTTCAGTATATTGATTTCAGACATGTCACAATTGGCGATCCACACGTCATCAACATACAATACCTAACCCACCATGAAGGAATCAAATCACTGCCTAGGCGACAGACCAAACAACGGCCTCCTACAAAGTCTTTTCTCAGCCCCTTTCACTTCGAAACGCTCTGGTTGCTTCATGTAGATCTGTTCTTCACTTTCCCTTGTAGAAGTACAGACTCCACATCCTTACTTCCAGCTCAAGATTACATTGGCCAACCAGCACCAATCACTGATCTAATAAACACCTGCTATACCTTCGGTGCCAATATCTCTGAGAAGCCGATCCCTTCTCCCTGAGTATAACTCATCGCCACCAACCTCACTCTGTATCTATGTTATATCCTCCTGAAGATCCACCTGCATCCAACCGCTTTTCGGCCCACTGGAAGCTCCACCCGCTCCCATATGTCGGTCTGGTATAACGAATCTATCACATCACCCATAGTCACCTTTCACTTCTCAGCACTAGGCTCACCTAGAGCCATCTGAATAGAAGATGAGTACTCCTGCGATATTGGAGTCGTCCATGTACCTCACCGATATTCCGCGATCATGCCGTGTGTTTCTTCTCACAGGTGGCTGTTCCACCTGCTCCGTATCCCTATCCGCGCGTCTCAGCCTGCCTAGCCTGCCCGCTCATATAGCCATGCCACACACGTGCAGAGGTGGAATCCGCTACATCCACCGTAGCTCCACCTTTTGAAGTGCTCTCGATCAACTTGTACAAGTTACCGAATCGTTGCGCTTTCATGATTACCCTTGCCCCCTTGGATACTTTAAAAGCACCATCAATACCTATGTACTTGCACCCTTTTGCCTCAAGTACACCAAGAGAAATCAGATTCTGTTTCAAATCAGGAACATGCGTCACATCTGTCAAGGTATGCTCCACCCCATCAAACATCCTGATACGCACAGAACCAACAGCCACAACATTACAGGCAATATCATTGCCCATAAATACCTATCCACCATCGCACTCCCTGTAGCTGGTAAACCAACACCGATGAGGAGTCATGTGAAAATATGCCCCTGTGTCTAGCATCCACTCATCCTTACGATCATCGTATGACCGTCTGAGCGAAGACACAGATAAAACATCACCATCACATCCACTCGATCCATCTGACGTGGCGACATTGGCCTCCCTGCATGAAGCACTTATTGGGGATTTTGACCGCGAAATCACACAGATCTAGATTTAAGATAATAATCTAATGACACCAATCACACAAGAGAACACACAGATTTAACGTGGAAAACCCTTTCGGAAAAAAATCACGGCACAAAGCGACAGATCTCCACTATGAAAATAGAAATTACAATGAAAGAGAGGACTTACCCGATTCGAACAACCTCAAATCTCACCCTTGCTACACCCTTTAATTTTCCTAGAACCCCTTTAGAAAGCCTTAGAATTAGTTCCCATTCGATTTAGGATTTTCACAATCCTTCTTCACATGTCCTTCCTTCCCACAATTCCAGCACTTTAACTTTCCTTTGCCCTTGCCCCTAGATTTGGATCTAAAACCAGAAGAACCTGTACCTTGTCCAGAATTCCTACCCACTGTAAACAGTGCATCAGAAGATGTCCCCATGTCGCTGTTCAGTTGTCTCATAGCCTTCCCTTGAAGGGCTGAGATAACAGTGTCGACACTCAGGATTTTATTCATGCTGCACATAGTGTCCTTGAAAGACTCATACGACGCCGAGAGAGAATTCAGCAACATACATGTCTGTTCTTCATCTTTCATCACTTCCTCCATATTCAGCAATTTGCAAACCAATTTATTAAAGTTGCTGATGTGAGCCTCCAGATCTCCACCCTCTGCCATCTTGAAGTTATACTATTGCCGCTTCAAGTGTAGGCGATTTTCAGAGAATTTTTTCGCATATACATTCTCTAACTTCTCCCACAAACCAGCCGTAGTTTTCTCCTTCATGACATTGTAGAGAACCTCATCCGTGAGATATAAACGGATTGATGATAAAGCTTTCTTATCAAGAGCATTCCAATCAGCATCATTCATAGTAGACTTCCGCTCCTCAAGAGCACCATCTTCGCCTTACTTGGTTAACAGGCCAATCATCTTAACCTTCCATAACTCAAAATTATTTTTTCTTGAGTACTTCTCAATCTCATACTTAGCAATCGCCATTATTACTAATCTCTCAGATTCAGATCTGTGCCCCAACTTTGTTCTGATACACTTGTTGGGGATTTTGACCGCGGAATCACACGGATCTAGATCTAGGATAGTAATCTAATGACACCAAGCACACAAGAGAACACACAGATTTAACGTGGAAAACCCTTTTGGAAAAAAACTACGGCACAAAGCGACAGATCTCCACTATGAAAATAGAAATTACAAAGAGAGAGAGGACTTACCCGATTCGAACAACCTCAAATCTCACCCTTGCTATACCCTTTAATTTCCTTAGAACCTCTTTAGAAAGCCTTAGAATTATTTTCTATGCATTAAAAAAGCCCTAAGAACACCTATTTATAGTTTAAGAAACTTTCCTTTCGCATCTCAGTTGTGAAAGGACGCGAAAGCACCCTTTCGCATTTCGATTGCGAAAGGACTCAGATTTAAGACATCTCGCAACAGTTAATTCTTACAAAAGTTAATCAGAGTGAGATACATGTGACCTGAATGGATTTGCATGTTATATTTGGAAATCTGTAGAGATATACTATGAAGATTTTACGATAGTACAATTGGAGCACATCAAGCAATACTCATGAAATTGCCTAAGTAGACGATTGAAAAACAATAATGTAAAAGCAGTTATAGCAACTATCAGGAAGCATCCAAAAGCAAATAAGACCAAGTACTATTAAACGTCTATAGCAACCGTCAAAACATGAGAAATCTCTAAATGACCAAGGTAAGGCTACTTTGACAAGTCTCTAGATAACCAAGGTAAGGCTATAAATAGTAGATGAATTCAACAAGAAAATTTTTCTCAAACCAACACACTCAATGTAAGACCCGTATCCTAGACCGTACCGTTTCATACACTTTCGCGGTCTTACCGGTCGAATTTCGGCAACCTTCGACGCTTAACCGATATCGACGCGCGACCCTGATTCATATGCTGTTAACCTGTATCGACTCAACCCAAGACTAATACCATAGCGACCGCGCCATCGCTGCGGTTCCGATGCCATGACTTACGCGCCGAGGTGATACCCTGGTCAAGAGATATGGGCCAACATTCGGTGCGAGGAAAACGCCGCGCGTTGTGAAATCCAAGAGAATCTCTACGATGTGTCACATCAATCCCATCAATCAATCAATCCATCAATCCATCACATGTCAAGTACATGTCAAATACACATCACTTTCACCTTCTCCCAAGCAAGCCACAAAAGTCTTTCATGCCCATACCTTTCTTACACAAAAGGCTACAAAAGTCAAGGTTTTCTTACACAACCATCACTCACCACATCCATCCATCACTCTCTCTCTCTCCCTTTACAACTCTCTCTTTTTCTTTCTCATTTCAAACTCAAAAAAAATCCCAAACACCTCCATACGTATGAGCTCTCCAAGCCTCTCCCTCTCTTTCCAAAACTCCAAGATGGCCCACTTTCCTACCCCATCATCTCTCATCTCAACCCTCCATTTCTCATCTCCTCCATTGAAATCCAAGCTAAGGAGCTAAGGAACCCTTAGGAGCAAGAAGATCGGATGGTGGGTGCTAGATATTTGTAGTTTTTCATATTTTTGGGATGGGCCAAGTGAGGCCAACCGATCAATGGTTTGGATCTCACTTGGGACCCTAAATTGTGGCCAATCGCCCACTTTGATCATCATGATCATCCATGGTGGGGCCATTCTCCATGGACCCCATCATGATGTTTATTTCTTTAGCAAGGTCATCTAGACCGTCCATATTGGTAGGGAAAGGATCCCTACCGTTGATTTTCAAATTTTATGGTCCCATGTGTAAAGGGATCCCTTGGATTGTATGATTTTATTATTTTGGAAGGCTCATAGTGGCGGATCCCCCCATCGCAAGCGTGTCCCACTCTCCATCTTTCTCTCTCTCTTTTTATTTCTTTTTATTTTATTTTATTTCATTTTATATAATAGGGTGGTGTGACCCACTTGAATGGACCCCACCTTGAGGTACTTATTTTGTCCAAGTGTTCTTCAAGTGGGGCCCACCTTACATGTTGTACTCATAACATTCATCAATGGTGGCCCACTTCAACAGGGCCCACCATAATGTAAATTTTTTTTATCTAAACCGTCCAGCGTCTGGGACTCTGGATGTCCCTGTATACAAAAAAAAAAAAAAAGGAAAAGAGAAGAGCTTTTGGGGTGGTCCCCTTATAGGCCCCACCTTGATGTTGAGGTAAGATCCAAGCCGTCCATCCTCTTGCCGGCCCCATTTTAATTTTTGAGTAGGAGAATGGGCCTGATCTGAGCATCTGATGGGTCATAACATTGGGACCATTGGTGGTTACCATTGAAGAACTTTCTGACGTTTCTATACATCCAAAAATCACAAACTCTGGACTCATTGGGACGGCCTCGAGCCACTGAACACAATGGGCGGAGTGGATCTATGAGATACGGTCCCTAGGCGTGAAAAACCCCGAAAAATCGAGTTTTTTATTTTTTTCTTTTAAAATTTCAAGAGGCAGAGCCTCTCTGACGTGCTACAGCAGCTGCACGTTGCTGCGTGCAGCGTTTGGAGCAGGCGGGCGTCCAGCCCCACGGCTGCTGTCGTGGGCCCCACCATGATGTATATGTTCTATCCACGCCGTTCATGAGGTGGGTCCCCTCCTCAGGTGGGCCCCCTCCAAATTCTGGCCCAATCCATTGATCAGGTGGCCCACACCATAGGAAACTGTGGAGTTGAACCTCTACCATTGAAAACTTTTTCGGGCCCACAGAAGTTTTGAATCAAGCTGAAATTTGTATTTTTCCTTCAACCAGGTCTGTTTGACTTATCAACGGGTTGGATGCCAAATAAATATTACAGTGGGCCCCACATGGGACCCATAGTGATGTAAGCATTTTGTCCACCGTCCAGGCGGACGGTGGGAGCCCACCTTGATATTTATGTTTTACCTCCACCGTCCAGCGGACGGTGGGGCCCACCTTGCGCCTGTGTTGGCTCACGCCACCCCCCTCCCCTGGCTGATTAGAAAATAAACATTACAGTGGATCCTAGGCCCAAGAGGCTTATGAGTAGTTTGGATGGCCAATTTACATTTGCAGTGGGCCCTTTGCCTTTTTGGGTAAAAAATAAACATTTCAGTGGGCCTCTGGGCCCATGGGATTAGGCCCATTTATCGTATCTTGAGGCCCATTTGATGGAAATATGGGGCCCAATTGGTGTAGCCCATTTGTTACATCTAAGGCCCACGAGATTAGGCCCATTTAAATTGTATTAGGCCTATGAGTTGAGCCCACTTAAATTGTAAAAGGCCTATGGGTTTAGGCCCATTTGATATATATGAAAGGCCCATGGGTTGAGGCCCATTTAATGTATTTTAAGGCCCATGGAATTAAGCCTTTAGATGTATTCTAAGGCCCATGGGTATGACCCATTGCAATGCACATAAGGCCCATTGGTGTGGTCCATTTAGGTGGCCCATTTGACGAATAAAAGGCCCATATGACATGGCCCATTGGATGTATTTAAGGCCCAATGAGGTGTACCTGAGGTCCATTGCAATGTGTGATCCCAACACTGATTATGTACGATGTTTATGATGATCGTGCCTTGGGAGCAATGTTGGTTTGACGTCCACATTGCGAGTGTAATGTTGGTTGGATGTCCACATTACGGCTCTCCTTAGGGCTCATTATTAGTCCCGTACTTATTGTGTTTAGGCCGTCCAGGCCCATCTGGATTGCAATGATAGTTCATTTCACTATAACATGTTTAGTATAGTTCCATGACTCATGATCATACGCATCATATGTATGCTTGATATGAGAAGTGACCGATCATAGCATATGCCCTCGGGTAGATTGTTTATAGGACCCCGATTAGGCGGTGTTACCCTACATGGGCGCATGATACGTGTAGGATTTGTTACATGATTGGATGGTGTGATTCATGCATTTCGCATTGTGTGATATGGTTACTGTACACCCTAGCGACATCGGGGCCGTAGCCTCCACAGACGTATCGTGGTTGATAGGATTGGATACCGAAAATTTTATTCTACATGGGGTGCTATAGATATCCCTGGGTGAAAATCCCTAAACCCTTATGGTACCAAGTGGTTGCTCTAATGTCTAGACCGAGTGGGTAGACGAGCGTTGAGTGTCGATTACCAGATGGCTACGCTCTCCACTGTGTCGTGGTCGGTTGGAAGGGGATGCGGCCTTACCCGCCCGAGTGTAGGGAGAAAAGCTAGGCTGAGTTTGACCAGCTCGAGGAATGGGTCCGCTATCGACGAGTCGAGCCCGATATTGGCAGACGGATAGTGAGGTCTCTTCCACTTACCTTATTGCGCGCGATGTGGCGGCGATCTGGTTTAGAGTGTACTAGACCCCGATGATATCTCAGAGTTGAGCTGTATTGATATGTGGACTTAGATGGGGATTGTATACTTGACTTGCATCTTGCATCGCATAGCCTTGGTATGGCCGACATCCTTCATCTTTGCATTGCATAGCCTTGGTATGGCTTATGGTTTTCATGGATTCATCTGCATATTTCGCATTAATCTGATACTACATGATCATATTACTATCTTGCGCACACACTTTCACCACCCTCTAAGCTTTCTATAAGCTTATGCACGACCGTTGCGTGCAGGTGACGTTGGCTCGCATCAGCGTTGAGGCAGGAGCGCTTAGCAGATCGTTTAGAGTTTTTGTTCATTCTCATTCTATTTCCCGTTATGCTCATTGTACTTGTAAAGTTTTTGATCATAGTGGAAATGTAATGGAGTTTTTGAGTTGTTGTTTGTGGGCTATGCCTTTGGTTATGCTTATTACGAATCAAATTGACGTTGAAAATCCTCCTCGTAGCATCCCAGGATCGAAACCTGGCGAATAGACGCTAGGAGCCGAGAATGGGGTTCTATGGAGGCTGTCGGCGCCGGATTCGGCGATCGAAAATTTTGTGAGCCCGGTTTCCGAGTTTGGGGCGTGACACTAAAACACAATATTATCTTCCGATTATCCTTTCAATTATTCATTACTTACATTCCTTAGTATAATCATTTTACTTTTCTATTAGTCAATTACGTTTCTAATGTAATATTTTACTTTTCATTTGTTGTTTACATTCTATAGTATAATTTGTAACGTTAATCAAGTAACTAGTAACCTTAACTATAATCTCGATATACACTCATACGCTGGATTCAATTATTTATTCAGGAAGTTTCGTAACCATTTTCTATGATCGACAGTAAGAATCCATTTCTCGTTTACCTTTTATCTATACTGAAAAGTTACTTTGTAAAGAAGTCAAAGGTATAACCCATCATCAGAGGACAACCCTACCCTCTAAATATCACTTGGTTCTATTTACACATTGAGAGAGTGGTTGAATAGGCGGCCGATCTCATTTAATATTGGTCATATATTATGTATCTGTCTATCTCAATACTTGGGGTTATAATTGATCAATTTGAATTAAACCACAAATTCAATTCTGACATGCTTGCACTTATCATGTGATCAAGTTGTTAAAAACAATTAATAGAATATTCTTCTACAAAAAAAGTAGTTTGTTAGAAATTTATTTCAATAATCTAAATTTAATTTGCATGTATAACTCTAATAATAAAATATTTACTAATTTTTACAAATAAAACTTAATTAATAGACCTTATTTAATGAACAAACGTAATTTTTAATACATATTTTCATCGTACTATGTAGAAAATTATGCCTACTTACATCTCATGAAGAGTATTACACGTAAATAGAGAAAAAAAAATTATATTTAATTACAGCTAATTAAACTAATTCAAATGATCCAACTAATTGTGTGGAAGCATTTCTCACACACACACATGTGTGTGGATCTCATGAAATTCAACCCATGTGGGCCAGTGTGCAAGGTAAGCTAAAGCAACTCTTGTTGAGGAATTTGACCTGCGGAATCACACAGATCTAGATCTAGGATAGTAATTCAATGACACCAAGCACATGCAAGAAAACTCAGATTTAACGTGGAAAACCCTTGCGGGAAAAAACCACAGCACAAAGCGACAGATCTCCACTATGAAAACAATTACAAAGCGAGAGGACTTACTCGATTCGAACAACCTCGAATCTCACCCTTGCTACACCCTTTAATTTCCCTAAAACCTCTTTAAAAAGCCTTAGAATTATTTCTCATCTATTCTCATACCCTAGAAAAATTCTAGGAACACCTATTTATAGTTTAGACAATTTTCTTCCGCATCCCAGTTGCGAAAGGACACAGATTTCCACAATCCATAAAATCACAGAATGAATCTGCGTAACCTACGACTAGTCAAAGGGGAGCTACAACCAGTCGAGCTACGACTGGTTGAACAATCCCTACGACTGGTCGAAGGGTCCGGACAAGAAAAAACTGAGCGCGCTGGACTTCGAGTCGTGCAAGCCACGATAGTCGAGCAACTCCTACGACCGGTCGAGTAGTCCTTACGACCAGTCGAAGGCGGTGAAGACTTTTCTCTCAACAATCTCCACCAAGTCTTCAACCTTTAACCGTGTAGCTGCTTGACCTCTTCTCTTATTTTTGTATCACATCATAGCTTTTTGTGCACACTCCGTCCTTCTTTTATGCCATCGTCAAGCCCAAAGAAGTTACACAGAACTTGAACTTCTTTGCAGGAATGATCTAGGTGAGCATGTTTGCCGGATCAAAATTCACAAGTTTAACCACCTTGCTCCTGTTTTCTCAAAAGAAAAAACGTACTCTTCTTACCATCTCACCGCTACCCAATATTGCTTACCAGGGTACTTGCTCATAACACTGATAACCTGTGAAATAACTGATCTAATCCAGACCCTGACATACACTGTCAACTGCATTCGAATAAGGCTCATGAGATATCCTGCTTTTCCTCATATGTTTTCGGATATATTCTGAGGAAAACTTGAGGAGAGATACATAAGGAACGCTCTCCGGCTTTACCCAACCCATCACATCCTTAATCAATACCTACACACAAGGTATTCTTCCTGTGATTACCAAAGTCTACTCCTCCTTCAGTCTCAATGCCGAGAACCATCTTTGCAGCCCCTCAATCCTTCATCCTGAATGTCCCACTTAACCGAGTCTTCAGTACATTGATTTCAGACATGTCATAATTGGCGATCTATATGTCATCAATACCTGACTCACCATGAAGGATTCAAATCACTGCCTAGGCAACAGATCGAACCACGACCTCCTGTAAAGTTTTTTCTCAGCCCCTTTAACTTCGAACCGCTCTGGTTACTTCATGTAGATCTGTTCTTCACTTTTCCTTACAGAAGTACAGACTCTACATCCATCTTTTCAGCTCAAGATCACATTGGTCAACCAGCGCCAATCACGGATCTAATAGATACCTACCATACCGTCAGCGCGAATATTTCTGAGAAGTTAATCCCTTCTCTCTGAGCTAACCCTTCGCTACCAACCTCACCCTGTATCTATGCTGAATCCTCTTGAAGATCCACCTGCATCCAACCGTTTTCCTGCCCACTGGAAGCTCCACTCGCTCCCATATGTCGGTCTGGTACAACGAATCCATTACATCGCCCATAGTCACCTGAATAGAAGATGAATCCCTTGAGACATTGGAGTCGTTCATGTACCTCGCCGATATCCTGCGATCATACCGTGTGATTCTTCTCACATGTGACTGCTCCACCTACTCAGTATCCCTGTCCGTACTTCTCAACCTTCCTGCCTTGCTCGCTCACGTGGCCATGCCCAACATGCCACACACGTGCAGAGGTGGAATCCACTACATCTACTGCAGCTCCACCTTTTGAAGTGCTCCCGATCAACCTGTATAAGTTACCGAGTCGTTGTGCTTTCATGATTACCTGTGCCTCCTTAGATACTTTAAGAGAACCATCAATACTTGTGTATTTGCATCCTTTTGCCTCAAGCACACTAAGAGAAATCAGATTCTGCTTCAAATCAGGAACGTGCCTCACATCTGTCAATGTACGCTTTACCCCATCAAACATCTTGATACGCACAGAACCAACAGTCACAACATTACAGGCAATGTCATTGCCCATAAATACCTGTCCACCATCGCACTCCCTGTAGCTGGTGAACCAAATCCGATGAGGAGTCATCTGAAAAGATGCCCTTGTGTTTAGCATCCACTCATCCTTTCGATCATTGTATGACCGTCTAAGTGAAGACACAGATAAAACATCACCATCACATCCATCTGACGTGACAACGTTGGCCTCCCTGCATGAAGCCTCAGAATATTGCCTCTTCGATTTACAATTTTCACAATTCTTCTTCACATGTCTTTCCTTCCCACAGTTCCAGCACTTTACCTTTCCTTTGCCCTTACCCTTAGATTTGGATCTAGAACCTGAAGAACCTTTACCTTGTCCAGAATTCCTACTCATTGTAAACAGTGCATCAAAAGATGTCCTCATGTCACTATTCAGTTGTCTCATAGCTTTCCCTTGAAGGGCTTAGATAATGGTTTCGACACTCAGGGTTTATTCATATTGCACATAGTGTCCTTGAATGACTCATAAGACGTCGGAAGAGAATTCAGCAACATACATGCTTGTTCTTCATCTTTCATTACTTCCTCCATATCCAACAATTTACAAATTAATTTATTAAAGTTGCTGATGTGAGCCTCCAGATCTCCGCCCTCTGTCATCTTGAAGTTATACCACTGCCGCTTCAAGTGCAGACGATTTTCGGAGAATTTTTTCGCATAAACATCCTCTAACTTCGCCCATAACTTAGCCGCAGTTTTCTCCCTCATGACATTATAGAGAACTCATTCGTGAGACATAAACGGATCGATGATAAGGCCTTCTTATTAAGAATATTCCAATCAGCATCATCATATTAGACTTCCGCTCCTCAAGAGCACCATCTTCGCCTTGCTTGATTAAGGAACTCATCATCTTGATTTTCCATAACTCAAAATTATTTTTTTCTGAGCACTTTTCAATTTCATACTTAGCGCTCGCCATTATTACTAATTCCTCAGATTTAGATCTGTGCCCCAACGATAGCTCTGATACCAGTTGTTGGGGATTTTGACCTGCGGAATCACATAGATCTAGATATAGGATAGTAATTCAATGACACCAAGCACATGCGAGAGAACTCAGATTTAACGTGAAAAACCTTTGAGGAAAAAAATCACGGCACAAAGCGATAGATCTCCACTATAAAAATAGAAATTACAAAAAGAGAGAACTTACTCGATTCGAACAACCTCGAATCTCACCCTTACTACATCCTTTAATTTTCCTATAACCTCTTTAGAAAGCCTTAGAATTATTTCTCATACATTCCCATACCCTAGAAAAATCTTAGGAACACCTATTTATAGTTTAGACAATTTTCCTTCCATATCCCAGTTACGAAAGGACACAGATTTCTACAATCCGTGAAATCACAGAACGAATCTGCGTAACCTACGACTACTTAAAAGAGAACTACGACCAGTCGAGCTACAACTGGTCGAATAATCCCTACGACTGGTCGAAGGGTCCGGACATGAAAAAACTGAGCTCGCTAAACTTCAAGTCATGCAAGCCACGACCAGTAGTAATTCCCACGATCGGTCGAAGGCAATGAAATTTTTTTTCTCAACAACTATTACCAAAACTAACCGAAAAGGTTGTTTCCTGCAGCTTCCTGTAGGGTAAAAATGAAGAAAAAAGAGACATTATTGCGCTCCCAAATACAATTATTAGTCGTACACTTTACTCAAATCTCATGCACGACGTCCAAATAAAATAGTTATAAAAGATTTTTTTTAAATGCTCATAAAAAATTTTGGAAAATCATTATTAGATTTTTCGCATTTTCCACCGACAAACTCCTACTGTGGAATCGTTTAGTCGCCGCCAAGTCGCGCTTGCAGAGTAGAGGCCACTTGTTCGAAACCCTAAACTATGTCCCAGCGCGATGGGCGTTTTAAAAATTAAAAAACTCAAGTGGGTTACATTACAATAAGTCGAGATGGAACCCATTACAATAAGTCGAGATGGAAATCCCAACGTTGAAACCTGGGACACAGGAGTCTTGATGGAGGCAGATAATGTCTTTTACATTCACCAACCTTATCAACGGGTGAGATGGCTTATAAACATCTGGATGAGCCCTTGGAAGGTGTCAACAGTGGGCGTCTCCATCTAGTGTCGCCCACTTGGGTCAGCCTCATTTTGGGCTGGCGTGCTAAAATGAGCCGGTGGAACGGATGGAATAGATGGATGATATCACAGGGGCCCCACAGGAGATGGTTGCAACGCCGGTTTACAGGGCGTGGGGCTGACTGGTAACAGTGGCACCGTTAAGAAATCACGGTCGGTGGCGAATGGTTCAGAGATCTGAATTCTGATAGCCGGGACTTTTGAGAGATGGACCACACATCACCCTCCTGTTACCCTGCCGTTGAAATCCATGGCCCACCCACACTCGGTAGAAAAATAATAATAATTTTCTAGATTTCTAACGAGGAATCTGATAAACATGCAGAAACAGGGGCTAAAATACAAACACCAAAGTTGCTCGTCTTTTACTGTGAGATTTTTTAGTATAAATTCGTAGACACGAAATGATTCCATTTGCTTCTGCCACATGATAAGACAGACAATATAACAAGTAATAACACACCACAAATAACCGCAAAATACATTAACATTTCATGAATAATTACACTGGTAAACATAGATTCCATAAGAGATGTACCCTGGTAAAGCAAGAAAAAACCAGCCTACCAAGAATCATACATAACATATATAAACATTACTAATTCAAACCCTAACCCTAGAAACTACCACTAACCTATGTAATTACCAGTAATTACCACAAGGTAGACACTCTCAACAGCAGCTTTTGCAAATGCCAAAAACTCATTGCAACAGCTACTGAAGATCTCAATTGTAAAAACGAAAAAGAAAAAAGAAAAAAGAAAAAAGAGCACAACAGAGAAAAAAATCAGAAAGATAAGGTGCCCAACATCAATTAGGAAAGAATAGCTTCCCAATCAATCTCCAACGACGGAAGCTTGTGCAACAGAAAGCTCTCCGACTCATCCCATGGCGGTTCTGTGAAATCAGGATACTTGATATCAGAAGCAGGCGAAGATCCGGCGGACTCGTCGCTCTCGGACAAGATTTCCGGCGAGCTCGAGCTCTCAACCTTGCTCACTTCCGAACCCACGGACCCAATCTCAACTTTCGGAACATCCGCAATCACTGGTGACGACGAACCAGATGAACTCGCCTGCGATCGACGGTCGCTCTCCGGCTCAGGAAGGCAAGCGGGGCTGGTGGGGTTCCCCTGTTTCTGCGAATTAGCCAAGTTTTGACAAATCGCTTGAAGCTTCGCATCGACAGAGGATTGGAGAGGTGTGTAATTGCTGAAATCCGATCCGAGGAGAGCGCCATGGTGACGGAGGTGAGGGAAATTCAGCCTCGCGAACTCCCCCCTGAGCTTGTAGGCTGCCTTGTCGTAGGCCAAAGCAGCCTCCTCTGCAGTATCAAAGGTTCCAAGCCAGAGGCGGGTGCGGTTCTTTGGGAGACGGATCTCCGCCACCCATTTCCCCCAATGCCGCTGCCTCACCCCTCGGTAGAGCTTCGTCGGCTTTGGTGGTGTGCCCACTTGCTTCATCGTCGTGGTGATTCTCGGGCCAAGGAAATTCATCGCCTCCTGCTGCTGCTGCTGCTGCCAGTGTTTCAAGTTCCTGGCGGACGCCGCAGCAAGAGCTAATTGATGTTGCTGCTGCTGGTGGAATTGGATCTGGGCTTGAATCTGCTGAACATGTGATGCGTTCAAGTGGGTAAGCCCGATCGGACTCGATGAATCGAGGCTCAGCTGTTCGAGGTTCGAGAAACCTTGGAAATTCATCTCGGTTGTCGATGTAGAACAGCTATTTGAAGGAAGGTTGGAGTAAGGAGAGAAAGAAGGAGAGATGGAAGAGAAAGAGTAACATGAGGGAGAAGAAGAAAGGGAAGAAGGAGAGAGAGAAGAAGGGAAGAGAGAAGAAGAGCAGTCAGAAGCACCTTTGATAAAAGGTTCCAGTGCTTGCATGAGCTCCTCTCTAGAGGGATCTGAGAAAACAGACCTGTTACTGTAGAAATCAATAGCTGCTGCCATACCTTCTCTAAACAAGAAGAGAGAAGAAGATTTCCACTACAGTTGAAGAAGAAAAAAGAAGAGGAAACAGAAGAAAATTACAGAAAATCACACCTGTTTCTTATCAAAACAAAGAACAGGCAAGTGATGTTAAAGGCTACTCTTGTACAAAAAGAAGAGAGAAACCCAAAAGCTTTTCTACACAAGGAGCAAAGAGGTGGGGAATAAACACCCTCTTTTCTCTGATAAAATCACCTAAAAAAACAAACTGAGGGACAGAAAAATAACCCTCTTGGCTGATCAAATCAAAGACAAGAAAAAACAAAAGAAAAAATCTACAAAAACAAGATCAAAACCTCACTTTAAAAGAAGAAGAAGAAGAAGAAGAAGAGATCTGGATCTCTGTTCTGAAACACCTGGCTTCCAAAAAACCCTTTTAAAACAGACCAATACCTTTCAAAACAGCTTTCGTAGAAGACAGATGATGACAGAAAGGGATTCACAGAAGCGGGATGTAAGAGAGGGGGGGAGGGGAGGAGGAGAAGGATTTCAGTAGAAGGAGAAAGAAAGAGAGAGAGATCTCAAATCGCTCTTTGTATCTGGAGCTCTCGCTTTGGCTTATCTTTCTTTGGAGTGTCGTCCACTTCCTTATATAAACGCCTTTGCATCTGTTCTCTCATTTATTAATCCTTTGCTTAATCTCGTCATTTCCTGCTAATCTCATCCCTTAATTAATCCGCACCACGTTGCCTTCCCGTCAACTTCGCTTTTGACGTCAGACGACGCCAATCCATGCTATTCAACCAATAATAACCTGACACGTACATGCTAATCTCTTTGGCTACCGCCATCTGTCCATCCGTGACCGGCGGGTGTCGGTTGTTATACGCGTCTTGAGTCTACTCGACATCGAGCTTGTTGACTTTTTTATTAGTCGAAGATAGCGGTAGCTGCCTTTACTGCAGTTGTTTTGCGTCTTGGCTCGGCTCGTCTGTAGGGAACTCAATGGGCCCGACTCGGGCTTGCAAATCAGAATTTTGAAGAGCGCCGGCATGACTGAACGGCCCAAAATAGTTTTAAACCGGGCCAAGAGTGACCCAGGCCCGACCCGTTGACAGCCCACTACTATGTGATTTCCATATTAGAAAAACTCGGCACTCTGGCAGAGGTGATGGATGATATGCTGAGATTTTAAATTTTGCAATAGTGGAATATAATTAACTGTAATTAAACCGTATGGTGTCACTTTGTATTTTTCGGGACAAAAATTTATGGTTATATGAATAACTATGGGACTGTGGGCATTTATTGGATGGTTAGAAATGAGAACATCCAACGGCCCTTTTTCAACAAGTGTCCAAGAATCAGAGGATATTATTTTTCTACAAATCTGATTTTAAGATTGTTACTTAAGCACTGTGATTTCTACCATTTATTCGGCTTATTTGGATTAACGCAACCCTCGTGTAGAGAAATCTTGAGTGCCTGAGTATCATTCGCCGTACGTGGCAAGATCATCAAATAATTCTCTCTTCTTCTTTTGGCTGCGTTTGGACGCACAAGCAATTAGATCACGAACTGCACCTTGAATTCTCTCCATGACCAACTCGACCGCTGAGGGAAATTGAAATGTAGTTGTCCTTCACTCACTGGGGCAACAATTGCAATTCGATTGAATAGTGCATCCAAACGGACGCTAAAATCCTGAGCGTGGTTTAGATCCATGGACAGTCATCTGATAAGGGCATTGATAAACATACCAACTTTTGGATCTATGCATTTAATACCAATGTTATAGAGTGATAGAAATTAGTAATTATATAACGTGGATCACCTAACCTACGAGACAATGAACATACTTCCCTCTCTGCAAATTGACGAAAATGACATGGCTTCCACCTTGTGTGAAGATGGTCTCAGTTTAGAAATTTGCACATGTGCTGATCATGTTGGGGACACCACATTAATTGTTGGGATTGTAATCCTCGTTCCCTTGTGGAAAGCTGGTAACTGATACGGTTTCTTTACGATAGACCAAGGTTTTAAGTATTGTTCATAAACAATACAGCTGTATTGGGGTCTTAAACAACTCATTTCAAGGTGAAAAGGGGCTACATACATCCGAACACAATGCTGGTGGGCAATTTGATAAAATCCATTGATATATGATTCTGCAATTTTAAACCATGGCCAGGTTGGGTTGAGAGCCAAACGAGCCCCCCCCCCCCCCTGGTTCCAACCCAAACTATGGAATGATTGATTGGATTGGTTAGCACTTATGACTAGTAAACTAACATATCAAACATTTAATTATGAAGTAACATCTGTGACTATTAAAATAATGCTCGACAAAATGAAGTCCACCATCAATGATAATGGATGAATAAAAATTAAAGAAAATATAAAAATACACTAATATTTAAAAAGACTACTGCAAAGTTAATAACAAGTCTCTCCTTTGGCATTAATACAACCATAAATTCCTAAGATTTTATATATGCTTGCATGTTAATCAAAACTCATATAAAGGTTGGTTTACGTTGACCCTCAGCCTAATTCCAACCCAACAAGCCCATCCCTGTTCAGTTGCTCCAATAGAGTTTGGGTCGACCTAGCCATAGTTGCACCATTACAAACAAGACACAGCTAATGGCACTATCTTCTTATTATGTGGGCCCTCTTGCATTGCGTGTACCAATAACAATTTTTCTCTTCTTTTCTCTCTTTTTTGGCTTGCTTGCTCTTAATGCATCCGCTAGCTTCATTGCTTGCTTGTATTTGCATATTGTAATTTAGCTTTGTGTTGAAGGTAATAAAATTCTTCCTACTTTCAAAAAGAAGAAGAAAGAGAGAGAGAGAAAGAGAGAGAGAGAGAGGGGTGGGTTTTTTTCACTTCTCCTTGACGATCCGAGACACGCTCTAATGGCACTGTGACCACCATAAGTTTACGTTGGTACCGTCATATGTGGGACTTTTATGATGTATCAAATGCATCCAACCCATCCATCAGATGACCAACACTGTGTTACCTAAGAGCAACCAAATTCAGGTTGATAAAAAAAAACTCAATTAGCTACAGCAGGGAACAAGTTGGAGGGAACATCCTGTATTTGCTTTAGAGCTCACACTCGTAGCAAAACTACCTTAATTTGGCTTGAACTTTCACCATGGGCAGATGAAAAGCCTGAATGGCATTCTATACACACCATGCTATAAACCCTATATGCAAAGAAGCCGTAGATGTCAGGAATTCTGTCTTTTCATATTTTTCATTTGTTGTTCAGCCGTATACATTTCACAAAAAAAAAAAAAAAAAAAAAAAAAAAGACACTAAAAAACTAAAAAACTATTCTTTGCTATACAATGTTATTTCCTAGACTCACGCTAAACTCCCTTATTCACGGGATGTTGCAAATTTCAAATGCCTAAAATCTCTCTTGGTTGTTTACAATGACAGCTCACGCCAACACTCCCCCTCAAGTTGATGCATAGAGGTCTCGCATGCCCAACTTGTCAAGTGAGTTGTAGAAGTCCTTGCTAGATACAGCTTTTGTAAGGATGTCCGCCAACTGATCTTCGGATTTCACAAACAAAAACCTAATTATTTTTGCTTCAAGATTCTCTTTGATGAAGTGTCGATCTACCTCCACATGTTTAGTACGATCATGTTGAAGAGGATTGTGAGAAATGACAATTGCAGCTTTATTGTCACACAAGAGATCCATCTCGGAAGTGGGGGCAAACCCGATTTCAGTGAGTAGCTTTCTTAGCCAAAGGAGTTCACAAAGACCCTTAGCCATTCCCCTAAACTCAGCTTCAGCACTTGACAAAGTTACTACTTTTTGTTTCTTACTTCTCTAAGTTACAAGATTTCCCCCAACAAATGTAAAATATCATAAGGTGGACTTTTTGTCAGTGATATTACTTGTCCAATCCGCATCCGTATATCCATAAACCATCGACCGACTATTATGTTTTGAGAACATAAGCCCTTTGATCGGGGGATGACTTCAAGTATCGAAGTATTTGAATCACTGCTTCCATATAACTCTTACTTGGATTATGCATAAATTGACTTACAACACTTACAGCGTATGCAATATCTGGAAGAGTATGGGAGAGATAAATGAGTTTACCAACCAACCTTGGGTATCTTCCTTTATCTGTTCGTACTTGGTCTGGGTATTCTCCAAGCTTATGATTCTGAACCATGGGGGTGTCTGCAGGTCTACACTCCAACATCCCTACTTCAGTTAGCAAGTCTAATATGTATTTCCGTTGGGAGAGAAATATACCTTACTTAGACCTTGTAACTTCAATTCCCAAGAAATACTTGAGTCTTTCCAGATTTTTCATCTCAAATTCAGTTGCTATTTGCTTTTGAAGCAGAGAGATTTCTTCTTCTTCATCTCCTGTAATAATCATGTCATCTACATATACTATTAAAGCAGTTACGTTGCCCAACTGATGCTTTAAGAATAAAGTATGATCAGAGTTATTTTGTTAGAAGCCATATTCCTTCATTGCCAAGCTAAACCTTCCAAACCATGCTCGTGGTGATTGCTTCAGTCCGTACAATACTCGCTGCAATTTACACACCACTCCATTCTTTGAAGATGCTATATAACCTGGAGGAACATCCATATAAACCTCTTCTTGGACATCACCGTTGAGAAAAGCATTCTTTACATCAAGTTGATGCAAAGGCCAATCAAGATTTGTTGTAAGAGATAATAACACCCTAACTGTATTCAACTTGGCTACAAGTGAGAAAGTCTCCTGATAATCAACACCATACATCTGCGTATATCCCTTCGCTACCAGTCTTTCTTTGTACCGTTCAATAAATCCATTTACTTTGTGTTTAATGGAGAATACCCATTTGCACCCCCACGGTTTATTTTCCTTTAGGTAATGGAACAAGAGTCCATGTATCATTTTTAAGTAGTGCCTCCATTTCTTCCTCTATAGCTCGGGTCCATCTTGGATTTGCCAATGCCTTATGAACACTGGTAGGAATCTGACATATGGAGAGTTTTTGTGCAAATTTCTTAAGAGGTTCAGAGAGTTCCTTGGTGGATACATAGTTAGCAATTGGATACCTCGACTTTTGTGCTTTAATATCTGGAGAGTATCTATTAGGTGGCTTGCCACGATTGTACCTGTGAGGTAAGACATATCCCGCAGAAGCATCTATATCATCGGTATGTAAGGTGTAATAACAGTACTTACCTCAGGAGTATTCTCAGGAGATGATTCGACTGACACTTCAGAGGGAGGGGATATAAGTTCGATCACAGATGTTGCATGCTCTACATTAGGATATATCTCGGCTTCACAGTTCACAACGCCTAAGTTATCATTCGGCCCATCATGCTCCTGCGGCTTCTCATGATTCTGCCCCTCATGTTCATGTGGCCCCTCATGCTCCTGCGACATCTCATGATGCTGCCTCTCATGTTCATGTGGCTCCTGCGACGTCTCATGATGCTGCCCCTCGTGTTCATGTGGCTCCCGCGACGTCTCATGATTCTGCCCCTCATGTTCACGTGGTCCCTCATGTTTGAACCAATCAAACTCATTCAGCATCTCATGTTGGAACCAATTCAACTCTTCATTAGGTATCTCCCCCTGAAGAGGAGAAGTAGGTGCCAAAGAAGAAAAAAATATATCAGTCTCTAAGAATTGGACATCCATAGTCACATAGAGTCTGCAAGTGGTAGGATCATAGCACCGGTACCCTTTTTGATGGACGCTATAGCCCAAAAACAAACACCGACGTGCACACGGATCAAGTTTAGTGCGCTGGTTCTTGTGGAGATACACATAAACGACACACCCAAAGACGCGAGGAGGAAGCATCAGTGCGGTAGGTAGTGACACATAAGTAGAAAGATATTGGAGTAGTGTCTAAAAAAATAAAACCTTGGAAGGCATTCGGTTGAGAAGATGGACAGCAGTTGAGATGACATTGGTCCAAAACCGTTTAGGCATATGAGCACCGAGAAGCAAAGCACGAGCGGTCTCAAGAACATGTCTATTCTTCCTCTCCGTGACACCGTTCTGTTGAGGTGTTTGTGCGCATGAAGTTTCATAAATTAAACCATGTTGAGTAAAGTATGCTTTCAGGTGCTTATTGACATATTCACCACCATTATCAGAGCGGAGAACCTTCATGGTGGGACCGTACTGAGTACCAACCATAGCATGGAATGTTTCAAAGGCACTGAGAACCTCATCTTTGTATTTCATCAAGTAGAGTCATGTCATACGAGTACAATCATCCACAAAAATAACAAACCAACGAAAGCCAGACATATTAGTAACAGGTGAGGGCTCCCATACATCAGAGTGAACTAACACAAATGGAGTGTCACTTTTATTCATGCGTAATGGATAGGTAGCGCGATGACTCTTAGCCAAAATACAAGTGTCACATTTCAAATTAAAAGTCTGTAAATGCCTAAACAGATCAGGAAAAACATGCTTCAAATAAGGAAAAGATGGGTGTCCCAAGCGTCGATACCACAACCAAAGTAGTGTCTCTTCATCAGCATGCGGATGGTTCATGTTATTGGCCTGACAGATACTGATGCCTTCCACATAATATAATCCTCCTCTCTTAGTACCACGTCCAATTATCTCCTTAGTGAGAATATCCTGAATAAGACAGAAGTTTGGATAAATAAGTACAACACACCCAAGGTCTGCAGTAAGCTGACTTACAGACAATAATTTATGGGATAGAGACGGAACGAGTAAAGTATTAAATAAATGTAAGGATGGAGATAAGGTCACAGAGCCAGCTCCAGTGACTGGTGAGATAACACCATTTGCATTGGCTATGCTGGTGCGTCGCGGAAGAGAGGTCTGAGAGAAGTCCGAGGCAGCAAAGGTCATATATATGGTTAGTGGCCCCCGAGTCGAGAAGCCATGCACTACAGTTCGCATCTTTGTGGGAGGTAAGAAGAGCAAGACCAGGGATACCTGAGTTTAAGTTGGAAGGAGAATTTGTGGATGTTGTAGCTGGTTGTATAAGAGAAAGATGGGGCTCTGCAACAGCAATAGCAGCTGTGTCAGAACTTCCATTGGTTCCGGTTCCATCAGGACGTTTACGGGCTTGAAGATCATGCCACTAATCAGGGTACCCATGCAACTTAAAATAATTTTCATGTGTGTGTTTCTGTTTTTCACAATGAGAACATTTTTTCGCATCAGTAGAATTCTGGATCTTGGAAGATTTACCAGGGGCAGAGATGCTTAACGTAAGGGCTTTGGAGGCCAAGACAGCCCCCTGGAGCCCATTGATGTCATGGGATGTCATAACCTGCTGTCGAATAGCTTCCCGTCTAACATGCGCATATGCTTGTTCGACAGTAGGAAACGGTTTCATCTGTAAAACATCAGTCCGTATTTTGTCTAGGCGATCGTCAAGCCCATCCAAAAACACATAAACACGGTCTTCCTGGATGATCCGATTATAGTGCTGAATACCAACAGAGCATTCCATAGGATTTGGCCGACAGAAATCAATTTCACGCCATAAACCCTGCAACTCAGTGTAATATTTTTCTAGTGAGCCAGCGGCTTGCTTCAGTCGTGTCACACGTCGTCGAAGATCATACACTTGTGAGGTATCACTACCATCAAAGAAGGTAGTTGCAATGGAATCCCAAACCGCTTTTGCTGTAGGAAATCGAATAAAATTGCCAATTAAGGACGAATCCATGGAAGAACAACCTTTAACAATGGCGTTATCGGTGCGCCACTTACGAAAGGAGGGATCAGTTGGTAGCGACTGGGGAAAGTCGTCGTTAATGTACCCCGGTTTGTCTTTGCCAGAGATGTACATCTCGACAACCTGGGACCATAGTGCATAGTTGGAACCATCCAACTTAATGCCGATCGGAGCAGCGGATGTTTCAGTGATGATGGTCGGGGTCCGAGCGCTGTTCAAAACCTCAGTCATCCTTGTAGTCAATTCATGGATAGAGTCAGAGAGATTGGATGTGTCGCCAGAGGAGTTCGGAACATTAGAGTCTGCCATGAACGAAAGTATGGTTAGGGTGCAATACAGGAAGTCAGAACTCGTTTGGCTCTGATACCATGTCAGGAATTCTGTCTTTTCATATTTTTCATTTGTTGTTCAGCCGTATACATTTCACAAAAAAAAAAAAAAAAAAAACTAAAAAGCTATTCTTTGCTATACAATTCCGTTTCCTAGACTCACACTAAACTCCCTTATTCACGGGATGTTACAAATTTCAAATACCTAAAATCTCTCTTGGTTGTTTACAATGACAGCTCACGCCAACAGTAGATGGCCTTGTTGGAGATAGTACTAGAAAACTATCTATGAATTTATCCACTAACCACATCACATGGATTTGATTGGATGGATTTCAGCTGTTGATATGTCTTAGAGAAGTTGAATGTCACTCTTATTGATTAGATTTGTTGAGTGATTCTTCTAGTAATCTTTGTGAAATTGAGATTGGATATAACAGTCATAAAACAGCTAACTAATGAGTATAAATGGCAGCAATTGATTGTCCCACATACATTACAGTCAAAAACAACCAAATAACGGCTAGTTTCTTACCAATCTATAAATGATCATATGCAGTTATGATCATAGCCTATATAAATAGTACTTGGGTGGTTCATTGGACCATCACCAACAACTCAAACCACTCTCACATACGATTTAAAAAGAAGAGCAACGACTTCTAATCAAATTGGCTAGGTTTAATAGAAACTTTAGCCAGCAGTCCTTATGAAATAGATTAAAGTAGTAGTCTAAACCAACGATTTTTTTCTAATTTTATTTATGATCTGGGATTTTATTTTATTTATTTGTCAGAAAGAAATTTGTGTACACAAAGTTCGATTCGTGGTTCAGCGTATTTACTGAATGCTGAACCATGTACAAGCTCGTTGTATCCTAAAAACTATTTGCTTAACCTATTAGCATTATAAATCGCTTTTAGAATGGACGAATAAATTTTAAAGATAGCATGAACACACGTGCTTCAGCCTATCTTTAATATATCAATTTCTCAATTATTTTACAGGAATTAAAAACTATAATTTACACTAATAGGCTCGAGCGCAACTTTGGTGTATCGTTGATCCATCAATGTGGGTGCATCTTTGACTATAGGGCTACGTTGATGCATGTACTTTACATCGGCGTTGTCTATCATTTTTTACTTTTTACAGCTCATTCTAAAGCATTTTCTTAATAAAAGAAGAATATCCAAACATCAGGTTGATTGGGAAACATTGGCGATCTACCATTCAAAATTGAGGTTGACATATCAAAAAGAAAATAGTGATCAACATTAAAAATTTCTTATGTCCATGAAAGTATTAGATCAAGCTAATATTTGTGTGCTCCCTTTATTTAGGTCTTTGTTATCTTATCAATCGACTGGATGTAAGTAAATATTCCAGCGGCCACTAAGGGACAATTTGGGCGGTCTGATTAGATGGGATTCGTGGGATAGGATTCAGAAAACATCACTGATACACATGGCAGGGATTATCTCCTATTGCCATGAGATTAAATTAATGCCATGCTTTGTTGATAGTACGGTGGTATATTGAATGGATATACCCAACATCATTTGAAATTATTGAGAATAACACACATGTGTTATATCTAAACTGTTTATTTGTTTTGTAACCTCATTTTATGACATGGGCCTAAAAATGAGATAGATCCAAAACTTATGTAGCCCTGAAGAAGTTTTCAACTGTAAGTATTCAATCCTATTACTTTCTATGGGAGATTCCACTTAAGCTTTAGATTTACCTGATTTTTTGGCCATGCTCTAAAATAATCTCAATAAATGAGCGGACGGTGTGGATATAGTCCACACATCATGTTGGGACATATACAACTTCCCAAACATTAAGTGAAATTGGCACGAGAATCAATACAATTCCATTTAATTTAATTCAAAGCTTTTCCCTTCATTCTACCCGGGTGGTAGACTCATTGGAGTTTCAACACCGGGTCAAAAGGTTCAAGTACCCATGGTGGTGAAATCCCATGGTGTGCGTGTGGGGTGTGTGAGTGTGTGGGGGTGTGGTGCGTGTGTTAGAAACAAAAAAAAAACATGGAATGAAATTGGCACAGGATCAGATGAATCCCATCCCAGCCCAAATTGACCCTAAGTTCTTAACCGTGGGTATTCAAACACTATTGTTTCCTTTTGTGTAATCTACTGTAGATTCGAATATGTTTTTTTAAAAAATAAAAAATAAAAAATCATGCATTAAAATAAGCTTTAAAACGGATGGACTGAGCGGGTACCTACACCACGGTTGGCCCTACAGTCAGGGTCCACCCACCTCGTTGGATCCGGGATCCACCGAAGCCGCGCCAAGATCGCGCGCTTTGCATTCTATCCAGAAAGATGCTACGGACGAGGATAAGGCAACTCACGAAAAGAAGCGTCTCAATTTTTTAAACAGCAGTGAGTCAATGAGTATGAAAGATCCATGTACGTTCACACAACAAAGGTGCGTCTGCACATATCTGTTTCAATCCAAACCGTTAAAAGATAATTACACCATTTTATACATCCAATAATTCATTAATATACCGAAGAAATGATCCATTATCTGGTAATGACTTTTAAGTGGATGGTATGGTGGAAATAGTTAATGGTCCAACTGGTGAAAAGTTCGACTTTTCCGACTATCTTTATCAATACATATGATTTACGAAAATGAGTTCTACCAGATAGACGATTTGGATTGAGCTGACGTCTTCTACGTGTATATCGGCTATATGCGTGGGTATTAAGAACAACACTACCCGAATATAGTCTTTTCTCGCTCTTAATTAATGTCATTGAAAAGTCATCGGCTCCCGAACTACACCAACGAAATCCGATGGGAGTGAACCAATTTAATTAATGAGAATGCTTTGACACTCCGGCAGAGGTTGATGGATGATGCACAGGCACTTAAAATGTAATTTCATTTGCACGTGGAATATACTTAAGTAAAATTCAACCGTACGATATGTATAATAAATAATGATTAGGCTTCTTTGAGGTCTATCAGATCAGATGACATTTATTAGATCGTTGAAAATGAGAATATCCAATAATTCTATTTCAACAAACATGTATCTGCCAATCAAAGGTTCAACCTATCTATTTTTCGGATTTTAATTTAGAGACAGTGGGTTAGTTGATTTAATTTGTATTAACGCAAGCTTTGTTTTTATACGGTTCCGAGCGCGCTTGTTTGAAGAGTCATACACTGCCGGAGTATGATATAACTGCCATTAATTGAATTCAACATAACTCTCAGATCCGGACACGGATTTGAGGTTCATGTGGGGCCATTAATTGAAGTTCCTGCACAGTATGCTGCGTGCCCACTACGATGTTTGCGAGAAAGCCACTCCGTCCATCCGTTTTTCGAGTTCATTTTACGTGGATTTCCTGCGAAAGCCTCGCAAGAATTTCCTGCGAAATATGCTGTGTGGGGCTCACTACGATCCATATCCGGAGCCTGCCAATTAATAAGACCGCTCGGTACTGACGGAGAGAAAAAGTTCCTGCCTGGGCCAACGCGATGTTTGGTAAAAATCTACCCCGTCCATCCGTTTTTCAAACTCATTTTATAAAATAAGTTAAAGAAGGAGCAGATCGAAGACTCAAATGGGACACACGAGAGGAGACAAAGGGATTGAACTACCACTGTTGGAACATTCGTATGGCACCAAAAGTTTTTTATTAGGTTAGTATTTTAAAATTTTCAGCTCATCCAAGCCGGAATGACCTTTTAAACGGTTTGGATGGAATATAAACATCAAGGTGTATAATAGAAAGGTTTCAATGGTAGGCATTTCGTTTCCTAATTTTTCATCTCGTGTGGTTCACTTGAGTCTTGGATATGATACATTTCACGACACATGTTAAAAAATGAGCCCAAAAAATGGGTGGATTTATCACGAACAATGCGGTGAGCCCCACCTAACTTCTCAAGTAGGAACTTCCTACAAAAGGTTTGGCAGTAAATCGCGTCCTGTATGAAATTAACTATGGTTAGAAATTAGCCAGAGTTACTTAAGGGCATGTTTGGCCAAACTGATCCCATGGGATTAAGAGGGATGGAATGGATTTTAAGGTAATGATGATGGTGTCAGTGTTTATCCCTTGATCCCATGCGTCTGGGATAGCCCATGGGATATACACCAGCCTGTTTGGACCATCACAAATGGATGGGTTTGCATCTCCACATCTTCTTGTGGTGTGCCCCACTCATTATTTTATATCTGCCTCAAAACAGGTTCATGGCTGAATGTGGGCTGATGAAAATGATAGAGGGAGTGGATATCTCATTGATATCTTGGTGGGCCCCACATAGCGGTGAAAACTCTCATCCCGGGATTGGCAAATCCGTCTCAGATCTAGGCGTTGTTTACAAGGGCAAGGCACATCCCGTCATCCCAAACAGCGGATGGGATAGTAGGGTGCAGGATAACCCTCCTAATTTCATCTAATATCACATCCAACACCCGGCCAAACACGCCCTAAGCGATTATTCTTAGGTTGTGCATGTGCAACCAGCTTCACCCATTGAGGCTAATGGAAGCCTTGAATTTTTGCTTGGCTAACTAAAGGCATGTTTGGCCAGTTGCATTGGAAAGGATTAGGTGGGATAGGATTCAAAAAATATAATTATTACTTATGGTAGGGTTTGTTCATGTTACTATGGGATAAGCTTAATTCCTTGCTTTATTTATAATATGGTGGTACATTAAAAGGATATACCCACCGTCATTTAAAATTATTGAGAGTAACACACGCATCACATCTAAACTGTTTATTTGTTTTGTAACTTCATTTCATGGCATGGGCCTAAAAATGAGGTAGATCCAAAACTTATGTGGCCCCAAGGAAGTTTCCAATGGTAAGTATTCAATCCCCATTGCTTTTTATGGTGGGGTCCACTTGAGCTTTAGATCTACCTGATTTTTTAGGCCATGCTTTAAAATGATCTCGAAAAATGAGTGGATGGTGTGGATATAGCCCACACATCATGGTGAGACCTACACAACTCGCTAACATTGAGTGAAATTAGCACGAGACCAATTCAACTCCATCTAACCTACTTCCAAGCTTTTCCACCCTTCCCAAACACGGAGTGGAATTAGCACAGGCGTGAAGGGCTTTTAGGCCTCTTCCATATAAATCTAACCATTGTTAAAGAATCCTATGTCCTGTTTTTCGACAAGTGGCAATGTAGCGCTTTATGCGAGATCCTAGCCGTCAAGTGGACCTGTTGGGCATGCACCATTACCGTAGATGTGTGGCATCCTGAAGATTTATTCGGTGTTCCGTGTTGTTAAAACGAATGTCTTTATTCTTAAATCCAAGGTGCCTGACTAGTCGAGGGACTAGCTCAACTAGTTGAAGGTGCCTTCGACTGGTCGAAGACAGTTCGAATCAAAGTCCAGCAATGATGTGTTTGAAATTTCTAGGATGCTCGACCAGTCAAAGGGGTCCTTCGACCAGTCGAAGCCCAGGCTCGACTAGTCGAGGGTTACGCAGACGATGCGCAGTTTGTACGTGGACTGCATAAATTTGATGTGGTTTCTAAGGAGGTGCGTAAGTGGTGTTTCCCCATCTATAAATAGGAGTCTCTAGGATCATTCTCGGGTATGTTAAGGCTTTTTAAAGGGGTTCTAATTATTCTAAAAGGGTTTTGAGGTTTCTAAAGGGTGTAGTAAGAGTAAAATTCGAGGTTGTTCGAATCGAGTAAGTCCTTTCTCTTTATAATTTATGCTTTCATAGTGAAATTTATGTCGCTTTGTGCTGTGATTTTTTCCTGAAAGGGTTTCCCACGTTAAATCTTTGTGTTCTCTTATGTTTGCTTGGTGCTCTTGGATTGTTATCCTAAATACATATCTGTGTGATTCCATAGTACAAATCCCAGCAAGTTGTATTAGAGCAATCGTTGGGGCACGGATCTGAATATCAGGGATAAACAATAATAGTAAGCACTATGTATAATATTGAGAAGTACTCAAAGAAAAATAATTTTGAGTCATGGAAAATAAAGATGATCAGTTCTTTGATCAAGTAAGGCGAAGATAGTACTCTCGAGGAGCGAAAGTCTATTATGACTGGTAATGATTAGAATACTCTTGATAAGAAGGTCTTATCCTCAATCTGTTTATGTCTTACGGATAACGTTCTCTACAATGTCATGAGGGAGAAAACTACGGCTAAGTTATCAATGAAGTTAGAGGATGTCTATGCGAAAAAATTCTTTGAAAATCGCCTACACTTGAAGCGTCAGTGGTATAACTTCAAGATGACAAATGGTGGAAATTTAGAGGCTCGTATCAGTAACTTTAATAAATTATTTTACAAATTGTTGGATATGGAAGAAGTGATAAAATATTTGAAACAAACATGTATATTATTGAATTCTCATCCGGCATCACATGAGTCATTTAAGGACACAATGTGCGCCACGAATAAAATCCTAAGTGTCAACACCATTATTTAAGCCCTTCAAGTGAAGGTCATGAGAAAGCTTAACGACAACATGTGGATATCTTCTGATGTATTGTTTATAAGGAGTAGAAATTTTGAATAAGGTACATGATCTTTAATTTCTAGATCCAAGTAAGGGCAAAGGTAAGTTAAAGTGTTGAAATTGTGGGATGGAATGATACATAAAGAAGGATTGTAAAAATCCTATATCGAAGAGAAAAGAATTTGAGGTTCGTACATGGAGGCCAACGCTGCCACGTCAGATGAATCGAGTGGATGTGATGTCTTATCTATGTCTACGATCAAACGCTCATACAATGATCGAAGCGGTGAGTGAATTCTAAACACAAGAGCATCTTTTCACATGACTCCTCATCTGAATTGGTTTGCCAGTTATAGAGAGTGCGATGGTGGATAGGTGTTTATGGGCAATGACGATGTCTGCAATGTTGTGGCTGTTGGTATGGTGTGTGTCAAGATGTTTGATAGGATAGAGTGTACCCTGATTGATGCGAGACACATTCCCGACATGAAGAAGAATCTGATTTCTCTTGATGTACCTGAGGCAATGGGCTACAAGTTTACAGGTATTGATGGTACTCTTAAAGTATCTAAGGGGGCACGGGTAATCATAAAAGTGTAACGAATCAGTAATCTTTACAGGTTGATTGGGAGCACTTCAAAAGGTAGAGTTGTAGTGGCTGTAGCAAATTCCACATTTGCATGTGTGTGGCATGCTGGGCATGGCCATATGAGCGAGCAAGGCAAGAAGAATGTGACGCATGGACAGAGATACAAAGCAGGTACAACAGCTATTTGTGAGAAGAATCATACAACATAATTGCAGGATATCGGTGAGGTACATAGACGACTCAAATATCGTATATGCTCTCGTTACAGGCGAGAGGGATCCATTTACTATTCAGGTGGCTCTTGGTGAGCCTGATGCTAAGAAGTGGAAGGTGACTATGAGCGATGTGATGGACTCGTTGTACCAAATCGACACATGGGAGCTGGTGGAGCTTTCAGTGGGCTGAAAAGTGGTTAGATTCAGGTAGAGCTTCCGGTGAGCTGAAAATTGGTTAAATTCAGGTGGATCTTCAAAAGGATACAACATAGATACAGAGCAAGGTTGGTAGCAAAGGGTCATGATCAGGGAGAAGGGTTCGGCTTCTTAGGGATATTCGCGACGATGGTATAGCAAGTGTTTATAAGATTCGTATTAGCGCTAGTTGGCTAAGGCGATCTTTGAGCTAAAAATGTTGGATGTGGAGTCTGTATTTCTATACAAAAAATTGGAAAATCAAATCTACATGAAGCAACCAGAGCAGTTTGAAGTTAAAAGGGTTGAGAAAAAAGTTTGCAGGAGGTCGTGGTACGACCTGTCCCCTAGGCAGTGGTTTGATTCCTTCATGGTGAGTCGGGAATTATATGTTAATGACATTTAGATCGCCAATTATGACATGTTTGAAATCAATGTAATGAAGACTCGGTTAAGTGGGATATTTAGGATAAAGGATCGGGGGCTACAAAGATGGTTCTCGGCATTGAAACTGAAAGAGGAGTAGGTTTTGGTAATCACAGGTAGAATACCTTGTATAGGTATTGATCAAAGATGTGATGAATTAGGCAAAGCCGGAGAGCGTTCTCTATGCGTCTCTTCTCAAGTTTTCCTCAGTACATGTCCCAAAATAGATGATGAAAAGCATGATATATCTCATGGGCCTTATTTCAATGTGGTTAGCAGTGCATGTCATACTCTGTATTCGATCGGTTATTTTATAGGCTATCGGTGTTGTCAGCAAATACCTCGGCAAGCAATATTGGGTGACAGTGAGATAGTACGAAGGTCTACGTCTTATCTTTTAAGAAGACATGAACAAAGTTGGTTGGGTATGTGGATTCAGATTATGCAGGCAGTGTGGATTTCAGGAAGTCGACTTAAGGTTACTCGTTTGTACTAGCAGGTGGAGCGATTAATTGGATGTCTATGTTATTTGATAGGTGCTTGAGGAATGAGATGTAACTCTGGAAAAGATTTACACCAGCGTGAATCCAGGAGACATGATTACAAATGTCATTTCTGTAAAGAAGTTCAAGTTTTGTGCAACTTCTTTGGGCTTGGCGATATCGTAAAAGAAGGACAGAGTGTGCACAAGAATCGTTGATTGAAGTTATGATACAATGCGAAGATAAGAGAAAATGTCAAGAAACTACACAGTTAAAGATTGAATACATGGTGGAGATTGTTGTTAAAATAGATTTTTTTAATCTTGAGTTCGAGGTGCTTGACCAGTCGAGGGACTGACTCGACTAGTCAAAGGTCCCTTCAATTGGTCGAAGACAGTTCAACTCGAAGTCCAGCAACGATGTGTTTGGTATTTTCGGAATGCTCGACCAGTCGAGGGATAGGCTCGACTAGTTGATTGGGTCCTTCGACCAGTCGAAGCCTAGGCTCGACTAGTCGATTGGGTCCTTCGACCAGTCGAAGTCTAGGCTCGACTAGTCGAGGGTTACGCAAACGGTGCGCGGTTTGTGCGCGGATTTGGTAAATTCGAGGCAGTTTCTATGAAGGTGTGTAAGTAGGGTTTCCTCAAGTATAAATAGGAGTCCCTAGGGCCATTTTCAGGTATGCTAAGATTTTCTAAAGGGGTTCTAAGGGTTCCCAAAAGTGTTTTAAATTTTATAAAAGGTGAGATTTGAGGTTGTTTGAATCGGATAAGTCTTTTTCTCTTTATAATTTATGCTTTCATAGTAGAATTTCAGCCGCTTTGTGCTATAGTTTTTGCCTGAAAGAGTTTTCCACGTTAAATCTTTGTGTTTTCTTGTGTTTGCTTGATGCTCTTGGATTGCTATCATATATCCATATCTGTGTGATTCCGCAGCACAAGTCCCAATATTTCGCATCTAGTTTTTAAGACCGTCACAAATCAAGTGGTCCAGTCACCAGGCGGGCCCCATCTTTGGTACTATGGACGGTTACATGTGACTGTGGCCCACACTATCACCGGATCCAACTCATTTATTAGTAGCGACAATTGCATAGTATGGACCACCTGATCTTTTAGGAATCTATTAATGGAAAATCTGCGCTGGTTAAATCAGAGTTTACTAAGTCAAAAGTAGTAGATCGTGAGTGGGGCCCACCAAGTTAGTGGTCCTGCTTCCCAGTTGATTGATATTCTTTCTTTACTCTTCGCGTTTTTTTAATAGCCAGTGGCTGAGTGTGGGGTACAGTTTACCCTAAGCCTCTGATCAAAATGAGGTGGAGATGATTTTCTCCTTAATATCTCGTCTGTTCAATTTCTCGCATTCTCGTTTCGGTGTCTGTATACATCTCAACTGGAAAGTCGGAGAGGAGAAATCAGAGATCTGGGCCGCCAATCAATCGGACATCAATTGTATAGCGCGGCAACTCCGGTCATCAGGCCGGTACACACGTGTGGAAAAGATGCTTCGTGAAAAATGACCAACGACCAATGTCGCACGTACCGTTCAACTGTTAGCCACCAGTGCACGGTTGATTACTCGAGTCTTTTGTCGCCAAAACACAAGTAACTCGCGATCGTAAGTCACGGATGACCAGATTCCGGAATCCTGTATAAGTCGGCTGGTGAGATGTTCACGTGTCATGGAATTTTTGCGGCATGCTCCATGTGACATGTCGTCACCATTTGGCCGGAATTTGAGTCAATCGAGCGGGACGCGGATTGTGTCCTGCGGCTTCTGCCCCTGCCTTGTTGGAGTCGGTAAAGGCCCTTACGTAAGCCTACTTGTGATGTGTGTTTTATCCACGCCGTCCATCCATTTTGACAGATGAGTTTAAGACATAAGCCCAATAAATGAAGGCAGATACAAGCGGACCACAACACAGGAAGTAGTGGCTCTTACCGTTGAAATCTTCTTCGGCATCCAGCCTGTTTATAAGGTGACGTAGACTAAGTCCAGGACGAATGGTAAACACAAATATCAGTTTAGTCAAAACTTATGTGGCTCCAGCAGGCGTGGGCTCCACAGAGCCATGCCTGACCGAGTCCAATCGAGCGAGCACACTTTTACGTCACACACATGGTAAAGTGGTACGCGTGATAGATCCGGTCCCTCGATTGCGGGTACCACTGTTTAGATACGTTCGCCCGTAATAAACGCGAACCCGATGATTTTGGTGGGACACACTTGTAGAAAAGAATCAACGGTTTAAATTAACTAACCGACCACTAGTATTGAATGTACAGTTGAACTATGTGATGAGTGCACAGCTAGATCTTCGGGCCAAGGGCTGAAGGGCTAATGTTTGACCTAACCCGATGAAGGCGCCTGATCTGGCACACGTGCGCGACGCCATGGGTTGATCTGACGAGAGGAAAGTACTGAAACGGAATCGTCTACAATGCCTGTGTTAGCTAGGCATCGCTAAAAACACAAACAATCGAATTCTGTGGGGCCTGCCACGTTGCATAAGTAAATCCACTCCGTTCATCAGGTGAGAATTCTTATTTGAAACGTAGACACGAAACATCACACAATAATTTAAAAAAAAAACTCACATGTGCGACGCCGATGGGAATAATGTAAAATTTCTACTAAAATCTCTATGTTCATGCGGTGTGGCCCGCCTTTCGGATCAGGCTGATTTTTTTTTTAAAAATCTTCTCTTCACCAGATTAACGAGTTTCATGAAAGACACATGGCTGGCCGTACAGAAAAAACCTATTGTGGCCATCCCATCACCATTTTCCCTGGTTGTGTGGCCTACCTTAGTTTTTTTATCTGTCTGATTTATTTTTCTAGGGCCTAGAATTGAGCAGATCTTGATGGACGGAGTGGATTCTACGTATAAAACATGGTGGACTCCATCAGGCTTGGGTGTTTTACACCCTCTGTAAAAGCTGGTTTTGCAGTGTACCGGTCGAACACCTTGCTCGTGTTACATGCCTGTGCTTCGCACCAGTCGGCCAATGAAGTCAATAAAAGCTGGTGGCCGTATGATTGCCGCAGCCCTAAGTTCTCTGGCCCCACCGTGAGGTATGTGTTATATACACTCCCTTCATCCATTTCGCCGTATATTTTAGGTCTTGGCCCCATACATTCGCCGATCCAATTCTCAAGTGAACCACACAAGAAAGTGGAGATTGAACGCCCACCATTTAAAACTTCAAAGTCGGACACGGAAGTTTTGTATCAAGATAATATTTGTGTTTTCCCTCCATCCACGTCCGACTCACCTCGTGAACAAGTTAGATTGCAAATTAACATGATGGTGAGCCTTACGAAGGTTTCAACTGCAGTCGTCATTATCTCCGCTGTTTTCAATGGTGTGGCCCACTTCAGACTTATATCTGTCACTTATTTTTGTCTATTTTACTAAAATAATCCGGTGAAACAGATGGACGGAGTAGATATAACACATACATCATAGTGTGCCCCAGATAGCTTAGGCCTGCAAGTCCGTCAATGAATGTCCTTGTCGCTAACGTGAAACTACGACCTACACGTTCAACCACGTGCTGCGCCGAGGCCAGTAGACGGCACTCGCGCGAGTGAGTTTACCGCAGTTGTCTCTACAACACGTGCTTCCTTGGCACGAATATGCGAGATTGACCATTTGTTAGATGGGGCCGCCTTGAGCATGCGCTGGATCAAAACTCATGCCAGCCCAATCATCAGAGGTTCAGACATGCCCGTTGTTCGTTTTCTCCGATTCATGCAAGGCCTGAACTGAATTTGGGTCCGGGACAGGAACATGGTCTCTTTGATAAATGGCGTGGATATTTCACACGTGTAACCCATCGTCAAGGGTATGGCAAGGCATCATAGCCTCACTACCCGAAGCGGGTAGAAACACGGGTGTACGATCTTTCGTGACGTTGGAAATAGTGTTTTAGATTTTCTTCCTCAGAAATCAGGTATGTATGTCACTCTTCAAGTGGCGTGGACGTACCATTATTTTTTATCTTCTAACCATTCATTTGTCTTGATATGCTCTGTCAAACCTAATGTCTGAATAGACATTTTAAAATACCAGAAAATTTAAACAGTGTACCTCACCTCGTGGAAAGCTCAGATCTCACACACGTGTCAAATATTATACCCGCCTGCGTTGGATGTGTACTACTCCTATGTGCATGTGAGGTTACCAAACCTCTACTGCCCGTTTTATATATATATATATTTAACTCGATGCACACGAACTTGGCATTTCATCTGGGTTAAACAGATGGAATCTTTCCCGTCCACAGTGTTGCATTTGGACTCATGGCATTCATGTCCCCTATCTGGAATGTCGGTTAGTTCCAATCTACAGGACGTGGATTGCGTCCGACCCCCCGCCCGTCTCTGGCGCCGAACGGGCAGTTCTGTGGGCGGGCCCACCCTGATGCATCTGTACATTTAAGCCGTCCATTCCTTTTCTCAGATCATTTTAAGGCATAATAACAAAAATGCGCCAGACCCAACGCTCAAATGGAACACACTAAATGTGACTCTTTCATTTAATGTAATTAGCTTTAATACTGAGCATTTAATGCAACCAGGCTTATTATGTAGCGTGGTTCACTTGAGCTTTGGATCTGCTTTATTTTTTATTACATGTATTAAAATGATATGAGAAAAGGGATGGACGGCCTGGATGTACAGATACATCACGGTGGCTCGCCCACGGAACTGCCCGCTCCGGGCTAAAGACGGGCGAGGGTAGAACGCAATGCGCGTCCCAATCTACCCTTCTTCCGCTTGACGCGGATTGCGTCATACCCCGTCCAGGCGGGGCTATGTGAGTCACACCGTGGTCTAAGTATTTTATTCACGCCGTTCGATGCTTTTTTCAGATAATTTTAATATGTCAACCAAAAAATGAGACAGGTTCAGGGCTTAAGTGGACCACACAGTGGAGATTGAATTTTCACCATTAAAAACTTCTTAAGAACTGGAGAAGTTTTGGATGAAGCTGATATTTGTGTTTTCACTTCATCTGCATTTACATGACCTTATAAATAGGCTGCATGGTAAAAAAAACACCACGTTAGCCCTTAGAAAGGTTTCAACGGTGGGTGTCATTATTAATGCAGGTTCTTTGATGTGGTCCTCTTGAGCCATGGACGTGCCTCATGTTTTTGTGCACGTATTAAAATTATCTAAAAAAAAAGCGTTTAACGGCGTGGATAAAACACTTAGAACACGGTAGGCACAGAGAGCCCTGCCGGGCGGAAGTAGGACGCAATCCTGGTCCTTTTCCGCTAGAGTAAGCACATTTCAGTACTTTTTTTTTTTTTAACACACGCACACACACCCCCTCACACTCACGCCATGGAGGGATTTCACCACCTGTGGGTACTCGAACCCTTAATCAGATGTTGCAACCCTGACTCCTGAGGGCGTATTTGGGCGGTGGGATTAGGAGGGATTAAGTGGGATGGGAATCGAAAAATATAATTATTACCCGTGGCAGGGATTGTCCCTAATGCCCTGGGATAAGATTAATGCTACACTTTGTTGGTAATGTGGTGGTACGTTGAATGAATATATCCATTATATTTGAAATTACTAAGAATAACACACATGTATTATATCTAAGTTGTTTATTTGTTTTGTAACCTCATTTTATGGCATGGGCCTAAAAATGAGGTAGATCCAAAACTTATGTGGCCTCAAGGAAGTTTTCAATAGTAAGTATTCAATCTCTATTGCTTTCTATGGTGGGGTCCACTTGAGCCTTAAATTTACTTGATTTTTTAGTCCATGATCTAAAATAATCTCAAAAAATGGGTGGATGGTGTGGATATAGCCCACACAGCATGGTGGGACCTATACAACTTGTTAACATTGAATTAAATTCACATGGGACCATTGTAACTCTATTTAATCTAATTCAAAGCTTTTCCATTCCTTCCAGACATAGAGTGGAATCGGCATAGGACCAGTTGAATCCCATCCCACCTAATCCTTTCTAATCCCAAACACGCGTTTGGTAGGGTAGATTGGAAGGGATTAAATGGTATTAGGGTGGATGGCATGGATTTCTAGGTAATGATGGTGTTGTCAGTGGATGGTCTTAAGATTCATGGGATTGCTATATTCCGGGATTGCTATATTGAGTCTATTTGGCACCACCGGCGATCCTGGGATTAAACCTTCCCATCTCTTCTAATCCCTCTAACTAAACACGTCCCAGAAAAATTTGAATGGATTAGGGTGGATTAGATGGGATTTAAAGGTAATAATGGCATTGTCAGTGGATTGTCTTAAGATCCATGGGATTAGGATTGGGATCAGATCACCTGGTTTGTTTGGCACGCCCGGCCAATCCCAGGATTTAACTTCCAATGCCTTCCAATACCATCCAATCCCTTCCAATCTGCTCGGCCAAACGGGCCCTAAGAGTCTACTACCGGAGTAAGAGTAAGAACCCTCGACCGATCAAATTTCCACACTTCGATGCACCAAGCATCCGTTACTGAACCTACTTTTCATAAGTATTCTTATACGTCCATTTTTTTTTTTTACCACTGATTAGATGATTTGGATCATCCCATCAGTATGTGTTTTTCCAAGGCAGCCTACGAAGATTGCACTGGAACTTATTGGCAGTCTATAGAAGTAACATGAATACTATTGGTGTATTTTTATGAAACGGCTCCCTGGGTCGGATCTTCTCTCACCTGCACAATCAACGATGTAAAGGAGACCCTAGCTGGAGCCGGGAAACCTCCGATGCTTAAGTCAGTCTTCTGATCAATGGTAAAGGGTTTTTTGAGTTTTGCATTGTGTACCTTCCTCTGTAAAGAGCTTGGATATTTATAGATCCTAAGAATCCTCATCGTACGAGGATTCTTCTCCTGATTGTCCGGAGATTTAATCTTCTTCACTGATTGCGCCCGATCCCGAGGATCTCGGGATCGGACGTCCGTATTCCTTGATTTCCTGAGCAGTATTTGCATTCATACCGCCTTCTTTTGTCTCGGCTCGGTCGTTACCGACTCTAGGAGAGTCTCGGCCGGCTCAAGAGCGTAAGTTTACTGCCTTGTCACGGATGGAATAGTCTCGGTGTTTATCTGTCATCTTTCCTTACTCCGTGGCCGACAGAACCAACTCATTAGCTCGATTTTATTCTATCGGTCGGGTGACTTATAACATGCTCGGCCTTCTGTAGGCTTATGCAGACGAAGTTATCTTTCCGATAGAATAACTTTAATCGTCTTGTGCTTATGCCTCTTGGCCTATCTCTTATTCTCTCGGCTTTGACCGTTGTCTCGGACTCTTTAGGAAGTGCCGGAGGAGCCGACCTACTTGGAATCCGAGTCTCCTGACTTAACATATTTTTTCCCAACAGTGAGCCCCCCTTACTCCTTGTGTCGTTCATGGCATCAAGGGGTAATGAGTTTTTAGGTCGGTTCGTATTAGAGTCCGAGGTCATGATGAGACATTTAACGCCCTTTGTGTCGTCCCTAAAGTGTGACGGTGAGTCTCCCGAGGCCGCACGTGTGCCAGCCGTCAGGTCATTTCGTCCGCTTATGAGAGTTGGACGCATGACGATGGCGTTATCGCTGTCAGTCGGAGTGCGCCACGTGTCGAGCGGGGGAGTTGAGACGAACGCCGTTTCACTTTTTCATTAATTATCTCTGCCACATGGCACGACTATAAAAAGGCCGGGCGGGAGGAACGTATGAATTTTATTTTTGCCTTCCTTCATCCCGCCTCTGTATCCTCTTTCAAGCTTTCTTTCCTCTTCTTCTTCCTTCCCTCCGCTGTCGTTTCCTCCTCCGTCAACTCCTATTGCATCCGCTGCTACCTTCCCCGGTGAGTTCTTTCCTCTCATTCCTATAAACGTAAATGGCTGCATGTGTCTCTCAGAGCCCCCGGGAGGGGATGTCTGGAGATGAGGGTGTATCCCAACATCTTTGGAATGTTACGGAACCACCCTCTTTACTGACAGATTTCGCCGTTGGCGCGGATGCCGCATTCCGGCTTGTAAGGTGGTCTGATGACTCATCGGCTGAGCGTCCTGCTCAAGCCGGTCCTTCCAGTGGTGGAGTGTCTCTGGTAACCCGTCCAGGGAGACCTAATCTCGGGATGGATCAATTGGAGGAGGAAGAGGGGGAAGACGAACTAATTATAGCTTAGGGGGCCACTGTCCCAGATTCTGTAAACTAAGCTGTAGAGGCTTCTGAATCCTCTTCCAAGGAAGAAGGAGCCGAAGACGATCTGAGCGATCTGGTCGCCTCAATTTTAATTGAGTCCGACCTAAATCGAATTCGGGCCGAATTCCATGTTCCTGACTCGGTCGTTCTTCGTCTTCCTCGCTCGAACGATTTGCCCGACCATCCCCCTGCAGGGATAGTCGCTATTTTTCAGGTTGCGATGCAATGTGTCCTGCGCTTGCCACTTCAGCCCATTACTCGTGATTTCTTATCCCGAGTCAAACTTGCTCCCGGTCAGATTGTTCCAAATGGGTGAAGGAATTTGTTTGGGTGCGCCGTGCTGTGGGCCGAGTTAGAGCAGCCTTCGCTAACAGTCAATGAGTTCCTCTACCTCTATCAAGTTAGACCAAACTCAAATTTTCCTAGCCTATACTTCCTGAGTGCATGGAGAGATAAAGGTGGGTCTCTGATAACCGACCCACCCACTTCAAACAAATACTGGAAGGAGAGGTGGTTTTGGGCGTGCGGGCAATGGGAGTCGGCCGATACGTGGCCGTATGAACCTCGAGTCTCTCGCTCGTTCCGGAAAGCAGGTGACTCGGTCAGATAATCTTTTTTCTCCTCATTATCTTGTACTAATCCTGACCTCATGATGCCTTGCAGATATCTTGAAGAAAAGGGGGAAGCTCGGGTCCGGTGCTCTAGCTCGGATCAGAGAGCTGAGGAAGCTGAGTGCAGAAGACCGGTCTTGAAAATTGCTGCTGCAACCCGAGCGCCTTCATCTCGCGGGTTTAGACTCATTCGTCTCAGGTAATTCGTCCCGCTTGTTTCATTCTCTCGGTTTTCTGTCTAACCCATCTTCATTCTTCTTTTCAGATCTTCCCGAGGCTCGCCCGTATATTAAATCGGCTTCTAACAGTATGGTCGAGTCTCGCCCGTCCCTGAAGCCGATATCCAAGGTCAAAGCGCCTCCGAGGTCGACTCTATTGTCGGGGTCTCGGCCTTCTAAGCAACAGAAGACCGCTGCAAAGGCCAAGGAGCCAGCCGTCCCGTCTAGTCCTGTCTCTTTCGCCCCGCAAGTTGTCGTGCTTTTTGACCCTGATGAGAGGGTGGAAGAAGCGGAGCCGAACCCTCTGGTCTCTCAGTCGGCTCCCGAGCCAGGACTCGTGGTAGATGAGGTCCCGAGGCCGAGAGAGGCACCAAGCGAGGAATTCTCGAGAGGGGAGATGACTCAAAAGGAGTTGTCTCCCTTCTCCAAGGTCATCTCGGGGATGATCCCTTGGGCCATCGCTCATGGGGCGAGAAGGACTTCGTCGGCTTCTACAATGCCCCGACTGTGCAAACTCTCGGGCATACGGTGAGGATACTCCATGGTCCAGACATAGGAGTCAGTTCCTCGGGGGGTTGCTTCGGAATAACCGCAAATCGCTGACACTTGTCGCACCTTTGGACGAACTTCTTAGAATCATGTTGTATAGTCAGCTAATAATACCCTTGCCGTAACACTTTGTTGGCGAGTGAACGTCCTCTTGAGTGGTTTTCACATATTCCTTCGTGTATCTCCTGTAAAACATAGTCGGCTTCACGGGAGTCTACACATTTTAGTAAGGGAGCGTGAAACCCTTTCTTGTATAGTACCTCATTCAAGATGGTGTAACATGACGCTCGAACCTTTAGCCGCCGTGCCTCGGTACGATCTTCCGGTAGCTCTCCATTGTTGAGATAACGGATGATTGGATTGAACCAAGTAGGTTCCGAGTCGATAGGAAGTATAGCCGAGTCAATCGGCTCGTTTATACTCGGTTTGGCTACGTATTCGATGGGAATCGACCCAGGTATGTCGTCTTTGTCGGCCGAGGCGAGCTTCGCTAATAAGTCAGCTTTGGCATTGTCGGTCCTGAGTATCCGAATTACTTCACATTTCTGAAATCCGCTGATTAATTCTTTGGCCTTTTCCATATATGCTTTCAGTTGTTCTTTCTGAGTTTGATAGACACCAGAAATTTGATTGACGACCAGCTGCGAGTCACTGAAAACATTAAGATGAGTTGCACTTAAACTTGCGGCGAGTTTGAAGCTGAGTAATAAGGCCTCATATTCTGTTGTATTGTTCGATGCTTGAAATCCAAGTCGCAAGGCATACTGCATACAAGTTTGATCAGGAGTTTCTAATATTACCCCGGCCCCGCTTGCCTTGGAGTTGGATGAACCGTCGACGAATAACTTCTAAGGAGCCGGGTCAGGTAACTCCAAGGTTCTGAAGCAGGCATTATGTTATGTTTGGAGGTCACTTCAACAAGGAAATCGACGACAACTTATCCTTTTATTGTTATCTTCGGCCTGTACTGTATGTCGAATTCGTTCAACTCGACAGCCCACTTTATAAGTCGGCCGGAAGCTTCTGGCTTTTGAAGAATCTGGCACAGTGGTAAGTCGGTCACAACGGTGATCGTATGAGCTTGAAAGTATGGCCGGAGTCGTCGCGAGGATACTACCAGAGTTAAGGCTACTTTTTCGAACTGATGATACCTTGTCTCTGTCGGTAGTAAGGCTTTGCTGACATAGTACACTGGTAATTGCCTTCTTTCGTTCTCTCGTATTAGGGCCGAGCTGACTGCTGCATCGGATACAGCTAGATATAACAATAAAGCTTCTCCTGGCTCGGGTTTAGACAATAGTAGTGGAGACCCGAGATAGGCCTTCAGTTCTTGAAACGCTTTTTACACTCTTCCGTCCATTCCATCGTCTGTCGTCCTTCAATTGCTTGAAAAACGGGAGACATTTATCTGTAGCTCGGGATAGGAAGTGGTTAAGCGCAGCTATTCTCCCTGTCAGCCTTTGGATGTCTTTAATCATTTTCGGAGACTCCATATCGAGCAGAGCTTTGATTTTCTCGGGATTCGCTTTGATTCCTCGCTGACTAACGAGGAAGCCGAGAAATTTTCCCGAGTTTACACCAAAAGCACATTTGATAGGATTCAACTTCATTTTGTATTTACGTAGAGTCAGGAACATTTCTTCTAGGTCCGCCGCATGGTCGGCTGCGCGTATACTTTTGACGAGCATATCGTCTATATATACTTCCATAGTTCGGCCGATCTGTCGAGCGAACATTTTGTTCACTAACCTTTGATACGTTGCTCCGGCGTTCTTCAAACCAAATGACATCACTCAGTAATAGTAAAAGTTTTTGTCGGTGACAAAAGTGATTTTTGATTTATCAGTTTCATGCATTACAATTTAATTGTAGCCTAAATAGGCATCCATAAAACTAAGCAATTCATGTCCTGCAGTACTATCCACCAACTGATCAATGCGGGGAAGAAGGACGCTATCCTTGGGGCAGGCTTTGTTCAGATCTGTATAATCTATACAGACAAGCCACTTCCCATTAGCTTTTCTAACGAGCACAACATTGGCTATCCACTCTTGATAGTATATATCCTCAACGAATTTGGCCTTAAGGAGCTTGCCGACTTCCTCTTCAATAATAGTGTACCTTTCTTGGCCAAGAGGACGCCTCTTCTGTCGGATGGGCCTGTAAGTCGGGTCAATGTTGAGTCGGTGTGTTATGATCGAGGGATAGATTCCGGACATATCTTCATGGTTTCAAGCGAATATATCGGCATACCGCCGAAGCAAGGCGATCAATTCTTCTTTAAGAAGTGAACTCAGAGACGAGCCGATATGCACTACCTTCGACGCGTTTGTCTCGGTTAAGGGTTCCGAGACGAGTTCTTCCATTAGTTGCCCTCGTTCGTGAGATCTGATTCGAGGGTCCAGCGATTCGATCGTCGATATCTCCGTCGGCGCTTTGACTGCAGTCGCATAGTATCGCCGGGAGTCTTGTTGATCTCCTTTCACAATTTCTACTCCCGAATTAGTTAGAAATTTCATGGAAAGATGGTATATAGATACCACGGCTTGAAGGAGGCTTAGGGATGGTCGACCGAGTATAGCATTGTACACCGATGGTTGTTCCACGACCAAGAAGTCGACCATCGTAGTTGTTTGGTGAGGTGCAGTTCCGGCAGTGAGTGGTAGTGAAGCGATTCCCTCGGGAAGTACTTATCCACCCAAGAATCCTATGAGTGGGATTCGGACTGGACGTAAGGCCGATCGTCCTATGTCCATTTTGTCGAATGCTTGGGTGAATAACACATCCGCCGATGATCCTGTGTCCACTAATATTCGGAACACCTTCCTATTCACGATAGTGAGAGTCACTACGAGCGCATCATCATGAGGATGATGGATGCCTCGAGCGTCTTCCTCAGTGAATGAAATGCAATATTTCTCTCTTTTCTTTTCTTTGGAAGGCCGGGACAGCAGAAGGATCTCGAATTCTGGACGGTTGATGCTTCTGGCGTGATTCTTTCGTGCATTGTTGGAATCTCCACCGCTCGGATGTCCTCCGATAATCCTCCGGATTTCTTCCGTGGGCCGATCTTCACTCGGTCTTGCTGGAGCACCAGGTCCTTGCAAATGTTCTCTGAGTCGGCCTTCTTTAATTAGCCGCTCGATTTCATCTTTCAAGTGATAACAATCACTCGTGTTGTGACCATGGTCACGATGATAGTGGCAGTACTTGTTCTTATTCCGTCGATTCGGATTCCCTCGGAGTTTTTCGGGCCAGTTGACGAAACCCTCGTTCTTGATTTCCATCAACACTTGTTCCTGAGACTTGTTCAGAGGCGTGTATGTAGAAAATCTTCTATCGGGTCATTTGCTCGACCTGTTATCGTCTTGTGCCCGATCATCTTTTCGCTTCTTCCCTCCGGCTGAGTCGGCTTCTTTTTTGGCCGACTCTTTAGCCGAGGGTTTTGTGTTCTATACCTTCTCACGCAGGAGTCGGGTTTCTTCAGCGTCGGCATATTTGTCCGAACGAACCATAAATTCGTCCAAAGTCTCGGGCGGATTCTTGTCTAGGGACGCCAAAAAGGGCTTATCTCTCACCCCTTGCATGAGAGCGTTAAGCGTTGTCTCCTCCAAGTGTCTCCAAACCTGCAGAGATTCAAAGTTAAAACGCTTGATATAATCTTTCAACAGCTCTCCTTCCTTCTGAACTATGTTGTTCAGATGTGCCGGCGGCTTTAGCTTTTTCTTTCCGCCGATGAAGTTGTTGAGGAAAGCGTCACTGAGTTCAACAAATGACTTAATTGACTTCGGTTTCAATTGTTTGAACCAAAGCCGGGCTACGTCAGTTAGTGTGTGAGAGAAGGCTCGACACATAACGGCATCCGAGGCATCATGCAGCTCCATGTAGGTTCTTAAGCATTCGATATGCTCTGTTGGATCGTTTTTTCCGGAAAAGGGAGTTATCTGAGGCAAGCGGAACCTATCCGGTAACCGTGCTTACATTACTTCGTTTACAAATAAAGAAGCTTTTGTCTCGAATTTGGTCGGGTTTGTGTTCCGACCATGCTTTATGTCTGCCATCTCTCTTTCCATCTTCTCCCGGATCTCATTTTTGAAGCCTTATATATCGGTCTTCCACGGTTCCGCACTCTCCGCCGTTTCTTCCACAGGAAGCCGACTTCGCCTCCTCTGATCTATTGTATGCTGCAAATCAGAGGGAGGTAAAACGGCCGTTGCAGAACGAGCCGGCGCTGGCTGACTCGGCCCTTAATGCTGACTCGGTCCTTGATGCTGAGTCGGCTCTCGAGGCGACCGTGGAGCAGCGGGCTGTGATACAGATACCGGCGGGAGAACCTGCGCCGACTCATGACGTTGCTGCATCTGCTGATTACACAGTTGTTCCAGTATGTGCTTCATAATAGCCATCTCGGAACGCATCTCTTGGACTTCTCGATCCAAGTGCGCGTTCCCTCGATTAGACTGGCTAGTAGTCGCAGGCGATGCTATCAGAGACACTGTTGGGGGAGCTTCCTGAGCTGTGCTGGCCTCCCCCACTTCATCTTGATCCGCCCTCCTAGTTTTTACCATTCAACATATCGTAAAAAAATGGCTTTTTGCTCGTTTCCCACAGACGGCGCCAAATTGTTGGTGTATTTTTATAAAACGGCTTCTTAGGTCTGATCTTCTCCCACCTGCACAATCAACGATGTAAAGGAGACCCTGGCTGGAGCCGAGAAACCTCCGATGCTTAAGTCAGTCTTTTGATCAATGGCAAAGGGTTTTTTGAGTTTTGTATTGCGTACCTTCCTCTATAAAGAGCTTGGATATTTATAGATCGTAAGAATTCTCATCGTACGAGGATTCTTCTCCTTATTGTCCGGAGATTTAATCTTCTTCACTGATTGCGCCCGATCCCGAGGATCTCGTGATCGGACGTCTGTATTTCTGGATTTTCGGAGTAGTATTTGCATGCATACCGCCTTCTTTTGTCTTAGCTCGGTCTTTACCGACTCTAGGAGAATCTCGGCTGGCTCAAGAGCGTAAGTTTTCTGCCTTGTCACGGATGAAATAGTCTCGGTGTTTATCCGTCGTCCTTCCTTACTCCGTGGCCGACAGAACCAACTCATTAGCTCGGTTTTATTCTATCGGTCGGGTGGCTTATAACATGATCGGCCTTTTATAGGCTTATGCAGATGAGGTTATCTTTCCGATAGAATAACTTTAATCGTCTTGTGCTTATGTCTCTTAGCTTATCCCTTATTCTCTCGGTTCTAACCGTTGTCTCGAACTCTTCAAGCAGTGTCGGCGGAGTCGACCTACTTGAAATCCAATCATATGGACTTAACATATTTTTCCCCCACAAATACCAACGGATCCGTGAATAGGAGACTCGCTTGATTATTTCTCCTGTGCTTGTCACTGTCAAGTCAGGTGCTTCCATCCAAACCGTTCAAGTCAGGAGCTTCAGTGTCACTGGACAAAAGCCCGAGACTCCCACTTCATCAAAAGATCCCACCCATTCGATCGGTGGCCATCTTTTGGACTGTTTGAAAAAGAACGGGAAGTTGGTCTAAAATTCAATGGCGAAACAGCTGGATGGTCAGATGCTCAGATCCGTGGCAAGATCAAAATCGATCTGCACGCATTCAAACCGTGCGATAGTTGATCAGCTTTACACGTGGCAAAGTCAAGTCATGCCGTAGTCTACAGCAATCAGGTGAGAGCGACTCATGGTGAGATTATGACGAGATATTGCTTTTTGTCTCGAGATGTTGAGATCTCGAATTACGGACGCGATCTTCGGACGCATGCGAAGGACGTAGCGTAGGAAACAAGCTTGTCGATTCCGCCACCAACTACCGCTCTCGTTTCCGAAGCTTTTAACGCGCTTTCTAGCTGTATCCGACGTGGACAACACTCGAGTCTAACGGCTCGGTGCTCGCCACGTAAAATACACGCCCACCTGTCACAAGCTCGGAACAGGGGTCTGTGAGGGGCCCACCGTGATGTATGGGTTTATCAACGCTGCCTATTTTTTTAAAAAATAATTATAGGATACAGTCTAAAAATAAGTCAGATTGAAGGCTTAGGTGGACCACACAGACGGGATTAAACGTTTGCCATTAGAAGCTTCTTGAGAGCAAGCAGCAGAACTTTTGTATCAAGCTGAGATTTGCATTTTGATGTTCAAGAGGTTGATGAGAAAGAAACATCACGGAGGGTATAAGAAAGTTTCAACGCTGAGAGTCATTATCACCTTTGTTTCTAATGGTGTAAACCACACTTATCTACCTCATCTTTAAACTTTTATCTCAAAATATAAACATTGGATGGACGGTGCTGATAAACTCATAAATCACGATGGCCCGTTAAAGCCTCAACCTAGAGCTCGGGAGACGGGTAGTAACTAATCCGCATCCCACGCAATCGAAGCCATTCTTTCTAAAAACGCGTTTTCTACCGGGAGCAGTTTGGGTGAGACCGCGGATCCAGGGTGAGACCCCAAACTGTGGAACCCATTGTGAGGTATGTGATTACATCCACGCCATCCATTAATGTTGAAAAAGCTTATTTTAAGGCATGATCCAAAATCTATACCAGTTACAAATCCCATATAAATGATAAAACGGTAGTGATTGGCAATTAAAAACTTCTTGTAGGCCACAAGAGCTTTGTATCTAGATGATATATGTATAGCCTCTTCATATAGGTATCGGTAACCGTATCAACAAGTTGAATGGTAAATAAAATATTTTCTTGAAATTCATGAGCTTTTTAACGGTGGGTTCAAGAGTCCGGTGTCTACCCATGCCGGTGGATCCGTGGTCTCACCTAATCTGGTTCCGTTTTCCACACGTCATGTGACTCGTCCCCGACCGCATGGACATGTCACATGTCAATGGAAGTGGATCAATAGATGTAGATGCTCAAGGACACCATGAAAGCTCACTCTTCATGATTTTTATTATTTTATTTTTTATTACAAATTTAGCAAAAATCTATCTAATATAAGATTTACATTTGGGTGCCTTTTTCAAAACGATTTCAATAAAGTAATACTTAGAGTAATTATCAATAGGACACATTCAATTAAAATTTAATAACAACTGCTTTCGGGGCCACGCAGGCAAAATGTTGGGTGGTTCAAATGAGCCTCACCATGATGTTTACGTGAAATCTACCCTGGCCACTGGATGAGTCATCCCATTTTAGCCCCAGGCTTGAATATAAGCCTTATCCATTATTCAAGTAAACTAAATGAATCATAAATGGGCTTAATGTTTGAGCCCTGGGCTTAAATTTTGATATGTCAATGGAGTGGATTTCATGTAATCACCATGCTCAAGAATGGGCATAGTGTAACTCACCTAAATGACAGGTCAATATAACTTTTTGGAGCTCCTAATTTTTTTCACATTAGAACTTGCATGGGTTTAGACATCCAATTGTTGAAGTGGAACTCAAATACACATTACCGTGGGTTTGTTAAAAATAAGAATTGCCACTCATAAAATTCTGATGAAAATTTCCTTTTACCATAAATTTCACTCTTTTTAATGCTTTGTGAGAGAGAGGCTGTCCTTATTTCCAACAGGGCCCACTGTGATTTGTATGAGAAATTCACTTCAATTATTAGGTGTGTAATCCCATGTTGGGTTTAAGATTAAAAAATTTACACATCTAATTAGGTTAAGAAAAATAGTCTAGAGGGCGAGCATTAACTTGTAAACTGTTATCAAATACGTGGTTCACCTCAACACCTAAAAATGTGGTTCGCATAAAATTTTTGGTCCCAAGCTTAACAAGGTGACAAATATAGCAGTTAGAGTGGAGGTGACAAATATAGCGGTTAGAGTGGATTTCACATAAAAATCATGGTCGTCAGGCCCACCCAAGTTACAGCGACATTGCTTGCACTGGAAACTCTAGCCTCCGTTACTTTGAAGATAATTACTTGAAAGTGGGTAGTTTTCTTTTTATATATAAAATTCCTCAAATAAAAGTTCACTTGCCTCCAACGCTAGGATCGAGTAGTATTGTATTGTCAAGGTTGGATCCGCTCATCCGGTGAACCCCACTGTGTAAATGTCATGTTTCAGAAACCGGTTTGATATTGGGTAAGATTCCACAGTAATTATAGAGTCATGTTCATGAGAAACAGATATTTCGTTTGTCCAAGCCATTAGGGGTTATTTGGCAGTGTAGATTTAATTGTATTTGAGTGCATTCATTCTCCAACAGTCACTTGGCAGCTTGGATTGGAAAAGATTTTTAGAATCGGAAATATAAAATTTTGTTTATGTTTTGAAATATCTTCCTTTTAATATAATTAGGATATTGCGATTGGGATTCACAGACCTTTTTTTTTTTTTTTTTTATCATTTCTAAAGCCAAGAGACTACAAGGGTGTAACAAGATTGCCAAATGAATGCAGACTAATATTGGAAACATCTGATTGATCAAATGAAGACCATCTAATAGGCTGGATGAATGGTGATAACGGAAGGGTTGAGTTGATGAACTGTCCTGATTATGTAATGGGTGTGAGGCGAATAACAGGGTGTGATGGATTAGATGTCATTTATCATCCCCATTGCAACAGTTGAACTGACATTTAGTGTTTTGCTTTTGTTTGGTCCCACTTCCAGCTGACCACATGGCCACCTGAACAGTGATTAGGACCATATATCCATTGGGCTCATCCATCACACCCAATAAAAGGGTGTGATGGATAAGATGTCATTTATCATCTCCCTTCCAACAATTGAACTGATATTTGGTGTTTTTGCTGTGTTTGGTCTCACTTCCACCTGACCACATGGCCACATGAACAGTGATTGAGACTAAACATCCATTGGGCTCATCCATCACACCCAATAACAGGGCGTGACGGATGAGATGTCATTTATCATCTCCCTTGCAACAGTAAAACTGATATATGGTGTTTTTCTGTGTTTGGTCTCACTTCCACGTGGCCACATGGCTACCTGAACAGTGATTGGGACCGTTCATCCATTGGGCTCCAATGGCAGACGAGCCAAGTTGCAAAATTTATACTGATTAAACGGGGAGAGTGCATTCATCGAACATCAATATGCAGTCCTTTCTCCAGGGCCCATCAGTCGTTGAGCCTACCAGATGAAGGTCAGGATCGAAGAGGTGGCTCACCATCTCCGATATGATGGTGGCAACCCTTCACTACAAACGTGGCATGCATGTATGCCGATCTGGACCGTCCATGTTGTGGTCCTCATCATGGAAGGAGCATAGTCCTAAATGCTAACCACAAGTTTGTGGGGCTGCGGTGAACCACATATATGAGGGGCTGATTATGGCGTGCACTCGTAGAACGGTGGCAGCCATCCGTTCTTAATTGGATGCTTTTGTCCCCACACATGATTGGTTATCCAACGGCTGATAATGGTCGCACGTCCATCAGAACGTATCACCTTATTAATTGGAGATCTGATTGGACAGCCGTCCACTTGATTGGGTTTGATAGTGGTGACAAAATCATACTTCTTTTGACAAATGTGTTCGTTTTGCCCATCACATCTACGCGGCATGTGCTGCTCCGTGGGGCCCGCATGGAGAGATGTTCAGATGATCACGACCATCCAAATTCTGGTAACAAATATGGATAGTCCGTAATCAATCTTAAAGGACAACCTTAGCCATCGATTTGTGAAGCTAGGTGTTAACGGTTCATTGTCTTCTTTTCAAGAGTCCATATTCATCAGCAAGTATCAGCTCTTGGAATTATTCATTCTTAGTTTCTTACTGTATTACGAATCATGAGCCATTAGCAGTAACTGTTGAGAATGTAGAGTCACAATTGGGCCGTCTTCGACCGGTCATCGGACATGCTCGACCGATTGTAGGGGCCCGCTCGATCGGTCGTGGACCGGCTCAACTCAAAGTCCAGCGAGTCCTATTTTTTCATGTTTGGGCCCTTCGACCAATCGTAGGAACTGTTCAACAGGTTGTAGCTCGACCAGTCGTAGGTCCCCTTCGACCAATCATAGGTTACGCAGATTCGTTTCCGAATATGATGCAGACTGTGGATTTTAGTGTCGCCTTTCGTAAGGGTGTAGAAGGGAAGTCACCTAAACTATAAATAAGGGTTTCTAGGGTTTTCTAGGGTAATTGAAATATTGGGAAATAATTCTAAGGTGTGGGCAAGGGTTCTCTATGTGCTTTTAAGGGAGATGTTAGTATTTTGCCTTGTAATTTTTATTTTTTTTCATGGTGAAAGTTTGCATCCGTGGTTTTTTATCCTAGTATGGAGTTTTTCTATATATATCTTGTCTTGTGGTTTGTTTGAATTGCTTTGATCTATTTCTAATTTATATTTCTTCCTGTTTATCGTTTGTGGGTAAAGCCAGAGATTGGATATAGGCTCACTGCATTGTTGGCGTGCTACGCAACAACTGGTATCAGAGATATTGGTTTAGTTCTATTGGGAGCGATGGTGGAAGATGGAAAAACTATAATTGAGAAGTTTGATGGTTCAAACTTTACCTTCTGGAAGATGCAGATAGAGAATTATCTGTATCAGAAGGACCTCTACATTTCTCTAAGAGGAAAAGAGAAGAAACCAGAAAAGATGACAGATGATGAATGATTTTTATTGGTAGGAAGGCTTTAGGAACGATCCGACTCTCTTTGTCAAAGAGCGTCGCCTTCAACATATTCAAGATGAAAACTACAGAAGAATTAATGAAAGCCCTAGCCACCATGTATAAAAAACCCTCAGCATCTAATAAGGTTCATCTTATGAAACAACTATTCAACATGAAGATGTCAAATGGTGGGACCGTGACTGAACATCTAAATGAGTTCAATACAATCACGAGCCAGTTGGAATTCGTTGACATCGTTTTTAAGGATGAGGTCAGGGCGCTATTGATCTTATCCAGTCTGCCAAACAGTTGGGATGGTTTGGTGATTGCTGTGAGCAATTCTTCAGGGTCGACAAAGCTGAAATTTGATGATGTGGTCGGTTTAATTCTCAGCGAAGAATCTAGAAGGAACGCATCGGAAGTTTTAAGGGATTCAGGGAATGCTCTAAACGTTGAAAGAAGAGGAAGATCGCTGAACAAATGAGGTAATAAACACGGGCGTTCTAAGTCGAGGAAGAAGTCCGAGGGACCGAAAGACAAAGACGGGTGTTGGTATTGCGGGAAGAAGGAGCACATGAAACGTGATTGTAGGGCGCTTAAGAAACAAGAAGGAAGCTCTTAAGGTGGGAAGGATTCAGTGAATCTATCTGAGGAAAGCGACACAGAGGCATTGATCTTATCTCTTGATACGAGGAATGAGTCTTGGATTATAGACTCGGGTGCTTTGTTTCATGCCACTTTATGTAAGGAAGTTTTACGTGATTATGTGTCAGGTGACTTTGGGATAGTCTACCTGGGTGATGATGAGCCGTGCAATATAGTTGGAAAGGGAGACGTTCAGGTCAATCAGAAGACGGAACAATTTTAAAATTTAAGGATGTCAAACATGTACCGAGTTTGAGAAGGAATCTGATCTCAATGGGGCAGTTGACCGACACTAGTTATGTGACGACATTCACCAGTGATTCCTGAAAGATCACAAAAGGTGCCTTGGTAGTATCTCGAGGTAAAAAGGAAGGTACTTTGTACGTGACTTCAGGATCGTATAGTTCACTCACAGTCGCATCAACTGGAGTAAATGAGCAGTTATGACATCAGAGGTTAGGACATATAAGTGAGAAGGGGATGAAAGTGCTATTGTCAAAGGGGAAGCTACCAGGGCTATAGTTTATTGACTTGAAATTCTGCGAGGACTGCATGTATGGTAAGCAGAAGAGGGTAAGATTCAACAAGACAGGACGCGCTCCAAAGACGCATCTGTTAGAGCTTATACACACTGATGTGTGGGGACCGGCACAGGTATCATCTCTTAGTGGCTCACGTTATTTTGTTTCCTTTATTAATGATGCTGGTAGAAAATTGTGGGTTTACTTCTTAAAGTATAAATCTGATGTATTTAATACATTTAATAAGTGAAAAGTTATGGTAGAAAACGAGACAGGTAAAACAGTAAAGTGTCTCAGATCTTATAATGAGGGGAGTATTGTGATAAGAGGTTTGAGGAGTGTTGTGCACCTAGTGGAATCAAACATCATAAAACGATTCTAGGGACACCGCAGCAGAATGGTGTGGCTGAGCGCATTAACAGGACCATCCTTAAGCGCCCTAAGAGCATGAGGTTACATGCGAGGTTGTCCAAGACCTTTTGGGCAGATGCTGTGAATACTGCCGTATATCTTATCAATAAAAGTCCTTCAGCACCATTGGATGGTGGGCTAATAGAAGAAACGCGGACTGAAAAAAAAGTGAATCTTACACATCTCAGAGTGTTTGGTTGCACTTCATATGTTCACATTGATGTAGAACATATAAAGAAGCTGGATGCGAAGTCCAGGAGGTGCACGTTTATAGGTTACGGGCATGATGATTTTAGCTATAGGTTTTGGAATGCAAAAAATAGGAAAATCATCAGAAGCAAGAACGTAATCTTCAATGAAAAAGTGATGCATAAGGATAGTATGAAGGAAAATAAGGCCGAAGAAAAGGAATTTGTATAGTTGGAAGAGTTACCGGACATGGGTATTACAGCGCCACAGGATGATCATGCACAGAAGCATTATGAGGTAGAGCCACAGACACCGGTTATGAGGAGGTCTACTCGGAAGAGGAGACCCACGGTCTGATACTCACCCTCCTTACATTATCTACTGCTGACAGATAATGGTGAGTCAGAATGTTTTGAAGAGGCATTACAGTCAGATACACGGGTTAAGTGGGAGCATGTTATGGATGAGGAGATGGACTCTCATAAGTCTAATCGTACATGGGAGCTAGTCACTCTACCAAAGGGTAAGAAAGCTCTTCATAACAAGTGAGTTTATAGACTGAAGGAGGAGCATGATGGTTCAAAACGGTACAAGAGCAGATTGGTTATGAAAGGGTTTCAACAAAAGGCAGGTATCAATTTCACTGAAATATTTTCATCGGCAGTGAAAATATCTACAATTCATATGGTCTTGAGTATAGTGGCTACAAAGGACTTACATCTAGAGCAACTAGATGTTAAGACAGCCTTTCTTCATGGGGACCTTGAATAAGAGATATATGCATCAGCCGACAGGATACGTGGCACCAGGAAAGGAGAACAAGGTGTGCAAACTGAAGAAGAGTCTATATATCCTGAAGTAGGCCCCGAGGCAGTGGTATAAGAAGTTCGATAGTTTCATGTCGGGAAACGGTTTTAGGAGATGTCATGTAGACCATTGTTGTTATTTGAAGAAGTTTGATACGTCGTACATCATCCTTCTTTTGTACGTTGATGATATGCTTGTGGTCGGTTCAAATATGAAGGACATCTCAGATCTCAAAAGACAATTGTCTAGAGAATTTGCCATAAAGGATTTAGGAGCTACAAAATAAATCTTATGCATGAGGATAAAGCGTGACAGGAAAAATAAGAAATTAGTTTTGTCAAAATTAGAGTACATAGCTAAGGTACTTGATCGATTCAATATGGGATGTGCTAAGTCGGTTAACACTCCATTAGCCAACCACTTTAAGCTATCTAAGAAACAAGGGGCAAAGACGCAGGAGGAATGAGATTACATGGCAAAAGTCCCATACGCGTCAGCGATTGGGAGTCTCATGTATGCTATAGTAAGCACGAGACCAGACATTGCTCAAGCAGTGGGAGTTGTTAGCAAGTTCATGAACAACCTCGGGAAAGAACATTGAGAAGCTATGAAGTGGATCCTCAGATACCTGGTAGGTACTAAGGATGTAGGGCTGTGCTATGGTGGATCGAAAATCAAACTATAAGGCTACGTGGATTTAGATTTGACAGGAGATATCGATAGCAGAAGAAGCACTACAAGTTATGTGTTTACTCTGGGTAGTGCTGCAGTCAGTTGGGTCTCTCAGTTACAGAAGATAGTATCTATCAGTATAACAGAAGTAGAATATGTTGCGGTTACAGAAGCATGCAAGGAGATGGTGTGGATGCAAGGTTTTATGGAAGAGTTGTGCAAGAAGCAAGTAGATTGTAAGTTGTACAGTGACAGTCAGAGTGCAATACACTTGGCTAAGAATTCAGTCTTTCATTCAAGGACCAAGCATATTGTCATCAGATATCACTTCATTCGTTCGTAACTGGAAGATAGATCAATTGTTCTGGAGAAGATTCAAACAAGTGAGAATCCTGCGAATATGCTGACCAAGGCAGTCACAAAGGAGAAGCTGAAGCTTTGTTCAGCTTTGATTGGTCTTCAGGCTTGAAGACGGGGAGGTGGTGCACTCCGAATGAAGAAGATGAAGGTTTATGGCAATGTGTCTCCAAGTGAGAGGTTGTTGAGAATATGGAGCCACATCTGGGCCGTCTTCGACCGGTCGTAGGACATGCTCGACCGGTCGTAGGGGCCTGCTCGACCGGTCTTGGACCGGCTTGACTTGAAGTCCAACGAGTCCTATTTTTTCATGTTTGGGCCCTTTGACCAGTCATAGGAACTGTTCGACTGGTTGTAGGTTACGCAGATTCGTTTTCGAATCTGATGCGGACTGCGAATTTTGGTGTCGCCTTTCACAAGGGTGCGAAAGGGAAGTTATCTAAACTATAAATAGGGGTTCTTTGGGCTTTTCTAGGATAATTGAAATATTGAGAAATAATTCTAAGGTGTGGGAAAGGGTTCTCTATGTGCTTCCAAGGGAGAGGTTAGTATTTTGCATTATAATCTTTATTTTTCTTCATAGTGGAAGTTTGCATCCGTAGTTTTTTACCCTAGTTTAGAGTTTTTCCACGTATATCTTATCTTGTGTTTTGTTTGGATTTCTTTGATATATTTTTAGTTTATATTTCTTCCTGTTTATCGTTTGTGGGTGAGGCCTGAGATTAGATCTAGGCTCTCTGCGTTGTTGGTATGCTGCACTAGAAGTAGAACATGGACATTTCCAATAACCCCTCTCCATAACTGAATGTGGCCACAAGAACTAACGGCTAGCTAGATTTCTTTTTTTCTGGGTTTAGAGTAGGTGGGAGAGAATCTACCGTTATCTCGAAGGAAAATAGTTACTGTAGCTTTGGAGAATTCGGAAAACTACATAGTTGAAAGATGCTACTGTCATTATTTTCTTGCGAAATCCTATGCTCTTGCTTGGAATAAAACTAAAATTCTAGCAGTGGGATATGAGTTTTTTTCAATTACTAAAACCGTCTATTTGATGGGTCCTCTTGAATGGAGGATATCCAAAATTTCAGCCCTTTGATTATACCATCCTTAGAATCATCTACCGATGAAGATGATAATGACAGCTTATTTACTTTGCATTTCATAGAAAATTGGAAAACCAAGCCGGTCCAAAGGATTGAAATAATCAAATTATGAATTTTTATTTGTTAATTTTGTATTATAGAAGGTGAGACTCGTGGTTTGGGCCATTGGATGATGACCCAGATTCAATGGCTAGGTCCTGATATATCCTATTGCAATACATGTGGATGTATTAAAGCAAAACTCAACTTGAAATTCCTGTGCCTTTTCTTTTCCACTCATGTGAGGTGTCTGATCACTTTTTACTCACGTTTCCACTGGCAAACTTGTATAAAATCCCAATCTATCATCAGATTTCTGTAAAAAGATGATGAGTGTTTTGAGATGAATTTCACACCCACAATGATGAGGTAGCATGCATATCTAGAGAGAAGGATTTGCATATAATCATGTATATTTTAAATTATTACCAACGACTCTATTCACATGACTCTTTTCACAATCTTGTCCTGTTTACAAAATTTTCATGTGATTACACTATTACTAATAAGAAACAGTTTGTTTATTAGGACAACTTATGGCGAAATTGTTAGTTTTGAGATTAAGTTATCCAAATAATTACTAATAGAAATTTGTGGAATTGAAATGATTTCAAATCATGTTTTGATGAACAAAATGACAATCGACCTTAATATCATTCATTTGTAAAGCACAAGGTTAGGTGTGTTCCTAATTGCATAAACACATATCACCATTGGTATTGTTGATGCAAAAATCTGGTCCGCTCTCCCTCAACGCTTTCAAGATCCTTCGCGTGTCGTCCCTGAAGCCTGCACCAAGAGAAAAGGTAAAGGTGACCCTAGCTAAGCTGGGGACCCTCCGATGCCTAAGTCAGGACAAGGGAATCAAGATCTATGTCGAGTGTAGAGAAGAGCTTAATTTTGCGTACCTGTAGACATAGCATTGCGGGCTATTTATACTTGCCTGTGGGGCAGTCCGGTTCCGATGATCTTAGCATGATCAGAGGGATTCTGGGATCATGGGGATACTGCCCTCAATCTATTAATTGTACAGCGTATTTGGCAGATCGTGCGCATCTGCGAGCAAAGTTACCGGCCACGTTTGGTTATGGAAGTTTCCATGTTTAGCGAGTGGGATACGCATGTCAGAAGGTCTGCTCGGCTCGGCTTGCCAGGCCATATTGAGGAACGCTCTGAGTATGACGCCATCCGACCAGTCATACGGAATCCGATCTGACTGACTTAATCGCCTCGGAGTTGGGAGGTAGCGTGTTATCTGATTTGACAATTATGACTAACTCCAAGCTGGCTTTGACTCGAAGTCATTCGTGTTGTTGTTGCGATGCTTTAGTCTTGATCAGATGGATTATGCCTCGGGTGCCTCAGCTCGGACTTTGAGTCTGATTAACGTTTTGCCACGGGCTCAGATTTCTCCAAAACAGAAGCCCCCCACTCTTCGAGCTTGCTTGCGGGCTCGGAGAGTATTTATATGGAATCTCCGGCCCTTATCGCAATGATGACGGGTCTTGGATAGTGCGCGATGGTCGCTTTGGTTAACGAGTGGCGACGGTTACGATCCCGGATCTTCTTCCAGCCTATGAGAAGTTGCCACGCAGGCTTGAGGTGGCGTATTTATGATAGCTCCGACTGCTGTGGGGTCGCTTTGCGTGTCGAGGCACATTGCCCGATGTCAGAGCCGTACCGACGGTTCGATGCTCGTCCTATGAGGTATTGCCATGTGTGCTCGGAGGTCGGCTCGTGCCGATTCAGCTGCTACCATCAAAGCTTTCCATCAATGCGAAAATCCTTCGCTGCCTATATAAGGCGTCTCGAATTTTTATTTGTCATTTTACGTTCTGGTTTATAAGAGCTCACCGAAGGAGGCGATTTTCGACGAGAGGCGATTCCGGCCGAACTCAAAGTTTTCGACAGAAGGCGATTTTCGGTAATCACCCGGTGAGTCTCGCTGACTTTCGCCATTCTTTCTGCTATGTCTTCCGACCTAAAAATGGTTCGTGAATACGGTGGTGACTCCGAACCGGGGACTATTGACAGTGGGAGTGGGTCTTCCAAAGGCCCTTTTGAGACCACTCTCTTGTACCCCCCGCCTCGAAAGTAAAAAATATTGGCTTGTAAGACCAAGCAGCCCAGCAAGAAGGCAGCCCGCCGAGCCGAGACCACTGCCACTACCGAGATGCCTACAAGTCTGCGTATCGCAGAGGTAGTTCTCGGAGGTTCTATCATGTCAGAATCTCAGATGGAGTGGATCCGCTCGGAGTTTCAGATCCCTAACTCCTTTCAAATAAGGACTCCCGGCCCTTTGGACGCTATTGGCGCTCCTGCCGAGGAGGAAGTGGCCATCTTCCCCTGGGCGCTGCAATGTGAGGTCCGGCTCCCTCTGCACCCCTTTTATCAAGAAGGTCGCGGCTCACCTCGGATTGGCTCCCGGGCAGTTTACTCCGGATGCCTGGAGGGTGATGATCTCCTCCTACATTATCTGGAGGCAAGTTGGCAACTCCGAGCTGATCCCAGAGGAGCTGCTGAGCCTGTACCTAGTCAAGCATGATAGTAATGATCCATGGTACTATTTTACCACTCGGGGGAGCAAGGGGTCGGGATTAGTTATGCACCTGCCGTCTTCCAACAAGGACTGAAAGAATAAGTGGTTCTGGGCAACAGGTGACTGAGAAGCACCAGTGGCTGAGCTTAGGGCCTCAACGGCTCGTATTTCAATCCGCTTTACGAAATCAGGTCGGACTTCATCTAGTATCCGAGTTGTTGCCTTAGTTTTCATATGTTTTCATTGAAGTGACGTCTCTTTTTTTTATTTTGCAGCTTTCGCAAAGGGATTGCCGCTCATTGACTCGGACCAGAAGAATCAGATTGCAAAGGCCAGAGCGCGGTCAGAGGCGCTTCGCTCCTGGGCTGATCTGATCACTGTGGCCAACCTCCACTGGTCTGAGCTCTGTAAATCTCAACCTTCGCCTACATCCCTCAGTAAGCTGCCCTGATCTCTCCGATGAACTTTCTTTCAGTTATTTAGTAGCTGACATGATCTTCTTTTTCGCAGGCATGGCCGAGGCGTCCGGGGCTCGGAAGAGGAAAGAAGCCCCGACCGCAACGGAGTTGCTAAAGGAAGCCCCCCGAGTGAAGATCACTCGGAAGAAGGCAGCTCCCTCTCGTGTGGGGGAATCTTCCTCTGCGCTGACCTCAGCTGCCCTAACACCGAGGCCAGCTGGCTCGCCCTCCTCACTGCCGACTTCGGAGCGCCCCAGCACTGCCGTGGCTCCCCCGGCCGTCTTACGCCCATTGATACTTTCTCCACCAGGACTCGTCAAAATGACTGTAGTCGGCACCCCAATTGTGCCTAGCTCCGTTGCTCCTCGAGCTCCCACCATCACCGTTCTCCCTACCGCGGAGGTACCTGCAGCGGTCCCCGAAGCCTCCATCACTGTTCCCTCCTCCTCCGAACGGGAGGAGGCCAATAAAATGGCCCACAATACGCTCCCCCCCCCCGAGGTCGGGGGAGAGGTCCGTGCCGAAAGTCAGAACTCGACCGGCAGCAGGGTAGGGGCCGAGGGGGCTGAGGCCTCACCCCAGGTGAGCACAAGCAGTAGAAAGTTCGAGCCCGGCTATCATATGACGTGCTTGGCTCCGTGGGCTACCAAGCATGCAAAGGAAGACGATATCGCTCAGACCCTTGAGTGGTTGGAGAGCGGCTTCCTTAACGACTTTGCCTCCGTATGCTATATGGTATGACTCTGAGAAGACTCTTTCATGTAGTTATACATTCTGTATATTCTGATCTTTGTTTTCTGTTCAGGCCGTCCCGATGCTGCTCTCAATTCGGCAGAGGGTGTGGGAGCACAAGAGTAAGGAGGCAGAGTTGGAGGCTCTTCAGGCCGAGGCAGCGGCCTTGAGGTTTGAGTAGACTAATCTGGGCCAACAGCTCACGGGCGAGAGGGTCATGGTTAGGCGACTGCAGGGAGTCATCATCGACTTGGAAACCAGGGAGCTGTATCTGCAGGACAAAGCAGATGACTTTAAGAAGAGTGACGATGCAGCGTCCGCTGAGCTGACCCGTGCCAGGGCCCATGCAGACTCTTTGGCCATGGAGATTGCTCTTCTTGGTGAAGCCCTGAACCGCGCCAAGGCCGAGGCAGTTGAAGAACAGGTCCGAGCCATCGCCCAGGCTGTGGAGGCTTAGCGGATCAAGGATGAGGCTTCCTCAACTGCGGCAGTTGTCGCTGCAGTTGAAGACTTCAAAACCTCTAAGGAGAGAGACGTTGAGGCAGCGACGTTTTACAACCGCAGCTTCGATGCGTGTCTCGAGGCAGTTCTGGGTTTATACCCAGACCTCGATCTTAATTTTCTCCTACCCGACGACTCCGAAGATGCCTCAACCGAAGTCGTCTGCTCGGACCAAGCCCCTAACGCCCAAGCTCCTCCTCCGGCCTGAAGATGTTTTATCATTTTAGTTATATTTTTTTATATAGAAACCCTCGATGTATCTTAACCAATGTACTTTTGCCCCTCCGAGGGGATTCAATGAAAAATACATTTTTTTTATATTGTCAACTTGCTGTGAGATGCTGTCGAGCTGATTTCTTTTCACGGACCTAGTCCCTTGTTGCTTAATCCGTTTTCGGCCCAAGTCTTAGTTGGGTCCGATCTTTTGGAATGCTCGGTTCGTCGCTCCTCAGGCGAGAGCTTTTCATTATCGTATGTCGAGCCGAATACTCTACTAGATAATCGGATTATGATTAGGCTTTTTCCCCCAAAGGGATGCCTTGTCGATTTTTGTGGGATTAGGCTCCGACCCCTTGGTGGTCGGACCGTTAGGTCATAGTCGTACTAACCAAGACAGTCGAGTAAACATCCGAGGCTGAATTGGAATCTTTATTAAGAGCCTTAAAGGCTAGTCGCTCGGAAGCGTACACTTCATGAGTAGTAGATCTTCAGATGTTCAGTATTCTAGGGATGAGGGAGCTGGCGGCCTTCGAGGTCTTCCAAGTGGTATGAGCCCGATTTGGTAGATCTGACCACATAATATGGTCCCTCCCAGTTGGGTCCGAGTGCTCCTGCCTCCGGTTCAGCCGTGTTCTGAAAGACCCGTCGGAGGACCAAGTCCCCTGGTAGGAAGCGCCTGACTTTGACCTTTGAATTGTAGAAGAGCACTACCTGTTGGTGCCGAGCCGCCGTTCGGAGCTTGGAAACCTCTCTGAGTTCTTCGAGCAAGTCCAGATTAGCGGCGATCTGTTCGGAGTTCTGATTTTCTTCGAAGCTCCTTACCCGTGCCGTAGGGAGTCCGATTTTCACTGGCACCATTGCCTCCAGCCATAGGATAATGAAAATGGAGTTTCACCAGTCGAAGTTTGGGCTGTGGTCCTGTAGGCCCAGAGGACGAGGGGGAGCTCTTCGGCCCAGCTTCCCTTTACTTTTTCGAGCTTTGTCTTGAGGTGATGCTTGATGATTTTATTGACGGCTTCAACCTGCCCGTTTGATTGTAAGTGTCGAGGCGATGAGTAGGCGTTCACAATGCTGAGTCTTCTGTATATACCGTGGAATTGATCATTATCGAACTGGCGACCGTTGTCAGAGACGATGGTATGTGGGATTCCGAACGGGCAGATGATATTTTTCCACACAAAGTCGATCACTTTCTGCTCGGTGATCTTAGCAACTGGCTCGGCCTGGGCCCACTTAGTGAAATAGTCGACCACAACTATGGCAAACTTGACCTTTCCTTTCCCTGTAGGCAAATGACCGATGATATCGATCCCCCATTGGGCGAATGGCCAGGGCCCGCTCATGGGGGTCATTTCTTCTGCCGGTCGCCTCGGCACAACTGCGAAGCGCTGACACTTATCGCACCTCTGAACTAAGTCCTTTGAATCTTACTTAAGAGTGGGCCAGAAATATCCTTGGGAAAGTATCTTCATGGCGAGGGTTCGGCCGCCAGAATGGTTCCCGCAAATTCTCTCGTGAATTTCTCGAATCACGTAGTCGGCTTCGTCCGGTCGGAGGCATCTAAGGTAAGGCTGAGAATTCTCCTTCTTGTACAGCACTCCGTCCAACACGACGTACCGAGTTGCCCTGACTCTGAGTCACCTTGCCTCCAACTTGTCTGCGGAGATTTCGCCGAACGACAAATAATTGAAGATCGGGTCCATCCAACTAGGAAGGGACTGGACAGGGTTGACTTTCTCTGGCTGACTGATACTTGGATGCTCAATAAACTCGACAGGAACAAAATGTGGAATCTTTCCCTCGGAGGTCGAGGCGAGCCTCGCTAGAGCATCGGCCCATGAATTCTCGACTCTAGGAATCTGCCGGATGGTGCAACTCCAAAATTTCTCGATCAATTTCCTCGCTTCTTCAAGGTAAGCGATTATTCTGACCTCTTTAGCTTCGTACTTCGAGGAGATGTGGTTCACCACCAGCTGTGAGTCGCAACGGACCTGCAAGGTCTGAATGCCTAGGCTCGCGGCTAGCCTGAGCCCAGCTAATAACGCTTCGTACTCGACCTCGTTATTTGAAGCTTTGAATCCAAGTCTGATTGCATATTGTATTGTCGCTGAATCAGGGACGACTAGGACAATCCCGGCTCCTGCCCCTTTGATGTTGGAAGACCCATCAACATAAAGGATCCATCCCGGACCCGACGCTGCCTCTTGGTCGCTCAACAGGACGGGTGGTGTCATCTCAACTTCCTTGCTGATCTGCTCCTCACTTGAAGATGTGAATTTGGCGATGAAATCGGCTACCGCTTGACCCTTGATTGCCACCCTAGGGCGGAACTGAATGTTGAACTCTCCGAGCTCCACGGCCCACTTAGTAATCCGACCTGACACTTCATGCCTCTGGAGGACTTGCCTCAGAGGAGAGTCCGTTAGCATAATTATGGAGTAGGCTTGGAAGTATGGCCGCAGTCTTCTGGCCGCTACGACGATGCAGAGCGCCAGCTTTTTCAAGGGCTGGGACCTTGTTTCAGCTGGTACCATGGCTTTTCTTACATAGTACACAGGGTACTACTTGCTTCCGACCTCTCTGATTAGAGCTGAACTGACAGCTGAAGTCGAGACTGCGAGGTAGAGGAACAAGGGCTTTCCTTCTTCTGGATTGGACAATAGAGGCGGTGATCCCAGGTACTGTTTCAACTGCTAAAAAGCTTGCTCGCACTCTGACGTCCACTCTGACTTCTTATGACCCTTCAGCTGCTGGAAGAAGGGAAGACATTTATCCGTGGCCCTGAATATGAAGCGTCCGAGGGCGGCAACTCTTCTCGTGAGACATTGTATCTCCTTAAGAGTCCGAGGCGAGTTCATGTCGAGGAGGGCCTTGATTTTGTCCAGGTTGGCCTCGATCCCTCGCTGGCTATCTTAAAAGTTAAGGAACTTTCCCGACTCAACTCCGAACACACACTTGGCAGGGTTAAGCTTCATCTGATACTCTCGGAGGACGCTGAATGTTTCTCCGAGGTCAGCAAGGTGGTTGGAGGCTTGGGTACTCTTCACTAGCATGTCATCCACGTACACTTCCATGGTGCGCCCGATCTGTTTGGTGAACATCTGATTTACCAGCCTCTGATATGTTACCCCAGCATTTTTCAGGCCAAAAGGTATGACCCGGTAACAGTAGAACCCACTGTCAGTGACAAAGGTAGTCTTCTGCCTATCTGGGGGATGAATAGTGATCTTGTTGTATGCGGAATAAGCGTCCAGAAACGAGAGCAACTCGTGTCCGGCCGTGCTGTCCACCAGTTGGTCGATCCGAGGTAACGGGAAGCTGTCTTTGAGACACGCCTTATTCAGATCGGAATAGTGTACACAGACCCGCCACTTCCCGTTAGACTTCCTGATGAGTACAACATTTGCTATCCAATCAGGGTAATATACCACTTCTATGAAGCCCGCATCGAGCAGGATGGAGACCTCCTCAGCAATGGCTTCATATTATTCGGCGTCGAACGACCTTCTCCTTTGCTTGACCGGCTTATGATCTGGGTCCACATTCAACTTGTGAACCAGTACATTAAGAGAGATTCCCGGCATATCCGCATGCGACCATGCGAAAACATCTCGATGCTGCCTCGAGAAGGCTAGTAATTCGTTCCTCCACTCTGTATTCAATGATGATCCGAGCTGAACAGTTTTGCTCATGTCTGATTTATCGAGCAGTACTTTCATTAGATCTTCGAGGGAGGAGCTTTCCATCGGTCCTCGAGGATCCAAGGTGTCCACCACGAGCGTTTGTTTGGCAGCTCCTTTCCTCACGGCTATAGCATAACATCTTCGAGCCTCGCGCTAATCGTCTCAGAGATAGCCGATCCCTTCTTCGGCTGAAAACTTCATCATCAGATGGTAAGTTGAGACGACCGCTCTCATTGCATTGAGGGAGGGTCGGCCCATGATTACATTGTGGACAGATGGAACATTGACAACCAAAAAGTCGACAAGAAGTGTGACTTGATGTTGCCCTTCTCCCGCTGTTACTGGGAGGGAGATAGCTCCTTCAAAGATTACTCTCTCTCCGGCAAAGCCGTGCAAGGGAGTCTTCACGGGTTGGAGCCGAGACCGTGGAATTCCCATTCTTTCGAACGCCTCGGAATACATGACATCAGCCGAACTCTCGGTGTCGACCAGGATACGAAACACCTTATGATTCGCTATGGTCATGGTAACCACTGGCGCGTCATCGTGTGAATGCTGGATCCCGCGCGCATCGTCTTCCGTGAAAGTCAGGCTGCACGGAGCGACTCGTAGTTCTTTCCTGGGATGTTCCATCAGGTAAACTTAATGCTCCAACTCGGATCTCCGGGAATGGGCTTTTCGAGCCCTGTTTGAATCCCTTCCCCCAGCTGATCTTCCGAAGATGGTACGAATTTTGGCGGGTTCGTCTGGGGGGTTGTTTGACTTTTTCCGTGGCTGTTCCTCCCTTCGAGCGGATCTTTCTCTTTTGGTGTAACGACGCAGATGTCCCTTGCAGATGAGGGACTCGATCTCGTCTTTTAGGTCTACGCAGTCATCCGTGTTATGACCATTATTTCGGTGGAAGCGGCAAAATTTCTGCTTGTCCCATTGCTCGGGGTCAGTCCTCATGCAGACCGGCAAATTAAGTAGCCTGTCTCCTCGAATATCTAGTAGAATTTACTCGACAGATGTGTTGAGAGGAGTATAGGAACAGAATTTTCCCTCCGGCCTACGGGTCGGTCGACGATCGCGAGGATTGCAGTCATCGGTCCCCTTACCGTTCGGCTGGGAGTCTTCGTTCCTTAACCTCTTCCCTTTTTCGCCGAGTCGGCGACTTGTAGTCCTTTACGGGCGTTAGTGAACTCCTCGGCGTTGGTGTGTTTTTGAGCCTTTGCCATGAAGTCCGCTAGCATTTTCGGAGAATTTTTACCGATAGAGAAGGCGAACTTTCCTTCCTTCAGTCCGCTCAGGATGGCAGCGAGAGTCATCTTATCATCATAGTCTTCGACATGCAACGCCTCTTCATTGAAACGAGCGATGTAGTCTTTCAACGACTCTTTCGGTGCCTGCTTGATGGTAAGCAGGTGAGTGTTGGGCTTCCGACTTCTCTTACCGCTTATAAACTACGTAAGAAATAATCGACTCAGCTCGGCGAAAGAGCTCACGGAATTTGGTTTTAGATGTCAGTACCAAATCCAAGTAGATCCTGTGAGGGTGATGAAAAACCCCCTACACATCATTGCGTCCGTTGCAATCTGGATCTACATCCATGATCGGTAGGACTTCAGGTGTTCGGATGGATCCCCAAACCCTGAATACTGGATGACGAGAGGCATCCGAAACCTCTGCGGCATCACTTCAGCCATGATGGCTAAGGTGAAGGGAGGCTCGGTCTCTTCCATCATCGCCTGGATAGTGGATGGGACTGTAGATTGTTGCTGCTTCTTTTCCAACGTTAGGAAGTTGTCCTTCAACTCTGCAAATCGTGCCTCCCATAGGTCCCTATTTTCTGCGACGACCTCTGGGGTATTCTCGCCCTCCGGCTTCTCCCTTCTCTCCTCCGTTCTAAATGATGTCGGAGGTCCGTAGGTGCCATAGCGGATGTAGCGGAATGAACGGTTGTGGGAACCCGGGTAGTAGCATTCCATGCGGACCCCTCGTCATGCACCGCAGGAGGGTTCTGTCCTGAACGCGGCACCCCTGAATGCTGGGGGCATCAGGTCTTGCACTCCTTGACGCAGAGCGGGTCTCTACGAAGAGTCCCACCGGTTCGAGAACAAGCTGTTCCTGAACCGGGCGTGACTCTGGTTCCCTATGCTGCTTCATCTTGTTAATCTCATCGCGCAGGGCCTGGATCTCGTTCTGCATGGAGCGGTATTTACCCGACCGGTTACGAGAACGTTGAGAAGGTCCTGGTGTGGACTCGGCATGAAGCGTTGATGATGACCGAGCCTGCTCGCTCGGTACCGGTTCCACCACTACAGCTTTCTTCTTCCTCGCCATTGCTTAGGTGAATGAGAACCTGACTTCTAGTTTCAGGTTCCCACAGACGACGCAAAAAAATGTTGATGCAAAAATCTGGTCGGCTCTCCCTCAACGCTTTCAAGATCCTCCGCGTGCCGTCCCTGAAGCCTGCACCAAGAGAAAAGGCAAAGGTGACCCTAGCTAAGCCGGGGGACCCTCCGATGCCTAAGTCAAGATAAGGGAATCAGGATCTATGTCGAGTATAGAGGAGAGCTTAATTTCGCGTACCTGTAGACATAGCACTGCAGGCTATTTATACTTACCTGTGTGGCGGTCCGATTCCGATGATCTCGGCACGATCAAAGGGATTCTGGGATCATGGGGATACTGCCCGCAATCTATTGATTGTGCAGCGTATCTGGTGAATCGTGCGCATTTGCGAGTGAAGTTACCGGCCACGTTTGGTTATGGCAGTTTTCATATTTAGCGAGTGGGATACGCACGTTAGAAGGTTTGCTCGGCTCGGCTTGTCAGGCCATATTGAGGAACGCTACGAGTATGACGCCATCCAACCAGTCATACCGAATCCGATCCGACTGACTTAATTGCCTCAGAGTTGGGAGGTAGCGGGTTATCTAATCTGATAATTAGGACCAACTCTGAGCTAGCTTTGACTCGAAGTCATTCGTGTTGTTGTTGCGATGTTATAGTATTGATCAGATGGATTATACCTTGGGCGCCTCAGCTCAGACTTAGAGTCCGATTAACGTTTTGCCACGGGCTCGGATTTCTCCATAACAGGTATAATATTATGATGTCCCTTAATAGCTAAGACTCATCAAAGCCAATTAAACTTCTTGGCTTCATATAACTGGGAGATCAGTAAAAATAAAATAAAATAAAAATTGATTGTACATATACAAGGGCGATGATGCTTCACTTCTGTGATAGATTTTGAAATAGTATTTTGTTCTTTTGTTTTGTAAGAGATCAAGTTGGAGCCATAGTAACTAATAGAAGAGCATCTAATGTCTTTATGATAGTTAGCATAACTTTATTTTAGACTCCGTATTCTTGAAAAACCTCGGTTTAATTGATCAATGTTTAGAACTTTGCATATTCCAAAAGATAAGCAAAGTACTTGTTCCTTTGGACAAATCAAATTAAGCATGTTTTTCTTAAAGAATGCATTTTATTTCATTGAAAAGGAAATTTAAAAAAGAAAATAACTTTTGGGGGTAATTTAAAAAAAAAAAAAAAATTTTAAAAAAAAAGAAAAGAAAGAAAGAAAGAAGAGATTGGTGGTTGTTGCCCATTGATAAAATTGAGTAAAATGTAGAAAACTTTGGTTGAGATAGATTGGTTAACGTGGGGATTCCAAAATGTAAAAGAAAAGCCTTCTCCTCCAAAAAAAAAAAAAAGCGATCTAAGAGAAAAGATTTCAGAGAGGCCTACTACTTGATTCCCTATAAACATTACTGCTCATGTATACAAAAAATCTAATAGTTTTCAAGTTTTCTATTTTAACTTATTATCTATGTGCATATATAACCATATTTTTTCTCCAATTTTTAAATTGAAACCATATTAACCCGAACTTCTTTCCATCTTGGTGATTTCATTTCTTTGAATGAATATTTGAACATCTTTTAATTATAGAGACTGAATCAATGCATGAACATTTCCCATTTGTTTTTTTACTGGTTGGCCTTTTGCTATTCAAGCATATGCAATTGATGGATCCAAAGCCCGCGCCTTGTGGGAAGTCCTCTATTTGGAATATAGCTCAATTAGTTTATGATAGTTAGAACCAAGGTTCCTGAGGCACAGGTCCTTTTTGAGATGTTTTTGTAAGAGATGGACCGTTATACATTTAATTTTATTTTATCTACTCTCTTGTATAAATTTTTTATTCCTCTCAATACAATACACCAAAGCTTTCACAATGTAGCCCTAAGGTTAATAAAGGCACATGATATATAATTAGTCAAATTGATGACTTGGGCTAGAATAGGAGAAAGAGAGGCATTTAGCCAACTCGAAATCAATTAATTGGTTCGGAACAAAGACTGATATTTCTGATTTAGTTTTTGCCAGTATTTAGAGAAGCATCAAAAGTAATTTTTTATTCAGAAAGATATTAAAAGGGAGAGGCCATTTTGAGCCATTAACATGGCCGTGTAGATTTTGGCTCTTAAAAATGGTGAAAATTGACTTATCGAAAGCAAATACTTAAAGACTCCTCGAGTATGGTGGAAATAAGGGAAATGGGAGACATTAGGGGGGATGGAAGAAGAGGAGGAAGGTACCTGGTGAAAGACTAGGAAAGAAAGAAAACTTTGATGACTTGAGTATGTGAATACAATGACATTGACTTGATGAGTGGATGGACACAACTAAGGTGAAGGATCGTGTGATGTAAGAGTTAGGGGAATACGTTGTTGTCGGCATGGGTGATTGTTATTGTTATTGTTAAAAGAAAGAAAAATATAACTTCAGGTCTCATTTGATAACTTGTATTTAGAATGCATTGGTATCTAAATCATGATTATACGCGAATCGAAGTGATTTGGAATATGTGGTTGTGTTTAGTAGCTGTAATCAGAATTCTATGCAATTCATAAGTTGTTTTTGACAGCTTGGATTATGAGTAAAGAAGAAATTCCTAACATTTACACAATAACATAAATTTGATAAAGTAGATCATCTTCAATATAAACAGTAGTATACATGTTTGACATATTAAATAATCATTTTAATAAACCCAACTCGGTGCTTGTGACCGGGTCGGACTTGGACTGGGTTAGTCCAGGCTAGACCCAGACTCGGATCGGGTCAGATATACTGGACTTGGTATTGAGTCGTGTTGAATTCGGGTCATGTCTATTTCAAAACTGAGTCAAGTCGGGTCAGCACTAACTTGGTCTAACTCGATTCAATGTCCAACTCTACCTATATACACTAGATATGTTATTACCTCTAAATCTAAGGATACTTATTCCTGTTTAATCAAGTCCTTAAAAAGTAAATTTTCACAGGTTGTGCAAGTGGGGTCCATGATTCAGTGATCCAAAACGTTAATGAAATGAGCCTGACCATAGATGGTCCATGGAATGAGAATCCTCCATTTGGGCGAGCTATGAATTGTTGCTACGCTCTCTCCTCTCTCCAACCGTTTCTAATATTTGGGATTTGTGGTAGGTCGGCCGTGTGGCCAATGGTATCAACCGTTTGATCACAAAATCATTGCCCCCACTTTCCCCCCTATTTGTACATCTAGGAATCATATGATACATGCTCTGTATCCTTCAATCTCATCCATGCTAACAAGTACGCGTCCACCAATGGCTCTCAATGGGCCGGGCTGGCCCATGGGGATTTCGGTCATGGGCTGAAACACTAGGCCCGGGGCCGAGACCAGCAATAAAATTTAAGCCTGTTATTAATCAGGCCGGGCTCGGGCTGTGTCTGAGAAAAGATCAGCCCGGATCGAGCTGGAACTTGCTCTGCCCATTTAAGGTTTCAAGGGCATTTATGTCAATATCATGCATGATTTAGCACAATTAGGCTCAGGATCAGGCATGCATCATCATGGGCTGGGTTTCTTTGCAGGCCGGGTTTGGACAGACTTCGGCCCGACCCAAACCCGTTCAGCCAACATGCGTATCTCCACTGGCACTCAACGGACCTTCAGTGGGGAATGATAGTTATGTGACTCTACCTTCTCTGCTATATATATCACATTGACGAAGATCCTGACTATTCTTCTGGTGGGCCTAGTTATTGATTGTAAATTGATCTAAACTTGACCTAACTGAACAATCCTAGCCGTCTACTTTTACAATTGTACCTGAGCCCTTGCTAGTTTTTGACTTGTAGCATCCATTTATGCTTATCACCAATCGAACAGATGGATCGTCCAATAGGTGCAACATTTGATTATGACCCATGCACCGGTAGACTTGATAAATCAACTGTCTTTGATCAGTGCCGCACAGATGAATGGTTAACGAGAAAGTATTCAACAGTTCCCATGCAAACCAAAATATTCAGAACATCAAGGGCTAGGATCTAATCAACGAGGCCATGGTAGTTTTTTTTTTTTTTTTTTTGGAAATATTGGTTTTTCTTGGCAAGAAGTGACAAAGGAGAAACCTTTTCCCTATCAACAAGGCAAGCACCCTATATGTAATCCCACATGTACACGATCCAACCATCCACCTTAGATGGGCCAGGCTAAAAATCACGCTGTGTGGGGATACTGTATTGTCCACGTGATGTATTGTACGTTAAATTAAGGGTGACAATGGGTTGGTCCACCTATTTGTAAGGGTTGAAAGGGGTCCAGTCAGGTCAAGAGGGACCCTGGACCCAACACATTTAGTAATTCAGGTTGGGCACTTGAACTTTTGGGTTGAGTTCTGTTCCATGGGTCCAAATTTTAGACCTGGATCCAGTTAATGTCAGGTCAGGTCTGACAACCCGTTGGATCCACCCGACCCATTCCACCTTTTACTTGTCAGAAGTTGGGGACCTGGCCCGGTCCATTTTGGGCCAGCGAGTCTCTCCTTCTGTCAAAAAAGTTGTTTCAAATAGGTAATTGGCTTATATGCCCGATACACCTGCAGTTTAACATTGTAGCTTATAGCATTGGTTCGTTTTTTTTTTTTTAAAAAAAAATTATTATTCTTTTTAAAGGTATTGTTGTCTGTCATGTGCTGTCTGGCCAGGTGCCTTAGGAGCCCTGCTTCTTGCCTGCAGCTCATCTATCATAGGATCGTCTCGAGTGGTCTAGGCTTGGGTTTCTGTCTATGCTTGTGGTTTATGCGGTCCCATTTTCATGCCCACTCTTGGGCTTCAACTCATCTACTATCTATTGGGCTGACCTGTTGGGCTCCCTAGCCAAGCATACCATGGGCTCAGATCGGGTTTGAATTTTTGCTATCGGTCTGTCGAAAAAGGTCTTCCGGGTGCGTCTGGTAGTGGCTCAAGAGTTGCAAGAGAGAGACTCCCGTTCCTGGATTTGCGCCTCTTCTCTTTTTTTTTCTTTCTTTTTTTTTTAAAAAGAAAATCTGAGAAAATGACATCAGCGCCCACTATTTCGAGTGCAACAGAAATTGGCAGCTACAAACTGTTGTAGGCTAGCCTACAACCAGTTGTACCACCATTTCATCCATGAATAAAAACCATGGCTTTTAACCAGTTGCACGGTAAACTTGCCGCTTGGTGAAAACAATGGGTCGTTAAGTCTCCCGTGTATAATGGCATTGTACGGATTTAGACATGCATGGATCGCTTGAAGGAAAAAGGGGAGAGAGAGAGAGAGATTGGCACCTTCCCCGTGGTGCCAATAGCTTTGGACACTTTTGCTCTCACAGTTAGTTTGCACGGTAAATTCACCATACAAATGACGTTGCTTGGCAAGGAGTACTTAACATTTTACCACACAAGGGACAGCAAATATTCGACCTATTTTCTAGTACTTAACATTTTACCGCACAAGGGATGGCAAATATTCGACCTATTTTCTTTTACTTCTTTTCATGTGTTGCCAACACTTGGGGCCCGTTTGTTAAATCTGAAATCCGAAGTCTGAATCTAAAATCTGAATCTGAAGTTGAAAAACTAATAATGAATCTAGAATAACTTGTTTGTTAACTAACATCTGAAATGTTTGAAATATATTAATTTGACACATTTACCTATATGAAACAATCATGTTTGAATCCCTACTTTTAAATACTCCATGAATTTCACTAAAATGTTTATTTATCATCCAAGTTATTAAAAATGTCACAAACAGCTAGATGAAGAGACGACACAAATATCAACATGATCCAAAGCTTTTGTAGCCTAAGAGAATTTTTAAATGGTCACAAACAGCCAATATTTGTGGTTTGAGTTCATCTCACTAAGAATAACATTATAAACAGTATTAATGGCATTTAATCATTATTGACCAGAGGGAGGTTTCAACAACAGGAATATTCCTACCCACCTTTTCCTTTAGTGCAACCCACTCAAGTCTTGTATCCTCCTAATTTTTGTCTGAGTCTTAAAATAATCTCAAAACTCGGATGGTCAATTAGATTTATTACAAAAATAATTGTGAGCTCCACCTAAGATTCGAGCGCACAAGAACTTCCTGCCAATTAAAAGAATTTGCCATAATTCGCACTCCAAATTTGGGAGGGGATTACGTACTTTCCCACCAAGATCCACCCGGACAATTAAGGGCTTTGTGGAGCCTATCATGATATATATGTTTTATCTATACCGTTTATTCATTTTTTTCGTATTATTTTAGAAATTAAGATAAAAAATAAGGCAAATATAAGGCTTCAGTGGGCCACACCACAAGAAACTACAGGAATTAGGTGTCTGTCATTGAAAACTTCTTAAGGCCACATAAGGCTCTGATCAAGCTTATTTTTGTGTTTTTTCTTCATCCAGGTCTATGTGACCTTATAAAGAGATTTGATGGCAAATAAGCTTTACAATAGATATCAGGAAGGTTTTAACAGTAGTCGTTCTTGTCTCACTACTTTATGTGGTGTGGTTGACTTGAGTTTTGAATGTGCATCTTTTTTCGGATTATGATTTAGAATGATATAAAAAAGTTGACAAGCAAGTGGATCTAATACATAAATTATGGTGGGCTCAAATATGTGCCTTAGGTTAAAAGTTGAGATATGTATAACATAAGGGAGAAAATCTTGATCTCAAAGGATAAAATAATTCAAATTTTGGTATAAAATGAATGATAGAGCCGCGTTAACATTAACAAAAAGGCAATTCAGCGTTAACAAACAGGCCCTTCTTTTCCTTTTCTTCCTTTCCTTTTCTTTGGTGGCAGCACGCACGAAGTGTCTGATTAAGAAGACCACATGACAAAGGCTCTGTGGTCGGATTGTAAACATAGGTCAAAAAATTAGTTGGGACTGCGGACTCAAGTGGGCCACAACAAGGAAATAGTAAAGATGAATTGCCCACCATGTAGCCGCCACCTGCAGGGACCACAAACTCTCTCCTTGCTTTGCGTGCATCACACACGTAGCTCCCGTGCACAACGCACTATTTGTATCAAAGAAGGCAACATCATGTTTTAAAAGTGCATCTTGCTTCATCTTAAAGAGGCGTTGCTGGTTAAGACAACATCATACTTGAAAAAAAGTGCTGCATCTTAAGGACGCATTACTGGTTAGGGTTTTCTCTCTTGAAAGGAGAGGCAGGAGGGGCACCGAGTCCCATCTATGGAGAGGACTCCGGCACCAACCGCATGTATAATAAATTAGAGTTCTAGGTCCCCCCTCCTCTCACCACCTCGAGCAATAAAGGTCCACATCAGTTGGATGACATGAGGGAGTGGAAGACCTCCGGCGAACTTCTACTCCGATGTCCATGGCAAAAGCAGGCAGGCATCCATTTACCTAAAATCCTCGTGCATAGACAAATAAGATCGGTGGTTTCTAAGCGCTTTGGCATTTACAATGCAATCAACGGAATATGCATGTGCTGTTGCTCTTCCCTCCCATTACATGTTTTCTTTCAAATGCACAAGAGCTTGGCAGTAGATACAAGGAAATATGAAGAAACCTTCAATATATAGTTATCAAATAGATGGCATTTCATCCATCAGAGCAAAATAAACAAACAAGAAATGCCCAATCCTTCCCCACACACACAAATATATATATATACAAACGCACAACTGACACTGACCTCTTTTTTACACAAGAAATTCCTCTTCCTTCTTAACCTTATCAAGAAAAAAAAAAAAAAACTTCCCTCATATGAGGTAACAATCCATTGCCAAATTGAGGCTGTATCTAGCACTTCATTTTAAGAGGAACGGGTTGTGCAGCCTGCAACTTCCAATGCAAGACCCACCAATACTGCCAGCCGCATCAATCTTGGAAACTTCATTTGCATCACTTTCCGCCATTCTGTACACACCCATTAGACCCTTTGTATGGAGCCATTCCGAGAAAACAAGAGAGCCATCAACCCACTCTTCTACTTCCCATCAGACGAGGGAATCCATGTATCGGTTGCAATGCCTCCTTGTGAACTCCAGTAAGCTCCCATAGGTGCGGTCAGCCACCCCTACAAAGAGAGCCTCCGTGTCAGGGCTGAAGGATATCCCAGCAATCTCTCCAAACAGATCAATCTCCTGGGCCTTGCAGTAATCAGACCCCGCATCGTAAATGTGCACAAAGTCCGCTGGCTCTGCCATTGCCATGAAACGCCCATCTGACGTGAACTTTATGGCTCGGATCGCTCCCATCCTCCCCTTGAGCACAGCCAATGATACAGAGAGATTCCTCACGTCCCACAGCCTGCATGTGGTATCCTGATTCCCAGTGGCCAGGATCCGTCCATCTGGGTGCCACGCGGATGAAAATGAATAGTCCAAGTGCCCTTTAAGGGTCCCAATGGTCTGCAACATCCGGAAACCAGAATTGATGGGTCCGTATACCAGACAAACTGAACTTAAGACTTGAGATCAAGGTGGTGCGGATCTTACCTTTCCAGACTGAGCATCAGCAATCAGGCTATCTGCACTGTCCCCAAGAACAGCAAGAAGCTTACCGTCCGGACTTACAGAAGTGTTCTGCAGAAAACAACAACTAAGGTGAGAAAATGGGAATTTGATTAGGATATACCTTCCTAAGAGAGTCAAGGATATGCAACGGGTACAAATTTGCCACAGGTACTCACATTGACTGACCAGGGGAAGTATAATTGACTAAGCAATGAGAACTTCTCAGTGTCGTAAATCCTCACGCGAGAGTCGTTGTTGGCAGCAATCAATTGCGTTGAGCCACTATAAAGAAACATGTCAGAAAGTGCCCTCGACAAGGTTTCTATAACTCATGGATATGCAAGTAGGGCAAGTCCTTACTTGGAAGCCCGGAAGATGTCCACTGCGTTGGTAATGGCATTCTCATCGTTGGTTATTTTTGTGCAGAAGGCCACTCCAGGTTGATTCAGATACTAGAGAAGCAGCAGCAGGAGAAAACGATCAGATAATGAGCTCAGGCTATCACAGAAGAGAGGCTTTGGTCATGGATTCTTATTATACCTTGCAGATAAGTTCCCCTTGGAAACCACCGGCTACCATCAAATTGTCTTTCACAGCCATGGTGCTAATCTGTACTCTTGAAACAGACTGAGCTAAAGATCCACGAAGTTTCTGCAGAGCCCCAAACAAGATTCAAGTCAGCATCCTTGATGCAGAAATGAGGACAATGGCCAATTCAAGGGAACTAGAAACTGAAAATGGTTCTCACCAGAGTGGGTACGATTGGCCCAGCAACATTGAGTACTTCCTTGCCTCTTCGGAGCAGAGATGACCAGTGCATGACAGAATAGTTCTGCATAAGGTAGACATCGTGCTTTGATGTTGCCCACAACAGATTCCTCAGCTGTGAAAGAACCCGGTTCAATGGGGACACGTCAGTGTTGGTTCAAAGGCCACGACAGAAGACAGGAAAGGTAAAACAGAGCAACATTTTGGATGGGAAAAGCTCCAAATATCACAAAAGCCTGGCACTTTAACTATTTTTCACTTCTTAGTACATTCCAAACTAGCCGATGCTATTCCACAGGAGTATGTATTTCATTTCTAATCTTAAGCATCTAGCAGTCTACTGGCAATCAGCTACAATGTAACCAACTTTATTTGCTACCTATTTTGATTTTATAAATCAACAGACACAATGACATCTGCCAACATCCCTGCCATCAAACAACGTGGCACAAATACCTAGAAACACAATTGTAACTCCGAAATGAAATGGGCATGTATTGGCCGGGCATGGCAAACATTGGGAAAAGACGTCAATTGAAGAAACCGAAGAGAAACGGAGTAGGCAACTCCGTAATGAAATGTTAATAAGAGAAACAAGTAGGTAACTCCGTATGGAAATGTTAATTGTTAGTTAAGAGTTTTAGAAGGACCGCTCAACTTAATACAAGAACCAGAAGACATGAATGATTAATCTACACTACCACACATTCCTAAATAATGCAAGCAGATTAGAACAAATGACCAAAGCAAATTAAAAGATTCGTGGAAGATGATCAACGGACTGGAAAACATGATGAATAATCTCAAGTATACCATTCTAAAATTACAAAAAAGATATTAGTGAATGTGAAAATTTACTCTTGGAATAGACTCAACAGGAAGAATGGATACCACATGCTTGATGACCGTGGACAGCAGTAGGCACAAGAACATGCTTCCTTGTGCATAGGTAAAGAAGGAAACAACATGCAAGACGATGCATATAAACTGCATAAGAACAAAATCAATGGGAAGAATCCGAAAGATGACAACCAAGCTATGACCAGTTTGTGAAAGAGTTTGTTCTTCATATGATTTCAAAATGCATAGATTAGGACACCAGTCTATACTACTTGCAGTTCTAGTATTCACCACTCCCAAGTATAGCAGTTTGGGTGATTCCACAATCTTGTAGAAGAATCCAGAGACAATGAATGAAGATGTGTGCTAGGGCATCCATGTGTGCTTGTAATAAGTAAAATGCTACTCCCAACAATGCAGTGTCTATGATTTATGGCAAACAAGTTAAAACCTATGGTTGTTATTCATTAATATTCCATATGCTGAAGAACTCCACTCCATATCGCATTATCAAAATCAACCCATCCGAGCAAACCTCATAGCTTACTAATGTAGAAATCAACAAAAATGAAAGAGTCCTAATCATGTATGTTGAAAATACTATCACATTAAACCGACACATGCATCCGCCACACAGGTCGAAACTTAAGTCTGACCAAAAGCTACTCCAGTTTTAAGCATACAGAAGACCACAATCTTATTCAAAGAAGATGAAAAAAAAAAAAAAAAAAATTCTAATTCGAAGAAAACATGGGTTCATACTTAATGAGTAGAAACTCTTTATAAACCAGACCTCCAGCATTCCACAATTTCCATCTAAAGGACAAGCTAAAGCCACTAATACCAATTAAAAAAGACCCATATTTGTGCTTCCTAAGATCTAGAAAGTTATGCTCACACAAATAAAGATCAGCAATGACTCCGACTGGGGAACGTCATCTACCACCAGGATTTGCTTTCACTGTTTATTCATATGGAATCCAGTTGCACAATGCCAAGCAATACTTCAACAGAACATGCAGGTGAGGTTTAGATAAATATCACCATTCCGAGAAAGTTATAATTTTGTAAACGACCTGACATTCATAAATAAACAACTTTTCAAGTTTTTAATATGTATGATAGGAAAATTAATGAAGTTTGGACTTTCATAACGTTTGTTTCATTCCAGAAACTACAGGGTGAACAAAGTTCCAAAAGCACATTCAAATAGACATGCAGTCCAATGGAACAAAATACAACAGAAATAACTGTAACACATCAAAATGGTGATGCAAATTTCCCAACTCAAACGCACAATCAGCACTGAGAGATTCAAGACATTTTAATGATGCATGAAGTTATCTAAGGTTCCAAATCAGCATACATGTTATTGGCAAACAATCTAATGGCATTCCAAGGCTCTATCACACCACGTATGTGGATCTATCACACCAGATACAATTAAAATTAAGGAGTAGATAACAATGCAATGTTAAATTAAAGAAACAAAATCTACATGGCTTCATGTGTCAGATTCCTGATATGACACCCACATGCAACCAAATTATAATAATGTTAACTAGCCTAGCCACTTCCATGCCCTGGTTGTACCGACAAATCCTGGCAGCATGAGTTTTTACAAAGAGGCCTCTTAAACACATAAACAAATTCCTATCATACCATATGGATAGGCTCGCCTTATCCCGCCAGCTGCTCAGGACTCCCAACCTGCTTATAGTGCTGTCATAATAACATTAAATGGCAATTCCTCTCCTAAATGCCACATAGGAGGGAATAAAAATGCACATCAAATGGTTAGAAGTCGCAATAAATTGCATGTAGTTTTCTTAAATGAAACTGACATCATTGAAGGCATAATGATGTATTAGCTCCTTGCAATAGTTCATTACATTCCATGATTAGGCACCCTATAAAGGGCACCTACAGAATAGACGGTCCATAAAATATGGAAATTTATAATGAACTATTGTAGGATAAATTCACCACAAAACAGACTACCCAAAAGTGTAACACAATAAAATGGAGATCAAAATATTAAATTTCAAAGCTTTAAAATCCACAAATTTGTTCAGGGACCACCAATGCAATGTTCCAAGTGTAAGAGTGCAGGAAAGAAAGGAGAGGAAATGAGCAAATCCTGCACCTTGACTACCCAAAAGTGTAACACAAAAAAATGGAGATCAAAATATTAAATTGCAAAGCTTTAAAATCCACAATTTTGTTCAGGGACCACCAATGCAATGTTCCAAGGGTAAGAGTGCAGGAAAGAAAGGAGAGGAAATGAGCAAATCCTGCATCTTGTTCCGTTGAACGTAAGAAGACTGACACCACAAGCCACAAGCAATATCAATTGTATCAAAATCCTCGGATGGAATCATTACCATATATATGTATGTATTTGTGTATGTATGTGTGAATGTATATTACAAACTGTGGTTAACCAGTAACAGCAGGAGATGACCTCCCCCCTAAAGAAGAGGGGCTTAACAAACTTATAACTGAGTTATTCACACAACAATCCCCTGCAATATTGGATATCTGGGAACTTTGAGATCCAGTTATTCGAATAAATTATTCACAGGCAGGAAGCATCACCTCAGCAACAAATAGATAAACAGTCAACCACTTGAGATAATTAAAATCAATAGATCTGCCAAATAAGACAGCAATTAATGGAAAGTGCATCAGGGAAGCACCAGCTTCAGACGAATCAGTTCAGAATTACTCAGAAAATAACCCCTGTATGAAGCAACTTAGGGAAAAGCACAATGATTGATGGTCGGTCAGTTATGGAGGAGCTTCCTTTGTAATATGCGTTGAAACCAGACATCAACAATCTAAGTGTCAGTGTTTAAAAGACAATCAGTCACCCCAGGTTCAAGTGTTTTCACAGTCACCTCTGTTTGGAGAGAGGTGATGGTAATGATTCCATGGCCCCAATGCTCTTAACTTTCCTTGTTGTTTATCAATGAACACAATTGGTCACCTTAATAGAAGGCCTGCAAAAACAAGAGGGTATTTTCCTCTCCCAAGATATTAATTGTTGATTGAGAACACTTTTTCTCAAACTAACCTACGAATCCAAAATATAGCGCCGCATTATAAATGAGCAAACAAAAGGCTTTGCAGAACAGGGAACAGGTAAATCTACAGAGCTGACAACACACCTGCTGCCGTGCAGCTTAATCATCAATTGCTACAAAACAAAGAAAGTTTTTATTACAAACTTAGCAATAATTATGATGTATAAGATGCTTCTTCTCCCTCATGAACCATATCCTAAAAACACCAAGTGCACCTTTGGTAACTCCTCCATCAATAAGAATACAAAGGCAATGCACAGCAAGCATTAAGATGACATGCAAGTCCTGCACTCATCAGAACATATAGATCCCCATGGACTACTTTTAAAATGCAACAGAGGATTCAGTACTACAGACTGCTACCACACTGTCACAAGAGCTGCACCAATACTCGATGCCAGTTGCTGCTAAATACTATCAAATATTATGTGTAGTACAACTGCAAACAGAGAAACAACCGTAAATTGCAAAAGATACAACTCCAATTCTAGTATATGCTGAAATTAAACTACCAATCCTTAGCAGTCTGCCCAAGTATGAATTTTAATGCTTTGGCCTCATTGGACCATAATTCTAAATTTGAAACACTTGTCCACTACCAGTTAGTAACATGAACGAATAAAATCTTCACTATATGCCGAACACTGCATGTTGCAAGATGGATACAAATATAAAAAAATGCTTACCTTCCTACAGGAACAATGATGATTGAGGGTATAAAAACTTCATTACACGAACAGGGCTATAGTATGTGTATAAAATTCCGTATGATACTAAGAAAATATGTATATAAGACCTGCAAAACCTCAAATCTAATGAAATGCTCATCCATGCAGTATAATGCAATGCTAAATTACCACAAAATATTCTGGGTTCAGTAGTCCAGAAGTTCAAATACAAGCCCTTATTTTAAATGCAAATTTTGATCACAAGTTCACGACCCGATAGGGACAAGGATGTGTACCAGAGAGGTGAATCTTACTAATATTCTTCAAAAAAAAAAAAAAAACCCTGAAATGTCAAACATCCAAGCTTGGAGCGAAAAAGGAACAATCTCCATAGAATATTTTGTTCCAGCTTGTTCAACGGCTGCATTACTCGCTAGTCAATGAATCAATCCGCAGAGATGCCAAACCATATCATATGTTGATGTGATTTATTTAATGTTAACACTAATGTAAATTAGTGGTCTATAAAATAGGTAATGCCCCCAGTAAACATTCCACTGAAAAATTGGCATAAATCAGAAGGACGAGATACTTGGGAAACAGTGCAACAAAACAAGATGGGAAAAGGTAAGTGGAATTTAACAGTCAAGACGAGCAAAAAAAAACAAAAAAACGGATGATAACTAAGCCGTTGAAGGTGTGTTAAGCTAACTTGCCGATGCTGATAAAGAAAGTATAGGTAGATTTTATCAAATAGGAGGAGAGTTTCTTCAAAAGCAATCTTCCCTAACAGAAAATCCAGCTATTCTTTGTCAAGGTAAAGTGATGCTTAGGCTGTAACAAACAATGACCATTTTGTTTGGGGAGCAACTACCAATAAATAAGATTGGAAGTGTGACTGAGTAAGAGATCTCTACCTGGAAATGCACGATCGTTGATCTGACAAGCCTTGTATTGAACTGGAAGTCATAGAAGGTGCTTTTCTTATCTACCTGCTTGCATTCCTGTTGAATCGTGATGAAATGTTCAACAAAAAGAAATGGAAGTTCAGTCGAATTGTTGAAGGGAGAAACACAAGCAAATACTTGCAACAAATTTCATTACACCCTTTTCCTTGGGACTGCGAAAAACTCATGTGTGACTTGCATAGGTATGTGGGGAGTGTGCTTAACACTACTGTGAGGGAAATAACTTTGCGTGCATGAGATACACACTGTACATCAAGTAAAACACCCCTTGTTTGGCCTTGATCCCAAAAAATCAGGCTGATTCAACACTCAGTTGATCCCTAACAGAAAATCAGCCTGATTCAACACTCAGTTGATCCCTAACAGAAAATCAGCCTGATTCAACACAAAGTTGATCCCAAAAATTCAGGCTGATTCAACAATCAGATGGGCCATCCAATAGGGAACTATACCTAAAAACTCTAAATTCACGTGGAATGGTGGCTCACCTGAGTTTTGGGGCAGCATGATTTTTGGCGAATGCTCTCGTCCTGGTGAGACCAGTTAGATAAATGGACTGGATGAAATATAGGCACCACAGTGGGCCCTATATACAAAACTAATGGTGGGTGTTCCATGCCAACCGTTTCCTATGTTGTGGCCAACCTGAGTTTTGGATCATCATGATTTCTGGGTTCCAGGGTGAAAGAGAGTAGCATATCTTATGAAGGGGTTGGATCTCATTACGGTTCAACCCACATGGTGGTAGGTACACTCTTGCTAGCAGGGTTATTTTACAAAACATGAGGTTGAAATGAAACCAAAAGAACCCAACCTTAAGACGAACCCTCATGACCTATGATGGGGAAGAAAAAAGGAATTCATTTGAGGGTATGATGATGAGCGGAAAAAAAAAAAAAAACAATAGTCAAGCACAGACAGAAATCCCATAGCAATGGGAAATGCTGTCTAAACAGCCGAAAAATCCGAATTGTAGAGAAATTAAATTAGCAGAAGTGCGTTAAGAGTGTGTGTGCGCGCGCGCGCGGGCGCACACACTTTTTTAGAACTATAAATTATATACAAATATAAAACACACACACACAAAGGAAGAACCAAATCTTTGCAGGTTTCAAGATTCGAGTGGAAGAAAATCACAGAACCCAACACATGAATTTATATGACAAAGAAAAGCATTTTCAAGGAGAAATTTCATAATCCTAAAATCCCCACGATCAATAGAACCATATACCAACAAACAAATCAACATCTTCAGGCAAACGTATACAACTATAATAAACCAAACATCAACCCCTAACCACAAAACTCATGTGGTCAAAGATGAAAACAAATTAAAGTATCAAACAAACTCTTCATTACCTTGCTATCAAAATCTTGCAGCTAAACACAAATATTATAAGCTAACCTTTTCGAGCTCCTCACGCGAGCGTGAGAGGTTCTCATAATTCTTGTACTGCTTCAACCTCGTCTCCCGATACTTATCCCTAGTGAAATTTAGCCTCTCCCACGGAATCCCCTGTATATCCTTTCCGTTCCGAGCCTCCAAAGCAGAGGTATCCATCTTCTGCTTGTTCTGATACATTCCAAAAACCAAAAAACGCTTCAAACACTATAACAACAGAAGATCCCAATCTTTAAACATGCATCGAAATTCACTCAAACCTTACCGTGTCCACGTCATCATCATCAAAATCCGATTCTCCACTGTTCCTTTGCAACCGGCTTTCTTCTTCAAAGAAATCATCGTCATCAAACTCAGCCATGTCGTAGTAGCCATCGACCATGTATTCCAGCTCATCATTATGAAAATGCGCCATTATCCTGCGCGGGGAGGGAAGATTGATCAGATGCGAAGGTAGCAAGGCAAACCTTCATCACAAGCGCTCTGCTTTTGCTCCTTTAACATAAAATCAAACACATGCATGCAGCTTCGAAGCTGGAATTCACAGATTCCATTGAAAATTATGAGAAGTGATTTCCAAGGGAATACAGCGGCTCAAAGCAATATCTCAACACAAAAGCAGGCGTAACGGCATCACAATTTTATATGACCCGAAGAAAACCGTTTCTCCTTAAAACGAAGACACCTTGCGGAAAGGCATCAGATCGGCCGTTATAACGCCCAGTCTGCCATTTTCACGCCCAGTCTGCCATTTTCTTTCCGTTTATTCCCACAAACGTTATAACGGCCGTCACCGTCATGTAACGACCCCTGCTGTTGTATTAATTACTAAACAATAAGTTTAGAAACCTGATTACAAGTAAGGAATTGAAAACAAAAATAGTAAGGAAGAAGGATTGCGAGAACACTCGGATACAAGAGCATCAAACGAGTGTCTCTACAGAGAAACAAACAAACCAAAAGAAATGGTAACGATCGGACGAAGAGAGTAGAAAACAAGAACTAGATCGAGAAATCAGACATAAAAATCATCAACCACACTCATCTCTCTGCAGAAAAGAAAAAATAACACGAAAAAAACGAGCAGATTCTCCGATCCATGGCAGAAACACGAATCTCCGCACAAAAATACAAAATCGCACAAAAACCATAGGATTTAGAGGAAAATACCTCTGGTATTGTTGAGAAAAAACAGGCTCCAGAAGGGGATCGGTTTGAAAAAAAAGAAGACGAAGAAGAAGAGAAATCTGAAATCAGCAGCGATTTGAGAGGGAAAGATGAGGTCTTTAGGTGTGAGAGAGGGTGGAAATCGGCGTCTTTCTGCGTTCGTAAGGACCAGAGGAAGACAGTTTGAGAAGAAAGGCAAGCAGATGACCAAAAAGTACTTCACTTGAGTCTGCGAAGAGCGAAGAAGGGGGGAGCCTGGGGTCGTATTAAATGGGCGAGGGAAGAGTGGCTGTGGGCCCCGCTGCGGGTCCTAAGAAGAGCCTGGGCTGTCGCGACTGTTTGGTGGACCCCGCCACATCCGTCACCCGTTGTAGCAGTTCCGTTACTAACTGCGATGGGTTAAATACGGTGAACCGCTTTAATGCGGTGTATTTTGTCTTTTAGGGCAGGTAGTACCGTTTCCCTCCCTCAGAAGGGCAATTTGGTCATTGTCTGAGCGCGGATTAGGTACAGCCCCGCCCGTCCCGAGCTCAGGACGGACCGGACGTGTAGCTCGTTAATCGGTGGAAAGTGTTTATGTCGGAACGCGCAAGGCCACGTCAGTAAACGGAGTCATTAGTTTCCGTTTATAGTCGGTCCACAGAAAACTCCAACCGTCTCTTTTGTTTTTTTGATTTGTTTACTGCCTTTTTTCGTGCGTGAAGGTTGCGTAGCGAGACTCGCTACTAAAGTAACGTTGCCAACTTTTGTGGCCCCACAATTATACATGTGTTGTATCCACACCGTTTATACATTTGGAGAAATTATTTTAGGTTACGAGACGAAGAATAAGTTAGATCTAAGGCTAGAGTGGACCCCAACACAAAAAACAGTGGAGAGAGTGATGCCTACCGTTGAAATCTTTCGAAGGTCCACCATGATATTTATTTGAGATCCAACCTGTTCATGTATTAACTCAGACATGAAAGAAAGAAAAACACAAATAATAGCTTGATCGAAAACTTTTGTTGCTCTTATAACTTTTTAATGATGGGCATCACTCTCTCCCTTGTTTTGTATGGTGGGGTCCACTTGAGATTTGGATCTAACTCATTATTTGGTCCATACCTAAATATGATCTCTCCAAATGGATGGACGGTGTGGATACAACATATATCATGGTGGGGCCCATAGAATGTCACTTCATAACGAGTATGGCGGCTCAATCCGCGCACCAAATAGATAACGTGAAACCCAAATACATGGCCCACTATGAATTCATGTGTTTTATCTACGATGTCCATCTAATCATTTTAGGAGTTCAACCCAAATTTGAAGTATATCTAAAGCTTAAATAAACCATACTACAAGAAACAGTGGAATTATTTATTTTCACCGTTGAAACCTTTCTAAGGCCCAGTGATGTTTATTTCTCATCCAAACGGTTCATAAGATCACAATGACATGGATGAAGGAAAAACACTAATATCAGCTTAATCTAAAACTTATGTTGCTTCTTAAGAATTTTTCAACAGTAGACTTCAATTCACACTGTTTTGAGTGGTATGGTCCACTTGAGATTTGGATATGCTTAATATTTGGGTTAAAGTTCTAAATTTACATGATAAAACGGATGAACGGAGTTTATACAATGCATGAACGATGGTGGACCCCATAGAGTTTACTCAATACGGTTAGCGTACGTTACTCAGTAAGTGTGGATACAAAACATACATCATGGTGAGGCTCACGTAAGTTGATGACATCACTTCAGTAGCCAATCTCGCTACTCAATCTGTCCGTATCTAATCCTCATCGTGGATAAGTAGGATTCACTCGAAAAATTAAGTACATAGGTTATAATTTCTCAAAAATATAAAAAAGTTCAAGTTGAACCAATGTTAGAATGGTGATAATCCGACGGCTTAAGTTGAGTCAGATTATAGATGGAGCATATTTCTAGATTTATAATGGTGAAGCAATCATGACCATCAATTGAGTTGGTAGAAAATAGATGCTTAAAAATTAGACAATAAATATAACATGGGTATTATTATCATCTCAATAATTTGGATGGTCCAGATTAAAATGGTGCTAAACAATTGAAAAGGTCTAACACCTGTTCAGCTCAACAATTTGGACAGTTTGGAATTAAACGGTGTGATAAGTTCTATGGTAAATTTATATGCTTGCGAGGGGATTTATTTAGAATATGTTTTAGGAGTAGACTCTCCACAATGACAATTGGATGGTTAAAAGTAAAATATTGAGTCCTTCAACTTTATAGTAAAAATAAAAAATAAAATCAGTGTTAATGTTGTCCTGTAAGTCCAAATTACTTAAGGATGTACCATTCACAGTTAGACCAGATATTTGGATGGTCTAGATTAAATGGTGTTTTTATAGAGTTCAATCATCTCAAATCATAACTTTTTAACTCAAGTTCCAAACAATGAGTTAGATCCAAATCTCGAGTGGACCCCACCATACAAATCAGTGGAGAGAGTGATGCCCATCATTAAAAAGTTATAAGGGCAACAAAAGTTTTTGATCAAGTTGTTATTTGTGTTTTCCTTTCTTTCATATCTGAGTTAATACATGAACAGGTTGGATCTCAAATAAACATCATGGTGGACCTTTGGAAGGTTTCAACGGTAGGCATCACTCTCCCCACTATTTTTTTGTGGTGGGATCTACTCTAGCCTTGGATCTGACTTATTCTTTGTATCATGCCTTAAAATGATTTCTCCAAATGTATAGACGATGTGGATACAACACATGCATCATTGTGGGGCCCACAAAACTTGGCGACGTTACTTTAGTAGCCAGTCTTGCTACTCAACCTCCGCGCACGGAAAAAGGCAGTAAACAAAAAAAAGGAGACGGTTGGGGTTACCTGTGGACTGAGTATAAATGCGAGTTAATGACTCCATTCACTGACGTGGCCTCGCGCCTTTCGACATAATCACTTTCCACCGCTGAACAAGCTACACGTCCAGTCCGTCCTGAGCTCGGGACAGGCAGAGGAAGTACCTAATATGTGCCCTCATTGTCTATTGTGTCAACTACTAGGCGGCCACTCGTGATGCAGCACGTATCAAAAATCCGAGCCATTCATCTAGCCAGGCGCTAGAGCATACGTGAAAATTCAGCTTAGGTGCTCAATCCCCGCTGCTTTCTGTGGTGGGGTCCGCTTCAGCTTAGATCTACCTAATTTTTTGGCCCATGCCCTAAAATAATCTCGAAAAATGGATGAACAATATAGATATAGTTCACACATCATGGTGGGACCCACACAACTTGCTAACATTAAGTGAAATTGTCACCTGACCAAATGCAATTCCATCTGATGCAATTCCAAGCTGTTGTATCCTTTCCAAATATTGTTGGGAATTAGCACGGACCAAATGCAATTTTATCCTACCTATTCCCATCTACTTCCATTCGCCAAACATCCCCTAAGAGTTCGGTGGTGGTTGAGTACAGTACAATTACTATTTACGAAGTGTTTGGTGGGGGATGGTCTAATGGGTGAAAAATAATACACTTGGGTGGTGAAATTCTACTACAGCATGAGTGTGTGGTGGTGTGTGTACGTGTGTAAAAAAATAAAAAATAAAAAAAATAAAAAAAAGCTGCCACATATACATTAATCACCCAATATTTGCATGTAGGCATCTTCGAGGTGCGCCTACCCTTGCAGCTCTAAGGATGTCTTATACACGTAACATTGGGAACCCAACGAACGGTTGTGGCCTATAAATTGAACACTTGTTTAAGTTTCAACAGTGCCCCAATTCTGTGATTTTCATTAGTTTTCAAAAGTGGGGCCCAGTTAAGCAATCTCAATCGATGGAGCAATTGTAACTTTAAGTTTTATGGACTGTAAATAGATGGTTAAGAAGAGATTGATCAATGGTCCACATTCAATTGAAAAAAGTATTAATATTAATGCCCGTGATCTTCCTAGCCGAGGAGATTGGTAGGAAATCCAAACCGTAACACAATGTACCAATGGCTTCGATTACCTAAGCGTAGACCCTACTTGTCATAATTAAAAACCCCTAAATGCACTTATTCCTGTATTTGATTGAATTACCCTTGCAAGGGTGGGCCTAGCAATTTAATGGGGTGGAAGGCAACTGTGTGTTAGTTTTCTTAAGTAGGAAGTACCTATCACTGGGAGGACTTTCATTTGTATTAAGAGCACATGGTAGATATGTTATTTGATATTCCATTTAAAGAAGAAAAGAGATCATTGCAAAAATGCTACCGTGGACAACTAAAAATTTGAAAAAGCTTTTTTAAACTGTAAATTGAAATGGAGCCCTCCCATTCTGTTGTTGTTGACGCTTCTGTTGGATAGATTTTGATAATGTTGTCCCTCATTTTAAAATCATTTGCGATGGTCTAAGTTCCATATGTAACATTAGCAATTATGGATTACCGAGCCATCCGAGTTGACTCGGAACCCCCGATGCACCCAACTTTAGCTTGATTTAGGAGGGTCATAACGGAGTGAGTCGCTTTGAGCCCTGAGTCCATGGTGCCAATAGAGGCACCTTTTAAATGTTACTTAGCCATATTGACCCCGGTAAAAATTGATATTGAAGGATCATGATTCAGTCAACCAAATCATTAGACCCTCTAAAGCCAATAGGTTCTGTTGAGGTTAAAATCTGGTCAGCCCTCTCTCCATGTCGCCCTTTACGTGTTGTCCCTGAAACCTGCATGTAAGACCCGTATCATAATCCGTACTGTTCCGTTGCTTTCCGTGATCCTTCTCGTCAAATTCCGGCGACCTGCGACCTGTAATCGACTTTGTGCATGACCGTAAGTCGTATCCTATACATTTGCGCCGTCTTAATCCGAGACTTGTATCATTGCGACCGCACCGTCGCCGCGGTTCCAACGTCGCGACTCATGTACCGATCCGATACCCTGACTAAGAGATGCGAGTCAGCGTTTATTTCGAGAAAACGCCGCGCGTTTGCATTCCCAAGAGAATCTCTACAACATGTCCCATCAATCCCATCAATCAATCCCATCAATCACCTCTCATGTCAAGTACACTCACCCATGCTTTCTTTCTCCACAAGTTAATCAACCACCAAAAGTCAACCAAGCTCTCACCTCACCCATCACTCACATCACACATCACTCACCTCACCCTTTCACCCATCACCCATCCCTCTTTCCTTACAACTCTCTCTCTCTCTTTCTCATTTCTCATTTCAAAATCTCAACCAAGAAAGCACTCCCACGTCCAAGGATTTTCATGAGAAAAGAAGTGATTTTTGGTGGCCCACTTCCCACTCCCAAAAACCCATCATCCTAGCCATCCATCTCCCATCTCCACCATCAAAGTGAAGCTTTAGGAGACCGGCATCTCGACGGACCAAGAAGATCAAGTGGAGGGTGTTTTCATAAGCTAGATTTTCATATTTCTATGATGGGCCAAGTGAGGCCCACCGATCAATGGTGTGGATCTCATTTGGGACCCTAAGATGTGGCCAATGGCCCATCTTGATCATCAAATCATTCCATGATGGGGCCATTCTCCATGGCCCCATCATGATGTTTACTTTCCTTGCATTAAGAGGTCATCTAGACCGTCCATTTTTAGTGAAGAGGGATCTCCACCGTTGATCTTTTCTTTGGATGGTCCCATGTGCAATGATACCCATTGATGTATGAATGGATGGTTGAAACGGAGGGCCCATAGTGCCGGGGTCCCTCCATCACGCGTGTCCCACTCTATCTCTCTCTCCCTCTCTTTTCATTATTTACTTTTTTGTGTGTGATGTAATGGCCATGTGACCCACTTGAATGGACCCCACCACTAGGTATGTATTGACCCAAGCCATCTAAAAGTGGGGCCCATCTTATATGTGTTACACCCACACCACCTACCATTTGGTGGCTCACCTTGTGCGTGTGCTAGGCCACACCGACACTGGACGTGATTGGAAAACACAAATATCATCTTGGTTCCAAGCTAATGGGATGACCCACCTGCATAGACCCCACCTCGATGTATGCCTCTAATCCGAGCCGTCCATCCCCTTCCCCGTCTCATTTTAGGCGTTGAGCCGAAAAATGAGGTTGATCGGGGTATCTAGTGGGCCATAGTGTTGAAAACAATATCAGTAATGTTGAAATCTACCCAGATTTTTATTACAAGCTGGAAAATGTTCGATATTGGTCTTGATAGATCTGTTTTGGTCTTGGGAATACAATGGACGGAGTGGATTTATTTGAGGTGGGCCACACACGTGAAAAACCTCAAGTATTTGAGTTTTCAAAAAAAAAAAAAATAAGTGTACACAGCAGCATTTGCTGCTGTGTCAGTGACGCAGGTGCTGCCTGCTGTTGGCGGACGGACGTACAGCAGCCCACGGCTCCAGCCGTGGGCCCCACCTTGAAGTTTATTTGCCATCCAACCCGTTCACCAGGTAGGCCCCCAAATCAGTGGGCCGCCCTCCAAGTTTCAGACAAATCTAACGCTCAGGTGGCCCACACCATAAGAAATAGTGTGAATTGAATTCTACCCTTGAAACCTCCTTGGGGTCCACGGGAGTTTTGAATCAAGCTGAATTTTGTATTTTTCCCTTCTACCAGGTGTGCGTGACCTTATCAACGGGTTGGATGGTATGGAAACAATATGGTGGGCCCCACATGGGTCCCACAGTGATGTATGTGCGGACGGTGGAGCCCACTATAATGCACGTATTATCCACACCATCCAACCATTTTTTGGGGCTGCTGGACGGTCAGTGGGCCCTAGCCTTGATGCATGTGTTGCATCCCAACCCTCCAGCCTTCATGTGGGCCCCCACCATGGTGCATGTGATGCATCCAAATCGTTCATTTATTTTGTAAAAATCGTTTTATGGCTTGAGCTAAAAATGAGTTAGATCTATGATTCAAGTAGGGCCCACCTTGGTATGTGTAAAGGGCCCATGTTGGCCTATTTGTAACTGTTTGTTAAGGCCCACCTTGGTGCACATCTAAGGCCATGGGATTAAGCCCATTTGGCATATGTAATGCCCACGGGATTAAGCCCATTTGGCATATGTAATGCCCATGGGTTTCGGCCCATTTGGCATATGTAATGCCCATGGGATCCGGCCCATTTATTCTATATAAGGCCCACGGGATTCAAGCCCATTTGATACATATTAAAGCCCATGGGATCAAGCCCATTTGATGTGCATGAGGCGCAAATGGAGTGGTCCATTTGATATATTTAGAGCTCATGTGTGTAGGCCCATCTAATATATTTAAGGCCTAAGTTGTGAGGCCCACTTTGATGTATTCCAAGGCCCATGGATCATGGACCATTGCAATGTACATAAGGCTCACTGGTAAGGCCCATTAACGCAGCCCATTTGATGTATCTAAGGCCCATGGGTCGAGGTCCAACAGAATGACCTTAGGGTCCATTGCAATGTGTGACTTCCCATGTTCATGTAATAATATATATGGCGGGTCGTACCTAGGGAACAATGTTGGTTTGACGTCCATATTGTATGTACAATGTTGGTTAAGTGTCCGCATTGTAACTCCCCTTAGGGCCCATTGATAGGCCTATGCTCGTTGTTACCCATCACCTTATAACATGCTCAGTATAATCTCATGACTCATGCCCATACGCATCATATGTATGCTTGGTTTGAGTAGTGACTGATCATAGCATATGCCATTGGACAGACCACTCATGGGACCTGTTATGAGACGGAGTGCCCCACGTGATCGCGCAGTACGCGCTGGATTTCTGCATGATTTGACGGTGTGATTCATGCATCTCGCATATGTGTGATTTAATCACTGCACGCCCTAGCGACATCAGGGCCGTGGCTCCACAGGTACATCGTGGATGACCGTATCGGATACCGAAAATACTTGATTCTAACACTGTGGGGACTTAGGATGTCCTTGGGTGAGAGTTCCATAACCTTTTTGGTACCAAGAGATGCTCCAACGTCTAGCCCGAGTGGATACACGAGCGGCCGAGTAGATACACGAACGCTCGAGTGTCGAATACCAGTAGGCCGCATCTCCCACTGTGTCGTGGTCGGTTGGAAAGGGGTGTGGCCTTATCCGCCTGAGTGAGGGGGCTATAAGCTAGGCTGAGTTTGACCAGCTCGCAAATGAGTCCGCTATCGACGAGCCGGGTAGGTATTGGCAGACTACTGGTCAGGCGGATAGTGAGGTCTATTCCGCTTGCTTGACTGTGCAGCTAGGGAGGTGGTAGTCTCTGCGAAGTGTATTAGACCCCGGTGATATCCAGAGAGGAACTGTACTGATATGTGTACATGATGAGTACCGACTTGCTTGGATTGCATTTCGCATATGACATTCGGCTATGTAGGCCTTGCATTGTATCGGTGTGGCCGATGGTATTCATATCTCGCATCATGCCTTGCATTATATAGCCTTGGTATATTCATAGACTTACCACATACTTCCGCATTACCTGATCTTGTACACTCGGCGTTTGCCCTCCGCACACACTTACACCACCCTCTAAGCTTTTGTAAGCTTATGCACGACAGTTGCATGCAGGTAGCGTTGGACAGCAGTAGCGCTGAGGCAAGAGTGCATATCAGGACCTTTTGGAGCTTTTTGATCACCTTGTATTTCCCTTCCCGCATTATACTTAAATATTTTGGTATAGTGGATATGTGGTGATGTTGTTTTGTGACTTGGTTATGCTTGTGGTTATGCTCCATTACAAAAAAAAATTCATTCTGAAAATCCTCCTTGTAGAATCCTAGGATCGGAATCTGGCAATTGATTGTCAGGAGCCGAGAATGGGGCACTACGGAGGCTGTCGGCACCGGATACGGCAATCAGGATTCATGTGAATCCGATTTTCGGATTTGGGGCGTGACACTGCACCAAGAAAGCGGGCAAAGGTGACCCTGACTAAGCCGGGAGACCCTCCGATGCCTAAGTCAGGACAAGGGAATCGAGGTCTAGATAGTGAGTACAGGAGGAGAACTCAATATCGAGTACCTATAGACATGACGCTGCGTGCTATTTATACTTGCCTGTGGGGCTATCTGGTCTCGATAATCTCGACACGATCAGAGGGATTCCCGGATCGTGGAGATACTATCCGCAATCTGTTGATCGTGTAGCATATCCGACGAATACTGCGTATCTGCGACCAACGTTATCGGCCACATTTGGTTATGGCAGTTTCCATGTTTAGCAAGCGGGATATGTGTATCTGAGTGTCTATTCAGCTCTTCAAGCCATAGCAACGATCATTCTCCAAGTCGGACGACGTCCGACCCGACCCATCATGCTGAATCCGACGCGGCTGGCTTGAGCCGATATCCGACCTGACCTGTCATGCCGAATCCGATCGGACTGTTAGGACCCCTCCGAGTTGACCCTCTTCCAAAGACGCTTGCGTGTCCTTGCTGCGATGCTGAAGTTTGGTCAGATGGGTCGTGCCTCGGGCGCCTCGGGTGTCGGCTCGGACTTACAGTCGGATTGACGTTCTACCACGGGCTCGGATTTCCCCATAACAGGTTCTGTAGTATTACGTGGTATGGAATTGCATTTGGTCTCATGCAATCCCATCCAGAGTTTGAAAATGATAAAAGGATTAAATTAATCCAAGTATCATATCATTCCATGCCAATAGTAGATATTGCAGGATATTTTATGATTTTGAAATCCATTATATTTGCAGCCATTGTGTTTTATCAATGTTATCCACCCACACGAACCATGTGTATAGATTATGTTGATTACCATTCCACAATCCACCAAGCACATGCTTTACTGAATACAATGTATTTTTCAAAGAAAGAGTTTAATCATAATCATTGGATTGGATTGGACTGTCAAAATAAGGAGACATTTTCGGACATGCAATCATCGCGCGGTAATGATGTTAATTCCAGGTAATGCGGCTCTATAGATCATTCACATGAGCCCAAAAACAGACTTTGAGTTTGAAATATGCATGTATCAACCATAGGAAACCTCTTTGCTTTGGAGACGGATTAGCTACTCACCCTGACACTAGCCCCATGGCTGATGGTCGGTTCTCTATGGGATATAAATCTTAGGTGGGTCACACCACAGGAGAAAAATAATAAATGGATATTCACCATTAAAATCCTCCTAAGGCCCACTATACTATTTATTTGACATCCAATCTGTTTATTTGGTCATAAATACTCAGATGAAGGGAAACAATAAATATCAGATTAATCCAAAACTTTTAGGGCGTGTTTGGATGGGCAGCGTGCGTTGGAGTAGCCCGTATTAGGTTGGATTAGGTACTCGAATCCCATAGTGTAAAAGCAATGGCCTGTTTGGACGGGCAGTGGATTCGCCATTGGATGAAAATCCCTGGATTGCGAGGCATTGGTCGTTGCATTGTCAAGGTTATTGGGTGTAAAACGCAATCATGCAGGGTTTAATGTTGGATAGGGTTTTTTTTAGAAACCATGATGTATGTGTTTCATCCTTTCCGTTCATCCATTTTTACATATCATTTTATGGCTTGATCCAAAAAATTAGTATATGCATTTCAGTTGGACCAAACCACATGAAAAAAATATTGATTGGATATCCATCATTCAAATCCTCGTAAGGCTCACTGTATTGTTTTTTTGACATTCAATAGGTTAATTAGGTCGTACAACCCCAGATGAAGGGAAAAAACAAAAATGAGCTTGATCCAAAACTTTTATGGCCCCAAATTGTTTTTTCAAGGTTGATGCTCATTCAATAATGTTTACTGTAATGTGGTCGATTTAAGATTGGGATATAATTTATTTTTGTTCTAAGATCATAAAATGATATGTTAAATTAGATGGACGACATGGATGAGACACATGCATTGTAGTGGGTTCCACGGAGCATCGACAAGTAGGCCGTCCAAGCACAATCACTGCATGCATTTTGGACTGCCGTCCGCCCGTCCAAACATGTCATACTTGGGCTGCTGGATACAACAATTCAGTAAAATTGCAAGTAATCCACCGACACTGTCTTGAAAGGCGTGCAATCCACCCTAATACAACTCAATCCCATCTAGCATGCCTGGCCAAACATGCCCTTATGGCCCAAAATGTTTTTAATAATCAAAATTCGCTCAAGACTGTTGCATGTAATGTGGTCCAATTGAGATTATTATATACTTCATTTTTTTTTTATGTCATGAAATGATATATAAAAATAGATGGACGTCATGGATGACACACATACATCACGATGGCCCTCACTGAGCACCGACCACCATCCAATGGCCGGTGTCAGGGAAAATAGCCAATCCGTTCCCTTTGCTTTAACTTACCTGAACTAATGTACCTTTATAACCCGTACAGATAAATATATGTGAGCACTTCCCAACCGACAAAATCAGGTGTCATACTGTGCAGGTGCGTGACGTGACTTTCACCAACACAAAAGCTGTGGGTAAAACTAGCAATGCTTATCCACAGAAATGTCATCGGCATTATGCAAAAGGTTTGGTAATATTTTCAGTTTTAAAGGCATGAAATAAAGAGTTTATGGTTTGAAAATTACAGCAGAAAAAGATTGGAAATAGGAACAATTACTTGTTTTTTAATGTAACCGTGATGACAAATCTACAGTTAACTGTAACCAGGAGTTTACAAGGTCGTTTGAGTTGTAATTCTTGTTTAAATAGATATATTGAAATAATAATAACGGCTCATTTACTTTGAATTGTTATTGTAATTGAAAATCAAACACATTCTATATTAGCTATTTGGACGAAAATTTTTTTAAAAAAATTTATTTTCCCTTAATTCAACCTGCCATGCAAGTGGTGCCCACCTTTTGGAAGAAAAATTGATATCAGAGTTGCCATTGACTTGGGTGAGTCACAAAACAACTCGAGATTAGACAAGTCAGTCTTTTAACCATGGATAGAAGGGACAATCAGCTCGGGGTTACCTCAAGGCGTAATAACCAACAAGAAGGGCTTACTCACGCAGTTTCGTTTGAATTGAAAATCAAATTTCAAGAAGATGATAGTTACTTTTTCTTATTCATGTTTCATTGAGTATGGTACTATGAATATACATAGAGAGGAATGGCCCTAATAAAAAAAATAAATTACAATCAATAGAAAATAACGTCAAGTAAATCATGCCTTAATTAAATCTAAATAGAAAAGAAAAAATATGTAAGAAAATTGTTGATTATAAATTGTTGTCCAGTTATTGATGGGTAGTAACTCGAATTCGTAATGGATTCTAGACCAATGGGTTGACCTAGGCAATTTTTGAGCGATCCAAATATTATTTACAACCGAACATTTATTTATTTGTTTTTAGGAGTCTTTCTAAACACGTAGCTTGTAGATCCTTCGATTGGAATTTTGTACCAATAAAAGACAGGACACCTACGTTTATAAGGAGATATGTTGGAAAACATTTACTTAGCGGATAAGGAAAAATACTCACTAGGGAGACATGGGTTGGAGAGACTTTCAGGACGGTACAATGTCATCGCGGGAGAGAAATGGATAGGAGAGGCTTTGACGTGAGAGAATAAGGTGGAAAGAAATGGATAAGAGAGGCTTTGATGTGACTGAATAAGGTGATGGTTCACCGCCTTTCTAAAATTGGAGAGGATGCAGCGAAGCAAAAACATAACACCACCGCATATCCACAGCCAGACCTGTCATTTGCTGCCATCCATCAAGTTAACATGGCTGCTAGCTCGACCCGTCATTTAAGGCCATATCTGATGCATCTAGCCATTTTATTGGCGGCCCTCAAGGTGACGGTGGGCAATAAGGGTCAAATAATCACCACGCGGTATTAAAGAGAAAGTAATGGACTTTTTTTCCTTTTCTTTTTTATCTTGTTTAATGTTGTGTAATCGATGTGACCTTTTGGAGCCTATCAAAAAAATGGTTTGTATTATTAAAGAAAGAACAAATCCACTGGCTACAGTCCTAAAGAATCTTATTCCATCATGATGTATTCGACCAGGCCTCTAAATTCAACACGTGAAAATCAGATGGCTAGGAATGCGTCGAAAATAGGAGGATCTGGACCAGGAAGAGTCACCACCAAGTTGAAAATGGCGGTGAATCATCGTGCTTTCCTCAAAACATAAGCCATTCATGGTCTTTTGTCTGGAAAATCAAAGGTGTCTTCCTAGTCCATCTAATCCTTAATATTACTTGCGTACCATCGTAAGTTTATTCCATCGTAATGAACTCAGAATACAATTATCATCTTATTCAAGACTTCTATAGCTTTGTGGTTATTTTAATGGCCAGCATTTACTTGAGTTTTACACCTGTTTAGTGTTGGGACTCGCACAAGCACACAAAGAAGAATCAGATAAAGTAATCATAATCATATAAATACATCCAACTATAAAACAATTTGAATTTACGTGAAAAAATCATAGCGAGAAAAAATCATGGCACAAAATGAGAATGTGTGTTGAAAAACAAAGTTACAAGATATGAAACCTTACTGATCAAAGTTCTAAAAGGAAAAGCCCTAGCCTTTGTCTTTCAAAACTCTCACAAACCTTTAAACATGTCTTATAAAACTCTAATCCTTACCTTAATCTCAATTACACCTAAACACACACACACTACTGCAACTAGAATAGGAAACAAATCACACATTTACACAGTTCTACGCACACCTTCGATGGGATCTTCGATGACATCAGCAGCCATCGAGTACCAGTCGATGGCATCAAGGAACTTTCAATGACATTGTGTACTAACCTCCAAAATTGTCCAGCAATTAATAAGGATTTTTCTGAATTTTCTCGATGGGATCGAACATTTGTCATAGCCATTGAGTGGTCTATCGATGACATCGACAAACTCTATTACAGATAGATCTAGGACATTAGACAACAATCTCCACCATATCTTCAATCTTCACACTCCATTGTTCATTTATTATATCAATCCTACATATATACTTCGTCTCCATCATAGCTCCATAATTATTGATTCTCGTGCACACTCAGGCTTTTCTCTTTCTTTGCCAAACCCAGAGAAGTCACACAGAAGTTGAACTTCTCTACATGAACCACATTCATAAGTATGTTAGTCAGATTCACGTTTGTGTGAATCTTTTCAAGAGTCATGCCTCCCTCCTCAAGCACTTGTTAGATAAAATAATGACGAATATTAATATGTTTAGTTCTAGAATAGTAAACTGAGTTCTTTGTGAAATTGAACATGCTTTTGCTATTACAATTAACTGGCAACGCCACCTATTGAAGTATAAACTGATTTATTATCTCTCTCAACCAAACACTTTCTTTAAATGCTTCTATTACCACCATATTCTCAACTTCAGTTGTGAAAAGAGCTATCAATATTGAAGCTTTAACATTCAACTGATCACCCCACTTACTAATACAAACAAGTAACTGGAAGTCAATCTTCTATTATTCACACAACCCACGTAGTTTAAATCTATATAGCTTACTAAATTATCCCATGATTTTTCAAATGCAAGACGTAGTCTTGCATACCTCGAATGTATCGAAGTATTTATTTCACTACCTTCCAATATTGCTTGCCGAGGTTAGTCATGTATCTGCTAACAATACCCACCGTATATGAAATATTCAGTCTTGTATAGACCATGGCATATATTAAGCTGCCAACTGTATTCAAATAAGGCACACAAGATATAACCTATTTTTCTTCATTCGTTTCAGGATACTGTTAAGAAGAAAGCAAAAAATGAGTCACATGGAGAATGTTGATTAACTTTACCTTGTTCATCCCATACTTCACCAATACCTTCTTAATATATTCAACCTGAGATAATCATAACCTGCTTTTCTTCATGTCTATGTTTACGTTAATGCCGAAAACCCACTTTGTAGCCCCGAATCTTTTATCTAGAATGTCCCTGAAAGCTAAGCCTTCAATATGTTGATCTTAGACATGCTATGATTGGAAATGAGCATGTCATCAACATATAAGACCAAAATAATGAACTTTCCATCACTCAATGTCTTTAAATAGATATAATGATCATACTTACTCTTGGTAAATTTTTTACTTATCATGAAATAATCAAATTTCGTGTACGACTGCGAAAGCGACTATTTTAGGTCGTATATTGACCTCTTCAATATATAAATCTTGTTCTTTGTGTCGTATATTTTGAAATATTCTGATAGTTTCATCTAAATTTAATAGTCAAATTTTTCATGTAGAAAAGCAGTCTTCATATTCATTTGTTCCAGCTTAAAATTGTATTGAGCAATCAACGCCAATATGAATATGATAGATATTTACTTTACCATAGATGCGAAGATCTCATTGGGGTCGACACCTTCTCTCTAAGCATATCCCTTCACTACCAATCTTGTTATGTATATATCATATTTTTCCTAAAGATCCACTTACACCTAATTATTTTATGGTAGACAGGGAGCTCCACCAGCTCCCACGTCTCATTCTTATACAAATAATCAATCTCTTCATACATTGCCGCTTTCCACTTTTTAGCATTTACATCCTTAAGAGCTTCTTAAATATTAGACAAATCTCACTCATCCATAATGAGGGCAAATGAAACATTCGAATCATCCATGTATCTCGTCGGTAACCTACGATTCCTTAATGGATTTCTTTTCATAGTGGATGCTTCATCTGCTCTTGTACATGTGTCTGTGTCTCAGTATCTGCCCATGTCTCATTTCTATCTATTTGAACGTCCACAACTGACTTTTTCATTTACTTGTGCTCATCTTTACGGAACAAGGATCTCTCATTGAATTTAACGTCATGACTAAGGATGATTTTCCATGTGACTCAGTCATATAGCCTATGCTTCTTCACACCACCAACATAGCTGACAAAAATGTACCTTTTAGCCCTTTAGTTATTTTTATCTTTCTCAATTGACGATACATGATAGTAAGCATCGCAACCAAACAATTGCAGCCCCGAGTAGTCTACCTACTGACCACTCTATACTTCCTCTTAAATTTTATATTGTATAGCCATAAAAGGAGACCGATTCACCAAGTTGCAAGCCATGTTAATGACTTTAATACATATTTCTTATCCCAACTCAACATTACTCATCATGCATCGGGCCCTCTCTAAGAGATTCTGATTCATCCATTCATCCATACAAATATTCTCTAGTGTGTAGCGCATTGTATTGTGCCTCACGATCCCTTCATCTTCACAAAAATAATTGAATTTTCTATAAGTGAATTCCACACTGTTATTTATCTTCAACACTTTTACTTTTTGCCCTTACTGTTTTTCATCATCGCCTTCCACTGTTTGAAGTTGGTGAAAATCTCAAATTTACTTTTTAAAAAATAAACTCACACATTTCTAGAATAGTCATCAATGAACGTAACGAACCATTACGACCCTCCACTAGAAACTATGGCAAAAAACCCTCATACATCAGAATGCACATATTTCATAACCCCCTTATAGACATGTTTTCGAGACTTAAAAAATAACCATGACTATTTACCATATATGCAATGTTTGCATATACTAAAATCAATACTTTTAAAAATCAGAATCAAACAACGGTTAGAAATTACCTTCATGCCCCGCTTGCTCATATGGCTTAGATGTGCAGGCCACATGTGTGTAGACAAGAAATCTTCTATAGCTGATGTATCTCCATCGATCAACTTGTAAAGATTACTATTCCTCTATAATTTCATGACTACGAGTGTCCCTTTTGAAACCTTGAGGACACGACCGAACCCAGTGAATTTGCATCCAAATGCCTCGAGTGCACCTAGATATATCAAACTCTTCCTCAACTCAAGAGCATGTCTCACATCAATCGAGATACGTTTCATGTCATCGAATATCTTGATGCTCATTGATCTAACACCAATCACATTACAGACATTATCATTTTTCATAAACATATGACCACCTCACACTCATTGTAACTGGTGAACTAACTCTTACGAGGGGTCATATTATACGAAACACCCAATATCCAAAATTCGTTTATCGTTGAAATGCCCCAATTTTGATGTGGTCAACATGTTACTACCACTCACATCCTCACTGAATTCCACGGTGTTCGCCTCGCTAGAAGAACCCTATGATTTCTCCTTCTTACACTCAGGATTCCAACAATCATTTTTTCATGTGCCTTGTCATGCAACAATTTCAGCACTTTAGCTAGCTCTTACCCTTAGTTTGGATTTCGATCATGAAGATCCATTATGCCACTCAAAATTTCTCCCCATCGTAACAAGGGATCTTTAGAAGCACCCACATCGCCGCCGATTGAAGAAATAAAATAACAGTCTCAACATTAATAGTCATCGTAGTAGTGCACAAAGAGTATTTAAACGACTCATACGATTCTGAAAAAGAATTCAATAGAATGCATGTTTGATATTCAACCTTCATCGCTTCAGTCATATTCAACAATCTACAAATAAGCCTATTGAAGTCACTAATGTGGTGCTGGAGATTTTGACCTGCGGAATCACACAGATCTAGATCTAGGATAGCAATTCAATGGCACCAAGCATATAAGAGAACACAGAGAACACCCAAATTTAACGTGAAAAACCCTTTCGAAAAAAAATCACGGCACAAAGCGACAGATCTCCACTATGAAAATAGAAATTACAAAGAGAGAGGACTTACCCGATTCGAACAACCTCGAATCTCACCCTTGCTACACCCTTTAATTTCCCTGAAACTCCTTTAGAAAGCTTTCATATATCCTAGAAAAATCCTAGCAACACCTATTTATAATTTAGGCAACTTCCTTCCGCATCCCAGTTGCGAAAGGACTCAAAATCCGCAATCCGCACAAAATCGCGGAACAAATCTGCGTAACCTATGACCGGTCAAGTGGACTGCATGACTGGTCGAGCATGGCCCACAACCAGTCTATCACCTCGAATCACAAATCTTTATGCTCGTTGGACTTTGAGTCGAGCAGGCTACGACTAGTCGAGCCGCTCCCACGACCGGTCGTACACGTTCAAATTTAAGACATCCGTAACAATCTCCACCATGTCTTCAATCTTGAACTGTGTAGCTTCTTGACCTCTTCTCTTATTTCTGTATCACATCATAGCATCTTGTGCACACTCTATCCTTCTTTTATGCCATTGCCATGCCCAGAGAAGTTTCACAGAACTTGAACTTCTCTACAGGAATAATTTTATTGATCATGTCTGCCGGATCTAAATCCACATGCCCAACCACCTTTGCTCTTGTCTTCTCAAAAGAAAAGACGTAGTCTTCTTACCATCTCACTGCTACCTAGTATTGCTTACCGGGGTACTTGCTCACAGCACTGATAGCCTGTGAAATAACCGGTCTAATCCGGACCCTGGCATACACTGTCAACCGCATTCGAATAAAGCTCATGAGATATCCTGCTTTTCCTCATCTTTTTTGGGACAAATCCTAAGAAAAACTTAAGGAGAGATGCATAGGGAATGCTCTCCAGCTTTACCTGGCCCATCACATCTTGGATCAATACCTACACACAAGGTATTCCTCTTGTGATTACCAAAGCCCACTCCTCCTTCAGTCTCAACGCCGAGAACCATCTTTGCAACCCTCCGATCCTTCATTCTCAATGTTCCAATTGACCGAGTCCTCAGTACATTGATTTCAGACATGTCACAATTGACGATCCACACGTCATCAACATACAATACCTGGCCCACCATGAAGGAATCAAACCATTGCCTAGGCGACAGGCCGAATAATGACCTCCCGCAAAGTATTTTCTCAACCCCTTTCACTTCGAACCGCTCTAGTTGCTTCATGTAGATCTGCTCTTCACTTTCCCTTGTAGAAGTGCAGACTCCACATCCTTCCTTCCAGCTCAAGATCGCATTGGCCAACCAGCGCTAATCACTGATCTAATAGACACCTTCTATACCGTCAGCGCGAATATCTCTGAGAAGTCAATTCCTTCTCCCTGAGCATAACTTATCGCCACCAACCTCGCTCTGTATCTATGTTGTATCCTCTTGAAGACCCACCTGCATCTAACTGTTTTTCGGTCCACTGGAAGCTCCACCTACTCCCATATGTCGGTCTGGTACAACGAATCCATCACATCGCCCATAGTCACCTTTTACTTCTCAGCACCAGGCTCACCTATAGCCATCTGAATAGAAGATAAATACTCCTACGATATTGGAGTCGTCCATGTACCTCACCGATATCCCACGATCATGCCGTGTGTTTCTTCTCACAGGTGGCTGCTCCACCTGCTCTGTATCTTTATCCGTGTATCTCAGCCTTCCTACCCTGCCCTCTTATGTGGTCATGCCCAACATGCCACATACGTGCAGAAGTGGAATCCGCTACATCTACCGTAGCTCTACCTTTTGAAGTGCTCCCGATCAACTTATATAAGTTACAGAGTTGTTGCGCTTTCATGATTATCCATGCCTTTTTGGATACTTTAAGAGCACCATTAATACCTGTGTACTTGCATTCTTTTGCCTCAAGCACACCAAGATAAATCAGGTTCCGCTTCAAATCAAGAACGTGCCTCACATCTGTTAAGGTACGCTCCACCCCATCAAACATCCTGATGCGCACAGAACCAACAGCCACAACATTACAGGCAATGTCATTGCCCATAAATACATGTCCACCATCGCACTCCCTATAGCTAGTGAACCAACTCCGATGAGGAGTTATGTGAAAAGATGCCCCTGTGTCTAGCATCCACTCGACCTTACGATCATCGTATGATTGACTGAGCGAAGACACAGATAAAACATCACCATCACATCCACTCGATCTATCTGACGTGACAACATTGGCCTCCCTGCATGAAGCCTCAGAATCTTCCCTCTTCGATTTAGGATTTTTACAATCCCTCTTCACATGTCCTTCCTTTCCACAATTCTAGCACTTTACCTTTCCTTTGTCATTGCCCCTGGATTTGGATTTAGAACCAGAAGAACCTGTACCTTATCCAGAATTCCTATCCACTGTAAACAGTGCATCAGAAGACATCCCCATGTCGCTGTTTAGTTGTCTCATAGTCTTCCCTTGAAGGATTGAGATAACTGTGTCGACACTCAGGATTTTATTCATGCTGCACATAGTGTCCTTGAATGTCTTATAGGACGTCGGGAGAGAATTCAGCAACATACATGCTTGTTCTTCATCTTTCATCACTTCCTTCATATCTAGCAATTTGCAAACTAATTTATTAAAGTTGTTGATGTGAGCCTCTAAATCTCCACCATCTACCATCTTGAAGTTATACCACTGCCGCTTCAAGTGTAGGAGATTTTTTGAGGATTTCTTCGCATAGACATCCTCTAACTTCGCCTACAAACCAGCCGCAGTTTTCTTCCTCATGACGTTATAGAGAACCTCATCCGTGAGACATAAACGGATTGATGACAAAGCTTTCTTATTAAGAGTATTCCAATCAGCATTAGTCATAGTAGACTTTCGCTCCTCAAGAGCACCATCTTCGCCTTACTTGGTTAACAGGCTAATCATCTTAACCTTCCATAACTCAAAATTATTTTTTCCTGAGTACTTCTCAAACTCATACTTAACGCTCGTCATTATTACTAATCCCTCAGATTCAGATCTGTGCCCCAACGATCGCTCTGATACCACTTGTTGGGGATTTCGACCTGCGGAATCGCACAGATCTAGATCTAGGATAACAATTCAATGGCACCAAGCATACAAGAGAACACAGAGAACACCCATATTTAACGTGGAAAACTCTTTCGGAAAAAAATCACGGCACAAAGCGACAGATCTCCACTATGACAACAGAAATTACAAAGAGACAGGACTTACCCGATTCGAATAACCTCGAATCTCACCCTTGCTACACCCTTTAATTTTTCTGGAACCCCTTTAGAAAGCTTTTCCATACCCTAGAAAAATTTCAGGAACACCTATTTATATTTTAGGCAACTTCCTTTCGCATCCCAGTTGCGAAAGGACTCAAAATCCGCAATCCGCATAAAATCGCGGAACGAATCTGCGTAACCTACGACCGGTCGAGTGGACTGCACGACCGGTCGAGCATGACCCACGACTGGTCGAGCACGGCCCACGACCGGTCGAACACCTCGAACCACAAATCTTTATGCTCGCTGGACTTTGAGTCGAGCAAGTTACGACTAGTCGAGCCACTCCCACGACCGGTTGAAGGTCCCCACGACCGGTCGTACACGTTCAAATTTAAGACATCCGTAACATGTGGGTCTCAATGTCAGCCCCCTCAACCATCTTCAGATAGAGTAATTATAACTTCATATATAAAGAATTCTTATAAGACTTCTTCGCATAGATGTTATCTAACTTCACCTATGTATCAGTCGTAGTCTTCTCTCTCATAACATTGTATAAGACTTTGCCCGTTAGACACATTTAGATTGAGATATTAACCTTTTGATCTAGTTTATTTCACTCTTTTTCTTTCATAGTTTTCAATCGCTTTATAGAGAGTGCATGTTTCAATCCTTACTGAATTGGAAGACCCTTCATCTTCACATTCCATAGTTCAAATTTATTTTCTCAGAATACTTCTTTATATCGAACTTCATGTTAGATGACATAGGTATAGTCTTTTAGATTCAATTTACTTTCCAAAATTAGCTCTAATACCACTTGTTGGGACTCATGGAAGCACAAAAAGAAAAATCTAACAAAGTAATCACAATCACACAAACACACCCAACTATAAAATAATTTGAATTTATGTGAGAAAATCCTTACGAAAAAAAAAAAAACTACAGCACAAAGCAAAAATATACTATAAAGAATGAAGTTACAAGATATAAAACCTTATTAATCAAAGCCACAAAAAGAAAACCCTCAGCCTTTATCTTCCAAAACCCGCTCAAACCCTTAAGCATACTGGGAAGAACCTTAATTCTTATCCTAATCTCGTTTGCACCTAATATATATACTACCACAATCAAATTAAAAAATAACTTATGTACTTGTATAATTATAATTATGCATGCCCTCAAAGACCAGTCCACGTGGCATTAAATAACAACTTTCAAAATTGTTCAACAATCAACGAAAAATAATCTCGTATTATTTTATAAGATCGGACATTTATCTAAGGCATGGACAGCTACCTGATAAAATCAAATGATGTATGAATGACATCAACATACTCTATTAAAGAAAGATTTAAAGCATTAGACTGGAATTGCCATGGGCGTAAATGTTAACTCTAACCGGTGGTCGGCTCCACATTGTTTCGCGTCCATGCAGGGTGGTTTGACTGCTCGCATGAGCGGCCTGCGACATAGAAAAGGAGCGCTAACTGGCACGCAGTGCACCTACTCTAGGCACGTCAATTTTATTTGAAGGGGCCACCGCCTCCCTGCAAACAGGAAGCGGATTCGCTGGCGTACCTCACACCAGCTGTATAGCTGATATGTTAACGTTAGTAAGATCCGTGGGTCTATCATGAAGAATGTGTTATTTCCAAACTGTCCATCCATTTGGTGAATCCATCTTAAAGCTTGAGATGAAAAATAAGATAGATATAACTATCAAGTAAACCACACTGCACAAAGCAGTGGCAAATTGAGTGTCTATCATTGAAACACTTCTTACAGTCACGGAAGTTTTGGATCGATAAAAAATTTATTTTTTCTTTTCATTCATGTCTTTGCAACCTTAGGAGTAGATTGGATGGAAAATAAATATTATGATAGGCTTTATAAATTATTTAGCGGTGAAAATTATTATCCATGCATCTATTTGTTACGTGATTCATGTGATTCTTTTTTTTAAAATAATACCCTATAATGATCTCCAAAAATTAGATGGCTGGCCCGGATATAATAATTACATCACTGTAGGCCACGTAACTTTAATCCCCTATGAACCGTTCGTACAACTCGGAGCTGGACGAGCGTCAGTGCTCGTCGTCGCACGACAAGTACCTACACCAGCTATATAGCTGGCGTGTGGTACGTGAACCAATCCGCTTATCAAAATACATGCCACCAGCTACGATGCGACGTGCACGTGGTTGGCTGAGATGGCCTGAAGTGTCCTCCCTGAGCTCTGAGAAGCCTGGAGCGAACACGTCGCTAAAGGGAGCGTCAACGTGTGCATGGGAGTCCCACGTCACGGATCTGCGTTTCGCAACTACCGAGGCTTTTGTGCCTTGACACCGTTGGAAGGCCGTCAACCTAACTAGAGTTGGTTTGGTACGCTTTAACTAACCACCGCCTTGCCGATACGAATGGGGGACGGATTGGCTACTCCCCCTGTTACCAGCAAATGGCCTGTGGTCGGTGCCACGTGGGCTCCAAAATAATATATGTATTTCATTCGATACCGTTCATCTATTTTTTCAGGTCTTTTTATGTTATCAGACCAAAAACTAGGTATATGAAAATCTCAAGTGGACTGCATTATAGGAAAAAGTGTTGAATGAGTTTCTGCCATTAAAAACTTGTCAGGAACTATAAAAGTTTTGGACCAAGCTGATGTTTGTTTTTTTCTTTTATCTGACCCTGTATGACATAATCAACAGATTGGATGCTAAATAAACAGTAAAGTGAGCCTTAGGAGGATTTTAATGGTGGATATTCAATCATTATTGTTTTCCAATGATGTGGTCCACTGAGATTTATATACCTCTATTTTTATTTTATTTTTGTATTAAGCAATAAAATGATATGTGAAAATCGATGAATGGAATGGATGAAACAGATACATCACAGGCCCACAGAGCACCGACCACCTGCCACGGGGTTGGGGCAGGGGGAGTAGCCAATCCGTTTCCATACGAATGGTCGTACACACGACCGTCTGGTGATGTGGCCCAACGGTTTGGCTTGTGGTAGCTGTCGGGTCTTCTCAGAGGAGTGGGATCTCGTGTCCCTCAATCGCGACTGAAGACAGAAGTCGTTAGTCGCTAAACATCTCACGAATGTCAAGTAGATGTGTAGATCTAAACGGTTCACAGATTTTAGGACCGCTGGATCCCAGCCTTAATTTGTCCAGTTTCATTGTTAAATTTAATCATTTTCGCGCTCAACAGTCATTGCACGATCATCACTCGAACATGTAGGATCATCCGATCTGTGTTTCTTTCCGTTATAATCCATCAACGGATAGGCCAGCAGTCAGGAGATGAACGGTCTGAATCCACTCAGTCACCTTCTGCGTGCAGGATATCCGGCCACTTAAGGATAGTTCTTTTCAGGGACGCGGATTTCCTCCGAAAGCCTTTCGCAGGAAGTTCCCGCACAAGGATGCTGGGTGGAGCCCACCGCCATGTTTATTGGTAATCTACCCGGTTCATCTGTTTTTCAAGCTCATTTTAGTAGAAGCGAGCAAAAATGAGGTGGATCTCAAACTCAAGTGGGCCACATGAGAGGGAAAATTGGGGAAAGAAAAAGCTACTGTTGAAAGCTTCCTGGGCTCCACCCTGATGTTTATATGCCATCAAAACCGTTTATAAGGTCATTACTGCTGGGATGAAGTGAAAAACAAAAAAAGCCACACACGGGTTTTATTATGGCCACGAGAATATTTCAACGGTTCTCACTGAATCCCTACGGTTCCCTCTCGTGTGGCCCACTTGGGTTTTGGATCCACCTAATCTATGGTGGAGTATCCTAAAATGAGCTCGGAAAACGGATTAGCTGCTAGATTTCTAGCAAACATGGCGGTGGCCCCACCCAGCATTCTTGCGCAGGGACTTCCTGCAAACGACTTTAGCAGGAAATCCGCGTCCGTTCTTTAGTAGCGATTGAGAGAAGACGACCTCTAATTTACTAGCTTTCACCTTGAAACTCGCCTGATGGAAATTTACCGATGTAATAACATGTGGATTGACAGATCAAGTATACGGCACGCGGATTTACCGCTAAAGGCCTCCACAGGAAGCTCCAGCGCTGGGAACCTAGATAGGTGGAGTCACCGTTATTTATTAATTTTTTTGAGAAATCCACCCTGTTCTTCCGTTATGTGAGCTCATTTTATGACTCCGTTTCGTGATCACGATTTAAGACATGAGCTAACAAGTGAGGTCTTAAAATGAGCTGGATTCAATGCTCAATTAGAACGAAAACATGAGGATTGAACTTCCACGGTTGGCACATTCGTGGGGCCACAGAATATTTGAATCTGTCTGATGCTCGTATTTTGAGTTCATCCCAATAGAAATGACCTTATGAACAGTATGTGTGGCATGTAAACATTAGTGTCGACTGGGAATTTCCATACCCCACCTTTTTCTTTAGTGCCGCCTACTTAAGTCCTGGATCCCACTCACTTTTGATCTCATGTCCTCGAATGATCTCACAAAATAAAAAGACAAGTGTATTTCTCACAAACATGGTCCCACCTAGGTTTCACCGCATAAACTTCAAGTGACATGCTTTCCCATAAAATCTGCCTACAAGTATACCAGCCGGAAGCAGATTGGATAGTGACCCTGCCACTAGCCAATGGCTAGTGGTTGGTGCCATGTGGGCCCCGCCATGATATATGTGTTTCATCCATGTTATTCATTCATATTTTATATGAGCGTAAAAATGATTTAGATTCAAATCTCAAGTAGATCACACTGTTGATTGAATGCCCCCATTAAAACTTCCTACAAACTACAAAGTTTTGGATTAAGCTGATGTTTCTGTTTTTCCCTTAATTCAAGTCTCTAGGATGTAATCAACATGTTGATGTCAAATAAACATTACATCTGAGAGGTTTTTAATGGTGGACATCCAATCACTACTGTTTCCTGTGGAGTTCTAGATATGCCTCAATTTTGGGATCAATCCTTAAAATAATATATAGATAAAACACATAAATGGTGGGGCTGATAGAGCACTGACTACTAGCCACCTAGCCACCTAGCTAATGCCAGCATAACTAGCCAAACTGGGTCCATACCCACCCTCACTTCAATACAATCAACAGCAAGTGGAAGCGAATTGGATGGTGTACGGCACATCAGCAGTATAGCTTATTTGAAACTCAAGTGGGCCATATGACTGGAAACAATGGAAAGGGATTGCCTACCGTCCAAACCTTTTTAGGCTATACTGTGATTTTTACATGCAATTGAAACCATGCATAAAGTGGCCCAAATACTCATGAAGCCATTACCACGGGGTAATATGAAATAATAAAAATATTAGCCAAATCCATAGCTTATGCAGCTCATGAATGTTTCAACCATGAGCATATGATCTCCACTATTTTCTGTTGTGACCCACTTGAGCTTTATATTTATGTCATGTTACGGCTCATGCCAAAAAATGATTTGGCAAAATATGTAAACCACACATATTTCTCTCAAACAATATAATAAGCATTACAGTGCTTATCACACCTAAATCCCTCTAGCCATAAGTGGTGGGCTCAAAGTAAAAGTAGTCAGAGGCAACTTATTCTCGATTTTTTTAAAAAAAAATTGCGTCAAGGGCTTATGCAGGGGCATTTGTTTAAAGACAGTTTGGGTTGAGTCTAGAGAGGGACAGTCTTGTAAGAGACACCATAGGGCTAGTGTACTGTATATGTTTTATCCACACAGTCCATCCATTTTGAAAAAACATTTTACCTAACGAATCCAAAAATGAGGCAGATCAAATGCTCAAACGAACCACACCACAAGGAAAAGTGGGAATTGAATACCTATTGTTGAAACCTCCCTGCACTTATGGTAGTTTTGGAGCAAGCTGATTTATGTTTTCCCTTCATCCAAGTATACGTGACTTTATGAACAGGTTGGATGGAAAATAAACATCATGGTGGGCCTTTGGAAGGTTTCAACGGTGCAGTCATTATCACCACTGCTTCCTGTGGTGTGGTCCATTGGAGCCTTTCATTTACCTCTACTTTGGGTTCATGTATTAAAATGATTTTTCAAAATGGATGGATGGCTTGGATAAAACGCATATATCACAGTGGCCCCACACAGCCCCTGACAGGACCGTCCATCTCTTGCTAAGTCCCGGCGGGGTTTAGCACCCAATCCGCGCCCCTTAAGAAGGGACTCGGATTCGGTGGTGACTCCACCAGTCAGCACTGGTTGGTATTCTCTTGTCCCACCATGATACGTGTCTTATCCATGCCGTTCATTCATTTTTTTCAGCTGATTTGAGAGTTCTAACTCATGAATGAGGCAGATATAAAATTCAGGTGGAACACATCGCAGGAATCAGTGTAGTGATTGACCGACCACCATAAAAATTTTCCAAAGCCCTACCGAAATATTTATTTTCCATTCAACCTATTGATCAGGTTATACATGCCTGGATGAAGTGAAAACAGAATTATCAGATTGATCCAAAACTTTTGTAGCCCTCAAAAAGCTTTTAACGGTGAGCATTCAATTACCACAGTTTCTTGTGGTGTATTTCACATGAGACTCGAATCTATCTCTCTTTTGGGCACATGCACTAAAATGAGCTGGCAAGATAGATCAACGGTGTGGATAAAAAAACATACATCATGGTAGAGCTCACGTAGCTTTTCCAGCACCGAATTGTGACAGGAGGATTACCACCGACTAGAGCTAGGCATCCAACCGAGTCAGATCGTATTGGGTCCAACTCATCCTGATTCTGCATGGTCCAACCTGAACTTAATCCAATCTAGGACCGAGTCAGGTCATCTGACTCAGACCAATTCGAACCTCTGCTGGCCTGAACCGATCCGAGTTTGACTCGACTAGGAAAATCAAGTCGAATCGGATTGGGCAAGGTTCGGATCGGTTTTTTAAAAAAAAAAATTAAGAAGATTGCGATCGGTCCAACTTTCACGTACCTTTAGTTCAAATTCTTAGTAGTTGTTATTGAAGAGAATCTGGTTTCATTTTCTTGTTGGTATGCTTTTTTTTTAAAAAAAAAATAATAAATAAATTCTAGTACATGCAATTCAAATTTCAAGTTGTTGGTGTTGAAGGGAAATCGTGTTTCTTTTCTTGTTGCTATGGATTGATGTGAATTTTTGTTGCTTGTAATTCAAAATCCGAGAAGCGGGTATCGAAGTGATTTGTGTTTGATTGAGTTAGGTAATTTGATTTGAATAAGAAGTGATATTTTGTTGAAAGAGAGAGATCTTGTTTTCTTGGCAGAAATATGTTTTTGATTGGGGAAGAGAATGGAGACAGGCGGCACACAGCTGAGGAAAGCATTGGAAGCTATCAGGACTCAAGTCAAATTGGCCAATGTTAACAGTGATTACAAGGTTTGAATTTCAATCGCTGCCCAGCCAAACTACTCTTTTTTTTTATGTCATGCATATACGGGTGGGTGTGTTTGGTGTTTGGTTGCACCAAATATCATGAAATTTCATGATATCGAAACACATCGACATATATCAACAAGAATCATATGGTCCCTCTGTTTCTACTTCTTCTTCTGTTAATATTTTAGAAACTCAGTTCCTTTGAAAATATTAGCTCAGGAATGAATCATATGGTCCCTTTGTTTCTACTACTTCTTCTTATTCTTCTTTTAATATTTTAAAAACTCAGTTCCTTTGAAAATATTAGCTCAGGAATTGTATCATGCTTCGGATCAGGTCGGATTGGATTGGTCCAGATCTTTTCGGATCGGATTTTCGAATCGGATCAGTTCGGATAGACCACTATCCGAACCCAACCTGAAAAATAATCGGATTTGAATGGACATACTTGATCTGCACTGATCCAGGCCGTCAGTTCGATTCAGAACGGGTCGGATTCATCGGATCGGGTCAGACATGCCCACCTCTACCACCGACTACCTCTAAAAGACAGGAGATTGCGTTCTCGATGACTCAATGGGGCTCACGACGATGTATGTGTCTTATCAACTGGGTCTGCCAAATTTTCCTAGCCATTTTAAGACATAATCCTGAAATTGAAGCATATCCAAAGCTCAACAAGTGGGCTGCACCATAAGAATAAGTAGGAATTTAACACTTACCCTTAAAAATATCTTGAGGGCCACATAAGTTTTCAATCAAGCTGCTGATATTTGTATTTTCCTTTCATCCATGCTTGTGTGACCTCATGAACAGGTTAAATGATAAATAAATATAACTGTGGGCCTTAGGAAGGTTTTAATAGTGGATATCTTTATCCCGCTATTTCCTTTGGTGTACTCTACTTGAGCTCTAGATGTGCTTAATTTTAGGCTCATGTCCTAAAATGAATGGGTAAAACAGATGAACAGCATGGATAAGTTACGTACATCATGGCAGACTCCAAGTATATCGAGTTACTTAAATACACAATCTATGTACACATAGGCATAACCAGCCTCTTGTTTGTAATGCTCCGTGTGATTCAATCAAATTCATATCTTTGTTGGGTCTATATGGTATCCATATCAAATTGTAGTCATTAATATTTGTACTACTAAATTGATAATCTTTTTTCAAGGCAAAAGATAACTTAAACAATGATGTAAAAACTGGTTGTGGACTCATTAATGGCTAATATGGACAAAAGAAAAGAAGCCAAGAAGGATTGAATTATACTTAGCATAGTTCGATTAGTCGACGGGTCAAAATTCCACTGGAAATTCCATATTGCTTGTTGTTTGGTTTTTGCCAATTTAGACAAGTTGACAAATCTTGTCGACAAGTTGAAATCCAGTTCGACAGGTTGATAGGTCAAAAATTACAGAACTTTTGATTTAAGTCTCTGGACATTTTTTGGTTGTTTTGACCAGTCGATGACAAGTAGACGGGTAGCGAAAATTTGCATATTTTTTAAAATTTGTTTCCTTATTTGATTAGAACTCTTTTATTACGTTTTTAGGATTGTTTAAAGGGTGTTGAACTCCTTTTTATCATTGATTAGTTCAATAAATCAATTCCTTAGAAGTTTTCTTCTTTATTCTCGTGGATTCAAGATTTTCCGTTGTGGATTCAAGGTAGTTATCAATTGAGGAAGATGGTGATCGACCTCATCACATCCTCCCCTGCATCAAAGACATCCCCTAATAAGGAAAGAAGAGTTTCTTTGTGTTGTAATTTGGCTAATATTTGGTATGCCTGTATATATGGATGGTGTTAATGTGGTAGTTACGTTTACACATCTATAATAAATACATGTAGGAATTTTTATGAATATATGTAACTAAGTTTATAGTGGATACATGCATGATGCCATTAATTTTAACATATATTCTAATAAGATCCATATCCAACACTTAATTTGAATAAAAGATGTATGGTATATGACTATAAATTTGAAACACATTCAACATTGGTTGTGGCTCAAATCATGGTGTGGAAGTAAAGGTATCAGATTACATGTACCCGTAACTGAATATTATGTGACTATAAATTTGAAACGCATTTAACATTGAGTGTGGCTTTGTGAACACTCGCAACATAGTGTAGCACCCAATAGTTTTTCTTCGTTTGGTCATATTATGTAGATGGGGTTTGGTATTGACTCAAAGGTATAAAAAGGCATAATTTTTAGAGTTGTCACTGGCCAATGAAATTTATGATCACTTAGGGTTAGGGAGTCATGAGATTTCCCAACTCAAATGACTCATGCAGTTAATCTACGATCATTGAATTCGAGTAAGGGTCTCGAAGACAAAAAAAAAAAATAGAAGAAGAAGAAAAAGAAGAAGAAGAAGAAGAAGAAGAAGAATGGATTAAGCATCCTCTTTTATCCACACAGTCTCTACTTTATTGGATTTTACGATTTTTAGGAGAATTTAACAAAATTTAAGCATTATATAACTAGACATGCTTCACATAACTCACGAGGAACGAGTATGAAACATGAATGAATTATCTACCCTTATTTCATAGAGTTGTGCAACTCCAAGTAGTAATGAATAAAGAAAAAGGTAGTAAATGAAGCAAGATGCAATCCTAGCCTCACATCGCAAAGTTTAGGACATTGAGTAGGCAAGAACGAAGTAAAAAAATAAAAATAAATTGTAAAGTAAAGAAAATAAAAGCACAAGTTGATATTGTAAATATACTGAAAATGTGTGGAGTAGAATGCAATTGTAAATATACTGAAAATGTGAGGAGTCTCGAACACGAGACCTCTCGCTCTGATACCACTTTGATGCAGTATAATTAATCACTTACTCTAAAAGCTCAAACTGTGAGAGCATGAAGAATCAATCCATTTATCTCATAGCTCAAGCACTACATCGCATGGGTTAGGACATTGGCTGAACTCCCCTCGTGGGCCCCACATCACATGGGTACTACCTTACATGAGTCACCTGCTTCACATGGGTCGCCCACCTAGAATATGTCCCCGCATCCCACAAGCTATCTCACTCGAGCCCAGTGTGAAAATGCCCCTGCATTACCTATTCATTTAATTAATTTGTATTTGCAATGACTCTCGAGTATTCGTGAATGGTTCTATTGAAGTCTAACTGACGTTTGAGGACTAATTTAATCTGATTTTAGGTAGGCTTAAATCACAATTCAAAAATTCTTTAACTCGTCTCAATAATGTTTATTCAGGTTCAATTAACTCAAATGGAACTAAGTTTTCACTTGACTTAACTTGAGATCTTAATAATTAATACAAAATGTAAAAGAAAGCATGCCATCACTATTTGTTCCATTGGTGGTAGGTCCCACCTTTAAACGAAAGGGTCCTTACGCAACTCTCCTCACATGCAACATTTTTTCAAACAAAAGTTAGTAACTAATTGGATAAATGACTTGGTCAATGCAAGACCCGTGTCCTAGTCTGTACCATTCCATTGGCCTCCGCGGTCCTTCTAGTCGAAAACTGACAATCCTCAACCCGTATCCGACATTTGCGTGCGATCCTAAGTCGAGACCTATATGTTAAAGTCGGCTCAAATCGAAACCTATACCTTAGCGACCGAGCCGTCGCCGCGGTTCTAATGCCGCGACTCAGGCACCGAACTGGTACCCAGGCTAGAAGATGTAGGCCCGCGTTCATTTCGAAGAAAATACTACGTTGTGAACTTCGAGGGAATCTCTACGCAATGTCTCATCAATCAATCAATCACTCATGTCAAGACACTCCATACCCCAAGTACAACAACCCATACCCTATCCTTACCTCTCTCTTACACAAGCTACCAAAGTTAACTCTCTCTCCTCTCACCATACCTCTTTAATTACAACCACCACATCACCCCATCACCTCTTATCAACCCATCACCTCTCTCTCTCTCTCTCTCTCTCTCTCTCTCTCTCTCTCTCTCTCTCTCATTTCTCAAAAAAATCTCTCCCAAGTAAAAATCCATGTCCAAGCTCTCTCCCTCTCCCAAGCACCAAGTGTGGCCCACCCTCTCATCTCTCATCCCCACCATCAAAAGTCCATCATCCACCGTTAAAAGTCTAGCAATGGAGCTAAGGAGGATAAGAGATCGAGGAGAAGGCCAATAAGGTGGGTGATCTACTGTGATTTCAACTTTAGAGCCACTTGATGTGGGACCCAAAATGATGTATGTAATGTAGTGAGGGGCCCATAGTGGCAGGGTCCCTCGATTTCACCGGTTATTTCTTTCTCTCTTTCCATTGTGATGGTGTGGATCCCACCAATATGTGCTAGATCTACCCCGTCCATCAATATCAGACGGTGTGGCCCGTCTTATTACAGGTGATGATCCACACCTTCCACTGTTTAGATGGATCCAATACCCTCGTCCTTATAAGCTATGCATATATATACATATAATATAATATGTATAGTATATATGTTATATACGTATATACATGCAGGTGGGCCACGTCCATGTGGGACCCACCATGATGCTTGTTTTATATCCATGCCGTCCAGCGTCTCTGGACGTTGGACGGGCGTAGCTAACATGGAGTGCGTGCACAGACACGGATGTGCACTGACAAGGTAACAGAAATACGTTTATTTAAGCTTTTGGGATAGGCTGCTCATGCAGGCCCCACATTGATATAAGAACTTAATCCAAGCCGTCCATCTTTTTCTTCAGGCCATTTTAGGTGTTGGGCCAAAATTTCAGGCTAATCTGACTTCCCAGCGGGCCGTAGCATGGTCAACAAAACCTCCACCATTCAAATAACCCCTGATGTGATGGGTTTGTATAGAGCTTGGGAGACCAATGGCTGAGTTAGGTTCCCCTGATGTGGGCCCCACCCATAAAAATCTGCAGAAAAACTAAAATTTTTAATAAATATATATATGCTAATATATGCATATGCCCCTGACACATCCAGTGGACGTCCTCTGGACGTCCTTGGGCTGTGACGGACGAGCTGGCCATCACGGCCATGGACATGGGCCCCACCATGGTGCGTTTCGAACATCAATACAATGCATTTGAAGCGCCCCCCTTAAATTATGGGATATCCCAAAAATCAGCTTATATCTGGAGCTCAGGTGGCCCACGCCACAGGAAACAGTTGCATTGAATGTCCGCCATTGAAACCCCTTTTTGGGGTCTGAAGTTTTGGATCATATATGAAATTTGTTTTTACTCTTTTCCTGGTGCGTGTGCACCCTTTCAACGGTCTAGATGACAAATAAATAGTATGGTGGGCCCCACATGGGACCCTCAAGAATGTATGTGTTCATTCACACCGTCCACGGCTGTGGACGGTGGAAACCACCATGATGTTTGTGTTTTACTCACACCGCCCAGATGGTGGGCCCCTGGTCCGTGTGACCTCTTAGACAGGTTGGGTGCAAATAAACATTTCCATGGGCCTTATGCCTATGTGGCCTTTTCAATAGGTTAGATGGAAATAAACATTTCAGTGGGCTCCACAGGTCTGTGCGACCTTATCCACAGGTTGGAAGGAAAATAAACATTCCAATGGGCCGAGTTTTCTGTATGACCATATCAACAGGTTGGCTGGAAAATAAATGCATGAGGAGCCCCATGTGGGACCCCCCTGAGGTGTGTTTTATATCCACTCCTTCCATTAGTATGGCCCATTTGATATACATGTGGCCCATGTGGTATGGCCCACTTACCATATTTATGGCCCATTGTTGAGGCCCACCTTGATTTGTATAAGGCTGATTGTTTAGGTCCATCTAGATGTACTTGTGGGCCGTTGTCCAGGCCCACTTTGGTATATATGGGCCCATGTATGTAGGCCATCTTGATGTGTTTATAGGCCCGTTGTTGGGGCCTATCTTGATATATATATAGGCCCTAGCTATGAGACCCATTTGATGTATTTGTGGCCCATTATTGAGGCCCATTTTGATATATATAAGGCTTATGTGATTAGGCCCATTTGATACACATAAAGCTTATGTGATTGGGCTCATTTTAATGCATTCTAAGGCCCATGGGTGATGGCCTATTGCAAAGTACCTAAGGCCCATTGGTGAGGCTCATTGAGGTGGCTCACTTGATGAATATAAGGCCCATGAGATATGACCCATTTGATGTATTTGAGGCCCAATGGGATGTACCTAAGGCACATTGCAATGTGTGATTCCGCCATGATTTATTTAATGATATTAAAGGCGAGCCGAGCCTTGGGAGCAATGATGGTTTGACGCCCACATTGTAGGGATAATGTTGGTTAAATGTCCGCATTGTCACTCTCCCTGAGTGTAAGACCCGTATCCTAATCCGTACTATTCTGTCACTTCCCGCGATCCTTCTCGTCAAATTTCGGTAATCCGCGACCTGTAGTCGACGTTGTGCATGACCGTAAGTCGTATCTTACACATTTGAGTCGGCTTAATTCGAGACTCGTATCATTGCGACCGCACCATCGCCGCGGTTCCAACGCCGCAACTCACGCACCGATCCGATACCCAGACGATGAGATGCGGACCCGCGTTCAGTTTGAGAAAAAACACCGCGCGTTGCAAATCGCAAGAGAATCTCTACAAAGTGTCAAATCAATCCCATCAATCAATCACCCATCAATCACTTTATGTCAAATACAAGCACCCATGCTTCCTTTCTCCACAAGTCAAGCAACCACCAAAGTCAACTAACCTCTCACTTCACCCATCACTCACCTCACCCATCACTCACTTCACATCACTCCATCATTCTTACAACTCTCTCTCTCCCTCTCATTTCTCAACACACCAAACCCAAGCAAGGGAGCACTCCCACATCCAAGCCCTTCCCATGAGAGAAAAGGTAATTTTGGTGGCCCACTTCCCATCCCAAAAACTCTAATCCTAGCCATCCATTTCCTATCTCCACCATCAAAGTGAAGCTCAAGGAGTGTAGCTCTCTAACGGACCAAGAAGATCAAGTGGTGGGTGCTTTCATAACCTAGTTTTCCATATTTTTAAGATGGGCCAAGTGAGGCCAATCGATCAATGGTTTGGATCTCACTTGGGACCCTAAGATGTGGCCGATGGCCCATCTTAATCATCAAATCATTCCATGATGGGGCCATTCTCTATGGACCCCATCATGATGTTACTTTTCTTGCATTAAGAGGTCATATAGACCGTTCATTTTGGGTGGAGAGGGATCTCCACCGTTGATCTTTTATTTGGAGGGCCCATATGCAATGGGACCCATTGATGTAGAATGGATGCTTGAAACAGAGGGCCCATAGTGTCGGGGTCCCTCCATCACACGCGTGTCCCACTCTATCTTTCTCTCCCTCTCTTTTCATTTATTTACCTTTTTGTGTGTGATGTAATGGCCATGTGGCCCACTTGGATGGACCCCACCACTAGGTATGTATTGACCTAAGCCATCTAAAAGTGGGGCCCATCTTATATGTGTTACACCCATACCACCTACCATTTGGTGGCCCACCTAAAATAGGGCCCACCTTGTGCGTGTGCTAGGCCACACCGTCCAGCTTCCCTGGACACTGGACGCGATTGGAAAACACAAATATTATCTTGTTTCCAAGCTAATGGGATGGCCCTCTTGTGTAGGCCCCATCTTGATGAACGTATTCAATCCACGCCATCTATCATGTTTATCAACTCATTTTAGGCGTTGAACCGAAAAATGAGCTTGATCAGAGTATTTGGTGGGCCATAGCGTTGAAAACTGTACCTTTACCATTGAAATCTACCTAGATCCTTTTTACACGTTGAAAATGGACCGATATTGGTCTTGATGGGTTTGTTTTGGACTTGAGAATACAATGGATGGAGTGGATGCACTTCGAACGGGCCCCGTATATGAAAAACCGTAAAAAAATGGTTTTTTCAAAAAAAAAATAATCATAGCAAGCAAGCAGCAGAGCCTGCCATCGTCAGAGTAGCGGGCGGACAAGTAGTTCCTACGGCCCCTGCCGTGGGCCCCACCTTGATGTTTATATTCCATCCGAGCCGTTCATTAGGTGGGTCACCCCATGAGGTGGGCCCCATCAAAATATCAGGTTGATCTCAGCCTCAGGTGGCCCACACCATCTGAAATAATGTGAATTGAATTCTACCATTGAAACCCTTTTGGGGTCCACATAAGTTTTGGATCAAGCTGAAATTTATTTTTCCTATTCATTAAGGTCTGAGTGACCTTATCAACGTGTTGGAAGGAAAATAAATGTTATGGTGGGCCCCACATGGGACCCACAATGATGTATGTGTTTTTCATCCACCGTCCAGGCGGACGGTGGAGTTTCCTGTGATGTTTGCCACCGTCCAGTGGATGGTGGGACCCCTTTTGATGTATGTGTTTTATCAAGCCATCCAGCCACCTGGCTTAGCGCTGGTCGGTCAGTGGACCCCACCCTTGATGCATGTGTTGCATCCATGCCGTCCAACCTTCATGTGACCCCCACCATGATGCATGTGTTGCATCTCACCGTCTATCCATTTTGAAAACTCATTTCTTGAGCTAAAAATGAGTCAGATCTATGGTTCAAATGGGTCCACTTTGGTATGTATATAGGGCCCATGTTGATCCATTTATGGCCATTCATTTAAGCCCACCTTGGTGCACATCTAAGGCCATGGGATTAAGCCCATTTGGCATATGTAATGCCCATGGGATTAAGTCCATTCGGCATATGTAATGCCCATGGGTTTGGGCCCATTTGACATATGCAATGCCCATGGGATCCAGCCCATTTATTCCATATAAGGCCCACGGGATTCAAGCCCATTTGATATATATATATATATATATATATATATATATTATAGCCCATGGGATCAAGCCCATTTGATGTGCATGGGGCGCAAATGGAGTGACCCATTTGATATATTTAAAGCTCATGTGTGTAGGCCCATTTGATATATTTAAGGCCCAAGTTGTGAGGCCCACTTTGATGTATTTCATGGCCCATAGGTCATGGACCATTGCAATGTACATAAGGCTCATTGGGGAGGCCCATTAATGCAACCCATTTGATGAATGTAAGGCCCATGTAATACGACCCATTTGATGTATCTATGGCCCATGGATTGAGGCCCAACGGATGTCCTTAGGGTCCATTGCAATGTACGTTTCTCATGGTTCATGTGCAGGTCGTGCCTAGGGAACAATGTTGGTTTGACGTCCACATTGTATGAACAATGTTGGTTAAATGTCCGCATTGTAACTCTCTTTAGGGCCCATTGATAGGCCCATACTCGTTACTATTTATCACTTTATAATATGCTTAGAATAATCCCATGACTCATGCCCATACGCACCATATGTATGCTTGATTTGAGTAGCGACTGATCATAGCATATGCCATTGGGCATACCACTTATGAGACCCATTATGAGACGGAGTGCCCTACATGATCGCGAAGTACACACTGAATTTCTGCATGATTTGACGTGTGATTCATGCATCTCGCATACGTGTGACTTGATCACTGCACGTCCTAGCGACATCAGGGCCGTGGCTCCACAGGTACATAGTGGATGGCCGTATTGGATATCGAAAATACTTGTTCTAGCACTGTGGGCACTTAGGATGTCCTTGGGTGAGAGTCCCAGAACCTTTTTGGTACCAGGAGATGCTCCAACGTTTAGACCGAGTGGATACACGAGCGCCCGAGTGCCGAATACCAGTAGGCCGCGTCTTCTACTGTGTCGTGGTCGGTTGGAAGGGGGTGTAGCCTTATCTACCTGAGTGAGGGGGCTATAAGCTAGGATGAGTTTGAACAGCTCGCAAATGAGTCCGCTATCGATGAGCCGGGTAGGTATTGGCAGACTACTGGTCAGGCGGATAGTGAGGTCTATTCCGCTTGCTTGACTGTATAGCTAGGGAGGTGGCAGTCACTGCGAAGTGTATTAGACCCCTGTGATATCCAGAGGGGAACTATACTGATATATGTACTTGATGAGTACCGACTTTCTTGGATTGCATTTCGCATATGACATTCAGCCATGTAGGCCTTGCATTACATCGGTGTGGCCGATGGCATTCATATCTCGCATCATGCATTGCATTACATAGCCTTCGTATGGTTGATCGTATTCATGGACTTACCACATACTTTCGCACTACTCTGATACTGTACACTTGGTGTTTGCCTTATGCACGTACTTACACCACCCTCTAAGCTTTTGTAAGCTTATGCACGACAGTTGCGTGCAGGTAGCGTTGGACAGCAGCAACGCTGAGGCAGGAGTGCATATCAGGACCTTTTGGAGCTTTTTGATCATCTTGTATTTCCCTTTGCGCATTGTATTTAAAATTTTTGATATAGTGTATATGTGGTGATGTTGTTTTGTGACTTGGTTATGCTTGTGGTTATGCTCCATTACAAAAAAAAATTCATTCTGAAAATCCTCCTTGTAGGATCCCAGGATCGAAATCTGGCATTTGATTGTCAGGAGCCGAAAATGGGGCAGTACGGAGGCTGACGACACCGGATTGGGCAATCGGGATTCATGTGAATCCGATTTTCGGGTTTGGGACGTGACACTGAGGCCCATTGGTAGGCCCGTACTTATATTGAGTAGGCCGTCTAGGCCCATCTTTGTTATACACAAGGCCCATCTTTATATACATGTTAGTATAAATTCATGATTCATGATCATACGTAGTACCCTACATGAGCGCATGGTACACGTAAGACTGTTGCATGACTGGTATTGTGACTCATGCACTTACATTTATATGATTGTAGTTATTGAATGCCCTAGCGACATCAGGGCCAAAGCCTCCATTGACGCATTGTAAGTGGCTAGATTAGATACCGAAAATGTTTGGTTCTAGTATACGGTCACCATAGATGTCCCTCGGTGAAAATTCCTAAACCCGATGGTACTAAAGGATGACTCCAACGTCTAGACCGAGTGGATACACGAGTGTGCGATGACCGTATACTAGTAGGCCGCGTCTCCTACTGTGTCATGATTGGTTGGAAAGGGGTGTGACCTTACCCGCCTGAGTGAGGGAGCAACTTCTAGGTTGAGTTTGACCAGCTTGAGGAATCGGTCCGCTATCGACGAGCCGGGCCGGATATTGGCAGGCGGATAGTGAGGTCTCTTCCGCTTTCCCAGTTATGCGTTCGGATAGGGACGACAAGCTGACGTAGAGTGTACTAGACCCCAGTGATTATCCAGAATGAGAACTGTACTGATATATGATGAGGATTGGCATGCTTGAGTTGCATCTAGCATCACATGGTCTAGATATGACCGATAGCATTCATATCTTACACCGCATAGCCTTGGTACGACTAATTGCATTCATGTATTCATCAGCATGATTCCGCATTACTCTGACCTTATTTTCTGAGCATGCTTATATTACGCAAACACTTACACCACCCTCTAAGCTTTGTATAAGCTTATGCACGATTGATGCGTGCAGGTGACGTCAGGACATTGCCGTAGCATAGTAGCAGTAGGAGCATGCAGTCGAGCTTTTGGAGTTTTCGTTATTTGTATTATCTTGTATTTTTCTTCAGATGCATTGTACTCAGAAGTTTTGATCATAGTGGATTTTGTTATGGTGTTCTTGTGATTATTGTTCGTGGGTTATGCTTGTGTTATGCTCATTACGGATCAAATGGATATTAGAAATCCTCCTTGTAGCATCCCATGATCGAAACCTAGTATATGGGTGCTGGGAGCCGAAAATGGGGTACTACGGAGGCTGTCGACGACGGATTCGGCGATAGAAAATTTTGTGAGCTCGATTTCTGAGTTTGGGGCGTGACAGTCAAGCTAATTCAATTTTCAAGAGATTTACTTGGCCAAGTTTTAGAGTGTAATATTTTTTTTTTTAAGAAAAAACAAAAACTAGCAATTGTCTAGGCAAGTGACTAGGTCAAGTCATACCGAGTCCGATTGAGTTGCCTGATTTTCCGACCAACTTGATGAGTCTTTTTGAGCTCCAATCGAGTCAGGCTTACTAACAAGTTTCCAAGAGACTCAACTTGAAATTTCTCCAAGTCGAGTTGACTCAACTTGAGTTTCAAGTTGAGTCAATGAGTTTTTAAAACCATAATCTCTATTACATGCAATTAGAAGTGGACATGCCCATGCCATGCGATCTTAATGGTGGGATTGCTTGCCATTTTCATATAAATAACATCCTAAACAAGTGACACATTGCAGAAAAAAGATGGTACCATAAACTCCAAGAACTTATTGTATGATTAAAAATAAATTAATATCTGAAGAGGCACTCTAAAGGTTAGTTTGGATACCACCAAATAAGTTACTTTTTAACTTATGATAAATAATTCAGTTACTTTTTTCACTTAAGCTAGTTTAATAAAAATTATTATAAAAGTAACTTATGTGTAAAAAGTTACTAATCTTAATAAGTAATTTTTTTAACTTTTTAACTTACGACTTTTCTATGTCTCTCTCATTATCTATGTCAAAGGAGACTGTCTCACTGTCCATATTAGAGAAGGCCCCACATGATGGAATGTCCAAATTGAAGGTGGGGTTCACACGGTGGATTATGCATATAAAAGGTGGGCCCTATATGATGGATGACCCCATATTAATGTGAGCCCACATATGGTCCACATCAAAGGTCTGCCTATAATAATAATAAGCCCACATCCAAAGCGGGCTGGTATGATGGACGACCCACTTCAAAGGTGGAGCCTATATGATGGATGGTCCACATCAAAGGTGGGTTATATATGATGGGCGATGGACATTAAAGCTAGGCCCCACATGATGGACGATCCACATCAAAGGTAAGCTCATTAATGACCCACATTCAAGGTGAGCCCTGCATAATAGGTAACCCACATTGAAGGTGGGGCTCACATGATGGATGGCCCAAATCAAAGGTGAGCTCCAAGGTCGTAGTGATTAGGCGAGATGGAAAATGGGAGGGTTAATCATTATGTTTAGGATATTTTTGCCTTGAGCTAAAAAAAATTCTTTCAACAATAATCATGGTCCCCAAGTTTTTGAGTAATACAACAATGGATAGAAGAAATTAAAAATAAACGTTGGATTATCAATTTTATTTATTTAGATTTAAGATTAGCACAATCATTAAAAACATAAAATAAGCATTAAATTATACTTATGACTGCTTGTGCAGGCAAATAACTGAAGTGAACTGCCAGTAGGATGCAACTGGTGTGACCTTCCAAGTACGAAATCAATATATCAAGATCCAACGATGATGATCATAGATATTTACATTATTCCTACGTGTATTGCAGTGATGGTGCTGGATAATAGCAAATATAAACTATACTAAACTTTGAACTTGCTACAACAAAGATGAATAGAATGGAGGACTAAAGCTAAAATTAAGATAGAATAGTGTTGCACTGTGAGAGAGGTTGTGTGTGATCGCCCGATTGGTGTCTCGAGCTCTTCATTGGATACTCTTTATATAGATTGGGAGGTTGCCTCTTCCTTACCTGTACACGTTGATTTTTGAAGGTTATGGGAATGTATCCTAGACAAATTTGAACTCATAATTGCATTATTTGATTTACTTCTAATTTAGAAAGAGTCATATTCATAATGTATAGTATCCGTGGAAGCAACGATCATCTCTAAAAAATCTTTTGTTTTTTTGACATGATTGTGTGAAGTAGCCTTGATATGCGTATTTCGATGGTAAAAGATTTGGCTTTGGTGGGGCTTTATAAACTTGATGAACACAGTACTCGACCACACATATGGCTCGTGCTAGGACCATGTGTACTTTTCACACTGTCGTACTTTTCTCGTCCACATACGTGTATATGTCTTTGAGCCATTTTACTTTTAGTGATGTGCTTCCGAAAGAATATGAGTTGAAAGATATTCTCCAAGCGCAAGTGAGATTTTGTCCATACCTAGTATATATTAACATGTGGCATATTTCATTGGTTCACGTGGATTTCACTGAGAAAGATGTGTACAGTTAGGACGGCTTGGGATAGAAGATTTTCCACATGGCCCACCCAAAGTAGGACCTAGAAGACAAATGGTCTCGAGCGCTGAACCAAGTACCACTGGCCAAGATTAATTTTGTTATTCCTTCCTCTAAGACCCAATGGGCAGTAACTTTACTAAGACCTGATGGATATTTTTGGGATTTAACACTTCATTGTTCCATTTTACCCCATTCAACATGGGAGGTACTACTAAGTCCGAGACTGAATTGGTGAAACTTACTGGTCTAATGGCCTGCCTGTGGATGTCAACGTTGAGGTCATGATTTCAACAAGTGGTGTATGTGGGTGTGATTGTGTGTGAAAGAAAAAAGACTTTAGAAAGAAATTTAATATTGTTCACTTAGTCTGGCACACTTAGTCTTGTGTCAAGTTCATCTTTGATTTGCATGGTAACAATGAGAAGACACGAAGTCACCCCAAGCTCATCTTTTATTTGAACGATAAAAATGAGAAGGCACATTTGATTAATGGTGGATGTTAAACTCAAAAGACAATGGTGTTGTAAGCACATGTCTTAAATCTGTCAGTCAGCATGGTTCGATGACATCGAAGCCAGTCGATGCCATCGAGTTTTTTCGCTATTTTCAGCCCCGGTCGCTGGACTGTTTATGTCATTTTTCGATGAAGGCTTACACAAATTCATTTGTGGAAATGTAAATTCTGTGAAATTTGTTTCATATTCCGCTTCTACTTATTTCTAAACTTATAAATATGCATGTATACGGGACTAGGAGATATTTTAAGAGCTTCTAAGTATTTTTAAAAGGGTTCTAAGGTTTCTAAAGGGGCTCTAGGGTTTCAAAGGAGTGAAGCAACGTAAAGAAATGTGAGGTTCGAGGATTGCTCAAGCCGAGTAAGTCCTTCATCTTTATAATATGTGCTTTCATAGTGAAATTTTTATTATTTTGTGCCGTAATTTTTTTCCATAAAAGTTTTTCATGTTAAATCTTTGTGTTCTTTTGTGTTTGCTTGGTGCTCTTGGATTGTTATCCTATATCTATATTTATGTGATTCCGCAAACCAAATCCCAACAAGTGGGCCCCATGAAATTGGTGTTTTCCATTTGCATACAACAAGGGTTAGACTGTCCCTCCATTGCCCAACACCTCTCTCCACGTGCATTGCTCATGCAATATTCACCGGTACTATATAATTCTTACCAATGACATGGTTTCTTAAAATGATTTATTCATTTTCTTGTCGTTTTAACCTTGAGAGTTTCCTAAATGGATATCTATTGATTCGCTCAACTAATTTTAGTGTGATTTTTGTTCCTTGTAGTGTATTTGAAAAGATTAAGAAAACACACCCCCACATAGTTAAAAAGAAAAAAATATTTCAGTTGTTTAGTATAATAATTTCCTCGGAATTAAAATATAAAGCTCATTTCAAACTTCATAAACAATAAAAGAAAGTTTGATTCTCTGGCAGTGTTGATTGCTGATAGGTGGGAAACATTGCTGATAGGTGGGAAAAGAGAAACCATACACTCATTCTATAAGCAACTCAGATTAAACGGTCCAAGCTAGAGTTCAAGATAGACTATAAAACAAAGCTAGCATTTTTTCCTCTTTGGATAAAGGTGAGAGTATACTACTTATAACTTTGTTGATACAATTATTCAGGCGGGGACCACAAAAAAGACTCTTAACTCTCATTGTATAATTCAACTTCAAAAAAAAAAAAAAAAAAAAACCAGGGCCATAACAAAACAACCGGCACCAGGCACATAACAGTGACCCGACAACCAGCAAGCAACCCTACTGAAACACTTAACAAAATTGCTCTTCTTTTCACCCATTTCTGTCCTGGGGTCAGAGGACTTGGAAATAGCCTTCAAAGGCCACAAGGCCACAACCAAAGGCGGGCCTCTGACTATTCAAGCCAAACCAGAGCTAGACCTGCACAATACCCCCCGCTCGAGAGAAAGCAGCAAGGGTCTCCACAGTGAAAACTAACAGATGGTTGGACATTATTGGGGCTGTTGAAATGAAAGGAAAAGCATGCACGAATCATCATTTAGGGATTTTTTACCTATCTGACTTAGGACCTACATGCAGTAGGTCACATAGGTTAACTGTTTAATTTGAGTTAATGCATGCCATGTTATCAAATAACTATTCTGGCATTAAGGGAGATTTTCTCTATAGTGCAGTAAAAAATAATTTTTAAAAAAAGTTATTAGACATTGCCATTTAAATGATAGTGGCTAGCTCCTATGCATGTTTGATTTTCCAATTAAAATGTAAATAGTTATAAATGGGTAATGATTATTTACTCTTGTAATTATGTGTGACATTATTAACATTTGAGTGTTACCCTATTCGAGTCTGGTGTAAAAATGCCTCTGCATTAATCAACTCGGTGAGGAGTCTTAAACCTAATACGTCCCGCTCAAATACCCTTTTGTTGCAAGACAATTAACCACTTGTTTTAAAAATTTCAATTTTTAAAATATGACGAATCAATTTCTTTATCTCATAGCTCAGGCGCCACATCTCATTGGTTAGGACCTCGGTCAAACCCTCCTCATTGGTCCCATATTACATTACATGGGTACCGCCTCACACGGGTAGAGCCCACCTCTCACGAGCTACCTGTCTCATATGAGCCGCCCACCTCGAATGTGTCCCCGCATCTTAGATGCTACCTCACTCGAACCTGATATGAAAATGCCCCTGCATTAGGTATTTCGGTTATTTACAATTAGGAAAAACAGAATCGTTAAGAACCATACAATAGAAATCCTTAGTATAGATCCTAATGCATTGGGACATAAACGGTGTCCCACAGTAAGATTCAGTTTATCCTGGCCGTTGATCTCAAGAGATCCATAATCATCTCTGAAAAATCTCCCAAGGGATTTAATGCTTCCGTAAGTGGTAGACAAAAAACAAAAGGTTCAGATCGATAGTATCATTAAATCTGGAAAATTTGGGCATACACCATCTTTGGCGGAATCTATCATATCACCAGTTTGGATAGCCAAAAATGGGTCCCACTTGTATAAGATTGAATGCATCGTGTCACCATTCAAGTTAAGATGCATCCCGACCTTATAATTCCTCTTTATTCTTTACAAAACAGTGGGCATTTGACTTTTACTTTCTTAATATTTTATTATTATTATTATCTATTGGATCCAAAATCACATCGTTTTTCTGCGTTTACACTCAGTTATGATGTTATGGTGCTGGTATTTTCACCGGAACACTTAACGGTGGGATCGATCGGTCCGAACCATCTACTAGATTTTGCATGCATTTCATGGGCATAATGGAAAAAATCAAACTTATCTGATAATCTAATCCATTTCATAGGTTGGAATTCCATTCTTCTTCTTTTTTTTAATACCCATCTATTTCAAAATCAGGAAGGGAATGGTTAGGATTTCCAATAAAAGTGATTCTGCGAGTATGAGATGCTCACCTGACACCTTGTTAGATGCACACCTGTGTGCACCTTTGCACATGTATCATGGGCAAAAATCTGAATGATCCCTGTGATGAGGCACCTCTTAAAACCTCACGGGCCTAACTTGCAGCCTGATCTAGAACTCAGGTGGGCTGTAGCAAAAGGAAACAGTTTTCTTATTTGCTTTGCATCTCTTTGCAATGGCTCATCGGAAATTTGGATTCGGGTCCGTCAGATTTCATAGGTGCCAAATCATGTGGACCGTTCAAATTTTGTAACCATAACACATGTGCAAAGGTGCACGCAGGTGCTCACCTGCGAAGGTGCAGGAGAGCAGCCCTCACAAATGGTTGGCTCAAATGATTGATTGGGGCCTGCTTCCTGCCATTGATTGGATGGTAAAAATGCTCATTGTGGGTCTTCACGTGGTAGTCATTGAAATGTGCTTTGAACCTAGTGGACAGCCCAGATCGGACGGTTAGAATTGTCCAAGTTCCCGATGCAAACCGGAGCTTTGGATCACTTTTTAATATGATATTTTAGGGAACGGATTATCTACTCCCCCTGACACCAGCCAATGGCTGGTAGTCGGTGCTCCGTGGGCCCTAACATAATATATGTGTTTCATCCACGCCGTCTAATCTATTTTTAAAGATCATCTTACCACGTGAGACCAAAAATGTGGTATATCCCAATCTAAAATGGACCACATTACAGAAAAAAGTATTGAATGAGCATCAACCATTAAAAACATTTTGAGGGCCATAAAAATTTTGGACCGAGATGATTATTGTTTTTCCTCTTTAGGCCTGTATAACCTAATAAATAGATTAGATGTCAAATAAACAGTACAGTAGGCCTTAGGAGGATTTTAATTATGGATATCCAATCACTATTGTTTTCATGTGGTGTGGTCCATTGAGATTTACATACCTCTAATTTTTGGAATAATTTCCTAAAATGATTTTAAAAAATAGATGAAATATATACATCATGGTGGGGCCCACATAACAACGACCATCAGCCACGGGGCTAGTGTCAGGGGAGTAGCTAATCCGTTTCCGATAGAAATTTACAACTGTACAACCCATTTATGGCCTATTTACCTTTTTAAACCATTTCTTTTTACCTCTCAAGAATAGGTCCCAGATGTACGGATGACCTTTCAAAGGTAAAAAATGCCCTTACTTTTTCCTTCAAGCAAATCGGTGGTGATCGAAGACGAGCGCTGACGCTCCTCGAACTCCGAGTTGTACGAACGGTTCAAAAGAGATCAAAGTTATATGGCCCTACAGTTACAGTTATGTATTTATTATATCTACAACGTTCATCCATATTTGGAGATCATTTTAGAACATAATAAATAAATAAAAATCATATCCAAAGATTTATTGGACCACACCGTAAATTAAGAGGGGAAAATTGATTTTCACCATTAAAAATTTTGTAGGGTCCACCATGACATTTATTTTCCATCCAATCTATTCATAAGGTCACAAAGACCTGGATGAAGAGGAAAAACAAATTTCATAATGATCCAAAACTTCTGTGACCCCTAAAAGGGTTTCAATGGTAGACGATTAATCCTCCACTGCCTTTTACAGTGTGGTCGACTTGATAGCTAGATTTGTCTTATTTTTTGTCTTAAGCCTTAATATGAGTTCACCAAATAGATGTACAGTTTAGATATAACACATACCTCATAATAGGACCCACAAAAAGCGATGGAGATTACAACTGTAAAAAAAAAAGAAGAAATGTATGGCTACAAGGTTTTCTATTGCTACGGATTATAACTGTAGCCATAGCCGCAACCCCTACCTTTTTGATATGTCCTTTGATATGTATTGAAGGTCTTTCGATATGTACTTCGATATGTATCAAATGTCTTTCGATATGATTGAAAAATGTCCAGAACTGTCTAACAAGTTTGCCTAAAAAATCATACAATTTTTGATACATATCGAAGGTATTTTTCCTATGGCTATGGATTATAACCGTAGCGATAACTATATTCCGTTGCAATCTGTGTATTTTTTTAATTTTTTTTTTAATTTTTTACATAGAGAAGTTTATTCTACCTACATTTTTCTCTAATACATATTTATATAAATATGTATATATAAGCATATAAAAATTCTTTTCTCTTTTTTTTTTTTTTTCATTTATATCTTTATTCATTTAACAAGAATATCTTCTAAACCAAAATTAGTTACTTGACGTACCATGTATGATTTTAGGGTAGGAAAAGCCACTTTAGCTAACCAACCCGGTTATTTTTTAAGGTTCCATCAGGTAGATGGTCGAAAATCCATTTTATTTATTTCGCGGTCAATTTCAATCAGTTCGCGATCAATTTCATTCATTTCATTTACTTTGCGATCAATTCCATGCATTTCACTATCAATCCTAGCGATTCCCCTTCACTTCACGATTAATTTCATACATTTCACGGTCAATTCCCTTTACTTCACGGTTAATTCAATACATTTCACGGTCCCTTCATTTCACAGTCAATTCTCTTTACTTCACGGTCAATTTAATGCATTTCACGGTCAATTCCCTTCATTTCAAGGTCAATTCCATGCATTTCACGGTCAATTCCAGTGATTTTCCTTCACTTCATGTCAATTCCATGCATTTCACGGTCAATTCTAGCGATTCCCCTTCACGGTCAATTCCATGCATTTCACGGTCAATTCCCTTTACTTCACGGTCAATTCAATGCATTTCACGGTCAATTCCCTTCATTTCACGGTCAATTCCAGCGATTCCCCTTCACTTCACGGTTAATTCCATGCATTTCACTGTCAATTCTCTTTACTTCACGGTCAATTCAATGCATTTCACGGTCAATTCCCTTCACTTCATGGTCAATTCCATGCATTTCACTGTGAATTCCGGCGATTCCTCTTCACTTCGCGGTCAATTCAATGCATTTAACGGTCAATTCTCTTCATTTCACGGTCAATTCCATACATTTCATAGTCAATTTCGGTGATTCCCCTTCACTTCACGGTCAATTCTATGTAACTTTACTTCACGGTCAATTCAATGCATTTAATGGTCAATTCCCTTCAATTCATGGTCAATTCCATGCATTTCACGTGAAATGTATGAAGTGCATGGAATTGACGGTGAAATGCATTGAAATGACTGTGAAGTAAAGGGAATTGACTGTGAAATGCATGGAATTGATTGTGAAGTAAAGAGAAATGACCGTGAAGTGAAGGGGAATCGCCGGAATTGACCGTGAAATGCATGGAAATGACCGTGAAGTGAAGGGAATTGACCGTGAAAAGCATTGAATTGACCGTGAAGAAAATGGAATTGACCATGAAATGCATAGAATTGACTGTGAAGTGAAGGGGAATCGCCGTAATCGACCGTGAAATGCATGGAATTGACTGTGAAATGCATTGAATTGATCGTGAAGTAAAGGGAATTGACCGTGAAATTCATGGAATTGACCATGAAGTGAAGGGGAATCGCTGGAATTGACCGTGAAATGTATGGAAGTGACTGTGAAGTGAAGGGAATTGACCATGAAATGCATTGAATTGACCGTGAAGTAAAGGAAATTGACCATGAAATGTATGAAATTGACCATGAAGTGAAGGGAAATCGTCGGAATTGACCGTGAAATGCATTGAATTGATTGTGAAGTAAAAGGAATTGACCATGAAATGCATGGAATTGACCTTGAAATGTAATTGACTGTGAAATGCATTGAATTGACCATGAAGTAAAGGGAACTGACCGTGAAATGCATGGAATTGACCGTGAAGTGAAGGGGAATTGCTGGAATTGACTGTGAAACGAAGAGAATTGACCGTTAAATGCATTGAATTAACTATGAAGTGAAGGGGAATCGCTGGAATTGATCGTGAAATGCATGGAATTGACCGTGAAGTGAAGGGAATTGACCGTGAAGTGCATTGAATTGACCATGAAGTAAAGGGAATTGACTGTGAAATGCATGGAATTGACTGTGAAGTGAAGGGGAATCTTCGGGATTGACCGTGAAATGCATGGAATTGATCGCGAAGTAAATAAAATGAATGAAATTGACCGTGAACTAATTGAAATTGATTGCGAAGTGAATGAAGTAGATATTCGACCATCGACCTAATGGAATCATGAAAATTAACTAGGTTGGTTGGCTAAAGTAGCTTCTCCTACCCCAAAATCATATAAGGTACGTCAAGTAAGTAATTTTGGTTTAGAAGATATTCTACGTAAATGAATAAAGAAAAAAATGAAAAAAAAAAGAGAACTTTTTTTATATGCTTATATATACGTATTTATATAAATATGTATTAGAGAAAATTGTAGGTAGAATAAAGTTTCCTATGTAATTAAAAATAAAAAATAAAAAATAAAAAGAAAGATTGCACAGACTGTCTAGCTATGGTTACGGTTATAATCCGTAACCTTTGGCAAAATATCTTCCATCCACATCTAATACTCTTCAATAGTATTCAATATATATCGAAAATTGTAGAATTTTTGAGGCAAATTTGATGGACAGTTCTGGACATTTTTTGATCATATTGAAAGACCTTCGATACATATCAAAAGATAAATTAAAAGAATAGGGGCTACGACTATGGCTACGGTTATAATCCATATCCATAAGAAACCCCAGCTTCACACTCTTGAAAAAGCAGTGGCATTTTCAACCTTTGGTAAGTCGTCCGTACGTATGGGGATTATTCTTGCAAGGTAAAAAGAAGTGGGCTCAAATATGTAAATGGGACATAAATGGGTCGTACAGTTGTAAATTTCTCATATTTTAATGTAGGGAAAGGATCACATACTTTCGGACGTATGTGACTTCTCATAAATGCACCCATAAGTTCAGTATCCATATTAATGTTTTTGTTGCATCCAAACCGTCCATCAGAAGAGCAACCCTATGCTAGACCCCAAATTATAAATAGCTAATCCGAATATCAGATGAGCACACTGAACAACGATGCAGAGCAATGAGATGCCTACCATAGAAACTTCCAGATTGTGTGGGGCCCAACATGTTCTATATATTCCATCCAACCTATTCATCATACGTGACATAGCAGAATGAAGAGATACCCTAAATATCATTCCATTCCATAACTCATGCGGGCCACACCATATAAATTTAGAGTTTGCAGGCGTCATTTCACAATGTTTCCCTAGGTGTGGCCAATCTAAACTATGGATCAGCCAATTTTTGGCATATGTACAGTCAACCTGAGCAGACTCACCTGATGCATAACTTGGATTGTAGAATCACATCACGATGTGCCTCAAAGAAGCTCAAACGTATGTGATCATTCTCCATGTAATGTATCACCATAACGCTAGAAACCAACAAAACCCCCTTATATTCTCCTCGTGACATCCCAACCAATACAATCTCGATCATCCAATTTCACTGTATTCAGTAAACATCATTGTCTCCAAACGTTGATCAATCCATACACATGAAATGCTGTGATCAGATTTCAACCAACCAACACAGATTATATTCCTAACTCCAGCTTTTTTTATTCTCTATTCATTTTTATACGCCACTTGGCATGCATAAAATAATCAGTGGGCATAAAAGGGCACTTTTTTATGTTTCAAATCTCTTTTAATACTGATTAACTTAATATAATAATAATTGACCTTAAATAGGTCGGCAATCCATCGCCATTTTCAAATTTTCGGTGAATCGTCCACTACATGTGGCTTAGCTGATTCAAGGTGTCTAAATCACAGGTCTCATTGTGGATGGAGTCTAGTCTGAAAATTCCCAAATTTGACTATCTTAACCATTTGATTTTTGAATTGGACAGTTGGCCGTTTTCTTGTAACCGTCCATTTAGCCCCAAGTGGATGGTTAGGATTGTTCGGTCATTGTTATTTTCAGGCTATGTTCCATTCCTAATGCCCCACTAGATGGATGGTAGCCGTACATGTATGCACCCTGTACAGTGGACTAGTCACCACCATTTCAAGTTGGCCGCGGGCTATCACAATGCTAGTATTGTCCGGCACGGCATGTGGAATTTTGGAGTAATTGTAAACACCGCCCCTAATGTTTGGATTATTACAAGTACCTCCCCTCTGTGAGAGTGGTCAGAGGAATTTCTTCAAAATGAAAAAAATACCATTGGTGTCCACTTCCTTGTGTGGGTCCCACCATCATGTGTAATTGTTATCTGAACCGTATTCCATCAGGATCTCTCTGTAAACATTGCGTGCAAAAAATCAGGCTAATCAATCAACTATTGGGACCACCATTGTTGAAAACAATGGAGAATCACTCAAAAATGTCAAAATTCATGTTCTAGGCCACCTGATGGTTGGATCTGTATCATTTTTAGTGTGTCCCATTTTCCCGATAGGTTGACCATGTGGACTCATGCCTCGGTGGTAGACTCACAAGAGTTTCAACACGAGATCATGGGTTCAAATACCCATTGTGGTGAAATCCCATAGTCTGTAGTGTGAGTGTGCATTAAAAATTTAAAAAAAATTAAATTTATAAGTTAGATGACACATGCCTAGCTAATTCTTGCATCTACAACTAATTGTGTATGAAATAGGGCTAAAATGATCAACCCGTCGACGATAGTAATATGAATAGACAGCATGAAGGAATCTACAATAAATCTCTAATAAAGAAAGCAGATACTTGCAATTATTGAAGTTACTGGGGGGGTATTTACAATTGTTATAAAGAGAGGTCTAGACCATGGATTAACAAATTATATGGAGTTTAACCATAGTTAGATGCAGTGTACTCTTACCCACGTGGTAGACTCCTTGGAGTTTCAACACCGGGTCAAATCCCACTGTGTGTGTGCGTGTGGTGTGAGTGTGTGGGGGTGTGTTTGCGTGTGTGTAAAAAAAAAAAAAAGATGCAGTGTACAGGTCCAGGATCAATTCCATCCAGGATCCACTTTCAAGGAAGCAAGCTATGAGGGGTAGCTTTCCTGAAACTTATACATTACACATCTATCAAGATATCTCTAGATTCCCAACTATCAAACAAAGAGAATGGGGTATGGCATGGGCCATAGTCATTGGCCGCAGTTTGGACTGAGGGAATATCATTGCGTGTAAATGTGTCATCTTTGATGACTTTGGCCCACTTACAACCATTGGGGTGGGCAGGGCCACCGTCCTTTACTAAATTATTTCTTCCTTTTTTTATTTAGAATATTTCTTTACTTTTCTTTTCATGAAAAGGACATCAATTTGGTCTATTTAAATGACTTTGATCCTCCATCTTGGCTTATTTTATATAGGTTCGGCTTATGCTCTTTTCAAGGGCATTGTATGGTATCGTCCATGGCCTGAATTGAACGCATTGGAAGAGACAAGTTTCAGTATGATAGAGTGTCAAAATCACTACAAAGCATTAAAACATGTCAATAAACATTTTTGAATGATTATCTCTCTTGAGTATCTATATCATATGTATATATAATGCAATTAGCAGGAGACAATTTTATCCCCTCAATTATTTTCTACATTGCTGTGAACTTTGAATATCCAAAACATGGGAGAAAACATTCAAAATTTTTAAGAGGTATTTTAAGAACTGAAAATTGTATTTATTATCTTAAGGTATGCTTCAAACTTTACCAATATGAAATGGTTTAGATTTTACTTGTAGTCAGAGCTTGACCAATTTCACGGAGAGATGTGAACTTTTTCGAAGGGTAATTTTTTTTCCTTTTAATTGCTTCTTGTAAGTAACATCTACCTCTCATCTTCTTTGTGTAGCCCGCATGAAGTGTATTGTAAAGGGCCACTTGTGACAAAAGATACATAAACCATTGTGATTTTCACTTTGTACATTTGTGTTGGCTCATGTTAATATGTTTACGAGCATATGAGTTAAGTCAATCTTCACTATTAGTCTTCAGATGACTCAGGTAGAAACTGCTTAAATGCTCACATTTTTTTTTTTATATAGAAATTATGTCCTCATCATTTATTCATTTTTAAATCTTAGAGGATTGTGATCATACGGGCGAGTGGGTCACCTTTATGGGCTTTGTTGATGATAAAATCTGGTCGGCCCTCTGCACGTTACTCTCTACACGTCGTCCCTGAAACCTGCACAACGAGAACAGACAAAGGTGACCCTGGCTAAGCCGGGGGACCCTCCGATGCCTAAGTTAGGACAAGAGAATCAGGGTCTTAAGTAGAGTAGAAGAGAGCTCGATTTCGCGTACCTGTAAATATGGCGATGCGTACTATTTATACCTGCCTGTGAGGTGGTCTAAGTCCGATAATCTCGGCACGATCAGAGGGATTCTAAGATCATGAAGATATTACCCGTAATCTACTGATTGTGTAGCGTATCTGGTGGATCGTGCGCACCTGCGAGCAAAGTCACCGGTCATGTCTCGATATGGCAGTTTCCATATTGAGCGAGTGGGATATGCACGTCGGAAGGTCTGCTCGGCTCGGATTATCTAAGGATATCACCAGTCCGATCTGCCTGGTCGGCTCAGTTGGTTCCACCATAGTTGGCAGGGCTGACTTAAATAAGCGGTGTGGTTAAGGCGTCGAAGGTCATCCGATCGGAGTATGATTCCGAGTTGCGCACCAACCGTGTCGTCTGCTCGGATGGGTCACGTCCCGAAACAGGTCGGATGGATCATGCCTCGGCTAGGACGGGCGCTTGGGGCAGTGTTGTACCGTGAGCTCGGATTTCCCATAATAGAAGCCCCCTACTCTTCGAGCTTGCTCGCGGGCTCGGAGAGTACTTAGGCAGAAAATCTTCCGCCCTCATCGTAATGATGGCAGATATCGAATCGCGCGCGTGCTTGTTGCTTTGGTTAACGCGCGACGACGGTTACGATCCCGCATCCCTTCTCAGCCTATGAGAAGCCGCTACGTAGACCTGAGAAGACGTGCCCATAATGCTCCGACTGCTGTGGCGTTGCTTCGCGTATCAAGGTGCACTACCCGATGTCAAGTGTCATACTGACGGTTCGGTACACATCCAATACGGTGTTGCCATGTGTGCTCGGAGATAAACTCGTGCCGATTCGGCTGCTGCCATTAAGGTTTGCCATCAATGCGGAAATCCTCCGCAGCATATATAAAGGCGCCCCAGACCTTCGCATACCATTTTACATTCCGTTTCATAAGAGCATACTGGAGAGGAGATTTCTGATGAGAGGCGATTCCGGCTGACTTCGAAGTTTCCGTCAGTAGGCGATTTTCGGCAACCACCCGGTGAGTCTCGCTGACCTTCGCTCTTCTTTTTGCTATGTCTTTCGATCTGAAAATAGTTCATGAATATGGCGATGATTCCGAGCCGGGGACTACTGAAAGTGAGAGTGGGTCATCCAAAGGCCCTTTCGAGACCACTCTACTATATCCTCCGCCTCGAAAGCAAAAAATATTGGCTTCTAAGACCAAGCAGCCCAGTAAGAAGACAGCCTCCCGACCTTGCCGAGCTGAGACCGCTACCGCCATTGAGATGCCTGCGAGTCTACGTACCGCAGAGGTAATCCCCGGGGGTTCTGTCATGTCATAATCCCAAATGGAGTGGATCCGCTAGGAGTTTCAGATCCCAGACTCCGTTCAGATAAGGGCTCCCGGTCCCTTAGACGTTGATGGCGCCCCGGCTACGGGAGAGGTGGCCATCTTCCTATGCGCGCTGCAGTGCGGGGTCCGACTACCACTACATCGCTTTATCTGGAGGGTAGCGACCTACCTCGGATTGACCCTTAGGCAGTTCGTTCTGAATGCATGGAGGGTGATGATCTCAGCCTATATAATTTGGAAGCAAGTTGGGAACCCCGAGCTGACCCCAGAGGAGCTGCTGAGCCTATACATAGTCAAGCATGATAGCAACGACCCATGATACTATTTCGTGACTCAGGGGACCAAATGATCAGGGTTGGTAATGCACCTGCCGTCTTCCAATAAGGACCGAAAGAATAAGTGGTTCTGGGCCGCAGGTGATTGGGAGGCGTCGGCGGCTGAGCTTAGGACCCCAACTTCCGAGGTTCTGACCCATTTTACCAAACCAGGTCGGACTTCATTTCATATCCGAGTTGTTGCTTTGATTTTCACTTCAGTCGAAGTAAAATTTTCTTCTCCTTTTGCAGCTTTCCAAAAGGGGCTGCCGCTCCTCGACTCGGACCAGAAAAATCAGGTTGCAAATGCCAGGATGCGGTCGGAGTCGCTTCGATCTTGGGCCGATCTGATCACTGCAGCCAACCTCCACTGGTCCGGGCTCTGCAAATCCTAGCCTCTGCTCTCGTCCCTTAGTAAGTTGCCTTGATCTTTTCGATGAGATTTTTTTTGGTTATTTAGTAGTTAACATAAAAATTTTTTGCAAGTATGGCCGAGGCGTCCGAGGCTCGGAAGAGGAAAGCAGCTCCGACGGCGGCGAAGTTGCTCAAAGAAGCCCCCCGAGTGAAGATCACTTGGAAGAAGCTGGCTCTCCCTCACGTGGGGGAATCTTCTGTTGCACCAACTCCATCAGCCCCAACACTGAAGCCAGTTAGCTCATCCTTCGTACCACTGACTCCGGCGCGCCCAAGCACCGCCGCGGATCCCCCGGTAGTCTTGCGTCTGGTGGTACGTCTTCCGCCCGGGCTCGTCCAAATGACTGTGTTCGGCACCCCTGTCGTGCCGAGCACTGTTGTTCCTCGATCCCCCGCCGCCGCCGTTCTTCCCACAGTGGAGGTGCCTGCCGCGGTCCTTAAGGCCCCCATCGCTGTGCCCTCCTCCTCCGAACGGGAGGAGGCCAATAAAATAGCTGACAATGCGCTTCCCCCCCTCCCGAGGTCGGGGGGAGGTCCACGCCGAGGGTCAAAACTCGGCCGGCAGTAGGGCAGGGGCCGAGGGTGCTGAGGCTTCGGCCCAAGCGGGCATAAGCGGCGGGAGGTTTGAGCCCGGTTATCACATGGCTTGCTTGGCTCCGTGGGCTTCCAAGCATGCTAAGGAGGAGGATATCGCCCATACTCTTGAGCGGTCAGAGGGCGGCTTCTTGAACGACTTCGCCTCCGTGTGCTACATGGTATGTCTACAAGAAAACTTCTTTTTTCTAATGTCGTTATACATACTGTAGATTCTGATCTTTGCTTTCTGTTCAGGTCGTCCCGATGCTTTTCTCTATTCGGCAGAGAGTGAGGGAGCACAAGGAGAAGGAGGCAGAGTTGGAGGCCCTATAGGCCGAGGCAGCAGCCATGAAGGCTAAGCAGACCAGCCTGCTCCAACAGCTCATGGGCGAGAAGGCCAGGGTTAGGCGGCTGCAGGGAGTCGTCATCGAATTAGAGGCCAGGGAGCTACATCTGCAAAGCAAGACAGATGACTTCAAGAAGACTGGCGATGCGGCGACCGCCGAGCTGATTCGCACCAGGGCTCACACGGACTCTTTAGCCATGGAGACCGCTCGGCTCGGTGAATCTCTGAATCGTGCCAAGGCAGAGGTGACCGAAGAACGGACAAGAGCTGTGAGTTAGGCCGTGGAAGCCGAGCGAGCAAAGGACAAAGCTTCTTTGGCCACAGCGGTTGCTGTCGCGGTTAAGAGTTTCAAGACCTCCAAGGAGAGGGACGCTGAAGCCGCAACGTTCTATAACCGCGGCTTCGACGCTTGTCTTGAGGCTGTTCTGGGTTTGTACCCAGACCTCGATCTTGACTCCCTCATGCCCGACGACTCTGAAGATGCTCCGGCCGAAGTCGTCCCCTCGGACCAGGTACCTGACGTTCAAGCCCCTGACGCCTAAGCTCCGCCGCCATGAAGACTATCATTTTCTCTCTTTTTTTGGAAACTGTCGATGTTCTTTTAAACAATGTACTTTTGCCCCTCCGAGAGGATTGAATGAAAAACATTCTTTTTACATTAGCTATTTGCTTGTGAGATGTTGAGCTGATTTCTTTATGGGTTTAGTCCGCTGTCATTTAGTTAGTTCTTAGGGTCGGTTCTCCAAGCCTCCTCGGCCCAAGTTTTAGTTGGGTCCGTTCTCATAGGATGCTCGGCTCGTCGTATTTGTTTTGTTGTATGCCGAGCTGAACACTTAACCGGGGGGTCGAGTCATTATTAGGCTTTTTCCCTTATGAGGGATGCCTTGTCGATCTTTTGTGAGGTAAGGTTCCGATCCCTTAAAGGATCAGGCCATTTAATTCGTGCTTGTGCGGATAAGGCAATCGGACAAGCATTCAAAGGTATAATCGATCTTTTATTAAGAGCCTTAAAGGCTAGTCGCTCGGAGGCATACATTTTATTATGAGTCTTAAAGGCTAATTTCTCACGGGTAGTAGATCTTCAAGTGCTCGGCGTTTCAAGGATGATGGAGATGACGGCCTTCGAGGTCTTCCAGGTGGTACGAGCCCGGTTTGACAGATCTGACCACACGATATGGACCTTCCCAATTGGGTCTGAGCGCTCCTGCCCCTGGCTCGGCCGTGTTCTAGAAAATTCGTCGGAGGACTAAGTCCCCTGGTCGGAAGCGCCTGACTTTGACTTTGAAATTGTAGAAGCGCGCTACCTGCTGGTACCGAGCAACTGTTCGGAGCTTGGAAATTTCTCTGAGTTCTTCGAGAAAATCCATATTAGTCGTCATCTGCTCGGAGTTCTGACTTTCTTCGAAGCCCCTAACCCGCGCCGTAGGGAGTTCGATTTCTACTGGCATCATTGCCTCCAAGCCATAGGATAACGAAAATGGGGTTTCGCAGGTCGAAGTCTGGGCTGTAGTCCTGTAAGCGCAGAGAACGAAGGGGAGCTCTTCGGCCCAATTTCCTTTTACTTTTTTCAGCCTCATCTTGAGATGATGTTTGATGATCTTATTGATCGCCTCTACCTGTCCGTTCGACTGTGGGTGCCGAGGCGATGAGTAGGCATTCACAATATCAAGCCCTTGACACATACTGCGAAACTTATCATTATCGAATTGACGACCGTTATCAGAAACGATGGTTCTCGGAATCCCGAACTGGCAAATGATATTTTTACACACAAAATCAATTACTTTCTGCTCCGTGATCTTTACGACTGACTCGGCCTCGGCCTATTTGGTGAAGTAGTCGACCGTGACTATAGCGAACTTAACCTGTCCCTTCCCAGTGGGCAAGGGATCGATGATGTCGAACCCCCATTGAGCGAACGGCCATGGCCCACTCATGGGGGTCATTTCTTTTGCCGGTTGCCTCGGCACAGCAGCAAAACGTTGGCACTTGTCGCATTTACGAACAAAATTCGTAGAGTCTTGCTTAAGTGTTGGTCAGAAATACCCTTGACGAAGTATCTTCATGGCTAAGGCGTGACTGCCAGAATGGTTTCCGCAGATTCCCTCGTGAATCTCCCGAATCACGTAGTCGGCTTCATCCGGTCGGAGACATCTAAGGTAAGGCTGAGAATACCCCTTCTTGTACAGCACTCCGTCCAATATGGCGTACCGCGCCGCTCGGACCCTAATTCGCCTTGCCTCTAATTTGTCCGAGGGGCCTCACCGGTTGATAGATAATTGAAAATTGAGTCCATTCAACTAGGAATGGACTGAACGGGATTAACTTTCTCCAACTGGCTAATGCTTGGGTGTTCAATGAACTCGATCAGAACAAAATGTGAGACCTTTCCCTCGGAGGCCGAGGCGAGCCTCGCTAGGGCATTGGCGCATGAGTTCTCGACTCTGGGGATCTGCCGGATGGTGCAACTCTAAAACTTTTCAATCAATTTTTTCACTTCCTCAAGGTAGGCGATCATTCTGGCTTCCTTAGCTTCATACTCCGAGGAGATGTGGTTCACTACCAGCTGTGAGTCACAGCGGACTTGCAGAGTTTGAATGCCTAGGTTCGCTGCCAACCTGAGCCCGGCTAATAGTGCTTCATACTCTGCCTCGTTATTTGAAGCTTTGAACCCGAACCTGATGGCGTATTGGATTGTCATTGAATCAGGTGCAACTAGGACGACACCGGCTCCAGCTCCTTTAATGTTGGAGGATCCATCAACATAAAGGACCCACCCCGAATCCGAGGCTGCTTCTTGATTGTTCAGTGGGACAGACGATGTCATTTCAACTTCCTTTCTGACTTGTTCTTCATACGGAGTTGTGAATTCGGCGATAAAGTCGACTACGGCTTGACCCTTGAGTGCTGTCCTGGGTCAGAATTGAATATCAAACTCTCTGAGTTCTATGGCCCATTTGCTCATCCGACCTGACACTTTGGGTCTCTGAAGGATCTGCATCAGAGGAGAGTCTGTTAGCACAATTATGGAGTGCACTTGGAAATATGGCCGTAGTCTTCTAGCTGAGACGACGAGGCAAAGCACCAGTTTCTCCAAAGACTAGTACCTTGTTTCGGCTGGTACCATGACTTTGCTTACATAATAGATGGGGTACTTCTTGCCTCCGACTTCTCTGATCAGAGCCGAACTGACAGCTAAGGCCAAGACGGTGAGGTAGAGGAACAAAAGTTCCCCTTCTTCAGGCTTAGTCAATAGAGGCGGTGAACCCAAGTACTGTTTTAATTGTTGGAAGGCTTGCTCGCATTCCTGCGTCCACTCCACCCTCTTATGGCCCTTCAGCTGCTGGAAGAAAGGAAGGTATTTATCTGTAGCCCTAGATATGAAACGTTCGAGGGCTGCGACTCTTCCCGTGAGACACTGTATTTTCTTAAGAGTTCGAGGCGAGTTCATGTCCAGGAGGGCTTTGATCTTATCTGGGTTAGCCTCGATACCTCGCTGGCTGACTTAGAAGCCCAGGAACTTCCCTAACTCAACCCCGAACACGTACTTGGCGGGGTTAAGCTTCATCTGGTATTCGTGGAGGACGTTGAATGTTTCTTCGAGATCAACGGGTGGTCGGAGGCTTTGATACTCTTCACCAGCATGTCGTCCACATACACCTCCATGTTGTGTCCGATCTGTTTGGCGAACATCTGATTCACCAGTCTCTGATACGTTGGCCCAGCGTTTTTCAGGCCAAATGGCATGACCTGGTAACAGTAGAGTCCCATGTCCGTGACAAAGGTAGTCTTCTGCGTATCTGGGGGATGCATGGCGATCTGGTTGTACTTGGAGTAAGCGTCCAGAAACGAGAGTAACTCTTGTCCGGCCGTGCTGTCCACCAGTTGGTCGATCCGAGGTAACGGGAAGCTGTCTTTGGGACACGCCTTATTCAGATCGGAATAGTCTATGCAGACCCACCACTTCCCGTTTGACTTCCTGACGAGCACAACATTTGTTATCCAGTCAGGGTAGTATACTTATTCTATGAAGCCCGCATCGAGCAGGACGGAGGCCTCCTCGGTAATGGCTTCATATCGTTCGGCGTCGAACGACCTTCTTTTTTGCTTAACTGGCCGATGGTCTGAGTCCACGTTCAGCCTGTGGACTAGCACATCGGGTGAGATCCCTGGCATATCTGCATGTGACCATGCGAAGACGTCTCGGTGTTGCCTCAAGAAGGCCAATAACTCGTTCCTCCGCTCGGGATTCAGTGATGATCCGAGCTGAACAGTTTTTCTTGGATCTGATTCATCGAGCGGCACTCTTATCAGATCTTCGACTGAAGAGCTTTCTTCTGTAGATCCCCAAGGGTCCAAGGCGTCCACTATGAGTGTTTGTTTGGCGGCCCCTTTCCTTACGGCTATCGCATAACACCTCCGGGCCTCGCGTTGGTCACCTCGGAGATAACCGATCCCACATTCAGCTGGAAACTTCATCATCAGATGATAAGTTGAGACGACCGCCCTCATCGCATTGAGGGAGGGTCGGCACAGAATCACGTTGTGGACTGATGGAACATTGACAACTAAAAAGTCAACCAAAAGTGTAACTTGATGTTGCCCTTCTCCCGTTGTTACTGGGAAGAAAATGGCTCCTTCGGAGATGACTCTCTCTCTGGCAAAGTCGTGCAAGGGAGTCTTCACAGGTCGGAGCCTGGATCGTGGAATTTTCATCTTCTCGAATGCCTCGGAATACATGACGTCAGCCGAACTCCCGGTGTCGACAAAGATGCGATACACTTTGTGATTAGCTATGGTCATAGTAACCATTAGCGCGTCGTCATGCGGATGCTGGATCCCACGTGCATCATCTTCTGTGAAGGTCAGGCTGCACGGAGTGACCCGGAGTTCCTTACTGGGATGTTCCGCCAGGTGAATGTAGTGTTCCGACTTGGACCTACAGGAATGAGCTTTCCGTGCCCTGTTCGAATTTCCTCCCCCAGCTGATCCCCCGAAGATGGTGCGAATTTCGACGGGCTCTTTTGGGGGGTTGTTCGACTGCTCTTGCGGCCGTTCTTCTCTCCGAGCGGATTTCTCCTTTTTGGTGTAACGACGTAAATGCCCTTTGCGGATGAGGGACTCAATCTCGTCTTTCAGATCCACATAGTCGTCCGTGTTGTGACCATGGTCCCGGTGGAAGCGGCAGAATTTTCACTTGTACCTGTGTTATGGATCAGCCTTCATACAAACCGGCCAATTGAGTAGCCTGTCCCCTTGGATGTTTAGCAGGATCTGCTCGGTGGATGTATTGAGCGGAGTGTAGGAACGAAATTTTCCTTCCGGCTTACGGCTCGGACGACGATCGCGAGAAGCACGGTCATCCGTCCCTTTGCCAGCCGGCTGGGAGTCTTCGTTTCGGGGTCTCTTCCCCTTGTTCGTCGAGTCAGACACCTGTGTGCCCTTTCGGGCATTGGTGAACTCCTCTGCGTTAGTATACTTCTGAGCTTTCGCCATGAAGTCCGCTAGTGTCTTTGGTGGATTCTTTCCGATGGAGAAGGCAAACTTTCCTTCTTTCAGTACGCTCAGAATGGCAGCGAGGGCCATCTTATCATCGTAGTCCTCGACATACAATGCTTCTTCGTTGAAGCGGGCGATGTAATCCTTCAACGACTCCTTCGGGGCTTGCTTAATGGTGAGTAGGTGGGTGTTGGGCCTTCGACTTCTCTTACCACTTATGAATTGTGTAAGGAATAGTCGACTCAGTTCTGCGAATGAGCCTACGAAATTTGGTTTCAGCTGGCGATATCAAATCCGAGCGGATTCGGTGAGGGTGATGGAGAACCCTCTACACATCATCGCATCCGTTGCAGTCTGGATCTGCATCCATGATCTGTAGGACTCCAAGTGTTCGGATGGGTCCCCAGATCTTGAATACTGGATAACGGGAGGCATCCGAAACCTCTGCGGCATCACTTCAGCCATGATGGCCGGGGTGAAGGGAGGCTCGATCTCTTCCATCATCGCCTGGATCGTGGTTGGAACTGTCGATTGTTCCTGCTTTTTCTCCAATATCAGGAACTTATCCTTCAGTTCCGCAAAGCGCGCTTCCCAGGGATCCTTATTTTCAGCGACGACCTCTGGCACATGTTCGACCGGCGTTCCTCTCTCTCTCCTTCGTTCCAGCTGATGACGGAGGTCCGAGGGCGGTAGGGCGGATGTTGCTGAATGAACAGTCGTCGGAGCTCGAGTAGTGACGTTACGCGCGGATACCTCAGCACGTGCCGCAGGAAGATTTTGACCCGAATGCGGTACCCCCGAATGTTGGGGGGCTTCGGGCCTCACACTCCTCGATACGGAGCGAGTTTCCACGAACAGCCCTACCGACTCTAGGACGAGTTGTTCTTGAGCAGGGCGTGGCTCTAGCTCTCTCTATTTCATTCGATTTATCTCGTCGCGCAGGGCCTGGATCTCGTTTTGCATGACGCGATACTTGCCCGACCGATTACGCGAACGTTGGGAAGGCCCTGGTGCGGACTCGGCATGAAGCGATGATGATGATCAAGTCTTCTCATTAGGTTGCGGCTGCACCGCTGCAGCTTTCTTCTTCTTCGCCATTGCTAGGAAAAATGAGAACGTGACTTCTAGTTTAAGGTTCCCACAGACGGCGCCAAAAAATGTCGATGAAAAAATCTGGTCGGCCCTCTGCACATCACTCTCTACACGTCGCCCCTGAAATCTGCACAACGAGAACAGACAAAGGTGACCCTGGCTAAGCCGGGGGACCCTCCGATGCCTAAGTCAGGATAAGGGAATCAGGGTCTTAAGTAGAGTAGAAGAGAGCTTGATTTTGCGTACCTGTAGATATGGCGATGCGTACTATTTATACCTGCATGTGAGGCGGTCTGAGTCTGATAATCTCGGCACGATCAGAGGGATTCTAGGATCATGGAGATATTGCCCGTAATCTACTGATTGCGCAGCGTATCTGGTGGATCGTGCGCACCTGAGAGCGAAGTCACCGGCCACGTCTCGATATGGCAGTTTTCATATTGAGCGAGTGGGATATGCACGTCGGAAGGTCTGCTCGGCTCGGATTATCTAAGGATATCACCAGTTCGATCTGCCTGGTCGGCTCAGTTGGTTCCACCATAGTTGGCAGGGCTGACTTCAATAAGCGGTGTGGTTAAGGCGTCGGAGGTCATCCGATCGGAGTATGATTTCGAGTTGTGCACCAACCGTGTCGTCTGCTCGGATGGGTCACGTCCCGAAACAGGTCGGATGGATCATGCCTCGGCTAGGACGGGCGCTTGGGGCAGTGTTGTACCGTGAGCTCGGATTTCCCATAACAGGCTTCACATGAAGTGACGCCTGCTTAAGTGCCTCCAATGTTATGCTAACTTCCTTTAAAAATATTTATCACACTTTTTATTTATTTAGATAAAATAAAAGTTTTAATTTTTTATTTTCATAATTTTTCTTGCGGTTCACTTTTGAAACATCAAACAATGTTAAGACAATGTGAAACTAGCCGCAATATGTGTGTGTGTGTGTATTGTTGTGACATAAAGGAATGTTTTTGTCATTTTTAATATTGTATTGAAATAAAAGGATAAAATTAAAAATTAGGATGTTAAATGATGTAGAGTGGTTCGCGGACAGTTTCAAGGCCAAGATGGATCAGAAAAGGCCTGGCCGACGACAGAAGTGATCCGGACCGTTGGACCTTAGATCGAGTGTATCTCGCAATTCGAAATGAGTTATCTAACGTAAAATGTATAATTTTGGGGTAGAACAAGCTACTTTAGCCAACCAACCCTGTTATGCCAGGTTGCGCAGCCCAGATTTGCGAGAAATCCCCTGATCGACGGTCGTTTTCCTATTTTATTTTTGTTTTTACTATAAATAGTAAGTTTTAATTTTATTATAACTCTTCATCCGTTAGGCTTTAGGAGTTGTGTCCAACATGAAAAGTGCTTAGGATAATCAGGAGAACGGTTTGGTGAAGCCAAATAGGACACTTATTATTTTTGGCCGAAAACCTTGCACACTAGTAGACATCACGATCGTCTATAAATAGTAAGTTTACTATTTATAGTAAGTCGCGGATTCTAAGAGTTTTAGTTGTAGTTTGAGTCTGATTTCTTTCCTATTGCTTGGTTCCCTTATTTAAAGGGATGTGAACTCGTTTTTATTTATTCGTTAATTAATTTCAAATTTTATTAGAATTTATTTTTATTCCTTGCTTTCTTTCCTTGTAGATTTGAGAAGTCTTTGTGAGGAGTCCAGAGAAGCTCCATGGATTCGGAGTAGTTATCCTTGAGGAAGACGGTGATCGACCTCATCACGTTCATTCCTGCGTCATTAAATGAAGGGTATATATTAGTTGTATTAAAATATGAAATGAATAGTCTAATTCAAATAGATTTCAAACAATGTATTAGTTTGGAAAGAGTTTTTTTTTTTTTTTTTTCTGCTTATTAAAGAACTCTCCATGTGAAGAAGAATAATTATTGATTTTTTAGGTATGTGATTGTGAGATTGTGATTCTCTTACTTAAATCACTTGCAAAGTTCATAATTTTAGGTTCTCAATTTTGTGTTGTTGAGTAACTCATAAGGTGTTAAAATCTCACCATGATCAACGTCATTTGTTGCCAAGCCGCTTTCCACTTCACATTATCAATTATTAATTGAGCTATCATTGATCCTTGTTTTTATCATGGATGCTTGAGCATGTCATTTTGGATTATATGGGCAGTGGTCACCGTCTGTCAAAAAAAACAAGGCAAGTGGAAGACTCCAATGGGGCCACACCACGGAAAAGAGTAAAGATTGGTCACCCAGTGTTTAGATCACTGTGCATCGGCATCTCCTTACTTACATCTCATCTTAGCTTTCTCTTCCACCTAAGGACTAATTAAAAAAGAAAAAAAAAAAAGAAAAAACCTCATATGATTTACAAGTAAAGACAAATAGGAATTAATGAACCTAAAACACTCATACCCACTGCACTGTCTCTACCAACTCAACTAGCAAATAAAGGACTATCGATGGCTTTCATAAGAAAAAGCTGTGGATATATGATCTTCGTAAGAAAGGCTAAAATAAGTCTAACATTGCATTGGAGGCAAATTTACACAGCCAGCATAGCATACAGAGATGGTACAGTAGAGCCCAAGGACACTAATATGGTAGAGCCAAATCATCTTGATTTTATGCCTATCCTCTTATTGCCATAAATAGGTTTTTTCCTATTTTCCTGTATTGTGATTGTCGTAAGTAGGTTTTTTCTATTTTCCGGTATTGTGATTGATCCATCTCAAAACTAATCGTTGTCAGCAATGCCGCATTAAATGCAGTCTATAATGATGTGATCTAATTACATTACAACAAATAGGTTTTTCTTATACTTGTCTCAGCCTAGGTTAGTAATAAACCAAAAAAAAAAAAAAAATTTCTCATTTATAGTAAATAAAGAATTCAGATGCATGCGTGGAAGGATGATTTGCCAATCAAAACCATCTGGTGGGTTCTCATTGGTAGTTCATGTTTTAAAAAGTGCATACACACACACACCCACACACATACTTGCCATCACTTTTCTTCACTTTCTTTAACCGAACATTGAGGAAAAACAGTCTTCATTATTTGCCATCGCTACAAAATGGTCAGGATCATCTGATTTATGTGTATTTTGAACCTTTTTCTATAGACAGTAGTTGCAACCAAATGGACGTTCATGATTCACAAATCATGTGGCCAAACAAACTATGGAGAGAAGGCCGTACAAAATCCCCATTCTATCCCCTGTAGTCTATCATCACTCACATAGACATTTCAGATTTTCATTGTTCGCAATTTCTTGGTCCAGGAATTTCTGGATAGGTTTTCATATTGTGAGTTTTTTCCCAGGATATTATCTGAAAAATCTTGCCCAAAGTAAAATTTTGAAATATTTATTACAAATTAAATAAATTTAAATTTTAAATATATGTTTATTATGAATTATTTAACATTTCACATAATTTTCAAGTTAAAATTACAATAAATTTGCAAGAAAAACAAGGAAAACTAAAAGCTGTGGACGTTTTGATTTATCATTTTCATTGTAGTATAATTCAGGTTGTGTTTGGTTGCAACAAATGTCATGAAATTTCATGATATTCCATGATTACTCATTCTAATTTAATATAAAATATTATGAAATTTCATTAATATGGTCACACCCTCAACTATATTTCATGAAAATATTGCTAGATTTATAAAGCCTCCAAAGGCAGCTTTAATGGAGCTGCCATTGTAGCGACTTTTGGGCCATTATCTACCTGGATGATGGGACTCGGAGGGTCCCGATGAATGTGCATGCCCACCAATTGTGGATGATAATGGTCCAAAATATGTATACATTGGATGATCCTAACCATCTACCTAGTGGATCCGAAAGTGAACGGTTGACATTAAATGCTGAAAACTGAACCAAATTGATGGTTGCTAGGACAGTCTTATCGGTACAATTTTCAAACCACAGGCCATTCATGATAGTTTCTCACCGGATAGATGGTAAGCAATTGATACATCACCCGGCCATGTTTAACACAGACATACCGCTCTTCCATATTCCGGCCCCACCAGCTCTCTCCAGTATATAGTTGATGCCGAATGCGCGTGGTAGAGCGCTGCAAATGCACCCGCTCAAAGAGCCGTAATCATCATTTTGTATAGAGAAATCTTTACTATTAGTGTAAGTCGGCAAAATTGTCATTTCGTACAAGGAAATCTTAGCTTTTTTTGTGGTCCCACACCTGACACACTTTTAGCAAAAAAGGTGTGTGCACCTTGCAATTTGGATCCCTCGATCGTACCTTAAGATTCATAGTTGATGGGAAGGGAAATGATACAACCAGTGGTGCATACCGATAAGTTCGGTCCAGTATGGGATGAAACTGGAACCAAATTATTTCTAACGCTTCTATGATTTTTGAAACTGTAATCGCACCGTTAGTACCTTAGAATCGAATCGAAACCGAACTGTGAAAACTGGTTTGGTTCCACAGTTTTAGGCTTTGTAAAATTCAACCCAAATTCAGAAGCTACACTGAATGGTGAGAGAGAGAAAGTGACAGCCAGCGAGAGAGGGATGGGCCGGATGGTCAGAGAGAGAGAGAGAGAGAGAGAGGGGGGGGCATGGGCCTAGGCAACCACACAGCGCATGTAGACCCGCAGAGTCGCAGACAGCGAGAGAGAGGGAGACAGTGAGAGAAAGAGATAAAGATAGAGAGAGAGAGAGAGAGAGTAGGCAGGGGCCGTAGCTGCACGCAAATAAAGTGAGAGACAGCGAGACAGAGGGAGACGGCGGGAGAAAGAGAGATAGGGTTTTTATTTTTTTGATTTTAATCTTAAGTTTGGGTCCAAGGTTTAGATGCACGGTTCAGGTCAACGGTTCGGATCGGTTTTACAAATCCCTAAATCGGAACTGAACTGTACCCAACGGTTCTTGAATTTTTGGAATGGAAACTGAAACCGATGCAGTCTAGAGCCAGACCATTGGATCGATTCCTGTCCAGTTCCATGGTTCTACCGGTTCAATGTACACCCCTAGATATAACACATCATGCCCTATTATAATAGGGCAAGCATTAGAAGTAAGTGGAATATGTCGTAGGGGTGGCAATGTGCCAGGCAAAGGCCGTGCCAAGGATGGCCGTGCCCCATCCCTAGAGTCCTGACACTAGGCTTTAACTCTGCCCGAGTCCAAATTGGGTACAGATGCCTCTAGCCTAGCCCTCTCCCTGGAGGAACATGCCGGGCTAGGCCAGGTTAAAGCCAGCCCTATAAGTTAAAACTAAGTTGTATAATTGGTGTCCTACAAGAGAATTATAGTTCTTCGTGTTAGTATATACTTTACGAACTTTTCATTGTTTATACCTATGTACAATGTAATATACACAGGTGAAACAGGCTGGGCATGCTGTGCTATTCGTATCGACCCTAGCCGCCTGGATTCTCCCTAGCCCTCACCTGAACTGGGCTGGGCTGTCAGGCCCATTGCCGCACCCACTCTACTTTAAAACATAAATAATAATTAAAAAAAACTAATTTTTTCTTCTTTCGGGATTATAAGGTATCACATGGCAAGCACTGGCCGGTGACTTACCATATTACAATAGAACATGATGTATCGTATCATTTCACCGAGGGAAACGGTCTGGCTAAAAGTACAGATAGCTAGATTTCATGGTGCATAAAGATTGTCAGTTTCTACAGGATGTCCAGCTTTCAAGAGATGTGGGCCTACTTTCTTTGGACAATGGTGAGCTACAGTCGTGGCGTGTTTTACTGTGAGGGTAGCCCTTGCCTCTTTTTTTTCTACCTATTAAATGCAGTAAATTTGGAATTATGGACCCCGCACTTCAAATGGGATGTACGTCACAGGGAAAATAAAAGGCATAAATTTTGGAAGTGTATGCATAAGAAGAATTATATAATCCTAGTGTTCTGTTTGTATTAGTGGGCCCTGGCATCCGGTGATACAGACCGCTGGTCTGATTGATAAATAATCCCAGTCATTCAATTGGTGGCATGAAAACAACAGTCAAGAAAGAAGGCAGAAATGGCCCACATTCATTAGAAAGATGGCAAAAATCTGGTTTTTCTACAATTTTTCCATTCGAGAGAGTAATGGGGCATGGTCCATCTATCACGGAGGCCTACTGTATCAACGGTCTGGAAGCACGGCCAACTAGGATAGATTAAAAAAGACCCGGTTGGATATCCTCCGTAGAGAATCATGCGTCTGGGAAGAACGTAAGAAGTTTGTTTAAGCGCACACGCGTGTGAAGGCCAGCCATCCACATAACATCACACGTGCCAATATGGCAAACGGGTGCGAGATTCAAGATGGAAATCAGATGGGTAGTAATTTTTCAATGTTTAAGAACTCAGCGAGTCAGCCGGGGATCAGTCGATCCACTCAGGATTAGCTAGATTATTAATCGATTCATCCTCAATCTTGGCCCCTGATCGGACTGGATTTTGACCAAACGGTTCAGCCAAGTGCTGATGATGATCTGACGCTCTTAACTCAATTTTGCTTCTGAAGTGAATCACCAATGCTTTTCAACCAATAATTTGTTGAGAATATGGAGCCACATTGGGCCACCTTCGACCAGTCGTAGCTCTCCTAGAATCGGTCGTAGGTTATGCAGTTTGTTCCGTGATTTTGCGCGAAACTGCGCATTTGAGTTCTTTCGCAACTGGAATGCAAAAGGGAAGTTGCCTAAACTATAAATAGGGGTTCCTAGAGTTTTTCTAGGGTATTATAAGGAATGAGAAATATTGAAAAATATTTCTAAAGGTGTGGGCTCATGGTTTTCTATATTCTTTCAAGGGAGAGGTTAGTATTTTGCCTTGTAATCTTTGTTTCTTCATAGTGGAAGTTTGCATCCGTGGTTTTTTACCCTAGTTTGGGGTTTTTCCACGTATATCTTATCTTGTGGTTTGTTTGGATTGCTTTGATCTGTTTCTAGTTTATTTTTCATCCGTTTATCGTTTGTGGGTGAGGTCTGAGATTGGATCTCGGCCCACTGCGTTGTTGGCGTGCTGTGCAACAACTGGTATCAGAGCTATTGGTTTAATTCTATTAGGAGTGATGGCGGAAGATGAAAAAACTAAAATTGAGAAGTTTGATGGTTCAAACTTTGCCTTCTAGAAGATGCAGATAAAAGATTATCTGTATCAGAAGGACCTCTACATTCCTCTAAAAGGAAAAGAGAATAAACCAGAAAAGATGACAGATGATGAATGATTTTTACTAGATAGGAAGGCTTTAGGAAAGATCCGACTCTCTTTGTCTAAGAGCGTCGCCTTCAACATATCAAAGATGAAAACGACAAAAGAATTAATGGAAGCCCTAGCCACCATGTATGAAAAACCCTCAACATCCAACAAGGTTCATCTTATGAAACAGCTATTCAACATGAAGATGTCAGATGGTGGGAGTGTGGCTGAACATCTAAACGAGTTCAATACAGTCACGAGCCAGTTGAAATCCGTTGGCATCGTTTTTGACGATGAGGTTAGGGCACTATTGATCTTATCCGGTCTGCCAGACAGTTGGGATGGTTTGGTGGTTGCTGTGAGCAATTCTTCAGGGTCGACAAAGCTGAAATTTGATGATGTGGCTGGTCTAATTCTCAGCGAAGAATCTAGAAGGAAGGCATCAGGAGTTTCAAGGGATTTAGGGAATGCTCTAAACGTTGAAGGAAGAGGAAGATCACAGAACAGAGGAGGCAATAAACACGGGCGTTCTAAGTCGAGGAAGAAGTCCAAGGGACCGAAAGACAAAGACGGGTGTTGGCATTGCGGCAAGAAGGGGCACATGAAACGTAATTGTAGGGCGCTCAAGAAACAAGAAGGAAGCTCTCAAGGCGGGAAGGATTCAGTGAATCTATCTGAGGAGAGTGACACAGAGGCGTTAATCTTGTCTCTTGATGCAAGGAATGAGTCATGCATTATAGACTCGGGTGCTTCGTTTTATGCTACTTCATGTAAGGAAGTTCTGCGTGATTATGTGTCAGGTGACTTTGGGAGAGTCTACCGTGTGATGATGAGCCGTGCAGTATTGTTGGAAAGGAGGACGTTCACGTCAATCAGAAAGACGGAACGGTTTTGAAACTAAAGGATGTCAGACATGTACCGAGTTTGAGAAGGAATCTGATCTCAGTGAGGCAGTTGGCCGATACCGATTATGTGACGACATTCACCAGTGATTCCTGGAAGATCACAAAAGGTGCCTTGGTGATATCTCGAGGCAAAAAGGAAGGCACTTTGTACGTGACTTCAAGATCGTATAGTTCACTCTCAGTCGCATCAACTGGAGTGAATGGGCAGTTATGGCATCAGAGGTTGGGACATATGAGTGAGAAAGGGATGAAAGTGTTGTTGTCAAAAGGGAAGCTACCAGGGCTGAAGTCTCTTGACTTGGAATTCTGCGAGGACTGCGTATATGGCAAGCAGAAGAGGGTAAGCTTCAAGAAGACAGGACGCGCTCCAAAGACGCATCTATTGGAGCTTGTACACACTAATGTGTGGGGACCGGCACAGGTATCATCTCTTGGTGGCTCACGTTATTTTGTTTCATTTATTGACGATGCTAGTAGAAAACTGTGGGTTTATTTCTTAAAGCATAAATCTGATGTATTTGATGCATTTAAGAAGTGAAAAGTTATGGTAGAAAATGAGACAGGTAAAACAGTAAAGTGTCTCAGATCTGATAATGGGGGAGAATATTGTGATAAGAGGTTTGAGGAGTATTGTGCAGCAAGTGGAATCAAACATCAGAAAACGATTCCAGGGACACCACGGTAAAATGGTGTGGCTGAGCGCATTAACAGGACTATCCTTGAGCGCGCCAGGAGCATGAGGTTACATGCAGGGTTGCCCAAGACCTTTTGGGCAAATGCTGTAAATACTGTCGTATATCTTATCAATAGAAGTCCCTCAGTACCATTGGATGGTGGGCTACCAGAAGAAACGTGAACTGGGAAAGAAGTGAACATTATACATCTCAGAGTGCTCGGTTGCACTTCATATGTTCACATTGATGCAGAGCACATAAACAAGCTGGATGCGAAGTCCAGAAGGTTTATAGGCTACGGGCAGGATGATTTTGGCTACAGGTTTTGGAATACAGAAAACAGAAAAATCATCAGAAGTAAGGACGTAGTCTTTAACGAAAAAGTGATGCATAAGGACAGTGTGCAGGAAAATAAGGCCGAGAAAAAGGAATTCGTAGAGTTGGAAGAGTTATCGGACATGGATGTTATAGCGCCACTGGATGATCATGCACGGGAGCATCATGAGGCAGAGCCACAGATACCGGTTGTAAGGAGGTTTACTCGGGAGAAGAGACCCACAGTCCGATACTCACCCTCCTTACATTATCTACTACTGACAGATAATGGTGAGCCAGAATATTTTGAAGAGGCATTACAGTCAGATACACGGGTTAAGTGGGAGCAAGCCATGGATGAGGAGATGGACTCTCTTAAGTCTAATCGTACATGGGAGCTAGTCACTTTACCTAAGGGTAAGAAAACTCTTCATAACAAGTGGGTTTACAGACTAAAGGAGGAGTATGATGGTTCGAAACGGTACAAGGCGAGACTGGTTGTAAAAAGTTTTCAACAGAAGGCAGGTATCGATTTCACTGAAATATTTTCACCGGTAGTGAACATGTCTACGATTCGCATGGTCTTGAGTATAGTGGCTACAGAGAACTTACATCTAGAGCAGCTAGATGTTAAGACAACCTTTCTTCATAGGGATCTTGAAGAAGAAATATATATACATTAGCCGACAGGATACGTGGCACCAGGTAAGGAGAACAAGGTGTGCAGACTGAAGAAAAGTCTATATGGCCTGAAGCAGGCCCCGAGGCAGTGGTACAAGAAGTTTGATAGTTTCATGTCGGAAAACGGTTTTAGGAGATGTCATGCAGACCACTGTTGTTACTTGAAGAAGTTTGATATGTCATACATCATCCTTCTTTTGTATGTTGATGATATGCTTGTTGCCGGTTCAAGTATGAAGAACATCTCAAATCTCAAAAGACAACTATCTAGAGAATTTGCCATGAAGGATTTAGAAGCTGCAAAACAAATCCTAAGCATGAGGATAAAGCGTGACAGGAAAAACAAGAAACTGATTTTATCACAGGCAGAGTACATAGCCAAGGTACTTAATCGATTCAATATGGGAGGTGCTAAGCCGGTTAGCACTCCATTAGCCAACCACTTCAAGCTATCTAAGGAGCAAGGTACAAAGACGCAGGAGGAACGGGACTACATGGCTAAAGTCTCATACGCATCAGCAATTGGGAGTCTCATGTATGCTATGGTGAGCACGAGACCAGATATTGCTCAAGCAGTGGGAGTTGTTAGCAGGTTCATGAACAACCCCGGGAAGGAACATTGGGAAGCTGTGAAGTGAATCCTCAGATACCTTGTGGGTACTAAGGATGTAGGGCTGTGTTATGGTGGATCGAAAATCAAGCTGCAAGGCTACGTGGATTCAGATTTGGCAAGAGATATCGACAGCAGAAAAAGCACTACATGTTATGTCTTTACTCTGGTAGTGCTGCAGTCAGTTGGGTCTCTCAGTTACAGAAGATAGTATCTATCAGTACGACAGAAGCAGAATATGTTGCGGCTACAGAAGCATGCAAGGAGATGGTGTGGATACAAGGTTTTATAGAAGAGTTAGGTAAGAAGCAAGTAGATTACAAGCTGTATAGTGACAGTTAGAGTGCAATACACTTGGCTAAGAATTCAGCCTTTCATTCAAGGACCAAACATATTGCTATCAGATATTACTTCATACGTACGTTACTGGAAGATGGATCGATTATTCTTGAGAAGATTCATACAAGTGAGAATCCTGCAGATATGTTGACTAAGGTGGTCACAAGGGAGAAGCTGAAGCTCTGTTCAGCTTTGATTGGTCTTCAGGTTTGAAGACGGGAAGGTGGTGCACTCCGGATGAAGAAGACGAAGATTTATGGAAATGTGTCTCCAAGTGGGAGATTGTTGAGAATATGGAGCCAAATTGTGCTGCTGCTTTCGACCGGTCGTAGCTCTCCTAGGACCGGTTGTAGGTTACGCAGTTTGTTCCGCGATTTTGCACGAAACTGCGGATTTGAGTCCTTTCGCAACTGGGATGCGGAAGGAAAGTTGCCTAAACTATAAATAGGGGTTCCTAGGATTTTTCTAGGGTATTCTAAGGAATGAGAAATATTGAGAAATATTTCTAAAGGTGTGGGCTCAGGGTTTTCTATATTCTTCCAAGGGAGAGGTTAGTATTTTACCTTGTAATCTTTGTTTCTTCATAGTGAAATTTTACATCCGTGGTTTTTTATCCTAGTTTGAAATTTTTTCACGTATATCTTGTCTTGTGGTTTGTTTGGGTTGCTTTGATCTGTTTCTAGTTTATTTTTCATTCGTTTATCGTTTGTGGGTGAGGCCTGAGATTGGATCTCGGCCCACTGCGTTGTTGGCGTGCTGCGCAACACAATTTACATGGCTAATGTTTAGATGGTTCAGAACATCTATGGATGTGATTTTAGTGATGCAGTTGATAATTAGATTGTTTTAGGATATCATCAGCACATCATGTTAAGTGTATAATGGATTAGTAGCACAATGCACTTTTATCACATGTGGGACTCCTTGATAGTTTAAAAAAGAGTGGGAAAAAAAAAAGATAATTAGCTCCATTTACTAAATTGCATCCAAACATGGAGATTTCAAAATACACCAAAGTTATTATTTCATTTACTTTGAATCCATGCTGCTAAACAAAATTTAGATTTTGAATGCACTCAAATACACCTAAATTATGTTGAGATGTGGAGCCACATCTAGAGGCCGCTCGACCGGTCGAGTGGCCCACTCGACCAGTCGAGGACTAATTCGACTTAAAGTCCAACGAGCATTAGGTTTTAGGTTCCGAGATACTCGACTGGTCGAGGCCCATGCTCGACCAGTCGAGGGGTCCGCTCGACCGGTTAACCAGCCTACTCGACCAGTTGAGGTTACGCAGATTCATTTTCGAATTTGATACGGACTGCGGTTTTTTGAGTTGGTTTTTGTAGAGGTATGAAAGAGAAGTTGCCTAAATTATAAATAGGTGTCCTTAGGGCTTTTTTAGGGAATAGGAAATAATTCAAAGGTGTGGGCAAAGGGTTCTCTCTGTACTTCTGAGGGAGAGGTTAGTATATTGCCTTGTAATCTTCATTTTTCTTCATAGTGAAATTTTGCATCTATGATTTTTTACCCTTGTTGGGATTTTTCTACGTATATTTTGTCTTGTAGTTTGTTTGGAATGCTTTGATTCTTTTTCTAGTTTATATTTCTTTTTGTTTATCATTTGTGAGTGAAACCGGAAATTGGATCTTGGTTCATTACGTTGTTGGCGTGCTACACAACAACTAGTATCAGAGCTATTAGTTTAATTCTATTGGGAGCAATAACGAAAGAAGGGAAGACTAGAATTGAGAAGTTTGATGGTTCAAACTTTTTCTTCTAGAAGATGCGGATGGAGGATTATCTGTATTAGAAGAACCTCTATACTCCTCTAGGAGGGAAAGAGAAGAAACCAGATAAGATAATAGATGATGAATAATTTTTATTGGATCAAAAGGCTTTAGGAAAGATCTGACTCTCTTTGTCTAAGAGCGTCGCCTTCAATATATCCAAGGTGAAAACCACAAAAGAATTAATGGAAGCCCTAACCACCATGTATGAAAAACTCTCAATGTCCAACAAAGTTCATCTCATAAAACAGCTATTCAATATGAAGATGTCAGATGGTGGGAGCATGGCTGAATATCTAAACGAGTTCAATATAGTAACGAGTCAATTGGAATTCGTTAACATTATTTTTTAGGATGATGTTAGGGCGTTATTGATCTTGTCCAGTTAGCTAGACAGTTGAGATGGTTTGGTGATTGCTGTGAGCAATTCTTTAGGACAAAACTAAAATTTGATGATGTAGCCGGTCTAATTCTCAGGGAAGAATCTAGAAAAAAGGCATCAGGATTTTCAGGGGATTCAGGGAATGCTCTAAACGTTGAAGGAAGTGGAAGATAGCTAAATAAAAGAGGCAATAAACACGGACGTTCTAAGTCAAGGAAGAAGTCTAAAGGACCGAAAGACAAAGACGGGTGTTAGTATTGCGGCAAGAAGGGGCACATGAAATGTGATTGCAAGACACTTAAGAAACAAGAAGGAAGCTCTCAAGGCGGGAAGGATTTAGTAAATCTATCCGAGAAGAGTGACACAGATGCGTTGATCTTGTCTCTTGATGCGAGGAATGAGTCTTGAGTTATAGACTCAGGTGCTTCGTTTTATGTCACTTCATATAAGAAAGTTCTACGTAATCATGTATTAAGTAACTTCGGGAGAGTCTACCTGCGTGATGATGAGCCGTGCAGTATTGTTGGAAAGGGGGACGTTCATGTAAATCAAAAAGATGGAACGGCTTTAAAATTAAAGGATGTCAGACATGTACCGAGTTTGAGACATAACTTGATTTCAGTGGGACAGCTAGCCGATACCGGTTATGTGACGACATTCACTAGTGATTCTTAGAAGATGACAAAAGGTGTCTTGGTGATATCTCGAGGCAAGAAGGAAGGTACTTTATACGTGACTTTAAAATCATATAGTTTACTTGCAGTCGCATCAACTGGAGTAAATGGACAGTTATGACATCAGAGGTTGGGATATGTGAGTAAGAAGGGGATGAAAGTGCTATTGTCAAAAGGGAACCTACCAGGGTTGAAGTCTATTAACTTAGAATTCTGAGATGATTGCGTGAATAGCAAGCAGAAGAGAGTAAGTTTTCAAAAGACAGGACGTGCTCCAAAGACGCATCTGTTGGAGCTTGTACACATTGATGCGTGGGGACCGGCATAGGTATCATCTGTTGGTGGTTCACGTTATTTTGTTTCCTTTATTGATGATGCTAGTAGAAAATTATGGATTTATTTCTTATATCAGAAACATGATATATTTAATGTATTTAAGAAGTGAAAAGTTATGCTAGAAAACGAGACAGGTAAAACAGTAAAATGTCTCAGATCTGATAATGGGGGAGAATACTGTGATAAGAGATTTGAGGAGTATTATATAGCAAATGGAATCAAATATCAAAAAATGATTCCATAGACAACAGAATGGTGTGGCTGAGCGCATTAACAGGACCATCCTTGAGCGCGCCAAGAGCATGAGGTTACATGTAGGGTTGCCTAAGATGTTTTAGGCAGATGTTGTGAATACTGATACATATCTCATCAATAGAAGTCCCTCAGCACCATTGGATGGTGGGCTACCAGAAGAAACGTGGACTGGGAAAGAAGTGAACCTTTCACATCTTAGAGTGTTCGGTTGTACTTCAAATGTTTACATTCATGCAAAGCACATAAACAAGGTGGATGCGAAGTCCAAGAGATGCACGTTTATAGGCTACGGGAAATATAATTTTGGCTATAGGTTTTACTATACAGAAAATAGAAAAATCGTTAGAAGTAAAGACGTATTCTTCAATGAAAAAGTGATACATAAGAACAGTGTGTAGAAAAATAATGCCGAAGAGAAAGAATTCGTAGAGTTGAAAAAGTTACCGGACACTGGCGTTCTAATGCCACAAGATGATCATGTATAAGAGCATTATGAGGTAAAGTCATAGACACCGTTGTGAGGAGGTCTACTTAAGAGAGTAGATCCATGTTTTGAAACTCACCTTCCTTTCATTATCTACTGCTGACAGACAATGGTGAACCGGAGTGTTTTGAAGAGGCATTATAATCAGATACATGGGTTAAGTGGGAGCAGGTCATGGATAATGAGATGGACTCTCTTGAGTCTAATCATGGGAGTTAGTCACTCCACCGAAGGGTAAGAAAACTCTTTATAACAAGTGGGTTTATAGACTTAAGGAGGAGCACGATGGTTCGAAACGGTGCAAAGTTAGATTGGTTGTGAAAGGGTTTCAACAAAAGGCAGGTATCGAATTTACTAAAATATTTTCACCAATGGTGAAAATGTCTGCGATTCGCATGGTCTTGAGTATAGTAGCTACAGAGGATTTTCATCTAGAGCAACTAGATGTTAAGACAGTCTTTCTTCATAGGGACCTTGAAGAAGAGATATATATGCATCAGCTGACAGGATACGTGGCACCAGGAAAGGAGAACAAGGTGTGTAGACTGAAAAAAAGTCTATATGGTCTGAAGCAGGCCCCGAGGCAGTGGTACAAGAAGTTCGACAATTTTATATTGGAAAATGGTTTCAAGAGATGTTATGCAGACCACTGTTACTACTTGAAGAAGTTTGATACGTCGTACATCATTCTTCTTCTTTACAGTGATGATATGCTTGTGGTCGATTCAAGCATGAAGAACATTTCAGATTTCAAAAGACAGCTGTCTAGAGAATTTGCCCTGAATGACTTAGGAGCTGCAAAACAAATCCTAAGCATGGGAACAGAGTGTGACAGGAAAAATAAGAAACTAATTTTGTCACAGGCAGAGTACATAACGAAGGTACTTGATTGATTCAATATTAGAGGTGTTAAGCCGGTTAGCACTCTATTAGCCAACCACTTCAAGTTATCTAAGGAGTAAGGTGCAAAGACGCAGGAGGAACGAGATTACATGGCTAAAGTCTCATACACGTTAGCTATTACGAGTCTCATGTATGTTATGATGAGTATGAAGCCGGATATTGCTCAAGCAGTGAGAATTGTTAGTAGGTTCATGAACAACCCTGGAAAGGAACATTGAGAAGCTGTCAAGTAGATCCTCAGATACCTGGCAGGTACTGTGGATATAGGGTTATGCTATGGTTGATCGAAAATCAAGCTACAAGGCTATGTACATTCAGATTTGATAGGAGATATCAACAAAAGAAGAAGCACCATAGGTTATGTCTTTACTTTGGGTAGTGCTGCAGTCAGTTAGGTCTCTCAGTTACAGAGAGAGGTTAGTATATTGTCTTGTAATCTTTATTTTTCTTCATAATGAAAGTTTGCATCCATGGTTTTTTTACCCTTATTGGGGTTTTTCCACGTATATATTGTCTTACAATTTATTTGGAATGCTTTGATTCTTTTTCTAGTTTATATTTATTTTTATTTATCGTTTGTGGGTGAGATCGAAAATTAAATCTCAATTCACTACGTTGTTAGCATGCTGCGCAACAAGTTATTATTACCAAATGACTCCCAAGTTCCCTTACATTCAAAACACCCCCTACAGTGCTACATGTGCCAATTAATGCCAGCTTCTAATAATGGAAATCCTTACAAAACAAGGACTCCATAGAAATCCATGCTATTAAATAGGCAAAAGGCAATACGTGGGAGGCTTAGGGACCTAGAAAACTGTTTACTTAAAGACTTCCAAGCCAGATAAGCTTCTTCTGTTTTCTTTTTTCGCAGCGTGCTTAGGATTTTATCTCTCATAAGTTGGCCCTTGGTTTGGTGATTCAAACTCACCCTACGGTGCATTTATCATGACATAAAGTATCCAATATTTGAGGATTCTAGTCACCGATGTTGTTTATTTTTTAGCAATAGAGATCAAGAGCTAGCCATGCTAGCTACGAGTGAGTTGGTATAAGTTCAAGAACAAAAGGTAAGTGGAGGACCATCTAAAAGGAGGTAGATAGAGATAGTAAGAAAAGGCTTTTGATGACATATGGTCTAGTTGACAGCATTGCCCATGATAAAGTAGAATGGTAGAAGAGGATTCATATAGAGATAAAAGGCTTATATGATGACGATGACTACTCACAAGCTAACTCACCAAGTTGCTATATCCACTAGGCTCATCCAGACACCAAGATTTCAAACGAGTGGAGTCTCCCAAGTTTTTAAACACTGCATTGGTTTGATATGTTGGTCTAAATATGATATGAGGATATTTCAATGCTCATATGGGCCAGTTTCACTCCTCGAGTGCCTAATAGTCTAAAAAACAACTGTATGATCGAAAAATTTCTTTCCGCGGCCGTTTGTTGTATGGATTGTGGCCTACCTGAGACAGCCTAACTAAAGATTGTGTCCCGCCTGTTGGAAAAGTAAGGTCTGACAAAACGCGTACACTTTATTGGCTTGTCGTACGTACTTGGGTGGCGATGGATACAACTTATGAGCTCAACCCAAATTATGATCCCGAGCAATGTCCACTGTTCATGAAACCCACCACAATTGGCCATTCATCTAGTGGGCCACACTGGAAGCACCATGCTACAAAATAACACCAATCATTCAATGGAAGATTCCATTGATCAGAGGGTTTGGATTTTCATACATCCACCCTGGAACCAGTTGGAAAATGAATTCTTATCATCAAGAATGGTGGGCCCACGTATAGACGGTGGACCTGGATTGAGTGGGAAATACCAAAGAGATATTTCACTGGTAGGAAAATCCAAAATGCAGGGGTTATAGTTTCAGCTAGTTGTACATTGGGCGCTCTCCCCCTATTATTGCATGTATAAGACAATGCCCCAAATGAATACAAACAAAGATGAAAAGGACTAAAGCTCAAACCTTCAAAACTATTATCTCTCAACCGTCCAATGCTTTTACAACCTTCTTCTCCTTCGTCAGAAAGAAATACAATCCATTCATCTGCATCATTATCTTATTTGTGTTTTTTTCTAGCGCCTTTTCTTGGATAATATTCAAAAGAAATTTTGATGGTATGCCGTCACCATTATTCAAGCATTATCTCATTTTAGAGTCACATTTTTAAAATATTAGGTCAGTTCTCTATTAGTGATTGATGAGGAGAGCTTCTCTGCTTAACATGAACTTTCTACATGTGGGGTGATGATGGTTTTGCGATCCAAGCCGTTGAGCCTGTGGCTCCCATCATAGATGGACCCTGCTCAAAGAATCTCCTCAATTGGAAACCTCTACACGTTTAAGAAGTAGGCACCAACAATCCACATTCAATATAAAAAAAGGCCAATTAGGTATCTAGGATCTACCAATATTGAGAGATTTTGCGGCATGCTCTATCCATGATGGGCCATCAGATCAATGGCTTGGATAAGGCAGCACAACGACGGCCTCACATGAATGAAGTTTGTTCACCAACCGTTCACTAATGGAGCTGGCCTCTTAAAAAAATATGAAACCTTATCACATTCTCCCCGTGAATGTATTGAGTATTAATCAAAGGTGAGCGACTCGTCTCCAACTGGTTGGACAATAGGTTATCATCCAACCAGTGGATAAGTTTCAAACTGTCATGTATATGCAAAATCCAACCCGTCCCACAAGTCGGGTCCACTGGTTGGATGATAACCAGTGGACCACTAGTGGAAATTATCCACTAGTTTTCTTCATATCATTTTAATATATGATGCAAAAAATGAGGCAGGTCCAAGGCTTAAGTGGACCACAAAATGGGAATTGAACTTATACCATTAAAAACTTTTTGGGAGCCGAAGAAGTTTCAGATCCAGCTGATATTTGTGTTTTCACTTCATCCACGTCTACATGACCTTATGAATAGGTTGGATGGTAAAAAAAAAAAGACATAACTGTGGCCCTTAGAAAGGTTTCAACGGTGGGTGTCATTATCACTACAGGTTTCTTTGGTGTGGTACATTAGATCCATGTACCTGATGTCTTATATCAAAATGATCTGATAAAAGAGATAAACGTAGTGGATAACACACTTACATCACGGTGGGCCCCACAGATCCCTACAGGACTGGATTACCATCCGGGCGGGGGTAGGACGCAATCCGCGTCCATATGAATAGTAACTTTGGGATCTCAGTTTCTTCAAGTGAGGTGGATGGTTCAGTGATCGATACCATTGACTGCTGAGACTCGTCATGGAAGATCTTTGACCAAAAAATCTCTCTAATTGTACGATCGTAGCCATCCATCCATTGGCCTTTTTCCAGTTGGATGTGGACCGTTGCTGTATTTCTTATTTGCTTGCCACTAATCAAAGGTTTATGATCACTCAACCGAGCAGATTTTTATGGCATGGTCCATCTGTTGTGGGTCACATCAGATCAACAGTCTGGATCACACAACCATGGCCCACTTGTACAAACTGAGGACTATATTTCTTAATTAAGAGGCTTTTCAAGAACGAGGTTTGCACGAGTACATCAGGACGCATTACTGCACGATGAGTCTCTACTTCAACCTTTGAATCTGGGTCATCTTGGAATGATCGAAATTGTTTATACAAGAAGTCTCACTTTTTATGGTAGAAAAACAAAAAATAAAATATCTCAATTGAATTACTTCAACCCTCTGATAATTTAGCTCTTTTGTTCTGATCGTGAACTGTCACCATAAATTTTATATAATTAATGAGTCTAAATATATGATTTGAGTTTTTTTTTTTTTTTCTTACAGGGCATCATCTAAAGGGAACCATGTCCGGTGAGTGGTTTGTGTCAATGACAAAATGCTTAAATCTATCGCAATCAAGCAAACCTGCTTAAGATTATCCAATACTTTGAATTAGAGCTTCATTACATAGTCAATATCATCTACCAATAGATTTGGAAGCATAAAACCTTATTAGCAGAGTTTTGCTGGAAAACATCTCCATTACGGTTATAGCCAACGGATCTAGGGCCATATTCTATGATCTGAACTGTTCACCTGATAAAATATCACAATGAAGATAGTTGCCTAAAAAATATTCAAGATTAGAAAGTCCTATACTTTCAAATCAATGGCCCGCAAAGCAACAGCTAAAAAGTACATACAATATTCAATAGAAGTAAAAGTTAAAAAACCAAAGTGCTAAAGCATCTCAATTAGTGAGTTTCATTATTAGGTATTTTATACCTCCCTTCACATTGAGGCCCACCATGTAGATGGTTTGGCTTCACCCAACATGACCCTAGCTAGTCCTGATGTACATTTGGAAGTATCTTATCAAACATCTCATTAACTTTTAATTTCCCAATTCATTACGCCCATGAAAGTAGTGACAATGGAAAACTAGTAAGATATTTCAACCAAAAAAGATGATGATAATATTAAAAGTAAAGCTGATTGATGCCACTAGAATATTTAAAACCATTGGCAAAATAAACTTTTGAGAACATAGGTTGGCAACCAATATAATTAGTAGTGGAGACTGAGAGACTATCATCTTCTTCATCATTGCTATCATCACCATCATCATTCTCCATTTAAAGTAAAAAATAAAAAATAAAAAAAATAAAAAATAAAAACACTATTAATGAGCTTTAAAGTAGGAATACAACAAGACACTTCATCAATTCCCATTTTCTTCCGAATTCCCCTTGAATTCAAGTGGAATTTGGATCCTCCTAGGAAGTTTCCACGTAAATAGATACTATTTATATTAATATACCCCTACATATTGATTACAACTCTCATACTTGATGTGGGTAATGAAATATTAACTTAGTAATTGCATCAAGAAAGGAAGAAGATCATCTCTTTGTTTGTAATCCTTCAATTTAATTACAGGGAGAGGAAACTCTCCCAATGAGAGGATAAAACTGATGTTATAGAATAAAATATGTTTACAACTCACTTGACACACCTTATATGAGCAAAGAGGCTCACAGCTCCGAATTCAACTCAAATTAGGAACTTTTATGAAATAGTAACACTTGTTAAAAGCAGTAAAAGACATCTAAACCCACCTAAAAAAATAGTACAAGGCATCTAACCCTTAAACAACTATTAGACAAACAAAGACTTAGGCTAGAATTAGAGTCTTAAAACCCTAAACATATATAGTAAAATTTTATTTTGGATCAAATTTTATCCCCAAAACAAATGAATTTTCTGAAGTTATTCAAGTGATCGGGAAATAGAGATCATTAATAGCTTTCCAATGATATACTTTACACGCAATGTGATAATTGATATAAAAATTAATGTAGAAAATCACTCAAGCAAGGTTGTAGTGCAAAGAGTCTTAGCACCTATAGAGAAGAGTACGTAGAAAATGAACAAATTATAAGAGAGAAGAAAAAACTAATGTAAAAAAAATTACATTATTTAATAGTAAGAGACAACAGAGAAAATACTTATATATATTTGCTTACTATTTTTGTTAACAAGCACACTCACACCCATGCACACCACAAGGGCACTCAAACCCATGGCCTCTATGTTGGACGCACCTTGTTCACCAATGAACCATGAGTAGGACCCATATATATTTTGTGTATCTACTAGCCTAAAGCATTATATATAAGATTAATCATTATTTTTTAATACTACTTAAGCCATAACTTTAAGAATTAAATTTCCTAACTGATCATATTTCTAATTTGTTTCAATTAAAACTTGCTTAATGACTAAGTATTCTAAGTAAATTAGTATTTGACACTGATTTCAACGTTCTCCTCTCATTCTCAGGTCCCACTTGTAAAATCGTATGCTTTATAACTGAATATTTTAATTTAACCAAAGCATGCTTAATAATTAAAATATTCTAATTAAATTAACACTTAAAAATATACGCCACTTGGTCAATTGTAAAGACGTGGAATAAATTTGACCTTTTTGTTGGTAACTTTCTCGTGATCAATGAAGTGGTAAATTTTTATTTTTGCAAGTTGAGAAATGGTCCAATGAGAGTACTCCAAACCGTTAATGGCCCTTGCTATGGTTGTATGCATTAAAAAATAGGATTCTCATGGCAGAATTTTTCGAGGATTTTCATTTTACTAAAAAAGCACTAGAACATGCTGTTTCAGAGGATAAAAGGACCGAATCAACACGTTTAATTTCTTTTTTATAAAATCCATTGGAATAGTCCGTTATAGTCTGTGGTTTATGTGTGACATCCAATCTATTCAACAGATACACCTCATAATGATTAGCAGAGAAATCTAAAAATCATGCAGATCCAACATCAGATGGGCCACATGTGAATTTAGAATTTACTGTGTAATTGTTTTTATGACTGTGGCCCACCAATGACTGGATCTCCCTGATTTTCATTTATCTGATCATCATGGTGGGAAGGGTTGGATGTCATACAAACAACACGTGGACCCAGAATCCTTAATTCACACTGGAAGAAAAGTGGATGAGGACATTTTAATAATTTCAACCTCCAGAAAACAGATCCTCGTGCTTTGAAATACAGCGCATGGTGTAAGCTCAAGCAGGAAAAAAATTACATTAGTCTGCTAGGATCTACATATTTTTGGCGGATGAACCATCATTGATGGGTCCTTCATAAATAAAACCAGTTTGGACCAGCGTTTCATGTGCTCCACTTGTACAAACGGAGTACCCAATGCATCGGATAACACTTGTTTGTTTTGCATTGGCCCATTGAGATAAATATTGCCGACACATTGAAAATCTCGAGAATATCTCGTGGAAAATTATCAGACGTTATAATAGTAAAGATATCGTGAGATTTCCAAAATCTCAGAAGTTTCTAATTTCTCACGCTTTTATTGCAATGCAAACTCGTTACATCTTTAGCGTTAAAAAAAACATTTAGAAGTGTAAATAATTTGTCTTATGCTAATATTCTTATATTTTGAAAATTATTTATTAATTTATAATAATAATAAATAATATTTTATTCTCAATGAGATTTTTCCAAGAACTTTACAAGAAAACCTCAAAATGTGAGTCTCCTAAGAAATTCTTAACACAAGAAATTATTAAGGGCTCATTTGAATGCCACCAAATAAGTTGCTTTTTCTACTTATGGCAACGGATAAGTGACCAATTTCATATAAGTATGTTAGGTTTATGATTAATTAAAAAAAAAATTTACTTAAAATCACTTAATTACTTCAGTTAGTTTTTTTTAGCTTTTTTTACTTTTCACAAGTTGTTGAAGAGAGACATCAGGTGAAGAGAAACATCAGAAGAGACAAAAGAGAAGAAAAGCTGATAAGTATGTTGTTTATCAATCATATTTATCTTCTTAATAAATAACCCCCACCCCCCTTGCGCAAGAGAGAGATTTCACTGTGTGTGGCCATCAGCAACCATTAGATGACCCACTATCATTGAGGCTTACGATCAGTACTCCCACAAGTCCAATTTCTTTTTAAAATTGTAATGAATCTTTAGTCATAAATATAATATGGTTGGATTGTCCACAAGGCTAATTTATTTTAAAAATTGTAATGACTCTCGAAACCATCCAAATTGCTAACTCAGATTTGGATGAAGCACAAGGCAAAACATTACACCAGGGACACGATATCAACAATCTTATTTTTAACTTCGAGTCTACACCATATATATTGGGATTTCACCACCCATTGGTACTCGAACCCTGACCTGGTGTTGAAACTCTCGTGAGTGAGTCTACCGTTGGGGCAAGAATATGGACCCTCTTTCAACCACTTTCAATCATTCATTCGATAGATATTAATTGGATGGTTAGGTATTTTTTTTCATCAATAGAGAGTTTAGAGGTACATTCTGTTAACAATGGCACCCACAACATCAATGCAACATGTGATGAGGACGAATCCCCACCATCTTCAAAATAAGGCATAAGAGGAGTCTAGCCCCACTAAGTAGTTTCCAAACTCACAATTGAGACCTTTTTAATTAGGAGATTTCCTTTGCAAGTACCCATGGCATGCGGGACCTCCCATGATGTGAGTATGCCATCTCAAATGTCCAACACGCCATCCGCCATGAAAGTTGAACGGTTCAAAAATTAGGCCAACCAACTATTACGTGGGCCACCATATGATTTAGACATTTTGAGGTAGTTGATTGTTTCTATGGCATGGCGCACTTAATGCTTGCATGGGCCTATTGTTGGGGCATGCCATCATCGCGGTGGTTGGATGGCATACACACAATACAGTGGGCCCATTGGCAACAGTACAGTTGTATAAACATAAGCAGATGAATAAGTAGATGAGTGACTTTTCCAGGCATTTGAATAACATTTTACTTGCAGATGAATGACTTCTAGAATAAGCGTACAGGATCTGGCCTCTGTTATCCGGAAATCCATAAATCTGATTCCCCCTAGAACGAGAACACCAGCGTAGCTCATGCATGCCTACTGCTAAACATAGTGACACGATTCCGCAACTTCCCGGCCCCGAATGGGAGATTTTCAAAATTTGAGATTTTCCTTGGGATAACATCAGGAAATTTTCATCAAAACTAAAAATATTTTTAAAATTTTATGGTAAATTAAGAATTAATTTTATATAATTTGATACGACAACTTGTTTTAATTTTGTACTCTTTTCAAGATTACTGTCGTGACAATTTTGCAATGAAAACCCAATATTTTAAAATCTACCAAGATTTTTAAAACATCGTAATAATATTTTTATTGTTTCTCACGAAATTATCACGAGAATTTCAAAATCTCAGATATATATGTGGACTGATGCCAATGTAAAAGGAAACGGCTTTACGTGCAAGAGATCTACCGTTGATTGTTTGAACAAAAACACTAGTGGAGCTCACATAGCCTACCACTAACATCAGGGAACAACTTTATTTTCACGAGTTTCGCTCTCTTCATCAGGGCCAGGTTTGGATCATAAAACATAGACCCATGTGCATGGAATGTTCGGAGAACCTGTAATAAATTCTCACGCTGGTCCTAATCGGGCTCTCGCGTATTGTAAGCACGGACCTAGCTCAGGCATCTTTGTTTTCGCCTGACCATTGTTCTAAAACTCACTGACGCGACCCAAAACTCGTCCGAGTCAACTCAACTCGGTTAAATTTCCTGTTGAGTTAGTGAGATATACGCTTTTGAGTTTGATTCGGTCAGAAGGATTCATTTCACTGGGGAACGCACAGTCTCAATTAACTTGATGCAAGTCACAAAAACTCTAGCCAGGTCACTCAGCTAGTCCAGCTTTGTTTTCAAAGTGAAAAATTGAGGTCGAGACTGCAATTGACACCATTATTATATAATGATTAGATTCCAGAAATACCAAGGTATTTTGACCTCCCAATTCCACTTTTGGGATTAAATTCTCTCTGGTAAAAAAAAAAAAACACTCCATTAAGTGAAACTTGCATTTGAGCGGCTATGGAATTGTAATCAACATGTTACAGATTTCATAGCGGAAGTTGGTCACATGTATGCATATACAACTTGATTGTATGTATAAAGGGTGGATATGGATGAACAACGTGGATACAACATATGCATCAACATGGAGCCCACACATGTAGTGGATTTTGAAATCTACCAGAAATCCCGTGTATTTACTATTGAGACTAAGTGATATGATACCTAAATTAATCCAATCATTCCCATCATTTTCAATCCACACCACTTAATCCGATCTTTCAAACAGGCCCTTAACCCCCTTTACTGAAACCAGGGTTATCAACCAAGCTTTAGTGTTTAAAATCACTATTTTATTTTATTTAGTGGCTAAAAAATATTTATCATTACCCTAACATGTTAGTTTAGTTATTAAATATCAATTCGAGTCATGTAGGAGGCATTTGGATTATAAGTTACTTACGATAACCAACTTATGCATCAGGTAACTTATCTTGGTTTCTACTTATTAAGCTGAAGTGATTAAGGGACAGTTTGGATACCACCACATAAGTTATTTTTTCCACTTACAGCAGTAGATAAGTGATATTTTTTAAATAAGCAACTTTGGTTTATGATTAGTTATAAGTAACTTTTTTACTTAAAAGTACATAATCACTTTAGCTAATTTTTTTACCTTTTCCACTTTCCAAAAGCTGTTGAAGAGATGCATCAGGAGAGACGAAAGACAGGAGAAGCTGATAAGTATATTATTTGCCAAACATACTTATCTTCTTAATAAGTAAAAATTAAGATAAGCTACTTGTGGAATAAGCAGCTTTTCTTAAGTAACTTGAGATCCAAACACCGCCTAAGTAACTTAAAGTAACTTTTTAAGTAAAAAAGTAACTTCCAATTGATCTTAACCCAAACTGACTTATCTCAAATAAGTTACTTACCTCAAATAAGTTATTTATCTACTGGGTCCTTACTCTTGCTCGGGTGGTGGCTCTCAGGAGTTTCAACTCCCAGTCAAGGGTTCGAGTACACATAGGTGGTGAAATTCCACTAGCGTGAGTGTGTGGGGGTGTGTATGCGCGTGTTAAAAATTTAAAAATTAAAAAAAATATAAAAATAAAAATAAAAAAAAAAAAAGAAAGAAATTTATCTACTGCTCTAAGTAGAATAAGCAACTTATTTGGTGGTATCCAAACGCCCCCAGTAAAGACTTGATCAAGTCTTCGAGTCAACACGATCCAACCAAACATCCAGTAACGCTGAGTTGTCAGGTTTTTGAACTACGGGCGTGACATGGACCCCAGTTACTATTGATGGGCTGACTCGGGGCAGATCTCAGCCCAGCACAAGCCCAGCCTGTCGATGGTCCTACCCATGGTCCCAATTTCAAAAGAGATAATAAGCATCCAACATTCACTGGGATATCTCATTAGAATAGAAAGTTCTACTTCAATCTGCTACAATTACTGTAACAAACATGCACATAGGTCTGTGTCCTTGTATTCAATGCGACTGAGGAAATAACAGATAGATGCACGAATGCACGAATGCAGAGAGGACCTGAAAAGGCACACTCCCAATAGTGAGAGAGAGAGAGAGAGAGAGAGAGAGGACCTGAAAAGGCACACTCCCAATAGTGAGAGAGAGAGAGAGAGAGAGAGAGAGGACCTGAAAAGGCACACTCCCAATAGTTAAGGCTGGTCTAAGTGTCATGTGGGATACAGATGTAGTTTAAACATAGACCATCTGTCATTTCCTTTCCGACCTCTTTCATTTTCATGCATCGAGAACACAAGCACACAATCGGGTTCTAAATATTGAAATATGGTATCACATCCGGAACGCATTGTATAATTCTCATAAGGCAAGGGACGAGATGGAGAAAAGACAACTTAAAATGCAATAGAAAGGCTAACACCCAGGCAGTGTGATGGTTCACATACAAGTACATGCGGCATACATGTAACTAAAATTAAAGCATTCAAACTGCGGACCAGCTTCAAATGGTTTGTAGACTGACAGTTACACCAAACACATAATGGCGGGTTAAAATAAATATTAGTAAGTGGTATGAATTCAAGAAACAAACATCCATTAATTAGGTGGGGTCATCCGATCAATCCAATTTTGAGATTACACATACAGTGGGTCTCAAGATCTAGGCAGTATAATTTAGTTACATATATGCCACATAAGTGGAGATATTAGGAAGGATGCTACTCCTAGGATTCAAGTTGGGTGGAAGTGGGGATGTGTGTCTAGAGTCAAGCTAGGTGGAAATGGTGTGTCTAGAGTTTTTTGTGATTGTTGCATACCAATCGAAGGGGAAATTTTATCAGATAGCTATAAGACCATCCATGCTTTATGGAATAGAATGTTGGGCAGTTAAAGAACATGTTCATGAGATGAGCATAGCTGAAATGAGGACATTGAGATGGATGAGTGGCAAGACGAGGAAAGATCAAGTAGAAATAAATGCATTCGAGGGAACTTAGGAGTAGCACTTATAGATAATAAGATGAGGGAAAGCAGATTGGGACAGTTTGGCCATGTGCAACAGAGACAAAGGGCTGCACCAGTGAAACAAAGTGGTTCAAGGAGGATATGGTCCTTATTAATTGAAATGGCGCAATGGGATTGTTGTAGCTGACCCCAATTAGTGTGAATAAGGCTTAGATGATTATGATATGCCACGTCTACAACTGTATCAGATGACTCCCCAAAATGCAGTGTTTTCTTTTTCTTTAAGAGACCAAAAGATACATAACGAACAAGAGCAATCTAGAAAAGTACAACTATTGAGCAAACACATAGGACCCAGTCAGTAGCACACTCCAAAATCCAAGTTCAAGTCAAATCATCAAAGAAACCCGGAAGCTTCATTTCCCAGGTTACCAATTCCACCATCCCTTCTTCGAATATTTCATTGGTTTCTCTTTTCAAAGATGGACCAAAAGACTTACCCTTTTTTTCTTTTCTTTTTTAAATGTTCCACAGCTCCACCACCCTTGTGCTCTAGCCTAACTTTTGCTCCTTTATAGTTGATAGCCCTTGGCATCCTGCATGAACTGGAAAGTTACCAAGAGTGAGAAGAAATTTTTGATAAAAAGGCTTTGCCATGAAGCATCAGTTTCCAAACCTTTTGTGAAATTGGGAAGAACAGACCGCCAAATGAATGGACAGCTCCAATCATCACCCAACGACATGTCAATCATGTGAGAAACCCAAGCCTCCCTCCAAATTAAAAATAGAAAAGCACTTGTGCAAAAAACTTGAATACATAATATTACCCGCATCAAGAAAGGAAAACCTGAAATTGCAAAAGCAGCGTTCATAAAAAGAAATAAATTGCTCAAATGAATTTATAAAGGAACCACAAACATCTGGAGTGAAAAACATCCCACCATATGGACTGGTTTTGGTTTTAGGATGGTATAGACAAGATGCTGTTGCAGTCTCAAGATGCTTTGTGCATATATTAGTTTTGGTTCAAACAAAATAACAATAACCTAGGTGCTACATATCACACAAGGCATAATGGTAACATATCAATCATTACATAAATCCTATTCTCTTGAAATGGAAAAGTGTATCTTTTTCCCTTGTGAGTTGAACCCAAGAATAATACATTGTGAGCCTTGCACTATACTTGCTAGGACTCAAGCTTCACCACAATACATAAATAACAACTACACAAGCCCCAAATGATAGAGACATTCCCTTCAAAGTTGTGGCTCAAGAGCCAAGGAACAAGTACCAACTCCCATCAATGAAAGAACGGAATGCAAAGTCAAGCTACATCTTGTGCTCCCTCAGATAACAGTAAATTTGAGGAGTGAACCAAATTCAGAAACTTCTCATCTAATTCCCACATTTATAATGGTACTCAAAAGTTGGTCTAGCAATGACTCATCAGGTAAAACGGAAAAAAAAAAAAAGGGAGGGAAAACTGGACACAACGAACGTCAAAATAATAATAAAATAAAAGATCATCTACTTGTTACAGACATCTGGAAACCTCCCTGATCAATGGCAGTATGAGAAAGCTTCTGCCTAAGAGCCTCAAATTCAACGGCCTGTCTTTCCTCATCCGTTAACCAAGATGACAGGCACAGATCAACAACGTCTTCGCTGTGGTGTAAGGTTATGTCCGCATTAAGGTTCTTTATTCTACCGAACCTCAAAATTTTCTCTAGGTTTGAATTAGATGGCTCTTCAGCAAAACTTAGTAGGATATCCTTCATAGCATTGCACCAAATAGGTCGCGCCAGCTTAAGGAATTCATGGATGACTAAAACTGGAAGATTAATACTTCCCAAATCAGATTCATCGTGACCACCTCTTCCGTGATAATCCGATCCTCCAAGCTTTAGAAGATCATAATCATTAGCCAAGTCACTGAATCCTGTTGATCAGTGAAAGACAGACAAGAAATAGAAATTTATTACAAAACAAGAATGCAAGAGAACATAAAGATTTTTCGACTCAAGAAAATGAAAGATGGAGGGGAAAAAACAATCCATGGAGAAAATCATGCAACCAGTTTCTCTGGAGTAAGATAGTCAAGAAAATTATTTAGGTTGCCTTTGGTTGCACCCCAAAACTGATTTTTGGTAGGATATGATGGTGGGTGACCTTGTTTTGAACTGATATGGGGTTGCACAAACAAAGCATAATGAGAAGGTGGTTGTCTTCCCCCCACCATTACACCGCCAAAATAACCTTTCCTTCCTATCAGAGCCTCCAGGTACTCCCTGAAACAAGCAATTTTTCAGTAAAAAGGCATACCACCCAACCCCATTTCTGGAGGTACTTCCCATCATATCCTTAACTAAGGATGAGAGAGAGAGAGAGAGAGAGAGAGAGAGAGAGAAACCACTTGTAAATATAATACCTTCCATTTTTCCATCGCTTCGGTAAACCTCCATAGCATGAAGCCCGGCAGTTTTCAAGCTCCTGATAACCGCAACAGGGTTCTTCAATGCCCATGGATGAGCCAAAGCTGCCACACCCCCAGTCCGACATATCATTTGAACTACTTCCTCTGCAAGAGGCTCGCTGCCCCTGCATGAAAGCAACAACAACCTGTATTAAAACAAATAGCACTTTTGGATATTACGCAAAAATTTAAAAAAGGACGCTTATTTCCATGTTTCCATGTTTGAAGAGCTCTAGGCCTGTGATTCTTACGAAGCATAAGCAGGTCCACCATCATATAGATATCGGTTAAAAGCTTGCTTCACATTCTCCACGTGGCCAGCTTCAACCATGGCACGGGCGACATGCAACCTCCCTGGAGCCACTCCGTTGCCCGCTATCTTCATTACATGTTCCCATTTTAAAGGCATTCTGAGGTTGTTAAGTTTCGTTAGCATATTCTTTGCACGGACGTAACGCCCTTCCCTTATGTTGGCCAGACAATGCTCTAGTTCCTCAAAGCTTGCAGGACCACAACAACCATAATATGCAAGGATGTGAACATATTCCTCAGCTCCAGACTCTCCCCTGTTAAACAAACACATTCCTGGTTGAAATCTTAAGTACACTGCATAGCACATTCCTCTGCTAGCATTAGAACATCTCACAAGCAAGACACCCAATTCCAAGGTTGCGAACAAAGGAAACAACTGACAGGTCCTAACCAAGGTTTAAAGTATCATTCGAAATCAGTGCATCACCCAATATGTACTGGTATTGGCATTTGGCAACCAACAATAGGAGTCATCCCCAATTCATATGTATCCTCCCCTAGTTGGCCCCAACTCATCCACATTGGTGCGACTCAGATGAGTGGACTGAGTTGACCTGGCGTGCAGGCATGCAATAGGAGGGTTGAACTTAAGGACAGTTTTTTTGGGGGCCATGCATGATGTTTATCCGAGATTTATTCTGATTACCAGGTGCGTCTATATATTGCCAGTCCCTAGACCAAATTTCAGGCAAAAAATCAACTTGGTAGGCCACGAAAGTTAAAACAATGGGGGAGAATTCCCAAAATAGAAACATCAACCATTTTTGGGCCCACCTGTGTTTATCTACCCGTCCAAATGGTTCACAAGGTGAGACTATCAAGACTAAGGGATTCCAGAAGTATCAGGCTGATCCAAAACCTGGGTGGGCCACGCCACTTGCATTTATAAGTTTGAGGCACATTTTCACATTGTTTAATTTAGTGTGGCCCGCCTAAGTTTTGCATCAGCTTTATTTTTGGGTCATCTTATTTTCATGGTGGACCACGCATGATGAACAGTTTGGATTCCACACATACATCAAGATCACCTCACAAAGTACATAACGTGGTGGCGTGTACATGAGCTGCAGTTTCCCTGTTCGTGACAGCTGTACATCATCTACCATTTCCTGATGATAGCTTGCTGACAGCTGGGTGTGATTTCGAGTTTTGAGGGGATAGTTTGGTACTCTAGCAGAATATGACACTTGGTGTCCGTGGACTCAAAAGTTGTACACGCGGCATACGTTAACTCAAATTAAACCGACTAAATGTGGAAACCATTGTTTCCAGGTCAAGGTTCCAAGGTCAAACCAGTAAGCAATCCTAGACTCTAATTCATTGATACTTGTTTGTTGAAAAGGACAATTGGATGGTGATGACTCGTCCTTCTCACATGTGACACTAATATACAGCTATCTGAACTGTCTATACCTGTGGGACACAGTGTGGATGGTATATGTCTAAAATCACAATCATCTAGATATCCTAGCCATCTGATGTAGATATAACAAGGCTGAATGTATCAGCCTGTATCGGCAATATATGCCAATTCCGGCTATACAACCCAGTTTCAGCAGTGGCCGATTTAGCCCTCCAAAATTGATTTTTGAACCTTGGTAACTCCTAATGGAATAAATATCGCTATTTGCAGCTCTCAATATTGGCACACCATCATGAACCAAAATTACAATAGTTGGAAAGGCTTAGCAATATCATCCAGTCATCAATTAAAAAGAAAAAGAAAGAAAGAAATGACATGCAGTCATTGATATGGTTGAAGTGCTTGGATTGGAAAGAATACCTTGGAAAATATACTGTACTTATTTCAACCCCGGGAATTATCCTGATGCCAAACTTAAGAGCAGCTTTGACAGCCTCTGGTATGCCAGCCATGGTGTCATGGTCTGTTAAAGCAAGTACTTTCACCTGCTCTGAACACAACACAATTCAATCATTCACCAAAATTCATCTAACTCACTAGGAAGAACTCATATCATAACCATGACGCTTCATGTAACAATTATTGCAGTTTTAAGACCAGCAGGTTTTAGCAATCAGAAGAAGAGGAATGCGGAGGTCTTCAGCTTATTTAGACCCTGTTTGATAGATGTCTAAAAATGAGTTCATCTCATTTAGTCAAGGCCCTGTTTGGGATCAAGGAAATGAATGTGAATTTGGAAAATCCATGAAATTGTCAAATTCATGGATTTGCAGTGGATTTGGGTTGCGCAGATTCTAAAGTCGACTGTTTGGGAATCAAATTACAAATCCATGGATTTGGAAAGCATTTACTGTGGTGGTGGCGCAATTACTGCAAAGGAATTAAGGAACTAACTTTTTTTGCTTTTATGGGAATCTCATTTTGAGGATTTGCAGTCTTTAGTTTTTTGGAGATTTGGATTTTCCACAAATCCATGGATTTATGGAGGTGTGGATTTGGGAAATCCACGGATTTGGTAGATCCTCAACAAAAGACAAATAGGGGAGATTTGAAATCCATGGATTCCACAAATTCTTGGCCCAAATCTCTCACCCAAAACAGCCCCTAATAGTAATTATGTATTAAAGATCTTGATCTCTAAATCTCTAATACACGATAAATATTTACTTGAACTCATTATGTACTAGAGATCAAGATCTCACATAGCTATATTAAGTAAAATGAGATCAACTCATTTTTTGGTATCTACCAAACAGGGCCTTGGTGGTTAAATCAAGGAGACGAGGGATTGGAGAAGATGTCGAACAAGTGACAATGAACCAGCACAAGAATCCAATTTTTAAATCATATACAAAAAAGATTGCTGGGGTAAGGTGTGACATAGGTGCATCAGCATCTACATCATCTGACACCGAAAACACTAGAGGGTCTTTTGGATTGCAGGCATTTAGATGCCCTGGATATTTCAATTACCAGGTCTTGCAATGCATGGTTATTGTAATTGCTGACAATTATAATTTCTTATTTCAGGTAACCTCCTAAGGTAGGGCATTGTGATTCTCAGAAACTATAATTCCCATGTTCAGTTGGCTTACAATTTGTGAATCACATGTGGTGTATAGTTTATTTATTTAAGAATTATCCAAATTAAATTATCAAGGGTGGCCCAATCTACCACCTGATCAACTACAACTCTCAAGTATAAGTTGTATATCATTATCACTTAGACAAGTGGATTGGTTGGCAGTGACCTCAAAAATCCGGCATCGATGGCCATTGATAGAATCACCAGCAATGGCAAGGGCTCCACATGACTCGTTTAATGAGATCCATTTGTGGCATAAAGATTCAAATGGTTATTGACAAATGAAGCTCCATGGAGCCTCTTTCGAAGGACGGATTATGGTATGAAATGGAAAAAATGGTAGTAAGATAGCAGTAAGGAACTAACAGCGTGCACTACAACAACAAACACATGGTTGCTAATTACTAATTTCTTAATTAATTAAGCTCAATTGAAGTAATAAAGACATTACTAGTAAATTAAATAAATTTGTAGTGCTATTACGGTATTAGATATACTACTCTCTCTTTTTAATATCAGTCGATTGGCCGAAAACAGTGATATCACCTGAAATTTTGATTGAAAACACCTAATATATGTTAACATTATACGTTGGAAATAATAAAATTGATCATAATATCGGCATACTTGTAACAGATTCAGGGCCCCGCTGTCGTGATCAGGACTTCAAACCTTCGGTAGAATAGAAACTTCGATTTTTTTTAACCATTTGTAGTATACAGACTCTCCAGTCCTTTTTTTTTCTTTTTTTTTTTTTTTTTTTTTTGTGGGGGGGGGGGGGGGGGGGGGGGGGAGGGATGGCTCCAAAATCAGATATTCAAATTAAAAAAATAAAAGAACAAAAGCGCAACAAAATTAGATATTCAATTAAAAATAAGTAAAAGAACAGAAGCGCATCAAAAGAAAATCTGTGAAGAAACCATTTCAGAAAATCAGCAGCAAGAATAAGAAACCAAAAAAGAGAAGGAAAAGATGAAGGGATGATTGACAGACCCCATTTCTATGGGCTCTCTGGACGAGAGCGGAAGGCGACAAAAAGCCATCGCTGCAGGTGGAATGGGAGTGCAGATCAAAGACCAAAGGCTCTGATAAATTATGGATTTTTGGCACCTGAAAATCATCATCCGAGGGCGGCGGAGGAGGATAATCGAGAGAAACCCATTCATGGATGGATTTCAGAGCAGAGATCTGCTCGGAGCTTGTCTTCCTCTTCTTCTTGCTCTTCTTTTCTTTCTTCTTACGAACCATCGCTTTTTCTTCTTCCTTAACCAAAGGGAATATTATCACCTCTTTCTTCCTCTTTCAGGGACGCGGATTTCCTGCGAAAGCCTTTCGCAGGAAGTTCCTGCGCAAGATTTTTTGTGGGGCCACTACGATGTTTGTGAGAAAGCCACTCCGTCCATCCGTTTTTCGAGTTCGGACATGCGACAAAAAATGAGGAGGATCAAAAACTCAAGTGCGCCACACGAGAGGAAACGGTGGGATTTAGTGACCACCGTTGAAACATTTATAAGGCCACAAAAGTTTTGTATCAGTTTAATTCCTTGGCCTTTTCACTTCATCCCGGTGAAAATGACCTTATAAATGGTTTGGATGGAATATAAACATCAAGGTGGATCCTGAGAAAGTTTCAACGGTAGGAATTCTTTTCCCTGCTGTTTCATCTAGTATGGCCCACTTGAGTTTTGGATGCTAATAATTTTCGCTCTCATGAACTAAAATGAGCTCAAAAAACAGGATGGACGGGCTGGATTTCTAACAAACAACACAATGAGCCCCATCCAAAATCCTTGAGCCTTTGGCAGGAAGTTCCCGCGCAAGGATCTGGGTGGGGCCCACAGAGCTATTTTTAAGAAATCCGTTCCATCCATCTATTTTTCGAGATCATTTATAAACTTGTGATAAAAATTTTTAGGTGTTTCTAAAACTCAAGTGGGACACACAGGAGGAAACAGTGATCATTCAGTGAGCACCATTGAAGCATTATTATGGCCATAAAAGTATTGTATCAGGCTATGTTTTTGTTTTTTTCGCTTCATCCCATTGAGAATTACCTTATAAAGGGTTTGGATAACATATAAATATCAAAGTGGAGCCTAGTAAAGTTTCAACAGTCGAAATATCTTTTCCCAATTTTCTCTCTCATATGACCCAGTTAAGATTTTTATCTACCTAATTTTTGGTAGCACGTCTTAAAATGAGATCTTAAAATAGATGGACGGAATGGATTTCTCACATACATTATACATTATAGGGTATCACCTAGATCCTTGTGCAGGAACTTCTATTAAAGGCTTTCGCGGAAATCCGCGTCCTTCAGTGTCTTGCTTCAACCAGGCGCGGATTCGATACTCCGGACGCGGTTGAAGCGTGACTATAAAGTACGTGGATTTCCTGCGTAAGCCTTTGGAGTCCCCGCGGTGGGATGTGAGGTGGGTTAACCGTGTTGTTTATGAGAAATTTAATTTATCCATTCATTTTTTGAGATTATCGTAAGACATGTGATAAAAAATGAGAAGGATCCGAAATTCCATATAAGATGAAAGAGTGGGGAAAGGAATTCCTACCGTTGAAAACTTCCTATGCTCCATCCAAACTGTTTACATGGTTATTTTCATTGGAATGAAGTGAAAACACCAAAACTTACACTAATAAAAAACTTTTCTGGCTATATAAATATTTGGTCAAATGTCTAAAATGATCTCGAAAAACAGATGAAAAGGTTGGATTTCATATAAACATCGCATTAGCCCTAACGATAATCCTTACGTATGAACTTCGAAAGGCTTTTGCAGGAAATCAGCGTGACTTGTTTCAACACTTATGCCTTGTATCGGTGGCTAACAACCAAAAAAAAAAAAAAAAAAAAAAAAAAAGGGGAAATCAGCGTCCAGGTACTCCCCGCCCGTCCGAAGATAAAGACAGGCTAGGACTCTTAGGGCCAATGTAATATGTGGATTTTATCCACCCCGTCCATGTATTTTTGCATGTCATTTTAATGCTTGGGGCAAGAAAATGAGGCACATCTAATTCTCAATTGTACCATGAAATGGAGCTATTGGTATAGCCCCGATCAAATTCACATATTCCTAAATGGGGCTAAGCCCTAGGCAAAAATCATATTTTATAAATATAAGAATTTTTTTTGTCAAATATAATATAGGATAAAACCTGTTATGGGGAGATCCGAGCCCATGATAAAACACTCGTTCGAACGTTAGTCCGGGCCGACTCACTGCCATGACGTCCAAGGCACTCCCGGTCCGACCAGGTTCGAGCATCACCCGACAATAACGAGCAGGAAGCACGGCCCGTCTGAGTCGACCGACTCGGCTAAGGTACAGCTCGGAATGGTTTTCACACTCCGATCGAATAACCTATAATCAGCTAGCTGTAATATGCTCAAAACGGCAAGCCTCGTTGACCACAATGGATCCGACCTGACATTTGGGTCGGATACCGCTCGACTTAGAAGTCACATCCTTTGTTCCATGGTCGGATGAGCCGAGCCGAGTAGGCTTGTGGTGGTATACGCCATATGCGGAAGTTGTCATTACTAGTCGTGGCCGATAACTTCACTCGCAGATACGTACTACTTGCCTGATATGCTGCGTAATCAGCAGATTACGGGCAGTATCTTCATGATCCGAGAATCCCCTAGATCGTGCCGTGATTATTGGATCTAAGTCATTCTACAGGCAAGTATAAATATCACATGACACAATTTCTACAAGTACGCAATAGCAAGTGTTCTCTCCTCTACTCTCTACTCAGACTCCGATTTTCTTGTCTTGACTTAGGCATCGGAGAGTCCCCCGGCTTAGCCAGGGTCACCTTTGCCTGTCATCTTAGTGCAGGTTCCAGAGGTGACACATTGAGACGAAGATGATGTAGGGGGGAGAGCTAACCATATTTTGACATCAACATTTTTTGGCGTCATCTGTGAAAAATTGAGACTAAAAGTCAGGTTCTCATTTTTCTTCTTCTAGATAATGGCGAGGAAAAAGAAAGTTGCAGTTGTGGAACCAGTACCAAACAAACAGACTCGGTCATCATCGCCACTTCATGCCGAGTCCGTGCCAGGACCTTCCCAACGTTCTCTCAATCGGTCGAGTAAATATCGTGCCATGCAGAATGAGATCCAGGCCATGCGCGACGAGATAAACAGAATGAAGTAGCAGAGGGAGCAAGAGTCACGCCCGATTCAGGAACAGCCCGTTCTAGAGCCGGTGGGACTGTTCGTGGAGACTCGCTCTGTGTCGAGGAGTGTGAGACCTGAAGCTCCCCAGCATTCGGGGGTGCCACGTTCGGGTCAAAATCCTCCTGCGGCGTATGCTGAAGGATCCGCGCGGAACGTCACTACTCGAGCCCCTACTATAGTCCATTCAGCCACATCCGCCCTGCCACCCATGGATCTCTGTCATCAATTAGAACGGAGAAGAGAAAGAAGAACTCCGAAGATCGAGGACGCCCCAGAGGTTATTGCTGAAAATAAGGATCCGTAGGAGGCACAATTTGAGAAGCTAAAGGACCAGTTCCTGATGTTGGAGAAAAAGCAGCAACAATCGACGGTTTCTACTACGATCCAGGCAATGATGGAAGAGACCGAGCCTCCCTTCACCTCCGTCATCATGGTTGAGGTGATGCCGCAGAGGTTTCGGATGCCTCCTGTCATCCAGTATTCAGGATCTGGGGACCCATCTGAACATCTGGAGGCCTACCGATCGTAGATGCAAATCCATGCCGTAACGGACGCGATGATGTGCAGAGAATTTTCCATCACCCTTACGGGGTCCGCTCGAATTTGGTATCGTCAGTTCAAACCAAACTCCGTGGGCTCTTTCAAGGAATTAAGCCGACTATTCCTCACGCAGTTCATAAGCGTTAAGAGAAGTCAGAAATTCAACACTCACCTGCTCACCATCAAGCAGGCTCCGAAAGAGTCGTTGAAGGACTACGTTGCTCGTTTCAAAGAGGAAGTGCTGCAGGTTGAAGACTATGATGACAAGATGACACTTGCTGCCATTCTAAATGAGCTCAAGAAAGGAAAGTTCGCTTTCTCCGTCGGAAAGAATCCGCCGAAAACGTTAGCAGACTTCATGGCGAAAGCTCAGAAGTATACTAAAGCCGAAGAGTTCACCAATGCTCGTAAAGGTACACAAGTAACTGACTCGAAAAATAAAGGGAAGAGGCCCAGGAACGAAGAGCACCGGGACAAGCGAAAATTCTGCCGCTTCCACCGGGACCATGGTCACAAAACAGACGATTGCGTGGACTTGAAAGACGAGATCAAGTCTCTCATCCGTAAGGGGCATCTAAGTCGGTACATTAAAAAAGAGAAGTCCGCTCGGAGAGATGAACGACCGCGAGAGCAGCCAAACAATCCCCTAGAAGAATCTGCTGAAATTCATACCATCTTCAGGGGCTCAGCTAGGAGAGGAGATTCGAACAGGGCTCGAAAAGCTCATTTCCTAAGATCCGAGCCGGAACACCTCGTTCACCTGGCAAAACGTCCCAGCAAGGACCTCCGAGTCACTCCGTGCAGCCTGACATTCACAAAAGATGATGCACGCAGGATCTAGCATCCGCACGATGACGCGCTAGTGATCACAATGACCATATCAAATCACAAGGTATATCGCATTCTAGTCGACACTGGAAGTTCGGCCAATGTAATGTACTCCAAGGCATTCGAAAAGATGAAAATTTCACGATCACGACTCCGACCCGTGAAGACTCTCTTACACAGCTTTGATGGAGAGAGAGTAATCTCCGAAGGAGCCATCTCCCTCCCAGTAACAACGGGAGAAGGGCAGCATCAAGTCACACTTTTGGTAGACTTTTTGGTTGTCAATATTTCATCTGTCCACAATGTGATCCTGGGCCGACCCTCCTTCAATGCGATGAGAGCGATCGTCTCAACTTACCATTTGATGATGAAGTTTCTAGCTGAAGATGGGATCGGTTATCTCCGAGGCGACCAACGCAAGGCACGAAGGTGTTATGTGATAGCAGTGAGGAAGGGAGCTGCCAAACAGGCACTCGTAGTGGACGCCTTGGATCCCCGAGGACCGACAGGGAACTCGTCAGTCGAAGATCTGAAAAAGGTCCCCCTCGATGAATCAGACCCGAGCAAAACTATTCAGCTCAGGTCATCATTGCATTCCGAGCGGAGGAACGAGTTATTGGCCTTCTTGAAGCAGCACCGAGACGTCTTCGCATGGTCACACGCAGATATGTCAGGGATCTCACCTGACGTGTTGGTTCATAGGTTGAATGTGGACCCAGATCATAAGCCAGTTAAGTAAAAAAGAAGGTCATTCGATGCCGAACGATATGAAGCCATTGCCGAGGAAGTCTTCGTCCTGCTCGATGCGGGTTTCATAGAAGAAGTATATTATCCTGACTGGATAGCAAATGTTGTGCTCGTCAGGAAATCCAATGGGAAGTGGCAGGTCTGCGTAAACTACTCCGATCTGAATAAGGCGTGCCCTAAAGATAGATTCTCGTTATCCCGGATTGATCAACTGGTGGACAGCACGGTCGAACATGAGCTACTCTCATTTTTGGACGCCTACTCCGGGTACAACCAGATTGCTATGTATCCCCCAGACAAGCAGAAGACTACTTTTGTCACGGACAAAGGACTCTACTGTTACCGGGTCATGCCATTCGGCCTGAAAAATGCTGGGGCAATATATCAGAGGCTAGTGAATCAGATGTTCACCAAATAGATTGGGTGCACCATGGAGGTGTACGTGGACAACATGCTGGTGAAAAGTACCAGAGCCTCCGACCACCTGGCCGACCTCGGAGAAACGTTCGACGTCCTCCGAGAGTACCAGATGAATTTGAATCCCGCTAAGTGGGCATTTGGAGTTGAATCGGGGAAGTTTCTTGATTTTTAAGTTAGTCAACAAGGTATCGAGACCAACCTGGATAAGATCAAGGCTCTCCTCGACATGAACTCACATCAAACCATTAAGAAAATACAGTATCTCACGGGAAGAGTTACAGCGCTCGGACGCTTCATATCCAGGGCTACAGATAAATGTCTTCCCTTCTTTCAACAACTGAAGGGCTATAAGAGAGCAGAGTGGACACTAGAATGTGAGCAAGCCTTCCAGCAGTTGAAGCAGTACTTGGGCTCGTCGTCTCTCTTATTTAAACCTAAAGAAGGGGAGCCCTTGTTCCTCTACCTCGCAGTTTCGACTTTAGCTGTCAGATCGGCTCTGATCAGAGAAGTCGGAAGCAAGCAATACCTTGTGTACTATGTGAGCAAAGTCATGGTGCCAGCGGAAATAAGATATCAATCCTTGAAAAAACTGGCGCTCTGTCTCGTCGTCTCGGCCAGAAGACTGCGGCCGTACTTCCAAGCCCATTCTATAGTTATGTTGACCGACTCTCCCCTGAGGCAGGTCCTCCAGAGACCCGAAGTTTCGGGTCGGATGACCAAATGGGCTGTTGAGCTCGAAGAATTTGACATTCAATTCCGCCCCAAGACAGCAATCAAGGGTCAAGCTGTAGCCAACTTCATCGCCGAGTTCACAACTCCTAGTGAGGAACAAATCAGTAAGGAAGTCGAGATGACACCGCCCGTCCCGTTGAGCGACCAAGATGCAGTGTCGGATCTGGGATGAGTACTTTATGTTGACGCGTCATCCAACGTTAAAGGAGCAGGAGCCGATGTCGTCCTGGTTGCGCCCGATTTAATGACAATCCAGTACGCGATCAGACTCGGATTCAAAGCTTCTAACAACGAAGCGAAATATGAAACGTTGTTAGCCGGACTCAGGCTGACAGTAAGCCTGGGTGTTTAGACTCTACAAGTCCGCTGCGATTCGCAGCTAGTGGTAAACCACATCTCTTCGGAGTATGAAGCTAAAGAAGTCAAAAGGATCGCCTACATCGAAGAGGCGAGAAAATTGATCGAGAAATTTTAGAGTTGCACCATCCGGCAGATCCCTAGAGCCGAGAACTTATGGGCAGATGCCTTAGCAAGACTCGCCTAGGCCTCCAAGGGAAAAATCTCACGTTTTGTTCACGTCGAATTCGTTGAGCACCCGAGCATTGGCTAGTCGGAGAAGGTCAATCCTGTCCAGTCCATTCCAAGTTGGATGGACCTGATTTTCAATTATCTGTCATTCGGGGAGATCCCCTCCGACAAGTTAGAGGCGAGGCGAATTAGGGTCAGGGCGGCCCAGTACGTCATATTGGACGGAGTGTTGTATAAGAAGAGGCATTCCCAGCCTTACCTTAAATGCCTCTGACTGGATGAGGCCGACTACATGATTCGAGAGATTCACGAGAGAATCTGCGAAAACCACTCCAGCAGTCGAGCCCTGGCCATGAAGATACTCCGTCAAGGGTATTTCTGGCCAACCCTAAGCAGGACTCAAAAGATTTTGATCGAAAGTGCGACAAGTGTCAGCGTTTTTGCAGCCGTGCCAAGGCAACCGGCGGAAGAAATGACTCCCATGAGTGGGCCATGGTCGTTCGCCCAATGAGAGATCTACATCATCGGTCCTTTGCCCACAGGGAAGGGACAAGTCAAGTTTGTCATAATTGCGGTCGACTACTTCACCAAGTGGGCCGAGGCCGAGCCTGTCGGGAAGATCACTGAGCAGAAAGTGATTGATTTTGTATGGAAAAATATCATCTGCCGGTTCGGAATCCCACGAACCATCGTATCTAATAACGGCAGACAATTCGATAATGACAAGTTTCGTGGCATGTGTCAAGGACTCGGCATTATCAATGCTTACTCATCGTCTCAGTGTTGAGGGTCAAATATTGCATATTAGACCCCAGATATTATCTGGATTTACGAACATAATACTGTTTAATGGCCCGTTTTATCGTGTTTATGTTGCAAGGAGATTTTACGAGCATGAACTGCAAAAAGGATACTAAAAGCTTAGATTTAATGCTCTGATGATCACCAAGGCAAGGGACGGACCCAAGGGGACCAAGATCGACAGATTTACACGTCAGAGACCCGAGAAAATCAGGAAACTGAAGCTCAAGTGGCCCGAAAATCATCCAGAATGCAAGATCACGGGGTTCCCACCATCTGTTCGGCTCGAAATTTCAGACATGGCCTGAGGATCATAAATTAACCGTACATATCAAATTTCATCCATTCAATCCCTGTGAAAGTGGCCAAACAGTCAGATCAGCCCATAAATCATTAGTTTGGGGCTCACCTGATACCTGGATATGCTTTAATCCAAGTCTCAACGCCTCAATTTAGACGGAAAGACAAATGGACGGATCAGATTCCTCACATACATCATGATGGACCCTATATACATTGCATGTGTAAAATGTGCACGTGTATCGGCCATGCACCAAACACAGTAAAGTCGGTCAGCATTGCGCTGACCGACTTAAATCTGTTTCTTACGTAAAGACATCAGCGGACGAACAACGTCCGTGCAATTTTTTGTTGTGGACCGCACACATCATGTATTCTGATAATCTGAACCGTCCATTTGTTCCCTGAGGCGTCCACAATCTATGCCTAGGTGGCAGTTTTTCAATTGGCAGCGAATATTTGGTTTTGATCGTCCAAATGCAGGATGAAAGGTGGAAGAAAAACAGCAGTGGGTCACACCAAAACTCGACAAAAACCAGTCTATTCTGACCGAAATTTCGATAGAAATCTGATGGACGGGGTGGATTTCATCAAAAACATCAAAGTGGGGCCCACCGAACACGTCAGCGTACTCTGTTACGCAGGTTCGTGCGTCCAGGAAATCCGGACACCGTGGGTCGTTCCACGATCAATGGCGTGATCGGATGCATGATCCAGACCGTCCAATATGTCCACAGGGAGGCCAATACCCTCGCCAAGACTTCAGAAGTGATAGATGGGTTCATATCGTGCAGCAATTCCACTCCAAACGCAAGGTATTTTGCGCTTTTGCTGCACGTGCGAGTTCTGCTGCGAAACAGAGTCGGTCTGACTCTAAACCAACCCCAGCAACCTATAAGAGAGAAAGAGAATGTGAGGAGGAAAAAAAAAATCATGAGGTGGAGAGCTTGAAGCTGGCTTGAACATGGATAAGGGAGAGAGAGAGAGGAGAAGTAGTTTTTCCTTATTTCTATCTTTTCTTTTTTTATTTTTCTTCTATGAATCCTGAGGATATCAGTCCATCCATGTCAGGCTAAACCTCTTAGCTAGGGCTAAGAGGTGAAGCTTGTAGTAAGATGGAAGATTCTATCATTTTAATTTAATCTTAATGTATGAATTGAAGTTGATATTAGTTTGATTAGTATGAAAATATTTTTAGTCTTTAATGGTCTATTGTGATTGAAATTGTAGTGGGTCTGCGATGACTTTGAATATTTTCTTTTTCTTTTTATGTTTATGACGTCAGAAAGCCCTGTTGTTCACCATAGTCTCCTGGGCATAGTTGGATGTCGGTACCCTTCCTAACCTTCATACATATGATTGGTTGGTAATTAGTTTAATTCTATTGTTTGCCATAGTCTCCTGGGCATGGTTTGGTGATGGAATCCATTCTAATTCATATACCTTTCATCTCTTGAAAACTATATCAATGACAATTCAGTAAATTCCATGATTCATGAAACAGGCATAAGATCTCCCTGATCTCTACAAGTAGATCCTCTAAATCCCTAGTTTCCTTTCCTCTGATTTCTATAAATTTTATATTAATATTTTCACAATTATTCCTCAAATTACATTCAGTTTAGATTTCATCTTAGCCTAGTTCTAGTTCTAGTTAGTTTTAGATAACGTACAAGTTACAATCCCTTGGGATTCGACTTCGGTCTTACCAAGTTTATTACTACATCATAACCCTGCACTTGGGGAGTGAACACTCGGCACCCGTAGTCAAATTGACAGGTGGAAGCGGTCAACAAGATTATCAAGCACCATCTCAAAACAAAGTTGGAAAAGGCGAAGGGTAACTGGGCCGAGGAGCTCTTCTTCGTCCTCTGGGCTTACAGGACCATAGCCCAGACCTCAACGGGTGAAACTCCATTTTCGTTATCCTACGGCTCGGAGGTAATGGTGCTCGTAGAAATCAGACTCCCTACGGCGCGAGTGAGGAACTTCGAAGAAAATCGAAACTCCGAGCATATCGCCGCTAATCTGGATTTGCTTAAAGAACTCAGAGATATTTCCAAGATCCGAGCAGCGGCTCGATATCAACAGGAAGCGCATTTCTACAACCTAAAGGTCAAGGTCAGACACTTCCGCCCAGGGGACTTAGTCCTCCGTCGGGTCTTCCAAAACACAGTCGAACCAGGAGCAGGAACACTCAGACCCAACTGGAAAGGGCCATATCGCGTGGTCAGATCTGTAAAATCGAGCTCGTACCACTTGGAAGACCTCGAAGGCCGTCAGCTCCCTCATCCTTGGAACGCTGAGCACCTGAGGATCTACTACCCATGATGAACTAGCCTTTAAGGCTCATGATAAAATGTACGCCTCCGAGCGACTAGCCTTTAAGGATCTTAGTAAAAGTTCCAATCCTACTTCGAATGTCTACTCAATTGTCTTATCAATACAAGCACGAACTTAATAATTCGATCCTTTAAAGGATCGAAAACTAATCCTACAAAGGTTCGATAAGGCATTCCCTTGAGGAAAAAAGCCTAATAATGACTCGACTCTCCAATGGAGTACTCGACTCATCATACGACAGAATGAAAAGTCTTTGCCAGACAAGCGACGAGCCAAGTACCCTAAAAGATCGGACCCAACTAGGACTTGGACAGAGGGGGCTCGGAGAACCAACTAAACAATGATGAAAGGGCCAGACCCGTAAAGAGGTTAGCTCGGCCACAAAACGACATCGCAAGTCAACAGTGGACAAATACCAAGGAAATGTTTCTCATTTAGTAAATCCCTCTCAAAGGGACAAAAAATACATCAACAGTATTTTTTTTTTAAAAAAAAGGTAAAACATGTCTTCACATGGGAGGAGGAGCTTGGGCGTCGGGGGCTTGATCCGAGCGGGCGACTTCCACAGGAGCGTCTTCAGGGTCCTCGGACAGAAGAGGATTAAGATCGAAGTCTGGGTATAAACTCAGGACTGCCTCGATACAAGCATCGAAACCGCGATTGTAAAACGTCGCAGCTTCGGCGTCCCTCTCCTTGGAGGTCTTGGAAACTTCAATCGCGGCGGCAACTGCCACTGCCAAAGAAGCCTCATCTTTGACCCGCTGAGCCTCCATAGCCTAAGTGATGGCTTAGGTCCGCTCTTCAGCCGCCTCAGCTTTAGTGCGTTCCAAGGCCTCACCCAGCCGAGTGGTTTCCACGGCTAAGGAATCCGCGTGAGCTCTGGCGGGGGTCAATTCGGCGGTAGATGAGTCACCATTGGCTTTGAGGTTATTCGCCTTCTCCTGCAACAGTAGCTCTCTGTTCTCCAAGTCGACCACAACCCACTGCAGCCTACTTCCTCTGGCCTTCTCATCCGAAAGTTGCTGGCGCGGCTCAATCTGCTCGGACTTCGAGAGGGTAAACTCATCTAGTAAAGCCGCCATCTCGGCCTTAAGAGCCTCAAGCTTCATCTCCCTCCTCTGATACTCCCGCACTCTCTCCGGAATCGAAAGCAACACCGAGACAGCCTGAATAGGAAACGAGAATCAGGATTTAAGAAAACATATACAATGATGATACGGAGGAAAGAGAGAATCCTCTCGGAGACATACCGTGTAGCATACGACAGCTAAGTCGTTTAGGAAGGAGCCGTCCGACCTACTGAGATTTCTAGCTATGTCCTCCTCGGGGGCATGCTTGGCAGCCCACGGAGCCAAGCAGGCCATATGGTAGCTTAGCTCGAACCTCACACCGCTCGTCCCCACCTGGGGGGAGACCACAGCCTCCTCAACCCCTACCCTACTACCGGCCGAGTTCTAGCCCTCGGCCTGGACATCTCCCCCAACCTCGGGAGGGGAAAGCATGTTGTCGGTCATTCTAATGGTCTCCTCCTGTTCGAAGGAAGAAGAGATAGCAATAGGGGGCTCGGGGGCTACAGTAGGAGCCTCCGCGGTAGGGGAACGACGGTGGAAGGAGTAGGGCTCGGAACGGCTGTTGCGCGAGAGGGAATAGAGCTCGGAACGACGGGGGTGTCAGCTAGGGTCGTTCGGCCCATCACCGAAAACGGAGCCACCGGAGGAGCCATAACCGCACTAGGGCGCGCAGAGGTCGGCACTGCACCTGACGTCTGTGGGTGATCAGGTGCCGCAAGAGTCCGGCCGGTGAGCCTTGGAGCGGGGGCTGAAGAGATCGGTGCCGCAGCAGATCCTCCCTCACAAAGAGGAACCTTCTTCCGAGTGATCTTCACCTGAGGGGCTTCCTTCCGCTATCGAAGCCACCTTCCTCTTCCGAGCTCCAAATGCCTCGGCCATGCCTGCGAAATAAATGACTGTGTCAGCGACTAAGCAAGCAAAACTGAGCTCGTCAGAAAGATTGGGATAACTTATTGAAGGACGTGGACAAGAGTTATGTCTTGCAAAGTCCGGACCGATAAAGATTGTCCGCTGTTATCAGGTCCATCCAAGAGAGAAGCTTCTCCGATCGCGCTCTAGCCTTCGCGATGTGGTTCTTCTGAGCTGGGTCAAGGAGGGGAAGCCCCTTCGGGAAAGCTACAAAAGGAAACGGAGAAGCTTTACTTCAATTAAAATAAAAGGAAACAAAAGCAGCGGCACAGATATTGGTTAAAGTCCAACCTGATTTTGTGAAATGGGTTGGAATCCGTATTGTTAAAGTTTCGAGCTCCGCTGCCGGCGCCTCCCATTCACCTGCCGCCCAGAACCACTTATTTTTTCAGTCTTTATTGGAGGACGACAGGTTCATCATCAGTCTCGACCCCTTGTTGCCTCGGGTTGTAAAGTAGTACCATGAGTCGTTTCTGTCGTGATTGACCAGGTACAGACTCATCAACTCTTTTGGGGTCAGCTTAGGGCTCCCCACTTGTCGCCAGATAATGAAGGAGGAGATCAGCACCCTCCAGGAGTTGGGAGCGAATTGCCCGGGAGCCAGCCCGAGGTAGGCCGTAACCTTCCTGGTGAAGGGGTGAAGTGGGAGCCGAAGCCCGTACTGCAGCGCACAGAGGAAGATAGCAACTTCCCCCTCGGCAGGAGCACCAGCCTCGTCCATAGGCCCAGGGGCCCATATCCGAACGGAATTTGAAATTTGAAACTCTGAACGGATCCATTATATCTGAGATTCTGATAAAACGGAACCTCCCGGGACAACCTCCACGGTGCGTCCACTCGCGGGCATTTCAGCGGCCTCAGCAGTGCTGGCTTGGCGGGCTCGGGTGGCCTTCTTCTTGTTGGGCTGCTTGGCCTTAGCACTCATCGTCTTGTCTCCGAGGCGGGTGATATAAGGGTGTGGTTTCGAAGGGGCCTTCGGAAGCTCCACTTCCACCTTTCGAACTCCCCGGCTCGGAGTCCTCAGCTTATTCGCGCACCATTTCGAGGTCGGAAGACATTAAAAAAAGGAAGGACGTAAATCAGTAAAAGGGACTCACCGAACAACTACCGAAAATCGCCTTCTACCGGAAAAGGGAGATTGGTCAGAATCGCCTGTCGAAAACTTCGAATTCGAACAGAATTGCCTCGTTGGAAATCACCTTCTCCGGTACGCTCTTCTGGTTCACAATGTAAAGTAACAAACAAAAATTCGGGATCCCTTATATAAGCTACGAGGGGCCTCTGCATTAATGACAAGTCATAATGGCCGCAGCCGAATCGGCACGAGCCGATCTTCAAGCGCACGTGGCCATACCTCGTTGGGGGAAAACTCAACCGACGATACGGCTCTGACATCGGGCGGCGTGCCACGATATGCGAAGCGACGCCCGAGCAGTGGGAGCCGTCATGTGCACGCCTCCTCAGACCTGCGTGGCAGCCTGTCATTGGCCTGAAGGAGATTCAAAATCGTAACCGTCGCCACGCGTCGACCAAAACGACTCACACCCGCGTAATCTTGGGATGTGACGTTTCGAATTCGAATTCCGTCATCAATGCATTATGGGCGGGAGATCTCTCGCATGGGTACTCTCCAAGTCTGCGAGCAGACTCGAAGAGTAGGGGGCTTCTGTTATGGAGGAGATCCGAGCCCATGATAAAACACCCGTCCGAACGTTAGTCCGGGCCGACTCACTACCATGACGTCCAAGGCACTCCCGGTCCGACTAGGTTCGAGAATCACCCGACAATAACGAGCAGGAGGCACGGCCCGTTCGAGCCGACCGACTCGACTAAGGTACAGCTCGGAACGGTTTTCACACTCTGATTGGATGACCTATAATCAGCTAACTGTATTATGCTCGAAACAGTAAGCCTCGCTGACCACAATGGATCCGACCTGATATTTGGGTCGGATACCGCTCTACTTAGAAGCCGCATCCTTTGTTCCATGGTCGAATGAGCCGAGTCGAGTAGGCTTGTGGTGGCATACGCCATATGCGGAAGTTATTATTACTAGTCGTGGCCGATAACTTCACTTGCAGATAAGCACTACTTGCTTAATATGCTGCGTGATCAGCAGATTACGGGCAGTATGTTCATGATTTAAGAATCCCCTAGATCGTGCCGAGATTATTGGATCCAAGTCATTATAGAGGCAAGTATAAATAGCACACGACACAATGTCTACAGGTACGCAATAGCAAGTGTTTTCTCCTCTACTCTCTACTCAGACTCCGATTTCATTGTCTTGACTTAGGCATTGGAGGGTCCCCCGGCTTAGCTAGGGTCACCTTTGTCTGTCCTTTTGGTGCAGGTTCCAAGGATGACAAATTGAGAAGAAGACGACGTGGAGGGAGAGCCAACCAGATTTTGACATCAACAAAACCTATGCCTCAAAAACACTAAAATTTAAATATAGAGAAAAACCATCGAAATTTTGAAAAATCAAATTTTAATATTATTTTTAAATAAAATACAAGAAGTAGGCCATAGAAAGTTTTCAACGGTAGATGTCACGAACACTGCTGCTTCATGTGGTGTAGCCCACTTGAACCTTGGATCTGCCTAATTTTTGTAACCCTAGCCTAAAACAACATGCAAAAATGCATGGACGGTGTAGATAAAATACATACACTACAGTGGCCCTCGGATCCCTAGCCTGTCCTTGTCTCGGGACCAGTAGGAAAGTACTCAATCCGCGCCCGCTTCGACAGGAAACGGATTGGCTACTCCCCCTGCGTGCTTTGTGGGCCTCATCACGATGTGTGTATTTCACACATTCCGTCTATCCATTTTTACATATCATTTTATACATTGATCCAAAAATTGAGAGGGATATAAATCTTGGGTGGACCACACCATAAGAAAACAATAGTGATTGGATATCCACCATTAAAATTATCCTAAGGCTTACTGTATTGTTTATTTGAAATCCAATTTGTTGATTAGGTCATACAGACCCAGATGAAGGGAAAAAACAAAAATCAGCTTGATCAAAAACTTTTATAGCCCCCAAAAGGTTTTTAATGGTTCACGCTCATTCAACACTGTTTCCTGTAATATGGTATACTTGAGATTGAGATTTATCTAATTTTTGGTCTTATATCGTAAAATAATCTGGAAAAGTAGATGGACGGCATGGATGAAACACATACACCATGGTGGTGCCCACGGAGCACTGACCATCAGCCATTGGCTGGTGGCAGGGGGATTCCCCTTCCACTGGGAACGGATTGGCTACTCCTCCTGACACCAGCCCCGTCGCTGGTGGTCAGTGATCTGTGGGACCCAGCATGATGTATTTATTTCATCCATTCCGTTCATCCATTTTTAAAGATGATTCTAGAGTTTATTCCAAAAATTAAGGGATATAAATCTCAGGTGGACCACACCACAGGAAAACAATAGTGATTGGATATCCATCATTTAAATCCTACTAAGGCCCACTGTACTGTTTATTTGAAATCCAATCTGTTGATTAGGTCATAAAGATCCAGATGAAGGGGAAAAATAAAAATTAGCTTGATCCAATACTTTTATGGGCCCTAAAAATTTTTTAATGGTTGAAATTAATTCAACACTGTTTCCTATAATGTGATCCACTTGAGATTGGGATATACCTCATTTTTTGTATAATATCATAAAATGATCTAGAAAAATAGATGGACGGCATTGATGAAACACATACATCATGTTGGGGCCCACAGAGCACCGACCATCAGCCACTGGCTGGTGGCACGGGGAGTAGCCAATCCGTTTCCCCTTCAACGAACCCTAAAAGCGATTCGCACCGACGCGGATTCCCTGCGAAAACCTTTGCAGGAACAACCTGCCACTGGAAGTTAGGCGGGACCCACTGTTATGTATATGGGAAATCCACTACGTTCATCAGTTTTGAAATATCATTGTAGATGATGGATACTAAAATGATCAAAATCTAAGACTCAAGTGATCTGTACATCAGGTAAACGTGTATAGGTAAATTTCTACCGTTGAAACCTTTCTGGGTCCGCTATATTGTTTATATACCATCCATACCATTCATAAAGTAATTACTACTAGGATGAACTGAAAACTTAAAAATTATCCTCATTCAAATCTTCTGTACCCCACGCCTGTTTCAACGGTGGATATTCAATCCTCTGTTGTGTGACCTATATGAGATTTGGATTTCCGTCAATTATGGGTCCATGTCATGACATGATCTTGCAAAAGTGATGGACGTATTGGATTTCCCATAAACATCACGATGGGCTCCACCTGAGTTCCCAAAGTTCCTGCGAAAGCCTTTTGCAGTAAATCCGCGTCCGATTCGCACGAGTACGGCGCGGATAGGTAGTCAGCTGCCCGGCTGGTTCGACGGGCTCGGGGCTGGTTGGACCGCTCGGGTCCAATACCAAACTCCCGTCTTAGTCAGAGAGCCCATCAACCCAGCCCGTTGAAAGCACTACACGTGCTGACCGGCGCGGCTCTGCGATATCAGGGCCACTCATCAAGGGGAGACCACTGTGAATCATACAACTGATCATCGGAATTCTATATTGAATATATGCCATCGGTCATTTTCTTTTGACGGTTCATATACGTCTATCTGATTGACGGTTCCTCATCATCTACGTATTTTCAGTTGGTCGTTAGCTAACCATGGTTAATCATATTCCCTCATGTGCTTTCAAGCATATCATCGCTAACTAATTATTTGATTGCACGCTCTCTTTTTGACTCGCATTTGGTCCGGTGTCTTGGCTGACCAACAAGCATTAGACAACGGCCATCTTTTGTTGAAATTTACAGTTTTTGAAAAAATTAAAAATATTCTAAATTTTGAGATTTTTATTTTGCCTCCCAAGCACTTTTTGAGAGAAGCCGTATTTTATATACTAAGGTGTGTGTAATATTCTTACTTTTCAATGTGAAGCTTTTTCAGACCCACTATAATTTTTTTGTTAGATTTATATTGTTTACTAATTTTTTCAAATAATTCTAGAACAAGAGCCAAAAAAATGAAATACATACAAAGTTCAGATGGATGACAACCCAGAAAAAGTAGGAGGGATTGATCAAACTACTTTGAAACTTTCCTAAGGCCAAGTGTGGGGCATATTTTCCATTTAAAGTATTCATGAGATCACACGTACTTGAAGTTAAAATACAAATATCAGCTTGACCTAGCCTTTGTTAGCGTTAAGAGGTTTTCAACAATATCATCAATTCCTACTGTTTTCAGTGGTGTGGATGTAAGACATACATCACCCTGGGTAAATTTAAGGCGTCAAGAAATTCTATTCCTTGCTCGAGACAGTGCAGCTGTTACCTCGAGGCTTACCTTGGCATGTGTATTCTATGCCCATTTCATTCATCTGTTTCTCCAAATGGTTTTTAGACATTATTTAAAAAGTGAAGTAGTTACAATTATTAAGTGGACCATACCATAGGAAACATTGGTGATTGATATTAATGAGCCACAAAAGTTATGGACCAAGCTGATATTTGCTTTTTCTGTTAATTCTGGATTACGGTAACTTATCAATACAGTTGATGGCAAATAAAAAGTACAGAAACATTAAGGTGCTCCTTAAGAAAATTTTAATGGTAGGGTGTTCAATCACCATCGATTCCCTAGTGGGGGTGGCTAACAATGTGGCGTGGACTGATAACGGGGTGTGTACTAACAAGCTAACCCAAATAATAATAATAATAATAATAAATTCACCACTGTTTCGTGAAATATGGTCCACCTGATAATTGGATTTTCTTAATTTTTGGTATTATGCCCTAAAACTATTGTAAAAATGAATGGACAGGAAAGATATAGAATACACACATCAGAGAAGGCACCACAGTTCGGGCACAACTGTCTTGCATGAGGCCGGGGTATAACCTAATCCGCTCGGCGATTATTGACATATGAAACTTACATGACCCCGATGTATTTATCAGATCCACACCGTCCATCCATTGTTTCCATATCATTTTAGAGAATGAAACAAAAAAGAGGCAGACCCAAGGCTTAAGTGGGCCACAATATAAAAACATTTGGGAAATGGACACCTACTGTTGAAAACTTCTTGAGGGCCACGGAAGGCTTTGATCTAGTTGATATTTGTGTTTTTCCTTCATCCAGGTCACCCTAAGGAAGGTTTCAACAGTATTCATTCAATCCCAGCTGCTTTATATAGTGTGGTCCACTTGGGCTTTGGATGTTCCTCATTGTTGGGCTCATGCCCGGAATGATCCCATAAAAATTGATGGATAGTGTGGATGTAAAATATAAATCATTCCCGGCTGTGGAGAAGTTCCACACGTTAACGTAATCCATTTGGGAGAGAGAAATCCGGCGTACACGGAGTCATCGGTGAAGCGACGGCACTCAATTCCCTTTATAATGTGTCATGGAGCGTTGGATAAAACCTCTTGAGAAATTTCCAACTGTACGACCACTATATGGCCCATTCCTGAGACGAAGCCCATCCCATTTTACTTTCCAATAATACTCCCCGGGTGTACGGACGCCCTGCAAAAGTCGAAAATGCCCCTGCTTTTTCCTTCAAGCGTTGACGCTCGTCGAACTCCCAGTTGTACGAACGGTTCAAAGGAGATCAACGTTACATGGGCCCATCAGTTATGTATTTATTAAATCCACAACGTTCATCCATATTTTGAGAACATTTTGGAGCATTATCAAAAAAAAAAAACATATCCAAAAATCAACTGGACCACACCACAAAGAGCAGCAAAAAATTATTTTTCATTGTTGAAACTTTTGTAGGGCCCACCATAACATTTATTTTCCATCCAATCGATTCATAAGGTCACAAAGACCTGGATGAATAGGAAAAATAAATTTTGTAATGATCCAAAACTTCCGTGACCCCTGAAAGGGTTTCAACGGTAGACGTTTAAAGCAAAATGGCGTTACCATTTGCTACGGTTAGAACTATGGCTACGAATTATAACCGTAGCCATAAATACCATAATTCGTAGCAATAGGATCCGTCCGGGGTGGGCACGCCGAACTAGCGGTCCCCTACGCTACTTGCTGGCCTGTCCGGCGCGGCCACGCCGATCTGGCGAGGCCGCGCCCAGAGGGTGGGCCCTATAGCTATGGATAATAACCGTAACTAAAGTCCGTAGCAACAGGTTTTTTTTTTTTTTTGTCATTTTTTTTTTTAATAGAAAACTTTATTCTACCTATAATTTTTTCTAACACATATTTATATAAATATATATATATAAGCATATAAAAAAAATTTTCTCTTTTTTTTCATTTCTTTCTTTATTCATTTAACAAGAATATCTTCTGAACTAAAATTAGTTACTTGATGTACCCTATATGATTTTGGGGTAGGAGAAGCTACTTTAACCAACCAACTTAGTTATTTTCCAAGATTTCATCAGCTCGATGATCGAAAATCCATTTCCTTCACTTAGCGGTCAATTTCGTTCATTTCATTTACATGCATTTCACGGTCATTTCACTTCAATTCATCATCACTTCCATACATTTCACGGTCATCCAAAACATTTTCGTGTTGATTCACGGTCATTTCGAGGCATTTTACGGTCAAACTCCTTCACTTCACGGTCATTTGCATGCATTTCACGGTCATTTCGCTTCAATTCATCATCACTTTCATGCACTTCATGGTCATCCGAAACAGTTCCATGTTGATTTACGGTCATTTCGAGGCATTTCACAGTCAAACTCCTTCACTTCACGGTCATTTGCATGCATTTCACGGTCATTTCGCTTCAATTCATCATCACTTCCATGCATTTCACGGTCATTCGAAACAATTCCGTGTTCGAGGCATTTCACGGTCAAACTCCTTCACTTCACCATCATTTCCATGCATTTCACGGTCATTTCTAGCGATTCCGTGTTCATTCACGGTCAATTCACTTCACTTCACTTCACTTCACGGCCATTTCCACTCACTTCGCGGTCATTTCACTTCACTTCACCGTCATTTTCATGCATTTCATGGTCATTCCCAGCGATTCCATGTTCATTCACGATCATTTTGACGCACTTCACAGTCAATTCACTTCACTTCACGGCCATTTTCAAGCACTTCGCGGTCAATTCACTAAACTTCACCATCATTTTTATGCATTTCACGGTCATTCCCTGCGATTCCGTGTTCATTCATGGTCAATTTGACGCATTTCACGGTCAATTTACTTCACTTCACGACCATTTCCATGCACTTCGTGGTCATTTCACTTCACTTCACCGTCATTTCCATGCATTTCACAGTCATTCCTAGCGATTCCGTGTTCATTTCACGGTTTAGGTTTTGGGATTTGAGAATGGGTTCGGGTTGAGGTTATAGGTTTTAGTTTCGGTTTAGGTTATAGGTTAACGGTTTAGGTTTAGGTTATAGGTTTTTGGATTTGAGAATGGGTTCAGGTTTAGGTTATAGGTTTTGGTTTTGGTTTAGGTTTTAGGTTTTGGGATTTGAGAATGGGTTCGGGTTTAGGTTATAGGTTTTGGTTTTGGTTTAGGTTATAAGTTAAAGGTTTAGGTTAAGGTTTAGGTTTACGTTTTAGGATTTGAGAATGGGTTCGGGTTTAAGTTATAAGTTTTGGTTTCGGTTTAGGTTATAGGTTAACGGTTTAGGTTAAGGTTTAGATTTAGGTTATAGGTTTTTGGATTTGAGAATGGGTTCAGGTTTAGGCTATAATTTTTAGTTTTAGTTTAGGTTATAGGTTTTGGGATTTGAGAATGGGTTCGGGTTAAGGTTTAGGTTTAGGTTATAGATTTTTGGATTTGAGAATGGGTTCGAGTTTAGGGTATAGGTTTTGGTTTTAGTTTAGGTTATAGGTTTTGGGATTTGAGAATGCGTTTAGGTTTAGGTTATAGGTTTTGGTTTTGGTTTAAGTTATATGTTATAGGTTTAGGTTAAGGTTTTGGTTTAGGTTTAGGTTATAGGTTTAGGTTATAGGTTTTGGGATTTGAGAATGGGTTTGAGTTTAGGTAATAGGTTTTGGTTTTGAGAATGGGTTCTGATTTAGGCTATAGGTTTTGGTTTTAGTTTAGGTTATAGGTTTTGGTTTAGGTTATAGGTTTTGAGATTTGAGAATGGGTTCGGGTTAAGGTTTAGGTTTAGGTTATAGGTTTTTGGATTTGAGAATGGGTTCAGGTTTAGGGTATAGATTTTGGTTTTAATTTAGGTTATAGGTTTTGGGTTTAGGTTATAGGTTTTGGGTTTAGGTTATAGGTTTTGGTTTTGGTTTAGGTTATATGTTATAGGTTTAGGTTAAGGTTTTGGTTTAGGTTTAGGTTATAAGTTTTGGGATTTGAGAATGGGTTCGGGTTTAGGTTATAGGTTTTGGTTTTGAGAATGGGTTCAGGTTTAGGCTATAGGTTTTGGTTTTAGTTTAGGTTATAGGTTTTGGGATTTGAGAATGGGTTCGGGTTTAGGTTATAGGTTTTTGTTTTGGTTTAGATTATAGGTTATAGGTTATAGGTTTAGGTTTTGGTTTAGGTTTTGGATTTATAGGTTCTGGTCTTAAATCCCAAAACTTATAACCTAAACCAAAACCCGAACCTATTCTCAAATCCCAAAACTTGTAACTTAAACCTAAACCAAAACCTATAACCTAAACCCGAACCCATTCTCAAATCCCAAAACTTCTAACCTAAACCTAAACCAAAACCTATAACCGAAACCTATAACCTAAACCCAAACCAAAACCTATAACCTAACCTGAACCCATTCTCAAATCCCAAAACCTATAACCTAAACCTAAACCAAAACCTTAACCTAAACCTATAACCTATAACCTAAACCAAAACCTATAACCAAAACCTTTAACCTAAACCATAACCCATTCTTAAATCCGAAAACCTATAACCTAAACCTAAACCAAAACCAAAACCTATAACCTAAACCCGAACCTATTATCAAATCTTAAAACCTATAACCTAAAGCAAAACCAAAACCTATAACCTAAACCCGAACCCATTCTCAAATCCCAAAACCTCTAACCTTAACCTAAACCAAAACCAAAACCAAAATCTATAACCTAACCCGAACCCATTCTCAAATCTCAAAACATATAACCTAAACATAAACCAAAACCTTAACCTAAACATATAACCTATAACCAAAACCAAAACCAAAACCTATGACCTAAACCCGAACCCATTCTCAAATCCCAAAACCTCTAACCTCAACCTAAACCAAAACCAAAACCTATAACCTAACCCGAACCCATTCTCAAATCTCAAAACCTATAACCTAAACCAAAACCAAAACCTTAACCTAAACCTATAACCTATAACCAAAACCAAAACCAAAACCTTTAACCTAAACCCGAACCCACTCTCAAATTCCAAAACCTAAACCTAAACCTTAACATAAACCTATAACCTATAACCTAAACCAAAACCAAAACCTATAACCTAAACCCGAACCCATTCCCAAATCCCAAAAGCTATAACCTAAACCAAAACCAAAACCTATAGCCTAAACCCGAACCCATTCTCAAATCCCAAAACCTATAACCTAAACCAAAACCTATAACCTAAACTAAAACCAAAACCTATAGCCTAAACCCGAACCCATTCTCAAATCCAAAAACCTATAACCTAAACCTAAACCTTAACCTAAACCGTTAACCTATAACTTAAATCGAAACCAAAACTTATAACCTAAACCCGAACCCATTCTCAAATCCCAAAACCTAAACCTAAACCTTAACCTAAACCTATAGCCTATAACCTAAACCAAAACCTATAACCTTTGGGATTTGAGAATAGGTTTAGGTTATAGGTTATAGGTTAAGGTTAGGGTATAGGTTAAGGTCATTTGCTATAGGTTATAAGTTTACGTTAAGGTTTAGGTTTAGGTTTAAGTTATAGGTTTTGGGATTTGAGAATAGGTTTAGGTTATAAGTATAGGTTTAGGTTAGGGTATAGGTTAATGTTTAAGGAAATGACCATGAATCAACACGAAATTGTCGGGAATGATCGTGAAATGCATGGAAATGACCGTGAAGTGAAGCGATTGGACCGCGAAATGCGTAGAAATGACCATGAAATGCATGCAAATGACCGTGAAGTGAAGGAGTTTGACCGTGAAATGCCTCGAAATGACCGTGAATCAACATGAAATTGTTTCGGACGACCGTGAAATGCATGAAAGTGATCATGAATTGAAGCGAAATGACCGTGAAATGCATGCAAATGACTGTGAATTGAAGGAGTTTGACCATGAAATGCCTCGAAATGACCGTGAATCAACACGGAATTGTTTCGAATGACCGTGAAATGCATGGAAGTGATGATGAATTGAAGCAAAATGACCGTGAAATGCATGCAAATGACCGTGAAGTGAAGGAGTTTGACCGTGAAATGCCTTGAAATGACCGTGAATCAACACGGAACTGTTTCGGATGACCGCGAAATGCATGGAAGTGATGATGAATTGAAGCAAAATGACCGTGAAATGCATGCAAATGACCGTGAAGTGAAGGAGTTTAATCGTGAAATGCCTCGAAATGACCGTGAATCAACACGGAACTGTTTCGGATGACCGTGAAATGCATGAAAGTGATGATGAATTGAAGCAAAATGATTGTGAAATGCATGCAAATGATCGTGAAGTGAAGGAGTTTAACTATAAAATGCCTCGAAATGACCGTGAATCAACATGGAATTGTTTCAGATGACCGTGAAATGCATGGAAGTAATGATGAATTGAAGCGAAATGACCGTGAAATGCATGCAAATGACCGTGAAGTGAAGGAGTTTGACCGTGAAATGCCTCAAAATGATCGTGAATCAACACGGAATTGTTTCGGATGACCGTGAAATGCATGGAAGTGATAATGAATTGAAGCGAAATGACCATGAAGTGAAGGAGTTTGACCGTGAAATGCCTCGAAATGACCATGAATCAACACGGAATTGTTTCGGATGACCGTGAAATGCATGAAAGTGATGATGAATTGAAGCGAAATGACCGTGAAATGCATGCAAATGACCATGAAGTGAAGGAGTTTGACCGTGAAATGCCTCGAAATGATCGTGAATCAACACGGAATTGTTTCGGATGACCGTGAAATGCATGGAAGTGATGATAAATTGAAGCGAAATGACATGCAAATGACCGTGAAGTGAAGGAGTTTGACCGTGAAATGCCTTGAAATGACCGTGAATCAACACGGAACTGTTTCAGATGACCGTAAAATGCATGAAAGTGATGATGAATTGAAGCGAAATGACCGTGAAATGCATGCAAATGATCGTGAAGTGAAGGAGTTTGACCGTGAAATGCCTCGAAATGACCGTGAATCAACACGGAATTGTTTCGGATGACCGTGAAATGCATGGAAGTGATGATGAATTGAAGCGAAATGACCGTGAAATGCATGCAAATGACCGTGAAGTGAAGGAGTTTGACCGTGAAATGCCTCAAAATGACTGTGAATCAACACGGAATTATTTCGAATGACCGTGAAATGCATGGAAGTGATAATGAATTGAAGCGAAATGACCCTGAAATGCATGCAAATGACTGTGAAGTGAAGGAGTTTGACCATGAAATGCCTCGAAATGACCGTGAATCAACACGGAACTGTTTCGGATGACCGTGAAATGCATGAAAGTGATGATGAATTGAAGCGAAATGACCGTGAAATGCATGCAAATGACCATGAAGTGAAGGAGTTTGACCGTGAAATGCCTCGAAATGACCGTGAATCAACACGGAACTGTTTCGGATGACCGTGAAATGCATGAAAGTGATGATGAATTGAAGCGAAATGACCGTAAAATGCATGTAAATGACCGTGAAGTGAAGGAGTTTGACCGTGAAATGCCTCGAAATGACTGTGAATCAACACGGAATTGTTTCGGATGACCGTGAAATGCATGGAAGTGATGATGAATTGAAGCGAAATGACCATGAAATGCATGCAAATGACCGTGAAGTGAAGGAGTTTGACCGTGAAATGCCTCGAAATGACTGTGAATCAACACGGAATTGTTTCGGATGACCGTGAAATGCATGGAAGTGATAATGAATTGAAGCGAAATGACCCTAAAATGCATGCAAATGACCGTGAAGTGAAGGAGTTTGACCGTGAAATGCCTCGAAATGACCATGAATCAACACGGAATTGTTTCGGATGACCGTGAAATGCATGGAAGTAATGATGAATTGAAGCGAAATGACCATGAAATGCATGCAAATGACCGTGAAGTGAAGGAGTTTGACCGTGAAATGCCTCGAAATGACCGTGAATCAACACGAAACTGTTTCGGATGACCGTGAAATGCATGGAAGTGATGATGAATTGAAGCAAAATGACCGTGAAATGCATGTAAATGACCGTGAAGTGAAGGAGTTTGACCGTGAAATGCCTCGAAATGACCGTGAATCAACACGAAAATGTTTTGGATGACCGTGAAATATATGGAAGTGATGATGAATTGAAGTGAAATGACCGTGAAATGCATGTAAATGAAATGAACGAAATTGACACTAAGTGAATGAAATGGATTTTCGATCATCGAGCTGATGAAATCTTGAAAAATAACCAAGTTGGTTGGTTAAAGTAGCTTTTCCTACCCTAAAATCATATAGGGTACATCAAGTAACTAATTTTAGTTTAGAAAATATTCTCGTTAAATGAATAAAGAAAGAAATGGAAAAAAAGAGAAAAAAAATTTTATATGCTTATATATACATATTTATATAAATATATGTTAGAAAAAATTATAGGTAGAATAAAGTTTTCCATTAAAATAAAAAAATAAAAAATAAAATAAAATAAAAAACACAAAAAAACATTAAAAAAAAAAAAAAAACCTGTTGTTACGGACTTTAGCTACGGTTATTATCCGTAGCCATAGGGCCCACCCTATGGGCGCGGCCTCGCCAGATCGGCGTGGCTGCACCGGACAGGCCAGCAAGTGGCGCGGGGGGCCGCTAGTTCAACGCACCCACCCCGGACGGATCCTATTGCTACAGATTATTGTATCTATGGCTACGGTTATAATCCGTAGCCATAGGTCTGACCGTAGCAAATGGTAACGCCATTATGCTTTGAACGTTTACCGTTGAAACCCTTTCAGGGGTCATGGAAGTTTTGGATCATTACGATTTTTTTTTTCCTATTCATCCAGGTCTTTGTGACCTCACAAATGGATTAGATGGAAGATAAATGTTATGGTGGGCCCTACAAAAGTTTCAACGGTGAAAATCAATTTTCTGCTGCTCTTTGTGGTGTGGTCCAGTTGATCTTTGGATATGATTTTGTTTTTGGGATATTGCTCCGAAATGATCTCGAAATTTGGATGAACATTGTGGATATAATAAATACATAACTGTGGGGCACATGGAACGTTGATCTCTTTTGAACCGTTCGTATAACTCGGAGTTCGACGAGCGTCAGTGCTCGTCTTCGCGCAGCGGCCGATCCGCTCGAAGGAAAAAGCAGGGGCATTTTCGACCTTTGGGAAGGCGTCCGTACACCTGGGGAGTATTCTTCGGATGTAAAATGGGGTGGGCTTCGTCTCGGGAATGGGCCATATACTCTTCGTATAGTTGGAAATTTCTCAAACCTTTTGCTCTATTTCTCAAGTGTTCTCTGGGCAAATATAATTTATGGTGCTCTAGCTGCAGCAGTTCACTTGGATAGTCCATTCAATCCATCTAACCAGTCCATTAGGTCTATAACACATTTTTAGGCTATTTTAGAAAAATCATACCGATCCAATGATCCAATCCATCTTTGATTTGATCTTATTTTATAGAGTCATCAAATTTTTAAGCCATGGATGGGATGGTTACCATTGCCTAACAAAAGTGCTTCTTTAGAATCATAATCAGTCCATGATTGGCCCTAACAGATAGATGGATCAAAATGTTGATTGGTCTATTTTTTTTTTGTAAATTCTCTTGACCGTCCATATTACATACTATTGATCAAATGGTCAGTATTTGTTAGAATGGTGAGAGATTTGTACGGTGACCCGTGAAATGTACACCGAACCTAATGAACAATCTAGATCAATTGATTTGACTGTCTAAGCATTCCAATGCAAGTAAGAGAGCACTGGAGCATCTCTTATTCGAGATTTAGGGCATGTTTACGAGTGTGGATTTGGAACCCCCGGTTACCGATCCCCTAGATTTCAAATCCTCATATTGTGTTCGGCACCCTGCATTTGGAATCAACTTTAATCCAAAATAGCTATTAATAGCATATTTACAAGGATTTAAATTTAATTACTAAATCAATTTTAATATCATTGATTAATGAAACATATGTAATATTTGACACAATGGTTGTAATAAACCCATCAAAATATATACTTTGCCCTAATGAAATTCCAAGTCTCAAATGGGCCACAAGCACAGGATCAAATCCAAGTGACTAACCAACAATATTGAACCATTGATTTACATGAACAATGTTTAGATGGAGTCGATCATCGTATTAAAGTAATTATAGTGATGCAATTGATAATCTAAGTGTTTTGGGATATCATTAGTGACAAACATGTGACACATGCATTTGTTGAAAGGATTTTAGATGTAATCTAAGCTTTCACATAGGATTTCAAATTCCAAGTCTGACATGGGTCACAAGGACAAGATCATGACCGAGTAACTAATCGAGGATTTTTAACCATTGATTTACATGGACAATATTTGGACGGCATTGATCATCATATTAAAGTAATTATAGTGATGAAATTTATAATCTAATTGTTTTGGGATATCATTAGTGGGTAATGTGCCCAATAGAATAATAGTATAGTGACATACATGTTACATATACAACACTTAAAATGATTTTAGATGTAATCCAAGCTCTCACCATTGATTTGAAACCCCCTATTTGAGGGGATTTGAAACCCCATTTACTTTACGGTACCAAACAACCCGTCCCCTCAAATCCATGGTGCCAAACGACCCTAAAACAATAGATTTACAATGGTATGGATTTGAAATTCATGAAACATCCCAACAAAAGACAAACAATGGGAGACCCTACCCCGAATCCCTCACCCCGAACAGGCCGTGAAGGTGGTCAAGTTGGGTTGGCTGAGAGGAGATCCAGATATGATCAACCCTCTTAAAATCTGGATCGGGTATGGTTCAAGTACGAGCCAAAATAAGCAGACTCATCCAATAAATGTGTTGGGTTTGGATCCATGGACCCAAATACGATCAACTAGGGTCTATATTTTTGGCCTCACATCCAACCCTCTTAAATCTGGATCAGGTCCGAGTGAGGTCTGAACCAAAATAAGCAGACCCATCAGATGAATGAGTAAAGTTTGGGTCCATAATGACAATACAGACCGAACCCACGAGATCTAGGTTTTGCAGGCGATCAGGGTGCGGTCAGTTGAGAGCTTTAGCAAAGCTCCATCTACTGTAAAGGCCCATAAGACCAATGGTCTAGATTACCATTTCTTGTACAAGTTAAGGACCCAAGGATGTGATCGAAAACGGATGGACAGTTTGATCGGAGAGAGAGAGAGAGAGAGAGAGAGAGAGAGAGAGAGAGAATCTCCATGGCTTTGGTACCACAGACTATGATGTAATTTGTACAACCATCTAATAGATTCACACAGAATAACAAACGGCTATAGTTTTATTGTGATAGCTGAGATATTTGAAATATTTGAATTCCTAAAAATCATACAATTGTGTAAGCGTTATGTGCGGTTATGTTATCAATGCATACATCCTCGGATTCCTCCCGGGTTTTTAAAATGGCTTGGGTTTGTGAAATGGCCCCATGGCTCTTAGACCAAGACTGTTCGACAGAAGATCTCCAGTTGAATAGGCGTTTTGGGCTCAATATTTATTGACCAAAACTCTACCGTTGAATGGGCATGTTGGGCAAGTACTGTCACCCAAATCCAGCACGGAACCACTAAAATCTGCTTTGAATGGACCATATTAACCGCTAGTAAATAAGAGCTGAGAGCCATTCCCGTTTAGTATCCATTTCTTTGCCACCAATTAAAGGTACTAAAGAGTGGAAATTTTTGGACCATGGTCTGCTGAATGCTAGAAATAGCAAATGAACAGTCTCAATGTCGAACATATATAGAGCCTGGGCAAAAAATGAGCTAATAATTTCTCACTCCAAATACCATTGCTCTAAATGTCTTCCGACGAATGTTGTCTGCTTGATGATTCTCCAGCTAGGGTGTCCTGGAATATGGTGGAGCATCTCTCCACCATTCACCTAGCAGGTTATATCAAGTTAGTGGACATTGCAGCACACTGACAGGGAATCAACATATTGCAGAAATTTCATGACCCAGAACATGTTACAACATCCCCACATCAAATGCACCCAGTTACACCACCAGGATAGCCTGGTCAATTTAGTCTTCCGGGCTGCAACTTGGGATCTCGTCCACCCAAACCCGATTGACCCAATCTGACTCAGTCAGCTTTGGTCCACAGTTGCCAACCTGACAGGAATTTTAGTTGGGTTCAGGTTGAGCAAATTCCCGTGGATTAAGTTGGATTGGGTACTTGAGCTTTGTTGGGTTGGGGTCGTCATTCAGGTCGGCTTCGGCTAGGGTTGACACTACACCGGACCAACCCATGCCCTCTGCAGCTGGTACCACTATTTCAATGGTTGAAAATGAGCTATGATTATTGGATGTACAACTGTACAATTTATGTGACAATTTATGTGCGTGTGCTTGTATTTTTCCTAGACAACTTTAAAACCCCCTTGTGTCATTGGATAAGAAACAACCGACAGTTAAATATGGGGACCATCCACTCATTTCCTACCACTGTCGGTGGGCAGGGTAGAAATGAGTGAGACCCGGATGGATGATTCCATCAGGGCAGAATAAAAAAAACTAGTATTTTAACTCATTTCTGTTGTTGTAATTTAATATGATAAGCCGATTAGTCAGATTTTTATGCCCCAGCCTCAATGCATTCACCATTATACCAGGTACGCCCATGAAACATGAGGATAATACATGCTGACATTGCATATGCAGATTAAGCTGTGAATTGACAGGCCACATATGACCGTATAGAGAGACAGCAGAGCAGTCCCAACCAATCTAGATCCTCCCAAGAATTCCACCAGCAACTAGGGCTCATGATCCAAGTTGTTTGGCCAAAACACAATAATACAATCCAGTGAGATACAGGATCCTTACTCTTACCCGGGTGGTAGACTCCTTGGAGTTTCAACACCGGGTCAAGGGTTCGAGTACCCACGGTGGTGAAATCCCACAGTGTGCGTGTGTGGGGTGTGTGTGCGTGTGGCGTGAGTGTGTGGGGGTGTGTGCGTGCGTGTGTAAAATAAAAAAAATAAAAAATAAAAAATAAATCCAGTGAGATACAAAGGGTAACATCAATCAGAATAACCGGGACAGCCACACTGACCAAGAAAGATTATTGCATTATCTAGTCCAGTCAAACATGGGCAATCCACTTTCCCGATCAATCAATAAAAAGCTGAACACGTTACCTATGAAATCCAAGAGGTAAGACCCATTTTTTCATGATGAATGGTATTGATGAAGAGCTATACCTTTGATTGTATAAAACAAAAAAACTAAAGGGTAGGAATACCTGTTGAAGACCACAGGTTTCACAGAGTTTAACACATTAGCAAGTGCGGGTTTCAGAGATTGTGCTCCCTTAAACCAAGTAAAATGAACTTTCCTGGTTCTTGATTACATAGCTGAGCTGACTTGGTGAGAGATGAAAATACCAAGCACTGTAAAAGCATAAAGTACAACAAAAGCGTCAAATAATGCCAAGAGGGTGTGTTGCAATTCAAGAAGACCTCAATAACTAATATGAGATCAAAATAGAAAATTTTCTACTTCCTATGTTATCTTACTTCCCCACATCATCTTAGGTGGGTGAGAGATCAGTGACCAACACTAACCACCAGCATCGGATAATACTTCAAAACCTCACTAGCAGGGCCATCACAAAGTATGAAATCAGTTCATATTGGAAGTTCGCACTAGTCCTTCCAAACATACCAAAAATTCAATGAACAGGATACTTGAAAAACAAACATAAACACACCAACTTAACCTCAACATAAAAATAATAAAGAAAAGCCTCAGATAAGTAAGCACTATTGCATTAATTTATTAATTTACTCAATTCAAACCAAAACTTAAATCCATTAGAGAGATGAACAGTATTTCCAAAAGTTGACAACCAGAAAATGACACAAAACAGAAACTGATACTTACCTCCACCACCGTCGGTCGAGCACCCAGTTCTGCATCCAACCACTCGATACCGAGCTGCCTATAGACTCAAGACCACAGCAACGGAACAAAACACTATTACTAATGACGACAACCAACCCAGCTGATACACAGCTCTTCGCGTTTCACTTCTTCTTTACTGCCGATTTGGTGACCTTGGCACCAGTAGGATCCTTCTTCTCCACACTCTTGATGACACCAACAGCAACAGTCTGCCTCATGTCCCTGACAGCAAAACGACCCAGAGGGGGATACTCTGAGAAGGTCTCCACAACCATTTGCTTGGTAGGAATCATCTTCACAAAGCCAGCATCACCATTCTTCAAGAACTTGGGCTCCTTCTCCAGCTCCTTACCCGATCGTCTATCAATCTTGGTCAATATCTCTGCGAACTTGACCGCTATGTGTGAGGTGTGACAATCAAGCACAGGAGCATAACCATTTCCGATCTGTCCTGGGTGATTCATGATGATGACCTGAGAGGTGAAGTTGGCTGCCTCCTTAGCAGGGTCATCCTTGGAATTTGAGGCGACAAACCCACGCTTCAGATCCTTGACAGCGACATTCTTAACATTGAAGCCAACATTGTCACCAGGGTGAGCCTCTTGGAGAGACTCATGGTGCATCTCCACAGACTTGACTTCAGTGGTGAGTCCAGTGGGGCCAAAAGTGACAACCATGCCTGGTTTGAGGACTCCAGTCTCAACTCGGCCGACGGGGACAGTCCCAATACCTCCAATCTTGTAGACGTCCTGGAGGGGAAGGCGGAGAGGCTTGTCTGAGGGGCGCTTGGGCTCCTGGATCATGTCCAGGGCATCAAGGAGAGTTGGACCCTTGTACCAGTCGAGGTTGGTGGATCTCTCGATCATGTTGTCACCCTCAAAGCCTGAAATAGGGACAAAGGGGATCTTGTCCGGATTGTAGCCAACTTTCTTTAGGTAGGAAGAGACTTCCTTTACAATTTCATCGTACCTTGCCTTTGAATACTTGGGGGTTGTAGCATCCATCTGTAAAAAATTTAAACATGAAACACAGTGGTCATCCCTAAGCATGAAGGCAATGAAGTGAAAACAGGTTGGACAAGTTGAGGAATCAACGGATTTGACAATGAAGATTCATTATCAAATTTACCAAACCATTCGTGTGAATCAAATAGAAAGAACACATTTAAACGGGACTTTAGCAGGAACACATTTAAATGGCAAAATAATTTACCTTGTTGCAGCAGCATATCATTTGTTTGACTCCCAGAGTAAAGGCGAGCAACGCATGCTCACGGGTTTGGCCATCCTTTGAAATTCCAGCTTCAAAACCACCAGTGGTGGAGTCAATGATGAGGACAGCACAGTCAGCCTGGGATGTTCCCGTGATCATGTTTTTAATGAAGTCACGATGACCAGGGGCATCAATCACAGTGCAGTAATACTTGGTAGTCTCAAACTTCCACAGAGCAATATCAATGGTGATACCACGTTCACGCTCAGCCTTTAGCTTGTCAAGCACCCAGGCATACTTGAATGACCTCTTGTTCATCTCAGCAGCTTCCTTCTCAAACCTCTCAATGACACGCTTGTCAATGCCTCCGAGCTTGTAGATGAGATGTCCCGTGGTAGTTGATTTCCCAGAGTCAACATGGCCAATGACCACAATGTTGATATGAACCTTCTCCTTACCCATTACTCTTTTGTTAGACTAGAAGCTACACAAGAGAAACTGGAACAATCAGATAAGGGCACAACATGCTATCAGTCAAAGAATTCATTTAACAATCAATCAAATATACACTAAAATGAAATATCAATAGCAAAACATGTTGAAGAAACAAAATGTAAAGATGGTATGAAGTTATCATATCACTTGTGCAGCCATAGATAACACAAGCAAATAATTCACCATCTCAGCAAACAATACGTTGAGAGCAACAATTTGTTCACCTATGAACTTGTTTTAGAAAAATTAGGCAGTAAAAATGCACTAAAGAGCATATGAAAATGGTGTTTTGATAGCCAGACTGGACCTGATGGTAAACAGCTTATATACACAATTGAGATGGCATATCAACAATGAACCTGGAACAATTGAGATGGTAAACAGCATATGAAAATGAACTGGAAACTGATCATCAGAACATGGCATATCAACAATGAACCTGGAACAATTGAGATGGTAAACAGCTTATATACACAAGGGGAAAAGAAAGAATATCAAAGGAAAAAATTCAAATCCAGGACCTACGGCAGAAAAACACTGTCAAACCACTGCCAAATGCACATTCATGGGTTAAATTTTCATTACGCATGATTAATTTAAACTAAACAGATTCCGAGGCCAGCACATGTCAGAATGATTGGCCAGCAGTTGAACCCATAAAAATAAAAAAATAAAAAATAAAAAAATAAAAAACCAGGTTAGCTTCTGGTCCAGGTTTTCAATAATTCAGCTTTCTTATTTGGTACACGTGGATTTCAACGGCTCTGAAATTTGTGTTTCACCAACTCCATCATTTGACATTGTAAGTCAGAGAACTGCAGTGTGGTAGATCCAGCTCTCACAAGACTGGCTGGTTGATATGCAAATCAGGTCCATGCATAGGTGGGGATAGCATGGATAGTTTATATTGCAAAAAATCACTCCTTAGACTATCCTATCCATCTGATATTTGACCTTTAAAATTGGTGGTGGAAAACAAATGCAGTTAGATAAACTGTACAAGGTGGGTTGGAATTGGTTAGGACCTGTCCCAGGGGTTTTATTTTTAAAACATAAGCAATCAATCCAGGCACAGATGCATGGGTTGAATGGATGCATGGATGCCCTCCCTCGTGTCCTGTGAAGACATTGCTCTCAACTATACTGCGGTTCTTCCTGCTATACTGTATCATCTCCCAATTGAACAAATTCAGGGGTCCTCACGAAAAAGGCAAGCAGGCATTCAAATCATAACATGCATGAGCTAGAAGAAAGGTATCCCAAAGCAGTTACATAAGGCCATAACAGCAACAGTAGCAGCCGTAACAGCTGTTACGGAAAAATTGACAAGTAACAGCCAGTAATAGCACGTAACAGTCCTGTGACTGCTGTAGAGGCCCCGCAACAAGTCCATTACAAGGCCATAATAGGTTCGCAAAAAAAAATCTCTAACAGCCATAACACAAAGGGCGTGGCTGCCTTTACCATCATGGATTATCTTCAATAGAAGGCACAACAAAAACAATAGACTAAAAGAGTGACTGCTGCAAATCAGAATTGGAATGTAAACAGAAATAGTGGTCAAAATAAATTACAAATGATATTTAGAATATTTACAAAAAAAAAAAAAAAAACTTTGAGAAATAAGGCACAAAAATACTGATTAAAACCTCTCCACCCATCCATATTCATCACCTAAATAGCAACATATTGCACATTTTTATATGATAAAAGCATAAACTGATCCAGAAAATGAAACATGGATGGTAACTTTCTTCTCATTAATTAAAGCTAGGCAATGACATGTATTGATGTGCAAGCATCAAGTATCACAAGCATTAAAATCATATCTTCAGTAGTATCACCATCATCAAACCCTATGCGAGTATGCTACATTGCATGGAACTTTCAGCAATTTATTAAAATAACACTAGCGCAATTAACAAGTACAAGGAAATTAGAAGAAAAAAAATGTAAGGAATTGATTTTGCAAGGAAAATCAAATAGTCGACTCTCTGAAATCACAAATGAAATATGTGATAATAGTCTCAAACTGAACCCACAACCTCAAGGTAGCAGCAAGGCTCCGTTTAATTGAGCTGTAAAATATGTCAAGAATGGGATTCGAACCCATGCCCTTTCGGACCAGTATTTGAAACTGGCGCCTTAGACCAACTCGGCCATCTTGACATTTTTTAAATGACTTGTAAAAAAGATTGAAGATGGCAGGAAAAGGCCACAATCACAAGTGACAATCTCCTCACTCCCATCTTTAGCAACCTTTATAAGAGTTGCACAAAATCAATTAAAAACACACAAATATATGAAACCCATATTTAGTTAGATGGAACATTACCAAGGTTTACCTGAAGAAATTCTAGATGCAGAATTTGATTAGAGATTTTTTAAAAATCTGTAATAACTAATCAATGCGATATAAAGCAGCCCATGTAAATGGCAAGCTGATGCATATTACACCAGCCAATGTGATGCAGCAACATAATATGAAGTCATTGGCCTGATGGATTATGTCGGAAAATGAACATCTTGCAGTTTTGAAGAAAAAGAAATAATCAAACTCAGATGTATAAACAAAACAAGACAGATGATAGGAGTAATTACTAGTATACAAATAAATGAAAACACCAAAATACCGGACATAAAAAAGACGCATTCCAAAGTAAACTATATCAAAACTAGTTTCACATTGGCCAAGTTGTACATTAGGCATCAAAACAAGTTTCCAGGCATTTTGTAGTGAGATGATGGCATCCTAGTGACAAGATTTCTAACGAACAAGAAGAGCAAATGGTTTCTAAAGAACAAGGAGAAACAGCAAATGGTAAAAAGACAGACTTCAGATATTACACAAGACCTACGGGGCCGTTTGGATGCCTGTAACTTCTGTAAAATGTAAGAAGGTTACAGGTGACTTTCTTACAGTTTGTGTTTGGGGAAGAAATGTTACAGGGAACAAAGTATCAACCTGTGACTTTCTATCAGGTAAGATTGCAAGAAATGTAACAGGGGAATTAGGTGTTTTTCAAGTCACAGGTTACTTTGTTACAGGCAATGGCTATCCATTTCAAATTTGGGAGAGGGAGGGGGAAACGCAGATGCATTTAAAGTGCACCTACCTGCTCTAATACAACGTCTCCTTCTTCCTCTCTAAGGGTCTCCTTTCTCTCTCTCTTTGCTCTAACAAAGTAAGCCCTAAGCCTTATTTGTTTTCTTTTTTCTTTTTCTTTTCCTCTTCATCATTTTTTTCTTTTTGAGTCAAGGCGGAAGAGGTGCGGTTTGGCCTAGGGGCAGTTTTGGATCCCTGATTGCAGGGTCCACCATGATGTACTTTCCTTACATTTGCACCATCCATCCATATTGAAAGCTCATTTAAGGGTATGATCCAAAAAATAAGCAAATCCAAATCTCAAGTAGACCACACCATAAGAAACAATCTTGGCCGAATCCCCACCACTAAAAACTTCACAGGGTCAACTGAAATATTTATTTGCCATCCAAACTGTTGATAAGGTAACAAAGACTTGGATGAAGAGACGACAAATATCATCATGCCCTACAATGAGCTTGCAACATGGATGAACAACATGGATGTGAGGAAAATACATCACAATGGGCTCCACAATCTGGGATCCCACCCACCTCAATGGATCCACTCTAGTTTGGCTAGCAACGTTAGCCAATAGCTAGATCACTATTGATTGGTGCTTTGTGGCCCCACCAAGTTGCATGTGTTTTATCCATGTCGTCCATCCATTCTTTCAGATCATTTTAGGGCTTGATCCCAAAATGAGGAAAACAAGGCAGATCTCAATCTTAGGTGGACCACACCATGAGAAAATGGTAGTGATTGAATATCCACAATTAAAACCTCATAGGGCCCACTGTAATGTTTATTTGACATCCTATGTAATGATTAGGTCCTAAAGGCCTGGATGAAGGGAAAAACAAATATTAGTTTGATTTTAAACTTGTCCCCTAAAAAGTTTCAAAAAGTTTTTAAGTTACATACAAGTGGGCCCACTTTTGCGTGTTTTTTGAATACGTGAGCTCACTTTTAGGACTCACCTAATGATTAGTTTAGCATAAAAATCGGTACAACTATTCATCTAGATGAGCTCAATAAAATTACATACTTTTATCCAAACCTTTCGATGTGTCAATCTGATTTTTAAACGATTCCATACTCCAAACTCTAGTTGGTGTGAATATATAGCATCTTACTTGTAACTAACTTACAAGTTATCAAAACACAAAAATTAAGTTACATGTAAGTAAGTTACAGCTTACACCCAAACAAGATAACCTGTAACTTTCTTTTACTTGTAAGTAGGTTACATATAACTAACAACTTAAAAAACTTAGAAGCATCCGAACACGGCCTAAAAGATGAGATGTACAGAACCAAGAGAAGTAGAACAACGAAAAAGTCCGGCCAAAGGATTAAAACCCAGTTTGAGAGTAGAGAACACATCTCTTCCATTCTCTCAAAAAATCGAATGTGAAGCCCTGCCCACAATCATGCAAATAAAAATGCCAAAATGGCATAGATGTGCAAACATTGTATCGTCTGGGCTACATATCTCAGATCTTTTGGTCAAAATGGAGTTTGACACCTCAGGTGGGCCAATACTTCTCCTAGTGATCAATTTGTCACTGTTGCCCTACAGGAGCAAAACAGTCAGATCACAAGAAAGAAGATCTAAACAGTGTAACACAAACGAAAATCTCAGATCTAGAAAACGTGCAACATTGATTTTTCAGAAGATGACTTGTACGATCCTTCAATCCACATATTAAAAGTGGGACCAGATTTGGAAGACCGAGATAACTAAGCTGATCATCAACGCCGTAGTAAAAAAGTCACGTCTCAACTATCAGAAGTCAACCAACGAAAGAATCATAATCCTCCAAACAGTTGCTTGAAAATAGACGGAAGAGAAGAAAATACAACAAAATCCAAGAGTCAACAAAAGATCGGATTTAAGATCTTCCGATCTGCTTGATTCTAGATGGATTACACCATAAGCGTTGGGCCACCATCAGATCAACGATCTATATCACCCTGACATGAGACCACTTCCAGGAACTTAAATTTCAGACTATTATGGATACATAAGGATCAAACAGTTCATCTTCTTCAGAATCATAAGAAAATTCACACAAAAAAAATATCATCAAAACAGTTCGTCTTCTTCAGAATCATAAGAAAATCACACACGCGCGCAAAAAAAAAAAAAAAAAAAAAAAAAAAAAAAAAAAAAAAAAAAAAAGGAAATTCATCAAAACATAGAGAAATAACAGCATCGACTAAAAGAACATCACATTCATTCACAAATAAGCAAGAATCAGATTCGATTCAAACAGATCTTAACGACATAAAATTGCACACCTTACAAAATCAACAACATGATTGGGAAAAGAGGCAAATAAGACAAATTCAGGGTTTCATAAAGAGAATGAGAGGAGAGCTATACCAGAAATCGGCAGAAAGCTTAACGTAGAACTCTCAACAGCGGCTGCTTCGAGTGTGTAGAATGCAAGCTGAAAGTAAACCCTAGGTATTGGTTTTTATTTATAGGTTATTGACAGACCAAATTGCCCCAGCGTTGGAATCTCAGGTGGGGCTTTTGGCGACACGAAACTTGGGACGCAAGGTATCTTCGAACGAGCAATGAGTGCAAGGCTCGCCCAGGAACTAAGACCAAGGCTCGCCCACGAGACTCGCCTTCTCTGCCCTACCAAATCATTATCAGAAGTGCTTGAGACAAATGTATCAAGCTCGGGTCAAGCTCGGAGACTCAGATAAGAGTAGGTCGATTTTACTGACACTGCCTGAAGAATCCGAGACAACTCCGACAGGACAGAGAATAGGCCGGGAGGCGTAAGCAAGGACGATTAAAGTCGCTCTATCAGAGTGATTACCTCGCCTGCATAAACCCACTAAAGGTCGAGCGTGTTAAAGCCACTCAGCCGATAGAATAAGACCCACTCAAGGAGTTGATTATGTCGGTCACGGAGTAAGAAATGACCGGTAGAAACCGAGATTATTCCGCCCGTGGAAAGGCCGGGAACCCGTCCTCCTACGTCGGCCGAGACTCCCCCAGTGTCGGTCACGACCTGGCCGAGACTCCCCCAGAGTCGTTCGAGATCTAACCGAGACGGAGAGTGGCGGAACGAGGACAGATACTGATCTACGGAAATCCAGGGATACGGGTAGCGGATCCCGAGATTCTCGGGATCCTAAGCAATCCCAGGAGAAGAATCCTCTGAGGATAAGGGTTGGCAAATTGTATAAATCCCTAAGCTTGGAACAGAAGAAGGTACGCAATACTAACCGAGACAAGCTCTTGGCTATTGACCCGATAACTGACTTAGACATCGGAGGTTCCCCGGCTCTAGCCAGGGTTCCCTTGACATTGTTGTCTGTGCAGGTGAAGGAGGGCCCGCCTCGAGGAAGCCATCCCATAAGAACACTGCAACAGTTTGGCGCCGTCTGTGGAAATCGGACAAAAAGCCGTTTTATCCAACTATTCGAATGACAAGAACAAGAAGGACGGACCCAGATGAAGCTGGGGAGGCCGCTGTTAGCACAGCTCAGGGAGCTCCCCCGGCAGCACCGCCTGCGACTACAAGCCAGCCCAATCAAGGGAACGCACACCTGGATCGCGAGGTTCAAGAAATGTGTTCCGAGATGACTGCTATAAAACACATGCTGGAACAACTGTGCAACCAGCAGATGCAGCGCCAGGAGTCGGCACAAGTTCATCCACCAGCGTCTGTAGCGCAGCCTGCCGCGCCACAGTCGCCCAGACGACCGAGTCAACCGCGAGAACCAAGTCACCCAGCGCCTGCCCGCTCAGCAACAGTCATTTTGCCTCCCTCTTATTTGAGGCATAGAATAGATCAGAGGAGGCGAAGTCGGCTACCCGCAGACGCTGAAGAAACGGCAGAGAGCGTCGAACCCTGGAAGGCTGATATACAGGACTTCAAGAACGAGGTCCAAGAGAAGATGGCAAAGGAGATGGCGGATATTAAGCACGGTCGGAACTCAGATCCGACCAAACACAAAGAAAAAGCTTCTCCGTTTATGGACGAGGTAATACGGGCCCAGTTGCCGGAAAGGTTCCGCTTACCCCAGATAACTCCTTTTTTCGGAAAGACTGATCCGACAGAGCATCTTGAATGCTTCAGGACTTACATGGAATTACACGATGCCTCGGACGCTGTTATGTGCCGAGCGTTTTCTCTGACCTTGACTGACGTAGCCCGACTTTGGTTTAAGCAATTGAAACCCAGGTCGATAAAGTCGTTCGCCGAACTCAGTGACGCCTTCCTCAGCAATTTCATTGGCAAAAAAAGAAACTGAAGCCTCCCGCGCATCTGAACAACATAGTTCAGAGGGAATGAGAACTACTAAAAGACTACATTAAACGCTTCAATTTCGAGTCCCTGCAAGTTCGAAAGCATTCTGAGGAGACAGCTCTCAACGCTCTCATGCAAGGGGTTAGGGACAAGCCTTTTTTAACGTCACTAGACAAAAATCCACCCGATACTCTGGGCGAGTTCATGGTTCGGTCGGACAAATACGCCGATGCAGAAGAGACGCGACTCCTAAGAGAAAAGATCCAGAACACAAAACCGTCGGCAAAAGAGTCGGCCAAAAAAGAAGCTGACTCAGCCGGAGGAAAAAAGCGGAAAGACGAAAGGGGGCGGGACGACAGCAGGCCAGGAAAGCGACCAGACAGAAGATTCTCTACATACACCCCCCTAAACAAATCTCCCGAACAAGTGCAAATGGAGATCAAGACCGAAGGCTTCATCAACTGGCCTCGAAAAATGCGAGGGAATCCGGATCGTCGGAACAAGAATAAATATTGTCACTACCATCGTGACCATGGTCACAACACGAGTGACTGTTATCACTTGAAGGACGAGATCGAGCGGCTAATTAAAGAGGGCCGGCTAAGAGAATATACAGTAGGGACCGGCGTCGCTGTAGGACCGAGTGAAGAGCGGCCCCAAGAAGAGATTTGAAAGATCGTCGGGGGTCATCAAGGCGGCGGGGACTCAAATAACGCCCGAAGAAACCATGCCAGAAGCCTCGATCGCCCCGAGTCTGAAGTTCTCCTGCTATCTCGGCCTCCCAAGGAGAAAAAACGAGAGAAATATTGTATCTCGTTCACTGAAGATGACGCTCGAGGCATTCATCATCCTCACGATGATGCGCTCGTAGTCACCCTCACAATCGCTAACAGAAAAGTGTTCCGGATACTAGTGGATACAGGGTCATCAGCGAACGTCCTGTTCGCCCAAGCATTCGACAAAATGGGCATAGGTCGGTCGGTACTACGGCCTGTCCGAACCCCGCTCATCGGATTCTCGGGCGAACAGGTACTCCCAGAGGGAATCGTCTCGCTGCCGCTCATCGCCGGAACTGCGCCCCATTAAAGGACTGTGATGGTCGACTTCCTTGTCGTGGACCAACCATCAGTGTATAACGCCATACTCGGCCGACCGTCTCTAAGCCTCCTTCAAACCGTGGTGTCTACCTACCACCTTTCCATGAAATTTTCAACCAAGTCGGGAGTAGGAATAGTGAAAGGAGTCAGCAAGATTCTCGGAAGTGCTATGCCACCGCGGTAAGGGCTCCGACTGAGGTTTCAACGATTGAATCGCTGGACCCCCGTATCGGATCTCACGAGCGGGGGGAACCAATGGAAGAACTCGTCTCGGTGCCATTAACCGAGACGAACGTTTCAAAAGTAGTCCGAATCGGCTCATCTTTGAGCCCGCCTCTTAAAGAACGGATGATCACCTTGCTTCGACGGTATGTCGATGTCTTCGCCTGGAGTCATGAAGACATGCCTGGGATCGAATCCTCGGTCATAACACACCGACTCAACATCGACCCAACCTACAGGCCCATCCGACAGAAGCGTCGTCCTCTCGGTCCGGAAAGGTACGCTATCATTGGAGAGGAAGTCGGCAAGCTTCTTAAAGCCAAATTCATCGAAGAGATATACTATCTGGAATGGATAGCTAATGTCGTACTCGTAAAGAAAGCCAATGGAAAGTGGCGAGTCTGTATAGACTATACGGATCTAAACAAAGCCTGCCCCAAAGATAGCTTCCCTCTTCCTCGCATTGATCAGCTGGTTGATAGTAACGCGGGTCATGAACTGCTAAGCTTTATGGATGCCTATTCAGGCTATAATCAAATTGTAATGCACTAGAATGATAAATCAAAAATCGTCTTTGTCACCGACAAAGGCCTTTACTGTTACCGAGTGATGCCGTTTGGGTTAAAGAATGCCGGAGCAACATATCAGCGGTTAGTGAACAAAATGTTCGCTCGACAAATAGGCCAAACAATGGAAGTTTATATTGACGATATGCTCGTCAAAAGTAAACGGGCAACCGATCATGAGAAGGACTTGGAAGAAATGTTCCTGACTCTGCGTAAATATAAAATGAAGTTGAACCCCAACAAGTGCGCGTTTGGCGTGAGCTCGAAAAACTTCCTCGGTTTTCTCGTTAGTCAGCGAGGAATCGAAGCGAATCCCGAGAAAATCAAAGCCTTACTCGAAATGGAATCTCTCAAAATAATCAAAGATGTTCAAAGGTTGACAGGAAGAGTGGCCGCGCTTAATCGTTTCCTTTCCCGAGCCACAGATAAGTGTCTCCCGTTCTTCAAGCAATTGAAGGGACAACAGACGATGGAGTGGACGGACGAATGTGAGAAAGCATTCCAAGATCTGAAGGTTTACCTCGGATACCCACCGCTGCTATCTAAGCCCGAGCCTGGCGAAGCATTGTTGTTATATTTGGCCGTGTCTGAGGCCGCGGTAAGCTCGGCTTTAATGCAAGAGAGTCAAGGGAAGCAGTTGCCGGTCTACTACGTCAGCAAAGCCTTGCTAGCAGCAGAAACGAGGTATCCTCAGCTCGAGAAAGTAGCCTTCACTCTTGTGATTTCATCACGACGCCTTCGACCATACTTTCAGGCCCACACCATTGTCGTTATGATCGACTTACCACTCCGCCAGATTCTCCAAAAGCCGGAAGCTTCCGGCCGACTTACAAAGTGGGCAGTCGAATTAAGCGAATTTGACATACATTACAGGCCCAGGGCAGCCTTAAAAGGACAGGCCGTCGCCGACTTCCTTGTCGAAGTGGTTCCTAATCCCGACAACAATATGCCTGAATCAGAGGGCATTAATGTACCTGAGGCTTCTTCCTCTCTCGGGCCGACACCCTGGAAGCTATTTGTCGACGGATCATCCAACTCGAAGGTAAGCGGGGCAGGGGTAGTGTTAGAAACTCCTGACCAAACTTGTATGCAATATACCTTGCGACTCAGCTTTCAAGCGTCCAACAATACAGCAGAATACGAAGTCTTATTGTTAGGCCTCAGACTCGCCGCGAGTCTAGGCGCGACCCATTTGAACGTTTTCAGCGACTCACAATTGGTTGTTAACCAAGTTTTCGGTGTTTATCAAACTCGGAAAGAGCAGCTAAAGGCGTACATGGAAAAGGCTAAAGAATTGATCAGCGGATTCCAAAAATATGAGGTAATTTGAATACCCAGAACCGACAACGCCAAAGCCGACCTATTAGCAAAGCTTGCCTCCGCGGATGAGAAAGACATACCTCGGTCGGTTCCGATTGAATATGTCCCTAAATCAAGCATAAATGAGCCGACTGTCTCGGCCCTATTTCCCATTAATCCAGCGACTGCTTGGTTTGACTCACTCATCTGCTACCTCAACGATGGTGAACTGTCAGAAGACCGCGCCGAGGCACGGCGGTTAAAAGTTAGGGCCTCGCACTACACCATCTTGAATGAGATTCTGTATAAAAAAGGCTTTCATGCTCCTCTATTAAGGTGCGTCGACTCCCAAGAAGCCGACTATATCTTACGGGAGATACACGAAGGGATATGTGGAAACCATTCAGGAGGACGCTCGCTCGCCAACAAAGTGTTGCGGTAGGGATATTACTGGCCGACCTTATAGCATGACTCCAAACGATTCGTCCAGAGATGCGATAAGTGTCAGCGGTTTGCAGTAATCCCGAGACAATTCCTCGAGGAGTTGACTCTGATGTCGGGACCATGGCCCTTTGCGCAATGGGGAATCGACATAATCGGGCCCTTTCCATTGGGGAAGGGTCAGACTAAATTTGTCGTGGTTGCGGTGGACTACTTCACTAAGTGGGCTGAAGCAGAACTATTGGCAAAAATTACCGAGCAAAGGATCACGAGTTTCGTTTGGAAGAATATCATATGTTGGTTCGGGATACCTCGGACAATAGTTACCGACAATGGAAGGCAGTTCGACAACAAACAATTTCGGGAGATGCGCAATAACCTCGGGATCCGAAACATGTACTCCTCGCCTCATCACCCTCAGACGAACGGACAGGTCGAGGCGGTCAACAAAATCATAAAGCAGCATCTCCAGACGAGACTCGACGAAGCAAAGGAAGCGTGGGCCGAAGAACTTCCGAATATACTTTGGGCCTATCGGACCACAGCACGGACTGCCACGGGAAAAACCCCCTTTTCTCTATGTTATGGTGCGGAAGCGGTCGCACCAGTTGAGATCGGTATTAGTTCAGCCCGAGTCAACTTATATAGTGGACGAGAGAATGGTGAACTCCTCTCGTTCGCACTTGATTCGTTGGAAGAAAGAAGAGAAAGTGCTCGATTGAGGATGATGGCCCGACAGAGACAGGTGTCTCGATTTTACAATCGCCGAGTTAAAGTCCGACGATTCCAAGCCGGGGATATGGTCCTTCGAAAGACCTTCCCAAATAGTAAGGAAATTGGGTCGGGTACACTAGGGCCAAATTGGAAAGGCCCCTACGTCGTCTCAGGCACCATCCGACCCGGAACCTACCGGCTGGAAGACCTAAAGGGGCAGCTGTTGCCTCACCCTTGGAATGCCGAGCATTTCAAGACTTATTATCCGTAAGATAGAATAAAAAGAACTGTAATTGAAGTCGACTCAATAAAAGTTCTATTTCGTACAAGTACCCAATGTCGGGTCAGTAACAAAAAAAAAAATCATAAAAAGAAAAGTACATTATCCGATTGTCCCGTTCAGTCGGGATTCAACTCCTATGCGGCACCCGAAGGACCGGCCTCGTCAGCGGCGGCGTATCCTTCAGTGGCTTCGCCCTCAGCAGCCTCGGCGGTCGGACTGTAGACTTCGAAGGCGGAGAGGTCGAGGTCAAGGAAGGCCGCCCTCATCTCCAAGACGCACGCCTTGTAACTATCTTGATAAAGATGGTCCCTCTCCTCTTCAAACTCGGTAGATTCGAGGAAGGCGTCCACGGCTCGATCTCGCTCCTCTTTGGCTCGGTGCGTTTCTTCTTGAGCTTCTTGAACAAGGCCGGCAGCCTCGGCCTTCGCGCGAGCAAGAGCACCCTCGCACTCACTGTGAACTTGAAGAAGGTGTCGTTCCCTCCCTCGGCCTCCTGAAGGAGCGAAGTCAGACGAGCATTGTCGGCCTTGACTCCTTTGAGAGCTGCACGGGCGTCCGCGGCCATCTTCCGAGTGATAGAAAGATCGCCGGTCATGATGCCAATCCGGCTCTCGGCGATCTCTCTACGGCCCTCAGCCTCAACCGCGACCCTCTTCGCAGTCTTCGCCTCGGATGCGAGCTTCTGGGAGGCGGTCAGCTCCTAGCTTGCTTTGACGAGGCAAGGAGCCAGCTGTAATACAGAGACAGTGAGCTGTGCTGTAAAACTTAGCCAAGAGCGACACAAGATTGGAGAAAAGTTTACCTCAAAAAGCAACCTCACCGCATGCCCGAGGGTCTGGGCCGTCGGGGCGTTGTAATAACTGGCGAAGTCTCTCTCGCTCCCGTGGGCAAGCGCCCAAGGAATCATCCCCGCAATGATCTTCGTGAAGGGGGACTCCTGTTGAGTCATCTCCCTTCTCGGGGATTCTTCGTGCGGGGCCTCCCTCGGCCCTGAGACCTCGTCAGCAACGGGCCCCAACTCGGGTGTCACCTGAGCCACTGGAGGAATTGGCTCTGCTTCCTCGGCCCTCTCATCAGGGTCGGAAAGGACCACCACTTGGGGAGCAGCAGGTGCAGTAGTAGGTGGAGCGACCGTTCCCTTCTCCTTGCCCGTGGTCTTCTGTTGCTTCGAGGGCCGAGACCTGGACAACTGAGCCGATCTCGGGGGGGCCTTCACTTTGGATAGTGGCTTCAAGGCTGGGCAAGGCTCGGCCATGCTCTCAGGCACGGGCCTCAGAATGGGACGAGCTTCGGGGAGGTCTGCAAGGACGAGTAAGAAGAATGAGGGAGCAAACAGGAAACCAAAAGAACAAAGATAAATAGGACGAAATACCTGAGACAAACGAATCTAAGCCTACGAGGTGAAGGCGCTCAGGTTGCAGAAGCAACTTCCAAGATCGCTCTGCCGCGCTTAGCTTCCTCAGCTCTCTTATCCGAGTCAGAGCCCCGGACTCGAGCTTCCCTCTCCTCTTCGAGATATCTGCAAGACATTGCAGAGTCGGGATCAGCGGAAGATGATATAAAAACGAAGAGTAAGAAAAGTGAAGATCAGTGGGCCGAGGCGCCGAGTCACCTGCTCTACAGAACGTGCGGGATACTTGAGGCTCGTACAGCCACGTGTCGGCCGACTCCCATCGACCGCACGCCCAGAACCACCTTTCCTTCCAGAACTTGTTTGAAGTAGGTGGGTCGGTTATTAGAGATCCCCTATTGCCTCTCCACGCGCTCAGAAAGTAGAGGCCAGGGAAGTTAGGGTTTGGTCGGACTTGGTACAGATAGAGGAACTCGTCGACCGTGAGGGAAGGTTGTTCTAACTCGGACCAAAGCACGGCACACCCGAACAAATTCCTCCACGTATTTGGAACAATTTGGCCGGGGGCTATTTTGACTCTGGAGAAAGTCACGGGCAATGGGCTGGAGTGGCAAGCGCAAGCCACACTGCATCGCGACTTAAAAAATTGCTACCATCCCTGTAGGGGGATGGTCGGGCAAATCACCCGGACGAGGGAGATGAAGGACAACCGAGTCAGGGACATGGTATCCAGCCCTGATCCGGTTTAAATCAGATTTATTTAGAATGGAGGCGACGAGACAGCTGGGCTCGTCTCCTTCCCCTTTCGAAGACGACCCAGAAGCTTCCGCAGTTCGGTTCACAGGGTATGGAACCGCCGTTCCTTCGCCCGTGATTAAGTCATCCTCTCCATCCTCGTCCTCCATCTGATCCACCGAAGGGTTAGGCCTCCCTGGACGAGTCACCAGAGACGTCCCACCGCTGGATGGACCGGTCTGGGCAGGACGCTCAGCCGATGGGTTGTCGGATTCTCTGACAAGCCGGAATGCAGCGTCAGCTCCGACGGTGAACTCCGTCAACAGGGAAGGTGGTTCTGTAACGTCCCAAAGGTGTTGGGACACACCCTCATCTACGGACGTTTCCTCCCGAGGGCTTTGAGAGCCGTATGCGGCCATTAAAGCTGATAAAAGAAGGAGGAAAGGACTCACCAAAGAAATCGACGACGACTGCAAGGAAAGATTGACGGGAAAAGAGGCGACAGCGGAGGAGAAGAAGAAGAAAAATCGAAAATGCACTCGGGATCAGACACAGGCGGGAGGAAGAAGGGCAAAAACAAAGTTCGCACCGTCCTCCCACCCGGGCCTTTTATAGCCGCGCCACGTGGCAGGGCCATTATGGCAAAAGCGAATCGACATTTGCCTCGGCTCCCCCGTTCGACGCGTGGCAACCGCTGACTGACTGCGGTGAAATCGTGGCCACGCGTCCGCTCTCTATACGCCGACGGAACGAATTGACGGCTGGCAGCGCGTTCGACCTTGGGAGGCGCAACGTCGCGCTCTAAAGATGACTCAAAGAGCATTAAATGCCTCATCATTGTCTCGGATGCTAATGAGAACCGACTGAGAAAATCGTACTCCTTGATGCCATAGGCGACACAAGGAGTAAGGGGGGCTCACTGTTGGGGAAAAATGTGTCAAGCTCGGGTTAAGCTCGGAGACTCGGATAAGAGTAGGTCAGTTTTGCTGACACTGCCTAAAGAATCCGAGACAACTCCGACAGGACAGAGGATAGGCCGGGAGGCATAAGCAAGGACGATTAAAGTCGCTCTGTCAGAGTGATTACCTCGCCTGCATAAACTCACTAAAGGCCGAGCGTGTTAAAGTCACTCAGCCGATAGAATAAGACCCACTCAAGGAGTTGATTCTGTCGGTCACGGAGTAAGGAATGACCGGTAGAAATCGAGATTATTCCGCCCATGGAAAGGCCGAGAACCCGTCCTCTTGTGTCGGCCGAGACTCCCCCAGTGTCGGTCACGACCTGGCCGAGACTCTCCCAGAGTCGGTCGAGATCTAGCCGAGATGGAGAGTGGCAGAACGAGGACAGATGTTGATCTCGGAAATCCAGGGATACGGGTAGAGGATCCCGAGATTCTCGAGATCCTGAGCAATCCCAGGAGAAGAATCCTCTGAGGATAAGGGTTGAAAAATTGTATAAATCCCTAAGCTTGGAACAGAAGAAGGTACGTAATACTAACCGAGACAAGCTCTTGGCTATTGACCCGATAACTGACTTAGGCATCGGAGGTTCCCCGGCTCTAGCCAGGGTTCCCTTGACATTGTTGTCTGTGCAGGTGAAGGAGGGCCCGCCTCGAGGAAACCATCCCATAAGAACACTGCAACAAGAACCATTCACCCAGGAGATGTTGGCGGCTGAGGCCCACGTGATGAGTTAAAATACATAGGCACGATACGAGCTTCTTTTCCAAAATGCTGTTACTGGCATTCTATGCAAGTTTAGAACTATAGCAAATGAGGTTTTTGATATGTGGACGATCAGCTGTCATGAATAAAGGGTCAAAATCGTCGCACGGTGGGAAGATAGGACGAGTCTCTTAAGGTGATCTTGCCTGTATAAGTGTTAGGGCTTAGGTTATCTCCATTACGAGGTCTGCTACCATCCATGCGGTTGTTATTTTAGTCGACATTGTAGCAGTTAAATATAGGTCACTTTGCAATGATCCAGACCGTTCATGTGATAGGGCTCACCGTGGTGGATGTCGATACCCAAAAATTAATAGACTAGAAGATCGTATCATGGACCCCAAAGCAAAGTTCGAAGGGTCGCGGATTAGCTGATGTTGCCATCACCACTCCAGCGGTGGTGTGTTGATGCATTGGGCACAGTAGGTCCAAACTTTGATTATTTATTTCATATCAACGTGGTACAACCGTTTTTCCGTATCGTTTTAGGATATTAATCTAAAAATTAAGAAGATCGCCCCGGAACGGTAAAAGAGAAAAATAAAAAAGTTTTTAATGGTATATGTTTGATCACCTCTGTTTCTTATGGTGTGGTCCAAGTTGATATTCAATTTGCTTCATTTTTTTTTTAATACCATATCCTCAAAGAGAAATAAGGCTTGTGTTGATGTCAAAATCTGGGTCACTCTCTGCCAAGTCTTGAGTGCTCTGAGCGAACCCTGGCCCTGCAATGAACAGTAAACAAAGGAGATCCTGGCTCCAATAGGGAACCCTCCGATGCCAAAGTTGGCTAGGGAAATTAGGTCTAAGTTGAGTAGAGTAGAGTGAGGGTGCGAGATCTTGCGTACCTGTTCTTTTAGAAATGATTCGTTTTTATACCTGAGGGTCGCCTTAAACATGTCTGATAATCTCGGCACAGTCATCGCCACTACGCGAGAACTACGCGCGTGCGGTTGTCGGTCGTTTCCCAGAAATTGTGCGCTAGGCATTACTCCAGTCGTGCGTCATGGGGTTGCTCATTAATATTGTCACTGTCTAAGCTCTTGTCTGAGCCAACCTCGTGGTTCAGATTATACCTGAAGGTCCGAGCCCATGAACAAGTCGATTACTTGAGCAGAATATAAAGTATCAGCTCGAAGGTAAGATTATAAGACACGTGATAACCGAGCTGTCATGGGAACTCCACTTGAAAGTGAGTCGGCTTGGACACATCACTATAGCTCCGAGGTTCTCGCCCTAGGACGTGTGACTTTCGAGTCTATGTCATGGCTCTACCAGAACCCTCGAGTCGAATATTCACCTCACTTCAGATGCTTGTAAACCTGAAGCTTTGCTTATTTATGCCAAAGTTGATCTTTACGTACCTCGGTTCGGATTTACCCATAAAGCTTAGATATAATGCATATGTATAAGTTGGGCCCTACGATGCCCAACACATCCGACCACATTGGATGGTGGGGTGGTAGTGTTGGCACATGATCCACCTATTAAGATATATATTTAAAGGAAAAGAGATGAAGAATGAGAGTTTTTGGTCCAACATAGCGTGGTAAGGAGACTTAGCTATGGTAAGAGCTTTGTACGGATAAGAATAAAGAATTCTAACCTATGATCCACTTTCTTCAGTTTTTAGATGACGAAAATTCTCCTCTATCATCATTGTCCATTGGCCTCGCACAAAACTAAAATTCGATTCACTCCTTAATCGAAGTAATCCTTTTATTTTAATTGGACAACTGTGAATCCACAAAAAGGTCATTTCAATTCTATATTTAAAGTTATTCGTGACCCACAACTATACTAATGTTGTGCATTAATTCTGAATTATTTTCTCTAATGTAATCCATATATGATGAGTTTTGTCCTCAAACTTGAGCAGGCGACATGAAATTAAAACCTCATAATATGGACAGAATAGATTTATTTCTAAACAACTCAATGGCCCCCACATAAGATGTGGATATGTTCAAAACATGGGGCCATTTCGCACAAGGGCCATTTAGTTGTTTTCTTTCTCTTCTGATTTTCTTTCACATGAGGGGAGAATGGTGTGTTTTAGCTTCCTTCATTCTTCTTTCTTCCTTCCTTAGTTTCCTTTATAGTTTTTTTTATGATTTTTTTTTTTTGTTGATATGAATGAACGAATGGTAAGAGTTTGTAAAAGGGAATAAGGTGTGGAATAATATTATAATAGATGAATTTTTATAATAAAAATAAGTTGTAATTGATAAATTTTATATTAGAAGAATGTTATAATGCATAATTTTTATAATGAATGGATGTGATGAACATTAAAATGGATGATTATTGTGATAGATGAATTTTTGTAATGGAAGTATGCTAAGATAGAAGTATTTTGTAATATATGAATTTTGTATGGTGGATCATCGATATTTATTATGAATCGCCCATATTCATTATGGATCACCGATATTTTCACTGTGGATCATTGATATTCAATTTATATAGTGATATTTATTATGGACTACTGATATTAAAAAGTTGACCGTTGGTATTTATTGTTAACTGTTGATATTAAAAGCGGACTGCTAATATTTTACTATGATCGCAAATATTCACTATAGGGTATATATTTGATGAAAACAACCATAACTCCTTCATTACATGTCTGATCTTGAGTGATCTTTATTCTTGTTGAAAAAGTAATTTGATGAAAATTCATATGACTTTGAAATTAGCTCATTTGGACACTATTTGATTCCCCATAATTCATCAAGATCATTATGGATCATTGATATTCATTATGGGGTACCGGTCAGATGAAAATGCCCATAGCTTTCTCATTACATTTTAAATTTAGGTGATCATGTGTTTATTGGAAAGATAACTTGATAAACTTTTAAATATATTTGGAATCATCTCATTTGGACATTATTTGACTGCTTAAAAGTGAGCCCAAATGTGGGCCTCAGTGAATATCAAACATTCACAACGAATGATGAACTTTGGGCTCACGCTTTCAACAATGAAATAGTATTAAAATGATACGATTTCAAAATTATTTGAAATTTTATCAAGCTACATTTTCAATGAGCATAAGATCACATAAATCAAACATTAATGAGGGAGTTATAGCCATTTTCATCATATCTATGGCCTATAGTGATATAGATGAACTTTGTGTCTATTTTCGAGTAATCAAATCGTGTCTAAATGAGTTGATTCCAAAGTCATTTAAAAGTTCAAATTACCTTACTAACAAATATAAGATTACATAAATCAAACATGTAACGATGGAGTTATGTGTGTTTTTGTCAAACATGTACACCATAGTGAATATTTGCAATCACAATGAAATATCAGCAGTCAACGGTGAATATCAGCGGGCCGTTCTTAATATATGTGGTCCATAGTGAATATTAGTGGTCCACAATAGATATCAACGATCTACATTGAATATCGGTACTCCACGCTGAAAATATTGATGATTTACGATGAATATAGGTGATTCATAGTAAATATCGATTCCAACATATAACATTCATCAATTACAACATATTTTTATCTTAGCATTCTTCCATTATAAAAATTCATCCATTACAACAGTCATCTATTCCAACATTCATCACATTTACAATTACAAAATTTATAAATCACAACATTCTTCTATTACAAAATTTATTCATTATAACATTCTTCCATTATAAAAAGTCATCCATTATAGTATCATTCCACACATTATTCCCTTTCACAAACCACCACCATTTATATTAAATAAAAAAAAAACCTAAAAACTAACTATAAAGGGAACAAAAAAGAAAATAAGGATGATAAAAGAAGGAAGAGAGCCAAAAAACACCATCCTCCCCTCCCGCGAAAAAAAATAATCAAGGAATGAAGAAAGAAACAATTAAATAATGCTCATGCGAAATGGCTTCACTTTTTGAACCTATCCACATCTTATGTGGGGGCCCATTGGATTGTCGATAAGAAAATCCATCTCATCCACATGTATGGATTTTAGTTTCATATCGTTAATCCAAGTTTGAGGACAAAACTCATCATAGATGGATTATACATGAGAAAACAATTCAAAATTAACACACAATATTAGTGTAATTGTGGGTCACAGGTAGCTTCAAATATAGAACTGAAAAAACTCTTTTGTGCGTTCACGGCTCTCCAATAAAAATGATTTGATTATATTAGGCAAGGGGTGACCTAAGTTTCAATTTTAGATGGGGTCTACATCCCTTTCTAAAAGGACCATTCACTTTCCGAAGCAAGAGCTTGCCTTATTAAGGGCAGTTGTGGCAAATGAGCATTTTTTATCATTTGAATAATGAAAAAAGTAGATTAAGGGTTAGAATTCTTTTTTCTCTTCCGTATGGGGCTCCCGCCATAACCACATCACCTTACAACTAAAGACTCGATGAATGCTGAAAGAGTTGAAACTTGAAATGCATGAGCCTGATACTTTGCCTAGGTATCTCCATCCACAGTAAGGCTCATGCATGAACGGTTTGGATCATTGCATGATAACTAAGATGTATTTTAGTGAATGTTGACAAGTACATTCAAGTTTTCAGTTTGCACATGTGGGGTTCACAACTTCAACCATTCATATAATGGTAATAAGCAAGATGAGTGTGAGCCAAAATTTCCAAAGTCCAACAAAATCATAGTTGTAGAATATTTCACCTTTTCTTGGTTGAATAGATTATGTTACATTATTTTATTTCTTTTGTGGACACCTATCTAAAGGCTATAATTTCTCTTGGGGACGCCTTTATTTTTCAAGTATTTGGAATCAACAAGTAGGATTGGATTATACAGGTATCATATCATCTCGTTCCAATAATGGATATTGTTATGGGAAGATCCGACCCCATTATTCCGAGCCGACCCAGCATTATTACGTCTGAGGCATGACCCAGTTAATTTGATCTCAGCGTCAACACGACAACACGTGTCTTAGAGCAAGGTTCAGCTCGGAGGGGTCACATCCGATCGGACAACAGATTATTCGCTAACCACGATATACTCTTGGCCGGCCACTTCAACTTGGGCCAGACGGGTCGGGTCGGATATCAAGACCATAGTCGGACAGGCTGAGCCGAGCCGAGTCGACGTTCAGAGGCGCATGCCCCGTTCGCTGAACATGAAAACTGCCGCGACCATACGTGGCTGACAACTTCACTCACAGATACGCATAATCCGTCAGATACGCTACACGATCGATAGATTGCAGACAGTATCTCCACGATCCGAGAATCTCCCTGATCGTGCCGAGATTATCGGATCCGGACCATTCCACAGGCAAGTATAAATAGCACATCACGTTATATCTACAGGTACGCGAAATCGAGCTCTCTTCTCCTCTACTCCCTACTTAGACCCCGATTCTCTTGTCCTGACTTACGCATCGGAGGGTCCCCCGGCTTAGCCAGGGGTCACCTTTGCCAGTTCTTTTGGTGCAGGTTTCAGGGACGACAGGTAGAGGGTGACGTGGAGAGGGGGCCGACCAGATTTTGTCATCAATATTTTTTGGCGCCGTCTGTGGGAACCTGAAACTAGAAGTCAGGTTCTCATTTTCCCAAGTAATGGCGAAGAAGAAGAAAGCTGCAGTGGTGCAGCCGCAACCTAATGAGCAGACTTAGTCATCATCATCGCTTCATGCCGAGTCCGCCCCAGGGCCTTCCCAGCGTTCGCGCAATCGGTCGAGTAAGTATCGCGTCATGCAGAACGAGATCCAGGCCTTGTGCGACGAAATAAACTGAATAAAACAGTAGAGAGAGCCAGAGCTACGCCCGGATCAGGAACAACCCGTTCTCAAGCCAGTGGGGTTGTTCGTCGAAACTCGCTCCCTACCGAGGAGTGCGAGACCCGAGCCCCCCAACACTCGGGGGTGCCGCATTAGAGTTAAAATCCTCCTGCGGTATGCGCCGAGGTATCCGTGCGGAACACCACCACTCAGGCCCCGACAACTGTTCATTCAGCCACATCTGCCCTGCCACCCACGGACCTCCGTCACAAGTTAGAACAAAGGAGAGAAAGGAGAACGCCGGAGGTTGAGGATGCCTCCGAAGTCGTCGCGGAAAATAGAGACCTATGGGAGGCACGATTTGCGGAGTTGAAAGATAAGTTCCTGACATTGGAGAAAAAGCAGCAACAATTGACAGTTTCAGCCACGATCCAAGCAATGATGGAAGAGACCGAGCCTCCCTTCACCCCGACCATCATGGCTGAAGTGATGCCGCAGAGATTTCAGATGCCTCCTGTTATCCAGTATTTAGGATCCGGGAACCCATCTGAACACCTGAAGTCCTACAGATCGTGGATGCAGATACAGACTGCAACGGACGTAATGATGTATAGGGAGTTTTCTATCACCCTCACATTCAACGAGTAAATTCTGCTAGATATCCGAGGAGACAGACTACTCAATTGACCGGTATGCATGAGGGCTGACCCAGAGCACCGGGACAAGTAAAAATTCTGCTGTTTCCACCCGGACCATGGTCACAACACCGACGATTACGTGAATCTGAAAGACGAGATTGAGTCCCTCATCCGCAAGGGACATCTACGTCGTTACACCAAAAAAGAGAAGTCTAATCAGAGAGAGGAATGACCGCGAGAACAGCCGAACAACTCCACAGAAAAACCCACCGAAATTCACACCATCTTCGGGGGTTCAGCTGGGGGAGGGGACTCAAACAGGGCTCAAAAAACCCACTCCTGGAGATCCGAGCCGGAACACCACGTTCACCTGGCTGAATGTCCCAGCAAGAAACTTCGAGTCGCTCCGTGTAGCCTGACTTTAACAGAAGATAATGTGCATGGGATCCAGCATACGCACGATGACGCGTTAGTGGTTACCATTGTAAGACCCGTGTCTTGACCGTACCGTTCCGTTAGTCTCCGCAGTCCTTTCGGTCAAAATTCGGCAATCCTCGACTTGTATTCGATGTTTACACACGAACCTAAGCCAGGTCCTGCATACCAAAGCCGGCTCAATCCGAAATCTGTACCTTAGCGACCGCGCCGTCGCCACGGTTCTAACGCCGCGACTCACGCACCGACTCGATACCCAGGGTAGAAGATATAGGCTCGTGTTCAATTCGAAGAAACACCGCATGTTACGGATTACGAGGGAATCTCTACGAGATGTCCCATCAATCAATCCCATCAATCAAGTACACATCATACATCAAGTCAAGTACATCAACCCATACCTTTCTCTTACACAAGTAACCTAAAGTCAACTTTCACATCACTTCCATCACTCCACCCAACCACCACATCACCCATCACTTCTCTCAACCATCACATCTCTCTCACTTTCTCAAAATCAAAATCCCAAGCAAACCATAAGCCTCACACATCCGTAATTTTCTAAGGAGAAAAAAAGAGAAGTGAATAGTGTGGCCCACTTTTCATCCTAAAAATCTTTCATCCTAGCCCTTGAATCTTCATCTCCCTTTATCAAAGTGAAGCACAAGGAGGTCGGCTTTCTAACGGACCAAGAAGATCGGACGGTGGGTGCTTCTATAGGTGTAGATTTCTTATTTTGATGATGGGCCAAGTGAGGCCTACTAACCGATGGTATGAATTTCACTTTGGACCCTTAATGTGGCCAATGACTTACTTTGATTTCAAGATTTATCCATGATGGGGTCATTCTCCATGGACCCCACCATGATGTTTACTTTTCTTGCATAACATGGTCATTTAGACCGTTCATTTCGGTGGAAAGAGGATCTTCACCGTTGATTTTGATCGATAGGCCCATATGAAATGGGACCCACTAATGGATGTTGTAGATCATGCAAGGGAGGGCCCATAATACCGGGGTCCCTCCATCACTCGGATTTCTCTCTCTCTCTCTCTCTCTCTCTCTCTCTCTCTCTCTCTCTCTCTCTCTCTCCACTTTCTTTCTTTGTTTTGTGGCCCACATGATGTGTATGTGGCATTTAAGCCATCCATCAAGTGGACCCTATGGCCATCCAAGCCATGTGGGCCCTACATTAAAGATGATGGACAAACCCAAATGTCAGATTTCTATGTGTGGGCCATGTTCATGTGGGCCTCACCTTAATATGTGTTATATCCAAAACCGTCCAGCGTCTAGGACGCTGGACGTCAGTGAATGAAAAATGGAAATATCAGCTTGATTTCAAATTTATTGACTCGGCCACTTGTGTAGGCTCCACCTTTATGTATCGCTTTAATCCACGCCGTCCATCCCATCCTCCACTTAATTTTAGACCTTGAGTCAAAATTTGGGGCCAATCCAATAATCTGGCGGGCCGTAACAAATAAAACAGTGGCCTCACCGTTTAAAATCCACCCCGACGTTTATTTATGCTAAAAACATGCCGCTTATTGGTCTCATTGGGTCGATCCAGGGCCGTAGAATCCAGTGATCGGACCGAATTTTTTTGATGTGAGCCCCACCTATTAAAAACCCCGAAAATATAAGTTTTTAAAGAAAAAATACAAAACAAAGCAGCAGCGCTGCTGCTGTAGCTGACAGCGCAGGCAGCGCTTGCTGCCAGCGGCGGACGGACGTGCGGGCAGGGACCCACGGCCCCAGCCGTGGGCCCCACCATGATGCATGTGGATCATTCACCCCGTTCATTCTGTGGCCCCTTAGGGAAGTGGGGTCCCTGCCAAAAATCAGCCGTATACGGATCTCAGGTGGGTCATACCATCTAAAATCATGTGAAGACATGCCTGAAACATATAAAAGCTATTGGTGGGGCCTATCTGAGTTTTGGACATGGCTGAAACTTGGTCTGAACACTCCGTTAGGTGGGACACACATAATGCCTCATGAATGGTTTGGATGGCAATAAACATGACGGTGAGCCCCCTAGCCACGTTGCATGACAAATAAACTGTAACGCCCGTGAAAAATCCATACTTGGGCTCGAGTACCAACTCGACCCGAAATTGCGTAGAATTAATTCTTTTAGAAAATATGACTAAGTTAGCTAGCGCAACGCTGGAGTAGCTGGGAAATAGTCCCTGATCACTTTAAATACGTTCTACAAGACCCAAATCGAGTAGAACCAACGACTCTATAACACTCTATAACCTCGGACCAAACTCTAAGCAGGTTTGTTCTCTGGACCACTTTGAATCCTTGTATTGGATCTAGACTGCACGTCGAAAGTTCGATACCTCCTATCTTAGACCGTTAGAACTGCCTAGCTGGACTTGATACTCATTTCGAAAATCAAGTCAAACCGATAATCACAGGCTATTTCATTGAGCCCGAACCGAAGAGAGTGCGAATAGGGACAGAATTGGAATTTCAAATTCAAATCTGGCACACAACTTGACGCGTCAGTATTGAGCGTTCTGACCGTCAGAATTCATCCAGATTACACCCTCGGATCAGGAGAAATTTCTATTTTTTATCATGAGACTTTCAGCCCTGATCTACGTGCGGTGACCGCTGAACTGAAACTGGTCCGCCACGTGCGATCTGCGAACCCTGTTGGACTGAAAACTTAATACGTGCTAGATATGGTACGCATGAGCTTAAGTCCGATCGCATTCGACCAGGGGACCACCAGAAAGCATCTTTTGGATCGAAACAGCCCCGAATTGGATATGCACTAAGTAAACTTTGTACCGGAGCCTGTTTTCGGCGTTTTTAAGCTTATAAAAGGTGTTGAAACCCTCACTCCTCTCTCCCATCCGAAATTGCAAGAAACCCTAGATTGGGAGAGAGAAAAGGTGAGAGTTTGAGAGAGAGTGTAGAAGGAATTTTTTCAGTCTTCGTGCCACCTGTTGCTAGTGCCTAAGCAACACCTCCTGATCACCAAGCCGGTGATTCTCCCTCGTTTTCAGGTAATAACTAACCCTAGAAGTTGCTGATTTGGGAATCACTAAGATCCATAGCTTTTTTAACCAATAGATCTTGTAAAACAGGTTCTCTTATCGCCGTAGACGAAGCGTATACGCTCCGTTCGAAATCACGAGTTTACAAGAGACTAGGTGAGGATTTTAGACGCTTTGATTGACGGTTTCCAACGCTTTCAATGTCGTTTAATAGTAGATTATCGACGGCATCGCCGTTTGACATGTACAACATGCTTTCCGTTTCCTGTTTCGTAAATCAACGAAGAATATGAGATTTAGGGCATTTTAGTCATTTGTAGGAAGTACAGTTTACATTCATATTTTTCTGATGTGATTGACATGGTTTGTTGTCGCATTAGGAAGTTAGGAATACGTGCATAATTAGTTTGGCGAAGAGATTCGCCAAATTGCGCACTTCGGGTCGACATACTATATGTAGACTTAAGTGTGTAGTGTAAGTGTTTGTATAAATGCTTGTATTAGTATGTATTGAATTAAATGATGTTATGAAATAGTTTGTGATTGATTTCTCAATTAATATGCTCACCTAAATGATTTCCTACATGTTGACTATATATATGATTTCATTACATGCATGAAATGTATGTGCTTGAAGATTTGCTTAAGTTGAATGTTATAACATGTGTTAACATGCTCACATGATTGTATTTCAATTCTAATACTCTTACATATATTGCTGATGTGATTCCATAATTGTTTGGGACTAGACTTAGTCCAGGCAGTCGGTGACCGAGCGAATTCGTGGCTGGCTGGTCTTGGCCACGAACGACGCGTCGATGAACGCGAGTCGTGTTTGGAGTTGGCGGCAGTGGTTAGGCCACGCGAAGTGTTTTACGCACTTCATGTCGTTCGACTTGAGATGCGATCGCACTAGTCGAGCCCGTCAAGTAACCCGACTGGCCGATGTATGTTCACCTTGTATGAGTCATAACTGCTTGAACCTAGGGTACTGAACTTACCATTGTAAACTCTGTTAACCATGGTACCTTGATCCACGAAGACTCATGAGCCGGGCATGGTGGTATGGGACACCGTGGTCGAGCTTTCAGCCTACGCTGGGGCCACAAACCTTCCCGTAGTGACCAGTGAGCACCTAGTCTCGTGAGCAGATTATGGTGGTATGGGACACTATATTCTAGCTGTCGGCCTACACTGATCAGGCGACGAGTCCTTTGTAGTGACCGCGAGCATATTCTGAGTCTACGGGAGGCGACGAGCCTTCAGTAGCAGTAGAGTACAGTAGGCCTGTATTGATAAGGTGATGGGGGAGCGGTGCAACGAGTGCGAGCAACAGCCCTGACAGCCCTTGCATCGACCTACGAAATATATATCGTATGAGATTACTAGGAGTGACGACCCTAGACAGGATCTGTGTTGCGATTGATACAAGGGAAGTACCTTAGTTTCTCAATCCTGCTGTTTGAATGGACTAATAACAACTCGAAAATCATATCACCATAGCATTGCATGTGCCTGGAAGATGTGGAGCACTCTAGGGAGTATGGCATGCCGCGGTCGTAAGATGTTGCCGTATGAGGGAGATCGTCGGTGAGGGCATACATCACGTCATATCATCTTGCATTAACAACAGTATTAAGATTGTCTGATTTACTGCTTTACTATTATCACATGATTGAATTGTGAACATGCTAATCTTTGCTCTATGATTCCACTGAGTTGATCACTCATTCCCACGTTACGGGATGGTGTTTGCAACACCCACCAGACCCTGTTGTAGATGCAGGTGAGGCTGAGATACAAGAGGCAGAGCCAGACTTCGACGAGGACCAGGACGAGTTCTCGTACATGCAATATCATGATGGCTTTGCGTAGGCGACCTAGATTGATGAGACTTCAGTGGGACTATTTTTGAACATTACATTTTGTTCATGTATATGTATATGAGACTCAGAGATGTATTCATACCTTAAAGACAGATGATGTAAGACCCGTATCCTAATTCGCACTGTTCCGTTGATTCCCGCAACCCTTCTCGTCAGATTCCGGCAATCCGCGACTTATGGTTGACGTTGCGCACGACCGTAAGTCGTATCCTATTCATTTGAGCCGGTTTAATCCAAGACTTGTATCGTTGCGACCGCACCGTCGCCGCGGTTCCAACGCCGCAACTCACGCACCGATCTGATACCCAGACGATGAGATACGGACCCACGTTCAGTTCGAGCAAAAACACCGCGCGTTGCAAATCCCAAGGAATCTCTACAATATGTCCCATCAATCCCATCAATCACCCATCAATCACCTCTCATGTCAAGTACACACACACCCATGCTTCCTTTCTCCACAAGACAAGCAACCACCTAAGTCAACTAACCTCTCACTTCACCCATCACTCACTTCACCCATCACTCACCTCACCCATCACTCACCTCACATCACTCCATCTCTCATTAATCACACCTCTCTCTCTCTCATTTCTCAACACTTCAACCCAAGCAAGGGAGAGCACCCAACGTCCAAGTCTCCCCATGGAGAGAAGTGCATATGTGAGGCCCACTTTCCACTCCCAAATCTCCCATCCTAGCCATCTAATTCCCATCTCCACCATCTAAGTAAAGCTCTAGGTGACCGGCTATCCAACGGACCAAGAAGATCAAGAGGTGGGTGCTTCTATAGGGCAGATTTATGTATTTTTATGGTGGACCAAGTGAGGCCCACCGATCAATGGTGTGGATCTCACTTGGGACCCTAAGATGTGGCCAATGGCTCATCTAGATCATCAAGATCATTCCATGATGGGGCCATTATCCATGGACCCCATCATGATGCTTATTTCATTTCAAAAAGGTCATCTAGACCGTCCATAACGGTGGAGAATGGATCTCCACCGTTGATTTACATTTTTGATGGTCCTTCGTTCAAAGGGGCCCGTTGTTGTATGATTTCATGTAAGGGAGGGCCCATAATGACGGGGACCCTCCATCATAAGCCGTGTCCCACTCTCCATGTCTCTCTCTTTATCTTATTTTTATTTTAATTTATTTTATTTTATTCATTACAAAAGGATGGGATGGCCCACTTGAATAGATCCCATCTTGATGTATTTATGTTATCCAAGTGGGGCCCACCTTTCACACCATTTCCATGCCGCCCATCAGGTGGTGGCCCACTTCATCAGGGCCTACCATATATAAAAAAAAAATAATAAATAAATAAATTTATTTAACCGTCCAGCGTCCCAGACGCTGGACGCTGTGAAGAAAAAGAAAAAGAAAAAGAAAAAGGGAAGAAGGAAAGAAGAAAAGAAAAAAATTTGGGTGGCCTTCTTACATAGGCCCCACCCTGATGCTTATATCCGATCTGAGCCGCCCATCCTCTTACCCACGGCATTGTAGCCGTTGGGTAGAAGTTTGGAGCTGATCCAATCACCTGGTGGGCCATAGCGTCGAAGGTCGCACCTTTACCATTCAAATATCACTTTCTTAGTTTATTTCACTTCCATGCATCAAAAAAATTCAAACTCTGGACTCATTTGGACGGCCTCGGGCCACTGATCGTAATGGCCGGAGCAGATTTCATTTTAGTGGGCTCCACAGGCGAAAAACTGCGGAAAAGCCGCTTCCTTCCCAAATCTCTTTTTCTTTAAAAACGAGCAGCAGAGGCGCTGCTGCCTCTGCCCATGTCAGACGCCCCAGCGGCGGGCGGTCGGCGGACGCCAGGCCATCCACGGCTCCACGGGCGGGCCCCACCATGATGTATATTTTGTATCTGCACCGTCCATGAGGTGGCCCACCCTCTGAGGTGGGTCGTCCCCAAAAATGAGGTCCATCCGTGACTCAGGCGGCCCACACCATGAGCAACAGTGTGAATTGAATTCCACCATTAAAACTTGTTGGGGTCCACAGAAATGTTGGATTAAGCTGAAATTTATTTTCTTCCTCCACACCCAGGTCTGAGTGACCTTATCAATGGGTAGGATGGCATAGAACCTTGTGGTGGGCCTCACATGGGACCCACATTGATGTATGTGTGGTATTGGTACCGTCCACCACCGTGGACGGTGGGAACCACCGTATTTGGGTAAGCCGTCCAGTCAGTTGCTGGACGGCCAGTAGGCCCACCCTCCAAACCGTTCATTCATTGGTTGGCCAGGTGTGTGGACCCCACCATGATGCGTGTGTTGCATCCAACCATCCCAACCATTTGAAAGCTCATTGCATGAGCTACCGAATGAGGCAGAGCTGAAATTCAAATGGACCCCACCATTTAGGCAATGGTCAATGACACCCATCGTTCAAAAATATCTAAGGGGCATTGTAGCTTTCCATTAAGTGGATATTTGTGTCCCACTTCATCTATCATTATGATAGTTTATGTATAGGTTGGATGAGAAACATATGTCACAGTGGGCCTTAGGAATTTTTAATTTCAGAAGTCTTTTCACCACTCTTATTTGGTGTGGCCCATCTGGTATATTAATGCAAACCATTTGGTGAATGTGGGGCCTATGTAATACGACCCATTTAATATACCTAAGGCCCAGGGATCGAGGCCTAACGAATGTACTTAGGGTTCATTGCAATGTACATAAGGCTCATTGGTGAGGCCCATTAATGCAAACCATTTGGTGAATGTGGGGCCTATGTAATACGACCCATTTAATATACCTAAGGCCCAGGGATCGAGGCCTAACGAATGTACTTAGGGTTCATTGCAATGTACATTTCTCACGGTTCGTGAAAGGATATTTATGGCAGGCCGTGCCTGGGAAATAATGTTGGTTTGACGTCCACATTGTATGTACGATGTTGGTTAAATGTCCGCATTGTAATTCTCTTTAGGGCCCATTGATAGGTCCATACCTGTTACTATTCATTGCCTAATAACATGTTTAGAATAATCTCATGACTCATGCCCATACGCATCATATGTATGCTTGATATGAGTAATGACTGATCATAGCATACGCCATTGGGCAGACCATCTATGGGGCTCGTTAGGTGACTGAGCACCCCACATGATTGCGCAGTACGCGCTGGATTGCTGCATGTTTTGACAGCGTGATTCATGCATCTCGCATACGTATGACTTGATCACTGCACGCCCTAGCAACATCAGGGCCGTGGCTCCACAGGTACATCGTGGATGGCCATATTGGATACCGAAAATACTTATTCTAGCACTGTGGGCACTTAGGATGTCCTTGGGTGAGAGTCTCAGAACCTTTTTGGTACCAGGAGATGCTCCAACGTCTAGACCGAGTGGATATACGAGCGCCCGAGTGCCGAATACCAGTAGGCCGCGTCTCCCACTGTGTCGTGGTCGGTTGGAAGGGGGTGTGGCCTTATCCGCTTGAGTGAGAGGGCTATAAGCTAGGCTGAGTTTAACTAGCTCGCAAATGAGTCCGCTATCGACGAGCCGGGTAGGTATTGGCATACTACTGGTCAGGCGGATAGTGAGGTCTTATCCGCTTGCTTGACTGTGCAGCTAGGGAGGTGGCAATCTCTGCAAAGTGTATTAGACCCCGGTGATATCCAGAGAGGAACTGTACTGATATACGCATTTGAGGAATACCGACTTGCTTGGATTGCATTTCGCATATGACATTTGGCTATGTAGGCCTTGCATTGCATCGGTGTGGCCGATGACATTCATATCTCGCATCATGCCTTGCATTACACAGCCTGGGTATATTCATGGACTTACCGCGTACTTCCGCATTGTTCTGATACTGTACACTTGGCGTTTGCCTTACGCACACACTCACACCACCCTCTAAGCTTTTGTAAGCTTATGCACGATAGTTGCGTGCAGGTAGCGTTGGACGACAGCAGCGCTGAGACAGGAGTGCACATCAGGACCTTTTGGAGCTTTTGATCACCTTGTATTTCCCTTTCTGCATTGTACTTAAAATTGTTGTTATAGTGGATACGTGGTGATGTTGTTTTGTGACTTGGTTATGTCTGTGGTTATGCTCCTTTACAAAAAAAAAAAAAAAAAAAAAAAAATTTATTCTGAAAATCCTCCTTGTAGGATCCCAGGGTCGGAATCTGGCATTAGATTATCAGGAGCCGAGAATGGGGCACTACGGAGGCTGTCGACACCGGATTCGGCAATCGGGATTCATGTGAATCCGATTTTCGGGTTTGGGGCGTGACAGATGAGATCTACTTTGCTTTTCCATACAGTGATATATATATTGTTTAGTCTTCTGCTTGCTTTTATGACAGGATCTGAAGTATGAATTGCAGTTTTGGTATACTTTTACTCATGTGAATGCTTTAAATCCGACAACATTGAATCATAATCATTTTTGTTGCATAAGTGACGGTCTGGAACTCGGGAGTTGAGTTTATACACGACCCCCGATTTTCAGGGTGTTACATAAACATACAGTGGGCTCCACGTGCGTGTGACCCTATTAACAGGTTGGACGTCAAGTACCCGTCACGGTGGGCCCCTCCCCTGCCCGTGTGGCCCCTGTAAATAGATTGGGTGGCAGGTGAACATCACGGTGGGCCCTGACCCACGTGATCATATGAACAGGTTGGATGTCAAAATAAATACTCCAGTGGACCCCAGCTTTCCCAGGTCCACGTGATTCTTTTAATGGATTGGATGTCAGATGAATATCACAGTGCCCCCCCCCCCCCCCCCCCCCCCCCGACTACTTGACCTTATGAATAGGTTGGATGGAAATAAATATTATGGTGAGCTTCCATGGTCCACTTGACCTTATGAATAGGTTGGATGGAAAATAAACATTATGGTGAGCTTCTTATCCATGTGACTTTATGAATAGATTGGATGGAAAATGAATATTATGATGGGGCCCCATGGTCATGTGACTATATCAACAGGTTGTATGGAAACTAAACATTATTGGTGGGCTCCATGGCTGTGTGAACCGATCACGGCTTGAGTAGAAAATAAACATTTCGGTGGCCACCACGATATGAGAGTGACCCCACCATGATACTTGTATTTCATCGATTCCGTCCATATGTTCTATATTCATGTTGTCCATCTTATTTGAGGCCCACTTTGGTATATATAAGGCCTATGTGATTAGGCTCATTCGATGTACATAAAGCTCATGTGATTGGGCTCATTTTTAATGCATGCTGAGGCCCATGGGTTATGACTCATTGCAAAGGACCTAAGGCCCATTGATGAGGCTCATTGAGGTGATCCACTTGATGAATGTAAGGCCCATATGATACGACCCAGTTGATGTACTTAAGGCCCAATTGGGGGCAACTAGGTCCTTTGCAATGCATGATCCCCCCATGACATATGATGATGTTTATAGCAAGTAATGCCTTAGGAACAATGATGGTTAGATGCCCATATTGTTAGGATGACGTCGGTTAAATGTCCGCATTGTCACCCTCCCTAAGGCCCACTAATAGGCCCATACTTGTAGTAAGTAGGCTGTCTCGGCCCATTTTCAGTTATACGCAAAGCCCATCTCTATATACATGTTTAGTATAGATTTACGATTTATTATCATACGCATCATATGTATGACTGATGTGAGGAGTGACTGATCATAGCATATGCCTTCGGGCGAACTGTTTATGGACTCCCTGATAGGTGAAGTTGCCCTACATGAGTGCATGGTACACGTAGGACTGTTGCATGACTGGTAGTGTGACTCATGCACTTACATTTGTATGATTGTGATTATTGTATGCCCTATCATATGCTCTAGCGACATCAGGGCCATAGTCTCCACAGATGCATCGTACGTGGGTAGATTGGATACCGAAAATGTTTAGTTCTAGCATACGGGCGTCATAGATGTCCTTGGGTGAAAATTCCTAAACCCGATGGTACAAGAGGATGACTCCAATGTCAAGACCGAGTGGATACACGAGTACGCGATGGCCGTATACCAGTGGGCCGCGTCTCCCACTGTGTCGTGGTCGGTTGGAAAGGGGTGTAACCTTATCCGCCTGAGTGAGGGGGTAACTTCTAGGTTGAGTTTTACGAGCTTGAGAAATCGGTCCGCTATCGAAGAGCCGGGCCCGATATTAGCAGGCGGATAGTGAAGTCTCTTCTGCTCTCCCAGTTGCGCGTTCGGATAGGGGCGGTAAGTTGGCGTAGAGTGTACTAGACTACGGTGATTATCCAGAATGAGAACTGTATTGATATATGATGAGGATTGACATGTTTGAGTTGCATCTCGCATCACATGGTTTGGATATGGCCGATCGCATTCATATCTTGCACTGTATAGCCTTGGTACGGCTGATTGCATTCTTGTATTCATCAGCATGATTTCGCATTACTCTAACCCTACATTCTGAGCACGCTTATATTGCGCACACACTTATACCACCCTCTAAGATTTCTATAAGCTTATGCACGATTGATGCGTGCAGGTGACGGCAGGACGCAGCCTTAGTCTCGTCACCGTTGGAGCGTGCAGCCGAGCTTTTGGAGTTTTGTTATTGTCACTATTTTGTATTTTCCTTTCCTACGTATTGTACTTAAAGTTTTTTATCATAGTGAATTTTTGTGGTGGTGTTCTTGTAGTTATTGTTGGTGGGTTATGATTATGTTATGCTCATTACAAATCAAATAGATATTAGAAATCCTCCTTATAGCATCCTAGGATCAAAACTTGGTATATGGGTGCCGGGAGCCGAGAATGGGGTCTACGGAGGCTGTCGGCGCCGGATTCGGCGATCGAAAATTTTGTGAGCCCGGTTTTCGAGTTTGGGGCGTGACAGAAGTTGGTATCAGAGCCAAGTTGGGAATAACTGAGAACAATATCACATGTTTGCTATGAGTTTAGGACGATTAGGTTCCAAGTGCGAAAGCTTCCGATTTTGTCCCTAACGCGCGATTCTTAAGGTTGATTGGCGTTATTGTTCTTTCCTATAGGACATGCCGCCTAGGAGAGCAACCCGAGCCCACCCCGCTCCCCCACTTGAGGCTCCAGCTCCAGCTCTACCACCCGCGCCTCCTGTTCCACCGCCAGAGATCCCTGCTCCCTTGCCTGAGGATGACATTCCTCCACTTGAGGCCGATGCGGAGCCGAGTGTGCCTGTGAATGCCTCTCAGTTACAGCAGATGTTACAGGCTGTGACAGCCGCACTCCAGGGATAGGGAAGGCGCCCAGTTGTTTCACCCGCTCAGGCAGAGCAGGAGCGCGCGAGCGCCTTACTTCGTGAGTTCAGACGGCTTGATCCCCCATGTTTCTAAGGTGAGCCAGATCCGACTGCAGTAGAGAGATGGCGCTCCGATGTGGAGAAGATTTTTGATACCATGTCATGTACGACCGAGCAGCGAGTCCGGCTGAAAGTATTTCTTTTTCAGGGAGAGGCCGAGCACTGGTGGACCTCCGTCACCCGCGTCGCAGGACCTGATCATGTTTGGACATGGGAGGATTTTATCGACCGATTCGAGGAGCAGTACTTCCCTGACCATATTCGACGGCAGAATGCACTAGAGTTCGAGACTCTAGTGTAGGGAGACATGACCGTGGCGCAGTATGCGGCCCGTTTTGTGGCGCTATCGAGGTTTGCGCCATATATGGTTGACGATGAGGGGCGGAAGGCCCGCCGTTTTAAGAACGGCTTACGTTAAGGCCTTCGAGGTCGTCTCATTGGGCATGAGCTCCTGACTTTCCACGAAGTAGTGCGGAGGGCTCAGATTTATGAGACTGAGTGGGCCGACGTGCAGGCCGACCGAGATCAGAGGAGGGGTCAGAAGAGGCAGACCCCCTCTAGTAGCTCACAACAGCATCGACGACCATAGAAATTCAGGAGCCACCCATCTGCCAGAGCACCAGTAGCACCGTCAGCACCCCCAGCGGCACCACCATAGAGAGCTTTCTGACACCTGTTATGGATGCGGTGGGATAGGGCACCGTAGGTGGGAGTGTCCCCGACCTCGGCAGCAACAGTCAAGAGCACCACAGCAGCCTCCACAGAAACTGAGAGCACCACAGCAGTCGCGACAACAGATTCCACCACCGAGGCCCCTTAAGCAACAGCACCAGCCTCCGAGGCCACAGCAGCAGAGACAGCAGTTTCGAGCGCCTCAGCGACATCAGCAGTAGCACCAGCAGGGACCTCAGAGGGGATAGGCACCTCCCCAGCCAGCTCAGACTAGATTTTATGCGGCTCAGCAGGACCCGCAGACCTCTGGAGGAGTCATAGAGGGTATGCTTCCAGTCTCTTCATACATCGCACATGTACTGTTTGATTTCGGTGCTTCGCACTCATTCATGTCTAAGGATTTCTGCCGATCGACTGGATTGCCGACAGAGTCTTCTAGTGAGGGATTGATCGTATCGACGCCCTTGGAGAAGACCACAGTATTGGACCGTTTCTGTTCGTCTTGCCCTGTTTTGGTCGGTGACATTTTCTTGCCTGCCGACTTGTATGTGCTGCCGATGTCAGACTTCGATGTTATTTTGGGCATGGATTGGCTTGCTGAGTACTATGTCATCTTGGATTGTTCCGCGAGGACAGTCACATTCTGCATACCAGGCTTGCCGCAGTTTCAGTTTGTCGCCGAGACCAGAGAAGAGTCGTTATTATGCTTGATGTCCTGCGCCGTTGAGGAGCCTATCGCCGCTTGTATTGATCAATTGCCAGTTGTTTGCGATTTCTCCGACGTATTTTAGAAGATTCCAGGATTACCGCCTGGCCGTCATATAGAGTTCCAGATAGACCTTATGCCCGGTACCACGCCTATCTCGAAGGCCCCGTACCGTATGACACCGATGGAGTTGCATGAGCTGCAGCGACAGTTGGACGAGTTGCGTGAGTTGGGATTCATTCATCCGAGCAGTTCGCCTTGGGGAGCGCCAGTACTCTTCGTCAGGAAGAAGGATGGCTCATTGAGGCTCTGCGTAGACTAACCCGAGCTCAACCGGGTCACGATTAAGAATAAATACTCGCTCCCGAGGATAGATGATTTGTTTGACCAGTTGAAGGGTGCACAGTTCTTTTCGAAGATTGACCTGCGTTCCGGTTATCACCAAATTCGTGTCCGAGAGGAGGACATCCCGAAGACAGCTTTCAGGACGCGTTATGGTCATTTTGAGTTTCAGGTCATGACCTTCGGACTAACCAATGCACCCGTGATCTTCATGCAGTTGATGAACGAGATCTTCCGTCCATATCTTGATCAGTTTGTGGTAGTCTTCATCGACGGCATTCTGATATATTCGAGGACCCGTGAGGACCATATGCAGCATTTAGAGATTGCATTGCAGACCCTCCGTGCCCACCAGCTGTATGCGAAGCTAGAGAAGTGTGAGTTTTGACAGGAGGAGGTGAGGTTTCTCGGTCACGTGGTGACGAGGGAGGGTGTCGCAGTGGACCCCTCGAAGGTTGATGCAGTGCGTCAGTAGAGCCAACCCACTACTGCATCCGAGATCCATAGTTTCCTTGGCTTAGCGGGATATTATCCGTGTTTCATTGAGGGCTTCTCCCGTATTGCTGCCCCGATGACCAGGTCGACTCGGAAGGGCGCAGACTTTGTTTGGACTGATGCATGTGAGCGGGCATTCGTGGAGCTGAAGGACCATCTGACGTCCGCTCCTGTCCTCACTCTTCCCTTTGAGAGTGATGGATTTGTTGTATTTACCGATGCCTCACGTATTGGATTGGGTGCTGTCCTGATGCAGCACGACAGACCTGTAGCCTTTGCGTCTCGTCAGCTCAAGGTCCATGAGCTGAACTACCCCACGCATGATTTGGAGCTGGCAGCTGTTGTCTTCGCACTGAAGGTGTGGAGGCACTACCTCTATGGGCTTAGGTTCGAGCTCTTCTCCGACCACAAGAGCTTGAAGTATCTATTCTCTCAGTCCGAGCTGAACATGAGACAGAGACACTGGATGGAGCTTCTGAAGGACTATGATTTTGACCTCCAGTACCACCCAGGCAAGGCGAACGTGGTAGCGGATGCCCTCAGCCGTCAGCCACGAGGCCTGGTGGCACATATAATGATTCAGGAGTAGAGGATGCTCGAGGATATAGTAGAGTACGACTTCGATTTTGGTCTGCAGTCTTCTATCATTCAGTTATCGATCCTGTTGATTCAACCCTCTCTTGTAGCAAGGGTGATCGAGGCTCACCAGACAGATGAGTCGTTACAGGATTACCGAGCAGAAGCAGCATCTGAGAGCCAGACAGATTGACAGATTGGTTTTGATGGTGGACTTCGCTTCAGAGGCTGATTATGTATCCTAGATATTCTCGAGTTGCGTAGAGATCTTATGATCGAGGCACATCGATCGCGGTTTTCTATCCACCCTAGTTCGACGAAGATGTATCAGGACATGAGGAGACGGTATTTTTGGACCGGGATGAAGCGCCAGATCACCAGTTTTGTGGCCGAGTGTGACACATGCCAGCGTGTCAAGGCCGATCATCAGAGACCACCTGGTTTATTGCAGCCGTTGAGTGTCCCGATGTGGAAGTGGGAGCACGTATCCACCAATTTTGTTATGGGTCTGCCGAGGACTCAGCGCAGTCATGACGCTATCTGGGTTGTCGTGGACCGTCTGACGAAGTCGGCACATTTTCTTGCGATCCGTGAGACTTGGCATACGGACCAGCTCGCCAGGCTATTTGTTGAGGAGATAGCGAGACTACACGGCGTTCCAGTCTTGATCGTTTCTGACTGAGACCCGAGGTTCACGTCTCATTTTTAGAGGAGCTTTCAGAGAGCTATAGGTACTGATTTGCAGCTCAGTACCGCGTATCATCCGCAGACCGATGGACAGACCGAGAGGGTCAACCAGATACTTGAGGATATGCTTCGGGCCTGCGCGATTGACTTTGGAGGTAGCTGGGATGAGCATCTGTGATTGGCTGAGTTCGCATACAACAACAGCTACCAGACGACCATTGACATGACTCCTTTTGAGGCATTGTATGGCAGACCGTGCAGATCTCCGAGTTATTGGACCGAGGTAAGAGAGCGGCATCTCCTAGGTCCCGCGCTTGTGCAGCAGACATCCGAGACTATCGATATCATCAGGTAGAGGATGCGCACAGCTCAGAACCGGCAGAAGAGTTTTACTGATCCCTGGCGTCGTCCCTTGGAGTTCGATGTAGGGGACAGAGTTTATCTCAAGGTCTCGCCCATGAAGGGCGTGGTTCGATTTGGAGCGAAGGGCAAGCTTGCCCCGAGATTTATAGAACCTTTTGAAATCACTGGGGGTGTTGGCGCCATGGCCTACCGGCTTGCCTTACCATCTGAGTTGTCTGGCATCCACAACGTTTTTCACGTCTCTATGTTAAGAAAGTGTGGGTCAGACATAGTTCCTGTTATCGATTGACAGCCGTTAGAGGTTCGTGAGGACGCTTCTTATATTGAGCAGCCAGTTGGTATCCTAGATCGCAAGGAGCAGGTTCTCAGGACCACGGTCATTCCCTTGGTGAAGGTTCAGTGGGGTCATCATTCTGTTGATGAGGCGTCTTGGGAGCGTGAGGCTGAGATTCGAGAGCGCTATCCCCATCTCTTTGTTGATTGATTATACATTATATCCTATATATTGTCTCTGATTTTATATGATGATGCCTTATTTTTCCTTCTATTATGAGTTATGTTTTCTTGCGATAATTGTGTAAATTTTGAGGATGAAATTTTTATTTGGAAGGGAGAGTTGTAAGACCCGTGTCTTAGTCGTACCGTTCCGTTGGTCTCCGCGGTCCTTCCGGTCAAAATTTGGCAATCCTCGACATGTATTCGAGTTTACGTGCGAACCTAAGCCAGGTCCTGCATACCAAAGCCGGCTCAACCCAAAATCTGTACCTTAGCGACCGCGCCATCGCCGCGGTTCTAACGCCGCGACTCGCGCACCGACCCGATACCCAGGGTAGAAGATATAGGCTCGCGTTTAATTCGAAGAAACATCGCACGTTGCGGATTACGAGGGAATCTCTACGAGATGTCCCATCAATCAATCTCATCAATCAAGTACACATCATACATCAAGTCAAGTACATCAATCCATACCTTTCTCTTACACAAGTAACTTAAAGTCAACTTTTACATCACTTCCATCACTCCACCCAACTACCACATCACCCATCACTTCTCTCAACCATCACATCTCTCTCTCTTTCTCAAAATCAAAATCTCAAGCAAACCATAAGCCTCACACGTCCACAATTTTCCAAGGAGAGAAAAAGAGAAGTGAATAGTGTGGTCCACTTTCCATCCCAAAAATCTTCCATCCTAGCCCTTGAATCTTCATCTCCCTCCATCAAAGTGAAGCACAAGGAGGTCGGCTTTCTAACGGACCAAGAAGATCGGACGGTGGGTGCTTCTATAGGTGTAGATTTCTTATTTTGATGATGGGCCAAGTGAGGCCTACCAACCGATGGTATGGATTTCACTTTAGACCCTTGATGTGGTCAATGACTTACTTTGATTTCAAGATTTATCCATGATGGGGTCATTCTCCATGGACCCCACCATGATGTTTACTTTCCTTGCATAACATGGTCATTTAGACCGTTCATTTCGGTAGAGAGAGGATCTCCACCGTTGATTTTGATCGATAGGCCCATATGAAATGGGACCTACTTAATGGATGTTGTAGATCATGCAAGGGAGGGCCCATAATACCGGGGTCCCTCCATCACTCGAATTTCTCTCTCTCTCTCTCCACTTTCTTTCTTTGTTTTGTGGCCCACATGATGTGTATGTGGCATTTAAACCATCCATCAAGTGGATGGCCATCCAAGCCATGTGGGCCCTACATTAAAGATGATGGGCAAACCCAAATGTCAGATTTCTATGGGTGGGCCATGTTCACGTGGGCCTCTTATATCCAAAACCGTCCAGCGTCTAGGACGCTGGACGTCAGTGAATGGAAAATGGAAATATCAGCTTGATTTCAAATTTATTGACTCGGCCACTTGTGTAGGCTCCACCTTGATGTATCGCTTTAATCCACGCCGTCCATCCCATCCTCCACTTAATTTTAGGCGTTGAGTCAAAATTTGGGGCCAATCCAATTATCTGGCGGGCCATAACAAACAAAACAGTGGCCCCACCGTTCAAAATCCACCCCGACGTTTATTTATGTTAAAAACATGCCGCTTATTGGTCTCATTGGGTCGATCCAGGGCCGTAGAATCCAGTGATCGGACCGAATTTTTTTAAATGTGAGCCCCACCTATTAAAAACCCCGGAAATATAAGTTTTCAAAAAAAAAAATATAAAACAAAGCAGCAGCACTGCTGCTGTTGCTGACAGCGCAGGCAGCGCCTGCTGCTAGCGGCAGACGGACGTGCGGGTAGAGACCCACGTCCCCAGCCGTGGGCCCCACCATGATGCATGTGGATCATCCACCCCGTTCATTCTGTGGCCCCTTAGGGAAGTGGGGTCCCTGCCAAAAATCAGCCGTATACGGATCTCAGGTGGGCCATACCATCTAAAATCATGTGAAGACATGCCTGAAACATATAAAAGCTATTGGTGGGGCCTACCTGAGTTTTGGACATGGCTGAAACTTGGTCTGAACCCTCCGTCAAGTGGGACACACATAATGAGTGGGCTGGATTGGAGGACCACCTTGTGGTGGGCCCCCAACCGCGGCCTCATGAATGGTTTGGATGGCAATAAACATGACGGTGGGCCCCCTGGCCACATTGCATGGCAAATAAACATATAGTGGGCTCCACGTGCGTGTGACCCTATTAACAGGTTGGACGTCAAGTACACATCACGGTGGGCCCCTCCCCTGCCCGTATGGTCCCTGTAAATAGATTGGGTGGCAGGTGAACATCACGGTGGGCCCTGACCCACGTGATCATACGAACAGGTTGGATGTCAAAATAAATACTCCAGTGGACCCCAGCTTTCCCAGGTCCACGTGATTCTTTTAATGGATTGGATGTCAGATGAATATCACAGTGCCCCCCCCCCGACTACTTGACCTTATGAATAGGTTGGATGGAAATAAATATTATGGTGAGCTTCCATGGTCCACTTGACCTTATGAATAGGTTGGATGGAAAATAAACATTATGGTGAGCTTCTTATCCATGTGACTTTATGAATAGATTGGATGGAAAATGAATATTATGATGGGGCCCCATGGTCATGTGACTATATCAACAGGTTGTATGGAAACTAAACATTATTGGTGGGCTCCATGGCTGTGTGAACCGATCACGGCTTGAGTAGAAAATAAACATTTCGGTGGCCATCACGATATGAGAGTGACCCCACCATGATACTTGTATTTCATCGATTCCGTCCATATGTTCTATATTCATGTTGTCCATCTTATTTGAGGCCCACTTTGGTATATATAAGGCCTATGTGATTAGGCCCATTCGATGTACATAAAGCTCATGTGATTGGGCTCATTTTTAATGCATGCTGAGGCCCATGGGTTATGACTCATTGTAAAGGACCTAAGGCCCATTGGTGAGGCTCATTGAGGTGATCCACTTGATGAATGTAAGGCCCATATGATACGACCCAGTTGATGTACTTAAGGCCCAATTGGGGGCAACTAGGTCCTTTGCAATGCGTGATCCCCCCATGACATATGATGATGTTTATAGCAAGTAATGCCTTAGGAACAATGATGGTTAGATGCCCACATTGTTAGGATGACGTCGGTTAAATGTCCATATTGTCACCCTCCCTAAGGCCCACTAATAGGCCCATACTTGTAGTAAGTAGGCTGTCTCGGCCCATTTTCAGTTATACGCAGAGCCCATCTCTATATACATGTTTAGTATAGATTCACGATTCATTATCATGCGCATCATATGTATGACTGATGTGATGAGTGACTGATCATAGCATATGCCTTCGAGCGAACTGTTTATGGACTCCCTGATAGGCGAAGTTTCCCTACATGAGTGCATGGTACACGTACGACTGTTGCATGACTGGTAGTGTGACTCATGCACTTGTATTTGTATGATTGTGATTATTGTATGCCCTATCATATGCCCTAGCGACATCAGGGTCATAGTCTCTATAGATGTATCGTGGATGGGTAGATTGGATACCGAAAATGTTTAGTTCTAGCATACGGGCGTCATAGATGTCCCTGGGTGAAAATTTCTAAACCCGATGGTACAAGAGGATGACTCCAATGTCGACATCGAGTGGATACACGAGTGCGCGATGGCCGTATACCAGTAGGCCACGTCTCCCACTGTGTCGTGGTCGGTTGGAAAGGGGTGTGACCTTACCCACCTGAGTGAGGGGGCAACTTATAGGTTGAGTTTGACCAGCTTGAGGAATCGGTCCGCTATCGGCGAGCCGGGTCCGATATTGGCAGGCGTTTAATGAGGTCTTTTCTTCTCTCCCAGTTGCACGATCGGATAAGGGCGACAAGCTAACGTAGAGTGTACTAGACCCCGGTGATTATCCAGAATGAGAACTGTACTGATATATGATGAGGATTGACATGTTTGAGTTGCATCTCGCATCACATGGTCTGGATATGGCCGATCGCATTCATATCTTGCACTGTATAGCCTTGGTACGGCTGATTGCATTCTTGTATTCATCAGCATGATTTCGCATTACTCTAACCCTGCATTCTGAGCATGCTTATATTACGCACACACTTACACCACCATCTAAGCTTTATATAAGCTTATGCACGATTGATGTGTGCAGGTGACGGCAGGATGCAGCCTTAGCCTCGCCACCGTTGGAGCGTGCAGCCAAGCTTTTGGAGTTTTGTTATTGTCACTATTTTATATTTTTCTTTCCTACGCATTGTACTTAAAGTTTTTTATCATAGTGAATTTTTGTGGTGGTGTTCTTGTGGTTATTGTTCGTGGGTTATGCTTATGTTATGCTCATTACAAATCAAATAGATATTAGAAATCCTCCTTGTAGCATCCCAGGATCGGAACCTGGCATATGGGTGTCGGGAGCCGAGAATGGGATACTACGGAAGCTGTCGGCGCCGGATTCGGCGATCAAAAATTTTGTAAGCCCGGGGGCGTGACAACCATGACTATAAAAAATCACAAAGTGTATCGCATCTTGGTCGACACCGGGAGTTCGGCTGATGTTATGTATTCTAAAGCGTTTGAAAAGATGGAATTTCACGGTCCCGACTCTAACCCGTGATGACTCCCTTGCACGGCTTTACCAGAGTGAGAGTCATCTCCGAAGAAGCCATCTTCATCCCAGTAACATCAAGTCACGCTTTTGGTCGACTTTTTAGTTGTTAATGTTCCATCTGTTCACAACGTGTTCCTGTGCTGACCCTCCCTCAATGCAATGAGAGCGGTCGTCTCAACTTATCATCTGATGATGAAGTTTCCAGCTGATGGTGGGAGTGGTTATCTCCGAGGTGATCAACGCGAGGCCCGGGGGTGTTATGAGATAGCCGTGAGAAAAGGAGCTGCCAAACAAATGCTTGTACTGGACGCCTTGGATCCTCGAGGATCGACGAAAAGCTCCTCAGTCTAAGATCTGGTAAGAGTACCGCTCGATGAATCAGACCCGAGTAAGACTGTCCAGCTCGGATCGACCAACTAGTGGACAGCACGGCCGGACATTAATTACTCTCATTTCTGGACGCTTATTCCGGGTACAACTAGATCGCTATGTATCCCCCAGACAGGCAGAAGACTACCTTTGTTGCGAATAGAGGGCTCTACTGTTACCGGGTCATGCCATTTGGCCTAAAAAATGCTGGGGCAACATATCAGAGGTTGGTGAATCAGATGTTTGCCAGCCAGATTGGGCGCACCATGGAGGTGTATGTGGACGACATGTTAGTGAAAAGTACTCAAGCCTCCAACCACCTTGCCAACCTCAGAGAAGCATTCAGCGTCCTCCGAGAATATCAGATGAAATTGAATCCCACTAAGTGTACATTCGGGGTTGATCCAGGAAAGTTTCTTGGTTTTTAAGTCAGTCAGAGAGGTATCGAGGTCAATCCAGATAAGATCAAGGCCCTACTCGACATGAACTCGCCTCGGCCTCTCAAGGAGATATAATATCTCACAGGAAGAGTTGCCGCCCTCGGACGCTTCATATCTAGGGCTACAGATAAATGTCTTCCCTTCTTCCAGCAGCTGAAGGGTCATAAGAAGGCAGAATGGACGCTAGAGTGTGAGCATGCCTTCCAGCAATTAAAACAGTACTTGGGTTCACCGTCCCTATTGTCCAAGCCTGAAGAAGGGGAGCCTCTGCTCCTCTACCTCGCAGTCTCGGCTTTAGCTGTCAGTTCGGCTCTGATCAGAGAGGTCGGAAGCAAGCAGTACCCCGTGTACTATATAAAAAAAGATATGGCACCAACCGAAATAAGGTACCAGTCCTTGAAAAAACTGGCGCTCTGCCTCGTCGTCTCGGCCAGAAGACTGTGACCATATTTTCAAGCCCACTCCATAGTTGTGCTAACAGACTCTCCTCTGAGGCAGATCCTCCAGAGACCCGAAGTGTCGGGTTGGATGACCAAGTGGGCTGTAGAGCTCGGAGAGTTTGACATTCAGTTTCACCCCAGGACGACACTCAAGGGCCAAGCTGTATCCGACTTTATCGCTGAGTTCACAACTCCGGACGAGGAGCAAGTCAGTAAAGAAGTTGAAATGACACCACCTGTCTCGTTGAACAACCAAGAGGCAGTGTCGGATCCTGGGTGGGTCCTTTATGTTGATGGGTCTTCCAATATTAAAGGAGCGGGAGCCGGTGTTGTCCTAGTTGCACCTGATTCAACGACAATCCAATACGCAATCAGACTCGGATTTAAAGCTTCGAACAACGAAGCTGAGTACGAAATGTTGTTAGCTGGGCTTAGGCTGGCAGCAAAACTAGGCGTTCAGACTCTACAAGTCCGCTGCGACTCGCAGCTGGTAGTGAACCACATCTCCTCGAAATATGAAGCTAAGGAAGTCAGAATGATCGCTTACCTCGAGGAAGCAAGGAAATTGATCGAGAGATTTTAGAGTTGCACCATCCGACAGATTCCCAGAGCCGAGAACTCGTGGGCCGATGCCTTAGCAAGACTTGCCTCGGCCTTCGAGGGAAAGATCCCGCATTTCGTTTCGGTCGAGTTCATTGAACACCCGAGTATCATCCAGCCGGAGAAAGTCAATCCCGTCTAGTCCATTCCTAGTTGGATGGATGAAACCCCCTCGAAACCCCCTCGGACAAGCTAGAGACGGAGGCTTCATCCGGTCCGAGGCATCTTCAATTATTTGTCATCTGGCGAAACCCCCTCGGACAAGTTAGAGGCGAGGCGACTTAGGGTTAGAGCGGCCATGTATGGTATATTTGACAGAGTGTTGTACAAGAAGGGACATTCTCAGCCTTACCTTAGATGCCTCCGACCGGATGAAGCCGACTACGTGATTTGGGAGATTCACGAGGGAATCTACGAAAACTATTCTGCAGTCGCGCCCTGACCATGAAGATACTTCGTCAAGAGTATTTCTGGCCAACTCTTAGCAAGATTCCAAGGACTTTATTCAGAAGTGTGACAAGTGTCAGCGTTTTGCCGCCGTACCGAGGCAACTGACAAAAGAAATGACCCCCATGAGTGGGCCGTGTCCGTTCGCCCAATGGGGGATCGACATCATCGGTCCCTTGCCCACTGGAAAGGGACAAGTCAAGTTCGCTCCAGTTGCAGTTGACTACTTCACCAAGTGGGCTGAGGCCGAGCCAGTTGCAAAGATCACCGAGCAAAAAGTAATCGACTTTGTGTAGAGAAATATCATCTGCCGGTTAGGAATCCCAAGAACCATCGTTTCTGATAACGGCCGCCAATTCGATAATGACAAGTTCCGTAGCATGTGTCAAGGTCTTGGCATTGTGAACGCTTACTCATCGCCTCGACACCCACAGTCGAATGGACAGGTAGAGGCGATCAACAAGATCATCAAGCACCATCTCAAGACAAAGCTGGAAAAAGCGAAGAAAAATTAGACTGAGGAGCTCCCCTTTGTCCTCTGGGCTTACAGGACACCGCCCAGACTTCGACGGGTGAAACTTCATTTTCGTTATCCTATGGCTCGGACGCAATGGTGCCAGTAGAAATCGGACTCCCTACGATGCGGATAAGGAGCTTCGAAGAAAATCAAAACTCCAAGTAGATCATTGCTAATCTGGATTTGCTCGAAGAACTCAGATAGATTTTCAATCTCCGAACGGCGGCTCGGCACCAGCAGGTAGCGCGTTTCTATAATTCAAAGGTCAAAGTCAGGCACTTCCGCCTAGGGAACTCAGTCCTTCGACGGGTCTTCCAGAACACGGCTGAGCTGGGGGCGGGAACGCTCGGACCCAACTGGAAAGAACCATATCGTGTGGTCAGATCTGCCAAACAAGGCTCGTATCACCTGGAAGACCTCAAAGGCCGTCATCTCCCTCATCCTTGGAATGCCGAGCACTTGAAGATCTACTATCCATGAGGGACTAGCCTTTAAAGCTCATAATAAAATGTACGCCTCTTAGCGGCTAGCCTTTAAGACTCTTAATAAAAGCTCAATTCTACTTTGGATGCTTGCTCGATTATCTTATCAACACAAGCATGAATTAAATGGCCCGATCTTTTAAGGGATCGGAGCCTAATCTAGCGAAAAATTGACAAGGCATCCCCTCGAGGGAAAAAAGCTTAATAATGACCCGACCCTTCATTGAAGCGCTCGACTTGACATACGAAGGAATGAAGGGTTCTCGCCAGACAGGTGACGAGCCGAGCATCCTAGGAGATCGGACTCAACTAAGACTTGGGTCAAGGGAGCTCGGAGAACCGACTCTAGGAACTGACTAAACGACAAAGAAAGGACTAGGCCCATAAAGAGGTCGGCTCGACGACATCTCAGAACGAGAACACTATATCAAAGAAACGTTTTTCATTAAATCCCCACGGAGGGGCAAAAAATACATTGATAGTTTTTTTTTTTAAAATAAAATGATAGAATGTCTTCACGCTGGAGGAGAAGCTTGGGCGTCAGGGGCTTGGTGCGAGCGGGCGACTTCAGCCGGGGCGTCCTCGGAGTCCTCAGGCAGAAGAGAGTTAAGATCGAGGTCCGGGTATAAACTCATGACTGCCTCGAGACAAGCGTCGAAGCCGCGGTTGTAGAACGTCGCAGCTTCAGCGTCCCTCTCCTTGGAATTCTTAAAACCTTCAACCGCGGTGACAACCGCTGCGGCCAGAGAGGCCTCGTCCTTGGCCCGCTGAGCTTCCACCGCCTGATTCACGGCATGGGTCCGTTCTTCAGACGCCTCAGCCTTGGAGCATTTCAGAGCTTCACCTAGCCGAGTAATATCTATGGCCAAAGAATCCGCGTGAGCCCTGGCGCGGGTCAGCTCGGCGGTCGCTGCATCTCCACTTGCCTTAAGATTGTCTGTCCTCTCCTGCAGGTGCAGCTCCCTGGCCTCCAGGTCGATGATGACTCCCTGCAGTCGGCTCATCCTGGCCCTTTCACCCGAAAGCTGCTGGCGCAGCTCGATCTGCTCGGACTTCAAGGCCGCCGTCTCAACTTGGAGGGCCTCGAACTCTGTCTCCCTCTTCTGATGCTCCCGCACTCTCTGCCGAATTGAGAGCAACACCGGGACGACTTGAACAGGAAACAAAGGTCAAAACCTAAAAAATATATATATAACGATATGAAAGAAAGGGAGAATCCTCTCGGAGATGTACCATGCAATACACGGAGGCGAAGTCGTTCAGAAAGCCGCCTTCCGACTGATCAAGGTTCTGAGCAATATCCTCCTCCTTAGCATGTTTAGCAGCCCACAGAGCCAAGCACGCCATATGATAGCCTGGTTCGAACCTCTCACCGCTCGCTCCCGCCGGGGGCGAGGCCAAAGCCCCCTCAACCCCTACCCTTCTGCCGGCCGAGTTTTGACCCTCGGAGGAAGAAAGGACAGCGACGGGGGACTCGAGGACTGCGGCAGGAGCCTCCGCGGTGGGGGGAACGACGACAACAAGAGGACGAGCGACAGGGTTCGGAACGACTGGGATGTCGGCCACAGTCGTTAGGAAGAGTCTCAGAGGAGGAGATACCACCGGGTGTAAGACTGCTGAAGGTGCCGCGACAGTGCTGAGGCGCGTTGAGGTCGGCACTGCAGGGGAGGAACCGACTGGTTTCGGGGCTGCGACTGCTGAGGTCGGCGCAGCGGAAGATTCCCCCACGCGAGGGGGAACTGGTTTCTTCCGAGTGATCTTCACTCGGGGGCTTCCTTCAGTAACTCAACCGCTATCGGAGCTGCTTTTCTCTTCCGAGCCCTAGATGCCTCGGCCATGCCTGCAAAGGAAAAGATTGTGTCAGCTACTAACCGAAAGAAAAGTCCATCGAAGAGATCAGGGCAGCTTACTGAGGGACGTGGGCAAAGGCTGAGACTTGCAAAGTCCAGACCAGTGAAGATTGGCCGTACTGATCGGATCAGCCCAGGAACGAAGCGTCTCCGATCTCGCTCTGGCCTTCGCAATACAAATTTTCTGGTCAGAGTCGAGGAGCGGCAACCCCTTTTGGAAAGCTGCAAAAGGAAAAAAAATTTTTACTTCGATTGAAATAGGTGAAAACTAAGGCAGCAACCCGGATGTAAAATGAAGTCCAACCTGATTTTATAAAATGGGTCAGAACCCGAGCCGTTGAGGTCCTAAGCTCAGCCGCTGGTGCCTCCCATTCACCTGTCGCCTAGAACCACCTATTTTTCTAGTCCTTGTTGGAGGACGGAAGGTGCATCACCAATCCTGACCCTTTGCTCCCGCAAGTCACAAAATAGTACCATGGGTCGTTGCTATCATGCTTGACCAGGTACAGGCTCAGCAGCTCCTCTGGGGTCAGCTCGAAATTTTTGACTTGTCTCCAGATTATGTAAGCGAAAATCATCACTCTCTAGGCATTCGGAGTAAACTGTCCGGGGCCAATCCAAGGTAGGCAGCAACCTTCCTGATGAAGGGGTGTAGTGGGAGCCGGACCCCGCACTGCAGCACGCAAAGGAAGATGACTACTTCTCCCTTGGCAGGAGCGTCAACAACGTCCAAAGGACAGGGAGCCCTTATCTGAATGGAGTCAGGAATTTGAAACTCTAAATGGATCCACTCCATCTGAGATTCTGACATGACAGAACCTCCTGCGACTACTTCTGTGGCGCGCAAACTCGTGGGCATTTCGGTGGTGGCAGCGGTCTCGACTCGGCGGGCTCGGGTGGCTGTCTTCTTGCTGAGCTGCTTGGTTTTAAAGCCTAACATTTTTTTATCTCCGAGGTGGGGGGTATGGGAGAGTGGTCTCGAAAGGGCCTTCGGAAGACCCCCTCCCACTTTAAAAACTCCCCAGCTCGGAGTCATCGACGTATTCACGAACCATCTCAAGGTCGGAAGACATGGCAGAAAGAAGGGTGAAGATCAACAGGACTCACCGGGTGACTGCCGAAAATCGCCTTCTACCGAAAACTTCGGATTCGGTCGGAATCACCTCGCCGAAAATCGCATCCTCCAGTATGCTCCTCTAATTCAGAATGTAAAGTAGCAAACGAAAATTTGGGGTGCCTTATATAGGCAACGAAGGAATTTGGCATTAATGGCGAGCCATAATGGCCGCAGCCAAATCGGCACGAGCCGATCTCCGAGTACACATGGTCGCACCACATTGGAGGAGTACTGAACCGTTAGTACGGCTCTGACATCACGCAGTGTAACTCGACATGCGAAGCGACGCCCCAGCAGTCGGAGCCGTCACGTACATGCCTCCTCATGCCTGCGTGGCAACCTCTCATAGGCTAGAAGGAGATTCGGGATAGTAACCGTCGCCACGCATTAACTAAAGCGACCAGCACGCGCGCTATTCGAGATTCGTCATCATCGCAATAAGGGCGAGAGATTTCCTACATAAGTACTCACCGAGCCTGCAGACAAACTCGAAGAGTATAAGGCTTCTGTTATGGGAAGATCCGAGCCCATTATTCGGAGCCGACCCAGCGTCATTACGTCTGAGGCACGACCCAGTTAATCTGATCTCAGCGTCAACACAACGACATGTGTCTTAGAACAAGGTTCAGCTCGGAGGGGTCACATCCGATCTGACAATAGATTATTCGCCAACCACGATATACTCTTGGCCGGCCACTTCAGCTCGGGCCAGACGGGTCGGGTCGGATGCCGAGACCATAGTCGGATAGGCTGAGCCGAGCCGAGCCGAGTCGACGTTTAGAGGCGCATACCCCGTTCGCTGAACATGGAAACTGTCGCGACCATACGTGGCCGACAACTTCGCTCGCAATACGCATAATCCGCCAGATACGCTACACGATCGATAGATCGCGGACAGTATCTCCACGATCCGAGAATCTCCCTGATCGTGCCGAAATTATCGGATCCGGACCATTCCAGAGGCAAGTATAAATAGCACATCACGTTATATCTACAGGTACACGAAATCGAGATCTTTTCTCCTCTACTCCCTACTTAAATCCCGATTCCCTTGTCCTGACTTAGGCATCGGAGGGTCCTCCGGCTTAGCCAGGGTCACATTTGCCAGTTCTTTTGGTACAGGTTTCAGGGACGACATGTAGAGGGTGACGTGGAGAGGGGGCCAACTAGATTTTGTAATCAACAGATATTATTAGATTTAGGATGGATTTCCAAATCCACTACATCTATGAGCCGAGAGTTTTATCCACGCTATCTATTCATATTCACACTTTACACATGGCGTTCAAGTTGAATATATGTATAGGTGATGGGCATCATTTGTCAAATCATTAATTGTAATTCCATGGTTTACCAAAAGTTGATTTCACTTAATACCGTCTTTTTTCCTAATGAAGAATTCTTGTAAGGTCAAAATACAATTATATTACCAAATATATAATTATTATTTAATAATGGTGTTAATTTTATCTAATGCAATTTCATACCATTTAATCTTGCCCACTAAATAAAGCTAGAGTGAACAGAGCTACTTCAGTTAACTTGCTCGGCTCAGCTTGAATAAGACTCGACTTGAAAGCTAGATTTGAGACAAGCTGAGCTAATTTTCTAAACTCGAAAGAATTTTGAGCCGAGCTTAACTCCACTTGAGATATATATATATATATATATTAATGACTATATTATATATAATATTAAAAAACAGTTCGGCCACATAAAAACTAAAAAGAAAATACTCATTTGAAAGCTTGTACTCAGCTAGAAATTGGCTCAAGGTGGCCAAAACTGTGCTGCGATAGTTAGTCAAGCTTGGACCAAGCCAAGCTGACCTCAAGCTGGGGTAGGCTGCTGGCCGAGCTAGTCGATCCGGCTCATGGACAGCAGGCCTTAATGCATCTCAATATCCACACAGGCAGTGCACATTTGCGGGATCCCAACTGTTCATGTATTGTAATCCACGGTGGGTAGACCACAACCCAGAAAACATAAGATGATCATGGCCATTCATTGCAGGACTTAAACCTGTTGAACTTGGACCACTAGTTGGATCGTTTTTCTGACCATCCGAATGTAATCCTCGAGAATCCTCCAATCGGCATCTCGGGTCACCTGGTCTTTATAATTTTTTGGGTATACTAATCCACAACGGGACCTAACAGATGGAAGGTCTGGATCATGTCCACACGTACGCATACACCAGTATGGATGCGTGGTAACACATCACTGGATCCCTTGCTATTTCATATGCGGGCGAAAGCGGTTTGGGCTCGACTGGGCCAGATACAAGTACAACCCAGTGCTTTGAAATACGGTCCGGTACATATCACCTCGTACGTGACCCTTTCATCCATGAATGGGGGCGGTTGTATGGGCCGATAATAGCCCAATGTAGGGCAGTTGGATACAACCCAGGTCAGTGTTATTGGTAATATTATATATATTGGCTACATAATCGAGGGAATATGGTTCGTAAACCATAGTCACGCAAGAGAGACCATTTATTTATACGAGAAGCATTTTACAAGGGCCTGGTCATTTGAACACCCTGGATGTTCTTTAGCTATCTCAGCTTGGTTCGGTCCATTTACACCCTTTCAAAGAATCAAGATCCCCACCGGTGCTTAACAAGTAGACCACACTTAAAATTATGGAGACTGACATTTTAGGATTCTAACGAGTTAGCATTTGGTTAAAGGCCCCTTTTTGATAAATGGCCAAATTTCCATTCTAACGAGTTTTGATCAAGTTGATATTTGTTTTTTTTACGGTCATCCATTTCAACATAACCTTATGAATGCCAAATAAACATCATAGTGGGAAGGTCTCAACAGTAGGTGTCATTATCACCACAACTTTTTAAAAACCCACTGTTAAAAACTTCTTTAGAGTTGCAAATTTTTTGATGAAGCTGATATCTGTGTTTTCCATTCATTCAGGTCTATATGACCTTAAGAATAGCAAATAAAGATCACAGTGAGCCGTGGGAAGGTTTCAACAGTGGATGTCACTATCTCTGCTACTTCCTCCAGTGTGGTCTACTAGAATTTTGGATCTGCCTCATTTTTCTAGCTCATATCCCTTAAATGATCTGGAAAAGTATACGGAAAGTAAACACTGGGCCACACAGAACCCCTATTAGGACTCAAGTCTGTCTTGGCAAGGGCATTTATCAAAAACAACCCCGCGGTTAACATCCATCGGAAAAACATGACAGAACCATGTCAGAAGTATCATGGATGAGTATTAATCAAGAAAAACAAAACAAAAAATGAAAAAATAAGAAAACTTTTTGTCCCCTGCTTTGGGAGGGTAGAGCCAGGATTCTGGATTTGCAGAAGAAAGGAAAAAGAGGTTAGGATTCACATAGGAGTTAATATGGCCACTTTTTAAAAAGAAATTGTTAACCTACTTGGGAATGGTATTTCTGCCCATAGGGTAGTTTTGAGAGGGGCTATTTGGGAACATAAGAGTGTTATTTGTCTTTGGGGCAAAAAGGAGAGTGCTATATATCAAAACCTCTTCTTTTTAATCATCCTTTGATGGTAACAACGGCACAATTAGTGTGGTTTTTAAGGCAATGTTCCATCCACTTTGGTGGCTGGGTTTTTTATTTTTGCCAAATTAACATGAATGCACCATGGTCCTTTTTTAATCGGTAATAATTTGGATTGGAACTCAAGATTTCAATGTTGAAACATACCAAAAATTTCTTGGCAATTTATTGGCCCATATATTTCTTGGAAACTTTTCAAATTTTGAGGTGTTAGGGAAAAATGTGTCAAGCTCGGGTCAAGTTCTGAGACTCGGATGAGTGTAGGTCGGCTTCGCTGACACTGCCTGAAGAATCTGAGACAACACCGAAAGAACAGAGGATAGGCCGGGAGGCGTAAGCAAGGACGATTAAAGTCGCTCTGTTAAAGTGATAACCTCGTCTGCATAAACCCACTAAAGGCCGAGCGTGTTAAAGCCATTCGACCGATAGAATAAGATCCACTCAGGGAGTTGATTCTGTCGGTCACGAACCAAGGAATGACCGATAGAAACCGAGATTATTCCGTCCGTGGAAGGGCTGAGACCCGTCCTCCTGTGTCGGCCGAGACTCCCCCAGGGTCGGTCACGACCTGGCCGAGACTCCCCCAGAGTCGGTCGAGATTTAGCCGAGACGGAAAGTGGCGGAACGAGGACAGATGCTGATCTACGGAAATTCAGGGATACGGATAGCGGATCCCGAGATTCTCGGGATCTTGAGCAATCCCAGGAGAAGAATCCTCTGAAGATAAGGATTGACAAACTGTATAAATCTCTAAGCTTGGAACAGAAGAAGGTATGCAATACTAACCGAGACAAGCTCTTAGCTATTGATCCGATAACTGACTTAAGCATCGGAGGTTCCCCGGCTCTATCCAGGGTTCCCTTGACATTGTTTTCTGTGCAGGTGAAGGAGGGTCCGTCTCAAAGAAACCGTCCCATAAAAACACTGCAACAGTTTGGCGCCGTCTGTGGGAACCGGACAAAAAGTCATTTTCTCCAACCATTCGAATGGCAAGAACAAGAAGGACGGACCCAGATGAAACTGGGGAGGCCGCTGCTAGCATAGCTCAGGGAGCTCCCCCGGCAGCACCGCCTGCGACTGCAAGCCAGCCCAATCAAGGGAACGCATACCTGGATCGCGAGGTTCAAGAAATGCGTTCCGAGATGGCTGCCATGAAACACATGCTGAAACAACTGTGCAACCATCAGATGCAGAGTCGGCACAAGCTCATCCACCAGCGTCTGTAGCGCAGCCTCCCGCGCCACAGTCACCTAGATGACCGAGTCAGCCTCGAGAACCAAGTCACCCGGCGCCTGCCTGTTCAGCAACAGCCATTTTGCCTCCCTCTGATCTGAGGCATAGAATAGATCAGAGGAGGCGCAGTCGGTTACCTGCAGACGCTGAAGAAACGGCAGAGAGCGTCGAACCCTGGAAGGCTGATATACAAGACTTCAAGAACGAGGTCCGAGAGAAGATGGCAAAGGAGATGGCGGATATAAAGCACGGTCGGAACTCAGATCCGACCAAACACAAAGAAAAAGCTTCTCCGTTTGTGGACGAGGTAATGCGGGTCCGGTTGCCGGAAAGGTTCCGCTTACCCCAGATAACTCCTTTTTTCGGAAAGACCGATCCGACAGAGCATCTTGAATGCTTCAGGACTTACATGGAATTGCACGACGCCTCGGACGCTGTTATGTGCGGAGCATTTTCTCTGACCTTGATGGACGTAGCCCGACTTTGGTTTAAGCAATTGAAACCCAGGTCGATAAAGTCGTTCGCCGAACTCAGTGACGCCTTCCTCAACAATTTCATTGGCGAAAAAAAGAAACTGAAGCCTCCCGCGCATCTGAACAACATAGTTCAGAGGGAAGGAGAACTACTAAAAGACTACATTAAACGCTTCAATTTCGAGTCCCTGCAAGTTCGAAAGCATTCTGAGGAGACAGCTCTCAACACTCTCATGTAGGGAGTTAGAGACAAGCCTTTTTTTGGCGTCACTGGACAAAAACCCGCCCGATACTCTGAGCGAGTTTATGGTTCGGTCGGACAAATACGCCGATGCGGAAGAGACACGACTCCTAAGAGAAAAAATTCAGAACACGAAACCATCGGTAAAAGAGTCGGCCAAAAAAGAAGCCGACTCGGCCGGAGGAAAAAAGCTAAAAGACGACCGGGGACGAGACGACAGCATGCCAGGAAAGCCGCCAGACAGAAAATTCTCTACATATACCCCCCTGAATAAATCTTCTGAACAAGTACTAATAGAGATCAAGACCGAGGGCTTCGTCAACTGGCCTCAGAAAATGCGAGGGAATCCTGATCGTCGAAACAAGAACAAATATTGCCACTACCATCGTGACCATGGTCACAACACGAGTGACTGTTATCACTTGAAGGACGAGATTGAGCGGCTGATTAAAGAGGGCCGGCTAAGAGAACATACAGTAGGGACCGGAGTCGCCGCAGGACCGAGTGAAGAGCGGTCCCAAGAAGAAATTCGAACGATCGTCGGGGGTCATCAAGGCGGCGGAGACTCAAATAACGCCCGAAGAAACCATGCCAGAAGCCTCGATTGCCCCGAGTCCGAGGTTCTCCTGCTATCTTGGCCTCCCAAGGAGAAAAAACGAGAGAAATATTGTATCTCGTTCACTGAAAAAGATGCTCGAGGCATTCATCGTCCTCACGATGATGCGCTCGTAGTCACCCTCACCATCGCGAATAGAAAAGTGTTCCGGATACTGGTGGATACATGGTCATCAGCGGACGTCCTATTCGCCCAAGCATTCGATAAAATGGGCATAGGTCGGTCGGTACTACGGCCTATCCGAACCCCGCTCATCGGATTCTCGAGCGGACAGGTACTCCCACAGGGAATCGTCGCGCTGCCGCTCACCACGGGAACTGCGCCCCATCAAAGGACCGTGATGGTCGACTTCGTGGTCGTGGACCAACCATCAGTGTATAACGCCATCCTCGGCCGACCGTCCCTCAGCCTCCTTCAAACCGTGGTGTCTACCTACCACCTTTCCATGAAATTTCTGACTGAGTCGGGAGTAGTGAAAGGAGATCAGCAAGAGTCTCGGAAGTGCTACGCCATCGCGGTAAAAGCTCTGGCTAAAGTTTCGATGATTGAATCACTGGACCCCCGTATCGGATCGCACGAGCGGGGAGAACCGATGGAAGAACTCGTCTCGGTGCCATTAACCGAGACGAACATTTCAAAAGTAGTCCGAATCGGCTCATCTTTGAGCCCGCCTCTTAGAGAACGGATAATCACCTTGTTTCGACGGTATGCCGATATCTTCGCCCGGAGTCATGAAGACATGCCTGGATCGATTCCTCGGTCATAACACACCGACTCAACATCGACCCAACCTACAGGCCCATCCGACAGAAGCGTCGCCCTCTCGGCCCGGAAAGGTACGCTATCATTGGAGAGGAAGTCGGCAAGCTTCTTAAAGCCAAATTCATCGAAGAGATATATTATTCGGAATGGATAGCTAATGTCGTACTCGTAAAGAAAGCCAATGGAAAGTGGCGAGTCTGTATAGACTATACGGATCTAAACAAAGCCTGCCCCAAAGATAGCTTCCCTCTTCCTCGCATCGATCAGCTGGTTGATACTACCGCGGGTCATGAACTGCTAAGCTTTATGGACGCCTATTCAGGCTATAATCAAATTGTAATGCATGAGAATGATAAATCAAAAACCGCCTTTGTCACCGACAAAGGCCTTTACTGTTACTGAGTGATGCCGTTTGGGTTAAAGAATGCCGGAGCAACATATCAGCGGTTAGTGAACAAAATGTTCGCTCGGCAAATAGGCCGAACGATGGAAGTTTATATTGATGATATGCTCGTCAAAAGTAAACGGGCGTCCGACCACGAGAAAGACTTGGAAGAAATATTTTTGACTCTGCATAAATATAAAATAAAGCTGAACCCCAGCAAGTGCGCGTTTGGCGTGAGCTCGGAAAAATTCCTCAGTTTCCTCATTAGTCAGCGAGGAATCGAAGCGAATCCCGAGAAAATCAAAGCCTTACTCGAAATGGAATCTCCTAAAACAATCAAAGATGTTCAAAGGTTAACAGGAAGAGTGGCCAAGCTCAATCGCTTCCTTTCCCAAGCCACAGACAAGTGTCTCCCGTTCTTCAAGCAATTGAAGGGACGACAGACGATGGAGTGGACGGACGAATGTGAGAAAGCGTTTCAAGATCTGAAGGTTTACCTCGGATCCCCACCGCTGCTATCTAAGCCCGAGCCTGGTGAAGTGTTGTTGTTGTATTTGGCCGTGTCTGAAGCCGCAGTAAGCTCAACATTAATACGAGAGAGTCAAGGGAAACAGCTGCCAGTCTACTACATTAGCAAAGCCTTGCTACCAGCAGAGATAAGGTATCCTCAGCTTGAGAAAGTAGCCTTCACTCTTGTAGTTTCATCACGACGCCTTCGGCCATACTTTCAGGCCCACACTATTGTCGTTGTGACCGACTTACCATTCGCCAGATTCTCCAAAATTCGAAAGCCTCCGGCCGACTTACAAAGTGGGCAGTCGAATTAAACGAATTTGACATACATTACAGGCCCAGGGCGGCTTTAAAAGGACAAGCCGTCGCCGACTTCCTTGTCGAAGTGGTTCCTAATCCCGATAGTATACCCGAACCAGAGGGAATTAATGTACCTGAGGCTTCCTCCTCTCTCGGGCCGACACCCTAGAAGCTATTTGTCGACGGATCATCCAACTCGAAGGCAAGCGGGGCAGGGGTAGTGTTAGAAACTCCCGACCAAACCTGTATGCAATATGCCTTGCGACTCAGCTTTCAAGCGTCCAACAATACAACAGAATACGAAGCCTTATTATTAGGCCTCAGACTCGCCGCGAGTCTGGGCGTGACCCATTTGAACCTTTTCAGCGACTCACAATTGGTTGTTAACCAAGTTTCCGGTGTTTATTAAACTCGGAAAGAGCAGCTAAAGGCGTACATGGAAAAGGCTAAAGAATTGATCGGCGGATTCCAGAAATGTGAAGTAATTCGAATACCCAGAACTGATAACGCCAAAGTCGACCTATTAGCAAAGCTTGCCTCAGTAGATGAGAAAGACATACCTCGGTCGGTTCCGATTGAACATGTCCCTAAACCAAGCGTAAATGAGCCGACAGTCTCGGCCCTATTTCCCATCGATCCAGCGACTGCTTGGTTTGACCCACTCGTCCGCTACCTCAACAATGGTGAACTACCAGAAGACCGCACCGAGGCACGACGGTTAAAAATTCGAGCCTCGCGCTACACTATCTTGAATGAGATTCTGTATAAAAAAGGCTTTCATGCTCCTCTACTAAGGTGCGTCGACTCCCAAGAAGCCGACTATATCTTACGAGAGATACACGAAGGGATATGTGGAAACCATTCTGGAGGACGCTCGCTCGCCAACAAAGTGTTACGGCAGGGATATTACTGGCCGACCATACAGCATGACTCCAAACGATTCGTCCAAAGATGCGACAAGTGTCAGCGGTTCGCAGTAATCCCGAGACAACCCCCCGAGGAGCTGACTCCGATGTCCGGACCATGGCCCTTTGCGCAGTGGGGGATCGACATAATCGGGCCCTTTCCATTGGGGAAGGGTCAGACTAAATTTGCCGTGGTTGCGGTGGACTACTTCACGAAGTGGGCTGAAGCAGAACCATTGGTGAAAATTACCGAGCAAAGGGTCATGAGTTTCGTTTGGAAGAATATCATATGTCGGTTCGGGATACCTCGGACGATAGTGAACGACAATGGAAGGCAGTTCGACAACAAACAATTCCGGGAGATGTGCAGTAACCTCGGGATTCGTAACGTGTACGTCTCGCCTCATCACCCTCAGACGAATGGACAGGTCGAGGCGGTCAACAAAATCATAAAGTAGCATCTCCGGACGAGACTCGACGAAGCAAAGGGAGCGTGGGCCGAAGAACTTCCGAATATACTGTGGGCCTATCGGACCACAGCACGGACCGCGACGGGAGAAACCCCCTTTTCTCTATGTTACGGTGCGGAAGCAGTCGTACCAGTTAAGATCGGTATTGGTTCAGCCCGAGTCAACTTATATAATGGACGAGAGAATGGTGAACTCCTCTCATTCGCACTTGATTCGTTAGAAGAAAGAAGAGAAAGTGCTCGATTGAAGATGATGGTCCGACAAAGACAGGTATCTCGGTTTTACAATCGCCGAGTTAAAGTCCGACGATTCCGAACCGGGGACATGGTCCTCCGAAAGACCTTCCCAAACACTAAGGAAATTGGGTCGGGTACGTTAGGACCGAATTGGGAAGGCCCTTATGTCGTCTCAGGCACCATCCGACCGGGAACCTACTGGCTGGAAGACCTAAATGGGCAGTTGTTGCCTCATCCTTGGAACGCCGAGCATCTCAAGACTTATTACCTGTAAGATAGAATTAAAAGCGCTGTTATTGAAGTCGACTCAATAAAAGTTCTATTTCATATAAGTACCCAATGTCGGGTCAGTAAAAAAAAAAAAAAAAATCACAAAAAGAAAAGTACATTATCCGACTGTCCCATTCAGTCGGAATTCGAATCCTATGCGACGCCCGAAGGACCGGCCTCGTCAGCAGCGGTATCTCCTTCAGCGGCTTCGCCCTCGGCAGCCTCGGCGGTAGGACTGTAGACTTCGAAGGCGGAGAGATCGAGATCAGGGAAGGCCGCCCTCATCTCCAAGACGCAGGCCTTGTAACCACCTTGATAAAGATGGTCTCTCTCCTCCTCAAACTCGGTAGATTCGAGGAAGGCGTCCACGGCTCGATCTCGCTCCTCTTTGGCTCGGCGCATTTCTTCCTGAGCTTCTTGAACAAGGCCGGCAGCCTCGGCCTTCGCGCGAGCAAGAGCACCCTCGCACTCACCGTGAACTTGGAGAAGGCGCCGCTCCCTCTCCTCGGCCTCTTGAAGGAGCGAAGTCAGACGAGCATTGTCGGCCTTGACTCCTTCGAGAGCTGCACGGGCGTTCGCGGCCATCTTCCGAGCGATAGAAAGATCGCCGGTCATGATGTCAATCCGGCTCTCAGCGATCTCTTTACGGCCCTCAGCCTCGGCCGCGACCTTCTTCGCAGTCTCCGCCTCGGATGCGAGCTTCTGGGAGGCGGTCAGCTCCGAGATTGCTTTGACGAGGCAAGGAGCCAGCTGCAATACAGAGACGGTGAGTTGTGCTGAAAAACTTAGCCAGGGGCTACACAAGATTGGAGAAAAGTTTACCTCAAAAAGTAGCCTCGCTGCATACCCGAGGGTCTGGGCCGTCGGGGCATTATAATAGCTGGCGAAGTCTCTCTCACTCCCATGGGCAAGCGCCCAAGGAACCATCCCCGTAATGATCTTCGTGAAGGGGGACTCCTGTTGAGTCATCTCCCTTCTCGGGGATTCTTCGCGTGGGGCCTCCCTCGGCCCTGAGACCTCCTCAGCAACAGGCCCCGACTCAGGTGTCACCTGAGTCATTGGATGGGTCGGCTCCGCTTCCTCGGCCCTCTCATCAGGGTTGGAAAGGACGACCACCTGGGGAGCGGCGAGCGCAGCAGCAGGTGGAGTGACTGTTTCCTTCCCCTTGCCCATGGTCTTCTGCTGCTTTGAGGGCCGAGACCCGGACAACAGAGCCGATCTCGAGGGGGCATTCACTTTGGAAAGAGGCTTCAAGGCGGGGTGAGGCTCGGCCATGCTCTCGGGCGCAGGTCTCAAAATAGGGCGAGCTTCGGGGAGGTCTGCAAGGACGAGTAACAAGAATGAGAGAGCAAACAGGAAACCAAAAAGACAAATATAAGGAGGACGAAATACCTGAGATGAACGAGTCTAAGCCTGCGAGGTGAAGACGCTCAGGTTGCAGAAGCAACTTCCAAGATTGCTCTGCCGCGCTTAGCTTCCTCAGCTCTCTTATCCGAGTCAGAGCCCCGGACTCGAGCTTTCCTCTCCTCTTCGAGATATCTGCAAGACATTGTAGAGTCGAGATCAGCGGAAGAGGATATAAAAACGAAGAGTAAGAAAAGGAAAGATCAGTGGGCCGAGGCGCCGAGTCACCTGCTCTACGGAACGTGCGGGATACTTGAGGCTGGTACGACCACGTGTCGGCCGACTCCCACCGACCGCACGCCCAAAACCACCTCTCCTTCCAGAACTTATTCGAAGTAGGTGGGTCGGTTATTAGAGATCCCCCCTTGCCTCTCCACGCACTCAGAAAGTAGAGGCCAGGGAAGTTAGGGTTTGGTCGGACTTGGTACAGATAGAGGAACTCGTCGACCGTGAGGGAAGGTTGCTCTAACTCGGACCAAAGCACGGCACACCCGAACAAGTTCCTCCACGCATTTGGGACAATTTGGCCGGGGGCTATTTTGACTCGAGAGAGAAAGTCACGGGTAATGGGCTGAAGTGGCAGGCGCAAGCCACACTACATCGCGACTTGGAAAATTGCGACCATCCCTGCAGGGGGATGGTCGGGCAAATCACCCGGACGAGGGAGATGAAGGACGACCGAGTCAGGGACATGGTATCCAGCCCTGATCTGGTTTAAATCAGATTCATTGAGAATGGAGGCAACGAGACCGCTGGGCTCGTCTCCTTCCCCTTTCGAAGACGACCCAGAAGCCTCCGCAGTTTGGTTCATAAGGTATGGAACGGTCGTTCCTTCGCCCGTGATTAAGTCATCCTCTCCATTCTCGTCCTCCATCTGATCCACCCAAGGGTTAGGCCTCCCTGGACGAGTCACCAGAGATGTCTCACCGCTGGATGGACCGGTCTGGGCAGGACGCTCAGCCGATGGGTTGCCGGATTCTCTGTCAAGCCGAAATGCGGCGTCAGCTCCGACGGCGAACTCCGTCAACAGGGAAGGTGGGTCTGTAACGTCCCAAAGGTGTTGGGACACACCCTCATCTACGGACATTTCCTTCCGAGGGCTTTGAGAGCCGTGTGCGGCCATTGAAGCTGATAAAAGAAGGAGGAAAGGACTCACCGAAGAAATCGACGACGACTGCAAGGAAAGATTGACGGAGAAAGAGGCGACAACGGAGGAGGAGGAGAAGAACAAGCGAAAACGCGCTCGGGATCAGACACAGACGGGAGGAAGGAGGGCGAAAATAAAGTTCGCACCATCCTCCTGCCCGGGTCTTTTATAGCCGCGCCACGTGGCCGGGCCATTATGGCAAAAGCGAATCGACGTTCGCCTCAGCTCCCCCGTTCGACGCGTGACAACTGCTGATTGACTGCGGTGAAATCGTGGCCACGCATCCGCCTTTTATACGCGGACGGAATGAATTGACGGCTGGCCGCACGTGCGACCTTGGGAGCCGCAACGTCGCACGCTAGGGACGACTCAAAGAACATTAAATGCCTCATCATTGTCTCGGATGCTAATGCGAACCGACCGAGAAAATCGTACTCCTTGTTGTCATAGACGACACAAGGAGTAAGGGGGGCTCACTGTTGGGGAAAAATGTGTCAAGCTCGGGTCAAGTTCTGAGACTCGGATGAGTGTAGGTCGGCTTCGCTGACACTGCCTGAAGAATCCGAGACAACACCGACAGAACAGAGGATAGGCCGGGAGGCGTAAGCAAGGACGATTAAAGTCGCTCTGTCAGAGTGATAACCTCGCCTGCATAAACTCACTAAAGGCCGAGCGTGTTAAAGTCATTCGACCGATAGAATAAGATCCACTCAGGGAGTTGATTCTGTCGGTCACGGACCAAGGAATGACCGATAGAAACCGAGATTATTCCGTCCGTGGAAGGGCTGGGACCCGTCCTCCTGTGTCGGCCGAGACTCCCCCAGGGTCGGTCACGACCTGGCCGAGACTCCCCCAGAGTCGGTCGAGATCTAGCCGAGGCGGAGAGTGGCGGAACGAGGACCGATGCTGATCTACGGAAATCCAGGGATACGGGTAACGGATCCCGAGATTCTCGGGATCTTGAGCAATCCCAGGAGAAGAATCCTCTGAAGATAAGGATTGGCAAACTGTATAAATCTCTAAACTTAGAACAGAAGAAGGTACGCAATACTAACCGAGACAAGCTCTTGGCTATTGACCCGATAACTGACTTAAGCATCGGAGGTTCCTCGGCTCTAGCCAGGATTCCCTTGACATTGTTTTCTGTGCAGGTGAAGGAGGGTCCGTCTCAAAGAAACCGTCTCATAAAAACACTGCAACATGAGGTATTCCTTGCAATATTATTAAAAAAATCTCATTGAGAATAAAAATAAGTAAAAATATTTAGAGTAAATTAATAAATAAATTTAAAACAAAAACAAATATTTATATAACAAAATTTTCGGGGTTTTACTAGCTTCTGAGCCAATACTGTTGGAATGTCAAGACAATATTGCCACAAAAACTTGATATTTTAATTTCTGCCAAGATTTCGAAAATCTCACAATGACACATGGTTTGGTGCGTTTCCTCACGAAGATGTTCCAAATCTCAACTCCAACCACCATGCACATTCACACGTGCACATGAGGACTGTCTGAGTGTGAATGAGGTGGAATCTACCTTGAAATTGAAATGAGCAACGAAAAGCCATGTCCACTCATAAGATGGGCTACCACTTGGAAATAAAAAAAAAAAAAAAAAAAAAAAAACTAGGCAAAAATCCATATTCACCCTGTGCAGTTGGCTGGCGTGATTAACTATGCCTGGCTCAGGCATCCCCATTGGTCAGGCCGACATTACAGGTCGCACCCTTACTATATGAGTAGCCTACACCCTCTTTTTCTCTCTTGTTTATAATTTTTGCACTCTCTCTCTCTCTCTCATCTCACTTGCTCTTCCTCTCTCTCCACATGCATGGCACGTGCTTTTCATAAGATACAAGTTGCTGTCACTACAATTGCAAGCTTGAAATCGTGCCCCTCTTGCAGCCTTACTGAAGTGAGCTACTGCTATTTATTTCAATTGAGCATCTAAACACACCTTGCTTGCAACCTTGTTGAATTGAGCAAGTGCAATTCATTTTTAATCAGCATCCAAATATATCCTACATGTGACTTTGTTAAATTGAGCAGCCATAATTTATTCCAATTGAGCATCCAACAGAGCGTTTCGGAAGAAAGGTCCACGCATGTAATTTATTTCAACTTTGTCCTGTGTTGTAATTATTTGTGCTTCAATTAGCTTACTTGCATTTGTTTCAACTTCGATATCTGTTCTCACTTGGCTATCAATCATACCAACGCACTGTCTCAAAAGGTATTCTTGAAGATAATCTTAATGGAACCCAATTTCACATGCCAAGATAAATTTATCAGAATGCACACCGTTATATTCAAAATGTACTATGATGAGTACTCTCGGTGGTTTGGTACATTCAAAACAGCAACTGCCTACACAAACCTCAAAAGGAGCAATGCATCTCAATGCAGAAGACATCCCACGGGGTTTCAACATAACTCATACCTCAATATGGCACAGGGCGAGTACTTAATATTTTCATACCGACTGTGCTCTCCCGTCGTGCCAATTGACCTAAAAAAAACCCGAGGCCCTGTTTTGGATCAAGGAAATAAGAATGTATATTTTGTAAATCCATGAAATTGTTAAATTCTGTGGGCCCACCATGATGTAGGTGTTCTATCCACGCTGTCCATCCAATTTACTAGATCATCTTATTGTATGATTCCGAAAATGACACAGATCCAAACCTCAAGTGGACCACACCACAAGAAACAGTGGTGATTGGACACCCACCATTAAAACTTCTTGGGGGGCCACAAAAGTTTTGGATGTAGCTGATACCTGTGTTTTCCCTTCTCCCAGGTCTGTGTGACCTCATCAACAGGTTGGATGGAAAATAAACATTACGGTGGGCATGATGGTGGGCCCTGGGACGTTTTTAATGGTGCTGATGGTGGGCCCTACGAAGTTTTTAATGGTGGTCGTTGAATCGCCACTGTTTCCTATGGTGTGTTCCACCTGAGATTTGGATCTGCCTCATTTTTTGTCTCATGCCCTAAACTGATCTTAAAAAATGGATGTAAATACATCATGGTGGGGCCCACATCACCTACATGTAGTCACATCCCCACGCAATTGAGAAAAACTCCTGGAGTTTTTTAATAATTACACCTCATTAATGATATTTAATTTTCTTAAGCAATCTCATTAATTAGTGGGCATTTTAGGAAAAAATATAAGGAAATGAAGGAAAACTAACCGAAGGTATCCTCTGACAATAACTTGATTAATGAGGTAGTTTCATGAAAAGGTAATTTAAAAAGGTACTGGGATGTAAATACTTTATTAATGAGGTAATATTTCGTAGAATTCCCATGGATGATTAACACCACGTTAAAGAAGACAACCTAAAATCTCATATATGCCAAAGAGTCGAGCTCATGGGATGGGTTCTCTGTCACAGTCATCAGACTCCCTGAGGTAAATATAAGATACATTTTATGAAAATAAGAACATGTTTCATAAAGTTTACATTTAAAACCATTCGTAGGCCACCATAGACAGCCCTTTTTGAATGGAAGGCCTAGATTTTGAACTATTTGGGCAAGCTTATTCAAAATTTTGCATTCGGTTGGCCCAGGCCTAGTCAATTGACATCCCAACTGAGGGGCTCCAAGCCTCCAATAGTGGATGGAAAATGCCTGAAAAATCTCCCAGACTGGTAGATCCTAGCCCTTCTATTGGTGGCCTACAAATGGTTTTAAAATAATAATAATAATAATAATAATAACAATAATAACAATAAGGGTCTGCATTCAGGTGAAGAAAAAAAAGTCCAAATATTGAAGGGTCAGGATTTACAATACGGAAGATTTTTGGGCAATGGCTCATAACCATCTTGGAGTCACTTCGCATATCAATTACATGGATCAACAAATCATGGGCTTCGCATCTGATGGAAATTGTCAGCATACCAGGCTGTTGCACGTTTAATAACATTCACAAGTCCGGACTGCACTCACACATCAAGAAACATTCCCCCCGAAATTTTTAGGGTCATGACTCAATCAACCCCTCAAGTGAGAGATATAACACGTCATAGAACTGTTCGTAGGGCACAAATGTCAGAGAACCAGACCATTCATCAGGTACGGTGCAATGCAAGCATGCCATGTCACAAAATGAGGGTAATACACTCGTCAACTTGGAATTGGAATGTTGGACTTTTTCTTTTCTTTTTTTTCCTAAGCACCAACTTTTCTTACACAAGTATGGCCTTCCTGTCAAGTGGACAAATATTATTTTTGGTCCAGTGCATGTTCACAATATGCCCTATCTGGTGAATGACCCAAATTGGACAAGTGTGCCAAATCATTGACGTGTGTTCTGCCCCCTCACATGAGGAGTCGCTCATTGAGTGACAGCACATATTTTTATCATCTACAACAACAACAACAATTATCTTCATTAAAAAACAGTCAACTATGTGGATCTGGAGGTAATATTCAACTACTTCTATAACCACCATGAGGTAATGTTAGGTGTCTGAGATCATTTGCCCACACTAGCATGCGTGATCTGCTTGCTATGAGTATAGTTGATACTAATAGAACCAAAACAGATGCATAGGCCATTAATACGTGTGACTCTCTAGCTAAAGAACACTGGCTCACTGTCATTGAATTGTCAGGTCCGAATGTGACAACAACAAATCCTGGGTCATCCCTTGCATACCAAGTCATGGCCGGAATTGTCACCTCACGCGTCCCATCTTGGTGGATGTGCTCACAGAAATGATGAGTGTGAGCACTGAATACTATTCTGCACATTCAATTACCAATGTATCCATTAGAAGGTGCATTTTCAAGGGTTCAAAAATAATAATAATAATAATAATAAATTGTATATCAAATGTTGGTGATGATAACCCTCTAAAGGAATACTTGACCGTCAACCTAGATAGATGAAATACAAGTAATATTTTGATGACTATAGTGGATAAATTCCGACAAAGAGATATGGCTCACATGCATGCAATCTAAACAGTTGCTCTTATGTGGATGAGCCCACTATATGGTCTCGATGATGGGGTGGGTCCGACCATATCATTCTGCAAGTATGATATGAGAAATGGAGAAGAAGACAAAAATGTTACAGGCACTCATCCAACTAATCATCAATCATAGCCTCTCCCAAGTTATGAATGAATTATAAGGGCTTGTCCTAATAGTCACAACATATGTCTAAGACCAAAGCCCTATGCAACAATGTGAAAGAAATTGTTATGAAACAAGAAAAAACAAATTGGTAAAAGATTTTTGCCATGAAAATCATGCACACAGAAGAAGCATATGTTGGAAAGCACAAAATTGTTTGAGTACAGAAGGTAGCAGTAATGTCCTGATTAGGCGCACACAGATCAATCCTGATATCAACCCATCACTTAACTGACACAATCCATAATCTCTTCATGGAAGATCTCTCCAAATGTCTTGGAAGCTGAGTCTGCCAACAGTATGTGAGACACATACTTAACCAAATGAAATAAATAACCCGTACAATGCAAAATGTTATTATTATTATTATTTGGAAGAATTAACGAGAAAATGGCATAACAGGATATGGTCCACAATAGAGTGGTATGGCACAACAGGATTCATACAGCTGGCCCCAATTACTTGGGATAAGGGTTTAATGAACAACATGATATACGCCGGTTCAACAATGTGATATCCATATATTGTGATGGATGTCACAAAAGGGTTTAATGAACAACATGATATATGCTGGTTCAACAGTGTGATATCCATATATTGTGATGGATGTCACAAAAGGGATCCACCCATCAATGTCGCATTGATTCACCCATTAATGTGCTTTGAGAGATTTGCCAAAATGAAGGTACAAAACACATGCAAAGTTCAAATTTGATATGGTTGCCAAAATGAAGGTCGAAAACACATGCAAAGTTCAAAATTGATACAGTTGCCAAAATGAAGGTCCAAAACACATGCAAAGTTCAAAATTGATACGGCCTAAAATACTTGCTGGAATGGTCTTGTTACTTTCACTCATCAAGAGATGGCTAGTGGGAGCCACCCGTCATTGTCGGGAAGATGCCGAAATGATCTCAAGGTATGGAACACGCACAAAGTTTGGAGTCGGTCCACATTACGTTTGTACGATAATGGTTCGGTTACCATCACTCATCAAGAGAGAGCAAGTGGGCCCCATCTCTGATCTGCTCTGGGAGATGCGCCACAACAAAGGTCTCAACGTATCGGACACATGTCCAAAGTTTGGAGTTGATCCTACATCATATGCATACAAGAATGGCCATGTTACTATCATTCATCAAGGGATGCCTAGCAGGGTTAGTAGCCAATCCACAGCAAGAGAGATGCCAAAATGAAGGTCTCGATGTGCCTGAGACATGAAAAGTTTGGTGACAAATCTGAGTCAACATTATGCCAAAATGGTCCAGTAACTGCCCCTCAATGAGAGATGGCCAGTGGGATTGTTGTCTAGAAGACATGCCAAAACAAAGGTCTCCATGCATGCGCATGATCCAATGTTAGACCATGCCAGAATGCCTGGTTACAATGACTCATTAAGAGATGGCTAGCGGGCCCCACCTTCGATCCACTCTAGGGATGCCAAAACAAAAGTCTCAAGTACCAGATACATGCAAATTGCAAAGTCTGGAGTCAATCTGACATCAGATTAATGCTAGAATGTATGATTAGTATCATTCATCAAGAGATGACTACTGGGGTTCACCCATCCTCTGGAAACCATGCCAAAACAGAGGTCTCAATGTACTGGGCATGTGTGAATTTGTTTGAAGCCAACCAAATTCAAATACAGGCTGAATTGGCACAGTTACTATGACCACCGAGCCATACCATAAATGAGTTGTGATAACCTTGGTTGCACCCATTATGGGCTGCAAGCCTGCAACCGCCTTGATTGGGCCCACAGTGGGTAAAAACCATTCTGGTTCCACCCAACTCAGTTGCACCCATCTCCAGCTACAACCACTTCAATTATGGTTAGCAAGGACCAGGTCAAAGCAGCCAAGAAGGTCACCTTCCAGTTCAAGAAGTTGCCAACCGTGACCATGACCTCTCCGTTTTTGCACCAATTCCACCATGAATAAATATGTGGGTCTAGAACTATAAAATTAAAGAGTGAATGTAACAACCCGAATTCGTGTAAGCGATTAGACACACTTTCGTGGACAGAAGCCTACGACAAGTAGAACATAATAGACACTTAGACACAACGTTGATTAGAGAATAGTATCTTCACCCGTTCTCATGGTAGGTGCGATTGAAGTTCGATGATGAAATTCTTGTAAGGGGAGTAGAATATAATGACCTTGGATTTTGATGTGCATGCATACACGTGTATGTGAGTTCACTTGCATTAATCTAATCATCCATCCACGCATCTATCAATCTGTGTAAGTTATGATCATTGATATGTGTGATCGATTGGTTTAGTGTGAACTATTGATGTATGTAAGTATCAATCATATGATCTTTTGTGTGTTGTACACTTGCACTTTCGCCACTTACACTCATAAAACCACCCGTTTATCACTAAACTAGCTTCATTCTACCCATAGAACAAACTTTAAACCTACCTGATCATGACTCACGGCCTGTGTATCAAAACCACTTAACTAGGGCCTTGTAACTACACTAAAAATCTGCCCAAATAGATTACTCACTTGTACACCCAATTAGCATATTCTAAACCGTACAATCTCGAGTTACACAGACCTATAGTGAACCCATAAAATTAAAGATCAATTCATTTTTGTTTGACCCATGATCCTAACCATAGAAATGCATTACTAATGATTGTTGAACCTACAACTTAGATCAGCCCTCTAAGAAATGTGATAATGTATCCTAAGCCGTTCAAAATAATCCAACAATGAAAATTAGAGTTGCGCATGAACAGAGTTAACTCAGTTAACTCGCTCAACTCGACTCAGTTCAAAACTGAGTTCAAGCCGAGTCTAGCTGATTTTTGGAGTTTGAAAAAATTTCGAGTCGAGCTCGAATCAACTCAGATCGAACCTCAACTCGAATCGAACTCGGATCAAACTAGTTTGGTGACTCGGTTATTTTGATATTGATGTTGCTCACCAAGTGTTTGATGAAATGACTCAACGAAGTGTTGTTTCGGGTGGATACATTCTTTGTGGGATCGGCCGGTGGCAAGGAAGGTATTGAATATGAAACAAACCACTACCAAAAAAACAAACATTACATGATAAAACTAAACTTGGATCTTGATTTGGATGTTGCCTACCGAGTGTTTGATGAAATACTTATAAACTACTGCTGTTCTTTTGCAAGCTGTGAGAAATTGAAGGTGCACTTCATGTGTTTGAGAAAATGCCGCACAATCTCGAACTCAGCTTGAACTAGCCCGAGTTGCTTACCAAACTGAACCGAGCTGGCCAGTCAGGCTCGAGGATTGAACCCAGCCGAGTTCGAGCTAGGGTCAGCTAGTGGTCGAGCTGTGCCAGGCTTGACTCATGTAACGAAAATGAATCAACTCCTCGATCCTCGCCCCCCTTAACCGACGTGCACAACTTCAATTTTATCACTAAATCTAGGCTATTCATTCATCAATCTTCACATTTGTTCCTATACGTGATCATTCACCAAACCAACTGTAAAAGTACTTAATTAGACTTAGATTTAGCAATCTAATTGTCCATTTATAATCTGGACCATCACATCATCAATAAATAGACAAAGAACCCATCAAAGTTATTTACATCCGATCATCGACTCTGAATCGTTCATCCTGATCCTGATACATTAAGGAATATTTTACACTGTTACAATCAAGCTACAAATACACCACTGATCATCAAAAGTTTACGGTGTACACATTTCTACCCGACACTACTCTTCAGAAAACCTACTTATGGGAGTCCGATCACGATGAAAATTTAACTGATGCTTACTCAACCCAATTGAACTATGCATCTTTAATCGCGAAATCTGATTCACTAGATCTATCATCCATCATATTTTTCATCATATCTATTGGATGATCCGTCCGAAAATCAAACAAAGAACATCATTATGATTCATAGACAATCTCCAATGAATCTACCAGTTTACATTCCACACCGAGACATGACCGGACCTATTTTCGGAGATCCCAAATCCGCTAGAAAGAATCTTATGCACCTTACAGTTTCTAAAACAAAAGGGACCGGTAATCCAATGTTTGCCCTACACCGTGCATCATTGCTCAATGAATCATGATCTCACCATTGATTTGAAAGATTGACAATACATCCATAACTCAACACCCCAAAAGACCATGTGGACACCTTGGTTCCTGTTTTTATTGTCACTCAATCACTCTCTTCAAACTTAACGTCTTTTAACCATATGATCAAGAATAGCCAAGCGGGAATCATTCTTCAACAATCCAAATCAATCATTAGAAGGACTACTAAAGACCTTGATCTGTGATCAACCATCGGCACCGATCCTAACTACTCACATGCGTGAACAGAGGCAAAGCAACAACTGTGATGTACATGTGGCCCATCAAGAACCCGAAAATGTGGCTATCCCAGTATTCTTCTCCTTCTACTTCGATTCTTGTTGTGAAACCCTTAGTGTAAAGAGACGTCATGCGTTGATCCCAACCATTCATGGCCTTGACAACCACCCACTAGGGGTGTACATCGAGTCGAGCTGACCTCAGCTCAACTCGGCTTGGCCACTAGCTGACCTCAGCTCAAACTTGGCTCAGCTCGGTCCTTGAGCCTGATTGGCCAGCTCGGCTCAGTTCGATCAGCAACTCGAGCCAGTTCGAGCCAAGATCGAGCTGAATTCGCCATTGCAGCATTTTCAAAAACACCTGGACTGAACCTTCAAAAACTCCCTGTATTTGAGACAACAACAATGGTTTTACAGGTATTTTATCAAACACCTTCTAAGCAACATAAAAATCAAGAAAAAAAGGGTGTTGGTTTCATATACATACCTTCCTTGCCACCGGCCACACTTCTTTGAGTCATTTCATCAAAGACTTGGTGAGCAACATCAATATCAAAGTAACCGAGTCACCAAATTAGTTCGATTCGAGCTGGGTACGATTCGAGTCGAGTTAAGCTGGGGCCAACTCGAACTCGGCTCAAACTCATTTTCGAGCTCAAAAAATCAGCTCGACTCGGCTCAAACTTAGCTTCGAACCGAGTCGAATCAAGCTTTTTCGAGTTGAGTCAAGCGAGCTAACCGAGCTAGCTCGGTTCATGTACACCTCTACCATCCATCATCAACCGGTATCAAATATCCTCCGCACGATGCTTCCAGAAACCAATTTCACATGATCTTCATCACATTATGTCCCCTTCAAGTCCCAATCACAAAAGGAGTCACTAACCATTGATGTTGGCCATTGAAATCGTGGAACCTATGCCATTACTAGTCCCCATAATCCGAGAAAACTGGACTATGCTGCTACCATGAAATTCGTCGAATACACAACACCATTGACTCCATATCCAACTTTCCCTCCTTCACCGCGACAAGCAAAGACAATGTTAGCGGTCTTCGGAACCAACCATCTCAAACCATCTATCATTTGAACTGTCCATTCTCCACTCCGTTGGAGTGAAACCAAACAACAAACCCCAAGTTTCTCTCCACTTTCCTTGATATTGTGCAGTGGCAAAAAAAAAAAAAAAAAACAAACACCCACCTCCAAGAACCCACTAATCATAACAATGCCAATTGTGGAAACATAGGGTCCATAAGCATCCTCTGGATCATCCCAACCATCCAGCAAGGTCAGTTCAAAGGAATATATCAAATTCATCGATCCGCTAGTGGAATGGGAAATTAGTTTCATGACAAAAATCGAAGTAGAAGGAGAAGAATACAGGGATAGTCGTATTTTTGGGTTTCTCAATGGGTTGCTTGTGCATCCCAGTTGTTGCTTGACCTTCATTCACATGTGTGCATAGTTGGAATTGGGACCAAAGGTTGATCACAGATCAAGGTCTTTAGTAGTCCTTCTAATGATTGATTTCTATTGTTAAAAAATGATTCACACTTGGCTATTCTTGATCATAAAGTTAAAAGATGTTACGTTTAAAAAGAGTGATCCGGTGACATTAAAAACACAAACCGAGTGGTCTACAAAGTCTTTTGAAGTGTCAAGTCGTAAATGCACGGTCAATCTTTAAGATCAACGGCAAGAACATAATTCATTAAGGATGCACGGTGTAGGGTGAATATAAGATTTATCGGTCCCTTTTTGTTTTAGAAATTATAGAATGTGTAGGATTCCTTATGTCGGATCAGGGATCTCTGAAAATAGGTCTAGACATGTCGTGGTGTGGAATGTAAATTGGTACGTTCATTGGGGATCATCCGTGGATCGTAATGATGGTCATTATTAGAGTTTCAGGCGGGTCATCTAGCAAATTTGATGGACAATAGATCTTGTAAATTAGATGTCGCAATTAAAGATGCACAATTCGATTGGGTTGAGTAAGCATCAGTTAAATTTTAACTGCAATCAGACTCCCAGAAATAGGTTTTCTCAAGAGTAGTGTCATGTACACCATAGAAAATTTTTGATAATCAATGGCGTATTTGTGACAATTAGAATTTGACTTTAAAGGTGTAAAACATTTCTTAGTGTATTAAGATCAGGATAAACGGTTTAAAGCCATTGATCATCGAATGTAAATAGCTTAGATGAACTCTTTGTATATTTAATGATGATGTGATGGTCTAGATTATAAGTGGACAGTTAGATCATTAGATCTAAGTCTAATTAAGTAACTTTACGGTTGATTTGGTGAATAATTGTGTATATGAGTAGATGTGAAGATTAATGAATAAATTGCCTAGATTTAGTGATAGAATTTGGAAAGTTGTGCACATCAGTTAAGGGTGGGGATCGAGGGATTAACTCATCTTCATTGTTAGATTGTTTTAAATGGCTTGGGACACATTATCATATGTCTTAGAAGGGTGATCTAAGTTGTGGGTTCAACGGTCATTAGTGATGCATATATATGATGTAGATCATGGGTCAAACAAAGGCGACCTGATCTCTAATTTTATAGGTTCGCCATGGGTAGGTGTAACTCGAGCCTTTACGATTTAGAATGTGTTGATTTGGTGTACAAGTAATTTATTTGGGCAGATTTTTAATGTAGTTATAGGGACCAAGTTAAACGGCTTTGATACATGGGTTGTGGGTTATGATCCGGGTAGATTTAGGGTATATTCTACAGTTAGATTCAAGCTACTTTATGAATAAACAAGTAGTCTTATGAGTATAAGCGGCAAGAGTGCAAGTGCACACACACAAAATCATATAATTGATAACTACATACGTCAATTATTCACACTAAATCAATCAATCACGCATATCAATGGTCACAACTTGCACGGATAGATGGATGCCTAGATAAATGCAAGTGTACTCGCATGCACATATATGCATGTGCACCAAATCCTAGGTCATTATATTCTACCCCCTACTAGAATTTCATTATCAAAATTCAACCACATCCATCATGAGAATGGGTGAGGATCCTCCTCTCTAATCAAAGGTGTGTCTAAGTGTTTACTATGTTCAATGCGTCATAAGTTTGTGGGCATGGAAGTGTATGTAATCGCTTACACGAATTTGAGTTATTACAGTGAAAATTATGTGAAAGGGATCAGGCAATTACAACAATGAACCAACAAAGCGTCCACAACTCTCACACATTCAAAATGGAAGGCTGGAGCAAGATTAACCATTAGGGTTTATTTGGGGGAGCGATTTGTGAAATCCATAGATTTTAAATTAGTGGATTTCGCAAATCCACACCCCCATAAATCCATGGATTTCACCCAAATCCTATATATATATATATATATATATATATATATATATATATATATATATATATATGTCTCTCTCTCTCTCTCTCTCTCTCTCTCTCTCTCTCTCTCTCTCTCTCTCTCTCTATATATATATATATATATATATATATAGGAAAAAGGTTCTATGCAGTCGAGCTCATGGGAACTTCCCATGAGGTCGAGCTGTGTGGGCCCCACCATGATGTATGTCGAACATCAACACCATGAATTTGATGGGTCCCCTTTAAATTATGGGATAACTCAAAAAGTCGTATGTGGAACTCAGGTGGGCCATACCAACTAAAATCATGTGAAGACATGCCTAAAACATATAAAAGCACTTGGTGGGGGCCCACTTGAAAATTGGATGCGTCTAAAACTTGGTCTGACCCCTCATCCAAGTGGGACACACATAATGGATGGGCTGGATTTGTGAACCACATCTTGGTGGGCCCAACAAATGATTATGAATGTTTTAATGGAGGGCAACCCCTCTCAACTTTTGTATGTGGTGTGGACCCACACAAGTCACGGATTGACTTGATTTTTAATCCCTAGGCCCACCATGGAATGGTGCATCTGACTGATGGGGTAGATGTTCGACACGCATCACGGTGGGCCCATACAACTCGACTTCATGGGAAGTTCCCATGAGCTCGACCGCATAACCTTTTCCCTGTATGTATGTGTGTGTATATATGTGTGTGTGTGTGTGTGTGTGTGTGTGTGTGTAACATTTTGCAAATGCACAAAATCAGAGACTTGCTTGAGAGCAATAACCATTTTTCCATGTAGTAAATGCTCCGACATTGACATAAATGCTCTTAAATCAATTCAAGAATTAGCAACTTGATCTCCAAATTTCTTTTTTTTAAAAAAAAAAACATTTTGATCTCCAAACGGTGGATTTTGGGATTTGCAAAATCCAAATCCAATGCAAATTCATGAATTTAAAAAGTTCACGGATTTATTAAATTCAGTCTCATTTCCAAGGTATTCCATAACTATAACGGTGGCCATAACAACTACTACCATTACCATTATGATACGGGCCATAACAGCCATTATGGCCTCTCTTTTTTCTTTTTTTTCTTTTTTTTTTTTTTGGGGGGGGGGGGGGGACTTTCAGCCCCATTACGAGCCTTTTTTTCCTTATAACGGGTGTTATCATTATGGTTGTAACATTATCTTTATGAATACCTTGCTCTTTTCATTAAATGTCCGAGCTATCTCAAACTTCGCACAAAAAGAATGTCGTACCGATCTAGCCACAAGGCATTGGATGGAAAGATGATGCGCGGACTCCTCGCACAACACACGAATAAAAAAAGGATGATACCCCTAGCTTCTTAAATGATCTAGGGTTTTGGAGCTTGATTTTCAAACAGTGGATTTTGAGATTTGTCAAATCCAAATCCAATGCAAATTGATTAATTTGACAAGTTGATGGATTTAGTCTCATTTCCCTTACCCCAAACAGGGTATTAGGGTTGTAACCAAGTTTCTATAGTTCAAACTACTTGTACCCACTTTTCAAATAATAAATTAAGGAGCTTGCATTTTCATTTAAATCCTTGCAATTTTTATTATAGGAACCTTAGATCAGACTTGGAGGTTTTTTGTACTCCCATGACCTTTTCCCCGGCTATTGATCACATCCACCTAGCTTTTCATTGAATGTTCAAGCTACTCCGAACATTTCACAAAAAAGAATGCCATATCGATCTAGCCACAAGGTATTGGATGGAAAGATGATGCGCATCAGCTCCTTGCACATCATACCTATCAAGGAGGATTATGCCCTTGCTTTTTAAATGATCCAGGGCGTTGTCCTTTGCCACTACCCACACAAACCCTACAACTCCATGGGACACAAAACAATGCAAAACTAGGAGAGGAATCTTCCTTGCATATAGAGCTTCAGAAAATGATTTTGGCAAGAATACATTTAAGGCATTTCATTACCACACTTAGGTGTCCTCATCAACCGACGGAAACAACTTGAAGAATACCCAGTTCATTGAAGTCTTGTACTTCATCATCCTTCAGTTTTCTTCTAAACTATAAATTCCAAACCAAACAACCCCCAATATCTGAAAAAACCTTCATGGCCACTTCTATGTTCAATGTCACTCTACACAAACTCAGGAACATCATAAGTAATGGATTACCACCAAGTCATCATGATGTAGGACAGCCTAATCTAACCTCAAATGATCATGGTATTTGAAAAGGGGCAGATTCATGCAATCTTAAAAAAAACAAATAAATATCAGCATGATTCATACATCATAAACACAAGAAAGAAATAAGGTCAATATAGCATTGATTAGGGCCATCCATCACAAACATGAAGTGTTGAATCTTAAAATCTTAATTTAATTGGATCCGACGAAAGATAGAACTTTCGTCTTGCAATAGGTCTGTCTAACGATCCAAGTGGATTTTCTAATCCAGAAAAATAGGAATTTCCTAGATTGGAAATCTGAAAAATTCAGAAAAAAAACATGTGGTTCTTCAAATGTAGATTTGGGTGATGGGTTTTATGTGGGGATGAAAAGGGAAGGGGAATCTTTTGAGACTAGGAGAAAAAAGAAGAAAATGGGGTTAAAGAGAAGAATATCTTGAGAAAAGAAAGAAGAAGAAAGAAGTAGGGGATGAGAACATTGTTTACCTGGGCCTCATGCCCTCTTCCAATCACTGGAAGTCGAAGACGAGATCGTCAGAAGCAAAAGCTCTCCTTTTTTTACTTTTTATCAACATAACATCATGTGCTATGGGTTTAAGGCAACCCTTATAAAATTCGTAATTACATGAAATTACCAAAATACCCCTACTAGAAAAAAGTTTCAAAAAAAAAAAGAAATTTGCACAAAATTGTTCACAAACTATCTTAAAACATAACTAATTCAAATGTTCATAAACTAAATGTAAATTTAAGATGCCTAATGGGCCCCGATGATAGTGCCGTGAAGGTGGTGTAATGAAGGTGGGCCGTGATCATCCAACGGTCCGATCACACCCTCCTCGCAATCCAATGGTCCAAATGTCTCCTTTAAGCAACTTACACATGTCACGAACACATGTTTAAGGTCTTCAACCTCTAGAGACTCGACCCGTATCCGTCGTCTAACCACATTGACACGAGTAATGCACGCCTCCTGCGTTGATATACTTTGAATGGCCTGGTGTCCGCATCAACTCCCCTCGGCTGAGAAGATCTCGACTCCGGCGAGATAAAACTCTTGTGCTTTTCTAACAAATCTAGATCTAGTCGCTGCAACTCTGCTTCTGTCAACCATGTACAGTCGGATGATGGTCTGTTCTTCCACTTCACTAAGTACCTCTGAAATCCACCGTCTCGAGCGGAAACAATTTGCTCATCCACAATTCCTTCAATTTCTTCTCTTATCTCAGGTATAGTAAGGTGGTGTAGGTTGGGAAGAAAATTCAGAAATTGGCGAATGGTTTAGAACAAAATTAGGGTCTATGGGATTATGGGATGGCTTGAACAAGGCATTAGATCCTCCACATTGAATGTTGAACTAATTCCCATGTGAGGTGGAAGATCTATCACATACGCATTAGACCCAATTTTTTTTAGAATTTTAAATGGTCCAGCACCGCGTGCTTGTAACTTCTTAACGGTACCCTGTGGGAACCGTCCTGGCCTCATCCTAACCATTACATAATCACCCTCATTAAATTCTTGAATTCTACGATGTAAGTCAGCTGAAATTTTATATTGTTCATTACTTGCATTTATTCGCCTCCTAATCTCTGCATGCAACTCATAAATGTGATGGGAAAATGCATCGGCTGACTCTTGAGGTCCTCTGGGTGACTGACATAGGTAACAAATCTATGGGTAGTCTAGGTTTATAACCACTAACAATCTCGAATGGACTCATACCCGTAGACCTATTAATTGAACTGTTATATGCAAACTCGGCGACTGGCAGGACTAAGTCCCAAGTTTTAATGTGTTCACCCACCAAACATCATAGTAGATTTCCGAGACTTCGATTTACAACTTCAGTTTGGCCATCAGTTTGAGGATGGTAGGCAGACGAGAACTAGAGTCTCGTACCCATCATATGCCACAATGTCTTCCAAAAATAACTAGTAAACCGGACATCCCTGTCAGACACTATGGTCTTAGGCAAACCATGTAATCGAACTACCCCCTCAAAGAAAATCTTAGCTATGTTGGACGCATCGGACGTTTTAGAACAAGGGAGAAAGTGGACAATTTTTGAGAAATGGTCCACGACCACAAAAATGGAATCATGCTTTTTAATTGTCTTGGAAAGTCCAAGCACGAAATCCATACTGATGTCTTGCCACGGTGCGTGTGGCACTGGCAATGGCGTGTACAATCCAGTATTTTGCTTATTCTGTTTTGCCAGTTGACATGTTCGACATTGCCCTAAAATTTTGGCTACGTCTCGCTTGAGACTTGGCCAATAAAATCGATCCTCCACTAGGGCGATGGTCTTATCTCGACCAAAATGGCCAACAATACCTCCAGCATGAAGCTCCCAAACAAGGAAATCCCAGAGGGAAGTGCGGGAAATACAAAGTCGGTCTCTTTTGAAAAGGAAACCATCTTTCAGCACGAACTCACCCGAACTATGCTGGGCACCTAAGAGTGACACGTATGTTCCCCCACAATCCGGACACATGGGATACTCGTCTATCAATTGCTGAAACCCGACAACTTCTACACTCAAGGATTTGAGTAATGTCACTCTCCTACTAAGGGCATCGGCTGGTTTGTTCTCGATCCCGGCTTTATGTTTCAAGATAAATTAATATTCCTGAAGAAACGCTGCCCACTTGGCATGCCTTGGGTTAAGCTTCTTTTGAGAATTCAAATACCTTAAAGCCTCGTGATCAGAAAACAAGACAAATTCTTGCAGTAGAAGATAATGACGCTCACGACGTAGCGACTGCACCGCATAAAATTCTTTGTCATAGGTGGAATACTTTTGTTTTGCCTCATTCAATTTCTCACTGAAATAGGCAACTGGATGACCCTCTTGGTTTAGTACTCCTCCTATACCTACGCCTGAAGCATCACACGCTACTTCAAAGACTTTATAAAAATCTGGAATACGCATGACGGGAGCCTCTATCATCTTGCCCTTAATATCTTTGAATGCCTTAGCTGCGGCCTTAGACCATATGAACTCTCCCTTTTTAATGCAATCAGTAATGGGAGCCATAATAGTGCTAAACCCTCGAATGAACCGACGATAAAATGTGGCTAAGCCATGAAAGCTTCTCACTTCATGTATGTTCCGCGGTTCAGGCCAATCAGCTATGGCCTTGACTTTTTCTGAATCTGCTCGCATCCCTACAGACGATACTATGAACCCTAAGAAAACAACCCTATCAGACAGGAATGAACATTTTTTAAGGTTCGCACATAACCTCTCCGCCCTCAGGACACTACAGACCTGCCTCAAGTGGTCGAGATGTAGCTCTTTAGTGGTACTATATATGAGTATGTCATCAAAATAAACCACTATAAGCTTTCCCATAAAGGGTCTCAAAACCTGGGTCATCACACGCATAAAAGTACTGGGTGCATTAGTCAAGCCAAAGGGCATGACCAACCACTTGTACAACCCATCCTTCGTCTTGAAGGCTGTCTTCCACTCATCTCCAGGGCATATGCGTATCTAGTGATACCCGCTCTTGTGGTCTATCTTGGAAAAAATTATGAATTTAGCCATCATGTCTAACATATCATCAAGCCATGGTATTGGAAACCGATACTTGATCGTGATCTTATTAATGGCCCTACTATCCACACACATCCGCCAATACCATCTTTCTTGGGCGTTAATAGCGCTGGTACGGCGCATGGACTCATGCTCTCACGGATGAAACCTTTTTTCAGGAGCTCATTTACCTGTCTATGCAACTCTGCATGCTCTGCAAGATTCATCCTGTAATGAGGAAGGTTCGGTAAAGTAGACTCCGAGACGAAATCAATGGCATGCTGGATGTCCCGCATAGGTGGAAGCGCATCCGGTAAATCCTCAGGGAATACATCACTGTACTCCTCAAGAACCGAAGTCACCTCAGGGGGTAACTCTACATGGACCTCGGGTGTTAACTTCCCTAGCCATTAGGGCGTACACCGTCGAATCATTCTCTGTCTCTATCTCAAACTCTTTTGCATTTATGATATGTAAAGACTTCGGAATAGATTTCCTCACATCCTTCCTTGACTCACTCGTTTTCACATCCCTAGCCTTGTCCATGTGGCTCTTGGGTGGTAATGGATTAATCTTGATTTTCTTGCCCTCATGCGTGAATGTACACACGTTCGAGCGACCAAAAATCGTGACATCTCTATCGTATAACCACGACCTCCCTAGAATGATGTGACCTACATCCATAGGTAAAACATCACACCACAACATGTCCTTATATGAACCGATTTGGATGAGGACTAAACACTGCTGGGATACAGGCATAGAAGACGTGTCAACCTAAGAAACCTTGTAGGATTGAGGGTGAGAGATGGGCTTCAAACCCAAACGAGTGACTGTGCTAGCTGAGACCACGTTAGTACAACTACCACTATCCACGATGACTTTGCAATTTTTGTCACCGCTCTTGATAAACGTGTAGAAAATTATGCTTCTGCGCCAATCATCACTCTCTTTGGCCTGTGCTAAAGCACATCTAACTACAGCTAGTGGTGCAGTCTCTGGTTCTTCTTCTTCATAGTCACTAGCACCTATCTCTGGATGATATTCATCAACTTTATAATCACCAATGTCATCCACATTTTCATTTGACTTGTTTATGACTAAGGCTTTCCGGCGAGTCTTTGCCTTGCACTGGTATGCGAAATGACCTGTACCTCCGCACTCATAACATCTCAAGTGACTACCACTGCCAGGATTGGCACCAAGGACACCTTTGCCCTTATCATCCTTAGGCTTAGGCGGTGCACTAGCCTGCACCCTATGTTGACTTCCAATGTTAGGTTTAGTTCCTTGAAAACCAGATCTAACAGTAGAGTCTCAGGACTCAAAGCGCCTTGTGACAGGAGACTTTAGGTAAAGCTCCAACTCCTGTACAACTTGGTAAACCTGATCCAAGTCACTCACTGCATGGGTCATAAGCTCACGCTGCAGATCCATGCGAAGACCCACCTTGAAACGCGCCAGTGTCACTAAGGGATCCTCCTGAATATCACACCGCATCATATACTCATCAAATTTTGCGATGTAATCTGCAACCGACATAAATCCTTGGTGTAATGCTTGCCACTGATCTAGGAGCTTTTGACGGTAAGAGAGAAGAAGATATTTTTCCTTTAATAATTCCTTCATCTCTACCCAATGTGCGACTGAGACACCTCCTGATCTCTCGATCCTACGCTCCGTATTTGTCCAAAACAATTTAGCTTGACCCACAAGTTTCATTTTTGCAAACCGCACCTGTCGATTCTCAGATATCTCATACCATTCGAAATAATGGTCCATATCTGCTAACCAATCAAGGAATGCTTTTGGATCAAGACGCCCATCAAAACTAGGAGCATCTACTTTAACACTCTTTAAGACCCTCTCATCGACATCATAACGGTCTTGATACTCAACAGCGGGCTGCGGATTTCGCGCCCCTCCATGTCCTACCCCTCGTCCACGTGCTCCACGACCTCTACCACGATTTCCTACCCGTTCTTCAACTACTCCCCCTACATGAGACTGTTCATCCCCTCCAATGTCGGAGATTTCTCTTAGGGACGCTTCTATCTGATCCATACGGGTATTCGTGTTCCTAGATTGTGCCTCAATGGCGGCCAAACGTTGGTTGATCATGTTCATCATCTCAGTCAACTGTTCCATATTGAAAAGCGGGTGTAGACCAAATCCTCTACCAGTCCGAGTGGGCATCCACAATAAGACTCAACTTAGGTTTCCTAAGACACGACTCTAGGAGATTGTTTGACACAAGACTATAGACACCGATGATCCTAACCTTTAGAATGATGTAAATGTGGAAAAAATTCAGATCTCGACTTTTTTTTTCTTTTTCTTTTTCTTTTTTTTTTTTGTGCAAATCTGAAAATTTCAAATCTAGACTCTATATGCGATGCATGAAACCCTAGAAAGAAAAAAGTAAATAAAAAATGATAAGAAATAAAAATTAAAATCTAGACCTTGATAACTCGATCTAAGACGACCCAATGCAAGGACCTAAGCTCTGATACCAAAATTGATATAGGACGACCTAATCTAACCTCAAATGATCATGGTATTTGAAAAGGGGCAGATTCATGCAATCTTAAAATAAATAAATAAATATCAGCCTGATTCATACATCATAAACACAAGAAAGAAATAAGGTCAATATAGCATTGATTAAAGCCATCCATCACAAACATGAAGTGTTGAATCTTAAAATCTGAATTTAATTGGATCCGACGAAAGATAGAACTTTCATCTTGCAATAGGTCCGTCTAACGATCCAAGTGGATTTTCTAATCCAGAAAAATAGGAATTTCCTGGATTGGAAATCTGAAAAATTCAGAAAAAAAAATATGTAGTTCTTCAAATGTAGATTTGGGTGATGGGTTTTATGTGGGGATGAAAAGGGAATGGGAATCTTTTGAGATTAGGAGAAAAAAGAAGAAAATGGGGTTAAAGAGAAGAATATTTTGAGAAAAGAGAGAAGGAGAAAGAAGTAGGGGATGAGAAAATTGTTTACCTGGGCCTCATGCCCTCTTCCAATCACTGGAAGTCGAAGACGAGATCGTCAGAAGCAAAAGCTCTCCTTTTTTTCTTTTTATCAACATAACATCATGTGCTATGGGTTTAGGGCAACCCTTATAAAATTTGTAATTACATGAAATTACCAAAATACCCCTACTAGAAAAAAGTTTCAAAAAAAAAAAGAAATTTGCACAAAATTGTGCACAAACTATCTTAAAACATAACTAATTCAAATGTTCATAAACTAAATGTAAATTTAAGATGCCTAATGGGCCCCGATGATAATGCCGTGAAGGTGGTGTAATGAAGGTGGGCCATGACGATCCAACGGTCCGACACACCCTCCTCGCAATCCAATGGTCCAAATGTCTCCTCTAAGCAACTTACATATGTCACGAACACATGTGTAAGGTCTTCAACCTCTAGAGACTCAACCCGTATCCGTCGTCTAACCACATTGACACGGGTAATGCACGCCTCCTGCGTTGATATACTTTGAATGGCCTGGTGTCTGCATCACATCCTCCTCCCAAAAATTCACTATGTCACCTTCTCCCAACTTTAAAATTTCATCCCCCATGACAGAATATTGCTGCCGACCTTCTTATCATCTCCCATCAAATGTCCATGTTTCACCACACCTGGGTCCCACCCCCATTAGAGAAAGCATACTTTTCCCTCATCACACTTCTGCAGTGTGTACATGAAATGAATGTAAAATACCTCAAAGGTCACATTATTAGTCCAACAAAAGAAACATGGATGAAGGAGGTACTAAAACTGGGACACATTGATAGTTCAAGCCCATAGCTCAATGGTATTTAGGGCATGTTTCAATATTGAGGTCACAGGTTCAAGCACAACCAACCAACCAATACATAAACTAAAATAAAAAGTGAGACAGTTACTGTCAACAATAAAAGAAAAGAAAAACGCAGCCTCTTTAAGAGTTTTTGGAATCTTGGATAGGCATATTAAAGCTCTTATGCAGTTAAAGAACCATACATGATACATCAATCAAGATCTTAAACATTAAATGTTATGGATTGATAGTTATCACAGTGAAGGGTCCAGAAATAGAAGTAATTTTTAAAATGACTATACTCTGAAGTGAACAAGCCCAAATACAAGCCTACTACATGATTAGCAAGGAGCCAGCTTTGCACAAAATTGAACCACACAGAGATGATGAATATAAAAATAGACAGCCAAGGAATAAAGAAAGCCATAATAACTCTTTCGAGGTTCAAGAGCATGTAATGACCTTGGTCTGAGAGACTGAAAGATATACTCAGTCACATTTGGGGGGACTGTGTGAAAGAACTCGTATGGGCCTGCACCAACAATTCCACTGCACAGAAAGTTGCAAAAACTTAAAAGAAATGGGAGATGACTGCATAAGAAATGATCAACCACAGTTGAAATAAATGACAGAAGAGTCCAAAGATTCAGTTCTAATTCGTAGTTGTTGATAACAAAGAACCAATCAATTAGAAATGAGAACATAATAAGAATGATTTTTTTTTCTTTCTTTCAGGCAAGGGCATCAGGGCCACTGCCTCAGTGAACATCTGCCAAAAGGCTCAATCCAAGGTCAATGCCTTGGAGGGGCACCTACTAACCAGATGGCTAAAATCGTCATCATTATCATCTAAGCCCTATCCCGACTAATTGGGGTCGGCTACATGAATCCTTTTCTGCCATTCAACTCTATCAAGGGTCATAACTTCAATTAGACCATAGGTCATCAAATCTTTTCTTACTGCCTTCACTTGGGCCTTCCCCTTTTAGAGCCTTCAACTTGTACCAACTCACTCCAAACCAGTGCAGCTCTTGGTCTCTGTTGCACAAGACCAAACCATCTAAGCCTACTTTCCCTCATCTTACTACCTATTGGTGCTACTCCTAAATTCCCACGAATGCATTCATTTCTACTTTTATCCTTCCTTATCTTCCCACTCTTTTAAAAAAAAAAAAAAAAAATTTCACATGCACGCACACACACCCCACATGGGCACTCGATCCTATGATCTCAGTGATGAAACAGTTTGTCTATAACTACGTCATGGAGCTAGGCCCCCTTGTCTTGCCACTCATCTATCTCAGCATCCTCATTTTAGCTACACTCATCTAAGAACGTGGTCTTCTTTAACTGCCCAACATTCTGTCCCATAAAGTATGGCTGGTCTGATAGCCATCCTATGAAATTTCCCTTTCATTTTGAGTGGTACATGACAATCACATCAAACTCCAGAGATCCAACAAAATTTCTCTAAGGCCCTGTTTGGTAGATGCCTAAAAATGAGTTCATCTCATTTTAGTTAACAGTAATTATGCATTAGAGTTTCATGAGAGTATAGAGGATTCATGTAGCCGACCCCAAGTAATTGGGAAAAGGATTAGATGATGATTTTATTTTATTTTTACCTATTTTTCAATTTTCCTCAAATTTGGGCCTGGATTTTCAATTCTTCGAAAATGGTTCAAATATTGGGTTTTAATCTTCAAAAAATGCACCAATTTTTTAAAACATTAAAAAATGCACCAATTCATTTGAAAATGAGTTGAAAATAGTCTCAAAAAGAAAAATTGCCAAAAAGAGAAGGGAAAAGAACCCCCCCCTTTTTCTTTGTAACTGTTATGCATGGTCAAAACTGACCATTACAGGGTCGTTACGGTCCGAATTTTTTGGCATGGCCCGTTATGACCCCGTTTTGTGTGATGGCCAGTGCCATTACATAACCATTTTGGTATACCTTGCTCCCAGGGACATCTTAATAAATCTTTTGGTGTCATGTTATGATCCCAGCAGTTTAAAGCCTAGCTTGAGTGCTTGACATGTACCATCAGTCCTAGAGCTTTTGCCTATTGGTTAGCTTCCTAACAATTGGTATCAGAGCCAACATGTCCTGTGTTCAAGTCCTAGAAGGGGTGACCTGTGAAAAGGGTAATCTGGACTGGAGTGAAAGCTGCTATGACGTGGAAAAGGGCTACCTAGACAACCAAAGTGCAGCCACCAAGTGGAAAGGGCTACCTGAATAACCAGAATGCAGTCACCATACCTTGGAAAAAGGCTACCTAGAAAAGAGGCCAAAGTGAGTGCCGCCACAGAGCGGGCCACCGCGGAGTCAGCTGTGCAGCGTGATGGAATGTTACTATCCCAGCAGTTTAAAGAGCCTAACTTGACGCATCCCATCAGTCCTAGAGCTTTTGGCAATTCCAATATTGGAATTTCACCTCTGATGATACATTGTGCAGCAGTTCAAAGTAGAGCTTTTGGTGTATTGGTTAGGTTCTTAGCAGGCCGCCCCACCCAAACACACACACACTGCATAATGACACCAGCTATCCTTGACCCTAGTCAGCTCTAGACCTCATAAAACCTCTTTATCATGTTCCTCCTGCTTAGCTCATGCTACTGCCTAGCACAAATCAAACATGGACCATCTTAGTCACCCAAAGTACTGCACAATGACTCAGCTCACAGAAGCTCTCCTCAACGAGGTGCAACCTGACAGAATTGTACATCATGGAGAAACAAGGTAAAGGCATTAAGCTTGTGAACACATATCCAGTGGCATTAACAATGATCCATCATCAATCTCATGGCAGTAATCAATTTAAGGCCAAGGGATGGAACCTCCAGGTGACATGGACTGATAAGCCTGTGGGTTTTGATGGAGCAAGAAAGACAGTGATAACTGCAGCAACGTTGATCATTTTCCTGCAGACAGACATTTGGAATTTCACCTCTGATGACACATTTTAGTTGGGGAGAGTAATACTACAAGGTTTTCCAATATTGGCAATTCCTTTAAATTAGATCATTTTTAAAAATCCAATCCCCCCCTTAACCCACCCCCCCCAAAAAAAAAAAAAAACACTTACTAAATTCGTTGCTGAAAATTCCAAAAGTAGCCATAAAATCTCCATGCATGTAGACATGATTCAACAAGAATGTTTCCTTAACAAAACCTGGACGGGAATCAATAGGCTGTCATTTTCAAGCCGCCTAAAAGAATCGTGTGCTCCAATAATGTGGTAGCCACTAGGGAAAAGTATGCATCATGCATGGACAAAATATGCATGTGAAACAGAATGGTTTTTAAATGCATTACATTTCAAAATCAACAGTAAACAAAACCATGATAAAGAAGCATTTGACAAATATAGTTATCATAGAGATCCATAACATGAGACTAATATACTACAGATATAGAAACACTAATTCAAAGAAAAGAACATACCGGTGCTTAGGTTTCCTCGAACTCTCATGGTGATTCTGCCCAAGGTTTGTAGTAGGAAAATTGGTTCCTTCACAGATCCTGCTCGTCCGATGCAAGGGAAAATGGAGTAAGAGGACAGGACCAGAACTTGACGCCATAGGATTTTCCCTCCACTGGAAGTTCTCAAAATCATCCCTCCACTTGACAGGCTCACTCAGTACATCTGTTTTTTCCTTGGCATGGTTTCTTAGATCCAGACTTTCTCTCTCAATAACTGTTTCAACACTGAAGCGCAAATCATTGCTGCTGCAAAGCATTGCAACAGTATTAAGGGAGATAAAGCTAATATTGCTAACTTCAAAGGCACCACAACCGGCTGAGTCCAATCCTGGCAAACTGTTAGCCATCCGATGAACAGACTTTGAATTTATTTTACTGCAATCTCCAACATCCCTGTCACCCAAAACAATATGAAGAGGAAGACCAAGAAAGGGATCCAACATCCTTTGGAACTGTTGCAGCACAGATAACCATTTAATGTTTGTCAACTTTGACCCTTTTGCAGAAACATCTCCCAAAACTACGAGCATGTCAGGCTTCACCCTCTCAAAGGATTTCTGGTTCAAAAAGGAGCCAACATCAAATACTTAAATTATTTGATCACCAGAAAAACCACTTCAAACAGAAAACAAGAGGATATGATGGTTTTACTTACTCAGTGTTCTTACAAGTAACAGTTGTTAGTTTACTACAAATACAACACATGACAGTGATGCATTTAACAACTTACAACAACCCACCTTTTGCACTTTCGATAAACGGATTCATTGGGCACAAACTATAAAGCAAATTAGGTGAGGATGGAATCTGGAATCATTATCTGATAAATTAAGCATGAAAATATTATGACAAATCAATGTTGCAATTGGACCTAAAGTATGAGTAGAAAAATCTTCAGCAGATAGGACAGCTATCTAAGAAGAAGATTGTATTCGTGCATACGATCAGAAATGTGATGTAGGATGTGGCACAGATACATTCATAGTATGGTTGGACCAAAAGAAGGTGAACCGTAAATTAGCCATAACTTTTGATCCGGGTATCGTTACGGGGCGCACAACCTATCAATCTTTACTACAACAGGCCATCCGAGGTGAATTGACCCACATAATGAGTCGCATCTGTCCATTTCGCCAGAAAAAGCACGCTTTCAACTCAAAAAGGAAAATTTAAGGCAAATTTACTATTTTTAGTAATTCCGATTTTTTAATATTTTCTTATTTTTAGAGTTTTTGATTTTTTTTCTTTTTTAGAAATAACTTGTGATCATGCTAGGACTCTTCTAGCAAAGGTTTATTTGGAATTTTATTTTTTTTTAGAAATTTGGTTTTAGAAGAGTTTTACTAGAATTAGGATTTTTATTAGAGTTAGAATTTTGCTATTTTTGGTAATTACGAATTTTGGCTTTTTTTTTTCTTTATTAATGGTGTAACAAAGACATATACACATCAGACATCAAGCAATTTATTTCGAATTTTCTAGAATTACTTCTAGTTTCTATCTTTTCTCGTGGATTCAAGGCATCTCTGTGAGGAGTCCAAAGAAGCTCCGTGGATTCCGAGTACTTATCCCTCTGAGGAAGACGATGCTCGACCTCAACACGTCCATCCCTGTGTCAAAATGCTTGACCCCCTTTTCTTTTATTATGTTTGAAGTCATGCAATACAGTTATATTACCTAGGTCTGGGTACACAAGTGCAGACATTGACTACAACAAGGACTGGATGTGAGGGAACCTTTTTTTTCGAAAGGTAACACTACCACGGATTGAACCCTGGATCACTCGCACACACTCCACCATCTCTATCATGTCTAGGCCCAAACTTTGAATGACAATAGTATGACAAAGATTGGTTTCATTATAATATGCATATAATAAATTAGTTTTGAACTGGTTTAAATTTTAAAAATTATACATACAACAACAATATCAATGGAAAAATATTTTAACATGTAATCCTCATGCAAGTTTGAACCTATCCTTCTCATTCTAGTATTCTTTAGAAGTTGGGGTGTCGCAGATCGCTCTCATCCAGTCCCTATCTTGTTCAATCTCTGATCTGTGTACCAACTGGGTCTAGTAGCACCAACTTCTCAATATACTAGTACAGCAAAGATTGGTTAAAACTCATACAAGGACTATTCTCTTAATATATTTCACCTGAAATTAATGTTACATCCATATTGCAATAAAATCAGATCCGTCTTGTAGCCCAGAAACTACATTCACTTTCATACCTTAAAAAAGAAAAGGAAAAAAGAAACAACAACAACACTACATTCACTTTCATCTCTAAATAACTAGTAGGTCTGAAATTCAAGAACCGGGTGGGCATGTAGATGGCCAGCATACTATATTTATCCGTCCACCCACTATCATCCTCATCATCATCGCCATCATTCAACTTTTCTCCCAGCAATCTGTGATTGTTTTTAAATGGAAAATGTGCAAAAGATTAACAATCCACTGCCCACTAGACATCAAGCTTAATGGATCATTGCATCTTCTAGTTTCTGTTTTTTTTTTTTTTTTTCCAAAATAAATAAATAATGCTTCGTCTTTTACCCGAGCTCTGGAACTGGATACGTCATAGGTACGCATTGACAGCAGTCACATGCCGATACACTCCCATTCAGCACACTATCCATGCATTTATACTAGACAACGATCTTCTTAGAGTCCCATTGTCAAGTCTCACCCACATCTATCACTCTCCAGGAACTCAAACTTCTCTCTGTGCGAAACACTTTGGTCTATAGATACATTACTTGAAAACTAGTTCAAAAGCATGCATCAACTTTGCCTTGTATTGGACAAGTCAGCTCCAACGTGGATCATCCATGGTCCAAAAAAATATTATTGGCACATGGATCATCCATGGTCCAAAAAATATTATTGGAAAATATATTCTTAACCATCCATAAACGTCCATTAATAGAGAAAAATCACACCCAACAACGTGGTGCCCTCCTATACTCCTATGGTTGTCAAAACTAACATCAATCAACCAGCACATTTTCTCCTCATTTTGAATCAACCCAATTTCAACTTCACTTCAAATCAGCATCAGTACAAAATATAATTTACACACAAATTACAAACTGCCCATAAAATAAATGTGTGATCTACCACTGAGTGTGGACCATTGGATAAACCATCCAATTACGGGCAACTGATCAGAAAATTGTGACCGCCTCTCTCGCCAGGCCAAAAGGTGGTCCCAGCTATGCACTTTCTGGGTCGAACAAATGACACCATTTTGTTCGGCAGAGCATGAGCATCTGTGTATTGACACCCCTCGCAAATTCATGAAAGAAAAAGGAAGAATCTATTTACAGCCCCCATTTTTTATGGTACTATCGCAGGTGGTATTAACCTGCATGAGGGTGTATATTCCACTTCCAAAATAGAGAAACCCAAATTTTAAACAAAAAAATAAAATTAGAATCCTAACCCTAGAATGAATATTATCCGAAACTAAAACGAAAGTTGCGGAAATTGAGATTATTACCCTGAGGAACTTGGCCATGTAAGAATCTCTGAAGTAAAGATTTGTATAGCCAGCTTCCGATCCCATCAATAGCAGATCTGCCACCAACATCACCTTTAGATCCTCTCCATTCCTCTGGATTTTGCTACTATCATTGCGATCGACGGACACGATCTTGCAAGACGGCACCGAGACCATCTCTTCGAAGATTATCAGGGCTGCAGCAAACAACAGCGGGAGTGCCGATTTCCACGCGACCATCTGAGTTGCCTGTCCGAGTTGCAACTTCTGATGAGCGAGACAAAACCGCTCCGAGTCGGAATTGGAAGGAGACTCCGAGTCGAGACGGTAGGATGAAATCTAGGGTTTTGGAGCGGCGATTACTTCTCGCCATGGTCGCCCTGATCCGCATTTGCAGTGGCAGGAAAGGGCTTTAAAGGCGTCGGATTTTGGATAAAGGGAGGGGCATAAATGTCCGGGAATTCCGTGAGGGTCGACATTTCTTCGCATCGGACGCCAGTTGCGTGCAACCCTTGTTAGTTGATTAATCTATTTAGCAATGTCATGCGTATCATGCAATATATTCGAGATACTCTTGATCTATGTACTCGTTTCCTCTACAAGTTTTCGTGGGAGATAAGGGCATATTCAGATTCTGATTTCACTTAACTGTATTTTTTTATAAATAGAAAGTCAACTATGATTATTGTATGGGAACTTGACCTTACTAACCTCAAACTTTAGGCAAATTACCTAACGAAATTCAACATTTCAAATATTCTAAGATTGGCATTCTGACAAGCTTTAGATATTATCTTAGACAAAAATGTCTCCGTCCTTGGTTCAGAAGTGGTATAGTCCTAGAGAGATGGAATGACTATTCTCTCGAGAAAGTGATGGATTGGATACTCTCCCTACCACTAGGCAATAGCTAGTGCTCAGTGCTCTGTGGGCCTCACCATGATGTATGTGTTTCATCCATGTCATCCATAATTCATGCCGTCCATCCTTTTTATTGTGTCATTTTAGGGATAAGGCATTCATGCCGTCCATAATCCATGTCGTGTCATTTTAGGAGTAAGGCATTCATTTCGTCCATAATCCATGTCACCCATCCTTTTTGCCTTATCATTTTAGGGGTAAGACCCAAATATCAGTCGACAAGGTGTATAGAAGTGGATACTACCCAGATCAGGACTTTTTGGGCTCACGGCGAGCTAGTCGACAGGGTAGATGGATCGGATTACCCCATTGTAGGCCTTAAGTTATGGTATCAATGGTTTGGTAGAAAAGAAAGTGAACTGTAACACCCCGGATTTCGTAACTCAAGTTTTATACTCGTTTTCCGAAATCCCGATAATTAACTTACAAGGATAGCCCACATTTCAAAGTAATTTTTATTTTTCCTTTATAAGTATAGGTGAGCAATTGCAACAGAAACAAACAAACCATAAATAAAGGAAGTGTTCAAGTATATCTCAACTTATACAAATGGTTGCCCATAGGACTTATACAAACTAATGACTCAAATATAAAAATGAAATATCTTGACAAAAATAGGAAATGTAGAATGAAGAATCATAAGATCATCCAACTCTTCATGCTCCACATTAATGTTAACATGCACGTCATGTACATAACTTACAGCAACTGAATACAATTTGATAGCGTCAATGGCTATCCCAGTGAGGGATATCCTCCAAGATTACCAAGCATCACAATAGTCAAGAATGAAATTCAAATAACTCGGGAGAATACAATATCCAACGTAAACTTCATAAGTAAAATACAAAAATATACAATTTATATTTCATAAGTTACACATAGAATGATACCACCTGTACATAAAAAGAAAACACAATCTACAAGTACAATTTAAGGAACTATAAATCTAAGTTACATTTCATAATTCACAAGTACAACACCAACTACGTATCCACCCAGAATTCAAAGTATAACATGTAGAGATACAATCAATTCCCTACAAATATAACACAAACGGTTATAACATCCAAACTACAATTTAATGTATAACATAAGAAGATAGAATATACTTCATACACAATATTCAATCGCCAACTTAATCTTGATTAATGAATGAATGCATGAATGCAATTAGCTTGGAGATGCACATCCAGCTGAACAAATGAATGGACCTTTCAATGAGTCGGCCCATTCATACAAGATATTGGGTCTTTCAAATAATTGACTCATTCAAAATATAAAAAAGGGTCATTCGAACAGTACACTGGTATTTCAAACAGTCGACCAGACACCTGATAACGCCTGCGTGCCATGTATGCATGATTAACCCAACCGTTATTAGTCCAATTTGTAAACAGAATATCAGATAAGCTCAAAGGTCACTATGGGGGGCACGCGCAACCCAGCATAGGCCGACAGCTCGGGCATAGTGTCTCATTCCACTATCCCCGGCTCATGAGAATTAAACAAATAAGATTCTAATATACTCAGATGATTATAAATTATGTTTATAAAATAAAGAATCTAAGACATTACATTTATAAAAATCTCTATAACTAGTGGTCACTCATGATTCGACACGTAGATATTACCATCATAAATCCAGATATACTTTCAACAACATGAGTCCTTCCAATAGGCTACATTGGCATCAAGTCCTTTAAGGACACAACAAAATAATACAATCCACAAACCACATTGGCACAAATAAACCATGAGATGGTAAGTCTACGACCACGAAATATTTATTTTATTCACAATCAGCCACTAGTTAGAAGAATTCCTAATATAATATCCATCAATATATGGTATTAGATTTTCAATACAATCCATTAACACCAAACAAATGTCAAATTAAATCACAGTTAATTTAATACACATTATCAGACAAATACATATGTAAGTACTCATCGAAATTAAACTAGAGAAAATAATTCAAATAAATCATAACTCTATAGGATTTAGATCATTAATCTTTATAAATTAAGAAATATACTTACATGCACGTGTAAAACAAACCAAGGAATGTGCACATATAAAAGTGAACCAACTTAAAATAAAGGTCAACAATTCATAACTCGATCATACATGTAAACTAGTCATAAATATTATTATGCAATTAATTCAAAGGATGATTAAATTATTTATTATAATGAAAGTAAGCTTGAAGGGTGAATCCTCGCCTTTAAGGTTCCATTCGATTCAATTTCCACATTAGATCCAACTTGAACTCAACCTAATTCAACAAGGAGGGTCTACACAAGTAAGATCCCAAAATCCCCACATTACCATAAGATTAACAACTCATTACTACAAATCATACCATTATAAGATCTAAAATTCAAAATCTAACTCACTAAAAATTGATTTATTCAACTAAACAAAACTCAAGACTAAACCTAGACTCCCTACACATCCAATATTCAAACCAACTTTCTAATTTAATAAATTCAAAATAGACTAAAACCAAAACAAACTCAGTGTTATAAGAACTAGACTCAATAAGATGTGAGTCAACTTAACTCGGTGTTAACCTACAATACCTTACAACTCAATGTACTTGCCGATTTTTCATCAGAAAACCAAGGTGTTGTTGAACTGGAAAATGATTCAAACCTAGTCAGAATCTACTTTAAACTTAGTGAAACTCACCGAGTGAGTGCAACAACTCGGCAAAACCAAGAAATAACTCAGTTCAACAAAGAAAGCCCCCTAACTCAATGGTTTTTGAGTCAATCTAACTGATTCCTCGCAAATGATTGAACATAACTCAGCTAATAAAATTGAACTCACCTTCAAACTCATTCCCAGTTCTCAACAGGATTGGCGCTAGGCGAGTTGACTCGGTTGGTTGAAGGAGAACCTGGTCGGGGCAGATCTTCTCGAACCTCTCCTTCTACCCGCTCTATTCTATCTCTCCTTGCTTTCTTCTTCTCTCAGAAATGTCCAGCAAAGTAGTTGGACTCATCAAAACTCGGCCCGACGCAGTCCCAGCGAGTTAACGACTCAGCATTGGCTTCCTCACCTCTCTCAATTTCCGTCTGGATTGGGGTAACTACTGATGGGTTTTATATTGGCTTGATGAATGACAATTAGATGCATACCATGTAGGCCTCCTTCTGGATGGATTGGATTTCAGATTAAAGCTCCCACCAGAACATGTGGTGGTGCAAAAACAACGAAGAAGAAGACTATCTTCAATGGTAGATCCCGACTCAATGAGTATTTCTTCAAAACGAAGTTTTTGGTGGTCTGAATCATCACACCGAAGCTTGTGGTGGTGCAAGAACTTAGAATTCCAGACGAGTTTTCTTGGTGGGTTCGAATGAAGAAGGAATTAGGTGGTTTTCAGAAAAACTAGGAAGAACCGATTGCAGCTGTAGATTCTCTCCCCGTAGCTAGGGTTCTGGGATTATTTGGGATATTATATCCCAATTTGAAGGGTTAGGATTGATCTGGAGTGGCTTCTAGAAACCCACGGACGGCTAAGATTGAGTTGGCGCCCGAATGGAAAGACTCCTGCATTTTTAAGTTGTAAAATCCTAGCGTCGAGGAGGGATACATGTCTAGGATTATTTGTAAATGAAGGGGCGAAATTGAAAGGTTCTCACGCATGTGGATTACAAGCTTACGTGGATAACAGAATTCCCATTTTCGAAAGTCATTCATACATAGTTGGTTTGCGTCTGAGTCTGTGAATACATGTGAGCTCGTCTTCGTGTGAACCACATTGGAGTTTTCTCGAAACTAACCCACCTGCAAGATGGACGGTTTAGATCTAGCCAAAGGCCCATGATGGTGGGCCACAATTGATGCAAACAGAAATCTTTCTTTTAAACCGAAGCTAGGTGGGAACACAGGAAAGGAAGTAGGAGATTTTCTTCTTTTAGAATCTTTCAGTTGTGCCTGAATTGAATGGGCTAGAGATATAGTGCACCACCGCATGTGCACACACACCATTCAAAAGTGGGGTCCACAGTAATTGTTCATGAAATCCACTCCATTTGTCTGATTCTATGTGTCCCACTCCCACCATGACACCAGTCTAAAGATGATAACGCCCAAGGAAAATACGGGGCGTTACATGAACACGTTGAAAACCACAACCACAATTCAGGCAACATGACAAACATGACCCATATAATATGGCAACTACGACCCATGCAAACAACAACCCATATGGGACCCACATGACAACTACGACACATAACATGACAACCACGACCCATATAACATGACAACCATGACCCCAACCTCATGATAACCACGACCCATATAGCCTACATTTCATGCTTTTGCAGTCTGCCAATAGTCATCCCATTTCAAAAAATGCCAGGATAACTTTGGTACGGATGGACACGTTACTTTTCTAACTTTGATGGACGGTATCTTATGTGCATGTACGGGCACGTCACCAAGTTAGTGTAATGCGGTAAGGGTCGTGGTTGTCATGAGGTAAGGGTCATGGTTGTCATGCAATCTGGGAGCAGGAAATGAGAACCACGGCCCATATAACATGACAACCGTAAGGATCGTGGTTGTAATGTGGTAAGGGTTATGGTTGTCATGAGGTAAGGGTCCTAGTTATCATACAATCTGGGAGCAGGAAATGAGAACCATGACACATATAACATGATAACTACGACCCATGCAAACCACGACCCATATGAGACCCATATGGCAACTACGACCCATATGGCTATTCCATTATAATCGTGACCCATATAACATGACAACCACGACCCATATGTCTACATACGCATGATGATTACGTAACTTGCACATAAGATCTTTACCGTCCATTAAAGTTAGTACATGACATGCGTAGATATCCTTTATCCCATGTACTCACCAATTTGGTGTGAGTCATGCCATAGTCGTGCAAACGATATTTGTATAGTAGCATATGTCGCATTAGGTGATTATAATATTGTAAGGGTCGTAGTTGTCATGAGGTATGGGTCGTGGTTGTTATGTTATATGGGTCGTGGTTGTCATGGGTCATAGTTATCATTTTATTTGGGTTGTGGTTGTCTTGTTATATGGGTCGCGGTTGTAATGGAGAAGCCATATGGGTCGTAGTTGCCATATGGGTCTCATATGGGCCGTGGTTTGCAAGGGTCGTGGTTGTCATGTTATATGGGTTTTAGTTGTCATGGATTGTAGTTATCATGTTATATGGGTCGTGGTTGTCATGTTAAATGGGTCGTGATTATCCTGTTATATGGGTCGCGGTTGTAATAGAATAGCCATATGGGACATAGTTGGCATATGGGTCCCATATGGGTCATGGTTTGCATGGGTCATTATTGTCATGCTATATGGGTCATGGTTGTCATGTTATAAGGGTTATGGTTGTCATGTTATATGGGTCATAGTTGTCATGTTATATGAGTTGTGGTTGTATTGTGGTAAGGGTCGTGGTTGTCATGTTATATGAGTTGTAGTTGGATCGTAGTTATCTTGTTATATGGGTTGTGGTTGTCATGTTATATGGGTCGCAGTTGTTGTATGTTCACTTCCTTTACTACCAAACGAAAGGATAGTCATTGATACAATAGCCTAAGGCACACAATGTGGTGATCCGTTCCGTCCACATTATCTATCAGCTCGTCGTAGGTTCAAGGCGGCATAGATTATACACATACATAAATATGGCCCCACCATTATTTTCTATTTTCTGGCCCACGCGAGCGCTGGATCATGCTGATATTTGGGGCTTACCCCTAAAATGACACGGCCTAAGGCCCACGATGGGGTGATCTATTCCGTCCACCTTATCGGCCTGCTCGCTATGGGCCTAAAAAGTCCTGACTTGGATAGTGTCCACTTCTAACAAGCATCACAGTGAGCCTGAAAAGTTTCAATAGTGGGTTCCATTATCACCATTATTTTCTATTATGTAGCCCACACGAGCTCATGCTAATGCTGATATTTGGGCCCTAGCCCTAAAATGACATGATGAAAAGGATGGGCAGCATGGATTATACATAAACATCAGTGTGGGCCCCACTAGTTTGATCCTTGCCCATGCACAAAAAAGGATTATGTACACATCGCTTTCTTGGCATTAAATACAATGTAACTTCTTATTCCCTAAAAAACCATACAACTATTGAAATAAGGACAAGGGCATTTTGGTTCAAGTAATTTACAGAAGCTTGTCAGAAGGCAACCCTACGGATATTTGAAAGGTTGAATCTTGTTAGGTAATTTGCCCAAACTTCAAGGTTAGTACGGTGAAAATCCCTTATTGTATTTTACTTTGAAACTTTCTTCTCTTCTCAAAAAGTCAAAAAGCAATAACGATTCTTACAATTGACAATCGAGACAAAATATCAAGTAATAGGGCAAACTACCACTGAGATTAACAGGCTACAATGGTTACTTGATTTAAGTATACATCTTACGACACCTACTGTGAGGCCCGTATCCTAGGTCGTACTATTCTGTATGCTTTCACAGTCATCCCGATCGAATTCCGACAACTCGCGATCTATAATCGGTAGTTGCACGCGACCCTGAGTCGTATTCCGTATTTCATAGTCGACTCGACCCGAGACTTATACCCTAACGAACGCGCTGTCACTGCAGTTCCGACACCGCGTATTACGCGCCGAGACGCTAACCAAGACAGGAGATGTGGGCCCGTGTTCAGTTTGAGAAAAACGCCGCGCGTTGCAAATACCGAGGGAATCTTTACAATACATCACATCAATCCATCAATAAATGTCAAGTACACAACCTTAACTAGCCCATTCCTCTCCTATTCCCCAAGTGAACTCTCTCTTACACAACTCGTACCCATCCTATTCATTTCTTACTATAAGTCAACAAGCATCATGCCCTCTCATCCCATTACTCCATCTCACCACTCCTCTGTCTCTCTCTCATTCTCTCACTCCATTCCATGCTATCAAAGGAGGAAACATCTATGGCTTCCAAGAAGAAAAAGAAAGAGCTAGTGTGGCCCACCTTCCTACCTCTCATATCCACCATCCAAGCTTCATCTCAACCCTTAAATCATGATCCTTGAGAGCTCTAGGATGTGTTGATGAAAGAAGAAATCCAAGAAGAAGAATAGGTGAGTGATTTTATGATTTGATTTTGTGATTTGAAGGCCCACATATGGTGGGACCCATCTTGATGTATGCATTGTATAGAGGGGTCCATAGTGGCGGGATCCCTCTGCTACTCCAATCTCTCTCTCTATCTCTCTCTTGATGTGTGTGGCCTGCCCCGATGCACCCCACCATGAGGTATGTATTATATCCATGCCATCCATATGTCGGGCCACCTTGCTAGACCATCTAGCGACAGGCCCACTGGCCTGTCTGTCTGGACAGACCCGGATGAGGAGAAACCATAAATATATGCTTGAACTAAACTGTTGTCGGCCACCATGTGGGACCCATCAAACCGTCCAAACGGTGGGAAACCACCTTGAATGTATGTATTTCACCCACGTCCAGGGGCCAGGATAATAGGGCCTACCTTCACATGTGTGGACCCCACCCACGGTGCATGTGTTTTAACTACGTCGTCCATCCATGGAGGTTACCTTGATGATTCGTTCCATCCAGGCCGTCCCTTTACTGGACGTCTAACAGCTTGGATGGATGAAGAAATCACATATATTAGCTTTATAAATGGTCGGTTCCACATGTGTGGACCCACCCATGTGATGCATGTAGTTTATATCCAGGTCATCCATCCACTGTTGGGACGTGAGGCCACCTTGTGATGTATTATGGGACTGCATGATGCGTGTGTTGCATATCAACCATCCATCTGTTTGACGTCAGCAGGTTCTGTGCGTCCCACCTTGATTGCATGTATTTCATATTCAATCGTCCATCCATTTTGATGTGGCACCACACCATGATGTCCATACATCAAGTTCCGATCCTGAGATCCTACAAGGAAGATTTTTAACGTCAATTTGATTCGTAATAAGTATAACCATAAGCATTACCTATGAACAATAACCACAAGAGCACCATCACAAAATCCATTATGATAAAAAAAACTTTGAGTACAATACGTATGAAAGGAAAGTACAGGATAATGAAAATAACAAAAAACTCCAGAAGCTCGACTACTCACTCCAACTGCGGCGAGGCTATGGCTACGTCCCGGTGTCATCTGCACGCATCAATCGTGCATAAGCTTATAAAAAACTTGGAGGGTGGTGTAAGTGTGTGGGCAATATGAGCGTGCTCAGAATGCAAGGTCAAAGTAATGCAGAATCATACTGATATGTACATGAATGTAAGCAACCATACCAAGTCTATGCGGTGCAAGATATGAGTGTTATCGGCCATATCAAGGCCATGCGATGCATGATGCAACTCAAGCATACTAATCCTCATCCAAATCCATATACAGCTCATCAAATATCAGTACAGTTTTCATTCTGGATAATTACTGGGGTCTAGTATACTCTACGCCAGCTTGTCGCCCCTATCCGAACGCACAACTACGAGAGTGGAAGAGACCTCACTATCCGCCTACCAATATCGGGCCCGGCTCGTCGATAGCAGACCCATTCCTCAAGCTGGTCAAACTTAACCTAAAAATTATCCCCTCAATTAGGCGGGTAAGGTCACACCCCTTTTCAACCGACCACGACACAATGGGAGATGCGGCCTCCTGGTATTCGGCCCTCGCACACTCATATATCCACTCGGTCTCGACGTTGAAGTCATCCTCTGGTACTATCGGGTTTAGAAATTTTCACCCAGGGACATCTATGGCGCCTCGATACTAAAAACAGTATTTTCGGTATCCAATTCAGCCACCCACGATGTGTTTGTGGAGGTTATGACCCTGATGTCGCTAGGGCATACAATAATCATAATCACACAAATGCAAGTGCATGAATCACCCTACTAGACATGCAACAATCTTGCGCGTACCGCGCGCTCATAAAGGGCAACTCTGCTTATCAGTCACTCCTCATATCAAGCATATGTATGATGCGTATGAGCGTAAATCATGAATTTATACTAAACATGTTATATGGTGATGAACTCTGTCATAACGAAGATGGGCCTAGATAGCCTACACACTATAAGTATGGGCCTATTAATGGGCCTTTGGGGGAGTTATAATGTGGACATTTAATCAACATTATCCTTACAATGTGGACGTTAAACCATCATTGCTCCCAAGGCATGACCCGTCATAAACTTCATTATATAAACCATGGTGGAATCACACATTGTAATGGGCCTTATGTACATTCGGTTGGGCCTCGACCCAAGGGCTCAAAATACATCAAATGGGCCGCATCACATGGGCCTCATATATATATATATATATATATATATATATATATATATATATATATATATATATATATATATATATATATATATATATATATATATATATATAGGTGGGCCTCAACAACAGGCATCAGTGGGTCCCACGTGGGGCCCACCTAATGTTTATTTCCACCCACCTGTTGGTACGGTCACACAGACTATATAACAACAACAAAATAAATAAATAAAATTTTATATTGATCGGGGCTTTTAGAACCAGAGGATCCAATGGCAGACGTTCAATCAACACTGTTTCTTAGTAACGTGGGCCACCTGAGTTTGTATACGGCTGATTTTTTTTTTATTATTATTTTTTTATTTTTTTTAGGGGGGGAGGGGGGAGGGGGGTGGCCCACTGCCCTAATGGGCCCACCCAAATCCACGGGGTTGATGTATATACACATCACAGTGGGGCCACAGCTGGGAACCACGTTTTGGGCCATCACATACATTACGGTGGGCCCTGCGTGGCAGCGCACAGCGCAGCAACTCTTGCTGCACGCGTCAGCGACAACAGGTGATGCTGCTTGTATATTTTTTTTTATTTTTTTGAAATTTCATGGTTTTTCATATATAGGGCCCACATCTGAAAAATCCAACCCGACCATTGGATTCTATAGCCCATGATCGACCAAATGAGACTAATATGCGATGTGTTTTTGGCGAATAGAAGAATCAAGGTGGGTTTTAACAGTAATAGCACTATTTCCTATGGTATGGCTCGCCCGAGAATCGGATCAATCTCAAATTTCTGCTCAACACCTAAAATGAGTTGCGGAACAGGATAGACGGCTTGGATTACATTCATTCATCATGGTGGGGCCTGCATGAGCAGTATACACTTCACTGTTATCCACAAACCATGTTAGTACACACTACACTATTAGCCGCACCCACCCACAGCGTTCACACCTCACTGTAAGCCACGTCCAGTGTCCCTGGATGCTGGACAGTGGATATAACACAAGTATCATGCTGGGTCCCACATGTACATGGCCTACTTAATCTAGATCAACATGATGTTTGTGTTTTTCCTTCCATCCAGACCCGCTAACGGGCTGGATGATGTAGATCCCTCTCTTCCATCAGATGGGTCCCACATGAAGGTGAATGGCATGGGGATAATATATGCTTCATGGTGAGACACACACCAGGTGGGCCATTCACCCCTTCATCATCATCACCATACAAGGAAGAGAGAAAGAGAGAGAGAGAGAAAGAGAAAGACGGTGATAGAGGGACCCCGCTACCATGGGCCCCTCGTGGTTACATTACATATATCAAAATGGATCCCACCAACAAGTGGGCCTAAAAATAAGAATTTAATGGTAGATCACCCACCTCTTACACTCCTCCTTAATCCCTTAGCCTCCTTAACTCATTGTCTTCAGTTTTGATGGAGGTTAATGAGGTTTTGATGGTGGGGATGAGAGGTGAGAGGGTAGGGAAAGTGGGCCACACTTGGCTCTGGGAGGGAGAGAGCTTGGACGTGGGATGTTGCTTATGGAGTTGGAGCATGGAGATAAAAAAAATGAAAGAAATGGAGAATTAATGGATAAAAGGGATGGGTGGTTGTAAGGAAAGGTATGGGTAGGGTCAAAAATTGTAAAAAAAAGGAATGAGTGAAGAGAGAGAGAGTTGACTTTGTGGAGAAAGAGGTATGGGTTGTTGTACTTGGAGTATGGAGTGTACTTAACATTGATTGATTGATTGATTGATGAGACACATTGTAGAGATTCTCTCAAAATTCACAACGCACAACATTTTTCTCGAAATGAACGTGGGCCCACATCTTCTGGTACGGGTATCAGTTCTGCGCGCGAGTCTCGACGTTGGAACCGAGTGATGGTGCGGTTGCTAAGGTACAAGTTTCGGGTTGAGTCGACTCTGATATTCAGGACTCGGCTTAGGATCACGGCAACGTCGGATACGGGTCGAAGGTTGCCAGAATTCGATTGGAAGGACCGCGGAAGCATACAGAATAGTACGGTATAGGATACGAGTCTTACGTGTATATCTGCACCGTCCAGTTGGGACAGTGCTAGATGTGCTGAGCATGCTGCACGTGGCATGTGGGATCCACATGAGGTAGTGTTTTATCCCAGCCGTCCATCATCTGGAGGGTGGGATAGTACTGTGGTGCATGTCTTTCATCCACACTGTCCAAATTAGCTAGACGGTGCTAGACCCGTTTGGACGATGCAGTGCAAGGGTGCTCACCATGATGCACGTGTTCTATCCACTATGTCTAACCATCCACTGACTGGAATAGTGAACCCCACCATGAGGTATGTTTTTATCCAAACTGTCCGTCCATTGTTGAACGGTGGGACCCACCCAGCACGTGTGGGACCTCCACCGTCCAGTTAGACGTAGGACCCTTGTGCATGTATTCTACCCATACCGTCCATTTTACCAGATCACGGGGCCACCTTGATTCATCTGTTTCATCCACACGTGTGGACCCACCCGAGAAGCAGATTGGCTGGTACCTTACACCAGCAATATAGCTATTGTGCAGAGCCAATATGATGTATATGAGAGGCCCGACATGATGTATATGAGAGGCCCATGTGATGTATTTGAGGTCTAGGTGCAGGGCCCACCCGTTATATATATTAGGTCCATGTGCAGGGCCCACCTGTTGTGTATTTATGACCCTTTCTGGCGTAGCTCATTGGGTTGTATATCAGGTTCAATGTAATGTTTTTGTAACCCATTTAGTACGACCTATCGTGATATATATTAGGCCTTTGTGTGAGGCTATGGGCCCACTATATGTTTGGCTTTGGCTCTATGTAGGCCACCCCTTGGGAGCAATGATGGTTAAATGTCCACATCGATGGACGATAATGGTTAAATGTCCACATTATGACCTTTCCTTACGTCATTTGTTAGGTCGATTACCGATTCTTATTATCGAGGCCGATCTCGATTATCGAGGCCGATTCCAATTATCGAGACTGATTCTGATTGTCGAGGCCGATTGTCGAGATCGATTCTGATTATCGAGGTCAATTTCGATTGTCGAGGCCGATTCCGATTGTCGAGGTCGATTTTAATTTTTGGGGTCGATTCCGATTATCGCGACTCCAATTTTTGAGGCCGATTCTGATTGCCGAGATCGATTGTCAAGGCTAATTACATAGGCCGATTATCGATGCGGATTATCGGTGCCGATTGTCGATACCGATTATGAGTACGTGACAGCACAAAATCATAATACATGCCCATACGCATCATCTGCATGTTTATTATGAGATGTGGTTAACCATTGCATATGTTATTGGGCAGGTTATTATGAGACTCCCTAATAGATGGAGATTGTATCACATGAGTACATGATATACGCAGGATTGATGCATGACTGGATTATATGACTCATACATCTTGCATCGTGTATTGTGATTATTGTACGCCCTACCGACATCAGGGCCGTAGCCTCCACAGACATATCGTGGATGACCAGATGGGACACTGGAAATATGTTATTAGCATTGGACTGTCATAGATGGCCCTGGGTGAAAATTTTTAAACCTCCAAGGACAGGAGACGCCCCAATGTCAAGACCGAGTGGATACATGAGTGCCCGAGTGTCAAATACCATTAGGCTGCGTCTCTCATTATGTTGTGGTCGGTTGAGAAGGGGTGTGGCCTTACCTACCCGATGGTAGGGAGCATAGCTAGGCTGAGTTTGATCAGCTCGTGATTCGGTCCGCTATCAATGTGTTGGGTAGATATTGGTTAACTACTGGCCAGGTGGATAGTAAGGTCTCTTGTACTTGCATGGTTGTGCGTCTAGCGGGCGGCTATTGCATTTAGAGTGTACTAGACCCCAGTGACGATCCCAGAAATGTACAGTATTGATATGTGGACTTATTGAGCAAGAGTTGTATACTCGTTCATTCATTCATTCACTATCCACTCGAACTGGTGGTGTGCAACTAATTGTAATGTGTATCTTCGTAATGGCAAGGATTTCGATTGGAGCGCGCGACTAACTTGAGATTAGGAGTCAACTACATTGAGTTTGGCTATCCAAATTTAGGTATGAGATTGGTTTGGATAGAAGTCCCTTGTGGTGGACCCCATAGCCTGCGATACTACGTACTATCATCTCGACTTCACTCCAGCTTGGTTATTTCATTCGCATCGTATATTGTATTGCATCTGCAACATTTAACATTTTGGGTTGTCATATTTCTGCATTGATATGGCCGTTAGCATTCATGCATGCCTTGTATCACATAGCCTTAGTACGACTAATGGTACTCATGGACTTACCTAAGATAAGGAGTCTACTACATAAAAGTCTCTTGTGATGGACCCCATAGTCTGCGATACTATGTACTATCATCCCGACTTCACTTCAGCTTAGTCATTTCATTCACACCGCATATTATATCACATTCTCAGCACACGGTATTTAGTTTATTGTGCTTCTGTATTGCATAACCTATTTAAAGTTAACGGTATTCATGGACTCGGTATCTGATATTTGGCTTACTATGTTTCCACATTACATAGCTGATCTACATTCCTACCTCAGTATATGATATTGGTTTATTATATTTTTTGCATCATATAGTCTGCATAAGATTGATGATATTTATGGGCTTATCAGTATATTTTCACTTACTCTGATATCGTATGATTCATGACCTTGTCAGTATTTCTGTTTATTCCGATATCGTATGATTTATAGCATTGTATTGCATACTTAGCACTTGCCTTGTGCACACACTTTCACCACCTTCTAAGCTTTCTATAAGCTTATGCACGATAGATGTGTGCAGGTGGCATTAGGTCGCAACAACGTTGAGCTTAAAGCATGCAGCGAACTTTTGGAGGTTTGATTTTAAGCATGTGTATTTCTTTTTTCAGCACTGTATTCAAATGTTTATATTAGTGGATATGTGATGATGATGTTGACTTTACGATTTGGTTAAACTTGTAATTATGCTTTTTACGAGACAAATGTATGTTGAAAGATCCTTCTTGTAGGATCTCAAGATCGGAATTTAGCGTATGGACGCTGGGAGCCAAGAATGGGGCACTACGGAGGCTGTCGGCACCGGATTCGGCAATTAGAAATTTTGTAAATCCAATTTCTAAGTTTGTGACATGACACCTACGATCAACTATATTATGGTAACAAAAATGTCATTAATGAACTAAATATATTCGAGTGGATTGTTATTTTATTTTCTTAGTATGCTTGAATAACACAATTTACCATCATCTGATCAATGGTCAGTTTTTTGTTGAATTCAGACCGTTGAATGTGGTTCATCTGACCACCCACTAATTAAACGTCTATAAATCTTGAAGTTAGGAAAACAGCTCTGTAATTTTAGATTTACGAGCCATCTGCGTTGGGATACATTATCTAGACGGTAAAAATTAAGTTAATAATATGCCACGCAGGCAATTTCTAAGCCCGGGTTTATTCAACCATCAAACTCTGCCAGAGTGTAAAAAATACAACGAACAAACACTTAGAAGTACAGACTTCTCATGGTAAACAACGAGGGTGCGTTTGGATGCACTAGCAAAATGGATTGTGATATCAGTCTGATAAAGTGGAAAATAACCAGATTGCGATTTTCAGCTCCAAATTGCAATTATCATGGGTGCACTTTAATAGCTATATTGTCATTTCCACTTGATTAAACTGAATCTTCGCAATCCAATTCACTTGCATATCAAAACGGGACCCTAACATGTACTACTGTCTTGTAATCAAGACCTGGAATATCTCTCATCACCAACTATAAATGACCCACTAGTTGAATCATCCGTCAATGACAACGAGTCACTGTTTTCATCGGAGTTGGATAACCTTATGTTGTCTACATCCCTCGCCACTTCCTCCATGTTTGGGTGGTTTTCCATTGACTCGTTGCAGCAATTCAGAGCGATCTGTAGCAACTTAAGCGCCCCTTCTGAGGCACTTCTCTGGACAGATATCTCTATATCGAAAATCTCAACTGTCCATTCTTCTCTAACAGATCTATTAGCCCAATTGTATAGATCCACACCATGTACGCCTGGCGGGGCAGAATGACTAGGTACTCTACCCGTTATAAGCTCAAGGAGTAGGCAACCATAGCTCCATACATCGGATTTGATTGAAGCTTTTCTTCCTTGTTGATGCTCAGGCGATTTGTATGACACCATCCGTTCAACTGCGGCAGGACCGGCGATCAATGGAACAAGTCCGTAATCGGACACTAGAGGTAGCTCATTCTCATCAAGAAGAACATTCGAAGACTTCAAATTTCCATGGGGAATGGCGTCCTTTTTGGTGGCTTTGAGATGCAGATATGCCATGGCTCGAGCTACGCCTTGGGCTACTAATAGCCGTGAGTTCCATTTGAATGGAATTCGGTCCTTCCCTTTGCCTCCTACAATAGCCATGCATGGACGTTTAGTGATGTGTTAAAGAATCAGTACTGGTGGGGTGTGTTAGTGAAGAGGAATTATGGTGTGTCTGGTCCATGGTTTGATGAATATTCAAGCTGTTGATTTGATGGACCCCACATGAATCGTGGGGCGCCCCGAAAATCTCCAAGATTGAAACATCTGACCCTTGGTTCAAGGAACTACATAGCTTTGTAGGTTATACTTAACATGCAACGTGATGTGTAGGGACCACTATGATGTGTACGTGAAATCACAATCCATCCACTGAGTTCAGCTCATCATATTCTCCTTGTATAACAAAAAACAGGCCGATGCAAAACTGAGGCTGGCCACACCATGTAAAATCATGGCTAAAACCTATAAAATCACTTGGCGCGGCTCACCTGAGTTTTGGAATCGCCTGAATTTTGGGTGTGTGTTCATTCCGGTGGAATGAATTCTGAATGGTTTGGATGGTGTAAGAAAAAATTGTGAGCACCACATAATCCAGAAATTTTTTAATGGTTGGTGTTCCTCTCCCGACTATTCCTTTTAATGTGGTCAACATGAGCTTCGGATCAAGACTGATTTTAGGTTCAAAGTAGAAAATGAGTGTTTTCGTATGATGAACGGAATGGATATCATGCATCGATCACGGTGGGCTCCACAAATCGGATGGTAAGCCATGCTTAACCAACAAAGCTTTGCAGCAGATCGGCATAAAAACATACCGCCATGGCAGGGAGTGAAATAAAAATGGGGAAAAGATTGGATGGTTATCTTTGATGCATAAACCAATGGCAGTACCCATCGAAATCGTATTGCGTACCGAGTTACTCAGTACGCTCTTATCGTACTAAGTAAACTCAGTTGGACTCACCGTAAATGTACGTGGTTTATCCACGGCGTACATCTTTTTTTTTCGGCTCATTTAAGGGTTGAGCCTAAAATTTAATCGTATCATACCACAGAAAACAGTGGGAATAATGATTTCCACCGTTGAAGCAATTCTGGGCCCCACAATGATGTTTACTTGTCATCCAACTGTTCATACGATCATGATGAAAGGAAAACACAAATATAAGCTTGATCCAAAACTTATGCGGCCCCAAGAATTTTTCAACGGTGAACGTTCAATTGACACTGTTTCCTATGGTGTGGTCCATTTAATATTTGGACATGCTTCATTTTTGGATTCAAAAACTAAAATTATCCGGTAAAACGGATGGACGGAGGGGATAAAATACTGAAACTATATCTTACGCAGTGAAAGCTGACATGGAATGTGATAGTAAACATACCATGTATGCGATTGAACAGGTTCCCGTTAGGCGCGAATCTATAAATCAACAGCTTCTCATCTTTGGAATGGTAATAAGCAAGCAAAGGAAGCAAATTGGGGTGCTTCAGATCAGCAACAACCTTAACATGCTTCGCGAACCTCTCCCTCGTGAAGGAGCTCAGATCCCTCATCCGCTTAACAGCGACGGGCGCCATACCCTCAATCATTGCCTTATAAGAAGACCCGAAGCTCCCCTTCCCCAACTCCTCTGCCGAGGCTTTCAATAGATCATTGAGTTCGAAACCTCCCGCCTGACCAATGAATGAAAGCGTCCCTCTCTCTTCTATTACGGTTACTCTCGTTCCACCGCTTCCTCTCTCACGCTTCTTCTCCTCGTCTAGTTTCGACTCCACCTTCATCTCTCTCTTTTTCGATTTTGCTTTCTTGTAGTAAATAGAGAAGAGAATAATCACAAGGACCAGTGCAATTATATCCAACACTACGAAAATGGAAATCAAAGAAGCCCCTGTTAGATTGGACTTGTTCTTGTGGGGCGGTTTATCAGTCGCTCCATCACCTACAGTGGCGATCTTGCAGACAGCCGGAGAAGGCGCACCGCATAGGCCCGGATTATTTGAGTATGATGATTCTTGAAAGGATTGTAGAGTAGGTGTCGCTGGGATCTCACCTGAAAGATTGTTATTAGAGACATTGAACTCTCTCAAGCTCGGTTGGCCAAACCACGGTATCTTTCCGATCAAGAAGTTATCCTGGAGCTTCAACGACACCAATGATCCAAGACCCGTTAGCGAAGGCGATATGGGTCCACTGAACTTGTTGTCCGATAGGTCAACGTTCGTCAGTTTCCAATTGGCCGAGAAGTTCATGAGGTCGCCGGAGATCGAATTGTTTCTGAAGCTGAGGTGAGTGAGCTCAGTGAGGTTGAACAGCACGTTGACAGGGACCTGACCGGCCACACCCAGACTGTCCAAGAAAATTCCGGTGACGCGGCCATCCGCGCATGTGATACCATACCACGTAGTGTTTGGATTGTTCATGAAACATTGAAGATGATTCCAGTTTTTATTGAGGAAAGGGTCATTGAATGCGTATTTGAGAGCATAGAGGGCGTCTCTCTCCTCTGATTGGTAGTCTCCGACGGTTGGATCGCCGGAAAAGACAAGGAGATATATAAGTATGTAGTTGGCTAGGGTTAGGGTTTTGGGCACTTCCATTTTCGCTGGGAAATGAAAGACGTGCAGGGTTTCTTTAAGGGGTGATTTGATGAGTTGGAAAAGCCATGTTCCGGCTGCCATTGATGAAAACAAGGAGAATTTGGATGGTTTTTTTAAATGGAATTCTATCTGAGAATCCAAGGAGAGTACTTTGCTTTTATCACGAGGTTGTTCAACACAATCTTCAAGTAGAGCTGTCTCATGACTGTCAGGCTTAAAGTACTATGTGGTTGTCTTTTTCTTTTTTAATTCTTAAATAGTGGTGATTCATCAATCGTATGCTAGGCATATAACGGTACTAGTATATGTTATTGAATCGGGGCATCAATGTGGATGGGGTGTATCCTGAAATTCAAACTTATCAGAAGGTCCTGAACAATCCAACTTGTGGGACGTTAAATGGAAGAATAGAAGAAAAATTCAACGGTCCATATTCAGTTATTGGTATCAAATTCAAGGGCTATTGTCCATCAGCAATGGAGACCATGATTGCAATGGTTTGGATTGACATATATACATGTATATGCCATATATATGTAAAAGTAATACTGAGTCACCACCATTTAAGAATGGCAAAAACATAAATAGTAGTGCATCCCAATGTTTGTTTATAAAATATTAAGTCGATAGCATCTAATGGTCATGGGGTCGCGGTGAATGGGTCAACTGATGTTGTTAATATCGGTACAAACGGTTGAGATTGAATTGGTTGGATGGGAGTGTAGGTAACAAGGGTGGAGAATGACATGCAGTGACAGATGGTTCGGGGTTGGAAGAGAATTTGGTTGCATGAACATTGTTGTAGATATGCTCTATGGGTGCTCTGGAGTTCATGTAATTCGTTACTCTCCACGTGAGTAGCAAAACGATTGCCCTTAGGCGGCAGGGTATATAAGAGACATTTCCATATGCCATCTCTCCTCCCTAGAGCCTGCAGTATAGGCGGTTTTTGGCAATTGACCCCAACACCAGCCGGCTAGCTAGTGTCAAAGTCCTGTGGGCCCTACCATGATGTATGTGTTTTATCCGGGTTGTTCATCCATTTTTTAAAGATCATTTTAAGGGATAAGCTCAAAATGAGGTGGATAAATATCTTAGGCGGATCACATCACAGGAAATAGTGAGATTGAATACTTAGAGCTGAAAATTTTTTAGGGGCTATACAAGTTTTGTATCAAATTATATTTGTCTTTTTGCTTCGTCCGGGTTTTATTATCTTTTTTGGTTAGCTTGTTAGTATACCCCACTGTCAGTTCACACTTCATCCCAAGATATCTTTCACTCAGTCTACCACTTGAGCTATGGATCAGGGTGTCCCTTCATCCAGGCATGTGTGACCTAATCAATAGGTGATGTAGAGTGAGTCGCAGATAATTTCATGGCCAAGATGGATCAAAAAAGGCACGGTCGACGACAGAAGTGATCCGGACCATAAGACCTTAGATCGGGCGTATCTCACAATCCGGAATGAGTTATCCGACGTAAAATATATGAATTTGTGGTAGAACGAGAGCCAATCAATCCCGCTAAGCCGGGTTGCGCAGCCTGAATTTGCGAGAAACCCCCTGATCGACGATCGTTTTCCCGTTTTATTTTTGTTTTTAGTATAAATAGTAAGTTTTAGTTTGAGTATAACTCTTTATTCGTTGGGCTTTAGAAGTTGTGTCCAACATGAAAAGTGCTTAGGATAATTAGGAGAACGATTTGGTGAAGCCAAATAGGATACTTACTATTTTTGGCCAAAAACCTTGCGCACTAGTAGACATCATGACCGTCTATAAATAATAATTTTACTATTTATAGTTAGTTGCGAATTCTAGGAGTTTTAGTTGTAGTTTGAGTCTGATTTCTTTTCTATTGCTTGGTTCCCTTATTTAAAGGGATGTGAACTCATTTTATTTTATTCATTAATTAATTTTGAATTTATTAAAAATTATTTTTATTTTCTACTTTCTTTCCTCGTGAATTCGAGAAGTCTCTGTGAGGAGTCCAGAGAAGTTCCGTGGATTCGGAATACTTATCCTCTTGAGGAAGACAGTGCTCGACCTCACGTCCTTCCCTGCGTCAATAGGTTGGATGGTGAATGTTTTTAATGGTGGACGTTCAATCAACAATGTTTCCCTGTGGTGTTACACATGATATGTGGATCTGCCTCAATCTTTGGCTCATGACTTAAAATGAGTGAGAAAAATGGACGGACGTGGCAGATAAAACAAATGCATAATGGTTGGGCCCACAGAGATTTGACACCAGATAGCTGGCTGATGCTGGTTCACTAGCCGAACAGCGTCCGCAGCGGTGGCTCGTACGTGTCTACCTTGGGGTGTTTTCGGGTCATTGACCTTCTAACCGTCCATTTGCCTCATTAAACTCTGGTGAATATGACGACCGGAAAGGTCCACTTTGTGGTCCAAGAGCATTTGATCACTGGCCCACCGACCTGGTTACTGCGTTGGACCTCACCATTGTGCCATGGTTGCACGTGCGTTTCGATGAACCATCTCATCTCTTATTAGGGTCATGATAGGGTACAGTGTCCCATATAACGGCACTGTGCGGGGTAGGTTTTCACGGAAACGGATAGGCTACTCCCCCTGCCACCAGTCCCGTGGCTGTGTTCGGTGCTATGTGGACCCCATCATGATGCATGTATTTTATCCATTCCGTTCATCCATTTTTAAAAATTATTTTAGAGCTTTAACCTAAAAATTAGAGGGAGATAAACCTCAGGTGGACCACACAACAGGAAAACATTAGTGATTGGATATCCAACATTTAAATCCTCCTAAGGCACACTGTGCTGTTTATTTGACATCCAATATGTTGATTAGGTCACGCAGACCCAGATGAAGGGAAAAAACAAATATCAGCTTGATCCAAAACTTTTATGGCCCCCAAAAAGTTTTTAATGGTTGACCTTTATTCAACACTGTTTCTTGTAATGTGGTCCACTTGAGATTGGGATATACCTCATTTTTGGTCTCATATAATAAAATGATATAGAAAAATAGATGGACAGCATGGATGAAATACATACATCATGGTGGGCCCACAGAGCACAGACCATCAGCCAATGGCTGGTGGCAGGGGAAGTAGCCAATCCGTTTCCAGTTTTCACCCTTCTTCTTAGGTGATGATTTGAAACGCTCGTATTCTTGTTACTGTCTTCCAGAAGCTGTTATTCTTGTTACTGTCTTCCATAAGCTGTGACCTTATGATCATGCTTCGTTGATGATGAAAAAACCCTTTAAACTCTCGGATTGAATATGAGCCGTTCAAAATCTACCTTCCAATGTTTTAAATTTTTCTTCATACACAATTACGTGAATGTTATAATAGAAAGCGGATTCAGGTCCACTGACAACCAGTTTTGTCAACCAGTAACCATGGGACCCACCTTGATGTATATGTTGTATACCTATGTCATTCATCCGTTCCACTGACTCATTTTAGGTAATGAGCCAAAAAATAAAGCAATGAAAATCTTAAAACCACACGATGAGAAACCGAGGTGATTGAATACTCACCATTGAAAACCTTAGGTCCACTGTACTATTTGTGCCTCCAACCTATTTGTTAAGTCACACAAATCTAAACGAAGGGAAAGCACAAATGTCATCTTTATTCAAAGGCCTTGCTTAATTAGGGAGGTTAGTTATCAAAGCTTGAACATTTAGAATAAGTGATTAATTAATTGTCCTGCATCAAATTTGTATTAAAGTGAGAGATTTCGTGTTCTCAAGACTCCTCATCCGAGTCATTAATTGATAAATACTTTTTGTGTTATGTAGGCTCCTCGTCATGTTTTAACCGTTTAAGCTTTTAGAGCAAGTGATTAATTTTCCTCCATCAAATGAAACAGTGTGCTTTTTATTCCCACTTAAATCAATACATGCCATGATTAGCTTTATCTGTGATTCACCTTCACTACTGTACCTCTCTCTCTCTCTCACACACACACACACTTGCACCCACACATGCATGAAATCAAAAATTAAACCGTGTAGATCATAAGTGTAGTTGATAAGAAGACTTCCAAACAAGCGGAAATTTCTGTACTTAAACTAGAAATGAATGCTCCACTTCCATGTAGGGCTGTCACCGGGCCGAGTCGAGTTCTCCCTGGGCCTAGCCGGGAAGTAAAATATAGGCCAGAGTCGAGCCCAGCCCCTTGATGGGTGAAGACGAAAGGAGAATCCTGAGCCCAACCAAACTCAAATTCTCCACCTTTGTGCAAGATCCTGGCTGTTCATTAGGTGTACCCCGCCGTGTATGGAAGTTTTTCTAAAACATTGATATGATGGTGAATGCAGCTTTGCTAAGCGCACACGTGTGTCCAATCAAGCTCATGTGCATGCCACACGTGCTGGCATGGCATAATATAGGTCCCCAGATCCAATCTAGAATGACACTACAGGTCCAAGATCCAATCCATCTGTCAGAACCATACCACTACATTGATGCCTAAGCCGAAGAATCAGGTCGATCCACTGGCCAGATAATCCACAGTTTGCAAAAATAAATGTATGTTTTTGAAGAACTTAGCCGAGGTTTTCTAACCAATCCATCTGTTTTTACTACTTGGGTCAACATGCTGACTGGACCATATTTTATTTTATTTTTGCAGAAAAACATGTAAAAGGTTAGAGAAATCTGATAGATGGATTAGATCTTGCACCTATATGCTATGCTGGCACGTGTGGTGTGTACATTATCTTAGCAAAGCTCTGGTGAACGTACCGTGGCCAACAGATTAACGGTCTGGATTTAAAAGGGGGGGGGTGTGTCGAACCTGCGATCTACATCTAATGAGCACCCAAAGACAAGATGGAGAAGCCAAATTTAATAGGGCCAATGGGCTTTTAGACACTACCCAAGCTTGGCCCGATTAACAACGGGTTTGAATTTTGGCTTGTGCCTGATATGCCAGCGCTGACGTGTCTCCCCTTGATCTTTTCAAATTTTCAAGTTTGCTGGGCATTGCCTATGCATAATGGCATGCACAGATATATTGACATATTCATGCAAGTGTATCTTTGAATCCACTAAAACATGTATTAATGTGTCTGCTTCATTAATTTCATCCATACATGCGGCATGATTATATCAAAAGTTACTTAAAATTTAAGGTTTTTTTAGGAGACTGTATCTAGAATGCATTGGAATCCAATTCAAAAATTAAGTAGAATTTAAATTTTTATTTGTGTTTGAGAGCTTATATTTAGATTGTACTGGAACAAAATATAAAAACTTGTCATATATTTCAATAATTTAAATTTGATTACTAAATCAACTTTAATATCTCAAATTATTATATATGTGCGTGTGTGAGAGAGAGAGAGAGAGAGATATTTGATGGAATGATTTTAATAAAGCCATTGAAATATATACTTTAGACAAAAACAAAAAAAAATGATAAAATTTCAACCCCCAAGTGGGCCAGAAGCATAGGATTACAAACAATCAACTTGATAACATATTTTAATTGTTGACTTACATAGCCAATGTTAGAATGATTGGGATCATTTTATTGATATAACTTTAATAATGCAATTAATAATTTAATTGCTTCAGATATCATCATAATGGCACATGTATAATGATAACCTAGCAATACCTTTATTATAAGTGTGTCTCTCCTGCCGGTAAAAGGACAATAAAACAAGCATGTGATTTTAAATCACACTTCACTGTTAGCCACCCCCACTAAGGAATTGATATCAAGACCTCAGGTGGAGACTAGCCATCTACAAATATGCTTGCCTTTTCCGTTTCTTTCTCTCTTGTTTTGTTTTTAATTTTAATTTTTTGGAGAGATGATAATTACACTTGCTGATGTTACGTGTAATTCAGCTGACTCAAATTATCAATAATGGAGGGGTATCATTATAAGACAAAATTTCCAAATCTGTCCAAAAATTCACTTGAAAGCCTTGAGAAAATCAAGGAATCCTCAGCAAAATGGGATGTCTACACCCCCAGGTGTGACTGTGGTTGTTTCCTGCTGTCTTCTTGTACGTTTTGTTGGTGAATAGAATCTTTAGGGGATACGTTACATTAAAAAGATACTAATCGCACTTACTTGAGTGCATGTATAAGGACGACTGAGCTACACGTGTGTAAGATTGGCCTGATTTACCAGGCAATCCTCAATCCTGCAGATTTCCTGACTTTTAAATTATATAAACAAGATCATCAAGTGGACCTGGGAAATCGTGATTCAGTGCTCCCCTCACGCGAAGGGGCCACCCTATAGATCTGGTAGGAGGCACACGTGGCGTACCTCGGGGCCACTCGTCAAGTAATAAGCACCCTGACCTTGGACGCGGATTAGGTGGTGTTGCAAACGCCGTGTGTTGACTGTTGGGTGCGTGAGGCCCAACGTGATGTATGTGTTTAATATCCACGCCTTCCATCCATTCTATATATGAGTTCAAAAATGAAGCAGGTTTAATATCCACGCCTTCCATCTATTCTACATATAAGTTCAAAAGATGAAGCAGATCATAAGCTTAAATGGACCACACCACATGAAATAGTGTAATAGGGACACTCACCGTTGAAACCTTTCTAAGGCCCACCATGATGCTTATTTGTCATCCAAATTATTGATAAGGTTACACGGACATGGACAAAAGGAAAACACAAATATCAGCCTCATCTAAAACTTTTGTGACCATAATAAGTTTTCCTGTTGTGTGGTCTACCAAGCGGATTCCGTGGTGTACCCCACACCACCTTCTTGGTACTAACGTCACCAGGTTCCGTGGACTCCGCTATGATGTCTGTTATCCAAACTGTCCATCCATTATGGGGGGATTTTGACCATACTGACCTCGAAGGTTGGTGATGTAGAGCGGGTCGCGGACAATTTCATGGCCAAGATGGATCAGAAAAGGCACGGTCGGCGACAGAAGTGATCCGGACCATCGGACCTTAGATTGGGCGTATCTCACAATCCGGAATGAGTTATCTGACGTAAAATATATGATTTTGGGGTAGAACGAGCTACTTTAGCCAACCAACCCGCTACGCCGGGTCGCGCAGCCCGAATTTGCGAAAAACCCCCTGATCGACGGTCGTTTCCTCGTTTTAATTTTGTTTTTACTATAAATAGTAAGTTTTAGTTTGAGTATAACTTTTCATCCGTTGGGCTTTAGGAGTTGTGTCCAACATGAAAAGTACTTAGGATAATTAGGAGAACGGTTTGGTGAAGCCAAATAGGACACTTACTATTTTTGGCCGAAAACCTTGCGCACTAGTAGACATCATGACCGTCTATAAATAGTAAGTTTACTATTTATAGTAAGTTGCGAATTCTAGGAGTTTTAGTTGTAGTATGAGTCTGATTTCTTTCATGTTGCTTAGTTCCCTTATTTAAAGGGGTGTAAACTTGTTTTTATTTTTGGATCAATTAATTTTGAATTTATTAGAGTTTATTCCTATTCTCTTGCTTTCCTTCCTCGTGGATTCGAGAAGTCTCTGTGAGGAGTCCAGAGAAGCTCCGTGGATTCGGAGTAGTTATCCTTGAGGAAGACGGTGTTCGACCTCATCACGTTCATCCCTGCGTCAATTTGGTATCAGAGCGAGGTTTTCCCTCGGGCCGATGGCAAATAATGAAGGTATGAATCAAAATCGGACGGTGATCCAGGGATTCGTTATCTTTTGGAAAGAATGGAAGCTTTCCACCGGGAGAGTCAGTTGACCATGCAAGGGCTGCAGGCAACCCTCAACCGTATTGCAGATGCGCTGATTCCGCCTCGAGCTCAAAGTGATGCTCAACCACCTATGGCCACTATACAACACAATCCCAATTTTTGTAAGGCACCATCAGATGATGGTTCATCACAGACCACCACTTCGATTATGAGGAAGACGGTGTTCGACCTCATCACGTTCATCCCTGCATCAGTTGGTCAAATTACCTAACGAGATTCAACCTTTTAAATATCTGAAAAGTGGCATTTCGACAAGCTTTCGAAAATTACTTGGACCAAAATGACCTTATCCTTGTTTTGGTAGTTGTACGGTTTTCTAGGGAATAAGAAGTTACATCTTATTTAATGCCAAGAAAGTGATGTGTACGGAACTCTTTTTTGCGCATGGGCAAGGACCAAACTCATGAGGCCCACATTGATGTATGTGTATAATCCATGCCTCCCATCCTTTTTTCCGTGTCATTTTATGGCTAAGGCCCAAATATCATCCTGATCCAGAGCTCATATGGGACATGTAATAGAAAATGGTGATAATGGAACCCATTGTTGAAACTTTTCAGGCTCACTATGGTGTTTGTTAGAAGTAAACATTGCCTAAGTCAGGACTTTTTGGGCCCACGCCGAGTTGGCCGACAAGGTGGACGGAACGGATCTCTCCATTGTTGGCCTTAGATTATTGTACCAATGATTATCTTTTCCTTTGGTAGCAAAGGAAGTGAACATGTACCAACTACAACCCTCATAACATGAGAACCATGACCTATATAACATGATAACTACGACCCATGACAACTACGACCCATGACAATCATGACCCATATCACATGGCAACCATGATCCATTTAACATGAGAACCACGACCTATATAATATGAGAACCACGACCCATTTAACATGATAAACACGACCCATATAACACGACAACCACGACCCATAACATGACAACCACGACCCATGTTAACTATGACCTTTACCACATTACAATCACGAGCCATATCACATGACAACCACGACCCATCTAATTGGACAACCGAGACCCATATAGCTTGCATTTCTTGCTCCTGTAATCTATCAATAGATAACCACGACCCAAATAACATGACAACCACGACCAATGGACCATAACGTAGAGATGACTATTCATAAACTGTAGGAGCAAGGAATGCAGACTATATGCGTCTCGATTGTCACATTATATGGGTCGTGGTTATCATGTTATTTGGGTTGTGGTTGTCATATTATATGGGTCGTGGTTTTCATGTTACACGGGTCGTGGTTGCTAATCCGTTTCCCTCGATCCATGATCCAATGCTGGATGACAACGACAATTAAACGTGGATAAAAACCATGATCCAATGTACATGTGAACCACGATCACATAATAGGGTCGTGGTTGACATACACACTAGGTCATAGTTCTCCATAACCTATATAATGTAACAACCATGACCCATATAATATGATAACCACGACCATAATTACAATATAATATGAAGAATAGTTCTCTTCAATGGGCACCCAACGAGCTGAAAAACTCTGTTGAGAATGTCTTGTTTAAGCTTGACCTTCTCAATATAGTTTTTGGTCAGGCTCAAATATGACATTCTCGACAGAGTTTTTTAGCTCGCTGGGTGCCCGTTGAAGAGAACTGTTCTTCATATTGTATTGTAATTATGGTCATGTTTGTCATGTTATATAGGTCGTGGTTGTTACGTTATATGGGTTGTGGTTTCCTATGGAGTCATGGTTGTTATGTTATATAGGTCGTAGTTTTCATGGGTCGTGGTTGTTATGTTATATGGGTCATGGTTGTCATGTTATATGGGTCGTAGTTGTCATGTTAAATGGGTCGTGGTGTCAGCTGACTTCATGTGGTGTGTTCCACCTTAGATTTATATGTTGAGGGTCAAATATTGCATATCAGACCCAATTATTACTTGGATTTATAGACATGATACTGTTTAATGGTCAGATTTAATCGCATTTGTGATGTAGGGTGTAATTACGAGCTCGGATCAAAATAGGGTGTTAAAAGCTGAAATTTAATACTCAAAATTCACTAAAGCATGAGACAGACCCCAGGGGACCAAGATCGATGAATTTATATACCAGAGATCCGGAAAAATTGAGGAACTAAAGCTCAAGTGACCCAAAATTGGTCCAGAATGCAAGATCACAGGGTTTTCAATGTCTTTTCGGCTCTAAACTTCATACATAGCCTGAGGATCATAAATGAACCGTACACATCGAATTTCAGCCATTGGATCCTTGTGTAAATAACTCAATAGTCAGATCAGCTCTTACATTGTCAAACTGGGGCCCACCTGATTTTGGATATGTTTCAACTTTTATCTCAACCCCTTAAAGGGGGTGGCAAGGCAGATGAATGGAATGGATTTCTCATAGACATCAAGGTGGGACCCACCTCAAGTGGCCAGTGTACACTGCAGGCATGCGCCCATGGTACACTGGATCGGCTGAAGCAGTCAGCGGTCGCTGACCCGATCTAAATTCAGAAATTCGAGTTACGTAATAAGGAGTTGTTGTCGAGTCCTAGTGGGCCACCATTATTGTATCTTTTGAAGATCCACACCGTTCAGTGAATGCACGAGGTCAAACCTACCGTACCCTAGCTTGTCTACTTATTTTCTCGGATGTTGTATTTACATGGAGGTTTCAATGCAGGATTGTGGCGCTAAGCAAACCTCCGTGGGCCACCGTGTTTTGGATCCAAAACCGATCATGACCGACCGGTTTTTAATGGGAAATTCAATGGACAGAGTGGATTTCCCTTCCAACATCAATCATGGGCCCCACCAGCCGCACGGCGGAAGGAATTCGTCTTATACAAGAACAGAGCCTGCGGTGATGTGTTGTGGCCCACCATGGCCAATCAATTCGTTGATCTGAACCGTCTAATGCATCCGGGAGAGATTTTCTACGAAGACTTTAATGTCTTTTCCTCTCCATGCATGCATTCAAGCTTACACTTACAAGAAATACACTGCTGCGTCCAGTGATGGTGTGGCCCATATGAATCACGGATATACTTAAAAATTGGGCCCATGATCCTAAAAAGATGCATAAGTTCATAGGATGGATTTGATTCTCTATAAGATCAAATGAAGTGGGCTCCACCATGCATTAGCGAAACTGTTGTGCGTAAGCCTTCACATGTCCGTAAAAAGCAGAATTTTCAGGTGGTTGTGGTCCACCATCTTGGATCAGATGTAAGATCTGAATCATCCATGGTGTAGAGCGTTCAAAAATGTCCTAGGGGACGTTGTCATTTTAGAAAGAAAGCAAGGAAGAGTAAAGTTTGAATGTCGTCATGAGTTGGCTGCGTAAAAACCTTATGCAGGGGCTGTGTAAAACTTGCGCACCGACTCATGAGGCTGCGTAAAACGTTCGCCTCTGTCACAGCAGCAGCGACCATCTTCCCTACCTATAAAGGAGAAAGAGATCAGAAAATTAGGGAGATTTCGAAGGGAATCAATTGCTGGGGCTTGGATGTGGGAGAGAGAGAGAGAGAGAGAGAGAGAGAGAGAGAGAGAGAGACTGGGGATGGCTTCAAGAGTTTCTTATTCCTTTTTCTCTAATTCTTTTTCTTTCTTCCTTCCTTTATGCTTTCTTTTTGAGAGATTTTAGCTTCACAATGTGCATGTGTGGCTAAACCTCTTAGCTAGGGATAAGAGGTGAAGCTTGTAGTGAGATGAGAGACCTCACTTGGTGTCGTTAATTTAATTTTGATTTATGAACTGAAATTGATATTAGTTTGATTAATGAGAATGTTTTTAGTTTTTAATGGTCTATTGTGACTGAAATTACAATGGGTTTGTGATGGCTTTGAACATGTTCCTTTTCTTTTTATGTGTATGACGTCAGGAAGCCCTATTGTTCACCATAGTGTCTTAGGCATGGTCGGATGACAGTACCCTTCATAACCTTCATACATTGTTGATTGGTTGGTAATTAGTTTAATTTTGTTGTTTACTTTGTCTCCTGGGCATGGTTTGGTGATAGAATCCATTCTAATTCATATACCTTTCATCTCTTGAAAACTAGATCAAAGTAAGTTCAGTTTGATTTCCATGGTTACACTCTTCAGCTAGATGAAGATGAACTCCAAGTCCAGTTGAGTTTTTGATGCAAGCATAAAATCTCCCTGATCTCTACAAGTGGATCCTCTGAATCCCTAATTTCCTACTTCTGAATTCCTTAAGTTTTAGATTAGTTATTTCACCATTATTCCTTTAATTATATTTGATTTAGATTACATCTTAGTCTAGTCCTACTTCAACTTAGTTTCAGATAACGTACAAGTATCAGTCCTTTGGGATTCGACCTCGGTCTTACCGAGTTTATTACTACATCACAACCCTACACTTGGGGGTGAACATTATATCCGTTTCATTTTTTGGATCAAGCCCTAAAATGATATGTAAAAAATAGATGAACTGTATTCTGACGAGAGAAATGAGAGTGCAGCTTTAGAAAACGATAATAGTTACGAGAAACCTAAGTGGAAGAAACTTGCAGAGTTGTGTGATAGTACTGAAAAACCATCAAATCTCTTATGAATCAATCTTGTGCAATCTAAGCTTCTTTTTTGACAGTGACTGTGTTATATGGGTCGTGGTTGTCATGCTATATGGATTGTAGTTGTCATTGATCGTGGTTGTCATGTTATATTGTTGAGGGTCAAATAGTACATATTAGACCCCAAATATTGTCCGGATTTACGAGCATAATAGTGTTTAATGCACAGTTTTAATCGTGTTTTGTTGTAGGGTGTGATTAGGAGAGTTGACTGAAAAAGGATGCCAAAAGCTTGGATTTAACGTTCTGATGATCACTAGGGCAAGGGACGGACTTCAGAGGATCAAGATTGACGGATATACACGGTCAGAAATCTGAGAAAACTAAGAAACTGAAACTCAAGTGGCTTGAAACGCATCCAGAATGCAAGATCACATGGTTCCTGACATCTGATCGGTTCGAAACTGTATACATGAGATAAGGGCCATAAATTAACCGTACATTTCAAATTTCAGCTCTTGGATCACTATAAAAATGTCTCAACCGACAGATCAGCCTATCAACCATCGATTTAGGGCCCACCTGCTATCTGCATATGCTTCAATTTTGGTTCTGACAGTTAAAAGAATCTGATAAAAGAGATGGACGGATTAGATCTCAAATACATCACTGTGGGACCCATGCATGCAATGCATGTGTATACAGCACACGCATGAGCGTTGTGCACCAGATCAACCAACCGGTCAAAAGATCGGTTGACTCGTGGGAAATCAGAGAGAGAGAGAGCGTCTCTCTCTCCTTTCACATACACGGACGGACGATCGTCCGCGGTAACATGTAGTGGGCCACCATTGTCATCCAATTGGTTGATCCGAGCCGTCCACTCACTCCATAGGGTAGCCAAGATCCTCGCCAAGGTCTCTTTTTGTCTCCATGCAAGCACGCACAGGTAAACAGCGGCCAAACAATGAACGAACGGTGCCATGGAAAGTGTCGTGGGCCACCCCAAATCTGATCCGAGGTTGACCATTTCCGAATGGATTTTCGAAGTGAATCTAATGGACTGACTGGATTTCACTGTGGACATCAATCACGGCCCCCCCAACATCACAGTGCGTCGGTCGTGCGCACTCTGTTCCGCAGACCGACAGCTACACAACATTGGTGGGCCACCGTCCTTGATCTATTGGAAAATCCACACCATTTACCTTGTTACCAACTCAAAACCAACCGTCCCCTGGCCAGCTTCTTGATTTCCTCAGAGGAAACGTGTTCATGGAAGTTTAGACACGGGTCGGACGGCAGTAAGCAAGATTCTATGGGCCCCACCGAAACTTGTCCAAAACAGTCTCTGACCGACCGATTTTTCTTGAGTGTTCCATTGGACGGAGCAGATTTCACGGATATCGGAAGGAGTGGGTCCCACCGACAGACAAAGCTCCCTGCGTAAGCTCTGTTACGCGTTCCGGAAAAACCGGATGTTCCGGATCTTCTTGGCCCATCATCAAAGATCGGGTGACCGATCTGGACCGTCCATCGAGTAGCCCTGTCCACAATGTCCCAAGGGACGTTAACTCTTTGAAAAAAACCGAAGCAAGGCTGTGCAGTTTTCCTGCACAAAGTCGACCGACATTCCATCTGTGAAAAGTTACGTTGCTGCGTAACTCTTTACGTAGCTGCGCATTCTCCACCGATAGCAGCCTTCCACCGCCTCTGCCATGTATAAAGAGAAGAAAAAGGAGGGCTTGAAAGAGAAAGGAGAGGGAGGCTGGACATGGAGCAAAGAAAAGGAGGTGGAGAGAAGAAAACGTGAAGAGAGAGAGAGAGAAATTCTTTGGTTTTCACTTTTCTTTTCCTTTTCTTTTTCTCTTTATTTACTTGGATTTAGCCTGACCATGTGTGGCTAAACCTCCTAGCTAGGGCTAGGAGGTGAAGCTTGTAATGAGATGGAAGGTTTTTAATTTATATTTTTTTTATTTATTTATGAATTGAAGTTGATTTTAGTTTATTATTAATGGCATATTCTGTTTAGTTTTTAATGGTCTGTTGTGACTGAAATTACAATGGGTCTGCAATGGCTTGGAGCATGTCCTTTTTCCTTCTAATGTTTATGACGTCAGGAAGCTCTGTTGTTCACCATCGTCTCCTGGGCATGGTTAGATGTCGGTACCCTTCCTAACTTTCATAGCATGTGATTGGTTGGTAATTAGTTTAATTCTGTTATTTGCCATAGTCTTTGGGCATGGTTTGGTGATGGAATCCATTCTAATTCATATACCTTTCATCTCTTGAAAACTAGATCAATGACAGTTCAGTTAATTTTCATGAAACATGAATAAGATCTCCCTGATCTCTACAAGTGGATCCTCTGAATCTCTAGTTCCCTTCTCCTGATTTCTCTCAAGTTTAGATAATTATTTCACCAGTATTCCTTCAAATTCAATCAGATTAGTTTTGATCTTAACCTAGTTCTAGTTTTAGATAATTTTAGATAACGTACAAGTTTCAGTCCCTTGGGATTCGACCTCGGTCTTACCGAGTTATTACTACATCACAACCCTGCACTTGGGGAGTGAACATATATGGGTCGTGGTTTGCATGGGTCATAGTTGTTATGAAAATGAGAACCACGACCCATATGACAACTATGACCCATATGGCTACTCCATTACAACCGTGATCCGTATAAGAGGACAAACACGACACATATAACATGATATGTACGACCTATGACAACCACGACCCATATAACATGACAACCACAACCCATACCTCATGCAACAATGACCTTTTACCACATTATAACTGCCTAATGCGACCTATGCTACTATATAGATATCGTTTGCACGACTTTGGTGTGACTTGCACCAACTTGGTGAGTACATGGGATAAACGATATCTACGTATGTCATGTACTAACTTTGATGGATGGTAAGGATCTTACAACCATGACCTTTACCACATTACAACCAAGACCCTCGTGATAGTCATGTTATATAGGTCGCGGTTCTCATTTCATGCTCCTAGATTGCACGACAACCACGACCCATATATGCACAAAAGATCCTTACTGTCCATCTTAGAAAAGTAACGTGTTCATCCGTACCAAAGCTAGTCTAGCATTTTTTTAATATGAGATGATTATTAATAGACTGCAGGAGCAGGAAATACAGGCTATATGGGTTGTGGTTGTCATGAGGTAAAGGCCGTGGTTGTCATATTATATGGGTTGTGGTTGTAATATTATATGGGTTGTGGTTGTCATGTTATATGTGTCGTAGTTTTCATATGTGTTATGGTTTGCATGGGTCATAGTTGCCATGTTATATGGGTCGTGGCTGACATATTACTTGGATCGTGGTTGTGGTTTTCAACATGTTTACTTTCTTTTCTACCAAACCATTGGTACCATAACTTAAGGCCCATAATGGGGTGATCCGATCCACTCACTCCGTCGGTTAGCTCGCTGTGAGCCCAAAAAGTCCTGACTTTGATAGTATCCACTTCTATCCACCTTGTCGGCTAATATTTGGGTCTTACCCCTAAAATGATACAGCAAAAAGGATGGGTGGTATAGATTATGGACGACATGGATGCTTTACTTTTAAAATAAGAAGGCATAGATTATGGACGGCGTGAATGCCTTACCTCTAAAATGAAACAATAAAAAAGATAAGCGGCATGAATTGTGGACGGCATGGATGAAACATATACATCATGGTAGGGCCCACAGAGCACCAAGCACCAGCTGTTGCCTACTGGCGGGGGGAGTAGTCAATCCATCACTTTCTTGAGAGAGTAGTCACTCCATCTCTCTAGGACAGTACGACTTCTAAACCAAGGACATAGGCATTTTCATCCAAAACAATATCCAAAGCTTATCAGAAAACCACTCTTATAATATTGGAAAGGTTGAATCTCGTTGGATAATTTGTCTAAACTTCAAGTTTAATACGGTTAAAACCCTTTCATGAGATATCATTTTAGGGAAGCGAATTGGTTAGTGTACCATCTGTTGTATCGACGTAAGCAAGTTCTGTGAATCTGATCATGAGGTATATATTATATCTAAACCATCAATCTATTTGGCGAGCTTGTCTTAAGGCTTGAGAAGAAAAATAAGATAGATCAAAGTATCGAGTGGACCACAATGCAAAAAGCACTGGGAAATTGAACATCTACCATTAAAACATTTTTTGGGGTCACAGAAGTTTTACGTCAATATGAAATTTGTTTTTCCTCTTCATTTAGGGCTTTGTGACCTCATGAACAAATTAGGTGGAAAATAAATGTTATGGTGGGCCTTATGAATTGTTTGATGGTGAAAATCAGTATCTCCGCTGCTATATGTGGTATGGTCCAGATGATTTTTTGGATAGGATTTGTTTTTTAATAATGCACTAAAATGATATCTAAAAATATATTAATAGTTTAAATATAATAAATACATCATTGTGAGCATGTAACTTTAATCTCTTCTGAACCGTTGGCACAACTGGGAGCTCGAGGAGCTTCAATGCTGATCTTCGCACGACACGTACCTACAGCAGCTATATAGCTGCTGTGTGGTACATCAGCCAATCCGCTTCCTCATTTCAGGGCATGATATAAAAAAAATAAGGTAAGTAAACCCTACCAGGATGGCAGTGGGAACAATGATTCACACCGTTGAATTTCTATCGCCCACGTGATGTTTATTTTCCAACGTCTTCATAATGTCACATGGACGTGGAGGAAAGGAAAAAATAAATATAAGATCGATCCAAAACTACAGTGATGCTCGGGAAGTTTTCAATGTTAAACTCCTCAATCCCTGCTGCTTTCTTAGGTGTTGTTAACTGAAACAATCTCGAAAAATGAACGGACGGTTTGGATATGACACATGCATCATGGGTGGGCCGGAGAATTGGTACCGTCAACACACCACCAATGTCACACCACGCAGTCCGCTTCCAAACTCGATCCGCGTGCCTGACCTTCCGGTACAATAATCATAACGTATGTACACTGAATCTGGACAGTTGCCACATCGTACACATACGAGGGTGTGCGTTTTCAAAGTGTACGCTTCTAAGTAGGAAAAGATGGATGGACTTGGCCATCCCCACTACGTGGCTATCCATACCGTTCATCTACAAGACTCAGATCTCTTACTGATTAAATATCCTAACGGTCTATACAAAGGTCAGTGTGGACTTTTCTGAACCGTTATTTCTTACTAATTTTATCTGTAAAGTGAGACCTCTGATGAATGAGATCTCTGTCATGTAGCCGATCTATACTGAGATTTTATACACGAACGGTCTGGATCTTTACGCTTTGTACCATAAAAGGCGGTTTGATTCGGCGTGCCTATAAGGAGGCGTATCCTCGGCATTTCGAGAAATTTCCAACTGGACGACCCATATATGGCCCACCAGCCTTTTGAAGCCCACTGCTTTTTAAGCTTCCAAAAATAAGTCTCTGCTGTACGGACGCCTCTGTACATGACGAAAATGCCCTTACTCTAAAAATATGACTGCATACACTCCCTTACACGCAAATACACGTCCGAACTCTCCCCGCCATCCCTAATCCCTATTTTCACCCATTTTCTTCGTGAAATCTCCGCAAAATCTCCATATAATCCCCCATCCAACCATCACATTACATCTTGGATTATCCATTACTCAAGGTGAATGGTTTTCTTTTTCTGAGAGGACGTGGATACATCGAGAAATTTGAGATATTGAAGACTTGTCTCCAAAGAACGTGTTTCACACCAAGGTACTCTTATTATTATTCTCGAATAGAATTTTACTGATACGACAGTAGCATGAAGTAAGGACGTTTAAATTCTTAATAAATTATCTAGAAATTTGTGGTCGATTTCATGCATTGTCAAGTAAATTTCACATGTTAATCTCATGCATTGTTAAATTTTCGGGCTCGTGCCCTAAATTTTCGGGGTCAATTTTACTTCAGGCATGTTTGATTTTCTCGGGTAAATGTAAATACAGTGGAAATGGGCAATAATTATTTCCCTGAGTAATTAGCTTCAAGGAGACTGCCAAATGTAAGTGGAGCCCACCATGATGTAGGTGGATTATCCACACTGTCCATCCATCATGACAATTGAATTTAGGCCACGAAGCAAAAAATGAGGTAGATTCAAAGTTCAAGTGGACCACACCACAGTTAAAATGTAATTAAACACTTACCGTTAAAAACTTCTTAGAGCCATTGTTTACTTTGGTGTGGGCCACTTGAATGTTGGATTTTTCTGATTTTTCTGCTCATGCCTCAAAATGTTATGGTAAAACGGATGGACGATGCAGATACGTTATATACATGACGGTGTGGCCTACAAAAATTTATGCCAGTAACTTTGGACCTGTTTTTCAAAGCAGGAATACGTTGCTATTTTCAAACAGGTGAAACTGTAATAATTGGCTGTTTACAAGTATTTACATTCTCTTTGGAAAATCAAACAAGCCCTTAGTTCCCGGTCAATTTACTGAATTGATCAGTCAACTTCATGCACTACTTGGTCAAGTTCACGCATTTTACCTTCAAATTGTAGTGCATTTTTATAATACGACCGTCAAATTTGTATTACCTTTTTTGTAATACGACTGTGAAGGTTATATATTGAATATATTTGTTGCTTTCTTTAAAATTGAGAATTTCATACCAATACGATTTGAATTTCATGGTCAATAAGACATTCATTTCAAGGTCAATTTTATACACTTCATGGTCAATTTACTTCACTTCACGGCCAATTCCATGCATTTCATGGTTAGTTCTATGCAAGTCCCCTTCACTTCACGGTCAATTCCATGCATTTCATGCTCAATTCCCTTCACTTCACGGTCAATTCCATGCATTTCACGCTCAATTCCCTTCACTTCACAGTCATTTCTATTCATTTCACGATTAATTCCGCCGATTCCCCTTCACTTCACAGTCAATTCAATGCATTTAACGTTCAATTCCATGCATTTCACGGCTAATTCCCTTCACTTCACGATCAATTCAATGCATTTCATGGTCAATTGAATGCATTTCACAGTCAATTCCCTTCAGTTCACGGTCAATGCAATGCATTTCACGGTCAATTCCATGCATTAAATGGTTAATTCCATGGATTCCCCTTCACTTCACGGTCAATTTCATGCATTTCACGATCAATTCCCTTCACTTCACGGTCAATTCCATGCATTTCACAGTCAATTCCCTTCACTCCACTTAGAAAATTTGACCGATAAGTCGGTTACATTCGAGCTAGTAAAATGCTGTATTTCCTACTACTTAGTCAAATTCACCTTATACATGTGAATACTAAACAAGTTATATTATTGTGTTTGTTTTCAGAAAATGTCTTCGATAATGATTCTAAGCTCATATGGTGAGGAGTTAGTAAGCGAAAACAATCTATACACGTACAAGGGTGGATACTCCAAAACTACTGTTGTGGGTGTTGATACCACATATGATGAGCTTCTATCGAAAATGTACAAGATTGCGAAGTGTAAACCTGAGGACTATGATATTAGGTTGAAAGCATTGTTTTCTTGCATAAATGAATCGGTTCCTCCAATTGTAATTGAAGATGATGAAGATGTGAAAATGCTGTTGGTAGCACAGTTGAAGCATTAAGATCAGTATATCCCTTTATTCATCGAGACAATGGAGCGCGTTAACGAGGCAATACCCGAAGACCCGGTGGCTTTCAGTGGTTTCGAACATGACGCTCCAACAGTAGGAAGTTTGGGTGAGGAAGATATCTTAAAAGTTGAAGTAAAGCCATCACCTTTACATATTCCTCTAAGCAACACCCCAGTACCCGAGCTGGCTCAGACATCAAACTTCATAACAAGTCAAGTAAGGGCATCGGTTGACATGAATCTCATAAGTGAATATACGACATCGCCTTCATTTACAAGAGTAGATTTGGCATCAACATCCAACGCCATCAACGTAAGTGGAAGCGACATTCCATTGCCCGAGCAGGCTCGAACATCTGACTTCACCACCGGCCTTCCCATTGTGCCTTTTGAGGATGCTGGTTTCACTAATGCAGACCTGTCATTGTATTCGCATTCAGTTGATGATGTGATTGATATAACCGTTAAGCAAACATTTAAGGACAAGAGCCGGTGTAAGTACGTGTTGAGCCAATTTGCAATTCGCAACAACTTTCAATACAAGGTCTTTTATTCCACATCCAAGAAATTCACTGTGAAATGTATGGAAGATAAGTGTGATTGGAGGGTACACGCATCTAAGGTGAATGATGCGGGAATTTTTAAGATTAAGACTTACACATCCACACATACATGTGGAATGTCATACATGAAGAATGATCATCGGTAAGCAAGCAGTAAGCTAGCCAGTGAGCTGGTTGTCAATCGCATTGAGCAACAGTTGGGATTAAGGCCGAAGGTCATTATATTGACAATGCAAGAAAAGTATAACATTCTTATTAGCTATAAGAAGGCATGTCGCGCAAAAGAAATTGCAATCAATCGTGTAATGGGGTCCTATGAAGACTCTTACAAAGAACTCCCGATGTACTTGCATGAGTTGAGGATGGCGAACCCGGGGACACTAACCGCCCTGCTTGCGGATCAACAAACTGGGAGGTTCAAGAGATGTTTTGTTGCTCTCGGATAGTGCGTCAGAAGTTTTCGAACATGTCTGCGAAGGGTCTTGACCGTTGATGGGACGCATCTAAAAGGTAAGTACAAGGGTGTTCTGTTTGTCGCTACGGCTTTGGATGGCGACAATCATATCTTTCCAGTGGCGTTTGGTATCGGAGAATCGGAGAACAGCAGCAGTTGGAACTGGTTTCTTACCTACCTCAATCATTCGTTAGGCGATCTACCTGGTCTTGTGATCATATCAGACCGGCATAAAGGTCTAATGAAAGAAGTTCCCCGAGTCTTCCAAGCAGCAATCTATGGCTACTGCGCCTACCATATATACCGAAACTTAGTGGACACGTTCAAAGACAAGTCGTTAGAAATATACTACTGGCAAGTTGTAAAAACTTGTAGGAGGGCTGAGTTTGAAAAGCTAATGCATGATATCGAACTTGCTAATCCTCCGGTACATGCATGGTCGAGGGAAATAGGGTATAAAAAGTGGGCATCATCGCACTTCTCAGGAAAAAGATTCAATTTAGTCACTACCAACATAACTGAGTGTGTTAATACTCTATTCAAAGAAGCGCGAGAATATTCCGTAACTATGCTGATAGAGACGATCAGATTGAAAATTCAAGAGATGTTATATAAGCGAAGAGAATCAGCATCATCATTTGTTGGACCGTTGACACCATGGGCCGAGAAACAATTAAAGGATCTCATACCGAAGGCACGAGATGTTCGTTGCCATGCAATTTCTCGGGATGAATACTATATTATGGGAGAGTACAATGATACTGTCAAGCTCAATGAGCTTTCATGTACATGTCGCGAGTTTGAAGTACTGGGATTGCCTTGTTTTCACGTTCTTTCAGCATATATAAACTACAACCTTCCTCATTATTCATACTGTTCCCCGTTGTACACGGCGAAGAATTACCAGATCACGTATGAAGATTCCGTGTAACCAGTACGAGACAAGAGCCAATGGAAAATTTTATTAGCATTCAAGGAATTGTGTGCGAGTATGAAGCCATCGCTACAGAAGAGGGTAGCTGGAAGACCGAAGAAGGTACGGATTCTTTCCCGTGGAGAGGAGCGAACAACCAAAAAATGTGGACGTTGCAAAAAAACGGGCCATAATCGTCGGAGATGCAAATTTTCAATACATCCGGAATAATGTAAATTTTTGTGCATTTTTTGTAAAATGACTGTGAATGATATACATTTTTTGTAATACGACTATAAATGTTATACTTTTTTGGTAAAACGACCGTAATGAATGTTATACATTTTTTGTAATACGACTGTGAATGTAATACATATGATGCGGTCTTTGGAATTATGAATTTCTTACCACTATGATTCAAATTTTTAATAAGACATTCAGTTCACTGTCGATTTCATGCATTTCACAGTTAATTCCCTTCACTTCACGGTCAATTTCATGCATTTCATAGTCAATTCCCTTCATTTCACGGTCAATGCAATGCATTTCATGGTCGATTCCATTCACTTTGTGGTCAATGCCCTTCACTTCACGGTCAATTCGATGCATTTCACAGTCAATTCCCTTCACTTCACAGTCATTTCAATGCATTTCACGGTCAATTCTGACGATTTCCCTTCACTTCACGGTCAATTTCATGCATTTCACGGTCAATTCCCTTCACTTCACGGTCATTTCTATTCATTTCACAGTCTTCTCCGCCGATTCCTCCTCACTTCACGGTCAATTCAAACTATGGGGCTCACTTGCAAGTGCTGGTACATCGGGAAACTATACCTACTGATGCATCAGGACTAGGGGTGCACATTTAACCATTGGAACCGTGTAACCGGACCAAAACCGTTGGATCGGTCCGGTTTGGTCCGGTTCCAGGGTGCTAACGGTCCGATTCCAGTTTCCAAATTTTTTGAACCGTTGATTACGGATCGGTTCCGATTTAGGGTCCTATAAAACCGAACCGAACCGTTAACCGAACCGTATATTCGAACCATAGAACCGATCCGTGACAGGAACCGTATATCCGAACCGTATAACAGTTATTTTCCTGCCATTTTCTCCACGAACCCATTAAAATATATCAGTCAAAAAATAGAAAAAAAAAACATTTTTTAGCAATCTCTCTGCGATTAAAACAATGCCAATGCCAGTTTCTGCCGTTTTTTCCCAATCCATGTAAAACCCATTGTCCAAAAGTTCAATATTTTTCAACAATCTATCTGCAATTCCAAGAAAACTATCATCACTGTATATTGAAATGACATTTTCCCACAAACCCATCAAAACCCATAATTCAAAGCTCAAAACCATTCTCAACATTCTCTCTGCTACAACAGGAAGGCCATCATCACCATCTCTTTCTCTCCCTTTTTTTTTCCCAATTCATGCAAAACCCATCATCCAAAACTTCAATATCTTTTCAGCAATCTTTCACCAGCTCCAAAAATCACCACCACCATCTACTCTAATCTCATTTTCTCTGTCATTTTTCTCCCAAATCCATGAAAACCAAGCTACCAAGAATCACCATCTATTCCAATCTCATTTCACTACTATTTTCTCCAAAACCATGAAAAACCCATCAACCAAAATTCTATCTTTTCTCAGCAATCCCTCTACAACCTGAAGAAACCCATCAACCAAAATTCTATCTTTTTTTTGCCTTTCTTCTCTAGCAATGCATTAAAACCAATCAACCCCAATACTACTTTTCATCCGTTAGATCAAAGCTCTCTATAATTCCATAAGCTGGGCTGGATTTTTAAAAGCCCAGAACCGTGGATCCGATCGGGACCGAACCGTTCTTCACGGTCCGATTCTGATTCCAATAATTGCAGAACCATTAGGAACGGTTCGGTTCCGGTTTCACCCCAAAATCGGACCAAACCGACCCATGTGCACCCCTAATTAGGACCCAATAACTTCTCCCTCATAATACTTTTGGTACATGCTCCCATTTATATTCATGTTTTCTGACAATTGGGTCTGAAACCATACCTCAACAACCGACACCCAGAACAAAATCATGTGCTTTAACATGTCCTACATCCAGTAAAGCTCAAGAGGTCGTGAAGTGAAGTGAAGAGAATTGATCGTGAAGTGCATCGAAATGGCCGTGAAGTGAAGTGCATTAACCGTGAAGTGCACCGAAATTACCGTGAACGTAAATGGAATTGCCGGATATGATCGAGAAATGCATGGAAATGGCCATGAAGTGAAGAGAATTGATCGTGAAGTGCATCGAAATGGCCGTGGAGTGAAGTGCATTGACCGTGAAGTGCATCGAAATGACCGTGAACGTAAACGGAATTGCCGGATATGATCGTGAAATGCATGAAAATGGCCGAGAAGTGAAGAGAATTGATCGAGAAGTGCATCAAAATAGCCGTGAAGTGAAGTGCATTGACCGTGAAGTGCATCGAAATGACCATGAATATAAACGAAATTGCCGGATATGATCGTGAAATGCATGGAAATGGCCGTGATGTGAAGAGAATTGATCGTGAAGTGCATTGAAATGGCCATGAAGTGAAGTGCATCGACCGTGAATGTAAATGGAATTGCGGGATATGATCGTGAAATGCATGGAAATGGCTGTGAAGTGAAGAGAATTGATCTTGAAGTGCATCGAAATGACCGTGAACGTAAACGAGATTGCCGGATATGATCGTGAAATGTATGGAAATGGTCGTAAAGTGAAGAGAATTGATCGTGAAGTGCATCAAAATGGCCGTGGAGTGAAGTGAATTGACCGTGAAGTGCATCGAAATTACCGTGAACGTAAACGGAATTGACGGATATGATCGTGAAATGCATGGAAATGGCCGTGAAGTGAAGAGATTTGATCGTGAAGTGCATCGAAATGGTCGTGAAGTGAAGTGCATTGACCGTGAAGTGCATCGAAATGACCGTGAACGTAAACGAAATTGTCGGATATGATCGTGAAATGCATGGAAATGGGCGTGAAGTGAAGAGAATTGATTGTGAAGTGCATCGAAATGGCCGTGGAGTGAAGTGCATTGACCGTGGAGTGCATCGAAATGACCGTGAACGTAAACGAAATTGCCGAATATGATCGTGAAATGCATGGAAATGGCCCTGAAGTAAAGAGAATTGATCGTGAAGTGCATCGAAATGGCTGTGAAGTGAAGTGCATTGACCATAAAGTGCATCGAAATGACCGTGAACGTAAACGGAATTACCGGATATGATCGAGAAATGCATGGAAATGGCCGTGAAGTGAAGAGAATTGATCGTGAAGTGCATCGAAATGGCCGTGAAGTGAAGTGCAATGACCGTGAAGTGCATCAATATGACCGTGAACGTAAACGAAATTGCCGGATATGATTGTGAAATGCATGAAAATGGCCGTGAAGTGAAGAGAATTGATCGTGAAGTGCATCGAAATGGCCGTGAAGTGAAGTGCATTGACCGTGAAGTGCATCGAAATGACCGTGAACGTAAACGGAATTGCCAGATATGATCGTGAAATGCATGAAAATGGCCATGAAGTTAAGAGAATTGATTGTGAAGTGCATCGAAATGGCCGTGGAGTGAAGTGCATTGACCGTGAAGTGCATCGAAATGACCGTGAACGTAAATGAAATTGCCGGATATGATCATGAAATGCATGGAAATGGCCCTGAAGTGAAGAGAATTAATCGTGAAGTGCATCGAAATGGCCGTGAAGTGAAGTGTATTGACCGTGAAGTGCATCGAAATGACCGTGAACATAAACGAAATTGCCGGATATGATCGTGAAATGCATGGAAATGGCCGAGAAGTGAAGAGAATTGATCGTGAAGTGCATCGAAATGGTTGTGAAGTGAAGTGCATCGAAATGACCATGAACGTAAACGGAATTGCCGGATATGATCGTGAAATGCATGGAAATGGCCGTGAAGTGAAGAGAATTGATTGTGAAGTGCATGGAAATGGCCATGGAGTAAAATGCATTGACCGTGAAGTGCATCGAAATGACCATGAACGTAAACGAAATTGCTGGATATGATCGTGAAATGCATGGAAATGGCCCTGAAGTGAAGAGAATTGATTGTGAAGTGCATCGAAAAGGCCGTGAAGTGAAGTATATTGACTGTGAAGTGCATTGAAATGCCTGTGAACGTAAACGGAATTGCCGGATATGATCGTGTAATGCATGGAAATGGCCGTGAAGTGAAGAGAATTGATCATGAAGTGCATCAAAATGGCCGTGAAGTGAAGTGCATTGACCGTGAAGTGCACCGAAATGACCGTGAACGTAAACGAAATTGCCGGATATGATCGTGAAATGCATGAAAATGACCGAGAAGTGAAGAGAATAGATCGAGAAGTGCATCGAAATGGCCGTGAAGTGAAGTGCATTGACCGTGAAGTGCATCGAAATGACCATGAACGTAAATAGAATTGCCGGATATGATCGTGAAATGCATGAAAATGGCCGCGAAGTGAAGAGAATTGATCGTGAAGTGCATCAAAATGGCCGTGAAGTGAAGTGCATTGACCGTGAAGTGCATCGAAATGACCGTGAACGTAAACAAAATTGCCGGATATGATCGTAAAATGCATGGAAATGGCTGTGAAGTGAAGAGAATTGATCGTGAAGTGCATCGAAATGGCCGTGAAGTGAAGTGTATTGACCATGAAGTGCATCGAAATGACCGTGAACGTAAACAAAATTGCCGGATATGATCGTGAAATGCATGGAAATGGCCGTGAAGTGAAGAGAATTGATCGTGAAATTCTTAGAAATGGCCGTGAAGTGAAGTGCATTGACCGTGAAGTGCATCGAAATGACCGTGAACGTAAACAGAATTCTATATTGAATGTTTTCGACCCTTTGATTACACAAAGGATGGTGACCGTCCATTTTCAAAGCAAAAGAATCAAATTTTAAATGGTTGAAATGATCAAATTTAAGATATTTTATTTATAGTTTATCCGCAACTTAAGTCCGGACTCATCATATAAATGGCTTGGATCAACTGGAAGACAATCCAGATTTAAAGAAAAAAAGACCTGACTTATCACATTGTAGTATGTTGGGATGTATTCATGCAAACCTCTCACAGTAATAGTGGTTTTTCATGAATATTGGTATGGTGAGCTGCATTTGTTTTCTCTTTTAAAATTTCTCTAACATACTAGTTAGCATTTGGATAGGATTGCTTATAGTGGTGGCTTGGTTATCACAACTAAACTCTAATATTAGTCTAACGAGTTAAGCATAACTAGGCTCAGCGGGCCGCATGTGCCAACATGTCTCATCCATGGTAAAGCCTAACATATCAACAATCTGGATCTCGTATGCATGTGCCATGTGTATGGATAGAATGCCTGATTGCTATCTTAGAATTAGCACTACCCAATCATCTATGGATGGTTGACGGAAACTGCAATGCAAATTCAAATGAGATTGTGAATCTGTTACAGTTTCCTTTGGGGATTGTGGTAGAACAACTTCTTAATGTATCTCAGTTTCAGTTTATGTCGTCACAGTTCCGTTTGGAGATTGTGGTAGACCAGCTTCTCAAACTAGCATGAGTACATCGAGCTCAATTTCAGTTTATGTTGTTTTGAGTGTCCAAGTCATTAATCTGAAATCACATGCTTGGTATGAGATCTGAACCATTCATCTAATTGGTGGCCTATAAATGGATGGCTTAAGTAATAACTTACAACAATTCCACTATAATCATTCACCTCTTTCACTAACCCCCATCTCATTTATGTTACTTGCCATGCAGATGCGTTTATCGGCGTGAAATTATATAATACATAAACAAATCACAATTCAAACTAAAATCACTATTATGAACACATCATTTACTACAGAATTATGACAATATATACAAGACATCGTTTACATCATTTCACCCTAAATGTTTTACAAGACATCATTTACAATAATTTACAGCTCCCACAAAATTTACATCATACCTAAGACAACTATATCATATTTTGCGATCACTCAAGCAGTCATAGGCTATAGAGTTCCTAAAGCTGGGAGTGAATTGCTGCAAGTCTCTCCCTGACAAAATTTCATCGCTGCACAAAATGTTCATATATTTCATGACAAAAATGCCACAATCATATCCATTCGACTGCTTTGGTACGAAAGTATCTTCTCTGACCGTCCAAGACTTTCCATCCAACGCAGACATATCTCCTGCAGCATGGAATAATATAGGCAAGGCCTCCTTCATTAGCTCGATATGTTGCCTGTGTACGCTGAGTGCCCTCGAATACAAACTATCGAGTATAACGATTTCTCATTCTCGACGGTGGATGACCATCAGGTACAAATGAATGTTGGCGTAGCTGACTGGTACGTATACATGTCCATGTTTCACAAGATAAGATATCATTATAGACATCATAGAAATGGATACACATAGCGTTAATAACTTGTACCGATACCATTAGCTGTTCATACTGCCACATGGCCTTCTGCCCTTCACGATGTTTAACAATACCATATACTGTGAGTTTCTCCACTTCAACAAGTGAATGCACATCATTACCTCCAATGTCCCGGTACATTCTCAATGCTGATATGGAAATGTCGATACATGGCTATTACAAATAACATACCGAATTAGAACATATATCATATAATGAAATAACATAATAACCATGTCCAATTCATACAGTTATCAGGAAAAATGTGGGGCAGAACTTGCAGTCCTGCGTATATATAGTAGGAAATAAACCGTGCCTTCTCTCCAGGAAATCAACATACTTGTCAATAGCCTAATCAATAAATATGGTAAATTAAGCTCTAGTCTAATATAATTGTTGAATAACCATGGATGTATGTGTGTGAATTACTTACAATGCTATCAACCCATGCATTTTTCTCCCATATGGCCCCGAACCAACCAAATTCCACCGTTTCTTTGTTTGCGTTGGCCCAACTATCCAATTCATGCAGTTCCTCCTTCGATATTACCCTAAACGGATCAATCTTGGCCTGGAAAGGTATGGGAGAAGTACACAATTCTTTCAGTTTCTCAGTGTCGGCGGCCTTGCTTGGAGTTGTTTGAATGGCGGAGATGGAAGTGAATGGAGAACGCTTGTATACAAACGGCTTCAACACCCTCTTAGTTCTCGTCTTATATATTACAATAGAAGGCAGTGATTTCTCACATATATCAGCGTCTAAGGCATCCGAGTGTTGAACAGCCATCTCTCTGTTCCCCTGATTCATACATCCTAATTCCTCATCCTCCTTCTCAGGCACTTCCTTCTCTTTCTCTAATTCCTTCTCATTCAAAAACTACATCTTGTCTAAAAGAAATGCCTCCATTTGCTTCTTCAACACTCTCTTAGTTCTCTTCTTATATACTGCAATAGAAGGTAGTGATTTCTCACATATATCAGCATCTAAGGCATCCGAGTGTTGAACATCCATCTCTCTATTCCCCTGATCCATACATCTCAATTCCTCATCCTCCTTCTCAAGCACTTCCTTCTCTTTCTCTAATTCCTTCTCCTTCAAAAACTGTATCTTCTCTAAAAGAAATGCCTCCATTTGATTCTTCAACTCCATCTTACCCTCCTCCAACTCTTCTTTCTCCTTCTTCAATACCTCATTTTTTATCTTCAGCTCTTCCTTCTCCCTCATTAACATTTCCTTCTCCATCTTCAAAATTGCCCTCTCATTCAACTCTTCCTTCTGTAACCTCAAGGCCTCCATCACTTTTAGCATTAGTTCCACCTTCATGCGTACTGCTTCTCTCTCCTTCTTTATTGATTCTTCTCTCTCTTTTAGCATCCGTTCCTGCTGCTTCAACTCTTCCTTATCTCTCTCCAACTGAATCCTCTCCGCCTCCAACTCCTCCCTATCCTCCCTCGACTCCGCAGCTAGATGTAATTTCACTCCCTCTTCCTCTCCCCCTTCTTCTCTCTCTCCGTCATCCCCACTCTCTTCCTCTTCCCCTTCTTCTCCCTCTCCGTATCCCGATCTCCATTCCATATCTTCATCATCTTCATCTTTAATGCCCTACAAAATGAAGCAATGTATGTATCAGTTATATAACATGCCAAAGTAAATATAACATATCAAAACACAAAAGAATAATTTTCTAACATCTTACGTTAAATCTATCATGGACAAAACGAACAGCTTCCGTCTCCAACTCCTTAATAGTAGGCTCTAATATAAGAATTATCTAAGTCTGCAAGAGAACATCTTCATTTTCAAATACAGAAACATATATATATAAAGTTCAATAAGTGATCACTTAGCTTCATAGAAATTGACTTACATCTTCACTCTCTAGTATTTGATGAATCTTCTTATACCTCCAACCCTTCCATCCTCGATATTGTGTGAATCTTGAAATTTGGGAGGGAACGTATGAAATGATACATTGTCGAAGAGCCGGTACTCTCTCAAGGGCCCATATCTGTTACAATGAAATGAAAAGATGATGTTAAATACATATAGTTTCATATAAACTATAAATTAAAATAGAAAATGACAAAATCCTTACTTGTAGAGGAAATATGCAACCGGTGACACTGTAATGAAGCCCATGTGATGCCATCAAGGCATTATCGATCCCTTCAATCATTGTCTGGAAGGCCACACTACCCCAAGGGTAGATATTTTGTATAACACATAATATTCGTGTCGGTTCCCCTAACAAACCACTCTACACATAATATTAGGGCTACCTTCATGACATCTTTGTGCTTATTGCTATCAACTATCCTATTGAACACCTCCTGTACATGTTTCTTGAAGATACGATTTTCATTGAAGTATTTTTCTCTTATTGACTTCTTCAAACGAGGGATATTAGGTATGGAGAGGTCACCAGTCTTCAACCCTGTTATTAAGGTGAAGTCCATCTCAAAAAACTTTACACGGTTCCCTTATATCACGAATACAAGATTGTCTGTATATCTCTCAATAAGTGAGTGAAAAATTGTTCCTATAAACTTAAATGATGGAATGTCTAATAAAAATGAGAATGGGGTCCGCCTAAATATATTCATTCTAGTGTCATTCTTCTTCAACCCACTCTTGACGTTATCAAACCACTATGTCAAAGAACATCTGCATGACAGGGTGGGAGGCGACTTGCTAAATCCCTTATGCAAAGGTTTGTTATCTGTAAGGAAGAATGGAAAATTATATCAACAACCATGAAGTGAAGGGAAATGAGAAATGCATGGAATTGACCATGAAGTGAATGGAATTGTCCGTGAAATGAGTGGAATTTACCATGACGTGAAGGGGATTGTCTGTGAAATGCATGAAATTGACCGTCAATTGAGGGGAATTGTCCTACAATGCATAGAATTGACCGTGACATGAGGGGGGTTGTCTGTGAAATGCATGGAATTGATCGTGAAGTGAAGGGAAATGAGCGTGAAATGAATGGAATTGACCGTGAAGTAAAGGGAGTCGCCGGAAATGACTGTGAAATGCATGGAATTGACCTTGAAGTGAAGGGGATTGACCGCGAAATGCATGGAATTAACCATGAAGTGAAGGGAATTGACCGTGAAATGAGTGGAAATGACCGTGAACTGAAGGGAATTGACCGTGAAGTTAGTTATATGTTTCTTGCAGTTGTGAGACGAATTTCACTTAGCACTCAGTTAATTCCATTGACTTTGTGGTCATTTTAAGTCAGTTCACGTTCGTTTTAACTCAGTTCACGGTCATTTTAGGTCAGTTCATAGTCCTCATCAATAACTCAGTGGGTCCTCGATCTATTAACTCAGTCGGTGCTCGTCGGTCTTTGTTTAGTTTCACATATCATTTCGTTCTTTGTTTCAAAAACCCTCATTATGGGCCATTTGAGCATTAACTTTTGCCTATCTATCAGGACATGCCATACCATTCAGTGTTTAAAATAAAATAAGGCTGTACACGAGTCAAGCTAGCTCAAACAGCACGCTCGAGACATCTAGAGTCAGCTTGGATTGACTCGGCTTGAAAGGCCAACTCAAGGCTAGTAAAGTTGAGTTCAAGCCAAGTTCGACCATGGTTATTGCAAATCGAGTTGACTCGAACTCGACTTGACTCAGCATGGATGAGTCAAGCAGAGCTTGTCCCACCTCAACTCGACTCTAACTCGACTTGACTCGGCATGGACGAGTCAAGCCGAGCTTGGGCCACCTCGGCTCAGCTCAGCTCGATGTACGGCACTAAAATGGATTGTGGACCGTGAGCATATATAGTATAATATATTGTAACACCCTGAAAATCGGGGGTCGTGTATAAACTCAACTCCCGAGTTCCAGACCGTCACTTATGCAACAAAAATGGTTATGATTCAATGTTGTCTGATTTAAAGCATTCACATGAGTAAAAGTATACCAAAACTGCAATTCATACTTCAGATCCAGTGATAAAAGCAAGCGGAAGACTAAACAATATATATATCACTGTATGGAAAAACAAAGTAATCTCAACTGTCTCCAAAGTATGACTACATCTCTGAGTCTCATATACATGTAAATAGACAAAAGAATAAGTTCAAAATAGTCCCACTGAAGTCCCCCTCGATCCAGGTCACCTACGGGAAGCCGTCGTGATACTGCATATACGAGAACTCATTCTGGTCATCGTCAATCTCCAGCTCCACCTCCTGGATCTCGTCGTCACCTGCAACTACAACAGGGTCTGGTGGGTGTTGCAAACACCATCCCGTAACGTGGGAATGAGTGATCAACTCAGTGGAATCATAGAGCAAAGATTAGCATGTTCACAATTCAATCACGCGATAATAGTAAAGCAGTAAATCAGACAATTCTAATACTGTTATTAATGCAAGATGATATGACGTGATGTATGCCCTCACCGACGATCACCCTCATGTGGCAACATCTTACGACCGCGGCATGCCACACTCCCTAGAGTGCTCCACATCTTCCAGGCACATGCAATGCTATAGTGATATGATTACCAAGTTGTTATTAGTCCATTCAAACAGCAGGATTGGGAAACTAAGGTACTTCCCTTGTATCAATCCCAACACGGATCCTGTCTAGGGTCGTCACTCCTAGTAATCTCATACGATGTACATTTCGTAGGTCACTGCAAGGGCTGCCAGGGCTGTTGCTCGCACTCGTTGCACCGCTCCCCCATCACCTTATCAATACAGGCCTACTGTACTCTACTGCACGGAAGGGTCGTCGCCTCCCGTGAACTCAGAATACGCTCGCGGTCACTACAAAGGGCTCGTCGCCTGATCAGTGTAGGCCGACAGCTAGAATATAGTGTCCCATACCACCATAATCTGCTCACGAGTCAAGGTGCTCACTGGTCACTACGGGGAGGTTTGTGGCCCCAGCGTAGGCCGACAGCTCGACCACGGTGTCCCATACCACCATGCCCGGCTCATGAGTCTTCGTGGATCAAGGTACCACGGTTAATAGGGTTTACAATGGTAAGTTCAGTACCCTAGGTTCAAGCAGTTATGATACGTACAAGGTGAACAAACATCGGCCAGTCGGGTTACTTGAGGGGCTCGACTAGCGCGATCGCATCTCGAATTGAACGACATGAAGTGCGTAAAACACTTCGCGTGGCCTAACCACTGCCGCCAACTCTCAACACGAATCACATTCATCGACGCGTCGTTCGTGGCTATGACCAGTCAGCCACGAATTCGTTCGGTTACCGACTGCCTGGACTAAGTCAAGTCCCACACATCTATTGAATCACATTAACGCTATATATCAGGGTATTGGAATTGAAACACATCATGTGAGCATGTTAGCACATGTTATAACATTCAACTTAGGCAAATCTTCAAGGCATGCTTTCCATGCATATTCAACTTAGGCAATCCTTTAAGGCATCATTTCTATGCATGTGATGCAATCATGCATAAGGTCAACATATAGGAAATCTTTTAGGTTAGCATATTAATCATGAAATCAATCTCAATCTACTACATAACATCATTCAATGCAATACATACTAATACAAGCATTTATACAAACACATACACTACACACTTAAGTCCACATATAGTATGTCGACCCAAAGTGCGCAACTTGGCGAATCTCTTCGCCAAACTGATTATGCAAGCATTCCTAACTCTCTAATGCGGCGACAAATCATGTCAATCACGTCAGCAAATTATGCATGGAGACCGTACTTCCTACAAATGACTAAAATGCCCTAAATCTCATATTCTTCGTTAATTTGCGAAACAGGAAACGGAGAGCATGTTGTACATGTCAAACGGCGATGCCGTCGATAATCTACTATTAAACGACATTGAAAGCGTTGTAAACCGACAATCAAAGCGTCTAAAATCCTCACCTAAGCTCTTACGGTCGCGGGATTTTGAACGGAGCGTGTACGCTTCGTCTACGACAGTAGGAGAACCTGATTTATGGATTTAGTTAGCTAACATATTCAGAATCTACATAAACCCTAAATCAGCAAGTTTTTGGGGTTTTTTTATACCTGAAAAAGTGGAAAAATCACCAGCCAGGTGATTGGAAGGAAGTGCTGATGCAGCAACCGTTGGTGGCTCGGAAGCGGGAAAAATCTCCTCTTCCCTTTCTCTCAAACTCTCTCTCTCTGGTTCTAGGGTTTGTGAAATTCGTATGCAAGGAAGGAATGAGGGTTTCAACCCCTTTTATAAGCTTGGAAACGCCGAAAATAGGCTCCGGGATGAAGTTTACTTATTGCCTATCCATTTCGGGGCTGTTTCGGTCCAAAAACTGATTTCTGGTGGTCCCCTGGTCGATTGCGATCAGACTTAAGCTCATGGGTACCAGATGCACCTCGTATTAAGTTTTCAGTCGGGCAGGGTTCGCAGATCGCACGTGGCGGACCAGTTTCAGTTCAGCGGTCACCGCACATAGATCAGGGCTGAAAGTTCCATGATAATAAATAGATATTTTTCCTGATCCGAGGGTGTAATCTGGATGAATTCTGACGGTCAGAACGCTTAATACTGACGTGTCAAGTCGTGTGCCAGATCTAAATTTGAAATTCCCAATTTGTCCCTATTCGCGGTCGCTTCAGTCCGGGTTCAACGAAATACTCTATGATTATCGGTTTGACTTGATTTTTGGAATGAGTGTCAAGTCCAGCTAGACGGTTCTAACGGTCTAAGATAGGAGGTATCGGACTTTCGACGTGCGGTCTAGATCCAATACAAAGATTCAAAGTGGTCCAGAGAACAAACCTGCTTAGAGTTTGGTCCGAGGTTTTAGAGCATTATAGCACCATTGGTTCCACTCACTTTGGGCCTTGTAGAACGTATTTAAAGTGATCAGGGACCATTTCCCAGCTATTCCAACGTTGCACTAGCTAACCTAGTCATATTTTCTAAAGGAATGAATTCTACGCAATATCGGGTCGAGTTGGTACTCGAGCCCAAGTATGGATTTTTCACGGGCGTTACATATATATTAGGGTCCACAAAAAGCAAGGGATTTAAATATACCGGCCGTTCGAAGCTTCTTAGATGGGGGGACCATTTTTGTGGGGACCATTTTCATCCTTTCTTCGGTTCACAAAAGTCAAAAATGATGTGCGTGGGTCTGTATTCTCGACCAGACAAAAGGAAAATAAAAAATGACGAAAAAGGAAGGTTTTATTGGAAGGTGGACAGTCATAGAGGGGGAGAAGTAATTGGAGAATCAGTTCCGATCGGCTAGGATGAAGGAGTAGGGAGAGGAGAGGAGAAAAAACCGGATTTTGGGTGGAGATGGGGCTGGCAGTGTTCGAAGGGCCGTCTGTCTAGAGCAGGGGCATTTTCGTCATGTGCAAGGTCGTCCGTACGCCCGGGGAGTATTCGTGGAAACTTAAAAGGAATGGGCTTAAAAAGGTTCTGGGCCATATACTGGTCGTACAGTTGGAAATTTCTCCGGCATTTCTATATTTAAATTCACTTGGAGTACGTCGGATGTATGAAGGTGTAACATGGTCCAAAAGGAAATTGACACCGGTGATACTATTAGTTTGTTATACTCGCACCGGGAGAAAGCTTCCGGTTGAACTTTTTCGTGCCTGATGCATTTTATTATTTATGTGAGGTCAAAATTCTTAGGCATGCTGGTAATGGAAAGAATCCTCACATAATACGTGGTAGTGATGATCAACGTTTTCGGTAAGACTAGAAAAATGCCTACTGATATAATGGATCTTATCACATGTTGGACAATGATATCCTCAATGAATCTGTCCCTTGTACACCTTTTAAGATAGGAGATATTCTTAAAGACATTCAAAGAGCCCATGGCACTTGAGAAAGTTCTTAATATTAGACTTCGATTTGAATCCAAGCTAATAGAAATAGACACATGAGATCAATAAGATTAACATTGTCTAGTCTTATTTTATTCATGTGTACATTCTTGTTCAATTGAAAAGTATACAACTTTAAAAAATTGGTAAAAGAAAAAATTATAACATAGGCTCATGTCAATTGTCTCTAGCTAAAAAGGCTTACTGGAAAGAGCTAACCCCTATCTTTTCACAAATTATTGGAACAGAATGCAAAAGATGGTTAAAAGGATAATTAGATCTTACGTTTAGTTTCCAATCTATCTATCTCAATGTTAAGAATACTAGTGATTCAATCAAACTTTTGAGCTTAGGAGACTCTGGCACGCCCTCATATCTTATCCACACACAAAAAATCAATTCAGGGCCTAGCTCACATGTGTAACCTTATTTGATTGAATTGATAGCAGGTATTGTCGCTTCATGGCACATATTTCTACTTATTAGACTAGAAACGCAAGGCCCATATGCCCATGATTGTTAGTTCACCACAATTTTCAAGGCAGTGGGGACTCCTCCAGCATATACATTGTCTATATGTCTAGTAATCTGGACCATCTAGAGCTCAAGATCACAGCCATCTGATTGCATCTGCTGAATTTGAATAGCTCTTTATTTTATTATTGATTGTGCATTTGTGTCACCTGTAACATGCTCTTATTAGGACCCGGATTCGGTAGTTGCCGCTTCAGTACCGGCAGTGATGGTGGAAAAGCTCCGTGGGCACCATCATATATAATGCATGTAATTTGGGAGTGAATCCAAACATGAGGCAAATCCAAATCTTAGGTGCACTATAGTACTGTCGTAAATAGTGATGATTAATGAACATCTATCATTAAAAACTTTTTAGCCAAAGCAAAAGTTTTGGATCAGCTAATATTTGTGTTTTCAATTCATTCAATTTAAATAAACATGACTATGGACCTTAGGAATATATTTTTCTTTTTAATGGTAAGCGGTTACTCAATACTCTTTCTTATGATGTGGTCTACTTAAGATTTAGATTTACCTCAATTTTATGCTCATGCCCTATATCATATAAAAATGGATACATGGCCTGGATAAAATACATATATCACTTACAGAGCTTTTGCAACACTAGGTTGGGAAGGAATAACTCCCTAAACTTTGTTATGCCCACTGCGAATATATATGGTTTAACCAAGCCATCCATCTGTTTTTCCAGCTCATTTTAGAAGTTGAGCCCAAAAATAAAGCATATCCTATGCTCAAGTGGACAACAACATAGGGAAAAGTGGGAATAATGATTTCCATAGTTGAAACCTTCCTAGGGCCCACATGTGATGTTTATTTGTCATCCAACCTGTTCATAAGACCACACAGACATGAATGAAGGGAAAGCACAAATATCAGCTTGATTCAAAATTTAACAGGCCCTCAAGAATTTTTCAACAATAGGCGCTCAATTCACACCGCTTCCTATAGTGTGGTTCACTTGGGCTCCGTATATGCTTTAGTTCACAAGTAATCTTTATTGACATTGACAATGACTTTGTTAGAGCATGCGTTAAGATCTCTTAATATACATTGATATATCATCTTCTAATGGCTCGAGTTTGTTTTTTAAAAAATGATTATTTAATATGACATTAGGGTGGAAGATTATGTTTAAATCTCATGAGCAACAAATATGTCTTCCTAATATATTCTTTCCATGAGGCTGTTTATAATATGAGCTGAGATTTTCTTTACTTGAGTGTAAGTAGTGTATCCTTTCATCTTTGTCCAATATGTTTTCATGTTGGGTTCCACTTCACTGTACATATTTCCTTATGTTCCAGTAAAAATAAGTTTAACAAACCATGCAAGCCTCGTATGTCTATGTTCCAGTATAAATAAGTTTAACAAACCATGCAAGCCTCGTATGTCCTTACAGGATTCCAAATGGTTCGCCAACGAATTTGGACTGTGTGGCTTTTTTCTTCTACTAATATCCATTTTATGGTAGAAGAAAATGCTTTTTGACGGACCAACTATCCAAAAAATATTGTTTTGGTGAGTTTTACACTTTGGCAGCATATATGCACGGTGTGCGTGCACATAAAAATTATACATATGGTATTCCTTAGGTTAGATTGGTTGGATGATCTTAAACATATAATTGTTTAAATAGAGCAATTTTTCTTTTTCTTTTTTAACTGCACAACAAACGTTTACTAATCCGATGGTTAGATAATTAATAAGCATAAATTTTGATTCATGACACATCTAATTTGGACAACTAAATTTGACTTGTATGACATGTATGGAACTTTTAATATATTTTGAAATGCACAGGAATCATCCATCACATTATACGAATGGACTAAATATCCATGCAGCCATTTTTGTCCACACTGTCTACATTTCAATTAGCGAGTGTGCATGACATCTATGCACTACATAAGGTGGCCTATGCTGTCACGGCATTCACTCATAAATTGAGCTTTTGCATGTGTGAGGTGGGCCATATGTATATGTTAGATGGGGACAAATTTGCAATTCTTTAATTTGTTCATTCATTTTAGTATAAAGGAGAAGCCCGTTGATGGTGGATCGGGGTAATTTTTCACATATTGTTATCTTCTTCAAGGCGGCCCACCTAAAGCAGTACTATTCATATGGTGAAAGTAAAGCAAAATAAATTAAATTGGATCTGTTTCTAGGCATGAATGAGTTAACATAAACTTATGATAAGTGCTTATTCTCTCTCTCATTCTCTGGAGCCAACCACTCTAGGATTTTTGATATATATGCTAAGAAAACTTTTTTTTTGGATTTGGAACTTTAATGCTTCTTAAGTTGTTATCATTTATTTATAAAATTATAAGCATTTATCATTTGACTTATCTTTTCATTGAATGATCTCTTAAAGACAATCCAGCCTAACTAGATAAGAACTTTAATTCAATTAAATTCATTTAAAGTTTAGACATTTTCACATATACACTATATAAATATACATGATTATTTTGTCTCATGCTATTATACACACATCTTATTATGTATCATTTTAGAGCTTATCGTTCTAGGCTCATCACATCCATGACTACAGTTAACCTATAAAACAATGTATATGATGATTTCAAAATTAATCATTTAATAAAATAACTTACAAAAATAATTTTGTAAACTATGTTAATCAATCTTTTTGATTTTTTACATAAGACTAAATTTACAAGGGCCTTAAGTTCATTGTTGAGAATCTTAATCCTTATAAAAGCATGACTAACCACCAAATTTACCACATTCGACGTTTTGTTTTTTCCACATGCATTGACACACCTCATGCATTTGTGCTCACTCGCATTACGATGGGTGCTCGAACCCATGACCTTATGTTAAAACTTTTGTGAGTCTACCTACGAGCCATAAGATTGCAAGCTACCACAATTAACTTAAGAGGCTCATATCAAGATGACTCAAAGCAATCGATGGAATCCTAATTCGATCTTTGGGACATCACAAGTCTACGAGTAGGCATGACAAACATCAAAAGTGCATACGAATATACCTACAAGAATGTCCAGTGAGATTTCATAGAGTGGAAGAGCACATAGTTAGTGCTCCTTATCATTTAAAATGGTAGTGAGTCTTCACTTATATGCACAGTTGTATGGTAAGGCGGGGCATCCAACTTGCCCGCCTGTGGATGGTGCGTAAACCAAATTCAATGGTCATGATCATTTAGGGCCCGTTTGATTTTTGGGCTCAATTGTAATTATCATGTAAATATGTAAATAGATAATAAGTAATAATTATTTACTCAAGTAATTATCACATCTTTCCCCACGTAGATTGATAACTTACATTCAACTATCACATCTTTCCCATGTAGATTGACAACTTACTTTCAACGTTTAAATTAAGAAATTTACAAAATCAATGTGGGGCCCACTATGAAGCATGTGACGTATCCACACCACTCATTTCTTATGCTAGCTGAATCTAGTGTATGATTAAAAAAAGATGGGGAAGATCCAAAGCTCAAGTGGACCACACCATAAGAAACAACAGGAATCAAACATCTACCATCAAAAACTTTTTGAGACCCTTAAAAGTTTTGGATAAAGTTGATATTTGTATTTTCCCTTTATCCACGTCTGTGTGACCCTATGAATGGGTTAGATGATAAAAAAAAGCTTCAATATGAGTCTAGTAAGGGAATTAATTTTCAACGGTATACAAATTAAGGCTATTATTTCCTTTGCGTGTGGTCCATTTGAGTGTTGGATCAACCTCATTTTTCGTCTCATGCCTGAAAATGTTCTAATAAAATAGATGGACAATATGAATATGTCATATACATTACAATGGGGTCCACATATTTAAGTCAGCACTTTTTGTATTAATTTTTGAGGCAGAATTCCTCTCACCTTTTCAAACAAGGCCAAAAAGTAATAATTACTTATTTATCACGATTCACATGTATCATGGAAAATCAAACAGGCCTGTAACTACTTGATTTTAGGGAGATGCTCCATCTAAGGTGTACCCCACAATTTAAATGGTCAGGACAGCCATTGATGGATACCATATGTAAGGAAGATGTATAACCATCATTATAGAAATGACGGGAGACCATTGCAACTCTGACCATGGCGGCAACCCAAGCATTAATGTCTAATGAATTGGTCCTATCTTTTGCAAATGGCCAACTTCTTCCATACATGCACATAAAATCATTTGAGTACTCTGATGATGATGTGACAATCAGAATATACCCACTACATATTTGTATATAGGTGGAAATCGTCCATGCACACTAAAAGTACTGTTCAAATTGTGGGACCCACTTTAGATAGGTTATCATCCAAAAGTCAAATTACTTAAATGATCATAACCTACTTACCTACCATTAATGCACCTCTGTTTGTTGGGTTCGGCCTTCGATTTTATGAACAAGAACAAACCACGTTGAAATAGAGCATCACACACAATATATCAAACTAGGTGACTATGAATTGAGAATCAGGGAAACCGAAAAGCGAAATGAATGATAATACCCAATTAATGAGTAATTTTAAATTAGGTTGAACCGCCAACTACATATTCAAACCAGAATCAGCCTAACTGCCCATTCGGCTACGTATGCTCCCAACGAATGCCTATTAATGGAGGCTAGGATAATCTCATCCATCCAATTTTGGAGATACGCCAATCTAAAATGGGGCCCACATTTAGACCATCTAGATTTAGGCATGCACGTGCCATGTTTACCACTGCTGAGTGCGCACATAGCTTATTTTGATCAGCCAAGTATTAATGGTAATTTTCTCTCAGCAGAGTAATCAAGAAGCACACATCAATTAGCTAGGTTGCACCAGAAGCTCCTGTGGTAGTCCACCGAAAACAACTGTAATTTTGCCTTGTATTGCTAAGAAGCACACATCAATTATCCAATCCACCCTAATACCTTCAAAATTGCCCGAGCCTGTTTGGCTGGGCAGATTGAATGGGATTGGATCGTATTAGAGTGGATTGCACGGATTTCACAATAATGATAGCAGATTGAATGGGATTGGATCGTATTAGAGTGGATTGCACGGATTTCACAATAATGATAGTTGGGTTAATAGATTGATGCAAGAACTATGGGATTGCTATATCCCAGGATTACTACATTCGGACTGTTTTGTATATCAGGCCAATCCCAAGATTAAACCTTCAAATCCCTTTCAATCCCTCAAACCAAACAAGTTTTAGACAATTTCGAAGAGATTAAAGTTGATTGGATGGGATTTAAAGGTAATGATGGTGATGTAAGTGGATTATTATTATTTTTTTAAAAGAAGTAAATTGTTTTAAGATCCATGGGATTGCTATATCTCGGGATCCTTAGTTTGTTTGGCACGCCTTGCCAATCTCAGGATTTATCTTCCAATCCCACCCAATCTGTCCGGCCAAACAAGCCCTGACGAAAGTTCGGTCAATGATCCGTAAAGGTTTCTTCTTATTGTATTTCCATAGTGCACCCTTCACAGAATAAGCCAGCGTCACAAGCAGGCAAGTACGAAATCCAAGCCATCCATCAGGTGAGTTTGGTCTGACTCTTATGTGCCCTTTCCTAAAACCAACGCTGATCCACTCAGCAGGTGAGCCACCGTGCTAGAAACAGGTGGGTTGGTTAGATCAGCTAAAGTTTTCTCAGCCGTTCATTTGTCCAAAATCCTGTATACATCCTGTTACAAATTGCCACTCCATTGATCCATCCAAACCATTGATCCATCGTGTTGTGACTTTAGACCTGCGTGGTGGCCCACTTCACAGTACCAAGTTATGGACCACTCATCTCCCCAATGGCCTCCAAACATTGTCTTATACATTGATCGAAGCCATGTAATTCCTGTGTCATTTTAAAAATGTCACTGATCGACTCACTCATGGATCCGTGAAGTAATGCTAATGTGCAGGGGTGCGCTGATAAAACTTCCATGCAGTACCGTCCACATGGTATGTTGGATAAAATGTTGAATTAAATAGACTATAAAAATCGAGAACCAAAAAAAAAAAGAAAATAAATTTAGAGAAAGAAAAACTTATTGAATTGAGTCGAGGCGTGACTGAGTCACTCGGCTTGAAATCGAATTTGCTCCCCTTGGACAGCGTCCCAAGTGCAACAGGTTTCCAGAGCAATCGACCTCCAGGATACAACGACTATGACCCGGTCCCAGCGGTGCACTCACTGTACACGGGCTCGAACCACTTGCAGTTTAATCCGAAAGTACTGAGTTGACTCAGCAATGAACTCAGTAACAAAACCGTATCAGAGAGAGTTTTATAAGGCAGGGAATTTTTCGTATGTTGAAACTGGAATCGGAAGTCTTTATATAGACTCCGAAATGGTGCATAAACACCCTTTACAAAAGGTTAGGTCCGTTGGGTTTAAACCCAACAGGGGCGACCAACCGGAAGGGAAGCATCTCTCTGGTTTAAAAACGAAAAGGCGCAAGTGCGAGTACACTCTCGCACATACAGTCCTGCGAGTACCCATATACCCATACACACACACCCACGTGAGTACACTTACACTTACACTGCACCCACACCCGCGCCCAGCCCAGCCCGTCCCGTCCCGTCGCGTCGCGCACGCGGACGCGGACACGGACTCGGACTCGGCTCGGCACGGCACGGCTCGGCTCGGCGCGCGCGCGCGCGTGTGTGGTTAATGGCATAGATTAGAGCTATTGGCATAGCCCCCCCACAGGATCAAATTCACATGCCCCCTGAAAGGGGTTCAAGCCCTAGGCAAAAAGTCTATCATATAAACAAGAGAATTTCTCTTGTCAAATCCGATGTGGGACAAAACCAACACCTCAAAAACACCAAAATTTAAATGTGGAGGGAAAACACCGAAATTTAAAATTCAAATTTTTAATATTATTTTAAAACAAATACAACAATCCCCCACATGTTTTAAAATAAAATGCTTTCGGATTAAAGCGAAATAGTTGTGCAATGGTGCCGGTGTCACCATAGACTTGAACCGACATTAGAGTAAGCAAGACAGGTCTACAGGAATCAGGTGACACCATAGTCTTGAACCTGAATCCTTTTAATGTAGATCGCAAGTACATGCCACTCACACAACTCTTCCTCTGCAAGTGATTCTGTGGTTCGGTGCGTTTCGGCCATACACCATTACCTGGATTTCATGAGTGCTCTAGAGAATTCGCCTAGATTCTCATAAGAAGCGGCCTCCACCTCCACACCCATATAGGTGAATTTCATCAAGTGTATGCAGCAACTGTATACACCACCAAATATATGGCTATGGATCCATTAAGAGTTCTAAAAACTCATCCTTCTGCGTTGCTGCTCGCACTGTACACCATAGAAGGGGCTCATATAACTCAGTGCAATCGTCTACCTCGTGTCTTGTTGTTTACCCATTGAACCTATCTCATGGGATCTCCACTTGTATAGGTTGGGTTACCGACACTGGCAGCTCATATATTAGGCTCAGCCCCATTCCCTTCGATGTATCATTGACTAACTTTTTGGATAGTCCTTTAGTCAGAGGATCTGCTAGATTCTTTTCTGACCTCACAAAGTCAATAGATATGACTCCATCACGCAACATATGTTTCACTATGTTGTGTCTGAGTCTAATATGCCTGCTTTTTCCATTATATATTTTACTTTTTGCTTTCGCTATAGCTGCTTGACAGTCACAATGAATAGATACGGCCGATACAGGCTTTGGCCACAATGGTATATCAGCTAAGAGATTTCTAAGCCATTCAGCTTCTGATCCAGCCTTTTCTAAGGCAATAAACTCGGATTCCATAGTCGACCGAGCAATACATGTCTGCTTGGTGGACTTCCAAGAGACTGCTCCTCCACCCAAAGTGAAGACATATCCATTAGTGGATTTTGTCTCATCTGAATCACTGATCCAGTTAGCATCACTATATCCTTCTAATACAGTAGGATAACCATTATAATGTAAACCATATGTCATATTACCTTTTAGGTATCGCAAAATTCTAGACAATGCATTCCAATGTTCTTTTCCAGGGTTATGTGTATATCTACTTAGCCTTCTTACTGCAAAAGCTATGTCAGGTCTAGTGCAGTTTGTTAGATACATGAGACTACCAATTATTCTGGAATATTCTAATTGAGACACACTATTTTCTGTATTCTTCATGAGAGTCACACTATAATCATAAGGAGTACTGACAGGTAAACAGTCAAAATGGTTAAACTTTCTCAATATCTTCTCAATGTAATGAGATTGTGATAATATAATAACACCATTTTTCCTGGTTACTTCAATACCCAATATTATACTTGCCTCTCCTAAGTCTTTCATGTCAAACTTAGATGACAAGAATTTCTTAGTTGCATTAACTAATTTAATATTAGTTCCAAAAATAAGCATGTCATCAACATAAAGACATATGATAACATAATCATTTCCAGAAATTTTACTATACATCATTTATATGATAACCATTTGATTTTAAAACACCATCAAATTTTTCATGCCATTGTTTAGGAGCCTGTTTTAAACCATATAGTGATTTAATTAGTCTACATACTTTATTTTCTTTACCTAATATCTTATAACCCTCAGGTTGCTCCATATATATTTCTTCTTCTAAGTCTCCATTTAGGAAAGCAGTCTTAACATCCATCTGGTGTACCACTAGTTTGTATATGGAGGCTATCGCTATTAAGACTCTAATAGTTGTAATCCTAGTTACAGGGGAATATGTATCAAAATAATCTATTCCTTCCTTTTGTTTAAAGCCTTTCGCTACCAACCTAGCCTTAAACTTATCGATAGTTCCATCTGGTTTTAGTTTCTTTCTAAACACCCATTTGCAGCATATTGGTTTGTTACCAGGTGGTAGATCTACAAGTTTCCAAGTATTATTAGATATAATAGATTCTAACTCATCATTTATTGCTTCCTTCCAAAAGGTTGCATCTGGAGAGTTAATAGCTTCTGTATAAGTCGTAGAATCATCTTCTACTAAGAATGTGAAAAAACCATCTCCTAGATTAGTTTCTCTTCTAACTCTAATACTTTTTCTTGGTTGTATCTCTTCTACTACTTTCTCATAAGCATTTTTACTAGTAGACGCAATATCTGATTCATTAACTTTTTCTATTCCTATAGATTTAGATTTCATAGGGAATACGTTCTCAAAGAACTCTGCATCCCTAGCTTTTATAATTGTATTAGGATCTAGAATATTATCCTTAGTTTTTAAAATTAGAAACCTATAGGCCGCACTGTTTTGTGCATACCCTATAAATACACAATCGGTCGTTTTAGGACCTAATTTTCTTTTCTTAGTTTCAGGCAATCCTACTTTAGCAAGACACCCCCACACTTTAATATATTTATAACTAGGAATATGATTCTTCCAAAGTTCATATGGTGTTTGTTCAGAAGATTTAGATGGAATCCTGTTTAGGATATAACAAGCAGACAGAATTGCTTCTCCCCACATATTTGAGGGTAAGCCTGAACTATTTAACATAACATTCATCATTTCTTTTAGAGTTCTGTTCTTACATTCTGCTATTCTATTTTGTTCTGGTGTATAAGGAGCTGTAGTTTCGTGAATTATTCCATTCTTTTCACATAATTCTCTAAATTGAGAATATTCATATTCACCTCCTCTATCTGTTCTAAGTCTTTTAATTTTTATATTTAATTGATTTTCAACTTCAATTTTGTATTTAGAAAAAGCATCTAAAGCTTCATCTTTGTTCCTTAATAGATATACTCTAGTGAACCTAGAGTAGTCATCTACAAAAGTTATATAATATCTTTTTCCTCCTCTAGACATGTGATTTCTAAAATCACCTAAATCACTATGTATCAACTCTAATAGAACAGATGATCTTTCTATTTGTTTAAAGGGTTTTCTAATAAATTTTGATTCCACACATGTTTCACATTTTTCAAACTCTTCATTAGATATATTAGGTAATAAACCTAATCTTTTCATTTTCTTTAAAGATGCCACATTCACATGACCTAATCTATTATGCCATAGATAAAAAGGTTCAACGATATAAACAGAACTAGATGTTTTCTTATTATCATTGGATACATTTATAATGAATAAACCATCGCTACAGTACCCCTTACCAACAAAGGTTCCATTTTTAGTCATTACAAGCTTATCTGAATCAAATACTAATTTGACACCAGCCTTATTGAGGAGCGAACCAGAGACCAAGTTTCTTCTAATGTCAGGCACATGAAGGACATCATTTAACATTAGAGTCTTTCCAGAAGTGAGTTTCAGAAGTACTTTCCCTTTCCCTACAACTGGAGACGATCTAGCATTTCCCATGAACACCTGTTCATCATCTCCTAATACTTGGTAGGAGGTAAACATGCTACGATCCTTGCACACGTGTCTAGTTGCACCAGTATCTAGCACCCACTCCAAGTTGTTTACAAGGAAGACTTCTGACACCACAGCCACTACTATGTCAGACTCATTGCCTGTTTCTATAAGATTAGCTTGCGGCTTATCTTTATTTTTCTTAAGCCTGCAGGTTTTAACATGATGCCTAGGCTTTCCACAGTTGTAGCAGTTTCCCTTTTTTCTTGAATTGATTGTTTGCATTCTTCTTTTTGAGCCTGCATTCATTTGCATAATGTCCAGGTTTGCCACAGTTATGACAGTTGCCCTTTTTCTTATTATTTGTCCGACTTGATTCCACAAGATTCGCTTTTGAATCTATCTCATTTTTATTTCTTTTTTGGTCCCTGATTCTATTGGCTTCCTCTATTCGTATGTGTACGATAGTGGTTTCCAAAGAAACACCGTTCTTCTTATGTTTCATTCTATTTTTATATTCTTTCCAGGAGGGCGGTAACTTTTCTATTAACGCTCCTGACAGAAACACCTCATCCAACTTAATTCCTTCTGTCGATAGTTCGTGAATTAGACTTTGAAAGTCGTGAATCTGATTTGTGACAGATTTATCGTCTGTCATTTCATAGTGAAGGAAATTAGCAATTGCATGTTTCTTAGCGCCTGCATCTTCTAATATGTATTTCTTTTTTAAAGCAATCCATATATCTTTAGCAGAGGCGTAAGAAGCATACACATCATATAATTCGTTGGATAAAAAGTTTAGAATATAATTTTTTCAATTATTTTCATCTGTTACTTCATTTTGATTTGCTGGATCTATAGTAAATGATTCAGATAAAATGTATGAAACTTTCAAGGTGGTAAGAGCGAACATCAATTTCTGTTTCCACCGTTTAAAGGATTGTCCAGCGAACGGTTCGATTTTGGCTAACTCAGTAGAAGCATTTACTGTTACTGTAGCCATAGTCTATGTAATTCAATACAAAATTCGATTTCAAGATTGTTGGATAAAATGTTGAATTAAATAGACTATAAAAATCGAGAACCAAAAAAAAAAGAAAATAAATTTAGAGAAAGAAAAACTTATTGAATTGAGTCGAGGTGTGACTGAGTCACTCGGCTTGAAATCGAATTTGCTCCCCTTGGACAGCGTCCCAAGTGCAACAGGTTTCCAGAGCAATCGACCTCCAGGATACAATGACTATGACCCGGTCCCAGCGGTGCACTCACTATACACGGGCTCGAACCACTTGCAGTTTAATCCGAAAGTGCTGAGTTGACTCAGCAATGAACTCAGTAACAAAACCGTATCAGAGAGAGTTTTATAAGGCAGGGAATTTTTCGTATGTTGAAACTGGAATCGGAAGTCTTTATATAGACTCCGAAATGGTGCATAAACACCCTTTACAAAAGGTTAGGTCCGTTGGGTTTAAACCCAACAGGGGCGACCAACCGGAAGGGAAGCATCTCTCTGGTTTAAAAACGAAAAGGCGCAAGTGCGAGTACACTCTCGCACATACAGTCCTGCGAGTACCCATATACCCATACACACACACCCACGCGAGTACACTTACACTGCACCCGCACCCAGCCCAGCCCGTCACGTCGCGCACGCGGACACGGACTCGGACTCGGCTCGGCACGCGCGCGCGCGTGTGTGGTTAATGGCATAGATTAGAGCTATTGGCATAGCCCCCCCACAGGACCAAATTCACATGCCCCCTGAAAGGGGCTCAAGCCCTAGACAAAAAGTCTATCATATAAACAAGAGAATTTCTCTTGTCAAATTCGATGTGGGACAAAACCAACACCTCAAAAACACCAAAATTTAAATGTGGAGGGAAAACACCAAAATTTAAAATTCAAATTTTTAATATTATTTTAAAACAAATACAACATGGTACACGTGGCAAAGATCCAATGATCGGAACTGTTGTTTTGATCGGCCATCACGTGGACAGGCTATATTTCAAAAATCAAGGGGAGTGTACTCCTTCAGCCACCGATTATAAGTTATATGTAACAGGAATGGTTAAAGTAGAGGCCCGCATTCAGCCATTAAACTCACGACAATCTGAATAGTTGGCCAATCACCGCAATTTTTGGCCTAGTGCCCATCCACGTGATATCCAACCAGATCAACAGTCCCGATTACACATGTTTGCTACATACACCTTTGGCAGAGAACTGCATGCAACTGTTTTTTAACAGTGCTTGGTACATTTGTTTGTAGTCAACGGATGGGGGAGCGGTTAGGTGCGGCTCTCACTGTGGGGGCCACCTTGATGTATGCATTCTATATCCACGCCATCCATCCATTTTCCTGACTATTTTAAGGCATGAGCCTAAAAATGAAGAAGATCCAATTCTCAAGTTGAACATACCATAGACAACAGTGGTGATTGAGCATTACTGAGCCACAAGAGCTCTGGATCAAGCTGAATATATGTATTGGGAAACGGTACTATAAGGTCGAGCGCATAGAACCATAACATGCTGTCCAGTCGTGTCTTAGTGTAAGCCGTTGGATGATAAAGTTTCAAAATATACGGTAGAGATGTCATCCGGGAAAAAAGGGCAAAACTGGATAAATCAAGTTATACCATCTTGGGGTGCGCTGCCGTCACCAATTGTGTGGGGTCCTCCATGGTATATGTGTTATATCCATACCGTCTATCTATTTTGAGATATCATTTTAAGGCTTTTCTGTAAAACTCAGACGGATCCAAACAGCAAGTGCACCACGACACATAAAGTGGGGACACTGATACCCATTGTTAAAACCTTTCCATGGCCCATCATAATATTTATTTTATATCCAACCTGTCCATAACACCACACAGAACTGGATGAAGGGACCAAACAAATATCATCTTAATCCAAAACTTTTGTGGCCCCAAAAAGTTTTCAATGGTAGGCGTTCAATCCCTATTATTTTCTATGTTATGGTCCACTTGAGCTTTGTATCTTCTTAATTTTTGTGCTAATATCCTAAAATGATTTTTCGAAATGGATGGACGGTATAGATATAATACTTATATCATGATGGAGCCACATAACTTAGAGACGGCAACAGGGTCGGTGGCGTGTGGTACACCAGCCTTTCCACTTCCCACGCAGAAGGGGACGCGGATTAGATAAGTGAGTCGTCTACTGAAGTGATGTCACCGAGTTACATCGGTTCCACTATGATGTATGTGTTATATCCATACCATCCATCCATTTTTAGATACCATTTTAGGGCATGGGTCAAAGACTGAGGCAATTAAAATTTTGTAGTGGACCCCACCACGGAAAATAGTGGGGAGAGTGATTCCTACCATTGAAACTATCCTAAGGCCCATCATAATGTTTATATGAAATTCAACCTGTTCAAAAGGTTTTTTTTTAAAAAAAGACATGAAATAAGAGAAAACATAAATATCAGCTTAATCTAAAACTTTTGTGGCCTTTAGAAGTTTTTAATGGTGGGCGTCACTGTCCCACCGTTTTCTGTGCTAGGATCAATTGGAGCTTCTTATTTAACTCATTCTTTAGATATTGCTATAAAATGATATCTCTAGATGGATGGAAGGTGTGGATACAAAACATACATCATGGTGGGGGCCATGGAGCTTGGTGACGTCACTTCGATAGCCAGCCTCACTACTCGGCTTGTTAGTAGCTGATCCGCGCCTCGCAGAAGGGGACAGATTAGGTGCAATCTCCACCTAACATAGGACATTGCATCCCTCTTCATGAGACCTAACTTGATCTACATATTGTGTACCCACATGATCCATCTATTTTGGAAGACAATTTTAGGTCCTGATTTCAAAAATAAAGAAGATCCAATTCAAAGGTGAACCATACTATTGGAAATAGTGGTTATTGAATAATCACCTCCCAGACATGGGGGTGGCTAACATGTAGTGTGTGTACTGACATAGGTGTATACTAACAAGCTATCCAATAAAAAATAAAAAAATAAATAATCACCTCGCAGACAGTTTGTTCTCTAAATTGTGTGGGAATGAATTTTTATCTACACATATGTGGGCCCATTATAATATTTATGAGAAATCCACCACGTTCATTCATGTTTTCTGGTCATGTTAGGACGTGGGAAAAATAATGAGGTATATCTATAATTCAACCGCACTACACAACAAGAAAATGTGAGTAGTTAAATGCCTACTATTAAAACCTTCCTAAGGTCTACCATTATTCTTATATGCCACCTATACTATTCACAGGGTCATTCTTACTTAGGATGAAATGAAAATACAAAAATATTAGCTCAATTCAAAACTTCTGTAATGCACCAATGTTCACCAACGGACATCTATTCCTCACTATTTCCTTATGGTGAAGCCTTCGTGATTTTTGGGCCTGCCCTACTTTTTGTCTCATGCCCTAACGTGAAATTAAAAAACAGATACACGGTGTGGATTTCTCACAACATGATGAAGGGCCCTAACTAACTTCCTATCACATTAACTTTCTCGGAGTGGTTGTCACATCTTCTCATGCATTTTAAATGTTTATCATCCAACGGCTCACACTAAGACACGACTCCACCGTATATTATGCTTCTATGCACTCGACCATATAATACCATTTCCCACACACACACACACACAAATATAGCCTTCCTTCAGGGTTTTGTGGCCTTATCAATTAGGTTGGATGGCAAATAATCAACACGGGAACATTGCCGTCAGCTTCAGGAATTTTTTGAATGGTAGGGCATTCAATCAACACTGTTTCCTGTGGTATGGTCCACTTGAGAATTTGATCCTCTATATTTTTGAGATCATACCATAAATTTATCTGGAAAAACAGATGGACAGTATTGATATAGAATACATATATCAAGGTGGGCCGCCCCACGGTAAGGGCCCCACCATCTTGGGTGAGGCCGGGGCCATACCTAATCTGCTCCCACGAGTCGGCTAATCTGTCCGACTAGTCATTGTATTTTTCCTTTTTAAGCTATTGACCCTCCAAATGGGCTTTCGGTGTAAACGTGAAAAGTCCACATTGGCAGATAATATCTAGCCTACTAAGGTTTTCAGCTCGTACAAAGGCAGCCTAGCTACAGTTTAGTTACAGAAATCCATTGATACGATAGCCCCACCAGAAGTCTATTATATATCCTATCCCTTCAATTGCTGACCCAAAACAACGACCCATCCGTTTCCCAAAACAACGTTCCATCCGTGGAAAATAAAAATAATAATAATAATAATAATAATAATTTTAAAAAGCAAAAAGAAAAGAAACATTTCAGGATAAAATGCAAAAACCCTTCTGATATATTGAACCACTACGTATATAAAAACTCTCTTCTCACAACCCCACCACAAAAGGGTAGGCATGTAATAAGAAAACGTGGTAAAGGAAAAACCATTTCATGAAAAACTATGGTTTCAGGAAAGCATGAGAAATTAAATATTCTTTTTCATATTTGTTTAATCACCAACTTTTTTTTTATTTAATGGGGGGCTTATTTTGAAATAGATGTTTGGTAAAATAAAAATTTTCTTTGAAAATTTTCCAATGTACTGTATGGGTTAGGATTGAAAGTGTTGGTTTGAATTTGGACATGCAAAACACATGTAAGGTATGTGGGCGTATCAGAACTGCTTGGTTTTGATTCAAGCCATGACCACCAACCGCTGACATCTTGATAGAGTAGTATTTGGTCATGCTTCGACCGTTTGTTTATTCACCTAATTGTTGTGCACTCGTTATTTAGGTGACTAACGAAAGTTGGGGCCTTTCCTTTAATGATTTTTTATTTTTATTATTTATTTATTTATTTATTTTACTTTGAAAATATAATGACTTTCGAATGTGCAATAGTTGTATGATTGAATGGAAAATGTTGGAAACAAATGCAAAAAATATGTATAACTTACCACTACAACGAGATCACCAACCTAGCTGAGAGAGTAGAGTGATTTAAGGAGCATTGTGCTAATGATAGAGAAAAAGACAATGTCGGAGATTACACAACATTGTGCCAAATTAGAGTGATTTTGGATTCACGAGTCCGTCACTTTGTATTTACTTATGCTATTTATAGCTTCCCGAGATATATAGAGAACAACCTCTTTCACGTGTAACTAGATGGAATGGTTACTCACCCAAAAGCACCTCTAAAAGATTATTCAAATCTCTCCACATATTTCTCAGACATCTTCTATGCCATGTACATTTTTTATTTGGTCCAGACTGGTTTTTGTACGAATAAAAAACTATGGGTGTAAGATCTCTATGCAGAATTGCCAAAGGACCTTGTTGGATATTAGATATAGAGATATAAATAAGTAAATAGCTTACCTTGTGTAATGTCTCTCATTTGTGCTGGATTAGGGACCCAGATTAATTATATAATTATAGAATGTAGAGGAGTTAGAAACTCATCGAAACTCTTCTCCCTATGTTTACACACAAATTGTCAATCCTAGTTTCACTTGGACACTGTTTATATGTTGCAGTTCTACCATTCCACCCTAGTTTCACTTATACACTATTTGTGTATTACAGTTCTAGCATCTCACTCCTTACATGAATTTTATGAACGAATCACAATTTAATGGGGTTCACTAGTATACCCGATTGCATTATCCAACCCCTAGAACAATCCACACATTGATCAATAAGGCTCATCTTATAGAATTCTTACAATAGTGGCATAAATCACATGCTTGAGCAATAAATATGTTGAACATTTTTTTCCTATAAGGCCTAATAAGAGGATTATGCAATTTCTCTCCTTTTTTTTTTTTTTTTCCTTTATTGGAAGTTAAAGAGGCCAATTCCTTTAGACCTCATGAAATAAGCTTTTTGTACAAGCAAATGTAGCCCCACCTAATCTTGCCCGAGCAGCCAGCCATATATCACATGATTCCAGCATGTTGCCAATTTAGAGGTGCATGAATGATTTTCTAGGGTGAGGCAGATATGACATCCAACCTTTGGAAAATAGGATCCCCTTCATGGTGATGGGATACCTGACAAATCAACCCATACTATCTTTAGGAGGGCCCCACCTTAAAGAAAACAATACAACTATAGAAAAACCTAAAAGTTCATGCAGTGACTCATATAATGTTAGATCGGCCTCGCCTTTTAGAGTTCAAATTTTATGATAGGGATCACTTAAGGAATGAGTTGGATGGTATATAGATCTTTCATGGTGGGGCTTAGTAGTATTGTGCACAGACATCTTCCATGATAGAGCGTCCAATTCATGATGCCGACACACGCCGCATATATAGGACCTGGAATACATGGTGATCTGCCACTACGGACACCCGTGGTGGTCAGAAGTTGCTGTATTTGAATGGGCCATATGTCATTAGAAGAGACGTGGCCCACACAAAACATGTTTGATAGTTGGAGGTTTAATATGTAAGTGACTGACACCCATCTTTAACAGCCGTACGTGGCCTAATTAAACCGTGAGACACCAACTCATCACAGAGGTGGGTAAGAAATCCATCCACATGTACATCTTCCAAACAAAGAGGCTTGGTTACTGTATGACTATTTTAAAATGAGATTATACTATAATTAGGTGTGTGGGTTCCACCATGATGGAGAGCCCACATCCATTCTGTCTATAAGGTGTGGCCCTTCATTTTCACCTCTGTTCTAAAAAATTAGACTAATCCAAAACCATAGGTGCGCCACACCACAAGGAACAGTTGGAATGAGAATTCCCACCATTAAAATCTACCATATTAAATGTGGGGCCCATAGTGTTTGTATAGATCATCTAATCCATTCATATGATGAGCTAGCCCAGCCAGGATGAGGAGGTTCACATGATGAACTAAGTCAATTTGATAAAAACATGATAGTGGACCCCATGGTTGCATAAAAAGCTTACTCTATAAATGTTGTAGACCAAGTGACGAGAAATAATAGAAAAGTCCCGGAAAGAAAACGTGATTTACACTTCACACAAGTTAAAAAATGAATTTTCTCGAAAACCTTAACTCTTTTTCCATGCTTTCCACGAATCCAAACCTTAATTCTTTTATAATGAAGGCATTTTTATTTCATTGGCCATCTCAGGCGAGCATTTTATTTATAGATGGTCCATCCTTTTCGGGGTCATAGGATCAATGGCTCACGTAACTTGAACCGTGGCCCAATTGCATAGCCGAAAACGCAGACTGTTAAAGGATAATGAGCCCAGCTAGTGTGCGTTGCATGGGCGAGCGTTCTTATTGCTAGGTTGGTGGGACATTCATGAGAAATAAAAATTGTGACGTCTACCATTGATTGCTGGTAAGCAACACCGTAGGAAATTGCTGGGACAACAACCACCATTGATTTTGTGTAGAGGCCACTGTCGTGTCTATATTGATTTAATCCATTCATCTAATTTGAATAATGACGTTGAAGCATTAACCAAAAATCAAGCTATTTCAAAGCTTGGGTGGGCCATAGCATGTGAATTTAGAGGTTTTAGGTATAATTGCTTATGGGGTGGCCCACCTGAGTGTTGAATCAACCTGATTTTAGGGATCAAAGCCAAACAAGAGGAGTTGTAATGATGGACGGGTTGGATCTTATGCATGTAAATTCGTTTGGATCCAGGAGCGTAGGCACACTTCCTGTCGCATCTATGCAAGTCAGGGATAGATTTTGTACCGTTAGAGAATGACCGTTAAACGAACGGCGATTAATGACGCAGTAAAGAGATTCTACGATCCTCGATCGCTATGCGCATGTCGGTTTTAAGGTCTAGCATTTTGGCTCATGGTTCAGTAATCCAAACCATTGATCCGTTGGACCCCTTAGATAACCATGCCCTTAAAATCTACTCTAGCACTATGATCCTAACCTTGCAAGTAGATAGTCAAGAAGAGAAACGCAGTGATAGTCAACTGGAAAAGTGCCAAGAACACCAGTATTGGATCTTTTTATCCTGGAGAATTTTTGCAGAATGGTCTATTCCCAGTGGCTCCCAAAAGATCAATGGTTTCGATCACCGAAACAAGGCCCATCTTTGCAAAATGAAAACCCGAGTATATTAGCCCCCTGTTACGTAACCAAGGAAGGTCAAGATTGTCCGGTCCAGAATAATTTAAGACATAATTCATCAAAGCTGGAACTTAAAAGATTAACGGTCTGGATCTTACTAGACCAAGGGCCTCATTTGTTCAATCTGAAAACCCGTGAATACCGTAAATAGATGCGGCCCACGAGACGCACATAAGATTCCTGGGTAACCAAGGAAATGACTATCTTTGCACTTTTCTCTTGAGAAATTTAGGACTGTGGACCCACCTTCTTTTGCAAACTGGACCTGCACGTGCGGATTACGAATTTTTGGACGAAAATACCCCTCCTCTTTGCATGCGCTTTTCACTGCCACTGTCTTCCCTTCCCCTTTCACTGTCTGTTTTTTAATCTCCCTTTTCACTGCTCTCACGTTGCTTTCACCCCCGTTTTCACACTCTGGCTCTACGATAAAGACGAAAAAATCTTATTTTGTAGGCTCCCCTTATTAGCATTTCATCTTTTTTTCGAAAATAGTCAGTCCAGAGAAGAAATCACGCACCACAGGTATATTTTAAACTCAGTTGAGCCCACATTAAATGTATGTAGTATAGGAAACGGGGCTAGTTATCGGTGCTCCGTGGGCCCCACCATGATGTATATGTTTCATCCATTCCGTTCATCCATTCATAAAGATCATTCGAGGGCTTCATCCTAAAAATAAGAAGGATATAAATCTTAGATGTGTCACACTACAGGAAAAATCCAATCTATTTATCTGAAATCCAATCTATTTATTAGGTCATAAAGACCCAGATGGAGTTTAAAAACAAATATCATCTTGATCCATACTTTTATGACCCCCAAAAAGTTTTTAATGGTCGATGTTCATTAAACACTGTTTTGTATAATGTGATCCAATTGAGATCAGGACATACCTCATTTTTTGTATAATATCATAAAATGATCTATAAAAATAAATGCCCCACTAAAATTCATGTTTCCCCCGCTGAATTTCTAGTTTGCCCCTGTCACGTCCCAAACTCGAAAACCGGGCTCACAAAATTTTCGATCGCCGAATCCGGCGCCGACAGCCTCCGTATAACCCCATTCTTGGCTTCTAACGTCCATTCGCTAGGTTCCGATCCTGGGATGCTACGAGGAAGATTTTCAACGTCAGTTTGATTCGTAATAAGCATAACCAAAGGCATAACCCACAACAACAACCAAGAACTCCATTACATTTCCACTATGATAAAAAACTTTACAAGTACAATGAGCATAAAAGGAAATACAATGATGAAGAACAAAAACTCCAAAATGATCTGCAAAGCGCTCCTGCCTCAGCACTGCTGCGCCCTAACGTCACCACGTAACAGTCGTGCATAAGCTTATAGAAAGCTTAGAGGGTGGTGAAAGTGTGTGCGCAAGGTAGTAATATGTACATGCAATATCAGAGTAATTCGAAAGATACAGATGGATCCATAAATATCATGAGTTATACCAAGGCTATGGGATGCAAGATGCAAGTCAAACATACAATCCTCATCTAAGTTCACATGTCAATACAGCTCAACTCTGGGATATCACCGGGGTCTAGTACACTCTAAACCAGATCGCCGCCTCATCCGCGCAATAAGGTAAGTGGAAGAAACCTCACTATCCGTCTGCCAATATCGGGCTCGACTCGTCGATAGCGGACCCATTCCTCGAGCTGGTCAAACTCAGCCTAGCATTGCACCCTACTCTCGGGCGGATAAGACCGCACCCCCTTCCAACCGACCACGACATAGTGGAGAGCGTAACCATCTGGTAATCGGCACTCAACGCTCATCTACTCACTCGGTGTAGACGTTGGAACAACTTCTTGGTACCATAAGGGTTTAAGAACTTTCACCCACGGATATCTATAGCACCCCATGTAGAACAAAATTTTCGGTATCCAATCCTGCCAACCACGATACGCCTGTGGAGGCTACGGCCCCGATGTCAATAGGGCGTACAATAACGTTGTCACACAAATGCGAAATGCATGAATCATGCTATCCAGTCATGCAACAAATCATGCGCATATCGTGCGCTCATGTAGGGCAACACCGCCTAACCGGGAGCCCATAAACAACCTGCCCGAAGGCATATGCTATGATCAGTCAATTCTCATATCAAGTATACATATGATGTGTATGATCATGAGTCATGAAACTATTCTAAACATGTAAATAAGTGATGAACCATTCTTACAACGCAGATGGGCCTAGACAACCTATACACAACAAGTACTGCCTATCAAAGGGGACCTAGGGAGAGTCGTAATGTGGACATCCAACCAACATTACACTTGCAATGTGGACATCAAACCAACATTGCTCCTAAGGTACGATCGTCGCAAACATTGTTACATAATCCGTGTTGGGCTCACACATTGCAATGGACCTTAGGTACATCTCATTGGGCCTTAAATACATCAAATGGGTCATATCATATGGGCCTTTTACTCATCAAATGAGCCACATAAATGGACCGCACTAATAGGCCTTATGTGCATTGCAATGGGTCATAACCCGTGGGCCTTAGATTGCATCATGGTGGGGTCCACAAAAGCCAACCATTAGGCATATTACAAAATATAATATAATATATACGTATATAGTATATACAATGATATGTGTGTGTGTGTGTGTGTGTGTATATATATAATATACAATATAATATATACACACATGCACAACCCCACACGTGCACACACGCACCCACACGCATGCACTCATGCATCTAGGTGGGCTCCACCGTCTGCTGGACGGTGGAAGATAAGGCACATACATCACTGTGGACGGTGGAGATGAAACACATACATCAATGTGGGCTCCATGTGGGGTCCACTGTAATGTTTACTTGTCATCCAATCCGTACGTAAGGTCACTCAAACCTGGATGAAGGGAAAACACAAATTTCACATTGATTCATAACTTAAGTGGGCCCAAAAAATGGGTTTCAATGGTAGAGGTTCAATCCCACTGTTTCCTACAGTGTGGGCCACTCGAGTCCTGGATTCGGCTGAAACTTGGAGGGGACCCACCTGAGGAGGGGGCCCACCTCATGAACGGCTTGGATTTTCACGTGAACATCATGGTGGGGCCCACGGCAGCAGCCGTGGGACTGCTCGTCCGCCCGTCCTGCGTCAGCGCTGCAGGCAGCGCCTGCTGCCCTCTGACACAAGCAGCATTCCTGCTTCCCTTCCTCTTCTCTTTTTTTTTTTCCGTCGAAAATCATATGTGGGGCCCGCTACCTGGGAATCCACTCCAGCCATAGAGTTCTACGGCTCGTAACAGACAAAATGATTCCGAAGTTCGAAATTTTTGGGTGCCTACAAACACCAGAAAATTTCTCAATGGTAACCACCAATGTTCTTTATGCCATGGCCCACCAGATATTTAGATCAACCTCATTCTTCCGCTCAACGGCTAAAATGATCCAAGGAATGAGATAAACGGCGTGGAATGATTATATACATCAAGGTGGGACCAATAGGAGTGGGTCACCCCACAAGCTTGGAACAAGCTAAAAATTTGTATTTTACCAGTTGACGTCCAGCGTCCCAGACGTTGGACGGTTGAGCAACATACATTGAAGTGGGCCCAGCTCAGGTGGGCCACCAAGTGACGAATGGCATTGGTACAACACATTTAAAATGGGCCCTGCTCCCAGATTGTGGACAAGATACATACTTCGTGGTGGGGTCCATCCGAGTGGGCCATTAGGCTACATCATCCCAAAAGAAAGAAAAAGAAAAGAAGAGAGAGAAAGAGAGATAGAAAGTGGGACACGCTTGTGATAGAGGGTTCCGCCACTACAAGCCCTCCCTTGAAGAAATCATACAATCAAATGAGTCCCTTTACACATGGGACTTCCTAAATCAAAAATCAACTGTAGGGATCCTTTTTCCACCAATATGGATGGTCTAGATGACCTTCCTAATGCAATAAAATAAACATCATGATGGGGTCCATGGAGAATGGCACCATCATAGAATGATCATGATGATCAAAGTGGGTGATCGGCCACATTTTAGGGTCCCAAGTAAGATCCAAACCATTGATCGGTTGGCCTCACTTGGCCCATCTCAAAAACATGAAAAATTAGTATTAACTCGCACCCACCGTTCGATCTTCTTGCTCCTATGAGTTCCTTAGCACATTAGCTTCAACTTCAATGGAGGAGATGAGGAATGGATGGCTACGATAGGAGATGATGGGATAGAAAAGTGGGCCACCTTAGAGTTTTTTTTTGGAAGAGAGGGAGAGGCTTGGAGAGTTCATACGTATGGAGGGTTCTTGCTTGGATTTTTTTCAAAATGAGAAAGAGATAAAGAGTTGTAAAGGGAGAGAGAGAGAGTGATGGGTGATGGAGTGATGGATGGGAGAGAGATGGGTGTAAGAACTTTTTGACTTTGGTGACCTTTTGTGTAAGAAAGGCATGAGTTTGTAAGACTTTTTTGACTTTTGTGGTTTATTTGGAAAAAGGTGAAAGGTGATATGTACTTGACATGTGATGGATTGATTGATGGGATTGATGTGACACCTCGTAGAGATTCTCTTGGGTTTCGCAACGCGCGGTGTTTTTCTCGCACCGAACGTTGGCCCACATATCTTGACCAGGGTATCACCTTGGCGCGCAAGTCGCGGCATCGGAACCGCAGCGATGACGCGGTCGCTATGGTAATGGTCTTGGGTTGAGTCGACTCAGGTTGACGGCATATGAATCAGGGTCGTGCGCAATTATCGATTTAGGGTCGAAGGTTACCGGGATTTGACCGGTAAGACCGTGAAAATCTACGGAACAGTACGGACCAAGATACGGGTCTTACAGCCCCGCTGAATGTCATGTTTCCCCCGCTGAATTTCTAGTTTCCCCCGCTCAAATTCATGTTTTCCCCCGCTCAAATTCATGTTTCCCCCGCTGAATTTCTAGTTTGCCCCGATGAATGTCATGTTTCCCCGCTGAATTTGTAGTTTGCCCCACTCAAATTCATGTTTGCCCCGCTGAATTTGTAGTTTGCCCCGCTGAATGTCATGTTTCCCCCGCTGAATTTGTAGTTTGCCCCGCTCAAATTCATGTTTCCCCCGCTCAAATTCATGTTTCCCCCACTGAATGTCATGTTTCCCTCGCTGAATTCGTAGTTTTCCCCGCTCAAATTCATGTTTCCCCCGTTGAATTTGTAGTTTGCCCCACTCAAATTCATGTTTCCCCAGCTGAATTTCTAGTTTCCCCCGCTGAATTTCTAGTTTGCCCCGCTGAATGTCATGTTTCCCCCGCTGAATTTCTAGTTTCCCCTGCTCAAATTCATGTTTCTCCTGCTGAAATTCTAGTTTTCCTCGCTCAAATTCATGTTTCCCCCGCTGAATTTCTAGTTTGCCCCGCTGAATGTCATGTTTCCCCCGCTGAATTTGTAGTTCGCCCCTCTCAAATTCGTGTTTGCCCCACTGAATTTGTAGTTTGTCTCGCTGAATGTCATGTTTCCCTTGCTGAATTTGTAGTTTGCCCCGCTCAAATACATGTTTCCCCCGTTGAATTTGTAGTTTGCCCCGCTCAAATTTATGTTTCCCTCGCTGAATTTCTAGTTTCCCCCGCTGAATTTCTAGTTTTCCACACTGAATGTCATGTTTCCCCCATTGAATTTCTAGTTTCCCCCGCTCAAATTCATGTTTACCCCGCTGAATTTCTAATTTGCCCTGCTGAATGTCATGTTTCCCCCACTGAATTTCTAGTTTCCCCCGCTGAATTTCTAGTTTGCCCCGCTCAAATTCATGTTTTCCCTGCTGATTTTTTTAGTTTGCCTCGCCGAATATCATGTTTGCCCCGTTCAATATCTAGGTTCTATCCCTCAATGTCTAGGTTCCCTCCCGCATGTACTGGGGGATTGGCCATTTCGATATCATGCATTATTTTTTCAAATTCGGCCCTCCTGCAAGTCTTCACAGCCATCCAGTAATACATCTCCAACGACTTGTCCTTAAAAGTGTCCACCAAGTTTCTATAGATGTGGTACGCACAATACCTATGGATTGCACGGGGAAAGACTTGGGGAACCTCTTTCATTAGACCTTTATGTCGGTCAGATATAATGACAAGACCCTCTACAAACCCTAACACATTGTTAAGGTGGGTAAGGAACTAATTCCAACTACTGTTGTTCTCTGATTCCCTGATGCCAAACGCAAGTGAAAATATATGATTGTCCCCATCTAAGGCCATGGCAATGAATAGCACACCCTTGTATTTGCCCTTTAAGTGTGTCCCATCAATAGCCAATACCCTCCACAAAGATTTCTGAAAACTTCGAATGTATTGTCCAATAGTAAGAAAATATCTCTCAAACCTCCAAGTTTGTTGGTTAACAGAAACGGCAGTAACTGTCCCTGGGTTGGCCCTCCTCAACTTATGCAAATACAAAGGGAGTTGATTGTAGGAGTCTTCGTAGGACCCCATCACGTGATTAATTGCAAGCTCCCTAGCTTTCCATGCCTTCCAATAACTGATACGAACATTATATTTCTCTTGCATGGTGAAGATAATGTCACGTGGCCTCAACCCTAGACGTTGTTCAATGAGGCTAATAACCAGATCACACGTTAGCTTACTGCTGGCTTGCCGGTGATCGCTCTTCATCCATGCTATGCCGCACGTGGGTTTTGATGTATAAGTTCGTATTTTGAATAAACTCGTATGATTCACCCGAGATGCATGAACCCTCCATTCGCATGAATCTTCAAAGCACACCACGGCAAATCTGCTCGTATTTGAGTATAGTACTCTATACTGAAAATTATTCCGAATTACAAATTGACTTAAAACATACTGACAATAACTCTTGTCCTTAAACGTTTGCCCTTCAAATATATTGGTCGGTTCACATAACAAATCAGTATATTCCAGTATTTTTGCATTCGTGCGTGCATCATCATCAAATGGCGCGAGAACTTGACGAGTCATGAGGTCTGATGTTTCGGAGAGGTCTCGAAGCGGAATGTCGCTTACACGCACAGATGGGATGGTCGATGATGATGGCAGATCTGCTGTTGATGCTAACGACGGTGTCTTGTATTCATAATTACTGTTAATGTCAACTGCACCACTGACTTGCCTAGTCACGAAGTTTACTGTTTGCGGCGGCTCAGGTAATTGCTCATTGCTTAGTACCACTTGTAATGGAGAATGATTGTATTTGAATTCTATGGCATACTCATCAGCCACACTGTCCACATATGTTGTGGTATTGATGTGTTGGATTGTTTCAATGACTAACGGGATGAATTTTTTCGAATGCTCGAACTGGTAAGACAAGAACTCTTTGACATCATCGTCATCTTCGATTTCAATTGAAGGTATTGATTCGTTAGTGCAAGGATTCAATACTTTCACCCTAATATCACAATCTTCTGGTCTGCTTTTAATAATCTTGTAAATTCTAGATCGAAGCTCCTCATTCGTAGTTTCTAGACATAGCGTCATTTGTTTTAATGTTCCACCCATGTACGAGTATCGCTTGTTTTCAAATTCTAACTCCCCGCCAAAAGAGCACATGATTCTTGCAGCCATTATCTGAAAACCAATACAATGACACATTATCAGTGAATCGTAAATCAATGGAACCATGCCATATGACAAAACTTGATTAAATAATGAAGTACCTTCGTCGTTAACGAATGAAAAATGAGTGGTGCTTGTTTAATTTTGTGACGCTATCTGTCATGCCATTGAGCAAGCGAAAGCTTATCAGTTTGAGCGGGGCGCACATGAAATCCAGTAGGACAAGTTGAAAATTGAGCAGGTAAAAATAGAAATTCAGTGGGGCAAACAAGAAATTCAACGCGAGTAAGATGAAATTGAGCAGGCCAAACTAGTAAATGAGCAGGGCAAGCATGAATTTGAGTAGGGCAAACTAGCAAATGAGCGGGTTAGACTAGGAAATGAGTGGGGGAAGCATGAATTTGAGCGGGACAAACTAGCAAATGAGCGAGTTAGACTAGGAAATGAGTAGGGGAAGCATGAATTTGAGCGGGGCAAACTAGCAAATGTGTGGGGCAAACTAGCAATTGAGTGGGTTAGACTAGGAAATTGAGCGGGGCAAACATGAAATTAAGCGGGGCAAACATGAAATTGAGCGGGACAAACTAGCAAATGAGCGGGTTAGACTAGGAAATGAGTGGGGAAAGCATGAATTTGAGCGGGACAAACTAGAAAATGTGCGGGGCAAACTAGCAATTGAGCGGGTTAGACTAGGAAATTGAGCGGGGCAAACATGAATTTGAGCGGGGCAAACTAGTAAATGAGCGGGTTAGACTAGGAAATGAGTGGGGGAAGCATGAATTTGAGCGGGACAAACTAGCAAATGAGCTGGTTAGACTAGGAAATGAGTGGGGGAAGCATGAATTTGAGCGGGGCAAACTAGCAATTGAGCGGGGTAAACATGAAATTGAGCTGGGCAAACTAGGAAATGAGTGGGGAAACATGAATTTAAGCGGGGCAAACTAACAATTGAGCGGGTTAGACTAGAAAATTGAGCGGGGCAAACATGAAATTGAGCGAGGCAAACTAGCAAATGAGCGGATTAGACTAGGAAATGAGTGGGAGAATCATGAATTTGAGCGGGGTAAACTAGAAAATTGAGCGGGACAAACTAGCAATTGAGCGGGTTAGACTAGAAAATTGAGCGGGGCAAACATGAAATTGAGTGGGGCAAACTAGCAAATGAGCGGGTTAGACTAGAAAATGAGTGGAGGGACCATGAATTTGAGCGGGGCAAACTAACAATTGAGCGGGTTAGACTAGGAAATTGAGTGGGGCAAACTAGCAAATGAGCGGGTTAGACTAGGAAATGAGCAGGGGAACCATGAATTTGAGCGGGGCAAACTAGCAATTGAGCGGGTTAGACTAGGAAATTGAGCGGGGCAAACATGAAATTGAGCGGGACAAACTAGCAAATGAGCGGGTTAGACTAGGAAATGAGTGGGGGAAGCATGAATTTGAGCGGGGCAACTAGCAAACGAGCGAGGCAAACTAGCAATTGAGCGGGTTAGACTAGGAAATTGAGTGGGGCAAACATGAAATTGAGTGGGGCAAACATGAAATTGAGCGAGACAAACTAGAAAATTCAGCAGGAAAATCCGATACATTTGCGCGGCAAACATGAAAATGAATGGTGTAGACTGAAAATTGAGCGGGACAAACTATAAATTCAGCTATGCAAGCAAGCATTAAATCAAGAGCGCATATTATGATATTGATGTGGGCAAACGATAAATCAAGCGAGCATAGTTGATATTGAGTTGGCCAAACATTTCTTTGAGTAAGCATAACATGATATTGAGCGGAAAAAATATTAAATCGAGCGAGCATTGCATGGATATTGAATAGGCAAACTGTAAATTGAGCGGGCATAGGATAATATTGAGCTGAGCAAACATTAAATTAACCTTATCTACCATGAAATTAAGCTAGGTAAACATTAAGTTGAGCGATCCTAGCATGAAGTTGAGCAGGGTAAACATGTAATTCAACAAGTGTAGCATCAGATCAAGTGAGCCCTAACATTGAATAGAGCAAGTTTGACATGGATTCAATCGATCAACACGTAAATTTAACTAAGCCTAACGCATGAAATTGACTAAGCCTAACACATGGAACTGACCAAACTTCGCATGCAATGCCATTGTACGAGTCTAGCTTTTTTTTTCAAGATCTATACCTCCGACTACTGCAATACCGGTAAAATGCAGGTTGAAAAGAGATGCTTTGGAGTGAGGGAATATTTTGAACCTTTTCAAGGAGATGCAACCAGTTCGTTGGGTTTCACGTAATCCTCGCCAAGATGAAATATGGAAAATGTAGAATAACGATATCTGAATGGATATTTAGATGATTCACAAAGATTTCAGTCAGGCAAATGAGAAAAAAATCCTTCGTACTTCAGTTCTTCATTGGAAGAGAGTGGAAGGGAAGCACCTGTTTTTTTTTCGTTAAGGGGAGTGAAAGCAACGCTGAAAAGCAGCAGGTGTGAAAAGAGTATTTAAAAAGGAGGGGTATTTTCATCCTAAAATTCGTAATCCGCACGTGCTAGTCTAAGTTGCAAAAGAAAGTTTATCTTCTTTCATAAAAACAGCTGGCTAAAAGGTGGGGTCCACAGTCCTAAATTTCTCTTTTCTCTTGGAAGTTATTTAATACTCTGGCTGCTTATGATGCTTGATACGCAGGCACTCAGAAATGGTACATTTTGCATATATTAACTCAAATGAAACCTTCTAGATTGTGGAGCTCGGTGTCACTGAGCTGCAATCTAAAAATCAGTTTGGCTGAACAAACTTGACTGCTGATTCGTGGACACTTGTTTCTTGAAATAAGACCCTTGGAATCTTTTACTTCTTAACTGTGGAATAAGTATCCAACAATCCAATAGTCAGACAATCAACCGAGCGGTAGAGTTTGTATTGTGATACATCTAAATTAACTTGAAAGCGTAACTTTTACACTTTTAACTTGAATTACTTGTATGTCAGGTATATAATTTCTAAGTGTCGCGTCTCATGCATCACACTCTATTGGAGTATGAAAGATTCTTAATTGTGCCAAAGTCAATACTCAAAAGTAGGTCGCTTTTGCTTGAAGATCACGTTTGTACTCAATATGAATTATAGGATCTTAGTTCAAACTATTGTTGTTGTTCAATCCATGTGTAGCCATTTTTATTATAAATTGTCTAAATTTGATTAAATATATATGATTTAAATTAATGTCCACCTTATCAAATTTATACTTGACTCAAATCAATTGAATGCTTATGATTCTAGTGCCAAAATATCTAATTTAGGATCAGACGAAGGTTAATTTGACATTGAGCCCCCAATATTACAGTGATCGAGCGATTTAAATGGAGAGAGTCAGTCCTTCAAAATGAAATCCTTTTTGTCTTTTTAATAAGGATTTTTCTTCCAACAGTAATAACATTTTTAGGTTTCTCATTAATATATATATTGAGAATCCATGTAGATCCTCCTCCATTGACTCACGGGATCCTCCTTGATTGTATGAGATGTCCCACAAATCTGTTTTGATTATTTCCCTTTATTGTCGATATCATAGTTGTGTAATCAGATTGTACAATTGTATAATATTATAAATAGATATACTCACCCACGTAAAATGGTGTGGTGATTTGCAAACCCTTTCATGGTATCAGAGCCCCTCATGGGTTCAACCTCCCACCAATCCCCATGGCTGCCGATTCCTCCAACTCTTTTCTTTCCTTCAACACCATGATTCATATGATGACCATTAAACTCTCTTTCTCAAACTATCTTCTCTGGCACAATTAGCTTATTTCGCTTCTTAACTATCAAGGACTTCTTCGCTATGTCAATGGGTCCATCGTTGCTCCACCCACAAACTCCACCTCTGCTACTGAGTCTTCTACAGAAATCCAGAAATACACAGATTGGAAACTTCAAGATCAGCGCATCCTCAGCTTGCTTCTTTCCTCCCTCACCGAAGAAGCTATGGCAAAAGTGATCAGTCTCATCACTGCCAGAGACATCTGACTTGCCTTGGAAAACTCTTTCGGCCATCTTTCCAAAACACGTGAACTCCATGTCAAAGATGAGTTGCAACTGATCAAATGAGGAAATTGCAGCATCTCCGAATACTCTCACTTATTCAAGGCGTTATGTGATCAACTCTCAGCAATGGGTTATTCCATTAATGATATAGACAAATCTCATTGGTTTCTTCGGGGGTTAGGTGCTGATTTCTCCACCTTTTCTACTGCCCAGATGTCGCTCACACCCCTTCCCCTTTTCACCGATCTGGTTTCTAAGGCTGAAAGCTTTGCCATTTTCTAGAAATCTCTTGAACAATCTCCTGTTGTCGTTGCTGCGTTCACTGTCACCTATGGTTCCTCTTCTAACTCTTGCGGTGGTGATCATTTTAAACAGTTTCGCGGCCGTGGAAGACACCAGCAACACAGTGGACCTGGTCGTGGTTGTCGTCATTACAATCCCCATTGCTAAATCTGCAAAACCAAGGGTCATACTGCTGATCATTGTTGAAATCGATATGATAGGGCTGATGTTCAGTTTACTGAAGCATTCACTACTAATTGCTCTCTTTCAACTGAAGTCGAGTCTGATTGGTATATGGATACGGGCACCTCGGCACATATGACCCCTCATTTGAGTAAACTAGACATATCAGAACCATATTCTAGTAAGGACCGTGTACTAGTAGGCAATGGAGCCTTTCTTCCAATTACCCACAGTGGTAGTGTCTACCCCTCTCGAAATATTCAACTGTTAGATGTGTTTGTTGTCCCTCGCCTCACTAAAAATCTTTTATCCATTAGTAAATTAACTACTGATTTTTCATTCACTATTATATTTACTAGTGATCAGTTTATTGTATAGAACTGAATAACAGGAAAGGCGGTGGCAACCGGTAAACAAAAAGGTGGTCATTTGATTTATGGCATGCTAAAACGTGGAAATCAGGCTTTTATTTATGTTCTTGCTAAAAAATCTCTACGTGCCTCATTTGATTTATGGCATGCTAGACTTGGACATGTTAATCCTTCTGTTATATCTTTATTGAATAAAAAAAGTCTTTTATCTCTTACCTCTTTGCTTCCCGCTCCACATATGTGCTCTACATGTCAGTTAGCAAAAGTCATCAATTGCCTTTTTCTTCTAACGATAGTAGATCTAATTATATGCTTAGCCTAATTCATTGTGATATTTGGGGTCCATCTCTTGTTAAATCAAATGCGAGTTTTATTTATTATGTGTTATTTATAGACAATCACTCACGCTTCACATGGCTTTACCCCATGAAGCTTAAGTCTGATTTCTTTGATATTTTTCTCCGCTTCCAACGATTTGTGAAAAATCAACTCTTGGCAAAAATAAAAAAATTTCAAAGTGATGGCCGAGCCAAATTCACTAGTATTTGATTTCAATCTCATCTTTAGGACAATGACATTCATCATCAAATGTCATGTCCTTATACTCCTTCCCAGAATGGACGTGCAGAACGCAAACACCATCATGTGACTGAAATTGGTCTTGCTTTTCCCTTTTCATTCTCATGTTTCCCCTCGCCTTTGGGTTGATGCTTTTAGCACTGCCACTTACATTATCAATCGGTTCCTATGCCGATCCTTGGTGGTATTTCACATTTTAAGGTTCTGTATGGTAAGTCTCCTAATTATGAGTATTTTCATCCCTTCAGCTGTCAGGTATATCCTTGTTGACGTGATTATGTTTCTAATAAATTTACTCTGCGTAGTTTGCCTTACATCTTTATTGGTTACAGTTCATCTCGTAAGGGCTTCTTTTGCTTGGACACCACTACTTCTCGTATTTACATTACTCGGCATGCTCAATTTGATCAGTCTTTCTTTTCATTTTTAGACTCTTCACGTGCACATCCCCCCTTCAGAGTTGATCATCTCCAATTTTTTAGAGTCATGCACTTACATTCCTACCCCTCTGGCTCCATCCCTTGTGCCCACTATTACACAGCCCCTTGCCGACCTTTGCACAATCTGTGATAATGTTTCTATTTCCGAGTCCATGCAGGTTTCTAACCCATCCTCCTCTGCTTTGGATCCTACTGCACGTGAGCCTCGTGATTCCTCAGGCTCTGTAGCTCTCTCCACCGGATCTGGTCCATCCTCCTCAGTGTCTAATCCAGCTCCACCTACTCGTCACTCTATAGTCACTCGAGCTCGAGATGGGATTTTCAAGCCCAAGCATCCGACTCTTTTCAGCACCGTACAACTTCCGACCCTTCTACATGCCTTGCTCAGTACTTTCAAGCCCAAAGGATTTCTCTCTGCGACTAAGGATCATGCATGGCTTGCCGCCATGGATGCAAAAATTGCAGCGCTGCTCAAGAATGATACTTGGATTCTTGTTTATTGGCCACACAATACAAATATTGTGGACTCCAAATGGGTTTTCAAGACCAAATATCATTCTAATGGCTCCATTGATCGCTTCAAGGCTCGCCTAGTTGCCAAGGGCTACACACAGCTTGCCGGACTTAACTACACCGACACCTTTAGTCCCGTGGTCAAAGCTTACACCGTTAAGGTTGTTCTCTCTCTAGTCGTGTTTAATCGCTGGCCCTTACGTCAACTTGACATCAAGAATGTCTTTCTTAATGGTGTTCTTTGTGACGATGTTTATATGGAGCAATCTCCCGGCTATGTTGATCCTCGACATCCTCTTCATATGTGCAAATTAAAAAAGGCTCTCTATGGCTTGAAACAAGCTCTGTGGACCTGGTTTCACCGTTTCAGTACATTTCTCTCAAAACTTGGATTCTCTTGCAGTCGTGCCGATACGTCCCTCTTTGTCTTCAGTAAGAAAATTGAACTCATCTACTTGTTGCTCTATGTTGATGATGGAATTTGCCCTCACGAACTTAGGCTCTTTGAGTTATTTTCTTGGCCTTGAGGTTTCCTCTCTTTCACCTTGAGGTTTCCTCTCTTTCAAATGGACTCTTTCTCAGTCAAACCAAGTATGCTCATGACATTCTTACTTGTGCTTAATTACTTGACAGTAAGTCTGTTGCTACACCAATGGTTGTGTCTCAACATCTCTCCTTTAATGGTGCATCCTTCTCGGATCCCACTCTTTATCGCTCTTTAATTGGTGTCTTACAGTATTTGACCATCACGCGCCCTGATCTTACTCAGTCTATCACCTCTGTTAGTCAATTTCTCCATGCTCCAACTGAAGCACATTTTTAGGCCGTCAAGCGTATCTTGCACTATGTCAAGGGCACTCTTCACTTTGGCTTAACTTTTTTTGCATCGCCATGTACTGGTCTCTTGGCCTATTCTGATGCTGACTGGGTAGGGTGTCCTGACACTTGGCATTCCACCTCTGGTTATTCCATTTATCTTGAGGACAATCTTGTCTCCCAGAGTGCCAAAAAGCAATCTACAGTTTCTCGCTCTAGTTGCGAATCCGAGCACCGTGCTCTCACTTTTACCGCTGCTGAGGTTCTATGGCTTACTCATCTCCTACGTGATTTCAAGGTCACCCTTACACATTGGCCTTTGTTACTCTGTGACAACAAGAGCGCGATTTTCTTAAGCTCGAATCATGTTTCTCACAAGCGTGCCAAACACATCGACCTTGACTACCATTTCTTACGAGAACTTAGACCAATAGCTAAGTTTGCATACACAACTGGCACCCATTTGCAATGGACAATTCAGATCTGACATGTGCAAGAAATGGTAAACCACCGATTCCGGGCCCTATATTAGAAGTAGAGACTACATTATATTGAAATTTTGTGTGTTATTCATTTGAGATGTGGAATTGAATTTATATATAATAGGAGATGCCTATATACATTTGTATACGATGCATGTATACTTAAAAGCTACTCTAACCTGTCTACAAGATAGGTTTATGCCACATCGCCAACGATCCCAATAATACTTACAGCAAATGGGGAGTTAGAATTATCCATGTTGTTGCCGGATTCTAATAATATAGATGAGATTGATGTAAAACCATGCCCTTCGATGGACTTGCAAGGGATGAGAGAGATGTTGACAGTAGAGGTTGCTAGTGGTTGGCTATGGACCCTCAGGCTAGTAGATTCTGCTCAAAGGTGAAAGTTATGGTTTTTTCTCACTTTAGTTCTATTCATTTTGGGTGCGTATATAGTACTATGAGGTCGACCTCATGGGAACTTCCCATGAGGTCGAGCTGTGTGGGGCCCACCATGATGCGTGAACATCAATACCGTGCATTTGATGGGTCCCGTTTAGGTTATGGTATATCCCAAAAATCCGCCGTATGCAGAAATCAGGTGGGCCATAAAATTTAAAACCATGTGAAGACATGTATAAAACATATAAAAACACTTAGTAGGGCCCACCTGAGTTTTGGATGCAGATGAAACTTGGTTTGAACCCTCATCCAATTTGGAAACACACAATGGATGATCCGGATTTGAGAAACACATCTCAATGGACCCAATAAATGATTACGAATGTTTTAATGGAGGGTAACTCCTTTCAATTGTTGCATGTGGTGTGGCACACCCAAGTCATGATTGACTTGACTTTTAATACCATCGCCCACCATGGAATGGTGCAACTTACTGATGGGGTAGTTGTTCGACGCAAATCACAGTGGAGCTCACACAGCTCGACCTCATGGGAAGTTTCATATGTGTGTGTGTGTGTGTGTCTTGGTGGTTCTGGAACTATTGTATATTAATGTGATTAGGGGTGTACATCGAGTAGAACCGAGTCGATCTGACCTCAGCTCGACTCGGCTCGAACACTGGCTGACCTCAGCTCGAACTCGGCTTGGCTCGATCCTTGAGCCTGACTGGTCAGCTCGGCTCGATTCGGTCAGCAACTCGGACCAGCTCAGGTCGAGTTCGAGCCAAAATTGAGCTGACTTTGCCATTGAGGCATTTCCACAAACACCTGAACTGTAACTTCAAAATCCTACTATTTTACAAACAGAGGCAATAATTTTACAGGTATTTTATCAAAAACCTTCTAAGTAACATATTAAAAAGAGAGAGAGAGAGAGAGAGAGAGAGAGAGAGAGAGAGAGAGAGAGAGAGAGAGAGAGAGAGAGAGAGAAGGTATTTGTTTCACGTACATCATTTGCTTGCCAGTAGCCAAACCTTCCTTGCCACCAGCCACATTTCATTGAGTCATTTTATCAAATAGTTGGTGAGCAACATCAATGACAAAGTAATCGAGTCACCGAACTGGTTCGATTCGAGCTGGATTCGATCCGAGTGGAGTCGAGTTGGGGCCTGCTCGAACTCGGCTCGAACTCTTTTTCGAGCTCAAAAAATCAGCTCGACTCGGCTCGAACTCAGCTTCGAACTGAGTCAAATCGAGCTTTTTCGAGTCTTGAACGAGCTAACCAACCTAGCTTGGTTCGTGTACACTCCTAAATGTGATACACAAGTTCCTGTTTTGATAGAAAACTACCTCTGAAGATGTCGCTAAGCCCACCTTGGTCGGCGTAATCTTCGGTTGAGGTCAAGTTGAGCACTCTTCTTCTGAGTTTAGGGCATAATCCCCTCTAGCTTATGCATACCGCTCTGGTGATGGTTGGCTTAGTTAGCTTAGGGTGCGAGGGAACTCAGGGCTCTAGCTTCTTCCCTCTGGGGTATCTCGCTTGTGTTGCAGATATTTCAAGTGAGGTAAGTCCTGTCCCACCAAGTTTTGTTCTCAGATAGCTTAGCTTAGGGGGTCGTCTCCATGTCAGAGGAATTACTCATCCTGTCTCTAAGCCTTGTACTCTGATAGATCGGTTCAGAGACTCGTCGATGGCCCTTTTGCTTGAACCTTGGTTACCCCAGCTCAGATGCACCGATCGTTCTTCTTATGTGAAGGACCAGTTTGATTTTTCTCATAATAGTTGTCCCCCACTTATAAGCTTGGCCTATATGAGTATTGGAAGCGAGGTCTTAAACTATTATGAAAGTGTGAGAATTCAAACTCAAATTTTGAGTTGGCCAAGTTTTTCAAATTCAATGGTCAATATTGGATAAGTGTAGATTGTTTGTGTTGAAGGCATATGAGAAATCAGCACCACCACTAATCACTGGTACACATCATCATGGGTGACTCCAGGTAACAAGATACACCCTGATATCTTTCTCCCAAATCGATTGTGTGCCACACATCGTGACTTTTTACATGTGAAAGCTCCCTAGATCTAAGATGATTTATGTCTTAGATCCACACTGTTCAACAATTTTTAAATATCATTCCAGAGCATGAGCCCAAAAATGAGGCACATACACATCTCAAGTGCACCACACCAAACAAAGCAACATGGATTGAATGATTGAACGACTACGGTTGAAACCTTTTTATGGTCCACTGTGATGTTTATTTACCATCTAACCTCGTCATAAGGTTACACGGACAACAAATATCATCTTAATTAGAGAATTATATTGCCCCAATAAGCTTTCAATAGTAGGCGTTCAATTCCCATCATTTTTGTACTGTGGTTCACTTTAGCCTTGGATCTGCCTCATGTTTTGTACCATTCCTTAAAATGGTACGAAAAAAATGTAAATACGGTGTGAATCTTTACGATAGGGGTCATGAAATTTTCACATGATAAAGTTCCACGTGTCAATCCTTCCATTTCCATCCCTCCACCTGGATTGTGGGAGCGGATTAGGTGAGACGCCACTCACCCAAGACGGTGCGGCCCTTACCATAGTACCCACGTTTACGTGTGTATTTTGCATCCACCCGTCCATCTGTCTTTCCATATCATTAAATGCAGTAAATCTAGTTATAATGCGGACCATATCACACGTAACAGTGGTTATTAACCATTAATGGGTCACAAAAGTTTTGTATCAAGCTGGTATTTGTTTTTTTCTCTTCATCAAAGCTTATCCGAACTGATCAACAGATTGGATGACAAATAAAAACTAGCGAAACAATACGGTGATCCCCGAGAAGTTTTTAATGGTGGGGTGCTCAATCACCATAGTTTCCTTAAGTATGGTCCACATGATAATTGGATCTTATTAAAATGATATGAAACAATTGATGGAGTGGATACAGAATACATACATAAGGGTGGGCTCCACGATAAGGGCTGGACCGTCTTGGGAGGGGGCGGGTCCTCACCTAATCAGCTCTCCTGCACACCACACAGCGAGCAACGGAACTTTTGAAGGTCTGAAATTTACACGGGCCCTACGACTATGTATATCTTAAATCCACACATCAAAATTTCAGACCATTCTAAGATACGAAACTAGAAACAAGTGAAATCCGAATATAAAGCAGACCACACTGCTGAATACAGTAGAATTGATGTCACTGTCCAAGACTTCTTGGAGACACGTAGGGCTCTAATGAAGCTAATAATTGTATTAAATAAGCCTCACGTCTGGCCCTGTAAAGGTTTCAAGGGCAGTTTGTCCAATCCCCACAGCTTTACAGTTTTCTTTGGTGTGATCAGCTTGAGATTTGAATGTATCCCATCTTTGGGAGCGGATTGGCTGGTGTACACACCAGCGATATCGGTACGTGTCATGCGAAGACGAGTGCTGACGCTCCTCCAGCTTCGAGCGGTATGATGCTGTTACATGGCCCAAAATGTTGTATTTATTATATCCACACAGTTAATTTATTTTTGGAGAACATTTTCGATCATGGGCCAAAAAATGAATCATATTGAAAGCTCAAATGGACCACACCACAAATAGCAGTGGGGATAATGATTTCCACCATTAAAACATTCGTAGGGCCTACCATAATGTTTATTTTCCTTCCATTCTACTCAAAAGGTCACAAAAACCTGGATGAAGAGGAAAAAAAATATTATATTGATCCAAAACTTCTATAACCCCCAAAAGGGTTTCAATGGCAGACGTTCAATCCCCACTGCCTTTTGCAGTGTGGTCCACTTGATGTTTATATCTGTTTTGTTTTTCAGATCAAGTTTTACGATGATCTCAACAAATGGATGGACGGCTTGGATATAACACACACCTCATGATGGGACCCACAGAACTTGCTGATGGCATCCCACTATACATCGCTGTGTGTGGTATACCAGCCAATCCCCTTCCCTCATCTTTGGGCTCGAGCTTGTAAAATTTTGTGGATGGAGAGGATCTAAAAGTTATAGTGGGACTTGGGAAAAGTTTTACATATTAAAAGTTGCTTTGTGTAGTTAGCAATCTAACATGGGAGAGAGAAATCCGGCCCATCTTGTTAGCTGGAGTAATCGAAAATGACGGTTGGCATTTTATTTCAGAACTGGCTGTTGGTTCAGAACCTATTTCAACATGTGACTTTTCTCTAACTGAGAGATTTTTAGTGCAAGGAACATCCACAGTGGGCCCAACAATATCAACGGTTTGAATCACCTAACAAGGAACCCCACTTGTAAAAAACCTGAAAACCTACATGATACCGTATAATCTCTCGGCAGAGACATTATATAATACCTGATGCTGCCATAAGTACATTAAGGAGGGTCCACAACGATAGGTGTACGATCTCATGCAACCTCCCAAGCGGAGAGTAGTGCGCGTTGTTTTCAAAGGACGCTGCGGATTGAGTGGTTACCCTGACACCACCACGTAGGTGGTGACAGGACTCAATGGGCTCTACTTTGATGTAATTGTTTTATCTATGCCGTACATATGATTAGCCAACTCATTTTAAAATAGGAGCTCAAAATTGAAGCATATCCAAAGCTTAAGTAGACTACACCACAAGAAATAATAGAGAAAATGACATTCACTGTAGAAGCCTTCTTAGGCCTAAGGTGATGTTTATTCCTCATCTAACCTATTCATTAGGTTAATCAGACCTCGATGAGGGGAAAACAAAAATATCAGCTTTATCTAGAACTTCTATAACTCTAAAGAAGTTATCAAAAATAAGTGTCCAATCCCACCGTTCCTTAGGGTATGGTCTACTTGAGCTCTGCTTCGATTTTGAGTTCATTATTTGAAATGAGTTCGCAAAATGGATGAATGGTGTATATAAAACAAATGCATCAGGGTGGGCCCCAATGGTCATGTGTATGATACTCATAGGCCTCAGGAGCACTGCATTTTTGTGTTTCCAGATTCTTAACCATACGGCACATGTGTACGAGGATCTAAGTCAGGCATCCTACGGTTCCTTCCTTTGATTAGAGTTACTGGACAATCTTGACCCTAATAAAATAATTATTTCTTATTTTTATTTCTAGACAAAATTGTTAGACACCTAACAATAGAATTGTTTACAAGTTGAGCTAGCTCGAAAACCTCGCTCGACTTGGCTCGAGTCAGTTTGGATTGACTCGGCTTGAATAGCCGATTCAAGTCAAGCCAAGCTAATTATTTGAAGCTCGAGTTGAGTTCGAGCCAAGTTCGACCATAGAGCATTTCAATTCGACTCGACTCGACTCGATTCGAAGCTCGAATTCGAGCTCGACTCGGCTCGATTAATAAATATATTAAATATTATATATTATATTATTTTATATATATATATATATATATATATATATATATATATATATATATATATATATATATATATATATATATATATATATTATTAATATAAGTTTTAACTTTTAAGTTAAAAATAAAAATAAAAATAAAACAAAACAAACAAACCCTAGAGTTTCTACCCGACCGCACACACCCCATTTCCCTTTCCCTTTCTTCTCTTTCTCTATCCACTGCTAGCCGCACGCCCGCCCGGACCGCCACCAACAGGTTTCCTCATTTGATTCGAAGCTTTATTTGATTTTTTTCATCGGATTTTACTTTAATTATCTTAAGATTTTTAAATTTTTCTTCAATAGAAGAGGATCAAGAACAGAATCCATTATTCTCTCACCCAACAAGCTCAAGCTCTACTCGAGGTAAACTCAACTCGAACTCGACTTGATAGCTTTGACAAACAAGTCAAGTTCTAATGTTGAGCTCGAGGCCAAGCTCGAGCTCGAGCTCGAACTCGAGTACATCATGGACAAGCTTAGCCGAGCTTGGCCCACCTCGACTCGACTCGACTCGGCTCGATGCCCACCTCTACCTAAAAATAAATTTCTTATCATTTTAGTTAATAACAATCATGTATTAGAAATTAAGATTTTTAATACACAGTTACTATTAGCACCATGCATTAACTATTACAAATTAAGACTTCTAATACAAAAGATACTGTTCTCATTTTTTGGGGCATCTACCATTTAGGCTAGTAAATAAGGGGCAACGTCAATGCATTATTGTGAATTAAAAGTGGTACATAGATGTGGGGAACGGATTGTCTACTCCCCCTGCCACCAGCCCCATGGCTGGTGATTGGTGGCTGGTGATTGGTGCTTTGTAGGCCCTACCATGATGTGTGTGTTTCATCCATTCCGTTCATCCATTTTTACAAATCATTTTAGGATTGGTACAAAAAATGAGAGGGATATAAATCTTAGGTGGACCACACCACATGAAAAGAATATCTATTGGATATCCACCATTAAAATCCTCGTAAGGCTTACTATACTGTTTATTTGACATCTAATTTATTGATTAGGTCATACAGGCCCAAATGAAGGAGAAAAACAAAAATCATCTTGATCCAAAACTTTTATAGTCCCCGAAATGTTTTTAATGGTCCACACTCATTCGACACTGCTTTTGCAATGTGGTCTACTTGAGATTGGGATATACCTCATTTTTGGTCTTATAAAATAAAATGATCCGTAAAAATAATTGGATGGCATGAATGAAACACATACATCATGGTGAGGCCCACATAGCACCGACCATGGTGTCAAGGGGAGTAGCCAGTCCGTTTCCCTATATGTGGTGGTGGATTATGCCTAGAAGTTAATGATATAATCCTAGCTGATCAATAGCGTTGTGGCCTCCTTAAGCTTTTCTTTCTCTAAGAATAGCAAAATGCAGCGTGAACATTGTTTCCCATGTAACTTCCCTCTTTAATGAAATGTGTGATTGGGAGCAAATGGAAGGAGAGTAGACTTATACAAATCTGACACTTATATACATCTACAGTAGGACCAACATTGTGCAGCAATCGTAGGCAGAGAGGATGGCTAAAGTCATATTGATCAAGAAATCCTAGTCATCCCACCAAGGGTAGAAAGATGGTCAACACTCCATGTATAAAATCAAAAAAAAACACTTCACTATCATTGTCTCGGCCAAATCATTGGTCATGTCTCATTAATTGTGGGAAGAAAATAGCCTGGTTGGTGTTTGATTATGTCAATCTTATGTCATGTTGTAATAGGCTAAAATTACTTTCAAATATATTTTACGTCGCTGATTGAATATCATGACATTAAAATTTCACCATATTAGCCACACCAAATATACTCTCATTAATGGTCGGGGACAACATTTTTGTACACATATGCCATGTGCATAGTTGAAGAGTTACCATCGGCTTAAAAAATGCTTATGGATGAAGAGGAAGTTTGGCTAACATAGGTGCATCCACAAGAGAGCACATATTTAGGACAACCCATTATGTGAATGTTGCATGTGCTATAAGATCTAAGCTGTCCATCAAATTGTTCCCTATTTGTATATGACCTTGCCCTAAAATAAGGGTGCTCAACAAATGGGCCGTTGTTAATTTACATGCCTTAAATGCCCTTGTTAATTTTCGTGAAAAAATACGTTCACACCCACAAGAAGAAATTATATACATGGAACTCTGAAATTAAAAGGGCCCGTTTGGCAGGGTGGATTAGAAGGGATTAAATAGTATTAGAGTGGACGGCATGGATTTCAAGGTAATGATGGTGTTGTCAGTAGATTGTCCTAAGATCCATGGGATTGCTATATCCCGGGATTGATATATGAAGTCTGTTTGGCATGCCCGGCTAATCCCAGATTAAACCTTCCCATCCCTTCTAATCCCTCTAACCAAATACGTCTCAAGCAAATTTGAACAACTTAGGCTGTTTGGCACACCTGACTAATCTTGGAATTTAACTTCTAATCCCTTCCAATACCATCCAATCCCTTCCAATCCGCCCAGCCAAACGGGCCCTAAACTTCATATAGGTTGTATTAAATTTAAATGAGTAAATTGTTGAGCCTACTAATTAATGGTCCCAAAATCATAATGGCTGAGCGGTCATATACTTGATCTGTGATTAATTTGATTGTTGAAGTATAACTTTTAAATGTTTTTCATTTCCAAACGGTCGCTAAAATGTCTGCCTATCCTATATTAAGATAGTAGGGTGATTTTCGGATCATGATACATCTAAACTGTGTCGATAATTTTGGTACGTTATTTTGAAGTTTTCGTAGGTTATGAAAGCAATTTGTAAAAAACAAACAAATTCTAAGTGTCTGCATGTCATCTGCTTCACTGAGCCACAGTATTTTTTTTTAAAAAAAATGCCTTTATTTGGTGAGTTGTATGTCTTTGTACACATGGGATCAGAATCCCTCTTCAACGCCAGCATACGTGCAGGGTAAAACACTTATGCTTGTCAGCTTACTTGTATATAAGAAATCCACTCCGTCCATCAGCTGAGGACACTTATGGTGATCTCAGGTCACAACAATGGGACGATGCAAATTACTTGAACCTAAAACTTTAAAATCCACGTGATGTGGCCCACTTCGGTTTTTGACTAGGCTGATTTTTTATCCTACCTTTCATCCTGGTGAGTTATACCATGAAAAAGAAAAAAAAAAAGAAGGAAGAGAGTGTGACACAAAAAAAATGGCATTATGTGATTTAACGGGAATTTAGAGATTTTTGTATACTATCCTTTTCTTCTTTTTTTTTTTTTCTAAAGTGTGGTACACTTAATGATTTTTTAGGCTTGATTTTTGGAGAACCCTTCCATCATAGTGGGGCTGACATAATGAATGGCTTTGATATCATATTCACAACATGGTAGGTCCATTAAAGAAAACAAGGGACATCCATCCAAAACCCTTCAAATTCACATGATGACCCACACAATAGGTAATCTTAATGGACCGGTTAGATGTTAGACACACCGCTAGGTAGATCCCACCCGCAACACTTGTAGGAACTTGTTGAGAATGAACACTGGTCCAAAAGCATTTAGCCAGTGAGTTAACTTGCAGAGTATTTTTTCAATTAAATAAGATTAATTTATTCATGCAAAAGTTATAAAACACCATGCTATATTTGATTTTATATAATATTATTAATCAATGAAGCAGAGTAACATAATACTCAGCCAGCATATGGTGCTTGATATGCAGGGCACCCAAAATTCATACGTATAACATACGTCAGCTGAAGTTAAATCTGGTAGATTGTGGAACCCTTGGTTACTTACAGTCTAAAAGTAAGATGCCGTGCACAATTCTAACCTTGAATTGATGGACACTTGTTTGATGGAATAGTATACCATTGGGTATTTTTCATTTATAACTATCCAATAAATCCACCTATCTTACAGTTAGATAAATAAAAGTATGAGTTCCAGCTCCCGTTACATACAAATTACGAAATATAATTAGGATCGTAAAGTTTATATCATACCGTATGCCACATTCATAATTTCTAAGAAATTTCTAAATGCCTGCCAATCATTGATAGGCGTGGATTAGGTGCAGCCCAACCTCACCCAAATTGTTGATATTTTAAATATGTTAGCAATAGGAGTTTGTCAATAGCATTAATAGACCACTCGATACCATTGACCATATGTTGATACCATCGACAAATACTCAATTCATCGAGAAAATTTAGAAAATCTATGTTGCTTGCTAAAATGTTTTGGTGTTATTATTCGATTATATCAAAGGAGTTTGATGCCATCGATAGATCCTCGATGGAGTGTGGATGCCATTGAAGGTCGCATTGAATATGTGCGTAAAATTACGTAAGTGCATAAGTTGTTTTTTATTTTGATTGCAATATTATATATATATCGGATGTAATTGGGATTTGAGAGAGAGATAGATATTCTAAAGCTTTTTAATTCATTCTTAAGGGTTCAAGGGCATAACTAGAGCTTGTGAAGAGAGATTCAAGACTTGTTCGAATCGGTAAACTACCATCTATTGTAATTTTTATTTTTATAATGCATTAATTGTCGTTTTGTGTTATTAATTTTTTCTGCGAGAATTTTTTCATGTGAAAATCGAATTGTTCTTATTTAAACTTGATTGTGCGATTATGTATACTTTGCTTGATTCACATTTGGCTGTTTCCATGGTTTTCAACAACATCAATGCTAACTATGAGGCCTACTTTGATGTATATATTCTATCCATCTTATCCATCCATTTTTTCAAATCTTTTTATTAGATGAGTCCAAAAATAAAGCAAATATCATTCTTAGATGAACTATAGCATGGGAAACCGTGGTGATTGACCATTAATGAGCCATAAAAGTTTTAGATCAAGTTGATTTTAATTTTTTCTCTTTGTAATATTTTTATGATCTTACCAATAGGCTAGATGGAAAATACGCATTATGAGACTTATTATGGTATGCCTTGAGAAGTTTTTAAAGGTGGGACGTTTCATCATCATTGTTTCCTCCAGTATGGTCCACGTGAGATTTGGAGTTTTTTTATTTTTTTGGCTCATATCTAAAAATAATATAGCAAAATAGATGGATAGTGAAGACGTAGATTACGTACGCCAAGGTGGCCCCACCGTAATGGGCACACCATCTCGGGTGAGGCAGAAGCCACGCCTAATCCGCTTCCCAATTGATAAAACCGGTGGTCACCTAACTTGTGCAATTTCTTGGGCAATGGGCCGGTTGAATGGTCCAAATCTAGTGTGTGCGGATGTTAGATCAACGAACAGAAATTAGTGAAGGGAGAAGCGCTCAGCAAAAGATCTTAAATCTTTCCGCATTTAATAGACATAAAAAAGGTGAAGACCATGGGGGTTCACTTACCCCATGAGCACCATTCCATGCGTTCCTCTACATGCGATCAAGCATGCCAAACTAGCGCATGTGTGAGATATCCGATCTATGAATAAGATGGGGCCACCATTCGGATTACTTGGTACAAATATCATTCAGCTACGTGCATCAAGATTGATACACTTGTATGTTATGTGTGGGCCGTTGACAGCCTTTGCAGCGTCCACTAACTATTGTACACGTTAAGCCACCTGATAAGTCGATTGACCATCTCTATGGGGAAAGCGATCTATAAGGATGTTCCACCTTCTACATGACTTGCATGATTCACAGTCGATACAAGGTGGTACGTACTTTCTTACGCGTAAGTACGAGTGTGCTTGGCAAAACTCAAGGCAATGCAATTGCAAATCATGCCAACTGAGTCAACTCATCCGAATCCAATGCCCCCGAAAGAGGTTCGCTAGGATGCGTCTCGAGATACGATACGTCGGGACTCCAGCCGTTGGATCGGGTCATTTTCCATGACCCAAACCATTTATATGTTGGGCCATATTGTTGTTGGAAAATAGCTGAAGAAACTCTCGATCTGAGATGAGTTAACCCTTTGATTATTCAACTTCATGGAGATCATCCATTGAAAAAGGAATTTAGTCAAATAGTTGAAATATTCCATTACAAGATCTTATGATATATATATATATATATATATATATTACATACCCCATTTACAGTGCGACACATCATATAAACGGCTTAGATCATTGAAACATGGCCCTTATGTAACAGGATAAGTCCCTGACGCATTTTAGAGCAACAAATCCCGAATGCATTCAAGTTAGAGCAAAACCCTTAAATCGATCTCTACCTATGTTGCTCCCAAACACAAACCATGGTATAAAAAGAAATGACATGACGTGCAACCGAAATATGGGAGACACCTCTATATACGGTAGCAATGGCATGTATGCTAATCTGAGATGTTCATCTGGTGGGCTATCTATAAACACACTGATCAAATATTCCCAATAGTATATTTTGTACGATCAACGGTTAAAAGTTTTTCTTACCATCGGTTGAAAATCCAATCACTGGATGGCTAGAATTGTCTTGCAGCTTTACAATTCCTTCAACGGTAGGAACCCATCGGATGGGGGTGTCCCTAGTAATACCAACCAATGTCACGTGTAGGCTAGGAAGGGAACTCTACGGTACTATTTGTCTACCGTACGATTTCCTTGGTTTAAATGCTACCGAACCTCGGCCACCAAAGCTGGTAGTTTTTTAGTCACACGACGCGGTACTTTTGCTGAAGGTGGGTAGCCACACATGCATCCTCTTTACAAAATCTTACACGCGGATTACATAGCACATCAGATAGTTACGCAAGTTGGGTACATTCAGTGAGATAACTATTCAAAATAATCACTCTGGTCCATTGATCAGGTCCGCCATCGCCTCACAAAAAAAATGAACGGTTTTAAAAAATCTTGCCAATGGTCCACACCTGATGTTCGGTGTGTCCCAGATTATTATTTATCCACCGAATTTTCGTCTGTTGTAATCCTCACAGATGGGTGCATACAATTAACCGCACGGATTTTCTAGATAATATCGAGATTGACACATGTTGTGCGTGAAAAACAGCGTGTGTAGGGAGGTGCGTGTGGGTTTAGAAAAACTTACGTGTCCTTTTAAGGTTACCACCGACGCTGACCCGGGGGTTAGCTTAACCCTAACAATCTTGTATACTCACTAATTAACAAAACCGTATCTTTTCTGGGGCCTTCCTATATACGTACGTGGATCCAAAAACAGCGTTCGTGGGGAGCTTTCACTCCCGCTGTAACGGTAACAGCGAGGGTCACCCCAATCCCTGCTCTCGCCCTAGCATCTCAATTTCTTTTAACCGTCCATGATGATAGTATTGGCGTGGGTCGCCTGATGAGGAAATTTGCGTAATCTTCAGGCCAGTGAATGGACGAGGCGTAACCTGCCTGATGAGCGGACTGGATTTATAACATGTGAAGAGATTCCGCATGTGTGGGCGGGGCACAGGGCAAGCTCCATGTCACAGCGCTCCATGAAAACTTATGGGCGAATGCATGTAAGCCACCTAAACCGTCCAATTGTGGGCCCCATCGGGAACGTCGCTAGAATCTCGTTCAGATGATTTTGATTCTCGTTAGTTTCAGAATTTAGTGAGCAATAGCCGACAGCTAAAATAGCATCATCAATTCAATTGTCGGAAGGGAGAGTATGATTGGACGGTTTAGATTGGTGCGCATGAAAGCAACTGAAGAGAGGTGATATTCACAAACATCAGGTGCAGATGCGTTTGTGATCCCAAACAATCGTCAGGTAGCCTCAGCCAAAGAATTACACGGGTCAACGATCTTAACCCTTGTTTGAAGGACTTCCCTGGATTTTTTAAATTGAAGGATAGAATTGTCCAATCACATTGAATTTCGGGACATGACCCACCCAATGTACGGAACTCCAGATGAACGGTTTGGATCTTGTACATGCTAGCGCACTTATGCGGAAATCGCGAGCGGGCATTGGGACCACCGAATTAGTTGGTCCTTCCTAGCGTTTCTGCGTGTGGAAACAACGGGACGCGCGCCGGGCTCCAGTGTTTCGGCTGATGGGGAAAGCACCAGCTTCTATGGTGGTCCTGCGGACAACCACAAGGTACACAACTGATCTGTTCCATTAATTTTTACTGAAAAGTAGGACTGCCTCGATGGACAAAAATTCACATGGAAAGATGACCCAATTACCCTCCATCCCCCTTTTATGGTATATCTGCGCGGGTCAGGAAATCGGGTGTCTTCGGGTAATTTCGAGGGCAGTTCTGTCATTAAATAGTACAGGTACTTTAAAAATACGGCGCTACAACGCCTTTGTCCTTTTGAGGATGTGAAAGTTCTAATCTTTAAAAATAATAGTCAAATTCCGACGCGAGCCACGCTGCAATTTTGAAAGGACAAAAAATGATCTCACTTACCGAAAGAAAGACCATCGTATTCATCTACAAAACTTACATTAGCCCTAAATTACGGGGGCATTCCCGTCAACTTGATAAAATTTGAGCCCCTCCCAGTACTAAATTTACGACGAAAACTTCCGGGCTACTCTGTCAGAGTGTGACGGATGATACGCAGGTACTGAAAAATTGTACATCAGGCATACAAGTAATTCGAACTGAACTGGCTAAATTACGTGTACCAGTTTACACGTACCATAGAACAGGAACTACCATTTTACTGTATTGAATAACTATTGGATTCGTGGACATTAATTGGACGGTTGAAATGAAAGGGTCTCAAGGGTCTGGTTTCAGTAAACAAGTTTCTGCGAATCAGAAGTTAGGGTTGTTTAACTATCGTGATCACGGGACTTCGACTGAGCGAACGGGGGTTCCATAGTTTAGGCAGTTTAATTCGAATAATTGTATGCCACGTGGCCTTGTTCTTTATGCCTGCGTATGAAGCATGATACGCTTGTGGAGTATCAAATAATTCTCCTAAATTTAGTTTCGAAAGGAGTCTTCCCTAATTGCAAAAGAGATTTGGTAGAATACGCCTCTACGCATTGCAATAGGGTACGTCTGGGCCTAAGCAGTTTGGATCGGGGTCATTTTCAATGATCCAAACCGTTTATATAACAGGCCATATCTTAGATGGAATTTGATAAAAAAAAATTAATATTTAAAGTCTTCAAAATTTTGTTTGGTCAAATTTTAAGTACGACGTACATAGTCAAAGGAAAATCGTCAAATGATCAAGGGTTTTTATTTTTATTTTTTTTGCAATTTAAAAGTTTTCTAAATTTCATATACACCTCATCCAAGGTACTATACATCATGTAAACGTCTTGGATCAGTGAAATGTATCCCAGTTCCTAAGTATAAAGTCCCTATGTATCGTACAACGATACATCCGTGTGTATTTTAGCAAACCTCGATGGGAAATTCCCAACTATCACTTTTCCCAATCCGCTTGTAACACGGATAAAAATAACAAGGAGCCGGTCTGGTTAAACTCGCGCATCCTGACTCGCCCCACTAGTTAAAAAACGGAACATATGTTTCAAGATCTGATCCGTTAAACAGATAGGACACTAAATATTATATAATATTACATTAATAAATATTAAACTGGTCACAAGATGGGCCATTGTAAGTAAGGAAGGCATTTTGAAAAAAAATCAACCGTCCACATTCAACATGCAAGCGTTTCCAACCTGATGAGCAGATAGTCGCAATTTTTGTGTCAGAGAAAATCGGAGAAGGGTCGTGACTGGTAAGCAGCCTCGATCACTCACATGTATTTCAAGTCCACGTGCGTGCGGCGTGTCCACATGCGCGAGTCTCTTTCGGGACTTCCGATAGTAAGAAGCGCCCAATTGCAACAATCGTTTTGCCGGCGAAAAACACCGGCAGTGGCCGGAGAAATTCTCGGTCGGCGTGTTTGGCCCAATATCTACTATAAATACCCCTCAACCCACCCGCCCTTCTGCCCTTATATTTTCCCACACTCTCTCCCTCTCCCTCCCTCTCTCTCTCTCTCTCTCTGAAACTCGGAGCTTCTCAAAGGTAAGATTCCGTTCTTCATCTGTTGATTTTTTTTTTTAAATTTTTTTCCAATTTTTTTTTTATTTTAATTTTTAATTTTTTATTTAAGAATTCCTGATTCTGATTTTTCCATTTTAACATTTTTTTTTTTTTTTGGAATCGGAAGAGAGATTTGGAGTTTGAATCTTTGATTTGTTAGGTTTGAGATCAGATATTAGGTTTCAATTCAAATTCTGTTCATCATTTTAGGAATTTTTTTATGGTGAAAAGGAGTCTCAGGTAGTGAGAGTTCTATTCTACTTGGTTATGTGAAACCCTAGCTTTTGTATCAGAGGCCTTATGATTTTTTTTTTTTAAAACCGTGGATATAAGATCCGGACCAATAATGTTTCTGAAATCTCTGGGATCTGTCTGTAAATGATGCATCTCCTCTTACATGTTGTGATTTTATTTATTTATTTATCATGGAGTGGTGTTTGATTGTCGAATTGTTGGGATATTGTGATTGATAGGGTCAGTTACAAAGAACTGATTGTTTTAATGTCGTGGAATGATATGTAGTCAGGTCTTTATCTTGAGTTTCTTCAGATGCATTGTTTTGGATTGACAAGGTCAGAAGCTTCTAATCGGGTACCTTAGGTTGCAGTTGGATGTCTTCTAAAGTCCATACGTTATGCTTTTCAAAAGCTAGCTCTCTAATCACAGTTCTTTTTTGGTGGATTTGGAGTGGAATCAACACAACTTCACCTCAAATCATGATTTGGGTGGAAAAAACATCCATCCCACCCTTAATGCTAAGGACATTGAAATGCACCCATGTTGTGATACCCATATATGAGTTGCATTACCAGTAGGGATTTTAAGAAGAAGAAGAAGAAGAAGAAGAAAAAGAAAAAGAAAAAGGTATTTGGAAATGAGCATGTCTGTGCCTGTGTTCTTGGACTCTTGCATGGATCTATGGGATACTTCACTTTCTCCTCATATGTATGTATAATATGGGTAAAATGGCAGTGACGCCGTGTGCTACCCATCACCCATCATTTCCAGGATCTCCTTAATAGAAATAATAAGGTATAGTTGGCATTATTTAATTTGCTGGCTCTTTGATATTATGTGCAAACATGATATCAATTATGTGTTGTGTTGTATGCATCACCTTGGTAGTGTAGTTGGCTGTTCAAAGAGGTTGCTATGGGCTTTTTCAGATGCATGCATGAATGCCAATCTATTTGGTCGTGTGGGTAGAAACCACCTGATCCATACTGGTGGTTGCATAGAAAACATGAACGATTTTAGTAGGGTATTTATTTTCATTATCTGCAAATTCTTAGTGGGCAGAAGGCATCTTTTCCATCACTGTATGTGGGATTACCCAAGTGAGCTTGAGTTACCATTGGTGCTCTGTTTCGATTGGAAAGTTTTGTTAGGAGGCAGTTAGGCTATATTTCTTGACTGCAAACTACTCCTTTTAGCCTGTGAAGAAGTGGATCTATTTTCATTTCATTAGCACTATGCTATTCTTTTAGCTGTGGGAAGAGGCTGATTTATTCTTTCTATTCAGCAAGATATTTGTCTTCTTTGAAAATCTCAAATCTTATCTTTGAAATTTGCTGGTTGCTTGTTATATATGCATCACCTTTGTATTTAGTGAAGCTAGCTTAGCGGTAATGAGAATTAACTGTTAAGTATGGAAAAATCTGGTCAAATGATAAAATTGATGGAGTTAACTAGCACCTCTGCTATTTTAAAATAATGTACCTCTTTTGTAGTCATGCATCAGCTATTGGCAAGAACCACTTTATGTAAATGCTGAGAAATGATTATCTATATGCAATTTGCCATATTAAGGTGTTTGAGACTAGATGTTCTGTCTTTCTTGACTATTTTCTTTTTTCTTTTTGGGTTTTCTACAGATCAAAGTTTTGCAACTAGTCTTGGATTTCTGTTATTTTTTAGGGGAAGAGGAAGCTGATCTATGTTTCTACTTGGTTAAACTACATATTACGAAGGTTGGGCTGTTGCAAGTTTTTTCAAGGTATGTCCTATACATCTGTAAATGCAAATGCCTTTTTCTTCCAGACCTTTCTTAATGGTATAGGTTTCTGTTTTCTCTGTTTGACATTATTTAGTTGGTTATTCTGAACTTAAACTGCAGCAGAGTCTCAGCATTTGGTGGGTCTTGTAAGAATTCATCGTTTTGAAGCTGTACTGGCCACTTGCATTTTTGGCATGTCATATGCCTTCCTGGATAGAAGTACAACAAGAAGAGCATTTTGCCACCCTCTTTTACAACATACTTTAGTTTTTATGCGTTTACTTGTGAGATGGGGAGTCGAGGAAGACCATTGTTTGATCTCAATGAACCCCCAACTGAAGAGGATGAAGAAAATGATGGTGGCCGTTTCCAGCCTCAAAAGTCGCTTCCGTCTTCAAATCCTTGCACTTCGGATTTGTTTGTTGTGCCAGAAGGTTGTCAAAGAATAGTCAATAACCATGCTTTCTCACATGCATCATCTGTTTCAGGCTTCCAGCCTTTTGTTAGGTCTAAAGATGTACATAATTCCAAAGGCTATGCTTTACAGAAGGCGGATGATTCGAATTTGAATCATGGCTCATCATCTATGGTAGCTGGTTATGTTGGTGAAAGTAAAGTTACACGGTTGGTGACTTCAGGTGCTACAGATGCTCAAGCTGTTGAAAGAGAAGAAGGGGAGTGGTCTGATATGGAGGGAACCTCTGATGCACTTAGGAGCAATACAAGTGGCAAGCATGAAGAAACAGTCAAGAGGGATGTTGAAACTGCACAGAAGCAAGGAGCGGGTGAAAGAACAGGTCATTTTGATTCAGGCAAGTCCTCCGAGAATATTTCTAATGATGTTTTGCCTACTGACAGTATCAAGGATGAAGTCGTAGATTCCATGAAGGAGGAGAATAGTCATGCTTCTTTGGAATCAGAGCAGGAGTTGTTTGAACGTTCACATAGCAATTGTAAAAATTCAGATAGCAATGTCAAAGGACAAGTGCCTTCAGATAATTTGGAGGATTCTTCTTCAGTTGTAAAACAGAAAGACGTAAAAGGAGTCGAAGCAAGTCACACATTGAAGTTTGTAAATAATCCTGGAAAGAGGCATAAGATTGACCAGCACAAGGAAGCAATGCTAGGGAAGAAACGTAGCAGACAGACCATGTTTCTTAATTTGGAGGACGTTAAACAAGCCGGCCCTATCAAAACCTCAACTCCGAGAAGGCAAAACTTTTCATCACCTATAGTCACTCGTACGGTGAAAGAAATTCGTACTATTCCTGCTCCACCTGAACGAACTGGGGAAAGGCAAGGGCAGCCTATACCCAGGGATCAGAAGCAAGCAGAAACAATTGGTACTGAAGGAAGTGCTACCCTGGAGACTGATCATAAGGCAGAATCAAACGGGCATATAAATTCAGGTCCTCAAGCTAGGTCTGTGAAGCTAAATAATGGCGGCGATCTGCCTGCTGAAGTATATCCACCTCCAGTTCCAAGACAGGGATTATGGAAGCAATCCATGGACCCGAGGCAGCTCAAGAATCAGCAGGTCTCAACTAGGAAGCCTGCTGTGACTTGTCAAAACAGGGAAAGTGTGGATGTGAAATCTGGTAACAAGAAGCACCCTCCATTAAAGAAGCAACCAACAAACAATACACATTATCAGGATACATCAGTGGAGCGTCTTCTTCGAGAGGTTACCAATGACAAATTTTGGCATCATCCAGGTTTGACAGTTGCAGTTCTCCATCAGTTTATTGCTACATAGCAAAAATAAAGTTTTTGCTTATTTTAATTCTGAACTAGATACTGTTCACTTTTTTTTTTTTTGAAAGATGATGAATTTTAAAGGCCAACAGCCAAAAACAGAAAAGAAAGTAAAACAAAACAACAAGAAGACACCCAACAAACACCCTACAGAACATAAACAAAAGAAACCTAAAAAAACTAGAAACAAAGGAGGCGAAAACAGACAAAACCCAGAACCCGAAACTAGGGAGCCCACTGCCTCAAATACAAAAGAGCCCTATGCAGAACCCCTGAAGCAGGTCTACTGACATTCTGGAAACAGTGACTGTTTCTTTTGCTCCAAATGGACCACAGAAGAGCAAGCAACGCCACTCTCTATCTCGATCTACCCAGGCTGCCACCTCCTTCACCATGCCAACATCGAAAGAAGACCCATTTTCGCAAGCAATGCCACTCTCCATGTAGATACTGTTCACCCTGATGAACCATTTCTATCAAAGTGACTCATTTTCGCGCCAAGTGTGATCCATCTCTATCAAAGAGCACAACCTGTTTTTATGTCAAATATGATCCATTGCCATCAAAGCGTTAAACCCTTTTTCTTGCCAAACCTCCTCTAATGTTCTAGACTTCTAGTTCATATCATACTTGTGTATAGCCAGCTTTCACGCTTTTTTCACGTTTTTATCTTGAAGTGGAAGACATGGTAAGATGCCCGTTTCTTTGATGCCTCTGAAGAGAGGTTCTGTATAAAAACCAGAGATTACTTTGTTTTGAATTATGTCAAGTTACTTTGAAGTCCTTGTAGTTCTGTTGGATGCCAAATAGTTCATTACCAGTCTTGCACTTTAGCAAAATTCTCTAGGAACAAAAACATTTGAATGTTTTGTCAGTTTATCAATCTAAAGTAGAAAAGGAAATCTTATAAAGAAGAGGGTAATAAACTGATCACTAGAAAAGTACACAGGGCCACCAGTTTAGATTGATGGCAAAGTTTCCTGTGTTTCAGTCGGGACTTTTTTGTCTTTGCGATCAAAGAGAGCATTGCTTTATTTGAATAGGTTTGCTGAGCAAAACTACTCTTTCTGCTAAATATATTTCTGTATTTAACGATTCTACTGTCCGGTTCATTATCTCTCTGTTCTATTTCTGGGAGCATGTTAGATGGTGACTTCCTTTCTATATTCGAACCTAACAAAAATCATCTTCCAAATTTCAGGAGAGACAGATCTCCAATGTGTTCCGGGACGGTTTGAATCTGTAGAAGAGTATGGAAGAGTATTTGAGCCTTTGCTTTTTGAGGAATGCCGGGCACAATTATATAGCACTTGGGAGGAACTCACAGAGACAATCTCACGAGATGCACACATTATGGTCCGCATAAAAAGTGTGGAAAGGCGAGAGAGAGGTACTTCGATTTTATATTTCTAACTTATTTGGTGTTGTTTGTATTCATTGACCGCCTCTGCTTGAAACATTCTAAAAGATTGTGCTTTGAGAATTTTTTTCTGAATTTAATTGTAAAGGTTATGTATTGATTATGAATTTAATGTATTGGAGAAGGATTGTTTTATACAGTCTCTGTATTGGCAACTTTGTCTGATTGGTTCGCTTGGTTCAAACACAAGGATAGCGTTTTATTGTAATGCATGTTGTTTCTTCTTCTTTTTGAACTCACATATGTTGTTTCTTATGGCTCATGGATATGCTCTGGTATCAATTGTTTGATTTTCACAGCCCTCTTTCTGGCTATAATGTTGACTGTTGATACTAGTTGATAGGCAGGTTAGGTACTTTACAGAACATAAGATATATTTATTTTCTTGTTTGTGGGTAACAGATATTAAGGCAATGATTTCCGATATTGCATAACTAGCTGCATCCCGGCTAGGACAGGCTTTTCGGACTTACTGCAAATGAAACTATCTCCGGAAAATATGACTTATTGCATTCGAAGGGGATGTGGACCTCTTAAACTTAGCAGTGACTAATTGAAAGGTTCCTTCTAGATTCCTCTCGAAGGCATATCTTTGAGTCATTCTGCTCTCAGAAAAAAAGTTGCCTTCCTTATTTCTCTTTACTACCTATGTTTTGCAGAGCAATCTGTCTCTCGGCAGGCCATTTTACTTGGTAAATTGGTGTATGATGTCGGCCTTTGCTGCAATCTTCTCAGGCATGTAAGCATCTGTGATTGGGTTTGATCTGTTTTTGTTGCTGATGCTGGGCCATGTAGAAGACATTGAGCCTAGTTTTTGGTTTGGATGCTAATTGGACAACAGGGCACGTGTGTACTTTTTTTTTTGTCAACCAGCTCTATCAGCTTTTATTACCGGTTCTACGGGAATCTTCCAGAATCTAGATCGCAGTTTGCTATGCTCATGGAGTGGCAACTGGTTGATACAAATATTTCTCAACTTCCAAGATTTCTTATTGTTGTTCATATAGTTTTCCATCAGCTCCCAGGAAATTGATGATTGGAAGTTCCACTGTAGCAGGATAACAATTTAGGGCATCTTTTGAACTTCTTATGGTGGATATTTCCCATTTTTCTACCATGCGCCATTATCTTCCCATCGCATGGGTCGAGGACATAAGACTGAAATACTTAAAATTGTTTGGTCTTGGTTATTGATGACTCTGGTTAGTGTTTGTTGTCTTTCTTTTTCTACTTGGTAGGTAGTCAGCCAGGTTAGGCCTATGTTTTGATGTATTTGTTGATATAAAGTTACTCGAGACTGGATCATGGCACCCCACAGCCTTGTCAACTTCACCTATGAGTGGACAGTTTGTCTCTTCATCAACAAAAGTATAAATATGAAATCATGCTGTAACAAGTTGCAAAGAATTCGTATTGAATTGTAATTTATAACTCACTTATAAAAAAAGGAAAAAAGGAAAAAAGAAAAAAGAAGAAGAAAGGATAAAGTAAGCTATTTACAATTCAAACCAAAAATCAGGAAAATGGACTAAGCCTATAAATGCTTTTGCACATTCCATTACATTTCCTTTAGCCCTATTGAAGACCTCAAAAATCACTCCTTCTGGTTCCTTAGAAAGCAACGATTGTTCCTTTCTAACTAGATGCACCATAACCTAACAAACTAAGTCTCTAAACTTTCTTCCCAATTTTTCTATTGCCTGCACTGTGCCTGGCTGATAAAAAAGACTCAATAGAACTCAGCAAAAGCCAAACTATTCCAAATAGCTTAAAGAAACAATCCCATACATAAATGAATGGTAAAGAAAAGAGTCATCATCAACAAAATGAAGATATGAAAATTGTTATACAATTAGAGATTCACAAACTTTTTGTAAGAATGATAAGATCTGTTTTAAATTATAAAACGATTTTTCTAGGACCAAGTTTTAAAAGCACAAGTGTAGGGTTTCTTATTTATAGCGGTACTAGTAAAAGAGCCTCTTCACTGCATTAAGCATCCAACGGAATGAGGCAATGCAGGACCCCTAACGAAATGATTGTTTTTCCTGATGTTTAAAATATGTTCCATGACTGGAAGTAGATCTTACATAGGAAGTGGGAATAGCAGAGAACCTTGCTATAACCAACAATATGATTAATCTAGTTCTAACCTTGCTAAAACCAGCAATATGATTAATCTAGTCCTGGTAGCAATCAAGCATCACCTGGTGAGTACTGCTTCCTGATATTGAGTTAATAATTCAATGGGATTCCTTAGCCTATTGGTCGCTCCACTAATGTGGTCCCTGCTTGTATCGGTGTTACCAAGAAATAGCCTCTTCCAGTACTATTCTAATAATTCGAAATGGCCTCATCATGTTTTTGATCGACTTTCTTGCATCATTTCCCCAAGTCTTTAGTTTGGACTGGTGACTTACATAGAGAATAGTGATTGGTTTATAATTTCCAGTTGAAGTATCAATGCACTAACATCTTGCACCATGGTTGCTTCACTTTAATGCCATCAACTACGAAATGCTCGAGGTTGGGATTATTCAAGGCCTTTCTATGCAGTATAAATTCATTTGATGAATGTAGGATTTTCTTTTTATATATTTTGAAATATGATATATAAATATTGTTTATGGTGTCTAGGGTGGTATGATGTGATAGTTCTTCCAGCACATGAATGCAAATGGGTGTTTAAGGAGGGCGATGTTGCAATTCTCTCAACCCCCAGGCCTGGTGCAGGTTTGAAATGTCTAAAACTATATTTGATACTCACTGGAATCTTATCACTTGCCGGAATCTTCTCACTACTTGCTTCTCAGTTTACTGTGGATTGACAATCTCAATTGGTACTTTGTGAAGCAGCCAGATCAAAGAGAAACAACAATGCTGGTGTGACTGAAGATGATGCAGAGGCTGAGGTTACAGGACGGGTTGCTGGTACTGTTAGGCGGCACACACCTATTGATACTCGTGATCCTCCCGGGGCCATTCTTCATTTTTATGTTGGGGATGCATATGATTTGAATAGGTAATGTTCTATCTCGCTTTGAAGGTCTTTTGTGGCTTGTTTTAGGATTGCCTTGCTTTGCCTTTTCACATGGGACGTTAAGTAGTATGCATGCTTATGATGCCAGCCTGGTTGTTTCTTGATGATCTTTTTACTCTTTATTTTCTTTTCTTAAATATCTTTGTATGCTGCTTTAATGAATAATTCACCAATATTCCATTATTTTAATGACGAATCCTCTAAAAGTGTGATGGCCTGTTGGGATTTCCAGCATCGATGACAATCATGTTTTAAGGAAGTTTCAGCCCAAGGGCATCTGGTATCTGACTGTTCTTGGATCACTTGCAACTACTCAACGCGAGTATATTGCTCTGCATGCGTTTCGACGTCTCAATTTGCAGGTGACAATCAGATCCAAGTTTATGATTTTGCGAACTATCCTTCACAAAAGGGAAAAAATTGTGAAACTCATATGAAGTCTGGTGTGGACATTGACCAATGGCATTTTCTGGTTATGCAGATGCAAACTGCTATCCTTAAGCCCAGTCCAGAACAATTTCCGAAATACGAAGAGCAACCTCCGGCAATGCCGGAATGTTTTACACAGAATTTTGTTGAGTATCTTCGTAGGACTTTCAATGGGCCACAATTGTCTGCCATTCAGTGGGCTGCAATGCATACAGCTGCTGGTACAAATGGTGGTGGGATGATGAAAAAGCAAGATCCTTGGCCTTTCACTCTTGTTCAAGGGCCTCCAGGAACAGGAAAGACCCACACAGTGTCGGGGATGCTAAATGTCATCCATCTCGTTCAATATCAGCACTACTACACGGCGCTGCTGAAGAAACTTGCTCCCGAAAGTTATAAGCAAGCTAATGAGATTAGTTCTGAGAGTTTCAGCACAGGATCCATTGATGAAGTTTTGCAGAGTATGGATCAGAATCTTTCTCGTATCCTCCCAAAGCTCTGTCCAAAACCTCGAATGCTTGTATGCGCCCCATCAAATGCAGCCACTGATGAATTGCTGGCACGTGTTCTTGACCGTGGGTTCATTGATGGTGAGATGAAAGTTTATCGACCTGATGTTGCTCGGGTTGGTGTCGATTCACAAACACGTGCAGCTCAGGCCGTATCTGTTGAGCGAAGGACTGAGCAGCTTCTAGTTAAAGGCCGTGAGGAAGTTATTGGTTGGATGCACCAGTTGAGAGTTCGTGAAGCCCAGTTCTCACAACAGATAGCTTCTCTTCAGAGAGAACTCGTTTCTGCAGCTGCAGCTGTCCGTTCTCAAGGATCTGTTGGTGTTGATCCTGATGTTCTTGTTGCTCGAGATCATAATCGAGATGCTTTACTGCAGAATCTAGCAGCAGTCGTAGAGGGAAGGGACAAAGTGTTGGTAGAAATGTCCCGCCTTCTCATTCTAGAAGGCAGATTTCGTCCCGGAAGCAACTTTAACCTGGAGGAGGCCCGAGCAAATCTGGAAGCGAGTTTTGCCAATGAAGCTGAGATTGTTTTCACTACGGTTTCAAGTAGTGGTCGCAAGTTATTCTCTCGCCTCACTCATGGCTTTGATATGGTGGTTATTGATGAGGCTGCCCAGGCAAGTGAAGTAGCGGTACTCCCCCCTCTTTCTCTTGGTGCTGCACGGTGTGTTCTTGTCGGGGATCCTCAGCAACTCCCAGCAACTGTCATTAGCAAGGCAGCTGGGACTTTATTATACAGCAGAAGCCTTTTTGAGAGGTTCCAACAAGCAGGCTGCCCTACAATGCTGTTGTCTGTGCAGTACAGGATGCATCCTCAAATCCGTGATTTCCCTTCCCGGTACTTCTACCAAGGACGGCTGACTGACAGTGAGAGTGTTGTCACTATGGCTGATGAGACCTACTACAGTGACCCTTTGTTGAAACCTTACGTATTTTATGATGTTACACATGGGCGAGAATCTCACAGGGGAGGATCTGTTTCGTATCAGAATATTCATGAGGCCCAGTTCTCCCTGAGGTTGTACGAGCATCTTCAGAAGACTCTGAAATCCTCTGGAGGGAGGAAGGTGTCTGTTGGCATAATAACGCCTTACAAATTACAGTTGAAGTGTCTGCAACGTGAGTTCGAGGAGGTTCTGAATTCAGAAGAAGGCAGGGAACTGTATATAAACACTGTAGATGCATTTCAGGGCCAAGAACGCGATGTCATAATCATGTCTTGTGTCCGTGCGTCAAATCATGGTGTGGGCTTTGTTGCTGACATTCGCCGTATGAATGTTGCTCTCACTCGTGCAAGGAGAGCTCTATGGGTAAGGCTCATCTTTTCATACTAATTTTCATTTTGAATCAGAGACATTTCAGATGTGGACAAAAACTTATTCAAGCATACAATCTTCTCACTCGGTGAACTTATTTCACGACAGGTTATGGGCAATGCCAATGCTCTTATGCAATCTGATGACTGGGCTGCATTGATTGGAGATGCTAAGGCAAGGAACTGCTTTGTAGACATGGATTCTATCCCAAAGGACTTCTTGGTTCCAAAAGCACCTGCTTACACTCCTCTGCCAGGTAAGGCTTCTTCCAACATGAGGGGAATGAGGATGAACGGGCCCAGACACAGGCACCTGGACATGCTTCCAGAACCCAAGTCTGCGGGACACTCAGAAGAAGATGAGAAGTCAAACTTGTCCATATCCAGGAATGGATCTTACAGGAATTTGAAGCCACCGACAGAGAGTTCCTTGGATGCCATAGAACAATCAGGGGATAAATCTCGAGAAGCCTGGCAATATGGCATTTTGAAGAGGCAAAATTCTGCTGGGATATGCAAAAGAGAATCATAGTCAGACGTATGGTGATATCTGCAGGTTTTCTCTACACCTTGGGGTTTGTGTGGCATTTTCTTCTGATTTTTGGCACAGATCCCTGATATTGTGCCATTTGAATGTGCTCCTTCTCTGCACCCTTTGACTGGCATGCACTCTTGTTGCAAAAGCACCCAAAGTCCGTGCGAGTTAATGCTCAATCCGGTGGCATGCCTTAACCCTGGCACGTCAAGCAAGGTGATATATGAGGATATTTTGCATATTGATGTGCTGGGAGAGAGGATCAAAAGACAACATTGAAGTGAAGCAGTAAGCTCATTTTCTCGAGCATGCCAAATTGCTCAAAAGAAAGCATCGAGGATGATCGGAATGAAAAGCTGCAAACTTCGGAGAAGGGTTGCTCGGCACTGAATCTGGTAACAAGATTGTGGGTTAAACCTCCTTTCTACGAACAGATCATCGGCTGCCAGCCTTCGATACTCTTCACTGCGTCGATGTTACCTGAGGTTCTTGCTGAGTTGATTGCTTCTATACAAACCTTGCAAACTCAGGATAAATCATGAGAAGCCCCGGCTGGCAGAATCCGCGAGTTCCAGCATCCAACTGCCAATAGAAGGTTCTTATGGCTTGTTGAGGTCAAGTGTGGACCATAATCTACCCGTTCCTTTCATCACCCTCCACTATGGCATGTCGGCGACACCCTGAAACCTTGGGATCTGGTTTGAAAGAAATTGAGTTCTGCAAATGCTTAGGGTTCATGCGCGGATGTGTTAGATTGACTATGGCCTCTTCAAAGAAAGAAGCCTAATGTGAATGCCATACTCGAAGAAACAGCGAAATTCTGTACAGTACAGTGGATACAGTATTATTTCAAAGAAAATCGTAGAGGCGACTGGGATGTCACCCGTCTGTTGTTTTGTACATTACAAGTATTGTGATAAAAATAAAATTCTTTTTTTTTTCAATGTCTTCTTCTCATTACTTGTTAGACAATGCATCTGCAGGTATGCTATGCCTCATTCTGTATGTGTAGTACAATGCTGCATTTTAGTCAGACATGGGCCGATGTTGTGGAAAGCTGACACAATGATCTGTGAAGAAAGGCATATGGGTTGGCTGCTCATCAACATATGAAGTGTAAGCAGCCTGTTGAATTCACTAATGCATCACAGTAATAGGTAAGGTTTAGATGATAGTGGAATGGCAGAACAGGATTCATGTAGCCGACTCCAAATAATTGGGATAAGGCTTAGATGAAGATGACGACGACGGTGATGATGATTACAATAATAGGCAAGGAATAAGATGCAAGGTAATGAGCTAGTTTGAAGGAAAGTGGACAAGCTTTTCTTTGAATTCATGTTCCATCCTGGATGAATTGATGGACCCATGGATATGCTAAGAAATCTGCGTACATGTAATATTTCTATTTTGTTATTAATTAATAACTTTAACGACTTTTTTTTTCCTTTCGTTTTCTTCTGGTATCAAGATAGAATTAAGCCCCATACCTCAATATTTATGTGAAGAGGACCTTCCATCGAGCAACGGGCTTTAACCCAAACAGCTTGTACTTTATGAACAACAGATCCACAATTATAAAACTTTAGGCTGGATTTTTCTATTCTTTGATTAAAGGTCAAATGTCTTGGCTGCAGCTCTATGTATTGGGACTTCCATCCCTTTTTATTTATTTTCAATAAGATCTATTATTATCTTTCCTTTTTTTTTTCTCTTAATATAATCAGTGACTTCTCAAAAAAAAAAAAAAAAAAATCTATTCTTATCTGCTCCCCCCCCCCCCCCCCCCCCCCCCCCCCCGCCCACAAAAAAAAAAAAAGAAAAAAAAAAAGAAAGAGGAAAAATCTTTGCACAGTCTATCAGCATAGATGCATGTCATATTAGTAATTCCACAAACTTTACCATCACTTGCAATGTTGTTTAATGATATGATGCATGAAAATTAATATTTAATCCTTTATTTCCTAGATCATCGGGGAAATGGAATAGCATTTCCATGGCTGCTGAAGACACTTGTATCGTAAGTTGCATTCATCCACCAAAAAGGCCTGCCTCAAGGAGAAGGATGTCAAGGCTTTCGACCACCAACTAGTCCAGAAATCCTACCCATCAAAGAACCAAAGCCAAATGCTCGTCGCAGGTTTCATGCAGCCCAGGGAGCTGGCTATGCTGCTTGACGTCTCTGGACATGTGAATTCATTAGGAGGTGAGAGAATTCATGCATCCTTTGGATAGAAATGTGAGTTCTGTTTTGCAAAGCAGAAACATTTTATCTTTTGCAGAAACGTTTGATCTGGTACACTGCAGAGTTTTCCTATCTGTTACACTATAACATTGCCATAGGAAACACATACCTTAAAAGTTGTACAAAAGCAGGGAGAGAGTATTTAGGAAAAGAGGAATTTAGATTCGTGAGACGATCTATCTTGGTCTTGTGAGGAAGGGGACAGATGCTTGGGGTCAAGTGAGGGAGCAAAGTGAGGTTGGGCACCAAGGCCGGGGCGAGGAAAAGAGAAAATGGGTTTAGGGTCTTGCAAGATAGGGAGTTGGAGGATCAGGGTTGGGTGAGGGAGTCGGAAAGGGGTTTGAAGTTGGAGTAGGAATAGAGGAAGGGATGGGGGTAGGAGTCATGAGGGAGGGAGAAAAAATGGAGATTTGAGGATCGGGTCGGTAGAGGGAGTAAAGAGGGGAAGAGGATCAAAGTTTAGATAGAGTGAGAGGAGGGGATGGGGATTGGAATCGGGTGAGAGGGAGAAATAGGGTAAAGAGCTGGGTAGTCAGAGCTTCAAACGGGGCATGGATAGGGGAGCAACATTTTTTGTATCTTTATCACATAATGTATCTCACCCTTGAGACATTGATATATATCGGTTATCACATGAGATATATCGATTTTATCGTGTGGTTTATTGCTATTATTGGGAAACATGGGGAAATTGGTTGAATTTTTCGATGAAACTTTAGGGATTATTAAAAAAGACACTAATGCCCGCTTATAAATAAAACAAATCACTAAAAACAATGCTCATAATAAGTTTCCTTTGTATATGGTTCTAACCTATGCGCTATTTGACTAAACTGATGCAACTATATTCGAAGTCAATTCTTAAAATTTTATAAATGTAAGTAGACGTATGGAAACACAAGCTTTACATTCAAAAGCAAAAGAAGTAGAAAACTAGATAATTTTCTTTTGGAAGATTTAGAAAACTAAATAATACTCGTGGATTTCAATAGAAAATATTTTTTGACATATTTAATTAATTTTTTTTTTCAAAAAATTCCCAAATTGCCAAGAATGTGTAGATCAGGTTATATACATGTTTCATTACGTGTTTGGCAATCGATTTGGAAAAAAAATGATTTTTCCCCAAAATTTTGTGGCTCAGCCCATCTCTCTCAAATCTCGAAATTGAAGTTTCAAATCCATAATTTTTCATACAAAACATGAGGAATCATGGATTTCTTACCATTTGAAACTATGTACACCATATAAACGCAAAAAAAATAAAATAAAAAAATAAAAAATACGCACCTTTTAGAATCCTGCCCCCAAAAGCTTTTGATCACAAGGAGAAATTTTGAAGATTTTCTTCCAACAAACTAGAGTGGACTGTTGAAATTGCTTTACAATGTACTAGGAAGGGTTTTTCTTTTTACAAAAAAAAAAAAAAAAAAAGATTATGAATTTTTGAAGACAAAACATCGCTGGTTTCCTTTATCCCTTTCTATATCACACTCGATATCGATATATCGCCTGGATACATTATGACGTAATAAAGGAGGAGTGTAGATATATAGCACGATATCACGATATATTACACGATACCATAAAAAATGGATATTAAAGTTGGTTTCGTATCGCCCATCTTGGACAATAGATATATCGTGGTATATATCAGTGATTTTGCAGGAGATTGAAAACACTAGGAGGGAGATGCTGGCGGAGGAGAAATGTGCTTAGGTTTTGATTGGGAGAAGGCGGTGGTTCTCTGCTAGGGATGCTCGTGCGGCCTTGTTAGAATTTCCAAACCTTTTCGGCTAGAACTTTTTGGAGGGGTGGTCAGAGGCTTAGTTCTACAGGGTTTTTGGGTGAGTGGGGTTGGTGAAAGAGGTGGCTATCCCTTGGATGCGGGAATCCTCAACCATTCACAATATTGCCTTTCTACAGATGAAAAAACCGAAAAATGTTTCTCATGTGGAGCTCTGAATGGACAGAGTTTTGGAGGTTGGAGGCTTTCAGTTCATAGGGCTTAGTATGGCCCGAATGTGGTTAACCTAACAACAACTAGGAAGGAGGCAAGGAGAAAGGAAGTCTGGTCACCAAGTAAGGGGAGTAGATCGTGGATATGAATATCTTATCTGTATTGGCCGATACGGCCACAATCATATCCTTATCAGCAGGAGCTGATACGCGATACAAGGTCGTATCAGTCCGATACGAAAAAATTGACTAGTATCGGCCCGTATTGGCCGATACGTATTTTTCTAATATTTTTCCATATTACTTTGCTTTTAAATTTTTTTTGACCGATACAGGCTGATATGGGCCGATACGACCCTGATACCAATATGTGACGCCATATCGTATCATTTTTCTGCCGGACCAATATGCCAACCGATACCAACATTCAGAACCATGGCAAGGATGGGGTAGTACAGGGGCAGTGAGTGGGAAAGAGGTAAGAGGAGGTTTCAAATCCTGCAGGGATGCGATGGTGGATGGATCCGTTGAATCGGAGTAGCCGATTGATATTGGCTCAAAGAAAAGGGGGATGAGTAGGTAGTGCAAAAGAGATGGGCGTCAAAGGAGATGAATGGAGCTCCACTGGTTTGAGTTCATTCAAGAGTGATGGAGAATGCTCGGGATGTGTTTTAGTGGAGCAGGAGGGCGCTTTGATAGCTGAGGTGAGGGTATGGTTGGATGGCTGCTGTGGAGCGGATGATGCTGGCTTCATTATCAAGCCTCTCACCAAAAGGGAATTTTGGTTGTCTTTCATGCCTAAGTAGAACATTGAGAAGATTCTCGTTGGAGGGCCCTATTCAAGGATGGGCCGGTAGAGGTTGTTTACCGATGGTCCAATTGGTCTTTGGATGGGAGGATGTATGGTTTCAGGTTTGATACCTGGCAATGGAACTGTGGTTCATGGATGCATTTATGGTGATGGGGTCTTGTGTCCAGTGAGGTTCTCGCTGTCGATCTAGCCACAAAAGGGGGTGAGGAGATTAGGGTAGTGAGACTGTGCATAAGGAAGAAGAAATGGGTTGCTTCGCCGGAGTGGTTTGTGATCGTTGTGGGGAACGAGAGGGAGTCGGTCTGGGTGATGAGAGAGGCATTAGGGGGAGAGAAAGTAAGGGTGGGAGAATATGTGGAAAGGAGTCGCATTGGCATGTAGATTGTTAGCAGAGGAGGGATGGAAGGGGAAAGAGCACATTTTCAGTGGGCCAGTGGAGTACCAGATGATTGGATGCATGTGTCGCACACTAGTTGGTTAGAAGGGGGCAAGTGGTGAGAGGGAGATGGGTGTGGTGGCTCGTGGCAGGGTAGTTGCATGCGGTTTAATGACGGAGAGTGACTTGTGCCCCACGTGCAGGGAATCACCTCTTTTAAGAGCAGATTTTGATGAATCAAATGCTTTGGCTATATTCAGGAGAGTGGGAGAGCTGAGATTGGTGGGGAGTGTTCTGCAAATCTCGATGCATGCTTCTTCTGCAATCGGAATGAGCAGTAGATCGTTTCTTCCTTTAAATGTTCCTGTGGATATCCACATTGAACCAGGTGATGGTGTGGTTCATGGCATGGTGAGTGAGGATGAAAGGGTTGGCTGGGCTCTTGTGATGGTGGGCTCTGAAACTGAATGTGAGGCGGGAAGGAGTTGTGAAATGGCCCCAACTTAGGGAGCTCAGTGCATTAATGAGTCCTTGTTGAAGATTCTCGATATCATGCCATTACAAGCGTCTTGTGCTGACAGTGTGGAGGAGCATATTTGGTTTTGACTCTCCAGGGGCATGCGGTGGATGGAGATGCAATGGGTCACGTGGGGATGATGGTTGGCATCTCTTTTGGAGACTACAAGGTGGACTTTATAGTGTTGTTCCAATTCATGGAGGAAAGGGCGGCTCAGATAAGCTTTTTTGAGCATTAGAAGAAGACTTGGAGATCTCCTAAAGGTTGGGGAGAGAATTGGTTAGGCTTGAGTCATTTGTCAACTATGACTCTGGAAATCTCTTAGGTGGTGAGAGGAAGGGGAAGGCTGGTGTCCCAATGTAGATTCTCAATTGGAATGTTAGGAGCTTGGAGTTTTAGCAGAAGAGGGGAAAAGTAAGAGATTTCTATTGCAGATCAAAAGTTAATTGCTTTTCAGGAAACCAAGCTTCAAGTGGTTGACTAGAAATGATAGATTCATCATGGGATGTTAAGAGCAAAGATTGGGTGTGCGGAGGAGAATTTATTCGTAGCAGGCGGGATTTTTTTGATTGGGTGGAGGAATGATGTGGTGGATCTTCCATTGGGTGATGTGAGGTTTAATTGGTTGAATGGTCAGGATGAGGTTGTTTTGTTAAATATTATATTTCCTTTTGGTCTCGGTGGAGCGGATGGAAAAGTTCCCATTAATGCATCAGCAGGGTCTCTCGGGGCCAACTTCCAATCATTACCTGATTTTGGATGTTGAGGAGGATAGCTGGGGTTCAACCTTTCAGGTTTGAGATCTTGTGGCTAGGGTTGGACAGCTTCTCTACTTTGGTGAGAGAATGGTGGGGGTCCTTTGCGGTCACGGGTTATGCGGGGTCCAACTAAGTCAGAAGCTTAAGCTGTTAAAAGGTAGGATCAAGGATTGGAAGAGGAATGTGTTAAAAGGTAGTGGGGAAGGTGTTAACAACTGACAATCTTAAAACAAGATCATTGATACTCCCCAACATATGCATTATGTTCATAGAAAATGTGGAATCCATTAACCATATTGTTATTTTTAATGTGGTATGAGTGATGCTGGGGACAATTGAAGAGCTCCTCTTGGCTTGGGATGGAGGGGTTGGAAAATAAGGTGGGATAGTGCGGTGGTTGGTCTTTATGACAGTTCTATGGGCTATAAAGAAGTTTGGGGGTGGTTGTCATTAGGAGGGTTAAGCTTGAGGTTTTGGAATGGGCCTTGTTTTCGAAACAAAATCAGTTACGGGGTGGAGGTAATAAGGAGGGTTAAGCTTGAGGTTTTGGAATGGGCCTCGTTTTCGAAACAAAATCAGTTACGGGGTGGAGGTAATAAGGAGGGTTAAGCTTGAGGTTTTGGAATGGGCCCGTGCTTGAAGGTTTGTGATATTTGTATATTGTATAGTTTATTTGGGTTGTAGGTTCGAACTGGCTCTGGCACTCTTTTTAATAAAATTTCATTTTCTTAAAAAACATATAGTTGGGAGAGATACACAATGTGGAAAGCGTTCTCTTTGATGCAGGGGACTTAAATACGTCAAGCAGGCGGGAATGCATTGCCAATATACACTGAGCCATGCTTCTTTCCAACAAAAAAAGAAGAGAAAAAAGAAGAGAGCCTGTGTTTCCAACATGTCTTCAAATTCTACAAAAGAAGGTTTCCTGCTCAAGATTGTGTGGAAGCACTCGAGTCACTACCAGCATCAGAAGATGATTGCGCATTGGAGGAAACATGTTCTGAGTTGTAAACCAAAATGGCTTGAAGATGAGGAATCTGGAAGGAGTTTCAGATGCCACCATGATTTGCCTGAAACTGTCAATATAGGAACTCAAACCCATCCCAACCAAAGTGGCAGGCATCCCGTCCAAAAATGCGTCTTCTCTGCTGGTCACTCTCTGGAAGCAAGCCTGGTCATACACTAGTCTCTGATAGAACTCCAAGAGCTTTGGGTGGTCCACAATCTTCCTGGGATTGGAACCAAATAAAAAATGACTGCCCAAGTTCCAAACTCTTGGAAGCGCCACAAACCATATCCGAGTGAAGGGAGTTGAGCATAATGCCCTGGCACTCGCGGACGGTGAGCATGCATGATAGTACGAGCGGGACCTGCTGCTTGCATGTGGCTAGCACCATCGCCCCCTCAATGATGTCCCATGTATTGGGGTGAAATTGCACCCTTGGCAACAGGCATTTGCAGAGCATCTCGAAGGCTGTGCCAGGAGATGTGACGAACCGAGTGACTGTCGCTGCTGCACCGTTCACCAGCCCGCTGCTCACTTTGTTTGCCCGGCACAAGGGAGGGAGTGAATTAGGTGTTTGCCTAGGTAACCCATTAGTGGCTGTCTACCTGAATATGGGGTCCACCTTGATGTATTTGTTGTATATCCACACCGTCCATCAGTTTTTCCAGCTCATTTCGGGACGTGGTTCCCAAAATGAAGTAAATCCAAGTTACAGGAGGACCACAGTGGTGATTGAATGCACACCCTTAAAAGTTTCTTGGGGGATACAAGTTTTGGATTGCACACCCTTAAAAGTTTCTTGGGGGATACAAGTTTTGGATTGAATGCACACCCTTAAAAGTTTCTTGGCGGCTACTAAAGTTTTGGAACGAGCTGATATTTGTGTTTTCCCTTTATCCAGGTCCGTGTGACCTTATAAACAGTCAAATCAACATTATGGTGGGCCCTAGGAAGTTTTTAATGGCAGGCCCTAGGAAGATTTTAATGGCGGTGTGCAATGACCACTGTTTCCTGTGGTGTGGCCCACTTCAGATTTGGATCTGCTTTGTTTTTAGGACCGTGCATAAGAATGAGCTGGAAAAACTGATGGACAGGTAACACCACCTAACGTGTTACCCAGGTACCACCTAATTTGCTCCCATGCCGTATCCAAGCTGGCCCATAAAGGCTCTTCCCTGCTGTCCATTTCTCTAAAGGTGATGATCTTCCCCAAGGAAGCGGATTGCCTAGCGGCCAATTTACTATGCTTAGCCTACTTGGTAAACTCTCTGAGGTCAATCATGTATTTTATTTTCTCTATCCATCCATTTTATCAGATAATTTTAGTCTTGAACCCAAAAATGAGGCATATCCAATGTTGAAATGGACTACACAGGAAGTTGTTGAATTGAACATATACCGTTGAAAAATTCTTGGGGGCCATAAAAGTTTTGGATAAAGATTATATTTGTGTTTTCCCTTCATCCATGTCGGTGTGATCTTATGAACAGGTTGGATGACAAATAAACTGGGGCCTAAAAATTTCTTTAATGGTTGAAATCATTATCCTGTTTTCAGTGGTATGATCCACTTGATCTTTGGATATGCTTTAATTTTGGGCTCCACCCCTTAAATTAGATGGAAAAATGGATGGACGGTGTGGATAGACCACATACATTAAAGGTGGGCCCAAGTAAGTTTGCTCAGTACTATGCAATCCAATTTCATCCCCCCACCCAATCTTCTCAACCCGATCTTCTCAACCTCCAGTCATTCACCCTCGTATCTTCATTTCTCGGGTAGATCCTTGTGACGGGGGATCAAAATATGAGGGTGAATGAGGAGAAATCGGATCCACCCTCGTATCTTCATTTAGCGGGTAGACCCTTGTGATGGGGAATCAAAATATGAAGGTGAATGAGGAGAAGTCGGGATCCCTGTGCACCCATCCCGCACAGCAACAATGCATCAATTTTAGATGGTTGGGGATCCCTGTGCCCTCTTCTAAACTCCTGCAGCAACTCAATCAGCCCGACAGTCGGGCTGGGCTGGGCTGTAGCTGAAAGAAATCCCTGCTGACTACGAGCTGGATTCTGCACTACACACACCAGCTGTTAAAATTAAATTACAGAATTATAATTCTGGAAAATAATAAAGAACCTGAAAAATAAATGATAGGCTGAAGCACGTGTGATCACGCTTTCTTTAAAGCGTTATTCACCCATCCTCAAAATAATTGAGAATGTTGACAAGTTACAGGCAAACCACTTTTAGGATACAACGAGCTTGAACGTAGTTTTATGTTCAATAAATATGAAGAACCATGAATGGAACTTTGTGTACATAATTTTGTGTATGACAGATAAACAAAAATAAAAATAATTGTCTATGGCAGATACACAAAAGTAGAAATCCTAAATTCAGAAAAAAGATTAAAAAATTGTAGAAATTTACACTATTATGTTGGTCTGTTTCCTGAGGTCTTCTAGTTAAGATTCGTATCAACCTTGCTGACTGATCAGAGTACACAAGTGCTCCTCTTAAATTACAAGTGAGAATGGTTCAAGTGTCGGTGAAGGTCTGTTAAACTATCTAGGCACTGTTTATATAGGCTAGGTGCTGACCTTTTGGTCGAAAGGTCATGTGACTATTGATGAGAAACTAGCTGTTATTGGCAATTTCTGACTGTTGTACATGTGGGATAATTGTTGCTTCATACTAGCTGTTTTGCCTGCTGGGTTAGCCACATGCAGTGAAAAACGAGTTACACCTCACTCCAACGGTTAGTTTCTAACATCTATAAAAGCCTCTACAGCAATCTTGCCTCACATACCGACACCTTCGCAATGAGCCCGTGCCCATGGTATGCCACTAGTGCCTCTACAGCTACAGTGCCGAGCCTGTGTGGGGGTGTTGAAGTGCGGATCAACCAAGCAAATATAAATGTACTCCACACTATATATATAAACAAAGTTTTTTCTTGTCTCCTTTCTATATATATTCATATATTTTTATTTATTAAAATATTTTTAATCAATAATTTTCACAACACCAGCGAACGAGTGTCTGGCTATCAATGGTGCAGGCGGCGATGCCAATGAGGGTGATGATGAAGACGTGTCTGGGCTGATGGCTCTCCTTGAGGACTCTGACGACGTGCTAGCGATGCTACTCTAGCTCATGATCATGAGTGTAACTTAACCGACTCACCTACCTCACCAGCCTGTCTCATATCCACTGGCTCAACCAAAGAAACATCAATCTGCAAATGAATAATTCTCTCATCTTGGTTGAAGCAATGAGCACTCAACCTTACCGGCCAATCCGGTGATGAAGACGGAATGGCCACGACCACGAGCCATGGTTTTCCAGGATATCCTCGTGATTGGATGGCAGAGAGGGTTCTTGCTGAGCCCTTTCTTTGCAAGGGCGGGTCTCCTGTTGCGTCCTCCGTCTTTGCGTGCATAATTGACATTTTCATTTGTCGTATTGGGTCTTGTCGGATATCCACGTGCTGGCAGCCGCCTGAATAACAAAGAAGAAGAAGCAGCAGCAGCTGACAGCCGAGAGAGAGAAGGAAAAGGCTTTATGGTTCAGTTTAACAATTAAATCAAAAGGTCAGGATCATTTTGACAATGTTCCTTGTAGATAATGAACCGTCTACAGCGGTTCGGTTTTAATTGAGTTAATGTGTGCCCTACGTAAAATTTCCTGACTACCTTCGTATCAACCACTCAGATTATCCAATTGACTACCACTGGCACCCTTTAAACCATGGTGAGTCTTCAACTGTACGCATGGCTACTTGTACAGCAATCCAGACCCTCCAAGTCCCTTCGAATTTGGGTAACGTAATATTTCACTTTAACCATCGATTTGACAGCCATTAATTGGGTGGTTAAGATTGCTTGATCTTTGTGATTTTTGGGAATTTGGATGGTCTCGTTGTTGTTTGCCCGTGCCACATGCGTGCGGGGAAGATGAATGTCTACCGCACAAGAGTCTGGCCCTGGAGGAGCGGATTGCGTCCTGCTGAGGCAGGGGCTCTGTGTGGGGCTCACCGTGATGTATGGGTTTTATCCATGCTGTCTGTTTAAACTCATTTTCGGCGTCCTGACATGGTCAAATAGTAAATAGCCATGTGATGATGTTATGTATTTGGCACTTACAAATCTTATTCATAGACGAAGAGATTTTCGGTTGATCTTCCTTCGGCTTACTCATGCATGCCGTTAGGGGGATGAATCGTAGCATGCCAATAAGTTTTTAATTATGAACATTCAGTCCCTACCATGTGGTCCAGTTGAACCTTGAATCTGCCTTGTTCAATCCATTCTTGCTAAACGTGGGAGGTGTCGGAGATCGAGAATGTTCATCTGGTAGGCCACCATGTGGATAGGCCATGGGCCGGAAATTTCAGTGTTGTATGTGTACCACTGCTTTAAATGCTCCTCTCATAGGGCACTTGTTGGATGGATGACTGACGCTGGGATGAACGTGATGAGATCGATCACCGTCTTCCTCAAGGACTCCTCACAGAGACTTCTAGAATCCACAAGGGAAGAAAGCAAGAGAATAGAACTAAATTCTAATAAAATTTAAAATTGATTAATGAATGAATAAAAACGAGTTCACAACCCTTTAAATAAGGATACCAAGCAATAAGAAAGAAATCAGAATCAAACTACAACTAAAATTCCTAGAATCCGCGACTTACGTGATGTCTATTAGTGCGCAAGGTTTTCGGCCAAAAATAGTGTCCTATTTGGCTTCACCAAACCGTTCTCCTAATTATTCTAAGCACTTTTCATGTTGGACACAACTCCTAAAGCTCAACGGATGAAGAGTTATAATCAAACTAAGTGTGTTATCCACGCTGTCATTACTTTTCGCATATCATTTTAATTTTTTTTTCTTAAAAATCATGTAGGTCCACACCTCCAATGGACCACACCAAAGGAAGTTGCAGTGATAATGAAACTCACCGTAGAAACCTTTCTCAGGGCCACCGTGATGTTTTTGACCATACAACTTATTCGTAAGGTCACAGAACGTGGATGAAGTTAAAACACAAATATCAGCTTGATACGAAACTTCTTTAGCTTACAAGAAGTTTTCAATGGTGGACATTCAATCTCCACTTTGTCGTTCACTTAAGCCTTGGACCTAGCTAATTTTATTTTCATTTAATAAAAAATAATTTCTTTATAATGTAAAGCATTTCCAAACCGGAGATAGATAGGGTCAAATGTGTCAAATTAACATTTTTCCGACATTTTAGATGTTTGTTAACAAAGAGATTGTTTCAAATTCAGTACTTAATTTTCAGACTTCAGCCATAATTACCAAACAAGTTTTTTGATTTCAGATTTCAGATTCAGGCTTCAGATTCCAGATTTAGCTTCAGATTTCAGATTCAGGCTTTAGACTTCAGATTTAACAAACAGCGCCTAAAACTTACTATTTATAGTAAAAATGAAAATAAAACAGGGAACGACCGTCGATCAGGGGGTGTTTCGCAAATCCAGGCTGTATTCAGTTGCCTACCAGACATCAACCTGCCTCTTCCACTTGCAACTGGCCATGGTCAGAATGAAGTTCTCAAAGATCGCCGGTACCTGTTCGCAAAACTTACTGTGACAGTGAATTCATTAGCATAGCATGCGTGCGGCCCAGAATATCTAAGGGTGTCAGATACATCACATTGCAATGCCCTACTACATATGTGAGACCCACAGCACATTTCTAAGCGCACATCAGCATTCCTATTTGCTCTTTGTAATTGCAACATGAAGCATTCCTGTTTTAAATTAGTAAAGAACAGTGGATTTATACACTTTAGGGATTTGAAAACCACACCTGTCATCCCCAACGTGTTGAACATAAGAAGCAAGCATGCACGATCACACTTGCATGATGAATCAGAAGATTCAAAGCAGTTGCTTGTTGGGTCCTAGTCTTGAAGTAGGTACTGCTCTTCTTCTGATTCAGCCACATTTTCTTCAAGCTTCAAGACATAAGTTGTTGGATTCTCATTCATTGATTAATCTTTGATTTTTTATTTTTTTTTCTTGGTCGAACTGGCTGATGAAGGCATCTTCCAAATCATATGGCACTTGAGTGCTGAAATTATGCACCTGCATTACAGTTTGGTTATGTATCGCGTTATTTTCCATGGAAACTGGTCCTACCCAGGATTCATCTTTATTCTTGCAGAGGTGGCAGTTATATTTCACCTACCAAGTAACGACAATTAATAATCTTTTTCTATAAAAGATGCACACAGGGCTCTGCATGTGCTCCACTACACAAGCGGACTGGTTGGATTTCCATGCCAGGAAATCTCCATGTTCAACACTGCCTGATGAGCAGCTTGGATCTCACACATGAGCAAGCCTCCAGTCCCACTAGCAGGGCTCCTTTTCTTATGTGGGTGTCATTCAGTTGTTGATAATCATCAAGAATAGAGATGAATTGTGAAACTGTTGGGCATCATTTGATGCTTCTGCTATCTTTCTTAGGCTACACTTGACATGGCTTAATCACACCAGACCACCCACCAAAATCCTCTGTTTCAATTCTCACTTCACTGTCTGTTTCTATCAAGCTCAAGCCCGGCATCTTTCTTATTCCTCCTACCTCCATTTGCTTTCTCATCTTCTCTGCTTTGTCCCATCTCCCTGTCGAAGCATATATATTCGAAAGGAGAACGTAATCTCCGCAATGATCAGACTGCAGCTCAAACAGATTCTTAACAGCAATCTCTGCCAACTCGACTTTCAGCTGCAATCTGCAAGCACTAAGAAGAGTCCTCCAAATAATGGCATTCGGCTGGATCTCCATCGAACAGATGAACCAAAATGCCTCTTTGACCAGTCCTGCCCGGCTGAGGAGGTCTATTATGCATCCATAATGCTCAATCTTGGGCACGATGTGGTAATCCTTTCTCATAGACTCAAAGTATGCCAGGCCTTGATCGACCAAGCCCGCGTGGCTACAAGCGCATAAAACAACGACGAAGGTGATCCCATCAGGCCTTGGGCCTGATTCCTGCATCACTGAGAAGAGCTCGAGTGCATCTTTCGCATACCCATTAACCGCCAGACCCCCAATCATCGACGTCCATGCCATGACATCCCTTCCTGTCATCCTGTCAAACACTTCTCTTGCCCCATTGATGCACCCGCATTTCGAATACATGTCAACCAAAGCCGTTCCCAGTGTCACATTGAAGCTGAAACGCTTCTCTTCTGCATATGAATGAATCTTCTTTCCAACATCCAATGCCCCTAAACGTGTACAAGCGCACAATGTACTAACCAATGTAGGTTCATCTGGATGCAAACCTGCCGCTTGCAATTCATGGAACAATTCCAAAGCTTCGCTGAAACAGCTATTGAAGACGTAACCTCCTATAAGCGCATTCCACGTTCCAATGTCTCTATTTCGCATCTCGTCGAAAACCTGCTTCGCCGAATCCATGCACTTGCATTTTGCATACATGTCTAAAAGAGCAGTCCCAACGTTGATGTTGGAATCGAATTCTGATCGGTTCTCGTCTATGTAAGCATGCACCTGTCTCCCCAAACCAAGTTCCTTCTTCTGTGCGCATGCAGAAAGCACAACAACCATGGTCACATCATTGGGCCTAATACCCCACGACCACATCCGATCGAATACTCTCAACCCTTCATCGGGCAGGCTATTCTGCACATAACCCGCAATCATCGCATTCCACGTGACAACATTCCGCACACCCATTTCGTCGAACACCTTTCGGGCAGCAGCCATGTCGCCACAAGCCGAATAGACATGCATGGCAGTATTGATAACGAAGATGTGCGACCCATGCCCGCTCTTTATGACAAGGCCATGAATGGTTTTCCCATTGGCCATCGTGTGCGCCCGAGCGCACGCTTTCAGGGCGAAGGCAAACGTGAAGCTCTCCGTTTCGATGCATTGCCTGAGCATTGAGACGAGCACAAGCAAGGCATGGTGTGGGGTATTGCTGAGGGAGAAGCCTCTGATGATGGTGTTCCACGTAAAGAGGTTTGGAGGGTAGTGGGAGTGTGTGAAGATGAGCATTGCATGGGCCATGTTGTTTTTGGGAGGGAGTTTGACGGCTGAGATTTCTACTAGCTTTCCTACGATGAAGGGGTTTCTGTGGAGACCTGAGGTTGTGATGTGTGCATGGATTTGGTTGAAGCGTTTCAGAGAAGTGCATTGGTTTAGAAGGAGTAGGAATTCTTGGAATTTTGGGATTTGGGGAGGCGTAAATGTGCAGAAATTGGTTGTGCAGAGACGCTTTGGAAGTGTCAGTTTCGAAATGCAATTTACATAATGCATTTGGGAATGATAGATTTCCAAGAAGCGGCCTCAGCTGGTCGGGACTACGGTTATTAGAGGACGAACGCGAGCCGGGTCCACGTGCCACGTGGCAGTGCCAAAATAAAGTGAGATCTCGGCCATTAATCAGGTGGGTCACACCGTGATCCTAACTAGAAGATGAAGCTGGTACGTTGATCAGCACGGCCATATTTCTTTATGAGGGCATTCCTCGATACAGCTACGTGATAAGGCCGGCCAACTACTGGCGGCCCTTGGTCTGGCTCGGGTGGGGTCGATGCGACCCATTTGTGAAGTGGTCCATCAATCATGGCCCGCACCCAACCTGCCATCGACCACCCTATGGCCGGAATTTAAAAATCATTGATCCAAAGCAAGGATGGTTATTGGTCGAGTTCGGCCAGACCCATTTACTGAGCGGCCCAAGAACTCTAATCCAAGCATGACCCACGACCCATAATCTTTTAAGTTAACTTGACCCACTCATTAAGCTCGATGTAAACGGACCCGAACGATTTTATTGTTAGTGGGGTGGGCTTGATTGACCTGACCCAACCTGCCATGACCTTTGTTGACACGGAAATTTGGTCATCCCAACTAGACTTTTGTGTACTTGCAAAATGAAATCATGATAGGGACTTAGCTATTGTTGATGACTGTCGGATGCCTAAGTTAGAACAGCCAATCTTGACCTAGTAAAATTAGTGTTTTTGTGCATATCTTTTATTGTACTTAGGGTTTGTATTTATAGTTTTATGTTGCCAGTTATGTATATAGCCATGAATCTATTATATAGTCACGTATCATACATAGAGCTATATTCGAAATTCAAGGTGTTATCCTTAGTGTAATTCTCGGCAAAGATATTGGAGAGTTAATCATTTTTGTACACGAAGGAGATCTTCCAGTGGTCAACTTCTAAAAAGGTCATCTCCTGGTGGTCAACTTCTGAGGACAGCATGGTCGACTGTTGATGCTAACCTTTAGGTTGGTTTGGCTAAGGTCTTATGGACCGAGCTGAACTGTTAGTTATGATCGGGGCTTATACTCGAGGCTGAGTTGGTACTCGTAGTCATTAGTTGGACGTGATAATGAGATGTTAGATAGAGCTGAGGTTATTACTTATAGTTGATGCTCGAATTAATCATGGAGGTCGTGCTCAACTATCTAGACTGAGCTTTTTAGTCGACCTTTGTTTCCGAGCTACTTGCCTTGTGTCTTCCATCACATTCTTGTTGTCTGGTTTGCCTGACTTCACCTATAACAACCTTAACTCAGGTTTAAGAATGAAATATGAACTTGAGGCTATGGACGATTTGGCCCTATCAGTAAATACATGCACAAATCAATCACTATACATTTCTTCTTCGTTTTGTTTTGGATTTTGAGTACAGGTTGGCCATTAGCTGTACTAATTGATGCTGTATATGGGCAGGTCAGGTCAGGTAAGGTTTACCCCCTGCCTGATTCATATATACTTAAAATGGGTCACATTTCTAGCCCAAGGCCGATCCACTATCGATTTCGGTTGGCTAGAAACTGCCTCAATCTGTAGGCTGTCCCAACCATTGTCACCCTTAATAGCAAGCCTGACCTGGATTGTCCCTCTTATTTGTATTTTTTATTTTATTTTATTTTGTAATTGGGTGAGGCTCGACCTGGCCCAACCTGACAGGATGGAACTCAAGTTTCAGACCAAAATACTGGACTAAAGAAGATGGTGAATGCATTTCACGGATACTAATCTTACGCTATCCTGTTTTGGATTTGAGACGCGTTGGTTCATCTGGCTGCTCACTGACAAACTACATTGTAGGATAGGGTTTAACCTAAACTCCAACCATGCCCAAGTCCAATGTGCTATACATTAAGCCGGGCTTGAGCCCACCTCAAAAGTGGGCTAGACCACTTGACCCGTGTACCAACTCAACCCATTGCCTTAGGACTCATGTGATATTTGGGCCCAAGGTAGCGCCTGAGCTTTATTGAGTAGCATATAGCTTGTGTGTTGTTATCGGGCCGTTGATTTGATGCAAGCTTCATGGATGGGTCATTTCCTAAAGATTGGATTGTTCTACCCGTCAGATCAGGGACTTGTTTTGAGAAAAAAACTACCAAGTTGTAAGCACTCAATCTCTACACACGTGTCCCACATGAACTAGATCCATAACGTTCAACTATCCTACCCCTCCCCTCCCTTGATGGGCCATGCATCAAACCTTACAAATTCTTTTCATTAATTAGAGGACGCGTTTTTAATCCTGAAGAACACCAAACAGTGGCAAAGATCACACAACCAATGTGAATTTTGAGATTACGCCCCATCCACGTAGAGCTCCACAGATGAAAGATCCTGATTTCTCACACGCTTACTTAGTTCGTGTATATATTTTATGGACAATATCGATAGGGTCGGATCCTCTAAGATAAACGCCCAGTTTTATTCCTCAAAATTTCAACAAGGGTGTGGCCTATTTGCTATAAGTCATGCTTTATCCTGCTGAGCCAATCGTGGATCTTTTATTACAGTGTTTTTCATCAATCAATCCCTCCCTCCCTAAGCCGCTCATGGAAATTCAAAGCCCGGTACGGTTATGTTGAGCCGGAAGCAGATTGGCCGATGTAGCTGGTGTGTTGACGTCACCAAGTTCTTTAGTCCCATCATGAAGTTTTTATTATATCCAAACTGTCTGTCCATTTAACGAGCTTTGTGGTAAGGCTTGAGCCTAAAAATAAGGCAGATTCAAAGATCAAGTGGACTCACTGTAAATAAATGTGTGAGCTTATTTTTGTGTGAGTTTAATTTTCTCTTCATTAAGGTTTGTGTGAGCTTATAAACAGATTGGATGGAAAATAAATGTTATGGTGGGCTGTACAAATGTTGTAACGGTGAACATCACTACCTTCATTGCCATTTGTGGTGTGGTACACTTTTAACTTTGGATATGATTCATTTTTGGGCTGCTGCTATATTAGGTATGGGTATAATAAATACGTGAGGCCCATGTAATTTTGATATCCTTTGAACTATTTGTATAACTCAAGAGCTTGAGGAGTGAAACGTGCCACACCAGTCAGGTAGATGGTGTACAGTACACTGGCCAATCCACTTCTCGTGGAGCCGTACATGATGAAAGACTTCCAATTGAATTTAAGAACAGGTGAAATGTGGGCTTGCGCATGACAGATTCCATTTTGAAAATATCCTTGCACCCAGATTTCTATCCATCCCGGGTAGAAATCTCTCTTAATTAACAAACATGTACTAATGTCAAAGAACCATATGCTTGAGCCATTAGAGGATGGTGTATTAATGTATATCAATGAACTTTACCAGTAACTTCCAACAATTATGAGAGAACAATGCCTATCCCCAGCTTGTGTAACCAAAACCACCATGGGGCTCATCACGATGGTGATCATGTGAGTAACCAACTTCGTTTATTAGCTTTGCAAGATCATATTAGGACATGAGCCCAAAAATAAAACAGATCCGAAACTCAATGGATTGCATAACGCCATAAGGTAGGGATGGAATCACTCACCATTAAATCTTCTTGAGCTCACTGTGATGATTATATATGAGCCATCCAACTCATTCCCAAAAGGATTAAGATTAAGGGGAAACACAATCATCAGCCCGATGAAAACTTTGGTTGGCTGAAACAAGGTTTCAACGTCTTGTTCAAGTCATTGTCTCTTGTGGTGTCGCCCACTTGATTTTTGAATCTGACTGATTTTTTTAGATCACGTTTTAACACGATCTGACACAATAAATGAATAAAATGGATAATCCCACCATTCCTTAAATTAAAAGATAGTGGTGATTCGACCCACTTGGGCCAACTCACCCAGTTCAACTTACTCAGGACCGGACGGGTGAGTCTTCTTCCAGCCTTCAAAGAGGTTTTCAGGCCAACATTATCCCTTTCCAGGGTTTTGCAGACCACTTCTCTTCATGTCCAATGCATGTGCCATTCCTATTAACAATTAGTAAAAGATTCTTTAGATCTTGTAGTCATTAATATTTTAAGAGCACAACGTTTTAATATTGTAATCTAATGGCAATGGCAAATAACCAAGTTATCAATCACTCAAATCTCTACCTCATCACATGTGAGCGTGTAGACTAAGTTATACACACGTGTTAAGATAGCAAGTCTCTTCGTGGCTTGTACCATATTAATATGCATAAACCCAAACTTTTCTTTTTTTAAAGGTAGAAGAGGTGGATGTAGATGACACCCAGATCCATAGCTCAACTGGCAGACTAAGTGGAGATACCTCGTTTCAACACTTGAGGTCTTGGTATCAATCCCTAGTGGGGGTGGCTAACATGGAGTGTGTGTACTGACATGGGTGTGTATACTAACAAGCTAACCCAAAAAAAGAAAAGAAAAGAAAGAGTGGATGTAGCTGTCAATACCTTGAACATGCCCAGAGTGCAAAACGAATTCTTTAATCCCAACAGCGTCGTTTGCTACGTTACCTTGCTATAGGTGGGATTGTAGCCGTTGGAAATCCACACCATTTATATAATAGGTCTCACCTTGAAGTCAAAAAAGAATTATAGCAACCATCGCTTGCAATTAATTAAAAAGAAAAAGAAAAAAAAATGAATCAAGCAATTTGGTTGGTTGGGTGGGTGGACAGTTAAAGATTTGATGATACGATAGTGAGGCGGCTGATATTTAACTTCATAATCACTACACAGATAACAGCTCGTTTTAGGATATCAGCCTGGAAATAAAACAAGCTAGCCACACCAATATATAGAAAATAGTGGGAATGAGTGATGGAAACCCTAGAGGCCCACCATGGTGTTTATATGCAATTTGAACCATTCATGGGGTGATTCCCAGCTGCATAAATAGAAAGAAAAATATGAGTCTGATCCAAAACTCTTGTGGTCCAATAAGGTCTGGATGGTAAGCGGTCAATACTGTGGAATTGAATGGTATTGAATTTTATTAGATGTGATTAACATCATTATTGTACAATGATTGCATGTTTGAAAATACCATGGTATTGTCGCTATCCAATCCCAAAGTGATAAAATTTTTGTACAAAATTCTGTTTAGTGGACCATGGAAATGTAATCAGTGCATCAAATTCATAATAGATGTCGTCCACTCGTACATATATATAACCAGAATATCATGTGTAAACATCTCATATAATTGGATGACATGAATAAAAGCATGCATTAATGTGGGGCTCACATGTGTAATAGATTTCAAAATTTTTCCGAGGACCAAATGCCATTCTATGAGACTAAATGCAATTCATCCCACCTAATCCCAACCTTTTCCATCTTCTCCAAAAGCTGAATGAAATCACACATGATCAAATGCAATTGTCTTCCTTGAGTTTGAACCTACCTTATTTTAGAGTTTACGTCCTTAGCATGACCTGTTGCAACAAATTGACGGAGTGAATATAACACAGACACCACAAATGGGCGTTACAGGAAATTTGCATCCAATGTGGACTGTTGGCCAACTGTCCATTTGTATGCCACCAGTTGTATGATGAGTCATGATGAGTCTGGATCACCAAAAGGAAGGCTTCAATGGCTAGATCCAGCAAGAAATGCCACTTTTCCTGGACAGGCATCCTACTTATTATACTACCCTGATTCGTCCACCTGATTTTAGTTCCGTCCCTACAAGAGTAACGCCCTCTTTTAAGTAGGGGATGTATAATTTCCTATACAGCCCTGGGGCCAAGGGCAGTTGCAACCTACCAACGATCCACATTCAACGTACATGCGACCCAACTGATGAGATCTAAATCTCATATGGACCACGCCATAGGAAAGAGCAGTGATTGAATACTCATCATTAAAAACTTCTTCGGGTTGATAAAAGTTTTGGATTAATATGATATTTATGTTTTCTCTTCATCCAGGTGTGCGTGGCCTAATCAATAGGTTGCATGACAAATAAATATTACAACGAGTCTAAGGAAATTTTTAATGTACTGTTTTCTAGTGGTGTGGTCCACTTGAGATTTGGATCTCCGTTATTTTTTGGTTCATGTTCTATAATGATCTGAAAAAATAGACGGACGGTTTGGATGAAACAAATATATTTCATGCGGGGCCCACAGAGCACTGTCAATACGCAATGCTCCGAATGAACATTCCACGCATACACTTCTGCAACGTAGGCATGTCCGCCGTGCATGATGAGATAGGATCGCGTACAAAGTTACTCATAAAGTTTACTTAGTTTGTAAACCATAAAATTATCTGTTAAAATGGAAGACCGGAGCAGATAAAATATATAAATCACAGTAAACCCCACAGAGTTTACTCGGTACACTAAGCCTACTAAGTAACTCAATACGCAACCAGTTACTCAGTTTACAATTGGATTGTGTACTGAGTTACTCGGTACACTTTTATCGGGAATAAACTTAGTTGAGCATACTTTGAATGTAGATGGTTTATCCATGTTGTCCATATATTTTTCCAAATCATTTTAATGGTTGATTCCAAAATAAAAGTATGAATAAGCTCAAGTGGACCACACCAAAGGAAACGGTGAGAATAATGACTTCCGCCGTTGAAACCTTGCTAGGGCCTGCAGTGATGTTTATTTATTATCTAACTTGCTCATAAGATTACAAAGATATGGATGAAGGGAAAACACAAATATCAGATTGATCTAAAATTTCTATTGGCCCCTTGAAATTTTTAGTGGTGGTGAGATCCACTTGAGATTTAGATATAGTTAATTTTTGTTCTTAAATCATAAAATTATCTGTTAAAATGGATGGACGGAGCAGATAAAATATGTAAATCATAGTGGGCCCCACAGAGTTTACTCAGTAGGCTAAGCTTCCGTGCATGATGTGGTTGACCCTGCATCAATTCCGACCATGTGCTAAATGGACACGGACGCTACCCGGCCGGTCCCAAGCTCAGCACATGCAAGGATCTCTGAGCAGTCGATCCTGATGTATTGGTTTTATCCACACCGTCCATCAACATTTTCATGTCATTTTACAAGAATAGGTAAAAAATGAGGTAGATCCAAGGCTCAAGTGGACCACACCACAGGAAACAGCAATGATAACAATGCCAACCATTGAAACCTTGCTAAGGCCCACCGTAATGTAAAAATGGATGGATGGCATGGATATACAATACATACATCAAGGTGGGCACCCCATGGTTAGGATCGCATCTTGTTGGGTGAGGCCAGCCAACCAAATCCGTTCCCATGATGCAAACGCCACCACGCCTGATAGCGTAGCATTCTGGTGAAATATCCAAGCCATATATTCATCATTTGGACCAAAACGTGTAGATGCACTAATGAAAGATGAAGGTGGTCCACTCAGTGGGTGTGCCATGATATTGGAAATAAGTGCATGGCTAAGAAAACATTGCCTGATTTTTTTTCAACAATCCATTTTTCATTAATTGTGGCCCAGATACACAGCGGACAGACCTTGGTGTCATTGAATTCTGACCAGACCAACGAGTATATAATTGACGTGGAAGAACGTTCGATGGAAGTACGTCCTTCAGTGGACTTGCGAAGGATGCCAATAACCCATGGGCCCTCCAGTGTCTAAGATAGACTAGTCGCTATGGTTTTTAAGCTTACCTCCCACGTATGAGGTAGTTGTGTAAGGACTTTCCAACTTATTCCATTAACATAATGGTTTCAGAACCTCCCAATAAAGATATATAAATCCTTATTTGGAGGTTCTGAAACCATTGTGTTAATGAAATAAATTAGAAAGTCCTCAATTATTTCAATAGAAAATTGCATCTAAAGATTGTCTTCAAAGATGTTGCCAAGCTTGTCTCAGTCGGCACAATCTTCAATTGAGATTAGGCTTAGCTTTTTAATTTCAAGTCTAGGTCTTAAGAGAAATTGGCCTTTTTACCCGGTTTCTTTTTGGAAGAGTCCAAAACTTACCTTCATAACTTAGACGTTGGATGTATGGACGAGCATTTGAGGACCAAAATACCCATACCTTCCTTTTAGATATGAGTGCTGATGCTCGAACACGGAGGAAACGGATTGGCTACTCCCCCTGGCACCAGCCAATTGCTGGTGGTCGATGCTATGTGAGCCCCACCACGATATATGTGTTTCATTCATGCCGTCAATCTATTTTTGCAAATCATTTTACCGCATGAGTCCAAAAATGAGGTATATCCAAATCTCAAGTGGACCACATTACTGGAAATAGTGTTGAATGAGGATCGACCATTAAAAGCATTTTGGGGGCTATAAAGGCTTTGGATCAAGTTGATCTTTGTTTTTCCTCTTCATCTGGGCTTGTATGATCTAATGAACAGATTGGATGTCAAATAAACAGTATAGTGAGCCTTCGGAGGATTTTAATGGTGGATATCCAATCACTACCGTTTTCATGTGGTGTGGTCCACTTGAGATTTATATCTCTCTCAATTTTGGGATCAAGCTATAACATGATCTGTAAAAATGGATGAACGGAATGGATGAAACACATACATCATGGTGGGGCCCACAGAGCACCCACCACCAGCCATGGAGTTGGTGGCAGGGGGAGTAGCCAATCGCGGATTAGATAGTGACAGGTTGAGTAGTGAGTTAGCTAGTGATGTCAACTGTCGGCCCTACTATGATGTATGTGTTATATCCACATCGTCCATCCATTTTAGATATTATTTTAGGGTATGAACCAAAGAATGAGGCAAATAAAAATCTGTAGTGGACTCCACCAAAGAAAACAGTGGGGAGAGTGATTCCCACCGTTGAAACTATCCTAAGGCCCATCATAATGTTTATTTGAAATCCAACTTGTTTAAAAGTTAAAAAAGACATGAAATAAGGGAAAATACAAATATTAGCTTGATCTAAAACTTTGTGGCCTTTAGAAGTTTTTAATGGTGGGGGTCACTGTCCTACTATTTTATGTGCTAGGGTCCACTGGAGATTTGGATTTAACTCGTTCTTTGGATATTGCCCTAAAATGATCTCTCCAAATGGATGAAAGGTGTGGATACAAAGCATACATCATGGTGAGGTCCATGAGCGTCAGCGCTTGTCTTCGCACACCAGTTAATCTACTTCCTAAAGGAAGGCAAGGGTATTTTGGTTCTCAAATGTTCATCCGTACATCCAACGTCTAAGTTGGAAAGGTAAGTTTTGGACTCTCCAGAAAAAGAAACAGGGTAAAAAGTTGCGTTTACAGTGGTCAATTTCTCGGATCTTAATGTTGGGGGACTGCAGAAGTATACAGAGAAGAATCTAGGATAGTAATCTAATAGCACTAAGCAAACATAAAGAGAACACATCAATTTAACGTAGAAAAACTCTTTCAGGAAAAAATCACAGCACGAAGCGACAGATGATCATTATAAAAGAAAAAATTACAAAAAGAAAAGAGTTTACCCGATTCGAACAACCTCAAATCTCACCCTTGCTATACCTTTTGAAACCTTAGGATGATTTAAAAGCCCTTAAAATATCTCTTAATCCCATTTACACCAATATATATAGCATTGGAAAGAATCCCAAACGAAATTGTGTGACAAATCTGTGCAGAATCTGTTGATGCTATCGAACACCTATAAATGGCATCAAAACTAATCCTTCGATGGCATCGAATACCCATCGATGACATCGAACTAACATCTCAATTGTCCAGAGACAAAACATAATTTTTTGAAAATTCTCGATGGCATCAAACACTCATCGATGACATTGAACTAATCATGTCGATGGCATCGAACGCTCATTGATGGCATCGAAAAAGTGCCCAATTAGTCTACCGACCAACTGAAGAAAATTCAGAAAATATCAATGGTATCGAGCACAGTTTGATGCCATCAAATGTGACATTGAACAGATTGTTGATGGCATCGACTGACCTTGTATTCGACTCGATTTAAGACATCAAATACAACACTTAATTCTATTCGAGTTACTCGTACCATTTTGACGGTAGTTGGTATGAACAACTCGAATTTCAAGCTCCTTCGCTTAGGTCCCTTACTTACATTGTAGATATTCCTTGTGAGACGAATTCTCTCCCACTGAGCCCTATCCGTGGATAGCTCAGCTCAAAGACTCATTTCCGCGTTCGAGGATTTTGCTCATCTTGTTTTCAAGTCATGTGTTCTGACAATTAAACCTACTGACTTATCCTAGCTCGGGGTCTACCTTAGCTCTTATCCCACCTCGGGGTCTACCTTAGCTCAAGTACATTTCTTGTCGTTAGACGAACATTCTTCCCATGCGAGAGATCAGTTCAATCTTCTCTGCAACATTCCTGATTCATCAACATGGAATCAAAATACTTGTATCATGTTGATGCAAAAATTTAACTGACCCTTACCGAGCCCCAAATGCTTGCGCCAAGCCCTGTATACCTGCAAAGGAGAAGGACAAAGGAGACCCTGATTATGACAGAGGGAACCCTCTGATGCCAAAGTCAGGCTATGAATCTAGGTCTAAGTCGTGTGGATGAGTTTCAGGTGAGAGATTTTGCATACCTGTCCTATCAGATGAGGTCCTTATTTATAAAGTTTGGTACAACGTGGGTGTTCGCTAATTTTTGCACGATCTCAGCCATTAGGTGAGAACTACACATACGGTGAGGTTGTCAATTATCCATTGATTGTGGCAAAATAGTTAATGATATCATGCGTTACTAGAGTGAGCTCGGCTCAGCTGATAGAACTCAGTTGGTTGACTAAAGACGAGTCGAGCAGAACTTTCCTAAACTGAGCCCGGGCTATGCCAGGTCAGCTAAGGGTGGCCTAGGCTGGAGTCATCATAGCATGACTTGACTGCTTACTCGAGGGTGGTTTGGACAGATCCACCGGAGTGCTATGCCAGGTCAGCTAAGGGTGGCCTAGGCTGGAGTCGTCATAGCATGACTTGACTGCTCACTCGAGGGTGGTTTGGACAGATCCATCGGAGCCCAAATTATTCTAGGTCATCACTCGAACCTATCTTGCTCATTGGTTCCTTTTGGTGAAGTATCTCCAGAACAAGATAGGTTCCTTTTGGTGAAGTATCTCCAGAATAATCGCTCATTTAGCTGAGTCGATATTAAAGTTAGTTTGGTTGAGCTGAACAATCGCTCATTTAGCTGAGTCGACGTTAAAGTTAGTTTGGTTGAGCTACCATCCGCCGCATTGGTACATGTAGCCGCGTGTGTATCAGCTTGACTTGTACAGGTGTGGGGGCTTAGCAAAGCAAAGCTGTGCTGACTGCATCTTCGTGAGTGTGCTAACAGGGCAGAGCAAAGCATGTGCGCGCCTTTTATTTTTATTTTTATTTTTTTAAAACACTTACATGCACCCTCACACACTCACTCCACACGCACACACGCACCCCGGAGGATTTCACCACTATGGGTACTCGAACCCTTGACCCGGTGTTGAAACTCCATGGAGTCTACCACCCGGGTAAGATCAAGGACCCAAGCATGCGGCGCGCTTGCACATAGAAAGGCAAGCTGATTTCTAAGCTCTCTAGATTCCATCCTTTCCGAAAAAGTGGGGTATGCATGTGCAAAAACGTGGTGGGAATGTCGTTTCCAGATCCTTGTGCTTCACTTTCACCTCCTAACCTGGGAGTTATTCGATACTCCAGCTGTGTACGACCCTTGATACGCAGGCACCGAAACTCTATAAAATGGGTTTCATTCAAAATAAACGTCCACCAATATGGCAGGTGACCAAATAAGCTAAATTTGGTAAATGAAACATCTAAAGTGAGACACACAATTCAACTTACTTGGGATTCCACGTGCAGTTTCTGCCTGGCGTATCATCCATCAGGCCCTCCCGAGTGTCAAATTTCTTCTCCTCTAAACTTAGGGAAGTTATTAGATACTCTGCCTGTTACGCCTCATATGCAGGCACTTAGAAATGGTAAACGCGGCAGGAATTAGGTCAAATCAAACCGACTATGATGTTGTAATCACTGCAAAGTCCTAGTCTCTTATTCGTGGACACTAGATTGTTATAAAAATAAAAGAAGGCCATTTGATGCTTTTCTTTTTAAGCGTCCATTTAATGTCCACTAATATAAAATTCAGATAATCTCATAACCGTGAATTTTGTTTCATAAAACAATTAAACCGGTAAACATATTATGGACGGTTTAATTTGAATTGACTTAGTAATTTATACGTGCCGGCGTATCAACCATCAAGCTCTGCCGGAGTATTTTTAAGTCAAAAAGCTTTCTTTTCTGTTCGGATTCACCTCTCTTTTCCTCTGTTATGAAAATAACCAAAGCCCAAATACTACAAATTATTTAAGAATACATACACATGTACTGACATTTTCAGTCATCCTTTCTGTATTCTCACCCCATTCCGGTTTTCTTACAACATCCCATCTCCTTGGATCTGTTTCTCCGTCCCCGCCCTTTTTGTCGGTCTGTTGAGATTCTTCAGGAAGAGAGGATCCGAAGGATTATTCATTTAACAAGGTAAGGTGCTTACATTAGCATTCTGCTATTGGATTGGTTATCCTGCGCCATGGGTGTTTGGTGTCTTTAAAAAAAAGCCCTTATAGGTTTTCTGAATTTTGAATTTGGACTATGATTCGGGTGATTAAACATAACATTAGCTGTTTTATGGATTAGCTTGATTATTCAGATAGAATTTGTAATTATATCGATCGATGGTGAGGATTTGTTGGACCCAGTCGGATTTGTTAGATCACATTCATATGTTTTTTCTTTATATCTAATATAAGGGGGGGCTTTTAATTGTCTCTGAATTGTTACTGCTGCGGGCTACTCGGGTTTAGGTCTCAATCAACGGCGGGGATCTTTGTTGGGTAATTGGAAGATCTCTCATGGATGATGATTGTGGCATTTTTACCCCCTGATCTTGATTGTTGTCGTTGAGAATCCGTGATGCTTTATGTGATTAACATACTCTTTGCATTTTCTTTCGTGTATATGAGCTTCTAATTCCTGTGGTTGACCCACCATTCATGGTAGGGCGGAATTCATTTTCTGTGGGACTTGATCTTAGGAAGTGTCTGCTTATTTGAAAGCTGTGGTTTTGCTAATTCCGGATGCATGTTATGTTTTTGCAACATTGCATGTCTCCACATTTGCCAATGTAGCATGCATGTGCAAGATCCAACCAATGTATTTGGTAACAGTAACTGGCGTAACGGCATACGAGCTGCAGCGGTCAATTTTTTTCTTTGAAGGAGAAAAATGTATCGGCTCCATATGGGCTCATTACGGTCTCATATCAGCTCATTAGGGGCCCGTTATGTGCTATTTTTTTTTTCCCCCAAATCTGTTGTTACAGCCTTGTATTGGTAATGGATGCCACTGTTGCTGTAATGTAACTATTTTTTAATACCTTGGATCCAACATGTCCATCAGTTGCGATTCGGTGTAGATTTACCCATCAGGTGGGCCACAATGTACTGAACAAAAGGATGGATACTTGGCCAAACATTTCTCAAGCTATCATTTGTTTTGAACATTGTGGCGCACCTTGTAAGCAGGCCAGCTTGATTTCTGGGCCAAAGTCAACTACATGGTGTGTCTCACTCACATTATTGATAGTTTCATTGACGCATGTGGAGTTATGTACAGGAGCTGGGCTGTACGTGTGTGTGATCAATCTAATTACACAACAGTTATATGAGAATATGCATTGGCTGATCTAGTTCTCAGATTTTACAAGTGGGGTCCATGGTTCATGCCTTATGGATTAATACCATTGGTCTCTCTTGCCCCTCTATGGATGGTCTGTGCTCTGAAAATTACCTAGATAGGAGAATCCAAAACCTTTCAATTCGTGGTCTGCAAATGGACAGTTAAGTAGAGATATAGAGCAATGGTTCTCATTCAGCTGAGAAAGGCCCAAGATTTGTGGCTAGCATCTTTCAGTCTGGGGGATTTTAAGGGCATGGTCCATACATGCTGGGCCAACAGAAATGGTCTAGACTACTTAACCATGGGCTTGCCTGTTCAAACTTAAAACCTTTGTATACTGCGTATTCTTGCTTTGAGGATCATACATTCCTACCTGATAATAGGAGGGGCCACTTGCCATGGTTTTTAAGAATAATTTAGCTTGGTCCTTGGTCAAGTTGCAACTCGGCAGAGTTGGGCTGACTCATGGTATCGAACCAGATTTGACTCGATTGAGGACGTGTTGACTCGGGTAAGTCATCAATCATTGGCACCTCTGGCTGACTGCCATGGAGCACTTGATTTGCTTAGCGAAGAAGGCAGTACTTCTCAATGTAAAATAACATAACTACATGCACCTATGTTTAGTTTTGTGTTTGATGAGAAATTCTAATGAAGAAAATTGGTTATCTTCATTAACATTCTGTATTTAGATTGCTTCATTACTACAAAATATGTGCATAAAATCAGGATTTCAGTGATGTTTGCATGGTCATGCATTTATAGTTGTCCATGGGGGTCCATGGGGAAAAATGTATAGTTGTGACAGTTTAGGAGACCAGATGTCTGTTTGTTTTGCATACCACTTTTGGTCTAGCCGTCCTTTGTACCCTGGTCCACCTGAGAAGTGAACCAGCCTAATTCCTGGGTCAAGGCATCTAATACCTAATGAACCGTTGGGATCAGTTTACATATGCAATATTGATTCATGTGCTAGCTTGTTTATGGGCAGAGCTATACATGTGTGTGCACATAGCAAACCTCATAATTGGAGATGTGGCCAGTCTATCCATGCCTCAAATGGACAGGAGGCTCTGGATTTTGCATTAGAGCAACACGTTTCATACCCTATATCTGATATGGTAATATCATGGAAGGTTTTCAAATTTTTGGGCTTTTGCCAGGATATGTTCGGTAAAATCTCACAGAACATTGGCACCCATTCTGGCTGAAAAATCCATCCATCCATTTTACTTATGGTTATAAAGTAGTACATATAAATGGATTGGATTATTTAAACATGACATGGGATATCCTCCATCCATAAACATATAAACGGTTTGGATTATTGAAAAATGACTAGGGATCCAACGATTATCGTTAAGCTTCACATTTACATTGAATGGGAACCACTAACATGTTTTAAACTGTTATAATATTGGTGCAGTTGATGATTGACCAGGCCAATGGGCCAAGCTGGCCATTCATCATTGGTCTGGGCCCAGCCTGGCCCAGGCATAGGACCTAGATTCAAGTCCAGGCCTGGCCCTTGGGCCAAGTTTAGGGGCCCATGCCCTGAACTTTTGCTGGCCCTATTATTTAGTTTGTGGCAAATGAAGTTTGATCTACTGTTATCTGCGTTTTGACGTTCTTTCATCTTGTGTCAGCTAGGGAGGCTCCATTTCTAATAAATGAGTATGATTTTGAAGAAATTCGGAGCAAATGGCTCTGACAAACCGTCACCATTTGAAGAACAGCAGGAAAAGGTACACCTAATTGACGATGTTAGCGTTGGCTGCTGGGAAATACGAACTGACTGTTTTTTTGAGTTTAGAGGTTCAAGGACAATTAGTTTGTTATTTAATAATGAATGCTTTTTGAAGAGTAGGTATAATGACCATTACACCTGCTGTTTGTGTGACATTTTTGCTCAGTTCCTTTTCAGATTAATGAGGTTAGGAGGTTTTTAGGAGAATTGCCAGATAAGTCGTCCATATACTGTTCTGATGCATCAATATCAAGATACCTGAGGGCGCGGAGTTGGAATGTCAAGAAGGCTACTAAGATGTTAAAAGAAACCTTGAAGTGGAGGATTCAATACAAACCGGAAGAAATTCGCTGGGTATGCTACCACCTATGCTTTTCCTGTATCCTTTTTGTAAATTTTGTAGTGTTTTTTATGCACATGAAATTTGCACATCTACTGCACCAGAAGTCTTGTTTGGATATCTTTCTTATTTTGATGCAAGGTAATTCAAAAATTGAGCTTCTACAAGAAAATTTCCCAATAGAAGAGTTCGTATCCAAACTGATAATCATGTTTTTCTCTTTTTGAATCAACTACGAACTACTTGTACCTATGTTGCTTGGACATGGATATGATTGCTCAAATCCAAAACAAAGCACAGGGTGTTGGATTATTTGAACCCTGAATAATAGCATTCATGGATTCTGCTGTATTTTTTAATTAATTTAAAGGATATATTTTTAAGTATTAACTAAATAGAATAAAAATATCCCTTTCCAGTAGACTATGTTATAATTCCTTAACAAAATATTATGATTGAATAGGATTCATGTAGCCTATTCCAATTAATTGGGATAAGGCTTAGATGATGATGACGCCGACGATGAACAAATATTATTATTCAGGCATATATGTCATATGTACTGTAGGTGGGTATGTGTACCCACATCTAAAACAGAGTAGATGATATGCAGTTTTAGCAACAATAGGGAAGTGAAGAATTAGTTAAGGTTGATGGCCAAAAATTACCTAAAAAATGATGACTTCTGATATCTTTGTTGATAATCCATGAGAATGGAGAGATTGAGAAGGATGTTACTCCAAGAATTAGAGTTGGGTGGATGAATTGGATTTATGCCTCTAGAGTTTATGTGATCGCCGCATACCAATCAAAACCACACATGTATCTGTATATCATCTGTATCTGTATCTATATATGCATATGCATATCTTTATATTTCTATATGTATGTATGTTTGTATATATGTATAAATTTACGCATGCATCATCATCACCATTATTATCTTAGTCTTCTCCTAAGAATTTGGGTTGGCTTTTAGGAAGTAAACGGCAGAGGTTTCTACATGGAGCACACTTTATAACCAACTCCAACCATGTGAACTACCAAAGCAACCAGAGCAACAGTCATCACATTAGGCATTTATTGAAGCCAGGCAGATGGAAGTTAGAAACTGAGCCAGACTTCAGATTACATGAGTTATATTATAAAATATATTATATTGTAATTCAAATATTGGTCTGATTGCATTCTCATCACTGCACCATCCTATTCAGGAATAGGACAAGAATCCTGTTGATACTTGCTCCCTTCATAATTTGAGCCTTCTCATGTTGTAGGAAGATGTTGCCCATGAAGCTCAGACGGGCAAAATCTACAGATCGAATTATACTGACAAGTTTGGGAGGAGTGTTCTTGTGATGAGGCCCGGTTGCCAGGTTTGATCTAACCCTACGTGGTTACATCTGTGTGTGCACATGCTCGGGTCACCCACTTAATCAATTTTAATAAAGAAGCTACCTTTGCCCCTCGCTTTTTGTCTCAGGTAGCTCTTTTCTAATTTCGTGTTGAACTGCAGAACACAAAATCAGCCAAAGGCCAAATAAGGTACTTGGTGTACTGTATGGAGAATGCCATTTTAAATCTGCCGCTGGAGCAGGAGCAGATGGTCTGGCTCATTGATTTCCAGGGCTTCAGCATGTCAAATATATCGGTGAAGGTCACACGTGAAACGGCCTACGTTTTACAAGAGCATTATCCAGAGAGGCTGGGCCTGGCGATCCTGTACAATCCACCCAAGTTCTTTGAACCTTTCTATACGGCAAGTCTTTTGCTTTTATTTTCTTTCAAAGAGTGAACTTTTTGAGTATTATTGCCATTTGAGGAATGCTACTGCCAGGTGCCCATCTGCTAACAGCAAATGATATAATGATCTCACATGTGCCGATGTGGCGTGCATGTATGATACATCTGCCATTCATCAGGTGGGTTCCGTGGCAATGCGAACTAGCCCAAAAATCACGGCGGTTCACTCTTCAAGTTGGACATAGGTGCATGAAAATATTGATGGTTAAAAGAAGGATGCCAATAGTCCACATTCAACTCACGTGTGTGGCTTGCCTGATGAATGGACCATAGGGTATGAAAGGATTGAACATTAAAAGGACACCAACAGTCCACATTCAACCCATGTGTGGGGCTCACCTGATGAATGGACCGGCCTATTTTGGGCTAGGGAAAATTCACCATGGCACCACCTGATGAATTGAATTATACACAGTACACACACGCATAAACTCATAATTTTGGACTCAGTCACCTGCCCTTGCATGCTGACAAATCATCTTTATTAATCCATTGATTAGAAATCCAATGTTCTTGCCTGCTGATGATGTCTGTCCAAATTTTTGGGACCATAAAAAATATATATTGCAGCTGGTGAAACCGTTTCTAGAGCCCAAGACTTGCAGCAAACTGAAGTTTGTATACTCGGATGACCTCGGCACCAAGAAGATAATGGAAGACTTCTTCAATTTGGAGAAGCTCGATAGTGAATTTGGAGGGCTTAACATGAGCAGTTTCAACATTAACGAGTACGTTGAAAGGATGCGAGAGGATGACAAAAGGACATCCTTATTTTGGAAGATAGAAAATCCTTGTGTTTCTTTGGAACCACCTGTGGCTGCCTTTCCGCCATCTTTTAGTTCAGGCAAGAAGGGGTCTGAATCTGATGATTCATCCCCTCATGGGTTTGCTTCAAACCTCTCATCTGATGGTTGTTTTCTAGATTCCAATGCAAGTGAAAATGCAGTAGATATACAATCAAGCGTGGTAACACTAAACCTGGAACATGACTCTTATGACAAGGCACTATGATGCGATGGTAACGACTGACCTCTCTTAGGAAATACCATTACCATCTGTTTCAAGGAAAAATCTCTTTTCCTCATTTCTGTTCTGTGAACATCTGTGTTGTGCGATCTGGGTGAAACCCACTTTTCCGTCCATGACATTCTGCCTTCAGTTTGAATTAATAAGCTGGAAAAGGCCTTCTAAAATAATGTTTTTTGTGTTCGTGATTCTCTTATGCTTCTTTGCATAATTTAATTGCATGTGGTGTGAATGGACAGTAAGTGATATGGGATAGCTTGCAGAGTGTGGTTATCTGCGTACATTCACACGGTCACTGTATGTGAGGCAATACACGTACGTCAATCAAGGCCATTCAAATAGTGGGCTGCATTGTATGTTGGTAATGATCCAAAAACTACACAGTGTTCCTGCCTGGCTGAGAAATGTAAGACTAGTGGCGTCGTCACTAGATTGGGGCTTTTCAGCCTTTACTCAGTAAAATGAGGAAGTTGACAGTCCAAATTAATCAAACAAACGTCCCTTAATGGGAGGTGTGAATAATCTCATATCTGATTTTGGTCTTGTTTCCCATCTCTAAAGTGGGGCCCATGATTTGGGTAGTGTTTAATCTGAGGGTCAGGTACATGCCATGCGCGCAGTGGTCTTGTGCATTGGCTTGAGTCTCTACGCGTCATGTCGAGTCAGTGAGTCGATGAGCTAACTCAACGTGTCTTGCCAGATTGAGGCTGAGTCAAGCTCAGGAGTGAGATTCCTATTAACTTGGCTTGAAACTTTGCCGGCTGTGTCGACTCGGCCTAGTATCAGGTCGAGTCACTATGATTGGGTTTCGGTCTGTTCTTTAGCATGTTATTAGGAAAATGCTATCTTAGTTATTGCCACAAGAATAATACCAGTCTCCCTAATTCCTGTCATGGATGGATAGTGGTGCTGATCGACTCTTGTTTTGTTGCTAATTGGGTAGAGGTTGGGTATTTTGAAAGAGCTCTAAGACTAAGGCCCAGTGGTACCAAGAAGATGTGGGGCCCAAGTGATGGATGCATGACATCTAATCTGTCCATCATATGCTTAGAGTATTTTTACTACCGTGAACCAAAATTCAGTCTGATCAATGAATCGTGTGGGCCACAACATAGGGAACAAGTTGAGAAGGGATGCCTTCCCTTGATTTACCTGGGGGTGCACCGTATTGTTTATAAGAAATTCAGGCCATTCAAAACCATGACGGGTCAGAACAAAAAATTAGGCCGTCATGGAACTTTAGCTGGCCCCTGTGCAAATCAAGAGTAGGGGATTGCGTCCAACCCAAGGTCCGACCAGATCTTTGAGGGGGCGCACCGTGATGTATCTGTCTAGATCATGTCAAGGTATGCGCTAAAAAAATGAAGCCGATCCAACGCTCCAGTGGACCATACAGAGATGACTCTGGCATTTAATGCTTGTATGCAACCCAAGCCTATTATTTGGTGTGGTCCATTTGAAAGCTGGATCTTCCTAATTTTTGAGTCCATACCTTAACATGATCTAAGAAAAGGAATGGACGGCATGGATAAACAGATACAGCAAGGTGGTCCCCTCACAGATCTGGTCGAGGTCGGACGCAAAGGGCTTCCAAGTCAGGAAACGGATTGCGTACTGAGTAAACTCTGTGTGGTTCACCATGATTTTTGTATTTAATCCCGTCCGTCCATCCATTTTACCTGATAATTTTAGTGCTTGAGGCAAAAGTTGAATAATATCCAAGGCTCGAATTGACCACACTACAGGAAAGAGTGTGAATTGAGTGTATACCGTTGAAAAAATCTCGTGGGCCATAGAAGTTTTTTATCAAGCTTATATTTGTCTTTTCCTTTCATCCATGTCCGTAAGATCTCATGAACAGGTTGGATGGCAAGTAAACGTTACTGTGGGGCCCAGAAAGGTTTCAAGGGTGAAAATCATTATTACCACTGTTTCCTGTGGTACGATACACTTGAGGTTTGGATATTCTTAAATTTTGGATTCGACCCCTTAAATGAGCTTAAAAAACGGATGGACGGCATGATAAAACACTACATTCACGGTGGGCCCAACTAAGTTTACTCAGTACGATAACGATTTCTCCAGAATAAGGGCAAAGCATTCCTCCTGACTTGTTACCTTTACGTGGCCAGCAAGATAGTCTGCAGCTTGGTGGGCCCCACTGTAATGTTTATGTAATATCCACTCCAAGCATCAGGTGTGTAGCCCCATGTTAGGTCTAAGGCCGAAAATTTAGCCCCACCCTGATATGGACCACACATGATTTGAAACAATGTACAGGGAAAATGCTAGCACCCCTCAAACTGCTTCCCTTTCTGCAGTCCACCTGAATCAACTGTGGGCCTGATTTTTTGGCTCCAGGCCTAAGTTTTAGTATGAAACCTAATAGTTAGAGTGGATTTTATATGATCATCATAGTATACCATGAAGAAAATCAAGGGTGGACCTCTTTCTGCCAAGTGTGTCCTTAGTTACCCACTTGAATCAAACATTAGCCTGAGTTTGTAATTTTGGTTCTAACTTGGGATGACACATCTAATGGTTGGAGTGGATTTCAGGTAGCATCACATTAGGCCACGTCAAAATCAAAGGTGTGTGTGGCTCTCCTAACCATTTCACTTGTCATGGCTGGCCTTAATAACGGAATGACTGATTTTTGGACAATGGGCCTCACACGGAGTTACACACCCGGTGGTTGGGGCAGATTTCACATAAAAATTATGGTAGTCCCTCATTCAAGTGGGGCACACACAACAGATATGTTGCTCATCCAAGTGGAACACACACAATGGATACATTAGAGGTCTGAACTATATCTCAGTTACCACTGTAGACTCCACTTTTTATCCAGTGTCTTTTATGGAGAATCCAAAACTTACCCTTCCAACTTAAACCTTGCACGTACTGACGGAGCAGTCAATGACGAAAATACCCCTGCTTTTGGGGGTGGCTACGGTTATAATTCTGGGTCTGCAGAAAAAAACCACTTTGAAAATGCTCTGTCCGTACGTGAAAGGTCTAAGTTGGCAAGGTAAGTTTTGGATCTTCATAAAAGACGCTGGATAAGAGGTGGGGTCTACAGTAGTAATTTTCTCCAGCGCAATGGATGCTTCTTGACGTTTGAACTACAACTCAGCGGGGTATTATAAAAACCAGGATGCTTTCAATGGTTGAGCATCTACTCTCAACTATTATCTATGTTGTGGCTCACCTAGGTCATGGATTGAATTTATTTTTAGTTTCATGGCCCACCATAGAAGGGTGCACCCAGTAAACATAACGATGGACTCATGGACCTCGTGGGACGTACCTTTTCCATATATACCAAGCCAACCTTATGGGAACTTTCCATGAGGTTGAGCTCTGCGGGCCCCACCGTGATGTGTGTTAGACATCCACATTACGTATTTGGTGGGTCCTTTCTAGGTTATGCGATGCTCCAAAAATAAGCCTGCACAATATGAAATAATGTAAAAACATGCCTAAAACATCTAAAAGCACTTGATGGGACCCCAATTACCAGTGAGACATGGGTTAAATGTGTGAACCACATCTAAGTGGGCCCTATAAACAATCTAGAATTGGTTTCAATGGATAGGCGTCCACTTTCAAATGTTGTCTATAGTGTGGCCCACTTAAGTCATGATTGACTTCGTTTTTAAGCCCGTGGCTCACTATAGAAGGGCGCATCTAATTAATGGTATGGATGTCCTACATACATCAAATAAGGCCCATGGCCCACTATGGTAGGAGCTTCCCATGAGGTTGGGCTCTGTGGCCCCACTATGACGTGTGTTAGACATCCACACCATCAATTAAATGCATGCAACCTTTCATGGTGGGCTATAGGCCTAAACATCAGTCTAATCTACATATGGGAGCTTTCCATGTGGTCGACCTCCTCACGGAACCTTTTTCTCTGCATACAAATTTTGTTTTCTTTTAATAAATACTGGTATGAGAGCTGGGTGATTCATGGGCGACTGGGAGTTGTGAAAATTTTGGAGTCTTCAAAATACTAGATAACTAGGCCTCAATTCAGCCCAGATGAGCCCAACTGATGCCCGGCCCATTAATAGCCCTACATCCCCACTATTTCATTAACCAACCTTGATGTGGAAAAGTGTTCACTGATGAATCTTCTCCTTCTACTTGCCATGACACGTCATGTGGAAATTTCCTTTTCATCTTACCTTCATCGTTTTAATGATGAGCCACTGCCTCGCCATCTTTTTTCCCTGTCCATATTGCTTACGCTTCCTCCGCTACTACCTTTAGCAAATTTCATTGATTAAAAACCTTTTCTGTCCGACTGATCCTGGACACGTAGTCAAGACATTGATGGTGGAGGCGGTTTGAAAATATACAGTTGGGGTTGCAATGTCAACTGAAAATTATTCCCTATTATTTTATAGGTTCATCTCATATTCGCGTGTCCAAAAAACACAGAGATTGACTATAATTTCATAGGTTTATCTTATATTCACGTGTCGACCAAACATATATACAGAGATTTGACTATTCTTTATTTACTTTTTATTTTTTTAAATCATGAGAGCTGTGGAAATTAATGAACATGCACTTCAATCAAAATCCCGCTACAGGAGAAAATGACATCTTCGATGTCACCATCCACCAATATTTAAAACTAATCATCCTTGAAATTTCACCGTAATGCAGAGATTGAGAGCTGTCAACAGCGTTGTTTGTGGCTGTGTAGTCATATAAAAATAATCACGTAAAATCCATGACAACGATTGAGGAAATCATGAAAAAGGACAACTTTTTTACAGTAGAAAGTTACGTAACCATGATAAATTAGGTTAACTTACTTTTTTAGTTGTGCATTCTCTAAAAAAGAATGGTGGTGATTCATCCTCTAACATTGGCACTGATGTACAGGCAGCTATCCGGACCATCCAAATTATGGGTCCCATTGTGGACAGAGCGTATGTTTAAAAACTCACTGATCCAGAAATCTTGACCATCCAAGTAATGCTGTCAAATGGATGGTTAAGAGTAAAATAGTATGCTTCATCCACCGTTGGGTAAGCGACCTGGATGGTCTGGATTGCAGGTTGAAGAGTCTAGCTCAACCACCTTTTTTTAGATCATGCAAAACTAGCATAAGAGGTGGGTCCAATGGAACTATACAATCCTGGACTCGAGGTTATATATACTACGGTTTTCATTTTGTACAGGTGGGCACTCTGGTTCAATGATCTAGACCATTGTTCTGTTGGGCCTAACTGTGGATGGACCATCACCAAAAAATATCCTCATCAATACAATCCTAACCGTTCCAGTTACAGCATGCAAATTGATGATTAAGAAGGCCCAAGATTCATGGCTAGGATCTTCTGTGGGCAACTTTTGATTGTGCTCCATCCATGATGTTGTGCATTAGTCACTGGTTTTGATCACTTAACCATGAGGTCCACTTGTAAAAACATAAATCAAGAGTAAACTGTGCATAGCTTCGGGTTACATAATCCCTAAGTTCATATCACCTCAGCTTGATGATACTGCATAACAGCCGTTTGATTCTCGTTTTCCACATGGCTTTCCGCGTCTCCAGGCTGTAATAACGAGCGGTAGACGCTAATGCTGAAGAAAAGTCAATACTAATCCTGAATTCTGAACATTTCTTTACATCCACTTGAAATGTTCCGTTGACTTTATCATTTTTTCCTGTCCACAATTTGGGGGCACATATTGGTCAATCTGGATCATTGATCAAGATTCAGGCCCACCATTTGGAGAAAAATTGCAGTGATCATATCACTATATATGTACACCGACTTGCAGGCATCCTTCTATATTAATGTGGGATCATTGCTCGAACATATCCTTGTGCAGGCCACCGGTAGATGACTAACACGTTCCAATCCCCTTGAATTTATTGGATATGGCCTGTCTACGTAGTTGCCCACACAAGTAATAGTCCTGATCACACCACACGTTGGCCAAATATACTTTGTCGCTTAGAAGGCAGTAGTACTATCATCCGTCGCTTATAGAGGAAGGGGGGTGTGCTCGGCATTACACCCCTCAGTAGTAGCTGTTACACCCAAAGAATACACTTTTTGAAAAAAGTTTACACTTCCCAAACAATGTAATGAAGCTTTTGCGTATTGTTTTTTGAATTCAACCAGTCTAGATTCTCATAGTCTATACCTAATCTTAGTATTATCTTAGTATCAAGAGTTTTTGTTGGGTGAATAGCTTACATGATGAATTTTGACTTAGATTTGTGCAGCAATGTTGCTTTTTGAAGAGAGTTTATGGATAGCAAGCAGTGTAATTAAAGCTCTTACACCCTGTTATCAGGATTTAAGCTCAAATTCTCACATAGTCTGTATCCAGTCTTATAGTATCAAAATAATCTTTATCATATTGATTTGCACTACAAAGAAAAATTGACAATCAACTTTTAACATTGACCTAGATCTGAAAAAACTTAAAGAAGAGAGAATAATAATAAAATATTTTAGTGTTTTCTGAAAGAGCTAAGATTTGGATTTATTAAGACTTTATGTAACTTTTGTGAAATGTCACATAATTATAATGTATATATTAATAGAGTTAATGAAGTAGAATATCATTTATGAATCTATATATATATATATATATATATATATATATATATATATATATATATATATATATACACACACACACACATACACATGTGTGCATGTGTGCACCTTTGCACATGTATCATGGGTGTCAAATCCAAACGGTCCATAAGATGCGGAATCCCATGAAACTTTAAGAGGTAAATTTTCACCCTGATCTAAGATTCTGATGAGCCATAGCAAAGAGAAATTCAAATCAAGGGAAGAAACTGTTTATGTTTCTCATGGCCCACCGAAGTTTTGGATCAAAGTAAAAATTTGTATCAAAGGGTTTTATGAGGTTCTGCTTCATGTGGACCGTTCAGATTTTCGAGAATCATCAAATATGATGAGTTCTCAAAAAAATTGGTATGTATTACTTACGAACCAGAGCGTTTCCATGTGTGTGTGTGTGTGTGTATATATATATATATATATATATATATATATTGTCATAGATTTGTGTGTCAGGCCCACCATTGTGTTTATATTTCACCTAGCTTGTTCATTAAATGTGCCTCGTGAGGCCGAAGGGTCACCCCAAAGATCAGCTTGATTCTAAGCTAAGGACAGCCAATGAGCATGATTTTTACATCATTATCCTGTTATGGCCCACTGTGAGTTAGGATCTGCCTAATTTGTAGAATGTATGGTACATCAAAGGATGAAACCCTGATGGATGAAGTAGAATTCACATTACTCGCTGGGCCCACACAACTGGGATAGTGTATGCGCTGCCTACAACAGGCGTTAAAGCACTTGATTTCTCCCACGTCTCTCCCTCTCAGGCATTGTAGCACTTGATTCACTTTCTCACGTCTCTCTCTGGCTGCGATCAAACGCCCACGGAAAAGTCCACGTACACATCACATGCAAGGTAATCCTCGGATTATTGAATCAAGAGGCTACCTAGATAACAGAGTGCAACTATCAATGCCTTGCAACTTCTTTTTTTTTTTTTTTTTTTTTTAACACACGCACACACACCCCCACACACTCGCGCTGGTGGAATTTCACCACCTATGGGTACTCGAACCCTTGACCAGGAGTTGAAACTCCTGAGAGCCTTGCAACTTCTGTCATCGTGCATTTAAGGGCTATTACCTGTATATTGATTGAATGGCTAAGATCATTTGAGGCTAATCATACTTTGTCCGTGCTCTATCCTGGTGGGACCCAGCTTTAGAACTGAAAAAAAATTTTTTTTTTTAAATAAATCCATACTTGTGGTCGACTACCAATTCATATGGTCTGCGGGCTATAAGAGGAGGTCCTCCAAAAGCAAATCAAACACGCTCCTTTTCCGACGGTGGTTGACCTCGCAATTCGACATTTTACGAGTCTTCGAGCAAGCGCGTGGAGGAGGAAATCCCACCAACTCCACTGACCACTGCCGAGAGAGAGAGAGAATCCCACACAAATCTCTTTTTGAGTATTTTGTCCACATTGTCGTGGAAAATGGACCCCACCTTTATTTTCGTATCTAGAGAAAATTCGATCCTGGCCATCCGTTATATCCCCATTGCAATCTCGCCTTTGTTTAGGGAATGCCTTATCTGATTGGAGTCTTACAGCGAGCAAATGGACATAGTCAATCAAGGGCTGCTTCACGGGCAAGCTAAAAGACAGCTGCTTTCAATTTTTAAGTGGCGTAGCGTCTGTCACGTTTATGACCTGACTAATCTTTAAAGGGAATGATCACACACCTCAGAACGTAATCTAATAATCAGATCATACGTTCCAGCTGCCTGGGGCCCACCGTGATTTTTTATTTCGACCGACCCCTTTTAGTAGATTATCCTAAAACTCAACCTAATCTATAATTAAAAGAGGCCTTGCCAAAGTAAAAAATGGGGGACATTGAGGGTGAAACCCCCACTAGAAACTTCCACATGGTATGGGGCCACCCTTTACTCTGCATAACATCCAACCCAACTATCGTGTGCATTCCACCACAATGAAGGGATACACCAAAACTCACGTGGGCATGTTTGGTTTTCCATATATATAACCGTAAATGGCTACAAATGAGTAATGATTATTTACTCTTATATGTGTTTAATGGCATCATTTATATTTGGCTGGAATGATAATTTTGCTACATTGTTGTTTTATTTAGAAATTATTATAAAAATAATAATTTTATAATATAAAAATACAATGATTACAATTTATTTTATTTTATTTTATTTATACGTGTATTGGACTTTCCATTCATACATCACACACATTAAAAAATGATAATGATGACTCATTTATGTTTTATATATATATATATATATATATATATATATATATATATATATATATATATATATATATATATATATATATATATATATATATGTGGGAAAAGGTACCATGCGCTCGACCTCACGATAAGCTCCCGTGAGGTCGAGCTGTGTGGGCCCCACCGTGATGCATGTCGACCATCAACACCGTGCATTCGATGGGTCCCCTTTAAATTATATGATATCCCAAAAATCAACCGTATACGGAACTCAGGTGGGCCATACCATCTAAAATCATGTGAAGACACCGTTAAAACATATAAGAGCACTTGGTGGGGCCTACCTGAGCTTTGAATGCTGCTGAAACTTGGTCTGAACCCTCATCGAAGTGGGACACACATAATGGATGGGCTGGATTTGCAAACCACATCTCGGTGGGCCCAAAAAATGATTATGGATGTTTTAATGGTGCATGACCCCTCTCCACTTCTGTATGTGGTGTGGCCCACACAAGTCACAGATTGACTTGATTTTTGAGACCTAGGCCCATGATGGAATGGTGCATCTGACTGATGGGGTAGATGTTCAAAACGCATCACGGTGGGGCCCATACAGCTCGACCTCATGGGACGGACTCGTGAGATTAATCGCATAGTACCTTTTCCCTATATATATATGAAAAGGTTCTATGCGGTTGAGCTCATGGGAACTTCCCATGAGGTCGAGCTGTGTCGGCCCCACCATGATGTATGTTGAAATCTACCACATTACTCAGATGCACCATTTCATGGTGGGCCTGGGGCTTATAAATCAAGTCAATCTATGACTTGTGTGGGCCACACCACATATAAAAGTTGAGAGGTGTTACCCTCCATTAAAACATTCATAATCATTTGCTGGGCCCACCGAGATGTGGTTCACAAATTCAGCCCATCTATTATGTGTGTCCCACTTGGATGAGGGGTCAGACCAAGTTTCAGACGAATCTAAATTTCGGGTGGGCCCCACCAAGTGCTTTTATATGTTTTAGGCATGACTTCACATGATTTTAGATGGTATGGCCCACCTGAGTTCCATATAAGGCTGATTTTTGGGATATCCCATAATTTAAAGAGGACTGTAGACACCCCACCCAGGCTAACATCTTGAAAATGCAAGGACAATCCGAACCATGATCAATAACTCAAACCCCAAACCCTAATCCAAACCCAGCCCGGGTGGTAGTTCGACTACCGTCGGCAATAGTCTAACTACCGCCAGTGGTAATCTAATTACCTCCACGCGCGAGATATATGCAACAACTGTCTCTCGTCCCAAAGTCAACTTTCCTATAGATTTACCCCTATTTACTATTTTTACCAACCTCACCAACTACCAAGAGCCAATAAGAGCATGTTATGTGGCATTGCTTTTCCCTCAACCAATTCCAAGCTGTTATGTCAGCATTTACCCCTCTCAAATCCAACAATAACCACATTGCCATTGGAGAAGGTTATAAATAGCCATTTCCTCTTTACATTTCAGATACACTTCACATTCCTAAAAATCCAAGTGAGAGATAGAGAGAAAGGAAGAGAGTGAGGGTGAGAGAAAGCTCTCAAGCCTCAAAGATCAGATTTTTTAGCCATCTCTTAGCATCCTCTTAACCTTCTCAATCCCAAGTCTAGCCCGGATTGATCATGGTGCAACCCATGTTTTTGCTTATTCAAGTTCAAGACAAAGATCCTCTTATTTTATTCAAGCATTCATTATGACACTTATTTCCTTCTCAACCCCTCTGCTTATATAGATCTCTAGTGAACGTATGATCTGTGACCCGCCGTACATTGGATCATGTTATATCAGAAATTCCTAGCGATCTAATCCACTTTTCTTTACCTTTTTGCATAAGCATCATCACATCTGCCTTCTAGACACATCGTTGGATGTATGCTCTGTGACTTTCTAAAATGTATGATCTTGCCGCATCAGAAATCCACGTGTGCCTAGTCCTACTTCGACTATATCATTTATCCATTGAGATTTTCTTACCATACCGATTAGAGACCCTACATTTGTATGGGCAGAGAGGGTGCTTAACACCTTCCCTCTTTATAACCGAGGTGATCCCTTACTCGAAATCCCGGATCGCAGACCGGGAGTCAATCTAAGGTGGGAGGATCTTCGGATTTCTCCAACCTTACATATTCCGTGGGTTTTATCCGACTGCGGGATTCTGAGATTAATCGGATAGTAATGACTCCAACATCCATAAATTAGCCTAATCACCTTTACCACCAAAACAGACATATAAATCAGTGTGGGCGCCGATTTTCAACGTTCACAGAATGACGACTCCACTGGGAATTTGCTAGCTCGCACTAGTTGAGACCTGATTTGAAATAGTGTAGTAATATAATCTTAGGGGATATTCTACACATAAATATTTGCATTTATACCTTGAAAAAAAAAGAAAAAAAAAAAGAAGAAAAAGATGAGGATCAATCTTTGGCTTACACCCATTCAAGGCTTTCGTTCACCTCATGCTTACCTGATCCAAACTTGTCATGGTAAACCAAGAATAAGAAAACATTGCTATTAAAAGGCATCCCTCAAATCGCTTGAGCTCATGGCTAGTAATTTAACAACTATTGCATCGATGGTCGAAATAGCCCAAAATTTCAAAGTTTTGTAGGACCTTCTTGCTTAATGTATTCAAAGAGAGGTTGTCCAAACTATACAAGTGTCATCTCCTAGTGTTCCAGTCATCTCAAACTTTCAGCATCCTCCCTGTAATGGGAGTCACCTTCAAAGCCAATTTTCCTCGGTCGAGAATCCTTTTCAGTAGCCTCTCTCTAATGAGATCCGCTATTAAATCAACCTCCCATAGCCAGAACTCACATCCAATTCCAACATCCACTCATAGTAGGAAATCCAGTCAATTCCATGGGGCAAAACCCTCCTCATTTGATCCATTCAAAATCAAAGAACTTTGCGAGCAATTACGAGATATGTAGAGGAAGCTACATAAGCAGCAATGGGTGGATCTTCCATCCACCAAGTTCAGGGATCTTTGTCCTTTTCTTGATGCGAAGGTACCTCAAAACTTTAAGGTACCAAAATTCAAAAGGTATGATGGTACGGAGTGTCCTATGAACCATTTAAGAGGATTTTGTGGAGAGCTTAATACTATGGCAGGTAATGACAGAGTATTGATCCATTTGTTTAAAAAATTCTTGAAAGGCAATGCCTTAGAGTAGTGCACATCATTAAATTACCATCAAATTAAAACTTGATAATAACTTTTCTAAGCTTTCATTGACCGTTTTGTGTATAATCTTAATATAACACCTAAAAGAGTAGATCTTGCTGCCTTAAGGCAGAAGAATGATGAGTCATTGTCAGCTTACGTTAGATGGTGGCGGGTAATGTGTAACGCCCCGAACTTTTCAATACTCGAGTATTGAAAGTTCTCGAGCGTTTCTAAGAAATTTACTTAGTATGTACACGTGTACGATATCAATCTAACTATCCTAGCCTGACATCCTCACCCTAATACAAACCTAACCATTAGGAATTACCTTCATTTAATAGATTCAGCCATCTAACAGTTGATTTCAAGATAAGACCATCCATCAAGTGATTTAATGTAAGTACTTTCCCATGAATGAAACAATAACTCCCTATCTGTAATGATTTAGATATACATTCTTATGTAAGAATTACTTAGAAACATGCTTATAACCATGTGAAGCCATTGTATTTTTTAAAACTCATAGATCAATAATAATTATGAAAATGCCATTGACTTAGACCCCTGAATTCTAGATCATATGGTTCCCACAATCTATTTCATGTGAAATTTTATACTAGCCCTAATTATCATAAATTAACCATACACGTCAAATTTCAACCCTTAGATTGTAGTAAATCAGATACTTGACCTATACATCCGTCCGTACACTTATCGGATCAAGATTCTGATCTGTTCATCTCGTTCACCCCATATGAATATATTTAACCCACCATTAGAATTACAATATGAGAAATTTACACATGTGAACAAGTCACTTGAATCTTCACTTGAATCTAATTGTATACATGTTCTACCCTTACTTACTCCAGAAACCCATTTTATGTTCATCCATTTATGAAACTGACTGTACATCCACCTACATACATGGTTAGAATGTTAATAATCAAGTTCCTTTATTTTTAGCAAGTCAACTAACCGTCCGTCATGTTTGGATCCACCAAACGGGCCACACGAATATTGTCGTAGACCGATCATCATGATGATCTCTGTGTATAGGTCCAAACCACTTGGTAACTCTCCAATTAGGCATGTACAAACATTATCTTGAAATTTTAAATCGTGTCAACCATTAAAAGAGCATCATGGTCATCCTTAGGAAATCACGGCCAAACTAGACTAATGGAAAGAGGAGGTAAAATAAGTTATACTCGTCAAATTTCAGAATATTTGGACGGTACACCCTAATGCAACGGACATCGGAAGACAGTTAGGAAAATAATGGCAAAATTCTAAATAACAAGGGCCAGGTGCATGGCAACGTTTCGTGACATTGTTTAATGGTGAATACCCTCCCGCTCGTTGGCGAATCGTTTGGGCCACCTTGAGATCAGATCTATTTCAAATTTGGGGCCATAAGTTAACACAGCGTGTTGAAGGCGGTGAAGGGAATGGATCCGCCGGAAGTCATCACAAATGGACCCCACTTATTATCTATAATCGAACCGGAATGTATAACTTCCGCATGCCCAACACACGAGGAATTTGGTAAGTGGTTTTTGCACGGGGTAAAACACGTACATTATGACAACATGTGGCCCACCTAGGACTTAGATCGGTTCCATACTTGAGGTCATAGTTGAACATGATCTTGCAAAGAGGGTAAACGGAGTGGATCCCTTAAAGGAAATAACAAGTGGATCCCATCAGATGCCACGGTGAAGCACGCAATATACAGCAACTGTGAGCACGGTCAAATCGAGGTGGACCATGCTCTCCATGAAGAAAGAGAGAGTCCTCTCTCCAGAGGACTTTCCACTACGCGTGGATTCAAATGGGTTGCGAATGATGCTGATGGGCCACCTTCCCGACCCAAAACGCCGATCTGAATCGTCCATTGGACTCTAACGAATTGTCTGATGAAGGGCTAGGAGAGGAATTTGAAAAAAAAAAAAAAAGACAGCAAGAACGGTTCTAACAATCCAAACGTAAGAAGGACGACACTAAGAGAGATCTTGCGAGCCACCACAGATTATATCCAAACCACACCCTCTTGGGCCAAGATTTCAAGAGAAATATAATGGGAAAAGTGGATTTTTCAAAACATCATAAAATATGGGCCCCATTGGGTTCATCGCAACTGACAGTGGGTAAACAACAGAAGTTCGAGAAATTCGGGTGATCCACCACGAAGGACGATTAAAACCGGGACCAATCCGATGATCTAGACCATTCAAGCTCCGAGAGAGGATATTTCAACCATTCCCATGAGGTTTGATTGATTGGATTGGATGTTCCCTCCCTCCAAACTCGGACCAAACGCAACAATCTTTGCGTTTTAGTTACGCAAGAACAGAGCAGTGTAAACTGGTTCCGCGAAAGGCCCGGCTGGAAGAATCTAGAAACGGGCACAACATCCTATAAATAGGTGTGTTGTCCAGCAAGAAGACACAACAAGAGGAGAGGGAGAGAAATAAAAAAGAGAGAAGGAACGAAAGAAAACAAGGAAGGAAGAAACGTCCACATCTGCCGCACGACAAAAACAAGAGGAGAAAGAGAGAATAGCCTCGCTGCTATTCCAGTAACAAATGGTCTGGCCTGGGTAGAATCATCACCCTAAGTAGATTGCACGTTCTCTTCTTTCTTTTCAATATTTTCCTTCCTTTCTTCCTTTCAGTAGCAAAGGTGTGGAAATACCTCACCTGGTCAAACCAAGTCGACTCGATGGAAGAAGACATCGAAATCTCCAGATTTCGATGTAAGGAATTACTAAGCCATGTGACATATGGCACGTCTAAATCATGCCTTAGCAGAGGACTGCTTTTAGAATTGTTAATTAAGGTATATCTAACACTATTATAACCTGGGACTTAAATTAGTTTAATTATAGGAAATAGGATAAAATCTGACTTTAAAGTGTGTGTTGGAGCATTTAACCTTGGAAGTAGACGAGCAGGTGATCAAAGGTGAGGGTTTTATCCTTTAAACTTACACTAATTTAAGTTTTTTTTATTTATCCTGCCTTTTCATGCCTTTAGTGATGCGAATTATCCTGCCTTTTCATACCTTTAATGATATGAATTATCTTGTCTTTTTATACCTTTAATGACATGAATCATCTTCCCACCTTTCATGTCTATATTTTTCTGAGAATTATCCTATCAATTGATTCAATTATTATCAAAATTAATGGCCCTTTGGGTTTATGACATGATGTCAAATATAAGAGATTTCTCTGAATTTATGTGAGGCCATGGATACAAGCTTTGCTTTCTCTTCATCTCTTTATTTAAGTTGGCCCTGCTACTCATCTCTTTATTTTGAGTTGGCCATTGCCACTCTTCTTGTGATTACATTGGCCATTGTCACTTTTGTTGAGTTGACCATCGTCACTCTTCTCTTTGTTATGTTGGCCTTGTGCCGTTTATCTTTACGGCTTGGGCATGTATCTTGCTATTCCAAAACCTACATAATTCAGTTGATATTCTTTATGATTCAGATTCAGTTATATTCGTTATGATTCAGTTATGTTCTCTATAAATGTAAGTGATGTGTAAGATGTATCACAACTAGTGATTCAAATATTGTATCATGGACGTAATGCGCTCTGAATAGAGACCCTCTTGGGGCACGTAAGTCCTTAAGCCTTCGGATAGTGGTGCATAAATCGATGTGTGTAAGTCGCAACATCGTCACATCACGCCGGGATTGGAAGTCGCAAATAGTCGCTCCATGAACAAGTCGTGTTACGTAAATCACCCAGCCCATGTATTATGCGCTCTGAGGAGTTCTCATAAATCTACGGTAGCGTTGGCCATGCCGGCGAATATCCGTATAGTGAGACTGCGGGTCGAGCCGGTTATCTATAAACTGTATTTCACAATGTGATGAACACTACGTATGATGAACCCCACATACTTTGCTAGTCATGCATCTCATGTAGGTTGTTTGTGCATGCTAACATCCTCGTATTAGTGGACTACGAGACATATTAGAACCCTTTACATTACTTGTATGAATCTCTTGAATTATTGTTAATCTTGAAGGATAACCTTCACTATAAGTAGAGCATTGACCCTCTCCCAACCGTACAGATTATGCAGGTATGTAAAGATTGAAGACCTAGTGAACATTCTCCATAAGGAAGATCATGTTGAAAGAATAAAGAAAATAAGTCCATATTTAGTTTTATGCTTCTGCTGTAAACTCGATAAATGTAATAAACTTCCATAGAGAATGCCTTTAAATATTCTTTTTACATTGATGAAATATAATCAATATAGTTGATTTTATTCTTGTGAATGTTACCTTCTCAAATGTATCTGGATATGATTAAAATGAAAAAAAATAGGGTGCAATTTTACCAAAGCATCCAAGTTTATACATTATTAACACCCGGTTTCCTCGGGAACGAGTACAAACTCTGGCCGTGAAAATTTGAGATGTTATACAATGACCGTTAAAATGAAAACACCCATTGATGACGAGGAGCAAATCTACATGATCATACACTTGACAAACCCAAGTATCTCTGGATACCTCGTCTCTTATTTATATGCCAACTTTACCCAACTCATCCGTAATGGGGAATATCACGCCCCAAATTAGGAGACCGAGCTCACGAAATTTTCGATCGCCGAATCCGGCACCGACAGCCTCCGTAGAACTCCATTCTTGGCTCCTAGCTCCCATTCGCCAGGTTCCGATCCTGGGATGCTACGAGGAGGATTTTCAATGTCAGTTTGATTCGTAATAAGCATAACCAAAGGCATAACCCACAAACAACAACCAAGAACTCCATTACATTTCCACTATGATCAAAAACTTTACAAGTACAATGAGCATAAAGGAAAATATAATGGTAAAGAAGAAAAACTCCAAAACGATCAGCAACGTGCTCCTGCCTCAGCGCTGCTGCGATCCAATGTCACCTGCACGCAACGATCGTGCATAAGCTTACAGAAAGCTTAGAGGGTGGTGAAAGTGTGTGCGCAAGGTAGTAATATGAACATGTAATGTCAGAGTAAGGCGGAATATACAGATGGAACCATAATATCATGAGTCGTACCAAGGCTATGCAATGCAAGACATGAATGATATCGGCCATCCCAAGGCCATGCGATGTGCAATGTAACTCAAGCATACAGGTCCTCATCTATGTCCACACATCAATACAGCTCAAATATGAGATATCACCGGGGTCTAGTACACTCTAAACCAGATTGCCACCACATCGCGCGCAATAAGGTAAGTGGAAGAGACCTCACTATCCGTCTGCCAATATCGGGCGCGACTCGTCGATAGCGGACCCATTTCTCGAGCTAGTCAGACTCAGCCTAGCATTGCCCCTTACACTAGGGCGGGTAAGGCCGCACCCCCTTTCAACCGACCACGACACAGTGGAGAGCGTAACCGTCTGGTAATCGGCGCTCAACGCTCATCTACCCACTCGGTTTACACGTTGGAGCAACCTCTTGGTACCATAAGGGTTTAGGAACTTTCACCTAGGGATATCAATAGCACCCCATGTAGAACAAGATTTTTGGTATCCAATCCTGTCAATCACGATGCGTCTGTGGAGGCTACGGCCCTGATGTAGCTAGGGCGTAATAATAACCATGTCACACAAATGCGAAATGCATGATTCACGCTATCCAGTCATGCAACAAATTCTGCGCATATCGTGCGCTTATGTAGGACAACATCGCCTAACCGGGAGCCCATAAACAACCTGCCCGAAGGCAAATGCTATGATCAGACAATTCTCACGTCAAGCATACATATGATGCGTATGATCATGAGTCATGAAACTGTACTAAATATGTTATAATAAAATGAACTATCTTACAATGCAGATGGACCTGGACGGCCTATACACGATAAGTACGACCCAGTAATGGGCCCTAAGGAGAGTCGTAATGTAGACATCCAACCAACATTATACTCGCAATGTGGACGTCAAACCAACATTGCTCCCAAGGCACGATCTTTGTAAACCTCAGTATTTAGTCTGTAATGGATTTACACATTACAATGGACCGTAGGTTGTCCCCATTGGACCTTACATATAAATCAAATGGGCCATATCCTATGGGCCTTTTATTCATCAGATGGGCCATATAAATGGGTCACACCAATGGGCCTTATATGCATTGCAATGGGTCAAAACCCGTGGGCCTTGGATTGCATCAAATGAACTTAGTCTCATACGTCTAATATGTGACCAATGGGCCACACCAATTGGGCCCCCACATGTACATAAAAAGGGACTCAATCTATAGGCCTAACATGAGTCAAATGGGCCTAAACCCTTAGGCCTTAATCAAATAAAATGAGCTTAACTCATGGGTCTCAAATAAATTCAGTGGGCCTAATTCCATGGACCCTTTTATAATCAAATGGGTTTAGTCCCATGGGCCTTACAATATATCAAATGGCCTACTTCTATGGGCTTTTAAAATTTCAACTAAAGGGGTCCAATTACATGGGCCTTGAAATACATCAAATGGGCCTAGTCCCATGGACTTGCAACACATCAAATGGGCCTAAGTTCTTAGGCCTTACATGAATCTAATGGGCCTAGCCCATAAGCATTTCATAAACCAAATGGGCCTAGCCCATAGCCCTTTTGAAATTCAAATGGGCCTAACCCATAGGCCTAAAATGATCTTTTCAAGTGGATGGACGGTCTGGATGCAATCACCTGCATCATGGTGGGTCCCACTGTCGTTGGACAGTGAGGATGACACATGTATCAAGGAGGGCTCCACCGTCCAGCACGCATCAAGGAGGACTCCACCGTCCGCTGGACGGTGGAGGCATTACAGTGACAAGGTGGGCGCCACCGTCCACTGGACAGTGGGCTACAACACACACAATATTGTGGGTCCCATGCGGGCCCCACTGTGATGTTTAGATGACATTCAACCCATTCATAAGGTCACTCGGACCTGGATGAAGGGAAAACATAAATTTCAGCTTGATCCAACACCTCAGTGGGCCCCAAACAGATTTCAATGGTAGAATTCAATTCACACTGTTTCACGTGGTGTGGGCCACCTGAGTTTTGGATCTGTCTCATTTTTGGAGGGGGGTCACTTTAGGGGGTGGCCCATCCGATGAACGGTTTAAATGGCATTTAAACATCAAGGTGGGGCCCACGGCTGGAGCCGTGGGTCCCTTGCTGGACGCCACTGCCGGCACGCTGCAACAGCGCAGGCAGCGCCTGCGCTGGCCTGACAGCAGCAGCCTATTGCTGCCTCACTCATCCTCTCTCTCTCCTTTAATTTTTAATTTTGCCAAAAATCATGCGTGTGGCCCGCAGCCTGGAAATCCACTCCAGCCATATTGTTCTACAGCTTGCAACAGACAAAAAGAGTCCGAAGTTTGAATTTTTTGGGTGCATAGAAACACCAGAAAATTGTTCAATGGTAACTGCCAATGTTTCCCATGCTATGGCCCACAAGATACTTAGATCAGTCCCATTCTTTTATCCGACGGTTAAAATGATGTGGGTAAGAGGATGGACGGCTTGGATCGAATATATACATCAAGGTGGGGCCTACACAAGGGGACCACCCCAAAGCTTCTCATTTTCTTTTTTTTTTTTTTTTTTGTTACAGGGACGTCCAGCGTCCCAGACGCTGGATGGTGGACTTCCTTTAAAAATATGCATTGTGGTGGGCCTTTTGAAGCGGGCCACCACTAATGGATGATGGGGGGAGGGTATAACATGCAAGGTGGGCCCCACGTGAAGGACACTTGGATAAAATAAATACCTCAAGGTGAGGTCCTTTCAAGTGGGCCACACAACCCTATTGCATAAAAAAAATAAAATAAAATAAAATAAAATAAAAAGAAATAAGGAGGGAGAGAGACATGGAGAGTGGGACACGCCTTATGATGGAGGGACCCCGACATTATGGGCCCTCCCTTACATGAAATCATACATCAAGTGGGTCATTTTGCACATGTGACCATCAAAACTGAAGATCAACGGTGGGGATCCTTTCCCCACCAATATGGATGGTCTAGATGACCTTTCTAAAGAAAATAAATATCATGATGGGGTCCATGGGCCCCATCATGGAATGATCATGATGATCCAAGTAGGCCATCGACCTTATCTTAGGGTCTCAAGTGAGATCCACACCATGGATCGGTGGGCCTCACTTGGCCCATCATAAAAAAAATAAGTAAATCTACCCTATAGAGGCACCCACCGTCCGATCTTCTTGCTCCTAGGGGTTCCTTGGCACCTTAGCTTCAACTTCAATGGATGAGATGAAGAATGGAGGGTTGAGATGGGAGATGATGGGGTAGGAAGGTGGGCCACTTGGAGTTTAGGAATTCTTGTAAAATTCCAAATGTATGGGCTCTCTTTTGCTTTGGGATTTTGAAATAAGAAAGAGAGAAAGAGAGAGAGAGTTGTAAAGGGAGAGAGAGAGAGTGATGGATGGATGTGGTGAATGATGGAGGTGTAAGAAATCTTTGACTTTTGAGACTTTTTGTGTACGAGAGGTATGGGTGGTGAAGACTTTTGTGGTTGCTTGGGAAAAGGGAATAAAGTAATGTGTACTTGACATGTGATGGAATGATGGGTTGATTGATTGATGGGATTGATGTGATTGATGTGACACATCGTAGAGATTTCCTTGGGTTTCACAACGCGCGGCGTTTTCTCGCATCGAACGTTGGCCCACATCTCTTGACCAGGGTATCACCTCGGCGCGCGAGTCGCGACATCGAAACCGCAACGACGGCGCGGTCGCTATGTTATTGGTATCGGGTTGAGTCGACTTGGGTTGTCGGCATATGAATCAGGGTCGCGCGTCGATATCGGTTAAGGGTCGAAGGTTGCCGGAATTCGACCGGTAAGACCGCGGAAGTCTACGGAAAGGTACAGACCAAGATACGGGTCTTACAGGGAACAAGTCAAAGCCGGAATAAGGGCTGAGACGATCTCCCCTTGGTGGCCACATCAGGCCTCCCTGGTACAACGGATAGTGGAAGAAAGGTCTACTGGATATGAGAATGGTAACAGAAATGTTTCTGACCTCCATCTAACAGAAGAAGACAATCTGATCGCCTCTACCCAAGGTACTCAATTCGCTCATCAAGAGAGACAATGACAATAACAATAGTAAAGGGAGATTCCTCAGTACCCCAATCATGGTCAACAGATAAGGATGGCCCGAGAACCTAAATAGTTTACACCGATAGCCCAAACTTACAGTGAGATACTAGCCACGCTAGTTCAAAGGTAAATACTAACACTGCTACAACCTAGGCTCCCCCTAAACCCTCTACCAATAAATTATAATGAGAATGAGTAGTACCACCAATCCTGAGGCCAAACAACGGACTGTTGTTTCGCTCTGAAACATGTGGTCCAAGATCTGATTGACAACCAAACGATTGTGGTTACCTCTCCCGCTGTTGCCACCACCAATTACACTCTCCAGAATCCCCTGCCACTTCAATTAAGCCCCATCTCATTGTGCACCTCTATCACTAATAACATTTAAGAAGAATCACATTGCCATCCAATTCAATGCATTAATTCAATCATTGCCAGTTTGACACCAATACTTCCGATTCTACAAAGGGCATGCCCATCCAATCCAATCTCTACACCCTTAAATATGTAAGGGGCATCTCTAGCCGCCCCAATCTCTGTGCCCTCAGAGCCACCCCAATCAATCCAATCCATGCATTCTCTGTTCGTAAGGGGCACCATTTGCTTATTCGACCCTTACTCCAACTGTCATGCTCCAAGAAAAAAATCTCCTTCCCTGATTAACATACCACATGCCCTAAAAAAATCAGGGACCAACTTCAATCATGTGGTAACTTTTCAGGAAGGACATTCTGGTACTCAAAAGGATTTACTTAGTTCTACTAAGTCTTCAATCCTTCAAGAGAAGAGTATATGACGAGTGGTTCATGCTTCTATGAGAAAGGTCGATGAAGATATTAACGTCGAGATCTTGATTAGCCCCAAAGCATCAACCATCACTTTTCAAGTCTTTGACATCACAACTTCATTTCATCTCCTCCTTGATCGGTCTTCGATCCATAGAGTCAAGACTCTCTTCGACCCTTTACCAAAAGGCCAAGTACATGTTCAGAGTTAAGGCGCTAGCCATTCTGGATGATCCCAAAAAAACCTTTCTGATACAAGCAGCAGACCGTCAAGAGCTAGATATCCTGATCATAGACATATAATGCTCTGATGAAGATATCCCATACCATAGTCTCGAGTTCGAGACTGAATTGCATGCCTCTTGCATATCCCATCGGATCAAACTATGTCTTCCCTTCAGTCGAGCACCAACATTTTTATTATCAGTTAGAATATCAAGAAAATGCAGGCATGACAAGACTGGGATATTAGCATCCTAAGGGTGAGGTACCAAAGCACAAATGGATTGAAGGAGGACAAAGTCGGCAAGAGAAGGATGATCCCTTTAGCCACACATCAATCAAATCCATCAAAGAAGGGATCATCTATCTGGTAGGCAGGCCGAGGTCCACCGTGGAGGATCAAATGAGCGAAATGAGCCTAACTGAGCCATTTGAAAATGACTCAAGCAAGGGGTAAGAATTGTCCCTGATTGATTGGACCACAGTCTGGGTCCCACATAAGCAGGAAGAATCCAAAGACTTACAATGCATCGAGGATGAGGTAAGGAAAGTGACATCCAATACCAGCTTAGAGCCTAATTCCAAACTCATCACGACATTTGGGCACGATGATGAGGGCCCACTTACTGATCTGTCTAGCCCTGCCTCCTAAGGGGAGGGAGTGCAGGCCAATAGCTGGTTCGCAGTCCCCAAGATGGCACAATAAAAGAAAACAATGTTTGGCTTAGGTAATCCATGGTTCACATCGCTGTCTTCTTAAAAAAAAATCCAAAAAAAAAAAAAAAAAAATTCTCAAAAGTCAAAAACATTAGATATTTTCGAAATGCTAAAAAAATTCAGATACTTGTCAAAATGCCAAAAAATCATATATTTGTCGAAATCCAAAAACAACAAAAATTTCTCAAAACACAAAAATAATAGAAAATCTTTCAAAACTCACAAGCAATAATGTGCCAAATGCGTCTGTTATAACACCCAAGTTTGAAGTTGACTCATATGATTTCGATTTAGAATTAGACTTCAAACTCGTGAGTTTGAATGAAGCTCAGGATTTGAAAAATGATGATCTGACTCTTGAGTTAGAGGATTCCCTTTGAAAGTTCCAAGAAAAGGCCAATGTCGTCATGAATGATTTTGAAATTGTGAATTTGGTTTCCCTGAGCTCTTAGAAAAGTACATATCAAGAGATCATCGTCTCTTAGATACAAGCAGACGAAGATAGAATTCTTGAGGCTTGGAGCTATCTATCTTTGGGTTTTCCTATGGAGCCTTACTCAAATCAAATGAAGAACCAATCATACATCATCTGTTGTGAAGCCTGAAGTCAAGCCTATCAAGAAAAGTTGTCAAGATCGTGTCTAAAGTCCACAATTGAGTCCTATTGATGAACGATGGAGATAAGCTATTGCGACATGTCCGGAAGTACTTCAAATATCCAAAGCTTATATAACGGACCATATGCATGCTTTGAATCTTTATAACCCAACAACACCCTTGTCCCTTCATTATTGGTTGTTGACATCATCGGAAGGATGAACCCAAAGGCATCAAATGGTCATGAGTACATTCTCGTGAAAGACAAAAGAGAGCGCCGAAAACATCCTACATCATCAATACGAATGAAAAAGAGAAGTCAAGGAAAATGATTGGTGGTAATCTCGATATAACTAACTACATCTTGCAAACATAAAGCACACAAGGATCACAAAGACCAATGACAAGCAAGTCTGAAAGAAAGGTTAGCAACATGGTAATCATGCATATCTTATCATTACGCCTATTAGATCTAGAAGGCAACTCCAGGCAATCCTGATAAGGTTCGCTGATCATTCGCGAGGTTCTTCTAGGAGGTGCCCTTTGTCTCACCATCATTAGGGGTAAAGATCTTCCAGAGTCCATCAACATCGACAACGTGAATATCTATCATGGATAATTCTACCTGACTATGTCAACAACCACAATCGTAAAGCTAAAGTCAAAAGACAAGAGGTTAGCATCCTGAGATATATTCCATCATCATTTCTTCCTTTCAATAAGTGTTCCAAAAAAATAAAGGGTTAAAAAAAGTTTAAAAAACGGATAAATAAAGCGCGTAGTCCAAAAATTTTTTTAAAAATTTTAAAAAAAAAAAAAAAAAGAAAAAAGTCAAACCCAATGAGTGAGAACCCAAGTCACCAGTCCGTTTTCCCTTAGGATAGTTTAAATCAATGTCAACAGCATTACGGTCGTGATTGAAGACAAAGTCAGGTAGCTCACCAATCGACCGACAATGAATGGAGTCTAGCCCCCCACCTCTGTTACTTAAAAAGAAAAAGAAAAATCAAAAGAAAAGTAGCATGCCTAAGAAAACGGGCAATGTGAAAACCCGAAAGAGCGCCTAGAGTAAAAACAACCGGCATGTAGCGGACTTTGTGAAAACCTGAGAAGGCACCAAGGATAAAAAAAGTACAACTGCTAAGGGGCAGACAAGAGTAAAAACTCGGGACATGATAAAAATTTGAAAGGACGCCATGAGAAAAAATGACGAGAAAGCCGGTCATGGTGTAAACCTGAAAAGGCGCTACGGGCAAAATGGCTAGAAAAGAAAATAATAGAAAACAAAAAGTGCAGGTACAGAAAAAGTCAATGCAACGAGTAAAGTGAAGAAGCACAAGGTAAAGATAAGCCCCGGATCAAAATTCTGTCAGGCTCTATACAAATCCAACAGGCATGATCCTAGTATGTGATACTCTCAGGGAACTGGGATCCTTAGTAAACAACTCAGAATACTGGATTCGATGTGGGCTAGGTTCAATATTCTGATTCCACCATACAAGCACAAGCACACACAGACATACATGGCACAAAATTTTTTATTTTATTTTCATTTTTCATGTATAATCTCATCCCTTCAAAAAAAAAATAAAAAAAATATGCATCCTCAGTGAATCCAATCTCGATCACGACCATTAGAGTGCGAAACGACAGATCTGATCCTTTAAAAAAAATCACAAAAAATATATCTTTGATACAGTTCCAATAAAAATCAGATCAGTCGAAAGTCCCACGAGTCCACTAGTGGAGGCAATAGAACTATTCCAAAAAATCATGATAAGCCCCATTAATTCATTAGTGAAGGCCATTTGGCTATTCGATATAGATCACTATACAATAAAAGTCGGACGACGATGCCCTTCCACAAGATTGGAGGGTTGTTTCAAAAATTCTAAAAATATCTCAAATAAAAACTGTTAGCCCCGCCAGCTCATCAGTGGAGGCAACACGACTATTTACTTAACTTATATAAATAAAAATTGAACGACGACGCTCACCCGCGAGATCGAATGGATATTTTTTTAGAAATATAAAAATATCTTCAAATAAAATATCTAAAGAGTTTAGCTCCAAAGAGTATAGTTTTCAAACAAAAAATTTTATAAAATGCACACGGCGCGCAGTACACTGAGAAATCTTTCATATTCTCCAGTTGCGGTCAGTGAAAACAGCGAAATAAGACTCGATCTCTTCCAGTTTCTCCGGAGGATGATCAAATCTGTACATGATACAAGTATGGTTGGACCGATCTCTATATCTGGACAGTCGTACTAATGTAAGTAGAATGAGTGGATTTATCTCTAAAAAGAACAATCAAACTCAAAGTGACAACAATCTATTGTAATCAAAATATCAGAATCAGCAGAGTGCATGACAAAGGATTACCTGTATATACCTAGTTTGGGATGTTCGAAAAATTTGATCGAGCCCAAGTTGGCGTAGTGAGTTTCCCGTAAGACTGCACTAACGCGTAGGGTAGCTAACCACTTTGACGATTAAATGGATCAAATGCTCATAGGGTGATTATGTAGCAAATGAACGATGGACCAAACAGTACAAAAATCCTCGTACAGTCGCACCAACGCGCAGAGGCCCTACTTTTTAGACTTACCCTCTAATGCTATTAATAATTTGACGTGAAGGGATTGTAATTGGTAACCCATAATGTCGCACTAACGTGCATGGACAATCATAACGTTTTCCTCAGCCCTTATGATATGTGCAAGTCATTTATTTTTCAAACAGTCAGCTGACAATGATATAATGACAGACAATAAATTCGAATCACTATCCTTTCTGACCAGAAGGGTGGGGTATCCACCCTCTTTAACCTTCGATTGCTCGTAACCTCTGTCAAATATGGGCATCTGTAAATACCCCATGTAGGATAACATCTTGAAAAGGAAAGGATAATCCAGACTACGATCAATAACCCAAACTCCAAACCTTAATCCAAACCTAGCCTAGGCAGTAGTCTGATTACCGTGGGCAGTAATCTAATTACCTCCGCGTGCGAGACATGTGCAACAACTGTCCCTCGTCCCAAAGTCAACTTTCCTATAGATTTATCCCTATTTACCATTTTAACCAACCTCACTAACCACTAAGAGCCAATAAGAACATGCTATGTGGCACTCCTCTCCCTTTAACCAATCTCAAGCTGCCATGTTAGCATTTACCCCTCTCAAACCTAATAATAACCATATTGCTATTGGAGAAGGCTATAAATAGTCATCTCCTCTTCACATTTTAGACACACTTTTCATTCCTAAAAATCCAAGTGAGAGAGAGAGAGAGTGTGTGTGTGTGAGTGAGTGAGTGAGTGAGGGTGAGAGAAAGCTCCCAAGCCTCCAAGATTAAATTTTTTAGCCATCTCTTAGCCTCTTCCTAACCTTCAATCACAAGTCTAGCCCAGATTGATCCTTGTGCAACCTATGTCTTAGCCTATTCAAGTTCAAGCCAAATATCCTCTTATTTTATACAACCATTTATCATGACACCTATTCCCTTCTCAACCCCTTACTTATTTAGATCTCTAGTGAACGTATGCTCTATGACCTGCCGTACATCGGATCTTGTTATATCAGAAATTTCTAATGATCTAGTCCACTTTTCTTTACCTTTTTTTGCATAAGTATCATCACATTCGCCTTCTAGACACATCGTTGGACGTATGCTTTGTGTCTTGACGAAATCTATGATCTTGCCGCATCAGAAATTCATGTGTGCCTAGTCCTACTTCGACTGCATCATTCATCCCTTGAGATTTTCTTACCACACCGATTAAAGACTATACATTTGTACGGGCAGAGTGGGTGCCTAACACCTTTCCTCTTTGTAACTGAGGTCCCTTACTCTAAATCCCGGATCGCAGACTAGGAGTCAATTTAAGGTGGGAGGATCTTCGAAGTTATCCAACTTTGCAAATTTCGCGGATTCTATCTGACTACGGGATTCTGAGATTAATTGGCTAGTGACGACTCCAACAACCATAAATCAGCCTAATCACCCCTACCGCCAAAACAGACACATAAATCAGCGCAGGCGCCGATTTCCAGCATTCACAGGGACCCATCAAATTCACAATGTTGATGTTCGACATACGTCATGGTGGGGCCCACACAACTTGACCTCATGGGAAGTTCCCATGAGCTCGACCTAATAGAACCTTTTCCATATATATATATATATATATATATATATATATATATATATATATATATATATAACAGGTCATTTACATTGCATTTCGAAAGAAATTGAAAAGCCAAGCAGACATGAGGGTATTAAGCTTGATTGTACGTTGCTTCCTATATGGTGTGTCTCACCTGGGTTTTACATGAAAATGATTATTGGGATACACGGTGAACATGAGGGCTCACCGGATGCAAGGGTTGGATTCCAGGTACACATCACATGTGGGCCCCACACAGTTCAAATGAATGCTCGTTCCCCTACCAATGCTCATCCTAACTAGCAGCATCCCAAGCTACGGCCAGCCGTGATCTGAACCTGTGTGGGGTGATCAATAAGGTTTTGGGGGGTCCTACTGATGATGCGATGGTTCATTAGCCATCCTTGCCGGACAATGCTGTAGTACTGCTTGATGGCCAACTAATGGATGGATGAGAACAACAAAAAGAAAATCCACTAGTCCAAATGCTCTGCAATTTGAATGGATGGAATTGTTAGAGAAGATTTTTTAGTCCATACATGTGGCTAACCAGCTGGATGAACCAAATCAATGATAATCTGTACACAATGCTGTTGTAGATGAAGCTGCTTTGATTTGGCTCACCAATGCATTTCACCTCAATCGCCGTACCACATGGCATGCTTGTAAGCCATTCCTAACTGGCCTAATAGTAAAACCTGTTGCGAATGGTTCATAGCCCAAAAATCTCGGTTTTATTTATTATTATTATTATTATTATATTTATTACATTAGCCATTTGATTTCCCCATCGATTTTTGACGGCTCCAACTTCTACTTTTAACCATCCATTTGATAGTCACTAATAGAACAATTATGACCGTTTGTGTGAACGGTGGAATCTTTTGCTATAAGCCAATAAAGAAAGGGTCCACCGCATGAACGTCTTGGATTCACGTTCATGTATGCCACATTTCTAGAGTATATGCAGCGATAGTTCAGTAACTTGTGGTAAATGACACGTCTTCCGTTGTTCCTCCTAATTAACTTCCCCTTGCGCTCCAATGCAGTTGAAGTGAGGGGAGTCACTTGATACTCTGGCTGTATACGATGCTTGATATGTGGACACCTAGAAATGTTAGGCGTGGCATATATTGACTCAATCAAATGAATTAAATTGTGGAACCCACTATCACTAAGTTACAATCTAAAGGTCAGATTAGTCCAATAATGCTTCCAACCCCGGACTCATTTTTGTTGAAATAAGGCCATTGGATAGTTTTCATTTTTGAACATTAAAATAATGGTCATAGCCGGCCGTTTGTTTGATAAAGAAATAAGTGTACTTTTTTTTTTTTTTGCTTCAGGATATATCTAAACTGATACCCATGATTTGGACGGTTTAATTTAAATTACTTATATACCAAGTTTGCAATTTTTAAATAATTTTTAAGTGCACGAGTATCATCCCTCACACTATCAGAGTAGCAAAGATTCTCTCTTTCCAGGAAACCAGCCCCTAGCACGACTCTACTCGTTTCAAGGAACTAATGATTACTGGGTTCCGTCTTTACTACGTAGCTGTCCACCCACACGCCGGCACACGTGCTAAATAATACACGTGCATGTATTTGAATTCTGAGTTTTTTTTTTTTTTTTTTTCCTTTTAAAAAAAATCTAAGTTGGTAATAATTTTTAGATCTGGTTAAAAAATGGGGCCGTTCCACTACTCAAGTGGTCCAGTATGGAAAAAAAAAAAACTGAGGAAGGCTGGCCGTTTGTTTTTAGACATACAGCCCACCTAAGGACCAAAAATAAAGAACTCAGATCCTGAGAAAATATGCTATATTAACACGAGTAATTGCACGTGGATAGGTTCACTGGGTTGTATATGCGTGCCTGGTCAGTTACAGGGAGTTTCAGCAACACAAAGCCCTCTTGGGCCTGCCGTGATGTTCATGTCAAATCCAAACCTTCCATCAAAATTTTCAACTCATGCTGGAATTATACACCAAAAATTAACTAAATACGAGATTTAAGTAAGCCACACCACAGGCAAGGTACAAACTCATGGACCCCCACTGAGAACTTTTTTAGAACCCCCGGAAGTTTCGGATGAGTCTGACATTTGTGTTTTACCTTTATCCTGCTGGGAATCACCTTATAAACGGGTTGCATAGCATGCAAACATCACGGGCAAGCCGCAGAAAGATTTCAATGGACACTTTCATCCCCACCGTTAATTTCTGTGGTGTGGCCCACTTGGGTTTTGATCTGCCTCATGTTTGGGCTATCATCTAAGCATGAGCTGGCAAAAATATTGGACGGAGTAGACTTTTCACCGAAATCGCTGTGAGCCCCGCAGAGCTTCGGTGTTGCAGGCGTGCCTGCTACCAAAGAATTTTGCTAAGACGACACGGCGAGTACAAGACAGCTCATCCACACACCACAAAGGTACCAGGCATCGCATGTAGGTCCCAGATCCAATCTATCCGTCTGAGGGTCACCGGTATGTTGATGCCCTGGCCCAAGAATCACGTTGATCCACTAGTCGGGTGGGCCACAGTTAAAAATATGTACGGTCGTGAATAACTTAGTGGACATTTTCTAACCCGTCCACCTGTTTCCAACATTGGGGCTGACCTGTTGAGTGCAAAATGAATTATTCTTCGGCAAAACTATCTACGTAGCAGGACCAACCTGATAGACGGATTGGACCTCGCACGTATGTGAAATGGTAGCTAGCACGTGTGGCCTATACATGGGCTGTCATCTACACAGGTGTGGACTAAGTAAAACTCTGCTCCTAAATAGGGGACGTATTGTACCAAATAATTTAGTGGTCCACAGGACTACCAAGCAGGGCCAAAAACTAGGCGCTTTCACGTTTTATTCACCTTTGTCTCGAGAGATATAGGAAGCAAGTCATGCAAAAAATTTTTTTCTTAAAAAATGATAAAAATTTGTCGCCATGCAACGTAAAACGCAGCCATAACAGGCAAGTAAAGGCAGCCACCAATGGCGACTCTTTCCCTCCAGCGCATGTTTGAAGAGACCCCACCACTACTCGAACTCATTCGGAAATTTAAAATGCAGTCACTCAAACTCATTCGGAAATTTAAAATGCAGTCACTCGAACTCATTCGGAAATTTAAAATGTGCCGCCCATCTCATGATTCTTTTAACTAGAAACGCCTATAAATACTACTACTACTTTTAGTTCTTCATCCATCTTCACTCAAACCTCTCTCTCTCTCTCTCATCTTTTCTTCTTCTTCAATGGAGGGTTTCTACACCCACCTTTGCATTTTTCTTTTCTTCCTAATTACATGGCCTATCACATCTGTTCAAGGCCAAGGCACACGTGTGGGTTTCTACTCTTCCACGTGCCCACGAGCTGAGACCATTGTCCGTGACACCGTCCAAGCACATTTCCGCTCTGATGCCACAGTTGCACCAGCGCTTCTCCGCATGCATTTCCATGATTGCTTTGTCAATGGTTGTGATGGGTCGATTCTTCTTGATGGGCCCGATGCCGAGAAGACCGCCCTGCCTAATCGCCTCTTGAGGGGATATGATGTTATTGACGATGCTAAGGCTCAGCTGGAAAGGGAGTGCCCTGGTGTTGTGTCGTGTGCCGATATTCTTGCACTTTCCGCTCGGGATTCTGTTGTTCTGGTTAGTGATTAAAAAAAAAAAGAAGAAGAAGAAGAAGAAGAGAGAGAGACATTCGCATTCTTCTGTAGGTAGATTGTTGCTCCTTATGGTGCAACTTGTATCTGTTGGACAGTTTGGCAATTTGATCATCAATCTGGACTGTCCATTCTGTGCGGTCCACTCTTCAAGCTCACCGTGCCAAAAATGTTAAGAGCACTATATGGTGCGAGCTTGCTACCAAGCATACCATGCTAAAGGGAATTAATGAACATTGGTACATCAATCAAGACCGTCAATATTGTGGACCCTTTATGAATGGAGCACCACCAGAACATCACGCTACCATGATCAACGGTCAAAATTCAAAAGCAAAATCAGATGGTCCATACAATCCAGAAACTTGCTATTTGTATGGTCTGGATTGGAATACATATGCATTCCACATGTATGCTTCAGATGGGTTACCACCCTTTAAGCAAATTATATAAAGCAACAAAACTCACATTATAATTATGCTACTAGTTCAAGTTATAAAAGTACTTCCTTTCTTATGTTGCTAAGCAAGCTTCTGATGCAATATTTCTTGCAGGCAAGAGGACTAACCTGGAGCGTGCCCACCGGGCGTAGAGACGGGACGGTCTCATTAGCATCTGACACTGATAATCTGCCGTCCTTCACCGACTCAGTCGATGTGCAGAAGCAGAAGTTCGCTGATAAGGGCCTCAACACTCAGGATCTCGTCACCCTCGTAGGTAAGCAAAACCACCATAAAACAATACTAATTTTGAAATTGTCTGCAGTTTTCAAATGTAATAATCAATGTTTTGAACGGATGGATGACCACCACACCCCCATCCTAATCATGCAATTGTTTGCCATGGATGGATTTCGATGGCATGGTTAACAGTCCAAAATAAATGGCTGATATCAAATGGCTAAGACACCTGGTCATGTGATTTTCATTCGGTGCTCATATGTACTGTCTGGATATTGACGTACAGACATGCGAGGTGTATTGTTGATGAGTCACCACTATTTAAGAAATGTTGCAAAAACACTATAACCCATATTAGATATCGCGCAAGTACTAATTCTGAAGTAAGATTTATTGTCCTTGTGGTAGGCGGGCACACCATTGGAACCACGGCATGTCAGTTTTTCAGTTACAGACTGTATAACTTCACCGCAACTGGCAATGGTGCCGATCCAACCATCGATCCTGCCTTCGTCACTCAACTGCGGACTCTGTGCCCAGAAAACGGTGATGGGACCAGGCGTGTGGCACTGGACACGAACAGCGGCAACACGTTCGACGTCTCCTTCTTCTCGAATTTAAGGAACGGCCGTGGGATACTCGAATCTGATCAGAAGCTGGCGACGGACGCTTCGACTAGGACCTTTGTGGACCGCTACACTGGGCTCATCAGGGGCCTTCTTGGATTGACGTTCAATATCGAGTTTGGGCGATCAATGGTTAAGATGAGCAACATTGAAGTGAAGACAGGAACTACAGGAGAGATTCGAAGAGTCTGCTCTGCTGTTAATTAGAGAACTATATTTGGGTAATTGAAGTATCTATCTGTTTGTTATCTTATATGATTCTAAGAACATGTTATTTTCTCCAGAAGTTTGGAGAAATTTAAAATTCTAAGGGCAGATAATGTATACCTCTTTTTGTAATGGATCGTTTGAAGTCAAAATGATAGATAACGCGATGCAATTGGATATGATGTGGTGTTGGGAATTTTTATGTCTAATGCGTCAGCAGATGGACGGTTTGATGGCCCATATGATTCTGTAAATAAGAAGCCCATGGTTTGATAATCCATACCGTTGATTTGCTGGGCTGGATATTACTTATAGTTTAATCTTTGGCTTATGTTCGTTGACTGCCAACCTTTTCTTTATTTGTTCTAATCATCAGTTTATATACTCACAATTGGAGGGTTAGATGATATAATTTGAGAGTTTTTAATAGTAAACACCATTCTAGTCGGAATCCATTAGATGAACGGTGTGGATCGTTGAATAATCAGCTGTAATCCTGCATAAAAATAAACGGCAGAACCCTATATATAATTCCTCCTGACGAATGCCAGTAGCCATCCGCATCCTACTTTCCACACAGGTTCCAATATGGCATGTGTGGGAGATCCGGGTCATTCATCCATTAATTAGCCTCCTCACATATTTGCCATTGTCCGTGAAAGGGCGAATTGATAACAGGTCCAGATTTATTGGTATATGATAAGCGGTGAATCAAACCGTTGATCTTCCTAGATACATAGCTGATGACCCGCAAATTAATATTCAGAGAGAGGTCCCTGTTCGGTGAGAACGGGTCGGGATTCGTTGTAGGAAATCACTCCATCCCTGGTGACCTGTCGTATATTTTGGCAACCCTATAAGACGGACGGTCGAGATCATGATCCAAGCCGTCTGTTTTTTTAGACACGTTGGCCCACCTAAGGGCTTTACCGGCCTGATTTTTGAGCTAGAAAAAACTAATCATTTAGAATTCAGCACCAACATAGAGAGCTCATAACCCCAGCAAATATTATATATTGGCGCGAGCACCTGCACGGGGTTAGGCACACTGAGTGTGTACAAGCGTCAGGGTCAGCGAACTGCTTGCTGGCTGGGGTCACGCGAGTTGTCTCTGCCCCGGGCACAGGAAGTTCCTGCGGTCGGAAGCTGTGTGGGGTCCAAAGAGATGCCTGTGATCAATCAACTCCGTCCATCAGTTTCTAAACATCACAAATAAGTAGAAATCAAGAAATAATGTAGATAAAAAACTCAAGTCAGCCACAGCCCAAGAAACAGTGGTCAGTCTATGGTTGAAACCTTCCTGGAACGACTATGATGTTTATATGACATCCAAATGGTTCGTATAGTTACTATTGCTCATGTAAACTGTATGAACAACTATGATCCTACATATGTTCTATCCATGCTGACATCCATTTTGCCGGCTTATTTTAGTCCTGAGCCAAAAAATGAGGTAGATTGATCTCAAGTGGGCCACACCACAGGAAAACATTGTAATTGAAATCCGACAATTAATTAAAAATTTATTTCAGGCCACAGAAATTTTGGGTCAAGTTGGTATTTGTGTTTTACTTTAATCCATGTCTATATAACCTAATCAATAGGTTGTACGGCAAATCAAACATTAATTAATGTGGGCCGTGAAAGTTTTTAATGGTGGTTGTCCAATTACTGTTTTCCTGTGGTGTGGTCCACCTAAGATTTGAATAATCCTCAGTTTTGAACTCATGCCCTAAAATAATGATATAAAATGGATGGACGGCGTGAACAATGGTGGGTCCCACAGAGCTCTTAGCTACTGGCAGCGTCAGAATGCAATCCACGTTCATCTGTTGCCCCTTAGGTCACAGTGATGTCGGTGCCAAATCCAATCTTTTGATTATTTTTGCCTTATATATATATATATATGGGAAAAGGTACTATGCGCTCGAGCTCACGATAAGCTTATCATAGAGTCGAGTTGTGTGGGCCCCACCGTGATGCATGTCGACCATCAACACCGTGCATTTGATGGTTCCCCTTTAAATAATGGGATATCCCAAAAATCAGTCGTATGCTGAACTCAGGTGGGTCATACCATCTAAAATCATGTGAAGACACTATTAAAACATATAAAAGCACTTAGTGGGGCCCACCTAAGTTTTGAATGCTGCTGAAACTTGGTCTGAACCCTCATACAAGTGGGAGACACAAAATGGATGGGCTGGATTTCAAAAAACATCTTTTAATGGGCCCCAAAAATTATTATGAATGTTTTAATGGTTGCACGGCCCCTCTCCACTTTTGTATGTGGTGTGGCCCACAAAAGTCACGGATTGACTTGATTTATGAGACCTAGGTCCATGGTGGAATGACGCACCTGACCGATGGGGTAGATTTTCGAAAGGCATCACGGTGGGTCCCACACAGCTCGACCACATGAGAAAGAGCCGTGAGCTCAAGCGCATAGTACCTTTTCCATATATATATATATATATATATATATATATATATATATATATATATATATATATATATGTTAGCTGATTAGTACATGCCAACTATCAGTTCATACTTCAGGGAAACGTATTATGCGCTCGAGCTCCCGTTAAGCTCCCATGAGGTCAAGTTGTGTGGGCCCCACCGTGATGCGTGTCAACCATCAACACTGTACATTTGATGAGTCCCATTTAAATTATGGGATATCTAAAAATTGGCCGTATACGGAACTCAGGTGGGCCATACCATCTAAAATCATGTGAAGACATCTCAAAAACAAATAAAAGCACTTGGTGGGGCTCACATGAAATTTGAATGCATCTGAAACTTGGTCTAAACCCTCATCTAAGTGGGACACACATAATGGATGGGCTGGATTTGCAAACCACATCTTTGTGGGCCCAAAAAATGATTATCAATATTGTAATGGTACACGGCCCCTCTCAACTTCTATATATGGTGTGGCCCACAAAAGTAATGGATTGACTTGATTTTTTAGACGTAGGCCCACGATGGAATGGTGCATCTGACTGATGGGGTAGATGTTCGAAAAAAATCACGGTGTGGCCCATACAGCTCAACCTCATGGAACGTTAAAAGCAGAAAAAGCGCATTGTACCTTTTCCCCAATATGTATATATATATATATCCGAACATCACGGTGGGGCCATACAGCTCAACCTCATGGGACTAAAAATCAGAAAAAGTGCATTGTACCTTTTCCCCACATATATATATATATATATATATATATATATATATATATATATATATATATTTGTTAGCTGTTTAGTACATGCCAACTATCAGTTAACACTTAGCCAACCCCACCAAGGAATCAATACCAAGACTTCGGCGCTATGGATCTGCCACCGTTGAAACTTTTTCAGACTCACGGCTACTTTAGATTACGCTGATATTTATGGTTTCCCTTTATCGTAATGGGAATCACCTTTAAAAATATAAAAAAATAAAATTAATTTTTATTTTTTATTCACAGGTTTTATGTCATGCAAGAATCACGATCAGCCCTAAAAGATTTCACTGATAAGCATTTCAATCCCCACTATTGTGTTGTGGCCCGCTTGGATCTTGATCTGACTCATTGTTGGGCTCTCTTCCTAACATGAGTAAAGAAAATATTGGACGGAGTCGATCGATTTTACAACGAAATCGTGGTGGGCTCCACATAGCATTGTGTGGCGTCGGATACCAAGTGCTTTTCTAAGACCACACGCGTGTACGGACAGCTCACTACACGCTATACGGGTGCCAAGCATGGTAGGTCTGGGATACAACCTGTACTTCAGGGGGGCACCGGTATCACGCTGATCCACTAATCTGGTGGGCCACAGTTTAAAAATATGTACGGTTGTGGAGAGCTTGGTGGACATTTTCCACCTGTTTCCAACATTTGGGCCCACCTGCTGAGTCCGGCGGATTTATTTTAGGGGAAAAATATATACATATAATGGGGTATGGATTGGATCTCGCACCTACGTGACATGCTGGCACGTGTGGCCTGTACATGAGCTGTCTGCACATATGTGGGCTTGGCTAACCTCCGTTACGAAATGAGAGACGTACTGCAGCAAATAATTCGGTGGTCCACAGCACTACCAAGCGGGGCCAAACGTTACGCGCTTTCTCGTTTTATTCACCTTTATCTCGAGAGATAGTGGGAGCAAGGTCAAATGGTCGATCGCCATCTCATAACAGACGGGAGCGGATTAATTATGTGGTACCCGGTGAAACCTTAGTGGTTGTTACCCTTACCGTGGGGCCCACCTTGATGATGTGTTGTATATGGACGCGGATTAGATACTGACAGGTTGAGTAGCGAGACTTGCTACTGAAGTGACGTCACCAACTTTCGTGGGCCCACCATGATGCGTGTTTCGTATCCACACCTGTCATCCATATGGAGAGATTATATTAGGGCATAATCTAATGAATGAGTCAGATCCAAGGCTCTAGTGCGCCCCACTACATAAAACAGTGGGGAGAGTGACGCCCACCATTAAAAAGTTTCAAGGGCCACAAAAATTTTCCATCAAGCTGATATTTGTTTTTTTCAGGTCTGCTTTAACACGTAAATAAGTTGGATCTCAAATAAACATCACGGTGGACCTTCGAAAGGTTTCAACGGTGGGCACCACTCTCTCCGATTGTTTTATGTGGTGGGGTTCACTCCAGCCTGGGAACTGCTTCGTTCTTTGAATCATGCCCTAAAATGATCTCTCAAATTGTACGAACGGTGTGGATACAAAACATATGTCATGGTGGGCCTACATAACTTGGTGACGTCACTTCAGTAAGAGTCTCGCTGCTCAACGTGTCAGTAGCTAATCACAGAGAGGCTAGGTAGCCGCCAATGACGACTCTGTCCATCTAGCGCATGTTAGGGTAGCCCCCCACCGACTTGCCATCCCACTCAGAATGTTCATACATGCGTTCCTAAATTTAAAATGCGCCGCCCTTCTCCTTCTTTTGACCATACACACCTATAAATACCACTACTACTTGTAGCTCTTCACTCATCTTCAGTCAAACACCACCCCCCCCCCCCCCCCCCCCCCCCTCTCTCTGCTCAGCTCAATCAAGCCCTTTAGTCATCTTTTCTTCTTCTTCAATGGAGGGTTTCTATACCCACCTTTGCATTTTTCTTTTCTTCCTGCTTACATGGCCCACCATATCCGTTCAAGGCCAAGGTACACGTGTAGGGTTCTACTCTTCCACTTGCCGGAGAGTCGAGACCATCGTCCGTAACACGGTGCAAGCACATTTCCGCTCTGATGCCACAATTGCACCAGGGCTTCTCCGCATGCATTTCCATGATTGCTTTGTCAACGGTTGTGATGGGTCGATTCTCCTGGATGGGCCCAATGCTGAGAAGACCGCCCTTCCCAATCGCCTCTTGAGGGGATACGATGTTATTGACGATGCTAAGGCTCAGCTGGAAAGAGAGTGCCCTGGTGTCGTGTCGTGCGCCGATATTCTGGCACTTGCCGCTCGGGATTCTGTTGTTCTGGTTAGTGACTAACCATTAAAATAAAAAAGAAGTGACATTTGCATTCTTCTGTAGGTATATTGTTGCTCCTTGCGGAGCAACTTGTATGATTTGGACAGTTTGTCAGTTTGATAATCAATCTGGACTGTCCATTCTGTGTGGACCCATTATGGATGGAGCACCACCAGAACATCGCACTAACATGATCAACTGTCAAAATTCAACGGGAAAAATCAGATAGTCTGTACAATGCGGAAAATTTGCTATTTAAATGGTCTAGATTGGAATACATGCATTCCACATGTGTGATTCAGATGGGTTACCACCCTTTAAGCAAGATTATACATAGCACCAAAACTCACATTATAGTTATGCTACTAGTTCAAGTTCTTCCTTCCTTTCTTATGTCGCTAAAGTATTATTGTCTGATGCATTTCTTGCAGACAAGAGGACTAACCTGGAACGTGCCCACCGGGCGTAGAGACGGGACGGTCTCATTAGCATCTGACACTGATAATCTGCCGTCCTTCACCGACTCAGTCGATGTGCAGAAGCAGAAGTTCACTGACAAGGGCCTCAACACTCAGGATCTCGTCACCCTCGTTGGTAAGCAAAACCACCATAAAATGACCCTACTTTTGAATTTGTCTGTAGTTTTCAAATGTAATAATCCATGTTATTAGGAAAATGGTAGTCTCATGTATTAACAGTGTTTAAGATTAAACATTGAGAAAATTTACATTTTTCCAATATTTTTTCCCCTGAATTTTCAAGGGTTGGATAGAGCTAGACTATGTTCGTTTTCTTTTTTTCTTTTTTCCTTAAATGGTAGTGATCATCAACCGTACACGTGTACATATAAATCACGAATCCAAAATAAATGGCTAAGAACACCTGATCATGTGATTTTCGTTCTGTGCTCATGTGTATTGTTGATTAGTTACCACAATTTAAGAAATCTTGCAAAACCAGTATAACCCATATATATTAGAAATTGTGGAAATAAAATTTCTAAAGTAAGGTTTATTGTTCTTATGGTAGGTGGGCACACCATAGGAACCACAGCGTGCCAGCTTTTCAGATACAGACTGTATAACTTCACTACAACCGGCAACGGTGCCGATCCGACTATCAATCCTGCCTTCGTCACTCAACTGCAGAATCTTTGCCCGGCCAACGGTGACGGTAGCAGGCGTGTGGCATTGGACACCAGCAGTGGAAACACGTTCGATGTCTCCTTCTTTACAAACTTAAGGAATGGCCGTGGAGTACTTGAATCTGATCAGAAACTCTGGACGGATGCTTCCACCAGGACTTATGTGCAACGCTACTCTGGTGCTATTAGGGGTCTTCTCGGACTAAGATTCGATATCGAGTTTGGGCGATCGATGGTGAAGATGAGCAACATTGGAGTGAAGACGGGGACCGTTGGAGAGATTCGAAGAGTCTGCTCTTCTGTTAATTAGAGAATTAGATTCGGGTTATTGAAGTATCGATCTGTTTGTAATCTTATGATTTTAAGAAATGTTATTTTCTCCTCAAGTTTGGAGAATTTTCAAATTCTAGGGTGGATAATGTAATTCTCTTCTTTCAATGGATTGTTTGGGAGTGTATAAATGGTAGATGTGGTGATGCAATTGGATATGATGAGGTTTTTGAATTTTAGTATCCAATGCGTCAGCAGATGGACGGTTTGATGGCCCACATGATTCTGTAAACATGAAGCCCATGATATGGTGATCTACACCGTTGATCTTTGGGTTATTTTCGTTGACTGCCAACTGTTTCTGTATTTATCTTAACCATCGATTTTTTATTTACTGACAATTGGAGGGTTAGGATTATACAATTTGGGAGATTTTTATGGTAAAAACCATTCTAGTCGGAATCCATTAGATGAACGGTGTGGATCATTGAATAACCAGCAGTAATCCTGGAGCTAAATGAACAGCAAGACCCTATAATTCCTCCTGATACATGCCTGTAGCCATCCGCTTCCTACTCTCCACTCTCCACACGGGTTGTAATATGGCATGTGCGTGAGATCTGGACCATTCTTCCAGTAGCATCCCATCACGTTTGTCCACGAAAGAGCGAATCTGGTAGGAGGTTTCCTATATATCCCTTACGACCTGTCCTGTATTTTGGCGTGCCTATAAAACGGAAGGCCAAGATCATCCACAGAAAAATAAGCATAGTTCGCCTATGGTTCTAAAGAATGGCTTTTATTAGAATATTCCAACCATCTTATCCGTGACTTGGAAAACGGACTGCTAGAAAAAAGAAGTCCAATTTATAGACGGACTGCCAAGATCATCCACAGAAAAATAAGCATAGTTCGCCTATGGTTCTAAAGAATGGCTTTTATTAGAATATTCCAACCATCTTATCCGTGACTTGGAAAACGGACGGCTAGAAAAAAGAAGTCCAATTTATAGACGGACTAAATCATATACCCACTGTAATTTCCACATGGTAGTGTTTGCTAATTGGTTGATTGGACCGTCCAACTATCTCGTTGCACCTAGGGGTACTGTAATTATAGATGGAATGTTCATTTCCATATGACACCATTTTGTGAAGGTTTGCTCTAATCCATCCCACCCTTATTGCAACATGATACTCCTGATCACTTCAGCCGTTCATGCGATGAGGTTAACTTCAATTGGATTATTTTAACCCTTTGGTAATTTTCACTCTTTTACTTTGACCATGAACGGTCACTATAATCTTTGTATAATTAAAGTGTTGAAATATTAAATTGTGTACTAATGTGTTTAAAAAAAAAATTAAAAAAAAAACAAAGAAGAAGAAGAAGATGAAGAAGAAGAAATATTAAATTCGACAGTTTTTTGGGCACCCCCCATCCAAGGAGGGCCCACTGTGACAGTATGTATTTTATCCTCGTCGTCCATCTATGACCACGTCATTCATCATGTGGTGTTGGTAAATTTATACAGATTAATGTAGTTTCTGTATAATATGGAAACCGAAAATAATATGGACAGGCTGAAGCACGTCTGAAAACGCTGTCCTTAAAGCGTTATTTACCCCAACTCAAGTAAATTGAGTATGCTGATAGGTTACAGGCAAATTGCTTCTAGGATACGACGAGCCTGGTGTGGGTCTGCGTTCAGCAAACACGAAGGCCCACCAAATGGAACTCAATTTCACTATTTCTGGCAGTATTACAATATAAAGAAAAATCCCAAAAATAAGAAAAAAAGAAAATAGAAAAGTGGTTTGCTCGATTAAGTTCTAATCTTCAGCCTGCTGGTTCGGTTGAACCGTCCTAGACCACACCGCTGGTCTGTTCTTCAAGCTAAGGTTGACACCTTGCTGTATTGCTGGATAACACTTAGAATATATGAGTGGAGAGGCTGTTTTCTAGAATTCGTATGGAGTTGCTGGAGTGAGTTGAGATGGTTTTGGAACCTATCCAGGCCCTCCTTTTATAGGTTATGGTGGCTGGGGGTTATGGTCTAGGGAAATAAATTCCATGACCGTTTTCTGGCTGTTGAGAAAACTAGCCGTTTTATGGCCGTTTTCTGACCGTTGTGCATGGGCCATTAAGCTGCTGCATGCTGACCGTTGTGAGACAGCAGCTAGCCGTTTTATAGCTGTTGGGGCTAGCCATGTAGCAGTTTCAGCTGGACCCTACACTTATTGCACAGCTGTTACAGAATTTCTGCAACAGCTCTTTTTCAGCCCTCTATATATTCTAAGGGACTCTCATTCAGTCCTTTAGATTTTTGTCCAACCAACCATCTGCCTTAGCCACTAGTCGCACCGCGACTCGCACACGTCTCGCTCCGGTTCGCGAAGGGAGCGACCCTCTGCGACACGATGCGCACGTGCGAAGTGCAAAGTGCGCCACTAGCGCCTCTACAGCCACACTGCCTCACATGCCCACGCCCTCGCACCGAGCCCGAGCCCGAGCCCGAGCCCGAGACCGTGACCGAGACCGAGACCGAGACCGAGACCGAGACCGAGCCCGAGCCCGAGCGCGCGCACGCGCGTGCGCGTGCGCGGTGTTCCAGTGCTTCGCACTGGAACACGCAAGTCCCATGGTCCACGGACTAGGTAGGCAAATATTATGGTACTCCACTATTATCATTTAAACCACTTTTCTTTCTCTTCTCTTTCCCATGTGGGACTATTCCAAAAGCCCCAAAAGTTTTTCAAAAAACGACTTTTTATTATTAAAATATTTTTTTTTATTAAAATCAATATTTTACAACAATCCCCCACTTGATTTTTTATAAAAAATATTTTCTCGGTTAAACATACTGCCAGAATAATTAGCTTATATGCATAAAGAAAGATATCTTTCGATTTTAATCTTCCCTTAGTATAAGTATCTCAAAACTCTATCGAAATGACTGGTAGCCGCAGCTTTGAACCAGTTATTTCTAGATAACAGAGTTGGAGAAACCACACACATATTCGCTATGTGTTGTTAGAGTTCTCACAATCTTGCTCAGCACAATTAATGGCCATGTGCTTATCCTAATTCGTGAACGATCCCGAGAGAAAACTCTTAACTCTCATGAGAGACGGCACCATCTCTACGTTCATATAGGTGAAATCCTTCCAGTGTCTCCGTTACTATAAGACACTTGTCCTAAAGACTGGAATTCATTAAGAGTTCTAAGACTCAACCCTCTTTCGTAACGCTCAGCACTTATCTATTATGGATGAGGTTATATAATTTAGTGCTGAAAACTTTCCACTTATCAGTGACTTATTCTTACCCATTAAACCCAAGATTAGAGATTTTCTGATTTTAGGTTGGGTTACCATCACTGGTGGAACTTTGGTTGAAGAGTTTCAACCCCATCCCTCTAGATGTAGCCTTTACTACCTCTCTCGGTAGAGGTTTAGTGAAAGGATCTGTCAGGTTATTGCTTGATTTCACATATGAAATAGCAATGATTCCATCTTGAATCAATTGTCTGACATAATCATGTCGAAGACTAATATGTCTAGACTTACCATTATAAGTACCGCTATAGGCTCTAGCTAATGTGGCTTCACTATCACAATGTAGTGATACAGCCGATATAGGCTTTACACAAAAAGGAATTTCTAATAGAAGATCCCTTAGCCACTCAGCCTCTTTGCCTGTTGCAGCTAGGGCTATAAATTCAGACTCCATAGTCGAGTGTGTTATGCAAGTCTGTTTCTTGGATCCCCAAGATACAGCATCACCTCCTAGGGTGAATACCCACCCTGTAGTAGACTTATTGTCCCCTGCACTCGATATCCAGCTCGCATCGGTATATCCTTCCAATACGGCAGGAAACTCTGAATAAAATAGTCCTAAGTCTTTGGTTGCTTTTAAGTAACCAAGGACTCTACTGATTGCATTCCAGTGTTCATTACTGGGGTTACTAGTAAACCTACTAAGTTTACTCACAGCATATGCGATATCAGGTCTAGTGCATTGCATAGCATACATAAGACTTCCTATAGCACTCGCATATTCTAATTGTGCAACTGTTCTTCCAGTATTTTCTTTTAGTTTGATACTTGGATCAAATGGGGTTTTTGCTTCCTTTATATTTAGATGGTTAAACTTGTTTAGTATCTTCTCAATATAATGAGATTGACACAAAGCATAACCCCCACAATGTTTTTTAACTTTGACACCTAAGATGGTATTAACTTGTCCAAGATCCTTCATTTTAAATACGGAAGAAAGAAACTTCTTTGTTTCAGTCACACCTTCCATTTTATTACTTATTATTAACATATCATCAACATATAGACAAATAATAATGATATAACTACCATCTTTTTTAGAATATATGTATTTATCAACTACATTATGCATGAAACCATGAGATAGTATTTTGGAATCAAACTTCTCATGCCATTGTTTAGGTGCTTGTTTTAATCCATACAACGATTTGACTAATCTACATACTTTGTTTTCATTTCCTGGTAGAACGAAACCTTCAGGTTGTTCCATGTATACCTCCTCATTGAGGTCACCGTTCAGGAAAGCAGTCTTTACATCCATTTGGTGGATGTGAAGATGATGTATGGAAGCTAGCGCAAATAATATCCTAATGGATGTTATCCTAGCTACAGGTGAGTATGTGTCAAAGTAGTCTATCCCTTCTTTTTGTCTAAAATCCTTAGCTACTAGTCGAGCTTTAAAGGTTTGGATAGTCCCATCAGTGTGATATTTCTTCCTAAATACCCATTTGCAACCTATGGGTCTAGAACCTGGAGGTAAGTTTACTAGTTCCCATGTTTGATTTGATAGTATAGATTCCATTTCATCATTTATAGCTTCTTTCCAAAAAGCTGAGTCTCTAGAGGATACAGCTTCCTTATATGTTTTAGGATCATCTTCTATAGTCATTACTATAGGTATTCGTCTTATAACATTTTCTCTATCTGCTTCTACCAGATGGAAAATGATGCGTTGTGAGTCTATGTAGTCATCTCCAAAACTCTTCTCTATTCTAGTTCTTTGACTCCTACGAGGTTCAGTGGGAGCTTCCATTATATGTGGAGCTGTGCTATTTGGTTCTCTATTAGGAGCTTGAATTTCATTATCTTTTGACTCCAAGGATAGTGAGTTCTCAAAGAATTCAACGTCTCTTGATTCTATAATTGTATTAGACTCCATGTCTAGAAGTCTATAAGCTTTACTATTTTGTGCATACCCTACGAAGGTGCACTTAATAGCTCTTGGTCCTAACTTGGTTCTTTTTGGGTTAGGAGTTCTGCAGTATGCAAGACACCCCCACACTTTAAGATATCCTAGGTTAGGTTTTCTACCTCTCCATGTTTCATATGGAGATACTTTATATTTTTTAGACGGAAGTCTGTTTATTATATGGCATGCTGCAAGCAGTGCCTCACCCCACAGATTTAGTGGCAACTTTACTTTTATTAGCATTGAGTTGACCATTTCTACTAATGTTCTATTCTTCCTTTCAGCTATTCCGTTTTGTTGAGGTGTGTATGGAGCTGTACATTGATGTACCAGTCCATGTTCTTCACAGAAGTAATCGAATTCATTCGAGAAGTATTCTCCTCCTCGATCGCTACGGAGAATTTTTATCTTCTTACTTAGTTGATTCTCTACTTCTGCTTTATATATCTTAAACATGTTCAATGCTTCATCTTTGCTCTTTAATAGATAAACATACACATATCTAGAGCAATCATCTATAAAGGTTATGAAGTACCGTTTACCTCCACGAGTAAGAATGCCGTTTAACTCACAGATATCACTGTGCACAAGATCCAAAATTTGAGACGATCTTTCAACACTTGGAAAAGGTTTTTTCGTCATTTTGGATCGTATGCACACTTCACATTTATTAGTTTCATTATCTGTGTATGAGATTAAACCATTCTTAGCCATGAACTTCAAAGTACTATACCCTATATGGGCTAGTCTATCATGCCACAGTCCAACAGATTCAACCATATACGCAGAAGTGCTACTTTCATTCAGAGAAAACTTAACCATCCCGTTACAAGCATATCCCTTTCCAACAAAATTCCCATTCTTGGATAGAATCAGTTTTCCTGACTCGTATACCACCCTTATACCTGGTTTTCCCAGAAGATCCCCAGAAACTAAGTTTCGCCTCATGTCTGGGACGTGCAGTACATTAGTCAGGATCACTTTCTTTCCAGAAGTGAATATTAGTTCGACAGTTCCTTTGCCGACGACCTTCGATCGGACTTCATTACCCATTTGGACTTCTTGACCATCGGTCAATTCCTCATAGGTTTTGAAGGCTGATTTGTCGTAGGACACATGTACTGTAGCGGCAGTATCATACCACCAGCCTGGAACTTTGCCTTGGATGGTATTCACTTCAGTGATCATAGCCACGATATCGCCTTCTTCTACTGCACTTGCCTCTTTTTTAGATTTGCGATATCGGCATACTCGAGCATAGTGCCCGATTTTTCCACAGACATGGCATGGGCCTTTGAACTTTCCGTTCTTCTTTTGGGCATTTTTCTTGAATTTCCCTTTATTGGGTTTTAAGGAATCATCTTTCTCGGGATTATTGTTATTGGTGTTTTCTACTGCATGTACTTTGGACGAGGCATTCCCGTTATCATTCTTTTTATCGCGGTTACGGGATTCTTCCTCAATCCTTAGGTGTTTCTGGATTTGTTCCAGTGTGTAGTCCTCGGTTTTATGCAGCAACTTCTTTCTATAGTCTTTCCACATTGGTGGCAATTTAGCGATTATAGCCCCAACTTGGAATGATTCAGGAAGATCGATTTTGATCGCTTTGATTTTGTTTACTATTAGCTGCAGTTCTTGGATTTGGGGCAGCAGCGGTTTATTATCTACCATGCTGAAGTCAAAATACCTGGCGATGAGAAATTTGTCGGTCCCTTCTTCTTCAGCCTTGTACTTGAATTCCAGTGCGGCCCAGATCTCCTTTGCTGATGATGTCTGTTGGTACAGATCGTACAGGCGGTCGGAGAGTGCGTTCAGAATGTGTCCACGACACAATAGTTCGTCTTCGGCTCTTTTAGCACGGGCAGCCACTTGCTCAGGTGTGTCTTTGTCGGTTGCTTCAGGCAATGCTTGCAGATTTGGATCTAGTATGTAGTAGATCTTCAGCGCCGTCAGGAGAAATTTCAGCTTGTCTTGCCATCTTGTAAAATTGGTTCCATCGAACCGATCAAGACGTATCAAGTCCTGATTCATCAACTTAATAGATGAAACGCTATCGGCTTCCATTTTAGAAATAACGCTTTAAGATTGTTGGTAAATTTATACAGATTAATGTAGTTTCTGTATAATATGGAAACCGAAAATAATATGGACAGGCTGAAGCACGTCTGAAAACGCTGTCCTTAAAGCGTTATTTGCCCCAACTCAAGTAAATTGAGTATGCTGATAGGTTACAGGCAAATTGCTTCTAGGATACGACGAGCCTGGTGTGGGTCTGCGTTCAGCAAACACGAAGGCCCACCAAATGGAACTCAATTTCACTATTTCTGGCAGTATTATAATATAAAGGAAAATCCCAAAAATAAGAAAAAAAGAAAATAGAAAAGTGGTTTGCTCGATTAAGTTCTAATCTTCAGCCTGCTGGTTCGGTTGAACCGTCCTAGACCACACCGCTGGTCTGTTCTTCAAGCTAAGGTTGACACCTTGCTGTATTGCTGGATAACACTTAGAATATATGAGTGGAGAGGCTGTTTTCTAGAATTCGTATGGAGTTGCTGGAGTGAGTTGAGATGGTTTTGGAACCTATCCAGGCCCTCCTTTTATAGGCTATGGTGGCTGGGGGTTATGGTCCAGGGAAATAAATCCCATGACCGTTTTCTGGCTGTTGAGAAAACTAGCCGTTTTATGGCCGTTTTCTGACCGTTGTGCATGGGCCATTAAGCTGCTGCATGCTGACCGTTGTGAGACAGCAGCTAGCCGTTTTATAGCTGTTGGGGCTAGCCATGCAGCAGTTTCAGCTGGACCCTGCACTTATTGCACAGCTGTTACAGAATTTCTACAACAGCTCTTTTTCAGCCCTCTATATATTCTAAGGGACTCTCATTCAGTCCTTTAGATTTTCGTCCAACCAACCATCTGCCTTAGCCACTAGTCGCAACGCGACTCGCACACGTCTCGCTCCGGTTCGCGAAGGGAGCGACCCTATGCGCACGTGCGAAGTGCAAAGTGCGCCTCTACAGCCACACTGCCTCACATGCCCACGCCCTCGCACCGAGCCCGAGACCGTGACCGTGACCGAGCCCAAGCGCGTGCGCGGTGTTCCAGTGCGAAGCACTGGAACACGCAAGTCCCATGGTCCACGGACTAGGTAGGCAAATATTATGGTACTCCACTATTATCATTTAAACCACTTTTCTTTCTCTTCTCTTTCCCATGTGGGACTATTCCCAAAGCTCCAAAAGTTTTTTAAAAAACGACTTTTTATTATTAAAATATTTTTTTTTATTAAAATCAATATTTTACAACATGTGGTGTAGTCCACTTGAGCTTTGGATATGCTTCAATTTTTGGCTCATGGTTGAATATGAGGTAGAAAAATGGATAAACTGTGTGTATAAAGCATATACGTCAAGGTGGGCACCACAGAGACTTGCCACCATGGAGATCGGTGGTGGGAGGTCACCACGCAATCCGAGACCATGGGACCGGCCTGTCAGGTGGGCCCTATTCAATATCGTCATCTCGCTGGAAGCTTACGCGGCCAGGCCCCACCCCCACATGCTGAGATGTTCCGATGCTTGGAACCATCTTCTTGATACTATCATAGATAATCCACGATCCCATAAACATACTTCAATGATTATCTTGGCCATCAATTTATGAAGTTAAAAGTGGGCGATTGATGATTTTTCTCTTTTTATGACTCTGGTGGCTTGTTGATATTGTCCGATAAATGGCAGACAGCAGATCGGAACCGTTCACTTATCACTGTTGGAAGATATCCTAACCCTTTAATCTCGTTGGCTTACTATTAGACACTAAAAGAAATAATAATAATAATATATATATATATATATATATTAAAGAGCCAGGGCTTTCATTCAGTGACATAAAAGGTCCATTTATTGAATGGTCCACTGTATGCTATATTTGAACTACGTTGTAGGCTCCATGGAGCTAATTGGCCCACTTCTTCCATCAGGTGGGCCCAACTTGCACGATGAATGTAAATCAATGGCCACTTTTTAGCTTCCCATTCTTTTTTTTTTTCATAAGCGTATGGCGCACCTCATGACCAAACCAGCTGAATGTTTTGGGCCACGTGCCTGGGCACACACCTCCTCTCATCTTGAAATTCAAGGATGTCATTAGCTATGGATGCTTCCATTAGATTAAATAATTCAAAAAAAAAGAAAAAAAGAAGCCAAGTCCAAAGAAATAAAGAAATCATAGATATCAGTGATAAGACTACATTAGCGCTTTGTTTTTCTTGAATGCTAAGAAAGGCTACTTTATATCTTTCTCCTTTTGAAATGGTTTATACATGTAAGAATAAAAATACACACGTACAAATGTTTCATATTCTTCAATATTCGTGGAAGGTATGCTTATGTGGTATGAATCCGTCCATTTCTATCCTTGCACCCGTGCTGTTCCTTCCCCTGTTGTTGTTGTGTTTGTTGTTTTTGTCGTTGCTGCTGTTGTTATTATGCATCTCTACTTCAATCACGAAAACAGCACACACGGGTCTATGATCCGAAAACCGGGACTCCCCACGTATGTATGTTTGTTGTTCGATGCCATCTCCATACCACAATATTCGATCGCACCTGGAAATTGACCGGGCGGGTTAATTAATTATACTCTTCTTTATGTCAACTGGAAAATCCAAGCTGTTCATACAGCAGGTCTGTCAGTGGATGGGGGACACCTCAACAATTCTCCAATTTGATGATTGTAACAATTGGGCACTATTAAATGTGGACCATCAGTTATAAGTTTCCAGTTTTGTCAAATGAGCAGAATGATAGAGGAGACATTAGGACATGTCCAAACAATGATGGGTCCTTCAAATCAACAACTTAGATTACTGTAAGGTATGCCCCACCTGTCTAGTTATTGATTATTATTATTATTATTATGAAGAATTGTGATAAATTAGAAAGTTTTAGATCATCATCAAGAACAATTTTACATACCAGGCAGGTGTTCTACGCTTCTTTTTTGACTTGGACGTCTCTCCAGCGTAGGCATCGGAGTTGCGTGAGTATTTATATGTGGGAGCAAAGAATATCTTCCCTTCCTGAAATCCTTTAAATACTCTACTCGCTTCCATCTCAATCCTCAACTATGTTAAATCAATTGTTAGTACATAAAAGACATTAGCAACCAAACACCAAAGAGAAGGAAGTAGAAAAAAAATAAAATACATGAAAGTCGGATACAATACCCTAAGAGGTGAGCTACAAACAAAGTGATCCTGAAGCTTGTGATAATGAGGAAGAGAAACAACACAAATCCCATACACCCCAATCTAAATCCACCTCACGGAGGAGGGAAAAAAGAAGAAGAAGAAGCAAGGTTGCACTATACGCTCATCTAATTATATAGTTAATAAAACTCAATTTATTTACAAATGCCTTGATTCTAACATTCCTTGAAAACTTGGTGCCGCTCCAATTAAGTCAAAGTTTAAGCAATTTAGCTTTGTTTTACTTAATAGCGTGATCAAACACATGAATTCCATTTGAATTCCGTGGGCAACATAGCTTGATTCATGCGAACAAAGCTAAACCATAAAAGAAAGAAACAAAAAAAAAAAAAAAGCCAAATAAATATCTTGCATTTTGATGGGCCACATCATCATTCACTACTACATTAAATGCAGGCAGTGAAGATATGGCCAAAACATAATGCATAAATGAAATCACGGCTTGGCGCCCTTTATTTAAAAAAAAAAAAAAAAAAAACATAATGCATGCAAACAGAGGCCGATTGGGTCCTACCCCTGCCGTCTCTATCTACGAACGGGCAGTTATGTTGGCAGGTCCCCTATAATGTATCGGTTTATCCACACCGTCCATCCCTACTCTTGGATCATTTTCCAACGCTCGAGTAGACCACACCACACCACATATGACTCTCGCATTTTATGCAACTGGCATTTAATGCATCTAAGTGAAATTTTTTATTTTTTGTCTTGTAGCGAAATGTGATTTAAAAAAGAAAAAAATAAAATAAAATTTCAGCCAAAGGCTATTTTCTCATGGCAATCCCGTCCACAGCTAAAAATGTTTGCGTGGATATGTAACCGATTTACCACATTCAATATCGGTTCATGGTAGCGTCTCTTCACCAATTACTAAATTGGCCTTTAAGACTCGATCCTTGATGAAATGGTTTTCACATGTGAGGACCATTGTCTAGAGCAGTTCAAGCGTGGTGGTCCCTGAACACGAGCTCATCTCATCCAAACAGTCGGTCTAAGCGATTAAACAGGACCATTACTTGTAATGATATGGTAAAGCAACCAAACCTGGTCTCTCTCAAGGAGTGCATCCCAGTGATTATCTTCTAGCAGCTCCCTTGTTTCCGCGTAGTTTAAAGCGATCCGATAATTCAAATCTCCGAGCCATATGACTCGACTGTTACATTTAGATCACATCGAATTAGTGTTCGGAAACTAAAAAACAAAAAAGAAAAAAAGGATTTGAGTTCTATCAAATAAACTCGTCCCAACATACTCATGATCAAGAATCCTTTCAGGAATCCGTTGTCTGGAGGCCTTGCAAATCTTTGGGAACTGAGTATTCTTAAGGATCTCGGCGACATCTGCATTCCTTCGGAGCTCATCACCTTCCTTCTCTCCCGACGCTAAATGGCAGCAGACAAAGCAAAAGCTTGTTTGGTGCAATGTTATACTCACTGAAATACATCCCTGCAATAGAAATTTTCCTTTTTAATAGTGTGATCACGATAGATTAAAGGTAAGATCTACCGTCCGTTGATCTCACAAACCATCTATTTTCTCATTCGCATGTGGCCCACTTTAAAATACCGGACCAGCTCATTTTTGGGTCATTGCGCACGTGTAGTGAGGCCCACCCGATGAGCTACCAGAATGACATGGTCAGACGCGTGCGACCCAGCAGTGAAACTCGCCTACGACCCTAAGTGGGGATGTTTGTGAGAAAGCTACCCTGCCCATCCTTTTTTTCCGGCTCATGTTAGGACACTCGCCAAAAATGGAGAGAAATGCCTACAGTTGAAACCTTGCCGGGGTCCACCTAGGCATTTCCGTCTGTTCTGTTTCCTGTTGTGTGGCCCACTTGAATTTTGAATGTGGCTCATGACCTAAAATGAGGTGGGAAATTGGATGGACGGGATGGATTACTCACACCAAGCTTCCGACCGAAGGAAGGTCCCTAGGAATTATCCGTATCTCATTGGTGGGGCCCACAAAAAAGGCCACATAATCATCCCAAGAAGAAGCAACGCGTCTAACCTTATTCCCAAGGCAGCCCATGATCCCCCTACCAACGCTGGACACTCTGAGGTGGCCGATGTGGGGCACAAGCTCGTTCCGGACCCAAACTGATAGAAAGATCCCCACCATTTGCTTGCTGGCGATCAAGCAGTAGCTGAGGTGGTTCTGAGATGGGAACTCGGAGGCGGCCGAGAAGCAAGACGCGGTGTCATCCTCACTACAGTCATCCCACACGGTGGCGGTGGCTGTTGTCAGCTCCCCGAGCTCCCTTGAGCCGCGCTGCTGCAAGGGAGACTCAGAGTTGCAGTTGCAGGTCTTGAGGCCGTCGACCCTGAAGTTGCGGCTGAGTACCTTAAGGGACGGCTTCTGAAAGAAGAGGAGACCGCTGCTGCTGCTGCTCGGGGCCTTGGAATCCTTTGAGCTCCGGGCGCTGTTGGATTCGGAGTTAGCAGAGGAGACGGAGAAGTCGTTGTCTCGGTTGGGGTCTGTGGGTCTGTTGAGAGCTTGGCTGATGAGGGTGAGCCACTTCGCCGCAGGCTCGTTGTCTTCGATGACAAGAACGTTTCCTGCATTTAAAGGAACGATTTCCTGAAACCTGAAGAGAATACAAGGAAGAGAAGAAAACACAAACATTACTCTAATCTATGGTTTCCTGCTTGAAATGAAGTAGAGTGCATTTGTATTGAATTCCAAGAACCAAAGTAAAGCTTCTGCAAATATAGGTTTGTGTTTGGGGCCCACCATGGCGTGTATATTTCATCCAACCCGTTCATCAGTCGACATAACTTGAAACTACATGCGGGTCATACTGCATGGATTTACAGGTTTAAACCGTGATTTTATATTGTTTCCCTTCGTGTGGCCCACCCGAATTGTGAATCGGACTAAATTTTGAGAATTTTGGCCAAAAATGAGCCATTGCTCGTGATGGACGCAGTGGATGCCACACACAGAACAGGGTAGGCCCCACGGACCTTGAGTTGTTGTACACGCAGGTTTTGTAATAGAGGATATACCTCTACCATGGGGTTGTGCATGTGTTATTTAGGGGAGCGTTCTGTTTCTTTCATCCAATACGTAACTGTTACTACAGGGGAGGCTGAGTCGAGTGCTGACTGGGCCAAACGGCCTGAGTCAACCCCCATTTTCAATTCCGACTGACGGTGTCGGGTCCAACCACGGCCGAGTCGTCTCGGACTCCAATTACACAGTTAGGGGCAGTCTGAGCTTGGACCCGGATCCGTAAATTCATGGACCGGGTACCGATTGACCCAGTTGCATCCCATTCGTGTCAGTGACGTTACTGATTCAAAGCGTTTTATAAAACCGTTCCCTCATCAGGTGGGGCATGCCTGTGTGTGTCAGACCAAGAGAAAAGGAAAAACCAGTCCTATCATCAGGGGGAAATCACGTGTCAGGAAATGAGGATTTGGATAAATTTGGGGCCCACCTACGATAAGGTCACGTAGTTTTTGGACCAGGGCATATACTTGGCGAGGCCCACGTGATGAACGGCCAGGAAGACGCAAGGAGAATAGTCATAGTAGGGTTTTAAAAAACAAAAGGCTGGACTGGAAGAGAACATACCCGACGACGTAAATGTCGGAAGAGCCCTCGGCTTGCAAGAAATCTTCAAGGTTGAGGCCGTTGTTGGGAGACCTGCCACCCACATTCCATGTTGCTACAAATATCCTGCTCCACGTAAATAAATATTTATAATAGAGAGAGATGAGTAGAAAAGAAGCATGCAATTTCATTACCTGACGTCCTGAATTTGGGCAACATTGTTCATGGCGCGATCAAAATTACAGAGATTTAGACCCTGAATTCTCGAACTTGTCTGCCTTTCTGTACGGAAAACAAAAAGGTGGAAGAAGAAAGAAAGAAGAAAAAATCAAAGTTGAAGTTATGTCACGTGGTGGGGGTTAATAAACAAAATCCATGTGCACCAAAATAGAGAAACACTCGCCTGCGAACCAGTTTGTACGTACTACATACAAATTTTTTTGAGAACTCATCACTTCTGATGAGTCTCACAAATCTGAACGGTCCACATGAGGCAGAACCTCACGAAACCTCCTGATACGAATTTTTACTTTGATCCAAAACTTCCTTGGGCTATGAAAGATGCAAACAGTTTTATCCCTTGATTTGAATTTCTCTTTGATATGGCCCACCAGAATTATAGATCAGGGTAAAAATTCACCCTTTAAAGTTTCATGGGATTCCGCATCTTATGTACCGTTCGGATTCAACACCCGTGGCACGTGTGCAAAGGTGCGCATGGGCGTAGGTGAGCATGCCCCAAAAACAAACGGTTTTCGAACCCCACTTGCACCTCTACACGTAGCAACACATGCCAACCTAGACACCCGAATCATGTGGGACTCACCCTGTGGATCATCTGGATATATATATATATATATATATATATATATATATATATATATATATATATATATATAAAGTCAACTTTCGAGTAGTCACACATGAACCTTAATTTAAGGGTCCAGATAGGCCACGTGAACTAAAACGTAATCGTCTCACTTTTGTTCATGTCTGTCCTGCTTGATAGTTGACCGGCCGCATGAGTCTAGGTTGATACATGGAACGCTTATACTACATGCATGTCAGGTTGGCACGTGTAGCTAGCAGATCTCTAAATCAACGGTTCCCATTTCCATTATGTATTTGCAAGCTTATCAGCACATTTCCGCCGCGTGTTTGTATTACTAGAGTGAGAAAAATAGAATAGAAAATAGTCCATGAAGGTAGGTAGGCTACCCCTTTGGATATCTCTATCACATTAGGTGATTTTCTGGTTCAAAGGGGATGCACTCATCACCCCACGGCTCAAATTAGAACCCTTCCATACCTTGATACACATTATGGTTATGGGTTCTGTTAGCGTATTTTTATGGGATGGGTTCTCTGAGATGGATCTTCTTCCACGTGTATAATCGACAACATCAAGGAGACCCTTGCTAGAGCCGGGGAACCTCTAATGCTTAAGTCAGTCGTCTGATCAATGGCAAAGGATTTTTTCAGTTATGTATTGCGTACCTTCCTCTATAAAGAGTTAGGATATTTATAGATCTTAATAATCCTCATCATACGAGGATTCTTCTCCTGATTATCCGGAGATTTAATCCTCTTTACTGATTGCGCCCGATCCCGAGGATCTCGGGATCGGACACCAGTATTTCTGAATTTTAGGAGCAGTATTTGCATTCATACCGTCTTCTCCTGTCTCGGCTCGGTCGTTACCGACTCTAGGAGATTCTCGGCCGTCTCAAGAGCATAAGTTTTCTTCCTTCTCACGGGTGGAATAGTCTCGATGATTATCTGTCGTCCTTCCTTACTCCGTGGCCGACAGAACTAACTTATTAGGTCGGTTTTATTCTATCGGTCAGGTGGCTTATAACATTCTCGGCCTTCTATGGGCTTATGCAGACAAGGTTATCTCTCCGACAGAGTAACTTTAGTCGTCTTGTGATTATTCCTCTTAGCCTATCCCTTATTCTCTCGGTTCTGACCGCTGTCTAGGACTCTTCGGGCAGTGCCGGCGGAGCCGACCTACTTGGAATCCGAGTCTCGGGACTTAACATATTTTTTTCCAACAGTAAGCCCCCCTTACTCCTTGTGTCGTTCACGGCATTAAGGGGTAATGAGTTTTTAGGTCGGTTCGTATTAGAGTCTGAGGTCATGATGAGGCATTTAATGCCCTTTGCGTCGTCCCTAACGTGTGACGATACGTCTCCTGAGGCCGCACGTGCGGCCAGCCGTTAGGTCGTTTCGTCCGCCTATGGGAGTTGGATGCGTGGCGATGGCGTTACTGCTGTCAGTCGGCATGCGCCACGTGTCGAGTGGGGGAGTCAAGACGAGCGTCGTTTCACTTTTTCATTAATTATCTCTGCCACGTGACTCACCTATAAAACGACCGGGCAGGAGGAGCGTATGAATTTTATTTTTATCTTTCTTCCTCCCGCCTTTGAATCCTCTTTCGAGTTTTTTTTCCTCTTCTTCTTCCTTCCTTCCGTTGTCGTTTCCTCCTCCGTCAACTCCCATCGCATCCGCTGCTATCTTCCCCGGTGAGTTCTTTCCTCCCATTCCTATAGACGTAAATGGCTGCGCGTGGCTCTCAGAGCCCCTGGAAGGGGATGTCCGGTGATGAAGGTGTGTCCTAACATCTCTGGAATGTTGCGTAACCACCCTCTTTACTGACGTAGTTCGCCGTAGGCGTGGATACCGCATTCCGGCTTGCAAGGGGGGGCGATGACTCATCGGTTGAGCGTCCCGCCCAAGCCGGTCCTTCCGGTAGTGGAGTGTCTCTGGTAACCCGTCCAGGGAGACCTAATCTCGGGATGGATCAATTGGAAGAAGAGAGAGAAGATGAAATAATTATAACTGAAGGGGTGAATATTCCATATCCTGTAAACCCGGCTGTAGAAGCTTCTGAATCCTCTTCCAAGGGAGAAGGAGCCGAAGACGATTCGAGCAGTCTGGTCGCCTCAATTTTAACTGAGTCCGACCTAAATCGAATCCAGGCTGAATTCCACGTTCCTGACTCGGTCGTTCTTCGTCTTCCTCGTTCGGAAGATTTGCCTGACCATCTCCCTGCGGGGATGGTCGCTATTTTTCAGGTCGCGATGTAATGTGGCTTGCGCTTACCACTTCAGCCCATTGCTCGTGATTTCTTATCCCGAGTCAAACTCGCTCCCCGTCAAATTGTTCCAAACGGGTGGGAGAATTTGTTTGGGTGCGCCGTGCTGTAGGCCGAGTTAGAGCAGTCTTCACTAACAGTCGACGAGTTCCTCTACCTCTATCAACTTAGACCGAGCTCAAATTTTCCTGGCCTATATTTCCTGAGTGCATGGAGAGGCAAAGGTGGGTCTCTGATAACCGACCCACCCACTTCTAACAAATACTGGAAGGAGAGGTGGTTTTGGGCATGCGGACAATGAGAGTCGGTCGACGCGTGGCAGTACGAACCTCGAGTCTCTCGTTCGTTCCGGAAAGCAGGTGAATCGGTGACTCGGCCTGATAATTTTTATTCTTCCTCATTATTTCGTGCTAATCCTGATTCCATGATGCCTTGCAGATATTTTGAATAAAAGAGGGAAGCTCGGGTCTGGCGCTCTAGCTCGGATCAAAGAACTAAGGAAGCTGAGTGCGGGAGACCGATCTTAGAAACTGCTGCTACAACCCGAACGTCTTCATCTCGCAGGTTTAGACTCATTTGTCTCAGGTAATTCATCCTGCTCTGTTTCATTCTCTCGATTTTTTATCTAATCCGTCTTCATTCTTCTTTTCAGATCTCCTAGAGGCTCGTCCATTCCTTAGGTCAACTTCTGATAGCATGGCCGGGTCTCGTCCATCCCTAAAGCCAATCTCTAAGATTAGGGCTCCTCCAATGTTGGCCCTTTTGTCAGGGTCTCGACCTTCGAAGCAGCAGAAGACCGCTGCAAAGGCCAAGGAGCCAGCTGCCCCATCTGCTCCAGCTCCTGTCTCTGCCGCCCCGCAAGTGGTCGTACTCTCTGACCCTGATGAGAGGATGGAAGAAGTGGAGCCGAGCCTCCCGGTCTCTTAGTCGGCTCCTGAGCCAGGACCTGTGGTAGAAGAGGTCCCGAGACAGAGAAGTACCAATCGGAGAATCCTCAAGAGGGGAGATGACTCAACAGGAGTTGTCTCCCTTTTTCAAGGTCATCTCGGGAATGATCCCTTGGGCCATTACTTATGGGGGAGAGAAGGACTTCGCCAGTTTCTACAATGCCCCGACTGTGCAGACTCTCGGACATATGACGAGGATACTCTTTGAGATAAAATCCTTGCTTCTTAATCCTCTGTTGTTTTTGGCTAAGTTCTTGGTTATAACTTATCATCTCCCGTTTGCAGTTAGCCCCCTGCATTGTTAAGGCCTGCTCAGAGCTGACCGTTGCTCAAAAACTCATGACCGAGACAGAGACAGCGAAGAAGGTTGCGGCCGAGGCAGAGGGTCGCCGAGAGATCGCTGAGGGTCGCATCGGCATTATGACTGGCGACTTATCAATCACCAGGAAGGCAGCCGAAGACGTAAGGAAAGCGGCCGAGGATGCACGGATAGTTCTTGAAGGGGTCAAAGCTGACAATGCCCATCTGACCTCACTCCTAAAGGAGGCTGATGAAATGCATCAGCATCTTCTTTAAATTCACAACGCGTGCGAGTGCACTCTCGTTCAGTCGAGGGCTGAGGCTGCGGCCCTCATCCAGGAAGCACAGGAAGAGACCCCCTGAGCCAAGGAGGCAGAGGAGCGGGCTGTAGACGCCTTCCTTCAATCATCGGAGCTTGCGGAAGAAAGGGACCGCCTTTATCAAGGCGGTTACAGGGCCTACATTTTGGAGATGAAGGCTGTCTTCCCCGACCTTGATCTCTCTGCTTTCGATGCCGACAGTCCTGAGGCCGAGGCTACTGACCTCGACACCACTGACGGGGAAGCCCCTGCTGCTAACGCTACTGCTGACGAGGCCGGTCCTTCCGGGACTGCTTGAAGAATGGTCCTCGACCGGGGGAGATAACTCTCTCTGTCGGCAATTATGTCATTCATCTTTCATGTGACTTTACCATAAGCTGTAACCCGACGCTAAACACTTTATAAAAAATGAAATTTTTTATTTTATTGACTTGACTTCAATTACATCTCTCTTCCATTATTCTTTAGCACTTTTTATTTTATTTCACGGGTAATAGATCTTGAGATGTTCGGCATTCCACGGGTGTGGCAACAGTTGCCCATTTAGGTCTTCCAGCCGATACGTTACAGAGCGGATAGTGCTGGAGATGACATAAGGACCTTCCCAATTGGGTCCCAGTGTGCCCGCCCCAACTTTCTTTGTGTTTGAAAACGTCTTCCGGAGGACCATAGTCCCGGCTCGGAATCGTCTGACTTTGACTCGGCTGTTGTAAAATCGAGACACTTGTCTCTGTTGAGCCATCATTCGTATTCGAGCTCTTTCTCTTCTCTCTTCCAGCGAATCGAGCCCGAATGATAGGAGTTCATCATTTTCTTATTCATTGAACGTATTGACTCGTGCCGAGTTAATACCGATCTCAACCGGGGTAACTACCTCCGAGCCATAACAGAGGGAGAAGGGAGTTTTTCTCGTGGCTGTCCGAGCTGTTGTTCGATAGGCCCACAATATATTCAGAAGTTCCTCGACCCATGCTCCATTTGCCTCATCGAGCTTCGTCCGGAGATGCCGCTTTATAATTTTGTTAACGGCCTCAACCTGTCCATTCGTCTAAGGATGATGAGGCGAAGCGTACACGTTTCGTATCCCGAGATTGTTGCACATCTCTCAAAATTTCTTATTATCGAACTGCCTTCCGTTATCGGTAATGATAGTCCTCGGTATCCCGAACCGACAGACGATATTTCTCCAAACAAATCCTGTGATTTTTTGCTCGGTAATCTTTGCTAATGGCTCGGCTTCGGCCCACTTCGTGAAATAATCTACTGCAACCACAACAAACTTGACCTGACCCTTCCCCAGAGGGAAGGGTCCGATAATGTCAATTCCCCACTATGCGAAGGGCCACGGTCCAGACATCGGAGTTAGTTTCTCGGGGGGTTGCCTCAGGATTACCGCGAATCGCTGACACTTGTCGCATCTTTGGACGAACCTCTTGGCATCATGTTGTATAGTCGGCCAGTAATACCCCTGCCGTAACACTTTATTGGTGAGCGAACGTCCTCCTGAATGATTTCCAAATATTCCTTCGTGTATCTCCTATAAGACATATTCGGCTTCATGAGAATCTACACATCTTAGCAAGGGAGCATAAAACCCTTTCTTGTACAGTACCCCATTCAAGATGGTGTAACGCGACGCTCATACCTTTAGCGGTCGTGCCTCGGTGTGATCTTCCGGTAGCTCTCCATCGTTAAGATAACGGACAATGGAGTCCAACTATGTTGGTTCCGAGTCGATATGGAGTATAGACGAGTCTGTCGGCTGATTTATACTCGATTTGGCTACGTATTCGATTGAGACCGACCGAGGTATGTCATCTTCGTCGGCTGAGGCGAGCTTTGCTAACAAGTCAGCTTTGGCATTGTCGGTCCTAAGTATCCGAATTACTTCACATTTTTGAAATCCGCTGATTAATTCTTTGACCTTTTCCATGAATGCCTTCAGTTGTTCTTTTCGAGTTTGATAGACACTAGAGATTTGATTGACGACCAGCTGCGAGTCACTGAAAACATTAAGATGAGTTGGCCCTAAACTTACGGCAAGTCGAAGGCCGAGTAATAAGGCCTCGTATTCTGCTGTATTGTTCGACGCTTGAAATCTAAGTCGTAAGGTATACTGCATATAGGTTTGATCAGGAGTTTCTAATACTATCCCGGCCCCGCTTGCCTTAGAGTTGGATGAACCGTCGACGAATAACTTCCAGGGAACTATGTCAGGTAATGGGCCGAGAGAAGAAGAAGCTACTGCTTCAGTAACCTCTTCAGAGTCAGACATTATGTTATGTTTGGAGGTTACTTCAACAAGGAAATCAGCTACAGTTTGTCCTTTTATGGCTACTCTCGGCCTGTACTGTATGTCGAATTCACTCAATTCGACAGCCCACTTCGTAAGTCGGCCGGAAACTTCTGGCTTTTGAAGAATCTGACGCAGTGGTAAGTCGTTCACAATAATGATGGTGTGAGCTTGAAAATATGGCCGGAGTCGTCGCGAAGATACTACCAGAGTTAAGGCTACTTTCTCGAGCTGAGGATACCTTGTCTCTGCCGGTAGTAAGGCTTTGCTGACATAGTATACGGGTAATTGTTTCCCTTCGCTCTCTCGTATCAGGGACGAGCTGACTGCCGCATCAGATACAACTAGATATAACAATAATGCTTCTCCTAGCTCGACTTTTGACAGTAGTGGTGGAGACCCGAGATAGGCCTTCAGTTCCTGAAACACTTTTTCACACTCTTCCGTCCATTCTATCATCTGTCGTCCCTTCAACTGCTTGAAAAATGGGAGACATTTATCTGTAGCTCAGGACAGGAAGCGGTTTAGCGCAGCTACTCTCCCTGTCAGCCTTTGAATGTCTTTAATTATTTTCGGAGATTCCATGTCGAGCAACACTTTGATTTTCTCGGGATTCGCTTCGATCCCTTGCTGACTAACGAGAAAACCGAGAACTTTTTCCAAGCTAAAACCAAAGGCACATTTGCTAGGATTCAACTTCATTCTGTACTTTCGTAAAGTCAGAAACATTTCTTCTAGGTTTGTCAAATGGTCTGCTGCGTGCATGCTTTTGATGAGCATATCATCTATGTATACTTCCATAATTCGGCCGATCTGCCGAGCGAATATTTTGTTCACTAGCCTTTGATACGTCGCTCAGGCGTTCTTCAAACCAAACGGCATCACTCGGTAACAGTAAAGACCTTTGTCGGTGACAAAGATGGTTTTTGATTTATCAGTTTCATGCATTACAATTTGATTGTAGCCTGAATAGGCATCAATAAAACTAAGCAATTCATGTCCAGCAGTACTGTCCACCAACTGATCAATGCGGGGAAGAGGGAAGCTGTCCTTAGGGTAGACTTTGTTCAGATCTGTATAATCTATACAGACACGCCACTTCCCATTAGCCTTTCTCACGAGCACGACATTGGCTATCCACTCTGGATAATATATCTCCTCAACGAATCTAGCTTTAAGGAGCTTGTCGACTTCCTCTTCAATGATAGCGTACTTTTTTGGGCCGAGAGGATGCCTCTTCTGTCGGATGGGCCTGTAGGTCGAGTCGATGTTGAGTCAGTGCGTTATGATCGAGGGATCGATTCCGTGCATGTCTTCGTGGCTCCAAGCGAATACATCGGCATACCGCCGAAGCAAGGCGATTAGTTCCTCTCGAAGAGGTGGAATCAGAGAAGAGCCAATTTGCACTACCTTCGACTCGTTTGTCTCGGTTAAAGGTTTCAAGACTAGTTCTTCAATTGGTTGCCCCCGTTCATGAGATTTGATTCGAGGGTCCAGCGATTCGATCATCGATACTTCCTCCGGCGCTTTGACTGCGATCACATAGCATCACCGGGAGTCTTGTTAATCTCCTTTGACAATTCCTACTCCCGACTCAGTCGAAAATTTCATGGAAAGGTGGTACGTAGATACCACAGCTTGAAGGAGGCTTAAGGATGGTCAACCGAGTATAGCATTGTACACTGATGGTTGGTCCACGACCAAGAAGTCGACCATCGTAGTTGTCTGGTGAGGCGCAGTTCTTGCAGTGAGTGGTAATGAAGCGATTCCCTCGGGAAGTACTTGTCCACCCAAGAATCCTATAAGCGGGGTTCGAACTGGGCGCAAAGCCGACCGTCCAATTCCTATTTTGTCGAACGCCTGAGTGAATAACACGTCCGCTGACGACCCAGTGTCTACCAGTATTCGGAACACTTTTCTGTTGGCGATGGTGAAAGCAACGACAAGTGCATCATCATGGGGATGATGAATGCCTCGGGAGTCATCTTCAGTGAATGAGATGCAATATCGTTCCCTCTTCTGCTCCTTGGAAGGTCGGGACAGCAGAAGAATCTCAGATTCCAGGCGATCGATGCTTCTGGCATGATTTTTCCTGACGTTATTTGAATCTCCGCCACCCTGATGTCCTTCAACGATCGTCCGAATTTCTTCCGTAGGTCGATCTTCGCTTGGTCCTGTTGTCGTGCCAAGTCCTTCCGTATGTTCTCTGAGTCGGCCTTCTTTAATTAGTCGCTCGATCTCATCCTTCAACTGGTAACAATCACTCGTGTTATGACCGTGATCGCGATGATAGTGGCAGTACTTATTCTTATTCCGTCGATTCGGGTTTCCTCGGAGCTTTCCGGGCCAGTTGACGAAACCTTCGTTCTTGATTTCCATCAACACCTGTTCCTGAGATTTGTTTAGAGGGGTGTATGTGAAAAATCTTCTATCGGGTCGTTTGTTCGACCTGCCTTCGTCTCATGCCCGGTCATCTTTTCGCTTCTTCCCTCCGGCTGAGTCGGCTTCTTTCTTGGCCAGCTCTTTAGCCGAGGGTTTTGCATTCTGGACCTTCTCCCGTAGGAGTCGGGTCTCCTCAGTGTCGGCGTATTTGTCCGAACGAACCATGAATTCGCCCAAAGTCTCGGGCGGATTCTTGTCCAGTGACGCCAAAAAGGGTTTATCTCTCACCCCTTGCATGAGAGCGTTAAGAGCTGTCTCCTCATAATGCTTTCGAACCTACAAAGATTCGAAGTTGAAGCGCTTAATGTAGTCTTTCAACAGTTCTCCTTCCTTCTGAACTATGTTGTTCAGATGTGCGGGCGGCTTTAGCTTCTTCTTTCCGCTAATAAAATTGTTGAGGAAGGCATCATTGAGTTCGGCGAACGACTTAATTGACTTCGGTTTTAATTGCTTAAACCAAAGTCGGGCCGCATCAGTCAGGATAAGAGAGAAGGCTCGACACATAACGGCATCCGAGGTATCGTGCAACTCCATATATATTCTGAAGCATTCAAGATGCTCTGTCGGATCGGTTTTCCCGGAGAAGGAAGTTATCTGAGGTAAGCGGAACCTCTCCGGCAACCGCGCCTGCATTACTTCGTCCACAAATGGAGAAGCTTTTTCCTCGAATTTGGTCGGGTTCGAGTTCCGACCGTTCTTCATATCTGTCATCTCTCTTTTCATCTTTTACCGGACCTCATTTTTTAAGTCTTGTATATCGACTTTCCAAGGTTCCGCACTCTCCGCCGTCTCTTCTACAGGGAGTCAACTTCGCCTTCTCTGATCTATTCTATGTGGCAGATCAGAGAGAGGCAAAATGGTCGTTGCAGAGCGAGCTGGCACTGGCTGACTCGGTCCTTGATGTTGACTCCTTCCTTGATGCTGGGCCGGCTCTCGAGGCGACTGTGGAGTAGCAGGCTGTGCTGCTGATGCTGGCGGGGAACCTGCGCCGACTCATGACGCTGTTGCATCTGCTGATTACACAGTTGTTCCAGCATGTGTTTCATAACAGTCATCTCAGAACGCATCTCTTGGACTTCTCGATCCAAGTGGGCGTTCCCTCGGTTAGGGTGGCTGGTAGTCACAGGCGGTGCTATTGAGGGAGCTCCCTGAGCTGTGCTGGCAGTAGCCTCTCCCACTTCATCTGGATCCGTCCTCCTAGTTTTTGCCCTTTAAAAAGTTGTAGAAAATGACTTTTTGTCCATTCCCACAGACAGTGCCAAACTGTTAGCGTATTTTTATGGGACGGCTTCTCCGAGACAGATCTTCTTCCACCTGCACAAGCGACAATATCAAGGGGACCCTGGCTAGAGCCGGGGAACCTCCGATGCTTAAGTCAGTCGTCTGATCAATGACAAAGGATTTTTTCAGTTCTGTATTGCGTACCTTCCTCTGTAAAGAGTTAGGATATTTATAAATCTTAAGAATCCTCATCATACGAGGATTCTTCTCCTGATTATCCAGAGATTTAATCCTCTTTACTGATTGCGCCCGATCCCGAGGATCTCGAGATCGGGCACCTGTATTTCTGAATTTTATGAGCGGTATTTGCATTCATACCACCTTCTCCTGTCTCGGCTCGGTCGTTACCGACTCTAGGAGATTCTCGGCCGACTCAAGAGCATAAGTTCTCTACCTTCTCACAGGTGGAATAGTCTCGATGATTATCTGTCGTCCTTCCTTACTCCGTGGCTGACAGAACCAACTTATTAAGTCGATTTATTCTATCGGTCGGGTGGCTTATAACATTCTCGGCCTTCTGTGGGCTTATGCAGACGAGGTTATCTCTCTGACAGAGTAACTTTAGTCGTCTTGTGCTTATGCCTCTTAGCCTATCCCTTATTCTCTCGGCTCTGATCTCTTTGGACAGTGCCGGCGGAGCCGACCTACTTGGAATCCGAGTCTCGAGACTTAACATATTTTTCCTCAACGGGTTCTATCCTTGCCAAGGGTACTTCATGAAATTTGGAGCAACCAAAGACACCCTAATCCATTTATAATTTATTATTTTAAATAAATAAATAAAAAGAAGAAGAAGAGGTAGAAATAACTGCAACAAGGCTTGATTTGAATTTTTGTGGCCCACCTGAAAAGCTTTTCCTGATCATGGGATCGGCATTAAAAAGCCTCGCGCTGCTTGTTGCGCACCTTCTTTCTATGTCTGTCTCGAAAAAAGATAAAAGCTTAAAAGATTTCAGTCCGCAAAAAAAATAAAATAATAATAATAATAAATAAACAAATGTAAATACAAATACGTAGAAGAAAACAAGATAATTTGTCGTTCAAAGGAAATAAAAGCGGGCATCCTTGCATTTTGTGCCATACATTGGGACCACCCACTTGGAATCTGCCACTCTGTTATCCTCTTGTGGGACGAATGATATGGCGTCTGGGACGAATGATATGGCGTCTGGGACGAATCTGCAACCGGCTGTGCCGCCCACCGTGATTTTTGTGCTATATCTACTCTTTCCATCCGTTTTGCCAGCTCGTTTTAATCAAATAAGAAACGGTGGGGAATGAATGCCCGCCGTTGAAAGCTTCTCGGAGACCACAGAAGTTTTGGGTTATGCTGATAATTGGGCTTTTCCCTTCATCCAGATGAGAATCACCTCATGGACCCAGAAAGATTTCAACGGTGGGCGTTTATAACCCCACTTTTTCTATGGTGTGGTACACTTGAGTTTTAGATCTCTATCGTGTTTAGGTTCACGTTCTAAAATGAACTGGCAAAACAGATGGACGGATTGGATATAACACAAACATCACGGTAGGCATAACAGTGCTTGGGTTTTCAAGTAATCCTCTTATCTGTATCTATTTTGGTTGATAGTAAGACGCATCTCAGAAAAATAGAAATTAAAAAAAAAAAAAAAAAAGGAGAGAGAACAAAGAGAATACCACGAACATCTCTTCTTCCTCCGAAAATATCATCATCTGCGCTTCTCACATTTTTCCATTTTGATCCGAAAATCTTTGGAATGATCGACTTCAACACCCGATGGAATAAAAAGAAAATCCAAAATCATACCATCGAAAAAAACAAAAAAGAATAAAAGAAAAGGGGCATAATATTATGTAAATTTTAAGGAATTCACGTAAAAAAAAAAATTTACATTCTTTTTTCTATCGTTATTGAGAGAACCATCGGGAGTAATGCTAGCCTTTGTCATTTCTTCGTTTTTGAATCGGTTTACCGACGACGACATTCATTCAACGAGAAGTGGGGTTGTGTGTCAGATATCGGCGGCGTCTTTGTGTCATAATCGCCGGAATCCGACGTCTTATTTGCCTGTATCTTTTCTCGCCGGTCCGCTGACAGAGAGAGAGAGAGAGAGAGAGAGAGAGAGAGAGAGAGAGAGAGAGAGAGAGAGAGAAACGGAAGGCAACAAGAGAAGGTTGTATCTGGAAGCAGTTTTGTTCCGTTCCGTTTTTGGAATATGAAAATAACTTCTCCCGCCATTCCCTTCGGCACCCATCAAAGATTTTGGAAGAAGGGGAGTTAATTAATACTCCAGCTGCATCTGACTCTTGATACGCAGCACCTAAGAATGTTACACGTGGCCTATATTAACCTAAATTAAACCGATTAAATTGTGGAATCCATTCTAGTTAAATTAGAGGATAAAGATCAGTTTTGTTGAATAAAACCTACCTCTGATTCATGGACATTTGCTTTTTTGCACTAAGACCATTGGATACTTTCCAATCTAACCGTCCAATAAATGTCCAAAATCTAATATTAGGTTCACCAAATATGAGTAGTTTTTGGTTGATGATACATGTAAGCAGCTGCACATAATTTGGACGATCTAGTTGGAATTTTTTGTATGCTACGTAACCTATTCTGAGTAATTTCCAACTGCGTTAGTATCGTACATCATATTTCCGCCAGAGTATCAAAGTATTTCTCTACCAAGAATTCGTCAACACAATCCCCAAACAGATAGTGTTAAAGGCCCCTACTCGCGAGAATGGAATTGTGAAGGCTGCTGTCCCCACTTGACGGTGTGGCACATTTTAAAGATCCCAGCCGTTCATTGGGTGGGACCCAGATTGACCAGCTTGTGACCCTGCTATTGGGTGGTCTGTTCATCAGGTACGTCCACCGCTCTACAAAAAATGGACGGTGGAAACGGATTGGCCTCGGGTACATCGCCTACTTTCGCATGGGGTCCAGTTGAGTAGCGGACTGGCACGATATTTGGGCCATTAGATGCAAACGGTGGTTTGCAACTATAGAACAGCCCAGATCTTGCACACATGTGCACGTGTCTATGGTAGGGACGGAAGAAACGAATATGGTATAGCCAACTCTCCACCCTACACGTGGCAGGGAGAGATACCGAGGGTCGCTCAGTCCATCCAGCGGGTCTGATTGTTTTGCTAAACGAGTCAACGCCCACAGCTATCCGGCAACCATAATGGTAATGTTCTCCACTGAATGTATGTTAACCATTTTGTTTTACACCGTCAGTTTGAAGATCACCGAATGAGTGGTTTGGATCAACGAATGTATGGTTTTTTAACAATGTTCCATGCACAGGGGACCTCTATGTGGACTAACGGTCCTGACTTATACATATAATTGACACGTGTACGGTGGAGAGATGACTTACCAATTTCCATTTCTACCAGCTCCACAGTATCATTCCTGTACCCATATCTGTTGTGTGTACGTGTGCGCGTATGCAGGCACATGTTCCATAGCCTACTTGTTTGTTCACGATTGTCGCCCTTGCACGTGCAGCTGTACAACCGGTGTGTTTAAGGGGCGTTGTGTCGGGTCCACAGATATGTCTGTGACAAATCCATTCCGTCCATCTGTTTCTAAAGACTACAATAGGACATGATTCTAAAAATCTAAGTAGTTCCAAAACTCAGGTGAGCCACATCAACAAAATAGCAGGAACAACAGCGTCCACCCACCGTTGAAACCTTCCTGGAGCTGACCATGATGTTTATATTCCATCCAAACTGTTTATAGAATTACAACCATTCAGATAAACTGTAGAAACAAATATTACCCTGATACAAAACTTCTATCACCGCCAAGCATTCAATCCCCACAGTTTCGTGTGGTATGGCCCACATGAGTTTTGGATCTGCATTATTTTTAGAATCCTGTCCAATTGTGGTCCTTAAAACGGATGTACCGAGTGGATTTATTCCGGACATCTCTATGGGTCCCACATAGCTCCGGGCAAAGAGATCTCTGTGCCCGGGTCACAGGCAATCCGTTCCCTTGTTTCAGTAGGTTTATAGTACCAAAATATCGGTACTTGCTCTTCTCCAAGCGAGTACACTTTCAAGGTGCATAGGAGACATCCTAACGGTCCAATGATATAATCGGATAACCGGTTTAAATGAAAATAAGCTTTGCATATATCTATATCTAGAGAGAGCAAATGGGTTAGCAAAAAGAGAAAGGGATCAGTTTGATTGGATGATCTAGATTTGAGCTATCCACCATTTTTGTCTGTCCATTGCATGGTTAGGACCATGTTACTCGCTAGAGCCAATGATTTGTGATGGGTCCCTCCTCAAGTCCAGGTGTGGGACCTACATGTGTTGTCTTAAGTAAATTTATTTTTTTTTATTTCTAGACGTGTGATTTAAGTAGGTTTTCTTTATCACGTGTGTGTGAAAGGTATTTTGGTATTTTAGCGAGCAATAAAAATAAGAAAATTTAGGCTTTTTTTATTCAGAAAAAGTTAAAGACGTTGTACTAAATATCTATTCATTCCTCCAGTAGCCAATAAAATAGGGACACATGTACTTTTAGATTAGATGTATACTGTGAGGAAACTCAAATAGTATTTTGTGAGTATACAACTGACATTAGCCGAGCAGAATGTGATTGAGTCAGGAAAAAAGCTTGAAACTGTTATTTATATAGGTAGCAAGCAAAGAAGTTCAAATTGAAATGATTATAGCAACGGTTACAATATAAGAAACATATAGAAAATCTCAATTTAATTAATAATAAAATTTAACCAATATTAATTGAAAGATATATTTGATTTAATTTGATTGGTGTATATATATATATATATATATATATATATATATATATATATATATATATATATATATACACCAATCAAATTAAATCAAATATATCTTTCAATTATTTGTAATTTACATTCTTTAGTGTAATCTATAGCAATAATCAAATTAGTTGTTAATTTTAGTTATAATTTGAGTTTATGCTCATATGTCGAATTTAATTCAAATATTAAACAAAGTTCTCCATTTAGAGAGGTAATTTGCAGTTGTTTTCTATGGTTGATATAAGAATTTTCTTTTTTGTTTCATTTGTGAGAAAAGAATAAGTCCTTTTCATACATAAGTCAAATGTGTAACCAATTTTCAGATGATGAACTGTACCATCTAACAATCGCCTGATCATTTTAAATAACGTTATGCAAGTGGCTAAATAGGCTACCATTATCTTATTCGATCTCAATCATATATAGTTGATTTCTGATGTATTTGCCTATCTTGATACTTGGAGTCATAGTTATTCGATTTGAATTGAAACGTTAACACGCCCTTACCAATTATGTGACCGAGATTGAAACAACAACAACAAGATCAACATTTCAAAATTTTTCTTTCTTAGAGAAAAAGAAAAGAAAATGAAAGTTTTATAAAAGAAGAAAATCAAGAGCCTTTTATTATTGAAATTTTCGTATCCAAATTCATGAAGATTCATTTACAACGTCATTTTTTTATTCAATCGTCGTCTCCACTCCAGGTGGTTATGTTGGGAATTTTCTACTCTAGTTGGTGAGAAATTTATTTCTTTTATATTGCTTGGGAATTTTCTACTCTAGTTAGTGAGAAATTTATTTGTTTCATATTGCTTGTAATCTACCTTTAGATGATGTAACTAGGATATTCAAGAGAAATCTCAATTATAGTGGAGTTGTAATGAACTAAGTCGGGTAATTTTTTTTATTTCATATCGAAAGGTTTTTCATGTATAAAATTTTGGTGTCCATACATCTTTACATGTTTAATGATATTTACTTGTTTATGTTTTATGTTAGAAGTAATTTTCATCTTTTAAATGTTTTATATTGCTCATCATGTTGATTTACACATAAAAGGAAAATATGCATGATTTCCCAACAATTAGGATGATCAAGATTAGCTTGCATGCATGCCATATATGAATAAGTTGCTGCAACTAAGGTGCAGATCGCCTGATTTTTACTGTAACCATGGAAGAGGACCTGATATTTGTTTCTGCGAGAAAACATCGGTTTGAATACTTACCACCTTATTTAGGTGCAAATTCCGCAGTGGGACCTAATTAAGTGGGCCCACCTAAGTCATGGTGAACCGTTGGATAAGAGTCACAAGTGCACACGACCATGTGGCACACGTGTGCAAGATCCAGGACATTCTTTAAGGGCCCTGACAGTGAAATGCGTCTCATTGCAAAAATCAGGCAGCTCGATGCATAAAGGTTGGCCCACACATGCATGTTGAATGCGGACAATTAACCATCCATTTTCTCATCACCATGTCAACTGCCTGACGAATGTCTCGGCTTGCATCCCCACGTTGGCACGTGTGGAGGACTTGTCTTTGGCACGTGCAGATGCTTCTTTTCTGGCAGAGCAACGAACGGTACACCATAGACCCGACAAATGAAACCGGTTCCCATATCCAGAAAATCATACCATCGTGCACTACACTTGCGTTCTGCACAACTCACGAAACTGTGGCAACCCATCCATGCACCACTCTCCATATTGTACAAAATTGTGGCCTGATCATGGATTGAGCATAGCCCTAAAAATCACCCTAATCTGGCAATCCTAACCATCCAATAGTGGACAACAAATGGACGATTAAAATAAAATGATCAGGTTTCAAAATTTTAAAGGAATGAAATAGGAGGGTTAAGATCAATTGATCACCCATCCAAGGTGAGGCAAATGGTTCTGACAACTTGGATGAGTGTGTGTGTGTGTGTGTGTGTGTGTGTGTGTGTACTCTTTCCTTACTCTGTTTGGTTGCAACAGAAAAAGCTTGCCCGGATCTTAATGCATGGCTAGTTGCTGAGGCATTGCGTTTCAACATAGAGGTCATGGGTTCCAAAACCCATGTGAGGTATGTGTGGATGGATGTGGGACAAAAAATAAAAATAAAAATCTTGCTAGGACCATCCAATTCTGCTTTGGTTGGTTATGATCAGCCAATTTGTGCAAGTGGTCTGGATCGGATGATCAGTTTTGATCAGCATCCACATGAGTATATTGAAGATTAAGTGGGCCATCCTGTGCTGGAAGATTTAATCCACAAAGACCAACAGTCATCTGGATCGGATGATCAGTTTAGATCAGAATCCACATACATGTGTATGGTGTAGATTAGGAAGGGCACCGGGGGTGCCTAACGGATTCAATCCACAAAGATCATTCAAACATAAGAGTATTAACTCCATAATGCAAGATTCATATACCCTAATTACAGGTCCCGTTACATTAACCATACATTACAAGTTTGAAATTCATCATAGGCTGATGGGGCCCAACTAATACAAACAAGACAAGGAACGGCTGGATTTGATCAATTAACAGATGCATGAATGAATAGGTGTAAACAAAAGACTAGCCTTCTCAAGCATATTAAAACAAAAGAAAAGGCTATGCTACTATCAGAATTACTCATTTTGATATAGGCATGAATTCTGATGAATCAAAGCCCTGCAAGAAAAGAATAGGATCCATATGAGCAGAGATGGAAGGTGGTGTCATTGCATAATATTAAAGAAGAAAATAATTTTGAGGACTTTTACCTCTCCATAACATATCAGGGTAACATTTCATCCAACTTTTGCCTGTACAGAGCCAAACTCTGCATTTGAAAATATATGGCAATCAGCTTTTACCCACAACTGATGCGAAATAAAACGGCCGCAATTTCAAAAATAAAAATAAAAATCATTAAATACAGGTATGAAAGAAAAAGAGAAAAAAAGTTTTAGTCAGATATGTGGAGCTTTGGGCTCTCATTGGCAGTCTAAAGACCAGATTGATATAGTGGAATGGCTAAACGGGATTTGTTGTGCAGCTGACCCTAATTAGTTGGGATAAGGCTTGGATGATAACAAAATGAAATATGTGGATGTAGAATGCTTCCCAAGCAAATGCATTCTGGCTCACCATTAGCATTCAGGGCTGAACAGAAGTCACCTTGGTATAAGGAGTTAGCATTCCATGGAGAACTGCACAAGTTTTTTTGAAACTACATGCAATTAAGCCTTAGGACTCTCTGAGTTTGATCAGATCTGAAACTAAAGAGTCCAGGTTATGATGTTTGTTCAACAAATAGACACTGTCAGTCGAACTTCATTGTTAAATGCCAATCATGATCCACAGTCCAATAGAATCCCATGGCAGGCAGTAATAAACAGAAGCGGATTGCATCTGAATCCCGGTCAGACAAAAATTCGTCTGACCAGAGCTCCTGCGGGGTCCGATGTATTTGTTTATCCATGCTATCCACCCATTTTCTCATATCATTTTAAGGGATGAGCCCAAAAATAAAGCAAATCCAGCGCTCAAGTGGACCACGCCAGAGATGACTCTTGCATTTAATGCATCTTGCTAGAGCTGTACACGACTGAGTTAGCTCGGTTAACTCGCTTGACTCGACTCGGCTCGAAACACAAATGGAGCCGAGTCGAGTTGATTTTTTGAGCTCGAAAAAATTTCGAGCCGAGTCCGAGCTAGACCAAGCTTGACTCGACTCGGCTTGGAACTTGACTCGGTTCAAATTGATTTGACTCGGATCAAGTTCACTTATATATATATATATATATATATATATATATATATATAACCTTAAAACCTAAACTCGAACTCAACTTATAGGCTCGAATTCGAACTCGGTTCGAAAGATCGACCTTGAACTTGGCTTGAGCTGGCCTGAGTCGAACCGAGTTGGCCAGTCAGGCTCGAAGAACGAGCCAAGATGGGCCAAGCTTGACTCGGTTCGGCTCGTGTACAACTCTACATCTTGCATTTAATGCTTTGTGCATTTAATGCAACCCAAGATCACTATTTGGTGTGGTCCACTTGAGCATTGGACTTGCTTCATTTTTGAGTTCATACCTTAAAATGATTTGAGAAAATGGATGGATGGTGTGGATAAACAGATACATCATGGTGGGCCCGCAAGAGCTCCGGTCGGATGGCTTATCATCCCAACAAGGATTCGGATGCAATCCACTTCCGTAATAAACCATGTTCTATCATGGGTTTTCTTCATGTGACAAGTACCATTCTGGTCCAAAAGCTATAGGTGCAGTCCCATATAGTTCAATGTCGAGAAGTGGGAATGAGATAGACAGGAAGGACATTGAGGGAGATTTTCATGACACATGCCTAGATGGGATGAATATGCATGATCTGGCCCATTCATCAAGTGGGGCCCCATTACAAGTTTACCATGGAAAATCAGGCTGGTATGTTCATCAGTGAGGCCACTTGTGTATGAATGAAATGGATGGTTTGAAAGAAAGACTAATTGTTGGTATTATTTGTAGACAGGCTGCCACCTGATGATTTCACAGCCCTAAACTTTGGGTGAGGCACATTCACAGTGGTCCCATTTGATGAACAGCATGAATCTCACACACGTGTGCAATATGGGAAGAGAAGAAAAGTAAAATAGCAGAACGGGATGTTCTACAAGGCATCTTTGAGCAATTTAGAGATTGGCCAACGGCTATACATGAAGAATAATTTGAGGAATTCACTAATACACAAACACACAAAACTATAAGATAACAAAACAAATAATTTCATGAATTCAAGGTATGGCAATAACCTCAAATCTTCAAGGGAACTGAACTAGCATATGCTTTTTAACAAACATACTACATGATGGTGTAGACACGCCACCTTAAGTGAGATTAAAACCCACTTATCAACTTCAGTTGAACACCAATCAAAGTAACCATACGGCCAAGGGCATGTCCTAAGAGCAGCCATCAGGTTAGATCAGCCATCACTGAAGTGTACAATTGACAAACAGAGGAGGTGCATGATCCCTAAAAATAACCACAGGACACTAACCCTATTAAGAAAAGATCCAGCTAGAAACGGACCTGTGAAATCCGTTGCTAGTCAAAACGGTTTGCTAAGGACCGTTTTCAACTGAAAATGGCCCTTGCACAGTCGTCTCTGGGTATAACCACCCTGTTTGCCAATGAAAAGGCCGCCACAGCCCTTGGATGCCTGGGTGATTGGTAGCCCAACAGGAATAATTTACCCAAATACATGGGTTTTCTTCGTGTGACAAGTACCATTCTGGTCCAAAAGCTATAGGTGCAGTCCCATATAGTTCAATGTCGAGAAGTGGGAATGAGATAGACAGGAAGGACATTGAGGGAGATTTTCATGACACATGCCTGGATGGGATGAATATGCATGATCTGGCCCATTCATCAAGTGGGGCCCCATTACAAGTTTACCATGGAAAATCAGGCTGGTATGTTCATCAGTGAGGCCACTTGTGTATGAATGAAATGGATGGTTTGAAAGAAAGACTAATTGTTGGTATTATTTGTAGACAGGCTGCCACCTGATGATTTCACAGCCCTAAACTTTGGGTGAGGCACATTCACAGTGGTCCCATTTGATGAACAGCATGAATCTCACACACGTGTGCAATATGGGAAGAGAAGAAAAGTAAAATAGCAGAACGGGATGTTCTACAAGGCATCTTTGAGCAATTTAGAGATTGGCCAATGGCTATACATGAAGAATAATTTGAGGAATTCACTAATACACAAACACACAAAACTATAAGATAACAAAACAAATAATCTCATGAATTCAAGGTATGGCAATAACCTCAAATCTTCAAGGGAACTGAACTAGCATATGCTTTTTAACAAACATACTACATGATGGTGTAGACACCCCACCTTAAGTGAGATTAAAACCCACTTATCAACTTCAGTTGAACACCAATCAAAGTAACCATACGGCCAAGGGCATGTCCTAAGAGCAGCCATCAGGTTAGATCGGCCATCACTGAAGTGTACAATTGACAAACAGAGGAGGTGCATGATCCCTAAAAATAACCACAGGACACTAACCCTATTAAGAAAAGATCCAGCTAGAAACGGACCTGTGAAATCCGTTGCTAGTCAAAACAGTTTGCTAAGGACCGTTTTCAACTGAAAACGGCCCTTGCACAGTCGTCTCTGGGTATAACCGCCCTGTTTGCCAATGAAAAGGCCGCCACAGCCCTTGGATGCCTGGGTGATTGGTAGCCCAACAGGAATTATTTACCCAAATACATGGGTTTTCTTCGTGTGACAAGTACCATTCTGGTCCAAAAGCTATAGGTGCAGTCCCATATAGTTCAATGTCGAGAAGTGGGAATGAGATAGACAGGAAGGACATTGAGGGAGATTTTCATGACACATGCCTAGATGGGATGAATATGCATGATCTGGCCCATTCATCAAGTGGGGCCCCATTACAAGTTTACCATGGAAAATCAGGCTGGTATATTCATCAGTGAGGCCACTTGTGTATGAATGAAATGGATGGTTTGAAAGAAAGACTAATTGTTGGTATTATTTGTAGACAGGCTGCCACCTGATGATTTCACAGCCCTAAACTTTGGGTGAGGCACATTCACAGTGGTCCCATTTGATGAACAGCATGAATCTCACACACGTGTGCAATATGGGAAGAGAAGAAAAGTAAAATAGCAGAACGGGATGTTCTACAAGGCATCTTTGAGCAATTTAGAGATTGGCCAATGGCTATACATGAAGAATAATTTGAGGAATTCACTAATACACAAACACACAAAACTATAAGATAACAAAACAAATAATCTCATGAATTCAAGGTATGGCAATAACCTCAAATCTTCAAGGGAACTGAACTAGCATATGCTTTTTAACAAACATACTACATGATGGTGTAGACACCCCACCTTAAGTGAGATTAAAACCCACCTATCAACTTCAGTTGAACACCAATCAAAGTAACCATACGGCCAAGGGCATGTCCTAAGAGCAGCCATCAGGTTAGATCGGCCATCACTGAAGTGTACAATTGACAAACAGAGGAGGTGCATGATCCCTAAAAATAACCACAGGACACTAACCCTATTAAGAAAAGATCCAGCTAGAAACGGACCTGTGAAATCCGTTGCTAGTCAAAACGGTTTGCTAAGGACCGTTTTCAACTGAAAACGGCCCTTGCACAGTCGTCTCTGGGTATAACCGCCCTGTTTGCCAATGAAAAGGCCGCCACAGCCCTTGGATGCCTGGGTGATTGGTAGCCCAACAGGAATAATTTACCCAAATACGGCCCTTTGAGGGCAATATTAAGACTCTTCCTCGCCTAATTAAGCAACTCCCTAGCAACCGCAAAAGGGGTCAGAGAGAGAAATGAGGGGAGAGAAGACATAAAGGCAAAGGGTTCATTCGAAGGAAGACTGTTCTGTCCAAGTCTGTTCAGATGGCGACATACTCTCACTACTTCTAAAGCAGCACATGCTTGACCCTCTGCCCCCTCTGAAGTATTCTCCCTGCTGAGTCACTTTATCAGTTAAAGGTCCAAAGTTGATGTAGACACTAAAGTCAATTAGTAGAGTTGGAACTCGAGACATCCGATCATTCACTTTTTTAACAAAGATGGTGTCTAATTTCCCCTTTTCCTTCTCACATCTCAAATCAAGCCGTATTCCACTCCGCACATACCCTAAACATCAACAACATCTACACATACACACATCTTTTATCGTATTCATTTTCCAACATTTCCGCCTACCCTGGTCCTAAAACCTTGCACAGTATAGATTAATATCGTATAGTTTGCCTACTCCATTACTATTTTATTTTCTTTATTTCTCTTACCTAGGCCCGGCATAGTATGGTCTAACTCTGCAACGTTGGAAGTTTCCATGAATCCCCCTAAAAGTTGCACAATCTTGTAAAGTAGAGACCATGCATTGTACAAGCAGAAAAGGGTGCCTAACCCCTTCCTTTTCTGTAACTGAGGCCTTAACCTAGAACCTACGATGCAAACCAGTGTAGGAGTCACTCGAGTTAAGAAGTCTTCGGACTTCTTGCTCTCTAGGCAATTCTATGGGTCTTAGCCAACCGTAGATTCTGAAGCCATGATCTGGCTGGTGGTGACCACAAAACACTCTAAATATCCAAATGTGTCATTCTAACTGCCTTGGAAAGGTATTGCACAACCAAGGAAGCGAAATCGAACCAAACTAATCATTGACAACTGGCACTATGCCCAAAAGAGTGCAGTCCACTAGAATTTCCATTCCTTCCTTTCCTCACGGTGAACCACGTCAAAGGGCAGAAGGGTCAGGGCATTACGCGCTGCAGCATTCACAGATGGATTTGTTGGGTGAGCTCCTTGGGTTCATGTCACATAAAATTTCTGTTAGTAGATTATCACTAGCTTCAAGTTCACACTGACTGCCTAAAATAATTGTTAAAAACAAAGAATAGTGAGAATCTATGGAAGTCACGTCCTTGAGATCTGTTGCTTTAATCAAGAAACACCACACCTATTTCTCTCTCATATGACAGTAAACAGAGATCTCCTCGTAACAGTAGACGTGCTAAGGATTTCAACACAAGAAATCTAAAACTGCTAACAGTGTTTGAATGTACAAGGGGCAGATTATCACCACAACACGTCAAGTTGCATAAGCTTAGCTTGAAAATTATGGGTGTAAGGAGAAGTTGCATACTCTGGTATAAGCATAGACACCAGCCTCAGATGGTCCAACTGGACTCCCTCTCCGGATGAATTTTCCTTCTTTGAATATGTAAAGCATAGGAATGCCAGTTGACAGTTCCAGGCTTATAACCTGCAATAAAAGCAGAATTTCACCATTTTGTTTGAACCAACTGAATGTGGGAATGAAAACTTTAAAATCTGAGTGCTGACAATGTTAACTATTCCAAGGCAATGAGCATCACCTCTTGAGAAGTCAACTTGTCGAGATACATAATAATAGACCTTAGTGAATTCCCATGGGCAGCAATCATCACATTCCTCCCCGTCAGTAGTTGAGGCTCAATCTGGCAGCAAGTAGTTTTCAGCATCAGATGACTGTGGACAATATATGTTGTTTGATTCTTGAACACTAAACAAATCTATGCAGGAAATGCGGCTGGGAAGATTCTGCCTGAAGCATGTTTCCACAAGTGGAATATCATTTGGGTGAGGAAAAGCAGGAGTACATCTGATGAGCTTTTGGTGCTGCCAGTGCCTTCTCAGTTCAAGGGTGACCATCAAGGTATTATGTAACAGTAGCAATGGATGCCGAGTCAGCTCCTATGCAGATACTATTGCCTGGTTGGTCCCCCGCCACGGTGGAGATTCCATAATGCATCATGAACACTGGGCAAAAGATGGAGGCAGTTGAGCAACTCAAGTGAACCGCCCTACCATCACCACTTAATAGGGGCAAAAGGGATTGATAAAACTCTAAAATCTGTGAGGATCCAAAATATCTATCCTTTTTTTTTCTTTTTTCTGTTTTGGACAATGTGTTGGACATTCTTTGTAAAAGTGTTGTTTTTCGGGTAGTGTCACCTTGACCTGCTGCTACAACTCAACCCAATAGGCCCTAATTGAACACATAAGAAGCATGATTTGGTGGATTAGGGCCCTTTACATATAAATACAACAAAATAAAAAAGGATAAAAAGAATGGAAAAAAAAAACCGATGGTTTACCCTTCTTTCAATATTTCCCAAAATGGTCCTCTCTTCTTTGGTTCATCGAATTCAACTCAAATTGTGTGATTAGATCCACAAATAAGCCTGGATCTAGTTTAAAATTAGTTTCTAAGTTTCCCTCATGGTTGAAATGAATAAAAAGGTGGAGAAAAAAAAAAAAAAAACAGAGAAAGTTGAAAACAACAACTTTCATAATGGCCCATTTATGGCGGTATTTTTTTTTTTTTTTTTTTTTTTGAAAGAGAACGATAATTTTATTAAAGAAGGAAGCAAAACTACAAACAGAACCGCATCAAGCCGCTGAGATAGCGACTCAGCTACAACCCAAGAAAGAGGAGGTTACAATCCTTAAGCTTATCGGAAATGGGGGTCCAGTCCACTCAAGGATCCGTACCCTCACCCTTTGGGAGATAATTTCCGCCCTCTTGCTTTCATTGCGGAAACATCTACCATTACTTCCTTCCCATACAGACCACCAGACCACGAGAATGGCCATTCTCCATAATAGAGTTCTCTGCTTGCCCAAATGCACTCCATGCCAAGCTTTTAAGAGCTCACCCGCTGTTGAGGGGAAAGTCTGGGAGACAGAGAAATGAGACAAGATATCTGTCCAAATCAGATTGATGAACCAACAATGGACAAATAAATGATCCAGCATTCCCATTTAGCTTGTAACAGCCATATCGGCTCCATAATGGTGCTGCTAAAGGGCGTATCAGCCAATACTGCCAATTGTTTTCCTAATGAACCGATTCACCTCTGTATCGCGTAACGGAGGTAACCATGTCCTTTACATAATGACCGATACAGCCATAATGTTTTCTAATACCACGGTGACCACAAAATTTGTCTGCCTGATACGTGGTTTAGGTGTACTTCCAAACTTGCTTTTGGGGAATCTTCTTTAAAATGCATTTGGCATCTTAGGTTTGATCACCAGAGAAAGGGAGAAACAAAAACAAAAACAAATTAAAATAAAGCTGGATATCCAAACTTCAAGAGGCCCACTGAGACATCATCACTCATGTAGGATGGAAAACCAAAATAGAAGGATGCCTATGTAATTCATTCAACAATTCATGATGAATTTTACCAAGTAAACCAAAGATTCAGAAAGTGGAGCCTAGCTATGCTTACATGCTCCTTGAAATAAGCAACAGCTCTTTGAGCACACATTTCCAGACTCTCGCCATTCGGGGGAGGTATACCATAACTGCGACGCCATTCATGGACTTGCTCCTTCCCATATCTATCAGCTGTTTCCTGCTTGTTGAGACCCTGTAACTCTCCATACCTAGAGAAAAGGTACATTTAGCATAACATATATCTTTAAGAAACTAAAGTCAGGTCCAGAATAAGGTAGAGTTATAACACAAACACTGATATTTTGACTGAAACATGGAAAGAGCTTAATGCATGGGCATTTTCACACAGGTCTCGAGTGGGGTGGCCCGTGGGATGCAAGGGCACACTCGGGGTGGGCAGCTCATGTGAGATGGGCTCCACCCGTGTGAAGTGGAACCCATGTGAAGTAGGGCCCACAAGGGGGGTTCGACCGAGGTCCTAACCCATGGTATGTGGGGCCTGGGCTATGAGATAAAGGGATTGATTCGTCATACTCTATCAGTTCGAGCTTTTAGAACAAGTGATTAATTGTCCTGTGTCAAATTGGTATCGGAGCGGGAGGTCTCATGTTCGAGATTCCTCACTTGGGGTGATTAATGCAGGGGCATTTTCATGCCGGACTCAAGTGGGGTGGTCTGTGGGATGCAGGGGCACACTCGAGGTAGGCAGCCCATGTGAGGGGGGCCCCACCCATGTGAAGCAGGTGGCTCGTGAGAAGTGGGGCCCACGAGGGGGTTCGACCGAGGCCCTAACCCATGGGATGTGGGGCCTGGGCTAATGAGATGAAAGGATTGATTTGCCATGCTCTATTAGTTCGAGCTTTTAGAGCAAGTGGTTAATTGTCCTGCATCAGAGCTCCTTACATTCTTTCGTTCAATTGCCAAGCCGTTATAACTGGAATTGATTGTTTTTTGGTTTCTTCACTGAAAATCTGACCCCATGCTTTGGCTTGTTCACTCTCATTATGCATAATAATAGGCACCTGTAAGTCAGAATAAATACAATTAAATTCTCCTTTCACAAAACATCTAAGCTTTTAGTGCCTCACACATAATTGAAGGAACAAGTTTGTTCGAAATTTTTATTTGTTTGGCAAGAGATAATATTAATTCCATGTCTACCGAACATGTAAAAAAAAATTTTTAATGCAAATGCATAGAAGTTATAAAAATAATAAATAAATAAATAAAACTCTAGCAACGATGTCAAACTTGTAATTTTTTAAAAATGCAAATGCATAGAAATTTAGTTTTAAAAAAATACCTTCTTGCGACGGTGCTGGGTCATAGCAAGCATTGCAGTCATCTGCGAACGGATTAAGGATGACGTATAGATCATGTCGACAGGTATGTTGCTTATTCTTTTACCAGCTTCAATCGCCTCTTCCACACCCTTCTTAGTCAAGGGTACATCCACACAACCCGTAAATAGATTTTTCTCATTCCATAATGATTCACCATGGCGAATCAAAATTAATGCAGTTTCATCTGAAATCAATATGAAAACAATAATTTTAAAAACTTCTGCAATGAAGCCAATTCAATTTTGAAAGCAAGCAATGATTGCAGGGGAAATGTGTGTGTGTGTGTGTGTGTGTGTGCACGCGCATGCGTCAATTGAGCTAAATTGATTCCTATGGTGTGGAAGATCATAAACATCAACCAGATGTAAATGGAAGTTTGTACGTACATATGAGAAATGATCACATGCAACCAGTTGGACGATATGTTTCTGTCGGAACTTCCAACCTATCATGTGCATGCGAGCATCCACCTTTTCAAATAGGTTGGCCCCACCATGAGGATCGCCTTATGCAAAAAGTTAAGTCTCATCCTCTCATCAAGTGGGCCCACCATAGACAATACAACAAGACATGAGTGTGGTCTTCCTGATGAGCTGATTTTTGCAGAAGGTCATTCTCATGTGTTGTGCCAACCCATTGGACAGGTTGGATGTAGCGGGCACTTTACATGTTGAAAGTCATCTGTTCAGTGAATGGTAACATGTCATCCAACCAGTGGAATCTGTTTGGATGTAAGCCTCTCTCTCTCACACATCAATCACCAGAATAAAGTCATTTATTATCTAATATATACGATTTAAAAACAGCTTCACATGAAAAGAGCTTACTTGATTTCTTTCGGGAATCATTGTTGTTGTTGTTCGAGGGTAACAAAACCGGACCAACTACTGAAGTATGTGAAGTTGATGCATGAATTGCGCCTGATTTCAACCCACTAGAGCACCCAATTCTCCTCTCTGACAACCTTATACCAACGGTCCCACCCTTCGAAATCAATCTTTGAGAATCAAAGCCATTGCAACATCGTTGGGCATGAATAGTCCCAATGGCATGGTGAAATGCAGTAGCAACCATTCTGGAAACCCACAAAAACCCATCAAACGCCAATCAAAGTAAGGCCACAAAAGAATATGAGTCAAAAGGATTATTTACATTGCAAGAGGACTGCTACCACAAGATGCACTTCATTGAGTTCTGTGATCACCTCCACCACATGCATGGCACATGACACATGCCTATGTGATACAAACCATCAGTTTAATGGGCTGACATGTAGATGGGCCATAACCCAGAAAACAAACCAATTACACACAGTTCCAAGAGAAACAAGCAACAGTGCATATCCAGCAGAAGAAGCTCCCAAATCCCAACAATCAGAATAATCCAATCACTAATATTTTCAGGTTATGGCCCATCCACTTGATGGCCCCACAAATCAAAGCCCCAATCACAATACATGTTAGGCACTGTTGTGCGTATGTGTTTTCCATGGGTTTGGCCCTAGGAGTAGTGGGCCCCAAAACTTGGTGGGGTGGAAATAAATAAAGAAAATGGCTTGTTTGCACCATGGGTCTTGCTAGAGATGTATTGAGAGGGAGGGGGAAAAAAGAAAGAAAAGAAAAGAAAAAGGGAGAAAGAAGAAGAGAAGAGAAGAGAAGGATAGGGTTTCTTGGTGTAAGGCTAGTGTTCAAGAGGAGATTCTTGAAGGGCTTTTTTTTTTGTTTTTTTAAATAAAAAATAAAAAATACTCTCTCCAAGAATTTGATCCTCAAAGTAGCCCGATGTATTTTTGAGGTTGTTTTTCTTCCTTTGGAAATGGTTTCCTATGGTGAGAATGTTGGGTTTCTTGAAGCACCAAAGAGGTAATTTGTATTAGTTTTTTAATCTCTCAAATTTTTGGACGAAAGACTTGAGAAGAACATTGTACTCTCTTATTGCACAGTGGATTTCTCTCAGATATGCCCTCCCTTCACCTTGAAGGGTTTTCCATGTGAATCTTGCATTGTAGTTTGATTGTGGTATTTTAGATTTGTGATGTCTACGTGTGGGCCTTTATATTTCCGTTTGATTCACACAGAGAGAAGGAGTACGTTGATTCCCTATATTGATTCACACATGGGGTCTCTACTCATGGCCCAGTGGTAGACTCACATGAGTTTCAACACAGAGGTCATGGGTTTGAATACCCATTGTGGTGTGTGGATGTGAGTGAAGAAGAAGAAGAAAGAAAGAAAGTTGGAAGCTTGGTTGTTTATGGAGTTCGTTGTTTGTTGCGTGTGGATTGCAATGGAGGCAAGCATCACAAATAGAATGGTTAGCATTAATGGCTCTAATTGGATGATTTAAATAGCCAAAATGGAGGATATTTTATATTGCAAAGATTTATATGCACTAGTTGAATCTTTTTTTAAAAAACGCATCCGTTGAAGGTGATGAAGCCAAACCAAAGGATATGTCGGATGAGGACTGGAAGAAATTAAATAGGAAGGCCATTGGATATACTTGGCAATGGTTGGATGATACTGTTGTTCACCATGTGTCAAATGTAACCTCCACTGATGCCTTAAGGAAAAAAAAAAATAGAAGCATTGTATGAAAGAAAACAGTCGGGAACAAGGCTTTCTTAATTAGGAAGCTCATAAATTTTAAATTTAAAGAAGGGAGTTTTGTTGTGGAGCATTTGAATGAGATGCATAGTATCATGAGCTAGTTGGTTACTATGAAGATGGTGTTGGATGACAAGCTACAAGCATTGTTAATGCTTAACTCTTTACCTAATAATTGGAAAACTTTGGTGGTCTCCTTTAGCAATTTGACCATGAATGGTGTGGTTACCATGAGTTAAGTTACAAGTAGCTTACTCAATGAAGAAACAAGAAGAAAATTAGTTGATTCCACTCATTCACAAGCGTTGATTACTAAAACAAGGCGAAGAAGCAAGAGTAGAAAGTTGTATGATCATGGAAAATCAAAAGGAAGATAAAAGTCTAGAAATCAAATTGAATGCTTCCATAGTGAAAAAAAAAATGACACATGAAGAAGAACTACCGGATCCTCAAAAGAGAAAAAGAAGATAAAGGATCAAAGAATGAAGAAACCAATGATACTACCGCTATGGCATTTGATGGTGAAGTTGTAATATTCACATCTAGTGAAGTTGCATGTCTCTATGGTGGGTGTCAAGATGCTAAATAAGTAGTGGATATAGGCATTTCATTCCATGTCACTTCCAAAAGAGACTTCTTTGAATTATACAAATTAGGTGATCTCGGTGTTGTAAAGATGGGCATTGATTTAAAATAGTGGGAGTAGGTGATGTGTGTATCAAAACAAATGTGAGTTGCACATTGACTTTGAAAAATGTCAAAAATGTTCCTAACCTTCAGCTCATTTAATTTCTATACTCAAGTTGAATTAATATGGATATGAAAGCTATTTTGGCAAAAGTAATTGGAAGCTTGTCAAAGGGTCCCTTGTTATAGCAAGAAGAAATGCATGTTGTACACTCTAAAAGACAAAAGCAAAGGTGTCCAAGAATGGTGTAAATATTGTTGAAGATACCTCTTCACCAAGTTTACGGCATAAGCGGCTTCTAGCAAAGAAACAGCTTCCTCTCGGCATTAAAGGTACATCTTTTAACCCTTGGGATCATTGTTTAGTAGGCAGGCAACATAGAGTTTTCTTTCAGAAATCATCAGAAAACAAAATTCATGCATTTTAGGTTTGGTTTATTCTAATCTATGCGGTCCCATGAAATATAATTCTCTTGGTGGTGCATCATATTTTGTCATATTTATTGGTGATCCTTCTAAGAAGGTTTTAGCCTATGCCATGGAAAAAAAAAAACCACAAGTTTATGAAAATTTTCAGCTTTTTCATCCTAAGGTCAAAAGAGAAACAAGTAAGAAGCTGAGATACATCTAGGCAAATAATGATGGGGAATATACCTCAATTATTTGAGTAATGCAAAAGGAATGGTGTCAATCATCAGAAGATAGTTCCCATGATTTCTCATCAGAATAAACTAACTGAAAGGATGAATAGAACCCTTTTTGAAAGGTTTTGGAGCATGCTTTCTGATGGGGACATCACGCGCACGCACGCCGCCCACTACACACGTACGGAAGGAGAGGGAGGGCCTCACCGTCGATATAACTCGATGACGACGTCCAAGGAGGGCCTCCTAGTTAGAAGACGGAGTTTTGGTTTTAGAGTAGGCCCGATAACCAAGTAAAGCCCATCATGGGATCTCATGATCAGGGCCCAGTAGTCAGATTGATTTCATATTTTAGGTTTTGCTTATTTATGTTATTTAGAACATCATGAAAGCTTTAGATTTCTTTGATTAGTTTTTATTTTAGTTTACTTCATCGCTAAGTAATAGGTTGCGCACATGGCACGAGTTTTGGGGTATAAGGTTTTCCCTATAAATAGGCACCCCTTATAATTCTTTTGATTCATTCAAGTTTAATAAAAATTCCTGCAAGTTTTTTCTTTCTCCCTAAGTTTCTGAGTTGTGAAAAAATTCAAGTGGGTGCGAAGCCCACCATTTTCGAATGGCTAAATTCAAGTGGGTGCAAAGCCCTCCCTTTTCGAAGGGCTAACTACCGTGGTGCAAAGCTACGTTTATCCCAATCCGCCCCTCCATCTTATTTCATCCATCCTACGATAATCTTTGCCTCAAATCCACTTGTTTTGCAGCTATTTGTCTCTCTATAGCCAGTTTCCATAATCTGCCCTCCTGTCAACAGGAGCACCGCGCCTTAACTGTACGTCAAATCACCATCAAATTTGGAGGGTTTGGAGACTCCCCTGGCCGACCAAGGCCAAGAAGTCCCTTTTGGGATTCGGGCCTCCTCCACACGTGCAGCCTCCTACTGCGCACGTGCACCTGTACCCTACCTCGCTGCCCACACGCGGAATCTATTCCAGGTTAGGATTTCCTTCTTTTTTCCTAGTTTCATAACCCTAGTCCTAGTTATCATTATCCATAATTTGTTTCTCCTTTTTTTCTCATCCTAGGGTTCCTCGAATTAAAATTGGGGAATTCCCTGGATTAAAGGCTGATTACTATGCATGTGTGGCTGAATTCTATTTCCCTTTGAGTATCGTTTGGCTTATAATTTTTTATTGTTCCAGCCCTAGCCTATGTAGGCCTAGACCCGCATAGATTCCCCTTACTTGAATGTTTCAACTTTCATGTGAGATATGGAATTTGTGTAGTTGTTTCTGAATTAATGTGATCTTAAGCCTAAATTCTTGCACATCATATTTGAATTTCATGTCCTGCATCACTTTCTTTAGCCAAATTGCCCAAACCTTTTGGAGTGAGGCTATGCTACGGCTTACTACCTACTTAATAGGTCCCCTTCAATTCCATTAGAAGAAAATGTTCAACAAAGTGTGTGGATCGGAAAAGAGGTTTCATACTCTCATCTAAAGGTGTTTGGGTGCAAAGATTATGTCCATGTGCCTGAAGAACATATATCAAAATTTGATGATAAAGCAATTCCATGAGGAAGAAGAATTCCGTTATAGACTAAGTGATCTAAAAATGAAGAAAACTTAAAGAAAGGATGTGGTCTTTTATGACAATCAAACTATTGAAGACTTTGAAAATTTTTTTTGAAAGAGTGGGATATGATTGAGAGAGAGAGAGAGAACAAGGATAGGGTTTCTTGGTATCAAGGCAAGTGTCCAAGAGGAAATTCTTAAAGGTTTTTCTTACTCTCTCCACAAATTTGATCCTTATAGCAGCCCGATGTCTCTTTGAGGTTGTTTTTCTTCCTTTGGAAAGGATTTCTGTGGGCAAAAGACGTGAAAAAAAAAATTTGCTTTCTTATTTCATAGTAGATTTATCTTGGATTTGCCCTAGGATTTTTCCCTTCACCTTGAAGGGTTTTTCAAGTAAATCTTGCATTGTGTTTTGAGTGTGTGGTTTGGACCTTTTCTCTTTTGTGAGTTTATTTTGGATTTTTATGCTTATGGGGGCTTTATATTTCCATTTGATTCACACATAAATGGGAAGTGTGTCAATTCAAAAAGGGTACATGTATGGTGGGAACTGTGCCAAATGGTGAAATCCCAAGAACTGAACTTCATGATTGCATTTCTCTTCATTGCAATGTTTTGTTTAAAAAATTTGCATTTCCCATTAAAGCCAATCCATTAATCCAATATTGCAGACCTCTTCTTTAGCACTATTAATTAGAAAAAGGAAGATATCACATAATGAGGGCATAAAACTTTCTTAATGTATGGGTTTTCCATTGTAAAAAAGAACAAAAAAAAAAGAAGAAGAAGCAAACAAACATTTTAATAAATTTAATTCAATGGTAAATTGACAAACACGTATTGTAAATGGGTTGAAATTAGTCATCAAAACAAAAAACAAAAACAAAAACAAAAAAAAAAAAAGAATCTCTGACCCAACATAACTAAAGCCTAGAAGGAATATCTAACATATTTGAATTCACACCAAACAAGCTTCATAGAACATATGTTGCAGACCAAAACAACAAAGACTTTTTCATCCAACAGAACTCCTGACTACAGAAACTAGAAAGAAGATGCATGGATGCAAATGATAAACTAAGAGGAAAATCATCAACCTGATAACATGGGCCCCGCCGTGAATGGAAGCAGCATCGGAAATTTCCCAGGTTGAAAAATCCTAAACCTTCAACATTTGGCCTTTCTCGATTGAATGTGGACTCTTGCGACATTTTTGTCTTAACAGTCTATTTCCACGCCACCAATTGGAAAGTTTTGAACTTTCAATCTGGGAGATTTCCAAGCATCCTCCATCGATGTTGGGTCCCATCATATCAACGGTTTGTATCACCAAACAAAGGCACACATATGAATGGAATCCAACAGCAAACTACCCCAAAAAATCTTTTTTCTAGTATTGATATGGGGTTTTTCCCGTGACAATCTAAAACCCAGCTCAGATCCATTTACCCAAGAAAAACCAACAGAACCCATCACAGCAAAAGAAGCATCAAATCAGATCAAGCGAACCCAGATACAAGCATCAATAAGAAGGGGAAAGGGCGAATAAAAACCGTACATGAATAAGGAAAAATAAAAGAAGGAAACCCAAATTGGAGAGGAAAAAGAAAAGATATTTGAAGAATGAGCTGCTTTTGATGTATTGAAAAACCTCACGTTTTCATTTTTTTAAAAAATAATTATTAAAAACTCACCTTTTTAAATGGCGAGAGACACGTTGGAGAGAAGGCTCCGAAGAAAACGAGGCGAGAAAAGGAAATTTCAAAGAGATTTCAGAAAAATGGAAGAAGAAGAAGACGAGAGTGGCAGAGAATCATGTCGATTTCAAAGAGATCGTCTCTACACGTTCAAAACAACTAAAACTTCTCTTTTCTTGGCCTTTCAGAGAGAGGGAGATGGTTCGTTTTTAAGGTTTGCTCGAATACATACCTGTGTATTGCGTTAAGATACGTCGGAGCTCTAACCGTTGGAATTTGGCTCTTTTCAAGATATCAAACCGTTTATTCGATAGGTATTTCCTCGGATGGAGGATTATCATAAAAATAAAATAAAAATTCAGACTGAATATTTCAACCCGTTGATCACACAAAGCTTATTTTGACCGTTAATATTCAAAGAAAAATAACCAAATTATCAGTTTTTTAAAATAATCAATTGAAACTCTAATTTACTATACTTTACGTGATAGTTATCATTTAAACGGTTTGGATCACTGGAAGATGACCCAGATCCAAAGGGTGAATCCCCGACATATCTTATTTCGACTCATCGGGATGTATTCGAGCAAACCTTGTCGTTATTTACAAGATTTTGGTGGCTGACCGAACCCGTTTTATAATTATGCCAGAGATTGTTATGATAGTCCATCACCATTTAAACAATGCTAGTCACTCTCTAACTGTAATCATGGCATAGTTTTACGTCAATCCAGGCCATCCAAATATCTGACCCAGTTATGGATTGATCTTGAAAGAAAAAAAATATATATTGCACTGAGATATTACAGTGACCTTCTGATTTTACCCTTAGAATTTGAACTAGCCATTATTCTGTTTTTAACCACTCATTTAATAACATCGATTGGATGGCTAGGATTTTTTATCAGTCCGATACGATGGATACGTGCAATCCACAATATGCGCAGGTGTTGTGGGTAACCATACGTGTGCGCAAGTCAGGACAATTAGTCACCACCATTTTCAAAATGTTGGTGAACTAACACAGGAGTCTTTTACCTTTAGTTAAGTTACTTAAGTTACTCGAGTAGAATCCTGTGATAGTTCACCGCTATTTTGAAAATGGTGATGACTCGTCTTATTCGTATATGGTTTTGATGCAAGGCTATCCAAACCATCCGAACTGCCTAAACGATCCTGACCGTTGATTCTTAGGTAGGCAAAGATGTGGATCACGTGATACCAGTACTGTATCTGATGCTGTTTTGTCAATGATAATTTAAAATGTAAAAGATTGATGGCGGTTAGTGGGCGATCTTTCATGTGATAATGACACGATCTCAGACCAGCCACTCATTGCACGCTTATACCAACAACCCATTAAAAGCGCCCCTTCCAACTACCCAAAACGCAACCTAACCGTTGGAGTTTTGGGCCATGGCCCACCAACTACGTCCGCCTCTCGTATCTATCCCTGTTGATTAAAGAGGACCGTTATGACGGTTTATGATGGTTAAATGTTGGGGGTGACGGATCACATACATACATACGAGTGGATGGGAAGAGTTCCTGAATGATAGAACTTTGGGCCCACCATGATGTTTTTTGTGGAATCCAAACCGTGCATCATCAGATCACTGCCTTGTTCACCACCTAAAAATTAGGTGGCCCACGCTACAGGAAAGAACGTAAAAGCATTTCTAAAACCTCTAAATTCATATGGTGTGGCCCGATATTTTAAGTAGCCATTTTATCGTTGTGGGGACGCATCTGATGACTGGATTGGAGGGCGTATGGACAACATGTTGGTCTACACAAGCAATCTGAAGTTTTCTAGGGTAGGCATCCTGCCTGTTGATCCCTGTCGTGTAGCTCACTTGAGTTTCTGATTAGGCTGATTTTTGGAGCTTTGGGCCTAACGTTGGGGATGCATCTGATGGACGGATTGGATGGCGCTCCCACATACCACAACCGTGTGGTAACTCGCATATGTTTGGGCCACGATTGTAAATTTAATGGGAGCTGGTTTGATCAGAAGGTCTTCGTGATGAAAGAGAGCCCCCTATACTGTACATATGGAGAGGTGTACGCTGGATCGGGACCGTTCACTCAGCATTACCCTACCGTGGATGGCCTATGGTTAAAAAAGCACACAAACTGGACAATCCTACGGTCCGATTCATTTCATTCGAATGGATGGTCAGGAAACAAAGTTGGCTAGAGTCGAATGAAAGTAATGGCTAAAAGTTTCCAGATTGGTGTGATTGTTGAAGCAGGGCCATCCATGCACAGAGCCCATAAGGGGGACGTTACTGCCCAGTTCATCCTGCAACGTGTACGGTCGTATTATATTAGAAAGGTACGTAACAGGATTTATGCAATTGTGAGACAGTTTGATGTATAGCTGGTCGCGGACAATTTCTTGACCAAGATGGATCAGAAAAGGCACAGTCGAAGATATAAGTGATCTGAACCGTTGGACCTTAGATCGGGCGTATATTGTAATTCGGAATGAGTTATCTGACATAAAATATATGAATTTAAGGTAGAACGAGCTACTTTAGTCATCAAACCCTATTATGCCGGGTTACGTAGCTCGGATTTGCGAGAAACCTCCTGATCGACGGTTGTTTTCCCATTTTAATTTCCTTTTTAAAATAAATAGTAAGTTTTAGTTTGCTTATAGCTCTTCATCCGTTGGGCTTTAGGAGTTGTGTCCAACATGAAAAGTGCTTAGAATAATTAGGAGAATGGTTTGGTGAAGCCAAATAGGACACTTACTATTTTTGGCCGAAAACCTTGCGCACTAGTAGACATCACGACCGTCTATAAATAGTAAGTTTACTATTTATAGTAAGTCGCGGATTCTAGGAGTTTTAGTTGGAGTTTGAGTCTGATTTCTTTCCTATTGCTTGGTTTCCTTATTTAAAGGGGTATAAACTCATTTTCATTCAATCATCAATTAATCTCGAATTTATTAGAATTTATTTCTATTTTCCTGCTTTCTTTCCTCGTGGATTCGAGAAGTCTCTGTGAGGAGTCCGGAGAAGCTCCGTAGATTTGGAGTAGTTATCCTTGAGGAAGACGGTGATCGACCTCATCACGTTCATCCCTGCATCAATTTGGTATTAAAGCGAGGTTTTCCCTCGGGCCAATGGCAAACAACGAAGGTATAAATCAAAATACTGTGGACGGTGATACAGGGATTCGTTATCTTTCGGAAAGAATGGAAGCTTTCTATCGGGAGAGTTAGTTGACCATGCAAGGGCTGCAGGCAACCCTCGACCTTCTTGCGGATGCGCTACTTCCGTCCCGAGCCCCAAGCGGTGCTCCACCACCTATAGTCGCTCCACCACCCGTGGTTGCTATACGACGTGACCCCGATTATCGCAGAGCACTACCAGTGGCAAATCTTAGGGCTATAACAGATGATTCTAGTTCTAGCGATGAGGACATTAATGAGGGTTTTGACCGACGACCAATCCATGGAGGCGATTGTCTAAATCGTGCTGAAAGAGACTATCGAGGTAAGGCTGAACTTCCTAGTTTATTACGTATCGAAGATTTCTTCGATTGGCTAGCCGAAGTAGAGAGATATTTTAATTATATGGATATACCAGATCATAAAAGGGTGAAATTGGTAGCGTTTAAATTAAAATCTGGTGCTTCTGTATGGTGGGAACAATTACAACTCTCACGAGCTCGCCAGAACAAGGCGCTCATCGCATTATAGCCCCGGATGAGACGTCTTCTTTGATCATGATTTATCTCCAGTGATTATGAGCAGATCTTATTCCAACAATACCAGAATTGCCGACAAGAAAATTGAACTGTTACAGATTACACTGAAGAATTTCAGCAGTTGGCTACACAAATGTCAGAATTTGAGTCACAGAAGGTGGCACGATTTATAGGTGGGTTGCGACCGGCAATTCAAGACCAAGTTCAGATGTACCCAGTCGGGACCGTAGATGAAGCAGTTCAATTGGCAGGAATGACAGAAACACAACTTGCAAGAGCTTCTGCTCGTCCCTATCCTTTAAATTGACCCCCTATAACGGGTCCCACACAGGATCCATTGCTGGCTCGAGGAAAAGATCCGATAGGAGAACATCCTCAACCGCCTCCACCCGTGAACCGTGATACGGGGTGCGAACCATCCATACCTCAACGAGCAACACCCACAATAGTGGGGCTGAGTAGGATTCTGAATCCTTACGTTCTGCCAAGGCCAAACAATTGTTACCGTTGTGGCTAACCAGGCCACTTATCAAACACTTGTCTTTAACGTCCAGCAGCACACTTGACTATAAACGAAGGGGCATTGAAGATGAGGCCACTGAAGAAGATCATGCCTTTGATGAATATGAACAAACCACTGAAGAAATAGCAGGTGGCGGTGAAGTGACAGGCGAGGATCGTGACAAATCTCTGGTTGTGAGGCGACTACTGTATACCCCACGAAAGGAATTACATCCACATCAGCACAATATATTTCGTACTTGATGTACTATCGGCGGAAAGGTTTGTGATGTGATCATAGACAGTGGTAGCAGTGAGAACATCGTCTCAAGAGTGATGGTGGACAAGTTGCAGCTACTATCGACGAGACATTCTTCCCCGTACTCAATTGGCTAGATAAAAAAAAAGTGAACGAGACCAAGGTAACTGAACAATACACTATCTCGTTTTCAATTGGTAAATATTATAAGGATCAAATACTTTGTGACGTGGTTGACATGGAAGTCTGCCATATGCTACTCGCTCGACCCTGGCAGTCGGACCGTGATGCGACCCATTGGGGACGAGACAATGTCTACTTATTCGTCAAGGATAGTCGAAAAATAATCCTTGCCCTATGACACTAGAGAACCACCCTGAAGCCTCTAAAGTGGAGGGGAGTTCTCTCTAGACCATTCGGGATTTTATAGAGGATTCCAAGAAAACCGGCGAGGTATACGCCATAGTGGTGAAGGGCAAGGAAGATGAACCCTTAAACATCCCTCCAAACTTAAGACTGTTGCTAAACGAATTCAAAGCAGTCTAGCCTGAAAATTTACCTGATGGATTGCCCTCTATGAGAGACATCTAACATCACATACACCTCGTCCCTGGGGCTAGCCTACCCAATCGCCCTCATTATCGGATGAGTCCAAAGGAGTGTGGGATACATCAGGGGCAAGCGGAGGAATTGATCTGTAAGGGTCTATTAAGAGAGAGCATGATCCCATCTGTTGTACCAGCATTATTAATACCAAAAAAAGATGAAAGCTGATGCATGTGTGTCGACAGCCGAGCAATCAACAAAATTACCATCAAATATCGGTTCCCAATACCACGGTTGGACGACATGCTCGATATGCTGGGAGGGGCCAAGGTGTTCTCTAAACTAGATCTAAAGAGCGGGTACCATCAGATTCGTATCTAACCCGATGATGAGTGAAAAACGGCATTCAAGACAAATGAAGGATTGTATGAGTGGCTGGTCATGCCCTTCGGCCTATCGAACGCACCAAGTATTTTTATGCGTTTGATGAATCAAGTTCTAAAACCGTTCACTGGCCGATTTATGGTAGTATATTTTGATGACATATTAATATTTAGTCAGGATGAGGTGGAGCACAAGAAATATCTCAGGCAGGTGCTGCAGGTCGTATAAAATAACAAGTTATACCTCAACTTGAAAAAGTGTAGCTTTTTAACTGACAGCCTGTTGTTTTTAGAATTTGTTGTAACGTCCACAGGCATTTGAGTGGACGATGAAAAGGTGTGAGCTATTAGGGAATGGCCGATCCCGACAAATATTCATGAGGTGAGGAGTTTTCATGGATTGACGACTTTTTATCGTCGATTTATACGAGACTTTAGTACCATAGTCGTTCCTATAACAGATTGCATGAAAAAGGGACCGTTCCAGTGGATCGGTAAAGTTGACAAGAGCTTTCACGAGATCAAGTATCGTTTGTCTACAACACCAGTCTTGATGCTTCCTAATTTCGACAAATTGTTTGAGGTTGAGCGTGACGCTTCATACGTCGGAATTGGAGGAGAATTATCACAGGAAGGCAGGCTGGTAGTCTTCTATAGCGAGAAGCTCAGCGAAGCACGAAAGAAGTGGTCAACTTATAAGCTTGAGTTGTACGTAGTTATTCAGGCACTGCGACATTGGCGGCATTATCTGATTCAAAGAGAGTTTGTTCTGTACGCTGACCATCAAGCATTACAGTTTATTAATAGTCAGACTAACGTGAATCGTGTGCATGCTAGATGGGTTACGTTTTTATTGGAATTCACGTTCGTTCTGAAGCACAAGTCAGGACAACAGAACAAGGTGGCTGATGTACTTAGCCGTCGTGCATCACTACTTATTATGATGAGCAACGAGGTGGTCGGCTTTGACTGTCTCAAGGAGCTGTATGCCGAGGATGAGGACTTCAAAGAATCTTGGTTGAAGTGCCAAGAAGGTCACTCCAATGACCTTCATATACAGGACAATTTTCTCTTCAAAGGGAATCAATTGTGCATCCCTCAAAGTTCTCTAAGGGAGCAGATTATTCAAGAGCTACATGGAGGTGGCCTCGGTGGACACCTTGGGTGAGACAAGACGCGAGCTCTTGTGGAAGAGCGGTATTACTGGCCGCAATTAGTACGTGATGTGGGAAGAGCCGTACAACATTGTCATATTTGTCAGACCTCCAAGGGGCAATATCAGAATACGGGCCTTTACACCCCGTTACCTGTGTCTGACGACCCTTGGGAGGATTTATCAATGGACTTCGTGCTTGGTCTTCCACAAACACAACGCGGCATGGATTCGGTGTTCGTAGTGGTCGATCGTTTCTCCAAGATGGCGCACTTTATCCCATACAAGAAGACCCTCGATGCAACACATGTGGCGAATTTATTCTTCAGGGAGGTCGTATGGCTACACTGGATCCCTAAGACCCTTACTTCTGATCGTGACACGAAGTTCATTAGCCACTTTTGACAGACTTTGTGGACTCGATTCGATACACTAAAATGGTCAAGCTATATGTCCTAGAGGGGGGGGGGGGGGGGGTGAATAGGACTATGCCAAATTAAAAATAAATACAACGGATTAAAATGAAGAAATAACCTTACAAATTAAATCAATCTCAATAAACAAGCATTGAGAGGTTGATACAAATTCAGTTCTAAAGACAACCTTACACCATAATCAACAAGGGCTTATGGTAGGACAACCTTATTTCTAGAACGTCTTTTGAATCAAAAACTCAATCTGAAAATAAATAGTAAAGAAATTAGAATCTTAAGAATTAATTATTCTAAGGACAATCATGCACCATAAAAATGATAGGGCAACCTTACTAGAATAATTATTGGAATTGAAGCACAGATTGATAAAAGTATAAAATGCTGAAATAAATCTCTAGATTATTACAACATTCCCCACACTTGCTTGAAATGTAAATAGTTACAGCATTCACATCCACATGTACATTCCACAAAACTGAATGATAAAAAAATAAGGAATTAAGCAAGCAATCAATCCACAAGACAAAGAGTTATAGTGGTTCGCCTGTGTGTACACCAACTATTTTACAACAGCCACACAGAATGCTACTTCACTCCTAATATCCTCACACAGGGATATTAACGTTCACTATTAAAGTAGGTTTCATAGGTTCACCTAAAACCTTCACAATTGTGTCTTTTAACTTGGGCTTACACAATCCAAAAACCCACACAATTTTGAGTTTTCTGGCTCTCCTCAGATAACCAACAAATGAAATTTTTTTGGCGAATTCCAAATAAAAACCAAAAGAATGAAAATTTTACTGAATTGTAAAATACTTGGATTTCTTCTCTTGTAGCAGTCCGGAAGAACCAATTGGAGTAGATGTTCAGATATGAATGTTCAATGTTCAATACTCACTTTATAATGGCTATAAGTTCTAATTAATTTTAAATTAAATCAGACTGGGTTAGCTCTATTTTATTTCAATTCCCAGAAGATGGAAAATAATATTTCCTCTTTTCAAATCTGATTGGAATATAGAATCAAATCAAATAGAAAAAAGCTAACAAAAGGAAATGAGTGGAGCTTTAAATTCACTTAATTTTCAATGAAAAACTCTAAAATTCGTGTGCTATTTATAGCTGAAGAAAGTTGTCTTTGACTGGTCCTAGGGTCACCACGACTAGTCGAAGAAGAAACAGATTTTTGAAATTCTCGGGCGCGATTGGATAAACCGTTACACGACTGGTCCTGAGCAGTCCACGACTAGTCGAAGGCCATCCACGACTGGTCGTGGACCTCACACGACTAGTCGTGCGACCCATGATTTAGTTGATGGAGTTTGAATCGTGGTTCCACGATTGGTCGAAGGTTGAATCGTGATCGTCCCACGACTAGTCGAGAAGACTCCAGGACTAGTCGTAGCCGAACAAAAAAAATCTGATAATTTGCAACAAAACTTTGACTGGTCTTGAATTTTCTAGGATTGGTCGAACTAGTACCAGGACTAGTCGAACAAGGTCCAGAACTAGTCTTAGAACAGACCAAAAATATTTATAGAAAATATATGAATTATGTATCCAAAATGACCTACTCTAAAGGTCATCCTAAGGTCAATCAAACCTCAACAAGGACATTGAACCTTCATAAGCTTAAACGTTGAACTTTACGAAGCTTGAGTTCTTCTTGATGTAGCTTGAACACGTTGAACTTTACGAAGCTTGAGTTCTTCTTGATGTAGCTTGAACACGTTGAACTTTATGAAGCTTAAGTTCAACTTGATGTAACTTGAACACTTCATAAGCTTGAAGTCACCAACAGTAAGTATGCGTTGTGCTCAGTTCCCTATCTTATGCTAGAGGCTTGACCTTGAATATACGAACTTTAAGTCTTGAACTTGAACTCTTTGTGGACTTGAACTGTTCTTGAATAACATCAAATATGTAGCTTAAACTAACTTGAGAAGTTCATCGGCGTGTCTCGAAGTATAGATGTCTCAAACATATACAAAAAGATAACAACACAAGACACATATAGAGGTTTTGACACAAAATTTGACAACCAAAGAGGGTTCTAACCACAACACTTACATACACGACTTCAATTCAGCAGTGCTTATCATCCACAGACTGATGGGTAGACCGAAGTTGTGAATCGCACATTGAAAAACTTCCTTCGCAGTATTGCAGGAGAAAAGCCGAAGTAGTGGGACTTGACCTTATCCCAAGCAGAGTTTGCGTTCAACAACATGGTGAACCGCTCGACAGGAAAATTGCCGTTTCAGATTATCTATGGACGAGTGCCTTGCCACACACTTGACTTAGTCCCTTTACCCAAGCACCCAGGCATGAGCGTTGCAGCAGAACATATGACAGATAAGATCATGAGCATCCATGCAGAAGTGCAGGCCAAGCTACATGCCTCGAACGAGAAGTATAAGGAACAAGCGGACAAACACCGACGATAAAAAATGTTCGAGGTGGGCCACCGTGTTATGGTCCATCTGCGTAAAGAGAGATTTCCAATCGGGACATACAACAAGTTGAAAAATAAGAAGATTGGACCGGTACCGATCATTCGAAAGATCAATGACAACGCTTATGTTGTTGATCTTCCAGATGACCTGGCGATCTCACGGACTTTCAATGTTGCGGACCTGACTGAGTATCATAAACCATCGCAGGATGAGAACTCGAGGACGAGTTATTTTCAAGTGGAGGGGACTGATGTAGAGCGGGTCGCGGACAATTTCATGGCCAAGATGGATCAGAAAAGGCACGATCGACGACATAAGTGATCCGGACTGTTGGACCTTAGATCGGGCGTATCTTGCAATTCAGAATGAGTTATCTGACGTAAAATATATGAATTTGGGATAGAACGAGCTACTTTAGCCAACCAACCCCGCTATGCTGGGTTGCGCAGCCTAGATTTGCGAGAAACCCCCTGATCAACGGTCGTTTTTCCATTTTAATTTCGTTTTTACTATAAATAGTAAGTTTTAGTTTGCTTATAGCTCTTCATCCGTTGGGCTTCAGGAGTTGTGTCCAACATGAAAAGTGCTTAGAATAATTAGGAGAACGGTTTGGTGAAGCCAAATAGGACACGTACTATTTTTGGCTGAAAACCTTGTGCACTAGTAGACATCACGACCGTCTAAAAATAGTAAGTTTACTATTTATAGTAAGTCGCGGATTCTAGGAGTTTTAGTTTTAGTTTGAGTCTGATTTCTTTCCTATTGCTTGGTTTCCTATTTAAAGGGGTATAAACTCATTTTTATTCAATCATCAATTAATCTCAAATTTATCAGAATTTATTTCTATTTTTCTGCTTTATTTCCTCGTGGATTCGAGAAGTCTCTGTGAGGAGTTCAGAGAAGCTCCGTAGATTTGGAGTAGTTATCCTTGAGGAAGACGGTGATCGACCTCATCACGTTCATCCCTGCGTCACAGTTTACTAGGGTCATGTTCCACTAATGCCGTGTCGGGCGTAGTTGTTATAACAGTCTAATTTCGGTGTGACTGCGTATCAATCATCATACACTGGCAGAGTATCAAATAACTCCTCTTATATAGAATATTCAAAGCATGTTCGGCTGATACACTGGTCTCTTGCAGAAGTGGAAATAGTTGCGGCAGAATTAGAAAGTGATTCTCGCCAGCCTCTATCTCATTATATGATTGAGATTAACAGAACTGCACATATGACTGGGCCCCACCGTGGACCAATCGACATCTCCATTCTTTTGAAGGCCCCCAGTTCGATCATCCAATCCAAAGGATTTGTGCACAGTAGCCTTTACATGGTGGATCTAACCAGTTGCATGGTTCAGATCTTATTCTCCATGCACACGAGTGGTGTTTCGGCTTGGACAGACTAGAAACTCGACTGCATGTGTGGCCCACTTGATGAATATATTAGACTAATTCTGGTGCACAATGATCTTGGACGCAGATCCAGCCTTTTTGACGAGTCAGATGTTGTAAACACATGACTCATTGACCATATCTGCAAGGTGGACGGACACCGTTCCCCTGGCTGTAATTACATACATACACCGACATTTAGCATATAATTACATTAATGCACTGAAAACGCCCGTGTAATGAATAAGAATATCTGATTTATCTCAAATCTAAACCGCTGAAATAGTGGAACCTAATTGATGGATTATAACCTTAAAAGTACACTTAAGTATTGTCCAAGTTGCCATCCAACGGTCTCTAAGACTCAAAAGTAGCCATTATCCAAATTAAAAATAAATAATAATAAAAATCCATTTTTATTAAGTGACCAGCCTACAGTGGGCCCCATTACCCAACTCACTCGGATTTAAGGTATAACTACCTACAAGGTATGGAAGCCTAATCCATATCTTGCCCATCCCATTTAATTAGCGGGTCAAGAAATCTGGCCTTGACCCGAACCCATACCCATTATTCAGTGACCTCAATATTTCTGAGCCCCAGCCTGACCCAACCTATTTAATTTCACTCAGGTTGAGCTCAATTGACCTGTCCAACTAGAGCCATACGCTGCGGGGGTGTTTGGCGCATAGGTTTAAATGGGATTAGGTGGGATTGGGTTTTAAGATCCATACATCGTTGCAATGTCCTATTTGGGAATCACATGAGGTATGGGTTGTGAAGTCCCTTCTTAGAATCAGCAGGGGGCAAGGGATTCTGCAATTCCACTTTGGGTTTTGTGTAGTTAGTGGTATGTGCTATGTGGACCGCACCATGATGTATGTGTTTTATCCATGTTGTCCATCTATTTTGAAATATAAATTTAGGGCTTGATCCCAAAAATGAGGTAGATATAAATCTCAGGTGGACCACACTATGGGAAAACAATAGTGATTGAATTATACCATTAAAAACCTCCTAGGGCCAACTGTGTGGTTCACTCAAGATTTGGATCAAACTCATTTTTGAGCTCATACCATAAAATGACACGGAAGAATTGGTGGACGGCATGGATGAAACACATACATCTTGATGGGGCCCATAGAGCACCAAACAATAGTAGGAAGATAGAGTAGCCAATCCATTTCCCAAACATGAAGTGGGATGGCCTCCAAGTCATGGGATTAGATGACAATCCCTGACATAGTGTAATCATTGCATTTTGGTAATTCAATCCCACTTAAACCCATCTAATCCAATGCTCCAAACACCCCCTACCCGTAATCTTTTATGCTAGGTTTCTTGACTCTTTTGGAGCTTTGATATGTATGGAGCACACTATTACACAATCATAGCTCATTCACATAGATCCAACAAACTAATGGTTTGGAATCTAAAACCATAGGCCCACTTGAATTCTCGCACCGTTGTTTGTTTTATAAGCCAACAAAAAATTGCTAAAAAGTCTAAGAAATCTTGGGAATTGAAAAAATAGCACGAATGTTTTATTTTATTTTATTATATTGTTAAGAGTTGGGCAAGGTCATTTGGCCTGCCTCACCAAGTCAATATATAGGCAGTCTGCTTGGCTTCAACCTCAGCTCAACCCATTAATCTAAATGAGCTACCTTTTTATCCCCGCTTGACTTGGCCAGAACCTGTAGCTTAGAAAGGGGTTGGGTGAATTGACCATAGCAATGGCAGAGTATTTAAGTATACTCGTGGAACATGTGCCAAGTCAATCATCTCTTTCTCCACCAGCGTGATTTTTGCAGATGGCCTAGCATCCCTTCTTCACAGATTCGGGCAGTCATTTGGATACAGAAGAGTTCGTGCACTCTGCACAGCCCCCTTATCCCTTGCAAACCACAGCTACTTGCTTCTGAAACTATCATACTCTGGCGGAGTCTGATGGATGATACGCAGCCACTTTGAAATTATTCAGAAATTTCACAATTCGCATGGTCAAATTAAACACTCCAAATTCTGGTTCCCAGTGTAGATGTATCATGAACCAAAACTCATGCTAATTTGATCAACTGACTATTGGATTAGTGGACATTTATTGGACAAACAAGTGTCCAATAAACTATCACTCCTATTTCCACAAAAAATGGAAATTTTCCAATCAGTCCTATTTCCCAAAATAAAGAAAGCATATCATATTTTTACAGTGAAACTGTAATCAGATGATATACAACTGCAATTATACTATAGAAATAGATGTTTGACTGTAATTTTCCCAAAATAAAATAACAAAAAATTATTATAGATTCGGCCATGGGAACTTGATGTGTGGATGTGGGGCCCATGGTTCTTCTATCCAAGCCATGTGTGGATGTTCGAACTTTTTTTTTTTTTTTTTTACACATGCGCACACACCCCACACACGCATGCCATGGTATTTTACCACTGATGGGTACTTGAACCCTTGACGCGGTGTTGAAACTCCTGGGAGTCTACCACCCGGGTAAGAGTAAGGGCCCAATGTGGATGTTCGAACTTGTATTTGTTACAATGCTTCTAAGAAACAAACATGAAAATTAGCTACCATACATTAATAAATTGCAACAAGTGACCACTACGCATCAAATAAAAATCATATATCCATTCAATCAAAACACTAGAATAATTTATAAAAAGAAAAAGAAAAAAATGAAAAAGATAACACTGTCACCAGCAGAAAATGAAACGAACACAGGATCATTAATCAAACTAATGAAAACCAACATTTCTTAGTCATCGTATTCTTGGTATTGCTTGAGCAATTTTGAGCATCCAACGATCGGGGCATCCTTCTGGAAGCCCAAGTTATTGGCATATCTGGTGTACGATGCAATGCCGTTGTTTTGGGTAAGGAAAACACGGGCACGCTCACGGCCTGGCATGGGTGTGGCGCACTCACTCTGTGGGCTGCTGACTAGCGCTACCTCACAGATATCATTGCCGCGGTCATCTGAAACTGTGATCTCATACATTCCACTCTGGGCTGTCTTCCCCTCAATGGCATATGTTAGCTGCCCGCTCTCCCTCTCCCGGCATTCCAGCCTCACTTTAGCACCTGCGAATCACAACCAAACATTGCAAATTAATCTATCAAGTCACTGTTGATGGATATAGAGAAACCATCTCAACCACTGATCTGGATGTTTGGCCCATGGGCTGTGGTCTGGAAGCAACACCAATTGGATGGTTTTAACCATATGATTAACAGCATTCTTTTTTACTCTCAGTAAAAGTAAGGGGGTCTAGTGATCAATTAGATGGTCAAGTTCAACGGCCACGTGCCCAAGCATCAGCTCTAAAAATTGGAAATTGTGTACAAAAACATCTCTTGGCCAGATGGCTGAGATAATTTCATTGCAATGGCCTTCAGGTAATGGCCCATCCTAGAGGTGACCGATGGATTAGGCTAAATGCATTTTATACCCGATAGATTAGGCTAAATGCATTTTATACCCGATACAGATATGTGAATCGTCTGTTCATATTTCATCCACAGATCGTTTGTCAGTGGTCCTATCATAGTTCTAAACTCCACAAGTCAAAACATGTCCAAGTCAAGTCAACTCAACAAGATTTCAAGCCAAGTCACAATAAAACTCACTGGCAAGCTCGACTTGGTCATCACTCAGCAAGTTAGGCGGTAGGTGATTGTTTTTCAAAATAAAAGTGGGTGTAGATTCAAACCCATGACCTTATTTGGAGAGCAAACTTAAAAAATTAGAAAATTGTGTACAAAAACATCTCTTGGTCAGATGGCAGGGATCATTTCATTGTCATGACTTTTGGGTTATGATCCATCCAAGAGGTGACCAATGGATTAGGCTAAATGCATTTTATACCTAGTACAGATATGGTCCTGGTCATAGTTCCAAACTTCATTACTCGTCTCGAAACTTGTTTGAGTCAACTCAACGAGATTTTGAGTCAAGTCACAACGAAACTCAGTGGCAAGCTTGACTCAGTCAAGACTCATCAAGCCAGTGCTGGGTGATTGCTTTTGAAAATAAGAAGTGTGGCATGTGAGATTCAAACCCATGACCTTATTTGGGGAGCCAACTGCATCGATCAACAAGACGTGTGCTTAAATTGTGACTATGCATGTCATTTTTAAATCCATAAACTTTTAAATAGCTATTATTACTTAAATACTAATTTAATAACTAAATATCAAGTTGAGTTGAGTGGAGCATTTGAGTCGAGCAGAGTGTTCGAGTCGACCCAAGTTTTCGGGTTTTCGAACTGTGGACCTGGTACAACACCTTGTGATGCCGCCAGACCATGTTTTGCTCTGATCTGAGGTCAGCTAGTGATAACCATTGCACGAAGCTTAACAGACAGACTACTATGGCTGAAGATATTTGATCTGTGCAAAACCAGATTCGGTAGTGGACAGTTCCATGCCGTTGAGATGTTGCCTAACTATTACATGATGCTCAACAGCCAGATTCCCATGGCTGCAAAAACAGATCAGTTGGTTGCAAACAGTTCCTTGCTGTTATGCGACACATTCTCTTTCACGTAGTAAAATTATTATCCACAAAAGGCATGCCAACCCCATGTACATCTGAATGATCCACCTCAGCAAGGGTGCATCCGTGATTGAGTGATGCAAGGTGACGTAGGGAAGGACATGATGAGGTCGATCACTGTCTTCTTGGATTGAAAAACGCCTTGAATCCACAAGGCCCTCTTGAATCCACAATAGAGATTTCTCAAATCCATGAGAGAAATAAACTAACTTCAGAGAATTTTTTATTGATAAGCTATTTAAAAAACGAGTTGAGCATCCTTAAATAACCCTAAACAAATCCTAAAACGTAATTAAAACAGTCATAATCAAAATAGGAAATAAATCAGAGAAAACACACTAAACTGCGTCAACTGTCGACTGGACTCGACCTGTCAAAATGGCTCAAAAATGTCCAGAGATTAAAACTGGAAATTCTGTAAAATTTGACATGTCGACCTGATCTGTCGAACATGGTCTTCGACCTGTCAAAACTGGCAGAAATTGTCCAGCAACGATTCTGGAATTTCTGGCAGAATTTTGACCTGTCGACGCAATTGGTTTACTGGTCGAACTATGCTGAATGTTGTTGATCCTTGTCGGCTTCTTTTCTTCAGTCCATCATAGCCATGAACAAATCCGCGACCCGTTCTATGTCATTGAGTAAATTAGCCACAAATCTTGCTCTGCTTAAGTGGACCAACCAATGACCATGGGCTGCTTCTTCATATGCGGATGAATGGGCCTAAGCGCTGTTTGGATGAACCCCCAAATTGAGAATTGAATGTAGTGAGGCCTTAACCATGTGCATTATTTGGAGTTTTGGGTGGTTAGGTCCATCCGCCAGAACTAAATGTTCCGGTCCGTCTAAAATGAGAACTTACTCATGCAAATGGGTTGTGTATTCACAAAGATTCTCAAGATGAAAAGCAATGTACAAGATAGAATGTTCACATCATAGTTAGGCAGGAGCAGATCAGAGAAAATGGCAGGATGTTTTGATGATACACAGCTGAAGTAGCAAGTCAATTATTAGTAAATACCAACTAACAATCATCAAAGTTTGTTTTTTACTCCCAACTTACTAATATGAGGTTGGACAACTTATCCAAAGTTTGTCTAGTGTCTTCACATAGGCTTTGAGTGCCCTTCATGTGCCAAGTAGTACATGTGCTACATGTGCCACATGTGTACCCTATATCATCCAGTGCCAAAATGTGCCACCTAATCACAACTTGAGGCACCCAACATGTGCCATTGTACATTTTCAAACAATACAGGCGTCACATGTGCTAAGTTATCAATGTGGAATGAGAAATATGTAGTGGGAAATCCTTATTCCAATGTGGTTGAGAAAGAACACCAGAATAACCAGTACTAAATAAATATTATCAAGACAGCAAGTTTTAGGTAGGTACGATCCGGAGACCTTGGACCAAAAGAACTTTGCTTGCAATCAATTGGTGCCCTTAGTCGTCCAATCCTTTAATAAACATAATAATAATAAATAAATAAGGCCATGCGCCCATTACTTTCTCTGTTCCATATGTAATAAAAACATATGAGCTTTTGTGATTTTAACAGCTCAGATTAACTATGATGAAGGGCTATAATTCCCTTCCTTGGCTTGGCCTTAATCTTAATTTCTTGATTGTCTGATCCAATAGACCAGATCTGCCAAGAATCCATTTTAATCTGTGATCCAACGCTTGGAACTCCGCCGAACAAAATCAAATGGTTGGATCAAATCCCTAACAGATGCATGGGCCTTAGGTACATCCGAACTGGCCTATAGCATGGATCAACCTAGTTTTCATCACAGGTGATCTTTAGGATGTGGCACATATTGTAAGGTTCAGATTTCCTGTATATTGGCAAGAAAATGGATTGGATCACCAAACAAGACCCGAGATCTAACAGATATTGTTGCGATGTATCCAATTGCAATACGAATGGATGCATTCCAGCAAACCTCTGTATGAATAAACAGATTTTGGGGAAAAAAAAAAAGAAAAAAGGGAGAGCATTTTGAGAAGGTAGTTTTACCAGAGATGTAAGTGGTGGCGCTTGTTTCGAAGCCTGCAAGGCAAGTGTCGCAGTAAACCCGACCTTGCACCATGAAGTTGCTTCTCATCGGCCTGCCGCTAACGAGCACGGGGAGGATACAGAGAGCAATCAAAATCAATGACTTGGCCATTTTTCCTTTGGCGTGTGTGAGAGAGACAGAATTAAAGAGAGGGCTTCGTGTGGATTGGAGAGAGATTGCAAAGAAGAAACGCGTGTTACACGAGTGATGTTCCAGTCGAATCGGTGTAAGAGAAAACTTTGATACTCTGGCAGAGTCCCACGAGTGATACGCACGCGTTAAGAAATGGGACACTTGGGACATAATTAACTAAACTAAACTGTCCAACCAAAAAATAGACTTGTTCTCTTTTCTAACTTGCCAAGTAATGGTCACCTAATGGAGGGTTCAAATGAGAAACATTCCACGGCCTACTTTCAACTAAAAATGGCCATGAAATCAGAGGTTAGAATCACTCAATAAATATGAATTTTAATTCATGAGCTATCTACATTTTTTTTTTCAACAATTTAGACGGTTCAAATGATTTAATGGTAGCTAAATTTAGCACTTCTGAGTGCATGCGTACTGACCATCATGATCTGACAGAGTATCAAGTATTACGTGATATTATGAATTATGATGCCTCTGTGAAAAGCACGGATCTTACAATCCTAGCCATCCTTTTTAACTAACTTTTGCACAATGTACGATCGACTGCTCGTCACTTTTTGTTTTCTACCGTTGCATCGAAGGCCTCCGATCAGATATCCAGAGCCATCCGATCTTCCGGTATTTTAAAGTGAGGCGGATACAAATATCAATTGGACCACACATCACAGGAAGTAACAGTGATAATGACACTCACCGTTGGAACCTTCCTAAGGCCTATGGTTATTTTCCATCTAACCTCATTATAAGGTCACGTTTACCAGGATGAAGGCAAAATGCAAATATCAGATTGATATTTATCTTCCGTGGCTTTCAAGAAGTTTTTAACGCGTTTAATTCTCACAGGTCTACTTGGCGGTGGATTGGCATATATTTTTGGAATTATGCAGTAAAATAAAAATAAAAATGGATGAACCATGTTATAAATCCATAAACCATGGTGGCCCACAAGGCCAGCCTGGTCCGAGTGGGGGACAGGCGGGCTAGAAGCTAATCCGTGTTCGAAAACCGCGTAACAGCAGTAATTTGACACTGATATCAACCGTAATCGCCCGCGTGAGATGGTCTCGAGGGACTTATCTATATATTTGAGGAAAAAACTTACGTTTTCGTGATCCGAGACGTCTGTCTGATACAGCGTAATGTGGTCATCATCTGGCTCAAACAACGGTTTTACTGATCAATAAGTTCAGATTTATATGGGGAAAATGGACAATTAGTATATTATAGCCCATATTAAAAGTATGTATGTCACCGGACTGGTCCTTTGTGTTGGAGCAGAAATGCTATGCTTGATAAAGAATGGCTCAGATATCTTACACTTGAAAATAAATTTAAGATGTGGCACGATGCCCTACTTCAATCTCACGCGAGAGAATATTTTGTGTTCTCGTTGATTCGCTTTCCCTTCCCGACGGTGTTTTCGTTCTTTTACGCGGAAACTTGAACATGCGAAACATGGAATCAATAATTTCGAATACATCCCCTTAATCAAAATTGTAAAGATCTCCGGTGGGTGATTACAACCCCCTCCACTATCTCATAGTCACTAGAGAATCCCAGGAATATGGTACGTGGGATACATTTGGACGAGGAAGAGATTACATAGGAAAGTCGTGAGCTACAGTTGGACAGAGAGAGCCGGGGGGTTCTGCTGGTGGATGTTTCCATTTCATCTTTTTGGTGGTATTCCTCGGCTTCTAACTGGTGTTAGGCAACTGATGGATAGAATGAATTTCATAAAGAGTCCTCCGTAGCTCAATATATAGTAGATAAATTCTATTTAACTATTGAGATAATGCTCATGTAATGTGCATTTGTGTAAAGAAAAAAAAGATAAAAAATTTATAGAAATATTATGAAACATGATGCACCCTATGTATTATTATTATTTATTTATTTTAAGGAGTTACTTTGTGCTAACTGTTATGAGGAAATCCGAGCCCGTGGCAAAACATTAATTGGGCTTTAAGTCCGAGCCGAGGCACCTGGAGCATGACGCATCTGACTTCAGCATCGCAAAGAGGACAAACGTTTTCAGAAAAGGGCCAACTCGGAGGGGTCCTAAAAGTCCGATCGGATAATCCACTATCCTCCGACCACAATATGCTCAAGCCGGTCGTGTCGGAGTTAGCATGACGGGTCGGGTCGGACGTCGTTTGACTTGGAGAATGTCCTTTACTATGGTCCAACGAGCCGAGCCGAGCAGACCTTCAGATGCGCATACCCCACTCGCTGAACATGGAAATTATCATAACCAAACATGGCCGGTAACTTCGCTCACAGATGCGCACGATCCACCAGATACGCTGCGCAATCAGCAGATTGCGGATAATATCTCCATGATCCTAAAATCCCTCTGATCGTGCTGAGATTATCGGACTCAGACCGCCCCACAGGCAAGTATAAATAGCACGCAGCGCCACATCTATAGGTACGCGAAATCGAGTTCTCCTCTACTCTCCTTGACCTAGATTCCTTTGTCCTGACTTAGGCATCGGAGGGTCCCCTGGCTTAGCCAGGGTCACCTTTACCCGTTTTCTTGGTGCAGGCTTCAGGGACAATCCGCAGAGGGCGACGTGGAGAGGGGGCCGACCAGATTTTATCATAAACATTTTTTGGCGCCGTCTGTGGGAACTTGAAACTAGAAGTCAGGTTCTCATTTTTCCGAGCAATGGCGAGGAAGAAGAAAGCTGCAGTGGTGCAACCGCAACCTGATGAGCAGACTCAGTCGTCGTCACCGCTTCATGCTGAGTCCGCACCAGGGCTTCTCATCATTCGCGTAACCGGTTAAGCAAGTACCGCGCCACGCAGAACGAGATCTAGGCCCTGCGCGACGAGATAAACCGAATAAAATAGCAGAGAGAGCTGGAGCTACGCCCGGCTCAAGAACAATCCGTTCTCGAGCCGGTGGGGTTATTCGTGGAGACTCACTCTGTACCGAGGAGTGCGAGACATGAAGCCCCCCAACATTCGGAGGTGCCATATTCAAGTTAAAATCCTCCTGCGGTACGGGCTGAGGTATCTGTGTGAAATACCACCACTCGGGCTCCAACAACCGTCCATTCAGCCACATCCGCCCTGTCGCCCACAGACCTCCGTCATCAGTTAGAACAAAAGAGAGAAAGGAGAACACCGGAGGTCGAGCATACCCCAGAGGTCGTCACGGAAAATATGGACCCATGAGAAGCACGATTTGTGGAGTTGAAAGATAAGTTCCTAACATTGGAGAAAAGGTAGAAGCAATCGACGGTTCCAACCATGATCCAGGCGATGATGAAAGAGACTGAGCCTCCCTTCACCCCAGCCATCATGGCTGAAGTGATGCCGCAGAGGTTTCCGATGCCTCCCGTCATCCAGTATTAAGGATCGGGGGACCCATCTGAACACTTGGAGTCCTACCGATCGTGGATGCAGATTCAGATTGCAATGATGCAATGATGTGTAGGGGGTTCTCTATCACCTTCACAGGATCCGCTCGGATCTAGTATCGCCAGCTCAAACCCAATTTCGTAGGCTCTTTCGCGGAACTGAGTCGACTATTCCTTACTCAATTTATAAGCGGTAAGAGAAGTCGAAACCCAACACTCACCTGCTCACCATCAAGCAGGCCCCGAAAGAGTCATTGAAGGATTACATCGCACGCTTTAATGAAGAAGCGTTACATGTCAAGGACTACGATGATAAGATGGCCCTCGCTGCCATTTTGAGCGGACTGAAAGAAGGAAAGTTTGCCTTTTCTATCGGGAACAATCCGCCAAAGACGCTAACGGACTTCATGGTAAAAGCCCAGAAGTATACTAACGCCGAGGAGTTCACTAACGCTCGAAAAGGCACACAGGTGTCTGACTCGACGAATAAAGGAAAGAGACCTCGAAACGAAGACTCTCAGTCAGCTAGCAAAGGGGCGGATGACCGCGCTTCTCGCGATCGTCGACTGAGCCGCAGGCCAGAAGGGAAATTTCATTCCTATACCCCACTTAATACATCCGCCGAGCAGATTCTACTGGATATCTGAGGAGACAGACTACTTCATTGGCCAGTCTGCATAAGAACTGACCCAGAGCACCGGGACAAGCGAAAATTCTGCCGTTTCCACTGGGACCATGGTCACAATACGGACGACTGTGTGGATCTGAAAGACGAGATTGAGTCTCTCATCTGCAAGGGACACCTACGTCGTTACACCAAAAAAGAGAAGTTCGGTTGGAGAGAGGAACGACCGCGAGAACAGCCAAACAACCCTCTAGAGGAGCCCTCCAAAATTTACACCATCTTCAGGGGTTCGGCTGGGGGAGGAGATTCGAACAGGGCTCAAAAAGCCCATTCCCGGATATTCGAGCCGGAACACCACGTTCACCTGACGGAACGTCCCAGTAAGGAACTCCGGGTCGCTCCGTGCAGCTTGACCTTCACGGAAGATGATGCGTGCGGGATCCAGCATCCGCACGATGACGCGCTAGTGGTTACCATGACCATAACAAATTACAAAGTGTACCGCATTTTGGTCGACACAGGGAGTTCAACTGATATTATGTATTCTGAGGCATTCGAGAAGATGAGAATTTCACGGTCCAGGCTCTGACCCGTGAAGACTCCCTTACACGGCTTTACCAGAGAGAGAGTCATCTCCGAAGGAGCCATCTCCCTCTCAGTAACAGTCGGAGAAGGGCAACACCAAGTCACACTTTTGGTGGACTTTTTAGTTATTAATGTTCCATCAGTCCACAACGTGATCCTGGGCCGACCCTCCCTCAATACAATGAGAGCAGTTGTCTCAACTTATCATCTGATGATGAAGTTCCCAGCTGAAGGTGGGATTGGTTATCTCCAAGACGATCAACGTGAGGCCCGGAGATGTTATGTGATAGCCGTGAGAAAAGAAGCTGTCAAACAAACGCTCGTGGTGGACGCCTTGAATCCCCGAGGACCGAAGGAAAGTTCCTCTGTCGAAGATCTGATGAAAGTACCGCTTGATAAATCAGACCCGAGCAAAACCGTTCAGCTCGGATTATCAATGAATCCCGAGCGGAGGAACGAATTACTTGCCTTCTTGAAGCAACACCGAGACATCTTCGCATGGTCACAGGCAGATATGCCGGGGATCTCACCCGATGTGCTGGTCCATAGGCTGAATGTGGACCCAAACCATCGGCCAGTTAACCAAAAAAGAAGACCGTTCGATACTGAATGATATGAGGCCATAGCCGAGGAGGTCTCAGTCCTGCTCGATGCGGGTTTCGTAGAAGAAGTGTACTATCCTGATTGGATAGAAAATGTTGTGCTCGTCAGGAAGTCCAACGGAAAGTGGCGAGTCTGTGTAGACTATTCCGATCTGAATAAGGCGTGTCCCAAAGACAGCTTCCTGTTATCTTGGATTGACCAACTAGTGGACAGCACGACCGGACATGAGTTGCTATCGTTCCTGGACGTTTATTTCAGGTACAATCAAATCGCTATGCATCCCCCAAATAGGTAGAAGACTACCTTTGTCACGGACAGAGGGCTCTACTGTTACCGGGTCATACTATTTGGCCTGAAAAATGCTGGGGCAACATATTAGAGGCTGGTGAATCAGATGTTTGCTAGCCAGATTGGGTGCACCATGGAGGAATATGTGGATGACATGTTAGTGAAAAGTACCCAAGCCTCCAACCACCTTGCCGACATCGAAGAAACATTCAGCTTCCTCCGAGAATATCAGATGAAATTGAATCTCACTAAGTGTGCATTCGGAGAAATTTCTTGATTTTCAAGTCAGCCAGCGAGGTATCGAGGCAAATTCCGATAAGATTAAGGCCCTCCTCGACATGAACTCGCCTCGGACTCTAAAGGAGATACAGTATCTCACGGGGAGAGTTGCTGCCCTCAGATGCTTCATATCTAGGGCTACAGATAAATGTCTTCCCTTCTTCCAGTAGTTGAAGGGTCACAAGAAGGCGGAGTGGACACCAGAGTGTGAGCATGCCTTCCAACGATTAAAACAGTACTTGGGTTCACCGCCCCTATTGTCCAAGCCTGAAGAAGGGGAGCCTCTACTCTTCTACCTCGCTGTCTCAGCTTCAGCTGTCAGTTCGGCTCTGATCAGAGAAGTTGGAAGCAAGAAGTACCCCGTGTACTATGTAAGCAAGGTCATAGTACCAGCTGAAATAAGGTACCAGTCCTTGGAAAAACTGGCGCTCAGCCTCGTCGTCTCGGCCAGAAGATTGCGGCCATATTTCCAAGTCCACTCCATAGTTGTGTTAATAGATACTCCTCTGAGGCAAGTCCTTAAGAGATCCGAAGTGTCGGGTCGGATGACCAAGTGGGCTGTAGAGCTCGCAGAGTTTGACATTCAATTCCGTCCCAGGACGGCACTCAAGGGTCAAGTTGTAGCCGACTTTATCTCCGAGTTCACAACTCCGGATGAGGAGCAAGTCAGAAAAGAAGTCAAAATGACACCGCCTGTCCCATTGAGCAATCAAGAGCCAGCACCAGATCCGGAGTGAGTCCTTTATGTTGATGGGTCTTCCAATATTAAAGGAGCAGGAGCCGGAGTTGTCTTGGTTACACCTGATTCAACGACAATCCAATACGCAATCAGGTTCGGGTTCAGAGCTTCAAACAACGAGACCAAGTACGAAGCGTTGTTAGCTGGGCTCAGGCTGGCAGCGAGCCTGGGCGTTTAGACTCTATAAGTCCGCTGCGACTCGCAGCTGGTAGTAAACCACATCTCCTCGGAGTAAAAAGCTAAGGAAGTAAGAATGATCGCCTACCTCGAGGAAGCGAGAAAATTGATCGAGAAATTTTAGAGTTGCACCATCCAGCAGATCCCCAGAGCCGAGAACTCATGGGCCGATGCGTTAGCAAAACTCGCCTCGGCCTCTGAGGGAAAGATCCCACGTTTCGTCTCGGTCGAGTTCGTTGAACACCCAAGTATCAGCCAGTCGGAAAAAGTCAATCCCGTCCAGTCCATCCCTAGTTGGATGGACCAAATCTTCAATTATCTGTCATCCGGAGAAACCCCCTTGGACAAACTAGAGGCGAAGCAACTTAGGGTTAGAGCGGCCCGATACGCTATATTGGACGGAGTGCTGTACAAGAAGGGGCATTCTCAACCTTACCTTAGGTGCCTCCGACCGGACAAGGCCGACTACGTGATTCGAGAGATTCACGAGGAATCTGTGGGAACCATTCTGGCAGTCGCACCTTTGCCATGAAGATACTTCATCAAGGGTATTTCTGGCCGACTCTCAAGAAAGACTCTAAGAACTTTGTTGAAAAGTGTGATAAGTGTCAGTGTTTTGCTGCCGTGCCGAGGCAACCGGCAGAAGAAATGACCCCCATGAGTGGACTGTTGCCATTCGCCCAATGGGGGATCGACATCATTGGTCCCTTACCCACTGGGAAGGGACAAGTCAAGTTCGCTATAGTCACCGTCGACTACTTCACTAAGTGGGCCGAGACCGAGCCAGTTGCAAAAATCACTGAGTAAAGAGTGATCAAATTTGTGTGGAAGAATATCGTCTGCTGGTTCGGAATACCAAGAACCATTGTTTCTGATAACGGCCGCCAATTCGATAATGACAAGTTCTGTAGTATGTGCCAAGGACTTGGCATTGTGAACGCTTACTCATCGCCTCGGCATCCACAGTCGAACGGACAGGTAGAGGCGGTTAACAAGATTATCAAGCACCATCTCAAGACAAAGCTGAAAAAAGTACCCCTTTGTCCTCTGGGCTTACAGGACCATAGCCCATACTTCGACGGGTGAAACTCCATTTTCGTTATCCTATGGCTCGGAGGCAATTGTGTTAGTAGAAATTGGACTCCCTACGGCGCGGGTTAGGGGCTTCGAAGAAAATGAGAACTCCGAGTAGATCACTGCTAATCTAGATTTGCTCGAAGAACTCAGGGAGATTTTCAAGCTCTGAACGGCGGCTCGGCACCGGCAGGTAGCGCGCTTCTATAATTCTAAGGTCAAAGTCAGGCGCTTCCGACCAGGGGACTTAGTCCTCCGATGGGTCTTCAAGAACACGACTGAGCAGGAGGCAGGAGTGCTCAGACCTAATTGGGAAGGCCCATATCGTGTGGTCAGATCTGCTAAACTGGGCTCGTACCACCTGGATGACCTCGAAGGCCGTCATCTCCCTCACCCTTGGAACGCCGAGTACTTGAAGATCTACTACCTATGAGGAACTAGCCTTTTAAGGCTCATAATAAAATGTACGCCTCCGAGCGACTAGCCTTTAAGGCTCTTAATAAAAGATCAATTCTACTTTGGATGCATGCTCGATTACCTTATCAACACAAGTACGAATTGAATAGCTCGATCCTTTAAGGGATCGGAGCCTAGTCTTACGAACGATCGACAAGGCATCCCCCTTGAGGGAAAAAGCCTAATAATGGCCCGACCCTTTATGAAAGCGCTCGACTCAACATACGAAGGAATAAATGGCTCTAGCCAAACAGGTGGCGAGCCGAGTATCTTAAGAAATCGGACCCAACTAAGACGTAGGCCGAGTGAACTCGGAGAACCGACTCTAAAAACCGACTAAACGACAACATCTTAAAGAGTAAACACAATATCAAAGAAATGATTTTCATTGAATCCCCTTGGAGGGGAAAAAATACATTGATAGTTTCTAAAAGAAAAAGAAAATGATAAGATATCTTCATGCCGGAGGAGCTTGGGCGTCAGGAGCTTGGTCCGAGCAGGCAACTTCAACTGGGGCATCCTCGGAGTCATCGGGCAGGAGGGAGTAAAGATCGAGGTCTGGGTATAAACCCAGGACTGCCTCAAGACAAGCATCGAAGCCGTGGTTGTAGAACGTTGCGGCTTCAGCTCCCTCTCCTTGGAGGTCTTGAAACTTTCGAATGCGGCGGCAATTACTGCGTCCAAAGAAGCCTCGTCCTTAGTCCGCTGAGCTTCCACGGCCGGATTCACGGCTCGTGTCCGTTCTTCAGCAGCCTCGGCCTTGGCGCGGTTCAGGGCTTCACCGAGCCGAGCGGTATCCATGGCCAAAGAGTCCGTATGGGCCCTGGCGTGGGTCAGCTCGGCAGTCGCCGCATCGCCACTTGCTTTAAAATTATCCGCCTTATCCTACAGATGCAACTCCCTAGCTTCCAAGTCGATGACGACTCCCTACAGTCGCCTCACCCTGGCCCTCTCACCCTAGAGTTGTTGGCGCAGATTGGTCTGCTCATACCTCAAGGCCGCTACCTCGGCCTGGAGAGTCTCCAACTCTACCTCCCTCCTCCTGTGCTCCCGTACTCTCTCCCGAATCTAGAACAGCACCGGGACGGCCTGAACAGGAAGCAAAAATCAGAATCTACAAAATATATACATAACGATATGAAAGAAAGGAAGTCGTCTCGAAAATATACCATGTAGCACACGGAGGCAAAGTCGTTCAGAAAGTCGCCCTCCGACCGCTCCAGGTTCCGAACGATATCCTCCTCCTTAGCTTGCTTGGCAGCCCACGGGGCCAAGCACGCCATATGATAGCCCAGCTTGAACCTCTCGTAGCTCGTGCTCGCCTCGACCCCTACCCTGCTGCCGGCCGAGTTTTGACCCTCGGTGCGAATATCTCCCCCAACCTCGGGGGGATAACATATTGTCAGCCATTTGAATGGCCTCCTCCCATTCGGAGGAAGAGGGGACAGTAATTGGGGCCTCGAGGACCGCAGTAGGTACCTCAGCGGTGGGGGGAACGGCAACAGTAGGAGCACGCGGAACAACGGAGCTTGGAACGACTGAGATATTGGCCATAGTCGTTCGGACTAGCCCCGGAAGAGGAGACACCGTAGGGCGCAAGACGGTTAAAGGAGCAGCGACAACATTGGGGGGTGCTGGGGTCGGCACTGCAGCGGAAGAGCCGACTGGTTTCGGTGCTGGAGTTATTGGGGTCGGCACCGCAGCGGAAGAGCCGACTGGTTTCGGTGCTGGGGTTATTGGGGTCGGTGTGGCGGAAGATTCTCCCACACGAGGGGGAGCCGACTTCTTCCGAGTGATCTTCACTCAGGGGACTTCTTTCAACAACTCCGCGTCGTTGGAGCTGCTTTCCTCTTCCGAGCCCCAGACGCCTCGGTCATGCCTGCGAAAGAGAAGATTATGTCAGTTACTAAATAAATGAAGGAAAGTCCATCGAAGAGATCAGGGCAGCTTACTGAGGGATATGAGAAAAGGTTGAGATTTACAGAGCCCGGACCAGTGGAGGTTGCCTGCGGTGATCAGATAAGCCCAGGAGCGGGCCTCTCCGATCGCGCTCTGGCCTTCGTGATGCGGTTTTTCTGGTCCGAGTTAAGGAGTGGCAACCCCTTTTGGAAAGCTGCAAAAGGAAAAAGAAACTTTACTTCGACTAAAATAAGTGAAAACTAAAGCAACAACCCAGATGTAAAATGAAGTCTGACCTGATTTCGTAAAATGGGTCGGAACCCGAGCGGTTGAGATTCTAAGCTCAGCCGTTGGTGCCTCCCATTCACCTGCCGCCCAGAACCATCTATTTTTCAGTCCTTGTTGGAGGACGACAGGTGCATTAGCAATCCCGACCCCTTGCTCTCCCGAGTCACGAAATAGTACCATGGATCGTTGCTATCATGCTTAACCAGGTATAGGCTCAGCAGCTCCTCTGGGGTCAGCTCGGAGTTTCCAACTTGTTTCCAGATGATGTAGGCAGAGATCATCACTCTCCAGGCATTCGGAGCAAACTGCCCGGGAGCCAACCTAAGGTAGGCCGAAACCTTCCTAACAAAGGGGTGTAGTGGGAGCCGAACCCCGCACTGCAGCGCGTAAAGGAAGATGATTACTTCTCCCTTGGCAGGAGCGCCAACAACGTTCAAAGGACCGGGAGCCCTTATCTGAACGGAGTCAGGGATTTGAAACTCCACACGAATCCACTCCATCTGAGATTCTGACATGACAAAACCTCCTGGGACTACCTCGGTGGTATGTAAACTTGCGGGCATTTCGGTACTGGTAGTGGTCTCGATTCGGCGGGCTCAGGTGGCCGTCTTCTTGCTGGGCTGCTTGGTTTTAGAGCCCAACGTTTTCTGCCTCCGAGGCAGGGGTATGAGAGTGTGGTCTCAAAAGGACCTTTGGAAGACCCACTCCCACTGTCAGAAGTCCCCGGCTCGGAGTCATCACCGTATTCAAGAACCATCTCGAGGTCGGAAGACATGGCGGATAGAAGGATGAAGGTCAACAAGACTCACTGGGTGACTGCCAGAAATCGCCTTCTACTGGAAACTTCGAATTCGGCCGGAATCGCTTCGTCAGAAATCGCCTCCTCCGGTGTGCTCATGTGATTCAGAATGTAAAATGACAAACGAAAATTCGGAGCGCCTATATAGGTAACGAAGGATTTTCGCATTGATGACAAGCCTTAATGGCAGAAGTCGAATCGGTGCGATCCGATCTCCGAGCACACATGGCGGCACCGCATTGGAGGAGTACTGAACCGTCGGTACGGCTCTGACATCTAGCAGTGTGCCTTGATACGCGAAGCGACGCCACAGCAGTCGGAGCCGTTATAGGCACGCCTTCTCAGGCCTACGTGGCAACTTCTCACAGGCTGAGAGGAGATTCGAGATTGTAACCGTCGCCACGCGTTAACCAAAGCGACCAGCACGCGCAATTCGAGGCCCGTCATCATTGCGACAAGGGCTGAAGATTCCCTACATGAGTACTCTCCGAGCCCGCAAGCAAGGTCGAAGAGTAGGGGGCTTCTGTTATGAGGAAATTCGAGCCCGTGGCAAAACATTAATTGGGCCGAGGCGCTTGGGGCATGACCCATCTGACTTCAGTATCGCAACGAGGACAAACGTTTTCGGGAAAGGGCCAACTCGGAGGGGTCTTAACAGTCCGATCGGATAATCCACTATCCTCCGACCACAATATGCTCAAGCCGGTCGCGTCGGAGTTAGCATGACGGGTCGGGTCGGACGTCGTTTGACTTGGAGAATGTCCTTTACTATGGTCCGACGAGCCAAGTCGAGCAGACCTTCAGATGCGCATACTCCACTCATTGAACATAGAAACTGCCATAACCAAACATGGCCGGTAACTTCGCTTGCAGATGCGCACGATCCACCAGATACGCTGCGCAATCAGCAGATTGCGGACTATCTCCATGATCCTAGAATCCCTCTGATCGTGCCGAGATTATCGGACTCAGACCGCCCCACAGACAAGTATAAATAGCACGCAGCGCCACATCTACAGGTACGCGAAATCGAGCTCTCCTCTACTCTCCTTGACCCAGATTCCCTTGTCCTGACTTAGGCATCGAAGGGTCCCCCGGCTTAGCCAGGTTCACCTTTGCCCGTTTTCTTGGTGCAGGCTTCAGGGACAATCCGCAGATGGCGATGTGGAGAGGGGGCCGACCAGATTTTGTCATCAACATTGTTATGGGGAAATCCGAGCCCGTGGCAAAACATTAATTGGGCTTTAAGTCTGAGCCGAGGCGCCTGGGGCATGACCCATCTGACTTCAGCATCGCAACGAGGACAAACGTTTTCAGGAAAGGGCCAACTCGGAGGGGTCCTAACAGTCCGATCGGATAATCCATTATCCTCCGACCACAATATGCTCAAGCCGGTCGCGTCGTACCCCACTCGCTAAACATGAAAACTGCCATAACCAAACATGGTCGGTAACTTCGCTCGCAGATGCGCACGATCCACCAGATACGCTACGCAATCAGCAGATTGCAGAAAATATCTCCATAATCCTAGAATCCCTCTGATCGTGCCGAGATTATCGGACTAAGACCATCCCACATGCAAGTATAAATAGCACGCAACGCCACATCTACAGGTACGTGAAATCGAGCTCTCCTATACTCTCCTTGACCCAGATTCCCTTGTCCTGACTTAGGCATCGGAGGGTCCCCCGGCTTAGCCAGGGTCACCTTTGCTCATTTTCTTGGTGCAGGCTTCAGGGACAATCTGCAGAGGGCGACGTGGAGAGGGGGGCGACCAGATTTTGTCATCAACACCAACTACATGCATGAAAGGAGGCGGAAAATGGTGCCGGCTACTCTCATGAAAACATAGAAACAACATCAACTCTCAATTAAAGGGTCAAAGGTATTAAGTACTCTTTTGTTATAAAGTATCTCGTCAACTAATAGAAGGGATAAATATGCTCACCAACTGCCGGCTACTCTACTAAAACTAACTGCATCAGCTAAAACCTCTTTAGCTCATTGCATCATGTACCATAGCAAGATATAGTAGTGATATATACTAAATGATAAAAATACCCTCACTTGATGGGTTCATTTTGCTGGTGTGGAGCCCACCATTATATATAAATGGTGTCCAACCAGCCGATCAAGGTTCCACCATAAACATGGACACCTAAAAGATTAAGTTAATCTAATAATCAGTTGGACCCATGTATGGAAAGTAATGGAGAACCTCCCAAAAACCTTCTAATTCACAGGGTTGGCCACCTAACAGTCAGATCGGACTGATATTAGGTGTCCCATTTTCATGGTCCGGTGACTATGCTGAATGGGTCGACATTCATACCGAACCCATGTGCAACCGGTCAAAGATAACCATAATATAGTAGGTCCATCTCAATACAGCACTATGAAGGATATGATCCTTAATCTTGCTCCGGTGGTAGGCTCTCAGGAGTTTCAACACTCGGTCAAGGGTTGGAGTATCCAAAGGTGGTGAAATCCCACTACAGCATGAGTTTGTGGGGGTGTGTAATTTGTGTGCGTGTAATAAAATAAAAAAAAATAATAATAAAAAAAAAAAAAAAAAACCAAGCAGGCTAGATCTCGGCCTATGATGATTATTCGTGTCCCAAGCCCGAGCCCGGCCACTTTTCTGCACAATTTGCTCCTTAGACACAGCCTGAGCCGCTCAATTAACAAACGGGCTTAAATTTAAGCACAGGCCCTGCCAACGGTCCTCGAGTAGGCCAGGCCTAAAAGCCCCGTGGGCCAGCTCAGCCCATTGACATGGTGGAAATGTGCTGGCTCTTTCTCCGGATGATCTGCAAGGGTGTGCAGTCCACTTGTTGACGGATTCAAAGAGCCAGATTGATCAGTACATACAGCCGTGATGCATCGACACAAGCTGGAACGTACTGTGCCGAGATGGACTATGAATAGCCTACATTGGTAGCTGGATCTTTAAGCTTGGCAAAAGCGACGGTGATCGCAACCATTCTACAGGTATGCCTTGCAATGGATGGGCAAGAGGCCTAAAATCCCCCCAATAAAACTACTTAATAATCCGATCTATTGCTGTCGATGAGCAGGCCTAGCCCATTGGAATTTCGAGCCTGGCCCGCTTCATCTGGGGCCGGAATCTGGGCCAAGCTCATTTATTAATACGGCTGGGCTTGGGCTGTGTCTAAGTCTCAAAGAGCTAAACACCCTAGCCCGTTCTCTTTAGGGTTTGAAGGGCATTTTTTGTCATAGGCCCAGATCTTGGAGAAAGTGGGTCTCTTGAGACTGTTTGTTTGGACCATCATTGGCCCATGGTAAGTCCAGATCCGACCAATCTACTTTTGTGAGCTGAATGGAATCATTAACCACCTCTATGTCAGGCAACCATCTGGAGACAGGTGTCCACAACAGAAAGAATCATCGTCTTTTGCATCTTTTAGGCTCGTTGTCATTTACGGTGTGGCCCACCTTGGAATGGTTTCGGTCACCGTAATTGATGCACGCAATAACGGGTTATCATGCTTAAAGGGGACCACGAGTCCACAACCGTGCAAGTTGGATCTGAATCCTCTGCAACACCTCTTTTACACAGCGTGGGCAACAATAAATCTCCATGGGCCTACCACGTTGGTTTGTGGTACATCCATTCCGTCCATCAGCTGCATCTCTCGATGCTAGATTTTTGAGACAAAATTCAGTCCGATCCACACGTCAGGTGGGCCACACCAAAGGGAACGATGTTTTGAGATGCTAATCATATGTTTTCGTATGGGGTCAACGTGGTGTTTTTATTTAACCAACCCGTTCATCAGATATTACTCACCAGGATTCAAAATTCAGGCGGGCCACGTCGAGTGAGCTTAGAGTTTTTAGAAGCAATTTCACATTTTTCCTATGGTATGGCCTATATGATCTTTTCACCATGCTGATAATTTACATGTAAGGTGAATATAAGGATTCTCATCCGATGGAAGGAGTGGATGTAACTTCTACAACACGATGGACCCCATAGAGCATGAGAGTTGTATGTGCCGCATAAAACAGGTGTTATTTACGATTTTACCGCCTCTGAAAGTTCGAAGATGTGATGATTATGCTTGAGAAAAAAGAGGCGCGGATCACGTGAGTCCAAGTAACAGATTGGTGGGGTGAGTCCCTGACCATGGAGCCCACCTTCATGTATTTGTTAAATATCCTTTCTGTCCATCAGACTTTTACTGATCATTTTAAAGCATGTTCTCAAAAATGAAGCAGGTCTAAATCTGAAGTGAATATCAAAACAGGAAAAAGTAGGTCTAAATCTGAAGTGGATATCAAAACAGAAAAAAGTAGTGATTGATTATTAAAAACTTCATGTGGGCCACAAAAGTTTTGGATCAAGCTGATATTTGTGTTTTCCTTTCATCTATATCTGTGTGAGCTTATCAGTAGATTGGATGACAAATACAATTAGGTTGGACCTTAGGATTTATTTTTTAATAATGGTCGTTCGATAACTATTGTTTCCTATGGTGTGATCCACTTGAGGTTTGGATGTAGTTTATTTTTTTCGTATTTGTATAAAATGAGCAGGAAAGACTGATGAAAGGAGTGGATATACAACGCATACATCAAAAGGGGCCCCACAGTCAGGGACTCACACACTAAGCCCTTCCTCCGGACTCACCTAATCCGCCCCGTGAAAAAAGAGGACCTTTTTCGAGAAAAGGAAAACGAAAGTAACCTAATCAAGGAGTCGGATCATGTTTTCCAGAATATAAGATCTGGACCCTTCATTCGATGGGTCATACGCGGAAAACCTTCCAATGGAACAATCCAAAATGCTCGAGGACATTTGAGGAGTTTCAACTTCCGGTCAAGGGTTCGAGTACCCACAGGTGATGAAATTCCACCAGCGTGAGTGTGTGGGGTATGTGTGCAGTGTGGAGTGTGCGTGTGTAAAAAAATAAAAATAAAATAAAATAAAATAAAAATGCTGGAGGACATTCGAGGATATGGTAGAGCTCTCTCTCTCTCTCGGTTGTGCCCATGGTCAGGATATGCCTGAATCTAGAAAACTATAACATTTATCGGGTGCTCGCTATCATGGATGGCCAGTGTTTTAAAATTTGCAACTACCATGGCATTCCTGTCCATCTTCCATCAATATACAGCACCAAATATTGAATGTTATCCTCTACTCCTACCATCCCTTCGAGGCCCACCGATTATGTGCCTAGAATCGTCCTATTTATGCATGTCTTCGACCATTTTCCATCCGTTGCATCGCCAATTGGATGAAACATACTTTAAATATCATATCCATTTATCCACTATCCACTACATAACACCCTAATTACCTTAGGGGTCAGGATAGTTTCAACACGTGGTCATGGGTTTGAGTAACCAATGTGGTGGAATCCCATTGTAGTCTGGGTATATGGGTGTGCCTGCGAGGTCTGAGTGTGCGTGTTAAAAAAACGAAAAAAAAAAAAAAACCTTTAGACATTTCGGCCTTACATTAGGGCTTGTTTGGATAATACTACAAAATAAGTAGCTTTTCTTTTTTGAACTTAAGTTAATAAATTATATTTTTTTAAAGTAAGTTTGATTCTTAAACTTAAATAAGTTGCCTTTTCAAAAAAGTAACTTATTTTAGCCATTGTTGTTGTTGTTGTTGTTATTATTATTATTATTATTTTATTTTATTTTTTATTTTTTTACTTTTCAACTTCCAAGAGTACCTTACTTCCTTATTTTAGTTGGTGAATAAGAAACTTAAGAAATTGAATATGCTATTTGTAGCCATGAATCTCCTATTAGTTCATGAGATTAGAAAATCATCCAATGAATGAGTATATAATTTAGTGAGCCTCAAATGATGGACAACCCACATCAAAAGTGGGCTCCATATGTTGGGCCCCACATGACGGATGATTCACATCAAGGTGGGTCCCACATGATAGACAATCCACATCAAAGGTTGGCCTAATGATGAGTGGTCCATATGTAAGGGAGGTCTCACATGATGGACGACTGACATCGGAGGTGGGCCTACATGATGAATGGTCCACATCAAAAGTGGGCTCCCGACGATGGGTAGAGAATATTGGAGATGGGCCCCACATGATGGATGACTAACATCAAAGGTGGGCCCTACCTCACAAACTATGCACATTAAAGGTAGGCCCCTAATGATGAATGACCAACAACCAAGGTGGGCCGTGCATGATAGACGACTCAATCAAAGGTGAGGCCCACACAATGAATGATCTACATCAAATGTTGGCCCCACATGATGGATAATGGATGCAAGGGTGTTCGAATGTGGTTTTATACTTTTTGGATGATAAATATGTTGTTTACCAAACATGCTCCTCTAATAATTAAGTAGAAACCAAGATTACTTAGGGCATAAACTCTAAAATTTCTATGGAATCCAAAGTAAAGTAGCTATCATTATTATTTGTAGGTGTTTGTTTAAGTAAAAAATTATGGCTCATAAATTGGAAGTCAAATTCACTTATAAAGGAGGTAGGTAAAGCTAATTGTAATAATTATACTTCACATTATAAAATTACCATGTTTACCACATGATGATTGGGTGAAATTATTGAAGTAACAAAATCATAATTGCTGTAAAATGTAAGTGATGCTACCGTACAATTATAAGGGTAAATAATCATTACCCATTTAGGTCATTGTAATCAGAAAACCAAACAGTTCATTGTTTTCATAACAATAATGGGAACCACTTAGCGTAGAATGGTTGTGATATATTTCATAGCTTCCTGTCACTTTTTAGTGTGTATAGACAGCACTAAACTTTTTTGTCCTCTCCATGTAGGCAACATCAAGCCTGAGACAACTTTATGTAGGCTACGTGAGATCCAGACGGTAACTGTGTGACATCAACTCTACGCATACGCATGTTGTGTCAGCTCATGTCAAGACAACAACCCAAAAATTACGTGGTTAGATGTCTCGGTACGGACACAGCAAGGGAAACAGTGGAATAGGCCACCCAATGTTTATTTTCTCTTTCTTTCTAGCATGCACATGTGCAATATTGGCTTTCCATCTATCTCTCCTTTCTCTCGTCTGGAAATCTTTTTCCCTTCTTAATGCCAATCCAACATACAATAAAATGGAAAAAGAAGAACACAAGTAAAAAGTAAAGAATGAAAAGGAAGATTGATTATTTTGATTGAAAATGGGAAGATAATAAACTATAAATGTTTGAGATTTCAACGTTTCATTCGCATGGCTTTGATCTAGAAGCTTTCACAAAGCCCCATCCATCACACGTTGAAGGTACTTGTTGGTTTGTTTTAATTCCTCCACTTTGGCACGCACATGAACATCTTCAAGTGGAACTGTACGACAATATTGGCCTCATCCTCACATCGACAATATTGGCCTCATCCTTACATCATGAAGTTCGACTTACTCTAATACCAAATGATGCCAATTTAATACATAAAAGAAGAAAAGGAATAGCATAAAATATAGAGAATGAAAAACAAAAAAAAAAAAAAAAAAGAAAAGAAAAAAGAAAAGAAAGAAAGATCGATTGTTTTAATTGAAAATGGAGATAACATTACATTATAAATATTGTTATGAGAAATCTTACATGTCACTTCGAGTCAACCCATGTCATACTCCAAGCAATTTGAGCCAGCAAAGCACTACGCAGTGTGTTGTAACCTCCTCCGATCTCCGAGTAAAGTGAAATCAGGCTCGAAATATAGGTATAGTACCTAGTTCTCCCTCCGAGTCTGATGGATATCACCATTGCGAGAACCGGCCGCAAGGACCATTTTGAGTTGAACCTCAGTTCATCATCAGTGCTCAGATTATCTCCGATGTCGCGTTCTCAGGATAATTGCTTAATCACCCACACCTGCACGACTTCTGTACGATATCCATTTACACGACTTCCATTGTTCACGGTTGAGGCATAATAAGGTGTCAAGAATAACGGACATGTCTACTTTAGATGAAAGGTATAAATTGGAGACATTTCTACGAGAACAGGTACGCAACATCTGGTATTCTCACCCTACTCTACACTACTTAGACCTGGTTTCCTAACCTGACTTTGGCATCGGAGGGTCCCCTGCTCTAGGCAGGGTTACCTTTGTCTTCCATTTGTACAGGGTCAGGCCTCGCTCCGAGCACGCAGAGGGTGATCCAGATTTCAACAACAACATTTTTGGCGCTGTCTGTGGAAATTTTCAAACAAAAAGTCTTTACAGCTTAACACCTATAAATGGCTAAGGGAAAGAGGAAAGCACTGCCTGTCCAAGCAGCGAAGCCTGAGCCTGCTGGGCAACAACAATCCTCATCAGTACTTCATGTTGAAACGGCTCCGGATCGTCTCAACGGACTCAAAGATGAGAAGGCAAGTATCGAGCAATGCAGAAGCAGATACAGGCGTTGGTTAACAAGGTTAACCAATTGAAATAGAAATAGGCGGTGGGACAACAACCGCTCTCCAATCGAGGAGAAGCTGTCCCGGTTGTGATAGAACAACCGATTCCAATGGGTTCGCAGGTAGGAGCGTCTTGAACTGCATTAGCTCTGGCCCCAGCTCAAACTCGGAACGCAACAACTTGAGTTCTAACCTATGTGTCCGAGACCTCGGCTCTCACCCCAATTGATCTCCATCATGAGTTGGAGCGGAGGAGAAGAGGTAGGACACTCAAGGCTGAGGTTCCTCCCGAGATTGTTGCAAAGAATAAAGATTCATGGGAAGCCCAACTCAACGAACTTCGTAATCAAATCAAGAGCATGCAGTGAGGGTGTCAGACGCAGACTCCGACTGTAGTTGAAACGATGATGGAGGAGACCGAACCCCCATTCACCAGTGAAATCATGAGTGCAGTGATGCCTCCGAGGTTTAGGATGCCCCCCATCATCCAATATTCAGGCTCTGAAGTTTCGACGGAACACTTGGAGTCTTATTGCTCCTGGATGCAGATCTAGTTGGCATCAAAAGAAATGATGTGCAGAGCATTCTCGATAACCCTTACGGGGGCTCCGAGGAGCTAGTATCGACAACTCAAGCCGAGATCGATCGGTATGTTCGCCGAACTCAACCCAGCCTTCCTGACTCAGTTCATTGTCGGGAAGAAGAGTCGAAAGCCGTCGACTCATCTGCTTACCCTCAAGCAAAGAAGCGGAGAATCATTTAAGGATTATATTTCTCGCTTCAACGAGGAAGCCTTGCAGGTCGACGATTATTCTGATAAGATGGCTCTGACCACTATGATAAGTGGACTGAAGGATGGGAGATTCCTTTTTTCGATTGGAAAGAATCCCCCGACTACTTTGAGTGAACTTATAAGCCAAGCACAAAAGTATACAAACGCCGAGGAGTTCTTTAGTTTGAGGAAGAACGCTCAGAGTTCCGAACAGCCGTCTAAAGACAAGAAACACAAAGATGCGTCATCTCAATCGAGCACGAGTAAGAAAACGACGGATGAAGAGTCGTTCTGCAACCACAGGCCCAGCAGGAAGCCCGAGAGTCGATTCAGCTCGTACACCCCTCTTAACACTTCCCGAGAGCAAATTTTGCTAGAAATCAGAGATAAAAGATTGCTACATTGGCTGAGCTGCATGAAGACTGATGCAAGTCAGTGAAATAAGCGCGAGTATTGTCGCTTCCATCGCGACCATGAACATAACACTGGTGACTGTGTTGACTTTAAGGAGGAAATTAAAGCCCTTATTCGCAAGAGACACCTGCGACAGTATGTAAAGGAAGAGAAGTAGCCTCGGAAGGAGGAATCATTGGCTCATGCAGCAGATGACACTGTTGAGGTGGGGACTCAAATCAAGCTCGAAAGGTCCGTGCTCGCAGTACCGACTCTAAACACTGTGTACCTCACAGGTCGACCAAGCAAAGAGCCTCGTTTGAGTCCATGCACTCTGACTTTCACTGAAGATGATGTAAGAGTGATTCAGCACCCTCATGATGATGCACTAGTAGTCACGATGACTATAGCTAATCGCAAGGTGTATCGGATCCTGATCGACACCGGAAGCTTGGCCAACATATTATACTTGGAGGCGTTCGACAAGATAGGTATCGATAGGTCACAACTCAGGCCTATTCGAACCCCATTGCATGGCGTCGCGAGTGACAAGGTTATCTCGGAAGGGGCGATTTTCATCCCGGTCATTGATGGAGAAGGACAGAATCAGGTCACTCTGTTGGTGGATTTCTTGGTGGTGAATACACTGTTTACACACAACGTCATCATCGGGCGTCCGTCCCTTAATGCCATGAGGGCAGTGGTGTCCACGTACTACCTTATGATTAAATTCTCGGCCATAGGAGGGGTTGACTATGCCCGAGGCAATCAACGAGAGGCCCGACGCTGCTATTCCATTGCAGTCAGAAAGGGTTCAATGAAGCAAGCCTTTACAATAGGTTCACTCGACCACAGAAGGTTCCTTGATGGAGGGCTCTCCCACCGAGGACATCTTCTTCCTTGTGCTGGCGATGCCGATCCAACCAAGACAGTTCAACTCGGGTCAGTCTTGAGTCTTGAGCAATAGAGTAGAATGTTGAGTTTCCTACGACAACATAGAGATGTCTTCACATGGTCCCACCAGGACATGTCGGGTATGACATCCAAGGTCATTGCCCATAGGTTTAATGTGGATCCAGAGTACAAACCAGTAAAGCAGAAGAGAAGGGCTTTCAAGCCCGAGAGATACGCAGTGATTGCTGAGGAGGTTGCAAAGCTCATCGACGCCGGCTTTATAAAAGAGGTCCACTACCCAAACTGGATCGCCAATGTTGTGCTCGTTAAGAAGGTCAACGGGAAATGACGTGTCTGCGTAGATTAGTCCGACCTCAATAAGGCATACCCCAAAGATAGCTTCCTCCTCCCAAGGATCGACCAATTGGTCGACAGTACAGCCAGACACGAGCTCTTATCCTTCATGGATGCATGCTCTGGCTACAACTAGATAGCTATGTATCCTTCGGATAAGCAGAAAATGATATTCTTTATAGACAAAGGGCTATACTGTTACCAGGTTATGTCATTCGGATTAAAGAATGTAATGGCGACCTATCAGCGATTGGTAAACAAAATGTTCACTCAATAGATCGGCAAGACCATGGAAGTCTATGTCGACTACATGCTTGTGAAGAGTATCAAGTCGACAGATCACACCTTAAACCTAGCCAAGGCCTTCTCTATTCTTCGAAAGTATTAAATGAGACTGAACCCCACGAAATGCACATTCGGAGTAAGTGCGGGTAAGTTCCTCGGCTTCCAAGTCAGTCAAAGAGGCATTGAAGCCAATTTAGAGAAGATAAAAGCTCTTTTAAATTTGAGTTTGCCTCAAAACCTGAAAAAGATATAGCGCTTGACGGGAAGAGTAGCTGCTCTCAACCATTTCATCTCCAGGGCCACAGACAAGTGCCTCCCTTTCTTTCAACAGTTGAAAGGGAGTAAGAAGGTAGAGTGGACTCTTGAGTGCGAACAAGCGTTTCAGCCGTTGAAGTTGTATCTCGGATCACCCTATCTGCTGTCCAAATCGGACAAGGGAGAATTGTTGTTTCTATACCTAGATGTATCCCTTTCAGCAGTCAGCTCAGTACTCATCACAGAGTCGAAGGAAAAACAACACCTGGTTTACTATCTTAGCAAGGCACTAATCCCTGCAGGGACGAGATATCCTGCTATAGAAAATCTTGCCTTAGCCTTGATCATTTCAGTTCAGAGGTTATGCCCATATTTTCAGGAACATCCCATATGTGTCCTCACAGATCAGCCTCTCCGACAGGTGTTACATAAGCCAGAGGCATCCGGGCGGTTGGTTAAATGGGTAGTTGAGCTCGGTGAGTTTAATATCGAATACCGACCAAAGACAGCTATTAAGGGCTAGGTTATGACTGACTTTATAACGGAGTTCACCGCTCAGAATAGTGAAGACAAGCAGTCGGGTTCAGACGTATCTATCGACCAAGCAGAGGACTCGACGATTCAACCCATTCCTTAGTTCGAGGAAGTGGCCAAGTCAGAAGATGCATGGACTTTGTATGCAGATGGCTCATTGAACTCCAAGTGCGAAGGCGTTGGGATCGTCTTGATTGCTCCCGATGTAACAACAGTCCAATATGCCATCAAGCTCGGATTCCGAGCCTCTAATAATGAAGCAGAATATAAGGCACTATTGGCCCAGCTCAGATTGGTAGTCAACATGAAAATTCGAGTCCTAATCGTTAAGTACGACTCTCAACTAATCGTAAATCAAATAACCTCGAAGTATGAAGCGAAAGAAGCCAGGATGATAGCTTACTTAAGCAAAGCTCGGGAGCTGATTAGAAAGTTTCAGGAATGCAACTTCAGCCAAATCTCGAGGACAGAGAATTCATGGGCCAATGCACTTGTCAAATCAGCCTCAACAACCGAGGGAAGAGTTTCGAGATTCGTTCTAGTGGAATTCTTAGACAAGCCAAGCATCGACGATTGCATTCTGGAGGTCATCCGACCCATACAAACTACTCCGAGTTAGATGGATCCAATCATAGAATTTCTCAGGGATGACAAAGTCCCCAAGGACAAATTGGAGGCTTGTCGATTGAGGATCAGATCGGCTTAGTATGTCATCATTGGAGACACGTTATACAAGAGGGGGTTCTCTCAATCTTATCTGAGGTGTCTAAGGCCAGATGAGGCGGAATAAGTAATCAGAGAAATCCATGAAGGGATATGCGGTAATTATTCCGGGAGCAGGGCCTTAGCACAAAAAATCATTCGTTAGGGATATTTCTGGCTGACAATCCAGGCCGACTCTAGTGACTTCACTTGGAGGTGCAACAAGTGTCAAAGATTTGCAGCTATCCCCAGACAGCCAATCGAGGAGCTAACCTCGATGACTGGACCCTGGCCATTCGCTCAGTAGGGGATCGATATCATCAGTCCCCTACCACATGGTAAAGGTCAGACAAAATATGCAATTGTAGCGGTAGATTACTTCACGAAGTGGGCCGAGGTAGAGCCCGTCGCTAAGATAACCAACTAGAAGATAACAAACTTCGTCTAGAAGAACATAGTTTGTCAGTTCGGAGTCCCGCATACCATTATCTCCAACAATGGAAAGCAGTTCGACAACTACAAATTCATAAGCATGTGCTAGAACCTCGGGATCAGAAATGCCTACTCATCACCTCGACATCCTCAGTCAAATGGTTAGGTAGAGGCAGTGAATAAGATCATCAAAGGCCAACTCAAGACCAAATTGGAAAAAGTGAAAGAGCTCTAAGCCGATGAACTCCCATTTATGTTATGAGCTTACAAAACCACAGTTTGGACAACAACGGGAGAGATGTCATTCTTCCTCTCTTATGGGACTGAAACTATCGTCTCAGTCGAGATTGGACTTCCCATTGCATGAGTGCAGTCATATCACGATGGGCAGAACTCCGACCAGTTGACAACGAGCCTTGACCTTATTAAAGAATTAAGTGACACCACCAGGATGTGGATTGCTACTCGACATCAGTAGGTCACCCGCTTCTACAACTCCAGGGTCAGAGTGAGGCGATTCCGACCAAGGGACTTAGTCATGCGTCGCATGTTTTAAAACACGTTGGAACCAGAGATGGAGAACCTAGGACCTAACTGGGAAGGTCCTTACCGAGTCGTAAGCTCAGCAAAACCCGACTCTTACTGACTCGAGGACCTAGAAGGACGGCCTCTACCACATCCTTAGAACTCCGAGCATCTAAGGATGTACTGCCCATGAAAAATAATGTAAATCACTCCATTTCATCAAGAGTCAACGACCTTAATAAAGAACGTTCTTTCTTTGTAAAACAGCTGTTTCGTTCTACTTAACCTATCTACTCGACCTACATGAGATTTTTATCTCGAGAAGTGAGCCAACCACTCAATAAAGAATGCTACGAAGAGCCATTCCTCATGTATAGGGATGTGACTCCTCAATAAGTTGATCTTAAAGAAGAGATTGACCTACTATCCGACAAGTACTAAGTATTTATGCGTTCAACGAGCATTAAATATCCACATATTCAAAAGAATTATCATCATCGTCCACAAAATTAAAATATGCAGAACAACGCCAAGGCGTTGTAACACCCGTCAAATCCCAAAAACTTGTTTAGAAAGAAAAAAAAAGAAGAAAGATAACTAGCTGGTCGGAAGAGGAAGGGCCTCTTGAGCCTGAACGGTAGGAGGGGCTCCAGAGTCGAGGACTCGATCGGAAGGAACGTCATCAGCTGGTTGCTTTTCTTCATCAGTGGCAAGGGCATCGAGGTTAAGGTCCGGGTGCAGTTCTAGGATGTCTTCTATGCAGGCATTATAGTCGTAATAGTAGAACTTTTTAGCATCGGCGGCCCATTCCTTTGAGGCTTTGTATGCCTCCATAACAACAGCGGTCATCAAAGCGGCAAAGGCCTCAAACTCGTCTCGCTGAGCTATTACCACCTTTGTAACTTCAGTCTTCAACTCTGTCGCAGCGTCGTTCTTAGCTTGCTCCAGCTTCCCCTTCAACAGGGCATTATGCTCATCCGCGAAACCGAGGGCAGCCTTGGTCTTAGTGAGTGTGGACTCCACACCCTCGCATCGGCTCCGGAGCTTAAAGATGTCCCCTTGGTAGAGCAGCTCCTTGACCTTCGCTTTGGACAGTTGGCCCTGCAGTTTTCCCCATTTTTGTTTGAGCGCCTCAACCTCGACTTGGAGAGCCTTAATCTCCCAGTCCTTCCGAGTTATCTCCCTCAGCAGCTCCTTGGTCGAGAGAAACATGGGCACCGACTGAGTCAGAAGAAGCCCCCAGGGATGACCTCTGTCGATCGACTACCCGATGGCCCAGCTAAGGTTCTCCCCATTGGGTCTTGGGGTATTCTTTTTAAACCTTTGGGGCATGAGCTGGCTTTTTGCTGCCTCCCTGACTATGGACGCGGGTATAGTGGGATCGCCTCCAAAGACCCCTCCAAGCCCTCAAGCCTGGAGTCTTGGTTCTTTGGCTCGGACTCTTCCTAATAGCCACAACCATCCCACGCATCATCCGAGTCGTCTAACATTATAATAAAAAAACAAAAGGGAAATGGAACAGAAGGAGATCGGAGAAGGAAGAAAACTCACCAGAAGTTATTGCTCCAGGGATCTTTTAAAGGCTAGAAACTCTCAAAGTTTTTAGGGCATAGAAATGCTCAAAGGGAGGAAAGAATGATTTATATATCCCCAGCGTGACCGTTCGCCATCAATACGAACAACTGTCTTCAAAGTTGGACCGACATCAGCTGGGGAAACACGTGGTCACAGGCCATTCGCTGCTGCACTCCAAGCCATGTGCCACCGAGCAGTCATTATGCTTCAACTCCACCCCCGAGAGTCCACGCGACAGTCTCGCACGGGTCTTGGCGATTTGATTCTGTAACCATCGCCACATGTTCAACGGTGATATGCGCATATTTGAAGGGGTGCAGTAATGTGCCGCCTCAATGATGAAACGGTATAAATGCGATCATACGGCATGACCCGAGCAGGACGACTCTTTGTTACAAGAAATGTGACAATTCATTTTCCCAAGTCTTGTACTCCCTAAATTCAACTCGGACTCAGGGAATATGGGGCTTCTGTTATGCAAAATCTTACATGTCACTCCGAGTCGACCCATGTCATACTCCGAGTAGTTTGTGTCAGCAAAGCACTACACAGTGTGGTGTAACCTCCTCCGATCTCCGAGTAAAGTGAAATCAGGCTCGAAATATAGGTGTAGTACCTAGCTCTCCCTCCGAGTTTTCGAGTTGGACCTCGGTTCATCATTAGTGCTCGGATTATCCCCGATGTCACGTTCTCAGGATAACTACTTAACTGCCCACACTTACATGACTTCTGTATGATATCCATTCGCACGACCTCTGTTGTTCGTGGTTGAAGCCTAATAAGGTCCCAAGAATAACGGACACGTCTACTTTAGATGAAAGGTATAAATTGGAGACGTTTCTACGGGAATAGGTATGCAACATCTGGTATTCTCACCCTACTCTACACTACTTAGACCCAATTTCTTAGCATGACTTTGGCATCGGAGGGTCCCTTGCTCTAGCCAGGGTCACCTTTGTCTTCCAGTTGTGCAGGGCCTGGGGCTTGCTACGAGCACGTAGAGCTTGGCGGAGGGTGATCCAAATTTCAGCATCAAAATATATTTAGAGATTCACTTACCTAAAATTAAAAATTCACTCACCTAAATATAAGAGGATTCATTTATCTTCAAAGATAATTAAAAGATCTCACAAAAGGAGAAAATACTATTTAGGGAGGTGGGGCCAATGGCTGCCTTGGGCCCCACCCTTATTTAAAACTCTCTTCTTTAATGACTCTTTCTTCTGTCTCTCCTCTAACATCTCTCCCTCTCCCCTCCTCCCTTTAATGGCTCTCTCTCTCTCTCTCTCTCTCTCTCTCTCTCTCAGTCGCTATTGGGAAACCACACACCCTTCCCTTGTATGTGCAAATCAATGTGATTAACAATATAAAAGATTTAATGGACGAAAGTCATTTCTAACATAAACAAACATATTATCAAACATGCAGGGTGCAAGAGACGCCAAGATTTTTTTACGTAAAAAACCCTTAGATGTAAAGGGAAAAACATGAGACTAAATTCGACATAAAACCAATACCTAAAAATAATGGAAGTACAATCATCAATAGATCTCTCTTGGATATCCCAACTACATCACCTATACGTGAATTACAAACAACATGAAAGATTTCGGTGGATTGTAAAAACCGCCAATACAACCCTGGGAGAAGAAAATCAAAGAGACTGGCATTATGGATGACCCTCACGAACCTGAATGTAAAAATTTCGGTGGTAGAAGGCTCTTGATCATCTTCTTCTTTAAAACCATATTTTCTCTTTTCTTTCTCATCATTTTTCTCCAAAAAAGAAAAGCCCCTCCTTTTGTGTGGCTAAAACTCACTCTAAGCAAGAAAGCCTTTTGCTTCTTATTACTTTGCTTAGTCAAAAGGCCAAAATACTCCTCACACACATGTGGCAAAAGGAAATACTACTTAAGCCACACATGAGGAGGGACACCCAATAAACACCCTCCCCACTTGTAAGGAGGGCTCCACCATGCCTAAATCTGCCGTGCTTATGCAAAACTCATATTTCTCTGTAGATAAAGCCTGTCATCATATTGGATACACTCTCGTTGGTGTGGATCTTCTCAACTTGTACCAACTTTTCTTTGGAAGCATCCAAAATCCAAGGAGACCGTACATGCGTCACTAATTTTCTAGCATGTGTAGAGTCGAAAATGTAAAACCTCCCTATTTGATTTTACGTTGCACCCAAACAGACCCTAATTTTCATTTGGAAAATGAGTTTTGCTTGTATCTAGGCTCAGGTGGGACAATATGTAGCAACATTTTTCATAACGGTCTGGTCCAACCTGTTTTTGAACCATGTATAACTTCACGTTCAAGCCCCAAAAGTGAAAAGGGCAGGTTCAGGTAAAACGATATTGGCCATTTTTTATACGTCACGTTCAAGCCCAAAAGGTTAAAGGCCTGGTTCAGGTAATGCGGTATCGGCCCATTTTTATACGTCAGCTTCTAGCCCATAAAGTAAAAGGGCTGGTTTGGTAATTAATCTCATTCTCTCAAACTGGGCCACTCGATTACTCAAATTTAGTGGCCCACAGGCCTGGCGGTCACATGAGCTGTCGTGAACCTTGACTACATGATTAATCAGGATACAAGAAAAAGGGAGGCATCAGAATGACAGAATGACAGCCATACTTATAAGCTGTGGCAGTAGGTCCATGTCGTAGAAGCCAATGGCGGTGGCCAGGCATGATCCGATTAAAGAAGGGTGAACCTTCTGTGGCCCAACACTGCTATTCCTTGTCCCATCAGCAGCCTCTGTGTCTCTCTCTCTCTCTCTCTCTCTCTCTCTCTCTCTCTCTCTCTCTCTCTCTCTCTCTCTCTCTCTCTCTCTCTCTCTCTCTACCATTGGTTCAGACCAAAAAACTAGGCTGGTCCACTGCTCAGATGTTACACGCCTACTTTAATATAAAGTTATTAACCATCTTTGCCAGTCATTTTTTTTTATTTTTTTAAATTTTTTATTTGTGCATGTGGCAGTCGTGTTAAGTATACCAGCAAGATTTTTTTGGAGTTTAGACAGGCAATGTTTGTGATGCCCCACACATTGAACGGCTCCGATCTTACTCTCACATTTGACCATTACACCTCGTCAGTCAGTCCTCATGGCAATGGCATTCCAATTTGTCCCATAGAAATTTCCGTTGGAGCTTTCCCTATCCATCCTCAATATTGGTGAAAGTGGCCAAGGCCATCCTTGGTCCATTCGCTTTGTCCATGACTTTTATATCCTGATGGGCTAGCTGAGCTGAACCTGGGCTTGTACATGGCTCCAAAGGCACAACCTAGCTTAGGCATGGGTTCAAGTCGAGGGTTTAAAAAGGTAAGAAAGGGCTAAAAAGACTTGGGTGACAGCAGTAAGAAAAGACTTGAGAACCTATGATTTAATTATAAAGGATATTTTCTACCGCACCACATAATTAGATTCATATAGCTGACCCTAATTAGTTGGGATAAGGCTTTAATGATGATAATGACGAGGAATCTCTCCAAGTTTTAGCCTGCTTCTCTTGTCAATCATCTCAACTTGCTATCGAAATCAATAGGCATCAGTCATTTTCAATATCTCTACCAAGAGCTGCCTTAGTTGAAAATTCAAATCTTGAGAGTCAATCTCAAACCTGCATCATGCTTTTTACAGTACCGAGGATTGACCGAGAGATGCATCATTTTGACATTTGAGCTGCTATTCCTCTATCATAAACTTATTAGTTTGTGGTTTAGGACGGAATCTTGGAGAAGTGTTTGACACAGCGAATGGATTGAAGAGAGAAACACTCCATTGCAGTTTATTTGAAAATATTGAAACTGCTGGCCAGTTGGGTGATGCATTAGACCATCTGTTCTCTGATTCCCTGCACGCTATATGTAAGGCAATGTAAGGCAATCTAAATACCCAAAAACACCGAAACAACACAAATGCATGCCTGGTTCGTGCTAGGTAATTCTCCTGTAATCCTCTACAGCAATAATATGTTGAATGTAGTGATCCAGGCCAATTGGGAGGTTTGAGGTACGGCAATGCTGGAAGCCTGGAACCATAACTTGTTTTTTGCAAGGATGGATAATGTGACGTTTGAGAAGCTGTTCCAGGAGGCATTTGAATTGGACCTTATGGCTGTCAATGGTCCACGCATGTATCATCCAACTTCCAGGCTTAGCCCTGATGGACTTGGGCTGGCATAATGAGCCCAAGGGCCAGGCCTGGGCATGAAAGTCAAGCCCGTTTATTGATCTAGGCTGATTATGGGCTTTGTATAATGGCAAGTCAACCTCCTCCAGCCCAGCCCGTTTAAAGTTATCAATTGATATTCTATTAGCTTTAAAAATATTTAATGCGTCACACCTATTTAATCATCTTTTCAATATGTTTTTGGATTTCAATGCCTTGGATTAGCGAAGCAGATTGCTTGCCCCCGCCTCTGGGCAGGGGCTCTCTGATATAGGATGAGGTACATATGCATTTTAAATTGGGCTTCACGTCTGATTTAAAGACCAAATGAAAGTAGTAGTACCCAATGTCTTAGGTAAGACATGATGTAATTGGGCTTCACGTCTGATTTAAAGAAATTAATTTCGGACAGAGAAAAATTGTCATTTAAAGTGTGCCCCGTAAATCAGCCATATCTCTTGAATCTTGATGCGGGTATCATTGCAAGATGCGCCAACTATTAATCTTTATAGTAATGGGCCATCATGGGTTAACCAACCCACGTGGTCGTGTCTATCCATTTTCGTGAGAAAATGATATTTTAGAGAAAATTTACTATTTTTAATAATTCTAATTTTTATTATATTTTCTTATTTTTAAAGTTTTAGATTTTGTCTTTTATAGAGATTGACTGTAATCGTGTTGATAATACTTCGGTAGCATTAATTTAGGACTTTTTTAAAAAGAAAACTTACTATTTTAAGTAAGTTCTATTTATTAGGATTAAAATTTTGTTATTTTTGGTAAGTATAAATTCGGTTTTTTGCTTCCTCTCTTATTAGTAGTGTAATTGGGAAATCGTATACATTAAACACACTATTTAATAAAATATTTGAGTTTTATCTCTTTTCTTGTTTTTAAATTTTAAAAACTAAGTAAGTTTAAGGTTTTAATCACTTGAGGAAAAGTGTTCTTCCTCTTAACTTTTACATGCTCTTCTTTGTGCCAATGATACCAACTAATGCCGTAAATTTGCTTCATTTTTAGGCTCATGTCATAAAATGATTGGCAAAATGATGGATGGACACAATCCACTTCTAGGATTAGAAAAGTTTCATTTAATGTAATTAACTGTATAGTAATTATTTGATTTTATTTATTTACTAGTAAAGTTTACAAAGTAACTAAGGTTCGAACCATGCATAATTCACACACCCTGCACCAGATGCCACTTGCCTGTGCCTCGGGGTCACTAGGAGTTCTTGTGGTCGAAAGCCTTGTGGGGCCCATAGAGTGACCCATGACAAATCTACTCTATCCATCATTTTCACAAGATTACAATAGTACATAAATCCAAAAATAGGCAGATCCCCCTATGTAAAACAAGGAGAATTGAATGCCTTTCGGGACATATAAGTTTTGTATGAAGATAATATTTGTACCTATAGTTTATTTGAGTGGTAGGGCTGAAAGTTGGGCGGGTTCAACCAGGGTTGGGCTCGGGCAAATATATTGGTCCGATCTCAAGCTTGGGCTATACAAACACCAACCTGATAAAACTTGGGTTGGGCTCAGGTTGAGGTCTCGGGTTGCCCGACCCATCCCGAACCTGATCAATATATAAGTTACTTATAAATTATAAATGAGTGTGGATCCTTTGTGTTGAAGGCACACTAGTGATGTCGGGTCTCATTTGTCCACGTCATTTCCAACGACTCAAGCTAACAAGATATGTTGGATTTCTCTCTCCCAAATAAATTGCATGATATGCTACATGACTTTTAAAGGAGCAGTTATCCTATATTTTAGCTTTTTTTTTTAAAAGAAAAAAATGAAACTTTTTATAACCAATAATCACATATATAATTAATAAAATCATAGATACAAAAAATAAGTATTATATTAAAATATAGTAATTAAACTAATGTAATAACGAAAATATTAGCACATATACCCAACCAACCCGACCAACCTGATAGAACCTGCTTTGGTTAGGCTTGGGTTAAGAATTCCTAACCCGAGGTTGGTTGGGTTGGGTTAGTGTTAAGGTCTAGGAACCTTGGGACGGGTTAGGATTGAGCACCAACCCGCCCCACTTTCAGTCCTACTGAGTGGTAATACCCCCACGAACAATTTGGATGACATATGAATATCATGATCGGTTCTAACTGTTTTGTGTGGTACGGTGCACCTGAGTCCTGGATCTGCCTGATTTTTGGACTCCTGTTCGGTTGTAGTCTTGAGAAACTGATGGACGGAGTGGATTTGTCAGAGGAATTTTTTTGGGCCCCACATAGCTTCCGACCATAGGGCAGGGGCACAAGCAAGTTGGTCCCACACCACCCAAGCTTTGTAGGCCACCGCCATGTTTGTGGGACATCAATTCGATATGAGCCCAAGCCGATCCAAAACTTAGGTGGGCACACCAAAGGGAACAAGGGCAATGGTGATGACTGCCATAGGAACCTTTTTATGGCTTATTATTCCATCCAAATCGTTCATCAGGTGAGCCCCAACATCCCAAGGAGTCATTCCAAAAATCAGTCTGATTAAAAACTCAAGCGGGCCGCATTGCATGAATGTATAGGTTTTAGCTTTGATTTTGCATTTTTCCTGTTGTTAGGCCCACCTGAGTCTTAGTTCAGGCTTTATTTTCATCTACATGACGAATATGAGGTACCATAACTGACGGATGGAGTGGATATCAGATAAATATCACTGGAGGCCTTAGAGAGCTCCGATGTTGCTCACTCATCTTAGAACGGATCTATGCAGTATGTAGACAATACCGGTCCAATCCGACCATTCGAAAACTACGTTAGTTTTGCAGGGAGAGGACTTCAGTGTTGGTTTTGCACCATTTAAAACATAGCGGTGACTCTTTAAACATATGCATGCCATAAGAGTGCAGATTTACTTTCATGCATCCATGTAATGTAATAGTCAGTATAAGTGCCACATATATAGGACCATTTAAAAGCAATTTAATTGCCCGACTGTAGATGAGTTGGGTTAGGGGCGGGCTCTGGCTTATGGGTTTGGGCGCGCCATGGGTCCAAATAAACTCGAGCCTATCTTTTACTTTGTGGGCTGGGCTTGGACAGATCTCAGATTGGCCCATTGACAGGCCTAATAATGGTCCCTTGAATCTTCCTCAGGTATCCTTTGAATTTTGCTCCTCTTATGGCTTTTTTGAGTACGAGGAATCCATCTCTTGATTTGAGGTTTCTTGTTGTTAGGATTGTTAAAGAAATTATGGATTCGGCGAAGTAATTATTATTATTATTTTAATATTTATCGATAATGACAGTGTATGAGGAGGTGAGTTGTCTAATGGTTTTAAGTTTGTTTTCATTCAAAGACAGTGTCTCAATCCAAGAAGATTTTATGTAAATGAACAATAAAAATTGTAGGAATGTTATTTTGGTTTTTAGTTCTGACAAGTGGGACTGGAATCCGGACCGTTTGTTCTTGTGTCCCACTAGGGATGGACATGATCCTGTACTCTCTTAGACAGGAAGATTCTACCAACCAATCAATCAATCAATCTCCTCCCCCCCTCCCCCCCAAAGTTGAATGTGGACTATAGCTTATTTCTCCAGACGAAAGGTGAAGATTGTCACATCTAGGAAATTTTAAGTGTAGTCCATCTATTGTGTGACCCATCAGATTAATGGTCTAGATGACTGGACTATGGCCTCACTTGTCAAATTGAAAATCTGTGTACTGTGAAAAGGGCTTTTCAAAATCTTACAAGGAGTTGTTTGGCACATGGAAACGGTGATAAATGGAAGGAATTGGTATTTAAGGCATAAAGCAAGTGTGTTTAGAAAGTGGTAAATGAATTCCATTTACCACGCTTTTTCAAGCGTTTCAAATTCCTCACTAATAGCTATGTTTTCAAATTTCATTATCATTGGTTACCATGGATGATGTCACACACAAAATCAACACTAACTCTTAGAATTGGTGGGCCCCATTGTCATGTTTATATGAAATCTATCCCGATCAATAAATGCCTCTAATTAATTTAACTATAAAGTCCAAAAATCAATTTGGTGTATGATTCAGGTAGGCTTAAGGAAAAGGTTGGGAGAGACACCCACCTTTAATTTATTAAATTTTTTTTTTTTTTTCAGGGCTCACTATCATGATTATAAGAAATCCACTCAAACCATTAAATGCAAAATTAAAATATAAGCATATGGACAAAAAATTTAAGCTAATTATCAATTCATATGGGCCACACGAAAGGAAACAGTTTGGATGGTAAGGGTTAATGTTTCCCTTCATATGGCCCATTTGAATAAGATAACAATATGATATTTGGGTCTTACGATTCAAATTAAGCGACACACTTAATAATCGAGGTGAATTTTACATAAACATCCTGATAGCCATGCCCCATAGTATTTTTAAGGCATAGATGAGTTCTTAATCTCTCTAGGTGAAAATGATTTCATTGGCTTTAAGAATCAGGTGAAATCTACCTTGACCGTTAGGTGTGTCACTCCATTTTAACTGCAAGGCTAAAAAATTAACCCAGTTTGTGATTCAGTTGAGCCATGCGAAGGGAAATAGTTAGGTATCCCTTACATATTGTTTTCATTCGTATAGTCCACTTGATCATGGATTGAGTTGAGTTTAATTTGGGCCCTACGGCTAATATTAAGTAACACACTTGGTAATAGACATAAATTTCACATAAACTTCAGATAAAACTTACGTTGAGCCAATATTAAGAATGTAGTGAAATGCACATCTGCATTAAGAAAGATGCCAAACATAATTTTTGAATTCAAAAGGAATCCATGTACATAAATATTCCAAATACCACATAGGATTCTAACGAGGATGGCTTGACATAACTTTAACACCTACAATAGATTGTGAAATTGAGCATGGCTCTGCTAAGTTGTGTTGGATTGTTCCTATTCATACTTAAATGGGCTAGGCTAGGTCAAGCTTGGATTGGGTGGATTTTAAGTGGGTTGACCGGGCCAACAATGATGCAGGGAAGGACGTTTGAGGTCAAGCACCATCTTTCTCAAGGAGATAAATACTCCAAATCCACGGAGCTTCTTTGGACTCCTCACAAAAATACCTCCAATCCACGAGGAAAATTTGAAAAATAAAATAATTTTTAAAAATTCGTAATAAATTGATTGATAATGAAAAATGAGCTTACAACCTCTTAAATAATAACATAAACTCTAAGAAGAAGTTTCAGAATACTATAACTAAAATTCCTAGAAATCGTGACTTAATATAAATAGTAAACTAACTTACTATTTATAAACGGTCGTGATTTCCACTAGACCTTATGGTTTTCAGCCAAAAATAATAAGTGTCCTATCTGGTTAGACCATGCTATTCTCCTAATTATTCTAAGAACTTTTGCTGTAGGATGCAACTCCTAAAGTCTAGCGGATGAAGAGTTGTAATCAAACTAAAACTTACTATAAATAGTAAAAACGAAAATAAATATGGATTTCGACCGTCGATAAGATGAAATCTCACAAATTTGGTGTGGGAAACAAGTTGGGTGGCTAAAGTACCTTGTCCTACCCCAAAATCATATAGACATGTCAGATAATTCATTCTGGTTTGCGAGATACGCCCGTTTTAAGTTCTAACGGTTTGAATCACCTTTGTCTCCGATCGAGCGTTTTTTGGTCCATCTTGGCCATGAAATAGTCCGCCACCCACTCTACATCAAACATATAATAAGTTGAAGGTTTGATTTAAGGCTAAAACAGCTCTTTAGCAAAGGTCCGTCTGGATGAAATAAAAATTTGAGAATGTAACTAATTTACATTAAGAAAACATTTACATTTATTTAGGAACAAGTGAATGCTATAACAAAGTGTTTACATTTGCTTTTTCTTTTCAATTGTAGAGAGTAAAAAGAGATTGATTTTGATAAAACCTTATGAATGTGCTTTTTAAAAGGAAAAAAAAAAAAAAACAATAATCTTCATAAGATTGTAATCCAAACAATTAAAACAACTACAAGTGTAATGGAAATGAATTTGAAGAACTTTTCTTTAGCAAAATAAGCAGTGTACATCATTTCCTTTTCTTGAGACTACATATGTCAGATTTTATACTCAACTTTATTGGTTCTAGGGTTCTTGCTTTAAATTTATCCGGAAACATAGATGGATGGCATGGATAAAACACATTCATATTGATGGGGGCACACAGCGTTTTCAGTAGCATAGAGTAACAATGTCAATGCTGTGTGCAGCACTACGCAATCCCAGTCCCAAGATAAGCAGCTGGAGGATTGTACAAACGGCTACGTGTCCAGCAGTGATGGGCTGCATGTCATTGTAACTTGTAAGGGATGGGCCCCACACATAATATTCTCATGTATTGTTGTGATTATAGGGGTGCATTGTCCTACTACTCGCTCCCATGCTTCCAGCTTGCTAAGCGCCATGATTAAATGCACTGAAACAGAAAAGCCAACGGAGGAAGGAGGGGTGGGCCATCTTGTCTTGATGTGTTCCTGTGGTGGAACTTAACTATACCCCCGCATATCCGCAGTGGAATCCATGGCAGAATGGCCCCAGTCATGCAAGCATCATCATATCTCATTTTCTATTACTCTTGCCTCTAGTGGCAAGTGGGGAACCATACATCAATCATTTGGGAATTGAATTCAAAACGTCCCCTTTCCCCCTCTACAAACAAACACCTTTTGTAGGAACAACATGCAACACACGAGAGATATGTGGTCCCATCGTAGCTCTTGTGTGGCATCCACTCCGTCCATCAGCCGCAAGGGTTCACGTTTGTACTTGAAGAACAAAATTCAGGCGGACCCAGAACGCAGGTAGGCCACACTACATGGAATGATGGGTATGGACACGATAGAAACCCTCCTGAGGCCAATTCGCTCTTTATTTGCCATCCAAGCTGTTCACCCGGTGAGCCTCACCAAGATGAAGAGATTTTCCCAGAATCCGCCCAATCCAAAACTCAGTTGGGCCACACCCGGTGAAGTTAAAGAGATTTGGCCGTGACTTCACTTTACTCCCGTAATGTAGCCCGTTAGAGTTTTGGATTGAGGTGGCACGACTGATGGACGGAGTGGATATCGTACAGATGACACACTGAGGGCCCACAGAGCTAGTGTATTCCACACAGGTTTCGGGAATCCGGATCCTCTATTGCTGTCGAACAGGGATTTTCTATTCTTTACAATGTTATTGGACCACATCATTAAGGATCACATCAAAATATAGGAAATGAAAATTTTCCTATTTAGGAAACAGAGAATCCCCAACTCCTGCTTAACTGAGACTGAAACCTTGAATGATAAAGGACTTATATATAGACATTTATACCTCGTGAACTTATCGGGTGAGTGGGAAATGATGAAAACACCTTTGCATGGGTGTGTTTTACTGTCGTGGGATATATTCTTTCGTTTCACCTTAGAACTCAAAAAACAATATTGGAATGTTCTCTGTTGCTAAAGAAAAAGTTGGAATAAGACGCTCACCATTAATTTGTGTAGGGTCCATCAATATGATTGTATGCTGTACAATTCATTTATTTGATGTGGCTCATTGTGCAGGAAGAAAAAATTACTTAAAATTCTCAGCATTTCCAAATTAGGTGAGGCCATGCAGTGTGAATTTAAAGGTTTTAGGTATACTTTTTTCGGGTAAGCCCTTGGAGTTTTGAATCCACACAACTTTTGGAGCAAAGCTGAATGACATTTGATGCACTTGATGGATGGGCGAATTTTATGATGGCTAAGTCTTTGGTTAGAGAAAGTAACCTTTATGGCACCTACGGATGGTAGGTAAAGGTAAGCCTTATACTGGTTGGAGGTAAACCTTTTAATAAATAGCACCTAGTATGGCTTGTTTGGTCCGCGGAATTGAATAGTATTGAATTGTATTAGATGGGTTTAACATCATTAGTGTACAATGATTGCATGTTTAGAAGCCATGCAATCCTATGTTAAAATTTTGCTATCAGAAAACACATGATGAAACAAAATCATGTTTGGGGGACCATGGAACTGTAATCAATGGATTAAATTCACAACAGATTTCGTTCACTTGTACACATATATAACCCGAATGTTACGTGTAAACAGTGTATATGGATGGACGGCATAGATAAATGCATGCATCAATGTGGGGCCCACGTGTAGTGGATTTCAAAATCCATGAAAATCTTGCCCGGAGCCAAATACAATTTCATGGGACTAAATGCAATTCCATCCCACCTAATCCCAACTTTTTCTATCATCTCCAAATGTTAGATAGAATTGCACGAACCAAATGTAATTTTATCCCACCTAATCCCGTCTAATACCCAGTGCCAAACGGCTCTAATACCCAGAGCCAAACACCTCCTAAAATTTACATCAGTAGTTCACATTCAATCACATTCAATGAAACATGTAATAAATTGGTGCTTACCAACTATTCACTTTTGGGGCCCATCTTTTTCTCATCCAAGTTTATGAGAAATTCATTCCATCAACTAGCTTGTAAGCTTGCAATATGATAAGAGCAAGAAATGAGGCAGATTCAAAACTCAAGTGAGCCACATGACATTAAGTAGGAATGGAACCCACCCATGAAACCCTTGTGGAGCCACAAAAGTTTATGATTGCACTCATGTGAGATTTACTTATTTATGTATCCTTCCACTGGATCATTTAAATCCCTACTTCATCTCAACAATTATACCATGATGTCTCTTGAAACATTACATATGAGATGGAATGACTAATTCCATAAAATAAACTTTTTTAGGGGCTAATATTTCTTTTTTAAGTTCATCTTAGAAATAATAAACTTGTAACACTTTTGCTGATATATAAACATCGATCATTATTGGCTTCAGAAAGGTTTCAATGAGGGCGTCTACAATCCTGTGGCTCACGTTAGTTTGGGCCGCATCTTACTGTGAGCTTGCAAAATGGCAGGCATGGGACAACAGATCCCCTTCTATTAGGGGTGCACACGGGTCGGTTTGGTCCGGTTCTGGGGTGAAACCGGAACCGAACCGTTACTAACGGTTCTATAATTTTTGGAACCGGAACCGGACCGTTAGCACCCTAGAATCGAATTGGAACCGGACCGCGAAAAACGGTTCGGTTCCGGATCGGCTCCACGGTTCTGGGCTTTTAAAAATCCAGCCCAATTAGCGATTCACCACGAACTTTCGGACCTGGATCCACTCTATGGGTCTTAGTTATAAGATCTCCACAATGATGTACTTAAAGCAGTTCAATTCTGATTTAGTACTTAGATAAAGAAATGAAGGTAGGTGTTCATGCCTTTAATGGAGAAGGTGGCCTTAGAACTGAAAGATTTGATGTGCCACAAGGAATCCAAAGCCAGTGAAGTACTCACCACAAAATACATGTCAAAAATAGCAGAAGAGCCCTGTCTTGGAGAACCAAAATGCTGAGCAATCAATGCAATGACAAGTAGTTATAAATCAGAAATAGCAGACGCAATCAAGTGTTGCTGCTATCTATCAACGCACTCCACCCATATTCTTTATAGAAAACAAAATCAATTCATATGGGCCATTGTCCATATCTGATACCTCTAAAAGATCTACCTGAATGATTCAAGGGCATGTAAATGGACAATCCTAAAAATTAGGAACTGATACATGCACGTATAGTGGCCAAAAGTCAATCGGAGTTCACCAGATGAATAATCTGATCACCTGTTTGTGTGGGTTTTTTTTTTTGCCCAATCTAAAAAAAAATGAAAACATTAAACCCACTACATCGTGGAGGCTGGAAACCAACACCCAACCTAAAACAAATGGTGTGGGAAGATCAATGCATATTCTAAGGGTTCGAATCTATGGTTCGGATCAACCATTCGGTTCACGGGTCGGTTCAGTTCTACAAGGCCCTAAATCGGAACCGATCCATATCCAATGGTTCTTGAAATTTTGAAACCGGTACTGTCTAGAACCGGACCAAACTGGACCGATCCAATGGTTCCGGTCCGGTTCCACGGTTCTACCGGTTCGATGTGCACCCCTACCCTCTATGGCACCTACTTAAGAGGAGGTTACACTGCAGGTCAAAAATTAAGCTTTTAAAAGGGCTGTAGGTCTATGTGCAGCGGACCAATTAAATCCTGCCACATCATTTCATCACCATGGCAGGTTGTTAGATCTCCACTACCTAATCTCCTTCCATGATTTGGGGGTGGAATCAGTGAGCCCCTAGCCTTGCGTGGCCATTTTTTACAGGGGCATATCATTCGATTAAATTTCGTCATTTCAAGCCTCATTGAAGCCGGGAAACATTTAAGGGTATTTTGGTCACTTTCCAAGCATTTGTCAGTGGAGGAGGATAACACCTTTCTCTCACTAATGGTACGGGAGACTCCAAAGCCCCTCAAATGGCGAGACGTGTTGCCTGTCGAGAGAATAAAACAACGAACAGACTAACTCATGCCTGGCACTATTGTACGGCCATCCAAACCAACCAAACTTTCGGTTTATCCGAGTAATGGCTAATGAATAGATCCTTAAAGAGTGAAACAGGGAGTGATTTAAAATATTTGGCTATGTTCCATCTACAGTTTGGTAAACAACATGGACAGCTTCTTGTACAACTGTTCATTGTATATGATTGATTAACATAGTGTTCTACAGTAACTGCAGGGTTAACTACAACATTTATATCCACGTGATTTTGAGTGACTATGACTGGAGCCACAGTCATTTCTTCCTCAAATATAAAGTTTCTAATATTCTTTCTCTCACTGTTTTCAGTGTTTTCAATAAATTTGACATTCACAGTCTCAGTAATCCTAATAGAGTGGGAATAATAGTGAAATCAATAGCCTTTTGACCTTTCTAAATATTCAATAAAAAAAATAACTTACAATTCTAGGATCGAGCTTCCTTTCACACTAGTTATAAAATTTTGTCACAGCAGGACGTACGTTCCCAAACATGTAGATATCGGAGTCTGTAAGATGTAATAATGCGGAATAGCTAAAGGATCTTCTATGCATTGAATTTGAAGATCTAGAAATCTGAATACATGGTGTACTTGATTGAGATGTCTAGATAAGATGCCGAAGTCTTCTTCTCCTTACACCCTTAGAGAAGCTATGAAGGAGCTGAAACTTTCGTTAGTGGTGTTGGATTGGGGACCCAACCTTGTTTTATAATGCAAAGGATAGAGGAGTTTGAAACCCATTAAAATTCTTCTCTTTATGGCTACACACGAATTTGACAATCGTAATTCCTCTAAAACACTGTGTGTGCATCACAGTTGTAGCACTTCACCACTTACATGAATTTCTGAATGTATCACAATTTAATGGGGTCCACTGATATACCTGATCACATTATTCAACCCTTAGGGCAATCCAGACCGTTGATCAATAAGGCCCACCTTATAGAATTCTTACACATTCACCACCATTTTTAAATGGTGCTACATGGGCATCAGAGTCTTAACTCACACATGGGCCACACATTTGATAATTGGTTCAAATGGGCTTATGATAAAAGGCATCTATAAAGTGGGAGGCACATAATGAATAGATTGGATTTAATTAATTCCCTGAATTTCTATAACTCTCGGTTTTAACAATAACACACTATACATTTTCTTGAAGCCAACCATATTCACATTTATTTTTTTAAGGTATGCATCAGTGAAAGAAAGATATATTAAAGTTTAGGAAATAAATCTAAACTATAACTAGTTTGCTTACAAACCAGGTTATTATAATTCAAAATATTTCTACTACAAACAAAACAGTCTACTAATTCAAATCAAACATCTCAGCCATGCTATAATATAGCTCTTCCTCTGAGGGTTCTTTTAACAGCTAATCTTAATCAAAGAATGAGTAGACTTGATGAACCCACGAGTTGACCCGGCAGCACATTGGTAAACAATTGTGATTCAGCTTGCTTCAACTGGATCGGGACCGAAACGAAGCTTCTTATAATATGTTTGAGTTGAATCACTAGACTGTTTTGTTTTTGGTAGATATTTTGAAATCTAGTGTTGTAGTTTATAATACGTCCGCATTTGAACATACCAGTTGTGATTGACATAATAGTTTAGATTTGCTTTCCAAAGTATAATAAATCTTACTTTTGATGATGCATGCTTTGAGGTATGAAATTCCGAACATTACACCAACATACGTGTAGTACAATAATGACATCTGATGGGGCTCATGAACTGCTCTTTATCAACTCGTCCCGATCTAAGCTCCATCATTCCAACCAAAAAATCACATGTTTTGGACATATGTATTGTACGATCATCAAGCCTACCCACTTAAAAATGAGGCAGATTCAATTATTTGGTGAGTCAAGAAATTTGATTTTACCCTAGTGCCACATGTCTAGTCCATTGATTTTTGTGACCCATTTTCATTGTGGAAACTATGCACTGAGTATAAACTTCTCATTCAGGTGTCATGTTGTTTGGTGAGTAAATGTTAATGTGTGGAAAATTACCATGGAGGCTTTAGCCTTCCTTTTTTTTATATAATTGAAGCCAACATGCACAGATACTTTACAGTCCTTGGATTCTGGAAAAGGAAAGAAACATACATTTTTTATTTATTTGTTTTCCATGACTTTTGTGGTTTGTAGGAAGTGCTGCTCATTACTTTCTTAATAGGAACAAATACATTTAATTTCTCACCTCCTTTCTTTAAAAAGACATCGTTTTAGAATAGAAGAAAATAAGTTTTTAAAAGTTAAATCCAAATGTACCACAATCTCTATTACGCTGATGTCCATCGACATTTATGCCCCACACATGCCACCATGCCACGTGTTATTATTCATCGTCTTTTATGCCTCACGTGGGCAAAGCGTTCCACATATGCCAACATCCATTTTCTCTTATACCCCACGTGTGCTTGTATGTTACATGTACTACCCTTTGTGTTCTCTTGCAGCCCACATGTGCAAAGTAGCCCACATGCATTGGTACGCCATCTTCCATCTTCAATTGATTCATTCCAAATACGCCACATATTAGAGTGTGTTGATAGTGTGCACATGATCTCCCTCTAACTTTAAATGCCCACACGTGTCAAATATCCCAGTATATGTAATGTGCTAAACGTGTCATTGTACATTTTTTAGTACCTCGCATGTGCCATGTGTGCCAGACTTCAACTTCAAACACCCCACATATATGCATATGATGCATGGGCTGCCATCCATCTTCAAACATCCCACCAGAATTCAACTTCAAACACCCGGTGCATGTGCTGCTGTGTCCATCTTCAAACATCCCGCATCCACCACATTTGGTAATTGTGCATGTGCCTGTGCTAGAAGAAAAATCTTATTTTTGGTGGACACTAAGTTTAAAAATATCTTGTTAAAAAATAAGTAGTAAAAAATGTTTTATTTCTCATAATTTCTTGAAAATAAGGTTTATTAGAAAAAAAATACTATTTCTTTTTCTATGCTTTTCATGAATCAACTCAAAACACTTTCTTTTGGCATAGAAAATGACAACCTCAAGTGCAATGAGTGAGAAATGCGACGGTAGGATCTCCACGTGGGCATGTGCACATGAAACACCTGCTGTTCATCAAGTGGCTCCACTGTTCATGCACCCTTTCCTCAAATGTTCACGTTTCTGGCAAAATTGAGGTGTGAAAATCTCACACGCTTATAGGAAATTGACAATTGTATACCCACGTCCCAAAAATGGACCATCAAAACCTGATTGGCCAATGTCCCACAATTTTGAAATACACGTGGGGCTTCCCTGGTGATACGAGCAGCATACACAGCCACTACACAAGTATATGGTGGGGCCCATTTGAAAGGCAACGTGCACGCGTGTTTCGAATAATATATTTGGAATTCTACTATGGCAAGCTGGCGACTATATCGACCGTGTATATATTGAGCCGCTTTATCATTTGTAAGTGATCAAATGATCTCAGTGCAAAAAGCTTCTCATGCGCTGGTTGTTGCCAAAAAATTACAGCGGTGTTATCGACTTCCACGCTCGTGACTAGACGTATTACGATCTTGTCCATCCATTTCAAGGGAATCTGTGAAGAGGTGGATCAGATAGATGATGTGGATTCCAACTAGTCCAAATGGAACTAGCAGACTAGAGGATTTTTCTTTCTATAATGAAATTGTATTAGGTAGAAAATCAAAACAACGTTAAAATGCAAGCATAAGATGAAGAAAGGGACGGGTCAAAACCATAGGTCAATTTTTCAATTTTTTTAATTGGGATTTTGATCAAAATGATCTTTTGGTATTGCCATATGCACCAAAAAGTATTCCTTTAAAAGAAAAAAGAAAAAAAATCTTTCTATAGCCCTCTGATCAAATTTTTGAGATTAGTGGTGAAAATGTTACTGCTTTGGAACTTAGTGCTCATATGGACTTTCTTTCTTTTCCTTCTTCCTTTTTGAACATGTCTTTTAGGAACCCACAATTACTCCTTCTAACTACATTTTCTGGTGTACGGTCACCACCATCAACTTCTTTGAGCGCTGCCAACAACTTTTACGACCCTAAAAACGAATATTGTTTTTAATCCGATGACCACATTTCTTATAAATGGAAGTCATTGATAAGTAGAAAACATTTTGAATGAATATATATTTTATTTTATTTTATTGCATAATAGCATTTTCTTAGAGATGGAAGCTAATTTTGGTTGTTAATAGAAATGGATGGCTATGTTTATTGTCATGGCCGAAGAAGTGATTGTCATAAGGGATTTATGGTGGAGAGAGATGGTTGTGATTTCTATGTGCAAGACAATGAAGGACATAAATTTTAGATTTTATAAGAAGTTAATGAACATATATATCATTTGTTAAGGGTCGAGGTTGTCGTATGTTAAGGGTCTGGGTCATAGTTTTCATGTATAGGTCAAGGTCGTGGTTGTCATGTGCTATGGGTCGAAGTTGTTATGTGTTAAGGGTCGACGAGGTTGTCATGTGTTAAGGGCATGGTTTGTTATGTTTTAAGGGTTGTAGGGCCCACCGAAGGATATGTGTCGAACTCACTCCATCCATTGGATTTATAATTTAATTTAACGTCATGGATTAAGGAATGAGTTACATCCAAAAAATTTATCAGGCCCTCAAAGAAGTTTCCAATGGTACGTTTTCTATCTCATTGGTTTCTTTGTTGTGGTCCACTTAAGCCTTTGATATGCCTCATTTTTTGGGCTCATGCCTTAAATGATCTTTCAAAATGGATGAATGGTGTGGATAAAATACATACATCACAGTGGGCCCTATAGGACTATTTGTCTCTAGTTAGGTCCTGCTACTTAATCCATATCACGTCCCATCATGTTAACACGAATTTCGAGCAAAAATTTTTTGCAAGAAGTTACTACCATCGGAAGTGATGGTGGGCCCACTATGATGTTTGTGGGAAATCCATTATGTCCATCTGTTTTGGAAGATTATGTTAAAAATATGAGATTAAAAATTAAACAAATCTAAAACTTGAAATAGTGGAAAGGGGTTGCTTACTTTTCAAATCTTTTTGGGCTCCACCTGATATTTATATGTATAAGACCCATATCCTAGCCTGTACTATTCTGTAGGCTTCCGCAGTCTTTTTGGTCAAATTCTAGTGATCCGCGATGCGTATATAACATTTGTGCACAACCCTAGGTCATATCCCATGTTCCAGTGTCGGCTTGACCCGAGACTTCTACCCTAGCGACCGCGTCGTTGTTGTGGATCCATCGCTGCGTCTTACGCACCAAGGCGATACCTAAGCTAGGAGATGTGGGCCCGCGTTTAATTTGAGAAAAAACGCTGCGCATTTGCAAACACAAGGGAGATTTCAAATCATGTCCCATCAATCCCATCAAATGTCAAGTACACATCACCTTACAACCCCATCCCCAAGCAACCCCCAAAGTCAACTTTCTCTTACAACCAAGTACACCCATCACTCACCCATTTCTCTCTCTCTCTCTTACAACCCCTCTCTCTCATTTCTCTCTCCCTCTCATTCTCCAAGCAACTCAACGTCCAAGCTCCATGAGAGAGCTAGGTGTGGCCCACCTTCCTACCATCCCATCCCACCATTCAAAGTCCATCTCAACCGTTAAATCGCACCCCTTAGAGTTCTAGATTGCATTGACGGAAGAAGGAAGAGGAGATGGTGGGTGATCTTGTATTTAGCATTTTATGATTTAAGAGCCCACATTGGTGGGACCCATCTTGATGTATGCATTGTATAGGGAGGGCCGATAGTGACGGGGTCCCTCCCCTTCTCACGTTTCTCTCTCTCTCTTTTTCTCCCTTGTATGATGGCCCACCTATAATGTGTGTATTTTATCCATGTCATCCAACAAGTGGGCCACCTTGATCCCAATTTGGGGCCTGCATGACCGGTCGGTCACACAGGCTCGGATGAAGGGGAAAACAAATATCAGCTTGATTCAAATCTGGTGGCACCACTGTGATGCCTGTGATTTTATCCACATCGTCCAGCCTCCTAGACGGTGTGACCCACCTCGATGTATGTGCCTTCCATCCAGGCCATCAATCCAGAATGCTAGTTACTGGGCTGGATTATAATACACACACACACACATGTATATTTGGTGGGTCCCACACGTGTAGACCCACCTTTGTATTGGTTTTGATTATGGGCCATCCATTTGATGGATGGCCAGCAGCAATGGCTACTATATTGACAATTGGCAAGTTTCTATATATATATATATATATATATATATATATATATATATATATATATATATATATATATATATTATATACTTTATGATGTGGTGGGCCTGTCATGCCCCAAACTCGAAAATCGGATTCACAGAAATTTCGATCGTCGAATCCGGTGCTGACAGCCTCCGTAGTACTCCATTCTTGGCTCCCAGCATTCACATGCCAGATTCCGATCCTGGGATCCTACAAGGAGGATTATTATTATTATTATTATTTTTATTTTTTTTTACGTTTAACTAGTAATAAGCATAACCACAAGTTTACCCAAATCATAACGGCAACATCATCATCATATATCCACTAATAAAATCATTTGAATACAATGGTGAAAGAAAAAATACATATGTCAAAATCAAAGCTCCAGAAAATAGCCGCACACTCCAAGCTCAATGCTGCTGTAACCTAACATCACCTGCACGCATCTATCGTGCATAAGCTTATAGAAAGCTTAGAGGGTGGTGTAAGTGTGTGCACGAGATAAGTGCCAAGTATGCAATACAATATCATAATCATACAATACCGGAAAGCTATTAATCCATAAACCATATAATGACTGAATAAGCAGAAACACTGATAAGAGCAGGAATTATCAGCGTAAACAGAAATACTGACAAGATTATAATCATGCGATAACAGAATAAGCGGAAGTATGAACAAGTTCATAAGTTAATCAATATCAAAATACGCAATATAGGACAGCTATACAAATGATGAGTCATAGATAATCAAATGTCAAATGACAAGGATATAATGTAACACACAATTCGAAAGAGCTAACAAATATCATCACTTTCATCTAAGTCACAGGAATACAGAAATATAACAACTCACAATGCCACACGCCGAAGATGTAATGGACTTGCAGTATATGGTGCTAATGGAATGATCATGCTGGAGTGTGATGTCGGGATGATAGTATGTAGTATCGCAGGCTACGGGGTCCACCACAAGGAACCTCTATCCAAACCAGTCCCATACCTAAATTTGGATAGTCTGACTCAACGTGGTAAACTCCTGATCTCAGGTTAGTCACGCGCCCAACCGAAATTCTTACCATAACGAAAATACACAACAATTAGTTGCGCACCACCAGCCCTAGTGGATAGTGAATGGATGAATGAATGAGTATGAAACTCTCAATAAGTCTACAAATCAGTACGGTTCCTCTCTAGGGAATCATCACCGAGGTTTAGTACACTCCAAATGGCACTGCCGCTCTCCCTAGCCGCACAGTCCAAGTGAGCATAAGAAACCTCACTATCCGCATAGCCAATAGTCTGTCAATACCTATCCGGCACGTCGATAGCAGACCCATTCCTCGAGCTGGTCAGACTTAGCCTAGCATTGTCCCCTACTCTCGGGCGGGTAAGGCCGCACCCCCTTCCAACCGACTCGACACAGTGGAGAGCATAGCCATCTGGTAATCGGCACTCAACGCCCATCTACCCACTCGGTCTAGACGTTGGAGCATTCTCTGGTACCTAGAGGGTGTTTAGAAATTTTCACCCAGGGCCATCTATGGCAAACCGATTCTCGAACAGATTTTCAGTGCCCCATCTGGCCATCCACGAAATACCTGTGGAGGTCACGACCCTGATGTCGCTAGGGCGTATAGCACATAATGCATGATGCATGAGTCATACAATCCAGTCATGCATCAATCCTGCGTGTGCCGTGCGCTCATGAGATAACCTCTACCTATCAGGGAGTCTCATATCCGAATGCTCGATGACATATGCAATGTCAACCATATCTCATAACAAACATGCAGATGATGCGTATGAGCATATATCATGATGCTATGCATTCTCATACTCATAATCGGTATCAACCGTCAATCTCGACAATGTGGACTTTTAACCAACATTACCCCTAAGGGATGGCCCATGTAGAATCAAACATATAATGGGCACATGGCCTCACACAAGGGCCAAATATACGAACTAGGTGGGCCCTGCTCATGGGCCTAACACATATCACAATGGGCCTTGCCCATAGGCCTCAAACATATCTGGGTCAACCACCACCACAATAGGTGGGCCTCATACACATCAAGGTGGGCCTCAACAACGGGCCTCATACACCTCAAGGTGGGCCTCATACACATCAAGGTGGGCCTCAACAACGGGCCTTATACACCTCAAGGTGGGCCTCAACAACGGGCCTCATATACATCAAGGTGGTCCTCAACAACGGGCCTCATACACCTCTAGGTGGACCTCAACAACGGGCCTCATACACATCCAGGTGGGCCTCAACAACGGGCCTCATACACCTCAAGATGGGCCTCAACAACTGGCCTTATATACATCAAGGTGGTCCTCAACAACGGGCCTCATACACCTCTAGGTGGACCTCAACAACGGGCCTCATACACATCCAGGTGGGTCTCAACAACGGGCCTCATACACCTCAAAGTGGGCCTCAATAGCAGGCCTCGTACACATCAAGGTGGGCCTCAACAACGAGCCTCATACACATCAAGGTGGGTCTCAACAACGGGCCTCATACACATCAAGGTGGCCTCAACAACGGGCCTCATACACATCAGTCAAGATGGTTGGCCTCGATCGTTAATCAGCGATCGGTATCCAGCCTCGATAATCGGCACTGATAATCAATAAACAAACAATGCGGGGTTCATAAATGATCGGCACTCGGTTGTGGTCATATCAAATCCGATAACACGGAGCCATCCGTCTACGGCAAATGGGTCCCACTCATTTGGGTTAATCCACTAAGGGAATGATGAGAAAAGGCCTAATAGGGCCTATGGGATAGTCACAATGTGGATATCCAACTATCATTACTCTAAGGTGTGGCCCTCCTAGGGCCGAACACACGGTGGGCCCACGGCCTCATATCAGGGTTTGATGTGCGTCACTATAAATTCTATACAAGAACTACGAATAAAATAGGTGGGCCCTGCATAAGCAAAAAGTGGGCCCATTCATAACATACCCGTCTAAATGGGTCACAAGTGTATCTAAGTGGGCCCCCTAACATGGGCCTTATATATGGCCTCAACACCAGGCCACAAGTACACCAAGATGGGCCAAATCAATCATATGGGCCGATACAAACAGGCCGGTCAGATGGACCTATACAAAAGGGCTGAATCAAATGAGCTAAGTCAAATGGGCCTCCAAATACATCGAATTGGGCTTCATCAAGTAGGCCCTAAATACACCAAATAGCCTAAGCGTCCAGGAGTTATACTAAGCATGTTATAAGGTAAAGGATGCTGCTCATAACGAAGATGGGCCTAGATGGCCCACAAATATGGACATAATAATGGGCCCAAGGAAAATTATAATGCAGACATTTAACCAACACTATACTTGTAATGTGGACGTCCAACCAACATTGCTCCTAAGGTACGACCGTCATAAACATTATTATATAACTCGAGCTAGGATCACACATTGCAATGGACCTTAGGTATATCCCATTGGGCCTTAAATATATCAAATGGGCCATATAAATGTGCCTTTTACTCATCACATGGGCCACAACTATGGGCCTTATGTGCATTGCAATGGGTCATAACCTAACCCGTGACCTTAGAATACCTCAAATGGGCCTAATCCCATGGGTCTCATATGCAATAAATAGGCCACCCTACTAAGTCTAACAATACCATCACATGGGGCCAAGCCGAGCCGACTGAACATAAATCAGGTGGGCTGGTCTGAGCCGACCTGACTGCACATAACATCAGGTGGGTTGATCCGAGCCGACCTGACTGAACAATAACAGCAGGTGGGCTGATTCGAGCCGACCTGACTATGGTCGACATTTATACTTGGCCATAGAGGAACTCATCAGTCATGACCGGTGCTAGCCGACCTCACGTCCCACAGAGCTGTCCGAGCCGACCTCATCTCTAGTCGGACCATACTTACCCATAACATATACCCTCATACTGGAGATCCATGGGGCTCACGACGCATCAGAGAGGACCAGCACCGCTCAGACATTGATTTCAACTTATCTAGGTATACCAGCATTACCCAAAATAGATGGGCGCCATGGATGGGTCCCATTGAACCCATGCCAGCTTACATTACTCAGTTGCCACCGCCAGTAGGGGTGGATGCCAAAACCTCCGCGCTGAGATGAGGTAGCTCCGCTCAGTTACTAGTTGAGCAATGGGTCTGGGTTTGAACATGCATCAAAGAGGGTCTACACGGACGTGGCCCCACTGCCAAGGGGTAGTAGACGGTTTGGACAAGACCCATGCACCATGGTGTGGGCCATCTGGACGAATGGAGGGAGTGGATGGGTCCCATAGACCCCCATGGTCAGTCCACTCAAGTTCATACACACTCCATGTTAACCACCACCACAGGAAACGTTATCAAGACTACAAGAGTTGGGACGAGGCATCTGCCACTTCGCCTACTACCAGAACCATGGGCTGGGTAAGTCCGTCCAGAGTTGAAACATTGTATCTTTCCACTCAGTTTACTAATTAAGCAAAAGGGGTCTGGATGTACGATAGCACCCTGGCTAGGGATAGAAACCAAGGCCTCAAGTGTTGCAGCGAGGTATCTCCACCCCACTAACCAGTTACACTGTGGAGCTAGGTGTCCGTGATAGCCATCCCCACTAGGGATGGATGCCAAGACCTCAGTGTTAAAATGAGGCATCTCTCACTCCGTCTACCAGTCGAGCTGCGGAGCTGAGTGGACATGATAGCCGCCCCCACTAGGGATGGATGTCAAGACCTCAGTGTTGAAATGAGGCATCTCTCACTCCGTCTACCAGTCGAGCTACGGAGCTGAGTGGACATGATAGCCGCCCCCACTAGGGATGGATGCCAAGACTTCAGTGTTGAAATGAGGCATCTCTCACTCCATCTACCAGTCGAGCTGCGGAGTTGAGTGGACATGATAGCCGCCCCCACTAGGGATGGATGCCAAGACCTCAGTGTTGAAATGGGGCATCTCTCACTCCGTCTACCAGTCGAGCTGCGGAGCTAAGTGGACATGATAGCCGCCCCCACTAGGGATGGATGCCAAGACCTCAGTGTTGAAATTAGGCATCTCTCACTTCGTCTACCAGTCGAGCTGGGGAGCTGAGTGGACTCAACGTTGAAACAATGTATCTATCACCCAGTCTGCTGCCTGAGCTGTGGAATTGAGCCCACGTCTGATCACGCTTCACTAGTAGCATGGCCCATCCGATGCTCCGATTAACCTCATTTTCTAGCTCAACGCCTCAAATGAGTTGGTGCATAGGATAGACAGCGTGGATTTAACACATCCATCAAGTAGAGTGTGTATGAGTGGGTCACCCCACAAGCTTGTAACCCAGCAAGTATTTGGGTTTTCACAGAGACGTCCAGCATCCCTGGATGCTGGACGGACCTCACGGTAAGGGTGGGCTATATTCAAGTGAGCCACCCCATGATGGATGATATGGATACAACACTCATAAGGTGGACCCCACTCATAGACGGCTTGGATAAAACACCTCATGATGAGTTCCATTCAAGTGGGCCACACGCCCAAATCACCACACAAAGTATAAAAAGAAATGAAGGGAGGAAAGGGAGAAGCACCCACCTTTTATCTTCACTTCCTTCATCCGTCAATGCAATTTAGGGCCCGAATGAGTGTGATTCAACGGCTGAGATGAGCTTAGGATGGTGGGATCGGATGGTAGAGGTGGGCCACATTACTCTCTCATGGAACTTGGACGGGAGTTGCTCCCATGGAGCTTGGGAGAAATGAGAGAGAGAGAGGGAGGTGTAAGAGAGAGAGATGGGTGTGATGGGTATAAGAAAACCTTGACTTTTGTGGTTGCTTAGGAATAGGTGAAAGGTGATGTGTACTTGACATGTACTTGACGTGTGATGGATTGATTAATTGATGGGATTGATGTGACACCTCGTAAAGATTCTCTTGGGTTTCGCAAAGCGCGGCGTTTTCTTCGCACCGAACGTTGGCCCACATCTCTTGACCAGGGTATCGCCTCGGCGCGCAAGTCACGGCATCGGAACCGTTGCTACGATGCGGTCGCTATGGTAAAGGTCTTGGGTTAAGTCGATACGGGTTGACGACATACGAATTAGGGTCGCATGCAAATAACGATTAAGGGTCGAAAGTTGCCGAAATTCGACCGAGAAGGCTGCAAAAGACTATGGAACGGTACGGTCAAAGATACGAGTCTTACAGGGCCCCACGTAGGGACCCACCTGCGTTGAGTTGAATGGTTGGTGCGTCTCACACCAGTTATATAGCTGCTGGTGAGACGTCACCAGATTTTTGTGGGTCCCACCGTATGAGTTTAATCCACATCGTCCATGTTGGGATGGTGGGATTCCACCGCGATGTACCTGTTGTACCCAAACCGTACATCTGTGGGTCTGATCACAGGTATGTGTTATATCCAAAACATCCACCCACCGTCCAGATTCCATCCACGTAGATGGTGGTAACCTACCATTGATGTATGTATTGTATGTCCACACCATCCATCTCTTTGGAACCCACCTGCTATGAGTGGATTGGCTGGAGTCCTGTACACTAGCTATTTAGCTAGTGTCATGACGTCAATAAGATCTGATGGTCCTACCATCAGATGTGTTTCATCCCATTAAATCTAATGGGGACCACTTCCTACCCATCTGACTGGACATACGTCAGCTGATGCTGTGGTCCAACACGAGGTACGTGTTATATTTATGCTGTCATCCATTTGGCTGGTGTGTGGGGCCCACCCCACACGTGTTGCACATGTGGGATGGGACCCACCTTGATGTACGCATTCTATATCCTCACGTCCAGATGGATGTGAGGCAGATTCAAAACTCTGTTAGGCCACATGTGTGGGATCCACCGTGACACATGCATTGTATCATCCATGTCATCCATGTGGGGCCACCTTGATATTGTGGTCTATCCACACCGAAGTCCATGGCTCCCACAATGATGTATGTATTTCATCCATGTCGTCCATCTATATGGGACCCACCTATGATGTAGGCGTTTCTTTCATGTCGTCCTCTACAGGGACGTGAGTCCCTCATGATATATGTGTTTCATCTATACAGTCCATTCATGGGACCCACCGTAATGTATGCTTTGTTTATCCAGCTATTGGGGCCCATTCTGTGATTCATGAGGCCCACCCGCCATGTACGCAAGGCCCATCTACCATGTCGAGCCCACCTACTAGTTGTACGTGGCCCATTTGATGTACATTAGGACCATGTGATGTGGCCCATAGTGATGTATGTTAGGCTTGTGTAAGCGGCCCATAGTGATGTGTTAGGCCTGTGTGAGTGGCTCATGTGATGCGGCCCATAGTGATGCGATGTGGCCCATCTTGATATATTTGTGGTCCATCGTTGAGACCCACCTTGATGCAATTGCGGCCCATGTGATGAGGCCCATTGTGGTGTGTATTAGGTCGTGACCGATTGTGATGTATTTTCGGCCCATTTGGTATGACCCATTGTGATGTATTCCCAACCCATTTGGTATGGCCCATTGTGATGTATTTTTGGCCCATTTGGTAAGGCCCATTGTGATGTATTCTTGGCCCATTTGATAAGGCCCATTGTGATGTATTTGTGGCTCGTATGGGGAGGCCCGGTGTGGTGTATATGTGGCACTTAAGTGAGGCCCAATGCGATAAATGTGCAGACCGATGTAATGTATGATTTTATTATAATGTACGTAATGATAATTATATGGGCCACTGCTTGGAGCGATGTTGGTTAAATGTCCACATTGATGGACAATGATGGTTCAATGTTCACATTGTGACCTTCACTTAGGCCCTTATTTATTCAAATTATCGAGGCCGATTCCGATTATCGAAGTTGATTCTAATTATTGAGGCCGATTCTTATTGTTGAGGACGATTATCGAGGCCGATTCCGATTCTCAAGTCTGATTCTGATTGTCAAGGTCGATTCTGATTCTTGAGGCCGATTTTAATTATCGAGTCTGATTCTAATTGTCGAGGTCAATTTCAATTGTCGAGGGCGATTCCGATTGTCGAGGCTGATTCCGATTGTTACGGCTGATTTTGATTGTTACGGCCGATTCTGATTGTTGAGGCCGATTCTAATTGGCGAGACCGATTGTCTAAGCTAATTATCGATGCCGATTATCAGTGGTGGTTATCGATACCGATTATGAGTATATGACAGCATAACATCATAATACATACTCATATGCATCATCTGTATGTTTGTTATGAGATGTAAATGACCATTACATATGTCACAGGGCAGGTTATTCATGGGACTCCCTAATAGGCGGAGTTGCCCCACATGAGCACATGGTATGCGCAAGATTGATGCATGATTGGATTGTATGACTCATGCATCTTGCATTGTGTGATTATGATTACCATACGCCCTACCGACATTAGGGTTGTAGCCTCTACAGGCATATCGTGGATGGTCAGATGGGACATCAAAAATCTGTTCTACATAGGATGCTATAGATATCATTAGATGAAAGTCACAGAACCCTTTTGATACCAGAGATTGGATGCATGAGTGCGAGGGCCGTATACTGTTAGGTCGCGTCTCCCACTGTGTCCTGATTAGTTGGAAGGAGGTGCAGCCTTACCTGCCCGAGAGGAGGGGGTAAAGCTAGGCTGAGTTTGACCAGCTCAAGGAATGGGTCCACTATTGACGAGCCGGGCTCGATATTGGCAGGCAGATAGTAAGATTTCTTCCACTCACCTTATTGCACGCGATGGGGCGGTAATTTGATGTGGAGTGTACTAGACTCTGGTGATTTTTCAGAGAGGAACCGTACTAATATGTGGACTTATTAAGTAAGAGTTGCATATTCATTTATTCATTCATTCACTATCCACTTGGCCTGGTGGTGCACAACTAATTATTGTGTACCTTTATAATGGCAAGGATTTCGATTGGAGCACGCGACTAAACTGAGATTAGGAGTATATTACATTGAGTCTAGTTATCTAAATTTATGTATAGGACTGGTTTGGATAGAAGTCCCTTGTGATGGACCCCATATCCTGCGATACTATATAATATCATCCCGACTTCACTCCAGCTTGGTCATTTCATTTGCATCGTATATTGCATTGCATACGCAGCATTTAGCATTTTTGGTTGCCATGTTTTTGTATTAATATGGTCGTTAGCATTCATGCCTTGTATTGCATAGTCTTAGTACGGCTGATGACACTTGATCTTGTTAGTATTTTCACTTATTCCAATATTGTATGATTTATGACATTATATTGCATACTTGGCACTTACCTTGTACACACACTTTCACCACCCTATAAGCTTTCTATAAGCTTATGCATGATAGATGCGTGTAGGTGGCGTTAGGTTGCAGCAGCGTGGAACTTTGAGCAAGCAGCGTCTTCTGGAGCTTTGATTTTCGGCATATAAATTTTCCTTTCAGCATTATATTCAAATGTTTATATTAGTGAATGTGATGATGATGCTGCCTTTGTGATTTGGGTATACTTGTGGTTATGCTTCTTATGAGACAAATGTACATTAAAAAATCCTCCTTTTAGGATCCCAGGATCGAAATCTAGCGTATGGTGGTGGGAGTCGAGAATGAGGTACTACGGAGGCTGTTGGCACCGGATTCAGCGATTGAAAATTTTGTGAGCCCTGTTTTCAAGTTTTTGGCATGACAATATGTTATTCAAATCATTCGTTAAGTAATTCAAATGCTCATAAGATCCTTACCATGGGAATGGACTTGTAGACACCCCACCCAAGCTACATCTTGAGAAGGTTAAGACTTTTCGGGAACCATGATCATACCTTAAACCAGAATCGCAGTCCAAACCGAACCCTGACCAAAAAGTCCCCAATCCGCAGCATGAAACCGTGATCCAAACCATTCAGCACATATACAACCCTGCCCATACCCTATATCAGAACCAAGACCCCCCTTTCCAAGCCAAAACCCACTTTTCTGAGCCAAAAATCCAAAAGAAGACTTTCAGGCGAACCTGTATAACGCACAAAGCCCGTACGTGTGACTCCGGCCCTAACCAGGCTAGGGCGGCAATCTGACTGCTACCTGGGGTACTTCAAATGCCGCCCCTCGCGGCCCGCATGTGGACAGCTTTTCCAGCGCCCAAAAGTTAACTTTTCTCCAAAATTATCCCTCTCCTCCCCCCCCCCCCCGCCCCAACCTTCACTATTTACCTTTTTACCACCCCTCATGGCCAATGAGAGTGTCATGTGGCATTCTTCTCTCCACAACCAATCATAGCTTGCCACCTCATCTTTTACCCCTCTCAAACCCAGAAATTACCATAATGTCATTAGAGAAGGATATAAATAGCCCTCTCTTCTTCTCATTTCTACACACCCAAGAAGATCAACCACTCCTCACTTCCAAGCTTAAGTGAGAAGGAGAGTGAAAGGGAGAGAGGGAGGAGGAGAGTGAGGGTGAGGAAGTGCTCCCAAGCCTCAAGGTCCAGATTTTTCAACCACCTTTTTAGCCCACTCCTTGTCTTTTAGCCATCTTAACCTTCCAACCTAGCTCAGTTGATCATGGTTCAACCCACATCCTAGCCTACTCAAGATCAAGCCGATGATCTATTTACATACAAGCATCCATCATGACATTTACTCCCTTCTCAACCTCCCTTCTTCTCTAGATCTCTAGTGAATGTATGCTTTGTGGCTTGTCATACATCGGATCCTATCGCATTAGAAATTCCTATTGACCTAGTCCTTTTTTAAATCTTTGCATAAGCATCATCACATCCGCCTTTTAGACATGTCGTTGGACGTATGCTCTGTGGCTTGCCGAAACCTCGGATCCTGTCACATCAGAAATCCATATGTGTGTCTAATATTATCCCGACCACATCATTCATCCCTTGAGATTATTTTATCACACAAAGTAAATATCGTTCGTTTGTACGGGTAGAGAGGGTGCATAACACCTTCCCTCTATGTAACCAAGGTCCCTTACCCGGAATCCTGGATCGTAGACCAGGAGTCAATTTAAGGTAGGGAAGTGTCTGGATTTCTCTCACCTTACGTATTTCGTGGTTCTAACCGACCGCGGGATTTCAAAATTTTTCGACTAGTGGCGACTCCAACATTCTTAATCAGTCTATCACCCCCTAATCAATTATTACAAAATACAAAATCAGCGTAGACGCCAATTTTTCAGTGTTTACAGGACTAAAAGAATGAAAATATTAGGTCGGTCCAAAGCTTCTATAGGCTTGTGAATGTTTCAACCGTGGGCATATAATTTCTACTATTTTCTATTGTGTGGCCCAATTGAACTTTGAATTTATCTAATTTTTTGGCTCATGTCATAAAATAATTTGACAAAATATATCAATAGTGTGAATTTTTCACAAAAACCATAATGGGTCCCATAATGTTTACCTCATGTGAATCCCTCCCGCCATCATGCCTCAACGGTGGGCTCAACACAAAGGGCACTTTCATCCCTTTAAATTTTCCAAAATACTCTCAAATCTAAAGAAAGATTTTTTTAATTTTTCTATTTTTGGAAGGAATGCTTTTTGGTGCATTTGACAGTACCATGAGGCTATTTTAGGTAAAATACATTTTTTATTCACAATTGGCACGGTAAATCTTCGTGGGGCCACCATTACGTAGATGTGACATCTGCCACCATTTTGCATATGTGACATCCAATCAATCCATCACTTGAGCCAACTCATTTAAGGTGGTGAGCCTGAAATTCAGGCCAATCCAAAACCCAATTAGGCCACACCATACCCAAATGCATGAGTAGAGACATCAATGGTTGAAATCTTTGATGAGCCCATTATAATGTATACATGATATCCAACCTGTTTATAAGTTGAGTACATGGAGTATGAAAGGAAAACCCAAATATCTACTTTACCCAAGACTTACTTGTGTCCCAAGAAGATTTCATATCCTGTTTTTGTGTGGTGTGGCCCACTTAAATCTTGGATAGCCTGATTTATTAGCTCATGTCTTACAATAGTTTGTTGCAAATGATGAAGTGTGGAATAGATTCCACACAAATTTCAACACGGGTTCCACGAGTCACCCTAGTGAGTGATTTATAGAGGATATTAGTATTGATATTTTCAAGTACAGGAATGATTGTCTGATCCCTCATCATCATGGACACTGGATTTAACGATCGTTCAATCTTAATCAGACGGCTGTCGATGTGGGGCCCACAATGTTTTATGCCTGCCTATCCGCTGCTCAATGATCACGTGATCAAAGAAAATTTGGTGAGGCCGTGTGGTGATGCCTCGTAAGCCTTTTGCCGAACCCCCAGTGCGAGTCGGGGTGTTAATGGGCCGGGCTCGGGCTTATGAAATCAAAAGTTTCAAAGTGCGGCCCGATTGCCTGGCCCTAAACGGTTCAAATCCGGGCCATGACCAGCCACAGGTTGGATACGCTTGATCTTGCGAAACATGCAGCTCACACCTGACGAAATGGCACGTGTGTGAGATCTGATCTGTTGGTTTGGCCGGGTACGTCGTTTACATTCTCTGGCACGGAAATCAGGTGGGTACACGTAATAAAAGGAAATGGACGGTTAAAATTTATTGAAGAGCATCCTACGTTAAGGATTGGCACATAGGGCATCCAAACCATGGGATTTGAATGATGAATAGCCTGGATCTTCCACACGTGTGCACAACCATTATCTCCTGCAAGTAGCTGGAAAGTTCACACAGATAGTGCCCATTTTAAGCGTTGCTATCAAGTAATCTGTTTGCTCAGTAAACTGAACATGTGGGGACCCCGTTCGTGATCCAAGCCATTCAAATGTTGGTCCCATCGTGAACGGGAATCACCCAAAGAATCTCCTCCCTTTCATGATCCAAACGGTTGATCTGATCGAAACCACCATGCATCAGCCATGCCTTAAAACTGTCACAGAATAGAAGATCCTAGCCATCCAAATTTTGGCCTTTTTACTGTAGAACTGATGATCATACAATCATAGACACTGATCGAAAGATCAAAACAGTCTGATTAAAGAGATTTTCTGAGGCATGATCTATCCTTGATTAGATCCATTAGATCAACATTTTAGATAAACTAATGGCTGAGTGAGGGCACGCGACATAGCCTCGGAGATTTAGAGAATCCTTTAGCATAGAATGCAATGGGCACGAGATCCTCTTCTGTGAGTTATATGATTCTCGGCCATAGGATGCATACCCCACCACGTGCTTCAAGTACGGATACTGCTTAGCTAGTGGCCCGACGACATGTTTGATCTACGTTTATCCATCTATTTTGTCAGTTCATTGTTCAGGGTACGGCATGAGCCTTAAAAAGAAGCAAATCCAAATATGATATGGACTACACCACATAATGATAGTGTTGATTAAACGTCCACCGTTGAAAATTTCTTAAGGTCCATTGTAATATTTATTTGCCATTTCATATATTGTTAGGGTCCCACTGACGTGGCTAAAGGAAAAACAAAAATACCAACTTGATTCAAAAGCTATACGCCTAAAAAGTTATCCATGGTGAGCATTTAATCCCCACTGTTTCTCTGTATCTTGTAGCGTGGTCATCCAAAATTTGGGCCCGCTTTTTTTTTTTTTTTTTTCCCTTTTTTATCGTACGTTAAAATGAGATGGATGGCATAAATAAAACGAGATTGACACCAGCTAGCTGGTGTTGGTATTAGGGTCACTAGGCAAACCAGGCCCCCAAGAGGCCATCCAAGTGGGCCAATGATTCATCGATGATATGACCAACGCCCGGATGGGCCATGCCAATATCTTTGGCCTCTCTCCGTCAAAATTGCCTCAGTTGCTGCTTTTTTTTACAGAACCGTCAATTCCTGGACACAGATGGATCATTGCAAGTACGCAATTATTAGATCAATGGTTCTGGATCACCGGACAGTGGGACCCATATGTAGGCGTGTGACGTTGGGAGGAATCTCGAAATAATGCTAATTTAAGTTGGTGGTCCGCCGTAAGAGTATTTCGGTAGTCCCACTGGGTGTGAATGGGCATTGAACGGCCAATCTTTCGCGAAGAGGTTCCAGTGGACCACACAAATAAGTAGTCTGGTAGACTACCGTCGTTTTTCGTTATTAATGATGCCGGGCAGAGTAAGGCCAGGTTAGGGCTGACGCCATTATGACGTCATCGCAGGCTTTAATAGTGGTAAACTTTTAAGTTTATAATATTTTAACGACAAAAGATGGGTCCCACAACCCCAATAATTGATGCCAGTCTGCATAATTGCTGAGAGCGATTCGTCGCACGCGCAGGCCAAACTGACTGGCCCAGGCGGTTGATTACCGTACGGAGGAAACTTCGCTTCAATTTATCGTCCCCTCTCATTTTCTCATCATATCACGAGATGCTGAATAAACATTTTTTTAAAAAATGAAAATAGGGATTTGATACTCTGGCATAGAGCGAGGGATAATAAGCATGCACTTAGACATCGAACACGTGGCAAATAAGTAGAATTAAACCGTTCACCATTCAATTGTCCACCGTAAATGTATCATGAACAGAAAATTAAGCTTCTTGATTATCGGACAACCGAATTTGTGGAAATTTATTGGACCGTTAAATCTGGAAAATATCCATCGCTCATTTTTTTAGCAAACCACTTTCCACAAATCATAGGTTAGGATTGTTCAACCAATCTGATCTCCGGATTGTGACTCGGCGACAGTGGTCTGCACAATCCAGATCATTTTATTTTATTACTGTATATTTCAAGGTTAAAGGAGTCGGATCCCAAGCTTAACTGGCGCCCATACCAAAAACAGTAGAGATAGTGACGCCCACCGTTAAAAACTTTTAAAGACCTTACTAAAAGTTTTCAATGAAGCTGATACGTGTTTTTCCTTCTCTCGTGTATGTGTTAACTAATGAATAGTTTAGATATTAGATAAATATCACGTAGACCTTTTGAAGGTTTCAACTCTTGGACGTCACCCTTCAAGGTTTTTGTGGTGAGTCCACTCTCGCTTTGCATCTGCCTTATTTTTTGACTTATTTTATAAAATGATCTCTCCAAATGAATCGCTTTTAAAGTCGTAATTACGTGCTTATCATGCCAACTATCACCTCATGGTTGACGTGGATTAGGTGGTGTTGACACAGCATCCCAAGCAATCGTGTTTATGTGTATATTTTCTCTATATTCATGCGTTCATACTTTCTGCTGGATCATTTCATGGTATGAGTCAAAAGACAAAGAAGATCCCAAGCTCAAGTGGACTACACTTGAAACGGTGGAGATAGTGGCACCCACCGTTGAAGTCTTCCTAGGGCCCACCATAATCAAAACTTTTATGGTCTCAAGAAGTTTCTAATGGTGAGGATTTAATTATCACCACTGTTTCTTTGAATGTGGTCCACTTGAGCTGTGGCATTTTTGGATTTGTCCCTTAAAATGAGCTGAAAAAACGGATGGACTGTGTGCATATAAAACACATACATCCCGGTGGGCCCTAGAGCACCCAACACATCACCCCACCACAGCCGCGTCTCTTGGTTATCAATTAATCATTTGTACTACGGTACTACGAGGTGGAGCTGGCAGGGACGGCCTGTCTTGTTGGCCCAACACTCGCAGCCTTCTCTTGGGCCTGGGTCCGTTGACAAATGGGCCGAAAATGGGACCGACCTGGATGCATGTACTTAATTTCATAGGACTAATGTATCTCAAGATTCGGCCAGAATTTAAGGCCTGATTAATGACGAGGGTCTTATCATTGTCCGGTTCATCAATGGCCCACTCCTGCCTATGGTTCCAGCCATTGACAGTGGGAAGAGAAAAGATTCTAGTGAAAAGAGCCATACCGCTGCGATCCAGTAGATGAAAGGTTCTGATCATATCTGGCCAGTGCGTATGAGTGGGGCATGCTGGATCTTGCATATTGGTGATTATTAGATGGTTCCTCGGTGAATCTGTCGCTTGATAATGGTCAGTCCGGCCCATTAATCAGGTGAGCATTGCATGACCGTTGGATCTACATGATACATGCACGTGCTGTCCACCTGATAAACAGACCGTCCATTTATACGTACATTCGAGGAACACTCACTTACGGGCCCCGATCACCGCGCACAAATTCCACGCTAGCTAGTCCGGCGCATCTGTGTTTTGGCGCTTGAAGATTGGGCGCGTATGGAATTAGCATTCCTTTATTCGAGTCCCTGAATTCCGAAAACTCGAGAAACAACTCCTTGTTTCTCTGGGGCTCTGCTCATGGAGCTCGTTTTTCTTTGTCGCGACTCAGGATACTTCGAGTGTCGCCACCCATTGGAACTGAAAATCTGAGATGGTCCGATCCGTTAAACTGACCATTTTATCGTTTCTACCGTAAATAAGCTATTTAAGTCTCATAATCATACGTCAGTGATTATTCTATCCTCTGATATCTAGATTTGAATACAAGCCATTGAAACTTTTCTTTTATTTGTCTTAAATTCGTCTAGGTCCTGATGCTCAAAATCATCCTTTCAGTGTAAGTGTCCTTTGGAAGCCTCGCTAGCATTGGTTCTACAAAATGGACGGTTCCGATCATTGGACTACTCTGCAAGAGGGCCGGAGTAGAGGGCGACACACACGGAATTCTATGTCTCGACAGAGAGAAACTAACTCCTGCTCACGTGTGCTGAATCCACGCAGAGATCTTCCCAACTACCGCCAATCACAGGTAAAAACCGTACACCTCCCGTCTCACAGCCTGTAAACCCTATCGTTTTCACCGGACGCCAGCCCGAAGAGTTGGGAAAAACAAAATACTCGGCCCCACAAGTCCCATCAGGAAAGGAAGAAAAAAAAGGATATAAAAAAAGGCAAGAAAAATAAAGTCACTGACGTGGATCCTTCCGAGCGTACCCCCAAAGCAACGGCCAAGATCTGCCCATCTAAATCTCCGGCCCTCCATTCCCTCTCTATAACCCCACCACTCTCCTTCTCACATCCCTCCTTTCACAGCCAGTTCTCTTCTCTTCGCTTCGATATCATCGATCCCATCGAGAATCGTGAATAGAGAGAGAGAGAGAGAGAGAGAGAGAGAGAGGAGAAGATGCTGCTGGGGAAGCGCCCGCGTCCTCCGATGAGGAGAACGACGAGCATGACGGAATTCACTCTCGATATCAGCGGGATCGAAGGGATGCAACCACAGCCGTCCGATCAAAGAGGACATCAGAAGACGGTATCGGACGGTGGTGCGGGCAGGAGACAGACGGATGGATACATGGCTGCGGTGTCTCCCAAGACCCATAGGAAGGGTTCTGGTGATTTTCTTGAGACTGCACCTTTCTTGAGAGCTTGTGGACTTTGCAAGAGGAGGCTGGCGCCCGGCCGTGATATCTATATGTATAGGTATCTATTACTATTTATTTTATTTTATTTATTTATTTATTTTTAAATTATGGGTTTTCTTTGAGTTTGGTTTTCTGGGTGTTTGGAATTGAGGTATTTATTATTATTTACTATTTATTTTATATATTTATAAGATTTTGGTTTTTCTTTGCGTTTCTTTTTGTCAATGTTTGGAGGTGAGGTATTTATTATTTTATATATTTCGAGATTTTGGTTTTTCTTTGAGTTTGGTTTTGTGGTTGTTTTGGAGGTGAATGGGATTCGAGGAGGTTCAAAGAGTTGAGAAGTTTCATGTTTTTTTTTTTTATCTTTATAACTTTCTTGTGGAATTTTATTATGATTGTTTTTTCCTTTTGTTTGAATCTGTATGAGTTTTTTTTTTTTTTTTTTTTTTTTTTTTTTTAAATCTTTTTAGAAATCCATTCTTCTGTTTTATTTTCATACAGAGTGAAATTGTATGAGTTTTTTTGTTAAAATCTTTTTAGAAATTCATTTTTCTCTTTTATTTTCGTACAGAGTGAAATTGCCTCTCTCTCTCTCTCACGAAGATTTGCTAAACTCGAGGGTTTTTTTTCCTACTTTTATTTCTAAAATATTTAGAAATCTAACGCATCAAAACCCATTCATAAAGTGATTTTATTTTAATTTTCTTCTGCATTATCTTCTTTTTTTTTTTTTGTCTTTTCAATACCAGGTTCTTATTTTCATTATTTGTTAAATATCCCTTGAATGAGAGAGCTCATGCAATAGGAAAACAGCAATTGAACAGACGGATTTTAATCTTTGTTTCAGGGGGGACACGGCATTTTGCAGCTTGGAGTGCAGGCAGCAGCAGATGAATCAAGACGAACGGAGAGAGAAGTGCTCCTTGGCATCCATTAAGAAAGAAGTTGCTTCTTCTAATACTTCAGGATCGGATGCTTCCAACAATGGAGAAACGGTGGCAGCCGCGTGATGTGGAAGAGGACACTCGAAAATGATCCGATCAACGTCGCTGCTTATATGAGCATCTGAATTCAGTATCTTTTTCTTCTTCTTCTTCTTCTTCTTCTTCTTCCTTTTTTTTTTTTTTTTTTTCTTTTTTTTTCTCTAATGCATGAAAAACGAAACTTTGAATGTGTGGATTGTGTTCGTGTATGAGGGACTGCAAATTCCATGACGATGGACCATCTAACTTATACAATCACATGCTTTTACTTCGTCTTCTTCTTCCTTTGGTCTTATGTGATTTCGTGCCATTCGTATTAAACTGTCATACACGTGCGAGATCCGAGCCATTGTTCGTGAATACACCCTGGCAGACGATTTAGTCTCGCTCATCAGGTGGACGCTGGTCGACTCATCGATGTTGAACATGTACCATTATTCGTTTTCTCTTACCAAGTGTCCGTTCCTTTCAAACACGTGCGGCCCACGTGATGACTGGGTTCCCTGATTCTTTCAGTTGGGTTTGTTCACGGATGGCCCTCCTGATGAACGCTCCGAATATCAGCTCGAGACTGGGAAGGGTTTCCGTAGAGATTCCACCCTACCGCGTAAAAATAAGGCCTGGCTCGCTCTTCGGGTGGGACACGTGTACATCGAATATTGACATTGATCATCCGCTTTCAACTGTCCATTTTCTAGTACATGTGTGTCCCACCTGATGCGTGTAGACTCTCTCTCTCTCTCTCTCTCTCTCTCTCTCTCTCTCTCTCTCTTTAATGAATGAATGAGATCTTGTACAAGTGATGAATGATCGAGATCTTGCACGCACACGTGAATGTCAAGAGTAGCCTTTGCTGCAAAATTCAGGAATCATAACCGCAATTAGTTAAGGTAATTAAGTAGGTCTCAAGTTCAATCGATTGGTTCACAAGTTACAATCCACCAGTGGTTAGCATACTAACTTGTTATGTATGTACGAAATCAACCCGTCCAATAGATTGTACCCATCACAAGAATCACATTATGCAAAATTCAACCATATTGACTGTCTAGGTGGACCACATTTGTATTTTTTATTTATCAGAGGCTAATGATTTTCTTCTATGATGTGGCCCACATAATTAGTGGTTGGGCTTTATTTTAGCGTAAGTTGATCCTCGTTGTGAGACCAACCATTAGAAGGGTTGGATGTAAGACGGACCATGATAGGTTGGAAGTTATTCTCCGTTTCTACCATGAATTTTGGTCTAACCGGCTGGACTCGGGACATTCTAAAGGAAATTTACCAGGTTTGACATTAGAAAATCTTGAGCTGACCAGCCGCCTCCAAACCCAGATCCTCGTGCATCAGATCTTGTACCATACACGTGATGTGTATAATGATCAGAACCATTCATATTAGGGGCTTCCATTGGATGGCCACTAATGAAAAGATGCTTTGGCTGTAGAACACTTACCATATGGATATTTTTTTTCGCTGAATGTGGGTCATTGGTTACTTTTCCCTTTTAGTGTTCATTTGTAAAGTAACTGATTGTACCACCTAGATCATGTTTGTGACATCCAACGGTCCCAAATATTCAACCCAAAGGCTTGCGCCAATCCAACCATTCGGGTGAGCTGTACCATGATTTTAATGATCTGCCGAGAACTCAATTTTCATGGTGCGTCCCATCTTAGAGACATCCCATTTTCATTGTTTGATGAACCTTTTGCACGGGTTGGATATCCCACAGACATGATATGGACCCCACACTACAGTCGTTACTGTGGTACAAATCAGAACTCAGTATGTTAATGATGAATTAGTTTAGTTTAATTTTGTAGGTGGGTGGTACATCAATTGAAGCTGATGTCATATAAACCCAATATCAAGGAAGTGATGTTTTCAGTATTCAATATTTTATCTAAGAAGATCTTTGATACTCTGGCAGACTGCAATGGATGATACTCTAGCACCTGGAAATTACTTAGAAATTGCACACATGGATTATAATTAATATAATTCAAACAGTAAAAATCACGGGTCTCACTTTGGATGTACCATGAACTAAAATTTAAACTTATTTGATTATCTAACTGTCAGATTGGTGGACATTTATTGGGCAATTAAGAATGAAAAACATCCAACGGTCTCATTTTAACGAACAGGTGCCCTCGAATCAGAAGTTATGATTCTTCAGCCGATCCGATTTTCAGATGGTAACTCAGAGAGAGTGAGTTCTACAAGATACTCGGCTTAAAATCTGAGTTAATATGTGCCACGTGTCCAATATCTGACTGCCTGAATTGTCAGGCGTCATGCGCTGCGAGCATCCAATGACTACCATTGCATTCTGCTCTCTGTGCGATTGATGAGAAATTACCTGTGATACATACTTATGGGTGTGAATCTCTCTACTCAGTTGGGTATTTTTTTTTTTTAGTAGCTTTGCATGGTGTGTGGGCCCCACGCTTTAAAATGTCGAAAGAGATTCATTTGGAGGATTGTCGTATTCGATGCCGCGGTGGGACCCTTGAAATGCACCGAAAGCCCCACCACTTTTATCGGTATGGGGATCTAAACGGGACTGGAAATGTCTACGTCACCCTGCATTAACACACCCACTCTGTGTCGGGTCCACCATGATGTATATGAAAATCTACTCCGTCCATAAGATCAGGACCCTTACGGGAACCTTGCAAGAAAAAGATAATCCCTGTAAAAAACAGTGGTGGCCCACAACAATAGGAGCAATATAAAAGTGATACTAAGCTTTTCTGAGCTTCGGATCAGACTGATATTTATATCTTTACTTCTTCCAGGTGAGTTAAACCTTATTAACAGGTTTGATGAAAGACATACACCACTGGTAAGCCCAAAGACAAACCTATGGTTGGAATCCAATCCCAAATTTTCCTTGTGGTATGGCCCGCATGAGTCTTGAATCTGGCTGATTTTCTTTATACAGATCTAAAATGGATGATAGAATCTGATGAATGGAGTGGATCTTGCGTATACAACTGATGGGCACTACCGAGATGGATATTTTCCGCACTTTGTGAAACAGGTGTTGAAGAGTATTTTCCGGTAACACCTTGTAACACGTGTTACCGGAAACTCCCATACGAGACGATTCCAGATTTCCAGTCCTCTCTCGGCAGGCAGTCCGCGGACTACTGAAATGAAATCTTACTCCTTCGTCTGGGTCACGTGGACGGGTAAAAGTTCGCTGGAAGAGGTGCACCACGGAAGACACATTGTCATGGATGGTCCACTGAAAAATGGTGACAGCTAATCGAAAAATGGACCTGAATTCAAACAGATTACCTTTCTATGATTTTTACCGTGTATAGTTTGATGATGGGACGTACCTCGTGTTCGGTTCTCATCACCTTCAGACCTGGCCCAATCGGAGAATTAGGAATTCCTTTCAGGAGTCTGCGGACTAGATTAGGCCGAGTGGAACCCATGGATTGATGATCCAGACCGTTGATCCGGTGAGAACCACCGTGGATGGGGAATTCGCAACAAATCCACATGATTGAACAATCTAGACCCTTGACGGTTAGGATGAAAATACAACTGCTGTCAAAATTTGAGGAAAAAAGACCAAATATTGGACGGCTACGAGATTCCAATACGTATAATTTTAGGGCACTGTCTAGCCACGTTAGGGCCCATCAGATCAACGTGTGGATCACCGAGAGGTGGGACCTAATCGTCCAGACTCACGGCTCAAGGTTCATGTAACTCCAATGTTGATATTTAAGCATTGATTTCGTGTGGAAATCTTACACTGAACTCGACACACGTACTATTTTTACTGTCCAATTGGTACCATCCTCACTGATTTGAATGGTCCTGATGATCAACACTTTGTGGGTGGGCCATTGCCAAAAATATTCGGACCATTGATCTTGATTGTATAATCAACCTACAGTACAGACTTGCAAGCACCGAACGACTTGCGTCCTGCCCGACCTGGACGGACTCGTCCAGACAAGGCTCTGTGGGTCCAAAATATGAATTATTTGTTTTATCCATGCCGTCCATCTTTAAAGATCATTTTAAATTATTATGATAAAAATGAGACAGCTCCAATGCATGAGTAGACGACACACTGAGTATTGAACCCTCACCATTAAAAACTTCTTAGGAGGTGAAGAAGTTTTGATCAAGCTGATATTTATATTCTCCCTTCACCCAATTCTATGTGACCTTATGAACAGGTTGGATAGAAAACAAGCATCACAGTGGGCCCTAACAAGGTTTCAACGGTGGGCATCATTATCCTACAGTGTGGTCGACTTGAGCTCACATCTGCTTCGTTTTTGAGCTTTTTTCGTAAAATGATATGGAAAAATAGATGGACAGCGTGGATAAAACCCACCCATCACGATGGGTCCCGTAACCGAGTCCGTACAGGCGGGAAAGGACGCAATCCGCTTCCACAGATGTAGGTTAGCAAGAGAGATGATAGGGTGGAGTGGTTTGAACCGGAACAAGGTAGAGCCAGGTGGGACCAGGTTTCGGTAGTTTGGATGGCAAAGATGATCCTATCCATCTAATCTGTGGCCTTCAATGCAAAAGGATTAAATCAGTATTTAATGGTCAAAATTATATGTGGTGAAGACCTCAGGTTCTGAAATATAGGCCATCTATGATAGTATGGCTGGACGGACGGTTTCAATTGATGCATCACCCTGATGCATGATAGGTCCAGTGGACCATAATACCAAGGGGTCCTGCTGCTCATGTTTTAATGTGTGCGAAACGCTTTTTGCATTCTTATTTTTTTTACTGTGATTGTGGTCTCATGCGTCAGCAGTTGGCACACGTGCATGATCTCTGAATATTCCATCACGTGCACCTTATCTTGAGTGGGACGGAAAGTGCACGGCCATGGAGGATTACCAATGGCATGGCATGATTAAACTGGTAAAAGGGTTGGATATATATATATGGGCCCATGTGGCTTGTGGACAACCACTACTTGATGAGTCGTATATATCTTCTGATCCCCACATTGTTTCTGTTAAATCTGAGCCCGTGACAAAACGTTAATTAGACTCGAAGTCCGAACTGAGGCACCCGAGGCGTAATCCATCTGATCAAGACTACAGCATCACAACAACAATACGGATGTCTTCGAGTCAAAATCAGCTCGAAGTTGATCCTAATTGTCAGATCAGATAACCCGCTACCCCCCAACTCTGAGGCGATTAAGTCAGTCGGATCGGATTCGGTATGACTGGTCGGATGGCGTTGTACTCGGAGCATTCCTCAATATGGCCTAGCAAGCTGAGCCGAGCAGACCTTCTGACGTGCGTATCCTACTCGCTAAACATGAAAACTGCCATAATCAAACGTGGCCGATAACTTCGCTCGCAGATGTGCACGATCCCCCAGATACACTGCACAATCAATAGATTGCGAGCAATATCCCCATGATCCCAGAATCCCTCTGATCGTGCCGAGATCATCGGAACCGGACCGCCCCACAAGCAAATATAAATAGCCCGCAGTGCTATGTCTACAGGTACGCGAAATTAAGCTCTCCTCTACACTCGATATAGATCCTTATTCCCTTATCCTGACTTAGGCATCGGAGGGTCCCCTGACTTAGCCAGGGTCACCTTTGCCTTTTCTTTTGGTGCAGGCTTCAGAGACGGCACGCGGAAGATCTTAAAAGCGTTATGGGAGAGCCGACCAGATTTTTGCATCAACAGTTTCTATAATTTTAAAATTTGTTCGACATTTTAAAATTAAAATCTAAATATGAATTTGAATTTTAAATTTGAATAAGAGATATAAATGAGATAAGGATAAGTTTAATCTCATTTTAAATTACTACTTGGTCTTTTCTCTCAAAAAATTTGTGTATTCATTGTCCATTTACCTGACTAACCTCATAGTCAATTTAACATCGATTGTAATCGATGGGCCATTTTTATCTCAGAATTAAGAGCTGATAAGATCTCTCTACTCTTATCTCCTGTAGTAGTTAAGTGAACTTCTTGACGTGTAATGTTCATCATCGATTGTGGCCAACGTCCTAAGGTCATATAGGCCATCGGATACTGCAGGCTCACCTATCCAAGCCAACTTTTAAAAAATACCTCTCACTTCTCATCGATGCCTAGGATCACATGATGGCATCAACTATTCCAATGGAACTCAATGAATGAAATATTAGTGTTTAGAACATGTGCTACTTGCATGATTTTCGGTGGTGAGTGCATAAGAGAAAAGGGAGTTATTTGATATATACTCCCTCAGCATATGATGTCATATACGCAAAAATTCAGAGATGGTACGTGAAATAGGCTTCAAGAACCGTTTGATAAATAAAATGAGAAAATAAAAGAATTATTGATCATTACTTCCTTGGCTATTATTGAAACATGAGTTTTAAGAATTTTCATTTTAAGTAATAGGGTTGATTTTTAAGTAAAAAATCTCAATTTTAGTTTTCTGGGTCTACATGGTTCTCTCTCTCTTTTTTAAGGTAAGAAAAATTCTTTTTACCAAAACTAGGGGGGTGAAAAGCTAAGAAAATTAGGTAATAGAATAGAAGGGAATAAGAAAGAGGGGAAAAAAAATGCAAAAAGTGCAGCCTTCAGGACAAAGATGTATTCGATTGCCAAAACCCTGTATCGACCGATGTTGGTGGTCCCCTTACTCCAAAGATGCACCGTCCCCCGCAACATGATCTGTTGCCAGTTGTCCCCGACGATCCTACATATGGTCCAAGTCTTGTATATTTTCAGTCTATCATGGTACATCCCTTCTATCTTCTCCGTGTCTTGATTCCAGTGCTTCGAACTATCTGATAGGCACCTGGGTCCTTACTCTTACCCGGGTGGTAGACTCCTTGGAATATTAACACCGGGTCAAGGGTTCGAGTACCCATGGTGGTGAAATGCCACGGTGTGTGTGCGTGTGGCGTGAGTGTGTGGGGGTGTGTGTGCGTGTGTAAAAAAATAAATAATAAATAATAAAAATAAAAAAATAAAAAAATATAAATAAAAAAATCTGATAGGCACTGGCTTTTCATCTTTATAATGTTCAATAATACTAAGGTATCCAAGTTATTTCTACTACAAAATGACAGTCATTTATCCATTTCATATGTTGAGTCATTATCTTTTTCTCCTTCTCAGCATCATACATTTATCCTCTCAGATGTTTTTTGTATAATGAAATTGTGTGGTAATCTTATTTTTGTCTGTCAATTAGTACAAAACGAATGCTTAGTGATATTTTTCTCGATTGTTGCTTTGTGCAGCGACAGGAAAAGTGGTTGAGAGAGGAAAGCAAAAAAGACGACTCTTCTTATTTGACACAAAGATGAACATGATAAGGTCGTTCACCGTCTTCCCTAAGGATAACTACTCCGAGTCCACGAAACTTCTTTGGACTCCTCACAGAGACTTCTCGAATCCACGAGGAAAGAAAATAGAAAAATAGAAATAAATTCTAATAATATTCGAAATTAATTAATGAATCAATTAAAACGAGTTCACAACCCTTTAAATAAGGGTACTAAATAACAAGAAAGAAATCAGAATCAAACTACAACTAAAACTTCTAGAATCCGTGACTTACTATAAATAATAAACTTACTATTTATAGACGGTCGTGATGTCTACTAGTGCACAGGGTTTTCGGCCAAAAATAGCAAGTGTCCTATTTGTCTTCACCAAACCGTTCTCCTAATTATTCTAAGCACTTTTCATGTTGGACGCAACTCCTAAAGCCCAATGAATGAAGAGCTATAATCAAACTAAAACTTACTATTTATAGTAAAAATGAAAATAAAATAGGAAAATGATCGTTGATTAGGGGGGTTTTCGCAAATCCGGGCTGCACAACCCGGCGTAGCAGGTTGGTTGGCTAAAGTAGCTCGTACTACCCTAAAATCATATATTTTACATTAGATAACTCATTCCGGATTGCGAGATAGGCACGATCTAAGGTCTGATGGTCCGGATCACTTCTGTCGACAACCTGGCCTTTCTGATCCATCTTGGCCATGAAACTGTCCGCGACCCACCCTACATCATTATTGGAATTTTAAACCTTTCTTCTACCGATTTCATATTTTTTTTTCCTATTCTCCACTTGATATTAGTAAAGTGAATAAAGTGTGTGAAAACTTAGGCATTGTCATTTAGGTCATCCATACTTTGATAGACACTCTCACTTATTTTCTTCTAGTATTTTGGATAAGCTGAAAGTTAATAAATATACAACAGATATTTCGTGCTCTTCAAGCTATTTATCTAAAAGTAAGTGTTTTTCATTTTTCTCTTTTTTACTTTTCGCTCAAACGCTACTTTTTTAAATGGGTATTGATGTTTGTGGGTAGGGGTGTACATGAACTGAGCTAGCTTAGTTAGCTCACTCAGCTTCGACTCGGTTTGAAGCTGAGATTGAGCCAAGTTCGAGCTGAGTCAAACTGATTTTTTGAACTCGAAAATGAGTTTGAGCTGGCCCCAGCTCGACTCAACTCAGATCGAACCCAGCTCAAATTAAACTCAGATCGAACCAATTTGGTGACTTAGTTACTCTGATATTGATGTTGCTCACCAAGTGTTTGATGAAATGATTCAAAGAAGTGTGGCTAGTGGCAAGGAAGGTATGTATATGAAACCAATTCCCTTTTTTTCTTGATTTTTATGTTGCTTAGAAGGTGTTTGATAAAATACCTGTAAAACCATTGTTATTGTCTCAAATACAATGAAATTTTGAAGGTGCAGTCCGGGTGTTTGTGAAAATGCTACAATGGTGAACTCGGCTCGATCTTAGCTTGAACTCGGCCCGAACTGGCCCGAGTTGCTGACCGAACTGAGCCAAGTTGGCCAATCCAGCTTGAGGGTCAGCTAGTATTCGAGCTGAGTTAAGCTTAAGCAAGCTCTACTCGATGTACACCCCTATTTTTGGGTCATCTCCAATTTTATCCATGTCTGATACGGGGTATTATGTGAATTTTATAGATGATTTCTTCGGATATATATAGATATATTTCATGCACTCCAAGCTACAAGTATTCACATTATTTCGACAGTTCTATGTTATAGTGGTCACACATTTCTAGAAAAAGATTAAGGTTCTTCGCTCTGATTCAGGCGGATAGTACATCTCTTCAAAATTTGAGATATATTTACATGATCATGGAGTTATTCATTAAAAGACCTGTCCAAACACACTTTAGTAAATTGGAGTTGCTGAACGAAAGAATCAACATATTGTTGGACGAAGGCTCTTGTTCCACGTATCTTCTAGGCTGAAGTACTACTACACTATATATCTCATAAACTGCATGCCGACTAAACTTTTTGGCAATATTTGTCATTATTTTGTTTGATTTGGTTTCATGCCTGCTTACTCGCTACTTTGCATACTTGGTTGTATTTGTTATGTTTATCTTTCCCTATATGAGTGACACAAACTTTCTACAAAGTCTGTCCGTTGTATGTATCTCGAATTTAGAGATGATCAAAATGGCTACCGGTGTTATGACCCTCATGCTCGCCATGTTCGTATTTTTAGATTTTTTTTTTTTTTTTTTAGAACATGTACCATTCCATTCTCCAAATTCATTGACTTTGAGAAATAGCTCTGTTATCCGTCATGGGTTAACATGGTTCCCCGATAAACCCCCTACTTCACGTATGCCTCCACTCCCGTATAGGATTGTCACCAATGGCAATAAGAAGTGCCCCCTCCCCCTCCATCCACCTCTTTCTCTGTTACTCAACCTATAGTTGATCCCTCCTTTCCAAAAGTACGTCAATCTACTCGTATATCACATCCTCTAAACTAACTTATTTGTTTTATGTTTTCTGGTCTTGGGTGTGTCTCCGTCCCTACCTCATATTCTCAGGCTTTTACACACCAGTATTGGAGAGATGTCATGGCTGAAAAATTACAGGCCCTAATAGATAATTACACGTGGAATCTTATTCCTCGCCCACCAGGTTAGCATGTGATTCGAAGTAAATTGATTTACTCTATCAAGTTAAAATCTAATGGTTCTCTTGATAGATATAAAGCTTGTCTTGTCGGCCAAGGTTAAAAATAAGAGTATGATATTAATTATGAGAACATTTTTTCTCCGATTGCAAAAAAGAAGAGTGTTTGCATAATACTAGTAGTTGTCACGACTCGTAGTTGGCCTATTTAACATATCGACATCAAGAATGCCTTTCTCCATAGAGATTTAAAAGAAACTGTGTATATGGCTCAACCTCCTAGTTCTAATACAGGTAAAAAAAAAAAATAGTCTACAAAATTTGAAATGCCTTGTATGGGTTAAAACAAGCACCTTGTGCCTGGTTTTAGCAATTTCACGAGGTCATAATTGGTGCGGGAGTTCAATAGAGTGGTCATTATCCTTATTCATTTGGTCTTTCCCCCGTAGTATTGTGATCATTCTTGTATATATTAATGATTTACTAATAACCAAAATAGTTACATAGGAGGAATTACAGAGCTTTAGAAAGTTCTTTAGTCATCCTTTCACATGAAAGATCTAGGTAATCTTACATACTTCCTTCGATTGGAAGTCTCTTGTACTAATCGTGGTATATAGCCAAGAGGATCTCATCAATACTAGAAATCTTTCTAATAATAAGACCTTTTGGCGTAGGCTACTGTAACACCCCGGATTTTTGCTAACCTGGGGTTAGACGTCCTTAGGCAATGGGCCAACCATGACGCCATGGTAACCTCTCAGAACCCAATTCCAAAGCCAAAGAAATCACTTAGAACCTAATTCTTTAGAATTTAACGTGAATTAGCCAGCGCTACACTATAGATTTCCTACGAAATTAGCACCAACCACTTTAAATACGATCTGTAAGACCCAAAACCTCTAGAATCGTTGATGCTACGTTACCCTAAAATCTAGGATCAAACTCTAAACTCGTTTGCCCTCAGGAACCCTTTGAAACTTCATATTGGATCTAGACTGCACGTCGAGAGTCCGATATCTACAATCTTAGACCATTACGACTGCCTTATTGGACTTGACAATCGTTTCAAAAATCAAGCCCAACCGACGTTCTAAGGCTATTTCATTGAGCCTAGAGCAAGGAGTGTGAGAAAGAGTGAAATTCATTAAAAATTAAATGTCTTTTAAATAAATCTGGCACGTTTCGCTTGCGGGTTAAATATAAGCATTCAGACCGTCAGAATCTGACCCAAATACACCCTCGGATCAGGGAATATTTCTCACCCAAATTAGTGTACTTGGAATCCTCGATCGAGTCTCTGTGACCGCTAAACTGAAATTGGTCCGTCACATGCGATCTGAGAACTCCACCGGTCTGAAAACTTGATGTGAGTAGGATCCAATATCCATGAGCTTAAGTCCAACCGCATTCGGCCAGGAGACCTCCCAAAATGCTCTTTTGGATCGAAAAAGACCCGATTTGGCTATAACCTAAGTATACCTTGACTTGGAGTCTGTTTTGGTTATGTTTGGGCTTATAAAAGGGGCTTAAACCCTTAGCTTTCTAATCCATACGAATTTGAAAAGAACTCTAGGAGAGAGGAGAGAAAAGAGAGAGAAAGTGAGGGAGAAGCTGGTAATTCTTCCTGAGATTCTTCCCTGCTGCTCTACGTGTCAAATCCACCCTTCCGTATCGTTATTCCGGCAATTCTGGTTTCATTCTAGGTAAGAAAACCCTAACCCTAACCTAATTTGAAGCTTAGACTAGCTGTAGAAGAGTTCTAGCTAACCTGTTTCCTGCCATAGGTAGCGTATCTGCCGTTGACGAAGACACATCATCTGAATCTTAACGAATACGCATTTCTGATTTAAGATGCAGATCTTAGACGCTTAGATTACCTGTTTTCAAAGCTTTCAATGCTGTTTAATGGTAGATTGCTGATCAGAATGCTGTTTGACATGTTAAACATGCTGTCTGTTTTTCAATTCAAATACGTACGAAGAATATGATATTTAGGGTATTTTGGGTATTTGTATTAAATACTGTATACGTACGTATTTTGTCAATATGATTGTCATGGATATTTGTCGTGTACTTATACTAGTTATGCGTGTATGATCTGTTTGACGAAGAGATTCACCCTATTGCACATATTGGCCAACATATGCTATGTAGACTAATGTGTGTAGGTTAAGTGTTTGTTGAAATGCCTAAATCAATATGATTTATGCTTGCCATATGTATCGAATGTAAGAACATGATTGTTGTGTATTAGACATCTCCTTGATGTAAGGATTTGTCATATTATATGTTGAAATCAACATACGTCAAGTACGTAGGTGTTGTGTAGTCTAAGAGTTTGTATAAATGTATGTATTGCTAAGTATTGAGTATATGGTGTTGTAGATTAGAGTTGAGATTGGATTCTCAACTAATTTAATGATGTACATGAATTCCTCCATGTTTGTTGTATTGAATTGATTACCTTATGTGTGAAATACTCATATATGGTTAACTGCTTCTGATGTATGTTATAACATGCTGATAACATGCTTGGATTACTTGTTATTTTAATTTTGTTTGCTTGGGGCTATACTCTAGTCTAGGCAGTCGGTAATGGATCGAATTCGTAGTTGGCTTCTATTTACCACGAAGGATGCGTCGATGAGCGGGAGTCGTGTTTCGGACAGGCGGCAGTGGTTAGGCCACACGAAGTGTTTCATGCACTTCATGTCGCTCAACTTAAGATGCGTTCGTACTAGTCAAGCCCGTCAAGTAACCCGACTGGCCATTGTATGTTCATCTTGTATGAGTCATAACTGCTTGAACCTAGGGTACTGAACTTACCATTGAAAATCCTGTTAACCACGGTACCTTGATCCATAAAGACTCATGAGCCGGGCATGGTGGTATGGGACACCGTGGTCGAGCTGTCGGCCTACGCTGGGGCCACAAACCTCCCCGTAGTGACCAGTGAGCAACCCAGACTCGTGAGCAGATTATGGTGGTATGGGACACTATATTCTTGTTGTCGGCCTACATTGATAAAGTGATGGGGGATCGGTGCAACGAGTGCGAGCAACAGCCCTGGCAGCCCTTTGTAATGACCTCAAGCGTACTCTGAGTATACGTGAGGCGACGACCCTTCCGTAGTAACAAGAATACAAGTAGGCCTGTATTGATAAGGTGATGGGGGAGTGGAGCAACGAGTGCGTGCAATAGCCTTGACAGCCCTTACAGCGACCTAAAAATATACCATCGTATGAGATTATTAGGAGTGACGACCCTAGACAGGATCCTTGTTGGGAATGATATAAGGGAAGTACCCTAGTTTTCCAATCCTTCTGTATGAAAAGGACTAATAACAACTCGGTAATCATATTCATATCGCACTGCATGTGCCTGGAAGATGTGGAGCACTGTGGGAAGAAAGCATGCCGCGGACGCAGATGGTGCCGCATGAGGGAGTATGTCGGTGAGGGCATCCATCATGTCATTTCATGCTTGCATTAACAACAGTATCTAGGAATGTTTGATTGCGTGCTTTACTATTATCGCGTGATTGATTTAATAACATGCTAATGTTTGCTTTATGATACCACTGAGTTGATCACTCACTTCCAAGTTACGGGATGGTGTTCCGGACACCCACCAGTCCTTATTTTAGTTTCAGATGATGGCGATGCTCGCGAAGCAGAGCCGGACTTGGTGATGATGAGGAGGATCCCTCCTATATGCAGGTTCTGATTGACGGGGTTACAGGGTTACTGATTAGATGCCAGTACACGTGATATTTTGCCTTTTATTTTCGCACCATGTATATTCTTTTTGTTCATCTTTAGAGTATACATATATATATTTAACCTGGTAACATGTTCACACTCTGGAGACTCACAACAGTTCATATATTCTATATATCTATCACATTCTTCCGCTTGCTAAATTAACTGTCTCTGGAGTATGATATGTTGTTTTGGCTTGATCCACCTCATGTGTTATATATTATTACCGCCGACATTCATCCATCATTGAAAATGTTGCATAAGTGACATTTTGGAACTCGGGAGTTGGAATTCTACCCGACCCCTGATTTTCGGGGTGTTACAGCTACCCTATACTGTCGCCTCGTCGAAAATTTAGTTTACTTAACAAAAACTAGGCCTAATATTATCTATGTTTTACAAGTTGTTAGCCAGCTTGTTACCAAGTCTCGTACCTTACACATGATAGTTATCTTTCGAATTAGTTATATTAACTTTTCTATTATATATTAACGAAGCTTTAGTGTGGCATGGAACATTATGAGGGTTTCTAAGTTGCTCTCGTATATTGCCACCAAGCTTATTGATGCAGGACATGAAAATTAAATGTGATATGCAAGATTTCAGGCTTAAGATAACATTAGTTCATAAACAATTACACAAATTTCATATCCCACACGAAAGTCCAAACATTCAATTAAGGAGAATCTATGCGGGTCCAGGCCTACACATGATAGGGCTGGATCAATAAAAATTATAAACCAAACGACACTCAAAGATAAGAAATAATCACCTACACATGCATAGTAATCAGCCCTTAATCCAAGGGATTTAGAAATTTCAATTAGGAGAACCCTAGGGTGAGAAAAGAGGTAAATAAATTAAGGATAATGAGATCTAGGGTTAGGGTTTATGAAAAAATGGTATGCAATGGTAAAATAAGAAGAAAACATGAACCGAAAGACACTTCCTGGCCCAAACGCTCGTGCGTGTGATCACGACCGCACATGTGTGGGGCCCACTATTCAGAAAAAGGCCACCTTGTCCCTGGTCAGCTAGGAATGGACTCCAAAACCCTCAAATATCAGCTCGATCCGATGTACGGTTTGTGCGTGGTGCTCCGCCAAAGTTTCAGCTCGCTAGCGGGTCGAAATCTAAAAATCTGTTGTAATGAAGAAATTTAACGCAACAAAAAGGATGAATTCGAAGTATGGATGGTGGTGGAAGATGAAAAAAAAGATGATGGAGGATGGGGGTGAATCGAGGTCGATGTGGCTTCACACCATGGTAGTTAGCCCTTCGATGAAGGGAGAGTTTCGCACCCAATTAGGCTTCACAACTCAGAGAGTAAGAAAATGCAGAATTTTTATTAATCTTCAATCAATGAAAAGAACTATAAGGGGTGCCTATTTATAGAAAAAATTTTATATCCAAAACTCGCACCATGTGCGTAACCTATTACTTGGCGGTGAAGTAAACTAAAATTAAAATCAAATAAAGAAATTTAAAGCGTTCACGATGTTCTAAATAATAACAATAAGTAAAACTTAAAATATGACATCAATCCGACAAGTGGGCCACGATCATGAGATCCCATGATGAGCTTTTCTTGACTATCGGGCCCACCCTTTTGAACCAAACTTCATCTTCTAGTTATCAGGCCCTCCCTGGACATCGCCATTGAGCCAGATTGATGGTAGGGCCCTCCTTTCGCTTACGTATATGCGTAGGGGGTGGTGTGCGTGCGCGTGTGCACATGATGTCCCCATCACTTATTTTCTATGTTAAAAGCACACAAAATCTAAGTGTTGTGGCTTCTCATTGGTTCATGTCATTTCTGAGACTCACTTACAAGACACACACAATTTCTCTCCCAAATAGATTGCCAACTATACACTGCAACTTTTAAGGTGTGAAACTTTTTTTAGTCTCAAGATGATTTTTGTGTTAGATCTACATGATCTACATAGTCCATCAATTTTTCCCGCTAATTCTAGAGCATGAGTCCAAATATAAGGTACATCCAAAGCTCAAGTGGATCACACCATATAAGTGAGGGTTGAACAAACTATTGTTGAAACTTTCCTACGGCCAATTGTGTGGCTTATTTTCCATCTGACATGTTCATAAGATCACAGATACGTGGATGAAATTAAAATACAAATATTAGCTTGATTAGAGCCTTCTGTGGTCCTAATAAGTTTTCAACAGTAGCATTAATTCCTACTATCTTTAGTGGTGTGGTCCACTTTAGCTTTGAATTTGCATTTTTCTTTGGGTTCGTACCCTAGAATGATCTGAAAAACTGGATAGGCGGTGCGGATCTAAGAAATACATCATCATGGGCCCCACGTAGATTTCACACCTCAAGAAATCATGTTGCTTGCTGTGTTGTGTAGGGTAACGAATTAGGTGAGACCCGGGCCTCACCCAAGACGGTGCAACCCTTACATTGGGGCCTACCTTGATGTGTGTATTTTTTATCCATTATGTGCATCCGTTTTGTTTTTTCTAATCATTTTAGAGCACGATACTAAAAATTAAGAAGATCCAATTATAAGGTGGACCATACTTCAAGAAACAAGTGATTGAACACCCTACTATTAAAAACTTCTTAGAGCTCACCTTAATGTTTTGGTAGGCTTTATTTGCCATATGAGCTGTTGATAAGTTCATATAAGCCTGGATGAAGAGAAAAACAAATATCATCTTGATCCAAAACTTTTGTGGCCCATTAATGGTCAATCACCACTATTTCCTATGGTATGGTACACCTGATAATTCGATCTACTTCAATTTTTGGATAATGCCCTAAAAATAATATGAAAAAACGGATGCACTTGGTGGATACAGAATACACTACACGTTAAGGTGGTCACTCTGGTAAGTGTCGTACCATCTTGGGTGAGGCCGAGGTCTCACCTAATCTGGTCACGTGGTGCAGCAAATTCCACATCGAGAGAAGAAAACCGGAAGTGTTGACATGTGGAACTTCCATGGGACCCATCATGATGTATGTATCAGATCCACACTGTCCATTCATTTTTCTATACAATTTTATGGAATGAGACAAAAACCGAGGTAGATCCAAGGCTTAAGTGGGCCCACTACAAAAATAGTTGGAATTGGACCCCATCATGATGTATGTATCAAATCCACACCGTCCATCTATTTTTCAATACCATTTTATAGAATGAGAGTAAAAAAACATTGGGCAGATCATAGACTCAAGTGGGTCGACTACAGAAACAGTTGGAATTGGATGCCTACTATTGAAAACTTCCTTTAGCCACGGAAAGCTCTAATCAAGCTGATATTTGTGTTTTCTTTTCATCCAAGTCTATATAACCTTATGAAGAGATTAGATGGCAAATAAACTCTAGAGTGGACCCTAGGAAGGTTTTAACGGCTGTTATTCAATTCTCGCTGCTATTTGTGGTGTGGTCAACTTGAGCTCTATATATGCCTAATTTTTTGACTCATTCTCTTGAATGATCTATAAAAATTGATGAACAATGTGCATCTAAAACATAAATCATTGTAGGGCCAAAGAAGTTTCACGTGTTAAAAGTCACGTGGTGCAGCAGGTGAGCTATTTGCGATAAAGAAATCTAGTGTATCTTGTTACCTTGAGTCATTGGCGATGACATGGACCAATGAGAAGCGAGGACACTTGTTAAGACTCAAATATTGCATAATTTTTTCCATTTATATCTTGGTTTTATGAATATGAATCCGCTTAATATTATATTTTACTCATATATATGTTGCAAGGTGAATTTAAGTGCTTGAATTGAAAAGGGATGTTAAAAGCATGAATTTTATGCTCAAAAATCATCAAGGAAAGGGATGGATCTCAGGAGACCAAGATTGAAGAATTCACATGTCAAAGATCCAAGAAAATCAAGTGAAGAATGAAAAAAATTAAATATTTGAAGTGAAGAATCCTGAAATCGTCCTGAAAAAGTATATTCTAAAGCTCTGAGATCTTTTTTGGAAAACTGCGCAGTAGAAAATTATTTTAAACAAACTGTACAGTGAGAAATCTATTTTGAAAAAATGCGTATATTTGAGGCAGTTTTTAGGATTTTTCAACTTTGTACGAAAATTGGAGTTCCCTACTTATAAATAGGGCCTCCTAAGGCATTCTTAAGCATCATTTAGGGCATCCCAAAGCAAGCATTAGGGTTTTTAAAGAGTTTTTAATTTTATTAAAGTTTTATAAGTTATTTTTTTAAGTCTTTTCTATTTGCATTTATTTCTTTCTTCTTATTTTTTTCTCATTTTAATTATGTTTTTCTAAGTTCCCTCTAGCCCAAGCTAAAAGGGAAGCACACGGATTTAATAATTTTTTAAGTTATAATAATTAATTATTTTAATGATAAGAAGAACGGTATATGTATGTTATCTATTATTTAGGTTTTGTTTTTTATTCTCTTGTAAGATACATATGTTTCCATCATATGAGATCCACATTGATGGATAGGCATACCATAGATCAATCAGATTTCCTAGATAAAAAAGGTTCTCAACCTGTTATTATTTTTTTTCATTATCTCATTGATATTGAATTCTTAAAATCACTGACACTTGAGAATATATATCAATGGTGCAAATCAATGATTTTCTAATATTTTATATCACTTATTAAAATATTTAAATTATTTTATTTTCTGATTAGGCTAACCATAGTGCTCAGATGCTAATTGTGTTATCTAAATCATCATGATTTTGGAATATTAACCTATGTACAGAACTTTGAAGTTTGGGTGTTATTTTATTAAGTTAAATTACATCCATTCAAAAATTTCAAAATCAAATTATCAATTTAGTTTTTATTACTTAGTTTGTTTTGCATTTGATTTTTTTCCTTCTCACAATTTATTTTCCTGTGGAATTAACCCTATATTCAAAGGATACTACTTACGAACCTCTATACTTGAATGCAAGCAATCAACACTGAATTTTCCTATGCCTTCAACACAAATGATCCGCACTCTTGATTAAATCCCACTAAGACCTTATGCCTTCTTAGGTTTAAGGTCAAGCATATCAAGTTTATTGTAGATTAATATCATACACATAAACTTAGCTAGACATTCAAGATTTAATTAATGTGTGTGTGTATTTGTAGGTTGTCTCATGTAGAGACTCACCAAACATTCCGGTTATACCATATATAGTAGTTCACGAATTAAGCTATTCTAATTTATTTATAAACCATGATAATATTGTAAGTTTACGTAGTAAGTACCGGATAATTTAAGCCTCACAATGTATTTCACATTAGATGTGTTTAATTTCATTTTTTAGATAAATAAAGACCTTAATGAAATCTCTCACTTACTCTTTTCGTAACATTTCTATTCCTTTTATACACAATAACAATGACCAATAAATAATGCATAAATAATAACAATAATAATAAATAATTTGACTAAAATAGTATACATTCCAATTATATGAACGGTGGGACACACAAACTTCTCCTTTGTCTCTACATCGGTTGCCCATTCCCTTTCTTTTCCATTCTTTTATCCTCCCCTCTTCTTTTGAAAATGCACTAAAATCTACAATAGTAAAGGTAGTAGATTTGGTTATTTTTCAGAAATTTTAATATAATGTTTGGTGGGCCACACAGCTCTCAAGTTGCCCAGTTGGGTGGCAAATTTAGGGGATCGAATAACGGAAATGCTTTTACTAGGCATTGGTTTTCATGAACTTTCCTCCAAAAAGAAGTCGGTCCCACTCCTTTTTATTTATTATCATCACATTGCTTGGATACAATACTATTTCTTTTGTTGTGTGTGGTGGCTTAGGCACTTGTGCTTTGTTTTTAATTGCTTTCAAGGCTTGCAGTTTGGAGGGTGTCACCTCGTTCACCTCACCTCTGCCTAGGATCAGGAAGCCAATCGAATAATCTAAGCCCTCCATGACAGCTTTCCATTGCATTATTAAAGGAGAGCTACTGTACTTCATGCCTTTCCTTGTGGAGTAATGAACCCGTGGTCCAAGTGCATGAGAGCCTTCCATGCACAAAGTTGCATTTGGACTAATCGGTATCCACATCAATCTATCCAGACCGTCCATCAGGTTTATTACGCTCTCCATGGGATTCCTTGAAAAACTAATAATAATTTGATAATCCAAACTGGCAAGTCAGTGGCATGGATAATGGATGGGCAAGATTGTCTGCTGATCACGGATGTTTAGGACAATCTGATTGCTGTGGTTTTTTCACGGTGGGAGAAGAAGAGTGGACTGGACCTAATGGACGGTCCAGATGGGCAGTGGTACTACCAATGAGTCCATACGCAACTATTTGCATGGGAAGGTTTCCATGCACGTGGCCCACTAAATCATTTCTCTTTCTTTTGCAAATAGGATTATTGGGTCCAAATCAATTCCTTGTGATCTTATTAAAAAGCCTCATTATACCCTTCCCACTTACCCACTAGGTATACTCTTCCCTTGCAAGTCAATCAACCACAACAAAAAGACTTCTACCCACTTGTGTTACAGTGGGACCCACAAATCAACATTGTGGCCCCGGATCAGGACCGTAGAGTCGCTGGGCTTGAGCCCTAGAAGGAATATTATTAGGAGAAATCTCCCATCATGTGTCATTTTGCAGTGAATAAGCATCCTAATCACCAGTTGTAGATTTTGTTCCATGTGCGGACCACCACCTCAGCATTGCTTTCAATCATCGATCAGGTACAGGGACCGCCCGAAAGTTTGGTGGGGCATTAATTAGTATGAGCGTGATACTTGGAATCTATAATTGTCCTCATTAATGGAGAATTGGATACTAACAAGAATCTGGAAAATCATGAACGGGTATGACCTCTTTTTAGTAATTAAACATCATTTGTTTTGTGGACCATCAATTTCTTGTGTTAAGCTGGCTAATTTCTATTAATTACAAGATGGGTCTTTCTTGATTGGTTCGAATGGTACATTATGCTTGTTTTATCTGTGTTTGCAATATACTTCATATGTGTGGGAGCAGAACACGTGTTAGAAATTCAGGGACTTCATTTATGTCTTAGATCTGGACCATTCATCAGGTAGGGGGCACTGTGAGCATGCCATGGACAAAAAATAATATAAGTCTACTGATCAGGTAATTCAAATTTGCAAGAGAGAACTGGTCTGTTAGAAGAAAAAGTCCTATGGTCGAAACCTATGGTGCATGTGCGGCTCACTTCCTAAGTGTACTATCCTTATTTTTGGTACGTACCATGTCGGCAGTCTTTTACAATGAATGGCTCAGATTTGTAACATGTGTGCCATCCACGACATTAAATGTAGGGCCTACACTATATACATTCACACCATCCAACCCATTCAGACCTATCCAAAACTAGATCCCCTGAATTTCAAAGGGCCGCACCGGAGTCGTATTCATTATTCAACCTGATTTTAGGCCTGAACCTTCATCTAGTTTGGGCGAAGGGTCTGAATGGCCTGAATTCTGGCTCATGTCCAAAAAAAGGCCAGCTTCATTTGTGATTCACGTGGGAAATAGTTGGAATGTGGGGGCATTCCCTCATTCACTGCTTCCTTATAATATAGCCCATGTGAATTATGGATTAGTTTGGATTATTTTTGGGCCATAGGCCAAACTTTATAGGATGCAAATGATGGTTGGCTCGGATGTGAGAAGCATATCACCGTGGGGTCCACCCCAATCAGAATTTGCAGGCGAACAGTTCTCATATATATATATATATATATATATATATATATATATATATATATATATATATATATGTCTGCAATTATAACTAAATTTGGACAGTCTATATACGCTTAGATGTGAGCTGGCGCTGACTCCAAATGCTTAAGATGAAACACATTAAAAAAATCATGATGCTTGTCTTTGTTCATGAGCCCCTTTTGGTTTTTCAAAAAGATAGACACGTGACTGTTAGATCTCAGTGCGTACATCTTTAAATACGTGTACACAATGACAGATTAGGGATTTGTAACTAATCAAATGGGAGTGAAGACAGGCGCCTACGGGCTGTCTGTCCTTGTATCTTATGCTAAAGATCGGCCAGACGAATTTGCCGCCTCTACACATCCGGACGGAATATACACATCATAGTGGGCCCCATGCATAAACTTATATGGTCGGTGTCGTATCCCATTGTGCCATCTGATGTGACCCACCTGAGTTGTTCCCTGGCTTTTCTTTTAGAGGCAGGGCATTACATATAGAGATTTTTCTGATGGACGGATGTAATGCATACAATCAGGTGGGCCCCACTATGATCAGGTGTTGTACTGGGTCCGAGTCCTTTCACGTTTTTTAATCTTAAAGGACCGAACTCCAAAGCGAATCAATATCGGATGCATCTGTGAGCTTTTGGATTTAGGTTTGGAGTTGCTTTTGGGTCAACTAAGAGCATTTGCATGGTTGGCTATCACATAAATAAATTAGATTGAAGACAAATGTTCTATTTTAACACGTGCATGATCGGTAAATGAGCTCTTTTTGAACTTGGTTTAGGAACTTTCTTACCTTGATAAAATAATTAATATATATTTAACATTTGTAATAATATTATTAAAATCAATTGAAGCCGAATCAAACCTTTTCTGATTTTAACAGTGTCCAGGTTCATAAACCTAACCTAAATCCAAAGGAACCTGAATTTTAAGGCTTATTTGATTTTCCAAATAGCGTGTAAATGCTTTGGGAATTAGTAATTATTAATCCTTGGCCTGATTGAAAATGCACCTGCGTTTATGTTTCGATGACCAAGTCAAAAAGACTAGTTTAAATTTCTAAGCCTCACCATGGCGCGCGCACACACACACACATCAAAATATATATATATATATATATATATATATATATATATATGCGCAAGCCATTAGTTTTAGCTTAACATTTTGAGGCATGAGCCAAAAAATGAGGCGGATCCAACACTCAAGTGGCTCACACTAAAGGAAATGGTGACATTGATACGTATTTAACCGTAAATGTTCGATTCCCTAAATTTTGTTGTGTGTTCCACTTGAGCTTTGTATCAGCCTCATTTTTTTGGTCAAGCCTTAAATTCAGTTAGCGTAACATATGGACAATATTGATAAGACACCGACATCACGGTAGGCCCCACATCAATAATAATTATTTGGCAATATCCTCATTTTAGAGTTAAAAAAAGTAAGTGTCAAATCAAGCATTGATAATAATGCCATAATTATTCGGTGAAATAATTATTACCCATTTGCAGTGTATTTACTAAAAGCTTGGAAAATCAAACAGGCCCTTAATCGAACCTGTCACGGTTTCTCAATGGCCCTTGAACCACGACCCATTATTGGCTCCAACAGGTACCCACTGGTCAGGGTACCCTTTGACAGCTAGACCCCTGCGTACAAACAAGCGTGCGTGAGGTCTATCATTCTTTTGATCACGTGCTCATGCATGTGCCATCCATTCCTAGTGCAAGAAACAATTAAGGTCCATGGTTTATTGATGCATACGATTGAAACGATGGTTTAAGATTGAGCAATGCTTGTTGGTTGCTTTATTTAGTTTTTGATAGTTGGAATTTGGCATGCATTGAAATTGTAGCTCAATTTAAACTAAATTATAATCTCAAGCATTAAGATAGGCGTACATGTAGTGTATGACCGAAATCTTTTGAGATCGGTTGCCTATTCGGCTACTCGCTCAAGCGATATTCAGATGGTAAGGTTCATCTTATGAGTTACACATTTGCCTTTTGTACAAAAAGACCTTTCCATACATATAGAGTGAGATTAGAAAGTGATTCTTACACACAGTCGTGAAGAAATAGTTACAAAAAATATCTCTTATTGCAAAACTGAATCTAATGTGTGATATGAGTGTAGAATTAAATTACATCTAAAATGACTAGTTATTTGAGTAGCGCTACATATTATACTATGTAATGTAAACAGCAAAATGACAGTGAAGAATTACATTCAGAAATGTAATATACTTGGCAGGAAAAGTAAATAGTTACACTAAAAGACGTAAATTGACTGATAAACTAATAGATAATGTTTGGTTTGATTTGATCGGTATGAGATGAGTTTTTCCTACTCAACTCTTTTATTGTTTATAGCTTTAATTAGGCTATTTTGATTTTTCTCACGTTCTGACAATTATCATAACCGTTCAGCATTACATTTTTTTGTTTCTTTTTCCACTGTCCTTTGCTTCCTTGTGACTGTTCTTCTATCAATCTATTAAACAATAATCTAGCATTGTTTGATATGTTTCAACAGTATTATCAAAAAATCTACTATAAATTTTCAAATACATAATACAGAGATTTGTTTAAATTACATAAATCACATGTAACCTATTTTGATTGGTTCCTACATGGAATGAGGGTAATGAAGATGTACAATACTAACTGTTGGGGAAAAAATGTGTTAAGTTCGGAGACTCGGATAAGAGTAGGTCAGCTCTGCTGACACTTCCTGAAGAGTCCGAGACAACACCGACAGAATAGAGAATAGGCCAGGAGGCATAAGCAAGGGACGAATAAAGTCACTCTCTCAGAGTGATGACCTCGCCTGCATGAGCCCACTAAAGGCCGAGCGTGTTCAAACCACTCAGCGATAGAACAAGACCGACTCAACAAGTTGGTTCTGTTGGTCACGGAACAAGGAATGACGGATAGACACCGAGATTATTCCGTCTGTGGAAAGGCCGAGAACTCATCCTCCTGCGTCGGCTGAGACTCCCCCAGAGTCGGTCACAACCTGGCCGAGATTCTCCCAGAGTCAGTAACGACCTGGCCGAGACAGCAAGTGGTGGAACGGGAACAGATACTGCTCCACGGAAATCCAGGGATACGGGTAGCGAATCCCGAGATTCTCGGGATTGAGAGCAATCCGTGGAAAGGAGTAAGTCTCCGAATAATCAGGAGAAGAATCTTCTGAGGATGAGGATTGATAAACTGTATAAATCTCCAAGCTTGGGACGGAAGAAGGTACGCAGTATTGAACTGAGATAAGCTTTTTGCTACTGATCAGATAACTGACTTAAGCATCGGAGGTTCCCCGGCTCTAGCCAGGGTTCCCTTGACATTGTTGATTGTGCAGGTGAAGGAAGGTCCGCCTTAAGGAAGCCATCCCATAAAATCACTGCAACAGTTTGGTGCCGTCTGTGGAAAACGAACAAAAAGCCATTTTCTCCAATTTTTCGAATGACAAAAACCAGAAGGACGGATCCGGATGAAGCGGGGGAAGCCGCTGCCAGCACAACTTAGGGAGCTCCCCCGAAAGCACCGCCTACGACTACAAGCCAGCCTAATCAAGCGAACGCGCACTTGGATCACGAGGTTCAAGAAATGCGTTCCAAGATGGCTGCCATGAAACACATGCTGGAACAACTGTATAACCAACAGATGCAGCGTCAGGAGTTGGCACAAGTTCTCCCACCAGCGTCTGTGGCGCAGCCTCCAGTGCCACAGTCGCCCCGACGACCGAGTCAGCCTCGAGAACTGAGTCACCCGACGCCTACTCGTTCAGTAACAGCCATTTTGCCTCCCTCTGATCTGAAGCATAGAATAGATAAGAGGAGACGAAGTCGGCTACCTGCAGACGCAGAAGAAACGGCAGAAAGCGCTGAACCCTTGAAGGCTGATATACAGGACTTCAAGAAAGAGGTCCGAAAGAAGATGAAAAAAGAGATGGCGGATATAAAGCACGGTCGGAACTCAAATCCGACCAAACCTGAAGAAAAAGCTTCTCCGTTTGTGGACGAGATAATGCGGGCTCGGTTGCCGGAGAGGTTCCGATTACCCCAGATAACTCCTTTCTCCAGAAAGACTGATCCGACAGAGCATCTTGAATGCTTCAAAACCTACATAGAGTTGCACGACGCCTCGGATGCTGTTATGTGCCGAGCCTTCTCTCTAACCCTGACCGACGTAGCCCGACTTTGGTCTAAGCAATTAAAACCCAAGTCGATTAAATCGTTTGCCGAACTCAGTGACGCTTTCCTCAGCAATTTTATCGACGGAAAGAAGAAATTAAAGCCGCCCGCGCATCTGAACAACATAGTTCAGAGGGAAGGAGAACTATTGAAAGACTACATTAAACGCTTCAACTTCGAGTCTCTGCAAGTTCGAAAGCATTCTGACGAGACGGCTCTCAACGCTCTCATGCAGGGGGTTAAAGACAAACCTTTTTTAGCGTCACTGGACAAGAACCCGCCCGATAATCTGGGCGAGTTTATGGTTCGGTTGGACAAATATGCTGATGCGGAAGAGACACGACTCCTTCGAGAGAAGATCAAGAATACAAAACCATCGGCTAAAGAGTCGGCCAAGAAAGAAGCCGACTCAGCAGGAGGAAAAAAGCAAAAAGAGGACCGGGGGCGAGACGACAACAGGCCAGGAAAGCGACCGGACAGAAGATTCTCCACATACACCCCCCTAAACAAATCTCCTAAACAAGTACTGATGGAGATTAAGAGCGAAGGTTTCGTCAACTGGCCCCGAAAAATGCGAGGGAATCCGGATCGTCGGAACAAGAACAAATATTGTCATTATCATCGTGACCATAGTCACAACACAAGTGATTGTTATCACTTAAAAGACGAGATTGAGCGGCTGATTAAAGAGGTCCGGCTAAGAGAATATACAGAAGGGTCCGGCGTTTCCGCAGGACCGAGCGAAGAGCGGCCCCAAGAAGAAATCCGAACGATTGTCGGATGTCACCGAGGCGGTGGGGACTCGAATAACGCCCGAAGAAACCACGATAGAAGCCTCGATCGCCCTGAGTCCGAGGTTCTTCTGCTGTCTTGGCCTCCCAAGGAGAAGAAATGAGAAAAATATTGTATCTCGTTCACTGAAGAAGATGCTCGAGGCATTCATCATCCTCATGATGATGCACTTGTGGTCACCCTTACCATCGCCAATAGAAAAGTATTCCGGATACTGGTGGATACAGGATCATCAGCGGACATCCTGTTCACCCAAGCATTCGACAAAATGAGCATAGGTCGGTCGGTACTACGACCTGTCCGAACCCCGCTCATCGGGTTCTCGGGTGGACAGGTGTTTCCTGAGGAAATCATCTTACTGCCACTTACCACTGGAACCGCGCCCCATCAAAGGACCGTGATGGTCGACTTCCTGGTCGTGGACCAACCGTCGGTGTATAACGCCATACTCGACCGACCGTCTCTAAGCCTCCTTCAAGCTGTGGTGTCTACTTACCACCTATCCATGAAATTTCTGACCGAGTCGGGAGTAGGGATTGTGAAAGGAGATCAACAAGATTCTCAAAAATGCTATGCCACCGCAGTCAAGGCCCCGATTGAAGTGTCGACGATTGAATCGCTGGACCCCCGTATCGGATCTCATGAGCGGGGGGAGCCGATGGAAGAACTCATCTCGAAGCCATTAACCGAGACATACGTCTCGAAAGTAGTCCGAATCGGCTCATCTCTGAGTCCGTCTTTTAAGGAACGAATGATCACCTTGCTTCGACGGTATGCCGATGTCTTCGCTTGGAGTCATGAAGACATGCCTGGGATCGATTCCTCGGTTATAACACACCGACTCAACATCGACCCAACCTATAGACCCATCCGATAGAAGCGTCGTCCTCTCGGCCCGAAAAGGTACGTTGTCATTGAAGAGGAAGTCGGCAAGCTCCTTAAAGCCAAATTCATCGAAGAGATATACTATCCGGAATGGATAGCCAATGTCGTACTCGTTAAGAAAGCCAATGGGAAGTGGCGAGTCTGTATAGACTATACAGATCTAAATAAAGCCTGTCCCAAGGATAGCTTCCCTCTTCCTCGCATTGATCAGCTGGTTGACAGTTCCGCGGGTCATGAACTGCTAAGTTTTATGGATGCCTATTTAGGCTATAATCAAATTGTAATGCACGAGAATGATAAATCAAAAACTGCCTTTGTCACTGACAAAGGCCTTTACTATTACCGAGTGATGCCATTTGGATTAAAGAACGCCGGAGCAACGTATCAGCGGTTAATGAACAAAACGTTCGCTCGGCAGATAGGCCGAACGATGGAAGTTTATATTGACGATAAGCTCGTCAAAAGTAAACGAGCGGTCAATCATGAGGCGGACTTGGAAGAAATGTTCTTGACTCTACGTAAATATAAAATGAAGTTGAATCCCATCAAGTGCGCGTTTGGCGTGAGCTCGGAAAAATTCCTCTGTTTCCTCGTTAGTCAGCGAGGAATCAAAGCGAATCCCGAGAAAATCAAAGCCTTACTCGAAATGGAGTCTCCTAAAACAATCAAAGACATTCAAAGGTTGACAGGAAGAGTGGCCGCGCTCAATCGTTTTCTTTCCCAAGCCATAGACAAATGTCTCCCGTTCTTCAAGCTATTGAAGGGACGACAGAAGATGGAGTGGACGGACGAATGTGAGAAGGCATTTCAAGATCTGAAGGCTTATCTCGGATCTCCACCGCTGCTATCTAAGCCCGAGCCTGGCGAAGCATTGCTATTATATTTGGCCGTATCTGAGGCCACAGTAAGCTCGGCTTTAATACGAGAGAGTCAAGGGAAGCAGCTGCCAGTCTACTATGTCAGCAAAGCCTTGCTACCAGCAGAGACGAGATATCCTCAGCTCGAGAAAGTAGCCTTAACTCTGGTGGTATCGTCACGATGCCTCCGGCTATACTTTCAAGCCCACACCATTGTCGTTGTGGCCGACTTACCACTCCGCCAGATTCTCCAAAAGCCAGAGGCTTCCGGCCAACTTACAAAGTGGGCAGTCGAATTGAGCGAATTTGACATACATTACAAGCCCAGGACAACCTTAAAAGGACAGGCCGTCGCCGATTTTCTTGTCGAAGTGACTCCTAATCGTGACAATATGCCTGAGTTGGAGGGAATTATTGTACCTGAGGCTTCTTCCTCTCTCGGACCGGTACCTCGAAAGCTATTTGTCGACGGTTCATCCAATTCGAAGGCAAGCGGGGCAGGGGTAGTATTAGAAACTCCCGATCAAACCTGTATGCACTATGCCTTGCGACTCAGCTTTCAAGCGTCCAACAATACAGCAGAGTACGAAGCCTTATTATTAGGCCTTAGACTCGCCGCGAGTCTAGGCGCGACCCATTTGAATATTTTTAGCGACTCATAATTAGTCGTTAACCAGGTTTCCAATGTTTATCAAACTCGGAAAGAACAACTGAAGGCGTACATGAAAAAGGCTAAAGAATTGATCGGTGGATTCCAGAAGTGCGAAGTAATTCGAATACCTAGGACTGACAACGCCAAAGCCGACTTGTTAGCAAAGCTCGCCTCAGCTGACGAGGAAGACATACCTCGGTCGATTCCGATTGAATACGTCCCTAAACTAAGCATAGATGAGCCGACAGTCTCGGCCCTGTTTCCCATCAACACAGCGACTGCTTAGTTTGACCCACTCGTCCGCTACCTCAACGATGGTGAACTGCCAGAAGACCGCGCCGAGGCACGGCGGTTAAAATTTCGAGCCTCGCGCTACACCATCTTGAATGGGATTCTATATAAAAAAGGCTTTCATGCTCCTCTACTAAGGTGCGTCGACTCCCAAGAAGCCGCTATATCTTATGGGAGATACACGAAGGGATATGTGGAAACCATTCAGGAGGACGCTCGCTCACCAACAAAGTGTTGCGGCAGGGGTATTACTGGCCAACTATACAACACGATTCTAAACGATCCGTCCAAAGATGCGATAAGTGTCAGCGGTTCGCAGTAATCCCGAGACAACCCCCTGAGGAACTGACTCCGATGTCGGGACCATGGCCCTTTGCGCAGTGGGGGATCGACATCATCGGGCCCTTTCCACTGGGGAAGGGTCAGACTAAATTCGCTGTGGTTGCGGTAAACTACTTCACGAAGTGGGCTGAAGCAGAACCATTGACGAAAATCACCGAGCAAAGGATCACAAGCTTCGTTTGGAAGAATATCATCTGTCGGTTCGAGATACCTCGGACCATCTTTACCGACAACGGAAGGCAGTTCGATAACAAACAATTTCGGGAGATGTGCAGCAATCTCGGGATTCGAAACGTGTACGCCTCGCCTCATCATCCTCAGACGAACGAACAGGTCGAGGCGGTCAACAAAATTATAAAGCAGCATCTCCAGACGAGACTCGATGAAGCAAAGGGAGCATGGGCCGAGGAACTTCCGAATATACTGTAGGCCTATCGGACCACAGCACGGACTACCACGGGAGAAACCCCCTTTTCCCTATGTTACGATGCGGAAGCGGTCGCACTGGTTGAGATCGGCGTTGGCTCGGCCCGAGTTAACTTGTACAGTGGACAAGAGAATGGCGAACTCCTCTCATTCGAGCTCGATTCGTTGGAAGAGAAAAGAGAAAGGGCTCGATTGAGGATGATGGCCCGACAAAGACAGGTGTCTCGGTTTTACAATCGTCGAGTTAAAGTCAGACGATTCCGAGCCAGGGATATGGTCCTCCGAAAGACCTTTCCAAACACTAATGAAATTAGGTCGGGTACACTAGGGCCCAATTGGAAAGGTTCCTATGTCGTCTCAGGCACCATCTGACCGGGAACCTATCGACTGGAAGACCTAAATGGACAACTGTTGCCTCATCCTTGGAACGCCGAGCATCTCAAGATTTATTACCTGTAAGATAAAATAGAAAGTACTGTAATTGAAGTCGACTCAATAAAAAGTTCTATTTCGTCCAAGTACCCGATGTCGGGTCACCAACAAAAAAAATAAAACAAAAAGAAAGTACAATATCCGACTGCCCCATTCAGTCGACATTCATCTCCTATGCAGCGCCCGAAGGACCGGCCTCGTCAGCAGCAGCATCTCCTTCGGTGGCTTCGCCCTCAGCAGCCTCGACGGACGGACTGTCAACTTCGAAGGTGGAGAGGTCGAGATCAGGGAAGGCCGCCCTCATCTCCAAGACGCAGGCCTTATAACCACCTTGATAAAGGAGGTCCCTCTCATCTTCAAACTCGGAAGATTCGAGGAAGGCGTCTACGGCTCGCTCTTGTTCCTCTTTGGGTCGGCGCGCTTCTTCTTAAGCCTCCTGAACGAGGCTGGTGGCCTTGGCCTTCGCGCGAGAAAGAGCACCCTCGCATCCGCCGTGAACTTGAAGAAGGTGTCGCTCCCTCTCCTCGGCCTCCTGAAGGAGCGAAGTCAGACGAGCATTGTCAGCCTTAACTCCTTTAAGAGCTACACGGGCGTCCGCGACCAGCTTCCGAGCGATCGATAGATCGCCGGTCATGATGCCAATCCGGCTCTCATCGATCTCTCGGCGCCCCTCAGCCTCGGCAGCGACCCTCCTCGCAGTCTCTGTCTCGGATGCGAGTTTCTGGGCGGCAGTCAGCTCCGAGCTAGCTTTGATGAGGCAAGGTGTCAGATGCGATAAAGAGACACTGAGCTATACTGTAAAATTTAGTTAGGGGCGACACAGGATTGAAGAAAAGTTTTACCTCAAAAAGAAACCTCGCCGCATGTCCTAGGGTCTGGGCAGTCGGAGCATTGTAATAACTGGCGAAGTCTCTTTCGCCCTCGTGGACGAGCGCCCAAGGAACCATCCCCGCAATGATCTTCGTGAAGGGGGACTCCTGTTGAGTCATCTCCCTTCTCGGGGATTCGTCACACGGGGCCTCCCTCGGCCCTGGGACCTCCTCTGCAACAGGTCCCGACTCGATGGTCGCCTGAGTCGTTGGAGGTGTTGGCTCCCCTTCCTCAGCCCTCTCGTCAGGGTCGGAAAGGACGACCACTTGGGGGGCAGCAGGTGCTGGAGCGGATGGAACGGCCATTTCCTTACCCTTGGCCGCAGTTTTCTGCTGCTTCGAGGGCCGAGACCCGGAAAACAGAGCCGATCTCGGGGGGGCATTCACTTTAGAAATCGGCTTCAAGGCAGGGCGGGACTCGGCCATGCTCTCGGGCGCTGGCCTCAGAATAGGGCGAGCCTCGGGAAGGTCTGCAAGGACGAATAAAAAAGAATAAAGAGGCGAACAGGGAACCGAAAGAACAAAGAAAACGAGGACGAGTTACCTGAGACGAACGAATCTAGACCTGTAAGATGGAGGCGCTCGGGTTGCAGTAGCAACTTTCAAGACTGCTCCCCCGCGCTCAGCTTCCTCAGCTCCCTTATTAGAGTCAGAGCCCCAGACTCGAGTTTCCCTCTCTTCTTCAAAATATCTGCAATACATTGTGGAGTCAGGATTAGCAGAAGATAGTATAAAAACAAAGAGTAAGAGAAGGAAAGACCATCGGGCCGAGTCACCGAGTCACCTGCTTTACGGAATGTGCGGGATACTTGAGGCTCGTACGGCCACGTGTCGGCCGACTCCCACCGACCGCACGCCCAGAACCACTTTTCCTTCCAGAACTTGTTCGAAGTGGGTGGGTCGGTTATTAAAGACCCCCCTTTGCCTCTCCACGCGCTCAGAAAATAAAGGCCAGAGAAGTTTGGATTTGGTCGGACTTGATACAGATAGAGGAACTCATCGACCGTGAGGGAAGGTTGCTCTAACTCGGACTAGAGTACCGCACACCAGAATAAATTCCTCCACGCATTCAAAACAATTTGACCGGGAGCTATTTTGACTTGGGACAGAAAGTCACGAGCAATGGGCTGGAGTGGCAAACGCAAGCCACACTGCATCGAGACTTGAAAAATTGTGACCATCCCTGCAGGGGAATGGTCGGACAAATCACCCGGACGAGGGAGACGGAGGACGACCGAGACCGCTAGAGACGACGAGACCGCTAGGTTTGTCTTCTTCCCCTTTTGAAGACGACTCAGAGGCTTCCGTAGTTTGGTTCACAGGGCCTAGAATGGCTACCCCTTCGCCCGTAACTAATTCGTCCTCTCCATCCTCATCCTCCAACTAATCCACCCAAGGGTTAGGTCTCCCTGGACGAGTCACCAGATATGTCCCACCGCTGGATGGACCGGTCTGGGCAGAACGCCCAGCCGATGAGTCATCGGTTTCTCTGACAAGTCGGAATGCGGCGTCAGCACCAATGGCAAACTCCGTCAATAGTGAAGGTGGTTCCGTAACGTCCCAAAGATGTTGGGACACACCCTCATCTACGGACATCTCCTCCTGGGGGCTTTGAGAGCCGTGTGCGGCCATTAAAGCTTATAAAAGAAGGAGGAAAAGACTCACCACAAAAATCGATGACGAATGCAAGGGGAGATTGACGGAGAAAGAAGCGACAGCGGAGGAGGAGGAGAAGAAGCAAAAATGAACTTGGAATCGGACACAGGCGGGAAGAAGAAGAGCGAAAGCAACATTCGCATAATCCTCCCGCCCGGCCCTTTTATAGCCGTGCCACGTGGCAGGGCATTGATGGCAAAAGCGAATCGTCGTTCGCCTCGGCTCCCTCGTTCGACGCGTGGCAACCGCTGGTTGACTACGGTAACATCGTGGCCACGCGTCCGTATTTCATATGCGGACGAAATGAATCAACGGCTGGTCGCACGTGCGGCCTTGGGAGGCGCAGCGTCGTACGCTAGAGACGACTCAAAGAGCATTAAATGCCTCATCATTGTCTCGGATGCTAATACGAGCCGACCGACAAAATCGTACTCCTTGATGCTGCGGACGACACAAGGAGAAAGGGGGACTCACTGTTGGAAAAAAATGTGTTAAGTTCAGAGACTCGGATAAGAGTAGGTGGCTCTGCTAACACTGCCTGAAGAGTCCGAGACAACACCGACGGAACAGAGGATAGGCCAGGAGGCATAAGCAAGGGACGAATAAAGTCACTCTGTCAGAGTGATGACCTCGCCTGCATGAGCCCACTAAAGGCCGAGCGTGTTCAAACCACTCAGCCGATAGAACAAGACCGACTCAACAAGTTGGTTCTGTCGGTCACGGAACAAGGAATGACGGATAGACACCGAGATTATTCCGTCTATGGAAAGGTCGAGAACTCATCCTCTTGCGTCGGCTGAGACTCCCCCAGAGTCGGTCACAACCTGGCCGAGATTCTCCCAGAGTCGGTAACGACCTGGCCAAGACAGCAAGTGGCGGAACGGGAATAGATACTGCTTTACGAAAATCTACGCATACGGGTAGCGAATCCCGATATTCTCGGGATTGAGAGCAATCCGTGGAAAGGAATAAGTCTCCGAATAATCAGGAGAAGAATCCTCTGAGGATGAGGATTGACAAACTATATAAATTTTCAAGCTTGGGATGGAAGAAGGTACGCAGTACTGAACTGAGATAAGCTTTTTGCTACTGATCAGATAACGGACTTAAGCATCGGAGGTTTCCCGGCTCTAGCCAGGATTCCCTTGACATTGTTGATTGTGCAGGTGAAGGAAGGTCTGCCTTAAGGAATCCATCCCATAAAATCACCGCAACACTAACCCCACAATTGATAGTCTGTAAATAGACGGCTAAGAAAAGAGTAAATCAATGGCCATTATGGCAGGAGCCCACAATGGCTCGGGTAGGCAAGATGCGAGGCCAACTTATCCCACGGGAAAATGATGGAGAATGACGTAAATACGGTTGAATGGATGATTGTGCGGCTTGTTTGCACTCGTTTCATAAAGAGGAGAGATGATCACGTACCGCGGCTGTATGGGATGTCAGGATACATTCATATTTTTTCGTGCCAACATGTTACACGTGTAGAATATCCCATACGTGCATAGGCAGGCCATAACATCAAAATCAATGGACAATCAAAGGTATAACTCGTGTACGGGTGTGACCTGCACCCAATGAATTGATGAGTCTGCTTTTCATATCAGGTGATCATCATGGATTGGCCTACCTTTTGCACGGATTGGATATTCCACGTATGAGAAATGTTGGCGGGAAAAAAATGGCTGCATCCTAACTTCTGAAACAACTGCTAAATGCCATAATTTCTCGGAAGTAAATACAAGATTCCAACAAAAGCTACCATGCTGGGTTGAATGGCCTAAATAATCTAAAACGAATCAAGAAGTTTTATTTGGTGGGCCTCATTCCACATGCTTTGGAGGCACGGCGTCAGGATGAAATGACGGACACGGTTTGATCATGGCCGTAGGATCTAGAACGTGTCCACTCGTGGAAACTATGGCCATTTGGTATCGCAACAGAACTTGAGTGACCCCGAGCAAATAAAGAGGGTGGACCATCGCCCCACGTGACACATGCTTTATCTGTGCCAGTTCACAATGAATTAAGGGTAAAGGTTTGTTACTCACGTCTCCTTGCCACCAGCCCGGTGGCTGGTGGTCGGTGCTCTGTGGGCCTTGCAATGACGTATGTATTTCATCCAATTTTACAGGTCATTTTATGGCTTGGTACCAAAAATAAGAGGGATATAAATCTCAGGTGGACCACTCCACATGAAAACAATAGTGATTGAATATACACCATTAAAATCCTCCTAAGGCCCACTGTACTGTTTATTTTGACATCCAATCTGTTGATTAGGTCATAAAGACACAGATGAAGGGAAAATACAAATATCATCTTGATCCAAAACTTTTATGGCCCTCAAAAAGTTTTTAATAGTTGACATTCATTGAAAACTGTTTCCTGTAATGTGGTCGGCATGAGATTGGTATGTTCCTTGCTTTTTTGTCTTATATTATAAATTTATCTATAAAAATAGATGGACAGAATGGATCAAACATATACATCATGGTGGAGCCCACAGAGCACCTATCACCAGCCATTGGCCGGTAGCCAATCCGTTTCCGTTACTCTACAGCTATTATAAATAATAATTCGGTGCAACTAGCTGCATGTGGGCCCACATGGTGTGCATATGGCATCCGAACCATCCAGCAGGGTCTATCTGTCATAAAAATGGGATGCTCCAAAAATCATGGGATGCTCCAAAAATCAGGGTCTCTGTGATCATTCAATGCCCATGCCATCCCATCTCATGTGTGCGCCATCCATCTCGATGTCTGGTCATCAACGCACAAGTAATGACCATGAGATCTCAACCACCCAATAATCAAAAACTCTAATTCGATGATTAGTTATATGATTAAAGTAGGGTTTTGTTGTCCAAATCAACCTACTAATATGCGAAGTGGACACACAAAAACAATGTGAATGGAGGTACCATTTCACCACTCACAAGTCGCAACCACTCCCCACTTTACAACTAAGCCACCTTTGTTTGCAATCCTGTGGCCAACGTCACCCCTCGTTTTCTACGGTTACAATTGGTTTTGAAGTTGGGCCCCACAGCAACCACTTTCTTTATACCCATTCTCTGTGGTATCATTTTTCCATCATATTGACAAAATGATGAAAGCTACTTGGATTGATTGTGGCCGTTCGATGACAAAAATTCATAAATTGTTTAGGTGCTCTCATGATTTGAACCGTCCATCTTTTTTGGTTCCATCTTAAAAAAGCTATGATCTTACAATCACGCTTCAGTGAAGATCCTAACCGTCGATTTATGAAGTTGAATGTGGGCCGTTGAGAATCTTCTTTTCAATGTCATAAATTCATCTCCACGCAGTGATGGTTAGAATCATCCATTCAGTCCAGTAAATTATATTTTTCTAACGATGGGCCCGATGGAAGAGAATATGAGAATAAGAGCGGTTCGATCATCAGGCCATCTTGGCATGTGGGTCCACTGAGGTGAAGAAGGCTGGATTCAGAGACCCGACAGAAGCATAACGAATTCGTTTTTTTAATCAGGTTTGCTAATTTCGCACGCATGTGGGAGCCGTGGACATCCAACTGTGCGTAGCTTCAGAACGTGTATGGGTCCGAGTTTCCATCAGGCGGGACGGACGCGGATTGCGTCCTACCTCCGCCTGGAAGGTAGTCGTCTGGGCAGGGCTCTGTGGGACCCACCTTGATGTAAGTATTTTATCCACGCCGTTAATCGCTTTTATCAGAATATTTTAAGGAATTATAATAAAATTGAAGCAGGTACACAGCTCCAGTGGATCACACCAAAGGAAGCTGTAGTGATAATGACACCCACCGTTGAAACTTTTTAAGGTCCACCGTGATTTTGTTTTACCATGCAACCTATTCATAAGGTCACGTAGACGTGGATGAAGTGAAAACACATATATCAGCTTGATCCGAAACTTCTCCCGCTCCCAAGAAGTTTTTAACGGTGGAAATTCAATCCACACTCTGTGGTCCATTTAAAACCTGTACCTGCCTCATTTTTTGTCTCAAATCTTAAAATGATCTGGTAAAAATTATTAACGGCGTGGATAAAACACTTACATCACGGTAGGTACCACGGATCCCCGCCCCGACGGATTACCATCCGCGCGGGGGTAGGGCGCAATCCGGGTCCCAGGCGGGACCCAGTGCCGTCTCTCTTGAGCGGAAGCGGATTGGCTGGTGTACTACACCGATCTAGCTGCTGTGGGTACGTGTTGAGCGAAGACGAGCGCTGCCGATCCAGTTGTACGAACGGTTCAAAGGAGATCAAAGTTATATGCCGCCAAATGATGTGTTTATTATATCCACACCGTTAATACAATTTTCAAGATCATTTTAGATCATGAACCAAAAAATGTTTCATATCCAAATCTTATGTGGACCACGCCATAAATAACAGTGGGGACAATGATTCTCACCGTTAAAACATTTGTAAGGCCCACTATAACGTTTATTTTCCATCCAATCTATTCATAAGGTCACACATTCCTGAATGAAGATGATAAACAAATATCGTATTTGATCCAAAACTTTTATGACCTCTGAAAGGGTTTCAATGGTAGATGTTCATCCTTGAATTTCTTTTTTCAGTGTGGTCCACTTTATCCTTGGATATGTCTTATTTTTTGGCTCAAGTCTTACGACGAGCTCACCAAATGAAAGGACGGTTGGGATATAACACATACCTCGTGATGGGACCCACATAACTTGGTGACGTCAACACACTAATCAAATCGGTGGTGTATAGTACCCCAGCCAATCCGCTTCCCTCTAGATCGTACTTGCCCTATGGTTCTATGGTACTAACGAGGTTGGTTAGCTGGGTAGGTTGAGGAGGTGAAGGAAAGCTGTTTGTCAAAAGGGAGTAATGTCAATAAAGCAGCTAAACGAGATATCCAAGCCACACGTCAGAACAGCTAAAAAAAAAAGGTCACCTTTGATAGCCAGACCGCAAGTCCGGCTGCGAGAAGTATCGACCACCACCCAAGTAGATATTTGTGTAACATTATCCTTAAGGTGGACCACACAGGGTACTTACGTTCAAATAATGAAGTTGGACGGCTCAGATCAACAAGAGCTTACAGTAGGTCCCACGCAATGGTAGTTATATATATAGTATGTGGACCTTGATGTACCAAATTCTCCTCCTATTATAATATAGGATGGACTAAAAAACAGTTGTATAAATATATATTGGTCCCCAAAGCTTCTCATATATTTCCGAGAAAATCATCCAGTTCTATTGGACGTTAATGTCAGCGCAATAATTCTGGCCCGAAAATCAGGTCCTTTTAAAACCTAAGGTCGGCCACGGGACACCAGACAAACGAAACGCTCTTTTAACTGCCATTTTATAACTTCGTAGATTGTGGGCCATTCGAATAATAAAACTGTCTGATTTTTTTAGGAGAAAGATCTTTGTAGTATTTCCAACCAGATGGAAATCTTCAACTACCACACGCACTCGACATTAGCACGCTTGCGTAGATGTGGATGGGAAGGGGTCCTTGCGCGTGTGGATTCAGCAAAACCACTCTCTTAATAGCGTTTCCTCTCCCTTTAAAATTTAATTGAACCGCGCAGGGCACCATGCAATGAAAATGTGGCTGCTCTACTACTCATTAAGTGGGTGACACTTGTTGATTGAATGTGGAATATTGGTGAAATGTTATGGACTGGTTGTTTAGTTCTTTTCATGCATGCCGGGCCACACCATAGCTGCTGCCCATCCCCTTTTGTCAGCGTCATATATACAGTGAGGCCTACCCGATTCAAATCTCGAATGTTCCACACGTTTGAGAGACTGGAACACGTGGGTGCATAACCAAAAGGTCCAAAACTTAGGAATGTGAAAATCATAATAAGGCGTGGCTCACCAAAGGCGGGTCTGGGAGAGACCCGTTGGATAAAGCCCAGGCCCTAGAATCAAAGCCATAATGGTCTAGGTCACTTTATAGTAGACATATTTAACAAAGGGCCCAGATCTGAGCACACATGCAGGGCCACTAATGGCTGTAATGGAGGGGTTGGATGTCCGTCCGATTGTTTGGGCCCGACAAGGGGTTTTGGGCTCGTGAATAAAACTTGAAAGCTTTGTACCATACATTGCATGGTCCCCAACTCTAACACGTGTGAGTCGTATCTTTCCTTATCGTACTACCACCCCTTGAGTGGATCTTCATGATAATGATTGCGTGGTACCCGGACGGAAGCATATTGGGCGGTGAAGCCACCACCACCGATATCCCTGGTGACCTGGTTATGTGGGGCTCACCGTGATGTATGTCTTTTATCGACCCTGTTCATTCTCTTTGCCAGATCATTTTAAAGCATGAGCTCAAAATTTAAGCATATCCAACTCCACCACAGGAAACGGTGGGGTTTTGAACGCTTACAAGTGAAAACTACTAATTTCAATGTTTCCTGTGGTGGATATGCTTCGATTTTCGTCTTATACTCTAAAATCAGTGGAGGAAACGTATGGATGGTTTGGATAAAACACATACATCACGGTGGGAACCCCAGAGTACGATCATCAGACGTATCGGTGGCCATGGGTGCCCACCCAATCCGCTTCACACGGGGACCGCGCTATCATTGCGATTCACAAACTGCCAAAATAGATCTCCATGAGAAAAAAAAAAAAAAAAAAAAGGAACTAATTCACAATCAGTTGGTGCTTTCAAAATGTACCGCGTCGGTACTAATACTTGTCTCACACGTGTGGTATAGGACCCCTCATTCGCTGGACCCTACGGGGGATGGGCCATACCCAAGAATCACGCCGTTGGATGATCCTATCCACACATTGGGATGCCAAGTTGGGCCGTTGGATGATCCTATCCACACATTGGGATGCCAAGTTGGGCCGTACAATGTCATCTCACCGAATGTAGACCCAAGCTCATGTCACGGACCTCCAAAATCAGTCCAAAGGTATCGGATACACAAGTAGCCCCGGGCGTGGCCCACTTTCTTCATAACAGACACGCGTAGATAGGATACCGCCGCTGGTTGGAAGAAAAGATTCTTAGCGATGCTGATTGCTACACTTAGGGCCTGTTTGGTGAGGTGCATTAGGTGGCCGTAGATGGGATGGTATTCATAATCCCATCTAGTAAATGTGGTTGACATGTTTAGATTGGGGGATGAAAATTATTTTGAGATTGGTGCCCAAATACCATGGTTATGGGTGAGATTTTGTCATCCCTCATTAATTCTCCAAATCCCACCTCCACGAGCTGAAAGGGAAGGGAAGGGAAGGGAAGGGAAGGGTGAGGCCTCCACTCATAGGTCACAACTTGATGTATATGATATATCCATTATGTACATTAGTTTCTCTATATCATTTTAGGCCATAGGCCAAAAAATGAGGCAGATTCAATTTTCAAGTGGTCACACATAGGGAAATGAACTTCTGCTGTTGAAACCTATCAAGGCTCTTTGTGGGGTCTCTGATCATCCAAACCAGTCAAAGTTAAGATCCATAAGACCCGCTTGAGCTGACCTACTTGGTGAACGGGTCAGATTGTTCAAATGGAGCTCACATCGATGGTGACACAAAAAAATATATAGAAATGATTTATACATTTGCAATCCCATGATTTATCTTTCCCAAACAGGGTTTGGCTCCAATCCAACTTGATAGAAGTTACTCCTGTGTCTTCCAAACATGCCATTAAAAAGCATATGATACACTCAATCCAGAGACAATACCTTACACATGCATTTAATGCTACTTTTTCAATTCCATCCAGCTTAATCTTACCTAATGCAAGTGGCTAAACGGGCCCCTAGTTAGGTGACCCGACCTAGAATATGCAATTAAAGGGCATTTTGGTCAATATGAACTGCTTCCTTCTTAGGTGGGTAGGGACGCTTGATGTGCAAGCACTAGGAATCATAGGCATGGGATATATTAAATCAGATTAAATTGATTAATTAGGGAATCCATTTTTGCTAGTCACGGTTCCAAAATTAGATTGGATAAACAATCTTATACCCTTAGGGCGTGTTTGGATTCACGTTTTGCTTGTATTGTATTGTATTTTGGTACTGCTCGCATATACGTTGGGCAATATTCATAATACATCCAATAGAAATGTGCCACTAACCAATGTTTGGATAGGACTTATTGTCATTCCATGCATACAATTTGTAGTACATATCAATGTTTGGAAATGCCATATAAGGGGCACACGTTTTGTGTGTGTGTGTGTATGGTAGTTGCTTGATATCCAGAGTGTGAAGATTCATATGCATCAACTCAAATGATTGAGACGTGGATTTCTTGTAACTCAAGTTAACCGTCTAAACCATGAGGCCCACTTTAGATGAATCATAACCCAGAAGATGAATTGAGACGATCTTTCAACTGGTCTACTGTTGGATATCTAATGGACGATTGTTGAGAACTAGTCAGCAGTGAGAATTTAACGGACAAATGTCCATTGATCATCAACTATGATTAATACAGTATCTACATTGTTTACAACGATTTGGATGGTTTAGTTTGAGTGATGAACATGATCAGTGGACAATCGACGAGTACATGTGCATGGATGTAATACTTCATCAGCATATATTTAAAGCTACGTGGGTGGACTGCGAGAGTTACACATGCACTCAATCATGGTACACGCGACATAGGCAGAGGAAATACCGACTTCGACATGGTCATGACGGAAAGCCCACCTTGATATACGTATTGTATATCCATTCCGTCCATCCGTTTTTTTCAACTAATAATAGAGCATGTGCTGAAAAATTAAGTACATTCAAGTCTCAAGTGGACCACACCAGGGGAAACAATGGTGATTGAACGCTCACCATTAAAACTTCCTACAGCCCACCATAATGTTTATTTTGTATCCAAGTTGTTGATGAGGTCAAAAATACCTGGATGAAGGGAAAAAACAAATATCATCTTTATCCAAAACTTTTGTGGCCCACAAGAATTTTTTTAATGGTAGGCATTTAATGACCACTGTTTCTTGTGGTGTGGTCCACTTGATATTTATATCTGCTTTATTTTTTGACTTATGCGCTAAAATGATCTTAAAAAAATGATGGACGACATGGATATACAACACATAAACCAAGGTGGGCCCTACAATCACAGCCTCACCAAATTCTCTTTAGAGAACAAACTACGTAGGCCGAGTTTAGATGTGTCAGCAGGTAATATACACTTAATTACAAAAATTGGTTCCATACTGTATTCGGGCGTGTGGAGCGCGTCACCCGGGCAGTCCAAAACAAACACAAAACATGTCACATCATGGTCCTTAATATGATACTGTACCGTCCCAAACGTGAATCCAAACATGCCCTTACTTGTGGACAACTTGTTTACATGAATATAACCATTAGAATTTTTTATTTTTTTTTGTTGGTTTGTTTATTTGTTTGTTTGTTGACCGTCCATAAATGTCATCCACTCATATGTGGCTAAGATAATGTGACTCTCCAGATTTTGTAATCTAAGTTTAATATTTATTTTTTAAAATAATGAACCTTAACTGTCAAAATAAGCGAACATTTCATCATACTTGTATTTATTTATTTATTAAGAATGAACATAAACATAAATGATATTTGAATACAAATCTTAAATGTATAAATGGCTACATAAACGACTCCTATAAACCAACGATTCAAATATATGAATTTAAAGAAATATATAAAAGCAAATATGGTAGAATTTAAAAAGTGATAATCTCAGTCGAAAGATCAACCAACTCATTTTGCTTGACATGAGCGCCAATATATACATCATCAACATATCCTGCATAAATTGAATATGTTTTAATAATGTCAATGGTTATTTTGGTGAAATATATTCTCTAAGATTACTAATGCATTACAATAGGAGCAATATTCGAATATTTTAGAAAAGTATGATATTCAATTTATATTTCACAATTAGAATACAAGAATGCACAATTTAAATTTTATAAGTAGAATATAAAAAGATACTATATGCAAATTAGAAAAAGCTCGCATTTTTAGGTAATAATTTGAAAATTTATAATACTTAAATTACATTTCACAAATCACAAATATAAGAATACAATTCAATGTATAATATAAAGAGATATATTTCATTCTTCCCCAATATTAATCAAATTACTATAATATTTTAATTATTAGAAAACAATTTCAATCCAGTTATGCTAATGCGGCCCATAATTACAGCACCACTGTGATCCCCATATCTAGACTATTGAGGCATGAATATTGGCCATTGACTAGGTATACATTAGTATAAATGTGGTTGTAAGTTGCATTGAGCTCTTTAGCCTAACCAAATTTTGGATTCACTCTAAACCAATTATTATTTTATTGGTGAGTCCCACCTGACCATCACCCGAAACCAATCAGATGAGTAGACCGCCATATACACTGAAAGTCGGTGACTTACATGGATTGTTTTTAACCATTTAATTAGTATTAGGGGGGATACCTTAGAGTTTGCAATCCACGTCATAAGGGAGAATCTGATACTTAACAAATAATCAGAAAATCATTGATACTCCGTGAGAGCTGTGGGATGGGTGATAGACAAGTATTTAGAAATTGCATTTGTGGCATAAAAGTAACCTAACTTAAACGGTCCAATTTATGGTTCCTAATTTGGATGTATCTTGAACGAAAAAATAAAATAAAATAAAATACAATAAAACTCATTTCATCGTCTAACTATTAAATTGGTGGACATTTTTGGATGGTTAAAAAAGAAATATATCCAATGGTGCTAGTAACAAACAATTGGCCATGAATTAGGAACCTTACTCTTGATCCAGTGGTAGACTCTTGGGAGTTTCAACACCCAGGTTCAAGCATCCATAGGTAGTGAAATCCCACTTTGGCTTGAGTGTGTTGGGGTGTGTGTGCATGTTTAAATAAAAAAAATAAAATAAAAAGAGGCCAAGAATTAGAAGTTAGAACTGTTCAAAAATCTTATAATGACATTGTGGCTTAGCGAGGGTGTGTTTGACAATTTAATCTGTTTTAGTTGAGTTAATGAATGCCACGTGCACATTTTTTAAGTGCCAGAGTATGAAGATTTATAGGCGCATGAGCATGGTATAACTCCCCTAAAACAATGTGAATTTGATATTTACACATCCACTTCGGTTGATAGATGCGTCCTTTTCTTTCTACATCTTGTGACACGACAGAGTAAGTTATATTATTGGACCGCTAAACCACCACTGCTGAGTCACCCGAGAGTTTGATAAAACGCAGCCGTATGCGCTACAGCTGGGATACAGATGAGATCCTTACGCTACACGTGGTATAACTTGAATCTGGACCACCCACATAGTGGGATCCACTTAAATTAGTCATGTACTTAAAATCAGACTGATTAGACCATCCTAACATCCTATTAGTGGCCATTTTTTTAATTTTGGCAAATTTGGACCATTTGCTCCTAATAGATGTCCACATCCCTTTCGTTAAACTCATACTTTAGTGTAATTTTCAGGTTATAATCCATCTAAAATGTGTCCTACTATTTGGGTGGTTCAGATTTCAGGTACGTACCAGGTGAGCTCACATGTATCCTAGCTGCAACAGATACCGTCGTGCTCTACCGCCGTTGTGCAAATATTGGAATTCAATTCAACAGTTGCAGCCAAATGCAACCTGAAGGCATATACGCAATGGCAAATTAGGAATTTATTCAAATCGATGGAAACGAAGGAAGACATCAGCCTTCTTAGCATAAAAACTGCTCGTCACTGATGATATGGGCATGTGAAAAGAATCCTCGACCGTCCAAGATATTTTAAGATTGGAGCATCTTGATAGACAATGACCATGCATAATCATGTATTCCTCTGTAGCTTTAGCATCTGGATTAGAAGAATTGTATTAGACCCATGCGCATCTTTTCACAGTACTGTACACAGGTTTTCAATTCTGATATGTGGGTCCTGTGTGGTTCAGTAAATCTAGACCATTGATTGTTTAGACCGACATGAATGAAACCATGGAAGATCTCAGCATCCAAGCTTGGAATTTAATTTCTTCAGTTGAATGTGGACTGTTGTTGCATATCTTCTTAGTCTTCTATCTGTAGACCACAGAATGAAAGTTCAATACTTTTTTCTTTCTGGAGATTTTTACCCACAGGGACACAAAAGATTAGTGGTTTGGATTACTGGACCATGGCCATATCTGTCATGATTCAAACCGCCTGCATCTGTTGTAAAAAGACATAAATAGCATATCAAGTGATTCATCTCTAGATTAATAAAGAAATGCACCCGCTAGGTGGGCCATCTCCAGATCTTTTGCATGGGTAATCGTGGCGGTTTCTACACAAGTGGGAATGTTGGCCGGTAAGATGGACCTTATCACTTGTTGCGGTGCCTTGCTTTTTCAATTTATTCACGAGTGTTTGAATTTTGAGGCGTAAACAGAATTGATTGATTCATGGAAAGGTCTCCGGCTTCTTAGGCGAGCTGGTAGAGACACGTTCCCACGTGGGATTTATCTCCCCTTCCAGCCACACGCACCATGCCTTGACTCACCGCCATGAAGGTTAGTACTTCCAAGGCTACAACAAATGTTGCTGCAGGCTATGTAGCGAACTCGCATGACCCAAGTGAAGTACCTCAGCTAACCAAGGAATTGACACGTGTGTATTTCATGAATCATAACTGAACATGTGTGGGTCCCATCATTTCTGCCGCTGAGGCCCTGCATCCAAACCCAATTCAACCGCGAAAAACAACGAAGTAAAAATAATCACGAAGAAGCTCATTGGGACAAGCATGAATTTATAGACTGAAAGCAAGTGACATGATTGTTTTTTTTATCGACGGCACTGATAAGGGCGTTAGAACAAGAAGATGGGATGTCAGCTAGGATGATGCATTCTTTAGAAAACTGATCCAACCCACATCAAACCTACGCGGTTCGTGTTAAGGTCAATTATTCAATATCTCGGCTTGGGCTCCAGTTGGGTAGCTCAGCTAGCCTCTCAAGTTGATCTTGGGGCCTCAAACTGACATCTCTTGATATCAGATGGGCTTGGGTTGACTCTCATCCCAACTAGACCTGACCCTTTCTAACTCTATAAACGCCCAAAATAACATTTTTCACTAAAGAAATGTAATTGTCCACTTGCATGTGATGGCCTTGTTTTCAAAATTACCTGATTTTGGGTCCGCTTCAGCTACAGATAGGCTGCACTAATAGGACCCAAACGGGCCCATTTCATTCTGGGCGGAGCTACAAGCCAATAATCTAGGTCTAAGCTTGAAAACCCATGCCAAGTAGCAAATTGGGCCAGGCCTTAGCCTGTGTCAACATGAAGGTTAGACAGGTTAGACGATTGAGCCAGAACTTATTTGATGAGTTGGGCCTAGGTAGTTTTTTAGTGGGCCTGGATGGATTAGGCCCACATCTGTAGGTAGCGCACTCTTTTCCTTCAAACCGACTGAGTGGTCATGGCAGCTTAGCACACGTGCAATTTTACGGTTACCAGAAGAAAGGGAACGACCCATGAAGGGGCGAGGTCGGGGCGACATGGGGCGGGATCGTTAGCAGTAATGTACTAGTTGGAATCTAACATGTCCAAAGCGTAACCAGCACATTTTGAGGCCGATCAGAGCTGTTGATCTGGTGGGGTTCTAGGTGAAGGGGCCGTGGCTCAAAATCCTAAAAGATCAGGTGTGTCTCATTTAATTAGTATCCTGGACGATTAACAAAAGGTTGAGGAAAAAAATGAACGGCCACGATTCAATGGAATAAATAAACTCATCGGATGGCCAAGATGGTTAAAATCACCATCAAATACGGGCTACAGATTGTCCATGCAGTGGCCCACCAGATCAATGGTTCTGATTCTCCTATTAAAAAGACGATGACTCCGCATTTTGAAGTCCCGTTCTCATCGTGCAATTAAGGTTCTGATCTAGCATTCACCCCCAGAAAATGAGTGGTTTTGCAGATCTTGATACCCTAGAAGAGGGTGACGCTTGATACGCAATCATTCAGAAACTGTGCACTTGGAATGACATAAGTCAAGTTGAACCGTCCGATTTTCAGAAACCATATTACATAAATCGTCCTAATCAAATAAAAAGTCTGAACAATCTTAACCTCTGATTCGTGGACACTCGCTTGCCGAATTCATACTGTTGGATAATTCTCATCTCAACCGTTAACAAATGTCCACCAATCTGAAATTCCTGAAATCAAATTAGGGTAAATTGTGGTGCATGATGCATGTTCGTTGGGCCTTACAATTTGGACGGTTTGATTGAATTGGATATATGACATTTATATAATCGTTTAGTACCTTGGTACCAACCATCTTACTCTGCCAGAATATCGAAGCTTTTCTCAGGGAACAAACAGAAAACGGATAGCTTATCCGGACGCGGTTTGGCCAGTGACGGTGCCATCAGCCAGGTGGCTAATGGTCGGTGCTCTGTGGGCCCAACCATAATGTATTTTTTTTATCCACTCCTTCTTTTAATTTTTAAAGATCCTTTTATTTCTTTCTACCAAAAATGAGGCATATATAAGACTCATTTGGGCCACACCACTGGTAAACAGCAGTGATTGAATGTTCACGATTAAAAACCTCCTAGGCCCAATGTAATGTTTATTTGACATCCAACCTGTTGATTAGGTCGTAATTAACTGGATTTAGGGTAAAAAGAAACATTAGATTTGATCGAAAACTTTTGTTGCCCACAAGAAGTTTTTAATGGTGAGAGTTCAATAAACAATGTGTGGTCCACTTGAGATTTTGATCTACCTCATTGTTGGGAAAATTACATAAAATGATCTGGAAAAGTGGACGGATGGCATGGATGAAACACATACATCATGATGGGGCCCACATAGCCATGGGCTAGTGGCAGGGCCACTATCTAATCCGTTTCCAGCTTATCCACTCTCTCTCTCTCTCCCTCTCTCTCAACAATAGCAGCTATGCAATCTCTCCCGATCTCCAAACCCTAGCCCTAGAAAAAAACCGTCGAACAAATGGCAGATATCTTCTCCACATTTCTCGATCTCCGCTCCGTTAATTCATTATGTTTCCACGCTCTCTACATCCCCTGTAAGATCTCTCCGAAGTCGTACGGACCCAATCGGATATCTCCCCTCCTCCGACCGCCGACCCAAAGGAGATCCTCCGTTCATCAGATCCTTGCGAAACCCTCACTTCCTTCTCTTCCATCCGACCTCCACCTCATCTCGACCATCGGTACTGTACCAGATCTCTGATTTATTGCAAATTTAACTGAATTTTAAAGTAATTTACAAAAAATGATCCCGCTTAGATGTTCTAGAAGCGATCGGATCTCCGTGTCCCGATCCCTACGGTTTTGTGTGGTCGTCTGTTGCTTATTCACCCCACATTTGGTGATTTCGGCAGAGCGTCCTGATGGCAGCTTCGTGTTCCGGTTCGGAAACCTGACGGATGAGAAAGCTGGTATTGATGATGTTAAGGTTGAGATAGGCAGTGGAGTCGAGGCTTCTAATGTCGCTGATACTGTCGAGGAAGCGGAGTCGTCTGATGGAACAGTCGAAAAAGATGGTCCGAAGGAAATTGGTGAAGAATCTGCCGATGGAAACTTCGAGATGGAGAGGATTGCCACCGGAATTGATGGAAATTTGAAAGAAGAGAACCGGCTGGATTTGGAGAGAATGCAGAGCACACCTTCTTTGACAGAATTCAGTAAAATTCCACAAGAAGAGGAAACTTTGGATCCTAAGAGTGAGCATGAAGATGTTCTAAGTAGTGATGATAGTTTGTTGGTGGAAGCACTGAATGAAGATCACTTGGAATTGGTGGAGAAGATTCGAGATGATCCTGCTGATGAAGCATTGGTGGATGGTAAAGAGAATGTTCTTCTTTCAGATGGTGATGGCAGTAAAATATTGGAAGTTCTAAATGACGATCCATTGGAATTAGCAGAGAAGATTCCAGATGTTACTGAAGCGTCAGTAGCATCTTCGACTGCTGCTGAGCTCGGCCCAGTGGAAAGTGTAAATGATGACATTCTAGAATTATCAGAGAAGATACAAGATGATTCTATGCTATTGGAAGTATCTGCTTCTGTAGAACCTGATCTGGTGGAAGCTGTGAGTACTGATGAATTGAAAATGGCAGAGAAGATTCAAGGTGATATTGGGGTGTTGGAAGTGTCTGCTGCTGCAGAACTTGACTCTGTGGAAACCCTGAATAATGATGTATTGGAATTTCCGGAGAAGATACAGGATGATATTCAGGATTTGGAATTGTCTAGTACTGCAGAGCTCAACCTTGTGGAAGCTCAGAGCGATGGTGTGTTGGTATTGCTGGACAAGATGCAAGACGATACGGAGACATCAGAAGTATCTACTTCTGCAGAGCTCGATCCTGTAGAAGCCCTGAACAATGATGTGTTGGAATTGCCAGAGAAAATTCTAGACAGTACTATGGTATTGGAAGTATCTGCTGCTCCAGAGCTCGAGGGGGTGGAAGCTCTGAGTGACAATTTAGTCGAATCGCAAGAGAAGCTGCAAGGCCATACTGAGATACTGGAAGTATCTACTGCTGCAGAATCCAACCCAGTAGAAGCCCTGAATAATGATGTCTTTGAATTGCAAGAGAAGATTCAAGATAATACTGGGGCATTGGAAGCTTCTTCTGCTACAGAGGTCAACCTTGTGAAAGCCCCAAATGATGATATATCGGAAACAGCGGAGAAGGTTGAAGACGGAACTAAATCTTTGGAAATGTCTGCTGCAGCAGATCCTGGCCCTGTTCGGGTTGTAGAATCAGATCATGAATCTGTTGAAAGCTCAATAATGGTCAGACTTGCTTTTTCATATCTTCTTTTTTCTTTTTCTTCCCATTTCTCTTTGTGCATTTGATTATGAGTATGAAAATTTATGAGGGTCTCTCGTATATGCTCGAATAAAAGACATAAGTAAGAGAAAGTCAATTTAAACAATGACCCATTTTAAATATTTAGTGAAGTCTTGGATACACGATCAATTTGTATTGCAATTATTGGTCTAGTGAAGTAGAAATTAGCAAATCGTAATTTCCTTTCTTGCATGCATGTTGGAGATCTGTGATCCACCTGATTAGAACACATCATGTTCTAGTTGGACTTGAAAGAAGCATCTGCTATTTGAGGAGTGCTTTGTCATTGTGAATGCTATGGGACATCATTAACTTTTGTCATTTCTTTTTATTTATTATTATTATTATTATTATTATTATTATTATTATTATTATTGTTTTTACACACACACACACCACCACACACTCATGCTGTAGTGGAATTTCACCACCTATGGGTACTTGAACCCTCAACCAGGTGTCATTTCTTTTTTATTAAATTGAATGTTTGCAATTCAATTCGCTTGTGCATTCAAATGCAGCCTTAATTTCTATCCACCTGTAATTTACCAGATGCTACTATGATCATTCAAAAGGGACTTGGATGTGAGCCTTATGGCAAATAAATTATGTTTCCTTGCTTTTCCCTCGAGATCCCGCATTACCCAGTCTCCCTAGGGCACTATGTACTGGTTTTTTTTTTTTTTTTTTTTTTTTTTTTTTTTTTTTTTTTGTTGTTGTTGTTGTTGTTGTTTTAGAGATATTTTCTGCTCAAGGTCTCCTCTTTATTGATCTTCCATGCCTCATGGACAGATGTCTTAGTGGCATGAACGCGTATTTCTCTGACAAACATGGATGTAAGGTGTTAAATACCAAGACTTGACAGGAGATGAGTCTATTCTATGTTAATGATCCTGAGCCTACACACCAGTACCATTGGGTGGGTTTTGGGCATGACTAGGATCTTCGAGCAGGACGGACAGGCTCCTCATCACAAAGCTGACTTATAACTTCCAGTTTAGTAATAAGTTAAAAGATGAGATATAATGCTATGCAAGTATAAATTACAGAAAATTGAAGCCAAATAAATGTACTTTAAAATCACCATCAATATATATCATAGAAATGGCATAAACATGAATCAGTTTTTATTTTTTTATATATAATTTCTAGTTGCCATGTGGGTGTGGGTTCCATCCTTTTGTCTGGTAGGTGAAAATATTATCCAAGGACCACATCTTGACCGACTACATTATTGGCAACAGTGCAAACCACAGAAACCCCCATGTAGCCTGAGAAAGAAGCATTAAATAATCCACGTTGAAAAACCTGAAAGGCCATGTCTCCATCATCTCTTCCAAGAACTTGGAAGGAGTAGATTTTTTATCTGGTCTGATCCGTAGCTGGCAAGCAGTTTTCTGTTGGTTTACCTCCTATTATACATAAGTATGATAGGTGTTTCTAGGTGATAGAATGAACTCTGCATGACACCACTTCTTTAAGTTCACCAGCAACAGCATCAGTGCATACTGCCTTTAATGTCACTTTTAAATAGTATATGTTTATGTGGCTGTAAAATTGAAATGTTTCTCATTATTTATTTATTTTTATTATTTCTGGACTTTGGAGTTTGTATGTTACTAGTAGTTGTACTACTTAGACATTAAGGTATAGAGGTAGATTTCTGTGATCAACAATTAATATGTATTCCTTTAAGGTAGGGTTTACATGTCTTTTTTCACAATGGTTCTTTTCTAGATTGCAATCTGTGCTATTATCTTATTCTCTTATGGTATGCTTGTCCTATGACGTGCTTGGGGATGCTTCCCAACTATTGTAGTTGTTTTCTTCTGACTGAAAGTGTCTGTATCGGGGCCTTCAATTTATGGGTATCTACATGCTTTCTTCTTTTATAAGCCTAATCTCTATCCTAAATTCACAGTGATTTCAAAATAAATCTTCATGTGAAAATGTAATGTTCAGAGGGAAAATAATAATAATAATAATGTTATTCTAGACTTCCTTGATTTCAGGAGGAATTTAGTGATTTTCACATTTGTAATTTTTTTATTTTTTTATTTTTTTATTTTTTTTGTAGTTAGAAGAGATGACTTCATCTCATCTTCAGGCAGCACCCACTAGAGGGGATGAAAACAACGGGAGTGTACAAGTGGCAGATTCAACACTTACACAGATTCAAGATGTGACCATTGCTTTTGATCCTAAAGGGTATGTTTGTTTCTTCCTTTCTAATTTAAAGTGGCATTAATATGCCAAGACTGTGTGGTAATCTTAGGTTAATGTAATCACCATCTGTCTTTAGAATATTATTATCTCGTTGTAGTTAGTTCCTGTCTAACATGGTTAAACCCTAGGTAAGTTGAACTTTGGAATCACATGGATGGGATAAGTATACCTGGAACACTGGTCACTCCAGTTCACCGTATGGGATGGGTATGCCATGCGCTACTTCCTCTGGCACACAGTATGCTGGGGGTAGGATCATTCAGGTTGCTCTGGTACAGACTACTAAGATATTCTACATAGTTATATATCACAAAATGATGCTTTACTTTTATTTTTGAAGTGATTAATACGATAAGTATGGCATGTATAGTATTTAATTGTATGCCTTGCACTGCATATGTATATTTCTATTGTCTTACTCAACAATAAGAGTATAAAACCATAATTTTGGGTCTCTTGAAATGACGATCTGGATTGCAAAATGACCCACAGCATGGATAGGGTGATGTGGCAAAAATGCAGGGGATTAGCAATCTAGATAATGTTAGGTGCGAAGCCTACGCTAATTAATTAGATAAGGCTTAGATGATGATGATGATGATGATGTTAGGTGTGAGAAATGCCATAATTTAAATTAACTTGTAGAATAGAATAACAACGTCTGAAGAAATTCTTTCTGGGGAGTAGAAACATCAAACGACAGGCGAATGTAATGTAGTTGCAGGGTATAGAGAAGGTTTAACCTGTTACAGACTTGTATTGACTTGTACCGGGGTGTATGAGTTGTATGCCAAAATGAAGCCTCTATGTCTCGTATAGATGAGATGGTTGGGGTCCCATTTAATGGGCATAAACTAGAAAGCTCAATTCATTCCTTATACATCTAAAATGATACTTCAACCTCTAATAACCATGTAAAGAGTCACTTTCATAACTCCGAATAAATATATAGGGCAATTTTGATTCTCCATCAAGGTTTAAAGTCTAGCCTGGTGTAGTCAAACTGACCCAACATGACTCTGCTGATATTTGTTCATATCATCCGACTCAGTTATTGACAGGAGGGGTTTGAAAGCATGTTTACTTTATTATTAATACGTGTTACATAATAATACAATACATCAACTGCTCTTTTATTATACGTCGATGGCTTTTCTTGTGTTCTATAAATTTCTGTCTCTCCCTATTCTTCTATTTTTCTATGAAACCTCTCAAAGAAAACAAAGGATTGGACATGACTCGACTGAGCTTGATTTCATTGCGACTTGATCCAAATATGACTTGGCTACTCAATTTGGTTTTGGTCACAGCCAAGTTGGTAACCAATTTTGAGTCTTAAAATCTTGTTCAATCTACTTATTGGCCAACTTTTTTTATGCACTTTTTAAGTATATCCAATTTTCAAGTAACCAGTTCAGCATAATTTACTATTCTCTACCTTTTTATATTTTGTAAACTAACTAGTTCTTTTTCCCTGAGATTTATGGAGGAATTTTGAAATGATTTTTATTTCATTTGCTAGAAGTACAAACGTTTGTCTTGCACAATTCTCTGGCTTATTTTGTTTGGTAGTATTCAAGATACTTTGAGGATTATTTCCATCCTCATCTATTTCATCTTCTATTTAGGGAAGCAGAGATATCTCTACCGAGTTCTTTTCTTTCTTCAGGGGTCACTATGTTACCACATCCTTCTAAGGTATTCCCAATTATTAACTGAAAATTTGTCCAAACCTTTTATCCTTCTTTTGTATCTCTAATTAGATAAGATATTAGATGCATCCTTATTTCTATTCCATGCGAATATGCTAAAAGGAACTAACAAATTTAAGTGCTACGGTTGTTAGACTTCAAACTGCTCCATATGAATCTTGTGACGTAGTTAGTGGTTATGGACATGATTATTGTTATTATTTGTTCTGCAACTGTTTCACAAAATCAATATTGAGGATGAACAAATTCTTGGCCTTTTTCAAGTTCTATTTTCATTATTTACAATAAATAGAATGTATATTTTTTATTCCTCCAACCCCAAATTACTTCTACGGCCCGAATTTTGCATTGTGTATTATTCTTCCATTTCTAGTGGCAAGGTGTTTCTATTCCATGCCTACTCAACAACAAAGGAATAGAGCTGATTTAAGGCCAGGTTACATGTGACAGTTTAGGGACAGATTTTGAAAGGATCTTTGATGTGATTAAAGCTTAGGTGCAGGTTTTAGGTTTTAGGTTTGTTCAAGGTTTAGAAGATGACCTGCGGTTAAGTATAAAACTTTTGGACAGATTTTGGGTGTTGTACTTGGGGCTGGAAGAGGACAGATTTCTAGAAAGCTTTTTTAGTCTTGACAGATTACTGGGCAGATTTCTGCACAGAAAGTTTGGGTCTGTTTGACTGTAGATAGGGGCAGTTGTTGAGGGCTGTTTATATGACAATTCGGGAGCTAAGATTGGGCTGAAAATTGGCCTAGTACTTTGGACTGATAGTGGACAGGTTTGGGGAAATAGGTTTCACTGAGATTGACCAGATTTTGAAACTGTTCGGGATCACTTTTGTATAGGAATAAGTTCAGATTGTGGCATCATTTAAATTTAGCAGGTGTACGGATTGTTTGACCTGGAATCATAAAGGAAATCTTGAATCTGTTTCCAAGAAATAGATTTCCAGTGAAAGAAATTTTGTGTACCGTGTTTGGGTACTGAGAAATTAGTTATCAGGAATCCAGTTTGTGTTTGGATACTGGGGAAGAGTTGTTATGAGAGAGGCCTTTTTTCCTTCGTTCTTTTTTTTTTTTTTTTTAATTAGAAATTTATTGATAGGCACAAAAAGACAAGAAAAAGAAAGACCAAACTAACAAACAGCCAAAGAAAACGGAAAAGAAACTAAACCAAAAACACCAAACTGCTCCACATCAAGCCCAAACCCTGAACTAAAACAAGAACTAAGGAGCCCAGTCTCTAAACATATCTAGGACTCTCGAAAACACCCCCGCAGCTGAAACACTATTACGGAAGCAACAGTTATTTCTTTCTGCCCAAACAGCCCAGAGAACAACCATTAGAAGAATTTTCCACTTCTTTTTACCCAAAGCTCCTCCTGAATCCGCATGCCACCCTCAGAACATGCCATCCATAGCTTGTGGCATTACCCAAGAAATACCTGCCAACCTGAGAACACTCCAAATGTCTGAAGTGAAAGTGCAATGCAAGAAAAGATGATCAACAAATTCCTCCACTTGAGGACAAAGGGGAGACATTCGGAATCTGCATTCCTCCTTTCCGGAGATTGTCAACGGTTAGAATTCTATTCTTTCCCACGAGCCATCCAAATGCAACAACTTTAGGCAGCACTCCATAGAACCAAACCTAGCTGGTGTGACAACATGAAGAGAAAGATGATGATCGCACCATAAACAGCCTCGACAGTGACCAGGATAATGAATCTTCCGAAGACAGTGACCAGGATAATGAATCTTCCGAAGACAAAGAAAGAGACAGGGAAACCCCCTGCAAATGAGAGGAGAAGAGTAAGCTCCTCAAAATCTGAATCTAGAAAATTCCTATGAAAAGAAACAACCCATAAAAAAGATGGGAATCATAAAAGGGTCAAAATTTGGGAATCATAAAAGAAGCAACCCCTGCAAAGATGGGAATTCATTTCCCACCCTTTCCCTGGACCCAAACACAAATTCAACTCCTCACTAACCGAATCCATTTCCCATGGGCTGGATTTCCATGAACCAAACAACCCCTAGGGTTTTCAAAGTAGTTGGTTTAAATTGTAGAAATGGGTTTAAGGGACTGAGGTTGTAAATAAGTTGAAATAATTGGATTAGGTTAGGGTTATAAGTGGCTGCAATGGTTTAATAGCTGTATATGGGCTAGGCTTTGAAAGTTGGTGTGTTTTGAAGGCTGAAAGTTGGATTTTGGGACTGGTAGAGTTATGCGACGGGTTTAAGAACTGACAATAGGGATAGGCTGCTATTGAGAACTGGGACTGGTATGGTTTATGGTTGTGTAACTTGTGTTACAAACGTCTTGGGGCTTCCATTGGAATTTGGGTGGTATACATCCGGCTACTATTGGGTTTCCAAAAAGTAAAATGGTGAGGTTGTCTCTAGAAGTGGTTATTGACGTGGGAAGAAGGGGTTGGATTTTTGGGAAAGTAATAGGGGGCAGAGGTTAGATCTGAAAGTGGTTATCAGTGTTGGAAAAAAAGGCCAGGGTTAAGGGAATTTGGGGGTTTAAAAATTTTTGGGTTTTAGAGTAAGGATTTGGGGTTGCTGAATTTGGGGGAAAACAAAACAAAAAAGGGAAGCACAAACCCAAATAGGAGCTTTCACTGCTACCGAAAAGGCCTTTTTATTTGAGTTCCTGAGATTGGACTTCCATTTAGTAGAATTGAGACTCTTAAAGGTCTAGAAATGGGATTCTTCTAGTTTGTTATTTCTTGTGGTGAGACTAAATATCATAATCCCTTTTGTTCGTTTCTCTCTCTTCTTCTTGATGTTCGCTACCATGCCTGCTTCGTATACCATTCATTCATGGTGTGCTATAAAGGCCGTTATGGAGCCGTAAAGATTGTTACGTAAAGGTAACGGTGGCAACTGTTACACGTTATGGGGTCGTAATGGCCGTAACAGCTTATTATGGAAAAAATTACCATTAACGGCCTGTTACGTCCCCTGTAAAGGCCATAACAACCCCGTAATGGTCTGTTATGGGGCAAATACAAGTTTTTCGTTTTTTTTTTTTTTTTTTGCAATAAAAAAAGAGAGAGAGACTATAATGGCCGTTATGGGGGCCGTAACAGCCATTATGACCCATATCATAAAAGTAACAGTGGTGGCCGTTATGGGGGCCGTAACAGCCGTTATGACCCGTATTGTAAAGGTAACAGTGATGGCCGTTACGGCCACCGTTACCGTTACAGAATACCTTGTTGCTTCCTAAGTGTGGCATATTGAGGACTAGAAAGAAGACTACAACCGGTCGAAGCTACCAAGTGTTGGAGAAATCATATTTGTAGCTACTTTGTCTACTTAGAATCTGGGTTTCTCTTTGCTGTTCTTTCCCATTAATTGTGGTATCAGACGAAAGGATCTGGAGGCATTGCTTAGGTCACTTTGGAACCTTGATATGCTTCAAACCTTCAATATGGATGGTCAGATAGGCCTGATCTATGCCCTTGGTTTTGCCTGATTTGCAGTATGAACTTTTAAAATGGGCTTGGTCACATGATCAATTGTATCTAGGCCTCAATTGGATGATAGGTGGCCTGGTTGCATTACATGAATACTCAAAAACTTCATAGATGATTATTTTCGCAGAGAGATGTTCACATCTAAACATAAGAGATCTTAATTTTATTAATTTCGTTCGAAAGGTCGCATACTGCAGCCGCATAAATTGTCAACATAAATATTATTAATGATGTTCATTCAATGTATAACACAACTTGTATAATCAATTATTTAATGATTTTGATGGGTTAGATTTAGTGAACATGTTCCATTCATCTTCATATAACCGAAATTGTCAAAACTTATAACCTATTATGAACATGGATTATTATGACCCAAGCAAGATTACGGATTGAAAATTGGTCCCTTTAATAACACAATGGAAACTGTCCTATAGAAGTCCATTAATATGTGAACAATCCAAGCATGGTATCAATCTGGACCTTAGATCCTGTGGCATGGACCCCTTTTTTATAGTTGAATATGGACTATTGTTGTTGACCATCTACATGGAGACCACTTTTGTGGTAACAACTCACAAGCCAATTTTTTTACTAAGTTGGCCACATGTAATAATGTTGAATTGGGACCATTGGTCTATTTGACCAATTATTTTGTACACCTATGGCCTAAAGATGAGTGTACCCATCTGATTTTCGGCCAAATGATATGTACAGTAGGGCCGGCCTAATGAGTGGCTTGGATCTCATTCGTGAAATTGTTGGACAAGGAGTGCACTAAGCAGCACCATGATGCTAGAGGAATTACACTATGAGTTCAGCACCATTAAAGAAATTGGTCATACACATAGCATTGTTGTGCAACAATCCAAACCTTCAAAAAACAGTCCCAACTGTTGATGGATCTTAACCCAAACATTAGACTGAAAGGCAACAACAACCATGCTTTCTTTTTATAAATGAAGGGTTGAGATCCACTCCAAGTGGGTCCCACAATTTTACTATTTGGATTGAGGATATGCACGTCATATGTAATTTAGCGTGTGCAGATCAAAGTCTTGATGTGAATGGAGATCCTGACCATCCTCAGATCTGGGCCTTGTTTCATCTTATGGCCATTCGACGGTGATGATATATGATTATCAGATGATATATGATTATCACCATCCATGAGGTGGGATTTTGCACAGGGACCACGGTCGTTCCGTCATACTAGACCTAGGCCCCATCAAACCTTCCACACTCACCTTTGCAAGTCATGTCTGGCACATGCGTTAGGAATTTATGGGCTTAAGCAGGCAAACCCATTGTCGCCATGGCCACAATTACAGGAAAAGAGAAGAGATAGTACAACGGGCTGTACAGCATATACGGGCCCCCCAGAAAGATTTTCTTACCCAAGCATCCATTCATCCCACAGCAAGAACACGGATAGAAATAATCATGAACTTAGACATGGCTGATGCACAACTCTGACACTGATACCACATGTTATCAAATTTTAGATAATCGTTCATCAACCATGAAAAGATTTTGGGATGAAAATATACCGGATTTTGCAATTACCGAAACTTGGGGAAGACGAACAACCAGCGGTGCTTGGATTCACCGGAGAGGATGAATGTCACTGGCGGTTTTCTGCTCCTCATCCTCTGTTCAATTGGGCTTTCTTGCTTTCAAAGATTTGGTGAAGGGAGAGGGGCCCGTGGTTGCTGCTTTATACGTATGTAGTCCTATCCATTGCCAGACTCATCACCAACTCCAACACCGCCATCCTCGCAAGCGAAGAAAACCCTAGCCTGTGTCCCTTTTCAACATGGGTATTATGGTACTCTGGTGCATGAGCATGAACTATACGAACCACACTTTTGTGGGCCCCACCTGATGCCCATTGGATTGATCCAAACCGTCCATTCCATAGTTTCCACTGCTCCTATTATTATGCTGACATTGAATCCTCAGAAACTTCTTAGCGATGATTATTTGGAGGGTGAGATATTCACTTCTAAATGTAAGAGATCTTAAGTTTATTAATTTCATCGGAAATGTAGCATGCTGCAGCCATGTAGATCATACTGCCTGCAGACCAGGTAATTAGTTTTTGGATATTTTTTCCTATCAATCTTATGCATATTTGTTCAGTAGAGAAGCCAGTATGTAAGCCACCTCTGGTATTCAATTACTTGGCTGTTTCACATGAAATGAAATACTCAGGTTAGTAATATAGAATAACAATGCCAGGCATTGACAGGTGGGGAGGATGCTTATTTTGTGGCATGTAAGAACTGGTTAGGTGTAGCTGATGGAGTTGGTCAATGGTCACTTGAAGGTAATCCTTTTATGATGACATAATGTTATATAAAAATTTCATTTTGATTTATCATCATGAAGCAGGCTTGCCGTTGCTTTGGCTAGCATATTTTGTGTATCTATATCATATTGGAACTCTAGATATACCCTTAAAGTCTTTATTCCACATCATTATCATCATCTTCATCATCTAAGCCTTATCTCAATTAATTGGGGCCGGCAAAATGAATCTCGTTCCACCATTCCACACTATCAAGGGCCATAAATTCAGTTACACCATGGGTCTTCCAGTCTTTTCTTGCTACCTCCACCCACATCCTTTTGGGCATTTTAGAGCCTTCGATCTATGACAACTCACAAGCCCACCTGATCCTAGACGGGAAATATTTTTCAAATGTACAGTATAATGAGTCAGGTGTATTGACTAACTAGGCTTCCTAAAGTTTCAAAATGGTCGTGCATGTCCCTCAATTTGTGTAGACCATAGACACCTCCTAGATGTGAACTTTCACATTTAAGGGGTATTATAGAGCAATTGAGTGTAGAAGGATTGATATTCTTCTATTCAAAGTGCAAGATTCTGTCATCCTAAACCTCTGAATATCCAGAGTTTTTGGTCCCTTTTCCACTATGTGCCATGGAGAAACCCTGTTCAAAGAAAAAGTTTTTGTTGTCTATGATAATCCTATTAGGTCATTCTAGTAATCAGTGTTTCAAATAGCACCCATAGCGTACGCTACGTAACGTAGCGTGGCCATAGCGCTACGTAGCGTCCCAAATAGCATAAATCCGATATAGGGGTCGTAGTGTACGCTATAGCTACGTAGCGCGTAGCGACCGTAGCGTTAAGCTACAATGTATTTTTTTACTATTTTAGTTTTTTTTATTATTTTTTCACGTTTTCTTTGTTTCTAATGTTGAGGAATGTGACACTTGTATTGTACTTGATACTCTTAACCAATGGGATTTTTATTTCTTTTCATAATTGTGACTTGTGCTTTTAATTAAACATTATTAATTAAATTGGTTTTCTTAAAAAGTTGTTGATGTGATAATTATTTGATTTGGCTTATATATGTGGATTGGCTTTAGTTAAATGATAACTAATAACTTTTTTTTAACATGCTTAGAATGATAAAATGAATCATCTTTTAGGCATTTTTATATTTTTTCTTTTTTTTCACTGTTTATTATATTTGTCCTATTTTTAAATTAAAAAAATAGAAGTATCGTGTATCTTACGCTACACGCTACGCGCTATAGAGGGCTGAGCGCTACGCATCACGCTACTGCCATTTAAAATACTGCCAGTGATCTATATGTCAGCTTCTGAGCGTGACTTGCCATTTGAGTGACACCCTACAACTTGCCCTGACTCAGTCAGAATGGTTCTGACTCGGTTGGAATAGATGGATATTTTGCGTGGGGGCTTATTTTGATCTAGACGATGCCTAGTCAAATTGGTATTGGTTTTTTAAAAAACCATGGGAAATACTACTAAATTCAAGATGATCTGCATTGCCTTTTTCAGGGATCGATGCGGGATTGTATGCTCAAGAGCTGATGGAAAATTGTGCAAGGTTAGTAGCAGAATGTCAAGGAGTTCAAGGAACTGAACCAGACCAAATCCTCATTCAAAGTGCTGCAGGAACAAGTTCTCCTGGCTCATCTACAATACTGGTTGCTTATTTTGATGGCCAGGTATATTATTTTCCCAATAGATGATGTTTTCATTTAAGCCGTGCACTAATCAACAAAGTATCAGTCCGATTCTTAGGATTTCTGAATACTCCTTAGCATATCCACCCTGCTAGTAAAACATGTGCCTTAAGGAGGTTCCTACTGAATCCCAATTGTAGCCATGTCGAGGAGACTAGAGTATGGGTTAGATTACATAGCCAGTTCACCTGAAAGATATAACTGTCAAAACAATCTTCATAATTTAACTGTATTTCAGTGGATTTCTGGTATATCTCCATCAAAACTACTATGCATCTTGAGAAGATATTCTGAGCTGGTAAACTGTTTTGAACCCCTTGCCATTTTCTTGGGGTCAATATCACTTCACAGTAGTTCTGAGGCAATTGTAGGTCGTAAGGCCTCCTCTTAGACAGTAATAAGGAATTTACATAATCTCCCAAGTTTCTTGCCATTTAATATTCAGTGGTAAGCTATGGGATTTTCAACTTTCATGTTTGCATATCCTCTATTCAAAGTTTGGAAATGAAGGTGCTGATGCTGATTGATCTTGGAATGGCATGGATTCTGCAAAACGAAGTTTTACCAACCATTGTTTCCTTGTCTATGCATGGGATAATTCTGTTGTCCTAGTCCTTAGCATTGACATAGTTTGCAACACAGTAATTGTGCAATCGGAGTGGACTCAATGCATTGACTTATTTTCAGTTGCAGTAAATGATTTCAGAGTATGATTTAATTTCTTTTCACCGAGGTCATGGGCGAGCTACAATCGGCCAACTGGGTCTTAACTGAATTTCAAATGCCCCATACTTTCCAAATTTTTTAGGATCCACCTCCACTTGACTTGGATGGGTTTCGAACTGATTTGATAATTTTCTTAACTACGAGTGAGATGAACTTGGGGTCCTTGACATAGTGCTGCACCCCTCACATAGCACTTCTATGTTATCTTGGTTATATCCTTTTTTATGCTTGTTTAATGCAAGGATAAACCCCTTATCTTTATATTTCATTTCCTTCTGTTTCTTGGACAATATCTTTAGTGGTAGTGCTATTCGATTCTCAGCGCATTTCCTTTTTTATATATAAAAGACTTGAAAGTAACACGTTTAATTAGTTTATGCTTTGAAAGCAGTTTTGTTCTTATTATGTTCTGCTTTTACTGAATGCTGGAGTCTCTGCCAAATGGTGCTGAATTGGGTGCATTACTTGTGCGAAAATATCTATTTCTTTCTGCTAATTGATACTAGTCTAAAAGTTACGGAGCGTCAGCTCTCACATCTCTCAACATCCAACAATTGTGTGTGGGAATCTTAAAATATGCATTTCAAAATGGCTTCTAAAAATTCAAGTAATTAAGTGGTTACAGATCCCTCTTATGGTCTTTAGATGGTTGGAGACAATGTGCACACCAACTCTCCAAGCACCCTGGGAGCATCAAATTCAATCTCCAAAGATTCTTATCGGATGCCTTTTTCCATATTGTCAATAGAGATTCAATGTTTATCAAGCTTTTTTTTTTTTTTTGGCACACAACTGAAATTACTTTGTTCACTCTGACATTCTAACATAGGATTTGCAACAGGCTCTCCATGTTGCGAATATTGGAGATTCAGGATTCATCATTATAAGAAATGATGAAGTTTTCAAACGATCCTCCCCAATGGTTTATGAGTTCAATTTTCCTGTTCAGATTGAGAAGGGCGGCGACCCCTCGAAATTCATTGAGGTATAATAATTCATGAGTCATGCTACCAGATCTTTCACAAGTGAGGTAGGGAGGGGGAACCTTGCAGCAGTCTTGTGTGAGATCCTTGACATTCATCAGGTGGGGCTGACTCTGAACATGGCCTGTCCAAAAATCAGGACGCTCCACTTATCAGGTGGACCACTTGTGTGTGAGAAAAATGGATGGTTTGTTAAAATGGCCAAAAGTGAACAGTCCTTATTCAACGGACACGTTTGACTCACCTGATGAGTGGACCTTCCTGATGTGTGTGAGATTGGTGCGTGCTGCAGGGTCCCCTGTCCATGTCTGTCCTCCCTACTGGCATTTCCCTTATTTCAGAACCATTATTTATCCAAAGCCTTTTTCATTGTGTCACTGTGGCATAATGATTAGTGAATTTATCTATAGGCAGGAAAGATGACACTATTGGGAAACAACGCTGCTGGTAACCATGTTAATGCTATTATTTATTCTCTGTTGTGTTTTCAGCGCTATAGGATCGATTTAAATGAAGGTGATGTAATTGTCACTGCAACGGATGGCCTTTTTGACAATCTATACAAGGAAGAAATAGCTTTAATTGTCTCCAGATCAGTGCGAGCTGGACTGAGACCAAAGGTCTGAACTTAGACCAGCCTTAAGCCTTCTTTCTTCTTTTTTTCCCCCTCCATAATGAATTTTTGCTTGAAAGTGGTCAGTTTGATTTTGTTGACTAAAATAGGTCCAAGATAATCAATATAGTCAAAATAGGTTTAAGAAAGATTGATGTAGCTTCTCGATCCCAACATGGTGGAGAAGCCTACACTAAATTTTTGGGGGAAAAGAGCAAACACAAACACTGGAATCCTGTGTGGATGCAAACACCAACAGCCTGCCCCTCAGGTGAGCCCCTTTGTTCCTCAGGTGGGCCCCTCGGTGAATATGCGCTTGCCCAAAAATCAAGCCAGTCCACTCATCACTTGGCCAAGCATGTAAGTTGAATTTGGGACCATCAGCTATACTTTTTCTAAACTGCCCACTTGATCAGTGGACTCAGGACTCGCCTGAATTTTGGTCTAGGACATGCTCACCCTGAGGCCGACCTGATCTCAGACAAATGTGCCTCATTGGCACTTGTGGAGGGCAGCAAACTGTTGGACGTCTTCAAGAATGATTCATCTTTTTTGCATGTGAAATGATATCTATTCAAGTCGGGTTTTTCTTTTAGTAATAAGAAGAACGATGGGGAATGTGGAATCAGGAAATAGCAGAGATAATGGCAAGGAGGGCGCATCAGGTAGGGAAGTCAGAGTCTGTAAGAAGTCCTTTCGCGGATGCAGCCAAAGCAGCCGGTTACACTGCATATAGTGGCGGCAAGCTGGATGATGTGACCGTTGTTGTTTCCCTTGTTCAAACCTCCAAATCCTAGTTCAAATCATCTTCCTCTTGTATTTTTGTAATTGGCTTCAATTATTGTTATTTGTATTCCAAAATTCTCCCTCCCTCTCCTCTCATCATCATCATCATTTTCCAAGCATGGATGTTCCTCTTATGTTTAGAAGTATTTTTTATATACATTACAATTCCTTCGATAATTATGATTTTACCATAGAATGCATTTATTTGTTGAAACCCCGAATGATTTTGGGCAGAGTAAAATGACCAAAATTTCGTTGCATTTTTGTTTTCTTCGAAAACGTGGTGAAGCCAATCATAAAGTAGGTGACTGGATGTATAGCATCTAACCCACCCCACTATGATGAAAAGAAAAAAAATTAAAAAATCAGGCCGATCCAATTATTAGGTGGTTCATGCCATTAAAAAAAGAAAAAAGAAAAAGTACCCACCCCAAAAACCTCCGAGTTCACATGTGACCCACCCCATGGTTGGATTGGCCTGGTTTTTTGTTCGCCTGATCATCATGGTGGGTATACCTATTGGACTGGATGGATGTCATACAGGCACCACGTGGGCCCTACAGTGGTTGACTTAACCAATTTTTAGGAAAGAAAAAAGAGCATTAGGATTCTCGAGGAAATTTGCAGTCAAAATCCCGTAGGGTTTGTTTGATGCCGATTGAGAGAGAGAGAGAGAGAGAGAGAGAGAGAGAGAGAGAGAGAACTCTAGATATTGGTCAATATGGAAAACTGTGCAAAGGAAAGGTATCAATTTAAGTTTTTTTTTTTCCCTGTTTTTCAAGTTAATTTCACTTTTTGGTGGAAATGACTATTTTTCTGAGAGGAAATTAAAATTATTTTTTTTAAAAAAAAACGCTAATTTTCAAGTGATAGTAGTCTTTATGGTCAATTTCCAAACTCCCTTCTAAAATAATAACACAAGCACCGTGTAGGTGGAAAATAATTATTTTCCTAAAGGCTACTTGCTCCCAAACAGCTAATCTGATTACAAGTACTATTGTTATAGGTGTAAAGAGTTTACATGCGGTTTTGTTTGACTTTGAGTTATAATCTGATTACGGGAAACAATTGTCTATACTTTGTCGACTTGAAATCTGTTTACAACTTATATTTATTCACTCTCTATAGAGTTTGGAGTTGTAAAGCCTTTAAAAATAATTAAAGGATAGTTTTTATGTAAGATGGATCACTAAGATAAGTTTAAATTAATAAAGTCCATAGTCATGTTTTTACGGTAAATAAATCATCTGGTAGGTTACGGAAGTGAGTCCATTAATTCAAACACATCACTGAGATTTAATGTCATCTCAATATATGAAAAGTTTCAACCCTAGCAATAGTAAATCAAAGAGATGTTTGTCATTTAATAACATCTCAATATATGAAAAGTTTCAACCCTAGCAACAGTAAATGAGAGAGATGTTTATCTTCTTTTTTCTTATTCTTCATTTTCTTCATTTGTTCCAGATCCTTATAACTATTGAAAGATGATCCAAAACTCTCTTTACTTTGAAAATTTTAAAAAAATGATAGTTGTCACCTGAAATTCTTTTACGTGTAATTTGAAATCTGGTCACCTGTAAACATGTTTCTGCTTAAAAGCACTTTAGGGCCTGTTTGGCCAGGCAGCTTGGATGGGATTGGAAGATAGATCCCGGGAATGGCCAGGCAATCCTGGTCCGGGGATATAGCAATCCCATGGATCTTAAGACAATCCAATTACATCACCATCATTCCCTTTAAATCCACACTAATCTCTTCAAAATTGGTTCAAGGGATTGAAAGGTTTAATTCTGAAATTGGCCCGGCATGCCAAACAGAACAAAGGATCGGATATAACAATCCCATAGATCCTGCACCAAACTACTGATGGAGTTAACATTACCTTGAAATCTGAGTAATCCACTCTAATACCATCAAATCCCATACACTCACCGGGCCAAACAGGCCCTTACAGTCATCCAAAGGATCCTTAACTGGATCTATTTTCTCCGAATAATTGTAACAGTCCATTTTATAAGTTATCCGTCCAATGGTTAGAATCTTTCTATTAATGTGACTTTTCATATAGTAGTTTATGAAACCTATGACGGAGCCCACAGGGAGATCAAATTGACCATGCATCTCTTTGAGAGCACTGGATCATTTCCCTATTTTCTATGTGAACGATGGGATACGTATCTGCTCTTGGAGCAGTACTGTAGAAACACAGTGCTCCCAGTTGCATTTATCCAAAATGCCTGTCAGGTGCGTCACACATTTCAAGGGCCATCAAGTAAAAATCACATCGATCAGATACATGATCTTTTAAGGCCCCAAAGCGGATTGGCTGGTGTGTGGCACACCAGCAACCTAGCCGGTGTGGGCACGTGTCACCTCCAGCTCCGAGTTGTACGAACGGTTCAAAGGAGATCAAAGTTACATGGCCCCGCAATGCCGTATTTATCGTATCAACACCGTTCATCCATTCGGCGAGATCATTTTAGATCCTGATGCAAAAATGAGTAATTTTCAAGGCTCAAGTGGACCACACCTAAATAGTAGTGGGACAATGATTTCAATCGTTAAAACATTCACAGCGCCCGTCATAATGTTTACTTTTCATCTAAACTGTTCTTAAGGTGACATAGACTGAATGAAGAAAAAAGACAAATATCATATTCATCCAATATTTCTGTGACAAAGAAGAGTTTCAATGGCAGGCATTCAATCTACCACTGCTTTTTGTACCATGGTCCACTTGATTTTTGGATCCGTCTTATTTTCCGGCTCAAGCCTTACAAGGAGTTCACTAAGTGGGCGGATGGTTTGGATATAATTCATATATCATTATGGAACCCACCTAACTTGGTGGCGTCAACGCACCAGCTACGTCCAGCCACAGTAGTGGTGTGTGGTGCAAGAGCCGATCCGCTTCCTTAAGGCTGCATATGAATGGCAGCTGGCGTACCACACACCAGTGACACCACCAAAGTAGCTGGTGTGGGTACGTGTCGTTCGCTGGCGCTGCTCGGACTCCCAGTTGTGTAGACGATTTAAAGAAGATCAAACTTACATGGTCTCAAAATGAGGTATTTATCATATCTACACCGTTCATCTATTTGGCAATATCATTTTAAACTTTGATCCCGAAAATGAATAATTTCAAGGCTCAAGCGTACCACATCACAAATAACAGTGAGGACAATCATTCTCACCATTAAAACATTCATGGGGCCATCATAACGTTTACTTTCCATCCTTCATAGGGTCACACGGACCGGATGAAGAGAAAAAACAAAAATCATGTTGATCCAAAATTACCGACCCCCAGTAGGGGTTCAATGGCAGGCGTTGAATCCGCCTCTACTTCTTACAGTGTGGGTACGTGCCGTACGAAGACCAGTGTTGTACGAATAATTCAGAGGAGATCAAAGTTACGTAGCCTCAAAATGATGTATTTATTATATCTAAACTAATTCATCTATTTTGTTAGATCATTTTAGAGCACAATGCTAAAAATAATTTATATAAAAAGCTCAGGTGAACCATACCAGAAATAGCAGTGGGACAATAGTTCTCACAGTTAAAACATTCGTAGGGCTTATCATAGCATTTATTTTCTATCCAATCTAACCATAAGGTTACATGGCTATAATTATCTGTTCAAGACTTAACATGAGCCTGTAAAATGAAAGGAGAGTTAGAATATAACACATAACTTATGATGGGACCTACAGAACTTGGTGACGTCACATTCCATAATCTTCACCATTATACTTGTGCCTGTGGATAACAGTTAAGAAGTACATGCAACAACGGCTCACATTCAAATGAAATTCCTATTTTGGATAACTGGGATCTTCAAAGCTGTACACACATTGTGAGTGAACATTGGCAGCTAAACGTATGCCAGAGCGCATGTAAACAAAAACCAAAATCCAAGTGCATGTTTGAATCCGTGGATAAATAGAGAGAGAGAGAGAGACGATTTCTTGAAAATGATATTTATGAGTTGGAAAACAGAATTGCAGTTTTTCGTTTTCGCACAAATTTTATTTTACTTAAAAAAAAAAAAATCATGAAAAAAAAGAAGAAGAGAAAAAGTCTTAGTATTTCTATTGATTGGCTAACAATGTTTATAGAAAACATAAATGATATAAAATAGCATTTATGATCTGCTGTTGGTGTCGATCGTAATACATTGGCATATTAGCCCTTCATCTCACTCTCAATCGTGGGAATTGACATGCATGTCGCACAATTGATAGTGCACCAACCACAAATGTAACCATCTTCATGGAAGAGCGTATCTTGAAATATAGTGCACCAATCACAAATGCAAGCATTTTCAGGGAAGAAACATAGTGCACTAAGCACAAATGCAAGCACTTTCATGGAACAATTGGGGACTGAGGCTGCCCCCATGTAAACATGATCTAAGCAAGAACAATAAAAAAAAATAATAAAAAAATAATAAATATACACTCGTCCACCTTCAGCAAATCTTTTAAATGAGGCCTTTTTTTTTACATGCATATGTGGACGAGACTTGCCTCTGCCCCTGCCCACAGGAACCGTGGTCGGAAGTTATGTGGGGCCCACAAAGATGCGTTTGGTAAATCCACTTTGTCCGTCAATTTTGTAAGATCACAATAGTATAGGAGTCCGAAAATCAGGAATATCCAAAACTTAGGTGGGCCGCACCATATGAAACAGCAGGATTGATTGCCTACCATTGGAAACTTTGCGGGGGGCCACAAAATTTTTGTATGAAGATGATATCTGTACTTACAGTTTATCTGAGTGGTAGTAAACCTATGGACGGTTTGGATGGCATATAAACATCATGGTCGGCTCCAAGAAAGTTTCAACAGTGGACATTTCATTTGTAACCGTGTATGTGTGGTGTGGCCCACCTGATTTTTAAATTTTCGTATTTTAAGGAATTTTATTCTTTTGTGATCCTACAAAACTGATGGATAGAGTGGATTTATCACGGACATCTCTGTGAGCCCCACGTAGCTTCCCACCGCAGGAACTTCTACGTTACAGGCGAGTCGCGGCCTGCACATAGGCACGTCGGTTGCCTCCCACCTCACATAAAGTTGCCGTAGTCAAAAGTTGGGTAAGCACGTAATGATGATTGTGATAAATTTGCCTTGAGGCAGATCCAACGCTCAAGGGTCAGGAAATGGCTACCATTGGGGCTAACGGAAGTTTTGGATCGAGCTAATAGTTTTGTGTGTCACTTCATCCCAGTGGGAATGACAATATGAACGGTTTGGATGACAGATAAACTTCACGATGGACACGGAAAGGTTGCAATTGTAGGCATTTTCCTCTCCATTTTATGGTGTGGCCCACCTAAGTTTTTGAGCTGTCAAAATGATGGGATTTCTTACATACATCATGGTGTAGTCCAGAGCCAGCAATGTGGGTGTGACTCTTTGATATATGCACTGTATATCCACATCATCCATATGTATGTTTTTTACAAGTAATATTTTTAGGTGCATCACGTTACAGGGAAAGGTGGCCGTTGAACACTCACCAATGTTCGTTGACCATCTGTATCTGTTTTATTCTCAGACCTTGCACTCATAAGACAATGAATACTTAAACTCATGACTTTGTGTTGAAACTCTTAAAAGTCCACTACTAAGGTATGAGCAACAACCTGACCATCTAACTTGTTAATTAGAAGGAGAAAACAAAATCAACTTCACTAAAACTTTTGTGACCTTCAAAAGGTTTTTAACAGTTAATAAACACTATTTCCTATGTGTGGTCCACCTTAAATATTTATTTGCTTAGATTTTAAGAGTACCCTCTTAAATAAATTGGAAAAACAAATAAACAGTTTTATACAATGCAAGCATCAAGGTGGGATCTATGGTCTGGGTCAAACTCACGTAACTGGTTCTGAGGTCCTAAGTCCTGCTTAAATAACCTGCGCATGTGCTAAGTTGCCATGTGGATGTAACTTTAATGAGACCCACCCTGTCCATATAGTATTAGTACGCTGTCTCTTTTTAAATCATTAAGCCCAAAAGTCATGGTAATCCAAAACTCAGGTAGGAAGGATACATGGACCTGTTTGGATGGGACGATAACCATTAATTGGATATGGTCTACTCTGGTGTTTATATGCCATTAAATCTATTCATCTCATGTGCCTCTTTAGGATGAAAGAATTACCAAAAAAACGAGTCACAATATCTGGAAACTCAAGTGGACCATACCACGTGAATTTAGAGGTTTTAAAGATATTTATTTATTTATTTATTTATAATAAGGGGAGGGGATCCCACATGAATGTTCAACCAGCCTGATTTGGATCCAGACCTCGCAACGGATCATGTACCTGATGGACGGCATAGATTTCATGAACGTTAGGTCGTTCTCCCACCTTAGATGAAAGGCACTACATTGTCAAAAATCTGCGAACTGAGCCGATGAAAGCCGAATTCGTCTCCAATTTCTGCTCTTTTTCTTTTTCTTTTTTTCATTCTTAGCTTTAAATTATAAAAAAAAAAGTTGTGTGGGGTCCACCTTGTTTTATATGTAAAATCCCCTCCATCCATCAAGTGAGGACCATTATCTGGTCCGTACATACAGAAGATAAAGCCGGTTAAAAATTTGTACAAGCCAAACCGAAGAGAACAATGTAAAGTTGCCCCCAAAACCGCTGACATGGTGTGGCACGTGAGTTCTGTATTAGGCTAATTTCTCCATTTAATCTTCGTACTGGTGAGGATACACTTGATTAACGTGTTTGATGAAAGATACACTCTCTGGTGACCCCACACACAAACCTAAGGTCACATCCCATCTCCATTGTTCAATTATGTGTGGCCCATTTGAACTGTGGATCTAGCTGGTTTTTTAACCTAAGGTTTAATATTAAGGAAAGAACCTGATAGACGGACTGGATTTTTCTTATGTAACGTGATTGGCGCCACATACGTGTTTTACGCACCACCTAAAGGTGCCGCGGTGACACCCACTACTTGAAAGCATAGTCCGGTCATATAAGCGTCGTGCCTACAGTAACGGAGCAGCACGTGGGGTACAACGTGCATGAGATCCATGCCGTTCATCAGATTCGTTGCCTCTTTCGTCTTGGCACCCAAAACTTAATTCTGTTAAAAACTTAGGTAGACCACACCATAAGGAAAAGTTAGGATGTGATACCCAACGTAAGTTGTGTATATATGAGGCCAACCACGGTTTATATTATGCTGTCTAATATATACACATAAATCTCCTCCACAAAATGAAGTTACTCTCTAAAAATGACGTTATTCCGAAACTCAGGTGGACCACACCATGTGAATAGAAGTTTTAGATATGTTATATAATGTTTGTGGTGGTGAGGCCCACCTGAGGTTTGGATCAGCCTGAAATTTTACTTCAGGATCTAAAATGATGTGGGGCACTTGATAGACGGGGTGGATCTCATCCACATATAGTCATCCATCCGCGAATAATCACGCTTAGCTTTGAGGAGAAGGCTTGATAACGCAGGGATTTTCGAAAACCCTCTAGAGAAATCTGTTTCCCTTTAGTTTTTTAAAAAGCCGTTTTTTTAAGTATGAGTAAGGTGCCAAAAATAGTACATTTTCCTTTAAATCAGACAAAAATGGAAATTATCCTTTTAAGAAATTTGAGGGGAAAAAAAAAAACGATCATGGAAAACGTTATTTCCTCAAATTATATTTCAACAGATCCAGACAGGCTTTAAGAAATCGCTTAGTACTCCTTCAGTTTCTTAAATTTTAGGCAGTCGGGAATTGAAATTCTTGAATGATAAAAGTAGTCTCATTTTGCATTGTGCAGTTCAAAGTAGTTCAAAATCTAAAATTTCCATACTTTTTTAATTCTAAGATAAATCCAAACTTCCAAAATTCAAGACTTTGGCCATCTCTTACTATTATTTAAGTCTGTTTTTTTTTTTTTTTTTCTTGCATTTGCATTCACTACATAATGATAATGTACTAAATAATAATAATAATAATAATAAGCATACATAATCATTTTTTGGGTTACACCATAGGAAAATTAACAATCATCCAAATCATAATATAAAATTTTGTTTCAATTATGAATTAGTAAGCCTACTTTTTTAGGTCATTTAAAACTCAGAATAAACCTTATTCTTGGACTAATGCTGTCATATAATAAACTTAGTGCAATGGTTTCTTTATCTTGCATGCATGTTATATATTTAGAATAAAAATATTTCATCACATTTATTATCTTATGAATATATTATAAAATAAATTTAAAAGGTTAAATGTAAAAATTCAACTTTTATATAAAAAAAAATTTAAAATTTATATTTATAAAACTATATTACCAAACGTGATTGAAAATTCATGTTTTAATTTTAGAATTTCAATTCTATGCTCCCAAATGAGCCCTAAATATTATTAAAGTTTCCTAGTAGATTGCGCGGAAACGGGCAGCATAGCTCATGCTTTGACAGCTAAATGAATGGTCCTAAATGATGCTCTCCATGCATGCTGATGAATAGCAGCAGCCTCTTAACTTTGCACATGTACTCTGGTTTTAAATACCAATGAGTGGGGCTCAGGTCTCATAAATCCAGACCACTAATATATTATGTAGAAACGTGGATAGACTTCATAAAAATTATCCCCATTTTATATCAAATGTGAACCATTGGCAAATTCTCTTCCGAACCTTCTATATTTTGGACTAACAAAATGAAACTTTATGATATTCCAATCTGGTTCATTTTTAGGTAATAGGATATTCATTTACACCGTTGGAATTTTATTTTATTTTTTAGTTGCATTTACAGTATAATAATGACTTGATATACAAAATTAAACATATATAATTTTTGTGGGTTACACCATAGGAAAATTAACAATTATCTAAAATCTAATATAAAATTTGTTTCAATTATGAATTAGTAAGCCTACTTTTTAAGGTCATTTAAAACTTAGAATAAACTTTATTCTTGAACTAATGTTGCGATATGGTAAACTTAGTACAATGGTTTCTTTACGCAGTATGCATGTCATATTTAGAATAAAAATATTTCATAACATTTATTATTTTGTGAATATATTATAAAATAATTTAAAAATTAGATGTAAATAAATAAAAATTTTAAATTTTAGATTTATAAAACCATATTATCAAACGACATTGAAAATTAAAGTTTTCAAGTAGAGCGCAGAAAATGGGCCAGCATAGCTCATGCTTTGAGAGCTAAATGAATGGTGCCAAATGATGCTCTCCATGCATGCTGGTGAAAACTTGGCACATGTACTCTGAATTTAAATACTGATGAGTAGGGCTCAGGTCTCACAAATCCAGACCACTAATATATTCTGTAGAAATGTGGATGGACTGGATAAAAAATATACTCATTTTATATCAAATGTGGACCATTGGCAAGTTCTCTTCTCAACCCACTACTTTTTGGACAAACAAAATAAAACTTTATGATATTCCAATCTGATACAGTTTCAGATAATAGTACATCCACGATGAACGTAACAGTCCAACGGTCCGGATTACTGAAGAATGGCCTCACCTGTCATAACTGAAAAGTCGCGTACACCATGCACCGTTGGGCTGGGGATCCCGCAACTCCTCATGAATCAGAGGATTGCCCGGCACGATTGCACGCCTGGTAAAAAGGTAATCCAGGCGCATCCTAGCATGTCCACGTGAGCAAGGGACCCACACAGGCATGAGTATCTTTTGTTCGATATATGGACCAACGACCGCACGTTTTCAAAGTCATTGACGGCACCGTTCAAACCACATCCCTAAGATGCTACTATCTCAAAAGGTATGGAAATTCGGTTGGCATACTCCCTCACGTGAGATGGACAAGGAACTTCTCGATACGTGCCAACATGGCACAGCTGTGCAAGATCTGTGCCATTCATCGGTCGGGTAGGGTGAATGGTGACTATGCACGAACCAAAGATCAGGCCGTTCTACTCAAATTGGAGCACACACATGTACCTTGGATACAGACCACTGATTATTTTATCTATAACCATCCAGTTTTCTAACACAAGTTCACCTACCTAATGAGCCCATCTGTCTGATTTCTGGGCCAGCGCATGATCCCCATCTGCTCAATACTATGAACAGCGGGTCAAGCTCTCGTGTACCAAGCTGGCATCTAACACGAGTAAGTACACCTGTCATGCATCGATGCAAACTATGAAGTCAGCTTTATTGACCCCAATCAATGTGAACCACTCATCAGAAAATGTACTTTTGCCACTGCTAATTCAAATTTTAATCATGTTGGAGCAGATATTATGATGTCACGTCCAAGCACTTCATGACCGTGGAATCATTCTTCCATGTGATCTCTTAATCTAAGGCATCCAAAGAAACCCTTTATGAGTGGTTGAGGAATAGTGAGATTGGGCTGCCTCATTTTAAGAATGGGGGAGTGTGTAATAGATGGATCCGGACCGACCAAATGATGGTCCACCTTATGGATGGGCTAACTTTCAAAAATCTTAGTCATCAGCTCTTTCTACCCATTAGATATATAGTTTTTTATCTGGACTTTTATATAAACTTTTATTGACCGTACAAAACTTAGAGATGAATTGGTTAAGCTACTAACTCCCGATCAGCATTTTTTTTTTGGAGCTGTGGCTTGTCCAAGTGGTGGTTCACTGATTTGGACCGTCCAGATCAATCTCCAAGAGTGCTGCCACAAAGGCTTTGCTGAGTTATTCCATTTGTTAAGTGGTACTGGACGCACACTAATCCATGAATGATAACGTGGAGCCATGCTAGGCGCCCACATGTCACGTGACGCAGGTGCATCACATTCCCGCCGTACAAAAAGGTCGTAGCCATCATGGAGATAACCTTGCCGAAAATGGACTCGGATTGGTAACTATCCTAATGAGGGGAGCAGATTAGGTGAGACCCCGGCCTCACTCAGAACGGTGCGACCCTTACCGTGAGGCCCACCTTGATGTATGTATTATGTATCCACACCGTCCATACGTTTCCAAATAATTTTAGGGTATTATAAGAAAAATGAAGTAGATCCAATTTTCAGTTGTACCATACAATAAGAAACAGTGGTTATTGAACGTCCCACGTAAAAAAAACTTCTTCAGGCGAAAATTATTGTTTATGTAGTGTTTATTTTCCATCTAATATGTTTATAAGGTCACATAATCCTGGATGAATGGGAAAAAATAAATATCATCGTGGTCCAAAGCTTCTATGGCCTATTAATGGTCAATCGCCAATGTTTCCTATGGTATGGTCCACTTAGAATTTTATATACTTATTTTTTTGGATTAAGCACTAAAATGATCTTTAAAAACGGATGGACGGTGTGGATACAAAATATGTATATAAAGGTGGGACCTACCATAAGGGACGCGCCGTCTGGAGTGAGTCCGCGGTCTCACCTAATCCTCGCCCCTTACCAGGACCCAGCTAGAAATGGACGGTCCGATCAGGGGTTCTGTGGGGCTCATGTGCTTCATCCACGCCGTCCATCCATTTTGAAAAACAATTCTAAGGCATGAGCCTCAAAAAGAGGGATATTGAAGGCTCAAGTGGACTACACCACAGGAAACAGTGCGGATTGAAAGCCTACCGTTGAGAACTTCTGGGGAACAATTTTTTGATCAAGCTAATATTTATGCCTTCACCGCGGTATACGGGACCTTATGAACTGTTTGGATGGAAAATAAACAGCACGGTGGGCCCATAAAGTTTTCAACGGTAGGAGTTTAATTCCCACTGCTTCCTGTGGTGTGGTCCACTTAAACCTTCGATTTTCCTGGTTTTCTGGCTAATGCTCAAAAATCATCTGTCAAAATAGATGGACTTATACCCAATCCGCACCCACCGAAAATCAGGCCTATCCACGCATCAAGTGGGCCCCACCTCTAGTTGTGTCAGATCTCTCTGTCCATTGATTTCAACGAAGAGTTCCTCCTGACGAGCGGATTGGCCTTAGTCTTTTGCCAGGTGACCTTCATCATGGTTCCCACCTTTTCCACGGCTTGGATGTCCCACGCATTTGAGAATATGTAGGTAGGAAAAATGGCGTGGCATGATAAACTGAGCATGTGCAATTGTGTGTGATCATTCCTCCCGATTTTCCTGTCTACCAACCCAACAAGAAAACGAAAATGCCAATCCACGAAATCATGGGCCTTTTCATATCAATGAGCCACACGGTAAAAATTAATTAACGGCTAAAAACATATTTTATTATTATCTAACCATCCTTTTTGTTTTCGCACACAATGACCCACCTGAGAGGTGAAGCGGCCTGATTTCAGGTAACAAGCTCTAAATTGGGTGGCCGATCAGATGGAAGGCTCAAATCTCTCACACGTTTAGCCCAACCGCAGGTATGCTTGGTGCAAGGAGTTCCAAATATTCCCAAACCAAAATAAAAAGAGAAATTAGATACTATGGAAGAGTGTGATGGATAATACATGGGAGCTAATAAAATATTTAGAAATTGCATACGTGGAATACAATTTTTAAGTCAAATTAAGCTGTCCAAATTATTGGGTGAATAGCTTGAAGAAGTCACTAACCAAAGATTAAGCTTATTTGATTACCTAATTATTGGGTTGGTGTTGGACAGTTAAAAATGAAAAAATATTCAATGGCCTTTTTTTAATAACCAATGGTCTGCTAATCAGAGGTTAGGATTGCTGAACCAAACTGATTTTTGGATAGTGATTTAGTGAGAGTTGAGTTTTCTCAAGTAGGTTTAACTTGAGTCAATCTATGCAACTGTACAATTTTTTAGCCTGTATATTAAGCCTCATATTAGGAAAGAGTATCAAATCATTCCCTTAATAAGAATAATTTAACCTATTTCTTTCAACGTTTATTATAAAAGATTTGCAAGCAATAAGAAAACACAATGCCAAAATTGTGAATTTGTGACAGACCAATTCCGTCGTAAAACCAAATTAACGATGGATTTTGATCCTAGCTTAGCAGCCGTGCCGCAAACATTAGACAAATGGGATCTATCGCAAATTTGTGATGGATCCTATCCATCACAAAAATTAAAAATCCGTTGCTAATCGATGGAAAAATCCACCCGAAATATCCGTCATTTGAAATTTTGTGACGGATACGGTCCGTCACTAATTGTAACAGAACACCTCTAGAAATTAGCGAGGGATTTGGTACGTCGCAAAAATTTCTGAAAATAAAAAAAATAAACATTAGATTGGTTTTTTTTCTTAAATACCTAACATTCATGCAAAAAAAAAATTCACATAGTTTTTTAATTAGAATCCCATTCACAAAATTCTAAAGTTTAGGTTGAATATAAAACTAGACTAATTATCATTTTAAACATGTTTGGAAGCTCAATTACATAAACAGTGAATTGAACAAATAGACAACAATGGAAATTTGTGTGATAATGCAAAGTATTTAAATATCAGTTTTAAAGAAAAAAATTAATAATAATTTCCACTCAATTGATATAAAAACTAAACAAAAATAAAATAAAATCATTACATTCAATTAATTGATACAAGAATAATCTTAGATATAAATACAATTCAAGCTCTAAAATTCTATGAATAAATACTTCTTAGGCTATAAAAAAATAATTTTCCACCATATTCTATCAAATATATATATATATATATATATAAACAAGCAAAAGGCAAATTATGACTAACCACAATCCATTGCAAAAATAAAATAAAATCTGTCGATAGGGGTGGTACGCAAAATCTTAATTTGCAACAGACCAAACTCGTTGCAAATTTATGAAGCACCGAATCGGTCATAAATGTCATTTTAGCGACGGATTTTGGTCCATCTCTAAATCCTACCACTTGCCACCACCATTTCCGTAAAAAATAGGGTGCGATGGACCTTTTTAGTAAGCGACCGACTATGTCTGTCGTTAAACAAAGCCTTTTTACGACGGACCAAATCCATCACATATTCACGATTTTGACATTGTTAATTCTACCTTATCACATGTTGCATGTCTTCCATAGATTTTGGCAGTTAATGAAATTCAATCAATTTCTCATCTCATTTTATCATGTTTCCATTAGTTGCAAAACTATTACATCTCTAATGCAAATCAAACCTTACCTATCCCTAGCCTTGTTTGGTATAATGGACCATCTTTATATATGTTGCCCACTCTATTTTGTACCCTTGTGGTTTCAGTAGAATTTGCACATGTATGTTTTTTTATGTGAGAGATTTTGTAGAAAGAAAGAAAGAAAGAGGGAGACCCAGCACCGAAGATTTGAAGTTAGAGAACCGAAAATTTGAAGTTAGAGAATTTCTCATCTTTTTAATGGAGCGAGACATCTTTTTTCTTCTTTTTGAATAAAAATGAATTTGATTATGCACGGAAAAAAATAATCCTAAAGAAAATATTTGTCATAGAGGAAAGTTTATATTCCCATTCTCACATAATAGAGTTCATTCATCAGTAATACTGTAATTTTTACCTTTTAGAGAGTTCTCCAACATATCATGTAGAATTTCCCAAGTGTTTATCTTAAAGGAGAGATCTCCACATCTCCTTGTCAAAATTAAGGGAATTTTCACACTAAGATAGTGCATGAACATTTATATACATGCTGCTATATACTTGACATATGATACAGTTTTCCTCCTTAGTTCAGAGGAGAGTTAGTGCAGCCGGTTGTAAAATGGATGTCTTTCACCACGCTGCTTGACTGGTCGAAGGGAGCTGCTTGATTGGTTGAGGCTCGCTCGACTCAAAGTCCATCAAGCTCTATTTTTTTGGCTCGACCGGTCGAAGGGGTCCTTCGACCAGTCGAGGGTCAGGCTCGACCGGTTAAAGGGGTCCTTTGACCAATCGAGGACCTAGCTCGACTAGTTGAGATTTACATAGATTCTGTACAGATTTTGTGCAAATAGTGTAAATTTGAGGCGGTTTCGCAGAGGTGCAAAAGAGGAGTTGCCTAAACTATAAATAGGGGTTCCTAGAGCTATGCTAAGTGCTTGAGAAGGGGTTTTCACAACCAATGTGAGAGAAAAGAGAGAGAGAGAGAGAGAGAGAGAGAGAGAGAGAGAGAGAGAGAGGAAGCTTGTGGAAGGGAGGATTCTTCTTGTAAAGTTGACCTGCTGTGCAGTCGACATCTCAGCACTTGTACGTCCTTGTGAACGGTGAGATCTCTCCATTTTTCATTATTCTCTTATTGTCCATCCACTCTTACGTGAGTGAAGAAGGTTTAATCCAAGCGGGGTGTGCTTGTGATCAGTTGTGACGTTCTACTTCATAGTAAATTGTTGCTTTGGACTAGGTCTCCTGGATTTTACCTCTTCGAGAGTTTTTCACGTAAAATATCTTGTGTCATGTGGTTTGTGCTTTGATTTATTTCATTACTTTATTATATCTCATAATTCTAGTGTTTTGAGAGGCGAGATCCTAAGGTTTTTTGTGCAACGCTCCCAACAAAGTGGTATCAAAGTGTTTAGGTTGGTTGAACGGAGTGGGATCAGTTCTAAATTATGGTAGGTGGCTCACTAAGGATGATCAGTCTCAATGGGTCTAACTGGACCATATGGAAGGCTAAGGTGGAGGACTTGCTTTATTGCAAAGACTTGTATGCTCTAATTCTAAGTATACAAATAAAGACGAAAGATATGTCAGATGATGATTGGAAGAAGTTGAACCGGAAGGCGGTGGGGTTTATTAGACAATGGTTAGATGATTCCGTATTCCACCATGTGTCTAAGGAGACCTCAGCCACTAGCCTGACTAAAATTACAAGGGTTGTATAAGAGGAAGACAGCCGGCAATAAGATTTTTCTGATAAGATGATTTATGAATCTCAAGTTCAAAGATGGTGGTTTTATGGTTGAGCACATGAATGAGGTTAACAACATATTGAACCAACTCTTCGCTATGAAGATGGTCCTGGACGATGAACTACAGGATTTGCTATTGCTTAGCTCATTGCCTGACAGTTGGGAGACATTGGTGGTGTCTCTGAGTAACTCCGCGCTAGACGAAAAAGTGTTCATGGAATAAGTAACTAGTTATCTCTTCAATAAGGAGACAAGGAGGAAGTCTTAGGGGTCTACTAAACAAGAGGCTCTTGTGACACAGGATCTAGGAAGATGAAAGAACAAAAAGGGCGGGAAGGCCCAGATAAATCAAGAGATAAGTCGAGTGTCAGGAAGGATGTTGAATGCTAGAATTGTGGCAAGAAGGGTCACTACAAGCATAAATATCATAAGAAGAAGAATGAAAAGAAATGAAAAGAAAATGAGAAGGAAGATGAATCAGACTACACTGTGGTCGCTTCATATGGCGACGTTGTAGTTATTCTTTTGACAGATCATGATGTTTATCTCATGGCTACAAGTCAAGACACCGATTGGGTGATAGACTCGGGAGCCTCGTTTCATGCGACTCCACGTAGGGATTTCTTCACAAGTTACAAGTCAGGTAACTTTGAGATCATAAAGATGAGAAATTCTGGTGTATCGAAGATCATAGGGATCCGTGATATTTGTGTGAGACCGATGTGGGCTGTAAATTGTTTCTCAGGGATGTGAGGCACATTCCAAACCTTCGCCTCAACTTAATGTCGATGAGAAGGTTGGATGATGATGACTATAAAAGACAATTTGTTAGTGGGCACTGAAAGCTCATCAAAGGTTAGTTGATCACAGTCAGAAGGAAGAAGTGTTACACCTTTTACAAGACAAGTATTAGTGTGTGCAAAGGTGGGTTGAACGCAGCGGAAGATTCAACTACTAACAGTGGCATAGGCGTCTAGGCCACATGAATGAAAAAGGGCTTCATCTACTAGTGAAGAAGCAGCTCCTTCTAGAAGTGATAGGTATACCTCTCAAAACTTATATTGACTGTTTATCCGGGAAACAGCATAGAGTTTCATTTGTTAAATCTGCTTTCCATGTTAATAAAATGCATGCATTAGATTTGGTTTATTTTGATGTTTGTGGTCCTATGAGGACAAAAACCTTAGGTGGGGCATTGTATTTTGTCACTTTTATATATGATGCATCTAGAAAAGTTTGGGTTTATGCTTTGAAATCTAAGGACGACGTCTTTAGTGTGTTTAAAACGTTTCATGCTATGGTTGAGAGAGAAAGAGGTAGATCATTAAAGTGCATCCGCATTAACAATGGTGGTGAATACATTGGTGACTTCCATGAGTATTGTAAGTCCCTGGGTATACGGCATGAACAGATGGTTCCCAAGACCTTTGAGCATAATGGTGTAGTTGAGCAAATGAATCACACCATTGTAGAGAGAATCAGATGCATGTTATCCCATGTAAAGTTACCCAAGATGTTATAGGGAGAAGCAATGTATACGGCAGTTTATTTGATAAATAGGTCTTTATCAGCCCCGTTGAATGGAGAAGTACTTGAGAAGGTGTGGACTTGATAAGATCCAACGTACAGTCATCTCAGAGTATTTGGATGCTGGGCATCCGTTCATGTACCAAAGGACGAGAGGTCCAAGCTCGATATGAAGATCAAACAATGTTTGTTCTTGGGGTACGGTGATGAAAATTTTGGCTACAGATTGTGAGATTAGACCGAGAAGAAGCTCGTCAGGAGAAGAGATGTGGTCTTCTTTGAAGATCAATACATAAAAGACATTTGTAAGCCAGAAAAGTCCCAGCCTAGTTCAGGGGAGCTAAAGGACATGGATCTGGTTATTCCTCTTATAGTTCCTGATGACGATGGAGTACAACAAGGTATAGAGGATGAGGGAGTTCCTACAGATGATGGACCGGGGGAGCAGCCTCTACTTGATCCACCTGTTAAGCCACATGTGAGGAGAACATCTAGGGACAAACACCTGGCCAAGAAGTATTCATTGCATGAGTACATTATGCTCACTAATGGGGGAGAGCCGGAACATTATTCTGAGGCCCTAACCGACGAGCTCGATACGAAGATCAAGCAGCTCCTTCCAGATATTCTCTCCAGTGGTGAAGATGACATCCACAAGGGTATTGCTTGGGTTGGTGGCTAGCATGAATTTGGAGATAGATCAGTTAGATGTTAAAACTGGCTTTCTCCATGGTAACCTAGAAGAAGAGATTTTCATGCACCAATCAAAGGGGTTCGAAGTCAAGGGAAAAGAGCATATTATGTGTAGGTTTAAGAAGAGCTTGTATGGGCTGAAACAAGCTCCAAGGCAATTGTATAAGAAATTCGACTCGTTCATATTAAAGCATGAATATGATAAAATGAACTCGGACCACTGTGTGTTCACGCGCAAGTTCTCAGATGGTGATTTTTTAGTTCTGTTGTTATACGTTGATAACATGCTCATCATGGATAAAAATATCAAAAAGATTGACAAGATAAAATGGGAGTTGGGTAAGTCGTTTGCGATAAAAGACTTGGGCCTGGCTAAATAGATCTTAGGAATGGAGATAACCCGTGACAGAAGTAGCAGAAAGCTTTAGTTATCACAAGAGCGGTATATTGAGAAAGTCTCAGAGCGGTTCAATATGAATGCAGCGAAGTCAGTCAGTACTCTACTGGATGGTCACTTCAAATTAAGTGACAAGCAACGTTCAAAGACGAAGACAAAGGAAGATACCCTATACGTCAGCTATAAGAAGTTAGATGTATGCTATAGTGTGTACGCACCCAGACATAGCATATGCGGTTGGTGTTGTCAGCTGGTATCTTGCCAATCTTGATAAAGAACATTGGGTAGCGGTGAAATGAATACTGTGGTATCTAAAAGGCTCATCCAGGTTAAGCTTATGCTATGGTGAAGAAAAACCTATGTTAGAAGGCTACACAGATGTAGATATGGCAGGCGATATAGACTCTAGGAAGTCTACATCATGTTACATGTTCACGTTTGCAGGGGGAGCGGTCTCTTGGCAGAGCAAGCCACAAAATGTCATAGCATTGTCGACGATAGAAGCAGAGTACATTGCGGTCACAGAAGCATGTAAAGAAATATTTTCGATGAAGAGGTTGGTATAGGAACTTAGCCTGAAGTAGGAGTAGCACGTGGTCTATTGCAATACTTAAAGTTCTATACACTTGAGCAAGAATCCAAGTTAACACTCCAAGTCGAAGCACATAGAGATTCGGTATCATCGGATCAGGGATACTTTGGAACAGAAGGTGTTACAGCTTGAGAAGGTCCACATGGACGATAATGGGTCAGACATGATGACCAAGGCATTGTTTAAGGATAAGTTTAAGGTTTGTAAAAACCTAACTAGCTTAAAGAAGGCAAATGCCTCCTGAGTCGGAAAGGGGGAGATTTGATAAAGTTTTCCTCCTTAGTTCAGATGAGAGGTAGTGCAGCCGGTTGTAAAATGGATGTCTTTCACCGCGCTGCTCGTCTACTTGCTCGACCGGTTGAAGGGAGCTTGTTGAGGGTTAAATAATGCATATCAGACCCAGTTATTGCCTGGATTTATGAGCATGATACTGTTTAATGGCTCGATTTAATCGTGTTTGTGATGCAGAGTGTATTTACGAGCTTGGATCGAAATAAGGTACTAATAGTTGAGATTTACTCTCAGAATTCACCAGAGTAAGGGACGGACCCTAAGAGACTAAGATCGACAGATTTACACGCCAGGGATCCAAGAAAATTGAGAAATTGAAGCTCAAGTGGCCCGAAAGATGTCCAGAATGCAAGATCATGGGGTTTTCACCATCCGTTTAGTTCGAAACTTCATACATGGTCTAAGGGCTATAAATTAACTGTACACATCAAATTGCAGCCATTAGATCATTATAGAAGTGGCCCAATGGACAGATTAGCCCATAAAATCTCGAATTGGGGCCCGCTTGAGATATGGATATGCTTCAATTTTGATCTCAACCCCTTATCTAAGAAAACAAGATGGATGGACAGAACGGATTTCCCATATCCATAATCATGGACCCCACCTAAGTTGGGAGTGTATATAGTGCACACGCACACGAGCCGCACCGGACCAGTTGGTTCGGTCAAAGTCGGCCGACCCAACTCCTTGCAAAAGAACGGATAACGTCCTTTACTGTCCGTCCATTTTTTTATAGTGGACCCCACACACCATCCAATCGGAAGATCCAAACTATTCATTCACTTCCACAGGTGGCCACGACTCTGTCCATGGTGGCCTTTTAGTCCCATGCATGTATACACATACGGATGGAAGTTTAAACGTATAACAGACGGTGGTGTTATAGATTCCGTGGGTCATGTTAACACAAGTCCAAACCAACCATTTCCGGACGATTTTTCGTGTGGACCCTAGTGGACAGAATGAATTTCTACATAAACTTCAAGGTGGGGCCCATCGACCATCACAGCGCTTGTTGCGAAGGCTCTGTTTCACAAATTGACTTGCAGTTTTCCTTAGTGGGCCATCACCATATACCCACGGTATAATCCGAACCATCCATCAGGAACCCATGAGCTCTCTCACCAAGACTTAGCTGTCTGAATTGAAGAAGAGCATGTAACACCCTGAAAATCGGGGGTTGAGCAGAAGCTCAACTCCCGAGTTCCAACGCATCACTTATGCAACATAGATAATGATGATTGAATGTTTTTCATATTAGTGCATAAAACATGAGTGAGATTATACCAAAATATCATATCATACTCTAGAGATAAATTTAAATTATGCCAGCGGAAAACTGTAAGAAATACGTATAAAGCATGTAAGAGGTGGTACATCTCCAAAGTATAAACATGTTCCAGGTTACACAATTACATGAGTCGTTCAAAATACAAAAGGTCAAAATGTGGTGATCCAACTACGGTATCTAAACCTTACAGCCCCATCGATCAGAACGGTCTACATAAACCCACCTGACAACTGCATATAGGAGAATGTCTCCTCGTCGTCCTCGAAGTCGGGCTCTACCTCGTAGGCATCGCCATCACCTGCAGCTAAGACAGGGTCTGGTTAGTATTGAAAACACCGTCCCAGAACGTGGGAGTGAGTGATCAACTCAGTGGAACAATAAAGTAAAGGTTAACATGTTCTCGATGCAGTCAAGTAGTAATGATAACGCAATACAACAATTAGGTTCTAAGTACTCTTGTTAATACAAGAATGATATGCGATAATGATCATGCCCTCGACTACACTCCCTTAGCATCTTCATCTCATGGCGCGCCTGACATCATCCCATAAGTTCTCTTCCTCGTCAAAGCACATGTAATGCGGTACATGCACATGATTAGTCAGGTTCTTACTTAGGTTTATTCATATAACAGATTGGGAAGTTAAGGTACCTCCCTTTTATCGATTTTCAAACAACAATTCATTTTAGGGTTGTCAGTCCTAGCAAATCTCATACGATGTTATGGTTTTAGGTCACTACAAAAGGCTTGTCACCTGATCATTGTAGGCGTAGTTTATACTCTAGTTGCTACGGAAAGACTCATCGTCTCAACACAGCCTCAGAGTATGCTCATAGTCACTACAAATGGCTCGTCACCTGATCAGTGTAGGCCGACAGCGCGAATACAGTGTCTCATACCACCGCATTCGGCTCATGAGTCTGGGTTGCTCACTGGTCACTACGGGTGGGCTCGTCACCCCAGTGTAAGCCGACAGCTCGACCACGGTGTCCCATACCACCATGTTCGGCTCATGAGTCTTTGCGGATCGAGGTACCAATTTTGAACGGATTTTCACTGGTGAGTTTGGTACCTTAGATTCAAGCAGTAACGTCCATACATGGTGAACATACATCGAGTTAACCGGATTAGTTAACAAACTTGACTGGTACAAGCCTACGTCGAGCCGAACGACAAGGAGCATGCAAGTAACTCCGTTTAGCCTAACCACTGCCGACAAGCAGCATACGACTCGAATTCATCGGACGTGTCTGTTGTGGTCAAGAAGTTCAACCACCAATCACAGACATTTACCGATTGCCTGCACTACATTGTAGCCCCAATCACACTCCACACTATAGTATGCACATATAATAATCTAGAATAGCATGTGATAACTGAAACCAGATATGAATCTCATTCGAGCAATTTAATAAAACACACACTACACATATTATTGAACATAGGCATTCCATCCATACATCACATAGTAATAAGATAGGTTGTATGAAGGATAAGATATATCGTAGTTAAGGGAAATGAGAATCTCATCTCAACTTCCCACAATACATGCATTGAGGCAATTAAGTTCACATTCAGGCAATTTATCAAACACTTAGGCTACACATATCATACACCTGTAATAAAATAATTATAACAGGTATTATAGCAAAACCCTTTACAAAAGGATTTACCATACGTACAACAATCATTCATTATCAATCAAGAAACTAAGTAAGCATATTTCATAATTTCATACTCATTTAAACATTTCAACAAACACATGGAATGCACGTAAAATCAACGTAGTTTACATATATGCATAATATGCGGTAAACCTCATATCTAGGCATATGTGAAGCAATTAAGTCAGTCATAAATTATTACTAACATTGAAAGCCTTAAAAATCATAACCTAAACATTTATAGTCCACACCTTACTTCGGTAAACGTGTAACGGATTCATTTTAGACACATAGTCTTTGTCAACGGCAGAATGACAACATATAACATGAATTAGGTTAGGTATTTTATCACTTACACTATATGAAACCCTAAAACCGATTAGGGTTAGGTTTTCTTACCCAAGTACATTGTCAGAAACTATGGAATGACGATACAGATGGAATGGTTAAGTGCGTGGAGTAGCAGGATTAGATCCCAAGAAAAATTATCAATTCTCGCTCTCGCTTTCTCTCTCTTTCCTTCTCTTTTCTCTCTTCTCTCTCGTAGGGTTTCTTAAATTCGTATTGAATGAGAGAGAGAGGGTTTAAGACCCTTATATGAGCCCAGAACTGATGAAAATGGCCCCAGGGCCAAGGTATACTTAGGTTATAGCCAAATATAGTCTGTTTTGATCCAACGGAGCACTTTTGGAGTCTCCTTTGCTGAATGCGATCGAACTTAAGCTTCCTGACATTGGATCCATGTCAATCTAAGTTTTCAGTCCTATCAGATTTACAGATCGCCCATGGCGGACCAGTTTCAGTTAGAAGGTCACCGGTATTCGATCAGGGCCATAAGTGCACTGACATATGTGAAAATTTTTTTCTGATCAGAGGGTGTAATCAAGTTAGATTCTGATGGTCTGAATCATTATATTTGGCTTACAAGCAACACGACTTAGTTTACTTAAGTTTAGATTTTATTTCTAAGAATATTTACGTTTCTCGCACACTTTGCCCCGGTCTCAAGTTATGCATTTTTGGGTACGATTCAAACTTGATTTTCGAGGTGGTTGTCAAGTCCAGTAAGGCGGTCATAATTGTATAGTTTCGTAGGTATTGGACTTTTGAAGTGCAGTCCAGGTCCAATACGGAGTTTCCAGATGCTCCCGAGAGCAACTAGGTTTAGAGATTGATCCTACGTTTTTGGATAATGTAGCGTTAACGATTTCACAAGTTTTGGGTCTTGCAGATTGTATTTAAAGTGATTTGTGCTCATTTCACAGGTAATCTAGTTTAGCTGTAACACCCCGGATTTTGGCCAATCTGAGATTTGACGTTCTTAGGCAATGGGTCAATTAAAACACCTGAAAAATTGCTTAGAAACCAATTCCATAGCCAAAGAAACCACTTAGAATCAATTCCTTTAGAAAATATGACTAAGTTAGCTAGTGCAACGTTAGAATAGCTGGGAAATGGTCCCTAATCACTTTAAATACGTTCTACAAGGCCCAAAGCGAGTGGAACCAAGGGTGCTATAATGTTCTAAAGCCTCGGATCAAACTCTAAGCCGGTTTGTTCTTGGGACCTCCTTGAAACTTTGTATTGGATCTAGACCGCGCGTCGTAAGTCAGATGCCTACCATCTTAGACCGTTATGAATACTTAGCTGGGCTTGGCAATCGTTTCGAATATCAAGTCCAACTGACGATCACAGGCTATTTCATTGAGCCCGGACCGAAGAGAGTGTGAATAGGGACATAGTTGGAATTTCAAATTCAAATCTGGCACACAAATTTGACGCATCAGTATTAAGCATTCTGACCGTCAGAATACAGCCAAATTACACCCTTGGATCAGGAAAAATTTCTATTACATATCACGAGACTTATAGGCCTGATCTTGGTGCGGTGACCGTTAAACTGAAACTGGGCCGCCACGTGCGATCTGGGAACCCTACCGGCCTGAAATCTGGATGCGTGCTAGATCCAGTATGCATGAGCTTAAGTCCGACCGCATTTGGCCAGGGGACCTTCAGAAATGTCCTTTTGGACTGAAACGGCCCCGATTTGGTTAGGCACCAAGTAAACATTGTTCCCAAGCCTATTTTGGGCATGTTGAAGGCTATAAAAGGGGTTGAAACCCTCACTCCTCTCTTCCATCCGAATTTGAGAGAAACCCTAGCTTGGGAGAGAGAAAAAGGTGGGAGATTGTGAGAGTGTGGGAGAGTTCTTCCTGCCACTTGTACTACGCGTTGCACGTGCTTAAGCAACACACCTCTACCGCTTTCCCGGCGATTCCACCGCGATCCTAGGTAAGTAAAAACCCTAAATAGTTGTTGATTTGAGTTTTCCTTATTTCCATAGCGATGTAGCTTATGGATCTTGTGTATTAGGTTCCTTATTCGCCGTAGACGAAGCGTATACGCTCCGTTTCAATTTCCGAGTCTACAAGACATAAGGTGCGGATATTAGACGCTTTGATTGACTGTTTCCAACGCTTTCAATGTCGTTTAATAGTAGATTCTTGACGGCATCGCCGTTTGACATGTACAAAATGCTCTCCGTTTCCCGTTTCGTAAGCTAACGAAGAATATGAGATTTAGGGCATTTTAGTCATTTGTAGGAAGTACTGTTTACATTCATATTTTGCTGATGTGATTGACATGGTTTGTTGTCGCATTAGGAAGTTAGGAATGCGTGTATAATTAGTTTGGCGAAGAGATTCGCCTAGTTGCGCACTTTGGGTCGACATACTATATGTAGACTTAAGTGTGTAGTGTATGTGTTTGTATAAATGCTTGTATTAGTATGTATTGAATTAAATGATGTTATGTAGTGGTTTGAGAATGATTTCTTGATTAATATGCTGACCTAAATGATTTCCTACATGTTGACCATATGCATGATTCCATTACATGCATGGAATGTATGTGTTTGAAGATTTGCTTAAGTTGAATGTTATAACATGTGTTACCATGCTCACATGATTGTATTTCAATTCCAAAACCTTTGCATATATTGTTAATGTGATTTCATGGATGTGTGGGACTAGACTTAGTCCAGGCAGTCGGTAACCGAGCGAATTCGTGGCTGACTGGTCATAGCCACGAACGACGCGTCGATGAACGTGATTCGTGTTTAGAGTTGGCGGCAGTGGATAGGCCACGCGAAGTGTTTTACGCACTTCATGTCGTTCGACTTGAGATGCGATCGCGCTAGTCGAGCCCGTCAAGTAACCCGACTGGCCGATGTATGTTCACCTTGTATGAGTCATAACTGCTTGAACCTAGGGTACTGAACTTACCATTGTAAACCCTGTTAACCATGGTACCTTGATCCACGAAGACTCATGAGCCGGGCATGGTGGTATGGGACACCGTGGTCGAGCTGTCGGCCTACGCTGGGGCCACAAACCTCCCCGTAGTGACCAGTGAGCACCTAGACTCGTGAGCAGATTATGGTGGTATGGGACACTATATTCTAGCTGTCGGCCTACACTGATCAGGCGACGAGCCCTTTGTAGTGACCGCGAGGGTATTCTGAGTCCACGGGAGGCGACGACCCTTCCGTGCAGTAGAGTACAGTGGGCCTGTATTGATAAGGTGATGGGGGAGCGGTGCAACGAGTGCGAGCAACAGCCCTGGCAGCCCTTGCAGTGACCTACGAAATATACATCGTATGAGATTACTAGGAGTGACGACCCTAGACAGGATCTGTGTTGGGATTGATACAAGGGAAGTACCTTAGTTTCCCAATCCTGCTGTTTGAATGGACTAATAATAATTAAGTAATCATATCACCATGACATTGCATGTGCCTGGAAGATGTGGAGCACTTGAGGGAGTGCGGCATGCCGCGGTCGTAAGATGTTGCCGCATGAGGGTGATCGTCAGTGAGGGCATACATCACGTCATATCATAATTGCATTAACAACAGTATTAGAATTGTTTGATTTACTGCGTTATTATTATCGCATGATTGATTTGATAACATGTTAATCTTTGCTCTATTATTCCACTGAGTTAGCTACTCACTCCCACGTTACGGGACGGTGTTCCGGACACCCACCAGACCTTTTTGTGATTGCAGATGATGGCGCGGCCTGTGAGGCAGAGCCGGACTTGATGATGATGAGGAGGATCCCTCCTTTATGCGTGTTCTGATCGACGGGATTACAGGGAGGTTGATTAGATACTTTGACATTTGTCATTTTATATTTTTAGCGCACTCATGTATATTCGTTTTATCTACTTTTGGAGTATACATGTATGTGTATAACCTGGTAACATGTTCACACTCTGGAGACATACAACAGTTTATATATGTTATACATACTATTACAGACTTCCGCTGGTTAATTTAACTGTCTCTGGAGTATGATATGCGGTTCTAGCTTAATCTCACTCATGTTTAATACATTATCACAGACAACATTCAATCATACATATCTATGTTGCATAAATAACATTTTGGAACTCGGGAGTTGGATTTTTGCTCGACCCCCCGATTTTCGGAATGTTACAGATGGTATCAGAGCATGATTTGGATTAAACCGGGCCTGGGTTATGGTCACGCGACGTACGCTGTCGCTTCCTTTGACTTAGGTGGGTACGAGAAGGGTCTAGAAACACTTCTAGGATCCCAGATTCGCCAATAGGCGAAGTCTATTCATTTCGATCGCGTGATCGAGTCCGTAGCGCATCTAGGGTCGCGTAAAGCAACCCGAATAGCTCCTAGGTTGTAGGTAAGTGGGTTGAGATGTTCTTTGAACAATTCTAAACCCGTAAAAGTGAATCCTTGGGCCATGGGACAACCACGACCCCTGTGTTCAATCGCCAGGGCTTAAAAACCCCGTTTCACCAAAAATCTTCAAAATTCCTCCTCTAAACACTCCAATATTCATTCCTTTCTTATCCATTTCATATTAGGCATCAAACCTAATGTGAAAATAACACAAATTAATACTTTCACAAAATTTTACAGTGAATAGTAAAATTTTATGGAAAATGGCCATAAGGCCATTCTAACTTCACTTTCTTTAGTAACTAAGGATCTAGATAGATGTACTGGCTCCTTCTACCCCAAATTCATATGTTGCATCATATGGTTTGGTATTCGGGATTGCGATGTGGACCCGGAGAGCCCCGAACACATATTTGGGCCCATACAGATCAAAGTACAATGAACCAGGGGGTGGGCCATATATTTTTGGACCCCTGGGATCATGGGGGACCAGACCCATGTGGTCCCACCGGCCAACTTGGAAGTTGGCCGGCGATGCCATCGCCGGTCGGGCGATGCATCGCCGACCGGTGGGGCCCATTTGGCACGAAAGTTGGGCGCACGCCCTATTTTGGGTAGTGTACCCCTCCCATGTAGGTCCCGTCCATAGAAAACCCCAAATAGGGGTACTTCCTTCACAAACAGCCCCTTCCCTAGCCCCATTTTCATTTTTCAGCAACTATCTCCAAAAATCCGTGATTCCAAACCACCCTAGACCCATCCTTGGCCAAAACCGACCATCATCCATCACTTCTTTAGAGTTTGCAGCCCTTCCTCTTGGAGATTTCGTCATTTGGAGCTTCAAAAACCCCCAAATCGAGCTGAATTCGTGAGGTGCTCCATTCCCCTTTTTCGTTTCCATTTCTCTCTGAAAATGCATCCTAGGGGAGCTTGAAGCATCCCTCTACAACACCTAGATTTCGTTCTGTCCATTTGGGCAACCATTTCCCTGCATTTCCTCCTCCTTCCATGGCTATTGTTAAGGCTGTTTCAGCCTTTTCCTCCCTTTCCATCGTCCTCTCTCTCATGTCCCTTTTATTTGATCCTCAGACTCGTGGAAACCTTCTTACCCATCCCATTTCTCCACGTTATTCGCTTGTTTGATTACTGTTTTGAAATTTCTGTGTTTTGTGTTGTTAGGTAGAAAATGTATTTGTGTTGTGGTTTGAGCTTAACATACCTAAAAATTGTTGAATGGAGTGCATGCCATTCATTTTTTTGTTAGATATTGTCCCTAGATTGGGAGTATTGTAACTCCCGAGTTTCAGCCTACAAATTAATTTTTATCCCAACTCACCCTCCTACAAAGCATGTCACTCCCGATCCCAACATGGGATTAGGAATGTAGTTTCGTTTCATAGACCCTTGGCGTTTTGGACCTAGTGTTAGCACTCCTAGATTTGAAGGATCTGACGACATAAGAAATCCAATTCCAGTTAGACGAATCTTGACCCTAAGCAATAGAAGAATTTCCTGTAGTAGAAATGGAATGGAAAGCCATTTACCGTATAATCTTAGGCTTTGGATTATAGCTACAGAGTTACAGACTAGGTTACTAGTTGTCTTAGGCAGTGTAAGGCCTATATATGCTAAGGGATAGTAGGTTAGATTTGGTTGGAATGGGACTCCCTTCCTTCGGTAGATTCCTTTATGGCTTATAGACTTCTATTGTTTCCCATAGGAAGGAACCATACACTCTCAGGGAACATTTATAACTTCCTCAGATTGAACTTAGAATATACTAGCACGGCCCTTAGAATTGCCTTCCCCAAGGGCTTATTGCATTCGGGAATGCGGAATAAAGGAACTACATGTAAGCGATGTATTCGCGGTTTGAATCGACTTCTTAATCCTAGTAGTTACCAATAAATCCAATGCTCTGATCAAGCAGAAGATCGGCATCGACTCGGATTAAGAATTGATACAATAAATCTGCTGTTCTAACTAGACAGAAAGTACATACGTTGCATCCTCGCTCAACTATACCTGCTCCCATCTGATAATGTGAGAAGGATCAGGAACATATTTCTTCAGCATAGATACATGAAATACGTTGTGCACGCCTACGAGTGGTGTGAGCAAAGCAAGACGATATGCCACCACCCCGACTCGATCCAGTATCTAGAATGGGCCAATGAATCTCAGCATGAGTTTCCCCCTCTTGCTAAACCGAAGGACTCCCTTCATGGGGAAAACCTTCAGAAACACACGATCTCCAACCTCGAATTCTAACTGTCGCCGCCTCGTATAGGCGTAGCTCTTCTGTCTGCTCTGTGCTGTCAGAAGTCGACGCCTGATAATGTTAATCTTCTTTAAGGTCGCCTGAACTAACTCTAGGCCAATCAGACTCTTCTCACCAACCTCTACTCAGCTATGCGGTGCTCGACAAGGACACCCATACAAGGCCTCATATGGAGCCATTCCAATACTCGTCTGAAAACCGTTGTTGTAAGCAAACTCTGCGTAGGAGAGACAGTCGTCCCAACTGTCCTTGAAATTCAGCATACAAGCTTGCAACATATCTTCTAATACCTAATTTACCCATTCCGTCCACCCGTCAGTTTGTGAGTGGAACGTGGTACTGAACTTCAACTTCACACCCATTGCCTTATGAATATGAGTCCAAAAGATAGATGTGAATCACGTGTCTTGGTCCAACACGATCTCTAGGGAAACTCCATGCAGACGTATAATCTCCCTGATGTATAGCTTGACCAACTCGTCTGCAGAGTTTGAAACTCTGATAGGGAGAAAATGAGCCGATTTCGTCTACCGGTCCATGATCACCCAAATGGAGTCATGTCCCTTCCTCGTCTTCGGCAGCCCTGATATAAAATCCATAGAGATGAAATCCCACTTCCATTCAGCTATGGGCATGGGTTGAAGCAGTCTAAGAGGTCGACGATGTTTAGCCTTGACCTACTGGTCCGTGAGACAATGAGACACTTAATCTGCTATGTGGGCCTTCATGTTGTCCCACCAGTATGATCTTTTCATGTCTCGATACATTTTTGTGCTACCAGGATGCATCGCAAGCTTCAAACTGTGGGCTGCCTCGAGAACCTCCCGTCTCAAGTCATCAGTGTCTGGGATGCATAGGCGGCCACAGTAACATAAGCCCCCATCCGTACCAACTCTCCACTCGGCGTCCTCATCGTCGCTAGCTTGCTCTCGAAGCTTAGACAATCGTTCATCGTCCTTCAGGGCCTCGATGATCCTATCATCGATAAGTGGCTGCACACGAACATGCGCGATGCTCTCGAATGGCTCCTCTAAGGTGAGCTTCTTCTTGAAGTCTCTCACGAACTTAATCATACCCCATTCTGCCACCATTAGTAGAGCCACAAACTCTATAGTTTTCTTATGGCTCAACATGTCAGCCACAAGGTTAGCCTTGTCCAGATGGTAGGACACCTCAAAATTGAAGTCCTTTAAGATTCCATCCATCGCCGTTGCCTCATATTCAGCTCCCGCTAAGTGAATATGTACCTGAGGCTCTTGTGGTCACAAAAGAGCTCAAACTCCTCTCCATAGAGGCAATGTCTCTAGAGCTTTAGTGCTAAGATGACGGCTGTCAACTCTAAGTCGTGTGTAGGGTAGTTCTCCTCGTGTTTCCTCAACTGTCTCGAGGCGTAAGCAATCACCCTGTCCTTCTGCATAAGGACACAACCCAAATCAACGCGAGACACATCGATGTATATAGTATTCCTAACCCCTTTCTTCGGCAATACTAGCACAGAGGCGGATGTTAACTTGTCCTTCAGCTCCTGAAAAGCTGCTTCCACCTTCTCATTCTAGGCGAACTTCAGATCCTTTCGTGTTAACTGAGATAGCGGTCTGACAATCTTAGAGAAGTCTCGAATAAATCGTCAATAGTAGCAAATAAGTTTCAGAAAACTCCTCACCTCAGTGACTGAACCGAGTTGCCCCCAATCCTGTACTGCGACTACCTTAGCCAAATCCACCGCTATCCCTTCCTTGGACACCACATGTCCTAGGAACTTGACTTCTTCCTTCCAGAAGTCACACTTGTTGTACTACACAAACAACTGGTTCTTCCTAAGAGTATCAAAGACTGTCTCAAATGCTCCTCATGATCTTTCCAACTCGTGGAGTATATCAGGATGTCATATATAAATACGATGATGAATCGAAAAATAAATGACCTAAACACCCTGTTTATCAAGTCCATGAACACGACCGATGCGTTCGTAAGGCCGAACGACATCACAAGGAACTCGTAATGTCCAAAACTAGTTGTGAAAGCTGTCTTTTGCACGTCCTCATCCTTGACGCGCAACTGATAATACCCTGACTGTAGATCGATCTTCAAAAAATACTACACTCCTTCCAACTGATTAAACAGGTCATCTATCCTAGGCAGAAGATATCTGTTCTTCACCGTCACCTGATTCAGCCTGCGATAATCAATACACAATCACAGTGACTCATCTTTTATCTTTACAAATAACACTGGTGCTCCCCAAGGAGACACACTAGGTCGAATGAAACAGGCCTCTAACAGGCCATAGATCTGCTTCCTCAACTCCTTCATCTCACATGGAGGCATGCGATAAGTTGGTAATGAAATAGGTGTCGCACCAGGCGTAAGATCAATGGTAAAATCGATCTCGCGCCGTGGAGGTAAACCAGGAATCATTGCGAACACATCCTCAAAATCCTGAACTACAGGCATGTCTACAAGCGTCGGACTAGTAATACCCTCCAATAGGGAAGAATAACAACTCAACCGGAAAGGGTGACTAACCTGAACAGGAAAAGTAAAAGTCATGCCCTCAGGTCCGTGGGCTGTCACCACTCTAGTCTTGCAATCCATCTTTGCTCGCATCTCAGTGAGCCATTTCATACCAAAAATACCATTGTAATGAAATAGGGGGACGACGATCAGCTCGACTAGTACCGTCCTGCTCCCTAAGTCTATCGAGCAACCTTTACAAATCCTGGTAACGTCAGAAAAAGTCCCTGTAGCTGTGAGGACCCTCACTTCCTTCATAGGAGCAATGTCCAATCCTAGTCGCTTGACTGTCGTGCATGATATTATATAGGTAGTGGATCCGGTGTCCACCAATAAGAAGACTGAAGTACCTTGGCTCTGTGTTGTGACCTCAAAAGCCAACGGCGCTGCATCTACTGCCTTGGATGCCTCATCTGTCAGTGAATGTACCCAAGCGTGCTGCTGACAGTTCGTCTGAGGTACCATAGGCCTTTGAAGTGGCCTAAAATGAGGAGCAGTTGGCCTAAAGGATGGATGTGCTGGTGCTGACCGCAGAGGTAGTGCTAATGTGGCTTGAGGGAGCTGGCGGTTGATCCTCTGAGGTGGCGAAAATCCGTTGTCCCTCATCCTGGTGAAACAATACCGATCTATATGACTAGTCTTCCAGCAGTACGAGCATTGCAAGTCTGTCCATCCCAGCTGAGCCGGTGACGCTGCAAGCCTGGGAGGTGAATCTGTACGTGGCCTCTTGTCGAGGAATGGCCTGCTCGGCATGTCTGGTCGCGGCGTAGGAGCCATGGGTGCTCACATACGGGACTGCCTATCCCCGTCCTACTCAGCTCGCATAGACATGCTCACTAGCTCAGCCTAGCTAGGTATGCTAGCTTAGCACATCTTTGAGCGAATATTTGGTTGCAGACCCTCAAAAAATCACCGCATGCGCATTGGCTCGTCAGCCAATATCAACAGAGCATACCTGCCTAGCTCCGTGAATCTGTTCTCATACTCAGCCACCGACATCCCTCCCTATCGAAGGTGAAGGAACTCACTCTCTTACTCATGTCGATAAGTGATGGGATAGTATTTCTCGTGGAAGCGGGTCTCGAATGCCTCTCATGTCCATACATAACCAACAACGATCGTACGAAGAATGTTATCCCACCATAAGCTGGCCTCTTTCTCAACCATGAAGGTGACCACCTCCACCTGTTCTGCCTCAGTGCAGTGCAACAACTTTAGCATCTTAGATATGCGGTCAAACTAATACTCAACCTCCTCAGGTCTATGAGTACCCACGAATGTAGGAGGCCGCAAGCGCTGAAATAGCTCAAATGTGCCGTTGGCACTCGTGTTACCACCTGGGTGCATAGATGAGGCAGGTGGAGTCACGCCCACACTCTGGGCAAAGATACTAGCCATGGAGGTCAAGAACTGCTGCTGCTGCATCAAGAGCATTATCTGCTCCAATCGATCAGTAGGGAGAGCTGACTGGGGCATATACGGTGCCGAAGTAGACGCACGGTTCTGCTCTGGAACCGATGGTGCAATAAGTGCAGTAGATGACGGCCCATTGGTAGGGCCAATGGCCGGCTAAAATTCGGCATAGTGTCAGTGTGAGACGGGCTTAAACTGGGGTCTGTATGGTTATCGCTTAAAGGAGGCACCCCAACAGTTGAATCGCTAAAGGTGAGACGTGCTGAACTCCGTGCGGCCATAGGTGGCATTTCCTATACACAACATAGGGTACAACCCAAGTTAGATTCAGCATACTCAAAATCTTATTCACACAGCATTCATACACAGTAAAGAAACTTCATGCATTTCATTTATCAAAATCGTCACAATACATGGAATAAAGTTCTACATGAATTATGACAGGAACGTATGCAACTATGTTAAGCTCAAACTACCAAATACAAACACACTTTCTACCTACGACACTAGGCCCATCAACATTAAAACACAGACATCCTAAAATAATAACAAAATAAGTTACAGGAGAGACGACATGGATGACTAGCCATCCAAGTCTGGTGACGGAGGAGGGGCACCCTTATCCTGTAGGCAGCACGGGATAGCTTTAAAGGTGCGAGTCACTTTCTTAAACTTATGTTTCATGAGGGCCTGGGTATCAATTTTCTCCTATCGCAGGGTAGCCTGACCCTCTGCAAGTCAAGCTATGCGGGCTTTCCTAGCAGCCCGATCAGTGTCATGCTCCAGTGCCGTAGGAGGGAAGCTCTCATCCGTGTCCTGAACCTCCTCTTCTTCTTCCTGTTCCTTCTCTATCTCTTCCCTACTTTCCTCCTCGCTTCCATACTCCTCACTAGCCGTCTCGTCTTCACTCTCATCAAGTCGGGCTTGCCGTTGCCGTGGCCCAATCTCCATCTGATTAAGAATAGTTTTGTTAATGTAATGGATCGGCACCGACATTTTCGCCCCAAGTTTGTAGCCAAACTTACATGCAATCTTGCATATGAGTCGGTCGAATGGGAGTGAATCAGACATTCTAGTAGAGCGTGCGGTGAGAACTATCTGTCGCAGAACATACGTAGGTACGCATAACTGCTCTCCCTGTCCCACTTCGTACAAGAAGTCTACCATCAGGCGAGTGCACTCGCTGCGATTGTTGCACCTAGGGTAGACGTTGAACGTGAAAATATCATGAAGCAGGTAGAAGTTGTCTGTCATATTAGACGCCAGGAGACTATTGTTTGGCTACCAATGAACTAGTCAGCCACAAAAGAAACGCGTGCGGCGATCCCTTTCATGTCCACTCTTCAGATTCTTCTCACTTGCATGGACCTCGCTGAGTGACATTTTTATAAGCCGAGCTATCAACCCAACATCAATTATGGCCTCCCAATCTCTACCCACTAGAATCTTGAACTGCAAGGGCTCTAGCGTAGGCTCTCGAATGTGGGCGTAAAAGGCTCGGACAATGAGCACATTTGTACGGTACTTGCCCTCAAATATCAGACCTCACCTGGCCTCCACCAGGCATTCCATTAATAGATACTCCCCAAAGAGCTTCTCATCCATGTGTGCTTCAAAAAGGACCTTGTGGCCCTCAAATCTTCTATGAGATAACTCCGTCAGTAGAGCTCTATCAAAGGGAGCCTGGGGATCGAGATCCCACTTTGTCCTTATCTCATGCTCGATGCTTATACTCGCGGTGGCACCTCTCGGTCTTCTCGAACGAGTGGGGGGACTAGGGCTGACTTCCTCCACATGAGCCCTCTTCTTTACCATGAGAGAAAGAATGGTGAATATCAAGAATATGGTTGTAACAAGCTCGAATAAGGCCATGAAAAAGGGAAAAAAATAAGGAAATGGGATGTTTTATGGGGTTCCCACGAATTTAAGACACAAAGTGGGGTTCAAATGCTCAAATGAAAGGAAATGAAGAAGGTAAACAACTATGAGAGAGGGATTTGAAAGGGTGGTGTGAGTGGTGCTCAAAAATGAAAGGAGGAGCACTTGGAGGGGCAATTTGAGTGAGGATTTTTGAGTTTTCTTGAGAAAAGGAGAGCTAGGAGGGGTAGGATATGAAGAGGGGTAGCCATGGGGGTGTTTTAAAACCCCCTAACACAAAACAGTGGGCCACAAAATGCCCTAGGGGCGTCGGCCTGCACCGGCGAGGTCCACGCCGACCTCTGGACATTCGAGTGAGGGGTCGCCAATGGGGTGAGGTCCTCCTGCCGCCTGGGTCCTAAAAATAAGTGGGTTCCATCCTGGGTCCCCCTAGAGATGCCCCGTTTGGCCCCCGACTCCCTTTTGAGTCGTTTCGGGTCATTTTAGGTTCCTTGCTGATGTATATTTGCGCTTATCGATTATTAAAGGTTGGGATGGGGTAAATCGTGATCTAAACCCATTGATTGAAGGTCTAGGGGTGATCCAGGGTCGTCTCAAGCGATCACGGAGGTGTACGGACCCGATCTCGACAATTAATTTCGGTAAGTTTCACCAATTGTCGAAATTGAAAATCCTAAGCTCGTTTCCATGTTCTATCGTACCATCTTAGGTCAAACAGTGTTAGCGTACGGTGTGTGACCATAACCCAGGTCTATTTTAATCTAAATCATGCTTTGATACCAACTTGTAAAGCTATGAAAATTGGGGGTCGAGCAAAAGCTCAGCTTCCAAGTTCCAACGCATCACTTATGCAACATAGATAATGATGATTGAATATTGTTCATATTAGTATATTAAACATGAGTGAGATTATACCAAAACAACATATCATACTTCAAAGATAAATTTAAATTATGCCAACGAAAGACTGTAAGAAATATGTATAAAGCATGTAAGAGGTGATATGTCTCCAGAGTATAAACATGTTTCACGTTACACAATTACATGAGTCGTTCAAAATACAAAAGGTCAAAATGTGATGATCCAGCTACAGTATCTAAATCTTGTGGCCCCATCGATCAGAACGGTCTACATAAACCCGCCTGACAGCTGTATATAGGAGAATGCCTCCTCGTCGTCCTCGAAGTCGGGGTCCGCCTCGTAGGCATCGCCATCACTTGCAGCTAAGATAGGGTCTGGTTGGCATTGAAAATACCGTCCCAGAACGTGGGAGTGGGTGATCAACTCAGTGAAACAATCAAGCAAAGGTTAACATGTTCTCAATTCAGTTAAGCAGTAATGATAATGCAATACAACAATTAGGTTCTAAGTACTCTTGTTAATACAAGAATGATATACGATAATGATACATGCCCTTGCCTACACTCCCTCAACGTCTTCATCTCACGGTGCACATGGCATCCTCCCAAAAGTGCTCTTCCTCGCCAAAGCATATGCAATGCGGTGCACGCACACGATTAGGCAGATTCTTACTTAGGTTTATTCATACAACACATTGGGAAGCTAAGGTATCTCCCTTATATCGATTTCCAAATAATGATCCATTGTAGGATCGTCAGTCCTAGTAAATATCATACAATGTTATGGGTCTAGGTCACTACAAAGGGCTCTTCACCTGATCATTGTAGGCCTAGTTTATACTCTAGTTGCTACAGAAAGACTCATCGCCTCAACGGAGCCTCAGAGTATGCTCGTGGTCACTACAAAGGGCTCGTCACCTGATCAGTGTAGGCTGACGCTCGAATACAGTGTCCTATACCACCGCATTCAGCTCACGAGTCTGGGTTGCTCACTGGTCACTACGGGTGGGCTCGTCACCTCGATGTAAGCCGACAGCTCAACCACGGTGTCCCATTCCACTATATCCAGCTCATGAGTCTTAGCGGATCGAGGTACCAAGGTTGAACAGGTTTTCACTGGTGAGTTTGGTAGCTTAGATTCAAGCAGTAGCGTCCATACATGGTGAACATACATCAGATCAACTGGGTTAGTTAACAAACTCAACTAGTACGAGCCTACGTCATGCAGATCGACATGGAGCGTGCAAGTAACTCCGTGTGGCCTAACCACTAGCGACAAGCAGCGTATGACTCGGATTCATCGGGTGCATCCGTCGTGGTCAAACATTCTACCATCAATCACAGACATTTACTGATAACCTGGACTACATTGTAGCCCCAATCACACTCCACACTATAGTATGCACATATAGTAATCCAGAATAGCATGTAACAACTGAAACCAGATATAAATCTCATTCGAGCAATTTAATAAAACACACACTACACATATTAACGAACATAGGCATTCCATCCACACATCACATAGTAATAAGATATGTTGTATGAATGATAAGATATATCGTAGTTAAGGAAAATGAGAATCTTATCTCAACTTCCCACAATACATGCATTGAGGCAATCAAGTTCACATTCAGGAAATTTATCAAACACTTAGGCTACACATATCATATACATGTAATAAAGTAGTTATAACAGGTATTATAGCAAAACCCTTTACAAAAGGGTTTACCATACGTACAACAATCATGCATTATCAATCAAGAAATAAGAAAGCATATTTCATAATTCCATACTCATTCAAACATTTTAACAAACACATGGAGTGCATGTAAAATCAATATAGTTTACATATATGCATAATATGAGGTAAACCTCGTATCTAAGCATATGTGAAAGCAATAAAGTTAGTCATAAATCATTACTAACATTCAAAGCCTTGAAAACCATAACCTAAAGATTTATAGTCCGCACCTTACGCCGGTAAATGCGTAACGGATTCATTTTAGACACGTAGTCTTTGTCAACGGCAAAATGGCAACCTATAACATGAATTAGGTTAACTATTTCATCACTTACACTATATGAAACCCTAAAACATATTAGGGTAGGTTTTCTTACCCAAGTACATTGTCGAAAATGCTGGAATGGCGATACAAATGGGATGGTTAAGTGCGTGGAGTAGCAAGATTAGATCCTAGGAAGAATTGTCAACTCTCGTTCCCGCTTTCTCTCTTTCCTTCTCTTTTCTCTCTTCTCTTTCTTAGGGTTTTCTAAATTCGTATGGAATGAGAGAGAGAGAGAGGGTTTAAGGCCCTTATATAAGCCCAGAACTGATGAAAATGGCCCCAAGGCCAAGGTATACTTAGGTTATAGCCAAATAAGGTCTGTTTCGATCCAACGGAGCACTTCTGGAGGCCCCTTTACTGAATGCGGTTATACTTAAGCTCCCTGACATTGGATCCAGTTCAAGCTAAGTTTTCAGTCCGATCGGATTTACAGATCACCCGTGGAGGACCAGTTTCAGTTAGACAGTCACCAGTATTCGATCAGGGCCACAAGCGCACTAACATGTGTGAAATTTTTTTCCTGATCAATGGGTGTAATCGGGTCAGATTCTGATGGTTTGAATCCTTATATTTGGCCTGCCAGAAACAAGACTCAGTTTACTTAAGTTTAGATTTTATTTCTAAGAATATTCACGTTTCTCACACACTTTGCCCCAGGCTCAAGTTATGCATTTCTGGGTACAATTCGAACTTGATTTCTAAGATGATTGTTAAGTCCAGCAAGACAGTCATAATCATATAGTTTCGTAGGTATTGGACTTTTGACGCGCGGTCAAGGTCCGATACGAAGTTTCCAGATGCTCCCAAGAGAAACTGGGTTTAGAGATTGATCCTAAGTTTTGGGTAATGTAACATTAACAATTTCACAAGTTTTGGGTCTTGCAGATCGTATTTAAAGTGATTTGTGCTCATTTCGTAGGTAATTTAGTTTAACACTAGTTAATTCTCATTTAACTTCTAAAGAATTTGGTCCTTAGAATTTTCTACTTGAGGTGGTACTCAGATTTTTGTACAGATTTTTTCGAGACGTTACAGAGCAGCATGATCATCTTTTCACCCTGCAAATGTAATTCGAACGACAGTCTAAGAAATCCAGTGAGCCACACCGAATCTAATAAAAAACCAATCATTCTTGACTGGTTTTTTGGGAATAACACATTGGACGGGGTGGATTTCGCAAGGAACAGCTACAATGTGCCTCGCCAGACCAAAACACAAGTTGGCTTTCGATTTCCTGCGCATGTGGCTCTTACTGCGTAAAGAAAGCCCACGCACCGCCTATTGTGCGTGTAGCTTCTCGTCGACTTCATAACTTATAAAAGAGAGAGAGAGAGAGAGAGAGAGAGAGAGAGAACAGGAGAAAGGCATTCAATCTGGAGGGAAGCTAAGTTTTGGGAACGTCAGGAGCAGAGAGAGAGAGAGAGTTTGTATTTTATTTATTTTTATTTTTATTTTAAGGGAACTAGCCACATCATGTCCATGCGTGGCTGAACCTCATAGCTAGGGCTAAGAGGTGAAGCTTGTAGTATGATGGGAGACTTTATTTTATGCCTTTTGTTTATATTAAACTGATATTGATTTTAGTTTAATTAAGAGAATATTTTTAGTTTTTAATGGTCTGTTATGACTAAAATTATAATGGGTCTGCGATGGCTTTGAGCATGTTCCTTTTCCTTTATGTTTATGACGTTGGGAAGCCTTGTTGTTCAGCACCGTCTCCTGGCATGATCGGATGACGTTACCCTTCCTAACCTTCATGCATTATTGATTGGTTGGTAATTAGTTTAATTCTTTTGTTTACTTTGTCTCCTGAGTATGGTTTAGTGATGGAATCCATTCTAATTCATATACCTTTCATCTCTTGAAAACTATATCGAAGGAAGTTCAGTTAATTTTCATGGTTACACCCTTCAACTGGATGAAGATGGACTGTAAGTCCAGTTGAGTTTCTGATGCAGGCATAAGATCTCTCTGATCTCTACAAGTGGATCCTCTGAATTCCTAGTTTATTACCTTTGAATTCTTTAGATTTTAGATAATTATTTCATCATTATTCCTCAATTTATAGTTGATTTAGACTTTATCTTAGTTTAGTTCTACTTCTACTTAGTTTCAGATAACATACAGGTATCAACCCTTGGAATTCGACCTCGATCTCACCGAGTTTATTACTACATCACTACCCTACACTTGAGGAGTGAATAAGTTTTTGGCGCCGTTGTCGGGGACTGACAGTTACATATTTCTGAAATTAATTGGTTTTAGAATTAGATTAAGATTACGATTGTACTAACTTTAGTTTTAGATATATCTTTCTTAGAACTAACTTTCCTGTTTTGTAGGGTCATTGATAGATCATCTAAATTGGTAACTTCGTCCTAATTTCTTTACTTTCTCTATTCTCTAAAATAGGTCTTATTTCCTAAAAACTAACTTGGTTTATTTTGTTTTGCAGGTTTTTCACTTAGGGACTCCAATTTGGTAACTTCTTTCCAACCCTCTATTTCTTTTTAAATTTTTATTTTCTTTCTTAGGATTCAATTTAGAATTTGATTGAGGGCTATGAGTGTTTCATGCCCAAGTGGGCTCTTGACAATACTCGACGTCTCTTAACTGAAGGAGGATTGGTTGAAGGGTTAACTGTCCATTGCAGGACTAGAAACCACTCGAATTTTCCTGAGTTAATTGAGGTTATGGCTGCAAATCAACCTCAAGCACTACCCCAACCTAGGGTTGAGGAAGTACATGATGAGAATGAGGTGTATCAAGCACTCCCGTCTCGTACTTTATGAGATTATTTACAACCAGCGGGGGTGAGTACGCCCTCATGCATGATTTTTCTTGAGAATACAGGACATACGGACATCAAGCCAGTGGTTATCCAACTCCTTCCTAAGTTCCATGGGCTTGAGTCTGAAGAACCGTATTTACATCTGAAAGAGTTCGATGAGATCATAACCACTTTATGCTTCCCTAATGTATCTGAGGATACAGTCAGGTTGAAACTCTTTCGATTTTTCTTGGAAGAGAAGGCTAAGACGTGGTTACATTCACTGCGTCCTAGATCAATTGGCACATGAAATGATATGCAGAGGAAATTCATAAAGAAAATTTTCCCACATCATAAAATGATTACCCTCAGAAAAGTAATCATGAACTTTGTCCAAAAGGAAGATGAAACATTCTTCCAATGTTGGGAAAGGTTCAAGGATTTGGCCAGTTTATGCCCACAACACGATGTTGAAACGTGGTGCATTATAAATTTTTTCTACGATGGACTGACATCTTCCATGCACCAAATGGTGGAGACAATGTGTAATGGAGAATTCATTAATAAAAATGTTGACGAGGTATGGGATTACCTCGATAGTCTTGCTGAAAAAACAGAATCATGAGACTATTACATAAATTTGAACACCACGTCTAGGCTGACTCAATCTAAGGAGAAAAGTAGATTGTATCTCTTAAAAGAAAAAGATGATTGTTGAGACTCAAATATTGCATAATTTTTTTCATTTATCTCTTGGTTTTATGAACATAAATCATCTTAATATTCTATTTTACTCATGTATGTGTTGCAAGGTAAATTTAAGTGCTTAGATTAAAAAAGGGTGCTAAAAAGTATGGATTTGATGCTCAAGATTTATCAAGGAAAATGATGGATCTCAGGAGACCAAGATTGAAGCATTCACATACCAAAGATCCAAGAAAACCAAGTGATAAATGAAGAGAGTCGACGATTTGAACTGAAGAATCCTGAAATTATCCTGAAAAAGTGTATTTTGAAGCTGTGAAGTTTATTCTAGAAAATTGCACAGCAGAAAGTCTGTTTTAAATGAACTAAGCAGTGAGAAGTCTATTTTAAGAAAATACGTATATTTGATGCGGTTTCTAGGGTTTTCAACTTTGTACGAAAATTGGAGTTCCCTACTTATAAATAGGATCTCCTAAGGCATTCTTAAACATCATTGAAGGCATCCCAGAGCAAAATTTAGAATTTTTTAATTTTATTAAAGCTTTATAAGTTATTTTTTATCTCTTTTTTATTTTGTATTTTTTTTTTCTTTCTTGTTGTTTTTTATTTTTACAATTTAATTATGTTTTTCTAAGTTCCTTCTAGTCCAAGCTAGAAGGGAAGCACATGGGTTTAATAGTTTTTTAAGATTATGATGATTGATTATGTTAATGATGAGAAGAATGGTATATGCATGTTGTCTATTATTTAGGTTTTATTTTTTTATCCTCTTGTGAGATCCATATGTTTTCATCATATGAGATTCATATTGATGGATAGGCTTAGTCTAGATCAATCAGATTTCCTGGATAGGAGAGATTCTCAACCTTTTATATTTCTTTGATATTCATTATCCTATAGATATTGAATACTTAAAATCACTGGCGCTTGAGAACATATGTCAATGATGTAAATCCATGATTTTTTAATATTTTATATCACTTTTTAAAATATTTAAACCATCTTATTTTTCGACCAGGCTGACCATAGTGCTCAGATCCGAGTTGTGTTATCCAAGTCATCATAATTTTGGAACATTAACCTATGTGTAGAACATTGAAGCTTGGGCGTTATTTTATTCAATTGAATTACATTCATTCAAAAATCCTAAAATCAAATCATCAATTTAGTTTTTATTACTTAGTTTGTTTTGTATTTGATTTTTTTTCCTTCTCACATTTCATCTCCTTGTGGGATCGACCCCATATTCACGGGATACTACTTACGAACCTCTGCACTTGGCGAGAAGCAATCAAGTTTTTGGCACCGTTGCCGGGGAGAGACAGAGATAGATCAGATCTGTGCAAGATAGCTAAGGTAAGTTCCCGTCTAAACCCTCCAATTTTTCTATAGATTTTTTTTTTTTTAAATAAATTCAGTTGGGTCTTTCAAGAACTAACTATAACATAAGGTTGCCTTGCTTGGGATTTTATCACCCAAGTGCTACGGTTGTCCTACAGTTGTTGTTTGATTATAAAGATTATCCGCTAAATCTATTTTCCATATTAGCATAGTTTAATTTCTCCAGTAGTTTTCCTTTTGTTGATTTATTATTGTATTTTTTTGTGGACTGAACCCTCATGGTGGTCCTGCCACCTGGGTTGTTGATTTATTTTTGCTTTGTGGACTGAACCCTCATGGTCGTCCTTGTCGCCTGGGTTGTTGATTTATTTTTGCTTTGTGGACTGAACCCTCATGGTCGACCTTGCCGCATGGGTTGTTGATTTATTTTGTTTTGTAGATTGAACCGTCATAGTTGGCCCTGCCACTTGGGTTGTTGGTTAATTTTTTATTTTTTTTTTAAGTATCATACTTACTATTTAAATTAGTGGTATTTATAGTGTGGTGTAGATGGTTTATTTTCCATTGGAGTAAGGATCAAAACAATCGACTCTCCTCTGAAAGCGGACTAGTTCCAGGCCTTAATTATTTACTTAGAAGAAGCACTCAACATCACTTGGATTCCATGGCAGACCAAGTTGATAATCCAAATCCAAATCTACTAGATCCAACTATAAATCAAAACAGAGAAAATCAATCTAATCCTCCTCTTGAGGATGAAATTGAAGTTCATAGGAATGTGTTAAAACAACTATGGACTTTACATGAACATTTACACCCTGAGAGATCAACTTTACCATCTTGCATAGTGTTCCTTGTTCAGATAGGGAACATTGATTTTAAACCAGGTGTGATTTAATTAATTCCTAAATTTCATGGCTTGGATTCTGAAAGCCCCTACTTGCACCTCAAGAATTTTGAGGAAGTAGTTGCAATGTTACAAGTAAATAATGGCAATAGGGATGTACTTAAGCTTAGGTTATTCTCATTTTCTCTAAAGGATCTGGCTAAAGCATGGCTTAATTCTCTAAGACCTAATACCATCACTTCATAGCAAGCCTTAAGTAGAGAGTTTTTGAAAAAGTTCTTTTTCGAGAACAAAATAAATACATTAAAATAAGAAATCATGTTATTCTTCCAAAAGGAGAATGAACTATTTTTTCAAGCTTGGGAGCGCTTTAAAGACCTTCTAATTACTTGTTCACTTCATTGTTATAAACCATGGCACATGATTGATGCTTTCCGAAAGGGGCTCACCATGGATACCCCTCAGTTCATAGAGATGATGTGTGGTGGAACCTTTCTTGACAAAGATCATAATGAGGCTTGAAATTTTCTAGATATGTTAGCAAAGAATACGCAGACATGGGATGTCTCTGCTAAATCAGATCAAACTAGACCCATTCCTAAAGAGAAAGCGAGAATGCATGTCCTGAGAGAGGAAGACGACCTTAATGTAAAATTCTCTGCATTGGCTAGAAACGTCGAAGCCTTGAAAATTAGGAAGGTTGATATGGTTAAATTAAACACTTCCTTAGGTAATTTTTGTAGCATTTGTGGTGGTATAGACCATGACACAAAGGATTGTCTAATAATCTCAGTTGTACAAAATATCATGCATGAGCATGATCAAGCAAATGCTATAAATAACTACCAAAGGTTAGTTATGCAACCAATGGGAAACACGTATAATCCAAATTGGCATAACCATCCTAATCTTAGTTGTAGGAATGAACTACAAATTAATGCGCCCAATGCACCTCAAATGCCTCCACAAAATAACTTCTTTGGGGTACCTAATAATACACCATATGTGCCCCCGCCATGATCATCTGTGGAGGATGCATTGAGCACATTCATGAACTCTCAAGCTCAAATGAATCAGTCTCTAATCCAATCATATCAGGAATTAAAGATAGCTATGGCTAGGATTGAGACTCAACTAAATGCTAGGAAAAAAGGCACCCTTCCTTCTCAACCTGTGCCAAACCCTAGAAACACACATTTCATTAGAGACTCAAATCCAAATGAGCTACATCATGAACAAGCTAAGGCCATCATTACCTTAAGAAGTGGAAAAGAGATTGATAACATGTAATACCCTGAAAATCGAGGGTCGTGCATACACTCGACTCCCAAGTTCTTGAGTGTCACTTTCATCAATTTTATGGTTTTATGATTAATCATGTTTAATTACGCAACTTGAAATTTCCTGAAATATGACACATAACCACTTAATCCACTGAAATGAAAGCAACTCAATAGATATATATATATATATATATATATATATATATATATATATATATATATATATATACATACACACACACATATACATGTCTAAAAGAAAAGAAGGGTCGCACACAGCGACACCTAACAAAATCACAAAAATTAAAATGTCCAAAAGATTAAAGCTGAGCCCACTGATCAGCTATCCAATCCCGCTTATCAAGCTGACGGGGAACCATCCATCATCTGGAAGTATGAAAGATCCTCCTCGTCGAGAGTAGCATCATCATGCTCCCCCTACTCCGCATCACTTGCATCTACGAGAGGGTCTGGTTGGTGTTTTAAAACACTGTCCCAGAGTGGGAGTTAGTGATCAACTCAGTGGGTGCTATTAATCTTAAGTTACAACAGGCATCAATTATAATATGAATTTAATGAAACGCACCCAATCAACAACACCTAACAACTCTTATAAAATGCATGCATGCAGAATGATATGATGCATGCCCTCACCACAACGTTCCCTCGAGCGACTCCATCTAACGATCGCGTATGTCAGTACTCCCTCATTGCGACCTCGACTTCCGAGTCGTCACCCTAACTAATGCGATGTAATACGATCGTGTTAATCGAGTTATTAGTTAAGTCCATTCATCCAGCAGATTGAGAAATCTGATGCACCCCACGTATCAATGCCCTAAGCCCGTTGCGAGGCCAAGACCCCCTAATGAGTGAGGCCGAGACCTCGCGATCCATGATCCCGTTGGGTTCATCATCTCCGACTTCAAGTACATGAGAAGTGCCAAGAGAAAGGGATCGCTCGCGGTCACTACGGGAAGGCGCGGCACCCCAGCATAGGCCGACAGCTTAGACACAGTGTCTCATTCCACCATGCCCTGCTCACGAGGCTGTGGACCAATTTCAATTGAGTTATTAATGGGATACAACGGTTGCAGAGTGGTTCAGGTTCCAAACATATGTGAGCAATCAGGGTTAACAATCAAGGTTGGTCAGACTATAGACTAAACCGAAAGAGTCAGGCGAGCGTGAGACGAGCGACATCGGGCACAAGAGACCCATGCAGTCGAACTATAGCCGTTCGAACACACCCACCCAAATCCATAGTTTAGTCTCGAGGTGGTCCTACCGACGAGACCACCTTTGCTCTCCTCGCGATTCTAGCCAACCCAAGGGCATAAATAGTGATCCATAGCATGCCGACTAATAATGTATCACTAGAACAACAAACGCATGTTCTCATACATATCAACATACAATTCATACTCTCCTAGCAAGCTAAGCCATCCATATCAAGAAACAAGTGCATGTGAGTGTGTATGTGTGTGTGTGTGTGAGGGTATGTGGGTGAGGAAGTTAAGCACTTCCTCCATCATAGAAAATCATATGCACAAGATTAGTGAATCATACATACCATGAAGCAACAACATATGGGAGAAACGAACAAGGCATGAGCATGTAATCAATCATACACAAAATCATGTTAGACGCAAGAACACATCATGAGAGAGAGTCAATCATACAATTCCATACCGACATACAATTCCTAGAGTTTCTCTAGATTCTCCAATCATAGCATCCAAGCAATCAAAATCATTAAACTCATAATAGAATTGGTGCTAGGCCACCTAAGAGCAATAGTCCGCACCTTTGGATTCGATGGAGGCTTGAAAAATGACCTAGGGGATGTGAATTTCGGGGTAGATCGGACGGAATCCCTAAAATTAATCCTTGCATGTGAGAAATTTCATGTCAATCCTTTCTTATTACTTGGATCTCAAGAAGAGGTGGTGAGAGGTTCTTACCTAGATGGCCAACGAACGAATTTGGGGGTTGTGGCGGAGAGTTTCTTCTTGGAGGAGAGGTAGGGAGTTGAAAAGGGTTGATGCCCTTGGCCCCACCTCAATCTATGGTCCACCTTGCTCTTCTTCACCCTCTCTTTCTCTCTTTCTTCCTCTCTTCCTCCTCTCTTTCTCTCTCTTTTTCTTTCTTTCTTTTCCTAGGACAAAAATTGTATGGGGAGAGGGGTGCCCAAGAGAAGGCCTTTTTATAATGTTAAAATTGGTGTAAATGGCCCTAAGGGCTAAGTTTTTACTATACTAGACTTATGGGAGGGTCTTTCTAAGATCTAGGGCCGACTATGGGATGTACATATCGATATACACCGTAGGATAGGTGCTCCATGGCCCGATGAAGGGCCATGCAAAATTTGAGATCAAATGGATAAGCGGATGTGGGGTTTGACCATATGGTCTCAATCCTTAAGTGGCCCTGTGGGGTCTATTCTAGTGATTGGAGAGGTTCCGGTGGTCTCCTGGTTATGAAACTTATAGGATAGGTGGACCATGACCCGATGAAGGGCCATGTAAATTTTGGGGATGATCGGATATTTGGTTTGATCGTACGAGTTCGATTTGCAATCAAAGGTTACCGTGCCATGATCGGGTTTTAGATTTTGTGGACGGGTGTAGGACACTACATTAAACCTTCACTATAAATTTTGAAGAAATTCAATGGCTGAAAAGCCCGAAGTCTTAGTTTCATTATTCCATGCCAGATTCCAACTATGGCCTTGGGTGGGTTGTTAAGTGCTGATGGAACGGCTCGGATAACTAACTTTTAGGTGTCCAATGAGCCCGTGATCCATAATGGACCACAAGCCCAGTGAGATTTATGGTTTCCTAAAGTTGTATAATTTTTCAACCTTCCCATGTCGTTATAGGGCCCACATGGGTTGTCGCTAGGTGCAAACTGCAATCTGGCTTGGAGGCCCACACCAGGTCCTATCATGGCCTGTCTAGTCTACTCTAATGGGCTAATCATGAGCTAATTAACTTATGATACCCCACCACGAGTAATTTAAACTAATGGTCCTGCGGCAAATCTTACGTGGATGACCCAGGACACTGTGCTGGTTGGACGGGACGTTACAAGGGTTGATTTGGTTTATTAGTTAAGATCCGGGCCTTATCTGACTCGGCTTCGATCAGATTTATAATTTAGTTATTCTCGTATTGATTAGTTAGCAACGGTTCAGTTGGGTTTGGGTCCTATGTGAGTAAATCATGGAACTACACCTGATGTTCTAGTAATCGGGTGGATTCGATGGTTTCCTATGGTTCATTAATCAGACTCGTGGGGTTCTTTACTGGTACCACCCCTGTATAGACTAACATTGAGTGCTAATGGTCATTTAAGTGATATTATAAGTTAATTTATAAAAAAAATTCAAGGAATTTTGAGAATCCAAAACAGTGGAAATCCAGGATGTTACAATCTACCCCCCTTAAAAATAATTTCATCCTTGAAATTGCCTAAGGGTATTAAGTAAAGGTACTATTATTTCATTTGCCTAAGTTTTTATTGATTCCAAGTTTATATGCATGGTAGGGGTTATACTATCTTTGCTAGTTTGACTCATTTTAGTCTACCCCCCTTAAAAATAATTTCATCCATAGTTTACTACAATTTATTTATTTATCTATTTTAAAAAGATTCATCATGACAGTTTCCCTCTATCTAGAGTAAAAATATCTATTTTCAATGTTTGACCCATACGGAGAGACGGTTGTAGTAGGCTTGAACCTCATACGTCGATCATTTACCTGACCAGGGTAGAAGGCTCGTTGTATCCATTCTTCGTCCTGGTGGATCCTGGTCTTCTGCTCGGTCAAAGTAGTGAGTCCATTGGTAGTCACCCAGGATTGAGAATTGGGTCAAGCCGCAAATACTTCGCAAGTGTATACTTCCGTAATTCCGTAGTTCGGTCAATCTAAATGTTTAGGAAATGACCATCATTGAAAAGTTTAAATATCTTATATATATATAAGGTTATCCTTTGGGTCTTAGTCCAAGAGAGTTCTCATTTTAATTCTTGTTTAACTTAGTGATTTACATCTCCCACGGTGCCTATAGTCAAATGATTATCCTAAAAAGGTTTCTAATAGTATAAAATTTTATATGTATATCACCATTTCGATCTTATGTCTAATGGGTTATGAGCAGACTGCACTTCGATTTCATAAACTTCCAAAGGGAAAGAAGAATTGAAAGTTCTAAGGTATTTTAGAGGTTTGAAGTGCTAATAACGTTAAGAATGATGCAGAAAAGGAAAGACGAAGAATGTCGTCTTCTCAATGTGGTACGAACCTTAAATCTATAACAGAATAGAAAAATATATAAAAATTAATCTAATCAGAGGATAATTCCTAATGTTATTAGAAATAAACATTCTTATCTTTGTATGTGTTTTTTTTTTCCTTTTTTTTTTAAAAAATAATAAGTTTGATATTAATAAAATTATTTCACCCTCTACTCTATTATTCTTGTGGATGTACTCTTGTCCATTTCTTATGATTCGTGTATCGAGGTCTCATTGACTTGATAATCAAGTTGCACCAAATGTTTGTCATCATCATCACCATATCCATGTCCTAGCTATTTAATTATCATTATTGATCCTCATTCACGATTCAATTGTATCGAAGTCCCTGTCCTCAATAAGTGAACAAGCCTTCATATCCTTTTTTACCACCTCAATACAGGTCCTCTTTTTCTTTTTCTTTTTTTGGTTTCCTTAGAGTCTTCCTCCAAATCTCATATTCATCATTTTTCTTCTAAAATCTCATCATACAATACCACATCTTGCAGACAACATACACAAAGAGACCTCATCCCCAATTAGTGGTTAATTCATTTGTAACAAGTACAAAAATGTAAAGACTTAATGCTGATACCTGACGAAGGTCCACTATTGCTAGATACAATCTCACAAAGCATGTTCTCACTCTTGTGATGGAACCCTTGTAGATTTCATAATGTGACTCATAGGTTGGACCCCCTGATTAATGATGCAACTTCATCCATTTCTTTTGTTCTTGTAATATAGCTACTGTGATGCTTCTTTACACACTTAGCATTTCTTGTATGTATTTTATTAAAAGACTAGTTAACTAAACAATTCGATTTCACTTCTTCCACACTTCTATAGGTATATAGTCTTGTTCCCACAACTTGTAAGATACACGTGCTCCCAACCGCTAATGTCTGAGGTCCCGCCTATCATAGTACTAAACTGTGGGTCGACTAGGAACCCCTCTGAGTAAACTTAATTTGGGGAGATTTCAGGTCAAGCCTCATAGGAACTTATGGCGCAGTATTGTATCTCAAAGAATATGTGAATTATCCCAAGAATTTACCCCTTATATTAATGCCGAAAAGTGTTTTTTTTAATTATTTAGCCTTGATGTACTTTACATTGAAAACCAGTATAATGACATTCATGTACTTCATAAGCATGGATCACTGGTTGCTCCTGTGCATTCCACATGTTATCTACAACTAATTAGCCAAATTTCATTTTTAAAAAATGACACATGCACACCAACATTAGATGATATGTGCATTATGACTGTCCTTTACATTTTCTACAATAGATTGGCACATAGCTAGAGATATACATGGAACAGAAACAGAGGCTACACTTCCATTTCAATAGGAAATCTAATGGAGAAGGAAAACTAAATTAATGAGGAATCTGAATCGGCTCTTGGGAGTTCGTTAGGGAAGTAGGACTGTTAGAGTTGGAGAGGTAACTTGGTTTCCAGTTCTAGTTTAGAGCCTTTGAGAAGAGTATTAAATTGGTCTTGTAGATAAGTGTGGTGGACCAAATTCAGCTTTTGAGAACAATTAGTTAAAATGATTTGTTTCCTGCCTCAAAATTCTGCTACTCAAAATTGTCTAGATACTGGATTTTATTTTTCTGCTAAAAATTTCATATCACTACCAATCGGTTTAATTCGTTCTACTGTAATCTAAGTGTCGAAAAATCAGAGGGCTTGGTGGATTCTTATGTTGTGTAAATAATTAACGCCCCCCCTTTTTTTTTTTTGCTTTTCCACTGCACATTTAGTTTCTACTGCAGACCTATTTAAAATCAATCCATTATAACCTATTTTGCGTTTGCAACAAAACCCATTAATAGATTCAGCTTGTTGTTTAGTTTCTGCTTTTAAAACTGTTTCCAACACCCATAACCTGTGCTGGAACTTGCTTATCAACTCCTATTTTAGCAGAGTTTTCACCAGTCAACCATCTGGCCAACAGTTAATTCCTAAGGCAGTTCAATAGGAAACTAATAATCCAAACCTAAATCTATCCACAGTCAACCATCTGTCTTCATGATTGATCTATTTCCTAGTCATTTCCCCACCTAACATTGGTACCAAAATCTAGCATTGAGTGTCTATGACTACAAAGTATAATTGTGGACAAGACAATATTTAGATGAGGATGTGTATTTGGAATCACAGTCTATTTATTTTCATTTGGAGCAACATTGCCTATCTGTGATGAAGCACATTAGATGAATGGATTGGGTGGCAAATAAAGACCATGTTAGGCCTCGTATACAACTACCAGTAGATGTTCCTTTCCAACTATTCCATGGGATGGCCTATTGGAGTTTTAGATGATCATATTCTAGTTCAATGGTTGCCTTTGGAAGAAAGGATTATAGTAACGGATTTTATTTCTTTTTAATGATGGGTTTTGAGAAGGTGGTTTGGAGATGAGGAAGAGAAGATGGGGAGTTTGTGAGGGGGATTTTTTGGAAGGAAATGTGTTGAGAATGGGTTTGGAGTGAATGAGTGATTAGAATGGAATTTGGTGAAGTAGAAGGAGGCGGATTTGGTGAATGGGCCTTGAGAATGGGTATATGAGTGGATTTTGAGAATGATGGGTTGAAAAATGAAATGTAGGAGTGGTTTCAGATGAACTAGTTGGAATGGGTAGTGGAAAGGGATTTGGATGAGTTTAAGAAAATGGGTTTGAGTTGGCTATGAGAAAAATAGAAGTTAATTGGAGAGGGTATCTTTGATGTTGGGTTTGTGGAAGGGGTTATGTGAATGAACTTGAGAATGGGTTTGGGATGATGTGGTGTGAGATGAATTAGGAGGTGGGTTGAGGATATGGGGTTTGAGGAGGGATTGAGATTTGAGATGGGTTTGAAGATGGTATTGAGAATATATTTGAAATGGGTTTGTTGAAGGGATTTGGAGATGGAAGATGTGATTGAGTTTTGAAAGTGAGGGAGTGGAAGATGGTTGGGAAATAAGGAAGAGGAAATGAAAGATATGAAGGAGTGAAGGTGGGTTTTGGTTTTGGGTTTGTGTAGGAGAAGAGGGTAGGCTTGGAGAAATGGGTTTTGTAAATGGAAGTTGAAGAGGGTTGAAGAATGATATTAAGTTTGGATTGATTATGAGAAGGAGGGATGAGAGTTTTTGTTGGAGGGAATGTATTTGTAAGGGATGTGATGAGTTGGTGAATGGGGTTTGAGGATGAATGATGGAAATGGTGTGTGGAGGTTGGGTTGTGGAGAAAGGAAAGTGAGATGGGTTGGAGGAGAGGAAAGATATGAAGAAGGATGGGGTTGAGAATAGAAGAGGGAGTGGTCCCTCTAGGGATTTTAGGAGTAATGGAGGAGGTTAGAGGGGAGAAATGGGGGAATTTGAGTCCTTAAAATACACTAGAAACGGGCCTTAATGGAAATCTCATGGGACAAAGGGGAGAACCATGCATTTGGGGTCTGGGCGGGGCCCACGCGGGTCGGGCGGGGTCTCACCGAGCCGCTTGAAGTCCAGGCGGGGGCCACGCGTGGTGGGCGGGGTCCCGCGAATGCCCTGGAAGGTCGGGTGGGGTCGGGAGTGCTTGGGCAGGGTCGTGCGCACAGCTGCAGGCGGTCGGGCGTGGTCCCGCCGGCCAGTGTATTCCCAGGCGAGGTCTACTTTGCCGATGCTTTCCCGGGCGCTGGTAAGGACCCCTGAGACATGCCATATATATTTTTGGGGGTAGGAGAAGCTGATCTACAGAGTGGGCCTATCCGTTTTTTGAGATTCTTCTCGGTTAGGAGTGAAAATCCCATTTTTCTCATTTATACTATCTTTAGTGAATTTCCATTCACCCTTAAGGCCATATCCCAGATTGAGTTGGAATTTCACATTTCAGCTCAAAATTAACTCGTTTAACCTAGGACGATGGGTTTGTGATAGTCTAATCTTTCCGTTCCAATTTGTTCCTATCGTCAGACTGAAGTACTATGAGGCCCATGGACTCATTCCCTAGTGTCACTACTCCCTCTCACTACCAAATTCTAATTTCTAGGAAGTCTCATCTCCCATTTATTATTGTCGGCTCCTACTGTCCAATCATTCAGTCTATGGCTCATTTCTAACAATATATGGGTGAGGTTCAAGAATAGTGTGGGGACCGGTGAATATCTTAATAAGATACATTCGAAAAAGGAATTTCGATTCTTGACTTGCTCGGCTAGTGGCATTAAACTATACGAGCCGGGATTACCAAGCTAATCCTAACTCACGATTGGGAATGGTATGTCTAGAAAAAGTGTGGGATAGGATTCCAAATTTGACTCCCTTAGCTTTGCTAGATGAGCCTGGTGTTGGGAGGCATGATATGGGATTTTTAAATCCCATGATGATGAACCTTCCAAGTATATTTCAGAAAAAAACCTGAAATCTACCTCTAGTTGGATACAATCTAACCAGCATCATGGAATATGGGATGCACTCATCTCGTGGACAATACCTTACACCTACATTAATCATCACTCTAACCTTCATTTCACCCTAATCCCACCTATTCCAGTTGGCCCCATCGGTCCTAGGAATTTGGCGGGCTAATGAGCTAAAACTCCTAGTCAATTGAATAGAATTTTGCCGTCGAGTTAAGACTTTCGGCTCCCCCTATCATACTACTCATTCCTAACCCCTTGCACATCCTTCCTTTCGTCTAAAGTTGTTGGTTCAGGGTTTGGGATGGCTCCTAGCATTCTAAGTCCCTATTGCATCATCTAATACGTATCTTTTCAAGTCAGTGGATGCGATAGTGAGCTCATGACCCATGGCCCAAGGGATTCAAAACTATTGCTCTGATACCAACTTGTAATACCCTAAAAATCGGGGGTCGTGCATACACTCGACTCCCGAGTTCTCAAGTGTCACTTTCATCAATTTTATGGTTTTATGATTAATCATGTTTAATTGCGCAACTTGAAATTTTCTGAATTATGACACAACCACATAATCCACTGAAATGAAAGCAACTCAATATATATATATATATATATATATATATATATATATATATACATATCTAAAAGAAAAGAAGGGTCGCACACAGCAACACCTGACAAAATCATAAAAATTAAAATGTCCAAAAGATCAGAGCTGAGCCCACTGCTCAGCGATCCAATCTTGCCTATCAAGCTGGCGGGGAACCATCCATCATCTGGAAGTATGAAAGCTCCTCCTCGTCGAGAGTAGCATCACCATGCTCCCCCTGCTCCGCATCACCTGCATCTATGAGAGGGTCTGGTTGATATTTTAAAACACCATCCCAGAGTGGGAGTGAGTGATCAACTCAGTGAGTGCTATTAATCTTAAGTTATAACTGACATCAATTATAATATAAATTTAATGAAACACAGTCAATCAACAATACCTAACAACTCTTATTAAAATGCATGCATGCGGAATGATATGATGCAGCCCTCACCACAACACTTCCTCGAGCGACTCGATCTAACGATCGCGTATGTCAGCACTCCCTCATTGCGACCTCGACTTCCGAGTCGCCACCCTAACTAATGCGATGCAATGCGATCGTGTTAGCTGAGTTATTAGTTAAGTCCATTCATCCAGCAGATTAGGCAATCTGATGCACCCCACGTATCAATGTCCTAAGCCGGTTGCGAGGCCAAGACCCCCCAATGCGTGAGGCCATGACCTCGCGGTCCGTGATCCCGTCGGGTTCCTCATCCCCGACTTCAAGCACATGAGGAGTGCCAAGAGAAAGGGATCACTCGCGGTCATTACGGGGAGGCACGACATCCCAACGTAGGCCGACAGCTCAGATACAGTGTCCCATTCCACCATGCCTGGCTCACAAGGGTGTGGACCAATTTCAATTGAGTTATTAATGGGATACAACGGTTGCAGAGTGGTTCAGGTTTCAAATATATATGAGCAATCAAGGTTAACAATCAAGGTTGGTCAGACTGTAGACTAAACCGCAAGAGTCAGGCGAGCGTGAGACGAGCGACATTGGGCACAAGAGACCCATGCAGTCGAACTACAGCCGTCCGAACACACTCGTCCAAATCCATCGGTTTAGTCTCGAGGTGGTCCTACCGACGGGACCACCTTTGCTCTCCTCGCGATTCTAGCCAACCCAAGGGCATAAATAGTGATCCATAGCATGCCGACTAATAATGTATCACTAGAACAACAAACGCATGTTCTCATACATATCAACATACAATTCATATTCTCCTAGCAAGCTAAGCCATCCATATCAAGAAACAAGTGCATGAGAGTGTGTGTGTGTGTGTGTGTGTGTGTGTGTGTGTGAGGGTATGTGGGTGAGGAAGTTAAGCACTTCCTCCATCATAGAAAATCATATGCACAAGATTAGTGAATCATACATACCATGAAGCAACAACATATGGGAGAAACGAACAAGGCATGAGCATGTAATCAATCATACATAAAATCATGTTAGAGACAAGAACACATCATGAGAGAGAGTCAATCATACAATTCCATACCAACATACAATTCCTAGAGTTTCTCTAAATTCTCTAATCATAGCATCCAAGCAATCAAAATCATTAAACTCATAATAGAATTGGTGCTAGGCCACCTAAGAGCAATAGTCCGCACCTTTGGATTCGATGGAGGCTTAGAAATGACCTAGGGGATATGGATTTCGGGGTAGATCGGTCGGAATCCCTAAAATTAATCCTTGCATGTGAGAAATTTCATGTCAATCCTTTCTTATTACTTGGATCTCAAGAAGAGGTGGTGAGAGGTTCTTACCTAGATAGCCAACGAACAAATTTGGGGGTTGTGACGGAGAGTTTCTTCTTGGAGGAGAGGTAGGGAGTTAAAAAGGGTTGATACCCTTGACCCCACCTCAATCTATGGTCTACCTTGCTCTTCTTCACCCTCTCTTTCTCTCTTTCTTCCTCTCTTCCTCCTTCTCTCTTTCTCTCTCTTTTTCTTTCTTTCTTTCCTTAGGGCAAAAATTGTATGGGGAGAGGGGTGCCCAAGAGAAGGCCTTTTTATAATGTTAAAATTGGTGTAAATGGCCCTAAGGGCCAAGTTTTTACTATACTAGACTTATGAGAGGGTCTTTCTAAGATCTAGGGCCCACTATGGGGTATACATATCGATATACACCATAAGATAGGTGGTCCATGGCCCGATGAAGGGCCATGCAAAACTTGGGATTAAACGGATAAGCGGATGTGGGGTTTAACCATATGGTCCTGATCCTTAAGTGGTCCTGTAGGGTCTATTCCAATGATTGGAGAGGTTCTAGTGGTCCCCTGGCTATGAAACTTATAGGATAGGTGGACCATGGCCCGATGAAGGGCCATGTAAATTTTGGGGATGATCGAATATTTGCTTTGATCGTACTGGTCCATGATCAGGTTTTAGATTTTGTGGACGGGTGTAGGACACTACATTAGACCTTCACTATAAATTTCAAAGAAATCCAATGGCTGAAAAGTCCGAAGTCTTAGTTTCATTATCCCATGCCAGATTCCAATTATGGCCTTGGGTGGGTTGTTAAGTGCTGATGGAATGGCTCAGATAACTAACTTCTGGGTGCCTAATGAGCCCATGGTCCATGATGGACCACAAGCCCAGTGAGATTTATGGTTTCCTAAAGTTTTATAATTTTCTGACCTTCCCATGTCGTTATAGGGCCCACATGGGCTGTCGTCAGGTGCAAACTGCAATCTGGCTTGGAGTCCCACACCAGGTCCTATCATAGCCTGTGCAGTCTACTCTAATGGGCTAATCATGAGCTAATTAACTTGTGATACCCCATCACGAGCAATTTAAACTAATGGTCCTGTGGCAAATCCTACGTGGATGACCCATGACACTGTGCTGGTTGGACGGGACGTTGTAAGGATTGATTTGGTTTATTAGTTAAGATCCCGGCCTTATCTGAATCGGCTTCGGTCAGATTTATAATTTAGTTATGCTCGTATTGATTAGTTAGCGACGGTTCGGTTGGGTTTAGGTCCTATGTGAGTAAATCATAGGATTACACCTGATGTTCTAGTAATCGGGCGGATTCGATGGTTTCCTACGGTTCATTAATCAGACTCGTGGGGTTCTTTACTGGTACTACCCCTGTATAGATTAACATTGAGTGCTAATGGTCATTTAAGTGATATTATAAGTTAATTTATAAAAAAATTCAAGGATTTTTGGGAATCCAAAACAGTAAAAATCTAGGATGTTACATAACAAGATAATGCAACTGGTAGAAATACCGGAGGATGAGCCACTGTCTCAAGAAAATGATGAACCGGCTATGGTTCAAGAGTCGCAACAGCAAAAGGATAAAGAGACTAAGTCATATGAGCCTTCAGTTCCATTCTCATCTAGACTTCGGAATTCGACTGTCCCCATGAAATATCAAGAGGTGTTGGATGTGCTCCAAAAGGTTACTGTCAATATTCCTCTGCTTAATGCCATTAGACAAATTCCATCATATGCTAAGTATCTCAAGGACTTGTGCACTGTAAAGAGAAAATTAAATGTGCATGAAAAGGCCTTCCTTACCGATAAAGTGAGCACTATCATTCAACAAAGGGTCGTACCCAAATACAAAGACCCAGGAAGTCCCATTATTCCTTATATTATTGAGAATTTCCAAATTAAGCATGCTTTGCTAGATTTGGGTGCAAGTGTCAACTTAGTACCTTATTCGATTTATAAATAAATGGGGTTAGGCGAGCTTAAACCAACCATGATTACACTCCAACTCACTGACCGCTCCATTAAGGTACCAAGGAGAATTTTAAAGGACGTACTAGTTCAAGTGGAGAAATTCTACTTCCCCGTGAATTTTATTGTATTAGACACTGAACCATGTGTAAATGCTAGTGCTCAAGTTCTCATTTTTTTAGGCCGCCCATTGTTGAGGGACAAATATTGCATATCAGACCCCATTTATTGCCTAGATTTACGAATAAGATACTGTTTAATGGCTCGTTTTAACCGTGTTTGTGCTGCAAGGTGTAATTATGAGCTTAAACTGAAAATGGGTACTAAAACCGTGGATTTGACGCTCTGATGACACCAAAGGCAAGGGATGGACTCTTGGGGACCAAGATCAAAGCCAGGGATCTGCAAAAATGGAGGAACTGAAGCTCAAATGGCTTGAAGGACGTTCAGAATGTAAGATCACGAGGTTCTCACTAACCGTTCAACTCGAAACTTTATACATGGCCTGAGGACCGTAAATTAACCGTACACGTCGTAATTCAGCCGTTGGATCCGTGTGAAAGGAGCCTTACGGACAAATCAGCCCATCAATCATTGATTTAAGACCCACACGATCTCTGGATATGCTTCGATTTTGGTCTCAACCCTTTAATTGACATGAGAAAAAGAATGTACGGAGTAGATTCCTCACGAACATCGTCATGGGACCCTCGCATGCAATGCATGTGCACAACGCGTGCAGGGCCAATGTGCATCGAGTCTGTGAAAACGGTCAACAACAGCTGACCTGAGAATTCATTAAAAATGAAAATATCCGTTTTGCTTCCTTTGCCAGCATTGTAACGGACGATCGCAGTGGGCCCACCCCTCATTCAAATCGACAATTTGAATCGTTCATTATGTACCTAGGGGGGTTATTAACCTCACCTAGGTGTCCTTTTTCTACCATGTAAACTATTGGAATATCTTAGCCATTGAAAGCAGGATGGACGGAGGAACAGAAGATCAAGTGGACCGCACCGATTTAACTTCAAATTACACCCTTCCTGTACAGTTTTTCGTCATAAATCCAATGAACGGTGTGGATTTTACCCCTGGCATCCATCAGTGGTCCACCGACCATCACAAATCAGGAACGCGTGGTCTGTTTGCGAACGTAACCTACGGACGAGCTGGTGGGCCACCATCATCACACATCATGATGATTCAAGACGATCATTGCAATTAGGAGATGAAACCGACCATGACCTGAGCTGTTTTTAAATTTTCTTGGATGCTGCAGGAATATGAAGGCTTCAACGCAGGTTGAATGACACTAAATAAACATCCGTAAGACACCACCGTTTGGATCCAAAACGGTCCATATTTGAACGGTTTTTCGAGAGTAAACGAATGAACGGACTGGATTTCATCTCCATCTCCGATTATGGGGCTCACCATCGTCACAGCGCAAGAAACGCGAGGGTTCTGTTCTCACGTGACTAAGAGATCCGGGCTGTTTTGCATTTGCAGCCAGGATCAGTCCATAGATCTTGACTGTCCAAAAATGGCCCAAGGGATGACTGACTAAGTCCATGGTGATTAAATGGTATAGGTCTTGCATCCGAGAAACTCTTATGGCGTTTCGGCGTTTTCTGCGTAGGCTGTGAAACGGAGTCGGTTGTGTAATCCGACTGGCGTGTTATGCACGCTCACACCGACTCCAGCTGTTTAAAAGGGAAGAGAAGCGAGACACAGGGGAGAGGGGACGCTGGACGTGAAGCACAGGAAGGAGCAGAGAAAGAGTTTTTTCTTTTAGTTTCTTTTTCTTTTTAATTTTTATTTTGTTTAAGGAGTTAGCCAATCATGTTAGGCTAAACCCCTTAGCTAGGGCTAAGGGGTGAAGCTTGTAGCGTGACGGGGTGATTTTTACAACTTGGATTTATGCTTATGAACTGATTTCGATTTAATTTTATTATGGGAATGTTTTTAGTCTTTAATGGTCTTTTGTGACTGAAATTACAATGGGTCTACAATGGCTTTGAGCATCTTCCTTTCCTTTATGTTTATGACGCCAGGAAGCCCTGTTGTTCACCACTGTCTCCTGGGCATGGTCGGATGACGATACCCTTCCTAACCTTCATACATATGATTGGTTGGTAATTAGTTTAATTCTGTTGTTTGTCATAGTCTCTTGGGCATGGTTTGGTGATGGAATCCATTCTAATTCATATACCTTTCATCTCTTGAAAACTAGATCAATGACAGTTCAGTTAACTCCATGATTCTTGAAGTAGGCATAAGATCTCCCTGATCTCTACAAGTGGATCCTCTGAATCCCTAGTTCATTTTCTCTGATTTTTCTTAAGTTTTAGATGATTATTCCATCATTACTCCCTTAATTTCTATTTGATTTAGATTACACCTTATTCTAATTTAAATTCTACTTAATTTCAGATTACGTACAGTTTTAGTCCCTTGGGATTCGACCTCGGTCTTACCAAGTTTATTACTACATCACAACCTTGCACTTGGGGAGTGAATAAGTTTTTTATTCCTAGCAACTTCAAATGCAATCGTAAATTGCAGGAATGGAATGATGAACTTGCCTTTTGGTAACTTGACTCTAGAGCTAAATATTTTCAATCTATGTAAGCAGCTCATTGATAATAATGAAATCCAAGAGATGAATTTCATGGACTGCTTGATAGAAGAAGAGGAATTAGAACCTAATCTGACTGAGGAATTGATTCAAGTCATTAGGGACTTAAAAAATTCTGATTTAGAAAAAGTGCTTACTGAAATTTCTAATGATAATGAGAGCACTACCACCCAGGACATTGGTATGTACTAATGGAGACCACGCCCTCAAATCCTATCTATCGAGGACTCGCGACCTCTGTCATCACCAACCAATTTTTCAAAACTTGATTTAAAACCACTACCAAATGAGCTAAAATATGTATACTTAGGTGAAAATAAAACTTATCTTGTGGTGATCTTTTCATTTTTAGACAAGGATCAAGAGATTAAATTATTGAATGTTCTAAGGGACCATAAAGGAGCCTTGGGCTGGACCATTTCTGATATCAAGGGTATAAGTCCTTCCATATGCACTCTTCGGATCCACCTCGATGAGGACGTTGAACCAATTAGACAATCTCAAAGGCATCTTAATCCAAACATGATGAAAGTTGTAAAAAATTAGGTGATCAAATTATTGGATGTGGGAATCATCTACCTAATATCCGATAGTGTTTGGGTGAGTTCAACTCTAGTCCCAAAGAAATTTGGAATAACTATTGTGTAGAATTCTAATAATGAACTCATACCAACACGTGTCACCACAGGTTGACGTGTTTGTATTGATTATAAAAAATTAAACCAGGTCACAAAGAAGTACCATTTCCCTCTACCATTCATTGATCAAGTTTTAGAGAGGGTAGCAGGTCACTCATTCTATAGTTTTCTTGATGGATATTTCGAATATAACTAAATAGAGATATCCCTAGAAGACTAAGAGAAAACCACGTTTACTTGTCCATTTGGCACGTTTGCTTTCAAACGGATGCCATTTGGATTGTGTAACGCTCCAGCAACTTTTCAACGGTGTATGTTAAGTATTTTTTCAAATATGGTTGGAAAGTTTCTTGAGATTTTCATGGACGACTTTTCTGTATTTGGGAGTAATTTTGAGGAATGCCTCGATAATTTATCTCTTATCTTGTCTAAGTGTGAAGAGAAACACCTTATCTTAAATTGGTTCAAAATGAAATTATTTTGGTACATGTTATCTCCAAAAATGGAATCGAGGTAGATCGCTCAAAACTCGACATTATAGTTAATCTACCTATTCCCCAAACTGTTAGAGATATTAGATTACTTCTAAGGCATGCTGGCTTTCATAGAAGATTCATCAAGGACTTTAGTGTCATTACTAGATCCTTGACTAATCTTCTTCAAAAGGATGTTCCATTTAAGTGGATAGATGAGTGTGCAAGTGCTTTTAATAAAATTAAAGCATCCCTTACCACTACACCTATCAAGCGTCCACCAGATTGGACACTTCCTTTTGAACTAATGTGCGATACAAGTGATTATGCCATAGGGGCTGTTTTGGATTAAAGGAAAGATAAACGGCCCTACGTTATTTACTATGCAAGTAGAACTCTAAACTCGGCCTAAGTGAACTACTCAATAACTAAAAAAGAGTTACTTGAAGTAGTTTTTGCTTTGGATAAGTTTAGGTCCTACTTGCTGGGATCTAAAGTGGTCATTTTCACAGACTATTCGACTTTGAAATATTTACTATCTAAGAAGGATGCAAAGCCAAGACTTTTGAGATGGATCCTCCTACTCTAAGAATTTTACTTAGAAATAAAAGATGAGAAGGGAGTAGAAAACGTAGTGGCCGATCACCTTTTTAGATTGGTGTTAGATGATTCCATTGAGGAGATGCATATCCAAGACACTTTTCCTGATGAACAATTATTTGCGATCTCTAAATTGCCTTGGTATACAGACATAGTGAACTATCTTGTAATGAGAAAAATGTCATATCATTGGAAGTCACAAGATATGAAGCGTTTTGAAATCGAGGTTAGGAACTTCTTCTGAGATGACCCGTATTTATATAAATATGGGACTGATCAAATTTTTAAACTTTGTGTTCCAGAGGATGAAGTTCAGAGTGTTATTTTCTTTTGTCATATATAAGCATGTGGTGGCTATTTTTCTGCTAAGAAAACCACTGCAAAAATCCTAAAATGTGATTTTTACTGTCCCACCATGTTTAAAGACACTCATGCTTTTTGTGTTGCTTGTGATAGATGTTAAAGATTGGGAAGAGTGTCCCAGCGTAACATGATGCCTTTATCCCCAATTTTACCATTGGAGATTTTTTATTGTTGGGGTATTAATTTTATGGGTCCATTTCCATCTTCTTTTGGATTTTTTTATATATTGGTTGGTGTGGACTATGTTTCAAAGTGGATTGATGCAGTTTTAAGTAGGACCAATGACAACAAAGTGGTCATACGATTTCTCAAGAAAAATATTTTTTCTAGATTTGAAACTCCGAAGGCCATTATTAGTGATGGCGGGTCTCACTTTTGCAATAGGACATTTGAGGCTTTGATGAAGAAATATGGCATCAAGCATAAAGTGAGCACCCTATACCACCCACAAACGAGTGGGCAAGATGAGATATGTAATCGAAAAATCAAACACATTTTAGAGAAAACTATAAGGCCAGATAGGAAGGATTGGTCCCTCAGACTATCCAACGCTTTGTGGGCTTATAGGACTGTTTATAAGACTTCGATTGGAATGTCTCCATACAAATTGGTGTATGGAAAGGCTTGCCACTTGCCTGTGAAATTGGAACATAAAGCCTACTGGGCAATAAAGAAATTAAACTTTGATATGGACCAAGCAAGTGAACAAAGGAAATTAGAGTTGAATGAATTAAAGGAGCTAAGGAGAGACTCCTATGAAAATTCTAAAAATCTACAGAGAGAGGACCAAAACTTTTCATGACAAAAACATCCTGAGGAAGAATTTTGAACTTCAGCAAAAGGTCCTATTGTACAATTCTCGTCTCCAGTTCTTTCCGAAAAAATTAAGATCAAGATGGACAGGCCCCTTCATTGTGAAGAATGTTTATACTCATGGGGCTGTTGAAATTGAGAATCCACGTAATGGCAATGTGTAAAAGGTTAATGGTCAGAGATTGAAGCCTTATGTGAAAAACTTTCTTTTAGGAGAGGAGTCCGTCCATCTTCATAAGTTAGAATATTTAGAATGATACTCCTAGTCTGACGGAGCATTTTTAGATTTGTATCATATTAAATTCTTTTTAGTGTCACATAGCAGGTGAGTTTTTCATAGTAGGTACTATCCACCCTTTCTTTTATTTTTATTGTTCTTTTCATTACATTATCATTACGTTGGGGACAATGTAGATTTTAGGTTGGGGGTGTGGATAGTCATCCAACTGAATGTTTTTTTTCTTTGAGTTTTAGTTTATTTTATTAGGTTTCAATTTATTTTATTATTTTTAGGTTTCAGTTAGGTTTATTTTTAGGTTTCAGTTAGGTTTACGTTTATTTTTAGGTTTATGGGAATTTTTTTTTCAACATTTTCAAAATAATATTTTTATATACAAGAATGTAAACATGATATTATACGAATTCCAAAGGCAAAGTTAATATTTATTCTAGGTTGATAATAGTCAGAAATCTGATAATGAAAATTATAGACTTGAGTTCAATTATCTAATCAGTAGTTTAAAATGAGTTGTGATTTGATGTACTGAATTCACAATACACCCTAGCTAACTAAGTGAGGAATATGATATGTAAACTATAATAATAAATTTTGATTCAAACAAGATTGAATGAACTAGTATCATTGATATATGCTTAAAAGAGAGAATATTGAAGGAAAAAAATGATGAAAAATGAAAATATTATTATAGAGCATGAATACAATGATCAAAACAATCGTGTCAGCAATCTGGAGTAAAGATACCTAATATCCATTACTATTACCATTACAAGTACGATACCTTAGGTTATGAAGCAAACCCGTGGGAATCTTCATTTAAGGGTGGTATATAAAAATGAGGATATGATGATAAAAGAAGAAATGACATGAAAAAAATGAGATAACTAGAGATTTCATATTCTTGGAGTGATTGAAACGAGTTAGGATAGAGAACAAGCATATTTCTCAAAGTTAGACTAGTGTCATGGAGCACCTAAGGATATTGGATCGTAACTATTCTAAATTTTGATTAGGTCTCTGAACTCAAGGATGTAATGGATTATGAAATTAAGATTTTAACTAACTTTAAACTTAGGGTAAGTATTGGTTTATTTTGGAATTCATATGATGAATGGAGGCATAATTGTAAAAATTTCTGAGTATTGAACTATTTTTCATGTTGTCAATGTTTGTGAGTAATATTTCTGAAAACCCTCACGAGACTATAACTCATCCACTAGGGGAAACCTAGGAGTTTAAAGACTTGTTACATATGTTAAATCTGCGAAAGTAGTGTAGTTAGAATTTTATTTTTATTTTAATTTTATTTATAGAATTAATTTTTATTCTTATTTTTATTCTTCTTCGCTTATTTTGCTCGGAACTCGCAAAATGCTGGTTAGGGGGTGTGTTGAGACTGAAATATTGCATAATTTTTCCCATTTATCTCTTGATTTTATGAACATAAATCATCTTAACATTCTATTTTAATCATGCATGTGTTGCAAGGTAAATTTAAGTGCTTAGATTGAAAAAGGATGCTAAAAAGCATGGATTTGATGCTCAATATTTATCAAGAAAAAGGATGGATTTTCGGAGACCAAGATTGAAGCATTCACATACCAAAGATCCAAGAAAACCAAGTGACGATTGAAGAGAATCGACGATTTGAAGTGAAGAATCCTGAAATCGTCTTGAAAAAGTGTATTTTGAAGCTGTGAAGTTTGTTCTGGGAAACTGCGCAGTAGAAAGTCTGTTTTAAACAAACTAAGCAGCGAGAAGTCTATTTTAAGAAAATAAATATATTTGATGCGGTTTCTAGGGTTTTCAACTTTGTACGAAAGTTGGAGTTCCCTACTTATAAATAAGTCCTCCTAGGGCATTTCTCAACATCATTAAAGGCATCCCAATGTAAAATTTAGAGTTTTTTTTAAGGGTTTTTTAGTTTTATTAAAGCTTTGTAAGTTTTTTTTTATCTCTTTTTTATTTTACAATTTTTTTCTTTCTTGTTGCTTTTTATTTTTACAATTTAATTATGTTTTTCTAAGTTCCTTCTAGCCCAAGTTAGAAGGGAAGTACATGGGTTTAATAGTTCTTTAAGATTATGATGATTGATTATTTTAATGATGAGAAGAATGGTGTATGCATGTTGTTTATTATTTAGGTTTTATTTTTTTATCCTCTTGTGAGATCCATATGTTTCCATCATATAAGATTCACATTGATGGATAGGCTTAGCCTAGATCAATCAGATTTCCTAAATAGGAGAGGTTCTCAACGTGTTATATTTCTTTAATATTCATTATCCTATACATATTGAATACTTAAAATCACTGACGCTTGAAAACATATGTCAATGATGTAAATTCATGATTTTCTAATATTTTATATCACTTTTTAAAATATTTAAACCGTCTTATTTTCTGACTAGGCTGACCATAATGCTCAGATCCTAGTTATATTATCCAAGTCATTATGATTTTGGAACATTAACCTATGTGTGGAACTTTGAAGCTTGGGTGTTATTTTATTCAGTTGAATTACATTCATTCAAAAATTCCAAAATCAAATCATCAGTTTAGTTTGTATTAATTAGTTTATTTTGCATTTGATTTTTTTCCTTCTCATATTTCATCTCCCTGTGGGATTGACCATATATTCACGGGATACTACTTACGAACCTCTGCACTTTGAGGGAAGTAATCAATGATCTCAAGTATAAAGTGACTATGCTCATAAGAAAATTTGAGGCTATTGAAGGAAAGAAGGATAAGGTTAATGAAAGTGTTTGTGGTATTTGTGATTACAATATTCACACAACTGAAAATTGTCCTACAATACCTGCCTTTCAAGAAGTCTTAAATGAACAATCTAATGGCATAAATAACTATTAAAGACTTTTTAATAGACCGACCTCTAATACGTACAATCTGGTTGAAAAAATCATCCAAATTTTAGTTGGAGAAATGGACAAACTGCTACCCCTCAAGGTTTCTTTAACCAAACTTCACAACAACAACAAGAGAGACCTAAAGAGGATCTGGTTCAAAAACATATTCGAGAATAAGAGCGACTTAATCAGAATTCGGCACAAGCGCTTCATGATATCCACATGGTATTAAGAACGCTTGCATCGTCTATTCAAAGGATAGAGTCACAATTAACAAGTGGTGGAAAGGGGATGCTTCCTGCTCAACCTCTCCCCAATCTCAAACCACAATATGAAATAAGTAACCCTATCTCTTCAAATTAGATGGAACAAGCTAAATCCATCACCACTCTTAAGAGTGGTAAGATCATTGATAAGACCATCTCAATTAGGCCTGAAAAGCCTAAGGACCCGAAAGTGGACAACAAGGATGGATCTAGTGATGCCCCACAAAAATTATAACAGGAACTTCTAGAGAATCCAGTTGCTCCATTCCCCCAACGGTTGGTTGCACCAAAACCTTTGTCTAACTCTCAGGATATTCTAAAGGTGTTGAAACAAGTGAAAGTCAACATTCCTCTATTGATGTAGCAAAACAGATACCTTCATATACTAAATTTCTGAAAAACCTATGCACGATCAAAAGACGGCAGAGTATTCAAAAGAAGATCTTCTTGACTGAGAAAGTGAGTGTCATCGTGAAGCAAGACGTGTTGCAAAAATTTAAAAATTTCGGTAGCCCAACCATATCATGTGTAATCGGGAACTATCGAATTGATCACACACTTCTTGACTTAGGAGCGAGCGTTAATTTGATTCCTTACTCAGTATACAAACAGTTATGTTTGGGTGAATTAAAACCCACCCTAACCACACTACAACTTGTTAATCGCACTGTTCGTGTACCAAGAGGGATAATCGAGGATGTGTTAGTCTAGGTTGATAGATTTTACTACCCTCTAGATTTTATCATCCTGGATACCGAACCTATCAATAACATGAGCATTCATATTCTCGTCATTCTTGGTCGCCCATTCATTGCCACTTTAAATGTAATTATCAATTACAGGAATGGTTTTATGACTGTCTTTCAGAAATTTGACATTGGATTCAAACATCTTTTTCAATAACGGCAGCAATTCAGAGGATGATAACGAGTTCCACGACATTAACATGGTTGATTCTTTCGTGGAAGTTAGAACGCCTCTTACCTTATCCTCTGATCCTCTAGAGACGTGTCTAGCCCACTCCCATGATTTTGATGATGACATGATTAAGGAGATGTGTACCATGCTTGATACTGCACTGGTGCTTGAAGTGAACTGGTGGAGGCCACAATTTGAAAAGTTACCCCAAACTGACGTAGTGCCTCTACTGTCTAACCTCAAACTGTCAAAGCTTGACCTAAAACTTTTGCCCTCTAATTTATAATATGTCTATTTAGGTCAAGATGAGACATACTCGGTGGTGATCTCTGCCCACTTAGAGAAACAACAGGAGAGTATGTTCATATCTACTCTCATTAAGCATAAGAGAACTCTTGGATGGACGATAGCGGACCTTAAGGGAATCGACCCCTCAATTTGTACTCACCGCATATATCTTGAGGATAATGCAAATACCGCTCGACAATCACAATGTAGATTAAATCCAAACATGAAGGAATTGGTTAAGGCCGAGGTTATTAAACTATTAGATGTGGGTATCATATACCCCATATCTGATAATCAATAGGTAAGTCCAGTTCAGGTGGTTCCTAAGAAGTCTGAGATCAGCATCGTAGCCAATGTTAATAATGAACTCATGTCAACTAGAGTTACTACTGGTTGGAGAATGTGCATTGACTACAGGAAGTTGAATACCGTCACAAGGAAGGACCACTTTCTTTTGCCCTTCATCGATCAAATCTTTGAAAGGTTAGCTGGTCATTCCTATTATTGTTTCCTTGACGGGTATTCGGGATATAATCAGATTGAAATCGCCCCTGAGGATCAGGAAAAGACCACATTTACATGTCCCTACAGCACCTTTGCTTACAGAAGGATACCATTCAGGCTATGTAATGCCCCTGCCACCTTTCAGCGATGTATGATGAGTATCTTTTCTGAAATTGTGAAAAAATATCTAGAGGTCTTCATGGACGTTTTCTCTATTTTTGGTTCATCTTTTAGCGAGTGCTTAGAGAGTTTTAAATGTGTACGGAAAAGATGTGAAGAAAAGAATCTGGTACTTAATTGGGAGAAGTGTGATTTCATGGTTCAGAAGGGCATTGTCCTTGGGTATATCATCTCGTCCAAGGGAATCAATGTAGATAAGATAAAAATTGATCTTATTTCTACCCTACCTCTACTCAAGAACATCAGAGACGTGCCATCCTTCTTAGGACACGCAAGATTTTATAGACGATTCATAAAGGACTTTAGTCTCCTCTCTTGTCCTTTATGTAATCTTCTGCAAAATGATGCATCATATGAGTGGACTGAGCAATATCAGGAAACTTTCACCAAACTTAAGGGCATGTTAACTACTGCACCTATCATGCAGCTACCTGATTGGAGCCTTCCTTTTGAGCTTATGTGTGATGTTTCTGATTATACTCTTGGAGCGGTTCTAGGTCAAAGAAAAGATAAGTGGCCTTACGTCATTTATTATGCAAGTAGGACTCTAAATCTTGCCCAAGTGAACTATTCGACTACGAAAAAGGAACTCTTAGTCGCAGTGTTTGCGTTAGAAAAATTTAAGTCCTACCTGATCGGATCCAAGATCATTATCTATACAGATCATGCGGCACTCAAGTATCTTCTTTCTAAGAATGATTCTAAGCCCTGCCTGATACGATGGATCCTTCTACTCCAAGAATTTAATTTAGAAATTAAAGATAAAAAGGGAGTAAAGAACGTAGTGACCGATCACCTTTCTCGCCTTAATACCTCTGATTCCCTTGAGGCGACCCATATCAATGATATGCTCCCTGATGAACAACTGTTCAGAGTCTCCCATTTACCTTGGTTTACTGATATTGCTAATTATCTTACCATAGGTTCCATACCGACACATTGGATTGTACAAGATAAGAAGAAATTCTTTACCAAGGTGACCAACTTTTTCTGGGACGATCCATATTTGTTTAAATATTGCCCAAACCAAATCTTAAGGAGATGTGTGCCAGACGATGAGCATCAGAGTGTCATCTCCTTCTGTCACTCACAGGCCTGTGGTAGTCACTTTTCTGTTAAAAAGACTACGGCCAAGATTCTGTAGTGTGGCTTTTATTGGCCCACTATGTTTAGGGATACTCATTAGTTTTGCAAACTTGTGAGCGTTGTCAAAAATTGGGAGCATTGTCTCATTGAAATATAATGTCTTTGAATCTCATCCTTATCATAGAAGCATTTGATTGCTGGGGCATTGATTTCATGGGACCTTTCCCCGATCCTTTGAAAATTTGTATATTTTACTCACTGTAGATTATGTCACTAAATGGGTTAAAGCAATTCTTTGCCGAAACAATGACCATCACACGGTCATTAAATTTTTAAAAGAGAACATCTTTTCGCAGTTCGGAACGCCTCGAACCATCATTAGTGATGGGGGCTCACACTTTTGTAATAGACCATTCGAGAGCTTAATAAAGAAATATGATATCTTTCATAAGGTGAGTACCCCATACCATCCACAGACAAGTGGACAAGCTAAGATTTTCAATACGGATATCAAATATATCCTAAAGAAAACGGTTAACCCTGATCATAAGGATTGGTCAACCCGATTGACCGATGCCTTATGGACATACCGTACTACTTTTAAAATCCCTATTGGAATATCTCCCTTTAGACTTATCTATGGAAAAGCTTGTCACTTGCCTGTGGAGTTGAAACATAAAGCATATTGGGTGATAAAAAATCTAAATTTCAATGTAGATAGCGCTGGCTCGCTACTCAAACTTCAGTTAAATAAACTTGAAGAAATCCGGAATGACGCATACCAGAACTCGAGAATTTACAAGGACAGGATGAAGGCATTTCATGATCAACATATTCTACGAAAATCATTCACGCCATATCAGAAAGTCCTTTTGTATGACTCTCGACTACATCTCTTTCTGGGTAAGCTTCGATCTCGTTGGACCGGCCCTTACATTATTATTACTGCTTATCCTCATGGGGCCGTTGAGATAAAAGATCTTGATAATGGTAAGAAGTTTAAAGTAAATGGACATCGATTAAAATCATTTGTCGAGAAATTTAATTCAGAGGTATGTCCATGCCTCTGACTGCTCCTGTTTAGCAGGATTGATCTCCTAGTCTGATGGAGGTATAGGTAGGTTTATTGCTTTCATAGGACTAAGGTAGTTTGCTTTACGCTATTCTAGGATAGATGGCTTTGTACCCTTAAGTTAGTTTGCTTGATACGTTGTTTTAGGATAGTTGATTTTTATGTTTCACTCTTGTGCTAACCTGCACTGATATCTTTGGAAAGTCTCTTTCTCCCGATTCGTCATCTAGGTACTCTCTCCATCACTTTTTCCTTTACTTTATTTGTCCCATGTGCATTGCATGCTCGTATCTTTTATATCGAGGATAATGAAGATTTTTGGTTAGGGATGGGATATTAGGTTACCTAATCAGTGTTTTCTTGGTCTTAAAAAAAAAATGTGAAAATTTTAAAAATGAATTCCAAGTGATTTTGACGGCCAGCTTTGATTTAAAATTATAAGATAAGTGATGTTGGATTCATGACTCTTGGATTCAGTTATCTATTAGATTTCACAGTTAAGTTTGAATTGTTAATCCATGATTAGAAGTTGTAAACATTGATTGAGTCATGATTTCACATACCACATCTCACTTACACATTGAGGTTTCAGTTCGATATTGAAGGGTTAACTTAGTAATCACTAAGCATATAAGGAATCAGCCTGAAAAATTTGTCCGTCATGATCAATTGAAAAAAAAAAAAAAAACAGATACCTTTGAATCGGGTTGGGTGAATAATCTTCATCATAGGTTTGCTTCCTATAAGTGTAGAGTTAATTCCCCATGGATGATATGTGAAAAGGGTTGGGTGCACAGTCTTCACCATAGGTTTGCTCCCTATTGGTGAAGATTTGATTCCCCTTCTTGACATTATTTTTAATAGAAAAATTACAGGTTAGAAGAAGAAAAGACGATCTATAAGGAAAGTTTTAATTTAGTTTTGGGTGTCCCGAATACTCTTGTTGGTTACCAATGATATCATTACATAAATAATTGAATCTTAATGTTGATAAGCCGAGATTTCATTAAACACTCATGGAACTCAATGTTTAGAATTTTTCTAATTAATAGATTAATACTTAGAACTTGATTATGAGGTTTGTCATGTACTTGAGTCTAAAAGAACGAATGCCCAACATTCATGAATCTTAGAATTTTAGTATTTGGTTTGTTTTTCAAAAATCACTCGAGTTCAGAGAAATTGTCCTATAATTCTCAACTTCTTGTTCGTATACTTTGCTTGGGACTAGCAAAATGCTAGTTGGGGATTGTGATGAGGGTCAAATATTATATATCAGACCCAGTTATTGTCTAGATTTACGAGCATGATACTATTTAATGGCTCGATTTAATTGTGTTTGTGATGCAAAGTATATTTACGAGCTTGGATCGAAATAAGGTGCTAACAGCAGAGATTTAACTCTCAGAATTCACCAGAGTAAGAGATGGACCCCAAGAGACCAAGATCGACAGATTTTCAAGCCAGGGATCCAAGAAAATCGAAAAACCGAAGCTCAAGTAGCTCGAAAGAGATCTAGAATGTAAGATCACGGGGTTTCCACCATTCGTTCGGTTCGAAACTTCATACATGGTCTAAGGGCCATAAATTAACCATACACATCAAATTTTAGCCATTAGATCATTATTAAAGTGACCCAATAGACAGATCAGCCAATAAAATTTCGAATTGGGGCCCGCCTAAGATATGGATATGCTTCAATTTTGGTCTCAACCCCTTATCTGAGAAGACTAGATGAATGAATGGAACGGATTTTCCAGATCCATTATCATGGACCCCAACTGAGTTGGGCATGTATATAGTGCACAGACACATGAGCTGCACCAGACTAGCTGGTCCGGTCAAAGTCGGCTAACCCAACTCCTTGCGAAAGAATGGACAACGTCCTTTATTGTCAGTCATTTTTTTATAGTGGACCCCACCATCATCCAATCGGATGATCCAAACCGGTCATTCACTTCCAGGGGTGGCCACGACTCTGTCCATGGTGGCCTTTTAGTCCCATGCATGTAGACACATATGGATGGAAGTTCAAACGTATAACGAACGGTGGCGTTACAGATTTCATGGGCCATGACAACACAAGTCCAAACTAACCATTCCCGGATGGTTTTTCGTGTGGACCCCAATGGACGGAATGGATTTCTGCATAAACTTTAAGGTGGGGCCCACCGACCATCACAGCGCTTGTTGCGAAGGCTCTGTTTCACAATCCAACTTGCGATTTTCCTTAGTGGGCCATCACCATACACCCACAGTCTAATCTGGACCATCCATCAGGAACCCACGGGCCCTCTCACTAAGACCTAGTTGTCTGAATTGAAGAAGAGCAGCATGATCGGTTTTTCACCATGCAAATGTAATTTGAACGGCAGTCTAAGAAATCCAGCGGGCCACACCAAATCTAATAAAAAAACCAATCATTCTTGACTAGTTTTTCGAGAATAACACATTGGACGGGGTGGATTTCTCAAGGGACGGCTACAATGGGCCCCGCCAAACCAAAATGCAAGTTCGCATGCAGTTTCCTTCGCACTTGACTCTTGCTGCGTAAAGAAAGCCCACGCACCACCTATTGTGCGTGTAGCTTCTCGCCGACTTCATAACTTATAAGAGAGAGAGAGAGAGAGAGAGAGAGAGCAGGAGAAAGGCATTCAATCTGGAGGGCAGCCAAGTTTTAGGGATGTCAGGAGCAGAGAGAGAGAGAGAGAGAGAGAGAGAGAGAGAGAGAGAGAGAGAGAGAGAGAGAGAGAGAGAGAGAGAGAGAGTTTGTAGTTTATTTATTTATTTTTTTATTTTTATTTTAATTTTAAGGGAACTAGCCGCATCATGTCCATGCATGGCTGAACCTCTTAGCTAGGGCTAAGAGGTGAAGCTTGTAGTATGATGGGAGACTCTATTTTGTGCCTTTTGTTTATACTGAACAGATATTGATTTTAGTTTAATTAAGAAAATGTTTTTAGTTTTTAATGGTCTGTTGTGACTAAAATTACAATGGGTATGTGATGGCTTTGAGCATGTTCCTTTCCCTTTATGTTTATGACGTCGAGAAGCCCTATTGTTCACCATCATCTCCTGGCATGGTTGGATGATGCTACCCTTCCTAACTTTCATGCATTATTGATTGGTTGGTAATTAGTTTAATTCTTTTGTTTACTTTGTCTCCTGGGCATGGTTTAGTGATGGAATCTATTCTAATTCATATACATTTCATCTCTTGAAAACTGTATCAAAGGAAGTTCAGTTATGGTTATACTCTTCAACTGGATGAAGATAGACTCTAAGTCCAGTTGAGTTTCTGATGCAGGCATAAGATCTCCCTGATCTTTATAAGTGGATCCTCTGAATCCCTAGTTTCTTACCTCTGAATTCTTTAAATTTTAGATAATTATTTCATCATTATTCCTCAATTTACAGTTAATTTAGACTTCATCTTAGTCTACTTCTACTTCTACTTAGTTTCAGATAACGTACAGGTATCAGTCCTTTGAGATTCGACCTTGGTCTCACCTAGTTTATTACTACATCACAACCCTGCACTTGGGGAGTGAACAGAGTTGCTCGACCGATCGAGGCTCGCTCAACTCAAAGTCCAGTAAGCTCTATTTTTTGGGTTCGACCAGTCAAGGGTCAAGCTCGACCGGCCGAAGGGGTCCTTCAACTAGTCAAGGGTTATGTAGATTCTGCGTGGATTTTGTGCAGACTACGTAAATTTGAGGTGATTTCAAAGAGGTGCGGAAGAGTTGCCTAAACTATAAATAGGGGTCCCTAGGGCTATGCTAAGCGCATGAGAAGAGGTTTTCACGACCAAGGTGAGAGAGAAAAGAGAGACAAGAAGCTTGTGTAAGGGAGGATTCTACTCGTAGAGGTGATCTACTATGCAGTTGACGTCTCAGCGCTTCTACATCCTCGTGAACGATGAGATCTCTTCGTTTTTTATTATTATCTTATTGTTCATCCATTCCTATGTGAGTGAAGGTTTAATCCAAGTGGAGTGTGCTTGTGATCGGTTGTAACGTTCTACTTCATAGTGAATTGTTGCTCTGGACTAAGTCTCATGGTTTTTACCTCTTCAAAGGTTTTCCACATAAAATCTCGTGTTGTGTGGTTTGTGCTTTGATTTATTTCATTGTTTTATTATATCCCATAATTCAAGTGTTTTGGGAGGTGAGATCCTAAGGTTTTTTGTGCAACGCTCCTAACAACATACCGGTTCATCCATTCAAATCATCTAATGTAATTTTTACCTTTTGACTTGGAGAGTTCTCCATGCATATCAAAATATTCTTCTCTTACTTCCTTTTACATTTTTTATGTTTGTAGAAATTCCTAAGGGTTTATCATAAAGGAGAGATCTCCACATCTCCCTATCAAAATTGAAGGAAGATTCACACTAAGACAGTGCATGAACATTTACATACACGCCGCTATATACTAGACATACATGTTCATCCATTCAAACCGTCCAAATCATTTACCTAAATGTAGATGGGGCATACCTTTAAAATTATATTTATTACTAGTCTTACTTGTTTACACCTAGATTAGCATAACTCAAAACTAACGAGTGAGATGTCTCCACTTGTTGGCACACTCGTATTAAAACTAAGGAACAAAGTTGTTTGTAACTAGATAATGAATTGCAAGATAGCATGTATCTATCTACAGAGGTTACATAGGGGTGTACACGAACTGAGTTAGCTCGGTTAACTTGCTCAACTTGACTCGAAAAAGCTCGATTTGACTCGGTTCGAAGTAGAGTTCGAGCCGAGTCGAGCTGATTTTTTATTTCAAAAAAACTTTAAACCAAGTTCGAGCTTGCCCGAGCTCGACTTGACTTAGATCAAACTCCAACTCGAATCAAACTCAGATCGAACTAGTTCGGTGACTCAGTTACTTTGATATTGATGTTGCTTACCAAGTGTTTGATGAAATGACTCAACGAAGTGTCGGCTAGTGGCAAGGGAGGTATGTATATGAAACAAATATAATTTTTTTCTTGATTTTGATGTTGCCTACAAGGTGTTTGATGACATGCTTGTAAATAGCTACTATTGTTTTACATACAGTGAGAAATTGAAAGTACACAACACGTATTTGTAAAAATGCCATAGAGGCTCGATTTTGGCTCGAAATGGCCCGAGCTGCTAATCAAACAGAGGTAAGCTGGCCAGTCAGGCTTGAAGATCGAGTTGAGCTGAGTTCAAGCTGGGGTCAGCTAGTGGTCAAGTTGAGTCGAGCTGAAGCTGGCTCGACTCGGTTCGACTTGGTGTACACCCCTAAGGATATGTATCATGCCAGGAAGGCTAGGCACTCAATAATATATGCACAACCAAAACTCTAAAGGTGGTCATCTGCCTTATGAGACATGACTAGTAAATGCAAGGCATGCTTGACTTGTGACATGTAGGGAAAAACCTTTTTGGAGAGTTGTCATTATTAGATTATTGGTTAGCTAGAAGATTTATAGAGGACTCGTGTTTGAGAGAGTTGTGTTTGAAAGTGAGAAGCCATTTGAACACAGAGATGTCATCACTGATAATAGCGTAATGTCTAAAAGACTCTTAATTGTAATAAAACAAGTTACAATTAGGTTAATATCTAATCAAAAGACCACTTACCAAGTTACAAAGTTTTACGTACAATCACCGCCTCACCCAAGCCTATAAAAGTAGTACAAAATGAAAAGGTCAGCCTCACATCAACATAACCCGTTTTGGTTCAAAGTTGCCTATCTTTCATCCCTCATCAACGCCTATTTTAATTAGCTTTATTTAAATTTCCCCCTCTTCTGTCTAGCACTATGTTGTAGTAACTATAGAGCATTTAACTTAATTTTAGTTTGGTTTCCACTTCTTTCTAACACATCACAACAACAAGTTAGTTTAGGTTAAATATCCATGACCTTGTTATTGGATCCCCTAAATCTCTAAGTATTTACTAATTTTTCGATCACAACTTGCTGGCCAAACCCATGACTGTCTCACAGCCATTCAAGTTTGGAAGACTATTAGGATCATTGTCGTTTTTACTAGCTTAAATTGTCTTCAATAATTTATTGATTGTCACGACCATTCAAGTTTGGAAGAGAGTTACGTGCATAGCCATTTTTTAAATCTCTATATTGCTTTTGTTGCGTAATGCAACTAAATCGTAGGTACTACTACGAACTTTTTTGAGAACCCATCATACGTGATGTGGATCCAAAATCTGAATCGTTCATGTGAAGCAGCACCTCGTGAAACCCCCCGGGCCCAAGTTTTACTTTGATCTAAAACTTTGATGGGCCATGAAATGAAAACAATTTCCTCCCTTGATTTGCATTTCTCTTTGCTATGGCCCACCAGAATTTTAGATCGGGCTGAAAATTTGTCATATGAGGTTTCATGCAATTTCGCATCACATGGACCGTTCAGATTAAACACCCATGGCACATGTGCAAAGGTACGCGCGTGCGTAGGTGCGCAGGGGAGCATGACTCTCTCTCTCTCTCTCTCTCTCTCTCTCTCTCTATATATATATATATATATATATATATATATATATATATATATATATATATCGGAACGCTCACCTGCGAACCAGTTCGTACGTACTACGTACAAACTTTTTAGAGAACCCATCATATGTGATGTGGATCCAAAATTTGAACCGTTCAAGTGAAGCAGCACCTCGTGAAACCCCCCGGGCCCAAGTTTTACTTTGATCTAAAACTTTGATGGGCCATGAAAATTGAAAACAGTTTCTTTCCTTGATTTGTATTTTTCTTTGCTATGGCCCATTAGAATTTTAGTTTGGGATGAAAAGTTGGCACATGAGGTTTCATGGGATTCCGCATCACATGGACCGTTCAGATTAGACACTCATGACACGTGTGCAAAGGTGCGCACGTGCGTAGGTGTGCAGGGGAGCATCTCTCTCTCTCTCTCTCTCTGGTGTGCAGGGGAGCATCTCTCTCTCTCTCTCTCTCTCTCTCTCTCTCTCTCTCTCTCTCTCTCTATATACATACATATATATATATATGTGTGTGTGTGTGTGTGTGTGTGTGTGTGAAGGACTAACCTTCTCCTTTTCAAATTGTCTTATCACCTTGCCAATCGGTGACTGAATAGATTGTTGATCTTTGCTGATCCAATCTTCTTGGGTCTAACTCGGCACCTAGGTATCATAAGTTTCATTAGATTCAAGTTGAATTTGAGTCTAACATGCCTTGCACTTATATACTCATACACACATAATTGAAATCGAGTCATTCATTACATGTGTGGTTGCCTGTCTGAATTGGATAATAACATTAACTAATTTTGATTAGTCAGATGTAATTTTTAATTAAACATTGACCATTGAATTATTTTCATTTCATCCATCCATTTGAAGGCAACTAATCAAACCGTTTCAATTATCATTTGATATGGTTTCTGGACATGAATGATTAATAACGAGTCCTAACAAGTATCCTTAAAATTTACCTCACCCTCCAGTCTAACGTCAGTAAATGCTCTTGCCCGGGTGATAGACTCTCAGGAGTTTCAACTCCCGGTCAAGGGTTCGGGACCCATAGGTGATGAAATTCCACCAGCGTATGTGTGTGGGGGTGTGTATGCGTGTGAAAAAAAAAAAAAAAAACGTCAGTAAATGGATGGACTCAGCTTCAATAGTGACCCCTCCGTACCCAGTTCAGTGATGGTCGGTGCTGGAAAATCTGTATGACCTGACCATGGTGTATGTGTCTTATCTGTGCTGCCTACTCATTTTATCAACTCATTTTTGTCATGAGACGATTAAAAAAAAAAACAGAGATATATACAAATCAGAGGTAGACCACCTCATAGAAATTAGTAGTGATTAAAGCCCTAACATTAAAAACTTTCTAGTGCCCAACTGTCCTATTTACTTTCCACTGAATCCGTTGGTTACGTCACACGTCAGACAGACTTGAATAAAGGAAAACACAATTTTCAAAAAGTTATCACCCGAGGCAACGCTGATTAGATACTGACAGGTTGAGTAGCGGGTTAGCTAAGGGTCAGTTTGAGCAGTGGAATTAGAAGGGATTAGGTGGGATATGATTCATCTAATCCTGTGCCAATTTCATTATATGTATGGAATGAATGAAAAAGCTTTGAATTACATTAAATGGAATTGCATTGATTCTCATGCCAATTTCATGTTTGGAAAGTTGTGTAGGTTCCAACATGATATGTGGGCTATGTGCACACCGCCAACTCATTTATTGAGATTATTTTAGAGCATGGGCCAAAAAATCAGGTAAATCTAAAGCTCAAGCGGACTCCACCATAGAAAGTAACAGGGATTGAATACTTATCATTGAAAACTTCTTTAGGGCTACATAAGTTTTGGATCTACCTTATTTTTAGGCCTATGCCATAAAATGAGGTTACAAAACAAATGAACGGTTTAGATATAACACGTGTGTTATTCTCAATAATCTCAAATGATGGTGGGTGTATCCATCCAATATACCATCGTACTATCAACAAAGCATGACATCAATTTAATCTCATGGCAACAGGGACAATCCCTGCCATGTGTATCAGTGATGTTTTTTGAATCTTATCCCACCGGATCCCGACCGCCCAAACTGACCCTAATGAAGTGGTGTCACCAAGTTTCTGTGTGCCCCACTGTGATGTATGTGATGTATCTATACTGTTCATCCTTTTTGAGATATCATTTTATGACATGAGCCAAAGAATGAGGTAAATAAAAATTTATAATGGACCTCACCATAGAAAATAGTGGGGAGAGTGATTCCCACTGTTGAAACTATCTCAGGGCCCACCATAATGTTTATTTGAATCCAATATAGGAAAACACAAATATCAGCTTGATCTAAAACTTTCATGGCCTTTAGAAGTTTTTAATGGTTGGTGTCACTGTCCCCACCGTCTTCTGTGTTGGGGTCCATTGGAGCTTTGGATTTAAACTCATTATGTAAGTATTGCCCGAAAATGGTCTCTCCAAATGGATATGGAATGCGTAGATACAAAACATATACCATAGTGGGTCCACGGAACTTGACGTCACTTCGGTACGAGTATGGCTACTCAACCTGTAAGGCTAATCCGCACCACCCGATAGTGGATGGGCTATTGTACCATACACCAGCTACATAGCTACAGACAGGTGTCGTTCGAGGACACTCCCTGATCTCCAAGTTGTACCAACAGTTCAAAGGACATCAAAGTTACATGAGCCTACTGTAATGTATTTATTATATCCACTCCGTTCGATCATTCTAGAGCATTATTCAAAAAATAATCATATCTAAAGATCATATGGACTACACCACAAATAGTAGGGCAGAAACTACTTTTCACCACTAAACAATTCATAAGCCCACCATAACATTTATTTTCCATCTAATATGTTCATAATGCCACAAAGACCTGAATGAAGAGGGAAAACAAAATTCATATTGATCCAAAACTTCCGCAACCCCAAAAAGGGTTTCAATGGTATACATTCAATCCCCACTGCACTTTTTAGTGTGGTCCACTTGATAGCTATATTTGCCTTATTTTTCATCTCAAGTCAATATAACACATACTTCATGATCAGACCCACAAAACTTGTTGATGTGAATTTAGCAGCTATGTAGCCGGTGTGAGATACACCAATCACACTAGCTATATAGCTGCTGTAGGTAGGTGTCGTTTGAAGATGAGCGCTGGCCCTCCTCCAGCTCCAAGTTATATGAGCTGTCCAGAGGAGATCAAAGTTACATGGCCCAAGAGTGATACATTTATTATATATACACTATTCATTTATTTTTAGAGATAATTTTAGAGCATTATCCAAAAAATGAATCATATCCAAAGATCATCTAACCACACCACATAATAGAAGCAGATATAATGATTTTCCTTGTTAAAAAATTTGCAAGGCCCACCATAACGGTTTATTTTCCATCCAAGCTGTTCATAAGGTTACAAAGACGCAAATAAAGAGGAAAAACAAAATTTATATTGATCCAAAACTTCTATGACCCCAAAAAGGGTTTCAATTTTAGACGTGCAATCCCCCTAAGTAATGTGGTCCACTTGATAGTTATATCTATCTTATTTTTCATCTTAAGCCTTAAAGACGAGCTCGTCAAATGGATGGTCCGTTTGAATATAATGAATACCTCGTGATATAATTAGACTCATAGGACTTGCTTACGGAAATACAACATTTATCTAGCTGGTGTGAGGTACACCAGCCAATCCGCTTCCTCACCAGTTCACCGCTGTTTTCTTTAGTGGGGTCCATCTGATATTTGTACCCGACTCTTTTTTGGGCTCATGCCCTAAAATTGCATATATAAAAAAGCATAGACAGCCTGTATAAAACACACATCATGGTGGGCCACACAGCTTTTTCCAGCACCGACCAGTACCGAGCTAGGTACGGTGGGAGCCACTACCGAATCCGAGTCCTCAATGCATCACCCTTCAAATGCGGCACCAACACCTGGACCATCTGACCGATTTACTAAAAATAAAGCAGATACGTCGGTTACACGCACCCGTTACACACCATATTCATGACCAAGAAATACTGTGACACTCTGGTAGATTGCAATGGATGATACGCAGGCACTTATTAATTACTTAGAAATCACAAATGTCGAATGCAAATAGTTCAAATTAAACTGTCCAAATTGTATGTTCCAGTCTAGATGTAACATCAACCGAAAATTAGGCTCATTGTGATAGCTGACTGTCCGATTGGTAGGAATTTATTGAACGGTTAAAAATGAAAATCTCCAACGGTAGTTTTCAAGAAAGGAATGTCCAAGAATAAGAGATTCGGACTATATTGAACAATCTGATCTGGGACTGTAGCTTACAGACAGGATTTCCCCAACAGTCTATACAATTTATGAGTGCCTGCGTATCAAGCGTCATGCCCAGCCAGTGTCTCAAATAACTCGCGTTTATGATCCGTATTTTTTTAGATAACCCCGTTAAGTAAGAAAGCTACTACTGTTACTACTACTATAAATGCTACCCTACCCTTTTCTAATTCTAGAGACTCCCGTTAACCTGCGCCGTTGGTGAAGATTGAGGCTTTAAATACCAGATACAGATAGATAGCTGGGCCGTTTTCATGAGCCATCATAGCCCTTGAATTTATTGTTAAATCGTATTAAATGCGAAGTCTGTTTCGCTTCAGTTTCTCGTGCCCACGTCCCATTCATCATCTCGTTTTAAGAGTTGCTTGCTAACTTGCACGAATGGGCGAAGCAAAGCACCCTGAGAATCTGATGTAAGCAACTCGACGAAAAGTCTAATGTGTGCGTTTCGCATAGTTTATAAAACTGTAGCTATACAACTAGCGTAGGCGAGTGTCATACATTTCTATAATGGAAGAAAAATAGACTGATAATCACACTGATAAGGTAAACGCAACCATTTAAGTTTGCCAGTTGACTGTCGATCACTGATGAAATGGGTAACATGGAGTGTGTGCACTGACATGGGTGTGTGCTAACAAGCTGACCCCCAGCCCCCCTTAAAAAGAAAAAAAAAAACCACTGATGAAATTGGACTGCGTACTGAGCAACTCGGTACGCTCTTATATACTGAGTAAACTCTGTTTGGCCCACTGAATTTACGTGGTTTATCCCGCCGTCGATCCACCTTTCCATTATCATTTTAAGAGCTGAGCTCAAAATTGAAGTATATCAAAAGCAAACCATATTGTAGGAAACAAACGGTGGAAATATTGATTTTCACCCTTGAAACCTTCCCAAGGTCTCTAGTGATTTTATTTTATCTTCCAAGCTGTTCATAATATCACAAAGACATGGATGAAAGAAAAAAATAAATATCAATTTGTTATAAAACTTCCATTTCAATTCATACAGTTTTTGGTAGTGTGGTCCACTTAAGCTTTAGATATGCTTAATCTTTAGGTTAAAGCCATAAATTGATATGATAAAATGAATGGACTAAGTTGATACAATGCATGAATGACGTTGGGTCCCATGGAGTTTACACAGTACCCAATCAACTTTCATCAAACACGAATTAGTTATTGAGAGGTCAAGCAGTGAGACTCGCTACTGAAGTTACGTCACCAAGTTTCGTGGGCTCACCACTATGATGTATGTTTTGTATCCACACCTTCCATTTATTTGTAGAGATAATTTTAGGGTAGTATCTAAATAATGAATTAAATCCAAAGCTCTAGTAAACCCTAGCACAAAAAATAGTGGGGACACTGACACCCACCATTAAAAACTTTTAAAGGTTACGAAAGTTTTAAATTAAGTTAATATTTGTGTTTTTCTTTCTTTCACGTCTTTTTTAACTTTTGAAGAGGTTGAATTCAAATAAACATTATGGTAGGCCTTAGGATAGTTTCAACAGTGGAAATCACTCTTCCAGTGTTTTCTATAATGGGGTCCACTATAGATTTTTATCTCCCTCATTCTTTACCTCATGTCATAAAATGATATATCAAAATGAATGGACAGTGTGGATACGATATATACATCATATTGGGGCACACAGAACTTGGTGACTTAGTAGCAGACTCGCTGCTCAACCTGTCAGTATCTAAACCGCGTCGGCTCCAATCACTGATATTTTCATTTTACCACCCATTTGCCATTTGGTGGTCATCAGTTGACCGGTCAGGATCATTCGATCACATAATTTCAATCCTGCGGTCCATCAGCAACAGGTCCATTACTGTGCGGTCACGTATGCCACGTGTACGGCCGATGAGTTGCCTACCAAGTGGGTCCAACCACTAGTCTAGAAACCAATCCCCACTACCTCCTCCGTAGACCTAAGGTGGGAAACAGTGGAGTGTGTACTGGGAAGCGGATTGGCTACTCCCCTGCCAACGGCCATTGGCTGGTGGTTGGTGCTATGTGGGCCCCACCATGATGTATGTGTTTCATTCATGCCCTCCATCTTTTTATAGGTCATTTAATGTTATAAAAGAAAAAGTGAGGTGTATGTCAATCTCAAGTGGACCACATTACAGGAAACAGTGTTGAATGAATGTTGATTATTAAAAACATTTTAGGGGCTATAAAAGTTTTGGATCAAGTTGATATTTATTTTTTCCTTCATCTAGGTATCTATGACCTAATCAACAGACTGAATGTCAAATAAACAGTACAATAGGCCTTAGTAGGATTTTAATGATGAATATCCCATCATTATTGTTTTCCCTAGTGTTGTCCACCTAAGACTTATATCCCGATCAATTTTTATATCAATCTTAAAATGATTGTAAAAATGAACACATACATCATGGTAGGGCCGACAGAGCACCAACAACCAGCCACGGGGCTGGTGTCAGGGAAAGTAGCCAATCCGTCTCCGTGTACTGGGGTGGGGTGTGTACTAACAAGCTAACCCAAAAATCAAAAAACAAAAAAAAAAAATGGTGGGAAACAGGCGCATATTAGCGGGCGGATCTCACATTCATACGTGTCATAACTCCTATCGGAAACAATGGAATAAGATGCGCACGCTGCGCCGCAAACGCGTTATAGGAAAGTTGGACCGGCAAATGATAACGCAGAAATCGGAAGAACCGGAGTATGGAACTGACATCTATCTACTGTACACTTGAGAAGGGTGAAAATTCAATCGAGACCGCCCATATGGTGGAACGTACCATATGTTTCCTATTCACAGTGAAACAGATGCCTATTTTCCAATCACAGCCATCCATTTCTTTGCACTTTTCATCACTAAATTTCTACCATTAACCAGTTTATCTTCTTACCTCTGATTTATAGGCTTTAAGTGTTTATCTCTGGATAATGTTAAATCTACAGTGGTAGAAACCATCTGGACGGTCACGATCAAACAGAAACTACCATGTGTAAGGTGAAAATAGGTCTATACTACATTCCGGTTCATCCGGCATTATCTTATCATATCCGCCGTTGGACTCGGCTTTTTTCCACCCATCATCATGTATTTACTTAAATCTATTCCCACCACACAAACCCCCTCCCTTCTTGTGTCTTAGAAAAACCCATCCAAAGGCCAATCCATTTCTAATTTCGTCTAGCGAGTGCTCGTGAGGTGTACTGAGAGGCTTTCTCTTAGAGTCTTCCAAATTCCAATGGCAAAGCTCATGTTGGCGCTTTGTGTTTTAGGCATGTGGGCTGTTATGGTGCATGTTGGTGCAGCACCATCTAGTGCACCGGCACCAGCTCCGGACTGCTTAAGCGTGCTGGTGGAGATGGCGGATTGCCTGACGTATGTGCAGAACGGGAGCACGGTTTCAAAGCCAGAAGGCGGATGTTGCTCTGGTTTTAAGTCAGTGTTGAAGAAAACCCCCATATGCCTGTGTGAGGCCTTCAAAAACAATAACAATCTGGGGATTGCTTTGAACATGACAAGGGCCATGATGCTTCCAGCTGCTTGTGGGGTTTCTACTCCACCCCTTAGTAATTGTGGTGGTGAGTGTTTTTTTTTTTTTTTTTTTTTTGATTTGGGTTTTTCTTTTTTATCTTGATCTTGTTCTCTCTCTCTCTCTCTCTCTCTCTGTGTGTGTGTGTGTATTATTTACTATTTTTTTATTCATTTATATATTTATTTATTTGTATTGCAGCTGCTGGTGTTCCTAGTGCAGCTCCTGGTACGTGATTTTGCTTTCTTATTTTTCTTAGAGGACTATAATGTTTTAGTTATATTGGGACACTCAGACAGTTCAATCCATTGATCTAGACTGTTCATTTGGTCGAACATGTATTTTATGGGCTTCCATGAAAAAATCACACTGATCAGATAAATATTAACCATTTGATCAATGGCCTTGTACATGGACGGTAAAGATCATTTACACAAATTGGTCTAAACACCATATTGATCCATCTATTTATTTGGAACCATCATAGATTGCTTACGTTTCGAAAGATTCACTTTGTTAGGCAATCGTAACCATCCCATCCATGGCTTGGGGAAAGTAGAGATATAGAAAGAAAAAAAAACAAAGGCAAAATCAAGGATTGATTGGATCGTCCGATCGGTGTGATTTTTTGAATGGTAGCTCTTGAATTGTGTTAGTGAGCTAATAGACGGTTCAGATTGGTTGATTGGACTTTCCAAGCTAACCTGTTTAACTAGGAGCACTATAAATTATAGTGTTCTGAGATATATATGTATATATAATTTATTTCGTTAAGCAAAGCATACGATTACAGGGAATGAAAAACCTTATTTAAAAACAAATATGAAAAACAAAGCTTTATTTCCAATGTTTCCGTTTCCGCATCCCTGAGAATGAAGTGGTTCTACTATCACCGTTGATTTTAAGTCTTCGATGCCTTCGTGGATGGTGGATGGAGCATAGATCGAAGTTTGTACAGATTGCATGATCTTAACCGTCTGATTTTTCTCGTTGGATTTGGACCAGTGACGATCGGGATTGTTTTGTCTGATCAGTTATCGAGATGTGCACCATACACGGCGGGCCTATGGTTTGACTGCTTGGATTGCCGTGCATAGATGCCAAGCGCACGGTGGATAAGACACCAAAACTAAAGAAATGGTGGTGAACTATGACTGGGGTGGGATTCCCATGTTACTTTTACCACCATTTAAAAGAAGATTAATGATCACAAACAGTGACCGACCGTATCTGAAGATAAATGCATGCTTTCTTTTGCCCCAAATGTCAGATGTGTAGAACATCCAATCCGTGCAAAAGTTAGTTCAGACCATGATGATCACTGAATTGAAAAATAGGCCCAATCTACATACAGAGAGGGACAAACATCAAAATCAATGGACAGCCAATGGCATGACACGGTGTATTGTTGCGGCCCACCCAATTAGTAAACCGGCTTGATTTTCATACCAGTGTAATAATTTTGGTGTGGCCCACCCTTTCTACCGATTGGATATAATAGTGGATATTCTAGGCAAGGCATGGCTGTATGTGATTATTTCGCTTTAAAAAATGGTGGTGACTCTCCAAACGTAAAATCCGAACCGTCCAAATCCCTGACCAAACTGTAGATGAAAGATAACCCACAAGGAACTCTTAGAATATATCAGTAACCATCTGATTTTTTCATTCTAATCTGGAGCACCAACATTTTAGGTTTTGCTATACATAAGGAAACCTTCAATAGGATACTTAGGGATGCATTTCATTGTGATTTTCTATAGCTTCACATGATTGCCACACGTGAAGAAGATTAATCACCACCATTCTTCGGAAATAGTGCTAAACTAACATAGGAGTATAACCCCACTATGACTTAGACTATTATAGCATCGATCACGCGTGGGGTACCGCGTCCGGAGCCTCCGCAAACGAACAACACGCTGGTGCTCAAGATTCCTGTCTGTGGGCCCCATTGCTAGCTGATCCACTTCAGTGATCCGATGGGGCCCACTGTGTATTGAAGATGGTCCAAAATTTTCCAATATTGGAAGCCCTGACCCCTGCCAGGTCTGTATTCAACTGAAAATAGACCAATGATATCAAGCCCTCTGGATCTTGTAATTTGAAAGATTTTGTGGGCATATCCCAATCTAAAATAGATCTCGTCAACGGTCTGGATACGACTGGTTTAAAAAAAAAAAAGGATAAATGTTATTCCTTTTTTCAACTTCTATGAAAAATAAATTTAAAATTTTTGTACCTTTTAACATTTCCATTATAAATAATATTTAAGTCAAATAATAATTATAAAATTTCTTAATTTTCTATTTTTCAAGAGACCAATTTCATTTATAATTTCTCCTTATCAAAAGTCATAAATTAGTAATAAATTATTATTATTATTATTATTTTGTGATAGTCAAATGTCGGTGAACAGATATTCCCAAATTGAAAATTTAAACATTGCCATGACTGTCTTGCAGGTCCTGGGCCAAAACCATCACCTAAGAACACCCCATCGCCTGCTGCATCAGTTCCATCTGGGTCTGTTTCTCCAACCACACCCGGAAGTAACTCAGAATCCGGAGCCCCATCACCGTCGCAATCGGCTGCTGCAACCATTTTGACTTCAATTGCTACAATTCTTGTTTGCTTTGCACTAGCCACATGCTCATACTATTGATGAGCCTAGCTTTCTCTCACTTAAGATTAGCATTTTGAGAGAGGATTTTGATTGATTATGTCTTGGATATGTTGTTGAGTTTTTATAATTTCATTTGGGTTTTTATCATACTTGGGGTAGGTGACTCTTGGATAGCATTCTTTGTTTGCTTTTGTTTTGTAAAGTCACTTGTTCATGTGAACAGGGACATGATCAGGTCTCGGACTTTGATAATGAGTGATTTGTGATGGTGGGTCATCAATCCATTTCTGCTACTAGAAATCCAAGGCATTGGTCCTTGCCAAACGTGTCCAAGCAGTCAACTGGCCAACTTGAAACCTCCTAATTTCCTTATTTGCATGCATGGTTTCGTGGAAGAGTTTGGTACTCAAATTAGAATAATTTTGGAATTTCTACTCTAATTAGAATTTCCAAAAATTGCAAAATAAGGCCCCACCATAGTAAGCCCGACATACAACTAGGACTGACCTTCGTCAGGTCACATACAAACAGGACTACTTGTAGGACTGGTCCATCTGGTTTTGGACGTGGCCTTGGGCCCGTAACAGGGGCCCAATTTCAATTATGGGACTGCTGGTGTAACCTGTGCCCGAGAAGATGCTGATTTATAATGGGTAGCCTTGGTCTGATCTGACGGCTGGGCCAGGATCTGATTTTTTGGCCTGATGATAGGTTGGTTGGGTCATGCTGACCTGTCCCTGGACCAGGCCCAGGACCAAACCAGACTGGCACAGTGCCAGCTGAAGATTATTTGGGTGGCACCCTAGTTACATATCCTCTCTCTTCTGCGGCCTATGTATGCAGAGGCGGGTTGCTCCTGTAGTATAATCCTATTCTACAAGTGATTCACGAGCCTGTGAAAAGTCAGGTATTTACCTCACCTTGCGTATATCACTTATTCACTTATATACTTTTGTACCCGCGTGGGGAACGCGTATTGAATCGTACGCCGGTCTTCTCCAGCTGGGAACGGACAGGACCTTTGAGGGGCGATCGTACTTATGGGTTTTATCCACACCGTCCATCTATTTTTCCGTGGCATTTTATGGAGTAGGACCAAAATTTAGGAAGATCCAATGCTCAAGGGGAACACACCATAGGAAGCAGCCATGATGATGATTCTCACCGTTGAGACTTTCCTAGGGCCCACCGTGATGTTTATTTGCCATCCAACCTTTTCATAAAGTTACATAAACCTGGATGAAGAGAAAACACAAATATATCTCGATCGAAAACTTCTGTGGTCCCCAAGAAGTTTTCAACGGTAAGAATTTACTCCTCATTGTGCGGTCCACTTGTGTCTTGGATCTGCCTCAGTTTCGGGCTTACATCCTGAAATGATATGGAAAAGTTGATGGACGGTGTGGATAAAACCCACACATCACGGTGGCCACTGAAAGCTCCTGCCGTTCCCAGCTGGAGACGGACGGGGAAGGACGCAATCCACGTTGCTGTGTGGGGTCCACTGTGTTGTGTATATTCCATCCAATCTGTACATTAAGTGAGCCCCATCATGGTGATAGGTTTCGAAATAAATTAGGCTTATCCAATCACCACGGACTAAACGGTTAAAAGAAATAAATAAATTTGACAATCACCCAAAAACTTCAATTTTATGCGGTGGACCACATAATGGTTGGATGCATGCACCATATGACACATTGCACAACTGTATGCATGGTAGAACCATGCATCCTGCGGAATCTGCCATTGGTTGGCCACTAACCAAAAAATCACGTTGATATGATGATCATAATCACAGGTGGAACATTTTCTGACTGATGGAAATGTTGTGATCTGTCTTCTAGTGTCCATTTATTTTCCACCAATTAAAGGTTTAAAATCATGGGAACTATTTGATTTTTTGTCCATGGGCCATTTCACTGTGGATTTATGGAACCAACGGTTCCGATCACATTCCCACATTTGTAGCATTGACATAGGAGGCGATGCGTCTCCCATGCCTCCACGATCGCACACCAAAAGCTGCTATATGAGCGGCACGAATGTGCTACTTTGATGGGTCAGTTCGTGGAAGGGGACTAGCCCCAAATCATGGAGGAAATTGAGGGTTTTATTTTTTTGGGGTATCCTCTACATAACTATTTTCGGATTTCAAGCGCAGAAAATCAAGGGGATTTCATTTTCAGGTGATGTGATGGGAAATTCGTCATTTTTCTTGAGGGTTGTTTGGATGCTTGTAAAGCACTTAAGTAGGAATCTATTTACAGTTAATCAAATTAGATAGGCTATTTGGATGGGTATATCTGCCTGTAAATCAAATTGCAGGCTGTAATAAGATTATATGTAAATGGATTTCAAGCAACGGACATAATTTTTGAAAAAGATTGGAATGTTTTAAACCTTAATGTTATTCGGATTACAACTGAATAACTTTAGAGGCATCCAAATGACCACTTATTGTGAGATTGGCATTCATTAACTAGCATGGACCCAAGTTTTGGGGCTTTAGTTTTGTGTTCTTACTAATGGTGGGCCAAGGTTTGGCAATCCAGACCATGGGTCTGTTCAGTCCCACCATAGATGGCTATGTTAGGACCTTTTTCAGTTTACACTAATTGTTTATTTCTCTGTCTTAATCTTCGATGTTTAGGCATTGAAGAGGTTTGGCAGCTTGATATAAAATCTTGTAGAATCGGGTGAATTGAGATGGAATGAAAAGAGCACTTTGAAGGGATTTTGGAGGAACCAAAATTCAAATCCTCGTATCCTTACTACCTAATCACTTTTAAAAAATTTAAAAAAAAAAAAAAAAAACTGAAACCCAACAAACCTCTGGGAATCCATGCTGCCAAACGACCCATGAAGTCCATCCACGGAGGGAGACTACTGATAAATGCGATGGGCGTATGGAAATCCGGTTTCCTTAATTTTTTTTTTTTAAATAAAAATAAAATAAATAATTTTTTTAAAAAAAGAAAAATCGCTTTTTGCTCATGGAACACCTGTTTGGGAAGACTCCCTAAAGGAAAATTTCAGCATCCCGGTTACTGAATCGGGTTACCATCTCTCCCTCATTCATTTTTGGAATATTTGGCAGGCTGGTATCTGTCCTTAGTTCAGCATCTGAAATGTGGGCCATCGGTTCACATCATATTAAATTAATTTCTTGTCGGGAAGGGTCCACCACGATAATAACTTAATTTCCTGTGGGGAAGGAAGGGCCCACCACAATAATAAATTAATTTCCTGTGGAGAAGGGCCCCACCACAATAATAAGTTATTTTCTTGTGGGTAGGGCCCACCACAATAGATTACTATTGGGGCGGCTTGCCATTTGTGGCCTGTTGCACCCGTGGAACAATGTCCCGTCCAACGACATTAGACCCATCCCCGATGATGACAGGTTGGGGCCTAAGACTGGGCCCTCTAGCATGTGCTCCAACTTTCTTATGATGAGAGTTGGGGCTGATTCTTACATATGGCGATCCTTGTTGTGGGGACCAACCTATTGGACGGATTAGATGCGGCTTGCACATTACACCTTGAAAGTTATATACTGGGTACACAATATCTTAAGGCCGAACCAAATTGCATATGAGCATTAATCTTAAATATAATAATTTTAAAACTTTTTTTAAAAAAAATTGTAAAATAAAATTTTCATATGAAAAGCTACTTAAATATTAAAATTTTATTAAAACAGCTAAAGTTCGGACTATTTATTATAATTATTATTTTTTGCCAGGAGCCACATTTGTATATTGCTATTCTTGTCTTTGTTAACTTTCACGTGTAATTTAAGGTTCCAACCAGTGGCTTCATGGTTTGGTAGAGTATGTTTCAACATTAAGGTTATAGGTTCAAGTGCTCATGTTACGTGTTGTACTGCTGGACTTAATTCGATCTGAATCCTATATGAAAAATTGGAAGAGAAAGAGGGAGAGAAAGGAGGAGAGATGAATGGGTGCGGTACCTCCTTCAGGTAGAGAAAGAGGAGTTAGGGTTCTTTTGGGACAGATAAACAGATGAATAGTAAAAAGTAAAAAAAATATATATAAAAATTTATATATAGGACCCGACTGGTTTGGATCGGATCCATTCAGATCGAATTTCGAGTCGGATCGATCCGGATTGGCCACGATCCGAATTCGATCCGATATATGATCGGATGTAAGTGGTCCTACTCGATCCGCACCGATCCAAACCTTCGGTTCATTTCAGTTCGAAACGGGTCGGTTTCTACCCAACTCTAATTGTAACTAGCCAAAGAACAATGTAAATCTACTCTTGTCCATTGGACATTTGGATTAGGCTGATTTTTATATTTTCTCTTCATCATAGTTAGTTTACACCCGATTAATGAGTGTAATTAAAGATACACACAAACATGGTTGTCATCACATTTGTTATGGGAAGATCCGAGCCTACACGAGATCCGCGTGTAAAAGCACCAAGCTGAGCCACCTAAGTACATGAGAGCCCAAGACAATACCAGTTCGATCTAATGTGAGTATCCTTGGAAGAAGATGGGCAGTGCGGGAATGCCTTCATTACAGGGCTGCAGGACGAAACAGTTCTACTCGGGTCGGATATTGAGAGTTACGTACTGTACACCTCAAGTACGAGAGTTCCGCCCTTAACTGCAATAAGTTTGGCGAAGCCGATCAGATGTCCCGCACCGAGGTCCAAAGGAAATGGGTGGGTTTGTAAGCTGTTATTGATAACAGCAGACAACCGCCGGGTGAGCCGACCCGAGGCAATCAATCTAAGCCGAGGCAATATATGCGAGTGTTCTATCTGCCGAATGTGAAAACTGCCATAACCAGACGTGATCGATTACTTCGCTCACAGATACCCACTATTCGCCTAATACATTACATAATCCATGGATTACGCTCGATATCTCCACGATATGAAAATTGTGCTGATTGAGCAACTCATGCCGATAATGGAGGACCCAGATCATCCAACCAATGGATATAAATGCAGTGAGACCCTACTGACAGGGATACGCAAGCTCTCGCACTCTTCTCAACTTTCCACTTAGATCCAGATTCCCTTGACTTGACTTCACGTGCAGGGATAAGACGTCGAAGAGATCCGAGTTTCGGGAGACGGAGGGAAGAGCTGACCAGATTTGAACCTCAACAACATTCATACCTGATTACTAGGTTTGATGAAAGATAGACAACATTGGTTGCCCTGCACAAAAACCTAGTGTTGGGATCCCCATTCCATTGTTCCCTGAGGTGTGGCCCATTAAGTTGTGGATCAAACTGATTTTTTCATTGTGGCCTAGAATCGAGGATAGAATCTAGTGGATGGAATAGATTTTACATAGACAATATGGTGGGCCCACAAAGCTTTGGTGTTTTGAGGACTGAGTAGAAAGGTGCTGTAGATTCTGGTACATATATAACATTTACCGAGGCGTGGCATGATGATACAAAGAACTGTATCGTCCATTCGTTGGGAACCATCGATTAAACCCACGATGGATGGACGGTTAGATGAGCTTACTCGAGAAGAATGGTGTGCGTTAATTGCGTTAGAAATTGTAATGTGAGAGGAATGTTTTGTAGAAACCTGAGTTTAGGTGAATTTATTTTTCCATGTATCAAAAATGAAATCGGCTGACTGAAGATCCTGAACATCCAATCTTTGATAATTTTGGGGCATGGCCGCTCCAGAGTGCAGTCTATCAGATCAGAAGTACATAGACCAGATCTCTTTTTCACGCCAGCAGGCCAGGGCTGATCCAAGTTCAATTTTCTTTTCAAACGAATGGAGCCTGATCCAAATACAGGTCCGGTTACCTTTCATAGGGCGGACCCGTGCCTGAATTTTGGGTCTGCTTGTCGAGCCCGTGCGTAAATTTTCGCGCCTGTTAAAGTTAGGTAGGCACAGGTAAAGGTCGAGATCGTCCCACAGCTGCCATCCTAATTGCAGACCACAGCTTCGTCGTTCACTTACCTAGCAAAATCATGGTGGCCAAGTTTGGATCAGGCCCATCTCGTTATATATAGTGTCCAATGGACGGTTTAAAAGAGAAATGATCCACCCGCCAAATTCATTAACGGTTGAGATCATCCAAGTAGTGTTATTTCCTTGCCATGCCCAACATCCACATGAGGGCACGTATATGCTCCATACATGAATGTGTGAGAAATATACAGTACATGTTTCACTCGTAGAATACGGCATAGTTCCTCTCAGGGAGAAATGAGACCGGCACTCCACATAGCCCCATCACCAGATCTCCACGGCCCACACATGCCAACATGACTCTCTAAGAGAGAGATTCGGGAGAGGAAGGGAGAGAGAGAGAGAGAGAGAGAGAGAGAGAGAGAGAGAGAGAGAGAGAGAGAGAGAGAGAGAGAGAGAGAGAGAGATCTGGGAGAGTGGATTCGAGCGAGTTAACGGAGCTAACTCGGTTCGCGTACAGCTCTAGCCAAAACCCGAATATGAGATATTAACTCCTAACGCTGGCTCGTGGAGGAAATGTCGCATGAGCCCACCCAACTAGACCAATGGGGTGGCTGATACTTGAGAGTCCCACCACTTCCAGGGTCTCACCGAATTCGCACCGGTGGGTTTATTAATGCACGGTGGCCACCTGATGAACGACTAAGGTCATGCACACGTGGGATGGCATGCGAAGTCCATTAGCAAGAGAGGCCACAACAGGCGTAGGCTATATATATGAACAGCAAACAACAAACCAAACGGACCATATTTGCATTACTACGAAATCAACGCACTCTGTTACAATAGATGGGGGGCCTGCGCTAAAATGCGCCAAAAGCGAAATATTACATGGGCAAGAGATAAAGTTTCAGGGCAGACCGCTCAGTGCGTCACGTGAACAGATTTAAGGCCAGGTTCTTCGAAACTGCACACAAGATAACAAACGTATCTCCATCTACTTCTCCTCCCTCTAGTAGGTTGAGAAGGGTCCATCTTTCTTTCACTTGTATTCCAAAATCATGTTATTTTCAGGGGCCAGTCCAATGCAAGCCCTCAGTATATTCTCCAGCATGGCCCTTTGTTTCGACAGAGCATTCACCACTGGGGTGCCTGGTGGAACCTGTGGGACCACAACAACATATTTAAAATACGAAAGTACAAATTCATCAAAACTACTGTGTGATTGTTGAATTGAAGTAACCGTTGGATTTGTGAATGGTTTATTAGATGACACAAAGACCAAACTAAAGCGTTGGATCGATGGGCCACTTCTCAGATGAGTTGTATACCCGTATCTAACCAATTATAAAGAAGGATGGTGTTGTTTTTTCGCTTACAAGTGGGGCCTTGGTCAGGTAACTCAAAATGGTAGCCACAGGATGGAAAGAGTGAAACTTGGCCTGAAAAATATAAAAAACAAAATTAGCCCAGACAGTAGTTAATGTGAGTCTCTTAAAGTGAGCCATCCGCGCATCTTAGTGACACGAACCTCCCCCTCGGCCTTTAGCTGGATTCTAGTGCTGATCTCCGCGAGTAGGACCAGGTCCAAGATAATGGGAGCTGCGAGCAGCGAGTCTTCGCATGTGTTGTGAAGCACGATCGTGCTCCTGCCGCCCATGAAGATCTCTGAAGTGTACTCGTCCATGGCTCTCTTGCTATCACCCACGTATGGCACGTACTACAGATTGTCAAAAATTAGGATGGTCAGGCTAACATGAGCCATGTGGTGCGTACTATGCCTAAACTGCATCTATAGAGAACCGGTTCTGATAGATGGATATGTACCTTGATGACGATCACGTGGTCAGGATGCTCCCCTGGCTCGTAAAGAATGCCATTGCTAGAGACCATGTCATCGACCACGTTGCTCTTTGAGATTTCCTTAGAGCGGAAGGTCTGGGGAGCTGACAGATTCATCCCATCGTTGTTGCCCAAATGGTTGTAGCTAACTATAGAAGTGGGCTGATACAAGAATAATAGATTTTTAAAACTTAGAAATAAGGCTTAGTGTGCATTCGGTTGCACCATATCAGACTGGAAATTTCATGATATTTGATGCAACCACAGGCCCAAAAAACGGATCTTTATATATATATATATATATATATATATATATATATATATATATATATATATATATATATATAAAGAAGGTTGTATGCAGTCATGCGCTATATTAGTGGACCGTTTGAATAGGTGGAAATTAAAATTTAACCAAGAAAGAAAAAGGAAAACCGTGGGAAAGAAAAAAGGTTTTCTCTAAAAGTGAAAAAGTAGATGAACCTTTAATAAGAAAATATGTAGAAAAGGTAATCAATTTAATGCAGTTCCGTGTCTTTCTCAAATGAGGAACCATTGCATCTAAGAAAATTGATTTTCATTTCTCTTATTATAATTATTATTATTTTTAAATTGCCTTGGAAACAAAAAAAATAGATATAAAACTTCCATTGCATGTAGGGTTGTACACGAAACTGAGCTAGCTCGGTTAGCTCGCTTGACTCAGCTCGAAAAAGCTTGAATCGACTCAACTCGAAACTGAGTTCGATCTAAGTTGAGCCAATTTTTACAGCTCGAAAATGAGTTCGAATAGGCCCAATTTGACTTGACTTGGATCGATACTCGGCTCGACTCGGTACACCACTATATATACTCCTTAAACGAAAAAAAAAAAAAAAAAAAAAAAACCTTACTTTATATAACAAATACCTAACCTGGCTGCCAGCACACCTAAACCCTAACTCATCCATCTTCCTCCCTCTCTCTCTCTACTCTCTCCCTCCTCTCTCATAACCCATCTTCCCTCTCTCTACTCTCTCCCTTATCTCTCATAACCCATCCATCTTCCTCCCTCTCTCTCCACCCTCCGTCTTCAAGAAAGGAGGAACCGATCGTCTCTTGTCTATCATGCACCGAGTGGCTGAACCTTCACCCAAAAAGCTACATCTTGTTCTGGTCCCAGAATTCGATCCATGCCGCCCCAATGATGGAACTAGCGAAGGGATTAGAAGCTTCTTGTGGGAAGGCTTTCATTTGGGTTATCAGGCCTCTTATTGGATTCGATGTGAAAAAGGATTTAAGAGCCGAGTGGCTGTCGGAAGGATTCGAAGATCGAATGGTAGAAATACGACGGGCTTTTGGTGAAGAAATGGGCCCCGCAGCTAGAAACTCTGCTCGAAAGCTCGAAACTGGCTCAAACTGGTCCGATTCCTGGGCAAGCCGAGCATGTTGGACCGAGCCAAGCCGAGTTCGAGCTGGTTGTGCCTGGTGACCGAACCAAGCTGAGCCCAGCTCGACTTAGTTCGGCTCGATATACACCCCTTATTGCATGTATTGTAGACCCATAAGCCAAAAATCTCATTTTTTTTTTCCTACATTTTCATTACCTTGATACCTGCACCCACTAAGAAATCTACTAAGACCGATTTCATCTTGGTCTGTCCACTCTTGAAATCATCTCCACCGATTAAACTGTTCCTCTTGATGGCCAAATCAATCAGCCCTGAAAAGAAAAACAACAAAAGGTAATTAATTATCCGTGAACTTCCAAGAAAAAAACAAAACAAAAACAAAAGCAAAGAAAAGAGTTTTTGATTTTAGAATCCCACAAAAACTATATAATTACAAACCTGGAACAAAGGTGTTCTGTGGGCTTCCATTAATGAAAGGAACGTTCTCCATTATACATGCCAAAGCATACAAGGTCGAAGGAGAAATCTCAGCTTCGTTCTTGTCCACAGAAGCCAAGAGATTATCCATGGTATCATTCAGGCCAACAATTACATCGCTGTATCTTTCTGTATTTGCTGTCCACAGCACCACCACCTTATCTACCTTTGTCGCAGCTTGGAAATCCCTAGTTGATGCCAAGCAATTAGATGAAAGTAAATTGGCTACACTATACACCAAAGCTCAGTGTATAAACCATACTTTTTTTTAATCCTCTAGGCATGACCATCGGTTCTAACCGTCAGATTGATAGGCCACCTAGGCTTGCACGTGCCCATCTATCCTGATAATCCAATTCATGGACCGATCACTTGGAACGACAGGCACCCAATATATCATCGAAAGGTAAAACACCTTAACACATTTGTTATTTAGATTTAAAAGTTTGGAAAAATAATAGATTGGGAAGAGAGAATGAAGAAAGGAAAATTAAGTTATAACCATAGTTCTAATACCATATTATTAAAAGTTATATATATATATATATATATATAATGGCAGATTAAAGAATAAGTCTCTAACCTAATCTTATTAAGGTGTACCACTCAAGGAAGTACCAAAAATAAGAAATAAGAAGAAGACTACACTTCTTTCTCTAATAATACCTTATATCTTTTATGATTTGTTGGACTTGTTCCTTTTTGGTCCCTTTGATCACATTGTTCGCACGCGAGCCTTGATTCGCAGCGATGAAATCTGGATTGTAGATTCCAGGCAAGGGAACCATGGATTCCATGTAGGGCCTCAGCTGCTTTTGGAGATCGATGTCTAGGACCTTAGCCCTGGTCATGGAATCAGCCAAGTTCATGTCGCTTATGTCCCAACCCCCAAATACAATTTCATCCGGATTCACCTAAACAAACCCAAATCGAAAAAAGTAATTAATTAATTAATCAACTGCACATTAAAGAAAATCACCTAATTAATTTTGCATTATTTAGAATAGTCGTGAATACCATGGGGAGCAAGCTCTTAAAAGGAGCGTATATCTCTTCCCCATTAAAAGACCCGACTCGGATAGTAGATGCTTGAGTGAGGGACCCGAAGTAGTTCGCCCGTTGCACTTTATCTTTGGTGGCCCATGAGATTCCTCTACAGTAAAAAGCAAAACAAAGGCCCACTTATTAAGAAAACAAACAAACACCCACATATTACAATCATAGATACAATACAATCATATATACAATAACACCTATGTGCCATTATGGTACACGGGTGCAAAATCCAATCCATCCATCAGGTGGGTCTGACCGTTCAGATATGCTCTCGATCAGAAACAAAGCAGGTTCAGTCAGAAGGTGGGCCGTGATGTTAGAAACAGATGGACAGGTTAGAAAACTGAGGCCAAACTTTTCTCAGCCGTACATTTGTTTCACAAAAGATGACCCACCTAACCAGTAGAACGACTTGATTCGTGGGCCATGTAGAACAAAAAATCAAAGACCCACTTATTTTAAAAAATGGTAGAATAAAAAACAAATACCCACAAAATAAAATCATAGACACAATATTTAATTTAATAAAAAAAAAAAGAAAAAAAGAACTTACTCTCTATTAGCAATAACTCCAGCAGTAAGGGTTGAACCGTTGTTTCCACCCCAGCCCACAAGCATTACACTAACAAAAGAGTGAAAAGCAGTATACTTAAAAAGAAGGAATATACAGTAAAAGAGACAAATATCATCTTAGCATTTTAATAATGTGATATATATGTATATATACCCTAGTTTTGGTACACGTGTATCAGTCTTGAACTCGTAATTGACAGTCTTTGGTTTTACAACCCATTCATATGAGCCGTTCCTGTTCTCGTGAACAAGCTCGGTCGTTTCGTAGCTGTAAAGAGACTCGATGGCATGGTCCGAGTACTTTACGTTTGGGCTTTCGACCTTGAAGCTCTCTATAAACATTTTCACCAGAAAAGGGAAGGGATCAAAGCGTATACACCGAAAGAAAGAGCACAACCCGAGTACGAAGCAGAACAGCTTTCAACCTCTCTCTCTCTCTCTCTCTCTCTCTCTCACTCTTTCTTTCCTACACCCGTTCGCCCCGAGGCCCGGATTTATAAGCAAAACGAGAGCAGTACAGAAGGCACGTGGCGATGTATGATTGGTTTTTCCTTTTTTGTCGTTTCTGGAGGTGTGAGCTTGGCCATGCAAAGCTGAAAATTGCATAACAGCCACTAAACCACGAGCAGGATTCTCTTGTGGCAAAACAAAATGGTGGTGACTCCTTGTTCTTACACATGCTACACGAACTGCTGTCCGGACAATTCAATTTTTGGGAAGTTTTGGGCGATCCTAACCATTCAATTTTTGGGTTTCCAAGGGAGAGATTAATGTAAGTAATGATTGGTCCAAATTCAATGGGTGAAATTACATGGATAGTATCGTTGCCTTATTGTGAGTTTTGGGTGTGCTCTGTTCACATTTGAATAATTTAAACGGTCTAGATTGCCGGAAATTGTGCCGTGTGCACGGATAGTGACCATTCTATTTAATATGGTGGTGAACTAACACAGGAATTGTACCGTCAATGAGTCGCACAAAACAGACACGATCGATGAGGAAGCGACGTGAGTGGGGGACGTGCTCCTAGTCCTACTTTACGCGTGGAGGCGTCCAGAAACGCCACATGTGTACCCGTCTCCTTAGGGTCACGGCCAATTTCCTGGAAGAAGGTGCGGGAAGAGGACAAGGTAGTCGGAATTGACAGGTGGGCCACGAGGGATTAACGGTCGCTTTTTAACTTCCCTTCATCTCCGGAGAAGCTCTAATTGCCGTATCGTCCGAATGGCCATGGGAGCGTATCCGATCAAGCTATGTGGGTAGTTGGTCGGGTTCGCGTTCGGGTTCATTCCACACTGAAAGCTCCTGCCGGTACCCAGCTGGAGACGGGCGGGGGAAGGACGCAATCCGCGTCGGTTATAATGTATAATGCTTCTTCGTTTAGTCTCTTTTCTTTTTTTGGTTCGGCAGATATCACACATTAGAATCTTTTTTATTATTTTAGTCCCTGTCCCGAAAAGAAATTTTGAAACATATTTCAATCCGAAGCAAATACTTAAAACTTACCTTTAGGAACCTAATATCATCTTATAATGTTGTTTGGATGACACTTCCTATTTTATCAATTTTACTTATAATATTGTTTGGACATTAGTGTTTGAAAGTTTTATTATTTAAAATTAAAACAGGATGTGTTGAGGTCAAAATCTGAACGGCTCTTCCCTCGATCTCCCGAACCTTGGATTATTTTAACGTCTTTCGATCAATTTCCTCGCCTCGTCAAGATAAGCGATCATCTTTGTCTCCTTGACTTCTGATGTAGAACGTGTCACAGAGATATTCTCAGTATGGTTGAGCCACAAGGAGATGAACCGTGAATTGACCATAACTTTTGATCTAGGTATCGTTATAAGGCGTACAACCTATCAATCTTTACTGAAACGGTTCATCCGAGGTGAATCGACCCACAAAGTAGGTCGCATCTGTCCGTTTCGTCAGAAAACGCGCGCTTTCAACTCAAAAACGAATTTTTAGAAAAATTTTACTATTTTTGATAATTCTGATTTTTTAAATATTTTTTAGAGTTTTAGATTTTCTTTCCTTTTACAAATAACTTTTAGCTATACTAGGACTCTTCTAGAGAAAGTTTATTTGTAATTTTTATTTTTAGAAATTAGGCCTTAGAAGAGTTTTATTAGAATTAGAATTTTTATTAGAGTTAGAATTTTACTATTTTTGATAATTACGAATTTTAGTTTATTTTTTTCTATATTAATGGTGTAAGGAGACACATTAGACAATTATCAATTATTCATCAATTAATTTCAAATTTTTTTAGAATTTATTTCTATTTTCTTGCTTTCTTTCCTCGTGGATTCGAGAAGTCTCTGTGAGGAGTCCAGAGAAGTTCCGTGGATTTGGAGTAGTTATCCTTGAGGAAGACGGTGATCGACCTCATCACGTTCATCCCTACGTCAGCTTCGTACTCGATGAAAATGTGGTTTACCACTAGCTGTGAGTCGCATCGGACCTGGAAAGACTGAACACCCAGACTCATCGCAAATCTGAGTCCAACTAGTAACACTTCGTATTCCGCCTCATTGTTCAAGGAATTGAACCCGAGTCTGATCGTGTATTGGATAGACGTAGAATCCGGTACAATCAGGACGATTCTAACTCCAGCCCCTTTGGTATTGGACGACCCGTCTACATAGAGAACTCGGCCCGGATCTGACACTGCCTTTTGATCACCCGGGGGACAGGTGAAGTCATTTCCATTTCAATGCTGATCTCTTCTTCGCTCAGAGTGGTGAATTCGATAACGAAGTCGGCTATAGCTTGGCCCTTGATTGCTGTCCTCGGATGAAATTGAATGTCTAACTCGCCGAGTTCAGTGGCCCACTTGGTCATCCAACCTGAAACCTCAGGGCTTTGGAGAACTTGTCTCATAGGAGAGTCGGTCAGCACAACAACGGAATGAGCTTGGAAGTACGGACGTAACCTCCGGGCTGAAACAACGAGGTTGAGTGCAATCTGCTCTAGGGGCGAATATCTTGTTTTTGCTGGTACCATTGTCTTCCTCACATAATATACGGGGTGTTGCTTGCCCCCGACCTTTCTAATTAGGGCTGAGCTGACGGCCTAAGCCGAGACCGCGAGGTACAGGATTAGGGGCTCACCTTCTTCAGGCTTGAAAATAGGGGGTGAGCCCAAATACTGTTTCAGTTGCTGAAAGGCTTTATCACATTCTGTCATCCACTCTTCCTTCTTATGACCCTTCAATTGTCGGAAGAAAGGGAGACATTTATCAGTTGCTCTGGATATGAAACGTCTGAGTGGGGCGACTTTCCCGTGAGGCATTGTATTTCCTTGACAGTCCGAGGTGAACTCATATTGAGGAGCGCCTTGATCTTGTTGGGGTTTGCTTCGATGCCCCTCTGGCTGACCTGGAATCCGAGGAATTTCCATGACCCGACTCTGAAAACGCACTTCGTGGGATTTAACTTCAGCTGATACTCTCGGAGGACAGTGAACGTTTCCTCGAGATCTATCAAGTGATCGGACGCCTTGATGCTCTTCACCAGTATATCATCGACATATACTTCCATAGTGCGTCCAATTTATTTGGCGAACATCTTATTTACCAATCTTTGATACGTCGCCCCGGCATTTTTCAAGCCAAATGGCATGAACCGATAGCAGTAGAGTCCACTGTCTGTGACGAAGGTAGTCTTCTGTCTATCTGAGGGATGCATTGCAATCTAATTATACCCAGAATAGGCGTCCAAGAAGGAGAGTAGCTCATGACCGGCTGTACTATCCACCAGTTGATTGATCCGGGGCAATGAGAAGCTATCCTTGGGACACGCCTTATTCAGATCCGAGTAATCTACACAAACCTGTTACTTCCCGTTGGATTTTCTGACCAGCACCACATTTGCAATCCAATCGGGGTAATACACTTCTTCTATGAAACCGGCATTGAGAAGGATAGAGACCTCATCGACAATGGCTTCGTAGCACTCGACATCAAATGATCTTCTCTTTTGCTTTACTGGTTTGTGATTTGGGTCCACGTTGAGCCTGTGGACCAAGAAATCAGGAGGGTGACCCGATCGACTCCCGCACCACCACTTGAGACTCCCGCTCCACCACCTACGGCTCCTGCCCTACCACCTATGATGCTCATTCCACCACTAGAGATTCCTACTGCCCATCTTGAGGATGCTGCTCATCCACCAGAGACCGGTGCGAACCCGACCGTATCTGTGAGTGCCTCTCAGTTGCAGCAGATGTTATAGGCTGTGACGGCTGCACTTCAGGGACAGGGCAGGCACCCAGTCGTTTCACCGGCCCAAGCAGAGCAGGAGCACGCGAGAGCCCTCCTTCGTGAGTTTCGACGACTCGATCCCCCACGTTTCCAGGGTGAGCCAGACCCGACGGTAGCTGAGAGATGGCGCACCAATGTGAAGAAGATATTCGAGACTATGGGATGTATGACTGAGCGGCGAGTTCGATTAGCCGTATTTTTTCTCCATGGAGAGGCTGAGCATTGGTGGACATCAGTCTCCCTAGCAGCAGGTGCTGATTTTGTAAGGACCTGGGAGGATTTTGTGGATCGATTTGATCGACAGTATTTTCCTGATCACATCCGACGATAGCGAGCATTGGAGTTCGAGGCCTTGGTGCAGGGTGATATGACAGTGGCTTAGTATGCGGCTCTCTTTATAGCACTGTCCAGATTTGCACCATATCTGGTTGATGACGAGGAGCGGAGAGCCGGCCGCTTCGAGGACGGCTTGCGTTACGGTCTTCGCAGCCGTGTTATTGGGCATAAGTTCCCGACTTTGAAGGGAGTGGTACGTAAGACCCAGATTTTTTAGGCTGAGTAGGCCGGTTCTCAGTCTGATCGTGGTCAAAGGAGAGACCGGAAGAGGTAGGCTCCTTCTAGTGATTCCCAGCAGCGTCGACCACAGCAGAGACACACAGGTCGCCCAGCCCTTCAAGCGTCAGCATCACCTCCAGCACCACCTCTGAGGCAATTCACCGACACTTGTTTTAGGTGCGGTGCAACAGGACACCGTATGTGGGAGTGTCCCAGCCCCCAGCAACAATAGAGAGGTCCACAGCAGCCTCCACCACAGCCGCAGTAGATACCCCCACAGCAGCAACGACAGCAGCCCCCACCACCGAGGTCACCTCAGCAGTAGCATCAGCATCAGCTTCAGAGGTTGCAGCAGTAGAGGCAGCAGTTTCGACCGCCTAAGCTACCCTAGCAGCAGCAACAACATGCTCAGAGGGGACAGACACCTCCCCAGCCGGCTCAGGCTAGGTTCTACGCGGCTCAGCAGGATCCGCAGTCATCTGGAGGGTTGGTCGAGGGTATGCTTTTATTCTCTGCATGCGTTACACGTGTATTGTTTGATTGTGGTGCATCGCATTCTTTTGTCACCGAGAGTTTTTACCGATCGACTGGCTTGCCGTTGGAGTCTGCTCGCGAGGGTCTGTCAGTATCGACTCCCTTGGGAAAGACTGCAGTATTGGGCCGATGTTGCTCGTCTTGCCCCGTTCTAGTCGGGGATACCTTTCTGCCTGCCGATCTGTTTATATTGTCGATGTTCGAGTTTGATGTCATCATGGGCATAGATTGGCTTGTCGAGTACTATGCCATATTAGACTGCTTCACGAGGACAGTCGCGTTCTGTATACCCGGCGTGTCGTAATTTCAGTTCATTGTAAAGCCCATATGAGAGCAGTTGTCTTATATGATGTCATGTGCTATAGAGGAGTCTATAGATTTGAGCATCGACCAGTTGCCCGTAGTTTGGGATTTTTTCGTTGTGTTCTAGGAGATTCGGGGATTACCGCCTCATCGACTCACCAAGTTTCAGATTGATCTCGTGCCCGGTACCGCACCTATTTCGAAGGCCCCGTATTGCATGACACCATTGGAGTTGCGGGAACTGCAGAAACAGTTGGACGAGTTGCGCGAGTTGGGCTTTATCCGTTCGAGTAGTTTGCCGTGGGGAGCGCCGGTACTCTTCGTGAAGAAGAAGGATGGCTCGTTGAGACTCTGCGTATATTACCGCGAGCTCAATAAAGTCACGATCAAGAACAAGTACCCGCTCCAGAGGATTGATGATTTGTTTCATCAGCTGTAGGGTGCAAAGTTCTTTTCGAAGATTGACTTGAGTTCCGGTTATCATCAGATTCGGGTCCGAGACGAGGACATTCCGAAGACGTCATTTAGGACGCGTTACGGTCATTTTGAGTTTCAGGTCATGTCCTTCGGACTAACCAATGCTCCCGCGGTCTTCATGCAGTTGATGAACGAGGTCTTCCGCCCATATCTCGATCAGTTTGTTGTAGTCTTCATAGATGACATCTTGATCTATTCGAGGACTCGTGAGAAGCACGAGTAGCACTTGGATATTACCTTGTAGACCCTCCGCGCACACCAGTTGTATGCGAAGCTGGAGAAGTGTAAGTTCTTGCAGGAGGAGGTGAAGTTCCTCGGTCACATGGTGATGAGGGAGAGCGTCACAGTAGACCCCTTGAAGGTCGAGGCAGTGCGTCAGTGGGGCCAGCCCATGACTGCGAGAGAGATCCGTAGTTTTCTTGGTTTAACGGGCTACTACCGGCATTTCATTGAGGGCTTCTCTCGTATTGCAGTCTCGATGATCAGTTTGACTCGGAAGGGCGCAAATTTTATTTGAAGTGACGCCTACGAGCGAGCATTTATGGAGTTGAAGGACCGTCTGACGTCCGCTCTTGTCCTCACTCTTCCCTCTGAGAGTGACGGATTTATTGTATTCACTGATGCCTCATATATTGGTTTGGGTGCTGTCCTAATGCAGCAAGGGATACTAGTGGCCTTTGCGTCTCGTCAGCTCAAAGTCCATGAGCTGAACTATCCCACGCATGATTTAGAGCTGGCGGTAGTTGTCTTCGCACTGAAGGTATGGAGGCACTATTTTTATAGGGTCAGGTTCGAACTTTTCTCTAATCACAAGAGCTTGAAGTACCTCTTCTCACAATCTGAGTAGAACATGAGGTAGAGGCGCTGGATAGAGCTCCTGAAAGACTATGATTTCGATCTTCAGTACCACCCGGGTAAGGCGAACGTGGTGGCAGATGCCCTCAGCCGTCATCCACGAGGCCTAGTGGCGCATATGATGATTCAGGAATAGCGGATGCTTGAGGATGTAGCAGAGTATGATTTTGAGTTCGGCCTGCAATCTTATATCGTGCAGTTATCGAGCCTATCGATCCAACCCTCTCTTGTCACAAGGGTGATCGAGGCTCATCAGGCTGATGAGTCGTTGTAGAGTTATATGGCTGAGGCTACATCTAAGAGTCAGGCAGATTGGCAGATTGGTACAGATGGTGGACTTCGCTTCAAAGGCCGATTATGTGTCCTGGATATTATAGAGTTGCGCAGAGATCTTATGACCGAGGCACATCGATCGCGATTTTCTATCTACCCTAGCTCTAGGAAGATGTACTGCGACATGAGGGGACAATATTTTTGGGTGGGAATGAAGCATCAAATCTTCAGTTTTGTGGCCGAGTATGATACATGTTAGCATGTCAAGGCCGATCATCAGAGATCCCCTGTCACGCCCCAAACCTGAAAATCGGATTCATAAGAATCCCGATTGCCGAATCCGGCGCCGACAGCCTCCATAGTACCCCATTCTCGGCTCCTAGCATTCATATGCCAGATTTCGATCTTGGGATCCTATAAGGAGGATTTTTTTTTTTTTTGAAATGTACATTTAACTAGTAATAAGCATAACTACAAGATTACCCAATTCACAACAGCAACATCGTCATCATATATCCACTAATATAATCATTTGAATACAATACTAAAAGGAAAATACATAAATAGAGAATCAAGCTCCAGAAGACCACCGCACGCTCCAAGCTCAACATTGCTGCAGCTTAACATCACCTACACGCATCTATCGTGCATAAGCTTATAGAAAGCTTAGAGGGTGGTGTAAGTGTGTGCACAAGGTAAGTGTCAAGTATTCAATACAATGTCATAATCATACAATATCGGAAGACTGGTAATCCACAAACCATACAATGTTCGAATAAGCAGAAACACTGACAAGAGCAGGAATTATCAGAATAAGAAGAAATACTGACAAGATATAAATCATACGATAACAGAGTAGGCGGAAGTATGAACAAGTCTATAAGTCAATCAATATTAAAATACGCAATATAGAGCAGTTATGCGATAAGGAGTTATAAAGAGCCAAATATCAAATGCCAAGAATGCAATGCAATATACCAATCCTGTTAAATCTGTCTAGGCCATATCAGTGCAGAAATAACAACCCAAGATGCCATATGCCTACAGATGTAATGCAATATGCGATGCGAATGAAATAACCATGTTGAAGTGTGAAGTCGGGATTATAGTACGTAGTATCACAGGCTATGGAGTCCACCACAAGGGACTTCTATCTAAACCAGTCCCATACCTAAATTTGGATAGTCAGACTCAGCGTGGTAAACTCCTGATTTCAGGTTAGTCGCGCGCCCAATCCAAATCCTTGCCATAATGAAGGTACACAATAATTAATTGCGCACCACCAGCCCGAGTGAATAATGAATGAATGAATGAATGAATGAACATGCAAATCCTACTCAATAAGTCCACATATCAGTACGGTTCCTCTCTGAGAAATCACCGGGGTCTATTACACTCCATACCAGATTGCCACCCCCTCGCGCGCAACAAGGTGAGTGGAAGAGACCTCACTATCCATCTTCCAATATCGGGCCCGGCTCGTCAATAGCGGACCCATTCCTCAAGATGGTCAGACTCAGCCTAGTATTGCCCCCTCATCTCGAGCAGGTAAGGCCGCACCCCCTTTCAACCGACCACGATACAGTGGAGAGCGCAGCCATCTGGTAATCGGCACTCGGCGCTCATCTACCCACTCGGTCTAGATGTTGGAGCAACCTCTGGAACCAAAAGGGTTTAGGGACTTTAACCCAGGGATATGTATAGCACCCCATGTAGAACAGATTTTCGGTGTCCCATCTGGCCATCTACGATATGCCTGTGGAGGCTACGACCCTGATGTCGCTAGGGCGTACAGTAATCACAGCACATAATGCAAAATACATAAGTCATACAATCCAGTCATGCATCAATCCTGCGCAAACCGTGCGCTCATGTGAGACAATATCTGCCTATCAGGGAGTCTCATAACAACCAACATTATGACATATGCAATGGTCAATCACATCTCATAACAGACATGCAGATGATGTGTATGGGCATAGATCATGATGCTATGCAGTCACATACTCATAATCGGTATCAATAACCGGTATCAACAATCGACCTCGATAATGTGGACATCTAACCAACATTGCCCCAAGGAGTGACCCTCACAGATCCAAACATATAATGGGCCCACGGCCTCACACAAAGGCCTAATATACAACATAATGGGCCTTACTCAAGGGTTACACGTACGCAACAGGTGGGCCCTGCTCATGGGCCTAACATACATCACAGTGGGCTCCTTTGCCTGATTCTCAAATGAATCACAATGGGCCTCATCACCTAGGCCTCAATATACCTCACATTGGGCCTTAGACACGGGCTGAATACACATCACGTCGAGCCTCAAATACGAGTCGCATGTTCATCACATTGGGCCTCAACAATCGGAATCGAAAATCGGTCATGACAATTCAAAATCGGTAATCGGCATCAATCGATAATCGGTAATCGGCCACGACAAATCAAAATAGGTAATCAGCCTTGATCAATAATTAGTCTCGATCGATAATCGGCAATCGGCCTTGATCGATAATTAGCCTCAATCAATAATCGGCAATCGGCCATCAGAATCGGTAATCGGCCTCGATCGATAATCGAAATCAGCCACGACAAATCAGAATCGGTAATCAGCCTCGATCGATAATCGGTAATCGGTCACGATAAATCAGAATCGACAATCGGCCACGTCAATCATCAATCGGCCATGAGAATCGGCCCCAATAATCGGAATCAGAATTGAAATCGGCCCCAATGATCGACCTTGACAATCGGTAATCGGTCAATCGGCCACGTTAATCAATAATCGACCACGATCAGTAATCGGTCAATCGGTCATGACAATTAGAGTCGGCAATCGGTCACGTCAATCGATAATCGACCACGATCGGTAATCAGTCACGATAATCGGCCTCGACAATTGGTAACGGTCCATCGACCACGTCAATCGACAATCAGAATTGGTAATCAACAGATAAACAGAGCAGGGTCTATAAATGATCGGCCGATCAACCATAATATAAAGATTGACACTCGGCCGTGGTTATGTCAAATTCGATAGCACAGAGTCATCCGTCTACGGTGAATGGGGCCCGCTTATTCGGGTTAACCTATGAAGAGAATGAACCTAAGAAGGCCTAAGGGAAGGTCACAATGAGGACATCTAACCGTCATTGCCCATCAATGTGGCCATTTAACCAACATTGCTCCCAAGCAGTGACCTATATAGAGCCAAACATATAGCGAGCCCATAGCCTTAAGCGAGGGCCTAATACACATCACAATGGGCCTCACTCATGGGCTTCATGTACATCACAATGGGCCGTAATATACGGGCCCTATATGTGTCAAATTGGTTGCAATATATGGGCTGAAAAATACATCTCATTGGGCCTTACTAATGGGTCGAAAATAAATCATAATGGACCTTACCAAATGTGCCGAAAATACATCACAATGGCCTCATCATATGGGTCGAAAATACATCACAAAGGGCCTCATCATGTGGTTCATAAATATATCACAATAGACCTCATATACATCAAGTGGACCGCATGAATGGTTCGCACCAATGGGCCTCATAAACATCAAGTGGGTTGCATCAATAGGCCACACCAACGGGCCTCATAAACATCAAGTGGGCCGTATTAATGAGTCACACCAATGGGCCTCATATATATCAAGTGGAACATATTAATGGGCTGCACCAACTGGTCTCGTATACATCAAGTGGGTTGTATCAATGGGCTGCACCAACGGGCCTCGTATACATCAAGTGGGCTGCACCAACAGGTCGCACCAATGGGCCTCATAAACATCAAGTGGGCTGTATAAATGAGCCGCACCAACGGGCCTCGTATACATCAAGTGGGCTGCACCAACAGGTCGCACCAATAGTCTTTATGTACATTACAATGGGCCATAACCCATGGGCCTTACATACATCATAATGGTCCCCATATACGGGCTGCATGTACATTATAATGGACCATATCCCAAGGGCCCCGAACACATCGTAATGGGCCACATTCCATGGGCCCTAATACTTAATGGGTGGGCCTTACACATGAACCTAATATACATCACAGGTCGGTCCTGCACATGGGCCTCAAATATACATCATGATGGGACTCATGGATGAGCTGCACCAATGGTCCTTAGGTGGACTTGGACCATACCAAAATCACTGCAATAGTTGTAAGTGTAACATGTGTATCACTGTACGCTATCCTTTTATGGGGCACGTGGCCTATTAATGATGACCAGGACTGCCCAAACATTTTCCATATAAATCAGCACCATCCCAACATTGTCCAGGTGCATCAGCACCATCTAAACATTTCCTATGAAAATTTGCATCATCCAAACATTGGACAGCACGTCCAAACATTGTCCAGCACCGTCCAGCATAAACTGGACGGTGTGGATGAAATAATACATCATGGTGGTGTCCATGTAGTGGCCCGCCAGAGATTTGAATCGGCCTCAGCTATGCTTAAGCATCAAAACGATCTTGCCAATGGATGGACGGTTTGGATGGGACTCATCCACATGGGGGATCCACAGAACTTGCTGGCATCAATCCACCAGTGGGTCCCACCATCTGGACGGCTGGGATATCACGTGGGACCCACAAAACTTACTGATGTCATTCCACCAGTGGGCTGTGGTTACTCGTACAATCAGATGGATGGACAGGATTTATCTTAAATACATCAAGGTGGGTCCCACCCCACACGTGTGGAATGGTCCCACACGTCCAGCCATGGATGGAAGGAGTGAATGCATAACACATACATTGTGCTAGCCTCAGAGCATCGTCCCAATCCATGGGCGGTGCAGATAAAGTAATACATCACGCGGGGTCCACGTGTACGGTAGATGTAATAAGGTGGGACCCACACAGGTGGCCCACCAGCTTAGGACCAAACTCATATTTGTATTTTCCTTCGTGTAGTCCAGCAGCCTCAGCTGCTGGACGGTGTGAATGTAACACCCGTCAACGTGGGGGCCATGTACACGTGGCCCACTAGCCACGCACATAGAGGTGGCCCCACATATGAATGGCATGGATATAATACATACATCACCAAGGCCCACTACAGCACCGTGTAGCCTGTCCAGCACCGTCCAGATGGTTTGGACGGTGTGGATGAAGCAAAAACATCAAGTGGGCCTTATAGATGGAGGCGTGGATGAAATACGAACGTCACATCGACCACGCCCACAGAACTTGCTGTCAGTAGCACAACACCTTTGCTGTTGGGATCTACCGTCCCTCCAACGGACAACGTGGCTACAGAATACATGCGTCGATGTGGGCCCCACCTCCACACATGCAGCACGTGTGGAGTGGGTCCCACGGCTGCCAAAAACGGACGGATGGTATAGATATAACCTATGCATCATGGTGGGGTCCACACACGTAGCCACACCTGGTATACATATAGGTATGTATATATTTATTTTATTATTTTAATTTTTTTGCAAAAACAACATCCAGCGTCTGTCCAGGTCTGGATGCTGGATGCACACATACATCATGGCGAGGTCCACCATTCTTAAACGGTTGGACAGTAGGATACAAGGTGGGCCACATGCATACGGAATACATACATCTGAGGTGGGTCCACTCGTATGGACCCACAAGCTTTGGAGGAAGCTGGTGTTTGTGTTTTATCCATCTACACATCAGGTGGGTCCTTTCCAATGGACGGACGGTGATGGTTGATACACCTATTGAGGTGGGTCATTATTCATAGGGAAAGAGAAGGAGAAGGGAAGAGAGAAATAGAGAGATCGTGATGACGAAGGGGCCCCGCCACTATGGGCCCCTCTTTAATTCAAAGCATACATCAAGGTGGGTCCCACCCTATGTGGACCCTTAAATCATAAAAAAATACATAAATAAACAAATGAAAATAACAAAAACATAAATCCAAGATCACCCACAAAATAAAGGAAAAAAGAAAAGGGAGAAAGAGAGAAAGAAGCACCCACCTCAAGATCTCTTCTTCCTTCTTCCGCCAATGCGATCTAGAGCTCGAATGGATGGACTTCAACAGTTGAGATCGGACTTGGACGGTGAAAATGGAAGGTGGGAAGGTGGGCCACATTAGTTTCTCTCCCATGGAAGCCATGGATGGTTGCTTGGAGAGAATGAGGGAGAGGGAGATGAGAGGTAGAGTGATGTATGGAGAGGGATGGGTGTGATGGGTGAGAGTGATGTATGTACTTGACTAGGTATGGATTGTGTTGACTTGGGTGAGAGAAGGGTATGGGTTGTGATGGGAGATGTACTTGACATTGATTGATGGATGAGATTAATTGATGTGACATTTCGTAGAGATTCTCTCGATACTCGCAACGCGTGATGTTTTCTACAAACTGAACACGGGCCCACATCTCCTGGCCTGGGTATCACCTCGGTGCGCGAGATGCGGCATCGAAACCGGGGCGACGACGCGGTTTCTAAGGTACAAGTCATGGGTTGAGTCGACTCGGGTTAACGGCATGTGAATCAGGGTCACGCGTAAATACCGGTTAAGGGTCGAGGTTGATGGGATTCGACCAGAAAGACCGTGAAAGTCTACCGAACGATACGGTCTAGGATACAGGTCTTACACCCCCTGGTCTATTGCAGCCGTTGAGCGTCTAGATGTAGAAATGGGAGCACGTGTCGACAGATTTTATAATAGGCTTGCCGAGGGCTCAGCGCGGTCATGACACCATTTGGGTTATTGTGGATCGTCTGATGAAGTTGACATATTTTCTTACGATACGTGCGACTTGGTCTATGGATCGGCTTGCGAGGTTATTTATTAAGGAGATTGTGAGACTGCATGGCATTCCAGTCTCAATCGTTTCTGACCGAGATTCGAGGTTCACGTCTCAGTTTTGGGGGAGCTTCCAGAGAGTGATGGAGACTGATTTGTAGCTCAGCACCGCATACCATCTGCAGACCGATGGCCAGACCGAGAGAGTCAACCAGATCCTTGAGGATATTCTTCGGGCCTGCGCGATTGATTTTGAAGGTAACTGGGATGAGCATCTGCGATTGGCTGAATTCGCGTACAATAACAGCTATCAGACAACCATCGACATGCCTCCTTTTGAGGCACTATATGGCAGACCATACAGATCACTAAGTTGCTGGACCGAGGTTAGAGAGCATCGTCTCCTAGATCCCGAGCTTGTGCAGGAGACGTCAGAGGCTATTGATATCATCAGGCAGAGGATGCGCACAGATCAGAGCCGACAGAAGAATTTTACTGATCGTCGACGTCGTCCCTTGGAGTTTGATGTAGGGGACCATGTGTATCTCACAGTCTCGCCCATGAAGGGCGTAGTTCGATTTGAAGCGAAGGGTAAGCTTGTCCCGAATTCATAGGACCTTTTGAGGTCACTGGGCGCGTTGGCACCGTGGCCTATCGGCTTGCCTTACTATCTCAGTTGTCTGGCATCCACAACATTTTTCATGTCTCTATGTTGAGAAAGTATGGGTCAGACATAGTTCCCATTATTGATTGGTAGCCGCTGGAGGTTCGTGAGGACGCTTCTTACATCGAGCACCCAGTTCTTATCCTTGATCGGAAGGAGCAGGTCCTTAAGACAAAGGTCATTCCATTGGTGAAGGTTCAGTGGGGTTACCATTCTGTAGAGGAGGCTTCTTGGGAGCATGAGGCCAAGATTCGAAAGTGTTATCTCCATCTCTTTTATGATTGCTCATGTGTTGTATTTTGTATGTTATCTCTGGTTTTATATAGTGATGTTATATTTCTTCTTCCTTGCGAGTAATGCCTAGTTGCGATGATTGTGTAAATTTTGAGGATAAAATTTTTATTATGAGGGAAAAGCTGTAAGCCTTGTATCCTAGACTGTACCATTTCATAGACTTTCGCGGTCTTTCTAATCGAATTCCGGCAACCTTCGACCCTTAACCGATATTTGTGCTCGACCCTGATTCGTATGCCGTCAACCCGTATCGACTCAACCCAAGACTTTTACCATATCGACCGCGTCGTTGCTGCGGTTCTGACGTCGTGACTCGTGCACCGAGGCGATACCCTGGTCAGGAGATGTAGGCTAGCGTTTGGTGCGAAAAAAACACCGCACGTTGCAAAACCTAAGAGAATCTCTACGACTTATCACATCAATCCATCAATCCATCAATCTCAACATGTCAAGTACATGTCAAGTACACATCAACTTTCACCCATTCCCAAGCAAGCCTCAAAAGTCAAAAAGTCTCTTACACTCCCATGCCTTTCTTACACAAATGGCCACAAAAGTCAAAAAGGCCTCTTGCACCCATCACCACCACATCTATCACTCTATCACCCATCACTCTCTCTCTCTCTCTTTACAAGTCTCTCTCTCTCATTTTCAAATTCATTCCCAAGCAAGAGAGAATACTACATACGTATGAGCCACTCCCTCTCTTTCAAGCTTCAAGTGTGGCCCACCTTTCCTACCCCCCTCATCTCCCATCTCAACCATCCAAACTTCATCTCCTCCGTTAGAATCGAAGCTAAGGAGCTAAGGAAGCCAAGGGAGTAAGAAGATCAAGTGGTAGGTGATATTAGATTTTATTTTTTTCCATTTTTCTTTTGATTTAAGGGTCCATTTATGTGGGACCCACCTTGATGTATGCCTTGTATCAAAGAGGGGCCCCTTGTCGATCCCTCCATCCTCTCCGTTTTCTCTCTCTCTCTCTCTCTCATGTCTTGTGTGAAATAGCGGTGAAGACCGCTTGAGTTGAAGTAGGAATATGCTAATATATCTTAGAGGGGGGGTGATTAGGACTTTTTAAAGTTTTTATGAATTATTAAAAATCCTTATCACACTAATCCTATCACCCGTGACATGTCTTGAACAACCACTGTCCAGGTACCATTTAGCTACATTGCCTGATAAATGATTTAATGAGTAACAAGGTAATTTATCTTTTCCTTAATCACCCACTTTGTGACAGGAGTTTTACTTGTGGTAGATTTGTTCTTCTTATTTGATTTGTCCACATGACTTAACTGCTACTTCATCCTGTCAACAATCTCAAGTAGTGATGATTGTATACTTCTTTTGTTTAGCTCATAAACTGACTCCTTATTTTTGTAACGAGCTGGGATAGGTTTGGTGTTACTATTGGATGCAGTAGATTTTCCAAATGGTTGTGCATCATATTTAGTTTTTGTTCTAGCCTTTCCATAACCTAATCCCTTTTTGTCCTCTCCATATTTTCCCATACCTAATAGTTTGTCTAATTTCTCACCACTCTAGGAAAATTTACAGTTTATTTTGACAATTTTTCTAGATTCCTCTAGATCATTTTGAAGTGTATAATTTTTATTCTGAAGAATCAAATTTTTCTCATTTAGTTCTTTGACTTGTTTCTTTAATTTTTCTAACTTAGATTTCAAGGAAATGTTAGTTCTGTTAAGTCTATCATTATCTGAGTGACATTACTGCAAATCAGTAATTAAATGAGTATTAATATTTGAAGCTTTATCCAGATCTAGTTGCAGTAATTCCTTTTTGTTCTTAACTATTTCAAGCCCTTTGACAATATTAACGCTATGAATGTAAAGTTGATTATAGGCATCTTGTAATTCATTTTTCTCTTTATCTTCTTCTTCTTCAATTTCTTCATTGTCAGATGAAAATGATTCAATGAATTGTTGTTCTTCTTCAGATTCTGTTCGAATGATTGAAGCAGTAGAGACCATAAGTATTTTCAATGATTTTTTATCTCCATCACTCTCTGAGTCACTGTTTTCTGAGTTTGACTCTTTCGTATCATCCCATGTGGCAGTCATCGCCTTTCCCTTGATTTTTCAGTTTGGGCATTTAGTAGATAAGTGTCCATACTCATGATAGGCATAACATTGTGGTTCTTTGGTTCTTTTTCAAAATTTTCATATAGGAGGTTTGTCATCCACCTTTCTACCTCTAGAGGGGCGGCCGTGATTCCTTTGAAAGAATCTTCTGAATCTTTGTCTAGTAGAGTCACTTCCTCATCTTCATCTTCTTTTTCACTCTCACTGTCCTCATGTTTTGTTTTCTTAGAAGTTTTTAGGACAGTGTTTTTAGATTTTTGGAGTTGTGTAAAGTGTAGTTCAAAAGTTTGTAGGGAACCTACTAGTTCTTCTAATTTCATCTCATCGATATTCCCACACTCCTCAATTGTTGTTACCTTGGAATTGAACCGTTCCGGTAGGAAAACTGTGAAGTTAAAAGTTATAGTTTAGATCTCTTCACAGTGCTTGTGCCTTCATGGGTTGTTTCCAATAAGTTTTATGCTTCTTTACAGGTCCCACACATACTTATCTGATTGAAAATATCTTAGGATACAGCACAGTAGATGGTATCCATTGCTTTTGCTTCAGCATTTCGTTGTTCTTTGTCAAACGCTGTCCACTTTTTATTAGGTTTGGGTTTAGTGATTATGGTTTCATTTTCAAGTACAATTTGTTCAGATGGTACCACATATCCTTTCTCAACTACATCCCAAACTTCATGATCCAAAGATCTCAGAAAGTAATGCATTCTAGCTTTCTAGTAAGCATAATTTGAACCATCAAATACTGGAGGTCTAGTGACAGATAAGCCCCCTCCTTTGGCCATATTTCAACTTCAGTCAAGATCATTCTCAAGGCGGTGAAGCCCTTAAAGAGAGACCCTCTCTGATACCAATTGAAATAGCGGTGAAGACCGCTTGAGTTGAGGTAGGAATATGTCAATATATCTTAGAAAGGGGTGAATAGGACTTTTTAAAGTTTTTATGAATTATTAAAAATCCTTATCACACTAATCTTATCACAGAGTACAGATTAGGATTACTTAAAATTAACTCTACTGGCTTTCAAGCCTGGTAGAGGATCCAATTACAAACTATTGAAAAGATAAACAATTTATAGATAAGATTGTGATGGATATGACTGTGTGTGTGTATAAGATGTGAATTCAGATGATCAGATATAAAGACATATAAGGAAATCACATAAATGAAAGACAATTTCAATCTCAAACACAGTCATTTTATAGTGGTTCGACTACTTGTCTACTCCACTCCCGGCTTCCACACTCAACCCTTGAGTGACCGGATTTCACTAAGGAGGTTTCCCATGGTTCACCTCAAACCTAAGGTTTTAAATCAAGTTCACCTTCAACCTTTATATGGAGGTTTCTACTTGGTTCACCTCTAACCCTGGAGTTTTGCTGGCGCACTCCTAACCAGATGTTTATGCCCACACAGAGCAAGGGTCCACATAACGCACCCGGATATTTATGCTCTCCATAGAGCAAGGGTCCACACAACTCACCCCGCACATACACTCTCGTCGGAGGCCTCCTTTGAGGACTTCAAAGGGTGAGCAACACTTAAGACCCAATCCTAGAAAGGAATGATCACAAGTGTCCTCTGAACTCTAAGTACTTACAGATAAGTTGATGAGTCCCTTTTTACGTAATGTCGAAGATCTCCTCCTTGATGTTGAAGGGTCTTCAGCTCCCTTGATCCACAACACAAAAGATATACCTATACTAGGCTTTAGGTTAGGTCTAGGTTATGATGGAATTCCACTCTCTAAAGATTTTCCTATTAGGAAGATAGAGTGGTTCCAATCATCTATGCATTCAATGCATCCTAGCTTATTGATTTGCCATTAAGATAGTAACTGGAGGATCCTTGAATGCGGAAGTTCATTCCCCAATCCACTCTATTGTATATCAATGATGAGGGTGGATTGGAGGTGAACTCCCTGAGAGAAAGGGCTTAAGATAAATGATATGAAGTTTAAGACGCTCAGAAGCACTCTCTTCTTTTTCTACCAACAACAAAGACTAACCTCTCTATATATAGGCAAAAGATTTCAACGGATATAAAACGGTCACATTTATGACAGAGTTCGATATCATCGAGCAAGAGTTGATATGATCGAGAGTATACTCTCGATTGTATCGACTGACCTCTTGATGATACAAACACGAATGTCATTTTCACTTTTGGAAACCTTTTGCCAACTAGTCGATGGGATCGAGACACACATCGATGTTATCGGATTTTGAACTCCGATTCCATCGATGGCAGGATTGATCTATCGACAGATGAAAACAAGAGAGACAAGCCTTGAAGAATTTCAGGTTCTAGAGATATAATCGAGGAACAGTCGATGTCATCGAAATTTGTATATCGATAATATCGGAGTCCGTATCGATGGGATCGATAAATCGTATAGATTTACCTATAAGCTTGCTGGATGGTTTGTGTCCGGTCTCGATCCAATCGACCAGGTCTCGATATGATCGACATATGAATATCGATTTCTCGACTGGCACCCCGATCAATGCTTAAAACACCCTAAAATTTATGCTGGAGGAAACATGCGCTCAGTATCGATATGATCGACTGACTTTCGATATGATCGATATTTGTATTCAGATTGAATCAGAAAGTCATAGATATATTGAAGCTCATAGTAGTTTTCTTTAGAAAAATAGGGGCGCCGAAAAACTGCCTGTCGATATTATCGATCCACTTTCGATAGGATCGATATTCGAATATCGATGATATCGACTGATCCGTCGATATATCGATAAATCGTCCAGATGAATGTTTGATTGCTAGACGCTTTTTTTCCTCACTCGATTATATTGATTGAGATACCGAGGACATCGACAGAGCAGGTCGATCATATCGAAATGTGATTCGATATAATCGACAGGGTAAGAAAACTTTAAGATTTTTCTGTTTGGTAAAACGTTTTCTTACACTAAAATCCTAAGATGTTTTACTTAGTTTTAAGGGTTTTGGGACATGGGATGTGAGGCTATGATTTACCTATGGCGAGCTTTCATACATCCAGTTAAGGCAGACACTTGAATTGATCTTCCTGTTAGGCACGGTTGTCCGACTGACTCAACTTACACCGTAATTCACAAACCAGAGCACTAGTAGGTGCACTTTCATTGTGGACCCCGCAATGAAGTATGATCCATGCCGTCCCATCCGTAGTGCCCACCTTGCTGACCCCCTTTTTGGTGGGCCTGGATGTAGGAAAAACACAGATATCAGATTGATCCAAATACGGTAGGCCACGTCCCAGTGGGACCCACCACGATGCCTGTGTATCATGCAGTCCACCGTCTAGGGACACTGGACGTGCGTAACAGTGAAGGGTAAGCTGACAGTGGGCGTACCAATGGCCGCAGCAGAGAGAAAAAAAAAAGAGAAGGTTTTGGGAGGGGTTGTCCATGAAGGCCCCACCCTGATGTTCGGATTCAATCCATGCCGTCCATCCTGTTCTTTGGCTCATTTTATGCGTTGAGCCGAAAAATTAGGCCAATCAGATAATCAAGCAGGACATACCATAGAAACTATGTTTTCTACCGTTCAAAGCTATTAGGACCCACCTTGCTGTATCTACATACCAAAAATGCCAAACATTAGACTTGTTCGGCGTGTTTTGAGCCCTAAAATCCATTGGACGGAGTGGATTCTCAAAGAGTGGGCCCCATATGTGAAATATCTCGGGATTTTAAAAAAATGCATGCAGCAGGCGCTGCTATTGTCAGCTCGCGCAGGCCTGTTGCGCTGACGGACGGGCGGACGAGCAGCAGACCCACGGCTCCAGCCGTGGGTCCCACCATGATGTGTATTTTCCATCCAACCCATTCATGAGGTAGACCCCCTCCTGAGGTAGGCCCCCTCCAAATCTCAGATCTATCTGATGCTCAGATGGCCCGCATCGGAGGAAACAGTGAGATTAAATGTCTGCCCTTAAAACTCTTTTATGGGCCACAGAAGTTTTGGATCAAGATGAAATTTGTGTTTTCCTTTCACTCAGGTCTGTGTGACCTTCTCAACAGGTCAGATGGCATATAAACATTTTGGCGGGCCTCACTTGGGACCCACAGTGATATAAGGGTTTTATTCCCACTGTCCAGGCGGACGGTGGAACCCACATGATTTATGTGTTTAATTCCCACCGTCCAGCGGATGGTGGAGCCCTGGTGCATGTGTTCTATTCACACTGTCCCGTGACAGTGGGGCCCTCCATGATGCATGTGCTGCATCCAATCCGTCCATCCACTTTGTAAGCTCATTTTATGGTTTGAGCTAAAGAAAGAGTCAGATCTAAAGTTCAAGTGGACCCCACCATTTTATGTTATGGTCATTGATGTCCACCGTTCAAAACTTTTTAGGGACCATAGTAGCTTTCTACTAAATTGATATTTGCTTCCACTTCATCCATCACTATGTTAATGATCAGGTAGATGGGAAACATATGTTATGGTGGGCCTTAGAAATTTTTAATGGTGGCAATCATTATCACCACTTATGTTTGGGTGTGGCCCATTTGATGTGCATGAGGCCCATCTTAACGTACTTGTGGCCCGTGGTTGAGGCCCACATTGTTATTTGAAAGGCCCATGGGTTGAGGCCCATTTGATGTGTTAGAGGGCCAATGGGTTAAGGCCCATTGAGATGTATTAGGGCCTATGGGTTGAGACCCATTTGATGTACATATGAGTCCCAATTAATGAGGCCCATTTGTTACATATAAGACCCATGAGATTAGGACCATTTGATGCAATCTAAGGCCCACGGGTTATGACCCATTGCAATGCGCATAAGGCCCATTGGTGCGGCCCACTTGACGAATGAAAGGCCCATATGATATGGCCCATTTGATGTATTTAAAGCCCAATGGGATGTACCTAAGGCCCATTGCAATGTGTGATCCCAACCTGGTTCATGTAATGATATTCACTACGGGCTACGCCTTGGGAGCAATGTTAGTTTAATATCCACATTGCAAGTTTAATGTTGGTTAAATGTCTGCATTATGACTCTCCCTAGGGCCCATTAATAGGCCCGTACTTGTTGCGTGTAGGCGGTCTAGACCCATCTGCATTGTAAGGATAGTTTATTACTTTATTACATGTTTAGTATAGTTCCATGACTCATGATCATACGCATCATATGTATGCTTGATATGAGAGGTGACTGATCATAGCATATGCCTTCGGTCAGGTTGTTTATGGGCTCCCGGTTAGGCGGTGTTGCCCTACATGAGCGCACAATACGCGTAGGATTTGTTGCATAACTGGATAGCGTGATTCATGCATTTCGCATTGTGTGACATGGTTACTATACGCCCTAGCGACATCAGGGTCGTAGCCTCCACAGGTGTATCATGGTTAGCAGGATTGGATACCGAAAATCTTATTTTACATGGGGTGCTATAGATAACCCTGGGTGAAATTCCTAAACCCTTATAGTACCAAGAGGTTGCTCCAACGTGTAGACCGAGTGGGTACAGGAGCACCGAGTGTCGATTACCAGACGGTCGCACATTCCACTATGTCATAGTTGGTTGGAAGGGGTACGGCCTTACTCGCCCAAGAGTATGGGGCAAAGCTAAGTTGAGTTTGACCAGCTCGAGGAATGGGTTCGCTATCGGCGAGTCAAGCCCGATATTGGCAGACGGATAGTGAGGTCTCTTCCACTTACCTTATTGCGCAAGATGGGCGGTGATCTGGTTTAGAGTGTACTAGACCCCGGTGATATCCCAGATTTGAGTTGTATTGATATGTGGACTTAAATGAGGATTCACATGCTTAAGTTGCATCTCGCACAGCATGGCCTTGATATGGCCGACATCATTCATATCTTGCACCCCATAGCCTTGGTATGGCTTATGGTATTCATGGATCCAGCAGCATATTCCGCATTACTCTGATATTTCATGATCATAATACTATCTTGCGCACACACTTTCACTACCCTCTAAGCTTTCTATAAGTTTATGCACGACCGTTGCGTGCAAGTGACGTTGGGGCTCAACAGCGCTGAGGCAGGAGCGCTTTGCAGATCATCTTGGAGCTTTTGTTCATCATCATTGTATTTCCTTTTATGCTCATTGTACTTATAAAGTTTTTTATCATAGTGGAAATGTAATGGAGTTTTTGATTGTTATTTGTGAGTTATGCCTTTGGTTATGCTTATCACGAATCAAACTAATGTTGAAAATCCTCCTTATAGCATCCCAGGATCGGAAATTGGTGAATGGGTGCTGGGAATCGAGAATGGAGTTCTACGGAGGCTGTCGGCACCAGATTCGGTGATCAAAAATTTTGTGAGCCCGGTTTTCGTGTTTGGAGCGTGACACGTATGACCCGTATCTGATTTTTCATGGCTCGATACTTACTCGTCTGATTGCAAGAACGCTGGGAAGGCCCCGGGGCTAATTCGACATGAAGTAGTGAGGAAGGGCGAGTCTACTCATTTGGCTCTGGTTCCGTAACTACTACTTTCTTTTTTCCTCTTGTCATTATGCTTAAGAATAGGAACTTGACCTTTTATATCAGATTCTCACAAACGACGCCAAAAAATGTTGAAGTCAAAATCTGGACGACTATCCCCTCAGTTTCCCGAGCCTTGAATCACTTCAACGTCTTGATCCTGCACACTCAAAATAGATAAAGGTAACCCTGGCTAAACCGAGGGACCCTCCGATGCCTAAGTCAGATCAAGAAAATTTGAGTCTAAGTTGGAGAGTAGAGGGAGAGTGCAAAATATTACATACCTATAGCCATGGGGTCTCATTGTATTTATACCTGATTGTCGGATGGTTTGGATCCATTATTATCGGCACGATTTGCCCAATCAGCGGGATCTCAAGATCGTGGAGATATTATTCGCAATCCAAGGATCGTGTAGAATATCGGGTGGATCATGCATATATGTGAACGAAGTAATCAATCACGTTTGTTTATGGTAATTTCTAAGTTAAGCATGCGGAGCGCTCATCTCATGATCTGGCCTCGGCTTGGTCCTTTTGGTTGACACAACTCCAATTAATGTGGATATAAACCTTCATTGAAAGGGGGACGGTACCCCTGATCCGATTCGATACCAACGGGCTTAGTTCCTTGCCTATCAACCATTCCAAATGACTTCCTCTCGAGGTCCGAGGTGGGGCGTCAAGCCTGTCTTGTCGGGCTGAGCTTCCTGTCGGTCGACGGAGTAACGGTTTGACATGTTCAGTTGATATGTTATGCTTCTTATTTCAGTCTCATATTGTTCAGAGCCGATTCGGTCACTTAAGCACTACTATGACTTATCAATGAACCCTTCAGTTTTACCAATCTCATCGGATGTTCGTCTACTTGATTGGATCGGCCTTGTGCTTGTCCTTTAGAATTATAGGGGCCTCGGACTTTTCCATAACTGGATGCATATTGTAAGCAAATGCATGCAGTTGTGTAGCTACATTTGTTGTATGGAAATGTTTATTGTAAGCAAAGGAGAAAAAGGAGGAAGTGCATGCCTCTGACATTTTTAATGACGAATGATTCATCCCAACTTTTTTTTGATGTTGTGGTTCATGTAAGTATTTGATTTACTATATATATATATATATATATATATGTATATATATATATATATATATATATATATATATATATATATATATTAATTGCATCATAAATTAGGCATACATAACTTATAGATGTTGTGGAACATAGACAATTATCAAATTAGGCTTCACATTCTTTTAAGAGGCATCCTAACTAACTGCATCATGTGTGGGCTACATGCAAAAAATGCATTGTTTGGCACCCTGACGTTGGAATACTTGGATTGGCAATTCCCTAGATTTGGAATACATGGATTTAGAATACTGAGGTTGTGTTTGACACCCTGAATTCAGAACCCCTTATAATTCGAAATTAGCCATGTTTTAAATTATGTAGTTTGTATGTGTGTGTATAATTATATTAATGTTTGACACAATAATTATATTAAGCCCATTAAAATATATACTTTGGAGAAAAACATGATGAAATTTTAAACCTCAGATGCACGACAAGCATTAGATCACAACCGATTGACTAACCACTAATTTACATAGACAATGTTTGGACTATTCATATCATTATATTAACATAATTTTAATGATGCAGTTTATAATCTAATTTTTTTGGAATATCATCAATGAGCCACATGTGTAATAGATTAGTAGCCTAATAACACATGTTATACACAACTCTCCTACATTTAAAAATAAACAAAACTTACAAAGGATTGGTAATCCAACTACAAGAGGGCTCACTAGAAGTGAGGATTTGAAATCCCGTAGATTTGGAATACCCTCCATTTCATGCTCTCAACCGACTAATGGATTTAGAATACCCTACATTAATCCACCTAAATCCTTGGTAGCAGGGTGCTCTTATTAGAAGAGATATACTAGGAATACTTTCAATTCCACATCCACTTCCTTTCTATTTTGAGAACTATTACCTATTAACAGCAGGGTAAAATTCAAGCTCTTCTCACATTATATATGAGCATAGATAATGCATTATTGGTATAAATGAATCTTCCCGAAGAGAAATACTAGGAATACTTTCAATTCCACATCCACTTTCTTTCTATTTTGAGAACTATTACCTATTAACAGCAGGGTAAAATTCAAGCTCTACTCACATTATATATAAGCATAGACAATGCATTATTGGTATAAATGAATCTTCCCGTATCCCTTCACTTCTCTCATTATTCTTCATCTCGAAATGTCAATCAACGGTGGACCCATTTTCTGAATAATTCAAATTAATAATTGGACATCTGTTGAAATCAATATGGACATATCATTTTCTAGAAAAAAAAATAAAATTACATAAAAACCAAAAAGATAGCCCATCTCCAAACCAAGAACAAGTAAATAAAAAGCACCAGTACAGAAACATACATAAACGTTACCTACGTGGCATAAGGCTACCCAAACCTCAAACCGCTTATCTACAATACATCTACGGTTCTCAGGAAAAATGCGGTAAATTGAAAAATTGCACAGTAATTCATGGTGGGTGAATTATAGGATCCGCTGCCCAGGCGGATGACAAAATAGCGTCCTCAGGTTTTAGGATTCTTTCAGGTGAGCCCATGGTCCAGCATCCAGACTGCTCATTTGATATACTCACTGTGTGTGGAAGTTCTCTAGTCAATCAACGGCACAGGATTCTCCAAAAGATGTTTTAAAAGAAATTGGTGTTAACGACCAATCCACCATGGATCCTATCTAATCAACGGCGGGGATAAACAGGTTCACGAGCCCTTTAAAACTCGAGGACATCAGGTGGGATATATCTCACATGCATTGCTTCTGAAAATTTGAAGTTCACATGGTGTGCCCTGCAAGAGTTTTGGCCGTATCTTCCCTTCATCATTAATAGGGATGACATAACTTGACATGGCCCGAACCTTTTTTTTTTTCTGGTCAGCTTGTTACACCCTACGGTCAGTTCACACTTCACCGTTAGCCCTCCCTTGGGAATCGAAACCATGACCTAGGTGTTGAAACGAAATATCTTTCACTCACTCTACTACTTGAGCCATGGATTAGGGTGTACATGGGCCCAACCTGTCCCAGAAACTTAGGGTTTGAGTTGACTCTTTAAAAAAAAAAAAAACTGTTTTTGAGTTCAGGTTAGATTTTCTCAACATGAAAGAAATAAGTTGAGTTTCATTTTATTAGGTCGGACCCAATAATTTTTAAATATGGTACATTTAGTTAATAATAATATACACACATACCATACCATAATCAGTCTAAATCAATGAAGTGAGCTATCTAAATATTCCACTGCCGGGAGTAATGTAAGTTACAGTGCTGTGAGAGCATTGAAGTATTTCTCAATACATTATGGATCATAATATTATATAAACTTAAAGAACCTTAAATATGGTTATGGTTTTTATGATTGGCTACCTAAAATATTTTATTTTATATTAACTAAAAGTTCTAAATATGTCATTGATGGCTATATATTTTTCTACAAAATGACAAATTAGTTGAGTGTAATTTATTTATTTTTTATATTTTCTAAATTAAGTAGGCAGTTGGATTTCCAAGTGATGAATCAAGATTGAATTGAGACTGTTAATTCATTGAATAAATGGGTTGGATTAGATGAGGTCAATACTCACTTTCAACCCAACCCATTGCGACTCCTAACCTCGAACAAGTGTGCTAAAAATTACAGACCACGGTGGCTGCAAACACAAACGTGTGATTAACATCCTGGCCCATTTTTCCCTACGCTGTGGCCCACCAGAGTTGTGGATCTAGCTGATTTTTCAGCTATGAGATAGACGTGGGGGTAGAAGCTGAAGGAAGGGGTGGGTTTTACATATACAGCTGCTGGGCCCCATAGCTCGAGTGTAATACGGACTCAATAAAGGGGCTGGTAGAGGATTCTGGTCCCCCTGACATCCATGTCTAGGGATTCGTGGCACCACGGAAGCGTTCCACGTGACTCACGTCCACGTCCACGTCCTCGTCCAAACGATAAAAACCTGGGACCACGAAAATGGTGTGGCTTTAGTGCATGGTACACGCACTGAGTGGCTCTACCGCTTCCAAAAGCGCAGGGCGCGGTCCCCGTCCATGTTAGGCTATGGCCCACCATGAAAGGTTTCGTTTTCTTTTTTTCTCTTTTAATTTTCTTTTGTTTTTTAATATTATTTACATGCCACGTCATAGGTTTAGAAGCGAATGTGTTTCACGAAAGTCACTTATCAGAAAGGAAAGTAGCATTCCTTCTTTTTCGCTTTTTGACTTTTTTTTTTTTTTTTTAAGGGTTAGCTTGTTAGTACACAATCATGTCAGGACACACTCCATGTTAGCCACCGCAGCTAAGGATTGATACCAAGAACTCAAGTGTTAAAAGGAGGTATCTCCGCTAAGTCTGCCAGTTGAGCTGTAGATCCGGGTGTTCTAAGTTAAGACCCGTTCCTGTGTGTGGGGCCCACCGTGATGCAGAGCCCAAATCCAATCCGTCCATAGATGCAGCCTTTGAATCTTACAAATTATATCCAAAATGATTCCAATATAAAATACGTGGGTCATACTGCCAGAACATGTTGAACAATAGGACGCCAGCCATTAAAACGTTCGGCGGCAGTTTGGGGCCGTCATCTTTTGTATATGACATCCAATCCGTTCAGAAAATGCGCCTCACAAGGATGAACTAATTACCCAAAATTCATATGAATCCAGAATTCAATTGGACCACTCAATCTAATTATAGAGTTTTTAGGTTTGATTTTACTTGATGTGGCTCACTAGAGTTTTGGATCTGCCTGGTTCAACGTGATGGAGGGATTGGACGTCAATCAAACATTACCGAGAACCCCACACACCACGTCCTAGTAAAAGCATAGTCGAGAAACGTTGTAGACGAAGCCGCCCGGTTCGTCGCGGTGGTAAATCGTAGTGGTAGCTGGTAGATAAGGGGATTGATGCTTCCCATTTCTCACACCACTTATCATACCCATGAATGGGCCCACCCACTTATCAACTATCACATTACTTATCAGACCCATGTGGTTGCACTGACACATCGTTTTACCTTCGAATTACATCATCGTATTTTGGACTATTCATCTAGTGGGCCGATTGCAGCTCTTCATCCAGTGGGCCTCACTACGGAGTTGCGTATGCACTTTGCCATTTGGTTGGAAGATTTTAAGAGAGATGATATGATAGATCCAGAAGAATTCTAAATACGGCAGAGCCATCACTTTACGGTGCATGCATCAGGGTTTGTACGGTTTTGGTCCACCCATGTACCAGCACACGTATGGATGGCTTATGTTCTAAAACTAAAACTCAAGAGCCAATCTAACCACTATAATACCTCAGCTGGCTTAACCAACGAGCGTAAGATTTCTTGTATTTAATTTCGTGTTCTTAAAAAAAAAAAAACTTATATGAACCAGGACCTGTGGGTTTATATGTATGTAAGAATTAAGATGCTTGAAATAAAGGCATTCATTGATTCATAGAAGCTAATGTTGGTACGGCGCCAATGGGTAATTTTCATTTAACGCTAATGTCCACCAATCTCATAGAAAATCAAAAATCTTAAATTTTTGCATATGATACATATGAAGTTGGACCCATCATTTTAACGGTTTGATTAGAACTAGTTGTTTGCCACATATCATGGGAAATGTAGTCCGACCACTATCAACCGGGCTTGACGGTACTACTACTGGTGAGAGTAATGTTCAGCCGGTGTCCATTCCCATAAAAGCAGTTCCGAACAATACGAAACACCGAGCTTTTGTTCAGTAGTAATATGTTGAAGGACAAAGGGCCCATAGGGGTTAAGGAACTGCCTGGACGAGCAGTCTAGATAGGAACCTACACCCGAGCTAAGATTATAGAATGTGTTGCGCTCAGCCAATTGTTGAGGTTTGGCGCATAGCTCGGTGCAAGTGAGTCTAACTCGGGGGCGTCGTAAGTTGCTCAAAGGTAAGCTCGGAGCAGACAATCCTTAGTTGGAGTAAGCTCGGCTTGAACAGCCCTCAACCGACTCACAAGGTTAAATCAACTCCAGTAACACAAGATAGAAATAACATTCAGCACACAATCTTAGTGTAACTGCCAGCATCACCAGTCATGCACATCTCGCCCGGCGGCTGAGATTGGAACTTTATTGGCAAACCACAACTCTTATAAACATTATAAAGGAGGAACCACTCATTAGAATAGGTATGTAAAATCTCTCATCCAAAACCCCTCTACACTATTAGACCTATATTTCTAGAGTAGCTTTGACATCGGAGGTCCCTGCTCTAACCGGGTTCTCCGGTACAGGTGCTCGAATCTTGGCAAGGGTGATTCAGATTTTTGCCTCGACACCGCATGTGCACTTTAAAAGTAATTTGTAACTGTGTATCACCAATCAAGTTCTACCAAAAACATCAAAGCCTTCTACCTTTTTTGTGACTAGGAGGGTTTTAACTGGGAACGCTGGATCTAGAAAAGGTGTGCATCACTGGTTATCCGACGCGTGACGGGTGGGGCTGTAGATATAGACTGGCCATCTATTGGGTTCTACCAATCAACGTCTCATTGTTCAAAATCATAATGGATGGAAAATCTTATCTATATGGATGGTAATTACCATCAAATGAATGGTAATGATCATGCAGATTCTCTCAACAAAAGAAGCTCAATGGCAAGGATGGTCCTAGTCCAATTTTAAACCGAGGGCCATCCATATGAACTCTGTCACGTGTCAGGTATGCCCTGCCATTCAAGAAGATGGACAGATGTGGGTTTAATTTTCAATTGCAAGCCGCCCATTATACACTCATTTTTGGACCACGGGATTTAGATAGAAAGGCCGTGGCTGACGAGCGGTCGCGATCGTACTAGCGGGGATCAGACAGAAGGGTCTGATGAGTGGGGTCCTTGGATACTAACATTTCCAAAGATACAATAAAGTCCGTGCCACTTTTGTACACATACTAGAAAATCCACGCCAGTTTGGGATCTTTTTTCTTCACCGGGCGTTCCACGTGAAATACCTCAGTTTCTGGAATGATCACATGCGTTCTGGGGGTTGGTAACTATTATGCGTTTGGCCTATGTGGGACCCACCGATGATGTTTATGTATAATCCAAGCTACTACTCATGAGAACGGTTCGTCCTAAGAGTCATCCTAGAAAAAACTCAGATGAGAATAGCCCAACGGTGAGAAATATACGATCACATGCATAATTTATGCATTCACCGTTGATTAATATCTTAAATTTATAAATCAACGGGCCTATCATGCTATTGAAGTACTCCTTGATACCATCGTGAAAGTTTAAAAATTTTCATGTCAGTTGCTAGATATTTTGGGTGTCCTCTTCGATGCCATCAAAAGAGATTAATTTTCATGTCAGTTGCTAGATATTTTGGGTGTCCTCTTCGATGCCATCAAAAGAGATTTAAAATTTATGTTTAGTCGCTAAAATGTTTTGATATTTAATTCGAGGATATCAAAAGAGTTTGATGCAATTAAAAGAGTTTGATGTCATTAGCAGCCTGTCAATCCAGTGAAGTCTTGTCGAATGTGTTATTAAATGATTGCACGGAGTTTGCGTAGGTACAAAAATTATTTCTTATTTTGATTAGGATTACCCTAAAGGCTATAAATATAGGTGTAATTAGAAATAAGGTGTATATCAAAACTTTCTAATTAGTTCCTAAATTTTCAAGGAATAGCTTAATTGATTCAAAGTTTATTTGGATATAGATAAATTTCTCTCTGTCACTTGGTGCTATGATTTTTTCTGAAATGAAAATTTCACATTAAATTTGAAATATTTGTAATTGTGTCTGGTTGTGCGATTTTAATACTTTTCATGATTCATCTTTGCGTGCTTACACAGTCCCCCAACATTGACACGGAGCCCACCTAAATTTTAAAGTAATATGACTACTTGTGTTTCCCTTAATCCTGGTGCGGTGCACCACATGACTACATTCGATGACTTATATGCAACACAGTGGAGCCCACATTCCATTTAAAAGTTTCTACGACAGAAGTCTCCTCTCCAGTGTTCCCCCATTGTTTCCTTTTGTGTAGCCACGTAAGTTATGGATGAGGCTGGTTCTTGGGATCTAAGCCACTGCGAGCACATATAATGGATGGGTTGGATGGTATGCAAATATCACGATGGGCCCACAAAAGCTCGGATGTATGGCAGTTCACATGCGTTGAACACTTGGATTCATTCCGATAGGTATATGCAGGGTACTTATAACCATTGGGTAGGCCCACCAAAAAAAGTGACGAACAGCGACCTCAAGAAGCTATCTATCAGATGGTTAAGATCAATCGATCGATCATACCCACCCGAGATGTGGCCGACCTGTAGGACAGTCTATATATTTATATTCAAGTTTCAGTCTATAAAATGGATTCGAGACTCACGGCACAGGTGCCAACTACGGAGGCGGTTGGCTAGTGACGCTGCCATCAGCCAAGTGGCCTGTGGTCGGAGATATGTGGATCCCACCGTGACGTATATGTTTTATCAACGCCGTACATTCATTTTGAAAGATAATTATAGTGCTTGATCCCAAAAATGAGTTATATATAAATCTCAAGTGGACCACACCATGGAAACAGTAGTGATTGAATGTCCACCATTAAAAATCTCCTGAGCCCACTGTAAAAGTTATTTGACGTCTAACCTGTTAATTAGGTCACACGTACTTGGACAAAGGGAAAAATATATATCAGCCTGATTCAAAACTTTTGTGGCTCGAGAAATTTTTAATGGTGAGCGTTCATTCTAAGGTCATACCATAAAGTGATATGAAAACATGGGTGAACGGCATAGATGAAACACATACATTATGGTGAGGCCCACGGAGCACCGACCACTAGCCATTGGCCCAGGGTCAGTAGCCAATCCATTTCCGCCATTTCCGACCACTAGCCATTGGCCAGTAGCAGGGTCAGTAGCCAATCCATTTCCGCCATTTCCGACCACTAGCCATTGGCCAGTAGCAGGGTCAGTAGCCAATCCATTTCCGCCCACTAGCCATTGGCCACTGGCATGTGTCCCCTGCTTTTTACAAAAGCTACTTTGACGCGAGTGTCCCACCACCACCAGACAAGTGACAAACATGTTTGGCTATCGAGACCGTTGATCTAGTAAGCCCGCCTCGTTTTAGAGCCACACACGTAGTCGGGTGACCTCTTATGGCCATCATATCGATGGAAGCGGATTGGCTATATAGCTGCTGTAGGTACGTGTCGTGCAAAGACGAGCACTGACGCTCCTCCAACTCCAAGTTGCACGAACGGTTCAAAGGGGATCAAAGTTACATAGGCCCTACAGTGATGTATTTATTATATCTACACCGTTTATCTATTTTTGGAGATCATTTTAGAGCATTATCCAAAAAATGAATCATATCCAAAAAAATCATCTGGAACACACCACAAATTGCAGCGGAGATAATGATTTTCACTGTTAAAAAAGTTATAAGGCCCACCATAACGTTTATTTCCCATATGCTTACAGGGTACACCAGCCAATCGGCTTCCCATATCAATCAGCTTTTTTTATTTTTTATTTTGGGTTAGCTTGATCCACTCATTCTGTCAGTTGAGCTATGGATCCGGGCGTCATATCAATCAGCTTAATAACCATAATCAAGTGACACATGTACAGTAGGGATGTTTTGTTGTGTCCGTAACGGGACGTCATCAACCACAAGCAACATGGTAGCGTTCTTGCTAATCGATACAAAGAACTCATTTCAGTCACTCATCTGCATGCAATTCGAAGGACGAACAGCATTCTATCTTCGTATATTTGTTATGCATGTACAGGATCCAAGCCGTTCATCTGTACTAGCTTACTGTGTATGGGCTACAGTAGGAGAAACGCACTCGCGGAATACCGAAAAGTTCCAACCAATGGTTAAGATTTAACGGAAAATGTCGTATTATTAGCGGCTACGATCAACGGACTGGCTTGGAATACGGCCCATCAGCCAAGGTGCTTGCTTTGATGTTTACTGCTCTCTCTCGAATCCCGAGTCCTGACTGGGCATTGCTCTTTTGGAAGAAATCCAGTGCCTCCTTTTTTTTTACACGCACACACGCCCCACACACTCACGCTGGGGGATTTTCACCACCTATGGATACTCGAACCCTACAATCTTACACGTGTAACATGTGTATGACGATCCTAACCATGCATCCTTCTGTAACTACAATGGATTGGCCACTTATCAAGGAAATCCTAACCGTCGAATAAATGAGGATTTTATCTCTGAATGTGAACCGTGTTACGTCAAAGTTTAAAGGGTTACAATCATCCAAACAATGTCACTCTTTATCTATGATCAATCCACCAATGGAACTACTGAATGAACAGTTCAGATCTCAAGCAATTATGCCACGTGTGCAGAAATTACATGAAAGCATGGAACATCTCAAAGCTCTGCCCCTATCATAATCCTCACGTGTAAACATCAGCTAGTTGCGTCACGGCAAGATTCCAAGGAGGATTTAAAAAACAGAGAGAGAAACTAACCACTGTAAACGCCACCCTTTACCCGGCTTCTTTTTAACACGCTCTCAAACTCTACTTTCCTAAAGTAAGCCATCTGCAGGACATACTATACTATTTGCTGACGAAAATATCCTTGCATTCACGGTTGCTAAAAACCTGTAGATGCGACTATAACCCGAGTCATAGCTTCTTTTTGTTTTTAACAAACGCACACAAAACCCCACACACTCACACCAGTGGAATTTCATCACCTATGGATGCTCGAACGCTTGGGAGTCATAGCTTATAATGCAAGAATGTTACCATCTACAAATAGTGTATACGCAGAGAATGATTTACATTGGAAAAGTAACGTTTATGAGCGTGTTAAAAAGTCGCTGGGTAAAAGGTGGCTTCAACGGTGGTCAATTTCTTTTATAAAATAAAATAAAAAGAGAAAGTTCAATACTGCAGCAGAGTATGATGAATCATGCGCATGCACTCAGTCATATTGCCCACGTGGCTCCCATCTAACTCAAACTAAACTGTTTGAACTGTGGGCATCCCTTTGAATAGACTGTGGATTCGAAATAAGTAACAGGATGTCTCATCTGACCAATTCGGCGACATCAAATGGACGGCTGGAATCCAATGTAGAGGTGTCCATGCCATTTCAACGGTCATTACCATTTAATGTTGGCTTTTCATTTTTGGCGTTAGGCTGATTTTGGAAACTTGATATCGGGAATGTCTGTAAGTGGTGCGGCAATAAAGTTCAACATCACACAACCCTTTAAAGGACGCATGCTTCTCATTTATTCATCTCACTTTCACGAAATTTGCATTGAAGTAGTCAGTTGATGTGCTGGCAGAGTTTACACCATCCATACACATCAACATATACCGTACACGTGGCATGCAAATGCCTCAATCCAAGATGTACAGATCAATGGGCTCACCGTGGATACGGCATAGATGGTCTAAACTGCCCACAAATTCCACATCCACATGACTATTGATCGGATCTAAAGATTATCTGATACATCTCATCTTCGAGATGTACCCCATATAATATGGGGCCCATTATTTGGACAGTACGGATTGAGATTCATGTGAGCCAAATGTACAGTGGTTTCCTGCAGGAGTAACAATGATTTTTTTACTCAATGTACTATACCCGTTTTAGGGAAGTGGTCAGATGGTTAAGGTAAAAGTTCGCAATCATGGTGGCGAACGCAAGATTGCATTAGGTTTAGGTCTTTGTTGTATAATATTCTCCTCTAATTGTTTTAAGATATGCGGTGATCTAAGTGCCACGTGGAGCAATCTAAACACAAGACAAGCAAAAGCGTAAGACTTAAACGTACCTACACTAATTCAAGACCCCACCATCTAGTTTCAAGCGCCAAATAAAAAACCACCACACGTCTCAACGTGGCAAATCCACGTCAGATCCAGGATGTTCGTAGGGCGTTCCTTGCAGTGACTGTTGCTTCGAACAAAAATGTGGCAGGTCCGTATATCCGGTGGACCGCACATATACAAAGGAATGAACGGTCGCAAAGCCCACGGTCTGCAATCAACGTACGTGTGTCGGTCATTTGATTTCGAGGATAGGATATACTCAATGAGAGGACTGTCAGACGAACTTCCCAGGTCCCCCACACATGTGTAACATCGCACGTGTGCTGTGTTGTGTCTGGCGCTTGTCGAAGTGCGTCCGGACCTGTCTTTCGTCTGTAAAGAAAGAAGGCTTCAGATTCATCGCGGTGGATCATTTTTTGTTCGGTAGTTACAACTCAAAACGGAACCGTAACGCAAACGGATTGGCTACTCCCCCTGACACCAGCCCCGTGGCTGATGGTCGGTGATCTGTGAGCCCCACCATGATGTATGTGTTTCATCCATTCCGTACATCCATTTTTACATATCATTTTATGCTTGATCCAAAAAAATGAGTATATAAATCTCAGGTGGACCACACCAAATGAAAACAATAGTGATTGGATATCCACCATTAAAATCCTCCTAAGGCCCACTGTACTGTTTATTTGACATCCAATATGTTGATTAGGTCATACAGGCCCAGATTAAGGGAAAAAACAAAAATCAGCTTGATCCAAAACTTTTGTTGGCCGAAAATGTTTTTTAACGGTCGACGCTCATTCTACACTATTTCCTGTAATGTGGTCAACTTAATATTCGGATATACCTCATTTTTGGTCTCATTCTGTAAAATGATCAGTAAAAGTAGATGAACGGCATGGATGAAACACATACATTATGATTGGGCCTACAGAGCACCGACCACCAGCCATTGGCTGGTGTACGGGGAGTAGCCAATCCGTTTCCAACCGTAACTAATACGGTTGGTGACTACACATCTGGTGGGGCCCACTGCATGGACAGCTGTAGAAAACGATACTAGACTTTGGATTAATATCATTAGTGTTTTGCAATCAACTCAAATCTGTCAATTGAAAATCACCATCGATGTTCAACCATGCAAAGAAATGCCATATTTCTAGTATAACCTGCTCATCTCATTTTCACTGCTTGCTGTACACGTATCGAAGGCCGACAACCCAAATCCATTGCCTTGACCGACTCGGAGAATTAAGCCAGAGAAAGCAGCCTTTCTTTGAAAGCGTTTTGTGATAAAACATTTGGAGAGAGAATAAAAAAAAGGGAGGAAGGGAATGAGTGGGAAAATTCTCAATACCTTTCTTTTATTATTATTATTATTAAAACATGATAGTAGAAAATGTGTAACTAAAAAGTGAATGCCCATTAAAAAAATATTATTTTCTTTTAGGCTGTTTGTTTCACCAATTACTCTAATAATATAAAGAAGATACATTATATGTCAAGGATATGTTGGGAATTTTTGACCTGCGGAATCACACAGATCTAGATCTAGGATAGCAATCCTATGGCACCAAGCACACAAGAGAACACACAGATTTAACGTGAAAAATCCTTTCGGAAAAAAACCACGGCACAAAACGACAGATCTCCACTATGAAAGCATCAATTACAAAGAGAGAGGACTTACCTGATTCGAACAACCTCGAATCTTACCCTTGCTACACCCTTTAGAAACCCTAGAACCCCTTTAGAAAGCTTTTGTCATACCTAGAAAAGCCCTATGAACACCTATTTATAGTTTAGGCAACTTTCCTTCCGCATCCCAGTTGCGAAAGGACTCAAATCCGCAATTTCGTGCAAAATCGCGGAACAAACTGCGTAACCTACGACTGGTCCTAACTATCCTACAACCGGTCATAGCCCTCCTACGACCGGTCCTGAAAATTTCAGAATTGGTCCTAGACTGGAAAAAAAAAACAGCACAACTTGCTAGACTTCGAGTCGCGCTAGGGCTCGAACCTACGACCGGTCGAGCACCTCCCACGATCGGTCGTAGCTCCCCCACGACCGGTCGAGAAACATGAAAACTTAAAGATTGAAGGCTTCTCCTCGACAATCTCCACCAAGTCTTCATTCTTCAACCGTGTAGGTACGTGACCTCTTCTCTTATTTCTACATCTCATCATAGCTCCTTATGCATACTCCGTCTTTCTTTTTCGTCATCGCCAAGCCCAGAGAAGTTACACAGAACTTGAACTTCTCTACAGGAATAATCTAGGAAAGCATGTCCATCGAATCAGAATCCACGTGCCCAACCATCCTTGCTCCTATCTTCTCAAAAGAAAAAACGTAGTCTTCTTACCATCTCACCGCTACCCAATATTACTTGTCGGGGTACTTGCTCACAACACTGATAGCTTGTGAAATAACCGGTTTAAACCAGACCATGAAATACACTGCCCAGCGCATTCGAATAAGGGTCATGAGATATCTTGCTTTTCCTCATCTATTTTGGGACAAATCCAGAGGAAAACTTGAGGAGAGAAATGTAGAGAACGCTCTCCAGCTTTACATGGCCCATTACATCCTGTATCAATATCTACACATAAGGTATTCCTCCTGTGATTACCAAAGCCTACTCCTCCTTCAGTCTCAACGCCGAGAACCATCTTTGTAGACCCCCCGATCCTTCATCCTGGATGTCCCGAGTCTTTAGTACATTGATTTCAGACATGTCACAATTGACGATCCACATGTCATCAACATACAATATCTGACTCACCATGAAGGAATCAAATCACTGCCTAGGCGACAGGCCGAACAACGACCTCCTGCAAAGTCTTTTCTCAGCCCCTTTCACTTCGAACCACTCTGGTTGCTTCATGTAGATCTGCTCTTTACTTTCCCTTACAGAAGTGCAGACTCCACATCCTTCCTTCCAGCTCAAGATCACATTGGACAACTAGCGTCAATCACTGATCTAATAGACACCTGCTATACTGTCGGCGCGAATATCTCTGAGAAGTCGATCTCTTCTCCCTAAGCATAACTCATCGCCACCAACCTCGCTCTATATCTATATTGTAACCTCCTAAAGATCCACCTGCATCCAACCGCTTTTCGGCCCACTGGAAGCTCCACCCGCTCTCATATGTCGGTTTGGTACAACGAGTCCATCACATCGCCCATAGCCACCTTTCACTTTTCAGTACCAGGCTCACCTAGAGCCATCTGAATAAAAGATGAATACTCCTGCGATATTGGAGTCGTCCATGTACCTCGCCGATATCCCGCGATCATGCCATGTGTTTCTTCTCACAGGTGGCTGCTCCACCTGCTCCGTATCCCTATCCGCACGGTTCAGCCTTCCTACCCTGCTCGCTCATGTGGCCATGTCCAACATGCCACACACGTGAAGAGGTGGAATCTACTACATCCACCGTAGCTCCACCTTTAAAAGTGCTTCTCATCCGTGAGACATAAACGGATCGATGAAAAAGCTTTCTATCAAGAGTATTCCAATCATCATCAGTCATAGTAGACTTCCGCTCCTCAAGAGCACCATCTTCGCCTTACTTAGTTAACAGGCTAATCATCTTAACCTTCCATAACTCAAAATTATTTTTTCCTGAGTACTTCTTAATCTCATACTTAGCGCTCGCCATTATTACTAATCCCTCAGATTCAAATCTGTGCCCCAACTTCGCTCTGATACCAGTTGTTAGGGATTTTTGACCTGCGAAATCACACAGATCTAGATCTAGGATAGCAATCCAATGGCACTAAGCACACAAGAGAACACATAGATTTAACGTGAAAAACCCTTTCGGGAAAAAACCACGGCACGAAGCGAGAGATCTCCACTATGAAAGCATCAATTACAAAGAGAGAGGACTTACCCGATTCGAACAAACTCGAATCTCACCCTTGCTACACCCTTTAGAAACCCTAGAACCCTTTTAGAAAGCTTTTGTCATACTAAAAAAGTCTTAGGAACACCTATTTATAGTTTAGAAAACTTCCCTTCCGCATCCTAGTTGCGAAAGGACTCAAATCCGCAGTTTTGCGCAAAATCGTGGAACAAACCGCATAACTTACGACCGCTCCTAGTTATCCTACGACCGGTCCTAGCCCTCCTACGACCGGTCCTAGACCCCTAAGAATGGTCCTGAAAATTCCAGGACTGATCCTAGACTGGAAAAAAAAACAGCACAACTCGCTGGACTTCGAGTCGTGTCAGGGATCAAACCTACGACCGGTCGAGCACCTCCCACGACCGGTCGAGCAACATGAAAACTTGAAGATTGAAGGCTTCTCCTCAACAGGATACATTACCTCAATCCAAGGATACATTACCTCAATCTATGGCTTGACATGTTAACCTTAATCTTAGAGAGATTCATTTGTATAGTATAATCCATTCTTTCCATTTTTATTGTAATTAGCATTTATAACTCTGATTTGTAATTATTCTTATGCACATTGTAATTATCTATATATACAAGAAATACTCACCACGATTCAGTGTGGTGGTTTTTGCTCAAACCTTTATATGGTATCAGAGCCATCTAGGATTAGCCTCCATCGATCCCTCTTGCTTCAATGGTTGCTAAAAAGAACTCACCCTCCCTTCTCTCCTTCAACACCATGATTCACATGGTAATCATCAAATTCTCATCCTCCAGTTATCTCCTATGGAAGAGTTAGCTTCTTCCTCTACTTGAAAGCCAAGAACTACTACGTCATGTGGATGGAACTCTTCAACCTCCTCCATACTTTGACCTTGTTGGCTCTCAGATGCCAAGCATCAAACACTTGGCGTGGAAGAACACTGACCAGTGCATCTTGAGTCTTATGCTCTCCTCCCTCATAAAGGAAACCATGGTCGAGGTTGTGGGCCTCTCCACCCCACGTGAGGTTTGGTTATCACTCGAAAACACTTTTAGTCACCAATCAAAGGCAAGAGAAATTCATCTCAAGGACAATCTTCAACTGATGAAACGTGGGACTTGATCGGTAACAGAGTATGCTCAAGCGTTCAAATCCCTTTGTGATCAACTCCATGCCATCGGAAGAGCCGTCGACGAAATTGCAAGGTTCAGTGGTTCCTCCGAGGACTGGGTTCGGAGTTCACTAGCTTCTCCACCGCCCAAATGGCCCAAATGCCCCTACCTTTCTTCTCCGATTTGGTCTCCAGGGCCGAAAGCTTTGAGCTTTTCCAGCGGTCTCTTGAATCCTCTAGTCCACCAAACGCTACTTTCACAATCACAAATCAAAGCAATCATCGCTCAAACTCCAGGCACTCAAATCGTAACCACCAGGGACAAAATCCCTCTTCAAACCACAGCAATGGTCATCCAAACTCATTGCAGGGACGCCGTCCACCGTGCTGCCAAATCTGCCGGCAAGAAGGGCACTATGCCGATAAGTGCAACCAGAGGTATGCACGGGAAGGAGATGATGTCGGCAACACAACTCATCTCATTGAGGCCTTTAAGGCCTCTTGCTCTTTTAAAGGGCCCGAGACCAGTGATTGGTACCTGGACAGAGGGGCTTCAGCCCACATGACACTAGACCTCTTCTACTTGGATCAAGCAAGTAATTATATGGGTAAGGATCATGTAATTGTAGGGAATGGTGCTTCCCTACCCATTACCCACACCGGTACTATCTCTCCTAGCCCAACACTTGATTTATTGGATGTATTAGTTGTTCCTCGTCTAACCAAAAATCTCCTTTCCATTAGTAAATTAACATATAATTTTCCTCTCTCTGTTATATTTACTAATAACCTTTTTTTCATCCAAAATCGTCAAACGGGAAGGGTGGTGGCAACCGGTAAGAGAGATGGTGGCCTATATGTGCTGGAGCGTGAAAACTCTGCTTATATTTATGTTCTTAAAAATAAGGCTTTACGTGCTTCATATGACTTATGTCATGCTCGTCTGTGACATGTAAATCATTCTATTATTTCCTTTTTAAATAAAACTGGCCATCTCTATCTTACCTCTTTATTGCGTTCTCCAGCTTTATGTGACACATGTCAAATTGCCAAAAATCATCGATTTCCTTAATCTCGTAACAAATGTTGATTGTCTAATGTGTTGGATCTTATTCATTATGATATTTGTGGTCCTTCCCCCGTCAAGTCAAACTCGAGATTTATTTATTATGTGTTATTCATTGATGATTATTCTCGTTTCACTTGGCTTTACCCTTTGAAATTAAAATCTGAATTTTATGATATTTTTATTCACTTTCAAAAACTTGTGGAAAACCAACATTCCACTCACATCAAAATTTTCCAAAGTGATGGTGGTGCCGAATTTACAAGCAATTGCTTCAAAACACACCTTAACACCTCGGGTATTCACCATCAACTCTCTTGCCCATATACAGCTGCCCAGAATGGCCGCGCTAAAAGAAAACATCGACATGTGACCGAGACAGGATTTGCACTTCTTTTCCATTCCCATCTTTCTCCTCGTTTCTAGTTTGACACCTTCAGCACTGCAGCATACATCATCAATCGCTTGCCCATACCACTTCTTGGAGGTATGTCTCCTTTTGAGCTTCTTTATGGCTCTTCACCAAATTATGATAATTTTCATCCTTTTGGTTGTCGTGTCTATCCTTGTTTATGTGAATATATGTCTCACAAATTTTCTCCCCGTAACATTCCTTGCATTTTTTTAGGATACAGTCCTTCTCATAAAGGATTTCGCTGTCTTGATCCCACTACCTCCAGACTTTATATTACCCGCCATGCCCAATTTAATGAACACCATTTTCCCTCTCGAGATTGCTCTTAGGCTTAGCCCCCTTCATCTCTCCCTTTTTTGAATTTTCTCGAACCAAGCCTGCCCATGCAGACCCACCTCTACTGTCTCCCCTGCACCATTCTCCGCATATTACTCCATCCGGATCTAACCTGTATGTCATTTGTACTAACCCAGTGGACGAGTCTTTGCAGGTAACTGATGTTGAGGAGAAGTCTTCAATCTTCAAATTTTCATGTTGCTCGACTGGTCATGGGGGAGCCACGACCGGTCGTAAGTTCGAGCCCTAGCACGACTCGAAGTCCAGCGAGTTGTGCTGTTTTTTTTCCCAGTCTAGGACCAGTCCTGAAATTTTCAGGACCAGTCTTAGGGGTTTACGACCGGTCGTAGGAGATTTAGGACCGGTCTTAGGGGCCTAGGACCGGTCGTAGGATAGCTAGGACCGGTCGTAGGTTACGCAGTTTGTTCCGCGATTTTGCGCGAAACTGCGGATTTGAGTCCTTTCGCAACCGGGATGCGAAAGGAAAGTTGCCTAAACTATAAATAGGTGTTCCTAGGGCTTTTCTAGGTATGAAAAAAATTTTCTAAAGGGGTTCTAGGGTTTCTAAAGGGTGTAGGAAGGGTGAGATTCGAGGTTGTTCGAATCGGGTAAGTCCTTTCTCTTTGTAATTGATGCTTTCATAGTGGAGATCTGTTGCTTTGTGCCGTGATTTTTTTCCGAAAGGATTTTTCATGTTAAATTTTTGTTCTCTTATGTGCTTGGTGTCATTGGATTACCATCCTAGATCTAGATCTGTGTGATTCCACAGGCCAAAAATCCCCAACAACTGGTATCAGAGCGATCGTTGGGGCACAGATCTGAATCTGAGGGATTAGTAATAATGGCGAGTGTCAGGTATGAGTTTGAGAAGTACTCAGGAAAAAATAATTTTGAGTTATGGAAGGTTAAGATGATTAGCCTGTTAACCAAGCAAGGTGAAGATGGTACTCTTGAGGAGCGGAAGTCTACTATGAAAGATGATGAATGGAATACTCTTGATAAGAAGGCTTTATCATCGATCCGTTTATGTCTCACAGATGAGGTTCTCTACAATGTCATGAAGGAGAAAACTATGGCTGGTTAGAGGATGTCTATGCGAAGAAATCCTCAGAAAATTGCCTACACCTGAAGCGACAGTGGTATAACTTCAAGATGGCAGAGGGTGGAGATCTGGAGGCTCACATCAGCAACTTTAATAAATTGGTTTGCAAATTGCTGGATATGGAGATGAAAGATAAAGAACAAGCATGTATGTTGCTGAATTCTCTCCCGGCGTCCTATGAGGCATTCAAGGACACTATGTGCAGCATGAATAAAATCCTGAGTGTCGATACTGTTATCTCAGCCCTTCAAGGGAAGGCTATGAGACAACTGAATAATGACATGGGGACGTCTTCTGATGCACTGTTTATAATGAGTAGAAATTCTGGACAAGGTACAGATTCTTCTGGTTCTAAATCCAAATCCAGGGACAAGGAAAAAGGAAAGGTAAAGTGCTGAAATTGTGGGAAAGAAGGACATGTGAAGAGGGATTGTGAAAATCCTAAATCGAAGAGGGAAGATTCTGAGGCTTCATGCATGGAGGCCAATGTTACCACATCAGATGGATCAAGTGGATGTGATGGTGATGTTTTATCTGTGTTTTCGCTCAGACGGTCATACGATGATCGTAAGGATGAATGGATGCTAGACACAGGGGCATCTTTTCAAATGACTCCTCATCGGAGTTGGTTCACCAGATATAGGGAGTGCGATGGTGGACAGGTATTTATGGGCAATGACATTGCCTGTAATGTTGTGGCGGTTGGTTCTGTGCACATCAGGATGTTTGATGGAGTGGAGCGTACCTTGACAGATGTGAGGCACGTTCCTTATTTGAAGCAGAATCTGATTTCTCTTGGTGTGCTTGAGGTAAAAGGATGCAAGTACATTGGTATTCATGATGCTCTTAATGTATCTAAGGGGGCACGGGTAGTCATGAAGGCGCAACGACTCGGTACTTGTACAGGTTGATCGGGAGCACTTCAAAAGGTGGAGCTGCAGTGGATGTAGCGGATTCCACCTCTGCACGTGTGTGGCATGTTAGACATGGCCACATGAGCGGGCAGGGCAGGAAGGCTGAGACGCGCAGACAGGGATACAGAGCAGGTGGAGCAGCCACCTGTGTGAAGAATCATACGGCATGATCGCAGGACATCAGTGAGGTACATGGATGACTCCAATATTACAGGATATTCATCTTCTATTCAGATATCTCTAGGTGAGCCTATTGCTGAAAAGTGAAAGGTGACTATGGGTGATGTGATGGGTTCATTGTACCAGACCGACATCTGGGAGCGGGTGGAGAATCCAGTGGACCGGAGAGCGGTTGGATGTAGGTGGATCTTCAGGAGGATATAACGTAGATACAAGGCGAGGTTGGTATGAAGGGTTATGCTCAGAGAGAAGGGATCGGCTTCTTAGAGATATTTGTACCGACGGTATAGCAGGTATCTATTAGATCCTTGATTGGGGTTAATTGGCCAATGTGATCTTGAGCTATGATGAGATGCAGAAATAAGGGAAGAGGTCAAGGAGCTATACGGTTGAAGAATGAAGACTTAGTGGAGATCGTTGAGGAGAAGCCTTCAATCTTCAAGTTTTCATGTTGCTAGACTGGTCGTGGGAGGTGCTCGACCGGTCGTAGGTTCGAGCCCTGGCACGACTCGAAGTCCAGCGAGTTGTGCTGTTTTTTTTTCCAGTCTAGGACCAGTTTTGAAATTTTCAGGACCAGTCTTAGGGGTCTAGGACCGGTCGTAGGAGGGTTAGGACCGGTCGTAGGATAGCTAAGACCGCTCATAGGTTACGCAGTTTGTTTCGCGATTTTACGCGAAACTGCGGATTTGAGTCCTTTCGCAACCAGGATGTAAAAGGAAAGTTGCCTAAACTATAAATAGGTGTTCCTAGGGCTTTTCTACGTATGAAAAAATCTTTCTAAAGGGGTTCTAGGGTTTCTAAAGGGTGTAGCAAGGGTGAGATTCGAGGTTGTTCGAATCGGGTAAGTCTTTTCTCTTTGTAATTGATGCTTTCATAGTGAAGATCTGTCGCTTTGTGCCGTGATTTTTTCTCGAAAGGGTTTTTCACGTTAAATTTGTGTTCTCTTGTGTGCTTGGTGTCATTGGATTACCATCCTAGATCTAGATCTGTGTGATTCCACAGGCCAAAAACCCCCAACAACTGATGCTCTTGCAGGTCCACCATCTCAGGAGCCTTGACCACCTCATGTTGAGTCTGATGTTGCTCCGCTTCTCACTGATCCCACTCCTGCTCTAGCTTCTCAGTTCATTTCTCATCCCATGCTCACACGAGCCAAAGTTGGCATTTTTAAGACTCGTCATCCAGCAAATCTCAGTATTTTGGGATCCTCTGGACTGCTCTCTGCTCTCCTTACCTCCACTGCACCTAAAGGTTTCAAATCTGTTGCTAAGAATCCTGCATGGCTTGCTGCTATGGATGAAGAAGTTCAAGCTCTGCATCATAACCGCCTTTGGGTTTTGGTCCCTAGACCTGCCAACACCAATATTGTCGGTTCCAAATAGGCGTTTTGGACCAAATACCTGCCTAATGGATCCATTGAACGCCTCAAGGCTTGGCTTGTGGCCAAAGGCTACACTCCAGTACCTAGTCTTAACTATACTGACACTTTCAGTCCTATTATCAAGGCTACTACTATTCGCGTTGTGCTCTCTCTTATTGTTACCAACAGATAGCCTCTCCGCCAACTTGATGTAAAGAATGCATTTCTCAATGGCACTCACTGAAAATGTTTATATGGAACAACCTCCTAGGTACATTGATTCTCAGTACCCGAATCATGTTTGCCATCTAAAGAAAGCTCTCTATGGCCTCAAACAAGCTCCTCATGCCTGGTTTCAGCGTTTCAGTTCCTTTCTTCTCCCCCTTGGGTTTTCTTGCAGCCGTGCAGACACCTCTCTCTTTGTCTTTCATCAACAGTCTGACATTATTTATCTGCTTTTATATGTTGACGATATTATTATTACTAGCAACAACTCTTCCCTCCTTGACAGCTTCACTCGCAAGCCCAATTCTAAGTTTGCCATCAAGGACTTGGGCTCCCTCAGCAACTTTCTTGGTTTGGAAGCTACATACACTACTGATGGTCTCTTTATCAGTCGGCTGAAATATGCCCGGGATATTCTGACTCAAGAACAGTTACTTCACAGCAAGCCTATTCACACTCCTATGGTCGTCTCTCAGCACCTGACTGGCAATGGTCCTGCTTTCTTGGACCCCACTCTCTGCAGATCACTAGTTGGTGCCCTTCAGTACTTAACCATCACTCGCCCTGACATCGCTCATGTTGTTAACTCTGTTAGTCAGTTCCTGCATGCCCCTACTACAGATCACTTTCTTGCTGTCAAGCGCATTTTACACTATGTCAAGGGCACACTTCACTTTGGTCTTGTTTTTTTCCCTTCTGTTACTTCTGGTGCCTTAGTTGCTTACTCTGATGCTGACTGGGCTGGTTGTCCCAATACTCGCCGCTCCACCTCAGCTACTCCATTTATCTTGGCAATAATCTAGTTTCTTGGAGTGCCAAGAAGCAACCCATTGTTTCCCATTCCAGTTGTGAGTCTGAGTATCGCGCCCTTGCAACTACTGCAACTGAACTCCTTTGGCTCACCCATCTACTTCATGATCTCAAGGTTCCCATTTCCCAGAAGCCTATTCTCTTATGTGACAACAAAAGTGCGATCTTCTTAAGCTTCAATCCCGTTTCCCACAAACATGCCAAGAATGTTGAATTAGATTATCATTTTCTTCAGGAACTTGTTGTTGCTGGTAAACTTCGCACTCAATATGTGCCCTCTCATATACAGGTTGCCGATCTCTTCACCAGGAGTGTTTCTTGACTTCTCTTTGAATTCCTTCGTATCAAGCTTCATGTTCGTTCAAATCCGATGCTCAGCTTGCGGGGGGGTGTGAAGGATATGTTACCTTAATCCAATTGGATACATTACCTCAATCCACGGCTTGACATATTAACCTTAATCTTAGAGAGATTCATTTGTATAGAATAATCCATTTTTTCCATTTTTATTGTAATTAGCATTTATAACTTTGATCTGTAATTATTCTTATGCACATTGTAATTATCTATATATATATACAAGAAATACTCACCACGATTCAGTGTGGTGGTTTTTGTTCAAACCTTTATACTATAACTATAATTTTAGCAATTATAAATCAAAGAATCATTGGTCAAATATAAATGTATTTAAGGTTTGTTTACTTTTTCAAATCTACTATAAATCCATGCAAATGGATAATAATGAATGCTTACATGTAAATACGGACATGACCAACCGATTCGAGTGTTCATTTGCAATGGTGGTAGGCTGTAAATATAGTGTTTCAATGGTGAACATGTGTTTGGATGAGGGATGTGGATTGCCAGCGAAAGCCTTTCTAATGAATTTCTTATGACGAGATAATAAGAAAGGCTAATATGATGTTTATGAGAAATCCACCACATGTGTTCATTATTTTCATATTTAGTTAGGACATGGGCTAAAAAATAAGGCAGATCTGAAACTTAAGGGGACTACATGATAGTGTGGATACTGGAGGGTGGATTTCCTGAGGGGATGGGAGATCAACTCTCACCCCTTCTAACTTTGCCTCTCTCGAGGGCTTTCATTAAAGGATAAAAGAGCGTTTATATTTGACAAGAGTTGTCACTAGTCAATATTTATTATGATTCTAGAGTCCATTATACCACGTAGAAATGCTTAATATTGAAAACCCGAAGATCCTTAGCCCTAAGATGCCTCATGAGTTTACGTTCTACAGATTCTAAGGAAGAGACGGTGATTACAAAGAGGAAATGCGTTAAGACCAACTTTGCCCATACGAATATGCGGTCTTTACTTCACAAGATCTGACTAATTTCTAAACATAAGATTAGTTCTTGCATGCAAAAAATGTAATGTGATGCAACAACAGTGATGATTGACCAATTTAAATTTTTAATGGGCAAGGATTCTACTATATCAGCAAGCTACAGAGCATATGTTCGAAACAATCAAGTGCATGCAAAGTATGTATGTATGGGATGCTTGATGTTATATTGATACTTAGATAAAATGACGACCAAATAGCTATGGTTTCTGGTGGACTTGCTGCGGTTATTTCGCCAGGCCTCATAACATACGCCCACAAGTCAATTACGAGAAAATGATAGAATGCAATGTATATTTTAAAACAACGGCTAACAGGCTAAGATTTCTAGTGAGCAAGATCCGATTATATTAGCAAGCCTCAAAGCATATGCCCACCAGTCAGATGCTAGAAAATGATGAAAATGCACTATGATGCTCATGTATATGAGGAGCAAGGGGGTTGAGAAGGGAATAAATATTGCATAATGCTAATGTTTGGGTTTGATGAAACTGATAAAATCTTAAACAGTTGGTGAATAGTAGTGTCGCAAGGATATATTAAGTAGCTCATATTTGAATTTGAGTGACTCATGAGGCTTAGACTCTGGCTAGGTTTGGCTAGACCAGGGTTGGGCTCTCTCTCGCTCTCTCTCTCTCTCTTTCAATCTAATTCTCCTTTGTAGACGGATGGCAAAGGCTAAGGTTAAGGGATTTCTAAAAATGGAAGTGGGTTGAAATGAGAATGGATCCTTCTTAAATTCGATAGGTGCTTAAAATGAGAAGGAAAGAGGGCTATTTATAGCCTCCAACCTAGTCTTCTTATAACTCTTGGTAATCATAGGGGCAAAAGGTGGTTGGATGGTTGAGATTGGAGATTGCCACATGGCATTATCTCATGGGTTGGATGGTGCAGTAAAAGGGTAATTTTGGATAAGGAGATGAGCATTAGAGTAAATGCACTTTAACTGCATACTTAATGTTTAAAAAATGAGAGTTCCACATGCTTGAGGGATGTTATCCTAAAGAGGGAGAGTGCCACATAGCCGGCGGCAGCCTAGCTGTCGCTGGTCCCCACTTGGACTCCTTGCTTTGGCAACTAACATCTTCAAAGTATGTAAAATCTCTATTGTGAAGGTTGTTGCTTTGAAGTTTTGATCATTTCTTCAATTGTACTTGCTTTTGAGCTTGGGTTTGGGCTTGGTTTTGTGCTTAACTAGGTGAGTTAATTGGGTTGTTAGATTGGAGAGGCTGATTGGGTGAATTGACTCAATGAGTTGATTAGGCGAGTTAACTCGCTAAGTTGACTCAAAGCCTCAGGGTTTTAGGTCCCTAAGATTTAAGGTTAAGCTGACTAGGTTGATTGGGTTAAATGGGCTAAGTTTGTGTTTTAAGACTGGGGTTTCTAGGGTTTAGGCTTTGAGGGTTAGGGTTTAGGATCAGAGTTTGATTGTTCATCCATTAGTTCAAACTCAATCAGCTTATTAGCCTGAGGTAGGGTGTATATAGATAGGAAATACTGAGGATTGAACGTCCACTGGTGAAACATTCATAGGGCCACAAAAGTTTGGATCAAGCCAATATTTTTATGTTTTCAATTCATCCTAGTAGGAACGACCTTATGAACAGTATGGATGGCATATAAACATCATGGTGGACCTCAGGGAGGTTTCAAAAGTAGGCCTACCCACTTTTTCTTATTATGTTGCCCACTTGAGTTTTGAATTTGCCTCAATTTTTTGGCTGATATCCTAACAAGATTTGGAAAAGCAATGGGAGGGAGTGGATTACACACAAACATCACGGTGGCAGGAAGTTCATGTGAAAGGCCTTCACAGGTAATTTGCATCCTTAGTCTTGAAGAGTAAGTATCCCATCAATGTTCATTAATAACTATAGTGGTTTCAACATTTTGAAATATAAGAAATGTGGTTATTTTTGGTAAACCACAACTCCAACGTTGTAGGGTTAAACCTGACCATGGGGTCTACTTTGATGTGTGCTTGGCAAATTTATGCCATCAAAAAGTTTTCATCACTCAAATTCTCTCATCTGCCCAACAATCAAGCTAATAGGAATCTCAGGTGGACCACAATGAAGGAAAAAGTGGTAATTGAATGGTAATCAAGAAAGGAGAAATCCAAGGGCCCATTAATTTTTGACTTGCCATCCAACCTATAGGAAAGTTCATATAGATCCAGATGAAGGTCTAACACAAAGGCATTATAGACAATGTGGATATATAAGACATAAGTCATTACTATCAGTACGAACTCAAATCATTGCTCAACAAATTACCAATGGAAAAAAATCAAACATATGTTTTCCCAACACCAAAATTTATCACATATCTTACTAAATAAAACTACCAGACAAAAGAGGAGATGAATATTGATGAATCGTAAGAAGGAAACAAAATCCATGTTTGAAGGAGAGCTCGTTAACAACAATCTCATTGTTATAAATGCACGTTCTATGGTGGTCGGAGATAGTTAAAGTGTCCATCAAAAGGTAGGGTTCTTGCTGCATGTGTTCAATGAGTAGAAATCACAGAGCTTGATAATTGCTAGTTATAACAAAACCTCTAACGACTTACCATTTTAGATAGCATGCAGGAGTACCATATGGCTAAATGGTCATGTTAAATGTAAATGGAGGGATTTGAGAAATCCACTCTTAATTGCATAGATTAGAGGGAAATCCTCCATCGTAAATATTTTTATTTTAACTGAAGTAAATCATCAATCTTTATACTATCCACCAAACAAGCGGCATAGCTAATAACAATGAGTATACATGCATTTACAAGTGAAACATGGAAAATAAATACTCTCTTAAGAGACACGTAATGAAATTTATAATCATTACACTTTTTCATAGTATTACTACGAAAATCTCCAATCCAAACAACAAAATAATTTATTATGATAATGATTTGATATTAAAGTAATATAAAAAAGTTATCATTATAATTTTACACTAGATAAATCAAATACAAGAATTGACAATCAAATGTAGCTTTTTTCAGTAGACGAGTATGTTGGGGGCCGTTACACAAAAATCTTAGGATTCAGCCTCCCAAATAACACTAGAATTATGGAATAATAAAGCAATGAAATAAATCAAAGCATAAATCACATGACACAAGAGATTTTTACATGGAAAATCCTCAAAAAAGGTAAAAACCATGAGACCTCATCCAGATCAACAATCCACTATGAAGTAGAATGTTACAACTAATCACAAGCTCACACATCTTGAATCAAACCTTCTTCACTTATGCAGTAGTGGATAAACAATAAGAGAATAGAGAAAACTGGAGAGATCTCACTGATCATGAGGACGTAGAATCGCTGAAATGTCGAGTGCACAGTAGATCACCTCTACAAGCAGAACTTCCCTTTTACAAGCTTCCTATCTCTCTCACACACACCTTTGATAGCCCTAAACCCTTTAGCAAATCCTTACAAAGCTTTAAAAAACTCTCTCGCATTACTTAGAATAGCTCTAGGCAACTCCCTTTCGCACATCTTGCTAAACCGCCTCAAATTTACGCAGTCTGCACAAAATCCTAACTGAATCTGTATAACCTTGACTAAACGAGTAGGGTCCTCGACCGGTTGAACAGCCCACTCGACCGGTCAAGCACCTCGAAGGCCCAAACCAATTAGCTTGCTGGACTTTAAGTCAAACACCATGCTCGACCGGTCGAGCAAGGCACTCGACCGATCAAGCCATGATGAGAAAATCCCCATCAAATCTCTCTCTTTTGGACTCAGGAGGAATTCACCTTCTTCAAGCTAACCTGGTTTCTACAAACCTTAAACTTACCCTTGAGCAAGACCTTGATCATCATGTCTGACCCATTATCATCTGTGTATACCTTTTAAAGCTGTAACACCTTCTGTTCTAAAGTATCCATGATTGAGTGATACCAAATACATGGAGTGCTGACTTGGATTCTTGCTCAAGTGTATAACACTTTAACTATCGCAATAGACCACGTACTGGTCCTGCTTCAAGCTAAGTTCCTATAAGAACCTCTTCATTTAAAGCATCTCTTTACATGCCTCTGTGACTGCAATGTACTTTACCTCTATTGTTGACAATGTTACGACCTTCTGCAGCTTGCTTTATTAAGAGACCGCTCCCCCTACAAACGTAAACATGAACCTCGATGTAGAATTCATGGAGTTTATGTCACCTGCCATATCTGCATCTGTGTAGCCCTCTAACAAAATTTTTTCGTCACCATAGCATAGGCTCAACCTGGATGAGCCTCTTAGATGCCGCAGTATCCATTTTACCGTTAATCAATGTTCTTTACCAAGATTGGCAAGATACCGGCTGACAACACCAACCGCATATGTTATGTCTAGGCGCGTACACATTATAGCATACATCAAACTTCCTACCGCTGACGCATAGGGTATCTTCTGCATCTCATCCACCTCTGCCTTCGTCTTGGGACACTATTTGTCGCTCAATCTGAAGTGACCATCCAATAGAGTACTGACCGGTTTCACTGCATTCATATTGAACCACTCTAGGACTTTCTCAATATACCGCTCTTGTGACAGCCAAAGCTTCCTACTGCTTCTTCTGTTACGAGTTATCTTCATTCTTAGGATCTGCTTAGTTGAGCCCAAGTCTTTCATCACAAATGACTTGCCCAACTCCTGTTTCAGCCTATCAATCTTCTTGATGTCTTTTTCCATGATAAGCATGTCATCAACGTATAACAGCAAAACTAAAAAATCACCATCTGAGAACTCTCGCATGAATACACAGTAGTCTAACTTCATTCTGTTATACCCATGCGTTTACATGAACAAGTCAAACTTCTTTTACTATTACCTTGGAGCTTGTTTTAACCCATACAAACTCTTCCTCAGCCTACACATTATATGTGTTCACAACCCAAGTACAGGGTTGTGATGTAGTAATAAACTCAGTGAGACCGAGGTCGAATCCCAAGGGACTGATACTTGTACATAATCTGAAACTAAATAAAACTAGAACTAGACTAAGATGAAATCTAAATTGAATAGGATTTATGGAATAATGATGGACTATTTATCTAAAACTTTGAAGAAATCAGAGGTAGGAAACTAGGAATTCAGAGGATCCACTTGTAGAGATCGGGAAGATCTTATGCCTGCGTCAAGAACTCAACTGGACTTAGAGTCCCATCTTCATCCAGTTGAAGGGTGTAACCATGAAAATCAACTGAACTTCCTTTGATATAGGTTTAAAGAGATGAAAGGTATATGAATTAGAATGAATTTCATCACCAAACCATGCCCAGGAGATAAAGTAAACAATAGAATTAAACTAATTATCAACCAATCAACAATGCATGAAGGTTAGGAAGGGTACCGTCATCCAACCATGCCCAGGAAACGATGGTGAACAACAGGGCTTCCTGACGTCATAAACATAAAAGGAAAGGACTATGCTTAAAGCTATCGCAGACCCATTATAATTTCAGTTACAACAAACCATTAAAAACTAAAAACATTCCCTTAATTAACTAAAATCAACATCAGTTCAGTATAAACAAAAGGCATAAGCTAAAAGTCTCTCATCACGCTACAAGCTTCACCTCTTAGCCCTAGCTAAGAGGCTTAGCCTAACACAGACATGATTAGGCTGATATATTAAAAAGAAAAAAAATAATAAGAAAGAAAAAAAATAAGAAAAATCTCACTATCGCTTCACATTCTCGGCTCCACGTCCGGTGCCTTCACGGCTGCCCCCCCCCCCCCCCCCCCTCCCCAAAGCTCTCTCTCTTTCTTCTCATCTTATAGGCATCCATGAAAGGGGCGGTGGAGAGGAGTGTGTAGGGAAGTCGGTGCACAACTGGAAACTGTCTGCGTATAGCTATTTACGCAGCTAAGGAAACAGTCATTAACCCTTTTTTTTTCTTTACTTTATTTCCCAAAAATTCATGTCACTTGGGACGCTTTTAGATGACCAATATGATTAACGGATTGGATCATCTGATCGGCCGGCTGTGATGGCTCACCTGGATCAATAGATCCGGCCGCAACTCCCTGTTTTTGCGTATCAAGAAAACGCTGAAAAATCTTACTTTTTGACCTGAGTTTGGGAAGCTAACCGTCCGGATTTCTCAAAACTTCCTTCTTGGACGGAGTTCAGACCACTATCAAAAGAGTTTGGACGGTCTGGATTGCTGATCCGATCATCGCCAAGATCGCACAATCATGCGGAGAAGTCGGGACAGCGTCTTTACGTGGTTAATGCGTAACACATGCGAAAGATGGATTTGCATAACCAATGGGGCCCACTTGCCTTGGTGTTTGAAGAATCAGCGTCGTCCATTGAATTCCCCTCAAAAAATCAATCGAAAATGGGTGATTTTGGATTGGATTTGGTGTGGCCCACGGATTTTTCATTCTGCTGCTCATCCTACGTTTGGACGGGATATTCGCGCGTTCACTAGTTTGGGTCAAAAATATACGTAGGCAAGGGTCAAACCCCCCCTCAGGGACTCATTGGACGGTTCAGATCATGAAAAGGGATGATGGATAGGGCCTACTGTCAAAATCCATTCGCAAGCACGTCAATCACTGGACGTTTCGCATAGCTCAATTTGGATGTTTTACGCAAAAAATAGGTGGGGTCCACTGCGATGCCTGTCCTAGTAATCCACTCCCTCCATCGGCTCTTGTACGTAGTATTGACCCATGGCGTCCAGTTCGAAGTAGATCTGACTTTAGAGTGGGCTACGCGCTTAATATATGTATGGACAACATTCACCATTAAAAATACAATCTCTTCACGTATGCTTGATGCCATGCATATCTATTTACAAATTTGCCCTTCTCTTTTGTTAGAACTTCTGCTGTCCGTATCTCCTGATTGCACCATGTAAATAAGATAAAATTTTATCAGAACTTGTTATTTTTCACGCTTTTTCTAACGCCTAAGTTTGAGCCTTGATCGCTTATGGATTGCCAAGATGTTCTTTAATGGCTAGCACCCTCTAATCTCTCTGTTGGGCCACTTTTACATGGATCTAATGGCTGAAATTTTACGTGTACGGTTAATTTATGATCCTCAGGCCATACATGAAGTTTCGAGCTGAATGGATGGTGGAAACCCTATGATATTGCATTCTGAACCAATTTCGGGCCACTTGAGCTTCAGTTTCTCAATTTTCTCGTATCTCTGGCGTGTAAATCCGTCGATCTTAGTCCCCTGGAGTCTGTCCCTTACCTTTGGTGTCATCAGAGCGTTAAATCCATGCTTTAAGCACCCTTTTCAGTCCATGCTCGTAATTACGCCCTGCATCACAAACGCGATTAAATCGGACCATTAAACAGTATCGTGCTCGTAAATTCAAGTAATAATTGGGGTCAAATATACAATATTTGACCCTCAACACAACCCCCAACCAGCATCTTGCTAGTTCCGAGAAAAGTATACGAAAAATAAGTTGAGACTACAAGGCAATTTATATGAAACCGAGTAATATTTTGAAAAACGATTCAGATACGAGCAATCTAAGATTCATGAATGTTATAAATTATTTTTTCCTGGATTCAAGCACACAGTAAACTTCATAATCAAGTTCAAAGTATTAATTCATCAATTAGAATAATTTTAAACATTAAGATGCATGGGTGTATACTATAATCTCGGCTTATCAACATTAAGATTCAATTCTCCATTTCAGGATATCATTGGTAATCAACAAGAGAATTCATGATAACCAAAACTTACCTCACAGATCATATTTTTATTCTTTCAACTTTTGATTTTTTTTATTAATGGTAATGTCAAGAAGAGGAATCAAATCTTCACCTATAGGGAGCAAACCTATGGTGAAGACCGTACACCCGACTCTTTTCACATATCATTCAAGGGGTATTAAATCCACACCTATAGGGAGAAAACCTATGGTGAGGATTATTCGCCCAAATCTTTCCAAGGGTATCTCTCTTTTTTTTTCATATCGATCCTGTTAGGCAAATGTTTTAGGCTAATTCATTTCATACTTAATGATTACCAAATTAACTCTTCAATATCAAACTGAAATCTTAATGTAGAAGTGAGATGTGACATGTGAAATCATGACTCAATCAATGTTTGAAACTTCTAATCATGGAGTAATAATTTAAACTTAACTATGAAATCTAACAGACACTGAATCCAATAGTCATAAATCACCAACATCACCTATCTTGTAATTCTAACATCACAACTATCCTTCAAAATCCTTTTAATTCACAAGAAATTTCAAAAAAATTTAAAAATTTTCACAATTTTTGCTCAAGACCAAGAAAATACTGATTAGGTAACCTAATTTCCCACCCCCAACTAAAAATCTACATTGTCCTCAATGTAAAAGATATATGAGCATGCAATGCACATGGGACAACGAAAGTAAAGTGATAGGAAGATAGTACCTGAATAACGAATCGAGAGAGAGATTTTTCAAGATATCGCAGCATGGAAGCTGGTCAGCATGAGAGAGAAAGTAAAATAAAAATAACAAAAATAAAATCCTACATATACCACTTTCGCAGGTACTCTCGATTATATTTAGCACATGTTACAAGCCTTTAAACCCCTAGGTTGCCCTAGTGGACGAGTTGTAGTCTCGTGTGGGTTTGCAGCAATGTTACCCACAAACATTGAATCGATCATGCCGCAAGGTTCTTCTTCCGGCCAATATCTTGATAAGTTTCTCAGTAATTTCTTCAACAGGATCATCCAAAAATCCCTTTTTGCAATAGGCTTGGGCGCCCTAGAGCATGACTTTTCAGAGAGACTTATGTACCTCATAAGAAATCTTTCATTGAATTGCTTGAGGTATCTGTAATATATACGATTTACCTATGACAAAAGAAGTTTCAACGTTAGTATCGCATGGTGAATCAGAGACTAGAAGTAAATAAAGTTTAGAAAACTTCCTAAGAAGTGATTTAGTCTCAACACAATCCGAAGCTTTAAACTTAGGTTCAATTTTCAGCTCATCTTCCTTTACTGGTAGACGTTTAGGATCAGGGGAAGAGAGGGTTTCAAAATAAGGGTTCTCTCAGTCAGTGATGACTACCGAGATGTTGTCTCGCAAGGCATCCACTTTGTCTTTTAACATGAGATTGTTTGAAACTGTAAAGTGTGCCAAGCAATCCCAAGAGTTAGAAAGTTCAGCTGAGTGTGACTTATTTTTCATATTAGAGTTTGTGATGATCTGCTCAAAGAATCCATCATCCTTGAAAGTGGATAGAGGTATGCTCTCTTGCTCCAGTCCTGGACAGACAGATTGAAGATCAATAAGTGAAGCATTGATGTGATCACTCTGTTCATTGAAATTACTCAATTAAGCTGTTGAATTATCAAATGTGTGCAGCTCAGATGGTGGCCTCAACTGAGTGGTTTCAAATTCAAAGTCGTAGAGGGCAACTCCTCCTTCTCCTGAATCATATCATCATTCAATTCAGGGAAGTGATCTAAACATGTCTCACAAGAGTTAGAAGATTCGGTTGTAAGGGGTTCATTCTCCACATTTAAATCAGGCATGTCAGATGAGTGGAGTAGATCCTCCTGACTGATCATTTCGTGTACTTCTTGATCACTGACCTGGACCATACTTGAGATTGATTTCAGGAGAATTTGAGCTGAACATTCATGATCATCATCCCAATACACATCATTGTCTAATTCCGTGCAGTGCATAGTTGGGATGGGATCGCCTTCCTCAGATTCTATTCCTAAATTCGGTTGAGGTTCAAATAAACTAACCTCTACCTCATCATTGAAATCATGTGTGTCATGTAATGAAGGTGTGTCATCATCGCTGTATTTAAAAAGCACCCATGTATCTTCACCATTCTTTTCAACAATCATTGAGATCGACTCATCGGGAAATTGAACCACATGCTCGTTAACGTAATTCAACTCTTCATTCCAAACTTCAGAGTTTTTCAAAAGTGAGTGAGGATCACTTTCCTCACATTGTATTTCTAGATTGGGTTGTAGTTGAGATGAGCAAGCTTCCTCTATTCTTTCGAGGCGCGAATTGAGTGTTTCCATTACTTTTCGAATTTTCTCAAGACAGGCCATGTCAAGCTGAAATGAATCCTCTTGGATCGTTTCTAATTGGATCTCAAAGGTAGGGGATCCAAGAGAATAATCATTATAACATGTTGTTGGTTCATTTCTTCAATTTTCATGTTTTCACTTATTGTAGTTATACAGATCATAGGTGGGAGAATATGATGGTTGGTAATACTTATTATCACTCATGATATAACCACGCATTATTTTCTTTTGATCGGATGAGTGATAATAATTCTCACAACCATAGTTATGATAACCCCAACACTCACATACTGTTTTGTTAATCCGTAGGGTGTAATTGTTCTCCTGCATATAATCACGTAAGGACTTCTTAGCCGGTGGATCTTTATATTCTGATCGGTTCTCAATGATAGTTTTAGAAAAGTTTTGAAATATAGGCTGATTTATATCATCATCATCCCAAAATAGGCTATTCTTCTCAACTTACTGACGTTGCCACTCGTGCATATACATGATGAAACCCTTAATCTGAATATAATTATAAGAAAAATAGAAGAAAAGATCTTACAGCAATGTGGAAAGTAAGAGGAGGAGAAGTTAGAAAGAAGGTACCAGATTGGAGGTCCTAAGTTAAAATCCTGCATAAGGAAATAAAAGAAATTAGTTTCTATAAATAGAAATCCTAAAATTTGAAAGTTTCTAATACAACAAAGTTCTAAACCTAAAATTAAGAAGTATGTTAGTTGCTAAAAACAGAAGAAATCCTAAAATTAGAAAGTTAATAAAAAAAGTAAAGGAAAGATGAGTTAGTTTCTAAAAAAGAAAAAAAAATTAAAAATCCTAATTCTAAAAATAGAAAAAGTAAAGAATTTAGAAAGGGATTACCAAATTAGATGTCTATGTCAGGATCCTACAAAATAAGAAAACAGGTTAGTTTCTATAAATCAGAAAAACCTAAACCTACAGTTAGTGAAATCCTAATCTTAATCTAATTTTAAAACCAATTAATTTTAGAAAATCGTAGCCGTCAGTCCCCGGCAAGGGTGCCAAAAACTTGTTCACACCCCAAGTGCAGGGTTGTGATGTAGTAATAAACTCGGTAAGACCGAGGTCAAATTTCGAGGGACTGATTGTAAGACCTGTATCCTAGTCTGTACCGTTTCGTTGGCTTCCGCGGTCCTTTCAGTTGAATTCTGACAATTCTCGACCCGTATCCGACGATTTCGATCGATCATAAGCCGAGTCCTACATACCAAAGCCGGTTCGATTCGAAACTTATACCCTAGCGACCGTACCGTCGTCTCGGTTCTAATACCGTGACTCGCGCACCAATCCGATACCTAGGGTAGAAGATGTCAGCCTGCGTTTATTCTGAAGAAATGCAGCGCGTTGCGAATCTCGAGAGAATCTCTACAACAAGTCCCATTAATCAACTATAAATGCATCCCTTACCCAAGTACAACCACCCCACTCCTCCTTTTCCCACAAGTCAAACCTCTTTCTCCCTCACCATCCCTTTCTTTAAAAATTTCAAACTAAACCATCCCTCTTTTACCCATTTTTCAAACCACGCTATACCATCAATTCTTTTTCTTATTTTATTCCTTTATTCCATTTTCTTAAGCTCTCTCCCAAGCAACCCAAGACACTCCATACGTCTAAGCTTCCCTCTCCCTTCCAAGTGTGATCCACCTTCTCATCTTCCATCTACACCTTCTCATCTCCCATCTCAACCATCCAAACTTCATCATCCACCGTCCAAGGCGAAGGCAAGGAGCATTGGAGGCCAAGGGAGCAAAGAGGAGGCTTAGAGGTAGGCAATCCACCATTAAATCTTCTTTTTTATGGTCCACATGTTGGTGGGATCCATTGTGATGTATGTGATATATCAATGAGGGCCCATAGTGGCGGGGTCCCTCTATTGCACTGTGGATTTCTCTCTCTCTTTTTCTCATCCTAGAATGTAGTGGGCCCCACCAAATTACCTATTTCATCCATTAGATGGGGTGGCCCACCACATTTAGGAGATCCTATATTCCATACATATACATATATATATATATATATATATATATAATATTATATATTATATTATATATGTGTGTGTGTACCAACATGGTGGGCCACATCCACATGGGACCCACCATGATGTCTGTGAGCATCCACGCCATCCAGCGTCTCTGGACGCTAGGCGCTGCAAGTAGGTAACATGAAGTGTGAACAGACATGGATGTACTAACAATCTACCCATAATGGGTTTGGGAATGGGAGTTCCCACCTTGATGTTTATGCATGATCCAAGCCGTCCATCCCAACCCTTGCATCATTTTAGGCGTTGAGCCGAAAAATGAGACCGATCCAATTATCTAGCGGCCATGGCATTGAGAATGCTAGTATTTTCCGTTAAAACTTGAGAAAATGATTGCTAGGGTCCACAAGAAGCTTGGACCCACCTGAAACTTGGTTTGGACCCCTAATTTTGTGGGACACATACAATGAACAGGGTAGATCTAGTTAATGTGGGTCCCACCTAGGATAAAATATATATATATGACATGCCTTTGCTGCCTTGACATCCAAAGGAGTCTGGATGTCCAACGTTAAAAAAGGTGGGCCCCATTGGCCCTGGTTGTGGACCCTACCATGATGTATGTTCTACATCCATGCCGTTCATTTAATAGGTCCCCTTTAATAATGCGTTGGCTCTAAAAATCAGCCATAAATAGTTCTCGGATGGCCCACACCATCACCATTCATGCGATGGTATGCCAAACCACATGAAATCAAATGCTAGGGTCCACATGCAGCTTAGATCCACCTGAAACTCCGTTTAAACCCTTAAATTGGTGGGACACACACAATGAATGGGTTGGATTTGTGAACTACATCACGGTGGACCCCAGGACCAGGTAACCGTACCGAAAGTTTGGTTGGCAAATAAACATTGCAGTGGCTCTGTCCACGTGACCTTTCAATAAGATGGATGGAAAATGAATGTTACAGTGGGCCCTTGCTCATGTGACCTTATCAACCGGTTGGATGGCAAACAAACATCACCGTGGACCCTTGGTCCACATGACCTTATGAATAGTTTGGGTGGTAAGTAAACGTCACCGTGGGCCCCTGACAAATTGGATGCAAATAAACATCATAGTGGGCCCAGGTCTGTGTGATCTTATACCCACTGGTTGGGTGGAAAATAAACATTACAGTGGGCCAGGTGAAAAATAAACGTTATGGTGGGCCCCACATGGACCCACTGATGTATGTTTTGTGACCCACACCTTCCACTAGTGTGTGCCCCACCATGAGGTATGTACCTCATATATGCCACCCATTCTTCCCAACCCTATAGGATCCACCATGATGCATGTATTGCATCTGAACCGTCCAACCATTTTTGAGAAGTAATTTTAAGGTTTGAGACAATAATGAGACAGAACTATTTATCATGTGGAGCATGATGCACGGTGAGGATTGAATGACTACCATTAAAATCCTTTGGGACCCTACGATTAGATTGGATGGAAATAAATGTTATGGCGGGCCTTGGGAATTCTAATGGTGGAAATCCTTATCACCACCTATATTTGAGTATGGCCCATTTGATATACATGTGGCCTACGTGATGTGGTCCACTTACCATAGTTATTAGGAGAAATGTTGGTTTGATGTCCACATTGTAACGAATAATGTTGGTTAAATGTCCGCATTATAACTCTCCCTAAGGCCCATTAATAAGCCCATACTTGTAGTGCGTAGGTCATTTAGGCCCATCTTCATTATGAACGGAGCCCATCAATATATAACATGTTTAGTATAGATTCATGATTCATGATCATATGCATCATATGTATGCTTGATATGAGGAGTGACTAATCATAGCATATGCCCTTGGACAAATTATTTATGGGCTCCCTGATAGGCGGAGTTACCCTACATGACCGCGTGACACACGCATGAATGTTGCATGTTTGGTAAAGTGATTCATGCACTTGCATTTGTGTGATCGTGATTATTGTTTGCCCTATCGACATCAGGGCCATAGCCTCTACAGACACATCGTGGGTGGCTAGATTAGATACCGAAAATATTTAATTCTAGTATACGGGCACCATAGATGTCCCTGGGTGAAAATTCCTAAACTCGATGGTACCAGAGGATGACTCCAACGTCGAGACCGAGTGAATATACGAGCGTGCGAGGGCCGTATACCAGTAGGCTGCGTCTCTCACTGTGTCGTGGTCGGTTGAAAAGGAGTGTGACCTTACCCGCCTGAGTGAGGGGGCAATTTCTAGGTTGAGTTTGACCAGCCTGAAGAATAAGTCCACTATCAACGAGTCGGGCCCGATATTGGCAGGTGGATAGTGAGGTCTCTTTCACTCTCCCAGTTGTGAGTTCGAATGGGGCAGCAAGATAGCGTTGAGTGTACAAGACCCTGGTGATTATTCAAAATGAGAACTGTACTGATATTGATGAGCTATATGTGGATTTGGCATGCTTGAGCTAAATCTCACATCGCATGGTCTTGATATGGCCGATAGTATTCATATTTTGCACCGCATAGCCTTAGTACGGCTGATTACATTCATGTATGCATCAGCATGATTCCTCATTACTTTGACCTTGCATTCTAAGCACGTTTATATTGCGCACACACTTACACCACCCTCTAAGCTTTCTATAAGCTTATGCACAATTGACGTGTGCAAGTGACGCGAAGACACAGTCGTAGCTTCACCGCAGTTGGAGTATGCAGTCGAACTTTTAGAATTTTATTATTAGCACCAGCTTGTATCTCCTTTTATACGCATTGTACTCAAAATTTTTGATCATAGTGGATTTTGTGATGGTATTCTTGTGGTTATTGTTCATGGGTTATGCTTATGGCTATGCTCATTACGAATCAAATTGATTATTAGAATTCCTCCTTGTAGCATCCTAGGATCGGAACCTGGCGTATGGGTGCCGGGAGCCGAGAATGGGGTACTACGGACGCTGTTGGTGCCAAATTCGGCGATCAAAAATTTTGTGAGCCCGGTTTCTGAGTTCGGGGCATGACACTGATACCTGTACATAATCTGAAACTAAATAGAACTAGAACTAGACTAAGATGAAATCTAAATTGAATAGGATTTATGGAATAATGATGAACTATTTATCTAAAACTTTAGAGAAATCAGAGGTAGGAAACTAGGGATTCAGAGGATCCACTTGTAGAGATCGGGAAGATCTTATGCCTGCATCAAGAACTCAACTGGACTTAGAGTCCCATCTTCATCCAGTTGAAGGGTGTAACCCTGAAAATCAACTGAACTTCCTTTGATATAGGTTTAAAGAGATGAAAGGTATATGAATTAGAATGGATTCCATCACCAAACCATGCCCAGGAGACAAAGTAAATAATAGAATTAAACTAATTACCAACCAATCAACAATACATGAAGATTAAGAAGGATACCGTCATCCAACCATGCCCAGGAGACGATATGAACAACAGGGCTTCCTGACGTCATAAACATAAAAAGGAAAGGACTATGCTTAAAGCTATCACAGACCCATTGTAATTTCAATCACAACAAACCATTAAAAACTAAAAACATTCCCTTAATTAACTAAAATCAACATCAGTTCAGTATAAATAAAAGGCATAAGCTAAAGGTCTCTCATCACGCTACAAGCTTCACCTCTTAGCCCTAGCTAAGAGGCTTAGCCTAACACAAACATGATTAGGCTGAGTATATTAAAAAGAAAAAAATAATAAGAAAGAAAAAAAGAAAAAGAAAAATCTCACTGCCGCTTCACGTTCTCAGCTCCACGTCCGGTGCCTTCACGGCTGCCCTCCAAGCTCTTTTTCTTCTCATCTTATAGGCATCTATGAAAGGAGCGGTGGAGAGGAGTGTGTAGGGAAGTCGGTGCACAGCTGGAGTCAGTGCATAACTGGAAATTGTCTGCGTATAGCTATTTACGCAGCTAAGGAAACAGTCGTTAACCCTTTTTTTTTCTTTACTTTATTTCTCAAAAATTTCACATCACCTGGGACATTTTTGGATGACCAATATGATGAACAGATTGGATCATCTGATCGGCCAGCCATGGTGGTCTACCTAGATTGACAGATCCGGCCGCAGCTCCTTATTTTTGCGTATCAAGAAAATGCTGAAAAATCTTACTTTTTGACCTGAGTTTGGGAAGCTAACCGTCCATATTTCTCAAAACTTCCTTCTTGGATAGAGTTCAGACCACTATCACAAAGTTTGGATGGTCTGGATTGTTGATCCGATCACCGCCAAGATCGCACAATCATGAGGAGAAGTCGGGACAACGTCTTTACGTGGTTAATGCATAATGCATGCGAAAGTTGGATTTTCATAACTAGTGGGGCCCACTTGCCTTGGTGTTTGAAGAATCAGCGTCGTCCATTGAATTTCCCTCAAAAAACTAATCGGAAATGGGTGATTTTGGATTAGATTTAGTGTGGCCCATAGATTTTTCATTCTACCGTTCATCCTACGTTTGGACGGAATATTCGTGTGTTCACTTGTTTGGGTCAAAAATATACCTAGGCAAGGGTCAACCTCCCACACCACACCCACCCCCCAGGGACTCATTGGACAGTCCAGATCATGAAAAGTGATGATGGATGGGGCCTACTATCAAAACCTATTCGCAAGCACGTCCGTCACTGGACGTTTCACATGGTTCAATTTGGATGTTTTACGTAAAAAATAGGTGGGGTCCACTGCGATGCCTGTCCTAGAGATCCACTCCCTCCAACGGCTCCTGTACGTAGTATTGACCCATAACGTCAAGTTTGAAGTAGATCTGACTTTAGAGTGGGCCACGCGCTCAATATATGTATGGACAACATTCACCGTTAAAAATACAATCTCTTCACGTATGCTTGATGCCATGCATATCTATTTACAAATTTGCCCTTCTCTTTTATTAGAACTTCTGCCGTCCGTATCTCCTAATTGCACTGTGCAAATAAGATAAAATTTTACCAGGACTTGTTATTTTTCACGCTCTTTCTAAAGCCTAAGTTTGAACCTTGATCGCTTATGGATTGCCAAGATACTCTTTAATGGCTAGCACCCTCTAATCTCTCTGTTGGGCCACTTCCACATGGATCTAATGGCTAAAATTTTAAGTTTACGGTTAATTTATGATCCTCAGGCCATGCATGAAATTTCGAGCTGAATGGATGGTAGAAACCCTGTGATATTGCATTCTGAACCAATTTTGGGCCATCTGAGCTTCAGTTTTTCAATTTTCTCAGATCTTTGGCGTGTAAATCTATCATTCTTGGTCCCCTGGAGTTCGTTCATTTCCTTTGGTGTCATCAGAGCATTAAATCCATGCTTTAAGTACCCTTTTTCAATCCATGCTCGTAATTACGCCCTGCATCACAAACCTGATTAAATTAGACCATTAAATAGTATCGTGCTCGTAAATTCGAGTAATAATTGGGGTCAGATATGCAATATTTGACCCTCAACAATATGTTGTTTGCCTTTTACTTCAAACTCCTTTGATTGATGCATGTAGATTTATTCTTTCAGATCACCCTGGAGAAAGACAGTTTTAACATCTAATTGCTCTATCTCCAAATCTATTCTAATCGTCAACCCAAGCAACACCCGTATAGATGTCATCTTCACCACTGGTGAGAATATATCCTCGAAGTCCATACATTTTCTCTGACCAAACCCTTTCACCACAAGTCTGGCTTTGAACCTCATTTGTTAATTCTTCTGCTCAACCTTCTTTCTTAACACCCACTTGTTGCTCAGAGATTTCTTGTCCTTAGGCAGTTTCACCATATCATAGATGTGGTTCTTATGCAAGGATTCCATCTCCTCTTGTATAGCTTTCAACCACTCTCATTTATGCTCGTCGGCTAGGGCCTTAGAAAAATCTTCTGGCTCTCCCCCATCAGTGAGCATAATGTACTCATGCTGCGAGTACCTCTTGGACGGCTGTCTGTCCCTAGATGACCTCCTCACCTGTGGCTCAACAGGTGGATCGGGTAGGGACTGCTTCCTCGGTCCATCTTCTGTAAGAACTTCCTCGTCCTTTGCACCTTACTGTATGCTCCCGTCATCAGGTACCACGGGAGGAATAACCGAATCCATGTCCTCTAGCTCACCTGAACTAGGTTGATTCTTCTCTAGCTTACAAATGTCTTCTATACATTGATCTTCAGATAATTCCACATCTCTACTCCTGACGAGCTTCTTCTCGGTCGGATCCCACAATCTCTAAGTGAACTTTTCATCACCGTACCCCAAGAACATACACTACCTGATCTTCATATCGAGCTTGGACCTCTCGTCCTTTAGTACGTGAACGGATATCATGCATCCAAACACTCCGAGATGACTGTATGATAGATCCTGTCTAATCCACACCTTCTCAGGTACTTCTCCATTCAATGAGGATGATGGAGACCTGTTTATCAAATACACTGTTGTATGCATTGCTTCTCCCAAAACATCTTGGACAACTTTGAATGGGATAACATACGTCTGATTCTCTATATAATGGTGCAATTCATTCGCTCATCCACACCATTATGCTGGGGGGTCTTGGGAACCATCTATTCATGCTATATACCCTGAGACTTACAATACTCATAAAAGTCACTGATGTATTCACCACCATTGTAGTGTGGATGTACTTTAATGATTTACCTGTCTCTCTCTCGACCATAACATGAAACAATTTAAACACACCAAAGACCTCATTCTTGGATTTCAAAGTATAAACCCAAACCCTCCTAGATGCATCATCTATAAAAATAACAAAATACAATACTCACCCAAGGTTTTTATCCTCATAGGATCACAAATATCAGAATAAACCAAATCTAATGCATGCACTTTATTAACATGAGAAGCAGATTTAACAAATGAAACTCTATATTGTTTCCCTGATAAACAATCAATATAGGTTTTGAGAGGTATATCTGTCACGTCTGGAAGGAGCTGCTTCTTTGCTAGTAGTTGAAGCTCTTTTTCACTCATGTGGCCTAGACACCTATGTCACATGTCAATAGTTGAATCTTCCGATGCGTTCAACCCACCCTTGCACACACTAACACTTGCCTTGTAAAGGGTGCAATACTTTTTTCCTCCGGATACAATCAACAAACCCTTGATGAGCTTCCAGCGCTGTAACATCCTGAATTTTCATTGTTTTGGATTTTTAAAAATTCTTTAAAAAAAATTTCATGTAATTAACCTATAATATCACTTAATGACCATTAGCGCTCAATGTTAGTATATAGAGGGGTGAAACCAGTAAAGAACCGCACGAGTTAAATTAATCAACCGTAGGAAGCCAACGAATTTGCCCGATCAATTGAACATCAGGTTTAGCCCCATGATTTACTCACATAGGACCCAAATCTAACCGACTCATCACTAACTAATCAAGACAATCATGACTAAATTAAAGATCTAACCGAGTCTGAATCAGATAAGGCTCGGATCTTGACTAATAGACAAAATCAACTTCGTTACTCTCTTAGCCTAAAATCGACGGTTTAGAATAATTACGACTAAATCTCTACTCTCACTAGTTATAAATAGGCCACACTATGAACATAATTAATCCAAACCCTAATCATCGCCCTCAAGAAATCTCAATACCTAATTCATTCTAAAAATGCCCTGATTTTCTGAACAAGTTATAGACCGCTCGTTAGTAGGTCACTAGTTACAAAATTATAGAGTAATATCTGTTTTATTGGGCTTGACATCCATCGCGGAAGTCGGACCTGGGAACGGTCCAGAATTGCTCAACTTGAGTCAAAGGACAAGTGCATGAGAAGTGCAAATACCCTAAAGGAAAAAAGCTAAAACTTAAGTGAATTGGGTTGTCCACTCTTATACAAAGTTAAGAGTTTCGGACCATCAGTTTGTGACCAAACTTCACACGTGAAATAAGAATATTTTCCTATTCATATTTGTATAGCCGCAGCCCTGATCGATTATCAATGACCATTAAATAGACTTCCAATCATATCCGTTGATTGGCACATCAATTGTGGGCCGATCGTATCCATACGTAGATCATCATTAGGGCTAACTATACTACGGTGTATATCGACTTGTACACCACATAGTAGGCCCTAGAGGTTAGAAAAACACTCCCATTGGGATAGCATAGTAAAAACCCAACACTTAGGGCAATTTGTACCAAATCTGGCATTATAAAAGGGGCTTCTTTTAGGCACCCCTCTCCCTATATGATTTTGCCCTAAAAAAAGGAAAGAGAGGAGAGAAAAGGGAGAAAGAAGAAAGGAAGAAGAGAGGAAAGGAAAGTGAAGAAGATGGAAGGTAGGTCATAACTCTAGTGGGACCCAAAGGAGACCGATTCTTGCAACTCCTCACCTCTTCCTCAACAAATCTTTCAGCCATAACCGGAAGAGCCCCTCTCCATCAATTAAGTAGGTAAAACCCCCATCTCTTAGAAATCCCTCATGTTGAGGGTGGATTCATATGGGATTCTAACATATAAGTACATTGTCTTAGGATTCCGGCCGATCAACACCGAGTTTGGCATTCCTAGGTCATTTTTCAAGTCTTCAACGATCCATAGGTGCGGACTATTATCCTTAGGTGGCCTAACACCAATTTTAGTGTGAGTTTAATATTTTTACTTGCTTGGATGATGCATTGGAGGATCTAGAGAGAAATTAGAAAAGACCTTACCTTAATTCTTTCAATTAATATGGAATAGTTATGCAATGTGTGCTGTGTTCACATGATTAGGTATAAATTGATGTTTGCATGTTCATGTATTGTTGATTCGTGTATGATGTTATCTTATAGTATGTATGATTTATTAACCCATGTGTATTTTGATCTTATGATGTATATGAAATGCTTAGTTTCCTCACTAACCCATACAATACACATGCACCGTTATTTCGTAAATTTGTTAGCTTTGCTTAGTAGAAAAAATCTGAGTTTATTTGTTGAGAAGTGTGAATGCATGATATTACATATGCTAAATGATAACTCTGTTTGTTAGTATGTTATGGATTGTCATCAAGACTCTTAGGTTGGTCTAGAATACGAGGAGAGTGGAGGTGGTCCCATTAGTAAGACTATCCTGAGGCTAAACCCATGAATTTGGGCGAGTACAAGTAGGCGACAGTAGTTAGACTACATGGGTCGCTCGTACTCGATGTCGTCTATCATATGCTTACTTGGACTCGTGTGGTCTAGCCTATTTATTGTCCAACCTTGTTGTTAACCCTGTTTGCTCACATAAGCATGGAACCTAAAACACCCTACAACCATTGTAGTCCGTTGATAACCAATTAGATATGATCCACCGACTCATGAGCCGGACATGGCGGAATGGGACACTGTGGCCGATCTGTCGACCTACGCTGGGTCGACGAGCCTCCCCGTAGTGACTGCAAGCGATCCCTTTTCTTAGCACTCCCCATGTGCTTGAAGTGGGGGATGGAGAATCCGACGGGATCAAGGATCGCGAAGCCCTGGCCTCGCATGTTGAGGGGCTAGGCTTCGCAACTAGTTGAGGGCATTGATACATGGGGTGTACTAGTTTTCCCAATCTACTAGATGAACAAAATTAACAAAATACTCGGGTAACATTATTCATGCATCGCACTAGTTAGGGTGGTGACTCAGTAGTTGAGGTCGCAATGAAGGAGTATTGGTCATACGCGATCATTAGATGGAGTTGCTTGAGGGAGTGTTGTTGTGAGGGCATGCATCTTATCATTATACACGCACAAGCATTAATAAGATTAGTTATTTTTTATGAATGTATTGTCTTTCAATAAATTCATAATTTAATTGATGTCTGTTGTAACTTAAGACTAATAGCACTCATTGAGTTGATTACTCACTCCCACTCTAGGATGGTGTTTTAAAACACCAACCAGACTCTTCAGTAGCTGCAGGTGATAATGAGTTCGAGGAGCATGGTGGCACAAGTCTGGATGAGGAGGACGAGTTATTCTATTTTCAGTTGATTGGCGGCTCACCCTAATTTTACGGGCTGACTGGGATCACTAAGTAGGGGACTTGGCGAATCATTCTTTTGGACATACTATTTTTATACTTTTGTTGGGCAACGCCTTGTACGACCCATTCATATTATTTAGGACATGTATATATTTAGTCTTTTTCATTTCAATAGACTAATTGTGGTTATTCTTCATATTTCAAGTAACTTCAACTTCTCTTTAAACCAAATTACACGTAAAATATGTAAAAAATTTTATAAGTGATACCCGAGAACTTGGGAGTCGAGTGCATACACAATCCCCAATTTCAGCGCATTACAAGCACCCACCAACAAATCGGCTTTCATAGCCATCATCATCTAACCTTTCCGTCGACATCAAGTTGAGGCGAATGTTTGGGATATGCTTCACATCCCTAAGAACCAATGTGTAGCCCATATCATTTTTTATAAAAATATCACCGACCCCTACGATCTTCGATATGCCAGAATTTCTTATCTTCATGGTCCTAAAGTCATCTAACTTGTAGCTTATGAAGAAGTCACTGCGTGGAGTTGTAAGAAATGAGGCTCCTGAGTTTATCATCCAGTCAATGTCCTAAGTCGTAGCCATGAGATAAATATCGTGATCTGCTAAAAGAATAACTACAATAACACCATCTGAAGTGACCGTAGTAAAGTCTTATTCATCTCCCTTCTCCTTTCCTTTTCCTTTCTTGTCGTTCTTCTTATTATGACTTCATTCTTATAGTGGCCCATCTTACCACAATTTCAGCATTCAACATCCTTTCTGACGCTCGACATGCCTCTTGATTTATCTCGGGCCTTCCCGCCTTTTCTGTTCTTTCCTCTCCCCTATTCTTGTGTCACAAGGGCCTCTTGTTGAGTAAACCCCTGAGATTTCCTCCTTATCTCCTCATTGAAGAGACAACTAGTTACCTGTTCCAAGGACACCTTTTTGTCTAGCGCGGAGTTACTTAGAGACGCCACCAATATCTCTCAACTATCAGGTAATGAGCTAAGCAGTAGTAAAGCCTATAATTTATCGTCTAGGACTATTTTCATAGCGGAGAGTTAGTTCAATATATTGTTGACCTCATTCATGTGCTCAGTCACAGAACCACCATCTTTGGACTTGAGATTCACAAGTCGTCTTATCATAAAATCTTATTGTCAGCTGTCTTCCTCTCATACAACCCTTACAATTTTAGTCATAGGCTAGCAGCTGAGGTCACCATAGACACATGGTGGAATATGGAATCGTCCAACCATTGTCTAATAAACCTCACTGCCTTTTGGTCTAATTTCTTGCAATCATCATTTGTCATATCCTTTATTTTTTCTAATATGCCTAAGATTGGAACATACATGTCCTTGCAATAAAGTAAGTCCTCCATCTTAGCCTTCCATATGGTCTAGTTAGAACCATTAATACTGATCATCTTTGATGAGCCACCTTCCATAATTCAGAACCGATCCCACTCTATTCAACCAACCTGAACTCTCTAATACCACTTTATTGGGAGTTGTTGCACAAAAACCTTATGATCTTGCCTCCCAAATAACACCAGAATTATGGGATAATAAAGCAATGAAATAAATCAAAGCATAAACCACATGACACAAAATATTTTTACATGGAAAATCCTCAAAGAGGTAAAAACTACAGGACCTCATCTAGATCAATAATCCACTATGAAGTAGAACGTCACAACCAATTACAAGCTCACACCGCTTGGATCAAAACTTCTTCACTCATGCAAGAGTGAATAAATAATAAGATAATAAAGAAAAATAGAGAGATCTCACTGATCACAAAGACATGGAAGTGCTGAGATGTCGAGTGCACAGTAGATCACATATACGAGCAGAACCTCCCTTCTACAAGCTTCCTCCCTCTCTCTATCTCTCTCTCTCTCTCTCTCTCACCTTTAATAGCCCTAAACCCTTTAGCAAACCCTTTCAAAGATTTAGAAAACTCTCTTGTATTACCTAGAATAGCTCTAAGGACCCCTATTTATAGTTTAGGCAACTCCCTTTCGCACCTCTTACAAAACTGCATCAAATTTACGCAGTCCGCACAAAATCTGGACTAAATCTACATAACCTCGACTAGTCGAGCAGGGTCCTCGACCAGTCGAGCACATCCCTCGACTAGTTGAGCACCTCGAAGTCCCAAACCAATTTGCTCGTTGGTCTTTGAGTCAAGCACCACTTGACTGGTCGAGCACCGTCCTCGACCGATCGAGCCATGAGGAGAAAATTTCCATCAGAGTAAAATAATTTGTACTCATTACCCAATTCCCTTACACCACTATGATAATTGGTGAGATTAACAAACTTAGAGTAATTTCCCCCAAATACTTTCCAAACTCTTAAACGGGACTTACTTGCATATGGGCCTAACACTTGCATGAAAATATATGAGTTGCACCCAATTTATAAATATCTTACTTAGAAGAAGTTTATAATAAAATGGAATGTTGTAATAAACTATTCACTTTAGCAATACTAATGGGGCTAAAAGTGATGACTATTTATAGTTAGCAAAACCTTGTTTTAAACTTCATATTAAAAAATAATAATAATAAAATAATAATAATAATAATAAATAAAAAAATAAAAAAAGAAGCACATATTATTGATTAAATGTTTAAAATTCTGTATGTTTGGAAAGATATGAACAAATCAAATTAAATATATTTAAAAACTATAATTTTGTTTAAAAATACTTGGCAATTAAGAGAGAAAGAAAAGATATATAATTTATTAGAATGTGATAATTTAATAAAGGGAGATCAATTTATACAAGGATTACTTAAAAGCAAACAATTTAAAAGAGGCAAAGCATCATTGAAAGCCTATATACATTACTACTCGTAAGTATAAAATTTCAATTATTTTACTTGAACTTTATATTTTGACCTTAACAATTTATATAATACACAATACACATACATAGCCATTTTTAAGACCAAAACATATTAAACCTAAACCTTTTATTCTCTAATTTTTTAGCATTTTCGCTTCTTTAATTGAATTTCTAATATTCTTTTTAACGATCAAAATGAAAGTAAAGATAAATATTTTCCATGACATTTTCCTCACTATGGGCCTACTAAGGAGTTGTTTTTTTTTTTTTTTTTTTTTTTTGGGGGGGGGGGGGGGGGGGGGGGGGGCGGGGTTAGCTTATTAATTCACACCCATGTCAGTACACACACTCCACTGTTAGCCACCCCCACTTGGGATTGATACCGAGACCTCAAGTATTGAAATGATCGATACTAAGGAGTTGTTTATATGACCCATTTACATATATAAATAGGATTCACACACATTTACCAATGTACATAAGTAAACATTTTCACACACACACACACACACACACACACACACACACACACACACACACACACACACACACATATATATATATATATATATATATATATATATATATATATATATATATATATATATATATATATATTTATGTTATTGCTCATATTTATAAATAAATTCACACCATTGAGTTGCCCATATATATGTTATTTTTCATATTTATAAATAAATCTAATTATTTTAATTGAAGTTTGTATTTTGACCTTTATATTTATTGCATACATACGCATGCACATATAATACTGTTTTTCTATCTAAACCATGTTAATCCTAAACTTCTCATTCTCTGAATATTTGATTATTGTATTTCTTTGATTGAATATTTTATTCTTTTTTAAAGATGAAAACTAAATAAAAAAAAAATGAACATTTAGCATATTATTTTGCTCCCCATGGACCTGCTAAGGGATGTTTGTTTGCATAGCATATTTACTTATGTAAACAGGATTTTCGTGTTTGTTTAGGCCAATTTACATATGTAAACATTTTCACACCTACCCAATTTACATATATAAATACACCTACCCATTTTCATATGTAAACGAATGGAAAAAAAAAAAAGGTTCAGCCCCTACCCCTATATGAGGAAGTGTTTTCATATGTAAATTACATCATTTGATTTTAATAAGTGTGTAAATGAGTTTAGTGAATTCAAATGGTCTAAAATTTAGACTTACGAGTCTTGATCTAAAAGCCAACTTGAATTGCTAAATTGGTTAGGTTCAAAATCAATCTTATCTTATATATCTAGCAAGGGTTAAGCTTTGTTTTTAAATAAGTTTGATTTATATCATACTAAAATAAACCTAACCTAGACCTAGTCTAAAGAAAAACAGTTAATAGTTGTGGGTTTCTTTATTTCCCTTTGAGAAAGACTATAGCTATTGTTTGCCTGCTTTTCTAAAACACTATTACCCATCTACTATTGTTGGGAGCTATTGTATATTGTTCATCTCCATTTGGATTATTGCAAATCTTAGGAGCTATTGTTGATGGAAAATAAATATAAAAAATTTGAACTAGACCCTCTTAACCCTTGGTAGGGGAATAATCCAAACCTGACTTAGGTGATAAACTGTTCAAGTCTAGGTTACTACACATAGTAAATCGGTGGGTTGTTATTTGTACTTTGACCTAGCCTAAACCTAACTCAAGTTTTAGATGTGTTGGGTTTGGGTCCAAGGTTCTAACCTGATGCTTGAATGGCTTAGGCCAAGGTCCCTTCAACATTACTTGATCTGGCCCATTTGCACCTTCTTGCGCAGCATGCTAACAACACAGTGAATTGAGATCCAATCACCGGTCTCACCCACAAACGATAAACAAAAAGAAATATAATCCACAAGCGCAAACTTCTACTACGAAGAAAATGAGATTACAAGCAATATACTAACATTTTTCCTTTAGATGTATAAAGAAAACCTTTTGCCCAAACCTTAGAATACCTTTTGCATACCCTAGAATAAATCCTAAGACTCCTATTTATATTTTAAGCAACTTTCCTTTCGCACCTCTGTGAAATCGACTCAAATTTCTGCAATCCGTATCAAATCCATAAAATGAATTTATGTAACCTCAACTGGTCGAGTAGGCTGCTCGACTGGTTAAGTGGACCCTCGACTGGTCGAGCAAGGACCTCGACCGATCGAGCACCTCAGACTCAAAGAAACATTGCTCGCTGTACTTTTAGTCGAGCCAGCCCTCGACTGGTCGAGTGGGCTACTCAACCGGTCGAGCAAGGCACTCGACTGGTCGAGCAGCCCTGTCCAGATGTGGTTCCACATCTCAACAATCTCTCACTTGGAGACACATCATCATAAACCTTCGTCTTTTACATCCGAAGTGCACCACCTCACCGTCTTCAAGCCTGAAGACCAATCAAAGTTGAACAGAGCTTTAGCTCCTCCCGTGTAACCGCTTTGGTCAGCATATCTATAGGATTTTCACTTGTATGAATCTTCTCTTGAGCAATCGATCTATCTTCCAGTAACGAACGTATAAAGTGATATCTGATGTCAATATGCTTGGTCCTTTAATGAAAGGCTAAATTCTTAGTCAAGTGTATTACACTCTAACTGTTGCTATACAACTTGTAATCTACTTGTTTCTTACCCCACTCTTCTATGAAACCTTGCATCCACACCATCTCCTTGCACGCTTCTATAAACGCAACATATTCTGCTTCCATCGTAATGATCAATACTATTTTCTGTAACTAAGAGTCTCAACTAACTGTAGCTCTACCCAAAGTAAATACATAACCTATAGTGTTTTGTCTACTGTCGATATCTCCTGCCAAATCTGAATTTATGTAGCCTTGTAGCTTGATTTTCAATCCACCATAGCACCTTATGTTTCTTCCCAGGGTTGTTCATGAACCTGCTAATAACTCCCACTACCTGAGCAATGTCTTATTTCGTGCTCATAATAGTATACATGAGACTCTCAATAGCTGACGTATATGGGACTTTAGTCATGTAGTCATGTTCCTCATGTGTCTTTGCACCTTGCTCCTTAGAAAGCTTAAAGTGGTTGGCTAATGGAGTGCTAACCGACTTAGCACCTCCCATATTGAATCGATTAAGTACCTTGGTTATGTACTCCACCTGTGACAAAATCAGTTTCTTATTTTCTCTATCACGCTTTATCCTCATGTCTAGGATTTGTTTTGCAGGTCCTAAATCCTTTATGATGAATTCTCTAGATAGTTATCTTTTGAGATCTGAGATGTCTTTCATGCTTGAACTGGCCACAAGCATATGATCAGCGTACAAAAGAAGGATGATGTAAGTCGTATCAAACTTCTTCAAATAACAATAGTAGTCTACATGATATCTTCTAAAATCGTTTCTCGACATAAAACTATCGAACTTCTTGTACCACTGCCTCGGGGCTGCTTCAGGCCATATCGACTCTTCTTCAGTATACAGACCTTGTTCTCCTTTTCTAGTGTCACGTATCATGTCGGCTGATGCATATATATTTCTTCTTCAAGGTCCACATGAAGAAATGTTGTCTTAACATCTAGCTACTCTAGATGTAAGTCCTCTGTAGCCACTATACTCAAGACCATACGAATTGTAGACATTTTCATTGCCGGTGAAAATATTTCAGTAAAATCAATACCTGTCTTTTATTGAAACCCTTTTACCACCAATCTAGCCTTGTACCGTTTCGAACCATCGTGCTTCTCCTTCAGTTTATAAACTCACTTGTTATGAACAGCTTTCTTACCCTTAGGTAGAGTGACTAGCTTTCATGTACGATTTAACTCAAGAGAGTCCATCTCATCATCCATGACCTACTCCCACTTAACCTGTGTATATGACTGTAATGCCTCTTCAAAATATTCTGGTTCACCATTATCTATTAGCAATAGATAATGTAAGGAGGGTAAGTATCAGACCGTAGGTCTCCTCTCCCAACTAGACTTCCTCACAACCAGTGTTTGCAGCTCTGCGTCATAATGCTCCTGTGCATGATCATCCTGTGGCGTTATAACACCCGTGTCTAGTAACTCTTCTAACTTTATGAATTCTTTCTCATCGGCCTTATTTTACTACACATTATCCTTATACATCACTTTTTCATTGAAAACTATATCTTTGTTTCTAATAATTTTTTATTTTTTATATCTTAAAACCTATAGTCAAAATCATGTTACCTGTGACCTATAAATGTGCACCTCCTGGACTTCACATCCAGCTTATTTCTGTGCTCTGCATCAATGTGAACATATAAAGCACAACCGAACACTCTGAGATGTGCAAGGTTCACTTCTTTTCTAATCCACGTTTCTTCTGGTAGCCCATCATCCAATGGTGTTGAAGGACTTCTATTGATGAGATATGTGGTAGTATTCACAGCATCTACCCAAAAGGTCTTAGACAACCCTGCATGTAACCTCATGCTCCTGACGCACTCAAGAATGATCCTATTAATATGCTCAACCACACCGTTCTGCTGCGATGTCCTTGGAATCGGTTTCTTAAGTTTGATTCCATTTGCTGCACAATATTCCGTAAACCTTTTATCACAGTACTCTCTCACATTATCTGATCTAAGACATTTTACTGTTTTACCTGTCTCGTTTTCTACCATAACTTTTCACTTCTTAAATACATCAAATATATCAAATTTATGCTTTAAGAAATAGACCCATGGTTTTCTACTAGCATCATCAATAAAATAAACAAAATAACGTGAGCCACCAAAAGTTGATACCTATACCGGTCGCCACACATCAGTGTGTACAAACTCTAACAGATGCGTCTTTAGAGCACATCCTATTTTCTTGAAACTTACCCTATTCTGCTTGTTATACACGCGTCCTCGTAAAATTTCAAGTTAATCAACTTCAGCCCTATTAGTTTTCCTTTTGACAATAGCATTTTCATCCATTTCTTACTCATATGTCTCAACCTCTGATGTCATAACTACCCATTCACTCCAGTTGATACGACTGCGAGTGAACTATACGATCCTGAAGTCACGTACAAAGTACCTTCCTTCTTGCCTCGAAATATCACCAAGGCACCTTTTGTGATATTTCAAGAATCACTAGTGAATGTCGACACATATTTGGTATCGGCCAACTGCCCCACTGAGATCAAATTCCATTTCAAACTCGGTACATGTCTGACATCTTTCAATTTCAAAGTCGTTCCGTCTTTCTGATTTATATGAACGTCTCTCTTTTCAACAATACTGCATGGCTCACCCAGGTAGACTCTCCTTAAGTCACTTAACACATAATCATGCAGAACTTCCTTACACGAAGTGGCATAAAACGAAGCACACGAGTCTATAAGTTAAGGCTTATTCCTCGAATCAAGAGACAAGATCAACGCATCTGTGTTACTCTCCTCAATAGATTCACTGAATCCTTCACACCTTGAGAGCTTCTTTCTTATTTCTTAAGCGTCCTGCAATCACGTTTCATGTGCCCTTTCTTACCAAAATACCAACACCCATCTTTGTCTTTCGGTCCCTTAGACTTCTTCCTTGACTTATAACATCCATGTTTATTGCTTCCTTTGTTCAGTTATCTTCCTCTTCTTTTAACGTTTAGAGCATTCACTGAATCCCCTGAAACTCATGATGCCTTTCTTCTAGATTCTTCGCTGAGAATTAGACCGACCACATCATCAAATTTCAGCTTTATCGACCATAAAGAATTACTCACAGCAATCACCAAACCATCCCAACTGTCTAACAAACTTAACAAGATCAATAACGCTCTGACCTCGTCCTCAAAAACAATGTCAACGAATTTCAACTGGCTCGTGATTGTATTGAACTCGTTTAAATGTTCAGCCACACCCCCACCATCTGATACCTTCATGTTAAATGGTTGTTTCATAAGATGAACCTTATTGGATGCTCAGGGTTTTTCATACATCGTATATAGGACTTCTATTAATTCTTTTGTGGTCTTTACCTTAGATATATTGAAGGCGACACTCTTAGACAAAGAGAGTCGGATTGTTCTTAAAGTCTTTCGATCTAATAAAGACCATTCATTATCTGTCATCTTTTCTAGTTTCTTCTTTTTTCCTTCTAGAGAAATATAGAGGTCATTATGATACAGATAATCCTCCATCTGCATCTTCCAGAAGGCAAAGTTTGAACCATCAAGCTTCTTAATTCTAATCTTCCCTTCTTCCGTCATCGCTCTCAATAGAACTAAACCTGGCTTTGATACCAGTTGTTGCGCAGCACACCAACAACGCAGTGAACAGAGATTCAGTCACCAGTCTCACCCACAAATGATAAACAGAAAGAAATATAATCCAAAAGTAGAATCAAAGCATACCAAACAAACCACAAGACAAGATATATGTGAAAAAACCCCAAATAAGGGTAAAAAACCATGGGCACAAACTTTCACTATGAAGAAAACGAGATTACAAGCAATATACTAACATTTTTTCTTTATATGTATGGAGAAAACCTTTTGCTCACACTTTAGAATACCTTTTGCATATCCTAGAATAAACTCTAGGACCCCTATTTATAGTTTAGGCAACTTTCCTTTCGCACCTTTGCGAAATCGACTAAAATTTCCATAGTCTGTATCAAATCCGCAAAACGAATCTACGTAACCTCAACTAGTTGAGCGGACCCTCAACTGGTCGAGCAGAAGCCTCGACCGGTCGAGCACCGCGGAGTCAAAGAAACATGGTTCGTTGGACTTTGAGTCAAGCCAGCCCTTGACTAGTCGAGTGGGCTACTCGACCGGTCGAGCGGGCTACTCGACCGGTCGAGCAAGGCACTCGATTGGCCGAGCGGCCCTATCCAAATGTGGCTCCACATCTCAACACACTTCTATTTTTTACCACCTCAATATGGACCATTTATTTTCTAAAACACCAATCAGTAGTAACGTCTTCTAATATTTACAATGATTTGAGAGGGATGTGCAATCAAAAGTGGACCCCACATGATGAATGGTTTATATAATGTTTAGATCTTTCTAGTGTACTCAATATGTACCATCCATTTCCTAAATCATTGATCCAATGGTTAGTTAATCCAATCCAAGTGATTGAGAGGGATGGCAATTAAAGGTAGGTGTGCCTTCTAGTATATTCAGTTTTCAGTATGCTCAATGAGAGGGACAAGACAATCCGCATTAATTATGAGACCTCTCTAGTATACTTAATATGGATTATACATTTCTCAAACCATTGTTCCATCATTATCATCTAATCCAAGTGGTTCGAAAAGAATGGGGGAGTTAAAGGTGTGCCCCACATGATAGATGGTCTAGATCTTTTTTATGTTTAATGTCTACCGTCCTTTTCCTAAACCACTAATTGGTTGGTTAGGTTCATCCTATCAAAATGTTTTGAGAGGGATGGGTAATAAAGGTGGGCCTCACATGGTGGCCAATTTACATCCATTTATTATCCTCAATATGAACCATCCATATCTCAAATCACAAATTCCATAGGTAGAATCATCAGGTCAAATTGATTTGAGAGGGATGGGCAGTCAAGGGTGGGCCTGACATGATGGATGATCCAAATCAATGCTTAAACCTCTCTAGTATACTCAATATCAACTGTCCATTTCCCGTACCACTGGCCGGATTATTAGGATCATCTTATCAAGTGATTTGAGAGGGATGATCAATTAATCAAAGATGGGTCCCACATAATGGACTGTTAGATTAATGCTTACATCTCTCTATTATACTCAATGTAACTGATCTAATGCTTACATCTCTCTATTACACGCAATGTAACTGTTCATTTTCTAAACCACTAGTCAGATGCTAAGAATTATCTTATCAGTATGATTTGAGAGGATTGGGCATTTAAAGGCAGGCCACCCATATGGTTCTTGGCCCACATCAATGCTCAGACCTCTTTATATGCTCAATGAGGACCGTCTATTTCCCAAATCATTGATCATATGGTTAGGATGATCTAATCAAAGTAATTTGACAAGGAAAAAAGGTAGACCGACACGATAGATGACCCAGATCAATGCTTGCCTCTATAATATACTCAAATATACATCATCCATTTCAAACTGCTAATCCAATGGCTAGGATTATCCAATCAAAGCGGTCTGAGATGGATAGTAGTCAAAGGTCGGCCCCATGTGATGGATGGTCATCGTAAATTCTTAAAACTTTCTATTTTACTCAAAATAAACTACAATTTCCTAAACCATTGATCCGATGGTTACCGGCCAATCAAAGTGATTTCACGTGTTGATGTGATGCGGCTCATCAGCAATGATTCGGAGAAATGCGGTGTCCTAAGTGCGTTCATGTGGTCACATGGTCGTTCCATCATGCTAACAAATCTCGTCAATTGGGTCATATTCCCACATTTCCAAACTTGTTTTCAGTACCAATAAATATAAAGTGATTCAAATATGTAAATTGGTAAAAAATAATAATAAATTACAAATATAACAACTACTTACATATATAAGTGGATTCATATACATTCAGCTGACTAGTAATGAGAGGCACTTGCATTTGACTACATTGTTGAGTAACAGATTCATTCTTCACACACGTGAATCAATATCAGAATCAAAATAAAGTTTTTTTTATTTTTTTTTGGGCATATAACGATACAGAAAATTATATGATTTTAATATATATATATATATATATATATATATATATATATATATATATATATATATATATATATATATATATATATATAAATTCACACCAATCTATCATGCTCAAAAGTAAAAAAATGAAAAAAAATATTTCTTAATACAATGACAACTTTCCCTCACGACAAAATATATATTATCCCAAATCAATCAAGATTTACTTTTAAAAATTTATACAAAATTATAAAATTGCCGTCTAAACTAAGTGCATGCCTGAGACGCTCAAGGAAGGGAGGGTTGCCCCCTGCTATCCCAGCGAAGACAAGGCCCCATAAATCCTAACATTCTTGGCCTACATAGCAAATGGACATACCCGGATTAGTCTAGAGCCAACCCACTTGCCATCCTACTGGTAGGACTAACCAATGGGTCAGGTCAGCTCGTGGCTGAAATGGCATTACCAGCTTGAGGCGGGTTCAGACTAAGCTCAATGGGTAGCAGATAGGACTCGGACTGGACAATGAGGCTCGTTTAAGTAGATGGGTTAGGTATGGGTCGAACTTTAGCAAGCCCGTCCTACACAAATCAGCTCAATGGGCTGGGCATTTAACCCGACTACACCCCATCCAGCCAAACATCCAAAACGAACTAACAAAAGCTATGTATGGACACAGATATGGTATATGTATGCACTGTATGTATCCAATAATTGGGCGGCATGCCCTTTGCTCCATATTCCTTGGTTATACACAGAGTTGGGTCATGTGAATCAGGTTAATCCAGCCCGATCGGATTACAATCATGAGCCAGGTTGGTTGGCTTAGGCCATATGATTTTTAAGTGAGTTAAGACACTTGTTTGTTAACACATATTTGTTGAAATAAAACCATTGGCTATTTTTCAATTAACTGTCTAATAAATGTTCACAAATCTAATATCAAGTTAATTAAATAAGTTTATTGTTTAGCCCATGATACATATCTCTCTCTCTCTCTCTCTCTCTCTCTCTCTCTCTCTCTCTCTCTCTCTCTCTCTCTCTCTCTATATATATATATATATATATATATATATATATATATATATATATAAAAATGCTTAGCTACACACCGGTTTGCATGTCATTACCTGCGAATCTTACTATCAACCGTCGAATAAGGCAGACGGTCTACATGAAGGCGCTCTTAGCGCGAGTTTGAAAGAGTGAGTTTCTTTCTCTCGCATGGCTTTTCACCCTCTCTCGTATGATGCGGCGGAAACCTTTTCACATAAAATTCTTCACCTAGGATGCTAGGTAGGTCCCACCACGATGTTAGTGATAAATCTGCGGCGTCCATACATTTTTTAAAATAATTTTATGGGGTGAACTCAAAACTGATGTAGATCAAAATCTTAAGTGGGCCACACAATGTTGATTGAACTCTCACCATTAAAAACTTCCTAGGGCTATCAAAATTTTGGATCAAGCTGATATTTGTATTTTTTTCCATCATTGAGGTCTGCATGACCTAATATATAGGTTGGATGTCAAATAAATATCACGGTGGGCCCTAAAAAATATTTGACGATGAGAATTATTATCATTGCTGCTTCATGTGGTGTGGCCCACTTGAGATTTGGACCTGCCTCAATTTTGGGATAATGCACTAAAATGACAAGAAAAAATAGATGAACGGTGTAGATAAAACGTACACATCACGTGACCACTCAAAGCTCTGCCCATTCATAGCCAAAGATGAGTCCCCATTCTGTCTCACCGAATTGTCAGCTGTGTAGTAACTTTTTTAAAATGTCATCGTATATGATGTGACTTCAAAATCTGAACGGTCCATGCTTAGCAACACCTCCTAATACCTTCTAAGCCCAATTATTACTTTGATCCAAAACTTTAGTGGCATTAAAAACGAACATGGTATATTTCCTTTAGCTTTACATTTCTCTTTTATATGGAAGCCAGAATTTTTTATCAGGTTTAAAATTTATGCCTCGAGGCTTCGTAGGATTCCGCATTAAATGGACCGTTAGGATTAGACATTCAGGATACGTGTGCAAAGTGACTTTGGAACCAGTGACTCCAAAAGCCGATTACCTGGACGTAAATTAGATATTGGGAGGTTGAGCAGCGAGACTCACTAGTGACGTGACCAAGTTCTGTGAACCCATTATTGTGTGTTGTATCCACAGCGCACATTCATCTGGAGATATCATTTTAAGGCATTAGCCAATGAATGGGGCAAATCCAAACCTTTAGCAGACCCCCACCATAGAAAACAGTGGTAAGATTGATGCCCACCATTAAAACTTTCCTAAGGCATACTATGATGTTTTTTCGAAATCCAACCCGTTAAAAAGTTAACAAAAACATTAGAGAAGGAAAACACAAAAATCAGCTCGATTGAAAACTTTTGTAGCCTTTAGAAGTTTTTAATGGTGGTGTTAATCTATCCACTGTTTTCTATGGTGGATTCTACTGGAGTTTTCGATGTGAATCATTTTTTGGATCTTACCCTAAAATGATATCTCCATATGGATGGATGGCGTGGATACAAAATTTACATCATGGTGGGGCCCACAAAACTTGGTGACATAACTTCTGTAGCATTCTCGCTACTCAATAGGTCAGTAATCAATCCGCGTTCGGATTAGGTTGAGTAGCCAGGCTCCTTACCAAAGTGATGTCATCAGCTTATGTGGGGCCCATCATGATGTTTTTGAGAAATTTACCCCGTCCATCCATTTTTTCTTATCATTTCAATGCATTATCCCAAAACTGAGGCAGATCCAAATCTCAAGTGGACCACGTCATAAGAAGCAGCAGTGATAATGATTCTCATCGTTAAATATTTTTTAAGGCCCACCGTGATATTTTTTTGACATCCAATCTATAGATTAGGTCATCCAGACCTGAGTGATGAAAAAAAAGACAAATATTAACTTGATCCAAAAATTTAGTAGCCCTATGAAGTTTTTAATGGTGAGAGTTCAATCAACATTCACCTAACATCCCAAGTGAAGAATTTTATATGAAAAGTCTTTTGCTGCATAATGCGAGAGATGATGAAAAGAAGTGCGAGGGAAGAAAACTCGTTCTTTCAAACTCGCGCTAAGAGCGCCTTCATCCAGACTGTCCACCTTATCCGATGATTAATAGTAAAGTTCACACATAATGACATGTAAACCGGTGTATACATGTGTGTGTGTATGTGTATATATATATAATTTAAACTCTTTACTTTGAATTTATTTCAATACCACATGTGTAACTTCTAAATAATTTATAAGTGTTTGAGTATCATTCATCCTACGCTGCTAGAGTATTAAAGTTTCTCTTTTTCCCTTGTTTATAACATGGCGGGCCTGGTGATGATTGGACCGGCCTAATTTCTTTTTGCGCAAGGGAATGTGCATGGTGGGGATCCCCGACCCCCCTTAAAGGACCTCTTGAATCTTGTTCCCATGTGTCATTTTGCCACATACAATGTCATGCGAAAGGGCTGCCATATACACACGTTAGGATCATCAAATTTGATAAACTATTAATCAGTTGCTCCCATATTGATGTTCTCTTAACCATATATGATCAACTGCTCATATTAGAACTCTTAGATAGTCAACCCATCTATCTGAGTAGTCAGTCTAGGTAGAGGGTCGGTAAAACGTGAACAAAAATTTAATATATGCTAAGTAAGAATTCAGTTAATCAAGGTTCAATTACGGAGAGTTGTTGGCTATTATATCACTCCTATGGTATTGTAGTGATAGCGTTGAACGGTAGTGTGATATGTTATGACTAAGGCTAAAGTAGGTTTATACGAAGATAAATATAAATGGTAACGTAAAGAAGATAGATTGTGTTTGGCACATGGCATTGAGCTCTTCATTATGATCTCCTCTTTTAGCTTTTTGACATGGCTAAATCCTTGGTGGGTTTCTTTGTTGATAAGGATCATTTGTGCTACAACTTTTGTGTAATCATCTCATACAAAATCTTTGTAAATCTGAAACCACTATTAGGTCTCCACTTTTACATATGTACTCCTATAGATTGAATTATTTTTGGGATATTGTTGCATTTAAATCGGGCTCAATCAGAATTATCTTTATCCTTTCACCTAATATGCCCTTGAATATTTGTGGATTTGATGAGATTAAATACACCCAATCTTAAAAAGCCCCAATTCATTTGTTCCAATCGACACAAATATTAATTTGATCTTTGAAATCTGTGTAATTGCTAGGAGAGTTGTGAACGTCTTGAAGAAGATTTTTCATTTCGAGAGGATTAGGAGAGATACGGACTTATGATGCATATCTAGATATATAATAAAATCCTTGCCATGGTAGGTCTTCTGTACACGTGTTGCATACATTGCTTCAATCATGCGCCTTAAAGCTGCGTGTCATTCGTTGCCACCTTTCTTAAAAGGCGTCTATAAAGTTCTACGTCACCATATTAAAAGGCTACGTGTCACCGTATTAAAGATGGAAGGTTATTCTGACTGTGCTGCATGTGGCAATATCTTATTGGTCCGCTTGGGTACGACAAAAATAGATGTAAATAGTTATGCTTATTCATCCAATTCTATGGATATGCTCACCCACGACAGCCATACAGCAGTACAGGAGTGCCACATGTGAAGAGGATGAGTCACCACCATTATGAAATTGATCGTAAGCTAACATAGTAGTCTTAGGAACGCATTGAGTCCGGGGCAATTCCCATAAGCAACAAGAGAACGTTGTTATTCTGATAACTGAGGGCCCGGTCAGTAATCATGACCATTGATCTCTTGCATCCTACCGTAGATTGACCATTCCCCAAAAATTTCCCAAGAGCGGATGATTATAACCACCAATCGTCGGACTTAATTCAGTTAAATATGCACAGTTGCGTACTTCTTTTATTAACTGTGTACATGTAGGCATGTGATTCCCCATCAAAAAGAGATTATTTGGACATCGACGACTCGAGACCTTAGAGACGAATATGTGGATGGGCCGAGCAATAAGATGGGATGGCCCATCAAGTTTCAGTGGACGGGCCGGGCATGATGATGATTTTATACCCTAGCTGGCGTATGGTCCCGAATTCAGGCTGATGTAGAACGTGTCACGGAGATATTCCCAGCATGGATGAGCCACAAGGAGATGGACCGTGAATTGACCATAACTTTTGATCCGGGTATCGTTACGGGGCGTACAACCTGTCAATCTTTACTGAAACGGGCCATCTGAGGTGAACTGACCCACAAAGTGGGTCACATCTGTCCGTTTCATCAGAAAACGAGCGCTTTCAGCTTAAAAACGAATTTTTAGAAAAATTTTACTATTTTTAGTAATTCCGATTTTTTAAATATTTTTAGAGTTTTAGATTTTCTTTCTTTCTAGAAAGAAACTTTTAGTTATACTAGGACTCTTCTAGAGAAAGTTTATTTGTAATTTTTATTTTTAGAAATTAGACCTTAGAAGAGTTTTACTAGAATTAGGATTCTAGTTAGAGTTAGAATTTTGTTATTTTTGGTAATTACGAATTTTAGTTTATCTTTTTTTCTTTATTTAATGGTGTAAGGAGATACATTAGACAATTATCAATGATTCATCAATCAATTTCGAATTTATTAGAATTATTTCTATTTTCCTGCTTCCTTTCCTCGTGGATTCGAGAAGTCTCTGTGAGGAGTCCAGAGAAGCTCCGTGGATTCGGAGTAGTTATCCTTGAGGAAGACGGTGATCGACCTCATCACGTTCATCCCTGCGTCAATTTGGTATCAGAGCGAGGTTTTCCCTCGGGCCGATGGCAAATAATGAAGGTATGAATCAAAATCCTGTGGACGGTGATCCAGGGATTCGTTATCTTTTAGAAAGAATGGAAGCTTTCCACCGGGAGAGTCAGTTGACCATGCAAGGGCTGCAGGCAACCCTCAACCGTATTGCGGATGCGCTGATTCCGCCTCGAGCTCAAAGTGATGCTCAACCACCTATGGCCGCTGTACGACACAATCCCAATTTTTGCAAGGCACCATCAGATGATGGTTCATCACAGGCCACCACTTCGATTATGAGGAAGCCGTTATACATGCCAAAGGTAGAGATAGAATTAGAGAGAGACAACATCTTTCGAACAAGGTGCACTGTATACAAAAAAGTCTGCAATGTGATCATCGATGTAAGAAGCGATAAGAATTTCGTGTCAAAAATAATGGTGGAGAAGCTACAACTGAAAACAGAAAGACACCCATCTCCATACACGATTGAATGGATCAAAGAGATCAACAAAACAGAGGTAACTGAACGATGTCGTATATCTTTTTCCATTGGTAAATATTATAAGGATGAAGTAATGTGTGACGTGGTCGACATGGAAGCTTGTCACCTATTACTTGGTCAACCCTGGCAAAATAATATTAATGCTACACATAGGGATCGGGATAACTTATATATTTTCTTTATTAAAGATGGCAAAAAGATTATCCTCGCCCCTATGGGAAGGGAGAACCAACCCAAGACTTCTAAAGTTGAGGAACAGTCTCTCACAACTGAACAGGCTTTTGTTAAACAATCTGAGAAAATAAGCGATATATATCCATTAGTTGAAAAGAAAGAATATATGGAGCCTGTGAATATCTCAAAAGATTTGAAGCCGATGTTACAGGAGTTTAAGGAGATTGTGCTCGATGAACCCTCTAATAAATTACCTCTCATACGAGATATACAAAATCACGTTGATCCCGTCTCAGGGGCAAGTCCGCCTAATTGCCCACATTATCAGAAAAAATATGAGATCTTAAAGAACGATGTGAAGGAACTGACCAATATTAGTCAAGTCAAGGAAAGTATGAGTACATGCATTGTGTCAAATGTGAAGGAACTGATCAATATTAGTCAAGTCAAGGAAAGCATGAGTACATGTATTGTGTCAGCTCAAGAGCTTAATGTCAAGTACGAAAAAAGGGATAATGAGCATCGGCGTCAGAAGTTATTTCAGACTTATGTGCCAAGTCTCTTGCGTAACTCGAGGACGAGTTTTTTTCAAGTGGAGGGGTCTGATGTAGAACGTGTCACGGAGATATTCCCAGCATGGATGAGCCACAAGGAGATGGACCGTGAATTGACCATAACTTTTGATCCGGGTATCGTTACGGGGCGTACAACCTGTCAATCTTTACTGAAACGGGCCATCTGAGGTGAACTGACCCACAAAGTGGGTCACATCTGTCCGTTTCATCAGAAAACGAGCGCTTTCAGCTTAAAAACGAATTTTTAGAAAAATTTTACTATTTTTAGTAATTCCGATTTTTTAAATATTTTTAGAGTTTTAGATTTTCTTTCTTTCTAGAAAGAAACTTTTAGTTATACTAGGACTCTTCTAGAGAAAGTTTATTTGTAATTTTTATTTTTAGAAATTAGACCTTAGAAGAGTTTTACTAGAATTAGGATTCTAGTTAGAGTTAGAATTTTGTTATTTTTGGTAATTACGAATTTTAGTTTATCTTTTTTTCTTTATTTAATGGTGTAAGGAGATACATTAGACAATTATCAATGATTCATCAATCAATTTCGAATTTATTAGAATTATTTCTATTTTCCTGCTTCCTTTCCTCGTGGATTCGAGAAGTCTCTGTGAGGAGTCCAGAGAAGCTCCGTGGATTCGGAGTAGTTATCCTTGAGGAAGACGGTGATCGACCTCATCACGTTCATCCCTGCGTCACAGGCCCAGATGGTAAATGGGCTCAGACTATGGGCTGACAGCTTTTCCACCAAAGCCCCTATATGGAAGGCTGGCCCATATTTACTACAATGAATGGTAGGATCAGATCTGAATTTCTGGCCAGATTATAAAAGTGGCTAGTTGTGGGCTTGATTGACAAGCCCAATTAATGTGGCCCACTAAAACCCAGTTCGACTTCGCCCAGACCACCATTGCAACCCGTTGGGGAAAAAAATCCTCGTTGCGTGGGGTCCACTATGTTCTTTTTGTAACATCCGTTCCGTTCATTGGATGAAAATTTCCATTTTTACCGTGCATTCCAAAAATCAGCTTTAGTACAAAGTTCAAGTGGATATGGATTACACCAGAGGTAACGATTTATAATCCAAACTTAAAAGTAAAACCACGAAGTTCACGCCGTGTGGCCCGCCTGTGTTTTTTATCAGGCTAATTTCTCGAGCGTCTGTTGAACATGGTCGGGCACACTCAATGAACGGATAGGATGGAATATAAGCACCATGTTCGCTCCAAGAGAAATCTATGGCTGGCATCTCCTCTCCATTTTTCCTTGTGATGTGGCCATCTCAGTCGTGAATCGTGCTGAATTTTGGCAGAAGGACCTAAATCGAGTGACCACCTAATCTTGGATTTCATCCATACAACACGGTGGGCTGACGGTTTACGATTGTTGTAGGCGCATGTAATCTTGGATTTTGTATCTCTTCTCAACCGTTTATCTACAGGCCATAAGTTCAAAGGTTAAGATTGTCCTTTTAGGGATAGTTTTGAAGCACATGACGGCCACGGTGTGACACAAGGGACCGATGGTCTGGATTACCAAACCATCGAATTGCACCCCAGCTTGTACCGTGCATAGATGGGGACACGTATTGGGCAATTTCCTACCACAGAATTATAAAATGATAAAGAGAGGGCGCCGAATGGACATGATCTCCTCGAACTGGACTTCAGCACCGTACACGTGGCATTTATATATAATGATCAGTGATGACGAATTAGGATAAGGCAGTCTGGCTTGTGGGCTGCATGTGAAAGAGAGGAGCTGTGGGCCATTGGATCGGGATGTTTGGCTCGTGAACGTGCATATGGTTACTCGGTTCCACGTATATCTTTGGCCTTTTGTTGTCTCGTTCATCTAATTTCCTTCTATGGTCCTGCTCGTGAGGGGGCAGAGTTCAGTGATCCAACGGTGGATCGGATTGGTAGAGACGAGAAACATTGATGAACTTTCAGATTGAGAGATCCTGACCTTCGATCGATGGCCTATAAATAGGTGGTTAAGGCAAAACCAAAATCATCTACCCTCCATGTTCAGCTAAAAATAGTCCAATAATCGAAGGGTTAGGACCTTCCCAATCGAAGGCAGATTTTGGGGATTCGCAATTGGACACGCGGATAATCAAACCAATGGTTCGGATCACAAAATAGTGGGCCACACATGTTTGTACGTATTTGGATGAGAATGACCCATTAATGCCCCATGTAACGTAACTACAACACTTGGCCCATGCAACAAAAGGATATGCGGGGCCCACAAGATGTGTGTCTGAAATCCACTCGGTCTCTTATTTCAGAAGCTCATGTTTCATTGGGATCCCAAAAATAGGGCTGATATAAAATTCAAGTGGACCACACTACTAGGAAAAGTGGGGATGAGGATGCCCACCAATAAAACCTTCCCAAGGCCCACCTAAAATGTCACGCCCCAAAATTTGGGTATCCGAATAGAGTGTCCAAGACTCGAATTTTAGACCCGTGATCTATAAAATAAATAAATAAAATAAAATGAAAAGATAAGGTATTATAATTTCATACACATTTCATTTTTTTTTTCCCAGCATAGTCCAAAATTTTAAAATTCAACCACATACTTAGATCACTAATTACATAATCCATTATTACATCAATGCATACTTATTTAACTTAACTTGGAGTAAGAAAACTAAATCAGACGTTACTACAATTTAGAGTTCTAAAATAAAATTTATCCTATAATGACATGCCACGTGCATCTAACCACATTCCATGCTCCACTACTAATAGTAATGTCCTTCATCTTCAAAATATTCGTAACCTTAAACGGTTAAAATATAATGAGTTGACAACTCAATAGGATCACATCAATCCCGAGTTGAAAATCTCACAAATATTACCAAATTTAATCTCGACATATTAATCAGACTAAAGCAAACATTAGATGTAAAATCATAGTTAATAAATTGACATGCATGAACATGAAATAAATGCATTATTTAACATAGCTTTTTTAAAAATATTAAGATTTGGAATGGGCAAAACACTCATGTGTGCTGATCCTTTTAGGGGATGACCCACGGCAGAGCACCGGTGTTGATCCTTTCAGGATATGACCCTCGGCAGAGGACCGGTATAACCTTTTATGGACAAAGGCCCAGGGCAGTGCACCCGTGTATTCTGATCCTTTTAGGGAATCACCCAGGGCAGAGCACCCGTGCTGATCCTTTTGGGAATGACCCTGGGCAGAGCACCCGTGTCGTGTTGATCATTTCGGGAATGACCCTGGGTAGAGCACCCGTAAGAATCATTGCATAAACAAAAATAATTAATCACATAAGATGCATTTAACATACAAGGAAATATGACAGATATAGTGTACATGATCACCTAATGAATATTCATTATCACCACTAAATAATATTAAATGGAAGAAGAAAATTAAATAAATAAATATTTTCTTTAGTTCAGTCAAATAAAAAAATATATATCTCTATATCTAGATTATATAAGGTAATTGCTTATGAATTTTTCAAATAAGGAATGATCACCTACCAGTTGAGAAAATAAAATAGTTTAGGCTCTTGCTAGATTCCAATTCGAAAGTCGTTTGATATAGTTAGCCAATAGGTTGATATCCGGCACATGATGTTTGATTCCCTTCAATGACAGACTGTTGTCTTGCAAGGATTTGAGGGCTTCAATTCTTCCAACTGATGGAGATTAATACTGGGGAGCTTGGTGTAACGAAAGATCGAAGTTCTCAATGTGTTTTGCTGGTGGGTTTCAGAAATTTTGGATTTTGGCATTCGATGATTGGTAAAGAAAAATGAAAGAGAAAGCGGGGAGATTGGAGCCTTTTTTATTAGCTCACTGAGATGGGAAGGTGTTGGAGAGTTGTGGAGCGTTGGATGAGGGAAGAATAACCATCACAATTCAAGATGAGGGCATTACACGAATTTCCTAGTGCGGAGACGTGTGCGGCATTGTCGCTAAAGCTAAAACGGAAAGTCCCCATAATAGTTATGGAATTCCAGACTGGTGAGATGAGGTGGGGTCCACAAATGCATCAAATGTAAAATCTACAACGTCCATTGGTTTTATAGCAATAAGATAAAACATGAAGTTTTAAAATCAGTTTGATCGAGGTTTAAGGTGGACTACACCAGAGGTTTCCGGGCGAGAGATATCAATGGTTAAGGTTATGCAGAGGTGTCATTCCAATGAACGGTTTAGATTAAGGAGTGGGTCCCACCATGATGATGGCATGGATAGCCAAATCGGTTCAAGTGCGCAACTGAACCGCAGAGAATAAGGAAGGAGAGAGAGAATCGTGGAGGAGAGGGGCATTCATGGCGTCACCTGCTTTTCTTCCTTTCTTTTTTTTTTTTTTGAAGAATGGGCCCCACATGCGTGATGTGACAAATCCACACCGTTCATTAGTTTTGCCCATCAAAGTTAGGGCATGAGCCCAAAAATGAGGGCCATCCACAGCTCAGGTGGGCCACATCATATGAAACAATGGGTTAACGGTGGAACCCACTGTTTTCAATAACAGAGTATTACATTCTACCCACCTTAACAAAATTTCGTCCTCGAAATTCATATACCTAAAAGAGGTTATGATACTTTTCTCGAATTTCTTGTTCTCGCTCCCACGATGCTTCTTCCTCGCTGTGATGGCTCCATTGTACCTTCACAAGTGGTATAACCTTCATCCGAAGTACTTGTTCCTTACGATAGAGAATGCGCACAGGTTGCTATTCATATGTGATATTTTCTTGAATCTCTAGCGGCTCCCATTCGATGACATGTGAATCATCCGGCTTGTACTTTCGAAGCATGGAGACATGAAATACATTGTGGATATTGGATAACTGAGGTGGTAAGGCAAGCTTGTATGCTACAGCTCCAACTCTTTGTAAGATCTCGAAGGGCTCAATAAAACGTGGCGCGAGCTTTCCTTTCTTTCCAAAACGCATCACTCCTTTCATTGGGAAAACTTTTAAGAACACATGATCTCCCACACAAAACTCTAAGTCTCTGCGTCGATTATCTGCATAACTCTTCTGGTGACTCTGGGCGGAGCGCATACGTGCCCGAATGATGTCAATCTTCTTAGAGGTCTCTTGAATAAGTTCTGGTCCCAACAATGTCCTTTCTCCTACTTCGGTCCAGCAGCTTGGTGATCTGCAGGGTCTTTCGTATAAAGCTTCAAATGGTGTCATACCAATACTAGCTTAGTAGCTATTATTATATGCAAATTCCACCAGCGGCAGATGATCATCCCAATTTCCCTTGAAGTCGAGAATGCAGCTGCATAACATATCTTCTAAAATCTGGTTCGTCCTTTCCGTTTGCCCATCAGTCTGCGGGTGAAATGTTGTGCTGCAATCAAGAGTAGTTCCCAAAGCTTCTTATAGACCTGCCCAAAACCGTGATTTGAACCTAGGATCTCGGTCGGAGACGATGAATACTGGAGTACCATGAAGTCGGATGATTTCTTTAATATAAATTTTACTCAACTCCACTGCTGATGCAGAAATATTTATCGGGATGAAGTATGCGGATTTTGTTAACATGTCCACGATCACCCATACAGTGTTATGGTGTCGACCAGTCTTTGGAAATCCAACTACGAAATCCATGGATATATGCTCCCATTTCCACTTGGGGACCAGTAATGTAAGAGTCCTGGTGGTCTTCGATGGTCTGCTTTCGCTTGTTGACATGTAGCACATTTAGATACGTACTCGGCGATTTCCTGCTTCATGTTGTTCCACCAGTATTGGCGCTTAACATCGTGGTACATTTTAGTCTCCCCTGGATGGATAGTGAATCTTGATCTATGAGCCTCGTCCAAAATCTCTTGCTTCAAATCAGATTTGTTTGGAACACATAACCTTCCACGAAACCTAATTCCTTCATCAGCGCCAATTCGCCATTCTGCATTCTCCTTCCCTATTCCTTCTGCTCCTTTTTCTTGTAGCCAAATGTCTTCCTTTTGAGCTCATAAAATACGCCGAATCTAAGAGAAAAGTTTATCATGATCTAATCTCAATTTTAAAGATTAATAGGTTAAACTTAGCCATCAAACTTAAGAAAACAAAAATAAAAATTACACACCAGGGCAGGCTGTGCTACTCGGTTACATAAATGCGCCTGAGGTTCTTCAAGCTGAAGTTGCAGATCGAAATCCTTGATGACATTTAACATCTCCCACTCTTTGATTATTAGGCTGGCCACAAGTCTTCGTGTCTTTCTGCTTAAGGCATCGGCCACAACATTTACTTTTCCTGGGTGATATGAAATATCGAAATGGTAGTCCTTCAAAATTTTCATCCATCTTCTCTGACGCATATTCAATTCATTCTGATTAAAGAGATACTTTAAGCTTTTATGATCTGAATATAAGTAGAACTACTCCCCATATAGGTAATGCCTCTAAATTTTCAAAGCAAAAACTACCGCTGCTAACTCCAGATCATGCGTCGGGTAATTTCTCTCATGAGTCTTTAACTGTCGTGATGCGAATGTCATAGCTTTGCCTCCTTGCATAATAACACATCCTAATCCCTAATATGACGCATTGGTATAAACGACGAATCTTTCTCCTTCGGTCGGTAATGCCAGAACTGGGGCAGATGTTAACCGCTTCTTCAGTTCGGTAAATGTCTGCTCACAATCTTGATCCCACTTAAAGTTCATATTCTTCTTAGTTAGATTATTTAAGGGTCTTGATATTTTAGAGAATTCTTCTATAAATCTTAGATAATAACCAGCAAGACCGAGAAAACTTCGCACTTCTAACACATTTGAGGGTTGCTCCCATTCTAATATAGCTTCAATTTTTGCTGGGTCCACAGATATCCTTTTTTCTGACATCACATGCCTCAAGAATTTCACTTCATGCTTCCAGAAGTCACATTTTGATAACTTGGCATACAATTGATTTTCCTTTAACGCTTGTAAAGCGGTCCTGAGATGTTCCTCATGCTCTTCCTGAGTCCTGGAGTATATAAGAATATCATCGATGAATACAATAACGAATCAATCTAAATAAGGTTTGAATACCCGATTCAAAAGATCTATAAATACCGCTGGAGCATTTGTTAATCCAAATGGCATTACCAAGAACTCATAGTGCCCATAACGAGTCCTAAAACCCGTCTTGTGCACGTCTTCGTCCTTTATTCTCAACTGATGGTAACCTGACCTCAAATCTATTTTAGAAAAGAATATTGCTCCTTTAAGCTGATCAAATAAATCATCAATCCTACGAAGAAGATATTTGTTCTTGATTGTCACTTTGTTCAATTGACGATAATCGATACATAATCTCATAGTTCCTTCCTTCTTCCTTACAAATAAGACTGGTACTCCACATGGTGACGTGCTGGCTCTAATGAAACCCTGATCTAGCAACTGTTGGATCTGATCCTTTAATTCTTTTAATTCTACAGGAGCCATGCGATAAGGTGCTCTAGAGATGGGCGCAGTTCCGAGCATTAGATCGATACCGAAGTCCACATCTCTCTTTGGAGGTAACCTTGGAATGTCCTGAAAAACTTCTAGAAACTCATTAACCACGGGTATTTGTTCAATCCCTTCTTCTGATTGCTCGATCCCCATAATAGCTGATAAACCAATCGGCGCATTCCTTCTTCGTGTCCCACAGAATTTCAGTGGAGATCGTCCTTTTAAGTTCAATGTAATCGTCTTCCTGAAACAATCTATCTTGGCACGATACTGGGACAACCAATCCATTCCTAAGATGACATCATATTCCCTCATAGGCATAATTATGAGATTTGCTGGTAGTATTTCATTTTCAATTATGATGGGGCATTCTTCACATATTTGTTCTAAATCCATGGACTTACCAAGAGGGGTTGCTACGATAATTTTCTTATCTAATCGTACAGGTGATATACCAAGTGAGCATACGAAAAAATAAGATATAAATGAATGTGTAGCTCCTGAATCGAATAATGCTCTGGCAAGAGAGGTATAAGCCAAGATAGTACCTTCCACCACATCATTAGTAATTTCAACACCATGTTGAGGAGTGATATCTGCGGGCTGTACTGGGTCCTCATAAGCAGAAGCAGTAGTCTCATACATTTGCGCAACATCATCTTGAGGTGGCTTTGGATTATTATAGCTTCGATTTGAATCCTCATACTCCTGAGGTGCATACTCTTGAAGTTGGGCTGGATCATTTGTGAATGATGATAGAGCGTAAACACGTCCTTGAGCTTGAGGTCGGGGCGCTTAACTTTCTGGCCTCAGTTGCTGATATTAGGGAGGCTTAACCTGTTGTTGCGATTGTTGAAGTGGTCTCGAATAAGCTTGAGGGGGTCCATGTTGCTGGGATCGTGGATGTAGCTGTGCAGGCCTCTGAGGATAAGGTTGTGATGGTCTCGCAGCTTACTGAATCATCTGAGGGGTGGGGGCGGAGGTTGTTGATATGATGTAGACGGTGCATAATGAAGAGGCGGCCTGAAAAATGATCGTGGCGGTCCTTGATTCCCTGGATATTGGTGACGAGGTGGTAGAAGACAATGGCGGGCAGGATGGCCCACAATTCCGCAGTTATGGCAAGTCCCAGTAAATTGCGTTGAAAGTTACGTAGTGACATGCCTGGGTACTGATGTTGGCATCATCTTTTATCGCTTAGTTGCTTCATGTTGTGTGGGAGATGAATGGGGGGTAGTCCTGGCTCCACTCTTCATGTCCTTCCTCGGCTCGTGGTTCTTCCAATGCTCATCAAAGTCCTTTTCTATTGCGCTAGCGCGTTCCAGTGCTTCTGCATATGTTTTAATAAGAAATGGCGCCAGTCGAGTACGGATAGAAGGTTTCAGTCCCTCAACAAACTTCTGCCCTTTTACGAAGCTCATCCAGTATGAGAATGTCGCAAATCATGCCAACTCTGTAAACTTTGCATCATATTGACGCACCGTCATATCTCCTTGTTCTAATTTCATGAATTCTATAGCCTTTTGAGCACACACATAAGATGGAAAGTATTTATCTTCAAACTTACTACAGAATTATTCCCATGTTGTAACATCCCGAAAATCGGGGGTCGGGTAGAAACCCAACTCCCGAGTTTCAAAATGTTATTTATGCAACATATATAATGATAGATGCATGTTGTCTATAAAAAGGCATTAAACATGATTGAGATTAATCCAAAACATCATATCATACTATAGAGACCGTTAAATTAGCAAGCGGAAGACTGTGATAGTATGTATAACCTATATAAACTGTTGTATGTCTCCAGAGTGTGAACATGTTACCAGGTTAAATATATACATGTATACTCCAAAAATGATCAAAAGAATATACATGAGTGCTCCAATACTATAAAATGACAAGTATCAAGGCATCTAAACAACCTCCCTGAAATCACGTCGATCAGAACACACATAAAGGAGGGATCCTCCTCATCATCATCAAGTCCGGCTCCGCTTCACAAGCAGCGCCATCATCTGCAACTAAAATAGGGACTGGTAGGTGTCCAGAAACATCATCCCTTAACGTGGGAGTGAGTGATCAACTCAGTGGAATAATAGAGCAGAGATTATCATATTATCAAATCAATCATGCGATAATAGTAAAGAAATAAATCAAACATTCCTAAATACTGTTGTTAATGCAATATGACATGACATGATGGATGCCCTCACCGACGATCTCCCTCATACGGCACCATCTTACGCTCGCGGCATGCTTTCTTCCCACAGTGCTCCACATCTTTCAGGCACATGCAACGTGATGTAGATATGATTACCAAGTAGTTATTAGTCCTTTTCATACAGCAGGATTGGGAAACTAAGGTACCTTCCTTATATCAATCCCAACACAGATCCTGTCTAGGGTCGTCACTCCTAGAAATCACATACGAGGTTATATTTTGTAGGTCGTTGCAAGGGCTGTCATGGCTGTTGCTCGCACACGTTACACCTCTCCCCCATCACCTTATCAATACAGGCCTAATTATCCTTAAGACTGCATCAGGACTCGTCGCCCCCAAGCGGTGTCAAGATAAACTTAAGGTCACTACAAAGGGCTCGTCACCCGATCAGTGTAGGCCGACAGCAAGAATATAGTGTCCCATGCCACTATAATCGGCTCAGAGTAGGGTGCTCACTAGTCACTACGGGGAGGTTTGTGACCCCAGCGTAGGCCGACAGCTCGACCACGGTGTCTCATACCACCATGCCCGGCTCATGAGTCTTTATGAATCAAGGTATCATGGTTGACAGGGTTTCCAATGGTAAGTTCAGTACCCTAGGTTCAAGCAGTTATGACACATACATGGTGAACATACAATGGTCAGTCGGGTTACTTGACGGGCTCGACTAGTACGAGCGCATCTCAAGCTGGCGACATGAAGTGCATGAAACACTTCGTGTGGCCTAACCACTGCCGCCAACCCAAGACACGACTCGCGTTCATCGACGCGTCCTTCTTGGCAAATAGAAGTTAGCCACGAATTTTCTCTGTTACCGACTACCTGGACTAAGTATAGCCCCAAACATTTGTGATTCCACATCATCAATCATATAAGAGTAATGGAAATGAAATACAACAATATAAGCATGTTGTTGCATATTATAACATACCACTTAAGCAATTCATTCAACACATGCATTTCGTACATACAATGAAATCCATAACTTAGCCAACATGATGAAAATCATTTACTTCAGCATGTTACTTGAGAATTTAATCTCAAAACTATTTCACAACACCATATACTCAATACATTCTAATACAAACATTTATACAAACACTTAGTCTACACACTTAAGTCTACATAGTGTATGTCGACTCAAACTGCGCATTTGGGTGAATCTCTTCGCCAAACTGATTACGCATTCCTAATATCCTAATGCGACAAAAAGCCATGTCAACCATTTCAGCAAAATATGGATGTATACAGTAATTCCTACAAATGACTAAAATGCCCTAAATCTCATATTTTTCCTACGTTTACGAAACAGGAAACGGACAGCATGTTGTACATGTCAAACGGCGTTGCCGTCGATAATCTACTATTAAACGACATTGAAAGCGTTGAAAACAACCAATCAAAGCGTCTAAAATCCGCACCTTTCACTTTAGATGTATATCGTTCCGAACGGAGCGTATACACTTCGTCTACGGCGATCAGACAACCTAATACACAAGATTCGTAAGCTACTTTACTATTGGAATCGACAGAACGCTAAATCAGCAAATGGTTAGGGTTTTCCTTACCTAGAAATGCGGCGGAATCACTGGGAAAGCGATTGGGATATGTTGCTTAAGCACGTGTAGCAGCTGGTGCAGGTGGCAGGAAGATCCCTCCCACAATCTCTCACTTTTTCTCTCACTCTGCTAGGGTTTCTAGCAAATTTGGATGGGTAAGAGAAGTGAGGGTTTAAACCCCTTTTATAAGCTTAAAACTTTTCAAATTAGGCTTGAGAATAATGTTTACTTGAGGTCTAACCAAATCGGGGCTGTTTCGATCCAAAAGAGCATTTCTGGAGGTCCCCTGGCCGAACGCAGTCGGACTTAAGCTCATGCATATTGGATCTAGCACACATCAAGTTCTCAGACCGGAAGAGTTCGCAGATTACACGTGGCGGTCTAATTTCAGTTCAGCGGTCACCACACCTGGATCAGGTCTACAAGTCTCGTGATATGAAAGAGAAATTTTTCCTGATCCGATGGTATAATTTGGCTGAATTCTGACGGTCAGAACGCTTAATAATAACGCGCCAAGTCACGTGCTAGATTTGAATTAAAATTTTCAAATCTAACCCTATTCTCACTATCTTCACTACAGGCTCAATGAAATAGCCTCTGAACGTCGGTTGGCCTTGATTTTCGAAACGGTTGTCAAGTCCAGCTAAGCGGTCATAACGGTCTAAGATTGTAGGTATCGGACTTTTGACGCACGGTCTAGATCCAATACAAAGTTTCAAAGAGTTCCTGAGAGCAAACGGGTTTAGAGTTTGATCCTAGGTTTCAGAGTATTATAGCACCATTGATTCTACAAGTTTTGGGTCTTGTAGAACGTATTTAAAGCGGTCAGGGACAATTTCACAGCTACTCCAGCGTAGCGCTAGCTAACTTACGCTTAATTTCTAAAGGAATTAATCTTAAGTGATTTCTTTGGCCATGGAATTGGGTTCTGAGCGATTTTCCAAGTGTTTTAGTTGACTCATTGCCTAAGGACGTCTAATCCCAGATTGGAAAAAATCCGGGGTGTTACAATATACCCCCCTTAAAATAAAATTTCATCTCCGAAATTGGCTAAGGGTAGTGAGTACTTTTTCTAAGGAAGGTTCAAATCCTAAGAACGTAAGTCAGTTGTTTCAATCCTGGGCTAGTGGGGAAGAGGCTAACCACGCTTTCGCTGTGCCACTCTGATCTAACGGTTGCATTGGCTGACCTAACTAGATTGGACTCAATACGTTCTACCCCCCTTAAAACTTGGTTTTACTTAAAGTTCAAGAATCTATGCATCGCTCCATATATCGGAACGAGGTGCAACTTAGGGGCTATCCTTGACATGAATTGGGAAACAACCTCTCATTACATTGGTTTTTCTTTGCTAATGATGCGTTCTATGGCATTGGTATTTATGATTATAGAAAAGAGCTGAAATAATGTGTGTTGTGGTTGATTTCAAGGACGGATGTGAGTTTGTGGCAAGCTATCCAATCCTCTACTGGCTATATGTCCTTAACATTTACCAAGGGCAAGCAATAACTTCTGGTTGTAGGTGGTTAGGCCAACACGGAAGGAAAGTTGTGTAGTAGGTCTGAGCCGGATACATAAACTTTCTGCCTAGACTCTGACAGAAATTTGTCGTATCAGTCCTTAATCCGAGTCGATGCCGATCTTCTGCTTGATCAGAGCATTGGATTTATTGGTAACCACTAGGACTAAGAAGTCGATTCAAACCGCGAATACATCGCTTACATGTAGTTCCTTTACTCCGCATTCCCGAATGCAATAAGCCCTTGGGGAGACAATTCTAAGGAAAAATCTAAAGGGTGTGTTGGTTCATTCTAAGGGATTTATAAGTTTTCCCTGAGAGGGAATGGTTCAAAGTTAAATAAGCTTCCTGAGAGTTACTAAAGGAACCTATGAACGTTATGAGGATCTACCCAAGGAAGGGAGTTCCATTCCAACCAAATCTAACCTACTATTCCTTAACATATACAAGCTTTACACTACTCAAGGTAACTAGTAGACTAGTCTGTAACCTACAGCCTAAGCTTATACGCTACATGGTTTCTTACCATTACTAATACAGGAAATTGCTCTATCGCTTAGGGTCACGATTGTGTAGATGGAATTGGATTTCCTATATCGTTAGATCTTTCAAATCTAGGAGTACTAACTCTAGGTCCAAAACGCCAAGGGCCTATATGGCCAGTAGCATTAAATTGTATAAAATGAAACCGCATTCCTAAACCCATATTGGGATTGAGAGTGGCATGCTTGGTAGGAGGGTGGGTTGGGATAAAAATTAATTTTGTAGGCTTAATCCCAGGATTTATAATATGGCAGTGGAAACCATAGGATACACCCAATTTAGGGACAATACCTTACAGCGAACGAAACGGCATGCACTCCGTCTAACAAAATTTGTCACAATACATGAAATAAAGTTCCACATGGATTATGACAGGGATGGATTCGGCTATGCTAAGCCCAAATCACTAAACACAAACACAATTTCTACCTATGACTTCACTAGACCCACTAACAACAAAAAATCAAAAATCCTTAAAACGGTATTCAAACAAGCGAAGAACGTGGAGAAATGGGATGGGTAAGCAGGTTTTCACGAGTCTGAGGATCAAATAAAAGAGACATGAGAAGGAGGATGGTGAAAAAGGAGAAAAAGGCTAAAATAGCCTTAACAATAGCCATGGAAAATGAGAAAAATGGGGAAAAATGGCTGCTCTAATGGGCTGAAACAAATCTAGGCCCTATAGAGGGGTGAATCAAGCTCCCAATGGCTGGATTTTCAAAGAGAATGGAGCAAGATAAGATGGAATGGAGGTCCACACGATTTTCAGCCTCCAATGGAGGATGGGAGAGCTCCAACGGATGAAAATGGAGAGGAAAGGGGGCTTGTATTGCTGTGAGTGAAGGGGCAGCGTCGGTTGTGACCGAAAATAAGAATGGGAGATATTTGAAGACGGGATTTGAGAGTGATGCAGCAAAAACTTGAAGAAAGAAGAGCTTGGGGGCTTGGATTGTGAAGGAGGTAGGGTTTTGGGGCTGTTTCGAGAGACGACCCACATACTAGGGGGCCATACAACACCCCAAACACCCACGGCCGGAAGGCCGGCTTGAGTGGGGCCCACCGGTCGGCGATGCCATCGCCGGCCAAAATGGTTTTCATCGATGGCCACCCCATGGGGTGTGGTCCCCCTATCCTGTAGACCCCAAATGTACATGGGTCTCACGCTGGTTCATTGTATTTGGGCTTGGATAGGCCCAAAACTCTATTTGGGACGTTGCGGGGCCAGTTTGTAAACCAGAATGAGTCTATGCATCATGTAACATATGATTTTGGGGTAGGAAGAGCTAATCCATCCAGCTAATCCATCCAACTAACCCATCTGTTACGAAAGATTTCAACATTGGAATGGCCAAAAGGCCGATTTTCACGTATTTCTACTATTCATTGTAAAATTTTGTCTAAGTATGATTTTATATCATTTTCACATTAGGATTAATGCCTAACATAAAAAGACTGAGAAAAAATTGAAGAATGGAGTGGTAAGACGAAGGATTCTGAAGGAATTGGGCAAAATGGAGTTTTTTTTTTAAAACCCTGAGATTGAGTATAAGGGTTTTGGTTGCCCCACAACCCAAGGACATGCATTTTAGGGTTTGGAAATACTTCTGAGAACATCTCAAACCCGTCAACTAACAACCTACTAGCTACTTAGGTTGCCTCGCGCATCCAAATATATGTTACGAACTCGATCAAACGAACGATTTGAGTAGACTTCGCCTATTGGCGAAACTGCGATCCTATAAGTGTTTCTAAGTTATTTCTGCACCCACCTAAGTCAAAGGGTCGACAGCGTGTGTCGGTGACCATAACCCAGGTCCGGTTTAATCCAAATCATGCTCTGATACCAACTGTAACATCCCAAAAATCGGAGGTCGGGTAGAAACCCAACTCCCGAGTTTCAAAATGTTATTTATGCAACATAGATAATGATAGTTGTATGTTGTCTATAAAAAGGCATTAAACAAGATTGAGATTAATCCAAAACATCATATCATACTCTAGAGACCGTTAAATTAGCAAGCGGAAGACTGTGATAGTACGTATAACCTATATAAACTGTTGTATGTCTCCAGAGTGTGAACATGTTACCAGGTTAAATATATACATGTATATTCCAAAAATGATCAAAAGAATATACATGAGTGCTCCAATACTATAAATGACAAGTATCAAGGTATCTAATCAACCCCCCTGAAATCCCGTCGATCAGAACACGCATAAAGGAGGGATCCTCCTCATCATCATCAAGTCCGATTCCTCTTCACAAGCAGTGCCATCATCTGCAACTAAAATAGGGACTAGTAGGTGTCCAGAAACACCATCCCGTAACGTGAGAGTGAGTGATCAACTCAGTGGAATAATAGAGCAGAGATTAGCATGTTATCAAATCAATCATGTAATAATAGTAAAGCAATAAATCAAACATCCTAAATACTGTTGTTAATGCAATATGACATGACATGATGGATGCCCTCACCGACGATCTCCCTCATACGGCACCATCTTACGCCCGCGGTATGCTTTCTTTCCACAGTGCTTTACATCTTTCAGGCACATGCAATGTGATGTAGATATGATTATCAAGTAGTTATTAGTCCTTTTCATACAACAGGATTGGAAAACTAAGGTACATTCCTTATATCAATCCCAACACAGATCCTGTTTAGGGTCGTCACTCCTAAAAATCACATGCGAGGTTATATTTTATAAGTCGCTACAAGGGCTGCCAGGGCTGTTGCTCGCACACGTTACACGTCTCCCCCATGACCTTCTCAATACAGGCCTAATTATCCTTAAGACTGCATCAGGACTCGTCGCCCCCATGCGGTGTCAGGATAAACTCAAGGTCACTACAAAGGGCTCTTCACCCGATCAGTGTAGGCTGACAGCAAGAATATAGTGTCCCATACCACTATAATCTTCTCAGAGTAAGGTGCTCACTAGTCACTACGGGGAGGTTTGTAGCCCCAGTGTAGGCCGACAGCTCGACCACGGTGTCCCATACCACCATGCCCGGCTCATGAGTCTTTATGAATCAAGGTACCATGGTTGACAGGGTTTCCAATGGTAAGTTTAGTACCCTAGGTTCAAGCAATTATGACACATACATGGTGAACATACAATGGTCAGTCGGGTTACTTGACGGGCTCGACTAGTACGAGTGCATCTCAAGCTGAGCGACATGAAGTGCATGATACACTTCGTGTGGCATAACCACTGCCGCCAACCCAAGACACGACTCGCGTTCATCGACGCGTCCTTCTTGGCAAATAGAAGTTAGCCATGAATTTTCTCTGTTACCGACTGCCTGGACTAAGTATAGCCACAAACATTTGTGATTCCACATCATCAATCATATAAGAGTAATGAAAATGAAATACAACAATATAAGCATGTTGTTGCATGTTATAACATACCGCTTAAGCAATTCATTCAACACATGCATTTCGTACATACAATGAAATCCATAACTTAGCCAACATGATGAAAATCATTTACATCAACATGTTACTTGAGAATTTAATCTCAAAACTATTTCACAACACCATATACTCAATACATACTAATACAAACATTTATACAAACACTTAGTCTACACACTTAAGTCTACATAGTGTATGTCAACTCAAACTGCGCATTTTGGCGAATCTCTTCGCCAAACTGATTATGCACGCATTCTTAATATCCTAATGCGACAAAAAGTCATGTCAACCATTTCAGCAAAATATGGATGCATACAGTAATTCCTACAAATGACTAAAATGCCCTAAATCTCATATTTTTCCTACGTTTACGAAACAGGAAACGGACAGCATGTTGTACATGTCAAACGGCGTTGCCGTCAATAATCTACTATTAAACGACATTGAAAGCGTTGAAAACAGCCAATCAAAGCGTCTAAAATCAGCACCTTTCACTTTAAATGTGTATCATTCCGAACGGAGCGTATACGCTTCGTCTACGGCGATCAGACAACCTAATACACAAGATTCTTAAGCTACTTTACTATTGAAATCGACAGAACACTAAATCAGCAAATGGTTAGGGTTTTCCTTACCTAGAAATGTAGTGAAATTACCGGGAAAGCGATTGGGATACGTTGCTTAAGCACGTGTAGCAACTGGTGCAGGTGGCAGGAAGATCCCTCCCACAATCTCTCACTTTTTCTCTCACTCTGCTAGGGTTTCTAGCAAATTCGGATGGGTGAGAGAAGTGAGGGTTTAAACCCCTTTTATAAGCTTAAAACTTTCCAAATTAGGCTTGGGAATAATGTTTACTTGAGGTCTAACCAAATCGGGGCTGTTTCGATCCAAAAGAATATTTCTGGAGGTCTCCTGGCCGAACGTGGTCGGACTTAAGCTCATGCATATTGGATCTAGCACACATCAAGTTCTCAGACCGGAAGAGTTCGTAGATCGCACGTGGCGGTCCAATTTCAGTTCAGCGGTCACCGCACCTAGATCAGGTCTACAAGTCTCATAATATGAAAGAGAAATTTTTCCTGATCCGAGGGTGTAATTTGGCTGAATTCTGACGGTCAGAACGCTTAATAATAACGCGCCAAGTCACGTGCCAGATTTGAATTAAAATTTCTAAATCTAACCCTATTCTCACTCTCTTCACTTCAGGCTCAATGAAATAGCCTCTGAACGTCGGTTGGCCTTGATTTTCGAAACGGTTGTCAAGTCCAACTAAGCGGTCATAACGGTCTAAGATTGTAGGTATCGGACTTTCGACGCACGGTTTAGATCCAATACAAAGTTTCAAAGAGTTCCTGAGAGCAAACGGGTTTAGAGTTTGATCCTAGGTTTCAGCGTATTATAGCACCATTGATTCTACAAGTTTTGGGTCTTGTAGAACGTATTTAAAGCCGTCAAGGACAATTTCACAGCTACTCCAGCGTAGTGCTAGCTAACTTACGCTTAATTTCTAAAGGAATTAATCCTAAGTGATTTCTTTGTCCATGGAATTGGGTTTTGAGCGATTTCCCAGGTGTTTTAGTTGACCCATTGCCTAAGGACGTCTAATCCCAGGTTGGCAAAAATCTGGGGTGTTACACATGTCCACCTTTCTATTATCGGGTTCTCCCTGGTCATAGATTCCCACCAATGATCGACTTCTTCTTCTAACATATATATCGCTAATTCAGCCTTTTGTTGCTCGTTACATCTCATAGCTGAGAAAATTTTCTCCATCTGTCTTTTCCAACCCTCAGCTTCACTGGGTCAGGCCCATCTTTAAATGTAGGCGGTCTTTGCCTCTTAAACTTTTCCAACAAGGATCTCGTCCCTTCAGGGGCTACAAGTGTCGCTTGAGTCTGCTCCTGAGATTGACTCATAAGCACTTGTGTTCCCATAAATGAGGCAAATCCTTCCATCACCTGGAGGATCATGTCAATAATTGTTCCTTGCCTAGTTACATCGGGTACTTGAGTCTCTGATGTGGTCCCGAGGTTCATACTCTGATCCGCCATAGCCTAGAATAAATAAAGGGAATTATAAATTATTATTTTTTGCTGATTAATTTTAAGATTATAGGAAATCAGATGGTTCAGTGTAGGCATACATGAAGTCTAAGAGAAGTTGAACTAAGATGTAGTTTAAAACTATGTGCAGAAATTTTTGGTTATAAGGATGCTATTCTAATTAATATTTTTGATATTTTTAGACATTATTTTAAGTTAAAAATTTTTATATACATATATCTATAAATCTACTATACCCCTGTAGAATTTTATAATATTTTGAAGCTTATAGAAATTTTTAAAATTCAGATAGTACACGCTGTACAAATTTGAACGATTTCTGAATAGGTTTTTCTTAATCTCAATTATATATATCAAGGGTCAGTATTTTTAATTTTTATCTATTTTTTTATAAAATTATACTTATCAAAATTTAATTGAGTTTTTTGAATCACCTCAATCGGAGTTTTACTTAAATAGTTATGATTTTTCAAAGTCAAATATTTTATATTGATTATTACTGTCCAACCTAAGAAATAGTTAGAAAAATATTTTTAGAAAAGTCCTAACGTCCAGATTTGATTTTGTATGTTAACATACAGCCTAAATGAGATTCAAGTGTTATACACAATAGATTAAAATGTCCTACGTATGTATTCTAAATTTCACATCTTCTAGTTAAGGCCACATAGGAAGACTTAGAGCTAAATCTCTATTCTAGGTCCAATGTTTAAGATCAAACCTAGATCTGATACCAACTTTGTCACGCCCCAAAATTCGGGTACCCGAATAGGGTGTCCAGGACCCGAATTTCAGACCCGTGATCTATAAAATAAATAAATAAAATAAAATGAAAAGATAAGGTATTACAATTTCATACACATTTCATTTTTTTTTCCCACCATAGTCCAAAATTTTAAAATTCAACCACGTACTTAGATCACTAATTACATAATCCATTATTACATCAATGCATACTTATTTAACTTAACTTGGAGTAAGAAAACTAAATCAGACGTTACTACAATTCAGAGTTCTAAAATAAAATTTATCCTATAATGACATGCCACGTGCATCTAACCACATTTCATGCTCCACTACTAATAGTAATGTCCTGCATCTTCAAAATATTCGTAACCTGAAACGGTTAAAACATAATGAGTTGACAGCTCAATAGGATCACATCAATCCTGAGTTAAAAATCTCACAAATATTACCAAATTTAATCTCGACATATTAATCAGACTAAAGCGAACATTAGATGTAAAATCATAGTTAATAAATTGACATGCATGAACATGAAATAAATGCATTATTTAACATAGCTTTTCTAAAAATACTAAGATTTGGAATGGGTAAAACACTCATGTGTGCTGATCCTTTTAAGGGATGACCCACAGCAAAGCACCGGTGTTGATCCTTTCAGGGTATGACCCTCGGCAGAGCACCAGTATAACCTTTTAGGGACAAAGGCCCAGGGCAGTGCACCCATGTATTCTGATCCTTTTAGGGAATCACCCAGGGCAGAGCACCCGTGCTGATCCTTTTGGTAATGACCCTGGGCAGAGCACTCGTGTCGTGTTGATCATTTCGGGAATGACCCTGGGCAGAGCACCCGTAAGAATCATTGCATAAAAAAAAATAATTAATCACATAAGATGCATTTAACATACAAGGAAATATGACAGATATACTGTACATGATCACCTAATGAATATTCATTATCACTACTAAATAATATTAAATGGAAAAAGAAAAATAAATAAATAAATATTTTCTTTAGTTCAGTCAAATAAAAAAATATATATCTCTATATCTAGATTATATAAGGCAATTGCTTATGAATTTTTCAAATAAAGAATGATCACCTACCTGTTGTGAAAATAAAATAGTTTAGGCTCTTGCTAGATTCCAATTCGAGAGTCGTTTGATATAGTTAGCCACTAGGTTGATATCCAGCACACGATGTTTGATTCCCTTTAATGGCAGACTGTTGTCTTGCAAGGATTTGAGGGGTTTAATTCTTCCAACTAATGAAGATTAATACTGGGGAGCTTGGTGTAACGAAAGATCGAAGTTCTCAATGTGTTTTGCTGGTGGGTTTAAGAAAATTTGAATTTTGGCATTCGACGATTGGTAAAGAAAAATGAAGGAGAAAGTGGGGAGATTGGAGCCTTTTTTATTAGCTCACTGAGGTGGGAAGGTGTTGGAGAGTTGTGGAGCGTTGGATGAGGGAAAAATAACCGTCACAATTCAAGGTGAGGGCATTACATGAATTTCTTAGTGCGGAGACGTGTGCGGCATTGTCGCTAAAGCTAAAACGGAAAGTCTCCGTAATAGTTATGGAATTCCAGACTGGTGAGATGAGGTGGGGTCCACAAATGCATCAAATGTAAAATCTACAACGTCCATTAGTTTTATAGCAATAAGATAAAACATGAAGTTTTAAAATCAGTCTGATCGAGGTTTAAGGTGGACCACACCAGAAGTTTCTGGGCGAGAGATATCAACGGTTAAGGTTATGCAGAGGTGTCATTCCAATGAACGGTTTAGATTAAGGAGTGGGTCCCACCATGATGATGGCATGGATAGCCAAATCGATTCAAGTGCGCATCTAAACCGTAGAGAATAAGGAATGAGAGAGAGAATGGGCCCCACAATGCCCTGGGTCACCACCTGATCCACTTCCATAGCTACGAGTTGCTCCCATTCGTGAAAACGAGCAGGACACCTGTCTCTGTTGGATAAGAATTGGATAATATGTTCCGTGCATTGAAGCGTCCCATCATTTCACGTGAAAATCCAACCGTTTGTACCGGTAGAGGCAGAAATTGAGATCGAGACGCACTCTGATTGATTTGCTTACACGATTATTCTCCATGTTGGTAATTTAAGTACTTTCTCCGTTCTAATATTTAAAATTTGTGGATGAAAATCAACCAGGGACTGTGAAAGTAACTGGAGTGTTACCAATTGCAGTTCTTGGTCAGTACACTTTTGCGGTACTGGTACGTTCTTTAGCAGCATATTGGTCTTTGCATTGAGTATATAGATCGGTTACCTCGTTCCAACACTGAGGTATGGCATGGACTCCCAAGTGGGGTTGGCTAACAGTGAAGCGCGAACTGGCAGTGTTGTGTACGAACGAGTTTATATATATATATATATATATATATATATATATATATATATATATATATATAGCTTGGTTAGCTCGCTCCTGAAAATTGGATTTATACCAAGTTAAGTAGTTTTTAGATCTCAGAAAAACTTTTGAGCTAAGTTTCAACCGCCTGTTTGTTTATATATATATATATATATATATATATATATATATATATATATATATATATAATTTTATGCACACACCCCTGCATACTCATGCGAGTGGAATTTCACCTTCTATGGATACTCAGAACCCTTAACCTTGATCTTATCTTGACTTGGATTGAACTTCAACTCAAATCAACTGAGAGCTTAGTCACTCGATGACTTTAATATACTTGCTTTCCAAGTATTTGATGAAATAACTTAACAAATGTTATTTCATGTGCATATATTCCTTGTGGAATTGGCTGATAGTGATGAAAGAAAGGATACAAAACAAATTATTTTAAAAATAAAAATAAATAAATAAAAACAACCTTTTGATTATAAAATTACTTTCATATGTTGATTTTCATGTTGTTCATTAAATGTTTGATAAAATACTTATAAATTGTTATTATTGTTTTACATTTTATAAGAAATTCAAGATCCACTTTATATATTTGAGAAAATGTTACGTAGATTTGAACTCAGCTGAAACTATCTCAAGCATCTGACCAAATTGAGCTAACTTAGCTAGTCAAACTCAAGGATTGAGCTAAGCTAATTTCGAGCTAGGATTAGCTATTGGCCAGGTTGAGCCGAGCTGGGCCAAGCTCAACTAAGTTTGACTTGTGTACAACTCTAATTGAGAATGTGGAAGTGGGGTTCTTGGTTGGGTGATCAAGGCCGTTGATAGATATCCAAAATGGAACAATCGTAACCCTAAAATCGGCCACCCCTAAATAGATGGTTACAAGAAAATATGTTTATCAAGAGTACAAATTGAACAAAAATAGATTGAGCATTGAATGGCAAGGATGTTTGAATATGGGAGGATGCATGGTCTATCCAGTGGCCACATCAGATCAACGCTCCACATCACCGATCCACCAACGTAGGGTGCAATCATGAAAGATGAAAGATTGTACGCTACTGTTCGGCTGCCAATTCGACAAGTGGGGGGCATTGTTCAACAATCCAAACCATTGGTTTGATGGGCCTCATCATGGATAAAATCTCCACTATAAATCCCCTAGAGCGGAAATTTTCCTTTCTTTACAATACAGGGTCTTTCTCTTGGGCCTCCAGGCAGTTCATCTGATGGACTTTAACCTAAGATCTAGACCGTTCACCTAGTGGGCCTTAAACTTAGATGAGAAATGTACTAAAATATTACCAGTGATTTTGATGAGTCCCATAATATAAAATGATTTTGATGATTGATGTGATCCAGCATTCCATCCCGTATGTGTGCACAGATGTACCAGGTTTGGACTGTTCATCTGATGGGCTCTACGCCAAAATCAAGCTGTGATTCTATAGGATTACAAATTGGTGACGAGGAAATGGTTCGTATTCAGGGAATAATCTCCTCCACTCAGCGGTTCGGGACAACTAGATAGCAAGTGGGACTGTTTAAATTTAGCAAATAAAATCAGACGGTTAGGATCGTCCAATCGTTGTTACTCTCCTGGTTCGCATCATACACGATGGGCGTTTCAACTGTGTAAATCGTTGTTCTCATTTTTTCTGTGATATTGGTCCACTTGTGGTTTGGGCTCAACCCCTAAAATAAGCTTGAAAAAATGGATAGACGGCGAAGATAAACCGCATGCATTCACTGTGGGCCCAACAGTTGACCATGGGCCCAACGTGATGTATTTTTCTTACATTCACGATGTCCACCTGTTTTGAAAATCCGTTCTGAGGCATGATCGTAAAAATGACTTAAAATGAAGTACATCCAAACTTAGGCGAACCATAATATAGGAAATAGTGGTAATCAACTATTAAAAACTTCTATGAGCCACAAAAGTTTTGGATCAAGCTGATATATGTGGTCTCTTTGTTTAGGTCTTTGTTACCTTATGAACTGGTTGTATTGAAACTAAATATGAAGGTGGCCCTCATGAAGTTCTTAATGATGAGTATTCGATCACCACTGTTTCAGACGACATGATTGACATGAGATTTGAATCTACTTTATTGTCGGTATCATGCATTAAAATGAGATATCATGATGGATTGATGGTATAGATGTAAGGCACATACATCAAAGTGGTCCCCGTAGTTTGGGATCCACGCAAACCATGCGGACTGTGAAGATGACCAAACCCAGCCCAACCTAACCGTACCAAACTTGAATTGTGATAGGTATGGATATCAATACGTTGGGTTTAGGCCTTGGGATGACGATTTCCGAAGTGGACTGGGCTTCCTGAAGTTGGGCTTTAGGATGACGATTCCTGAAGTTTGGCAAAACCCAGTCCATGGCGTAGCCCAAACATGCTCCACGTTTCTGTGTGCCTTACCAAGAAACTGCTGCACATATATGTCAATATGGCACATGTGTTAGGATCAAAGCTGATCATCTGGTGGGCGCCAGCGCTTATGCTAGAACTGGGCTACTTATTAGGTGGGTCGCCCGTGTACAAAATGAACAGTTCAAAAAATGATCAACACTATAGTGTACATTTGACTTTTGGGGCTCACAAGGTAAGTGCTCCGTCCTACTTTCTGGGCCCTGACTTGGAAGTCTCGTACACGAGCTATGCTAGCTTGTGAGATATGCAACCTCCTTGTAAGGAGCACACCTGCAAATCCCTATTTATACATCAATTAGGAATCAAACTTTTGGAGAGCCCATGACATTAGAACAACCATGGATTGACACGCACGAGTAGCTCAGCTGGAGACCCAAATACAAGAGCCAAAAATCAAGGTTTCAAGACTGGAGAATCTGACTAGCCCTGAGTCCAGTTATGACTGACTTGTATGTATGAGTCAGGCTCAGTCATCCATATTTCCCTTGTTGGGAGATTGTGCCGAACCAGATTGGACTTGGCGACCCAACTCCCGTGAGTCATCAGTCCTCGCTATAAATGCATGTTTGGGATATAGGATTAGGTGATATGGAATTGCATTTGGTTGATGCAAATTTCATCCTGTTCATCCAGCATTAGTAAATGATAGAAAGGATTAGGTTAATCACATCATCTTGTCTCAACCGTAAATACTGCAGGATTTGTTGGTGGATATAGAAATTCATTACATTTATGGGCCCCACATTGATGCATGTGTTTATCCACACCATTCATTCATATGCACCTCTCATATGACATTCAAGTTGCATATGTAGACAGATGACCAACATAAATTGTGAAATGTCCACCATACATAGGTTTTAATTCTCACAATAATTTAAAAAAAAAAAAAAAAAAATTCTCCAAATGAAAATTTTGATCCCAAACGTAGGAATGGACTCTCAAAATAACAAGGTATTTCAAACATACAATCATCATCCAATAATGGTGTATTTAATACAATTTCATAGGATTTAATCCTGCCTTTCCAAAGGAAAATAGCACTGGGCTGAAGCATCCTCGTCAGACCTTTTATGGAGCTAGGGACATTCTAGGCCTAATTAATTAAAGAAATGCAGACCGTACCAAGCCGCTGCTCTGTACAGTCAACTGAAATCCAGCCTAAACAAGCTTATACTTGATTGGTGGGGTCCAGGAATGGCCCACCCCACTTTCAAACCTACTTACATTGGGAAACGGATTGGCCACTCCCCCTGCCACCAGCCCCGTGGCTGATGTTCGGTGCTCTGCGGGCCCCACCATGATGTATGTGTTTCATCCATTCATTTCATCCATTTTTAAAGATCATTTTAGGGCTTCAACCCAAAAATGAGAGGGATATAAATCTCAGGTGGACCACACCACAGGAAAACAATAATGATTGGATATCCACAATTAAAATCCTCGCAAGGCCCACTGTAATGTTTATTTGACATCCAATCTATTGATTAGGTCATACAGACCCAGATGAAGGGAAAAAACAAAGATCAGCTTGATCCAAAACTTTTATGGCCCCTAAAAAGTTTTTAATGGTCAACATTAATTCAACACTGTTTCTGTAATGTGGTCCACTTGAGATTTGGATATACCTCATTTTTCTTCTCATAATATAAAATGATCTAAAAAATAGATGGATGGCATGGATGAAACACATACATCATGATCCCCCGTTCTTCTCATGAACGGGGGAGCAGTCAATCCGTTCCCCGGCCCTTACATTGTACAGACAGTTAGTACCATACATTTAAGCTGTGGGACCAACCTTAATGCGTGAGCTGCATCCAACCTAACCTTTATACGCTCCCCCTAATGTTAGACTTTAGGTCCCAAAATCCAGACTCATCTATAAATCAGGTGTTGTTAGACTTTAGGTCCCTGCAAACCTACAGTCGAGACAATTCAAAATTTAGGTGGGCAACCACGGAAGCGGATTGCGTACTGAGTAACTCAGTACGGTAAGCGTACTGAGTAAACTCTTTGGGGTCCACCGTGATTTACATATTTTATCTACTCTGTTTATTCATTTTAACGGATAATTATATGGCTTGAATCCAAAAATGAGATATATCCAAATCTCAAGTAAACCTCACCATGGGAAATAGTGTAAATTGAAATTCTACCGTTGAAAATTTCTTGGGACCCACAGAAGTTTTGGATCAAGCTTATATTTGTGTTTCCCTTCATCCATGTCTGTGTAATCTCACGAATAGGTTGGATGACAAATAAACAACACTGTGGGCCCTAGCAAGGTTTCAACAGCGGAAGTCATTATTCGCATTGTTTCCTTTAGTGTGGTCCAATTAAGCTTTGGGAATACTTCTATTTTAGAATCAACCAATACAATGATCTGGAAAACTGGATGGACGGTGTGGATAACTCACATACTTTCATAGTAGGCCCAACTGAGTTTACTCAGTACGATAATAGCGTACTGAGTAACTCAGTACCCAATCCTATTCCGGCAAGAACACGTGAATAAATAGGTTTCAGAAATGATTGTACATTGCCACCTGTGTTATGTCCCACCAGAGTTTTTGATAAGGATGATTCTTTGCATATACAGTTCCCATGCGGAGATGCACTGGATGAATGGTTTGGATGCCAAGAACACATCGAAGGTAGGGCCCTTACTGCTTGCACGCACGTGATCATTCGCCGGAGGTGCGGACTATGGTGTGTGTCAGCGACCCCTTTGATCGGGTGTCAATGGCCATAGAAATTTATGCCACGTGTCCATGTGTACACACTGTAGGACAGGCCCACCACATTATTCATAGGTAATATGTCTCACACGTGTGCTAAGTTAGTACGTGTGCTAGATATGAAGATTTAATAGGGCCAGCAAACTGTAAACCTACCCTATCATAAATTGAAATCTCTATGGATTGTGTTACCAATGCCGATGCACTCCTGATATGCATGAGTCTACCGTACAGCTCTCTAACTTGAGAAATCCACAGAAAAAACTTGGTACTCTGGCAGAGCGTCATAGATGATACGCAGGCCTCCGTAATTACTTAGAAATTGCATACGTGGGATACACGTAATTTAAGTAAAACTATCCAGCGTGTTCCAGTCGTGATGCGCTAAGAAACCAAAATTATGAGTATTTAATTATCTGACTATAATATTATTGGACAGTTAAGAATGAAAAACATCCAATAATCCCATTTCAGCTAACAAGCGTCCACGAATACAAGGTCAAGACCTGTATGATTTTTCAGGCAAGAGATAATTAGCTGGTAAATGGAAAATAATTACTTACTAGGTAATTACCGTATCGTTTCTTATGCCAGTGTTGACCGCTTAACTTTTTGGTATTAGAATCAAGGATGGCTGTCAAATGAACGTATGACTCACTGTGATGAACATGATGTATCGACACCGTTCAATCTATATGTCAGCCTTATTTAGGACATGAATCTAAAAATAGAGCATGAATCTAAAAATGAGGTAGATCAAAAGCTCCAGTGGACCACACAACAAGAAACAATGGAAACTGAATGCTTAACATATAAAAATTTATGTGGCCCTTGGAAGTTTTGGAGGAAGCTGATTTTTGTATTTACCCCTATCAATGTTTTTATAACTTTATGAATAGGTTAGATGACAAACAAACATTAATGTGTGCCCAAGAAACAAAATAACTTTCAGTGGTGAACATTTAAAGCCATTTTTTCCTATGGCATGGGCCACTTGAGTGTTGCATCTGTCTCAATTATAGACTTAGGCCTTAAAATCTTCTGATAAGATAGATGGACAATGTGAATATGTCATGCGCATCACAATGGGATCCATAAATTTAAGTCAACTTTTTTCGACCAATTTTCGTGACAAAAATACATTTAAAATTTCAAACGGGATGAAAAGATAATAATGACCTATTTTAAGGGTATTTCTCTTGCACACAAAAATCAAACAGGCCCTAACGTCATTCAACTACTTTGATTCAGATACTGACTTAGATATATTTGAATTCCACAATTTAATCAGCTTAATTAGAAATAATGTATGCCACGTGTTTGTGGATTAGGTACTACCAATGTGGAGATCCGAATAGGTGGAGGCTCGAGGGCTCACCCTAAAGTATGAATTTTATCAATGCTGTCCATACATTTTTCCCTATCGTTCTAGATTATTGGACAAAAATAAAGGCAGATTCAAGACTCAAGTGGACCAAGGATAATCACCATTGAAACCTTTTTAGGGCCCACCATGTTGTTTACTTTCCATCCAACCTATTGATATGGCCATATACACTTAGATGAAGTGAAAACACAAATAACATCTTGACCCAAAACTTTTATAGTCCCTAAAAATTTTTAAACGGTATGAATTTAATCCCCACTGTGTGGTCCATTTGAGTATTGAATATTCCCTATTTTTATATCATAATCTAAAATGATATGGAAAAATCAACCGAAGGCATGTATAAAACTCATATATTACGGTGGTAACTCAGTGGCCGTCGGAACCTCCGCCTGTCCCGAGCTGAGAACAGGCGGGGGTAGTACTTTATCCGCGGTCATCCAAAAGTGAGAGTTTTTGGGTGTTTTTGGCCAGGCATGATAGGTGGTATTATAAGGGATGAAATTACAAATAAAGTCGTTATATAACTTATCAGAGATTGTCGTGGATTTGCGGTGGATTTGGGAGTGCAAGGATACATGAAGTTTGTTTGGATAATTGATGGAATTTGGCAATGCTCCAATGAAAAATTCCACAAACTGTTTGGGAACACAAGGATTTACACCCGTACACCTGTACTTGAGGTTTGCGGATAAGCCTAGGAGTTCAGTCACAAGATTCGTACGTGATTTACGTCAACAAGTACTATGGGTCTCATCATGATTTATGTTTTGTATCTACACCCACTATCCACTTGGAGAGATCATTTTAAAACTTGAGCCAAAAGGAATGAGTCCGATCTAAAACTTCCATCCCCAGAAAGTTTTCAATTGCAGGTGTTCAACCTCCACTTGTGATCGTGGTGAGGCCTATTTTAGTTTAGGATCTATTGATTTTTAGCCATGCCTTAAAATGATCTTTTAAAATGGATGGATAGGTGGAGGTAAATACCCAGGTTCACTGGATTTGCAAATTATAAAATAAAAAAAATTAAAAAAAAGGCATGAACCGAAGCTGGGTACATGGGGCTCATTGAAAATGCATGCCAAGCTTATAACACAACACAGGAGGAAACAAAGAGAATGGTGGGATACCTGGTGGTATTTTTAATTCAATCCCATTTAATAGCACCAACTGCGCCCGGCCAAGCACGTCTTTTATCTGGAAGGATGGGATGGTTGCCTGTAGTAAGTGCACTCACTGCTAACAGGGACGTGATCCAGTTCATGCAGAAGCACAGGGTGTTTCCGTACCTCAATATGACTGCAGCACACGTGGAAAACCTGAACAAGATCCAAGCCGTTCGTTCAGTAATCTCAATAGTTAGTGGGCTATACACCAAAACTCACGCCTTCTAGGTTATCTTATCCCATTAACCCACGTCTCACAAAGGAACAGTAGAACGAAAATTTTAACAAACGGGTCACATTCACCTTCTGTGCTACTATTGGTCAATCAGTGATTGATAGGTCCCATGGCAGGAAGGGTTTGGATCTTCTTTCACACGTGCCATGTACATGTACATGACATGGAGGTACTGTATTTTTTCACTGAATGTCTTCACTTGGAATATTGACGGTCAACGTGCGGAGATACCGAGGCAAGACATCATGTTCATCAAAAAGGAAAAAACAGACGTAACCAGATTGGCTGGTGTACCACACACCAGTGTGTACGCGGCGTACGAAGAGAGCGCCGACGCTCCTCATGATCCGAGTTATACGAACGGTTCAGAGGAGATCGAAGTTACATTGACCCAAGATGATGTATTTATTATATCCACACTGTTCATCCATTTTAGAGATCATTCTAGCGCATGCCAAAAACTGAATCATATCCAAAGTTAAACTGGACCACACCATAATAGCAGTGGGGTAATGTTTGTCACCGTTTAGACATTCACAGGCCCACCATAATGTTTATTTTTCATCCAATCTATTCATGAGGTTAAAAAGACTTGGATGAAAAGTAAAAACAAATATTATATTAATCCAAAACTTTTGTGACCACTAAAAAGGGTTTCAATAGTAAACGTTTAATATTCCACTGCTTTTTGCCGTGTGATCCACTTGATCTATAAATCTGTATTATTTTTGGGTCAAGATTTAAGACGATCTCTGCAAATGGATTGACGGTTTGAATATAATACATACCTTATAATGGAACCCACATAACTTGATGACATCAACACATCAGCTAGATCGCTGGTGTGTGGTACACCAGCCAATCTGCTTCAAAACAGGCGGGGCTAATAACTAAAAAGGGGAAGGCATATGAGGGTGAGTGAACATGTGGATGATCAGTCATCAGAACCGGCCGTTCAAAAAAAGAGACTCATCATTGACTGTCGATGGCTGAAAACGCAGACGTGTCGGAGAACCCTAACCAAAGGATTGTGGCCTAGCAATGAACGGGTAGAGTGGAAGGATTTTTCTTCTTTCGTGGCCGTCTAATTTGCAAGTCATGTTTCACTGCACAAATGTTCTGATTGGTCTGATTCCATAGTGGGCCGTCCACAACAGGGACCACCAAATGAAAAGTCGATATCTATGATCGGATAAGTTGCACGGGATCATGCTCTACATCAGAATCTTATACGTATTTTATGGAGAAAATTTTTAACCCATGGCAGAGTGTGATAGACTACGCGGGCACTTGGAAAATACTTAGCAACAGCTAGAGCTGAGAATGGAACGACTTGTCAAACTCGTTTAGATCCGACTTGATTCGAACTAGATGGGTAAGTTGATTTGTATTGAGTTGACTTCATTAAATCTGAATTTATTCGAGTCACACAATAACTTGACTTGACTCACTTCGAAATTCAATTTAGTATTGACCCGACTCAATCTGTAACTCAACTCATTCATTTCAAAAGATATGTGTAGTCGACAACGAGGTTGCAAATATGACAAGTGAATTTATGTTTTGAGTTGTGATTTCGGCCGTGAATACCCATTGCACTCTACCCGACTTGTTGTCAACTCAACTCGACCCATTAGTTGTGACTAGGTCAGACTCGGTCCGAATTAGTTCAGGTCAAAACTGGACTCGGATCAGGTTAGGCATGCTGGACTCGGTACTGAGTCGGGTCAAGTTTAAGTCAGGCCTATTTCAAAATTGAATCAAATCAGGTCAGCCCGAACTCAATCTGACTCAACTCGATGCCCAACTCTAACAAGAGCAAACTTGGTGTTCAAGTGTTTCAAATTAACCTGTCCAAATTAGAAGTCCCAATAGGGATGTATAATGAACATAGAATAACTCTCATTTGATTATATAAAATTGGATTGCAGGACATTTATTGGACGGTTATAATTGAAAATATCCAATGCTTCTATTTGCACAAACAAACGTCCATGAATCAAAAGTTAGCATTGCTCCACCAGTCTGATTTTGGAATTATAGCTCGGCGACAATGGGTTCTTCAATTCAGTCAGTTTAATCAAGTGCCAGCGTATCAAGCTTCACAGGCTGCCAGAGTATCAAATAACCCCGCAACTAAAGAGTTTGGTGGGGTAGATGCAAAAAGGCAGTGGACAGAATGAGATGATGAAAAGGGCAATTTAGATCATGTGGTTAGGATATATTTTTAATATGATGACAGCGGCCCTGGTGAAGTGTCCCCATCGGATAAGACGACTCATATTGACACGTGTCCTTCAGTGAATAAACTTAAATAATCGTTAACTATTTTAAGCAATAAGATTGATTATCATATATTATTTTAATTCGTGTACCTGAATAAATAAACAAAGAGACTGAGATGGTTGAGTAGTTGAAATAAAAAGCTCTCTCCCGTAAATAGAGCATAGAAGAAAAAAAGATGCTCACCAAAATCAACTAATTCCCTGACATAGATGACATAAGTACTTACAATAATTATAAAAAAGGAATTGAACAACAACTAATTCGAAAGAAATGGGACACCATGCTATTAAATAATACTTGGAACTCTTAAACCACAGATAAAATATCTCAAATTCCGATGGCCAACCGTCTATCACATGATCAGATGGTACGGGTACCTTTCACATCAGGACAATCTATAGCTTGCTATCAATGTGGATTTAAGTAGGGGTGTACACAAACCGAGTTAGGTCGGATAGCTTGCTCGACTCGACTCGAAAAAGACTGATTCAACTCGGCTTCAAGCAGAGTCAAGCTGAATTTTTTAGCTTGAAAAAGTTTTGAACTGAGTTCGAGCTTGCCCAAGCTCGACTCGACTCGGATCGAACCCCAACTTGAATCGAACTTGGATCGAATCAGTTTGGTGACTTGGTTACTTTGATATTGATGTTGCTCACCAAGTGTTTGATGAAATGATTCAACAAAGTATCGGCTAGTGGCAACTGGCAAGGAAAGTATGTATATGAAAGTTGCCTACAAGGTGTTTGATGAAATACATGTAAACAGTTATTGTTATTTTACATACAGTGAGAAATTGAAAATACACTCCATGTGTTTGTGAAAATGCCGCAGAGGCTCAATCTTGGCTCGAACTCGGCTCAAATTGGCCCGAACTGCTGACTGAAATAAACCAAGCTGGCCAGTTAGGCTCAAGGACTGAGCCAAGTTGATTTCAAGCTGGGGTCAACTAGTGGCCGAACCAAGTTGAGCTATGCCAAGCTCGACTCGGTTCGACTCGTATACACCCCTAGATTTAACTCTTTCTTGCCACACAAGCTATTTGTTGGCGCATGTGATCTCACACATGTGAATGGCTAATGGACCTCTTTGACCAAGTTGTAAACTTAAATTGTAGAGTTGAAGAGTATGGAGATTTGATAACTGAAATTTATCAGTATTTAATTGGGAAGCCATTGCTGAATACGGATCATTATGGAGATATGATAACAAGGATTTAATGCAAACATGCTAGAATTTTCTGCCCCTTACACCTTTAGAGAAGTGATAAGATGAGAGATAGCTTCACATATTTATAAGTTTGGCGACCCAATTCTATTTAAGTAAATGTGAGGAGTTTAAAACTCACCGCAACTTTTCCTCTAAGATTTTGTATGTTTTAGAGTTTTCAAGTCCACAAAACACTTAATTTGTAACACAATCCAGCACACCACTCCTTACAGGAATTTGAGACTGCTCAGAACTTTAGTGGGGTCCATCAATATATATCTCTGATCACAATATCCAACCCTTAGATGTAGATTGTTGATCAATTAAGCCCACCTTATAAAACTCTTACACAATTCAATTAAATCCCAGTACTTCCAATTGATTTTATCTCTTCTAGGGATAGGGATAAATTGCAGATTGAGTACGGCCCATTTCTCCTTAAAATAAAATAGTCGACAAGCTAACAGGACCTACACAGCTTTCCATTAAAGGATATGGTTAGTTATCCACTAAAAAGCCCCAATCAAAGAATGATTGTTTCCTATAATATGTAGGCACGCACAGGAAGCTCATGTCATGTGCACTCCCACTAAAAAAGGTATATTAATATTCTTAAACCATTTGGACATTTACTTTTTACAATCAATTATATAGGTTGATTAAGCCCTTCGTGATTCATATGCTATGTGGAAGTTCACCTACACAATAAAAGGTTACCTCCTCAATTATTAGGTTTTTTTTTTTAATGACAAGGAGTTTCCACCTTTTTTTAAGATGAGACTATTATCCGTGAATGCACACAATCACCCACAAACCACATATATCATATAAAACACAGAAAGGGAAATCGAATTCATGTCCGTGGAGTTTTTCCCCCTCTTGTTTTACAAATGCATTGTGGGATATTTGAAAATAGAAATAGGTCATATTACAAAGGCATGTAGGATAAGCACATCTTACAAAGCAATTTATTTTGGTCATCTTATGTTTTTTTGCTATATCCAAACCGTCAATCACATTGATCCACCGAGATATTCATCGTTCTCTAAGAGCCATTGTTATCCAAGTAGTAAGTGGGCCTACAACGAAAAATATCCCCTAGCACTCATCTGTTTTCACAAAATTTAGAATTTTAGAGCAAAATCCTCCCATGCAAGTTGAAGATGATATAATTAATATAAAATGGCCAGATGACCATATGTGCCATAAATAACTTACCTTGGAACTGTATTTTTTTAGTATACCGAACTTTGAATATTTAAAAAATATGGTAAGGCGCATTTCAACGTAAAATAATAATCTTTTGGTAACTTGCAGCGTTCAGCAACCAGTCGCTAACATTTTTATTCACGGAAAGCTTGTTGACTACTGAATTTTACCCTCTCAAGAAAGCTGCAACATTCAAGTAGCCCCTACCCTTTTTCTCTTTGGCAGGTAGCCAGTTCTCTTTTACTCTCCCTTTGTGTTGTGCAACACCCTTCTCCCCCCACTTCCCTCTCCAAGTCTCATCTTTCATTTCATTCCTTTATTTGGATTGCACATGACAGGCCTTCTGATATTATGTAAGCTAACAAAAGAATTCCTCCATATTCAGCACCTGCATTGTCATTCATGCATACATATACAAGAAAAACTCACATATACCTCATTTCTGCCCATCACTGAAGGTCTCGACTATTTAAAGAAAGTGATAATGTGGCCCAATCACATTGCAATAAGCAGAAAATCCCTACTTGCTGAAGTAGAGGATTCGGACTTAGCAAGAATTTCCTACTTGGTCACCGTCAATAATGACATGAACCAATATATAACATTTCAATGAGCAGAAAATCTCTGTTTGTGGCAAGTAGAGAATCCGGACTCAATTACTTAATGCCCTACGTAGGACTGGGTAGGGATCAAGCAGACTATGTCCACTTCCCTTCAAGCTTCTTTCAGTCTATATTTGCCAAGAATAGGATTGCAGCCGCTCTATATCCGTTCCACCGTGGATGGCTCATGGTTCAAAATTTTGATTACCAAGAAAATCCTAACCATGGTTTTCCCTCACCTTTCCATGTGAATGTGAACCATTAACTATTTTGATTCTTACAGTCCACTGGAAAGGCCATCAATTAGATGCATTAGATCATCCGCTTTGGGTGAGTTTCTAATCAGGGCCTTCTAGGCTGCATTCACCCGTCGCATAGTTCTGATCGAGTGGTTATACTTCCATGTCCCTGGTCGAAGGAGGCTTTATCATGTTATGATAGAAACTGTGAGATAATGGCTTTAGATCAATGATCAATGCATTTTTGTTTTGGGGGTTTGCCTGAATGGAGTGTGTACTTGCCTTAATGGATCGCACCACTGTATCATTTGCTTTAAGAGTCCGGATCATCTACTTGCCACAAGCAAAGATTTTCTGCTTGTTGAAATGTGATTGGGCCACATCATCATTGCCTACATTTAATATAGCAATGCTAGCAACATTAGTGATGACGTGGACCAGCAAGCATGAAATCTCTGCTTGTGGCAAGCAAAGGATCCAAATTCTATGTAATTAGGGCCTAGGTGTATCCAGATTGAAGAAATTCATTTCAAAGAGGGAGAAACTACTTTTGGAAGTGTAAACTGTAAATCCATCCTAACTTTTTATATGAGTATTGTTACTTGATGCACGACTATGAATTTTTGCTGTAACATTACACCTAGAGTCAACCATGCCCATGGTTTATTAATCCAGTCCATTTTTTGGATGGGCCCCACCATAGATGAGGGATGTCCCATAAGGCTCCGAGGTTATAAGATCCCTTCGGGAGCATCGGCGATTGATTTGGCTAGTACAACCAACCACTCAAGCAAAAATCTGGTCCATCACCCATTTTTTTTTGTCCAAGAAAATTTCAAACAGGTACAAATCAATAAGGCATTTGAGGTTTTTTTTTTTTTTTTGGGAGGGGGGGGGGGGGGGGGGGGGGGGGGGGGGTAGTACACACTCCATTGTTAGCCACCTCCACTAGGGAATTGATACCAAGACCTTAGTGTTGAAACAAGAGTATCTTCACTTAGTCTACTACCTGAAAATGAGAGTACCAAGAATCTCGTGTTGAAAAAATGATGAAAAAGCTACAATTGAAAATAGAAAATTACCCCATATATGATTGGATAGATCAAGGAGGTCAACAAAATAAAAGTATAAGTGAATGAACTAATCCATACTATCAAGTTAGGGAGAGCATGAGTACATGTATTGTGTTAACTCAAGAGCCTAATGCAACTGGTGAACCATAACTAGCCATAACTTTTTTATCCGGATATCATTACGAGGTGCACAACTTATCAATCTTTATTGTAATGGGCCATTCGAAGTGAACCGACCCACATAATAGGTTGTTTTTGTCTGTTTCACTAGAAAATGCGTGCTTTAGCTCAAAAATAAAATTTTAAGAAAAAAATAACTATTTTTTTAATTTTGATTTTTAAATAATTTCTTATTTTTAGACTTTTAGATTTTCTTCTTTTTTAGAAATAACTTGTAATCATGCTAGGCCTCTTTTAGGAAATGTTTATTTATAATTTATATTTTTTAAAATTCGGCTTTAAAGAGTTTTATTAAAATTAGAATTTTTATTAGAGTTAAAATTTTGTTATTTTCGGTAATTACAAATTTTGGTTTAGTTGTTTTCTTTATTAGTGGTGTAGTAGGGACACATACAGAGGGAACAATTATCAATCAAGTAATTTTCAAATTTATTAGAATTTTTTTTCTCTATGAATTCAGAGTAATTATCCCATGAAGAAGACCGTGCTTGAACTCATCACGTCCATACCCATGTCATTATGTGGTGACCATGTTGAATAGGTTGGATGACATGCATAACTACAATGGGCCCATGCATTTACAACTAGTTGGATATTAAATGCGGTCAATTGCTCAAAGACAAGAGTTTTATGGCAGATTTTGTAAGAATCATTGCAATTGAGGAAAGGTATGAGCAACAATCGAAAGTAGAGGAAAGGCAAGTCGTAGGTCCAATTAATCCTTTAAAGCATTCACAAAAGGTACACTTGATGCATGCGATGCATGTGATACAATTGTATGGATCCAACCTATTGTAGAGATAAAATTATTTTATTAAGATTAAAACTATATCATACATAAATATATAATATTCTACATTGTATTTTCCTTTTTGTATTTGCAAGTCAAATGCAGACAAGCTTTGTGAGAGTTAAATAAGCTTCATGAGAAAAGCATGGGTTGAGCCCCCCTACTATCTGTTGTACATGGCCTGCAAAGTAAGGTTGCTGCACCATGAATGCCATACCTCAATCATGGTCACCTATCTCTGGCAGCGGTCCCAGCCCACCATGTAGCTCAATCATAACATTCATTCCTAATTAAATAAATAACGTTAATGAAAAATAAGATAAAATGGCAGGTGTCATTAGCTAAAAAGTGTCACACGGCATGTCCATAAACATGTGGATCCTGGATTAGGAAGGTTTCAACTATGGGCATCACTCTCTCCACTGTTTTCTGTGGTGGGCCTACTACAGCTTTGGATTTGCCTCATTCTTTGGCTCATGCTCTAAAATGATCTCTCCAAATGGATGGACGGTGTGGATACAACACATACATTATGATAGGGCTGTATACGAACCAACAGTGTGGATACAACACATACATTATGATAGGGCTGTACAAGAACCAATTTAGCTTGGTTAGCTCGCTTGACTCAACTTGAAAAAGCCCAATTCGGCTTAGTTCAAAATTGAATTAAGATGAGTTGATCTAAATTTTTGAGCTAGAAAAAAAAAATTTCTAACTAAGTTTGTGCTTGCCCAAGCTTGACTTGACTCGGATAGGACCCAACTCGAGTCGAACCAATATAGTGACTCGATTACTTTGATATTGAAGTTGTTCACCAAGTGTTTGATAAAATGACTCAACGAAGTGTGCAGTTGGTGGCAAGAAAAGTATGTTTCATTAATCAAATATTTATTTTTTTTAATTTTGATGTTGATTATGAGATATTTGATGAAATATCTATAAAATTGTCATTGGTGTTTTACATATATTAAGAATTTGAAGGTGCAGTCCATTCATGTGTTTGTAAAAATGTTACATAGATGAACTCACCTTGATTTTAGCTTGAACTAGCCCTTGTTAGCCAGTTAAGCTTGAGCACTGAGCCGAGCTGAGTTCAAGACGGCTAGTGGTTGAGCTGAGTCAAGCTGTGCTAAGCTGACTTGAATTTACTCCAGTACACCTCTGCATCATGATGGGACCCATGGAACCAGCAGCGAGTCTCGCTACTCAACCTCTCAGTGGCTAATCCGCGTCTACACAGAATCAGCCAAACCCCCCGTAGGGAACAACTGGCAAGGGACACCAGCTATAGGTTTGTGTGGAGGGTCATCGTTGTTTTGTTCATCAAATCCGTCCATCAGGTGTGAATGACCAGGATGAACAAAAGATTACCAAAATCATCCTGATTCAAAACTCAGGTGGGCCACATCACGTGAACTTAGACGTTTTAGGTGCTAAGTTTACATTGTTCCCGTTGATATGTCAATATGAGTTTTGTCATGGGGAGGATCTTTTGCGTGTACAGTGAAAATAAGGGTGATCACCTGATGGACGGAGTAGATTTCACAAACAAAAAATTGCCGAAACAAAGAATTTGGGTGTTTTTAGCCTTAGCTGACAATTCAGATCCTAATATGTTTGGTGGACTAGTTAGGTCGGCCTGAGGTGCAAATTGAATACATACCGTTTGGTTGTGACTTTTTTCTTGTCTACCTGTGGAGTGTGGCATTCCTCATGAATGGGCTACTCTAATTTTGGGACCGGGCATGTCAATGACTTAAATTAAGTGGCGCCCACATTATTAATAACCCAAATCCCACACCCGTCCGGGGGCGGATTAGGTGAGACCCCGACTCACCCAAGACTCTGCGGCCCTTACCGTGGGGCCCACCTTGATGTATGTATTTTGTATCCATGCCGTCCATCCATTTTTCCACATCATTTCAATGCATTATCCCAAAAATGAAGCAGATTCGATTATAAGGTGGACCGTCACATAGGAAACAGTGGAGATTGACCATTAATGAGCCACAAAAGTTCTGAATCCAGCTGAAATTTATTTATTCCCTTCATCTAGGCTTTTGTGACCTCATCGACAGATTGGATGACAAATAAACACTACGGAAACATTAACGTGCACCCTAATAAGTTTTTAACAGTAGAGCCTTCAATCACCACTGTTTCATATGGTATGGTCCACCTGATAGTTGGATCTGATTCATTTTTGGGATGATATACTAAAATGATGTGAAAAAAAGGATGGACGGAGTGGATACAGAATACAAACATCAACGTGGCCCCACGGTAACGACCACACCCTCTTGGGTGAGGCCGGGTCTCACTGAATCCGCTCCTCTGCATGGGTTCAATCGTTTACCGGCCATTACGAACCGGCCACACCCTCTCGGGTGGTCTCATTTAATCCGCTCCTCTTCGTAGGTTCAATCGCTTACTGGCCATTACGATCTGGACCCCACACCCTTTTGTCACCTATATGTCCCAACTTCCAACTTTTAACTCTTTGAAACAAAATTCAATAAAATAATTAAATAAATTAAAAATTAATATGATGAATGCCCAAAACACGCCTTGAGCGCTTATCCTACAAAGTCAACCCGGTGCTTTTGGACACGTGGACAGTACAATCACCAATCTGGACTCAGATTCGGTTTAGCCCTTTTCGACATGCCACCATGAAAAAAATCCACTCACGGGAGGATCTTATCCATCCAAACAATGCCCTACAAAATGTACTTAGTATGAATCAGTTTTATAAAAGAAGCTTCCGTGGTCAATATAGACTACCCATTTGTTGAGTATTAAATTGCGCATATTTATCTTCAAGTCAACATTAATTTTCTATAGATTTCATTAATAAATTAATCTAATTAATTAAGTATATTTTTCTAATTATATATGATTGAAAGAAGTTTCAAAGAACTTCTCAATTATGGTAATTCAAAGCTTTAAGGAAACCAATTCCCAGCAGTTAAGATTTTGAGTGAAACAAATTTTGAAACCGGTAAACTCTAAATATCAAAACATTAAATTACAATCATTGTTGATCAATCGTCAAAATCATTGATCGATCAAATAAATTCAGAATTTATGTTATAAGCTCCATATTTTTTTGGACATGTTGATATATCAATGAATAGAGTTTCGTCGATCAAAATTCTCAGAATGCTTGTTGGAATTTTTTGACACATTCGATTGATCGGTAGGTAAGGTTCAATTAATACATAGACTTTTAAAATTTGAAAATCAGATGAAAGTTTTTGAAAATTATTGATGAATTAATCAATAAAGCTAGTTTGCGTGAAGTTTCAAGAATTTTAAAGCCAGTGTAGGGCTTTTCTGTAAAAAGAAAGGGCTTTGTAGCAACTGATCCCATTAAAATGGCTCCAAAATTTATCAGCGCATGAATTATTGATCCCACAAAATAGTCATAACTCCTTTGTCATAGATTCAAATGGAATAATTTCAAATTTATTTGAAAGTTTATTAAATTATCTTTCTAATAAATACAAGATTAACTCAATTAAATATATAATGAAGGAGTTATAATCATTTTTGTGAAATCGATGACATACAACCTTAATAAACTTTGGGCCTACTTTTGAGTTATTAAATGGTATCTAAATAAGATGATTCTAAAGTCATTTAAATGTTCATCAAATTATATTTCCAACAAGTACAATATTACTTAAATCGAACATATAATGTAGTAATACTGATTTTCATAGTATCCGTGACGCATAATGAATATATCGGCGATCCACAACAAATATATCGGTGAACCATAATGAATATCGACGGTTCATATTGAATATTGGCGATGCACACTATCAATAATTTACAATGAATATCAATAATCCACACTGAATATCGACAATCCTCAGTAAATATCAGTGATTCATCAAACAACATTCATTTATTACAACATTTTTTTTTATTAAAAATTATTTATTATAATAGTCATTCATTACAACATTAATTCATTATAATATTCATCACATTTATCCATTACGACATTATTTCATTACAAAATCAATTAATTACAATATTCTTTCATTACAAAATTCTTCAGTTACAAAAATTTATCAATTACAACATTTATCCATACCCTTCTACCTTTTACAAATTCTCAGTGTTCATTAAAAAACTATAAAGAAAACCACCACACTCTCCTCTCCTTTCACAAATTCTCATCATTCATACAAAAAAAAAAAACATAAAAAATAATTATAAAGAGAACCAAAAAAGGAAGAAGAAAAATGAAAAAAAAGAAAGAAGAAAGAAACCAAAAAATACTATTCTCCCTTTCACACCATCCCCCTCCCATAGAAAAACTAAGGAAGAAGAAAAATGAAAAGAAGAAAGAAGAAAAAAACCAAAAAACACTATTCTCCCTTTCACACCATCCCCCTCCCATGGAAAAATTAAGGAAGAAAGAATAAAACGTCAAAATGACTCTTGGGAAGGGCTTCAAGTTTTACACTCATCCCACATAGATCCACTAGTTTATCCTAAAGTAAATCTAATCCGTCTACATAAAATGAGTTTTAATTTCATGATACCAACCCAAATTTCACATATGAACTGTTGGTGTATTTTTATGGAACGGCTCCTCTGAGTCGGATCTTCTTCCACCTGCACGATCAACACTGTCAAGAGGACCCTGGCTAGAGTCAGGGAGCCTCCAATGCTTAAGTCAGTCGTTTTATCGATAGCAAAGGATTTTCTCAGTTTTGTATCCCGTACTTTTTTCTATACAAAGCTTGGATATTTATAAGTCTTGTGAATCCTCATCATATGAGGATTCTTCTCCTGATTCTCGGGAGATTTACTCCTCTTTGCTGATTGCTTTCGATCCCGAGAATCTCGGGATCGGATATCCATATTTCTGGATTTCTGAACCAACATTTACATTCCTTCTGCCTTCTCTTGTCTCGGCTCGGTCGTTACCGACTCTAGGAGAGTCGACCGACTCAAGAGGACAAGTGTTCTGCCTTCTCACGGACGGAATAGTTTCGGTGTTTGTCCGTCATCCTCCCTTACTCCGTGACGGACAGAACCAACTCGTTAAGTCAGTTTTATTCTATCGGTTAGGTGCCTTAGAACACGCTCGGCCCTTAGTGGGCTTATGCAGACGAGGTTATCACTCCGACAGAGCGACTGCTATCGTCTTCTGCTTATGCCCCTTGGCCTATCCTTTATTCTCTCGGCTCTGACCGTTGTCTCGGACTCTTCGGGCAGCGTCAGCAGAGCCGACCTACTTATAATCCAAGTCTCCGGACTGAACGTATTTTTTTCCCAACAGTAAGCCCCCCTTACTCCTTGTGTCATTCTCGTCATAAAGGGGTAACGAGTTTTTAGGTTGGTTCGTGTTAGAGTCCGAGGTTATGATGAGGCGTTTAATGCTCCTTGAGTCGTCTCTAACGTATGACTTTACGTCCCTCGAGGCCGCACGTGCGGCCAGCCGTCAGGTCGTTCCGTCCGTGTATGAGATTTGGACGCGTGGCGAAGACGTTACCGCTGTCAGTCAGCGTGCGCCACATGTCGAGCGGGGGAGTCGAAACGAGCGACGATTCACTTTTCATTAAAAGTCCTGCCACGTGGCACAGCTATAAAAAGGTCGGGCGGGAGGATTGTACAAATTTTAATTTCGCGTTCCTCCCTCCCGCTCGTATCCGCTTCCGAGTTTTCTTTCTCTTCTTCCTTCTTCCCTCCGCTGTCGTTTCTTGCTTCGTCAACTTCCTTTGCGTTCGCTGTTATTTTTTCCGGTGAGTTCTTTCCTCCCATTTCTTTAAACTTTAATGGCTGCGCGTGGCTCTCAGAGCCCCAGGAGGAAATTTTCGGCAATGAGGGTGTGTTCCAACATCTTTGGGACGTTGCAGAACCGCCCTCCCTACTGACGGAGTTTGCCGTCGGCGCTGATGCCGCATTCTGGCTTGTAAGGGAGGCCGATGACTCATCGGCTGAGTGCCTCGCTCAGGCCGGTCCATCCAGTGGTGGAGTGTCTCTTGTAATCTGTCCAGGAAGACCTAACCTCGGGATGGATCAACAGGAGGAAGAAGAAGTAGACGACATTGCTATAGGTGAAGGGGTGGCTGTTCCAGACCCCGTGAACCAAACTGTGGAAGCCTCTGAATTCTCTTCGAAAGGAGAAGAAGGTGAAGACGAACCGGGTGGCCTTGTCGGCTCAATTTTAACCGAATTCGACCTAGACCGGATCAGGGCTAGATATCATGTCCCTGACTCGGTCGTACTCCGTCTCCCTCGTTCGGGAGATTTGCCCGACCATCCCCCTGCGGGGATGGTCGCAGTTTTTCAAGTCGCGATGCAATGTGGCTTGCGCTTGCCACTTCAGCTCATTGCTCGTGATTTCTTGTCCCGAGTCAAAATAGCTCCCGGTCAAATTGTCCCGAATGCGTGGAGGAGTTTGTTCGGGTGTGTCGTGCTGTGGGCCGAGTTAGAACAGCCTCCGCTAATAGTCGACGAGTTTCTCTATCTCTACCAAGTCAGACCAAATCCAAACTTCTCTGGCCTCTACTTCCTGAGTGCGTGGAGAGGCAAAGGGGGGTCTTTGATAACCGACCCACCCACTTCTAATAAGTATTGGAAAGAGAGGTGGTTTTGGGCTTGCAGTCAGTGGGAGTCGGCCGATACGTGGCCGTACGAGTCTCAAGTCTCTCGCACGTTCCGGAGAGCAAGTAATTTGGTGACCCGTCCCGATAATCTCTCTCCTTTTCTTTTTTTTTGGCTGATCTGACCTCATAATGTCTTGCAGATATTTTGAAGAAGAGGAAAAAACTCGAGTCCGGGGCTCTAACTCGGATAAGAGAGCTGAGGAAGCTGAGCGCAGAGGAACGGTCTTGAAAGTTGCTGCTGCAACCCAAGCGCCTCTATCTCGCGGATCTAGACTCATTCGTCTCATGTAACTCGTCCCGCTCTGCTTCGTCCTTTCGGTTTCCTGTCCAACTCTTCATTCTTCTTTGTAGACCTTCCCGAGGCTCGTCCATTTCTCAGGTCGGCTCCTGCTTCTGATAGCATGGCTGGATCTCGTCCGTCCCTAAAGCCAATCTTCAAAGTGAGGGCCCCTCCGATGTCGACTCTTTTGTCAGGGTCTCGGCCTTCAAAGCAGCAGAAGACTGCTGCAAAAGCCAAGGAGCCAAATGCCTCGCCTGCTCCCGTTTCTGTCGCCCACAAGTGGCAGTGCTTTCTGACCCCGATGAGAAGGTGGAGGAAGCGGAGCTGAGCCTTTCGATCTCTCAGTCGGTTCCCGAGCCAAGACCCGTGGTAGAAGAGGCCCCGAGGCCGAGAGAGGCACCTTGCGCGGAGTCCTCGAGAGGAGAGACGACACAGGAGTCTCCCTTAGCCAAAGTCATCTCGGGGATGATTCCTTGGGCTCTCGCACACGGGGGCGAGAAAGACTTCGCCAGCTACTATAATGCCCCGACTGTGCAGACTTTTAGGCATACGGCGAGGTTGCTCTTTGAGGTGACTACGTCCTTGTTCATAACTTACAGTCTCATGCTCGCAGCTGACTCCTTGCATTGTCAAAGCCTGCTCGGAGCTAACTGCTGCCCAAAAACTTACGGCCGAGACAGACTGCAAGGAGGAATGCGGTCGAGGCGGAGGGTCGCAGAGAGATTACTGAGGGTCGCATCGGCATTATGACCGACGATTTGTCAATCGCTCGGAAGGTGGCAGAAGATGTGTAAGACCCGTATCTTGGTCCGTACCTTTCTGTAGACTTCCGCGGTCTTGCCGGTCGAATTCCGACAACCTTCAACCCTTAACCGATATCGACGCGCGACCCTGATTCATATGCCGACAACCCGAGTCGACTCAACCCAAGACCACTACCATAGCGAAAGCGCCGTCGCTGCGGTTCCAATGCCGAAACTCGCGCGCCGAGGCGATACCCTGGTCAAGAGATGTGGGCCAACGTTCGGTACGAGGAAAACGCCTCGCGTTACGAAACCCAAGAGAATCTCTACGATGTGTCACATCAATCACATCAATCTCATCAATCAATCAATCCATCAATCCATCACATGTCAAGTACACATCACTTTCACCCATTTTTCCAAGCAACCACAAAAGTCTTCATAACCCATACCTTTCTTACACAAATGCTACAAAAGTCTTCCATGCACATACCTTTTCTTACACAAAAGGCCTCAAAAGTCAAAAAGCTCTTACACAACCATCACTCACCACATCCATCCATCACTCTCTCTCTCCCTTAACAACTCCTCTCTTTCTCATTTGCAAAAAAATCTCCAAGCAAAAGAAAATCCCACGTCTGGAATTCTCCAAATATTCCTAAGCTCCAAGTGGCCCACTTTCCTACCCCACCATCTCTCATCTCAACCCTCCATTCCTCATCTCATCCATTGAAGTTGAAGCTAAGGTGCCAAGGAACCCCTAGGAGTAAGAAGATCAGACGGTGGGTGCCTCTATAGGGTAGTTTTTCTTATTTTTATGATGAGCCAAGTGAGGCCCACCGATCCATGGTGTGGATCTCACTTGGGACCCTAAGTTGTGGTCGATGGACCACTTGGATCATCATGATCATTCCATGATGGGGCCATTCTCCATGGACCCCATCATGATATTTATTTCATTACAAAAGGTCATCTAGACCATCCATTTTGGTGGAGAGAGGATCTCCACCGTTAATTCTTGATCTTGGTGGTCCCATGTGCTGAGGGACTCTTTTTATTGTATGATTTGCTTTTAAGGGAGGGCCCATAATGTCGGGGTCCCTCCATCACAAGCGTGTCCCACTCTCCATGTCTCTCTCCCTTTTTATTTCTTTTTATTTTATTTTTATTTTATTTTATGTAATAGGTTCGTGTGGCCCACTTGAATGGACCCCACCTTGAGGTATTGTGTCCAAATGTTCTTCAAGTGGGGCCCACCTTAAATGTTGTAACTACATCATCCATCAGTGGTGGCTCACTTCAACAGGGCCCACCATAATGGATTTTGAGGACTGAACTGTCCAGCATCTGGGACGCTGGACGTCCCTGCATGAAAAATAAAAATAAAAAAAAGGAAAAAGAGACTTTTGGGGTAGTCCACTTGCTTAGGCCCCACCTTGATGTAAGTATGAAATCCACACCGTCCATCCCATTCTCCATCATTTTAGGCGTTGAGCCAAGAGTTGGGGTTGATTGGGAGATCAGGTGGGTCATAGCGTTGTGGGTTGCATCCCTACCTTTCAAAAGATCATTTTTTAAATTATTTTATTCTCATACTCTATATTAGACCCGTTGGAATGGTTACGAGTTGAAGAAAGCAATGACTGGGGCGGATTTCTTTTAAGCGGGCCCCACGTGTGAAATACCCCGAAAAATTGGGTTTTTCACGAATTTTGCAAGAGGCGTTGCCTCTGCCTCTCTGACAAGAAGCTGCTGCACGCTGCTGCGTGCAACGTCAGCAGGCGGGCTGCCAGCTAGCCACCCATGGCTGCTGCCGTGGGCCCCACCATGATGTATATGTGAGATCCACACCGTTCATGAGGTGGGTCCCCTCCTCAGGTGGGCCCCCTCCAAATTTCGGCTCGATCTAGAACTCAGGTGGCCCACACCATAGGAAACAGTGGAATGGAATATCTACCATTGAAATCTTTTTTGGAGCCCACAGAAGTTTTGAACCAAGCTGAAATTTGTATTTTTCCTTCAACCAGGTCTGTTTGACCTTATCAATGGGTTGGATGCCAAATAAATATTACAGTGGGCCCCACATGCGACCCACAATGATTTATGAATTCTAAGACCACCGTCCAGGCGGACGGTGGCACCCACCTTAATGTATTTGTACTCTCACCGTCCAGCGGACGGTGGCGCCCTTGGTGAGATTTATGTTCGGTCCTCACTGTCCAGCGACAGTGGGACCCGCCATGATGCATGTGATGCATCCAGACCGTCCATCCACTTGGTGAGATCATTTTAAGGCATGAGCCGTTGGTTGGGTGGGCCACTCATATATGGGTTAGGCCCATTTGATTTATAACAGGCCTATGGGCTAGGCCCATTTGAATTACAAAAGGCCTATGGGTTAGGCCCATTTGATTTATGAAAGGCTTATGGGTTAGGCCCATTTGATTCATATAAGGCCTATGGACTTGGGCCCACTTGATATGTAAAGCCTATGGGCTTAGGCCCACTTGATATTTAAGGCCTATGGGTTTAGGCACAGTTGATATGTTTCAAGTCCAGGGGATTGGACCCATTTGATGTATTCCAAGGCCCATGAAATTCGACCCATTTGATGCATTTTTAAAGCCCATGGAAGTAGGCCCATTTGATATATGTAAGGCCTAGGGGTTTAGGCCCACTTTGATATGCATGCAAGGCCTAAGGGTTAAGGCCCATTTGGCGTACATATGGGATTCAATTGGTGTGGCCCATTCGTTACCTTTAAGACCCATGAGTTAAGCTCATTTGATGCAGTCCAAGGCCCACAGATTTTGACCCATTGCAATGCACATAAGACTCATTGGTGTGACCCATTTATGTGGCCCATCTGATGAATAAAAGGCCCATAAGATATGGCCCATTTGATATATATGTAAGGCCCAATGGGAAGAACCTACGGTTCATTGCAATGTGTAATTCCAATACAGACTAAGTAGCGATGTTTACAAAGATCGTGCCTTGGGAGCAATGTTGGTTTGATGTCCACATTGTGAGTGTAATGTTGGTTGGATGTCCACATTACGACTCTCCTTAGGGCCCATTACTGGGCCGTACTTGCTGTGTATAGGCCGTCTAGGCCCATCTGCGTTGTGAGAATGGTTCATCACTCATTTACATGTTTAGTATAGTTTCATGACTCATGATCATACGCATCATATGTATGCTTGATATGAGGATTGATTGATCATAGCATATGCTTTCGGACAGGTTGTTTATGGGCGCCTGGTTAAGCGGTGTTGCCCTACATGAGCGCACGATATGCGCAGGATTTGTTGCATGACTGGATAGCATGAATCATGTATTTCACATTTGTGTGACATGGTTATTGTACGCCCTAGCCACATCAGGGCCGTAGCCTCCACAGACGCATCGTGGTTGACAGGATTGGATACTAAAAATCTTGTTCTACATGGGGTGCTATAAATATCCCTGGGTGAAAGTCCCTAAACCCTTATGCTACCAAGAGGTTGCTCCAACGTTTAGACCGAGTGGGCAGATGAGCGTTGAGTGCCGATTACCAGACGGTTGCGCTCTCCACTGTATCGTGGTCGGTTGGAAGGGGGTGCGGTCTTACCCGCCCGAGAGTAGGGGGCAATGCTAGGCTGAGTTTGACCAGCTCGAGGAATGAGTCCACTATCGACGAGTCGAGCCCGATATTGGCAGATGGATAGTGAGGTCTTTTCCACTTACCTTATTGCACGCGATGTAGCGGCAATCTGGTTTAGAGTGTATTAGACCCCGATGATATCCCATATTTGAGCTGTATTGATGTGTGGACATAGATGAGGATCTGTATGCTTGAGTTGCATTGCACATCGCATGGCCTTAAGATGGCCGATACCATTCATGTCTTGCATCGCATAGCCTTGGTACGGCTCATGATATTATAGATCCATCTGCATACTCCGCATTACTCTGACATTGCATGTTCATATTACTACCTTGCGCACACACTTTCACCACCCTCTAAGCTTTCCATAAGCTTATGCACGACTGTTGCGTGTAGGTGACGTTGGTTCGTAGCAGCGCTGAGGTAGGAGCACGTTGCAAATCATTTTGGAGTTTTTGTTCTTTACCATTGTATTTCCCTTTATGCTCATTGTACTTGTAAAGTTTTTGATCATAGTGGAAATGTAATAGAGTTCTTGGTTGTTGTTTGTAGGTTATGCCATTGGTTATGCTTATTACGAATCAAACTGACATTGAAAATCCTCCTCGTAGCATCCCAGAATCGGAACCTGGCGAATGGGAGCTACGAGCCGAAAATGGGGTTCTACGGAGGCCGTCGGCACCGGATTCGGTGATCTGAAATTTTGTGAGCCCGGTTTCCGAGTTTGGGGGGTGACAAGATGCCAGGATGGTTCTCGAAGGAGCCAAAGCTGACAATGCCCACTTGACCTCGCTTCTGAAGGAGGCTAAGGAAAAACATCAGCATCTTCTCCGAGTTCACAACGCCTGCGAGGGCACTCTCGCTCGGGCTAAGGCTGAGGCCTCAGCCCTCATCCATAAAGCGCAGGAAGAAACCCGCCGAGCCAAGGAGGCAGAAGAGCGCGCCGTAGACGCCTTCCTTCAGTCATCAGAGCTTGCAGAAGAAAGGGACCGCCTTTACCAAGGTGGTTACATGGCTTGCGTTTTGGAGATGAAGGCTGCCTTCCCCGACCTTGATATCTCTGCTTTCGACGCCGACAGTCCTGAGGCCGAGGCTACTGGCGACGACACCACTGACGGGGGAGCTCCCGCTGCTGCTGCTGGGGCGGCCCTTCCAGGACTGCTTGAAGAACGGTCCTTGACCGAGGGAGATAACTCTCTCTGTCGGCAGTTACGCCGTCTATCTTTCATGTATCTTGAACCTAATCTGTAACCCGACGCTAAACACTTTAGGAAAAAATAGAATTTCTTTGTTTTTATTGAATTGACTTCAACTACATCTCTCTTCCATTATTCTTTAGTGCTTTCTATTCTGTTTCATGGGTAATAGATCTTGAGATGTTCGGCATTCCACGGGTGAGGCAACAACTGGCCATTTAGGTCTTCTAGGCGATACGTTCCAGGGTGGATAGTGCTGGAGACGACATAGGGACCTTCCCAATTAGGTCCTAATGTGCCCGCTCCAACTTCCTTCGTGTTTAGAAATGTCTTTCGGAGGACCATATCACCGGCTCGGAATCGTCTGACCTTGACTCATTTGTTGTAAAACCGATACACTTGCCTCTGTCGAGACATCATTCGTAATCGAGCTCCTTCTCTTCTCTCTTCCAACAGATCGAGCCCAACTGATAAAAGTTCATCATTTTCTTTTTCGCCGAATGTATTGACTCGGGCCGAGCTAATACCGATCTCAACTGAGGTCACAGTTTCTGAGCCAAAATAAAGGGAGAAGGGATTTTCTCCCGTGGCAGTCCGAGCTGTAGTTCGGTAGGCCCACAATATATTCGGGAGTTCCTCGGCTCATGCTCCTTTTACTTCATCGAGCTTCATTCAGAGATGTTGCTTTATAATTTTGTTAATGGCCTCGACCTATCCATTCGTCTGATGATGATGAGGCGAGGTGTACACGTTTCGGATCCCGAGATTGCTGCACATCTCGCGGAATTATTTATTATCGAACTGCCTCCCATTATCGGTAATGATAGTCCGAGATATTTCGAACCGACAGACGATATTTTTCCAAACAAATCTAGTGATCTTTTGCTCGGTAATCTTCGCTAATGGCTCAGCCTCGGCCTACTTCGTGAAATAATCTACTGCAAATTTGGTCTGACCCTTCCCCAGAGGGAAGGGTCCAATGATGTCGATCCCCCACTGTGCGAAGGGCTACGGTCCGGACGTCGGAGTGAGTTCCTCGGGGGGTTGTCTCAGGACATCCGCAAATCGCTGACACTTGTCGCACTTTTAGACGAACCTCTTAGAATCATGTTGTATCGTCGGCCAATAATACCCTTGCCGTAACACTTTATTGGCGAGCGAACGTCCGCCTGAGTGATTCCCATATATTCCTTCGTGTATCTCCCGTAAGACATAGTCGGCTTCATTGGAGTCCACACATCTTAATAGGGGAGCGTGAAACCCTTTCTTGTATAGTACACCATTCAAGATGGCATAACGTGATGCTCGTACCTTTAGACGTCGTGCCTCGACGCGATCTTCTGGTAGTTCTCCATCATTAAGATAACGAACGATTGGATCAAACCAAGTGGGTTCTGACATGATAGGAAGTATAGCCGAGTCTGTAGCCGTGTCTGCCAGCTCATTTATACTCGATTTTGCTACAAACTCGATCGGAACCGATCGAGGTATGGTGTCTTCGTCAGCCGAAGCGAGCTTGGCTAACAAGTTAGCTTTGACATTGTCGGCTCTGGGTATCCGAATAACTTTGCATTCTTGGAACTTACTGATTAATTCTTTAGCTTTTTCCATGTACGCCTTCAGTTGTTCTTTCCGAGTTTGATAAACGTCGGAAACTTGGTTAACGACCAACTGCGAGTCACTGAAAACGTTGAGATGAGTGACGCCTAAGCTCACGGTGAGTCTAAGGCCGAGTAATAAGGCCTCGTACTCTGCTGTATTGTTCGACACTTGAAATCCAAGTCGTAAAGCATACTGCATACAAGTTTGATCGGGAGTTTCTAATACCACTCCGTCCCCGCTTGCTTTGGAGTTGGATGAATTGTCGACGAATAGCTTCCACGGTGTCGGGTCAGGCAAGGGGTCGAGAGAGGAAGAAGCCACTGGTTCAGTAACCTTCTCAGAATCATGTGTTGTGTTATGGTTGGAGATTACTTAAACAAGGAAATCAGCAACAGCTTGTCCTTTTATGGCCACTCTCGGCCTGTACTGTATGTCGAATTCACTCAATTCGACAGCCCACTTTGTAAGTCGGCCGGAAGCTTCTGGCTTTTGAAGAATCTGACGCAATGGTGAGTCGGTTACAACAATAATGGTGTGAGCTTAAAAATAAGGCCGGAGTCGCCGCGAAGATACTACCAGAGTTAAGGCTACTTTCTCGAGCTGAGGATACCTTGTCTCTGCCGGTAGTAAAGCTTTGCTAACATAGTACACTGGTAGTTGTCTCCTTTCGTTCTCTCGTATTATGGCCGAGCTGACTGCTGCATCGGATACAGCCAAATATAATAATAAAGCTTCTCCTGGCTGGGGCTTAGACAATAATAGTGAGGACCCGAGGTAAGTCTTTAGTTCTTGAAACGCTTTTTTACATTTATCCGTCCACTTCATCGTCTGTCGTCCCTTTAATTGCTTGAAGAATGGGAGACATTTGTCTGTGGCTCGGGACAGGAAGCGGTTAAGCGCGGCTACTCTCTCTGTCAACCTTTGGATGTCTTTGATTATTTTTGGAGACTCCATATCAAGTAAAGCTTTGATTTTCTCGGGATTCGCTTCGATTCTTCGCTGCCTAACGAGAAAATCGAGGAATTTTTCCGAGCTTACACCAAAAGCACATTTGCTAGGATTCAACTTCATTCTATACTTACATAAAGTTAGGAACATTTCTTCCAGGTCCGCCACATGGTTGACTGCTTGTACACTTTTGACGAGCATATCGTCGATATATACTTCCATCGTTCAGCCAATTTGCCGAGCGAACATTTTGTTCACTAACCTTTGATAGGTTGCCCCGACGTTCTTCAAACCAAACGGCATCACTCGGTAACAGTAAAGGCCTTTGTCAGTGACAAAGGTAGTTTTTGATTTATCATCTTCGTGCATTACAATTTAATTGTAGCATGAGTAGGCATCCATAAAACTAAGCAATTCATGGCTCGCAGTACTGTCTACCAGCTGATCAATGCGAGGAAGAAGGAAGTTATCCTTAGGGCAGGCTTCGTTCAAATCTGTATAATCTATACAGACTCGCCACTTCCCATTGGCTTTTTTCACGAGTACAACATTGGTTATCCACTCTGCATAGTATATCTCCTTGACGAATTTGGCTTTAAGGAGCTTACCGACTTCCTCTTCAATGACAGCGTACCTTTCCGGGCCGAGAAGGCGACACTTCTGTCGGATGAGCTTGTAATTTGGGTCGATGTTGAGTCGGTGCGTAATGACCGAGGGATCGATCCTGGGCATGTCTTCGTGGCTCGAAGCAAATATATCGGCGTACCGCCGAAGTAAGGCGATCACTCGTTCCCTAAGAGGTGGACTCAGAGACGAGCTGATTTGCACTACTTTCGACGTATCTGTCTCGATTAACGGTTTCGAGACGAGTTCTTCCATCGGTTGCCCTCGTTCATGAGATTCGATTCGAGGGTCCAGCGATTCGATCATCGATACTTCCGTCGGCGCCTTGACTGTGGTGGCATACATCTTCGAGAATCTTGTTGATCTCCTTTCACAATTCCCACTCTCGACTCAGTCAGGAATTTCATGAAAATGTGGTAAGTGGACACCACGGCTTGAAGGAGGCTTAGGGATGGTCGGCCGAGTATAGCATTATACACCGATGGTTGGTCCACAACCAAGAAGTCAACCATTGTAGTTGTCTAATGAGGTGCAGTCCCGACAGTGAGTGGTAGTGAGGCGATTCCCTCGAGAAGTACCTGTTCACCCGAGAATCCTATTAGTGGGGTTCGGACCGGCCGTAAGGTCGATCGTCCGATGCCCATTTTGTCGAATGCTTGGGTGAACAGTACATCCGTCGATGACCCAGTGTCTACTAGTATTCGGAACACCTTTCTGTTGGCGATGGTGAGAGCAATGACAAGTGCATCATCATGGGGATGATGAATGCCTCGGGCGTCATCCTCAGTGAATGAGATGCAATATCGTTCTTTCTTCTGCTCCTTGGAAGGTCGGGACAGCAGAAGAATCTCAGACTCCGGACGATCGATGCTTCTGGATTGATTTTTCCTGACGTTATTTGAATCTCCGCCACCCTGATGCCCTTCAATGATCGTTCGGATTTCTTCCGTGGGACGATCTTCACTTGGTCCTGCTGGAACACCAGCCTTCTGTACGTTCTCTGAGTCGGCCCTCTTTAATTAGCCACTCGATCTCATCCTTCAAATGGTAACAGTCACTCGTATTGTGACCATGATCACGATGATAGTGGAAGTATTTGTTCTTGTTCCGTCGATTAGGGTTCCCTCGGAGCTTTCCGGGCCAGTTGACGAAACCTTCGTTTTTGATTTCCATCAACACTTGTTCCTGAGATTTGTTCAGGGGGGTGTATGTGGAAAATCTCCTGTCGGGTCGCTTTCCCGATCTACCGTCGTCTCGTGCCCTATCATCTCTTCGCTTCTTCCCTCCGGCTGAGTCAGCTTCTTTCTTGGCTGGCTCTTTAGCAGAGGGTTTCGCATTCTGGACCTTCTCTCGTAGGAGTCGGGTCTCTTCAGCGTTGGTGTATTTGTCCGACCGAACCATAAATTTGCCCAGGGTCTCGGGCGGATTCTTGTCTAATGACGTCAAAAAGGGTTTATCTCTCACGCCTTGCATGAGAGCGTTAAGAGCTGTCTCCTCAGAATGCTTTCGAACCTGCAGAGATTCGAAGTTGAAGTGCTTGATATAGTCTTTCAACAGCTTTTCTTCCTTCTAAACTATGTTGTTCAGATGTGCGGGCGGCTTTAGCTTCTTTTTTCCGCCGATAAAATTGTTGAGGAAGGCGTCACTGAGCTCGGCGAACGACTTGATTGACCTCGGTTTTAACTGCTTAAACCAAAGTCAGGCCACATCAGTCAGGGTAAGAGAGAAGGCCCGACACATAACAGCGTTCGAGGCATCGTGCAACTCCATATACGTTCTGAAGCATTCAAGATGCTCTGTCGGATCGATTTTTCTGAAAAAAGGGAGTTATCTGAGGTAGACGGAACCTTTTCAGTAACCGCGCCTGCATCACCTTGTCCACAAACGGAGAAGCCTTTTTCTCGGATTTGGTCGGGTTTGAGTTCCGACCGTGCTTCATGCCTACCATATCTTTTTCCATCTTTTCACGGACCTCGTTCTTAAAATCTTACATATCGGCTTTCCAGGGTTTTGTACTTTCCGCCGTTTCTTCTACAGGGAGCCGACTTCGCCTCCTCTGATCTATTCAATGTCGTAGATCAGAGGGAGGCAGAACGACCGTTGCAGAGCGAGCCGACGCTGGCTGACTCGGTCCTTGGTACTGACTCGGTTCCTGGGGTTGATTCGGCTGTCGAGGCGGCTGTGGAGCAGCAGGCTGCGCTACAGATGTTGGCGGAAGAACCTGTGCCGACTCGTGACGCTGCTACATCTGCTGATTACACAGTTGTTCCAGTATGTGTTTCATAACTGCCATCTTGGAACGCATCTCTTGGACTTCCCAATCCAAGTGCGCGTTCCCTCGGTTATGCTGGCTGGTAGTCGCAGGCGGTGCTGTTGGGGGATCTCCCTGAGCTGTGCTAGCAGCGGCCTTCCTCGCTTCATCTGAATCCGTCCTCCTAGTTCTTGCCATTCGATGAATTGCAGAAAATGACTTTTTGTCTGATTCCCACAGACGGCGCCAAACTGTTGGTGTATTTTTATGGAACGGCTCCTCTGGGTCGAATCTTCTTCCACCTGCACGATCAACACTGTCAAGGGGACCCCGGCTAGAGCCCGGGAGCTTCCGATGCTTAAGTCAGTCGTTTTATCGATACCAAAGGATTTTCTCAGTTTTGTATCCCGTATCTTTTTCTGTAAAAAGCTTGGATATTTATAAGTCTTGGGAATCCTCGTCATACGATGATTCTTCTCCTGATTCTCGGGAGATTTACTCCTCTTTGCTGATTGCTTTCGATCCTGAGAATCTCGGGATCGGATATCCATATTCTTAAATTTTCGGAGCAGCATTTGCATTCCTTTCGCCTTCTCTTGTCTCGGCTCGGTCGTTACCGACTCCAGGAGAGCCGACCGACTCAAGAGGACAAGTGTTCTGCCTTCTCACGAACGGGATAGTCTCGGCATTTGTCCGTCATCCTCCCTTACTCCGTGACCGACAGAACCAACTCGTTAAGTCAGTTTTATTCTATCGGTTGGGTGGCTTAGAACACGCTCAGCCCTTAGTGGGCTTATGCAAACGAGGTTATCACTCCGACAGAGCGACTGTTATCGTCTTTTGCTTATGCCCCTTGGCCTATCCTTTATTCTCTTGGCTCTGACCGTTGTCTCGGACTCTTCAAGCAGCGTCAGCAGAGCCGACCTACTTATAATCCAAGTCTCCGGACTGAACGTATTTTTTCCTCAACATGAACCATACTAAAGGAAATAATTAAAAATTAATGCATTACAATGATGTACATGAGAGCTATAGAAAACTTCAAAAGAAAATTGGGAAAAAATTCTTTTGTGGGTTCATAACTATCTGATCAAAATGAATAGATTAAATTGGTCAAGAGTGGCCAATCCTTACTTTTGAAAAATACTTTTATTTTTCCCTCCTGAGACAGGATCTCAGCGCATGAGGCGGGGATATTTTCGTCCTTAAAAATATAAAAAATTACCTTGACGGCTAAAAAATAATAATTTAAGTTTAGAGGGTAGAAGCTAAAGCGAGTACCACATCGTTCCTTGACGCTATTGACCCTATAAAAACCCAAATCGACGAGTTCGTTTAACTTCCATGGCCACTCAGGACCCGGGGTGTCTGTCATCACCCACTGGGGCCCACATGCTCAAATGATTTGAACCGTCCACATTTTCGCTACTACCACGGATAAGTTAGTTCCCCATAAGCACGCGTCAATCATAATCCTAATCTTCGCCTTCCAGAGTTTAATTCAAGCCATTGGAAATTTACTCTTATACTGTCCGAAATTTGTCTACAGATAGCGAAGGTCACAACCATTCCCCCGTTGTAATTTTCGTAAAAGGCCCGTACGCCATAGATTCCAAATCATACACAGTTCCGATAATCGGACCAATCAGAAAGTGGGCCCTAGTGAGTGGCGACAAACGGTGGATGCTCAGTCGCGAGAGAGGCAAAGAAACGAACTTAAAATCGACAAAGTCCCCTCTGTCCATTTCTCCCTCGTGGGGGAAGTAAGAAGCAGATGGAAATCATCAAAGCCCCCGACACGGCTGGAATTGGGGCCGTCTCATCCATTCCTCTCACCCCAATCCTATCCATCCCTTCCACGAGAGAGAGAGAGAGAGAGAGGTTGGTCGACTGCCCCACCCAACCTCACAATCGAAAGACACGCACACGCCATTCCGAGAAAGAAAGAGAAAAAAAATCAAATAAAACAGAACAAACCGTTATTGGAGAGAGAGAGAGAGAGAGAGAGAGAGAGAGAGAGAGAGAGAGAGTAATGAGGTAGTTGGGAACTACTACGAGAACAGGGAAGGGAAAGATGCGGGCAGGTATCACGCGGAATTGCCATTAAAGCCCGTTAATGCCCCTTCTCTTCTCCTTCACTCTCTTCTTATTCTCCCTTCCATACATGAGCTTTTTCGACCTCTTTCATTCCCATCGTTGAGAAGAAGAAGAAGGAAATAAGGTTTATCTTCTTTTCATTTGGGGTTTTCTTCCGTCAGTTCAGTACATTAATTTCTCCTTTTACAGCTGTTGCCTGTTTATCTTCTTTGATTTTTTCTTTTTTGCTTTTTTTTTTTTTTTTTTTTTTTTTTTTTTTTTTCTGAATTTTTAGTTGAGGTAGTCTTGTTTTGTGTTACTGTAATGGAATGTGGAGTTTTTCTGGTCTTGAACTGATTGAAGTGGTATGGGTGGTTGAATTTTCTGTTGTAAACAAACCAAAAACAATGAAGACTCTGGGAAGAATGATTCTCCTTTTTCTTTTCTGTGTTTGAGACAACCCTGAAGGGCTGAATTTATAGAGTACTACAACGAGTATACAAGGAAAAATGATAAATACAAAATCTCCTATTTATACATTGTCTATCTATGGAATCAGCTATACAAGGCAAGGCATGTGGCCTGTATAACATCTGTAACCCATGCTCTCGGTAATCCGGCTTTTTTCATTTGAGCTGAGGTTTTTATGCAGGGAGGGCACCATCTTTCAGTGATACAGACCATTCGTCTGGTGGGCCGCTCCCTGGATGGGCCATTTGATCCAGAATCTAATTCATCAAACAATACTGGCAAATGGCCAGGCATCTACAATGGGGCCTAGGAGGTGGATGGGGTGGACCACTGAAAAGTGGGACCTGCATGTATGGAGTGCTGGCCTGGTGGAAGCACCGGTAATTCTAATTCGGGCCAAGCATCATATATTTCGTCTTGCAGAACGAGTTTTTTATTTTTTTTCTTTTCGTTTATTATTTGTCTCGGAAATTGTTTTTTCCACTCTGAAAATTGTTAGCCCCTCCCCATTTGGATGATTTGGCTGTTTGAGATATTGGTAAAAGCACGCATACAAGAACAAGTGTCAAGACCAAAATTCAAATTACCTGTGGGGTGGAACTAACAACCCCACTTGTTTTTCGTATGAACGTTTAGAATCTCTAATTGTATTAGCAATGTTTGAGAGATATGCTGTTGAATTGATTGAATTTTCTTAGATTGAGTGGGTTGGAATTTTATCACTGCTATTGACTTTGGGTTTCTTCTGTTTATTTATTTAATAATTAAAGGCTGTAAATTGCTGTAGAAACTGTAAAAATTGTTCTCATTTGATGCTTGTGCAAACAGCATCTGCATTAGTAAATGATGCTTGTGCTTTAGCTTTAGGATCTGGTTGTAGAATTCTTCCTTTTGGAATATGTGGATTTTTTGGTCTGCCAGGAATCCATGGAGACCTTCTCATGAACATGTTGTCATGCTGTTCATGTTGAGAATTTTTTTCATGATAATAATCAATTGAGCTAGGATCATTCTTGAAGCGAACACGAAAACCAACATAAGTAACTAGAAGTTTTTTAGTGCTTATTCAATATTCTTCTTGCTCATGTTTTTAAGGTGCTTGCGCAAGTTGCAATTTTTCTAACATATGATGATGGGTGAAAAGAAGGAAAGTAATAAAAGAAAGAAAGAATGAGAGAAACCCAATTCAGTATTAACTTCGAATCTTTGGATTAATTGATTATTTAGTTACGTCAATGCAGAATGTCTGAAGCCCAAAGGAGAACAGCTATGGCAGAAGTTTGGCGTGGCAATGGGGTCATAAATGGAAAAGTTCAAATCTGGTATTCGGCATTGTCAGAAGTTGATGATTTCTGCAAGGCCCTTGGCGGGAAGAAGCCCATTCACAGTATCTTAATTGCAAACAATGGGATGGCAGCTGTGAAATTTATGCGTAGTATCAGAACATGGGCTTACGAAACCTTTGGAACAGAGAAAGCCATTTTGTTGGTGGCTATGGCAACTCCAGAAGACATGAGAATCAATGCAGAGCACATTAGGATTGCTGATCAGTTTGTGGAAGTTCCGGGGGGAACCAACAATAATAACTATGCTAATGTGCAACTCATTGTGGAGGTCGGTTCTGCATTCAATTCCATTTCTTGTTCCTTACCTATGCTTACTTATATCGGACTGTTGGTTTGAGAGTTTAAATACCTAAATTGAAGGTTGAAAAGTTGGTAAACCTATTATTCTTCATCATACGTTCAATTTTAAAATTTGAGTCATCTACAGATGGCAGAGATTACACATGTTGATGCTGTTTGGCCTGGTTGGGGCCATGCATCGGAAAACCCCGAGCTGCCTGATGCGTTGACTGCAAAAGGAATCATATTTCTTGGGCCTCCAGCATCATCGATGGCAGCATTAGGTGATAAAATTGGTTCGTCTCTAATTGCTCAAGCAGCAGGAGTACCAACACTTCCATGGAGTGGCTCACATGTAAATTTTTTGTTAAATTTTAAATTTTATTATTGTTTAGCCTGGGTATTAGACATTCAAATTGGTTGACCCAATATTTGAAAATTTCTCCTAGGTGAAAATGCCTCCTGAAAGTTGCTTGGAAACTATCCCAGAGGATATTTATCGGGAAGCTTGTGTTTATACGACAGAGGAGGCAGTGGCAAGTTGTCAGGTGGTGGGTTACCCTGCTATGATCAAGGCATCTTGGGGTGGCGGTGGTAAAGGGATAAGAAAGGTATGTCTCACACTTGATCACAATGTGGTTTTCCTATCACTAAGGACTGAGGAGTGAGGACATATCTCCCTTCTTTCCTTCTTATTCTATAAGTAAATCTCCAAATGAGATTATCTAAAAGCGAATCACTCTTGTGATTGGTGCTTGACCTGTTACCTGTTGGTTAAGGTGGTTTGCATACTGACTTCCTCAAAACACAAGGTACATCAAGATTTCTAGTTGCCTCAATTTCAAAACTATTGACATCAAACAAGTTTTTAGCTAGTTTGATCCTATGAAGAGTTTATGCCAGGAGGATTTAGAAAGCTATTTAGGGAAGTCACTTTTAACATTTGAAAAAAGGGAAGTTATATTTTTACAAATATTGTTTTGTTTCTTCATTAGTTTGCAATTAGGACCGATCTTTTCATGGTGCATTTAATATTGTAACACTCTTCGGGTACTTATAGTGAAGTAGTTGATACTGTAACAGAATGACACATTGGTAATGCTGCGCATATACGAATGTTGGTTGAACTCATTTGGTTTTATTTTCCAATTTCTATTGAATAGTTCTTTATCCTCTCAATTAGGTTCATAATGATGATGAAGTGAAAGCTTTGTTCAAGCAAGTTCAAGGTGAAGTTCCTGGCTCGCCAATATTTATAATGAAGGTAGCTTCTCAGGTGAGATATTTCTCTACCATCAAATCCACTTAAAACTGTAGTCTACCATATAAAGTATGTTGGAGCCAGACTACCATTCCTTGACATCAGATGATCCTTTGTCTTTGGTTGGTCCTTTCACAAGTCACTTTCTGAGTGTCTTCTCCTTTTCCTCTTGAGAGACGTTCACATTGATTTCTTGAGCCTACCCAAAGGGCGTTGTTATGCATTGAATGACTAGAATGTGGTTAGTCGAAGACTTGGATGTTGAGCATTCCCCTTACTACAGATGTGTGTGTTGCTATTTAAACTGAAGTGAATGTCTTTTGCCATTGGCTATATTGGAGAATAGTCTTTTATGTTATAATTTCGTTTTTCTTTCAAATTGCCAGAGTTTAACCATGTTCTGACTTTAACTTTGTTTCATTTTTTAGAGCCGGCATTTAGAAGTTCAGTTACTTTGCGATCAGTATGGCAATGTTGCAGCTTTGCACAGCCGTGATTGCAGTGTTCAAAGGCGACATCAAAAAGTAACCTTCTCTTTTGGAGTCGTTATTATTATTATTATTATTTGCACTTAAACTTGTTATCTCCAAATGCACTGAAATGGGAGTGTAACAATCTTGAGGGTGTGGGTGCATCGTATTATATTGTTGTAAAATATGGTATTTATGCTGACATTTTTTTTCTTCTCAATAGTGGGACATTACAAAAATCCCATGTCTTTCCATTTTTATTTTCTATGCTCATTTTTTTCCCTGAATCATTTTGACAAATATAGTTTTTTAAAGTAATCCTAGTTTTCATTTTTAAATGCCATCAAGAACATGGATCTTTAGCATCATTTCCAAAGGGAACTGCCAACAAAGGATGTTGATACAATTATTTATGTCCTATAGATCATTGAGGAGGGTCCAATTACAGTAGCCACCCTCGAGACTGTTAAACAACTGGAGCAGGCAGCAAGGCGTCTAGCAAAGTCTGTAAGTTATGTTGGGGCTGCTACTGTTGAGTACCTGTACAGCATGGACACTGGGGACTACTATTTCTTAGAGCTCAACCCACGGTTACAGGTTTGTGGAAATTTATGCCTGTAGTTGGTGGAAACTACACCCTTCAATGTTTTTCAGCATCTTACTCGGTACCTAATCTGCTTTAGGTGGAGCATCCTGTCACTGAATGGATAGCTGAAATAAATTTGCCAGCAGCTCAAGTTGCGGTTGGGATGGGCATTCCCCTCTGGCAAATTCCTGGTACGAGTTTATTCATTTAAAGCTGTTGTGTGATTCATGCTCTCAGTGCTTTGCTACTAACTTCCATGTTGCCTTGCCTCTCCTTATTAGAAATCAGGCGCTTTTATGGAATAAACCATGGTGGCGGGTATGATGCTTGGAGGACGACATCGGTGGCTGCCACCCCATTTGATTTTGATAAGGCAGAGTCAATAAGGCCAAAGGGTCATTGCATGGCTGTACGTGTAACAAGTGAAGATCCTGATGATGGTTTTAAGCCTACTAGTGGGAAAGTTCAGGTTAGACTTTCTGGAATTGCAAAAATTTCCCCAAATGTCTTTTGATATGTGTGTGTGATGAGCTCAACTGGAATTGGTTGATTTGTTGCAGGAACTAAATTTTAAAAGCAAGCCAAATGCATGGGCGTATTTCTCCGTTAAGGTATATCTTCTGGGCAACTTTCCGGGTGAAATAGCTCCAAATTCTATTGTAAAGATGTTGTACAGAAAATCAAAATGGCCAAGTGGTTTCCTATGTATTTGAGAATAGGTTGGTTCTCAATAATCTTTCTTGTTTCCTTGGAACCTCCAAGGCATTCTGTGGTCAGTGGGATTCGGAGCCGTGATCGTCCATCATGGGGATGTCTTGAAGCCTGGGATCATCCCTCATGGGGGTTGGTTCTTAAGAATCATTCCTCCCTTTCTTTATCTTATGCATTTCATTTCTTTTTTAACACACATGGATCCTTTCCCATTGTATAATGAGCTGTTGTTGCTCAGGTCTTTGATATTTGCCTGTTGTATGAAGGAAACATCTGATCTCTAATATTTTCATTTAATCTTTTATTTTTCTTTGTTCAATTAGCAACAAATTTTCTCAAGAAAAAGTATAGTATCCATAAAGCTAGTGGACAGGAAGACCAGATAGAGAAATGATTGAGTAGCCCTTCTTTAGAGAGGGTGCCTGATAGCTTATTCTCATCTATAGACACATGATGAAATGAAACAGCAGGTGATCGATTGGGCTGGTTGGAGATGAATCCTCCTTAATAGTTTTGACCATGTTTTTATTCTGCCAGCTATTGTTGATTTTCAAGCTTGGTAGTAACCACATCAAGTATTGTATATTATAACTGTCTTGTCCTCAACCAACGCTCAACAAAGTCTGTTGACTTTATCATGTATCTTTCAAACTCAAATGGGTGGCTCTTATGCTTGGAAACATCCTTTTTTCTGCGACAATAATTATTTCCATCCCTCACAAATGATCGGTCTCACAATACTGGCTATGAGTTCGTGTTTATAAGTGGTCAGATACATGCTTGTTTATAAAGCAGAAATTCCTTGAGCTTAATAAGCGACTTACACAATAACTTTTATGTGTTTCACAGTCTGGAGGAGGCATTCATGAATTCTCCGATTCTCAATTTGGTTAGTAGTTGTTAATAGTTTCTGAACATGTCTGTAAATATCTGGATTGCAATCTGGTTAATTTTTTTTAATTTTTTTTTGAAAGGTGATATTTTAAATTCTATTGTTCAGTAGTTGGATTCATGTTATTTTATAATTGTCCCTGTTGCAAAATCTGTATTTTATATTTGCAGGACATGTTTTTGCTTTTGGTGAATCTCGAGCATTAGCAATAGCTAACATGGTTCTCGGGCTAAAAGAAATCCAAATCCGGGGAGAGATTCGTACAAATGTTGACTACACCATAGATCTCTTGCATGTAAGGTTCCCATTCTTTCACCCTGTCATTTCTTTTACCATAGCAATATGAAATTCTGTTGTTCTCTGTGAAGAGATCAATGTATTGAACATAAATCACCTGAAGTTGACTTATGAGCATCATGCTGTTCACTGATCATATGCATTGATGTTAAGAGATCCATCTTTGATTCAGGCTTCAGAATATAGAGACAATAAGATTCACACGGGCTGGCTGGACAGCAGAATTGCCATGCGAGTTAGAGCTGAGAGGCCTCCTTGGTACATTTCAGTTGTCGGAGGAGCACTTTATGTAAGGACTGTTAATTTTACTAGTCAATTTGCAGCAAGATAATTATAGTTATTATCATTTATGGAAACATTCGTGTGTGAGCCTAATCAATACAGTTCCTTCTCTCTGTCTTTTGTGCCTAAAGAAAGCCTCAACCAGCAGTGCAGCTATGGTTTCCGAATATGTTGGTTATCTTGGAAAGGGGCAAATCCCACCGAAGGTATTGCATTATAGAATCATCTTGGTTTGAGTCACGGTTTTTTGTCTTTTCTTCTATTTTCATCCTTATTATTTAATGAATGAGCTCCCATAATTGCAGAACATATCACTTGTCAATTCTCAAGTTTCCTTGAACATTGAGGGAAGCAAATACACGGTAACTATTTGCATATCTTTTGACTCCAACAAATTTTATCATTCTGAAGTTGAAGTTTTTCTGTGTGTGGAACAAGTGGATAACTAAGTTTGTGAGATATTATCCCTTAGATTGAAATGGTCAGGGGAGGACCAGGCAGCTATAAATTAAGAATGAACCAGTCAGAGATCGAAGCAGAAATTCATACCTTGCGTGATGGGGGTCTCTTGATGCAGGCAAGCATATTTTTCCTTTCTTTGCCATTTCAATTTTCATCACTTCTCGTAGTATAATGCATGCATTATGTTATTACGAATTGGTTAACAAGTTAGATCAGCTCCAAGACTGCCCTTCAGGGCTGCAATTTGGGTTCGAGTCAACTTGAACCTGATTGACCCAACCTGAGTTTGGATTGGGTTGTCAAGGTCCTCAGGTTGGGTTTGGATTGGAAAAACCCAACACGATTTGAATTCTGGTTGGGTTGGAAATAATCTATGTATTTGGGTTGGGTTGGGTCTTGTCAGGTTGGGTCAGGTCGGTTAGAGTATAGAAGACTTTGGTTTGGGCACCTCGGGTTGGAATTGGGCCAGGTTGTGGATTGGGCCTGGGTTAACCCTCACCCTCCCGAGTTGCACCCCTAATACCCTTTATGCACAAGACAATTGATGAAATATCTTTTCTAATTTTATTCTTTCCAAGATGCCATGTTTTGCTTAATGACTAGTGGGTTAGAACTTGGAAAATCTTGCCTCAGCAATTTAAACAGGTGGGTGAGATCATCTTAGATATTTTCAAACATTTTTAATAGTTGGATTTCCTGTTTGCTGACTCATGTTCACTGGGGAAGCCAATGGAAATGTGGTTAGGCAAATGGGGGTGTTTCTTGGTTGATGTTGGGATTCGAGATTCTTAGCATTCTATATATTATTCTCAGTTTGTTAATACGAATTGATTTGTGTTAGATGAGCTGTAAGACTGGCCTTTACACACAAAATAATGGATGCGATATCTTCTCTGATTTTATTCCCTCTAAAACTTAATATTTTCTTGAAATTATTAGTTGGATTGTTGGAATTTCTTGGCCCAGCTCTTTAAATGAGCGGATGGGATTCTCTTAGATATGTTAAAAACATCTTTAGGGGTCAGATTTCCTGTTTCCTGACCATGCTCATTGGGAAGCCAATGAAATATGGTTTGGAAATTTGGTTGTTTTTGTGTTTCATGTTGGGATGTGAAATTTCTTATGATCCCTGTGTTATTCTCAGTTTGTCCATGAAGTTTGCCCAAGTAGAAAAACCATCTAATGCATGGGCAATTTCACATCAGGCTCGAGTGGGGTTGCCTGTGGGATGTAGGGGCACGCTCGGGGCGGGCAGCTCGTGTGAGGCGGGTGGCTCGTGTGAGGCCGTACCCATGTGATGTGGGGACCACGAGGGGGGTTCGGCTGAGGTCCTAACCTATGCGATGTAGGGCCTGGGCTATAAGATAAATGGATTAATTCGCCATGATCTATCAGTTCGAGCTTTTAGAGCAAGTGGTTACTTGTCCTGCATCACCATCACTTTTCATATCCAAAATGCAAAACCTGAACAAAACGGGATTGTGGGAATTTTTTCAATTTAAGAAAAAAAAATCCCCCTTTCTTATTCATTATTCCATTGTGAGCGTGGCACGCTAGATGAAAACTCATTAATTGCTTTCTGGTGGCCCCACATGCTTCCTAGGCCAAAATAACATGAGTTTATGTCTCTTGGCCTCTAAAAGGGGGATTTTTATTTTTATTTTTTAAAATTTTAAATGTCCTGGGACAAATCAAGGGAAGAATCTGTTTCCTTTTTCCATGGCCCACCAAAGTTTTGGATTAGAGTGAAAGTCGGGCCTCGGGGGTTTCATGGGGTGCTGCATTACATGGACCATTCAGATTTTGGACCCACATCATGTGTGATAAGTTCTGAAAAGGTTCGCACGAGTTCTCATGAGAATTGGTGCATAGGTGGGCATTCCTCTCTCTCTCTCTCTATATTATTATTATTATTAGTACAAGCCCATGTTCTATAACTTTTGATGATCCTAAAATTGTTGACGCCTATCGGATTTACTATTTTCCAATTGCCCGATACATTTACTGGGAATCAAAGATTAACCCTTATAAACATTTTGGATATAGAAAAGTTTAAATCTACTTTTTTGCTGAATTGGTAGTATTTTAGTAATTATCAATTCTTCGTACGATTTCAAGATAATCATGGTTGTCATATGATATATTCCATTAGATTAAAAGTTAAAATATATCTATTGGAAAATCTATCATAATCAAGGTATTCCGTAACAATAATAGTGGCCGTAATGGCTACCACCATTACCTTTACAATATGAGCCGTAACGGCCGTTATAGTTTCTTTTTTTATTGAAAAAAAACTTTATATATTCCCTAACAGACTGTTAAGGGGCTGTTACAACCGTTACGGTAATGGCAGTTACTGGTCATTATGGCCCCTTAATGGTAACGGTTGCCACCTTTACCTTAATGTAATGGCCTTTATGACCTGGTAACAGCCGTTACAACACTCCATGATCGTAATTGTAATTGTTCATTGGGAAGTGAGTCTTTTTTTTTTTTTTTACCTTGTAAGGGAAAGGAAAGATTTGCAAGGGCATTGGAAATCCTTCGTGTAATGCACTAGAGTTATTCTGGGCCTTTCTTTTAAAGCTTGTGCACTTTGTAGCACTGCACTGGGCAAGCAATTGTGGTGGATTGTGCTATACAAATTATTTTTATGTTCTTATTTTTGGAGGCTACAGTTTCTTGGTATTTCATTTATGAATTCGTTAAAAAGGGGAATTGCTTATGTGAATTGCCTTTTAACTCTTATCTGATAGATAGTTGTGTTTGTTACAGTTAGATGGAAACAGTCACGTGATATATGCAGAAGAGGAGGCAGCTGGTACTCGCCTTCTAATAGATGGGCGGACTTGCTTGTTACAGGTGAGCTTAATCACGTTCTTTTACTTGTTTATTTTGTGATTTATTCAGAAATAGTTTTGAAATGTTCATCTAACATTCACTTGCATCATGCATATATAAGATCATTTGAATGTTCATTAAGTGGTCGGCACTATTTGAAGTATCGATATCACTACAAGTTTTGTTGGCTGGGGATAAGGAAACGATATTGATATTGCCGATAATATCGCTGATAATCAGAAATGCAGGGAAACATGTGGACAAAAGGTGGAATTTTTCAGTGAAACTTCGGGAGATGCTAAAATACACATATTTGCATATATAGGAATAACAAATTTGCAAAAAGAATGCATACAAAATAAGTTTTCATTTAATGGGGGCCTAAAAGCATGTGCTGTTATAAGAAATCAGTCCAACCATCCCATCCATCACATCAATCCATCCAACCATCCCATCTATACATCCGACCATCCATCCAACAATCCAACCTTCCAGCCAAACATCCATCGATATTTCAGAATATCGACAACACACAATATTTCGCCAAAAAATAATCGACAACTAAAAAGGAAACAAAAGATTGCGATCTCGATATCGCCTATGTTGCAATAACAATAATATCACGATATTATCATCAAGAAATTTAGAACTACGTACAACCATGTGCCTATAAAAAATTTTGAAATGGATTTTTTTAAATAAATAGATTTTTGGCGATATTATCAAAATATTGCTGATACACTGTTGATACAAGCGACACATGAAATTTACACAGTCAAAAATATTGGCAATAAATTGGCGATATTGACACATTGGCAATACAAGTGCCACTTGGAATTTACATAGTAAAAAATATGGAGATACTTAGCGGTACATCCCCAATACTTGGAATATCTGATACTAGTAGTGTTATCAGTATCGCCGAGTTTTATATGAATTTTTCTGGCCGTCGAGTCAAGTCCTGTATAGAATGGGTCTTATGACTTTTTGACACAGTCCTGGTTAAAGATGGGTTGAATTGGATTGGATGAGGCACAAGTCGGTTTAGAGAGTTCTCCTCCCTTGATTGGGATTTCTTTTTATTTTATTTTTACTTTTATTGTTTTCGAGAAATTCTATTTGCTGCTTCTTCATCAAAGATCAAACTAGCTAGTTTAGCTTGCATATACAGTTTGTAGTTTTCTTTCATACTATTCATCTTTATGTGTTTTTTTTTTTTTTTTTTTTTTGGGGCATCTGTTTTGTACTTTAGTTGTGTGACCCTAAGTTAGTGATGAGATCCTTATCTTTGTTACTCCCAGAATGATCACGATCCATCTAAGTTAGTGGCAGAGATACCATGCAAGCTGCTTCGTTTCTTAGTTCCAGATGGTAGTCATGTGGACACTGATGTACCATATGCAGAGGTTGAAGTTATGAAGATGTGCATGCCGCTTCTTTTACCTGCTTCTGGAATTATCCATTTCATGATTTCGGAAGGGCAGGCAATGCAGGTACATATTCTGGTCTAAGGTGGCGTCATCCTTTTACCAGGAATTGCATTTTTAATTTTTAACTTTTTTTATTTTTATTTTTGGGGAAGATTTGTTTTGGATGTATTTGATGCACCCATATCTGGAATTAGGTTGAATTCGTTTCCTATTGCAGGCAGGTGATCTCATAGCAAAGCTCGATCTTGACGATCCATCAGCTGTAAGGAAAGCTGAGCCATTTCATGGGAGCTTTCCAGCATTGGGCCCCCCCACTGCAATTTCTGGAAAAGTTCACCAGAGATGTGCTGCAAGCCTAAATGCTTCACGAATGATTCTTGCAGGCTATGAGCATAATATTGACAAAGTAAGTGACATCAAGTACCCAAAAAACACTATTCCTTTTCATACTGAACAATACCAGGCCTAAAACAAGTTGAACAGATATTTTGAATGCTCAGATGCATAAATGTGAATTGGTTCATATTCCTCTTCACTAGTTTAGTATATGTTTGAGTTCTCATGCTTCCCAAGGCAGACAGGATGCAGAATGTTGAAATCACACCAATGTGTGTGCATGTGTGCGTGCGTGCGTGCATGCAAGTTAAGACCTGGTTGACCTCTCCATCATCAGCATTACTGCCTTTGTTATCGTCATCATCCCTGTTACCATCATCATCGTCGTAATCGTCATCACATTACTTTATGAATCCTCTTTTTTTCCAATCATATTAGAAACATGTATTCTTATGAATGCTTAGCAAAAATTCTATGACTGGTTGCCTGCCGGACATCAACTCTAACACTTTTACCTGGGCTTGGAACGGCTGGTGCATCACTTTCAGGTGTAGTTCAAACAATTCTCCATCCATTACCAATCAGAAAAAAACAGTCCTGTCTAGGGTGCTTCACGGCTATCAAAAAAGAAGTGCAGGAAAAAAAATCTGAAATGTCTGATTTTAAAACCTGGTCTCTATGGCCAGCAATCTGATGCTTAACCCTGGGGTAATTTGCAAGCTTTAAATGGCGAAGAATACGAATTGACAAAATCTCATGCCATATGAGGCATCCATTAAGTTTAACATGTCAACTTGATTATAGTTTCTTGTTACTACTGAGTTTATATGCGCATCCAAAACAGAGATTATTATTATTAGTCTTATTTGATTGTAATTGATTTTTATGCTTGTAAATTCTTCTACCTCTTTTTGTATATGAACTGATTTTCAACCATCATCTCTAGGGTTCCATTTTTTTTTTTAATAGCTATTTTAACACATAAATACCCAATAAACTTGGACCTCAGGAATCTTTATGAATCATGGCTTTTGGAAAGGTGTTTCAGTTTGCATAATGAGGCTTTATTTGCTTTCAGTATGGTTCATGGCCAACCTTAATGGCTTATTTGCTGGCCCTATTTATTTATTTATTTTTCAAAAGTAACGAATTTATTAGAAAAAAGAAGAAAACAAAAAGGATCTACTGAGGGAGCAGATCGAGAAATACACGCCTAAAAACAGTAAATTACAGCCCTTAAGGGAAGGGATGTTAGCGACCCATTCGATGAGGAGAGTTTTGGCCCGATTTCTAACAGTTTGCGCCGAAGAGTGACTGTTGTTGAAACAACAGTCGTTCCTTTCCGTCCAAACAGCCCACCAGATGGCTAGAATGGCCAATCTCCAGATACGCACTTTAGGTCTCCCGAGAAGGAACCCATGCCAAGACAAAAGAAGGGAAGGAGCAGTCGCAGGAATGCACCCGAATGCATTGAAATGTTGAAAGAAGTCCCATATGATAGGAGATATGAATGAACAGTGCACTAACAAGTGATCAACTGTCTCCTCAGCGTTCATACAACATAAACAGATGTTAGGGAGTTGCATGCCCCTCTTCTGCAAATTGTCTATTGTTAGGATTCGTTTCCTAGCCGCCAGCCAACTGAAACAGACGTACTTGGGGGGAGCATGGTATTTCCAAATAAAATGGTACGACGAGAGAGCGGGGAGATTGGGGCGAGAGAGAATATAGTATAATGAACTGACCGAAAATAACCCAGATTTGTCCCCTTTCCAGAATAGATTATCAGGTTCGTCCCTGATTGAAGTCACCGAGGATAAACAGTTGAGGAGGGCTGCGTATTCCTCCATCTCCCAATCGTGAAGATTTCTTGTGCAATTGATTTCCCAATCATGAAGATTTCTTGTGCAATTGATTTCCCAAAGTAAGCCCGAACCAGATTGGGAAAAGAAGCTGCGAACCGGGCAATTGATTTCCCAAAGTAAGCCCGAACCAGATTGGGAAAAGATTGCTGGCCCTATTTATATTTGAACAGATTCTATATGTGCACCATTAGCTTGCTGTGCTTTTTTCCTTATCCTTCTTTCTTTCCTTTTTTTTTTTTCCTTTCAAAATTTGATTTTGGGGATGATCACAGAGCACCGAAATTCTTTCAGGTAGTACAAGAGCTGCTAAACTGCCTGGATGATCCCGAGCTTCCTTTCCTTCAGTGGCAAGAGTGCATGGCTGTTTTGGCAACCCGCCTCCCTAAAGATCTAAGAAACGAGGTTCGTGGATGTCTTTTGGTGTATAAATATCGTCGGAGGTGTCCCTCCTCGCTGTTTTGTGGATTCACCTATTTGAATTTTGAACTGAGGTTGTGTTTTGATTCATGCAAATATCAGCTGGATGCAAAATTTAGGGAGTATGAAACGATTTCAAGTGTCCAGAAAAATGTTGATTTTCCAGCGAAATTATTGAGGGGGGTTCTTGAGGTCAGTGACTCTTTGGATTGCATGTTTTCATTTGATACCATGACTGTAATATGTGGCTTAGTCAAGCGTCAAATACCTTGTCAAGCATTCTTTCACTTCTATTATCTTTTTTTTTTTTTCGTTGGGGAAGATAAATTTGGATTGTCACTGCATATCTTCTTTTTGAGGCAGGCACATCTCGCCTCCTGTTCTGATAAGGAAAGAGCTTCACAAGAAAGGCTCGTGGAACTGTTGATGAGTCTCGTGAAGTCATATGAGGGTGGAAGAGAAAGCCATGCTCGTGTTATGGTTCAATCCCTTTTTGAGGAGTATCTTTGTGTTGAAGAACTATTTAGTGATAATATTCAGGTCATTTCAGTTCCATTAGATGCCATTATAGTGGTGGTTGCCTGTGTTTATTAATTATATAGTTTCTCATATTTGCTGAAGGCTGAATATTTTTCTTTGCCGAATGCTTCCTGAGCATTAGCTGCATCAGGATTTTGCTTCAATTGCATGAAAATCAGAAGAGTTTATTATGTCGGCCATGATTCAAGAAAAAAAATGTATTTAAGACAAGGTTGAATGCCTTCTATTCTATCTTATTCAAAAAATGTGAAACTCCAACCTACAGTTTCCTTTTCCTATCAGCTTGAGCCCCTTTTATGCAAAACAAATCAATCATTAGTACTGCAATTTTATTGAATACCCTTGATTATGTCATTACATGTGCGAGAGGCTTATTTTCTTGTCTTTTGGAATTGCAACTTCACTTCCATCATAAAGATCTTTCAGATTTTGGTCCACCACTCTGTGTTGCAGCTATCCTTAACTGTGTTATTAGAACTTTCTGTCTGCTACCCTGGCATCTCCTATCAGGGTCTAAGCTATACAGAAGGAAACCCTTCCAACTTTTAAGTAATACAACTATGCCTTTCTAACTTTAATTCGCAATAGGACTGTTTTTGTGGCACTAATGCTTTGAGCATTTGATGCTAGATCTGAGGCTACATTTGGATTCATAAATGAATTAGGTTTTGAACATTCAGTTTAATTTAGAGGAATTGCAAAAAACTAATGATGATGATACCTGACTTTCATAATGAGGAATTAGCTTTCAAATTGCAGTTACATTTTTTTCAAGTCTGACTTGAAACTGACATAATTGCAATATGGAGCTGAATGCTCAATGTGAATGCTGGGGAAGGATATCACTATTTGGTTATTTCAATTTATTTTACACATGATTGCAATTCAAACATCCAAATACATCCTAATAGAAAAGGAATTGGGCATGCTTTTCTCTTTTGTTGTAAATTGAATGCAACATCTGTTGAAAAGGCCCTTGTTATCTTTGTAGCATATCATCCAATCATGGCATAAGGTTAATATGGTTCGGTTTTATTTCCATCATGCACTGCATGTAAATAGTAAGAATCAATGTAGAATCACGTCTTTTTGAATGAGCAAGCTATTTGATTTTTAACTTTTATTTTTATGTTGGTGGCAAAAGGTCCTTACTAGTATTTAATTTTGATAGGCTGATGTTATTGAAGGTCTTCGACTTCAATATAAGAAGGATCTCCTGAAGGTAGTGGACATGGTCCTTTCTCATCAGGTATTTAATGATGATTGTATTCTAGTACCATGCTCCAGCTAGCTCTTCTGGTATCATTTGCTGTTATTTCCATGGCAACTGTTTTGCAATAGTATCAATCATTAAGGCAAATTTGCCTGAAGTTATGGAGCACTGAAGTGATCATAAGTATGGCACCTTGCAGGGTGTTCGGAGAAAAAACAAGCTGATATTACGACTTATGGAAGCATTGGTTTACCCTAATCCTGCTGCGTACAGGGATCAACTGATTCGTTTCTCCTCTCTTAATCATACGATTTACTCAGAGGTTAAGGACTAACTCATTTTCTATAATCTATCTTACCATGTTGCTCTGAAAAAAGCATTTGGAGTGTCAGTTAAAATGACCATCTAAAACCATAATGAAAGTTCAATTTTCTATCCTTCTTGCAAGTGCTAAACCCTGATGCAATATTGACCTGTTTTTTTCAGTTGACTCTAAAAGCCAGCCAACTGCTTGAGCAAACCAAATTGAGTGAACTCCGTACAAGCATTGCTCGAAGCCTCTCCGAGCTAGAGATGTTTACCGAGGAAGGTGAAAATATATCCACTCCAAGGAGGAAAAGCGCGATTGACGAGAGGATGGAGGATCTTGTGGGTGCTCCTCTGGCTGTTGAAGATGCCCTTGTAGGTTTGTTTGATCACAGTGACCACACTCTTCAAAGGCGGGTTATGGAGACGTATATCCGTCGGTTGTACCAGGTACGGTTACTTTCATATTATCTGTTAAATAGCAATCCTCGCCAGGACCAATTCCATTTCTCTGTCATTTTCAGCCCTACCTTGTGAAGGGAAGTGTACGTATGCAATGGCATCGATCTGGTCTTATTGCTTCATGGGAGTTCTCTGAAGAGCATATTGAGAAAAGAGATGGTGGTGAAGACAAAATGTGTGATGAGTCAGTGGTAGAGAAGCATTGTGAGAAGAGATGGGGAGTTATGGTTATCATAAAATCTCTTCAGTTTCTAACAGATGCAATTAATGCTGCATTGAAAGAAACTACTCATTGCCCAAGTTTCGGTTCTGATCATGAGATGGTCCCAAATGGATGTTTCGAACCAGTTAGCCATGGTAACATGCTGCATGTTGCTTTGGTGGGCATCAACAATCCGATGAGTTCACTTCAGGATAGGTATTTATGGCATCTTTTACCACTTAATTATCATGCATGCATTTTTGAGGGGCGGGATGCTGATGAGTTATGGAGAATGATTTTCCTTTTACTTGAGTTTATTCCAAAGCCTTGTGTATTGCACAGGATCATGTAGTTATATGGAACAACAAAAATATGGTTTTCAGAGGCACATGATTCTGTACATGCAGTGGCCCACTGTTTGGTGACCCTTCATTCTGGAAGATTACTGAGCCATCACCATCATTCTCACTGGGTACATCACATCATTTTCTGGATCACCAAATGATGGGCCCCACATGTATGAATGGCTGACACCCCCCTTGTTAACTGTTATATTCCTTTTAACTTGTTCGCAGTGGTGATGAGGACCAGGCTCAGGAAAGAATAAACAAACTAGCCAAGATACTGAAAGATAAAAATCTGGGCTCCAGTCTCTGTGGGGCAGGTGTTGGAGTTATCAGCTGTATCATACAGAGGGATGAAGGGCGGGCACCCATGCGGCACTCCTTCCATTGGTCAGCGCAAAAGCTTTATTATGAAGAAGAACCTATATTGCGTCACTTGGAACCACCTCTATCTACATTCCTTGAACTGGTTTGTTGCTCTCTCTCTCTCTCATTTATAATGCTCCATCGAGCTGGCTTTTTGTGTTCATGGTTGTCTGTTCTCATTCAGGATAAGCTTAAAGGCTATGAAAATATACAGTATATCCAGTCTCGTGATCGGCAATGGCACATGTACACTGTTGTAGACAAGCCAAACATCCAAAGGATGTTTCTCCGCACCCTTGTTAGGCAACCAAACACATTGGAAGGATTTTCTATATGCCAAGGACTAGATGTGGAAACAATCCAAGCACAACCAGATATGCCATATACTTCTATCAGCATATTAAGGTCATTAATGGCGGCGCTGGATGAGTTGGAACTTCACATGCACAATGCAACAGTCAAATCAGAACATGCTCATATGTACCTTTGCATCTTACGCGAGCAACATCTATATGATCTTGTACCGTATTCCAGGTGAAAGTTTACATAGTCAGGTTATGTGATTTTCATTGTGTGGATTGCTTAGCATGCTTTTGTTATCATCTCATTTTCAAATCATCAACTCCAGGAGCGTCGAGGTAAATGCCAGCCAAGTTGAAACTACAGTTGGCATGATCTTGGAAGATCTATCATGTAAGATCCATGAATATGTTGGTGTGCGGATGCATCGGCTAGCTGTTTGTGAATGGGAATTGAAGCTTTGGCTGGACTCTGATGGAGTTGCTAGTGGTGCTTGGCGGGTTGTGGTGACAAATGTAACTGGTCACACTTGCACTGTGCATGTAAGTTTCTATGCTCATGGTGGTGGATTGGACTTTTTTTTTTGAAGAGATGATGGAAGCTCATTTAGGAACTTTCCAGCTTGTGAAAATTTGCAGGGAATTATTGGGTCCTGAAGCATCACTGTTGACTACTGTGCTGATGTGCATCTGTACAGATGGGGCCCATGGTTTAGTGATCTAGAACATTGATCTGACGGGCTGCACTTGAATGGGGGTTGCCCCAAAGGTCTTTCATATTGGAAGATGCTAGGAATCCAATCATTGGCCTTTTATTTTGGGGGGGAAGGGTTAGGACCTCGGCTGAACCTCCTTGTGGGCCCCACTTCCGCTTCACACAAGTCACCTGCCTCACAGAGGCCACCCACCCTGAGTGTGCCCCTACATTCCACTTGAGCCCGGTGTGAAAATGCCCCTGCATTACTATACTATATATAATGCAAGTAGCATGTTGACTGTCTTGCCCCTGCAATTAATTTTCCTAGGACAGAGAACTTTGAATATTAAAAGGCCATAGGAAGGCATTTTAAATGAAGTCAAGGATATTTTGGAACTCGAAAATGTGACTTTCGTCAGTCTTGTGGTTCATATTTCACCGTACATCCATTGCACCAACTCATGCAGGATGTCAGCCCAAAAATGAGTCAGGTCTGCAGTTTCACTGGGCCACATTACTGGAAAAGTGTGAATGGTTTGCCCACCATTGAAACATGAGTGCCGTCCTCTTTCTCTCTGTGTTGCCTGCATCTTCCCTATAATCTCTCCTGTTTTATCTCTCGCTTTTTCTCTCGTACGTGTGTTGCACGTGCCACTTCCCCAGTATACACTAGCTAGATTATTTTATTTTATTTTTTCTCAAATAAGTAACCTTGTTAGTACTGATAAATAAGCTCTCATGAGTTACGCGGCCACATGTTGAGCACAACACAATATATTCTTTTGCCTTTTACTAAAGACTACTGTGTGCTAGCCACTTGAAGCGGCATATGCCTATTTTTGAGGGTCCCTTTCCTTTTCAGAAAGTGCCCTATATAAATATTTTTAAAAAGTTCTGATTTGCAGATATATTGAGAAGTACATGTTTTTCTTTATTTAGAGTGTGTTTGGTTGCACTAAATATCAGAAATTTCATGATATTTTAATGAATAATCAGTCTAATTTGGTGCAAATTTTTATGATATTTCATGAAATTTGGTGCTGCCAAACACACCCTTAAACAGCAACTTTGTTGATATATATACTGAGAAGGTTTTTTTTTTTCTTTTCAACAATAACTTTTATGGATATTGCAGATATATCGAGAAGTGGAGGATGCCAACACACATGAAGTGGTCTATCATTCTGCCTTCTCTGTTTCTGGTCCTTTGCATGGTGTGCCTGTGGCTTCACGGTATCAACCCTTGGGAGTCATTGATCGGAAACGTCTTTTGGCAAGGAAGAGCAACACTACTTACTGTTATGATTTTCCACTGGTAAATTCTCAATCATTTGTTTATTTACTGCTACACGGGCTCAGGACCAATTTGGGCATACCTAAACCCTTGCATTCACCACCCAGAATAAGATTACATCGATAATGCATCTGATCACTCATCATTACATTCACCTTTTGGGTGGATTTCCTATGGGGGTGTTTAGTGCATCCTGCCATCGGCATTTTGCAGGAGGCATCAATGGATGGGTTGGGTTTCAAACCTTTCAATTCTTCTGGTGTACATCCGAACAGACCCCTGGATTTTGTGCTTGCATATGGCTCAATTGGAAGTGATTTTGTAGCTTAATTCGTCCTAAGTATGATATTTGCAGGCATTTGAAGCAGCGTTGCAACAGTCATGGGCGTCACAGATCCTGTGTAGTAACAAAACCAAGGATAAAGATCTTCTGAAAGTCACGGAACTCATGTTTGCCGACAAAGGAGGAGCTTGGGGTACTCCTTTGGTCTCTGTGGAGCGTCCTGCAGCCTCAAACGATGTGGGCATGGTAGCCTGGTATATGGAGATGTGTACCCCAGAGTTCCCTGATGGAAGGACTGCCTTAGTAGTAGCGAATGACGTGACATTTAAAGCCGGATCCTTTGGTCCCCGAGAGGACGCATTCTTTCTCGAGGTGACAAATCTTGCTTGTCATAAGAAACTGCCTTTGATTTATTTGGCAGCAAACTCGGGTGCAAGAATCGGGGTTGCTGAGGAAGTAAAAGCTTGCTTTCATGTTGGATGGTCTGATGAATCAAGCCCCGAGCGTGGCTTTCAATACGTGTATTTAACTCCCGAAGATCATGCACGGATTGGGACATCTGTCATAGCACACCAGTTGGAGCTGGAAACTGGTGAAATCAGATGGGTCATAGACACCATCATAGGGAAGGAGGATGGTTTGGGAGTCGAGAACTTAACAGGCAGTGGAGCTATTGCAGGTGCTTATTCAAGGGCATACAGGGAGACCTTTACATTGACCTATGTAACAGGCCGAACAGTTGGCATAGGCGCGTATCTTGCTCGCCTTGGTATGCGCTGCATTCAACGGCTTGATCAACCTATAATTCTGACTGGGTTTTCTGCATTGAACAAACTTCTAGGGCGGGAGGTTTACAGTTCGCATAAGCAGTTGGGTGGCCCCAAAATCATGGCTACCAATGGGGTCGTTCATCTGACCGTATCAGATGATCTTGAAGGTGTCTCAGCCATTTTAAAGTGGCTCAGTTATGTTCCACCTCGTGTAGGTGGACCCCTTCCCATGTTGCCTTCACTGGACCCTCCCGAGAGGCTCGTTGAGTATGTACCGGAGAACTTGTGTGATCCTCGTGCAGCCATTTGTGGTCTTCAGGATAATAATGGGAGGTGGTTCGGGGGAATTTTTGATAGAGATAGCTTCATAGAGACATTGGAGGGTTGGGCAAGGACAGTGGTTACAGGAAGGGCCAAGCTCGGAGGAATCCCCGTGGGAATTGTTGCTGTTGAAACACAGACTGTGATGCAAGTCATTCCCGCGGACCCTGGCCAGCTCGATTCTCATGAAAGGGTTGTCCCCCAAGCAGGACAGGTTTGGTTTCCTGATTCGGCTACCAAGACTGCTCAGGCACTGCTAGATTTTAACAGAGAAGAGCTTCCGCTTTTCATTCTGGCTAACTGGAGGGGTTTCTCTGGCGGGCAGAGGGACTTGTTTGAAGGCATCCTTCAGGCCGGATCGACCATTGTCGAGAACCTCCGGTCATACAAACAGCCTGTTTTTGTGTACATCCCTGCGACTGGTGAGCTCCGTGGTGGGGCATGGGTCGTCGTTGACAGCAAAATCAATCCAGACAATATAGAGATGTATGCAGAAAGGACTGCCAAGGGTAACGTACTCGAGCCAGAAGGGATGATCGAGATCAAGTTCAGATCAAAGGAGCTGATTGAGTGCATGGGCAGGCTTGATCAAGAGCTTATTACATTGAAGGCAAAGCTTCATGAGGCCAGGGGAAGTGGCACACCTGGGACTGTGGAAGCCCTGCAGCAGAGCATTAGATCTCGTGAAAAACAGCTGTTACCAGTGTACACTCAGATTGCCACCAGGTTCGCCGAATTGCATGATACTTCCCTCAGAATGGCCGCGAAAGGGGTGATTAGGGAAGTCATTGACTGGGGTAGGTCCCGGTCTTTCTTCTACAAGAGGCTGCGCAGGAGAGTTGCCGAGGGGTCGCTGATCAGGACTGTGATGGAAGCTGCAGGCGAGCAGCTCTCGCATAAATCGGCAGTGGCCTTGATCAAGAAATGGTTCCTGGCTTCCCAGCCTTCCAATGCTAAAGAAGATACATGGGAGGATGACAATATTTTCTTCACTTGGAAAGATAATCCTGAAAACTATGAGGAACACATGCAAGAATTGCGGGTTCAGAAGATAATGCTTCGACTATCAAATATTGCCAACTCTGCCTCAGATTTGCGAGCTCTGCCTCAAGGCATTGCTGCTCTCCTTCAAAAGGTAAGCCATCAATTCTCTTTGCTTGCATGGAGTTCATGGTTTGAAATACCAAACTGATTCTGAGCCCTAGACTAGACGATTTGGGGGCCTTGCTCTGAAAAGAGGTAGGAATGCAGGATGAATTGGAATATCAAGTTATGATTACATTGTGACTTGTCTGTATCAAAATCCTAACACGGTGTGACTCGCCTGCAGCGAATGAATCACATGCATGGTTAGAAGACTCAGTGACTCGGACCAATTTGTTTGTCCCGAGTCAAGTCAGGGCTGAATCAGCACTACTCACCCAACTTGAACTGGATCAGGTGTTACCATGTCCGAGTCACCTTGGACAAGTTGCATGGGATTCATCTGTCATAAAACCATGGTCACATGGGGGACACAAACAAAAGTTTCAGCCTGCTCTGGTGTGACTCATGGTATTGAACCAGATCAGGTGCTGCTGAGCATGAGTTGCCTTGGACGAGTTGCATGGGACTCGTCTGAGTTTTAAAACCATGGTCGCATAGGATCATGTAAACTAAAGTTTGCAGCTGCCCCGATGTCATTCACCAAGTCCATATTGGTTTTGCCGGCCAGATTCAGGCTCAGCACCTACCGCATCAGTCGCTGAAACTAGGATTTTAGACTTGGGTTTTGGATCCTCAACTAAATTGAATTGCAGTAATTCACTTCAATGAAGGTGGAAATGATGGAAGCAGGCTAGCTTCACTCCATTGGAAACAAGGGACCGGCCATCCCCCAAATAGTGGTGCTGATCATTTCAGGTTGGACTTGAAATGCATGCAATTGCAATTAGTGTCAGACATCAGTGTGAATAAGATGGCCCCAGCTCCAATTTGGTCAATACCTCTACATTTAAACTATTGCAATTCTTTTAGAATAACATCCAAATGCAAATGCGCACTGGAAGAAACAAACGGTAAGGAATGAAATTGAAAAAGAATTGCTAAACTGATTATTTGAATCCATTGCAGGTTGAACCATCAAGACGGATGCAGCTAATCGAGGAAATTAGAAAGGTAGTCGGTTGGTAGTAGCGGCTGCAGGAGAAACCTATCGGCCTGCTCTGTTTATATAGTTCGATAATCAGGTCCGTTTCTCAGGAATCCTATGCACCAGCTGTAGAGTATGACCTTTTGTAATTTGAAAATAATTTTATGGCATTGAAAATGGAACCCTCCCTCCATAGAAATCCATGTGATTTAGAAGTTGGGAAAATTAAGAGAGGTGTATGTAGGAGACATCTGTTCATTAGATTCATTTAGTTCATGGATTTGATGCCTTGCTTCTCCGTTGGAACTTTGCATCTTTCCATTCCACAAGGGTATTAATGCTTCATCCACCTTCTGTTCAGACCGACAAAGTTTACATGCTGGTCTCACCTATTGATCGAAATTAGTTGAAGATAGTGCACCATGTTGGATTGGAGATGCTCCAAGTTTCCCCCCTGTGGATGATCATTCCCATCTAGTTTGGCCCCATTTGTATGTGGGCCATTTGATTGTTGCTGTCCATCTTTGTTGGATGGCAAGGATAATTTGATTTGGTAGATTTTTAAGGCATGGCCCCTCCGATGATCAAACCATCAGATAAACAGTTTAGGTTTCTGAAAGGTAGGTGTTTGCTAAGCCCATTCACAAGTGGAGCCTGGCCCATCTATGTTCAATCACATTTGCGTGATCGAAGCTTCCCATTGGGGGCCACATGGTTTATTTGTTTAGATTATTCAGTCCTCAAGGCCAAATTGTCAACCCAAATTGGATGGCTAAAAAGTCCTTCAATCATTCATTTTTTTTTTTCATATATTGTGACCCACCTGAGTGAAACCGCCATATCCGTAGGTAGGCCAGCACAGGTAACTGCGCTAATGGAGTGGCACATTGGGAGTGATTTAGGCGAGCCGCATGTGTTTGTTTTACACCATTCAAATTTTGTGGTGACACATGGTTAGTTGTAGTAAATCCTCTTAAAGTCTCCAATAAAATCATTAGTGGAGAGTAATCTAAAATTTCACTAAGAGGACAACATTAACTATCTGATTTTCCCCTTTTAAATTTCCAAGTACTCATTATTTTACTTTTAACCATCCATTTGGTAGTCATGAATGGATGGTTAGGATTACCTGATGAGTATGATTTCAAATGTATGCTCCATCCACAATGGATCCATAATGTTTTGGATGGCTGTAGGTCAGTGCCACATGTTAGAGGATGAGTCACCATCACTGTTTTAATAGTGCAAAACTAACACATTGGTTAAAGAGCTTTGGCCCTCATCAATTAAATCATTTCCCGGCGTGATGCTGTCCGCCAAAAGCACACCTTCCACCTACCTACAAGTTGTAGGATTGCATTGTCGTGAAAAACCACTGTGGTGTGCGTGCATGGTTGTGATTGTGTTATATATAAAAAAAGCTGTAGGATCTCATGAAACGGTGAAAGGAAGTTTCTAACCATTGATTGTAGGATTGAATGATATTTAGCTGTCGGATTTGTGTTTTTTTTTTAAAACAGTTATTATATGTAATATTAATTTCAGATAGCACATGACTTTAGAAGTTTGAAATTGTACCACTAGGAATTTACCAGGCTGGGTAATTTTATGTAGGACTGCTGTTATTTTTACACTGGTTTTTTTTTTTTTTTTTTTCCGATGTTCAAAATGATCATCACCATCACCATCTAAACCTTGTCTCAACTAATTGGGTTCAGCTACATGAATCCTTTTCCACCACATGGTCAGTTCCTCGGGGTCCCATGTGGAGTACCGATATGATCTAAAGTCGCCTTAATGGCAAAACGAACTGAAAGATAATTGCACAAACAAGTATTATGTGACATGAGAACCTGGCGGTGGCAATGCGCTGGGGAAACGGCCTCATACCTTCAGGGCTTGGAATCTTCAACTTGGTTGGAGGGCTAGACCTGAGCCAAAATCTATGCATGGTGCCTGGGCTGGGCTGGACTGACATCAGGCCATAATCCGCCTAGCCCATTGGCCAATACAAAAACCAAGTTGGTAGCATCATACATGAAGAATGGTCAGTTCAAATACACTTATTAACTATCCTCATTTAACTTGCATATGTGGTTAAATACACTTGTGAGATCAAGGTCATGATTTCCTGATAAAACAAACAATGTGATAAAATCATCACTGCAGTCAAATGTAAGTAATGTCATTACAAAATTATTATAGTAAATAATAATGACTCATTTATAGCGATTTACCTTTGTAACTCCTTTGTCTTATACCATTGGACTTGGCAAGAGCCAAAGCATTACTAACCTGATTAGTGTTAAGTTAGGGCTAGAGAACTAGAGCCATCCTCAGCCCAACACTTGTTTTATGCTGTCCATAACACACCCAAGCTTTGTGAGACCTATCATGTTGTATATGTGAAATCCAATCCACCCATCAAATGAGAGTCCATAGTTCACCATGCATATGAAAGATAAGATAGATAAAAGATGGGGAGGACAATGTAAAATTGTGCCTAGAGCTTCTCGAGTTAATGTGGTGTGACTTGCTGTAGTTTTTGGATCAGACTGATTTTTGCACCTTACCTTTTTCCAGGTGAGTCAACACCTGATGCACGAATTGCAAAAAGATAAATGCCATGGTGAACCCATACACAAACCTACATCCCCATTGTTTCCTGCGGTGTTGCCCAGGTGGCATGTGGATTTAGCTGATTTTTTGCCCCCAGACTTTAAATCAAGGATCTTAATTAATGTACGGAGGTGATGTTACAAAGAAAACATGCAGGCCCTCGTAGCATGATTTGTTTACCAGCTACGTAAAAATTGGTGTTGCAGTGGAAAGTTAAGTTCCACGTGAAATGCACAAAGGTACCCGAGAGAAATGATCTGGCGTGAAACACGCTCGCGAGAAACATCGGCATTCAACTCGTACCACCACCGTCCCATCAGATACGAAACGGTCGGTCCACATCTGATTTCTTAGGGTATGGTGGGCCACACGTGTCATCGCAGTGACGTCATCCACACGCAAATTAGCGTGTTTTACACACCAGGTAAATAATTCCTCGAACCCAGCTGTAAGTCGATACTTGGGACTTGGGAGAGCGATCCAGTGGTACCTGTTACACGGTAACGCGTTCCGTTGGTACTGGCGATATGTGGGGACCGGTGATGTATTCACATAATCCAATCCGTCTATCAGATGTGTTGCCTCCGAAAACCTCTATCTCCCATAAATTAACCCGATCTAAAACTCAATTGGTCCATAGTACATGGAATGTGTTGAGAGGGAATGCTTACCGTTGATTGCAACTGGAGGACGATGGAATTCAAGGCTGTGCATTCCCTCTCAGCTCGTTCCCTTTTCTGTAGCTCAATTGAGTTTTGAATCGGCCTGGGTATTTTGCCTAAACGATTTTTTCAGGTGATGCATAGGGATGGGTTGGATGGTGTGGATACATCACGTGGGCCCCACATCTGGCCGGGTAGCACAGTAAGTTACCACTGGAGCGCCCCACGTACCAGTTTTGTGTTTTGAACGTGTTATAGACTTACATATGCGAAGGCTAGATTTATTGTTTAATCTTTAATTTCGAGAACCCTAAGTACCTTAATCGTACCCTTCAGCACATTTTTCCAGTGTGTGAACATCCGGTCCGTAAAAAAGGTTGGAATCCACCATGAAGATCATTTGGCATAAAATGGGGTAGATCCAATTATCAGATAAGCAACACTTGAATTCGATGGCCGGTTTGGCCCATCTGATTGCTGGATTGGCTTCGTTTTCCCACCGTATGATACTTATGCTGACGTGGCCTCTTTCATGGCTCAGATATCCCACACGTGTAATACTTCAGCGGCAAAAAAAAGCACAGTACGATATGCTTGTGCCACTGTCGGCAGTAATTGATCATTCGTCATTTTAATTCCGAAAATTGATCACCTGCGGCGATGGTACCAACTTATGTTGTCATATTATTTTTTCCATCCACATGCAATTGCTATGAAAAATCCGTTCCATGAAAAGGGTAGAACCCACATTGAAGATCAGCTAAAACAAATATTATGCTGTCTCACTCATTATTTTGTCCACACCATTGAAATCAATGAAAAACCAACGAATGACTCAACATATAGGTGTGACCCAACTAGAAATTTGATCATCCTAATTTTTGAGAAGGGAGATCTTCATGGTGGGGCATATCAACATCATGGTACTGATTTCCTACACAAGTAAGCATGTTAGCAGGAAAGATATATGTACGGTACCAAAGGTGGTCGCGCCCCTGCCAGCATTCGCGAATCAAACTCACTCGTTCCATTCCGAGTCGAGTTGGGATTGAATCGGCCTGAGTTGTCCGAGTCAAAGGTGATGGTATCAGACCCGATCAGATCCTAACAAGTCCGAGCCCACTTGCACAAGTTGCATCGGACACATCGAATTCTCTTTAATATATTATTAGTTGGATTGTCCCATGCTAAGAACCCATCTCTATAGATATGAAGCATGGCTATGTAATAATGGCTTATTAAATTACGTAGGACATTCCCATGCCTAATCCCGTTGACGGTCTTCATAAAAGGACAAACACCTAAATCGTGCATGTATTGGAGCTTTGTAGGGCTTTCTCATTAATCATAACATGGCCCAAGTTAGCATCCCTGTACATATATATTATATGGGTGCTGAAGATAACAGACGGTTAGATGACAATGTGATTTTACCACAACTTATTCATGCATGCTGAACAGCAGTTGAATCTGGACCGCTGACTGCTTTCTTTTTTCGACTGTCCATTTGATGACCACAGTCTGGATGGTTAGCGTCATCTGAACGGTGTATTTTTTTTTTTTCTTGGTCTGCACTACATCCATGATGGTGATATGATTTGGACGGTCTTGTATAATGTACTTTTAAATATTTAATAATACTGAAAAAACTCATATAACCGTGTTTTCAAACTACGTCTAGAGTCCATGTATGGTGTTGATGAGTTGACACAACTTGGTAAGTTGTAGTGGAGACACATGCTAGCAGAGTGGAATAACATTTTTGAAATACGAAAAAAGGTATGTGGTTGGGCGGTTTGGAACACAACCCATGAAAAACAAAAAGCAGAGAGAGTTCTCAAGAGTAAAAAGACAAAGGGCCGGCAGATGATGGTGCTCTTCTTCTAGAGAAATTATCACATGTAACTTTTGTCGGGGATTTGGGTTGTGGAATCACACATATCTAAATCTAAAATAGCAATTTAATAATGTCAAGCAATCATAAGAAAATATAAAGATTTAATGTAAAAAACTCTTACGGAAAAAAACCACAGCATAAAGTGATAAAAATTCACTATGAAATAGAAATTACAAAAGAGAGGACTTATCTAATTCGAACAACCTCGAATTTCACCATTGTTACACCCTTTGATAACCCGAAAACCATTTTAGGAACCATTGAAAAACTTTTAGAAAGCCTTATAATACTTTAAAATAGCCTTATGGACTCCTATTTATAGTTTAGGAAAGTCCACTTATGCATCTCCTTTGAAAAAGTCTAGAAACCGCCTCAAACTTATGCAATCCGCGCAGGATTTGCGTAACCTTGACTAGTCAGAGGGCCTTGATTGGTTGAGCAACCTGCTCGACCAGTCGAGCCTAACCCTCGACAAGTCGAGCTAGATGGACACTCAAAAAATGAGCTCGCTGGACTTTAAGTCGAGGTCTGTTAGAATGGTTGAGCAACGGACTGGACGCTTCTAACAACAATCTCCATGAAGTCTTCAATCTTCAACCTTGTAGCTTTTGGACATCTTCTCTTATCTGTGCATTACATCATAGCTTCAATCAACGCCTCTCATGCATGCTTCGTCCTTCTTTTATACCATCGTCAAGCCCAGAGAAGTTACACAGAACTTGAACTTCTCTGTAGAAACGACCTTGGTGAGTATGTTTGTTAGATTCATGCTGGTGTGAATCTTCTCTAATGTTACGTCTCCTTCCTTAAGCACCTGTCGAATAAAGTAGTGATGAACATCAATGTGTTTAGTACGTGAGTGATAAATAGAATTTTTAGCCAAATTGATAGCGCTCTCGCTATCACAGTTAACTGGCATGGCTTCCTGACGAAGTCTCAAATGATTTATCATGTCTCTGAGCTAAACACATTCTTCAAATACTTCCGTCACTGTCATATATTTTGCTTCGATCGTGGAAAGACCGACCACATACTAAAGCTTCGACATCCAACTGATTGCTCCACCCGCTAGTACAAACAAGTATCTTAAAGTAGACTTTCTGGAATCCACACTGCCTAGGTAGTCGGAATTCACATACCCTACCAACTTTGTCCTTGTCTTTTCAAAAGTTAAGACATAGTCTTTCATACCTTGAATATATTGAAGTAGCCATTTCACCACTTTCCAATGTTGTTTGCTTGAGTTTGACATGTATCTGCTCATAACACTAATTGCCTGTAAAATATCCAGTCTCGTATAGACCATGACATGTATTAAACTGTCAACTGCATTTGAATAGGGCACATGAGACATAACTTGCTTTTCTTCATTTGATTTAGGACATTGTTCTGAGGAAAACTTGAAGTGAGCCGCATGGGGAACGCTCAACAGCTTTGCTTGGTCAATCTCATACTTGATCAACACCTTTTTAAGGTATTCTGCCTATGATAACCAAATCCTGCTCTTCTTCCTGTTTCTATGAATATTTATGCTGAGAACCCTCTTTGCAGCCCTCAGATCTTTCGTCTTGAATGTCCCTGATAACTGAGTCTTTAGTATGTTAATTTCAGACATATCATAATAGGCGATCAATATATCATCAACATACAGTATTAGGATGATGAATTTTTCATCACTCAGTGTCTTGTGATAGACACAGTGATCATATTCACTCCGAGTAAATTTCTAACTCACCATGAAAAAATTAAATTTTTTATACCACTGCATAGGCGACTTTTTCAGGCCGTACAATGACCTCATTAACCTGCAAACCTTTTTTTCTGCCTCTTTAACTTCGTAGCCCTCTGGTTGCTTTATGTAGATCTGCTCTTCGAATTCCCTATGTAGGAATACAGTCTTCGCATCCATCTGTTCTAGCCCGAGATCGTATTGGGCAACCAACGCCAACACAAATCTAATAGACACCTGCTTAACTATCGGCGCGAATATCTCTGTAAGGTCGATTCCTTCTCTCTGAGCATAACCCTTCACTACCAACCTTGCTTTGTATATATCTTGTTTCCTTTTGAATAGCCACTTGTATCCGATCGCTTTTCAACCCACTGAGAGCTCCACTAGCTCCTATGTGTGACTTTTGTGTAACAAGTCTATCTCATCGTCCATATCCGCTTTTCACTTTTCTGTATTAGGCTCATCAAAAGCATCCTGAATAGTAGACGGGTCTCCCTCATTTGTAATGAGGGCATATACAATATTAGAGTCGTCCCTGTATTTTGACAATAACTTGCGATCACGCGGTAGATTCCTTCTCACAGGTAGCTACTCCACCTGACCCTTTACCTCTAATTGTCATTTAAAGAGATCGGTTCACTAAATAACAAGCCGTGTTAACAGCCTATATTCATATGTCCTTGCCCAACGTCATATTACTTAACATGCACCTGGCCCTCTCCAGGAGCGTTCGATTCATTCGCTCAGCCACACTATTTTGATCAGACGTGTGGCGTACTGTATTGTGCCTGATGATCCCTTTATCCTTGTAATACTCATTAAACTCAGTGGAAGTAAATATTTCACCATCGTTAGTCCTCGAAACCATTATTTTTTACCCTAACTGTATTTCCGTCATTGCCTTCCATTGTTTAAATATGGTGAAAATTTTAGATTTACGTTTCATGAAGTAAACTCAAACTTTCTTAAAGTAGCCGTCAATGAATAAAACAAACCATGACAACCTCCTAATAGAAACTTCTAGTGATGATCCCCATACATCAGAGTGCACATAATCAAGCATTCTCTTACAAACATATTTTCTAGATTTAAAAGACAATTTAGATTGTTTATTATATATACAATGCTCGCATATATCTAAATCAGAATTTTTAAAAGCTGGAATCAAACATTGATCAGAAAGTACCTTCATGTCCCGCTCGCTCATGTGGCCCATGCGAGCATGCCACATACGTATAGATGTGAAGTCTACAATAACTGCTACCGCTCCACCTGCTGAAGTGCTCCCAATCAACCTATAAAGGTTTCCGTACCTTTGCGCTCTCTTAATCACAAGTGTCCCTTTTGAAACTTTAAGGACACTATCAATATTGGCGAACTTGCACCCTATAGCCTTGAGTACACTAAGAGAAGTCAGATTTTTCTTCATATCAAGAACATGCCTGACATCAGTCAGGATACGCTCCATCCCATCAAACATCTTAATGCTCACCGTACCAATAGCCACAACATTACATGCATTGTCATTGCCCATAAAAACCTTTCCACCATTACATTCTCTGTAACTGACGAACTAACTCCGACAAGGAGTCATGTGATATAACGCTCTTGTGTCTAAGATTCATTCATCTGCATGATTTTCGTGAACATGTCTGAGCATAGACACAGACAAAACATCACCACCACTTGTTTCTTCATCAGATGTGACAACATTGATCTCCTTGGAAGAAGCCACTGAATTTTCTTTCTTCTCTTTAGAATTTCTACAGTCTTTCTTCATGTGTCCAGACAACCCACAATTCCAACACTTTAATTTTTCTTTGCCCTTGCCCTTGGATTTTAATCTAGGCCTTGAGGATCCTGTACCTTGCTTATAATCTTTGCCCCTCGTAATCAGTGCATCAAAAGATGCCACCATGTCGCCATTTAGCTTTCTCATAGCCTTCCCTTGAAGGGCTGAGATAACGGTGTCAACACTTAGGGTTTTATTTGTAGTGCACATCGTGTCCATAAAAGACTCATATAATGTAGAAAGAGAATTCAATAATATACATGCATGTTCCTCATCTTTGACTACTTCCTCCATATTCAGCAATTTGCACATCAATTTATTAAAGTTGCTGATGTTGGCTTCTAGAACTCCACCTTCTACCATCTTGAAGTTATAACACTGTACCTTCAAGTGTAGGCGATTTTTAAAGGACTTCTTTGCATAGATGTTCTTTAACTTCGTTCACAAACTAACTGCAGTTTTCTCCCTCAAAACATTATAAAGAACCTTATCTGTGAGACATGAATGGATAGAGGTTAAAACATTATTATCAAAGTTTTTCCATTCATCATCTTTCATGGTAGATTTTCACTCCTCAAGAGCCTTAATCTCGCTTTACTTGGTTAACAGGTTAATCATCTTAACCTTCCATAACTTAAAATTATTTTTGCCTAAGTACTTCTTAATATCAAACTTATCATTTTCCATTATTACTAACTTGCAGATTCAAATATGTGCTTTAACGATTGCTCTGATACCATTTGTTGGGAATTTGTGATGCGGAATCATACAGATCTAAATCTAGGATAACAATCTAATAACGTCAAGCAATCACAAGAGAACACAAAGATTTAACATGAAAAACCTTTGCAGGAAAAAACTACGGCACAAAGCGACAGAAGTCCACTATGAAATAGAAATTATAAGAAAGTGGACTTTCCCGATTCGAACAACCTTAAATCTCACCCTTGCTACACCCTTTGATAACCCTAAAACCTCTTAGCTAAGAACCCTTAAAAAACTTTTACAAAGCCTTGGAATACTTTAAAATATTCCTATGGACCCCTATTTATAGTTTAAGAAACTCTACTTACGCACCTCCTTTAGAAAAGTCCGGAAACCGCTTCAAATTTACGCAGTCCAAGCAGGATGTGGGTAACCTCGACTGGTCGAAGGAGGGCCTCGACTGGTCGAGCAACCCAATCGACCGGTCGAGCCTGACTCTCGACTCGTCAACCCAGACGAACACCTAAAAAATGAACTCGTTGGACTTTGAGTCGAGCCGGCCTTGACCGATCGAGTAAACCCTCAACTGGTCAAGTGGTCCACTCAACTAGTCGAGAAGTAGACTGAAAGACTGAAAGCTTCTAACAGCAACTTATGTTGCTTTAACAAGAAATGTTTTTATTTTCCTCTTGCATCTCACTTCAGTGGATCATTTGTGTGTGAAAATGATGGAGCATGCCATGAAGATAACCTATACCAAAAATTAGAGTAATCCATTTGCCACGTGGGCCTGCCGTACGTTGTCTATACATTGATTTCAAAGTTGTAACCCAACTGATGAATGGGCCATCCTCGCTTTTGTCTTACATCATGTGTATAATGCAGACCAACATTTGCATGGCTGGGATGTTATAAACAGGTGACACGTCAGCTGAAGATTAAAAAATATATGTTGCTTGTTATCATAGAGCCGTGGGCCGATATGATCACTTAATGACTCCGAAGCATGCCTTTATATAAAATTAATATAATCTTTCTGCATTCAACTAACTATAATCTGAAGACGGAACAAAGAAAGAAATGTTTATTTGTGAAGTCCTGAGTAAGTAGTATTCGAAAAAGGAAATTAAATACGAAAATAAAATAAGAAAAAGTAATATATTTGTTTGAATTGAGGCATAATGAGTTTCGACATGTGTACTGTATTGCTTAATCCAAATGGCTACTCTTCCCTGACAAAATCTTATATAAATCTCAATTCATATATATATATATATATATATATATATAGAGAGAGAGAGAGAGAGAGAGAGAGAGAGAGAGAGAGAGAGAGTGAGTCCTGGTCTCCTGCACACCATGCCGCACCATGCTTAAATACGAGCTTCCATGTTGTCTGTTAGATCCTCCTATTGGCTGGGATTTAAGCACCGTGAGAAGAGAGAGTCTCCTGGAAGGAGGACTTGCGCGGCATCTTTTCCAGCATCTGACGGGATTTCTAATGAAGCAAGTTTGGTAAGGTAAACCGTGGCATGACATGGTACGTGTGTGTAAGATCCGGACCATTTATTGGATGGTTCTGAGTGTGAACATGCCGTGAATAATAAATCAGGCCAATTCACTTATTAGGTGGTGGGCCAGGCTCATACAAAGGAAATGGTCGGTAAGAACAAGAAAATCTTTATCTGTCATATTAACGTAACATCTGGTCCACCTGATGAGTGGGTCAACCTGGATCTTGGGACAGGGCATTTTCACACAGTGACCCACTTGGTACGTGGACTGGATCTTCTGCATGTTTGTTACATTAGCGCATGTGTTCTGCGATTCACTCACGGTTTTTCTTTAGCCCGGATTGATAACAAGGCCTTTAACTTAAACTACACCGCGATGTGTGGGGTCCATCATGATATTTATGTGTCATCCAATCCATCCATCGTGTGAATTCCCTTGTTTTATCCTTGAAATCCAAAAATCAGACCAATTCAAAACTCAGGTAGGCCACGTCAATCAAAATGTCTAAAACATCTAAAATCATGTGGCATGGACCACCTAAGTTTTGGACTGGTCTGGTTTATGGGGTGTCTATTCATCCTTGCGTGGATCATCTTTCTGAATCATGGAGAGTGTATAAAGAGCATGGTAGGCCCCACACAACATCCAAAAGGTTTTTAATGGTGGATGTCCCAACCAAAGTATTCCATCTGATGTAGCCCACATAACTTTCGGATTAGCTTGATTTTTAAATCCCTTGGAGAACATGAGGTGGAACTGCTTTATTTTAAAGATCATACCTTAAAATGATCTGACAAAAGCAGTGAATCGGAGTGGATAACGGGCGAACGCGAATTTCCTGCAAAACCCTTTCGCAGTAAGTTCCTGCGCTGGGAACGTAAGTGGGCCCACCGTCATATTGTTTAGGAATCCACTTCGTCCATCTGTTTTCTGAGATAATTTTAGGAGATTAGACCAAAATTGAAAATGATCCAAGACTCAAGTGGGCCGTACTAAAGAAAAATGTATTTAGGAAAATTCCTACCATTGAAACCTACCTGGGTTCAACATTGATGTTTACATGCCATCCATACCGTTAATAACGTCCTTCCTACTGGGATGAACCGAAAACACAAATATTAGCATGATTCAAAACTTCTATGGCTCCACGAATATTTCAACTGTGGATGTTCACTTATCAAGTTTTCGGCCCATTTGAGCATTGTATACAGTTCATTTTTGGCCTCATGTCCTAAAATAAACTCAAAAAACTGATGGACCGTGAGGATTTCTCACAAACGTCCCAGTGGCCCAACTGTGTTCCCAGCGTAGGAACTTCTAACGGTAGGCTTTCACAGGAAATCCGCATCCCTGACAGCTGGCTACAGAAGTGACGTCACCAACTTCTATGGGCTCACCATGTTGAATGTGTTGTATCAACACCGTTCATACATATGGAGAGATCATTTTAGAGCATGGCCCAAAGAACGAGGCAGATCCAAGGCTGAGGTGGACCCCACCATAGAAAACAGTGATGAGAGTCGCCCACCGTTGAAACCTTCTAAAGTTCCACCATGATGTTTATTTGAGATCCCACATGTTCATGTGTTAAATCAGACTTGAAAGAAGGAAAACGCAAATATTTAACTGAACGAAAACTATCGTGGCCCTTAGAACGTTTTGACAGTAGACGTCACTCTTCCCACTATTTTTTGTGGTGGGGTCCTCTCAAGCTTTGGATCTGATTCATTTTTTGGATCATGTCCTAATATGATCTCTCCAAATTGATAGACGGTGTAGATAAAAAAATATACACCATGGCATGGCCCACAACACTGAGAGATGTCACTTCATTAGAAACCCGTCGGATGCCGGAAAAAATGCCGCGTGAGTCCTCCTTCCAGGAGACTCTCCATTCTCACGGTGCTTGAATCCCAGCCGATAGGAGGATCTAACGGACAATATGGAAGCTCGTATTTAAGCATGGTGCGGCATGGTGCGCAGGAGACCGGGACTATATATATATATATATATATATTCGGTCCAGCTCATGGGAACTACCCATGATTTGGAGCTGTGTGGGCCCACCGTGATGCGTGTGGAACATCTACCCCATTAGTCAGATGCACCATTCCATGTGAGCCTAGGGCTTAAAAATTAAGTCAATCCGTGAGTTGTGTGGGCCACACCACATACAAAACTTGAGAGTGGTTACTCTCCATTAAAACAATCATGATCATTTGTTGAGCCTACTGAGATGTGGTTCACAAATCCAGCCCATCCATTATGTGTCCCACTTGGATGAGGGGTAGACCAAGTTTTAGACACATCCAAATTTCAGGTGAGCCCCACCAAGTCCTTTTATATGTTTTAGGGATGTCTTTACATGATTTTAGATGGTATGGCCCACCTGAGTTCCGTGTATACGACTGATTTTTGGGATGTCCCATAATTTAAAGGGGACCCATCAAATGCATGATGTTGATGTTCGACATACTTCATGGTGGGGCCCACACAACTAACCTTCCCATGAGCTCGATATATTTTATTTTATTTTATTTTTTCATGTAGAATAAGAGAGCTACAGTGAAAATAGATAAAAATACTTTTAACAAAGATACCTAAAGGACAAAAAAAATGAATTTTAAAAGAAAATTATTGAAAAAAAGTTTTTTAAATACAACACCTCCACACGTGTCAATGCCACATGTGCATGGAACATCTGATCTGTCCATCAGGCTTGATGAACAATGTAGATGCCTTGTCGGGCTTAAGATCTGCAGGTGCACTGGCCAGGTGGAGCACAGAGCACAAAACGAATGAACGGCTAGAGAACTTGGTTTGTACGCTATGGCCCACCTGATGAGCATAACAGCCCATTTTTGGGTCAGGGCGTTTACATGCTGAAGATGAACTGATGTACAGCTAAAAGGTTTGCACATGTGCCAAGTGGAGAGAAACCAAACCTCCATAGCACGTTGCCACTACTGGGGTCCGATGATATGAACCATACATCATCCTCTGGTTATATTATAAAGAAGTCATGGTCCCGTGATCATGCTTCAGTGATGATCCTGACCTTTGAAGTCTTAAGTTTGGATGTAGGCATTGAAAATCTTTTTTTATTTTTTAATAAATAAATAAATTCATCTACAAAAGTGACCATGAGAAAGACTAATGAGCTGCACTAGGATAATTACAGGTTTACTATAGGAAACCGAGAGCCACTTGGGTGGAAGTTTCATAGGATACATCTGCGTGGTTAGATATCCTGCCCATATTAACTATTGAATTGAAGAATCAGGATCATTCAATATTCAGAAACTCCACTATTAGTTTTGTGTAGGACCCGCTGTGGTTTTTAATTATATCCAATCCATTTGTCTCATTTGCCTTATAATAATGTAAGAATTAACCAAAAATCAGTACTCTAAAACTCAAGTGAGCCATGCCACCTAAATTTAAACCTTCAGGGAATAAATTTTTGGGTGGTCCACCTAAATATTGAATCATCCTTATTTTTGGGATCAAGGTTCAACAAGGGGTGGTCTATGTGATTGATGGATTAGATTTCATGCGCATTGAGTCGCATCTCCCACATTAGTGAAAGTGACTCCGAAGGGTAACCAAGTAAGAGGTAACCCAATAATTTTTGCGGAATAATCCTATCAGCATAAGATCCAGAACGTGAACGGTTCCGATCATCGGACCAACTCAGCTCGTGGGCCACAATCATCCTACGCATTCTGAATTCTGAGTTTAGAAATAGGATTATAGCTCAAAATCGAACTAGAATTTTTAAATGGCAACATAACGGGTGATAAGAAAGGAAAAAAGTTTTAAGACTCGGACGAGTCTGTGTTGAATCGGACTCGGCAGAAAATATACCAAGAGTCACTTTGACTTGGCCGATTTGGGCTGATACAAGTCCGACTCAAGCGAGTCCTGACTCAACTGAGGACCAAAGGAGTGGGTCCGAGTCGCTGAGTTTTTTAAGCAGATATTGTAAGCCTTAAAAGCTAGGATTGTTGGGGGAATGTCCACCAAAACAAACAAAAAGAGACGTAGGTAATGTACATTATTAATTCTTACAACGCGCACTAAATGCCAAAACCATATTCAACGGTCTTCTACCTAACACTGAAAATAATAATAATTATTATTAATTCTAAAGAGAAAAAAGAGAAAAAAACAAAGAACAAATTAAAAACATAACTAAGTAAAAAGAATAAGAATTGTTGATGCAAAAAACTGGTGCGTCTCCTTCCGTTCTCTCACCGCCACAAGAAGGACACAAAGGAGACTTTGGCTAGAGCCGGGAACCTCCGATGCTTAAGTCAGTATGATGGACGTAGTAGGAGGTTTTTAGGAGAGTTATCTGTGTACCTTTTACCTTAGAGGTCTCTTGTATTTATAGGAATGAGAAGGCGTGTAGGGATTCTTCTCCTGATTTCTCGGAGATTTGATTTTGATCTGTTTTTGGACTCCATCCGATCCCGAGATCTTCAGGATCGAAGATCTTTTTACTGAATTTTTGAGATGGTATTTCCATTTACATTGTCTTTTCTTTGCTTGACTTGGTCCTAACCGACTTTGTAACCAACCTAAACATGGGTTGGTTTTATAGTCGATCGGGTGGCTTCTAAGTTTTAGGCCTTGATCGGCCTCTTTAGATGTTACTTCCTCGTTTTCCGAGTCAACTTTATGCTTCTTATATACTTTGCCTTGTGGCTCATGACTTTGTAAGTTTCGGTTGGGATTTATTCCCCGAAACCCGAGCTAAGTCTCTCCTTTAGGCTTTTTGCTTACCTGCCTCAGTTGGGCTTATTGCCTTGGATCACCAAGTGATGTCAGTAGAGTTGATCCATTCCATAGCTGAGCCTTTGGACTTGTACTATTTTTTTTCCAACAGTAAGCCTCCCTACTCCTTGCATCAACATTGTTGACGTTATAGATAGAGTAATCGCTGGTCCGCGTGAGCTGAGATCGACTTTATGATGGACCATTTAATGCTTGCAAGAATCTTAAGCCGTCCAGAGCACGCGACGGTTCGTCAATCGAGGTCACAAGAGCGGACAGCCGTCAGAGCGCTCTTTCCCGTTTATAGGCGTTAGACGCATGGCGATGGCGGCTATTGTGTCGTTCGAAATGCGCCACATGTCGGGCGGGGGAGTCGAAACGGCCATCAATTCGACTTCTCCTTAAATGCCCTTACCACGTGGCAGGGCTATAAAAGGAAGAGAGGGGCGTTTCTCTCTCATTTTTGTGCGCTTGTTTTTCCTCTTCCTGGCTCTCCATTTTCTCGTTTTCGTGTTTTGCCATTTTCACTTTTATTTTTTATTTTTACTCCCACGTTCGCCTCCTTTTCAGCCCTCCTCGCTATCTCTGGTGAGTTTTGTACTCTCTCCCTCCCTTTCATTTTTTATTTTAATGACAATGCACGGCTCCTCAAGCGCCCGGGAGGGAGTTTCCGGTGAAGAGGGTGAAGTGAGGCGTCTCTGAGACATCTCGAAATCACCTTCATTGCTGGCGGAGATAGCCGTAGGTGCCAATGAGGCTTTCCAGCACTTTAAAAGGGTGGCCGGATCCTCACCAGAGCGTCCTATTTCTGAGGGTCCCTCTCGCAGAAGGGCGTCTTTGGCGACTGCCCCAGGAAGACTAATCATCCTAAGGAGGAATTGGAGGAAAAGGATGAGAAGGCCGAAGGAGCCAGTGAGTCAGTCTCTACTCAGAGATCGGCGAAAGCTGCTGAGTCGGCAGCTGAGGGAGGGGAGGCCGGAGATGAGCAGAAGGGTTCGGTTCTCTCAGTTTTAATCGAGGCGAATCTGGACAGAATTAGGGTAGGGTATCATGTCCTTGATTCAGTGTCATGCCCCAAACTCAAAAATCAGATTCACAGGAATCTCGACCGCCGAATCTGGCGCCGACAGCCTTCGTAGTGCCCTATTCTCGGATCCCAGCACTCGCATGCCAGATTCCGATCCTGGGATCCTACAAGGAAGATTTTCAGTATAAAAAATTTTTTTTGTAATAGAGTATAATCACAAGTATACCCAATTCACAAAGGCAACATTATCATCACATATCTACTAATATAATCATTTGAATACATTGTTGAAAGGAAAATACATATATCGAAATCAAAGCTTCAGAAGATAGCTGCACGCTCCAAGCTCAATGCTGCTGCAACCTAACGCCACCTGCATGCATCTATCGTGCATAAGCTTATAGAAAACTTAGAGGGTGGTGTAAGTGTGTATAAGGTAAGTGTCAGGTATACAATAAAGCTCATAAATCATACATTATCGGGATAAGCAGAAATACTGACAAGATCATGAATCATACGATATCAGAGTGATGCGAAAATATGCCGTAAGTCCATGAATACAAGCAGTTGTACCAAAGCTATGTGATGCAAGGCATGAATGCTATCGGTCATACCAAGGCCATGCAATGTAAAACTTAATAAGACAATAACAGATGTTGTGGATGCAATGCAATAAACAAATCTAGACGAGCCATAAATACCATCAATCTCATCAGGCCATATAAGTGCAAAACATTGTAACCCAAAATACTAAGTACGACAGATGCAATGTAATATGAGGTGCGAATGAAATGACTATGCTGGAATGTGAACTCGGGATAATAGTACGAAGTATCACAGGCTACGGGGTCCATCACAAGGGACTTCTATCCAAACCAGTCTCATACCTAAATTTGGATAGTCAGAAACGATGTGGTAAACTCCTGATCTCAGGTTAGTCGCACGTCCAACCTAAATCCTGACCATATGAAGGTACAAGTAACAAATAGTTACGCACCGTCAGCCCGAGTGGATAGTAAATGAATAAATGAATGGATATGCAATTCTTGCTCAATAAGTCCACATATCAGTGCGGTTACTTTCTGAAGAAATCACCGGGGTCTAATACACGTTACTCTGACTGCCTCCTCCCTAGCCGCACAGCCAAGTAAGTGGAATAGACCACACTGTCCGCCTGACCAGTAGTCGGCCAATACCTACCTGGTTCGTCGATAGCAGACTCATTTGCGAGCTGGTCAAACTCAGCCTAGCTTATAGCCCCCTCACTCGGGCGGATAAGGCCACACCCCCTCCCAACCGACCACGACACAGTGGGAGAAGCGGCCTACTGGTATTCGGCACTCGGGCGCTCATGTTCCACTCGGTCTAGACGTTGGGGCTACTCCTGGCCTCAGAGGTTCTGGGATTTTCACCCAAGGACATCCTAAGTGCCCCATAGTGCTAGAACTAAATATTTTTGGTGTCCCATCTGGCCATCCACGATGTGCCTATGGAGGTCATAGCCCTGATGTCGCTAGGGCGTGCAGTGATCATGATACACAAATGCGAGATGCATGAATCACACCGTCAAATCATGCAGCAATCCAGCGCGTACAGCACGATGATGTGGGGCACTTCGTCTCATAACGAGTCCTGCAGATGGTCTGCCCAATGGCATATGCTATGATCAGTCACTACTCATATCAAGCATACAAATGATACGTATGGTCATGAATTATGGAGTTATACTAGGCATGTTATAAAGTAATGAACTATTCTTACAACGTAGATGGGCCTAGACGGCCTACACACAACAAATATGGGCCTATCAATGGGCCCTAGGGAGAGTTATAATGCAGACATTTAACCAACATTATTCTTACAATGTGGACGTCAAACCAACATTTCTCCCAAGGCATGGCCCGCCATAAATATCATTACACAACCATAGTGGAATCACACATTGCAATGGGACTTTTTACATCCCATTGGGCCTCGACCCATGGGCCCCCAATACATTGAATGGGCCATATCTCATAGGCCTTATATTCATCAAGTGGGCCACCTCAATGGGCCTCACCAATGGGCCTTAGGTACTTTGCAATGGGCCATCACTCATGGGCCTTAGAATGCATTACAATGAGCCCAATCATATGAGCTTTATGTGCATCAAATGAGCCTAATTACATAGGCCTTATTTATACCAAAGTGGGCCTTAACAATAGGCCATAAATACATCAGATGGGCCTCATAATGTGGGCCTACTTATATATCAAGGTAGGCCCCAACAACAGGCCTATAAACACATCAAATGGCCTACACACATGGGCCAATATATAACAAAGTGGGCCTCAACATTGGGCCTATATACATGCCAAGATGGGCCTACATACATGGGTCCATATGCATCCAAAGTGAGCCTCATGAGAGGCCGGGCATAATGTTTATTTTCCTATCCAATTTGTTGATAAGGTCACATGAATAGGGGGCCCACCAAAATGCCTATTTTCCAGCCAACCTATTGATATGGTCACATGGACCAAGGGGCCCACTGTAACATTTATTTTCTAGCCAACCTGTTTATAAATCACGTGGACCAGAGGGTCCACTGCATTTCTTATTTGCCATACAACCTATTCATAAGGTCACATGGACAGGGAGGACCCACTGTAATATTTATTTGACATCCAATCTATTTAAAAGGTCACGTGGACCTAGGAAAATTGGGGCCCACTGGAATGTTTATTTTCCATATAACCTATTCATAGGATCACGCAGTCAGGGGGCCCACTGTGATATTTGTTTGCCATGCAACATGGTCAGGGGCCCACTGAAATGTTTATTTGTCATCCAAACTTGTTCATAAGGTCACGTGGACCTGGGCCACCACGATGGACGGCGTGGATACAAATCATACGTCATGGTGGGGCCTACTGGCCGTCCAGCAAAGGCCTGGACGGCATTGATATAACACATATACGGTGGTTTTCGTGGACGGTGATAATAGAACACATACATCATTGTGGGTCCCATGTGGGGCCCACCATAATGGTTTATTTTTTTCATCCACACCGTTGATAAGGTCACATAGCCCTGGTGAAGAGGGAAAACAAATTTCGTATCAATCCAAAACTCCTAGCCCACCCAAAAAGGGTTGCAACGGCAGACATTCAATCTCACTGTTTTCTGTGGTGTGGGCCACCTGAGCTTTAGATGCGGCTGAAATTTGGAGGGGACCCACCTCAGGGGGTGGCCCACCTCATGAACGGGTTACATGACAAATGAACATCAAGGTGAGGCCCACGGCTAGAGCCGTGGGCTGCTGCCCGTCCGCTCGCTAGCGCCGCTGGCGCGGCCTGCGCCACTGACAACAGCAGCTGTTGTATTTCATATTTTTTGCTTTTTTTGAAAACTGAGTTTTCTCGTGGTTTTTCCTAGTTAGGGCCCGCATCCATAAAATTCAACCCATCCATTGCATCCCTCGGCTCAAGACGGATCAAACGAGTCTCATATCTCATGTATTTCAGCGTGTAAAAAGAAACCAAGTGAATTTAAATGGTAAAAATCACTGTTTGTTAAGGTATGACCCACCAGAAAGTTGGATCAGCTCCATATTTTGGCTCAACGCCTAAAATATTCTGAGGAAAGGGATGGACGGCGTGGATTGAATACATTCATCAAGATGGGGCCTACACAAGTGAGCCATCCCCATTAGCTTGTAACCAAGCAATTATTTGTGTTTTCCTCAACTCACGTCCAGCGTCCAGGGACGCTGGACGGTCTGTCCATGAGAGGTGGACCTGCTCAGGTGGGCCACCATATGATGTACGGTGTGGTGCAACACACACTAAGTGGGCCCCATTCATAGACAACTTGGATAAAATATTACTTCATGGTGGGGTCCATCCAAGTGGGCCACAATGCCATATTATCACAAGAAAAGAATTGAAAGAAAGAGAGGGAGAGAGGGAAAAGAGTGGGAGTGGGACACGCATGATGAAGGGACCCCGGCACTATGGGCCCTCCATTTCAAGCATCCAATCATACATCAATGGGTCCCATTGCATATGGGTCATCCAAATAAAAGATCAACGGTGGAGATCCCTCTCCATCCAAAATGAACGGTCTATATGACCTCTTTAATGCAAGGGAAGTAAACATCATGATGGGCTCCATGGAGATTGGCCCCATCATGGAATGATCATGATGATCAAAGTGGGCCATCGGCCACTTCTTAGGGTCCAAAGTGAGATCCATACCATTGATCGGTAGGCCTCACTTGGCCCATCTTAAAACTAAGAAAACTATCCTATAGAAGCACCCACCTATTGATCTTCTTGGTCCGTTGGATCGCCTATCTCCTTGTGCTTCTCTTTGATGGTGAAGATGAGAAATGGATGGCTAGGATGAGAGTTAAAGGGATGGGAAAGTGGGCCACCAACATGCACTCTCTCACATGGAAGAGAGCTTGGACGTGAGATGTTCTTGCTTGGCTTGGAAATGTTGAGAAATGAGAGGGAGAGAGATTGTTGTAAGGAGAGATGTGAGTGATGGATGTGAGGTGAGTGATGGGTGAGGTGAGTGATGGATGAGGTGATGGATTGGTTGACTTTGGTTTTTCTTGACTTGTGGAGAAAGAAAGCATGGGTGTTTTGTACTTGACATGAGAGGTGATTGATAGGATTGATTGATGGGATTGATTTGACATTTTGTAGAGATTCTCTTTGGATTTGCAATGCGCGGTATTTTTTTTCGAACTAAACACCGGCTCACATCTCTTAGTCAGGGTATCGGATCGGTACATGAGTCGTGGCGTTGGAACCGCTGCGACTGTGCGGTCGCAATGGTACAAGTCTCAGATCAAGCCAACTCAATTCAATAGGATATGGCTTAGGTTCGCACGCAACATCGATTATCGGTCGCAGGTTGTCGGAATTGGACAGGAAGAATCGCGGGAGTTGACGGAATAGTACGGACTAGGATACGGGTCTTACATTCAGTCATTATCCGTCTCCCTCTGCCAAGCGAATTACCCGACCGTCCTCCCGCTAGGATGGTTGTTATCTTCCAAGTCACTCTACAATGCGGCTTACGTCTACCCTTCCAAGGAATAGCTCGGGATCTGCTTTTCCGACTTTAGATATTGCCCAGGCAGATAGTCCCGATCGGGTGGAGGAACTTGTTCGGATGCTCAGTGTTGTGGGCTGAGACAGAGAAACCTCCACTGACTATTGATGAGTTTCTCCATCTGTTTCAAGTATGGCCGAACCCTTAGCAGCCTGGTTGGTATTTTTTATGTACTTGGTGGAACAAGAGCGGACTTTTGATAATCGACCTCCTACCTCCAACAAGCACTGAAGAGATAGATGGTTATGGGAGTGTGGTGGCTGGGAGACTGCCGAGCCTAGGCTCATCGAATCTCGTGTTCCTCGGGCATTCTCCCAAGCAGGTGACCCGGTGCACACTTTTTTCTTTATCTCCTAGCAATATCTTATCTTCGAGTCTGACTGAATGCGTTTGGCAGATATCCTCGGGCGAAGGTTGAAGCTCCGAGCAGGCGCTTTAGCTCAGATTAAGGATTTGAAGGAGCTGAGTCTGGAGCAGTGGTCTTGGAAGAGACTTCTTCAACGGGAGCGTCTTCTTGAATCGGGTTTGTACTTGGCCTTAACAGGCACTTTCTAGTTGTCTTATTGCATTCCCTTTAAATTTAGTTTAATTCATCTTGTATTTCCTAATACAAAGATGGCTGAGGCAAAGCCCTTTCTTCATTTGCCTTCCAAGATGAAGGCCCCTCTAAGGTTAGAGGCTCGGCCTCCACCCCCAAAGAAGCCGAAGATGGTTTCAAAGGCTAAGGGGCAAACTATCCCGGCCGTCCCGATCGTGATAATCCCCGGCTTGAAGGGGGCGAAAGTGGCAGACTTGGTGGCTTCCTGTTGAGGGTCAAATATTGCATATTAGACCCCGGTTATTTCTCAGATTTACGCATAAGATACTGTTTAATGGCCCGTTTAATCGTGTTTATGATGCAGGGTGTGTTTAGGATATTCGACCGAAACAAGGTGATAAAAGTATGAAATTAATGCTCTGATGATATCAAAGGCAAGGGACGGACTCTAGGGGACCAAGATCGACGGAATTTACACGCTAGAGATCTGAGAAAATCGAGAAAGTGATGTTCAAGTGGCCTGAAATTGGTCCAGAATGCAAGTTCACATGGTTCCCACCATCTGATCAGCTCTGAATTTCATACATCGCCTGAGGACCACAATTGAGCTGTACATGTCGAATTTCAGTCCCTAGATCCCTACAAAATTGGGCCAACAGATAAATCAGCCCATAAATCTGTGATTTGGGGCCCACCTGAGACTTGGATACGCTTTGAAATTGGTATCAACGGCTCAAATGAGGTGATAAAATGGATGGACGGCACAGATTTCATATATACATCATGACTGGACTCCACTAGCAGTGCCAGTGCACAGTGCGCAAGTGCACTTGACGTGCACTGGACCAGAAATTTAATTCAAAAGATGAAAACCCATCTCCTTCTTCTTCTCTGTTTCAAATAGCGGACGCGCCAGCGTCCGCCATTTTTGGCTTGTGGGCCCCACCCATCATCTATTCAGACGATCTGAACCGTCCATTGCGTCAAGAGGTGGGGCAGAACAATCGCCTAGTTGTCTGTTTGATCCCATGCACGTGTACGCGAGCTGATCATCAGAAATCGTAGGTTCAACGGTAAAAATATTTACTATGGTGGGTTGCACTAAAATCAAGAAAAAAATACACAATTCTAGGTGGTTTTTCGCCACGAGTCGAATGAGCGGTATGAATTTATCCATAAACATCAAGGTGAGGGCCATCAACATCACAGCGCAACCATTGCGCAGGTTCTGTTCGCAAACAGAGCTTGCGGGCGATCATTGTGGGTCCCACTCACCATTTTATTTGAAGATCTAACCCGTTCAGTCATCCCGTGTGGTAGCAACAATGCATGCCTAGGTGGCATAATTTCAAACGACCGCAAAGAGGAATTTTCAGCCATTAAATGGCTTTGATCATGTCCTTCTCCCTTTTATGTTTATGACGTCAGGAAGTACTGTTGTTCACCATAGTCTCCTGGGCATGGTCGGATGTCAGTACCCTTCCTAACCTTCATACATGTGATTAGTTGGTAATTAGTTTAATTCTGTTATTTTCCATAGTCTCTAAGGCATGGTTTGGTGATGGAATCCATTCTAATTCATATACCCTTCATCTCTTAAAAACTAGATCAATGACAGTTCAGTAAATTCCATGATTCATAAAACAGGCATAAGATCTCCCTGATCTCTACAAGTGGATCCTCTGAATCCCTAGTTCTTAAATTTTATTTAATTTAGATTTCATCTCATTCTAGTTCTAGTTCTAGTTAGTTTTAGATAACGTACAGTTTCAGTCCCTTGGGATTCGACCTCGGTCTTACCGAGTTATTACTACATCACAACCCTGCACTTGAGAAGTGAACAAGTTTTTGGCGCCATTGCCGGGGACTGTCGGCTACGTTTTGCTGAAATTAATTAGTTTAGGATTAGTTTAAGATTAGGATTATTTTAACCGTAGATTTTTATTTTTTTTCTGATTTATAGAAACTAACCAATTTCTCTTGTTTTGTAGGATTCTGATATGTACTTTTTAAAATTGGTAATTTCTTTTCTAGATTAGGATTTGTCGTCCTTTTTAGCTAGTTTCAAGTTTTTATTTCTATTTTTAAAATTAACCTTCCTTTTGTAAGATTTTACGATAGAAACTTCTAATTCAGTAAGCTCTTTCTAATTCCTCTTTCCTTGGAATTTCTTCTTTTTCTCTAGAAATTATTTTACTTTTAATTAGGACTTTCTATTCTTAGAAACTAATTTGTTTTGTTTATTCTGCAGGTTCTTAACATACGACTTCAAATTTGATAATTTCTTTTCATCTCTCCCCTTTATTTTCTAGATTTCTACTTCTTCCTTTCTCTTAGGTCTAAGTTAAAATTTGAGGACTGAGTATGTTTTATGCCCCAGTGGGCACGCGACAACACTCGACGTCTCGTGACTGAAGGAGAATTAGTTGAGGGGTTGACTGTCCATCGCAGGACTAGACACCACTTGAATTCTCCTGAGTTAGAGGAGGTTATGGCTGAAAATCAACCTCAAGCACTACCCCAACCTAGGGTTGAGGAAGTATATGATGAGAATGAGGTGCATCAGGCACCCCCGCCTCGTACTTTACGAGATTATTTACAACCGGCGGGGGTGAGTACGCCCTCATGCATGATTTTTCCTGCGAATACAGGACATATGGACATCAAGCCATGGGTTATCCAACTCCTTCCTAAGTTCCATGGGCTTGAGTCTGAAGAACCATACTTACATCTGAAAGAGTTCGACGAAATCATAGGCACCTTATATTTCCCTAATGTATCTGAAGATACAATTAGGCTGAAACTCTTTCCATTTTCCTTGAAAGAAAAAGCCAAGACGTGGTTACATTGGAATGATATGCAGAGGGAATTTATAAAGAAAATTTTCCTACATCATAAGATAATTACCCTCAGGAGAGCAATCATGAACTTTGCCCAAAAGGAAGAGGAAACGTTCTTTCAATGTTGGGAAAGGTTCAAGGATCTAGTTAATGCATGCCCACAACATGACTTTGAAATATAGCGCATTACTAATTTTTTCTATGATGGGCTAACATCTTCCATGCGCCAAATGGTCGAGACAATGTGTAACAGAGAATTCATCAATAAAAATGTCGACGAGGTATGGGATAACCTCGATAGTCTCATTGAAAAAACACAATCATAAGACTATTACCTAAGGACGAACACTACGTCTAGGCCGACTCATTCAAGGAAAAAAGGCGGAATATATCTCCTGAATGAGGATCATGATCTTAACGCTAAGGTGGCTAATCTCACCAGAAAATTTGAGGCCATGGAAGGAAAGAAGGAAAAGGTTAATGAAAGTGTTTGCGGCATCTGTGATTGCAACATTCATACTACTGAAAATTGTCCTTCAATACCTGCCTTTCGAGAAGTATTGAATGAACAATCTAATGTCGTAATAACTATCAAAGACCTTTCAATGGACCACCCTCTAACACATATAATCCTGGTTGGAAAAATCATCCAAATTTCAGTTGGAGGAATGGACCAACGGCTACACCTCAAGGTTTCCTAAACCAAAATCCAACTCAAGAGAAACCTCAAGAGGATTTGGTTCTAAAACATTTTTAAAAGTAAGAGCTTTTCAATCAGGGTATGATACAAGCCTTTCAAGACCTTACAAAAGTAATACATGAACTTAAGGCTGAAAATACGATTGGAAACAAAGGGAGCTTCCTAGCTCAACCTCTTCCCAATCCTAAACCACAATAAGAAGTTAGTGACCCAAGCTCTTCAAATCAAATGGGGCACGCTAAATCCATCACCACTCTTAGGAGTGGAAAAGTTATTGATAAAACCCTTCCGATTGGGCCCGAAAAGCCTCAAGAACCAGAAGAGGACAACAATGATGGATCTAGTGACGCCCCACAAAAATTTGAACCGTAACCTCTAAAAAAGCCAGTTGCTCCGTTTTTCCAACGGTTGGTTGAACCAAAACGTCTCTCTAACTCTTATGATATCTTAGAGGTGTTGAAACAAGTGAAAGTCAACATTCTTCTGCTTGATGTTGTAAAACAGATACCTTTATATACTAAATTCCTAAAAGACTTATGCACGACCAAACGACGAAAAAGTGTTCAAAAGAAAATTTTCTTAACTGAGAAAGTGAGTGTCATCCTGAAACAAGATGTGCCATAAAAATTCAAAGATCCCGGTTGCCCAACCATATCATGTGTAATCGAAAACTATCGAATTGACCACGCACTTCTTGACTTAGGAGAAAGCGTCAATCTGATTCCCTACTCAATATACCAACAGTTAGGTTTGGGTGAATTAAAAACCACTCGAACCACACTACAACTTGCTGATCGTTCTGTTCGTGTACCAAGAGGGATCATCGAGGATGTATTGGTCCAGGTTGATAGATTCTACTACCCCGTTGATTTTATCATCTTGGACACCGAACCCATCAATGACACGAGCACTCAGATTCCCATCATTCTTGGTCGCCCATTCCTGTCCACTTCAAATGTAATTATCAACTGCAGGAATAGTGTCATGACTATGTCTTTTGAAAATTTGACATTGGAATCAAATATCTTTTTCAACAACGGCAGCAACTTAGAGGATGATGACGATTTTCACGATGTTAACATGATTGATTCTTTTGTGGAAGATAGAACGCCTCTCACCTTATCCTCTGATCTTCTAGAGACGTGCCTGACCCACTCCCATGATCTTGATGATGATATAATTAGGGAGACGTGTGCCATGCTTGATACTGCACCGGTACTTAAAGTTAACTGGTGGAGGCCACAAATTGAAGAGTTACCCCAAACTGATGTAGTGCCTCTACCGTCTAACCTCAAGCCACTGAAGCTTGACGTAAAACCTTTGCCTCTGATTTAAAATATGTCTATTTAGGTCAAGATGAGACATATCCGGTGGTGATCTCTGCCCACCTAGAGAAAGAACAAGTGAGTATGCTCATATCTACTCTCATTGAGCATAAGGGAGCTCTGGGATGGACGATAGCGGACCTCAAAGGAATTAACTCATCGATTTATACTCACCGTATATATCTTGAGGACAATGCAAAGGCTGTTCGGCAATCACAACGTAAACTAAATTCAAACATGAAGGAAGTGGTTAAGGCCGAGGTTTTCAAACTATTGGAAGTGGGGATAATATACCCCATATCCGATAGTCAATGGGTAAGTCCAACTCAGGTGGTTCCTAAGAAGTCTGGGATCACCATCGTAGCCAATACTAATAATGAACTCGTGCCAACCAGAGTTACTACTAGTTGGAGAATGTGCATTGACTACAGAAAGTTGAATACCGTCACAAGGAAAGACCACTTTCCTTTATCCTTCATTGATCAAATCTTAGAAAGGCTAGCTGGTCATTCCTATTACTGTTTCCTTGACGGATATTCAGGTTATAATCAGATTGAAATCGTCCCGGAGGACCAGGAAAAGACCACATTTACATGTCCTTATGGCACCTTTGCTTATAGAAGGATGTCATTCGGGTTGTGTAATGCCCCTGCCACCTTTCAGGGATGCATAATGAGTATATTTTCTGACATAGTGGGGAAATATCTAGAGGTCTTCATGGATGATTTCTCTATTTTCGGCTCATCTTTCAGCGAGTGCTTAGAGAGTCTTAAATGTGTGTTGAAAAGATGTGAAGAAAAAAATCGGGTACTTAATTGGGAGAAGTGTCATTTTATGGTTCAGAAGAGAATTGTCCTTGGACATATCATCTCGTCCAAAGGAATCGAGATAGATAAGGTAAAAATTGATCTTATCTCTAACCTACCTCCACCCAAGAACATCAGAGACGTGCGATCCTTCCCAGGACACGCAGGATTTTACAGGCGATTCATAAAGGACTTTAGTCTCCTCTCTCATCCTTTATGTAATCTTCTTCAAAAGGATGCACCATACGAGTGGACTGAGCAATGCCAAGAAGCTTTTACTAAGCTTAAGGGTATGTTAACCACTGCACCGATCATGCAGCCATCCGACTGGAGTCTTCCTTTTGAACTTATGTGCGATGCCTCTGATTATGCTCTTGGACCGGTTCTAGGCCAGAGAAAAGATAAGCGGCCTTACGTTATTCACTATGCAAGTAGAACTCTAAATCCTGCCCAAGTGAACTACTCAACCACAGAAAAGGAACTCTTAGCCGTAGTGTTCGCTTTGGATAAATTTAGGTCCTACCTGATCGGATCCAAGATTATTATTTGTACAGATCATGCGGTACTTAAGTATCTTCTTTCTAAGAATGATTCTAAGCCCCGCCTAATACGATGGATCCTTCTACTCTAAGAATTTGATTTAGAAATTAAAGACAAAAAGAGAGTAGAGAACGTAGTGGCTGATCACCTCTCTCGCCTTAATACCTATGAGTCCCTTGAGACGACCCATATCAATGACATGTTCCCTGATGAACAACTGTTCAGAGTCTCCCATTCACCTTGGTTCGCTGATATTGCTAATTATTTTGCTACAGGTTCCATACCGACACATTGGACATCGCAAGATAAAAAGAAATTCTTTACCAAGGTGCGTAACTTTTTCTGGGACGATCCATATTTGTTTAAATATTACCCAGATCAAATCTTAAGGAGATGTGTGCCAGATGATGAGCATCAGAGTGTCATCTCCTTCTGTCATTCACAGGCCTGTGGTGGTCACTTTTCTGCTAAAAAGATCACGGCCAAGATTCTACAGTGTGGCTTTTACTGGCCCACTATGTTCAGGGACACTCATGAGTTTTGCAAAGCTTGTGAGCGTTGTCAAAAATTGAGAGCATTGTCCCGTCGAAATATGATGCCCTTGAATCCCATCCTTATTATAGAAGCATTTGATTGTTGGGGCATTGATTTCATGAGACCATTCTCCCAATCCTTTGGAAATTTATATATTTTGCTCGCCGTAGACTATGTCATTAAATGGGTCGAAGCAATTCCGTGCCGCAACAATGACCATCGCACGGTCATTAAATTCTTAAAAGAAAATATCCTGTCGCGGTTCGGAATGCCTCGAGACATCATTAGTGACAAGGGCTCACACTTCTTCAATAGAGGATTTGAGAGTTTAATGAAGAAATACGGTATCTCTCATAAGGTGAGCACCCCATACCATCCACAGATAAGTGGAAAAGCTGAGATTTTCAATAGGGAGATCAAACATATCCTAAAGAAAACGGTTAACCTTGATCGTAAGGACTGGTCAATTCGATTGACGATGCCTTATGGGCGTACCGTACTGCTTTTAAAACTCCTATTAGAACATCTCCCTTTATACTTGTTTATGGGAAAGCTTGTCACTTGCCTGTGGAATTGGAACATAAAGCATACTGGGCGATCAAAAATCTAAATTTCAATCTGGACAACGCTGGCTCGCTACGTAAACTTCAATTAAATGAACTTAAAGAAATCCAGAACGATGCATATGAAAACTCAAGAATTTACAAGGACAAGATGAAGGTGTTTCATGATCAACATATTCTACGAAAATCATTCATGCTAGGTCAGAAAGTCCTTTTGTACGATTCTCGACTACATCTCTTTTCGGGTAAGCTTCGATCTCGTTGGACTAGCCCTACATTGTTGTCACTGCTTATCCTCATGGGGCCGTTGAGATAAAAGATCCCGACAATGCCAAGGAGTTTAAAGTCAATGGACATCGATTAAAGCCATTTGTCGAGGCATTTGATTCAGAAGACATGTCCATGCCTCTGATTGCTCCTGTTTACCAGGACTGATCTCCTAGTCTGATGGAGGTATAGGTAGGTTTATCGCTTTCATATGACTAGGGTAGTTGCTTTATTTGTCTGGCTGAAGACGGTAAATTTAGCGCTCCTGGGAGGCAACCTAGTCATTTTATTCCATTTCATTTCATTTTTTTTTTAGTTAGATAGTTCAATGTTTGTGGGTAACATTACTGCAAACCCTCACAAGACTACAACTCGTCCACTAGGGGTAACCTAAGGGTTTAAAGGCTTGTTGCATACGCTAAATGCAATCGAGAGCACCTGCGAAAGTGGTATAGGTAGAATTTTATTTGTTATTTTTTTTTTTCCTCTCTTGGCTGACCAGCTTTCATACTGCGATCTCTTGGAAAGTCTCTCTCTTGATTCGTTATCCAGGTACTATCTTCCCATCACTTTACTTTCGTTGTTTCATGTGCATTGCATGCTCATATATTTTACATTGAGGACAATGTAGATTTTAGGTTGGGAGTGGGAGATTAGGCTTTCTAATCAGTATTTTCTTGGTCTTGAGCAAAAATTGTGAAAATTGTGAAAATTTTTTAAAATTCTTGTGAATTCGAAGTGATTTTGACAGATATCCCTAATTTAGATTTTCAAGATACGTGATGTTAGTAATGCATGACTCTTGAATTCAGTTATCTATTAGATTTCACAATTAAGATCGAATTATTAATCTATGATTAGAAGTTGTGAACATTGATTGAGTCATGATTTCACATGTCACGTCTCGCCTACACATTAAGATTTCAGTTCCATATCGAAAGATTAACTTGGTAATCACTGAGCATGAAAGGAACCAGCTTGAAATATCTTACCATCAGGGTATAAAAATTGAAAAAGTTGGGCAATTAATCTTCACCATGGGTTTGCTCCCTATAGGTGTGGATTCGATTCCCTACGATTAACAGTTGGAAAGAGTTGGGTGACTAGTTTCACCGTAGGTTTGCTCCCTATATGTGAAAATTTGATTCCCCTTTTGACATTCTTTAAAAAAAAAAAAAAAAGACTGAAAAATCAAAATATGATCTTTGAGGCAAGCGTTGGTTATTATGAATTCTCTTGTTGATTATCAAACATATCCTGAGAATAAAGAATTGAATCTTGATGTTGATGAGCCGAGAGTACACTATACGCTCATGGATCTTAATGTTTAGAAATTTTCTAATTAGTGGATTAATATTTTGAACTAGACTAGGAAGTTTACCCAGCACTCGAGTCTAGAAGAAAATAATGCCGAACATCCATGAATCTTAAAATTCTAATATCTGAATTATTTTTCGAAAGAATCATTCGAGTTTATAAGAATTATCTTCTAATTCTCAACTTATTTTTCGCATATTTTGCTCGGGACTAGCAAAATGTTGGTTGGGGGTTGTGTTGAGGGTCAAATATTGCATATTAGAACCCGGTTATTTCTCAGATTTATACATAAGATACTGTTTAATGGCCCGTTTAATCGTGTTTATGATGCAGGGTGTGTTTAGGAGCTTCGACCGAAACAGGGTGATAAAAGTATGAAATTAATGCTCTGATGATACCAAAGGCAAGGGACGGACTCCAAGGGACCAAGATCAACGGAATTTACACGCCAGAGATTCAAGAAAATCGAGAAACTGATGTTCAAGTGGCCCGAAATTGGTCCAGAATGCAAGTTCACATGGTTCCCACCATCTGATCAGCTCTGAATTTTGATACATCGCTTGAGGACTACAAATGAACCGTACATGTCGAATTTCAGCCCCTAGATCCCTACAAAAGTGGGCCAACAGATAAATCAGCCCATAAATCTGTGATTTGGGGCCCACCTGAGACTTGGATACGCTTTGAAATTGGTATCAACGGCTCAAATGAGGTGATAAAATGGATGGACGGCACGGATTTCATTTATACATCATGACTGGACTCCACTGGCAGCGCCAGTGCACAGTGCGCAAGTGCACTTGACGTGCACTGGACCAGAAATTTAATTCAAAAGACGGAAACCCGTCTCCTTCTTCTTCTCTGTTTCAAACAGCGGACGCCCCAGCGTCCACCGTTTTTGGCCTGTAGGCCCCACCCATCATCTATTCAGACGATCTGAACCGTCCATTGCGTCAAGAGGTGGGGCAGAACAATCGCCTAGCTGTCTGTTTGATCCCATGCATGTGTACGCGAGCTGATCATCAGAAATCGCAGGTTCGACGGTAAAAATATTTACTAGGGTGGGTTGCACTAAAATCAAGAAAAAAATACACAATTCTAGGTGGTTTTTCGCCATGAGTCGAATGAGCGGTATGGATTTATCCATAAACATCAAGGTGAGGGCCATCAACATCGCAGCGCAGCCATTACGCAGGCTCTGTTCGCAAACAGAGCCTGCGGGCGATCATTGTGGGTCCCACTCACCATTTTATTTGAAGATCTGACCCGTTCAGTCATCCCGTGTGGTAGCAACAATGCATGCCTAGGTGGCATAATTTCAAACGACCGTAAAGAGGAATTTTCAGCCATTAAATGTATTTTGGACGGCCGGTTTAGAAATCAAGTGAGCTGTGTGATCAGCGCTCCAAAAACGGCCCTTTCCGACTGAAATTCTGTTGGGAATTTAATGAACGGAGTGGATTTCCTTTCTGACCTTGATCATGGGCCCCACCGAGAGTCCAGCGTCAAAATTGAAAAAACGCAAGTTGCTACGTTGGTTACTTCGCACGTACGTCTACCGCGTAGAGGAGTTTCGCACCGACTCCTCCACCTTCCGCACAAGCTATATAAAGGGAAGGGAGAGAGAGAGGAGGATCATCTAGGGAGGAGCTGAGATTCAACAGAGCGTGGGCAGTCAGTTGGAGACGTGGAGCTGGAGCTTGGAACGTGAAGAGAAGAGAAGGAAACAAGGAGAGACAGAAAGAGTTTGAGTTATTTTTTCTTTCTTTTTCTGATTTCTTTCTATGAATTCCATGGAGTCTATTATATCCATGCTCGGCTAAACCTCTTAGCTAGGGCTAAGAGGTGAAGCTTATAGTGAGATGGGAGAGTTAATTTATGATTTTTTTTTAATTTATGAATTGAATTAATGTTGATGCTAGTTTAATTAATGGCATGTTTTAGTCTTTAATAGTCTGTTGTGACTGAAATTACAATGGGTCTGCAATGGCTTTGATCATGTCCTTCTCCCTTTTATGTTTATGACGTCAGGAAGCACTATTGTTCAACATAGTCTCCTGGGCATGGTCGGATGTCAGTACCCTTCCTAACCTTCATACATGTGATTAGATGGTAATTAGTTTAATTCTGTTGTCTGCCATAGTCTCTAGGGCATGGTTTGGTGATGGAATCCATTCTAATTCATATACCCTTCATCTCTTGAAAACTAGATCAATGACAGTTCAGTAAATTCCATGATTCATGAAACATGCATAAGATCTCCCTGATCTCTACAAGTGGATCCTCTGAATCCCTAGTTCCCTTTCTCTGATTTCCTTAAGTTTTAGATAATAATCTTACAATTCTTCATTAAATTTTATTTAATTTAGATTTCATCTCATTTTAGTTATAGTTCTAGTTAGTTTTAGATAGCGTACAGTTTCAGTCCCTTGGGATTCGACCTCGGTCTTATCGAGTTATTACTACATCACAACCCTGTACTTGGGGAGTGAACATTTCCGAGGCTCAGGTGGCTCCCGAGCCTCAGGTGACTCTTGAGTCAGGTCCTATCGCTGAGCAGGTTCCGAAGCAGACGGGGGAGGAGAGGAGATGAGAGCCTTCAAGAGGAGAGACGACTCAACAGGAAACATTGTTCTTCCAGCAAACCGTGTTGGACATGGTCCCCTGGGCGATTACCTATGGGAGCAAAAAAGAGTTCCCCGCCCTCTTTGAAGCTCCACAGAGGCGGACTCTCTCTCATGCGGCAAAGATTCTTCTCGAGGTAAGACTTGAACTTCTTACTTATCTTGTCGATTCCTTCGAGCTTAATATAACTTTACATTTTTCTTTTCCATTTCGCTCCTTATTTACTCAGGGCTAGCTCGGATCTAGCCGAAGCTCAGAGTCAGGCAGCGGAGGCGGAAGCACAATTTGAAGCTGCCGTGACTCAGCTCAACATAATGGTTGGTGACTTAGGGCTTGTCAGGAAGGTCGTCAACGGCGAGAGTGCTCGTTTGGCCTCACAATTGTAAGAGGCCTAGGAGGAGAGCCGGCTGAGTCGTTAGGCTCTATCTTCCTCAGAAGAGAAGTTGTCTCGGCTGAAGACCGATACTAAGACTGCCATTGAGCAGGCTAAGGCCCAAGCCTTAAAGGACTTTCTTGAATCCCGAGAGTATCTAGAGGAGTGGGATTGCTTGTATCAGGACGATTACACCAAGTGTGTCAAACTGATGAAGGAATCATTCCCCAACCTTGACCTTTCGGGATTTGATGAAGGTGCCTCTAGGTCTGAAGTTTCGGAGGCCGAGGCAGCTAAGTTTGCTAATACTGCAGCTGGTCTCGAAGTTGTTTCTGAGGTGTCGCCTAAGGTTGCTTCGAGTGGCGGCAACAGCTGAGCCTGAGCCAACTCCTGAGTTAGCTCCTGATAAACCTTGGAGAAAATTTGAAGATGGAAAGCACTTTAAGCACACCAAGCTTCAGGTACTTCAAGCACACCAGGCGAGCTCAAGAGCATCTGTAACCGAGAGGGGACATCGTATCGCGACCGACTCTTAGTGCCTTATCTTTGTTTTTCTATCAATATAATTCTGAAGTAGAAACTAATGTAATTCAATGTAAAACGCCTACTGATGAATGAATATACTCAGTTTTCTTATTCATTTGACTCAGTTTACATTTTTCATTCTTTGCTTGATCGGATCTTTCCAATTACTCAATGGCCGACCTAAGGATAATATATTTTTAGATGCTCGGCATTCCAAGGATGGGGGATTAATTGCACGGTTAGATCTTCCAACCGATACGTTCCGGGTCGATGCTCGAGACTTTATAGGGTCCTTCCCAATTGGGTCCTAGTGTGCCTCCACCATCTTTCTTAGTGTTCGAGAATATTTTTTTGAGGACTATGTCTCCTACTCGGAGGCATCTAACCCTGACTCGAGCATTATAGAACCGAGCTACTTATCGTTGCTGAGCCATTATACGCAGCCGAGCTCTTTCCCTTTGTTCTTCCAAAAGGTCGAGTCCGAGGGCCAACAGTTCTTCGTTGTCTCGCTCATTGAACGAACTAACCCAAGCTGAAGGCAGTCCAATCTTGACTAGAGTAACAACTTTCGATCTATATGCAAGGGAGAAGGGAGTTTCTCCTGTGGCAGTGCGAGCGGTGGTTCGGTATGCACAAAGTATTTTAGGAAGCTCTTCTGCCTAGATTCCTTTAGCTCAGTCGAGTTTGGTTCCGAGATGTTGTTTGATGATCTTATTGACTGCCTCGACCTGTCCGTTTGTTTGAGGATAATGGGGGGAACGAGTAGACATTTTTTATTCCGAGATTATCACACATCTTCCGATATCGCTTGTTGTCGAACTGCTTCCCGTTGTGGGTAATTATGGTCCAAGGTATCCCGAACCGGCAGATGATGTTTTTTCAAACAAAATTCGTGATCTTTTGTTCGGTTATCCTATCCAGTAGCTCAGCTTCGGCCCACTTTGTGAAGTAATCTACTGCAACGACGACAAACTTAGTCTGGCCTTTCCCCAAAGGGAGTGGTCCGATGATGTTGATTCCTCATTGTGCGAAGGTCCAAGGACCGGCCATAGGGGTCAGTTCCTCTGGAGGTTGTCTCGAAACGGGCACAAATCGTTGACACTTATCACAATTTTGGACGAGCTTGCGAGCATCGTGCTGAATTGTCAGCTAATAGTACCCTTATCGTAAGACCTTGTGTGCGAGTGATCGTCCTCCCGAGTGATTTCCGTAAATTCCTTCGTGGATCTCTCGCAGTACATAATCGGCTTAAGCATGATTTAGGAAGTATAGCAAGTGAGCGAAGAATCCTTTCTTATACAACACCCCATTGAGCATGGTATAACAAGAAGCTTAGATCTTCAATCGTTGGGCCTCGGCACGATCCTTAGGCAATTTTTCTCTGTCGAGATATTTAATAATAGGGTCGAGCTAAGTGGGTTCCGAGTTGATCGAATGTACGGTCGAGTTTAGCGAATCATCAATACTCAGCTTAGCGACATACTTGATCGGAACAGACCCTGGTATATCGTCTTCGTCGGCAGAGGCAAGCTTCGCCAAAAGGTCGGCCTTAACATTTTCTGTTCGAGGGATCCAACTGACAACGCATAGTTGAAAACCGTCGATTAACTCTTTAGCTTTCTTCATATATGCTTTCAATTGCTCTTTTCGTGTTTGATACACGCTAGTGACCTGATTGATGACCAACTGCGAATCGCTGAATACGTTGATATGAGTAACACCCAGATTGGTTACTAGTTGGAGGCCGAGTAACAAGGCTTCGTATTCTGTTGTATTGTTCAAGACTTGAAATTCAAGTCGTAAGGCATATTACATGTAAGTCTGATCGGGAGTTTCCAGGACAACTCCTACCCTGCTTACATTGGAGTTGGATGAGTCATCGACATAAGGCTTCCAGGGAAGTGGGTCGGGCGATGACTCGGGAGAAGAAGTCATCGACTGTATTGAATCAGCTTGTGGTGTAACTTCACCTATGAAGTCGGCCACAGCCTGGCCTTTAATTGCCACCTTCGGCTTATATTGAATGTCGAACTTCCTGAGCTCAATATCTAGTTTCTACTAGTAACAATGCTTTGCTGACGTAATAGATCGACAATTGCTTTCCCTCATGCTCGTGCATCAAAGTCGAGCTTACTGCTACGTCGAAAACTGCCAGGTACAACAGCAAAGCTTTCCCAGGCTCGGGTTTCGATAAGATAGGTGGAGATCTGAGGTATGACTTCAACTGCTGGAACGCTACTTCACACTCTTCAACTGCTAGAATGCTACTTCACACTCTTCCGTCCACTCTACCGTTTCACGACCCTTGAGTTGTTTGAAGAACGGGAGGTACTTATTGGTAGCTTGGGAAAGGAAGCGATTGAGTGCAGCTACTCGTCCAGTCAGCCTTTGTATATCCTTAATCATTTTTAGAAATTTCATGTCGAGCAATGCTTTGATTTTTTTCAAATTTGCTTCAATCCCCCGCTGACTGACCAAAAATTCGAGAAACTTACCTGAGCTTACCCCAAAGGTGCACTTGCTTAGGTTCAGCTTCATTTAGTATTTTCGAAGGATGAGAAACATCTCCTCTAGGTCGACAATATGATCTGCCATGTATTTACTTTTGACAAGCATGTCATCAATGTATACTTCCATGATTCGACCGATCTGCCAAGTGAACATTTTTTTCACCAATCGTTGGTAGGTTGCTCCTGGATTCTTTAGATTAAATGGCATCACACGGTAACAGTAAAGTCCTTTCTCAGTAACAAAGGTAGTCTTAGATTTATTTGATTGATGCATTACAATTTGATTATATCCAGAATAAGCATTTCTAAAACTAAGAAGTTCATGTCCTGTCATACTATCCACTAACTGATTGATCTTCGAAAGAGGAAAGTTGTCCTTCAAGTAGGCTTTATTCAAGTTAGTATAGTCAATACAAACTCGCCACTTTCCGCTTGCTTTCTTAATGAGTACGACATTGCCTACCCATTCCGGATAGTATATCTCCTCGATGAATTTCGCCTTGAGGAGCTTGCTGACCTTTTCTTCAACGATAGCGTACCTTTCGAGACCGAACAGTCGTCGCTTCTGTCAGATCGGTCAGTAGGTTGGATCGATGTTAAGTTGGTGAGTCATCACCGAGGGATCAATCCCAGGCATATCTTCATGGCTCTATGCAAACACATCAGTGTATCGTCGGAGCAAGGATATCAACTTATCTTTCAGGGGTGATTGTAGGAATGAGCCAATCTGGACTCCCTTGGACTCGTCTGTCTCGACCAAGGGTACTGAAATAAGGTCTTCTACCAGTTGCCCTCACTCAGGGGTCTTAGCCCAAGGGCCCAATGATTCAATCGTGGTTACCTCTGTTGGAACTTTCACAGTTGTTGCTTAGCAATGACTTAAGTCCTGCTGGTCACCTTTGACAACTACTACTCTCGACTCGATCAGAAATTTAATGAAGAGATGGTACGTCGATACCACAACTTGGAGAAGGCATAGAGAAGGTTAGTCGAGTATTACATTGTAAACTGATGGTTGATCGACTATCAGAAAGTCGACTATTACTGTCACCTGATGTGGAGAGTTTCCAGCAGTGAGGGGCAATGAAATGACTCCTTCAGCGAGGATCTATCCTTTTAAGAATCCGATCAATGGGGTGTAAACCGACCGTTCAGCCCCCATTTTGTCGAACGCTTGAGTGAATAGTACATCTGCAGATGATCCAGTGTCAACAAGGATGCGGAATACTCTGCGATTTACAATCATGAGGGTGATGACCAATGCGTCATCATGCAGGTGATGACCAATGCGTCATCATGCGAGTGATGAATGCCCTGAGCGTCTTCATCAGTGAACGATATACAATACTTCTCTCTTTTCTTTTCTTTTGAAGTCCAAGCTAAAATCACGATTTTGGATTTAGGTCGACTGATGCTCCTAGCATTATTTTTTCGAGCATTGTTTGAGTCACTCCCTCCTCGGGGACCTCCAACAATGATTCGGATTTCCTTCGTAAGTCGGTTATCTCCTAAAAGTTCTTCCGTTGTCTTGGTTCTTTCAACGTGCTCTTTGAGATAACCTTCTCAGATGAGCCTCTCGATTTCTTGCTTTAAATGGTAGCAATCACTTGTATTATGCCCGTGATCGCAATGATAATGACAGTACTTGTCTTTGTCTCATCCGTTGGGATTGTCGCGGAGCTTATTGGACCAATTCATGAACCTTTCATTTTTATCTCCATAAGGAGTTACTCTCGTGACTTATTGAGTGGAGTATAGGTTAAAAACTTGTTATCGGGTCCCTTATTCGTCTTGCGATTGTCACAAGACCGATTCTCCTTTTACTTTTTACCACCAGCCAAGTCAACTTCCTTTTTCGCTAACTCTTTGACCGAGGTTTTTACGTTCTGAGCAGCCTTGCGTAAGATCAAAGTTTCTTCGACATTCGTATACTTATCCGGCCAAGCCATGAATTTTGCTGAAGTAGTCGGCGGGTTTTTGTTTAAGGAGACCAAAAACGGCTTGTCTCTACGCCTTGCATGATTGAGTTAAGTGTTGTTTCGTTCGAGTGCTTCTGGACCTAGAGCGATTCAAAGTTGAAACGCTTGATATAATCTTTCAGTAACTCTCATTCCTTTTGAACTATATTGTTCAGATGCACAGATGACTTTAGTTTCTTCTTTCCACCAATAAAATTAGTGAGAAAGGCGTTGCTAAGCTCTGTGAATGAGCTAATGGATTTTGGTTTCAACTGTTTGAACGAAATTCGAGTTACGTCGGCTAAAGTGAAGGAGAAAGCTCGGCACATAACGGGGTCTGAGGCATCATGCAGTTCTATATACCTTCGAAAGGATTCGATATGCTCTGTTGGGTCGGTTTTGCCAGTGAAGGGCGTAGCTGGGGTAGACGGAATTGCTCTGGCAACCGAGCTTGCATGATTTCCTCTATAAATGGAGATGCCTTTACCTCGGGCTTTGTCAGGCTCATATTTTGGTTTTGTCTCATATTAGCAATTTCTTCCTGCATTTCTTTCTTGAAATCCTGAAGGTCAGCTTTCCAAAGTTCATGACTATCGGTCGTCCCCTCAACCGGAGGCCTGCTGCGCCTTTTCCGATCTATTTCGTGTCGTAGATCAGAGGAAGGCAGCGGGGAGGTCATGGAATGAGCAGGTGTAGGCTCTAGCGGACCCTGATGCTGACTCTACTGAGGGATAGACCGCGGAGTGACAGACTGAGGATCGGCGAATTGTTAAGGAGCATTCACCCGACCACTATATTGAGGCGGAACTTGTTGGCGATGGATCTACTCCAACATTTGCTTCATATAATTCAGATCGGTCCTGAGCTCTTAGACTTCCTTATGTAACCAACCATTTTCTCGGTTCTGTTGATTGTGCCTGGTGGAAATGGAGGTTACTGGACGGGCGACAGAACCTTGTTGGTTATCGGGTCAGTTATAAGCCCCTTGGGCTCCATTCATACCCGGCAGACCTTTTATTATCGGAGGTCAATGACAGCGATCTTATTAGGCTCGTTTTGAGTAGTTCTTATAGTCATTGCCATTAAAACTTGTTTGAAGCTTTTCGATAGAGCATGAAAAATGACTTTTCGTATCGTTTACCACAGACGGCGTCAATCTGTTAATGTAAAAAATTAGTGCGTTTCCTTCCATCCTCTCACTTGCACAAGAAGGAGACAAAGGAGACCCTGGCTGGAGCCGAGGAACTTCCGATGCTTAAGTCAGTATGATGGACGTAGTAGGAGATTTTTATGAGAGTTTTCTACATACCTTTCACCTTGGAGGTCTCCTATATTTATAGGAATGGAAGGGCCCCGGCATGCAGGGATTCTTCTCCTGATTTCTCAGAGATTTGATTTTGATCTGTTTTTGGACTCTATCCGATCCCGAGATTTTCGAGATCGAAGATCCTTTTACTGGATTTTCGAGACGGTATTTTCATTTACACCGTCTTTTCCTTGGCTCAGTTCTAACCGACTCTGTAAGCGACCTAAACATAGGTCGATTTTATAGTCGATCGGGTGGCTTCTAAGCTTTAGGCCTTGATCAACCTCTTTAGATGTTGTTTCCTCGTTTGCCGAGTCAACTTTATACATCTTATTTACTTTGTGTTGTAGCTCATGACTTTGTAAGTTTCGGTCGGGATTCATTCCCTGAAACCTCAGCTAAGTCTCTTCTTTAGACTTTTTGCTTACTTGTCTTGGTCGTGCTTATTGCCTCGGACCACCTGGGGATGTCAGTAGAGTTGGTCTATTCCATAGCCCAGCATTCGGACTTGTACTATTTTTTCCCGACAAGAATAAATCCAAAAGTGGATTTATTATTATTTAAAAGAAAAAAAAAAATCTTTTATCCGTACGCCCGCCTCACATGGGCGCTCGAACCAGGACCTCGGGGTTGAAACGGAGAGCGCCTAGCACGCAGCAATACATGGAGAGCCAATCAAAATTTTAAAAAAAAAAAAAAACATAGAAGATAGATAATTTTTACCACCCACACGCAGCTTTAGCCATACGCACACGTTCTCTAATTGAAAAGTTTGGGGGGGGGGGGGGGGGGGCGGAAGGGGCGGCACCTCTATATAAAACGAATGGACAGTTTAAAAGAACATTCTAGTTGTCCACATGCAATAAACACGTAGTCTGCTAATGAGTAGCAGATTCATTATTGTACCCTATTTTTATACGTGTCATGGAGAAACACGGTGGAGCAAAAAGATACGGATAGCGCGATGGAGTAGAGTGAGGTGAAAAGCAGTCGAATGGAAAAGAAGTGGCAACTATTCACACTAAATGTGACTGAAAATTAACCGAGTTCCAACACCCAATTTTGTATACGGGGTTAAACATCGCCTTCAAACCGGAGCCACCTTACGGGGTTAAACATCGCACCTGCATTCGAGGTAGGCAAGTGCACTGCATGTAGAGGAGCGTTTCCTCGGGTGTGCTAGCAACTTTTGATACTCGGGCAGAGCGTGATGAAAGACACTCAGGCATTTATAAATTACATGCGTGACATATAATTAATCGAATTAAACCGTCCAAATTATGTTTCACAGTGCAAATGTATCATGAACCGAAAATTAATCATAGTCAATAATCTAATTATCAGATTGGTGTACATAATTTATTGAACGGTTAAAAATGAAAATATCTGACTGTGATATTTCCCTATAACTCTCCTTTGGAAAAAATAGAAATGCTCCATTGTTACGAAAGCATTGCGAGTTACAGCATTTGCGAGTTACACTGCTCCCAGTTGCATTAGAACAATTAAATAATTCAATCCATTGATCCAGACCGTCCATTAGGTCCCGAGTACATTTCATAGCTTACCAGGCAAACATCACTGTGATCTAATAAACATAACAATTTGTCAACGTCATTAATTCACACACACACAAAAACGTCCGCGAACCAACTTAATCGATCCATTTGTCAGGACTCATCAAGGACACTGGTCATGATTCTAAAGAATCATTTTTAAGGCAATCTTAACCATCCCATCTGTCTCGAAAAATGGATGGTTATAGAAATAAGGTCAAATAAATGATCGATTGCATCATTTAATCAGTGCGATTTTTGCATCATAACTCAAGTAATGTGTTCTTCCCTTAGTGGACAGTTTAGATTGATAGATTGAACTTTCCAAGTGAACCGATGCAACTAGGAGCAATCTAAGTTATAGTGTAGTGCTCTGACGCCACTAGAGCATTTCTCTTTAGAGAAAAAAAAAAAAAAAAAACACAAACAGCCGCTGTTTTCTTGCTTTATAGACTCTCGACCCTCGAGTCACCCATTTCAAAACCCCCCCCACGTCTCTCTCTCTCTCTCTCTCTCTCTCTCTCTCTCTCTCTCTCTCTCCATGGACGTTTCCATTCATTTGAATTCCAGGATAGATAGCCCACTAGCAAAACTTCCCAATCCATGTTCTCCAAAAAAACACAGCAAGATCAACACCATCGCATCTAGAGCTCCTAGGTGGGCCATCGGAAGTGGGACCAACTACTACAAAGTCCTTTCACTTGATTCTGAGAATGTGGGCGCTGATGAAATAAAGAAAGCTTATAGAAGCATGGCTCTTCAATACCATCCTGATGTCTGCCCTCCTTCTAGGAAAGAGGAGTCCACGCGCATTTTCATCGAGCATCAGAAGGCTTACAAGACGCTCTCCGATCCAATCTTGCGTAACAGATATGATTATGAATTGGGTTTGATTGATTCAATGGGGAGAAGAAGGCGAATAAACGAAGAGAGATTGGGATTTTCGAAGGCGGTGTTGGAAAATCAGTTATGTGAACTGAAAAGAAGATCTAATGAACGTATGGAAAGGAAGAAGAATGTCTATATGTAGGAAGATAAAACTCATTTTCCTTTGTTTTTGTTGCTTAATTAGAACTGGTGACTGTTTATATCCAAAGTGTATGTGTGAGTGTGGTGGATCCAGATCGTCTATCTGGTAAGTCTGTGTCTGGAATTTCTGATCTTAGTTATCATCCAAGAGGACGGGATCGTCTATCGGTGTAGTTTTTTGTACGGGCCATAATTTTCTTTTCTCAAACAACCACGCTTGTGGGGCCCACCATATAATTTTATATGTAAAATCCACTCCGTCCATCAGATTCTATACTCGATTCTAGAGTGTGTAGAAAAAAATTTTCAGCAAGACCCACAACTCAGGTGGGTCACACTATAGGTTTTTGTGTGATGCAGTTTTACATTGATTACTTTAGTGTGGCCCATTAGAATCTTTTGTCGTGATGATATTTTGTATGTACAGTTGAAATAATGTTTCTCACCTGATGGGAGGAGTGGACTTTCTTATACAATATGGTGGGCCCCACAAGGCTGGGGTGTTTTACACAGCTGCGTAAAGTAGGTGGTTTTGGAGACGATTCCCGATTCCGGTCCATTTGTACCATCGTGCATCTACGTCATGACCCACCAGATGAATGGTCCGGATTCAGAGACCGTAACTCCATGTGTACAGTGAGTAGCAATGAACCCAGACCGAAGAACAAGGAAGCCGTCTTCTTCTGCACGTCCTCGATCTAATTCCTACCTTCAATTTTTTCTCCTCTTGAATCTTGTCTCTTCCCATAAGAGTTATATGATCCTCGACCGTAGGATATGCACAGCGTACTCCGGTTTATGTTTGTAGAAGTGGGTCCCATGGTACAATGATGGAAAGAATAGAAAGTTAGCTGTTTGCACACCACTCGACCGATGGGCCACACCTTGCACCATAAATCTTTATGATAAAACAATTAATCTTATGTTTTCAGAAATACAACAAAGGTTCATATTCAACTCGAATAAAAAAAATCCCAAGATTAGTGGCCAAGATCATCCAAACAATGAGATTTCCCGGTGATGGTCCATCCACAGCAGGTCACATGAAAGCAAAAGGGTAGTATCACCGGTGCATCACATGGTACGCGCTCTTCATGTATGTGATCAGGACCGTTGATTTGGTTTTTTAACTAGTGGATGGCCATATCCCAGAAAACAATGTGATCGTGTGGTAACCATCCGGCCATTGGCACGAAAATATGACAGTTGATTGAAGATATGAGCAACCGTCATCATGGGTGATGTAGAGTGGATCGTGGACACTTTCATGTCCAAGAGGGACCAAGAAAAGGCCCGATCGGAGGTAGAAGTGACCCGGACTTCGAAAATCTTAAAAATGGCATATCTCGCAAACTAAAATAAATTATTTGACATACCATATATAATTTTGGGTAGGAGAAGCTAATTTAACCACCCATTAGATTTGCAATATTCTATTATTGGCTATTGAAAATTCATTTTATTTTTATTTTTATTATTTATAATAAGATTTAATTTGATTATAACTCTTCATTTATTGACCTATAGTAATTGTGTCCGATATGAAAAGTGGTTTGAAAAAATATGAGAATAACATAGTTAAGCAAAGACACTTATTATTTTTGTCCGAAGTCTAATGGAAATCATTAATTTAAAAAGTGAAAATTCTTTTTAGTCATTTATCAATCAAATTTTGAATTTCTAAAATTTATTTATATTTTCTCATTTTTTTCTCATAAATTCGAGATATATTAATGAGGAGTCCAAATAAGCTCCATAGATTTGGAGTAGTTATACCCTTGAGGAAGACGCTGATCGACCTCATCACGTCACGGCTAACCCTGCATTAGCACCCCACTATAATGGTAAGATGATTAGAAAATAATGTTATTAGGTGTAACACAACATTAAAAAAATAACTTACTCTATTAAAAAAACATTCAAAATCGCTTGTAACTCATCTAATGATTTAAAAGATTCAATATTTTGTTCGGGTGATCAACTTGTTATTTCTTAAGGTGCATACATTAGACATGCTGGATATTATACAAAAACCACACATGGGCCTTACAATCTTGACTTAACTGTTCTTTAAAGAAAAAAAAAAAATTTTAATGGATACCAGTAATTCTCTCCCTTAAAGTGCACCTGCCGGCAATTCCATTCAATCGAGTCACGTAAAGACTCGGTCAAACCTTTAGGTTGACCCGACCCAGGTAAAAAGCAGTCAAGTCGAGTTTTTTTTTTTTAATATTTTTGAACCACGGTTTGGATAATCCACATGTCTGGTTAATTGGGTCATAATCTAGTGTCGCAATCTTTAAAAACTCGACTCAGACTCGGCGAGTCAACGTCAGTTGGACTAAAACACTGACGTGTCAGTCCGTGGAGTCGACTAGACTCCAAACACAAAGCAACTTCAAAGAAGACGTCTTGGAATATTATAAATACATGGCCCGGATGCTTGCACCATATACAAGGACTTTCAATTAAGTTAAATGATGCTAATTTTTAAAGTAATCCAGACCATTGGTATGTTGCGTCCCATGATGGATGGCCTAGGAATAAAAGATCTCCTCTATAGAACAAACTCAACCTTTCAAAGTGAAGGCATTTCTATTGTAAAACATAAGCCATGTTTGATTGATATGAGTAGATGGAAGGCTTAATGTATCACCCTGCCATGCGTAACGTGGAGAGAAGCTCTGCCATGCTGTATCACTTGTGCCATCTTTGATACGCTGGCGGAGTCCTTTCATACGCATGCACTCGGAAATTTCATATTAGTCCACACGTAACTCAGACTAAATCGTCTAAATCGTGGGCCCACTTAATATAAGGATGTAGACAAAAGTTGGAATTAAAGTGGGCCGGTCTAACCTGCGCTGGGCTTTGATTTGGACTGTCTAAAGTCCTGTGTGCTGGGCTGTTGCCCGGATAGCAAAATTGGGCTGGGTTCGAGTTTGAAGTCTGAACATTCATTAAACTGGGACGAGTTGCATCAAAATAGCCCTAGTCTTACAACCTTGATTCGTTCGCATACTGTTAAAATGGACAATTGGCTAGCAGTCTGTGTCAGGCTTGGTCTTATATAGGGCTGTCATTTGGTTTGAGTCAACCCAAACTCTAGTGATCCAACCCAAGTTCAGGTGGGGTTAGTGTCTTGTAAAAACTCCATGATTTGAAATAAAATTGAGTTTAGTTGAGCCAATTCAAGATGGCTCTTCTCACATGTATTTGGATTGGTGTGGGTGAGTCTGGTTGGTTTAGGGTTGAGTATAGAGGAATTTAGGTTGCACACTTCAAGTTAGAATTCTTTGGTTGTGATGGGTGCTGAGGATTGCAGAAGCAAATTTTAAACTTGAATCAAACAAAGAAAGGACAAATGCAATAAAGCATGCGATCAAAGGTCCAAAGAATTTACAAATATTATATGAAAATAATTGATCACTTGAATCTTCTAAGTTAATCAGTTGAACCTGTCCATAACTGTTCAAAAATCATTTTGTATAATCTGGAGTTTACTCAATCAATTGAGTAGGTTGTTCGACCAATCAAACTCTCCTGTTTCTACACAGATTAAAGACATCCAAACAAGAGTGAGTGAGGTCCTCTTGAGGTGGGTTGGACTTAGTTGACCTTCAACTAGACCCAACCCAACCAAGTTGCACCCTACTTTTATATACGTGTAGTGGGCTGGCGGGACTTGGCTTTGAATGAAACTTATATTAGGTCAAGTTCAACAAACAGATGTTAATTAATCATATGTTAATTAATCATATGTTAGGATAGTTCGATTAACCTACCCATGGTGGGGTCCCTATTCATCGACGCTGTTCATATGGTGGGCTGTCCTAATAGGTCAGACTTTCCTCTGACTTGCTCTCGATGCATACCAAAGAGAAAACGCGTTGAACGTGGGTTTTTATTATAGTTTTTATCACCACCAAACACGAGTTGAGATGCTTTTGTCTCCAGACGCTCCAGCCCATTGGATATCAGGCCCATTTCCTGTGAGTCGAGCAGACCTTGGGTCTAACATAGAGTACCCTACAAGGATTTCTTAGGGCCGATTTGTATGGACCTCAAAAGTGGCGTTTGATGACTAAATGCTATTTTCAGCTAAATCACTTATCACACGGGATGCATTTTTACAAAACCCATCTAAATAATAGTTGGAATATAATACTTGAGTTGTGTCCAAACAGGCTTTTATTTTTGGATGGTAGGTTTCACCATCCACACGGTTTCATGTGGTGTGGCCCATTTTAGTTTTGTATGAATCTGATTTTTTGGATATTTTACTAAATTGAGCTTCTGCAGATAATGGACAGAGCGGATGTCCCAAACACATCACGGTGGATCCCACGTAGCTTTTGTGGGCTCACTGCAGCACTGTTATTGGAAATTCGAGTGCCAGTCCAGCCCTAAAAAATGTTTCCCATTGAAGCCCAAATGTTGGCCTACTTACGTTTTGATGGGCCGGCCTTGGCCCAGACTGTCGATGCTTTATATATGTATTATGCATCAAATCACCCTCGTTTCAACATCATCCCAATCAACCTCATTGCAGCTGAATCTCTACCAAAACCATGGAAATTTCATTATACGTTCTAGCTTTAATGGGTTCAAACCAATTCAACCACGCCCATCTCACTAGTTCATCCACAACGTTTCACGTACAACTACCACGTGGCCCACAGGAAGTGGGCCCAACTACAACAAGGTCCTCTCACTCGATTCTGAGAACGTGGGTGTTGATGAGATGAATAAAGCTTACAGGAGCATGGCTCTTCGGTACCTCCCCGACATATGCCCCCCTTGGAAGAAGGAAGATTTCACGCGCATGTTCTTTGATATCCACCGGGCCCACGACACGCTCCGTGATCCGATTTCGCGTAGAAAGTATGACTTTGAATTGGGTTCGAACCAAGGGTTATATGTGTATGTGGATGGACCGAAATGTGAATTTGCAAAGGCGACATAGGTGTGGGAGCTTAAGATGAGATCCGATTATCGGATCCGAGAGAGGAAGGATCTTGGAGCAGTAGAATGAGAACTCAACGTACTAATTGCATGGAATTGTATTCAAGAAAATTCATTGTTTCAATTTCATTTCATTTCATTTTATTTTTGAATCCATGTGTTTTTATTTATTTATTTAATAACTATTCTTTTCTTGAGAATTCATTTTGTAATAAATGTTTATAACATAAGACCTGTTTAATAAATTGAGAGAGGAATAGCATCTTTGCTTTTAAGTTATTTTATTTTTCTCAATTTTTTTAATGAGAAATTATGTGTTATGGGCTGAATATTTCGGTAGTATGCGTGGGTTTTCAGTTTGGCCCTTTTGGGAAGTGGGGTACTTGGTCCTGTGATCCAGACCATTGATCTGTTGAGTCTCCCAAAGATAGAGAATTTCCCAAAAATATTTCAGATTGCAAGGTCCCAGCGACCAATATCAGGATATTTCTTCAGCCGAATTTGGACCGTTGATGTGTCTGTCTCTCCTATTAACCGATTACCTGTAGGCCACAAATCGAAGGTAAAGATTGTCCAATAAAAGGAGATTCCAAAGGTATGGTCCATACACAATGGGGGCAAAAGACCAATGTCCGCATCACTTTACCATGGCCCCACTAGTCGGACTGGGCCCATTAAAACTCTGTAGTTTGCCAGCCCTAACTAATGGGCCGGGGTCATTCAATAGAGTAGAAGATGGGATGAGTTCCAGTGGTACCGTGCATAATGTGGGTCCACATGATTAATGAATGAAATCCAACCTGTCCATCAGGTACGTCAGGGGATTTTACCTCCGAAACCGCAAAAATCAGGCTAATCCATGAATCAGGTGGGCCATACCACAGGATATAAGTTGGGAGGAAACGCCCCCGCTTTATTTGCATGGTTGGCCCATCATGTTATTTATGAAATCTAGACTATTCAGACCGTTCATCTGATCCGCATGAAGACCCAGGCAAAAATTCAGGCTGTTTTGCAATTCATGTGGGCCCTGGTGAAAATTAAGGGTGGGTGTCCCATCTCACAAATTTCTCGGATCGGATCGATTTATGAAAACTGGAGGGGATAGAAGGTGATGTGTCCCGGTGCCACCGGAAGCTGATGGTGGCACCGGTACCGGTACCTCCACCGTCAGAGCGCGCCTCATGGAAGATATGACCAAATTCCCTTTATAATTGTGTAACCCACTGAGGTTTTTGGTAATTTCATGGTATTACGACAACTTTAGGGGTATTTCAATCTTACAAGACGGTGGGGATTTGGAGAGGGAATGAAAACACCAGTGGAATTGGTGCGCTTCACATGGAGAGGATTCCTTTGGTACGTGTGCAGGATCTGCACTGTCCGTCAGGAAGACACCAGAGGTAACATGCTTAGGGGCAAAAGTCAGATCACTCTTGTCATTAGGTGGGCCACATTTCTATGTTGGATATGGACCTCCGGTCACTTCTTCTGCCCTTTCTTTTAATCATAAAACATGTGCGCCACCTGACTTCACACCCGGTTAAAGATCAGATACATGATTAGAATACCCTGGCCACTCGACCGGACCCCGTCTCCATTGACCCTGAGTTGAGTCGTAAATCGCCTGAGCTGGGGTTGAATCAGCCCCAATTGCTCGTGTTGGGGTTGACTGGGGGTTGGCCTGGTGTCGATCTGGAACCGGTCCAACCAAATCCCCGATTTAACTCAGACAAGTCTTAACGAGTCTTAAAACCATGGTCAGATCTCAGATACGAGTGTGTTGCTAGGCACACTAGCCTAATAAACAGTAATATACATACCGTCCCAATACCCATACCGTATCCATAGATTAATAATAATAATAATATTCGATGGATGGAGAAAATGCTAAAAACTGATCAAATGATCAACTGAAAACCATTCAAAGAACGACACTTATAAAAGCTGTTAATCATCCGACAAACATTACTTTCGGGCCATAGAGAGATGCTTAAAAATCATTACAAGTGTGTGACTTCACATAGAAGCTGAACCTGGCCCAAATATGACACCGATCGGGCAATCTTAATTTTGTGCCCCCCGTCTGGAAGAACTCAAAACTGCCTCCCAACTATTCGACTGCATCATTGACACCTACCCATCCCTCTGCATTAAACAAGAACTGGGGGCCAAACCAACCTGAGGAGGACCCAACCAAAATTCCTCCATACTAACTCTAAACGGACCCAAACCGACCTGACCCAACACAAATATGTGCAACTATTCCCCAACTGAACCAAACCCAACCCAAATTTGCTCAACCCGATTTCAAACTGGGTCAGAGTTTTCCGACCCTAACTCAACCTGACAACCCCGACAATCCAACCCAACCCAACCAAATCCAGCCTGATGGGTGGGTCAGATTTGGGTTGACCCAAACCCAACCTGCAGCCATACAAGAAACCCAGTTGCTAAAATCTGATGTTGGAGATTTAACCAATAACCCATTTCAATTTACTAAGCATTTCTACCCATTGTGGAGTGATATACAAAAATTACAACATCTGTGGTCAAGAATCAAAACCCACAATCATTTGCCAATGCAAAACTTGCCAAAGATGTTAGATAAGATTTCTTCAGAGATATCGATCCCGCTTATCTGCCCAAGTGCCAATGCAGCTTCCCTCAACTCAATGGTCCAAAAATCCAATGGCATTTCCTCCTCTATTGACAACTTCAACCTTGATAGTGCTTCCCTGGTACGAAGAAGCTGTTCGCAGTGCCTCTGACAAGAGAAGATAGAAATCAAATTAATGCTGAGCCAGAAGTGCTTAGATCAAAACCAACAAGCAGATATGTTGATCCACAGTGATATATGGAAGAAGTTTGCTCAAAATACATCCCAACTGATTGCAATGTGATGCATTGGGACTTTAGCCTTATAATCTGGATTGTCTTTGAATGATCCAAACTGTTTGTTCGATAAGTCTCAAACTGTATGGTGGTTAGACAGCAAATAAAATTTCTTCAATTGTATTATTTTAACCATTTGAAATTTGGAATTTTTTTTCTTGAGACTGGACAGTCACTGTAATCTTTGTATAATCAAGAGTTTTAATTTTAAATCTGATAAAATTTTCAGGCATCCCCCATCCAGGAGGAGTCCTATCATATAAATGGTCTGGGTCATTGAAAACAAAACAAAAAAAAAAAAAAAAAAACACACACACACACACACACACACACCCCCAATTCCAATGGTTCAAGTCCTGACATATCACATTGCAATACTCCAGAATGTATTATACCAAACCTCTTGACAGATAATATGGATGAACACTGGAGCTAGCCACCAGATATGACATCAAACCCATGTCCACATCCATGTTAGTAGAGAACTACTTGTAGCCATCATTCCAAATGTGATAGCTCATGTTTGAAACCCAACAAACATAATGAGGCGTAGAACTGATCAGCTTTTAAGAGGAAAAGGCAAATGGTTTCATGTTTTGAGATGAAAGCAGACGAAAAAGATACCTAGCTCAAGTGGTAGGCTGAGTGAAAGATACCTCGTTTCAACACTGAGGTCATGGTATCGATTCCCTAGTGGGGGTGGCTGACAGTGAAGTGTGAACTGACAGTGGGGTGTACTAACAAGCTAACAAACAAAAAAAAAATGTTTTGAGATGAAAGCGATGAAAAAGAAAAGAAAGAACATTAAAGAAGAAAATCACCTGGTTAACCGTCCACCGGCGTCCCCCTGCAGGGATCTGATCAAGGCCCAAGATTTCTAGTATTGCAGATTCTAGTTCCTGTACTCCTTGCCCAGTAACGGCACATGTTAGAACATGCTTGCTAAATTTGCCACTATTTGCCTCGAAGAGTTCAACAGCAGATGGAACGCAGTCGATCTTGTTAATTACAAGGATTACAGGTGTAGGGGAACCTGTTGATTTCTACATCACAAAACAAAACCAAAGAAAGCAGTTTAGCGGATAAGTAAAAGCTGAGTGTTGTGGTTGTACCACACAATTTACAATATCTCTGAGTCAGACAAAGAATTTGGTAGTCATTGAGTTGCAAGCTTCAGCCCATCAGCAGATGTATGGCAATGCTGAATTTGCACATTTTATAAATGTGGTGCCCATGGTTCAGTGATCCAGACCATTGATCAGATGAGCCCCAACTTGGATTGGGGCTGCCCAAACATCTCCAACGTTGAGATATCCCAGCCGACCATTGTCCAATGAATGAGAAGAGTTGTGGTATTTCTCCTCAACTGTCCACTTGTAGGCTGTTGAATGTTGATTGAATAGTTAGAATCTCCCAATCATCATTCTAATAGCCTTGTCCAACTCCCAGCTATCAGGGCTGGCTTGGTTAATATCTTCTGATTTGGAAGATTTTTGCGTCCACACAGAGCAGGGCCCATCAGATCACAGTTTGGATTGAACCAAGGTCCCCAGATGCACCAAATCAAGTGACTTAACAAACTGTATGTTTGTTGATGGACAGGATCCCCTAAATCCCCATCACTAAGATTGCAGCATTATCATGAAATATTCTAATTCTGCATTCAAGATTTATTAAGAGAACCAAAAGGTTATTAAGGGTGTGTTTGGTTGCACCAAATATCATGGAATATCATGAAATTCTGCACCAAATTAGCCTGATAAACATGAAATATCATGAAATCTCAAGATATTTGGAGTGACCAAATGCACCTTAAAGACAAGGCGCACAATTTTGAAAATTGAAATTAGTTGATCCAGCATTGAAAGAAATCATCAAGGAAGCAACAAAATAGAGGTAAGTGGTAAGAACCTGATTATTTTGGATCCACTCTAGGATTTTTGTGTCATCTGATGTCCACCCATCAATGGCACTTACTGTCATGATAATCACATCAGCACCCATAGCAACTGCCTCTGACCTCTGGACACCTGTGAAAAGAATGGTAGGTCTCAGAAGAGCTGAATGGCATCAAACGGGATGCTGTATATTCTGTTATCTGGTGCATGAGTGTTGGTTATTGGATTCACACAGAAAATATGGTCTCACCAATCCTCTCCACAATATCATCACTCTCCCTGATACCAGCAGTATCAAGAAGAGTCACAGGTATCCCCTGAACTGTCACACTAGCTTCTACCACATCCCTCGTAGTCCCAGCAATCTCCGTAACAATAGCCCTATCACTCTGCATGCTAGAAAAAGGTACTGTTCTGTGAAAAATTCCCCTTGCAGATACATAATATGAACAGTTTCCATAGCAAATATCAGCAATTTAACAAGGATAGACCAGTAGAATGAAGAGGGCAGCATGTCATAACATGCTGATTTATTTTCCATCCAAACAAAATTTGGCCACATGAGATTGAACTATCAAAGATCATCATTACATATAGTATACACTGTAATCATAGGCGTGTCAACAGGTGGGATTGGGCTCATATTAGATGCTGGTTTAGGCTAAGGCAATCAGATTTGTGTCCAGTCAGTTTCAGATATGGTACATATATGAGGTACTGGATCTGAATCTGATCATAGTCATTTTATTTTGAGTGTGAGTTACAATTTCGAATGAGGTTTGGATTCAGAATCTGGTCTAGAATCGAATCTGGACTCAGTTTGGATCCAAATTTTCTTCAGGCCCCTACTGGAAACATCAACTTTATATGGCTTATAAAGAATAAATATTGTTAAATACAAGATGAAACTTTTCAAGTCATTTTAGGGTAATCGCCTACCTGATTTCTAATTGCATCCAAGGCCATGGACCTGAATCCCCAGCCGATGCTGCCCATTGAATTCAAGCTAGGTAGAAGAAATGGAGATGTACCTTTGGAGTTTTGTGTGATCATTGTGTACCAGAAATGAATGCATTCAAGAAGGCGACGATGCGAGATATCCCAGAAGGCGACGATGCGGAAGGAGACGAACCAGGTAACCCAACAGAAAATAGATCCACGATTCACGAAACAGCAAATCGCCCTGGTTACGGCGACGTAGGTGAACAGCAACAGGTACACCTGAAAAGAAGGGAAAAAGGGTTTCCTATTGACAAAAGGAGAAAGGAAGTTGCATCCTACCCAACCCTATTCGTCAGGGGAAACCCCGAAGGATGGCTCCCAATCAGTTTATCAGGAGTGTTCAGGCATGCAGGAGCAGTCATGGATATCGTTATGCCTCAAGATAAAATCAACAGTCTCTACAGAGGATTCACGCTAATTAGCATGAGCAGCAAGGAAGAACTAGCAAGAGCAGTTGAGATTCTTCATGGCAAGAGCTTCAGCGGGAGGAAGATGCTGGTGCAGAGGGCGAGATTCGGCCCAGAATGTAGAGATAAAAAGCACCATCTCTCAAATCCTTCAACAACAAAAGACAATCAATCATCATGCTCACACGATCGTCCCCGATAGAAGAATGGTCTATCCTTAAGGAGGTTCTTATCAACTCTTCAAAATCACTGAAGACTCAAGAACCTCAAAAAACGCCTATAACCAATCGCCCCTACGAGGAAGAACCAATAAGGGAGAATCAAGGTGAGTCGAAAAACACAGAAGCCTTTGATCATATTCACATCAATCAGGATCATTTCGAGTGTTCTAAGAGGGAGCTTCAAAATACCCTAATGATATCTACAAGGGAAGGGGTCTCTATCCCCCAAGTGCGAAGATGGATCGATGAGTGTTGTGGTATCCAACCAGGGAAATATATCATTAAACATATTGGTTATAATGAGCTTTGGATTAAACTGTGTCCTGGCTCCAACTTGGACATGCTTCTCATTGCTGGAGTATTACGTACAGACGGCCTGATCATCAAAGTTCAGAAATGCAAAGAGTTTTCCATCTTCAATAAGGAAAACATTTAGGTTCTCATCTAGGGGATCCCTCTAGAGTTGTGGTACGATGAGTTCTTCATTGAAGCAACATCAAAGCTAGGATCTCTCATCGAGCTAGACTCCAAGACAAAGCTGGGAGAAGAGATGGTTGTCATCAGAGCTTGCATCAGAAGAAGAAAGGGTGACCCTATGCCGTCTCAGATTCAAGTTTCGGTGGACAACAAAGTCATCATTCTACCAGTTCAGGCGGAAGCTAACGATGATCCTTACCCAGATGGGGGGATCTATGGAGAATAAAGGAATCCCTCCTGCTGTTATTCCAGAAGCGAGTGAACAAGAAGGTGCACACTTTCCGTGCTCTCGGGGAGCACAGAACCATTTCCCTCCCCCGCCAGCCGAGCGCATTCATGAGGATGGCAGGGCCCTGTCTATTCACGAGACGTGTCTCTCTCTCAATCGAGACGCCTGCTACCCTTGATATCCGTGAAAAAGACCTCTCCAACTCGTCCAAGTGTGCGGACAAGATAGAGCCACGTCTTCAAACTGCTTCTTCCAAAACAAGTGTGCTAGAGAGAAAAGCCCATTGTCAATCGCGGGATCCACGTAGCAGCATCAGGAACCCTGCGGAAGGATCGGGAAAGGCTCGCGATAGCCTCGTCCACATCAGCAATGGTTTGGAAAGTGCGGAACCGCTTCGTGCAGTGCTAAACCGTTCGGATGATTCGAACCCTTCCAAACCAAACATCCCTTTTCTCCCCAAGCAACCTGATCGCAGCTTCATCCCCATCTCAACGACATCAATAGAGAACGACATTTTCGTTGCTCCATCTTCACCTGCCCTCTTGGGGGATCCGTCTTTGGGGATAGACTCCCTTCCGATCGATTCCATATCTCTTCCCTCCGTGGGCGATGAAGCTATGGAATTTGACAATCAGTCCCGGATGTCGGAGAATCCATCTACACCCACGCTCTCAACTCTTCTCATCTCTCTTTATCTCGCGAATGGGCAAATGATGCTCTTATTTCTCTCTTCCAGGACGCAGATGCAGAAGGAATTATAGCAGTTGAACCGCTTCAGGTGCGTATTGGAACATCACCAAAACAGAAGGAAGTCTTCGATAAGATGTCGGAAGACGCTCAATTCAGGTCCAGACTGATTGACATAATTCAGAGAAAGAAGTGGATCAGAGACGCTATTGGGCATGTCGGCAGATCCATAGGCCTTTCTTTTGGAGATAGCCCCAAGGACTACATCGCCCTTTTCCAATGTGTGGAATCCGCAGTAGACCCCTTCCAGCTTCGAGATCTCCCAAAAATGGCCCTTCCAAAAATACCGGTATCAGAGACATCCAGTGTAAAGACTTGAGTCCTGTCAGAGCTCAAGGCATCAACTTCGATTCCGTTAGTCAAGGCAGACAGGGCAGATCGGTTTCTCAATGAAGGTAGTGTCATGGAATGTTAGGGGTCTGGGTTCTAAACAGAAAAGGAGGTTTATTAAGCACTCTTGTAGGAAAAGCAACCCAGATGTTATCTATCTCGAGGAAACTAAGGTTCGTCAGTTCAACGATAGTCTCATGGGATCTATTTGAAAATCCAAAGATGTTAAATGGCCAGTTTTAGATGCTTCTGGTAGTGCTAGAGGCAATCTAGTGGCCTGGAACTCGGCTAGATGCTCTCATTTCTAGTTGGTCCAAGACTTTTTCAATGTCTGTTATCTTACACGATATTTCGTCTGATTTCCAATGCCTTGTCTCCTCAATGTATGGTCCCAACTCCAAAGACAGCAGAAACGAGTTCTAGGAAGAACTAAGTGGTACGATACAGCATTTCACCGACCCTAGCTGCTCAGTGGGTGATTTCAACATGATCAGATTCGCTGAAGAAAAATCTCATGGAAACAAGGTCTCCTCTGCAATGAGAGCCTTCTTGTCTTGGATTAACAATCAAGACTTGATTGATCTCCCTCTCCTCGGTGCTCGGTTTACTCGGACAAATGAAAGAGAAAATCCAATTCTATCCAGGCTGGATAGATTCTTGTTGTCTCCTGAATGGCTGGATTCGTTCTCATCCGTCTCCCAGTCCGCTCTCCTGAGAACAACCTCAGATCACTGTCCGATCCTCCTCTCAGCTGAGGAGACTAACTAGGGCCCGAAACCATTCTGGTTTGATTCCTCATGGGTATAAATTGAAGGTTTTCGTCAGTTAGTAGCTGACTGGTGGGGTGGATTCAAAGTGGAAGGCTTTGTCGGGTACAGATTGTGTTCAAAATTCAGACTTTTGAAAGAAAAAATTAAACAGTGGAAGCATCAGGACCTCCTCAAAAGGCAAATGTAATTGGACGTCATTATGTACCAGTTGCAAAATATTGATGCTGGTATCGAAGCTGGCGAAACATCCCTGGACATCCTATCTAATAGAATCCAGCTGATTCAATCCCTGTCATCAAGAATTCTTGAAGACGAAATATCCTGGAAACATAAATCACAGGTGAAATGGCTAAAGGATGGTGATTAAAACACCAAATTCTTCCAAGGCATCGCCAGTATGCACACCAGAATTAATAAAATCAACAGCATTGTTGTCAACGAAGTGTGTATTGAGGATAAAAATGCTATAGCAGAAGTGGCAACGGATCATTTCAGCTCTCTTCTCAAGAGCGACAACAGAGACAAGCCAGGTTTGGATAATCTCCATTTTGATACAATCTCTGATGAAGACGCGTCTCTCCTCGAACTGCCCTTTAGCGTGGAAGAAGTGAAGTTGGCGATTGACTCGTTAGGGGGAGACAAAGCCCCAAGCCCAAATGGATTCCCCATCTCATTCTTTCAACTTTTCTGGGATGTGATTCATTATGATGTAATGGATTTCTTCATGGAATTCCATGATAGAGGAAGACTATCCAAAGGCCTAGGGGCCTCCTTTATAGCCTTAATCCCAAAGTTTCCAGGTCCGGCGGCCTTCCAAGATTTCAGCTCGATCAGCTTACTCGGGGGCCCTTACAAGATCCTGGCCCAGGTGTTGACTACCCGCTTGAGAAAGGTTATAGGAAAGATTATTTCAAGCAATCAATGCATCTTCATCCCTAGGAGACAGATCACAGACAGCGCTCTTATAGCTAATGAATGCCTGGATTCCAACCATAGATCTGGGTCGAAAATCATCTGTTGCAAGTTAGATATTGAGAAAGCATACGATCGCGTGAAGTGGGATTTTCTGCAATACATGTTAAAGAGAATGGGCTTCGGCAAAAAATGGAGAAGATGGTTGGGTGAGTGTATCAGCTCGGCTCGCTTCTCTATCCTCCTTAATGACTCTCCGTTCAGTTTCTTCAAAAGCTCAAGGGGCCTTCGTCAAGGGGATCCTATATCTCCATTCCTCTTCCTCATTATTTGGGGAAGCCCTGTCTAGGATGTTGCACCAAGGTCAAGATTCCGGCATCCTAAGTGGAATCAAGGTCAAAGGTATGTCTTCTCCTATTTCACATATCCAATTTGCTGACGATACTCTGATTTTCAGTGAAGCAAAGCAAGAAAAGGTTAACAATCTTCGCACAACAATTAGATGTTTTGAGGCAGTTTCAGGGCTGATCGTTAACATGATGAAATCTAAGCTTTTCGGGGTGAATTTGGATGAAGAGGAGATCACCTCTTGGGCGAGACTCCTCGATTGTTCGGCGGCGTCTCTTCCCACTCCCTTCGTTAGTCTTCCATTGAGCATTGGCGCCCCTCCAAAGGCTGCTTGGGATAAGGTAATTAACAAATTTGAAAGACATCTGAACAAATGGAAATGTCGCTTCTTATCACTTGGTGGTCGCCTCACTCTCGTCAAGGCAGCCCTCTCTAATCTTCCTATCTTATGTCCCTATATAAATGCCCCCCTTCAATTTTGGCTCACATCGATATAAAAAAAGACGGGATTTTCTTTCGCACAACAAGGAGGAGAAAAAGAAATTTCATTTTGTCGATTGGAAAACAGTTTGCAAGCAAAATGATCAAGGAGGTGCAGGGATTAAAAATCTCAAACTTATGAACCGAGCTCTTTTAGGTAAGTGGATCTAGAGATTGGGGACAGAAGATAGAAGTTTGTGGAACAAGATCTTTAAATGTAAATATGGAAGATCATAGGGTGGCTGGTGGACCAAAGATAGCTCTTGCTACAAGACCTCAGCCCTCTGGAGAGGTATTCTATCAATAAAAAATGATGTGCTTAAAGGTATTGACTTTGATCTAGGCAAGGGCAGCAACATCCAGTTTTGGAAAGACAGATGGATAGGTGATATGCCGCTGAAAGAAAAATTCCCAACCATTTTCTCTCTTGCTCCTAATCAAGTCATCCCCGTAGCTGATTGTTATACTGTCTCTGATGGAAAAGTAGAATGGAACGTGGAGTGTAGAAGGAACCTCCAAGATTGGGAGATCCAGGAGTATGCGGATCTGCTCGATTGCATATATAAATCTGCGTCAAATCCCCTAATCGAATATAAACTGATCTGGAGGTTGGCCAAATCCAGTAAGTTCTCGGTTAAATCTTTCTACAATCTGTCGGATACCCCAGTCTCAAATGACGATCTTCTATGTAAGCAAATTTGGAAGTACCCCGCCCTGCCCAAGATAATTGCGTTCGGTTGGCTGGTTAGTAAGAAAAGGATCTTGACAGTGGATAATCCAAGGAAGAAGGGGATGAGCCTAGTCAATATTTGTCTCTGTTGTATGAAGACGGAAGAATCGGTCGACCATCTTTTAGTGCATTGCCCTTTCATCTCTTTAATTTGGGCCGATTTTTGCGATCGCTTCAACATCTGTTAGTTCTCTCCAGATTCGGTGGTTTCCCTCCTCAAGGCCTGGCACGAAGTCAATTTAGACAAGCATAGGTCCCGCCTATGGAGAATGTCTATTCTTGCCGTTTGGTAGTCAGTTTGGGAAGAACGTAATGGAGATGTTTCAGGGATTCTGCTAATCCTGCCCACGTTGTCTCCTCCAAAGCCAAGTGGTTAATTCTAGAATGGGCTGTTCATGTAGATTTTCTGAAGGATTGCGATTGCGACCTTCTTTTTCTTGGAGCTTAGCCTCGTTTGCTCTCTCAGCAAGCCTGCTAAGCTCTTTCCCTATATTTTGCCTCTGTTCTTAATATAATTTGCGTGATCTTTCAAAAAAAAAAAAATCTGGATCCAGATCTGATTAAATTGGACAGGTACTTTGGGAATCAACAGACACAGTACCCCATTGAAAGCCCTATTAAGCAATCATCAGAAGCAAGGTGGGATCATGGTGTGTCGTAAAGTCCGTTACGTAAAGGTAACAGTGGCAACCGTTACATGTTACAAGGTCGTAACGGCCGTAACAGCCGTTATAGAAAAAATGACCAGTAATTGCCATTAACCGCACGTTACGTCTCCTATAAAGGCCATAATAGCCCCGTAATGGTCTATTACGGGACAAATACAAGTTTTTCATACTTTTTAATCAACAATATGGGCCAGATACAACTTTTTCAGGGGTTTTTTCAATAAATAAATAAGAGAGACCGTAATGGCCGTTACAGGGCTGCAACAGTTGTTATACCCCGTATCATAAAGGCAACGGTGGTGGCCGTTATGGCCTCCGTTACCGTAACAGAACACCTTGGGTGGGATGCAAGTTATGGCAAGAGCAACATGACGAGCAAAAGTCTCCATGAAGCTGGAAATGCAGATTTGGTAAGTGTGGCTGCTAAAAAAAACAGCTATTAAGGCAATTACATAATGCATAGGTATTCATGATGCAATTATTTTCAATCACCATCTGCAATTTTTCATATTCTCGAGCAGTCCAGGAAAGCAGTGGTGTATCTTTATGTCTGTTTGTTTTCTTTCTTCTGATACATTTCTGCTTTTTAGTAGGTATTTCAACTTCGGCAAGTGCAAAGAAAATCTATATATTGACAGGCTAAAATGCCAACAGCTGATCAGTACTGAGTTACCAAGCAATTAACCGGAAATAGGTTTTCCCCACTAATCCAGTGTTGATGTGGCCCCAAAGATACACCATGCATGTTAAAAGGGTCTTAAAGACAATATACATCACATAATGCATGCCGTCTCAGACAATATGCATAACATAATAATACATATCATCTCAGACAACGTATTCAACTATCTAAAACCATCAAGCAAAATATGGAGGGGGCAATAAGTGTATGGATGATTCTCTGATATTGCTCCTCCATGATGATTATTAAAAACTCAAAGATGATGCCGTAAATAACATATGAAACCTACTTTGCTCCATGCATTAAGGAGGCTCGACTTCCCAACATTTGGCCGCCCAACAATTGCTATCTGCAAAATTTTCAATAAGAGAAATTTATGATTTATATAGCCATCCAACCATATGCGACGAGCATATGTAGAACAGAAATAAAAAAATAGGGATGCTAACCATCCACATTTGAAAAAAAAAAAAATGATAAACTACACGGTTGACCTCTTAACTAAAAATTTCAAGCAGAGACAGAAGCCAACATTTGCTAAAGATAGTATTATTGAAGGGAAATTATTAAGACACAACACCATAACTTCAAAAGAAGGCATCCGTGTTTTTCATAATTGTGTTGAGTCATGTGAGGGAAAAATAAAGGTATGGGCATGATAGACATCTTTCGTGGTCACTACCTGCAATCCAGATTGTAGAAGCTTATCATAGCTGGCAGTGTCCAATGCCTTCTGCACATCTTGCCACATAGCATCTATGCTGTCCATCAAAAAAATTATATCTAGGGGCGGCATTTCATCATCAAAATCCAAACGAGCTTCAATTTCTGAAAGCAACTCGATGCACTGTGTTCTCAATGATTTGACTAAAGCAGAAAACCCGCCCTATCACAGAATATGATACAAAGTCTGCTCGTCAGACTCTCTTCTGAGAATTCCATAAGCAAAAGATCAAAAGCACAACAGAAATGGTCGTCAGGGAGAAGATATTGGTTAGTTGGCCAGTAAAAAGAGTCTCCCAAAACCAAATTTCATGGGTGAGAACAAAGTATGAAGCTCAACTTCTTCCAACCAAAATACAGCCCACCAGAACTGGGTTACGAGATCAAGCAGATACCTGGATCCCTGCCAATGCAGCATCTGCAGCAGCAACAGATTTAGCTGAAATGAGTTTTCCAACATTTTCAGCTTGAGAAAGATCTAAGCGTCCATTGAGAAAAGCACGGAGAGTGAACTCGCCTGATAGAACATACAAGAAGAAAGGTGCTGTCAGAACATCCATTTTTGTTACACTTGTAAAGTGATTACCCTATCAAAGTACAGGTCATGAGAAAGTTGAGAACAATTGCGGGAAGTACAGCCATACAGGTCATAAAGATCACCTGGGGCAAGAAACAGAATGATGCACCCACCCAGCAGGCTAAACTGTTTAAACCAACAGGCAGCCAATGGTCTGACTCAATCAAGGTGATCCATAACGGTAATGATGCCATGGTGGCCACCTTTGTTACCGTTATGATATGGACCGTAAGAGCCATTACATCCCAACATATTGCACTATGAGATACATCGGGACTTTATCCATTCGAATTGGGGTTTTTTCAATGACCCAAACCATTTATGTGATAGGGCTCCCCTTGGATGGGAGATGCCTGATTATCAGATAGAATATTTCAACTCTTTGATTATGCAAAGGTTATGGTGACCATTCATTTTCAAAGCAAAAAAGCCAATTTTCAAATGGTTAAAATAATCCAATTTTTAGTTGTTATTAAATGGTTGTGTATCTACTACACAAGTTGAGACCCATCATATAAATGCTTGGCTCATTGAAAGATGATCCAGATACAAAGGTTAAAGTCCCAAAGTATCAAATTGCAATGCGCCAGGATGTATTTGAGCAAACCTCTTTGAAACCGCACAAAGAAATATATGGACTTGAATTGAAGGCGTGTGTGTGTGTGGATGGGGTGGGGGAATGGTACTATGAGGTCGACCTCATGGGAACTTCCCATGAGGTTGAGTTGTGTGGGCCCCAACGTGATGTTTGTTGAACATCAACACCGTGCATTTGATGGGTCCCCTTTAGGTTATGGGATATGTCAAAAATCAGCCGTACACAGAACTCAGGTGGGCCATACCATCTAAAACCATGTTATGACATGCCTAAACATACGAGAGTACTTGGTGGGCCCAATAAATGATTATGAAGGTTTTAATGGGAAGGTAGCCCCTCTCAACTGTTGTATGTGGTGTGGCCCACCCAAGTCATGGGTTGACTTGATTTTTAAGCACGTGTCCTACCATGAAATGGTGCATCTGACTGATAGTGTTGATGTTCTACACATGTCATGGTGGGGCGACCTCATAGTACCATTTCCATATATATATATATATATATATATATATATATATATATATATATATAGAGAGAGAGAGAGAGAGAGAGAGAGAGAGAGAGAGAGAGAGAGAGAGAGGGAAAAGGAGAGCTTGAAGGTGCAGACCAGGTTCTGCAAGCCTTGCCCCTGCCTCTAAACAAGCTCTCAATACACGATGCAGGCACACATCACTCCCGTGGCATTGGAGCTCCACCACATCCTCTCTAGTGTAAGATCTTGGTGCCAACATGGGTATCGCCAAAACCTATGATAATGTATCAAAACGTTAAAAGAAAGGGAAAACGTGTAGCAGAAGAGGCATTACACAATGCTGAATTGGTGGGAGGCACCCACCTTCATCTGATGGACCCCACCATGAGTGTATAGTCAGAGCAAAAATCTCCTCCAAACAATCTCAGTAGTCTGATCGGTGAAATTCTATTGTTAACCATCCATTTCCAGACTGATGAACGGATGGTTGGAAATGTACAACTAAGGTATCCTTTTAAGATGTCACCAATCTGCAGCGGGCCCCACCAAATGAACCATATGGATCACTACATGTTGGCTCTATTGTACATAATAATTCAAAGAAAGTGCATTGCTGGCAGCAATTCAGGGAAAAAACACTTCCAACGGACTGATTTTAAGTAACAACAGCTTAAAACCAGCAAAAAATTGCTCAATTTTAATTGAAATTACGGAAATACCTCATCAACGACATTCCCTTCAAGATCAGATACAACACCATACTCCACATAGTGGCTGATTGGGCTCCACGGAATTGAGCCTTGCTTCTTCTTCTTCGTCTTTGCAGGCTGAAAGACGAGGCCCGCAATGGCCACTGCCGAAGGACCGGATAGCCGTACAATCCCGACCGCTCCCGGCCTGCCGCCCAAGGAAGTAACGATGGCAGCGATGGTGCTTGAACCGTCGGACGATCCCGCGCTGGAGTTGGAACCCAAGCGCTCATCCTTCAGAAGAACTGGCGTGTTTTCTGCAGAATAAAATGTAAAAAGAGAGTCAGGGGAAGGGCATTTCTGGAATTTCTGTTCTAGAGTGGGATAATGGGAGTGGCGGTGGTAGTGACCTTGTTGGGAGAGATGGGATTTTAGGGTTAGGGTTTTGGAGGTGTGAGATGCAAAGAGAAGGTTTTGGAGGTGTGGAAGTAGAAAAAGATTAGCTCTTTTTGTTCTGAAGATTTTCGCTGTGGAGAATGAGATGGAATAAATGAGGCGGTGTTGGAAGCAATGGAGTACGTTAGCCATTTTCAGCGGCGGACCCGGTGCCGTTGCGGGGAGAGCATATATCGGGCCTATCAAGTACAAACGTCTCTACTAAAAGTTAACGTATGAATATAATTGTGGACCCCACAATGATGTTTTAGTAAAATCTAATCCATCCATCATTTGTGGCCTTTTTTTTTATCCATGGATTCCAAAACTTAGGATCATAAAAATGGTCACGAAACGGTTTGGATGGGGACATCCACAATTAAGAACCTTTTGGTCCACTTTTCTCTTTTTTGGTAAATTCCATCTAATCCATTAAGAAATTCATCCAAAAAGGATGAATGGACGCGAAACAAATCAGGCCACTCCTGAACTCAGGTGGGCGAAAACACTTGAATTTTTAAACTATTACCGTTGAAAACTTCCCGGGGCCACGGAAGTTTCTTATAGAGCTGATATTTGTGTTTTCTCTTCATCCAATGGTAAATAAACATCACGGTGGGTATTAGAAAAGTTTCAACGGTGAGAATCATTATCACTGCTTCTTCCTTTGATGTGGTACACTTGAGCCTTCGATCTGCCTCATTTTTTGTTTTAACTACTAAAATGATACGAAAAAATGGATGGATGGTGTGGATAATACCCATACATCACGGTGACCACTCAAAGCTGCTGCCCGTTCCCAGCTGGAGACGGGCGGGCTAGGAAGCAATCCCGTCCCATAGTATGAGATTGGGCCTTCGAATGAGGTCCGGAGACGCGCAGTTTCCATCGCGTGCGGAAATCAGGACGTTTCACCTCTAGGAGCAGATCGGTGTAGCAATTTCCAAACGTGCAATCGTCTCATCTGTATCCGACCGGGAAAAAGGTGGGCCACAACGTGATGATCACTTGGAAAGAAAATCGAGCCAATAAACTCATTGGGTGGGACACACCAGTGCACTTGGTAATTCCAACGGGTGTCCATGGATTGCACCTTCATGGCCGATCCAACGTATGGATCGGCAGTGTTTTCATAACAGGTGAGGCCCATCCAATGCATGGACCAGTATATTTTCATAGCAGATCATTACCGTAGTGTGGTCCACCTTTTCGTACCAGTCTGACATCAACAAGAGAGCTTGAACGTTCATAAAATGGGACGCCGCAAATGAGGGCAGTTTATCAGTTTTCCAGTCTATTTGTCTATTACATTGCCCTTTTGATAGCCTGTGTATGAATTGAAATTTAAATCATAATAATTTATCTAAATTGGATGCCTCTAATTAGGGTGTATGTCGAGTCGAACCGAGTCGAGCTGGCCTTGACTCGGCTCAGCCACTGGCTGACCTCAGTTCAAACTTGGCTTGACTTGGTCCTCAAGCGTGACTGGCCAGTTCAGCTCGATTCGGTCAGCAACTCGAGCCAGCTTAGGACGAGTTCGAGCCAAGTTCACCATTGAGGCATTTCCACAAACACCTATACTGCACCTTCAAAATATCTTTTTTTGTTGGCGTGCCATCTCTATCCGTGGATTCCCCAACTCAATCTATGTCTTTCCCCTATGCTTGGCTCTCTATTCTTTGTTCAGGGCTCTCAAGCTCAATTTGTTCAAAACAAATAGATCTATTTGTCATCTTTGTCTCAAGCTAAATTTGTTCAAAACAAATAGATCTATCTGTCATCTTTGTCTCAAGCTCAAGCTCAATCCAAAAATCAGTCAAGAGTAACCAACCCTAGCTGTCTATTTTACCAATGATACGAAATGCAAGTTCGAATCATCCCATTAAATGGATTGCTTTCCCTCTATAGATCTGGCCAATAATAGCTCCACCTGCCTTTGATGGATCGAGTACGTTGAGTCATTTTATCAAACATATGGTGAGCAACATCAATGGCAAAGTAATCGAGTCACTGAACTAGTTTGAATTGAGTTCGGTTCGAGCTGGTTTCGATCCGAGTTCAGTTCAAGCTGGATTCAATGCGAGTCGAGTCGAGCTAGGGCCTACTTAACTCATTTTCGAGCTCAAACAATCAACTCAACTCAGCTCGAACTTAGCTTCGAACCGAGTCGAATAGAGCTTTTTCAGGTCGAGTCAAGCGAGCTAACCGAGCTAAGTCGGTTCGTGTACACCGCTACTTCTAATGTGTTAGGCAGCTTATAATTGAATTTTACTGGAATTCAAAGATTGCATGGAGCCGCCTAAATGTATTAGAATTTGTTAGTACATTCATGTGAACTTAAATTAAATTAACTTTAATACACCAAATCAATATACACGTATGACACTTGACATAATTATTAAAACAAACTCCCTAAAATGTATACTTTAACTAAAAATGAAGAAAATTTGAGCTTAGGCAGCCACAATGGTAAGCCCAATAATTGTATAGTCAAAAGGCTTGATTTTTTAAGCTAGTTGTTTCCAATCATATTGGATTTTATGAATTATCGTGGTCCTCTATGATATTTATGTAAAATCCATCTTGACCAGCGAGTGCATCATATCATGCTAGATACAAGGAACACAACTTAGCCCCATTCGGAACTGGGGTGAACCAAGTGATTAGAAATAGTACATAGGGAAACATTCACATCAAAATTGTTTTCCTTCATATGGCCCACCTGAATTATGGTTGGATTGATTTATTACCTACATTCATAAATTTTAGTTTGGCATCTATGGTTGAAGTGGATTTCATAAAATTATCAAGGTGGCCTGTATAAAAAATCAAAGGCAGACTTCTCTCCCAATTATTACATTTGGTGTGGCTCACCTGAAGTATGGACTTAAGGTGGGATAAGGCATATAATTGTTAAAGTAGATTTCCGTAAACATCCTAACCAGTTTTGAGTAAAAATCAATGGGGTTTTTTTCAACTGCTTCTCTTCATATGGTATAATTGAATATTTGTGTCTTGGCCCCACATGATGATGGGGGGGGTGGGCAGCGTGTTGTCAAAGATGAGAGTGGATGGTTTTTAATAATTTTCTGTCAAGTACGCACCTAGGGCCTGTTTGGACAGGCACGCTGGATGGGATTAGATTGTATTAGACTGGATTGCACGGATTTTAAGGCAATGATGGTGATGTCAATGGATTGTCTTTAAGATCCATGCGATTACTACCAGGTCTGTTTGGGCACGCCCGGCCAAATTTGGAATTAAAACTTCTAATCCCTTTTAATACCTCTAACCAAACACATCCAAGCAATTTTGAAAGGATTAGGATGGATTATATGGGATTTAAAGTAATGATGGTGATGTCAGTGGATTGTCTTAAGATCCATGAGATTCTTATATCCCGGGATCACGATCCCATATCTGTTTGGGCATGCCTTGCTAATTCCGGGATCTATCTTCCAATCTCACCTAATCCCTTCTTATGCCATCCAGCGTGCCGTTCCAAACAGGCCCTTAGCCATTTTTGATAACATATAGCCTCACCAATCACATCCTACCATGTCACAAACCATTGCTGATAGTGGTGCCTACTCGATACCTAATCTGTGCCTACCCAATCTCAATATTCACTTTTGCATCACCAACATATGTAGTTGTTTTTTAAACTCTCCCTTCAATGGTCAAAATTTAGACCTTTGGAAGAATCAATGATAAATGAAGTTAGAACTATAGTTTCAAAAAAATAAAAATAAAAAATTTTAAACATCAATTCAGTAGTAATTGGGTTCTAATTCATACAAATTCACAATTTCTAAATGACTTACTTTTCACCGTTTATATCAATTCAGGTCAAAACACACTTGTCAAATAACCCCCGAATAATCTAATGAGCTATGACATATATTTCTTAACTTTTCACCGTTTATATCAATTTAGGTCAAAACACACTTGTCAAATAACCCCTGAATGATCTTAATGAGCTATGATATATATTTTTTCGATTATGTTTAAATGTACATAATATCCTTTCTACGGAAGGATGAGTACACCTATAACTACAACATGTGTCGTTCTAGTGGGCCTAACTCACCGGAAGATAGAGAGATGTGATGCGACGGTTTCAGGGTAACTGTCAATCCATTACTCTAGGCGTTTCAAAATTGCACGAGCAGGTTCTCCAGCCATGTTGGCGATGTGGGGTCCACAGTGATGTCTAAGATGTATGTGCCATACATTCACAGTCCATCCATTTTGACGGCTCATTTTAGGGCAAATGCCCAAAAATGAAACGCATCCAATTATCAAGTGAAGTGCACCAAAGGAAACAGTGGTCGTTGACCATTAAAATTTTCCTGTGGGCCAGAAAAGTTTTGGATGAAGCTATACTTGTGTGGTCCATGTTTTTTTATACCTTGTCAACAGGTTGGATGTCAATAAACATTCCCGTTTAAATCACCACTGTTTCCTGGGGTGGGTACAGCTGAGATTTGGATATGCTTGGTGTACTAATCATGCTCTCAAATGACCTGTCAAAACAGATGGATGGCATTGATGTAAGGCGCATACATCACGGTGGGCCCCACAGTAGGGATCCACCGAAACCGCCTAAGCCCGACTATTGCATCACTGATTTTTGTATCCTCTCTTCGTCCTAGAGAGGGAGGCGGATGTATTGGTCTTATCCACACCGTTCATTCATTTTTTTTTTAGTATCATTTTGGAATATAGGCCCAAAAATGAGGGAGATCCAAGGCTCAGGTGGACTACACAATAGGAGATTAAACTCTTACCGTTGAAAACTTCTTAGGGCCACAAAAGTTTTGGATGGATGTAATATATGTGTATCCTCTTCATTCAGGTATACGTAACTTTATGAATAGGTTGGATGGAAAATAAACATCACCGTGGGCCCTAGAAAAGTTTCAACGGTGAGAATCATTATCACCATTGCTTCCAATGGTGTGGTCCTCTGGAACATTATAAATGACTCATTTTTAAGCTTATACCCTTAAATGATAGGAAAAAAAATGTATGGACGGTGCATCACGGTGGCCACTAAAAGCTCCTGCCCGTTCCCAGCTGGAGACGGGCGGGCGTAGGACGCAATTCGCGTCCCCCGAAGAGTAGGTGAGTTATGCCTGGTTCTACGAAAGATACACGCCACAGTGGCCCCACACACAAGCCTATGATTGGCATCCCATACCATAGTCCCATGGGGTGTGTGGCCCATCCGAGCCGTGGATATCGCTGCTTATTTGTCCTTAGGACCCGACCTCAACGATGGAGCCTGACAGACGGAGTGGATTTAACGTATGGGACCTGATGCAACTTGGGCGTTTTACGCGCTGATGTTGTAGAGGACTTTAGTCGCACTATATACCAATTCACACGCAGGAAAATAGGGTATTCTTGTCATTTAACAGAAATTTAAAATGAGACCTGAAAAAGACTACAGTACAAACGCACCCGTAAGCTTTTTTTTAGTGCGCAAATGAAGTAATGAGCATCGTTCCTTTTTGCAATGCCACTCAAACCGAATCATCGACACATCATCTTCATCGTCATCCGTTCATCCACCAATTCCATATAAATTATTCCATCCATGACTCATACATACATCATCACACATTCACCCCTTTTAATCCTTCCTCTTCTTAGCTTTATTTCTACATGGCTTCCCAGGCTCTTCTTTTTCATACATACATGAGACTCTTCTCTGTCTCTTTCTATCTATCCTTAAATCTTATTTCCTTTTCATGGGGCTTTTTCTCTTTCGTGTCATTTGGATAGGGATTTGATCTTTTCTCAGACTTCTTCTTGCTTGGCTTTGGTGGACCATGCCATCACGGCGTCTGCAACGGTCAGGAAGATCTTGTCTTGGCCGATCAGGTCCACGAATTTTGATGCGTGGATCTTGTCTATCACCGTCTGCCCAGGATTCGCCAGAACAAGCTGCGTGGATGAACTGTCAGCTAATTTCCATTCTTAACTTTCTTTCTTTCTTTCATACATAAAAGATTTTTCTTCGACATTCTCTTCTTTTTAGTGGCGTTTTTGTAAATTACGGAATTCATTGCAAGTTTCGTAATTTGCAGAAGAGGGAATTATGGGTAACAGGGTCCTGGATGTGCTCAGTATCTCATAGTTCCAGAACTCGGTGACTCGACTTGAAGCTCATCCGAGTCAACTCGACTGAACCAGATCTCGAGCCGAGTCACAAGGAAACTTGCTCAACTTCGCAACATGAGTTGTGCTGGTCCAACCCCAACTTAGGTTGGCTACGTTGGGTCCAAGTCCTCAACCGAATCCGGGTTGGGCTGGGCTTGGGTTGAGGCCCTAGGCAACCCAACCCAACCCAACCTTATAAACAATACATCTACAGAGCTTTGCTGAGTCCACAGGCATGAGCAATAAAGCTCATGTGTACACCACACATGTGCCAGCATAGCACAACAAGCCTGAGATCCATTCCATCCATCAGAATGTCGATATTGATGCCCTAGCCCAAAAATCAGAATGATCCACTGGTCAGGTGGGCCACAGAGAAAAAGAAAAGGAGAAAAAGAAAAGAAAAGAAAAGGAAAACTGCATGGCTCTGAAAACTTGGCTGAAGATCTCTAACAAATCCACTTGTTTCTAATATTGTGCTCACATGCTGTGTGGACCAGATTTGTTTCTAATATTGCGCTCACATGCTGTGTGGACCAGATTTATTTTTGAAAAAACATGTAGAAGGTTGGACTAACATGATGGATGAATTGGATCTCATATCTATGTGCCTTGCTGGCACTTGTGTGGCATGTACATGATTTTTATTGCACGGGCATATGCGCTTAGCAAAGCTCTGCATGTACATATTAGTTCTTACTAACTATACTAACATGTATGATATATGATATAAACAATAAAATCATGGTTGCATGGAAAATATGGTTCTTGATGGGAACCTTTGTTTTTGTCTTTAAAATATTATTGTTTGCTTTTATAATATTTTGAGCTCTTTATCTAATTTTTATTTTATTTTATTTGTTTATGAGCAATAATTGAAGAATTTATTATGTCAGTGTTATTTTGGAAGTTACAAGTTTTACTTCGTAGTTTATTTAATTGTTAGATGTTTGATTTTATGTGTTAGTTTACTAATTGCAAGTAACTTACAGACTGTAATCAACCTGTGGAATAAATTATTAGATGGCATTTGATTTGTAATCAACCTATGCAATAATCTATTACACTGCACGTGTGGGAGTCTTGTGCTCTCATTGACGGTCCCTGGCCCGGATAAAGGAGGATAGCGCTGAGTTGGCAGCCAACGTCAAACTTAAACCGTAACTTTCGTCATGAAGTGGAGATATGACTCTGTAATTTCACATGATCATCATGTACCACTCAAATTGGAAGGGAAATTTTATAGGATGGCTATAAGACCAATCATGCTTTATAGAATAGAATGTTGGGTAGTTAAAAGAACAAAATGTTCATATGATAAGTGAAGGTGAAATTAGGAAGTCGAGATGGATGAGTGGCAAGATGAGGAATGACAGAATTAGAAATGACTGCATTCGAGGGAACTCTGGATTAACACAAATAGGTAATAAGATGAAGGAAAGTACATTTGGATGGTCTGATCATATGCAACAGAGACCAAGAACCATGCTAGTTAGAATGAGTGAATTGGTACAAGTTGAAGGCTCTAAAAGGGCAAAGGGAAAGGCATAGGTGCAGGTATTAAGAAAAAGGCTTAATGACCTGTGGTCTAACTAAAGGCCTGGCCCTTGATCGAGTGGAATGGTGGAACAGGATTCTTGTAGCTGACCCCAATTAATTAGGATATGGCTTAGATGATGATGACGACGACGAAGTAAAGGTTGATGCATAAGGGCCTGAGCTCATTCTAGAGACTATGCATTGAAGTGCATGGGGATGGCTAGGACTTGTGCAATTTTTTACATGTGCATGTGCCAAGTTGGCCAGACCTGGGCTTGATCTTAATGTATACAGCTTTCTCATTTTGAAAACACAGAAAAATGGATCTTTCTTCCTCTCTCTAAGTTCTTTCCTTTGGTTGAGCAAATAGCCCATCTTTTGGGTCACTGGATTGGATCGAAGGTGCAATCAGTGCTGATTATCATTGTAGGCCGTATCCTAGGGGCATTCAGTTGCAAACCATAGCACCAGGGTTTGACAAACCCATGGGGTGGAACTTGTCCCAAGTATCTGCAATCTTGTTTGTTCATGCAGCCTACAGAAAACATGTTCTCGCCTCATCTAAATGTTAAATCTTTATCTAAAGAGGTAACCTCTTCCCTTTTCTCTTTGCAGCTTCAGCACATCATAATGTGAATAGTGTCCTAGTGCAACCAAGAGTACAAGGGCCATGGATCAGTTATCAAGAACAGAATCTCATTGCCCCATCGTGGGTTATTCTGCTGCAAAAATTCCACGATATGGAGTTCATTGCTCTTTTGTCAATGGCCTACAAACAGGAAGTCAAGAGAAAATATCGGCATCCCATGGAAGCTGAAAGATTGGATGGTGGGATATTGAAATATGAAACATTCTTGGAGCATTCTCTATACACAATAGGGTCTATCTGTGGGCTGTCTGGATCACTGAACCATTGGGTTGTATGGATTGGACACATCAGGACAATATTCATATCCACAATGCATCGTGACCCTACAATTCCCCATTGTTGTTTTCCTTTTCCATAGCGGTCTTCGTGCTCCCATTTTGCAAAATGGGTTCGTGGTTCGGGGATCCAAAGTGGATGAAGGATTTAAGTACCCAATCTTTGGTATGTTCTTGGACAGTTTGAATGGTTGGAAATTTTCAGATATCCCCTATCCATGATAGTTCCAATGAGATCAATGATGTGGATCACCAAAACATGGGCACTGCCTATACAGACTGGCCGCATTGGGGCACCTATTCACATACTGTTGCATCAGAACCCAGAATTCCTTTTCATAGCATGGGCTGATTGTTTATTTGCTCACCTGAACTTCTCTCTTTTGGAGACTCCGATATAACTCCTCCAAGGCATGGATGCCGCTGGTGTCAATGTCAGTAACAGCTGTAATACACCAAAATGCCCAAAAATGAGCTGCAGACTGATTGAACTCAACATGTTTACTAACTACAAAGCTCAAAAACAGAACACGAGACTGGCAGTGACCACTCACGTGACATTTCCATGATCAAGAACTGGATTCTTGGTTGGTTGTTTGCTTTCAGCTGTTCATCTTCATCAATCAACCATCTTAGGACCCTGTAAGAAAAACCCGTCTGATTGTTGTCAACTGGTCCCTTGTGGGGATTCATAATCACTCTATAAGGAGAAAAGACACGTGCCGTCTGATCAATGTCCGATCAAACCCACTTAGTAGCATAACAGTTATGCAAGACCAGGCGTTGTTGCCTGAGAATGCAGTGGAATTATTTTTCTCCAATCATATGATCCAAAGTTGAAAAATATGACAACATAAGGTTCTTAGGAGATAAAAACAAATACTTCTATTTGGAGGAGGAGCATAGAAAACATTCCTGGAATGAGGTGCATTTCAGATGATCTCAACGAAGAAATGAAGTTCCTTTTCAAAGGGTTTGAACCATTAACCTCTTCATAAACCCAATTCCTTGTGATTTAGATGCATAGATTATGCAGGCCTTGGTTAGACCCACATCATCAGTCCTAACAATGTTGTTCTGAATTTAAATAACAATCTAGAGAATGAACGTGCCAAATATATCAAGGTGCTAAAGAGCATCAATACCTCTCACGAACATAGTTGGAGTTGGAAAAGTAGATTGCCGAATCAACTCTCACAATAAGCATCCCAGGAACTTTTTTTGCATCGGGATACTGTTCTATGTTACGGTATATGCTTGTACTTGGGAGGTTACCAAGTACAGCAGTCCGTGGCCTGGTCACTTGAAGGAGTATTTTTGCAAATGATATTGCGACCTGTTAGAAAGACATTGTTAAAACAGATTTGTTTGTTAAAGAAGGAAAATTGAAATTATAGTGTCCTCCTTACCGCAATCAAGAGTCCAATTTCAACAGATGCAAAAACCACACCAAAGAAGGCCCCCATGCAGGCAATAAAGTCCAGTTTATCAATTTTCCATATAAGGATTGCAGCATCATAGTCGATTAGGCTAATCACGGCAGAGATAATGATAGATGAGAGTATAGCATTTGGGGTGTATTTGAAGAGGGGTGTGATCAGTTCTAGAGTTAGGAGTACCACTGCTGACATCACAATGTTAGAGACAGCTGTTTGGCAGCCGGCCATGTAATTCACTGCAGAGCGGGAGAAGGAACCTGTGATAGAGAAGCCGCCCATCAGTCTAAGACTGAAGAGGAACTCATTGTAGCATTTGGGTTGAACCTTATATAGATATGGTGTGAATTTTCTCTTTTACCTGTTGCCACATAGCAAGAAGTCATTGAACCAGCAATGTTCATAACCCCAAGGGCCACCATTTCTTTGTTTCCATCTATCTGATAGTCCTTCATGGCTGCAAATGTTCTTCCAATTGCTGTAGCTTCCTGTCAAATTCACGCTTTTAGCATACAACATTCATGTTTTTTTCTTTTTCTTTTTCTCCCTCTCATTGAAAGTTGAGGAAATGCTGTTTGCAAGCACCAATCTGAGAACTCCAAAGACAAGCATCCAATGTGTGTGAGATCCAGCCAATTAATCAAGTGGGCTCGATGGTGAATATTCCCAAGCCCAAAGCCAGTCCAGTCCACTCACTTGGTGGCCCACACATGTATGAAACAATGGATGGTTGGAAAATCAAATGTTCCTCATTCAATATACATGCGCAGCCACCCTGTGGATGGACTTGCCTGATTTTTGGAATAGGGGACATTCACCTTGGGGCCTACCTTATGAAGGGCCCGAATCTCACATGCGTGTGAGTGCTTGTCTTGCATTTGCAGATGGGTGTTTGTGGGCAGCATGTCTTAAAAATTAGATTCTTTAAGTGTGCAGAGTAGGCATACCGTTAATGCTATCATACCAGCCACTACACCAATTCTGAAACCCTTTGCAGCAAATTCACCACTGAAATGAATTTGGTTCAAGGATGATGGATTTATACCTTTTTGTATGTCTTTCACCTTTCAGACATTTGCAGCACTATTAGTTGACTAATATTAGATAAAATAGAGATGTTAACTCTACAAAGTTCAGAGACTTACAATTTTAACACCATGCTTTTCTGCATGTGTAATATACACGAAAAAGGTCGAGAGAATAACAGAGATCAAAGGGGCGATCGCGGGCACCCAGAAAAGGCTCTTCTTCTTCTTCCCCTGTAACACTTTTGAGTCACGTAAGAAGGAAACTTTCCACAAGCATGGAGTCCAAGGAATATGAAGCAGAGAGAAAAAACTTACAATGTATTTGACAACTAGAAGGAAAACCAAGAAGACTGATCCTATGAGGATTGTCTGCCAATTCCACTGCGAATGTAGTAAAAGAAAACAGTCAGTGAGGAAAAATGACAGCAATCTGTACTTCTAAACTCAGTATTTCTAAATTCAGTGTTTCTAAACTCATTAGCTTAATCATTGACTGGGCCAGGGAAATTTAGTTTTGGCTTGACTGAGTCATTGGACAACTTAATTGAATTATCATGGTTGCTAGTTTTGTGTTGGTTGGTTTCCATCTCAAATCCAAACTTTTAAACACTATCGATAACAGTAAATTTCAGTAGGTTTTCATACCCCGTGATGTACAGAACTCCATACTGAATGCATAACTGAAATAATATCCGTCTTCTTAGTAAAATTCTTTATGCCAAGGAAACCTTTGAGCTGTTGCAGAGCAATTGTGATGGCTGCCCCACCCATGAACCCAACAACGGCCGCATGAGATAGGAAGTCGATCAAGAATCCTAATCTGTAAACATTACCAGAATTTTCAATGCTATAACAAAGAATACCGACCTTTTAAGTTAACAAAGGTATGGAAAACTTGTAAAACAGATTGTTCAATTACCTAAAAAATCCAAGCGTGACTTGAGTGATCCCAGCAAAGAATGTTGCAGTGAATACAAGCCGGAGGTACTCATCTGGATTTTTAGCAGAATCAACCTCCTTTTGGAGCAAAGTCCCCAGCAGGAGAGACACAACTGCTACTGGTCCGATGGCAATGTCGCGCGAACTCCCCATGCATGCATAAATCAGCGGCGGAACGAAACTAGAGTCTGTAACGTTTGATTGGAGAAAGATTCATCAACCAATGCATGCTGCTGTTAGGAAAAAAATAGAACATAAAATAACTCGGGTATGGATTTAGACTTACATAGCCCATATTGGGGTTTCAAATTTGCAAGCTGTGCATACGCAATATCCTGTTTCACAGGACAAAACTCACATAAGCTTCTTTGAAAGAGAACACTGAACTCGGTTCTGTGACGTTCAAGTTTATGTACCTGAGGAATACAAAGACTTGCAATGGTCAGCCCTGCAATAAAGTCACCTTTGAACTTATGTAAGTTGTAATGTCTCCCCCATTCGAGTATGGGGAACAAGGTCTGAAGGCCAAGGACAATCTTTCTCGACCTCGGTTGGTCCTTGAAAGGGCGCAAAGGGTCGTCGGGGAAGAATGTTTCCTTCAATGAAGAAGTGAATTCCTGATGGAGTTTCCGCCGAGGAGCCAACCTCACCCTATTAATGTATGGCAAGTCATTGGCCTGAGGGCATGAGGATTGCTGGTCTGTAATGTCCTGTTCCTTGTTTTCAAGCTTGTCTGAAACAGAATGATTCATCTAAGACTCTCGTTTTCCACGCTTTCAAAGTGAATACAAGAATGAAGTCTTCACCTACACAACACAACAAATGAAACAAAAAGGGGAAAAAAATCAGAAAAGGTTGCAAAACTGAAACTGATATATGTTAGTATGCGCATGTAGCAAACACTACAACAATAGGCACTCTCAATCTTAAATCAGAAGACATTTCTCCTGTTCCATCTGCAATGCAGATTACAATCCAATGCTGCAGATTACAATTCAATACTGAAGAGTGCGATTCAATACTCAGAAACAAGATGAACAATAAGCTTTGCTGCGCTTGATTTCAATACGAAAGATTTCAATCTACATGAAACAAATCAAACCAAAGCCACTATAAAGCAATCACAACCATATCCAACTCAGACTCTTCTCACCTATGAACTGAAACAGGTAAGCACAATATATAAATTCTAGCTAGAATTCCTAGTCAAACTCATCTTCTTTATGAGGAACAATAAAATGGCTATGGATTTGATCAGTAACAAATCCCCAATGAAACTGCTTAGCTAAAAGAAACTGATTGCATTTAAAAACTCGAATCTGAATTATCCCCTTCTACCATATACACCCCAACTCAGATCCTTCTCACTTACAAATCGAAACAGATGATTTGTTTATGCAAGTCGCAACTAGAATTCCTAGTCAATCTTGTCTTCTTTAGGCAGAACCACAATGGCTAGTAGAAACTGATTGCAATTTAAAGAACTCCTATACCAACCAATATTTGAATTGTTGAAAACCTAGTCAGTTCTTGCATTATCGTTGAACTTGCGAAAATAAAATATGATTATGGAAGGTGTTGACTGGGGTTTGATGATTAAACTGATGTAGCAATCCAGCCTACCATTTTCATATCTTTTTTATTTTGTTATTATTATCTTCACTTCCTTTTTAGGTTTTCAATGGAAGCATAGGAGGAGAATCATATGAGTGGACTTTTTCTATGGTGGTTGGTTTAAAACATGACTTTTGCAAGCCAAAAGTCGATTGCAGCTTCCTTTCCAACATGAGTACATGAGGAGAACATCCACATGCTTTTGACACCTTCTCTTCCAACTGGAAAGAGGGCTGCTCTGAAATGAGAAAATGGGCCCTTTGTATTTTTCAATGACAAAAAAGAGGGCTCAATTTTCCCTTTAACACTTTTTGACTTTTCTTCTTGTGAATGGTGGCGTAGCACTTCAACTGCTGTGGCCTTTATTTGCGTGAATACAAGGGAAATGAAAAAGAAAAAGAAAATGCATTAAAAAGAATTTCCAATGCAACGTCTGTGGACTGTGGCCATTCAATTAAGAAAAGAATCATATTCCAATTTAAGAAAAAAAAAAAAAAAAAAGAGAAATAGCTGATTTTATTCCAAAAGATCCTGACAAAAAACTCATTTAAAATATAAAAAGGAACATATTTTATTCCTACATATCCTAAAAAGTTAAAAAAAAAAAAATCAAAATATAAAAAGGAACTAATTTTATTCCAACAGATCCTAAAAAAATACCCATTTAAAATATAAAAAGTTACTTTTTCCCTCTCCATGCATGATCGAAAGCTTCTCAATGAAAGTAGATGCCATTTGTGAGTTGAACCATAGATTATTTTATTTTATTTTTTAATAATAGTTTGAATTCAAATTGGCCCATTATTCCTAACAAATTATCTTCCATGAAAAAAATACAAAAAAAAAACGATCTGATAATTACCCACAAATTCAAATTCAAAATCAAATTGGAATCCTTTACCAAAAAATGAAATTCAAATCCAATTTGATATTTAAAAAGCCAACAAACCCAATTCTCACTTTAATTGATAAGACCCAAAAATATTAATTTTTTTCTTTTTAAAAAATAGATACATGATTTCTCCACACTTGAACAATCACCTATCACAACCAACAGATAACATATATTAATAACCTGAATCAATAAAATAATCCAAACTCAAGTAAGGAGTCTTTTGGATGCATGTTAATGGTTTAAGTTATAAATGATTTACATCTTTACAGCCTGTCTTGTTTGGCTTTAAGTTGTAAACGATTGTCTATGTTTGTATAGCCTGCAAATTATTCAAGTCTTGTAAACGAAGAACTAATCTTTTCATTTATAGTCAGTAAGCTTGCAAAAGAAATTCGAACTCTTTGCTGGGGTTAACCGTAAATCATTTATAGTTGTAAACTGTACATGATTTACAGACAAAAGACGCCATTCAAACACAAACTGTAAATGATGTAAATCATTTACAACTTAGCTCATATACAATCATCCAAACGACCCCTTAAAAAAACTCTTATGTATAAAGAAAAAAGAAAATTTCAGAAAAGTGATAAAGAAAAGAAGCAATAGTTTCTCTCACCTCCTGAGAGAGAGAAGCTTTACTAGTTGAAAACCATGGAAGGTGGTCCACACGATCGTGCCCACCAAAAAAAGTCCTCCTAAAAAGCCAAAATATCATTTATGCCCCTCAAAACTCAAGAAAGGAAAAGAAAAAAAAAAAAGAAAAGAGAAAAGGAAAGAATCAACATAGAAATGTAATAAAATACAGTTGCTCCGTTCTTCTTTTTTCCCACATTGAATGGCTGTTGTAGATCTGTAAAAGGCAAAATCTATGGAAAGAGTAGGAAAGATCACGAGAACAAAACCGGAATGCTGGCTAAGTTCAATGAATCTGTTCTGAATATATTATTACGAAACTCAGGGGATCAACGACTTCTGCAATGTGGAGGACAACAAGAATTCTGACTTTATGTTTGGAGGAATAGTTGGGTCGGAGCGGTTAGGTGCGGCCCCCGGCCTAACCCAGCACGGTGCGGCCCAGACCGTGGGGCCCATCTTGATGTATTTATTGTATATCTTCGCCGTCCATCTGTTCTTACAGATCATTATTCCAAATATGAAGCAGATGAACTTTTTTGTGGACTATATAATAGGAAACAGTGGTGATTGAACGGTCACCATTAAAAAATTCCTAAGGTCCACCTAATGTTTCAGTATTGTTTATTTGTCATCCAGCCTGTTGATAAGGTCACACAAATCTGGATGAAGTAAAAAACTATATATCAGTTTGATCCTAAACTTTTATGGCTCACAAGAAGGTTTTAATGGTCAATCACCACTGTTTTCTACGATATGGTGCACCTGAGATTGGATCTGCTTTATTTTTGGGCTCGTGTCTTAAAATGATATGGAAAAACGGATGGCCGGAGTGGATATACAATAAATAGATCAAGGTGGGCCCCACTGTCAGGGCCGCACCATGTTGTTGTGGTTGGGACCGCACTCAAACTTCTTCCCTTTGCAACCGTACACGTGTGCTCTCAGTTATGAAAAGTGGGGCCCAATTTTGGTAATCTTGGCCTTTTTTTTTTTTTTTTTTTTTTTTTTCTATCTTGGATAGGCGTGTTCTAAAAAAAAATCCGGGTTTGGAAGAAATTAGAAACGATTTATTGGTATCTTTCATATGGAAAGTTTATATTTCTCTTCTTAATCGCCTGTTTGTAGGCCAGGAATCAAAACGTAATTATAGTCCCATCCATGAAATTTTGAAAGATGGTGCATCCATTGTATTTACAAAAATTGCGGGCTCCACTTGTGGGAAATGGCAGCCTGCATGTAGCTAACAAGGTATACTTGGTCCGGTCTGACGGTTTTAGGTCCGGTAACCCTAGTTTGAACTTTTAAGAGAGGAGTGTTAAGAAAAATTTCGAGAATCTTAGTTCCAAACTTTTAAGGAAACTGAGATTTCCATATATTTCTTTATCACTGATACCACTGATAACACCGAATAATTAGATCGTGGTGTGCGAGGGGTGCACGTGTGGCAGACATGCAAGACATCTATTCGGGGATCATGACCTCGTTGTGATGCAAAAGAAAGAAAGAAAGAAAAAAAAAAAAAAAACAAGTCCTTAGAAGCGGTCTGTAATCAAGATATGTACTGAAGAAAGAAAAATAAAAAAACAAGTCCTTAGAAGCGGTCTGTAATCAAGATATGTACTGAGGATTACATATGATGGATGGAATGGCATGGCTTTTTTAGACATGGCACCATGATCAAGGTGGCGATTGGCGAACCTGATGAGTGGACGAGATCTACGGCACATGCACCATGTTAGAATGTCATTTATATTGGCATTGGAGCCGTTCTCCATGGCATTTCCTTTTCTTAATTAGATAATTAGGTGGGAAGTTAGACTATAGATTGTGATGTATAAAGGCCCAGAAAACTTGACATACCCAGACCCAACCCCAACCTTTTCCTATGTAAGTTAACTTTGGGTAACGTCTTGCGGACCTAAATTTAAATGAGTTAGTTTTGTTAGATATTAGCCTATGGAGCTCACTCGTGGGCAACCACCCATGGTTGAGTATTACTAGAGTCGCCATATGTTGCATGTTCTTACTTTTTCCTTACTAATTTGAAGTTGAAATTTAAATTCCGTAGCATGTTCTTAATAGGTTTGAGTGTTGTATCAAGAGTTCATGAGCTTGTATCGTTAAGAATAGACAACACTTTTATTATTGACTTAATAAAGTACTCCAAACATCATCAAAAGTCTTAAAGTACATTTGAGTATTGAATATCCGTATATACACGTGTTTAAACATGAGAAACTAAGATCAACATGTGTTCGATAGAATTGAACAATAGTAGAATACCATCTATGGACCTTATTCTAAATAGATTGAGACATCTGGCACAAGTGTAACTTAGATTGAGATATCTGACATATGTGTGCGTTCATGATACGTTGCTAAAAATGAGAACCGACGACCTGCACGTCTTTCCTTTGTGTCCTTCTCCCGCGTTTCCTCTCATTCTCGGGCCGACGACCTGCACGTCTTTCCTCTTTGTCGTTCTCCCGCTTTTCCTCTCATTCTCGTTCCCCACACGTGTTGGGATTTCTGACCACTGACTCTGACTCGATGGCGCTTCCGTTCATGCGGAGAACTTTCGGCTCCTTGAATAATTAGGGAAATAAAAATAAAAAATGACATCCTACCGTGTAAACATTTACAATTATTACATGTACCTGACAGCTAGATCGTACATCTGTACGATACCATGAATGGGACGCTGATTGGTTACTATTCCAGCCAGTTCCTAGCTCGGAACGAGCCTACAATGATGCGTGGGTTTATTCACACCGTGCTATCATTTTAGGAAATCCAATCCTTTGTTTTTCACAAACAGTCAATTTTTATTTTTCTGTTTTATGATTGGTCTATGTTATTGTTAATGTTGTTAGCACTGTTGCATTAACTGCAGTGTTGATGATGTGGCTCAATCAAATTAAAACAAATAAGAATCTTTTACTTATGGTGCAACTGAGATTGGATCTGCTTTATTTTTGGGCTCATGTCCTAAAATGAGATGAAAAAATGGATGGACAGCATGGATATACAATAAATAGATTAAGGTGGGCCCCACTGTCAGGGCCGCACCATGTTGTGACTTTGGCTGCACTCAAAATTCTTCCCTTTGCAACCGTACACGCATGTTTTCAGTTATGAAAAGTGGAGCCCAATTTTGATAATCCTGGCCTCTTTTATCTTCCACCATGAATAGGGCTTCCTAAAAAAATATCAGGGTTTGGAAGAAACTAGAAACTATTTATTTGTATCTTTCATATGGATAATTTATATCTGTTCTTAATCGCCTATTTGTAATGACATATTTATAGGCCAGGAGTCAAAACGTTAATTTTGTCCTATCAATGAAATTTTGGAAGATGGTCCATCCATTGTATTTAAAAAAATTTTGGGCTCCACTTGTCGGAAATGGCAGCGTGTTAAGAAGAATTTCGGGAATCTTGGTTCAAGCTTGAGAAAGATCTAAGCATCCATCCAGGTGTTATCAGTGTATCTCACAAGGTCTAGTTGGTCCAGTATGACGGTTTTAGGTCCGGTAACAATAGTTTGAACTTTGAAGAGAGGAGTGTTAAGAAGAATTTCGGGAATCTTGGTTCAAGCTTTCAGGAAATTAACTCATATTTCCATATATTTCTTTATCACTTATTCCACTGATAACACCGAAAAATTCGATCGTCGTGGAACCTGTGCGAGGGGCGCACATGTGGCAGACATGCAAGACATCTATACACTCGGGGATCATGACCTCGTTGTGATGCAAAAACCCGGCTGGTATACTCATCAAGTGCGCCACACGTGTCAAAGAAAGAAGAATACAAGTCTAAGAATCAGTCTGTAATCAAGATATGTGAGGAGGACATCTGATGGGTAGAATGGCGTGACTATTTTGACATGGCATCATGTTCAGGGTGGCGAACCTGCTGAGTGGACTAGATCTACCGCACATGCACCATGTTAGCATGTCATTTATACCGGCATTGCAGCCGATCTCCATGGCATTTTCTTTTCTTAATTAGATAATTAGATGGGCCGGAAGTTAGACTATAGACTGTGATGTATAAAGGGCCAGAAAACTTGACATTACCCAGAACCAACCCCGACCTTTCCCTATGTAAGTTAACTTTGGGTTATGTCCCCGGAACCTAAATTTAAGTGAGTTGGTTTTTCCTACTAGAGTTGTCATATGCTGCCTATTCTTATATTTCCTTCCTGGTTTAAAGTTGAAATTCAAATTCAAATTCAGGCTGAAGTAGAATTGAGAGAGATCGGATGAAACTGGATGAAAATTATTATAAATTTATGAGAGCTTAGAGAGAAAATAGAAAGAGAAATATTGTGTTTCTAATTATATGTCCATCTATAGAGGCCAAGTACATTACATATTATAATGTAGTAGATTCTTAGTGAGTTTGGGTATTGTATCCTGAGCCTATATTGTTAAGGATGGACAACATTTCTATCATTGACTTAGTAAAAGACTCTAAATACCATTAGAAGTTTAAGTATGTTGAGATTAGGTATTATTAGTCCGTAATCAAGTGAGAGATAAAAAGATCGTACTTAGTTACTGTAATACTCCGGCTTTCCAATACTCGAGTATTAAATATCCTCGGGGTGTAACCTCGTGCACACGTGTTTGAATCCGAGAAACTTAGAGATTATTAGTGAGAATCTAATTTCAAAAATCCTAATTAAGAGTACTAACTCAATTAAATAAAAACTTACTTAAAATAATAAAATTTACAAAAAAAATGGTAAAGCCCTATTCTAATTTTGCTTAATAATTCCTAATGTGATAGGAGTAATCCTAAGAACATATCAAATACAAAAACTCTACTAGAAGAGAGATGCGTACAATTTAAAACCTAGTAAAGATATAACGTTTTTTGTAAAGCTAAGAATCACTCTAATTCTTACAATTTTTTATGTAGAGTTACAATCAAATTAAGAAATAAAATACATTCATAAAATTGTGCATGTCGGTCTTTAGAACTTTCAATAGAATGGACAACCATCAAGCTATCTATAGAATGTAAGCTACTTTCAAATAAACTATTCAATGAGTAATTAAATATTTTTTAAAAAGTTTTCAATACTATCGAGTAGACTACTGATAGGATCAACATGCGCTTGATAAAATTTAAAAATGGTAGAACACCATCAATAGACCTTGTTCCAGATAGATTGAGACATCTGACACAGGTGTAACTTAGATTGAGACATCTGACAGATGTGTGCGTGCATCATACGTTGCTAAAAATAAGAATCGACGACTTGCTTGTCTTTCCTTCTTGTCGTTCTCCCGCTTTTCCTCTCATTCTCGGGCCCCACACGTGTTGGGATTTCTGACCATTGACTCTGACTTGATGGTGCTTCTGTCCACACGAAAAACTTTCGGCTCATTGGAGGGACACGAATAATAAGAAAACAAAATAAAACATTGACATCCTACGATGCAAACCTTTACAATTACTACATGTACCTGACAGTTGGATCGTACATCTGGAGGATACAATGAGTGGGACGCTGATTGGTTACTATTACCACCAGTTCCTGGCTCGGAACAAGCCCACAGTGATGCATGGGTTTATTAATACCGATCATGCATTTTGCCCTATCATTTAAAGGAATCTGGTCCTTTGTTTACCCCAAACACTAAATTTTTATTTTTCTGTTTTGTGATTGGTTTATGTTATGGCTAATGTTGTTAGCACTGCTGCTTTAAATGCAGTGTTGATGATGCGGCTCAATCAAATTGCAACGAGTAAGAATCTTCTATTTATGGCAAATAGAGAATCCAGCCTATTCTATCATCCCACTTCGGTTCAAGGCTTAAGTTGATCAGACCATGGAAAGCAGCGCTGCTAATGCACCCACAGTTGATACTTTCCTAGGGCATACCGGGATATTTATCTGCCATCCAACTTATTCATATGGTCTCATATACTTGGACGAAGAGAAAACACAAATCAAAACACTTTTGCAGCTCAGAGAAATTTTCAATGGTAAACGTTTAATCCACTTATGGTCTACTTAAGAGGATTTTTATTTTTTTTAACCCCCCCCCCCCCCCCCCCCCCCCTCACAATGAGTATGCACTGGCGTGAAAATCAATCTGATCCACTCATCAGGTTAGCAAACGTTTATACGGGGTAAGACCGTTGTCTATCCATTGATTTCTATATTCGGGTCTACTTGATTAATTGAACGGCCTGATTTTCATTACAAATCATCTCCATCATGAGACATGCCATCTACACGGATAGCATGTTGTACACATATGCCAGGTTAGGTAGAAAAAAGGCTGAAGTATGGTAATCTTTTATGGTGCGGGTCTGCATCATTTCTAATGGACTATGACCGTTGGCAGAGTCCATTGGCTGGTTATGTTTGTCGGATACTTGGATCCGTTTTTTACTGGCGAATCGAAATTTATGGTTTTTATCTAAAATCGGATGCATAAATCTGGGCCATCCATATGGGAATCAGGCGCATGAGATATAGCCAACAAACCCACGCTGTGCTGAAATCATCATCATCATCATCATCCTATCTTACATATGAATGGATAATAGCGAAAGTGGGAAGAAGCTGGATTCCGCTGAGAAGATTTATAGGTTAAAAGCATAGAGGTTGTTTTGCATGTACACGCGTTAAACTTTTTTTCTATATAAGAAAATCCCTTACTTTTTCATATTCATAAATAATACCTCATGTTCTTCTCAGTTATATACAAATCCCTGAACCCGTTACCATTCTTCAATGACAGCTTTGGTTAGTTAAGCTGACTAATTATGTTTTTGCCCCCACTGTTTCCTATTGGTGTGGTCCACTTGAGCTTTGATATGTTTTAATTTTGGGTTCATACCCTAAAATGAGTTAATAAAATGGATGGATGGCATAGATAAGACACATACATGATGGTGGACCCCATAGAGTTTACTCAGTACTCAATCCACTCATCAGGTTGGCCAAACGTTTATACGGGGGTAAGATCGTCGTCTGTCCATTGATTTCTATATTCGGGTCTACTTGATTAATTGAACGGCCTAATTTTCATCACAAATCATCTCCATCATGAGACATGCCATTTACACGGCTAGCATGTTGTACACACATGCCAAATTGGGTAGAAAAAAGGCTGGAGTATGGTAATCTTTTATGGTGCGGGTCTGCATCATTTCTAATGGATTATGACCGTTGGCAGAGTCCATTAGCTGGTTGTGTTTGTCAGATACTCGGATCCGTTTTTGACTGGCGAATCGAAATTTATGGTCCTTATCTAAAATCGAATGCATAAATCTGGGCCATCCATATGGGAATTATGCGCATGAGATATAGCCAACAAACCCACGCTGTGCTGAAATCATCATCATCATCATCATCCTATCTTACATATGAATGGACAATAGCGAAAGTGAGAAGATGCCAGATTCTGCTGAGAAGATTTGTAGGTTAAAAGCATAAAGGTTGTTTTGCATGTACACGCGTTAACTTTTTTTCTATATAAGAAAATCCCTTACTTTTTCATATTCATAAATAACACCTCATGTTCTTCTCAGTTATATACAAATCCCTGAACCCGTTACCATTCTTCAATGGCAGCTTTGGTTAGTTAAGCTGACTAATTATGTTTTTGCCCCCACTGTTTCCTATTGGTGCGGTGCACTTGAGCTTTGATATGTTTTAATTTTGGGTTCATACCCTAAAATGAGTTAATAAAATGGATGGATGGCATAGATAAGACACATACATGATGGTGGACCCCATAGAGTTTACTCAGTACTCAATCCACTCATCAGGTTGGCCAAATGTTTATACGGGGTAAGATCGTCGTTTGTCCGTCGATTTCTATATTCGGGTCTACTTGATTAATTGAACGGCCTGATTTTCATCAAAAATCATCTCCATCATGAGACATGTCATCTACACGGATAGCATGTAAGATCCGTATCTTAGTCCGTACCCTTCCATAGACTTCCGCGGTCTTACAGGTCGAATTCTGGTAACTTTTGACCCTTAACCGATATTGGCGCGCGACCCTGATTCATATACCGTCAACCCGTATCGACTCAACCCAAGACCTTTACTTTAGTGACTGCGCCATCGCTGCAGTTCCGATGCCGTGACTTGCTCGCCGAGGCGATACCCTGGTCAAGAGATGTGGGCCAACGTTCGGTGCGAGGAAAACGCCGCGCGTTGTGAAACCCAAGAAAATCTCTATGAGGTGTCACATCAATCCATCAATCCATCAATCTATCACATGTCAAGTACACATCACCTTTCACCCATACCCAAGCAACCACAAAAGTCAAGAATCTCTTACAAGCCCATGCTTTTCTTACACAAAATGGCCACAAAAGTCAAAAAGGTGCCTTATACACCCCTCACCACCACATCCATCACTCCATCACCCATCACTCTCTCTCATTTTCAAACCCTTTCCAAGCAACAAAGAAAAATCCCATACGTATGAGAATTTCTTCAAGTCTTCCCAAGCTCCAAGTGTGGCCCACTTTCCTACCCCATCATCTCCCATCCTAGCCATCCATTTCTCATCTCCTCCATTGAAGTCGAAGCTAAGGTGTTAAGGAACCCATAGGATCAAGAAGATCGGACGGTGGGTGCTTATTAATATTAGTTTTTCATATTTTTGAGATGGGCCAAGTGAGGCCAACAGATCAATGGTTTGGATCTCACTTGGGACCTCAAGATGTGGCCGATGGTCCATTAGGATCATCATGATCATTCCATGATGGGGCCATTCCCCATGGACCCCATCATGATGTCTATTTCATGGTATTATGAAGGTCATCTAGACTGTCCATATTGGTGGGGAAAGGATCCCTACCGTTGATTTTTGATTTAGGTAGTCCCATGTGTAAAGGGACTCATTTGATTGTATGATTTCTTCAAGGGAGGGCTCATAGTGGCGGAGCCCTCCATCACAAGCGTGTCCCACCCTCTATCTCTCTATCTCTCTCCCTTTCTATTCATTTTTTTTATTTATAATATGGTTGTGTGGCCTACTTGAATGGACCCCACCATGAGGCTTATATTCTATCCAATCATCAAGTGTGGCCCACTTTGTGTGTGATGTAGTCACACTGTTCTCCAAGAGGTAGCCCACCTAATCAGGGCCTACCACAATGTAATTTCTTCAAGGACCAAATCGTCCAGCGTCTGGGACGCTGGACGTTCCTGTAAACAGAAAAAGAAAAGGAAGCTTTTGGGGTGAGCCACCTGCATAGGCCCCACCTTGATGTTTGGGTACAATCCAAGCCGTCCATCCTCTTTTCCATATCATTTTAGACGTTGAGCTAAAGAATGAAGCTAATCCGCTCATTAGGCGGGCCATACTTTTCAAAACAGTGGTTCTCACTGTTTATAAATCATTTTAAATCTTTCTTCAGGTCAAAAATATTCAACATTGGACTTGATGGACTTGTCATAGCCTGTAGAAGCCAATGGACGGGGTGGATCTACTTGTTGCGGGCCCTAGATACGAAAAACTCTGAAAATTTGGGTTTTCTTAGATTTTTAAAAAAATAGGCATGAGAGGCTCTACCTCTCTGACATGTTGGTTGTCCATTGGCTTGATGTGTTCCAAGGCCCATAGTATTGGACCCATTTGACGTATTTTAAAGCTCATGGGAGTAGGCCCATTTGATATGTATAAGGCCCATGGATTGAGAATCATTATGATGCCTTCTAAGGCCCACGGTTTTGACCCATTACAATGCACATAAGGCCCATTGGTGCGGCCCATTGATGTGGTCCATTTGATGAGTAAAAGACCCATATGACATGGCCCATTTGATGTATTTAAGGCCCAATGGGGTGTACCTAAGGTCCATTGCAATGTGTGATCCCAACCTGGTGTATATAATGATGTTTACTATGAGTTATGGCTTGGGAGCAATGATGGTTTGACGTCCACACTGCAAGTATAATATTGGTTAAACGTCCGCATTACGACTCTCCCTAAGGCCCATTGATAGGCCCGTACTTGTTGGGTGTAGGCCATCTAGGCCCACCTACGTTGTATGGATATTTCATTACTTTATTACATGTTTAGTATAGTTCCATGATGCACGATCATAGGCATCATATATATGCTTGACATGAGAGGTGACTGATCATAGCATATGCCTTCGGACAAGTTGTTTATGGGCTCCCGATTAGGCAATTTTACCCTGCATGAGCGCACGATACACGCAGAATTTGCTGCATAATTGGATAGTGTGATTCATGCATTTCGCATTATGTGACATGATTATTGTACGCCTTAGCGACATCGGGGCCGTAGCTTCCACAGACATATCGTGGTTGACAGGATTGAATACCAAAAATTTCATTCTACATGGGGTGTTATAGATATCCCTGGGTGAAAGTCCCTAAACCCTCATGGTACCAAGAGGTTACTCTAACGTCTAGACCGAGTGGGTAGATGAGCGTTGAGTACCGATTACCAAATGGTTGTGCTCTCCATTATGTCGTGGTCGGTTGAAAGGGGGTGCGGCCTTACCCGCCCGAGTGTATGGGGCAATGCTAGGCTGAGTTTGACCAGCTCGAGGAATGGGTCCGCTATCGACGAATCGAGCCCGATTTTGGCAGACGGATAGTGAGGTCTCTTCCACTTACCTTATTGTGCGCGATGAGGCGGCGATCTGGTTTAGAGTGTACTAGACCCCGGTGATATCTCAGATTTGAGTTGTATTGATGTGTAAACATAGATGAGGATCTGTATGCTTGAGTTGCATTTCACATTGTATGGCCTTAGGATGGCCGATATCATTCATGTCTTGCATCGTATAACTTTGGTACGGCTAATGATTTTTCATGGATCTATCTGCATATTTCGTATTACTCTGATATTGTATGTTCATATTACTACCTTGTGCACACACTTTCACTACCCTCTAAACTTTCTATAAGCTTATGCACGACCGTTGCGTGCAGGAGACGTTGGGGCACAGCAGCGCTGAGGCAGGAGCACTTTGCAGATCATTTTGGAGTTTTGTTCTTTACCATTGTATTTCTCCTTCATGCTCATTGTACTTGTAAAGTTTTTGATCATAGTGGAAATGTAATGGAATTCTTGGTTGTTGTTGTGAGTTATGCCTTTGGTTATGCTTAGTACGAATCAAACTGACGTTGAAAATCCTCCTCGTAGCATCACAGGATCGGAACCTGGCGAATGGGAGCTGGGAGCCAAGAATGGGGTTCTACGGATGCTGTCGGTGCCGGATTCGGCGACCGAGAATCTTGTGAACCCGGTTTCTGAATTTGGGGCGTGACATAGCATGTTGTACACATATGTCAGGTTAGGTAGAAAAAAGGCTGGAGTATGGTAATCTTTTATGGTGCGGGTCTGCATCATTTCTAATGGACTATGACCGTTGGCAGAGTTCATTGGCTGGTTGTGTTTGTCAGATACTTGGATCCGCTTTTGACCGGGGAATCGAAATTTTTGGTCCTTATCTAAAATCGGATGCATAAATCTGCGCCATCCATATGGGAATCATACGCATGAGATATAGTAAAAAAACCCACGCTGTGCTGAAATCATCATCATCATCATCATCCCATCTTACATATGAATGGACAATAGCGAAAGTGGAAAGATGCCGGATTCCGCTGAGAAGATTTATAGGTTAAAAGCATAGAGGTTGTTTTGCATGTACACGCGTTAACTTTTTTCTATATAAGAAAATCCCTTACTTTTTCATATTCATAAACAACACCTCATGTTCTTCTCAGTTATATACAAATCCCTGAACCTGTTACCATTCTTCAATGGTAGCTTTGGTTAGTTAAGCTGACTAATTATGTTTTTGCCTCCACTGTTTCCTATTGGTGTGGTCCACTTGAGCTTTGATATGTTTTAATTTTGGGTTCATACCCTAAAATGAGTTAATAAAATGGATGGATGGCATAGATAAGACACATACATGATGGTGGACCCCATAGAGTTTACTCAATACTCAATTCACTCATCAGGTTGGCCAAACGTTTATGCAAGGTAAGATCGTCGTCTGTCCGTTGATTTCTATATTCGGGTCTACTTGATTAATTGAACAGCCTGATTTTCATCACAAATCATCTCCATCATGAGACATGTCATCTACACGGCTAGCATGTTGTACACATATGCCATTGTAACATCCCGAAAATCGGAGGTCGAGTAAAAACTCTACTCTCGAGTTCCAGAACATCACTTATGCAACATAAATGTGTATGATTGAATGTTGTCTGTGTTAATGTATTAAAACATGAGTGGAATTAAGCCAAAACAACATATCATACTCCAGAGACAGTTAAATTAACAAGTGAAAGACTGTGATACATACATATAATATATAATTGATTGTAAGTCTCCAGAGTATGAACATGTTACCAGGTTAAACATATACATGTATATCTCAAAATAGAAAGAAAGAATACACATGAGTGCTCTGAAAATATAAAATGATAAGTGTCATGTCATCTAATGAACCTCCCTGTAATCTCGTCGATCACAACACGCATAAAGGAGGGATCCTCCTCATCATTATCAAGACCAGCTCTGCCTCGCAGGCCGCGCCATCATCTGCAATCACAATAGGGACTAGTGGGTGTCTGGAAACACCGTCCCGTAACATGGGAGTGAGTGATCAACTCAGTGGAATAATAGAGCAGAGATTAGCATGTTCTCAAATCAATCATGCGATAATAGTAAAGCAATTAATCAAACATTCCTAAATACTGTTGTTAATGCAATATGACATGACATGATAGATGCCCTCACCGACGATCTCCCTCATACGGCACCATCTTACGCCCGCAGCATGCTTTCTTCCCACAGTGCTCCACATCTTCCAGGCACATGCAATGTGATGGTGATATGATTACCAAGTTATTATTAGTCCATTCATACAACAGTATTGGGAAACTAAGGTACCTTACTTATATCAATCCCAACACAGATCCTGTCTAGGGTCGTCACTCCTAGTAATCTCATACGATGTATATTTTGTAGGTCGCTGCAAGGGCTGCCACGGCTGTTGCTCGCACTCGTTGCACCGCTCCCCCATCACCTTATCAATAAAGGCCTACTGTACTCTCATTGCTACGGAAGGGTCGTCGCCTCCCGTAGACTCAGAATACGATCGCGGTCACTACAAAGGGCTCGTCACCTGATCAGTGTAGGCCGACAGCAAGAATATAGTGTCCCATACCTCCATAATTTGCTCACGAGTCATAGGTGCTCACTGGTCACTACGGAGAGCTTTGTGGCCCCAGCGTAGGCCGACAGCTCGACCACGGTGTCCCATACTACCATGTCCGGCTCATGAGTCTTTATGGATCAAGGTACCATGGTTAACAGGATTTCCAATGGTAAGTTCAGTATCCTAGGTTCAAGCAGTTATGACTCATACATGGTGAACATACAATGGCTAGTCGGGTTACTTGACGGGCTCGACTAGTACGAGCGCATCTCAAGCTGAACGACATGAAGTGCATGAAACACTTCGTGTGGCCTAACCACTGCCGCCAACCCAAACACGACTCGCGTTCATCGACGCGTCCTCTGTGATTAATAGAAGCCCACCACTAATTCAATCCATTACCGACGGCCTGGACTAAAGCATAGCCCCAGACATGTGCAATCCATACCAGTGATCATATGAGAGTAATATAATTGAAGTTCAACAATACAAACATGTTAACACATGTTATGACATACAAAGTAAGCAAATCAACCAACACATGTGTTCCATACATATAAGGAAATCATTTCATATAGCAAACATGTAGAAAATCATATACAACATCATGTGGATTGGGAATTCATTCTCAAAACTAATTTACAACACCATTTACTCAATACATACTAATACAAACATTTATACAAATACTTAGTCTACACACTTTAGTCTACATAGCGTATGTCGACCCAAAGTGCGCATTGGGGAGAATCTCTTCGCCAAACAGATTATACACGCATACAAAATATCATAATACGATGAATTTACATGTCAAGCATTTCAGCAAAATACGGACGTATACAGTATTTTCTATAAATGCCTAAAATACCCTAAATCTCATATTTACCGTACGTTTACGAAACGGAAAACGGACAACACATTATACATGTCAAACGGCGTTGCCGTTGATAATCTTACTATTAAACGACATTGAAAGTGTTGAAATCAGCCAATCAAAGCGTCTAAAATCCGCACCTTTCACTTTAGATGTGTATCGTTTCGAACGGAACGTATACGCTTCGTATACGGCGATCAGGCGACCTAATACACAAGATGTATAAGTTACTTCGCTATTGGAATCGATGGAAGCTTAAATCAGTAAGTGTTGAAGGTTTTTCTTACTTAGAAGTGTGTTGGAATCGCCGAAAAAGAGATCCGAATGCGGTGTTTTGGTACGTGCAAAAGCTGCAGCAAGTGGCAGGAGAATCTCTCCCACACTCTCTCACATTCTCTCACTTTTTCTCTCTCTCTCAATCTAGGGTTTTAACCAAATTTGGATGGGAGAGAAATGAGAGGGTTTAAGGCCCTTATATAGCATAAAACCTTCCCAAAATAGACTTGGAAACAAGGTTTACTTGGGTTATAACCAAATCGGGGCTGTTCTGGTCCAAAAGAGCATTTCTGGAGGTCCCCTGGCCGAACGCGGTCGGACTTAAGCTCAGGCATACTGAATCTAGCACACATCAAGTTTTCAGACCGAAAGAGTTCGTAGATCGCACGTGGTGGTCCAATTTCAGTTCAGCGGTCACCGCACCTAGATCAGGTCTACAAGTCTCATGATATGAAAGAGAAATTTTTTCTGATCCGAGGGTATAATTTGGCTGAATTCTGATGGTCAGAACGCTTAATAATAACGCGCCAAGTCACTTGCCAGATTTGGATTAAAATTTTCAAACTTAACCCTTTTCTTACTCTCTTCACTCCATGCTCAATGAAATAGCTTCTGAACGTCGGTTGGGCTTGATTTTTGAAACGATTGTCAAGTCCAACAAGGCGATCATAATGGTCTAAGATTGTAAGTATCGGACTTTCGACGCGCAGTATAAATACAATACAAAGTTTTAAAGGGTTCCTGAGAGCAAACCGGTTTAGAGTTTGATCCAATGTTTCAAGATATTATAGCGTCATTGGTTCTTCAAGTTTTGGGTCTTGTAGAACGTATTTAAAACGATCAGAGATAATTTCACAGCTACTCCAGCGTAGCGCTAGCTAACTTATGCTTAAATTTCTAAAGAAATAGGTTCTAAATGATTTCTTTGGCTTTGGAATCAAATTTTGAGAAACTACCAAGGTACTATGGTTGACCCATTGCCTAAGGACGTCTAACCCCAGGTTGGAAAAAATCTGGGGTGTTACAGCCATGTTAGGTAGAAAAAAGGCTGGAGTATGGTAATCTTTTATGGTGCAGGTCTGCATCATTTCTAATGGACTATGACCGTTGGCAGAGTCCATTGGCTGGTTGTGTTTGTCAGATACTCGGATCCGTTTTTGACTGGCGAATCGAAATTTATGGTCCTTATCTAAAATCGGATGCATAAATCTAGGCCATCCATATGGGAATCATGCGCATGAGATATAGCCAACAAACCCACGCTGTGCTAAAATCATCATCATCATCATCATCCCATCTTACATATGAATGGACAATAGCGAAAGTGGGAAGATGTCGGATTCCGCTGAGAAGATTTGTAGGTTAAAAGCATAGAGGTTGTTTTGCATGTACATGCGTTAATTTTTTTCTATATAAGAAAATCCCTTACTTTTTCATATTCATAAATAACACCTCATGTTCTTCTCAGTTATATACAAATCCCTGAACCTGATACCATTCTTCAATGGCAGCTTTGGTTAGTTAAGCTCACTGATTATGTTTTTTCCCCCACTGTTTCCTATTGGTGTGGTCCACTTGAGCTTTGATATGTTTTAATTTTTGGTTCATACCCTAAAATGAGTTAATAAAATGGATGGATGGCATAGATAAGACACATACATGATGGTGGACCCCATAGAGTTTACTCAGTACTCAATCCGCTTCCATCTGATGTGGAGACCTCTGAGCATGTCACCACTTCAGGACTGAAATAGGTCCACCGCCAAAGCATGATGAATCAGTTATAGAAGATTTTATTTATTTATGTTGGGCATTGCAAGGATCTCAAATAAGAATATATCAGGTAAGAAGAATGCTTATATGCATGTATGTATCAATGTAACACCTTGTTCCATAGCTCAAGTGGTAGACTGAGTGAAAGATACCTCGTTTCAATGCTGAGGTCTTTGGTATCTCCCCAGTGAGGGTGGCTAACAGTGAAGTGTGAACTAACTGTGGGGTGTACTAATAGGAAGCGGATTGGCTGGTGCACCTTACATCAGCTATATAGCTGCTGTATTGACCTTAGCAAGTTTTGTGGGTCTCATCATGAGGTATAGATTATATCCAAACCGTCCACCATTTTGCGAGCTCATCTTAAGGCTTGACACTAAAAATAAGACATGTTGAACCATCAAGTGTGTAAGACATGTTGAACTATCAAGTGAACCACACTGAAAAATGCAGCAAGAGATTGAACGTCTACCATTGAAACCTTTTTTGGGGTCACAGAAGTTTTGGATCAATATGAATTTTTTTTTCCTCTTCAGATAGGTATTTGTGACCTTATGAAGAGATTGGATGGAAAATAAATGTTATGGTGGGCCCTATGATTTTTTTTAACTGTAAAAATCATTATCTCCACTGCTATTTGTGGTGTGGTCCATCTGATCTTTGGATATGATCTATTTTTTGGGTAATACTCTAAAATGATCTCAAAAAATAGATTAACGGTTTAGATATAATAAATACATCACTGTGGGGTCCATGTAACTTTGATCTCCTTTGAACTGTTCGTACAACTCGGAGCATCAGTTACCCCACCCAGCCAATCCACTTCCGTACTAACAAGCTAATAATAAAAAAAAGGTCCAGAAATATATATATATATATATAAAATACCGGTCTCCTGCGAACCATCCCGCATGCTACTTGGTGCGGTTCGAAAATTCCCACGCAAAGAGGAGATCGGATTGCATACTGGGCAAACTCTGTTGGGCCCACCGTGAATGGATGTGGTCTATCCATGCCGTCCATCCATTTTTTAAGTGCATTTTAATGGTTGAGACCAAAATTGAATCATTTTCAATGCTCAAGTGGACCATAGAACAAGAAACATTGGGAATAATAATTTCCACCGTTGAAACCTTTCTACGGTCTATAGTGATGTTTATTTGTCATCCGACATGTTTATAAGATCACAAAGATATAGATGAAAGGAAAACCCAAATATCAGATTGATCCAAAACTTGTGGACCCTAAGAAAATTTTCAACGGTTGACATTCAATTCACACTGCTTCCTGTGGTGTGGCCTACCTGAGCTTTGGATATACTTCATTTTTGGGCTTAAGCCTTCAAATTATCAGTTAAAATGGATGTAAGGAGTGGATGGAATATATAGATCACGGCTGGCCCACAGAGTTTACTCAGTACGCAATCCGCTTCTCCGGAAGAGACCTAGGCACGGATGGGCTATTGACATGTTGAGAAGTAATGTCACCAAATTTTGTGGTTCCAACATGATATATGTTTTGTATCCACATTTTCAATCCATCTGGAGAGATCATTTTAGGGTAATATCCAAAGAATTAGTCACATCTAAAGCTCAAGTGGACCCCACCACAGAAAATAGTAGGGAGAGTGAGGGCACCGTTAAAAACTGCCAAAGGCCAAAAAAATTTTCAATCAAGCTTATATTTCTATTTTCCCTTCTTTAATGTCTTTGTTAACTTTTGAACAGATTGGATTTCAAAAAAAAAAAACCATGGTGGGCCTTAGAAAGGTTTCAACAATGGGCATCAATCTTCCTACTATTTTCTATGGTGGGGTTCGCTTGAGCACTGGAAATGATTCAATTTTGGTCTCAACCATTAAAATGCACTTGAGAAATGGATGGATGGCATGGATAGACCATATCCATTGACAATGGGCCCAACAGAGTTTGCTTAATACGCAATCCGATTTCCACTTTGCGGTGGGAATTGGTCCGCACTAAGGTGGCCTGCGAGATAGTTTGTAGGAGACCGGTACTCTCTCTCTCTCTCTCTCTCTCTCTCTCTCTCTATATATATATATATATATATATATATATATATATCTGAAACGCACACCTGCAAACCAGTTCGTACGTACTACGTACGAACTTTTTTAAGAACCCATCATATGTGATGTGGATCCAAAATCTGAACCGTTCATGTGAAGCAGTACCTCGTGAAACCCCTCGGGCCCAAGTTTTACTTTGATGTAAAACTTTGATGGGCCATGAAAAATGAAAACAGTTTCCTCCCTTGATTTGCATATCTCTTTGCTATGCCCCAAGATCGGAGTGAAAATTTGTCACATGGGGTTTCATGTGGTTCTGCATCACATGGACCGTTCAGATTAGACACCCATGGCACGTGTACAAAGGTGTGCACGTGTGTAGGTGCACAGGGGAGCGTGACTCTCTCTCTCTCTCTCTATATATATATATATATGAAGAAATGGGATTTTAGAGATAAGGAATAAACCATGGATAAATCCAAGCGACTCAATCCAAGCGATCTTTTCGTAGGCGTTTGCCCCCAATTAGATCGGGGGATCGAATTGATTATAGATACATGAGTTTAATAAGTCAATTTATTAGTGAACAGGGAAAAATATTATCTAGATGAGTGAATAGATTGACCTTGAAACAACAACAATTATATGAAGAGAACATGTAGTTTTTTTTTTCTCGTCTTTTTATTTTGTTTTGCAAGGAAAAGAAAAACTCTTGTATGTATGTATTCATGCATGTAGGTGGTAAGCATATATCTTGTGGTTCATACGTATGAAACGAAGAAATTGTAGATTTCCCCCCTTTGGTTTTGTCTTTCAAGTAAGTCAAACAAGCATACCCACAAAAGGATAACTCTTACGTATCATTTTGAGTGCTTCTTTTGTAACAGATCATTTTGCACGCATGCTTCTGGTTTTTAATGGTATGATATGCTTAATTGCAGTGATTATCATATACAATGAATCAGGACCGTTGCTTCTAGTTCCATGTACCTCCAGTTGGGCAGTCTTGATTCACCAACCGTGCATCCATGTGTATGTTGCTGACGGGTTTGGATCATGTGCCAGTGCTACCCCTGTTGGATGTGCGGTTTGGATCAACCCTTGGTTTTTTTTTTAAAATTATTTTATTTTACGCATGCACACATACCCCACACACTCACGCGTAGTGGAATTTCACCACCTATGGGTACACGAACCCTTGACCCGGTGTTGAAACTCGTGGGTACTGAATTTAATCAAACACTAGATCCTAAGGGGCGAACGGTTTGGATCAAACGTTGGCACCTAATCGATGTGCAGCTCGGATTATCACCTGCGCTTCTAAAATGTTGGCCAACAACTCTTTGAAGAAGTGACTTAATTTGAGAGCAAATACATCATTTTGCATGTAAACCCCTTTGAGGCCTGAAATATCATTTAAATGTATTAATTCTGTCATGGAATGTGGCCGAACCCTGCATAATATGGTCAACATACAAAGTGTTCTTTATAAATACAAAGAGGGTGTTATTTCTAAAAATGACTAAGGGAAGGAGTGTATATACAAAAACCTCTTAAGCTTAGCCTATTGGCTATAACATAACGTGTGGGGCCAACTGTGATGTATGGATGACATCTAATCCGTCCATCATGTGCACCCTCTCGGATTCTCCTTGGCTTCCAAAAATCAGATGGATCTGAAACTCAAGTCAGCTCCACCATGGAGAATATCATGCTTAAATCCATTAAAATGCCTCATTTTAGAGGTGTCCATTCATCGCAGTGGCACACATCTTTATTAATGGATTGGATGGCACAAAACACTGTGAGCCGCACAAAATTTTGAGGGGTTTTAATGGTGGGTGTCTCACATCACATGCATGGCCCACCTTATTTTTGGGTTCCAAGAAGAGGTTGCACGTGATAGATGGATCGATGTCATGCAAACATTACAGTTGGCCCCACACATCGCATTGTATGTAAGCTTTGTATCACAGAATGTGAGTGGGCCGGTGTGGGGAGAAAAAATACGTTGCTTTTTAACGGTACACGTACACCCTATTAGAACTCTATATTATATCCAACACACACTTCTTTCTCTCCACTTTTGATAGTGGCCTGAGTGATGGATGAAAGTAGCTTTGGAAGGCATAAATCCACATGGGAACGCTGACCTGCCCACCTTCATGGTTGAAAGTATCAGTGGACGACTCGGACTGACTCACCTGATGTGGGTTGAGTCATTGAGTGCAACCGGATCGAGTCCCATTGAGCAGACATCGAGGGAGAGAGAGAGAGAGAGAGAGAGAGAGAGAGAGTACAGTTTTTTAGTTTAAGACCATCCAAAATTTTGTGAATGGAGCATATCTCAAAACTAACAATGATCTTTTAATTCTAGCCATCAAATTGATGATAATGAAATGGATGGTTGAAAGTAAATTAGTGATTTGTCCGAAATTCAAAGGACACAATCAGACGGTTCAGTGAAATTTTTGTTTTATGTTCCATTCACAACGGGGTTAGTGATCCGAATGGTTTGGATTTTCCTATATCTACACCACGTAGGCAGTGGAAAAGTCACCACCATTTCCAAAAATGGTCACTTACGCGGCGCTCCATCCCTTGAGAAAGGAGAAAATGACCACTGTAGACAAAACCTTTTACCCAGCGGTTTTTATCGCGGAATACAAACTTAAGTTACCAACTTAGACTAGCACGTGCGGACAGCGACTTTGAGGACGAAACTACCCCTCCTTTTCACTGCGAAGACGAGAGCTGACGCTCCTCCAACTGAGAGTTGTACGAACGGCTTAGGAGAGATCAAAGTTACACGGCCCCACAGCTATGTATTTATCATATCCACAACGTTCATCAATATTTCAAAATCATTTCGGAGCATTATCCCAAAAAAAAAAAAATCATATCCATAAATCAATGGACCACACCACAAAGAGCAGCGGGGAAATTGATTTTCACCGTTAAAATTTTTTGTAAGGCCCATCATAACATTTATTTTCCTTCCAATCTATTCATAAGGTCACAAAGGCCTGGATGAAGAGGAAAAACAAATTTCATGATGAACCAAAACTTCTGCAACCCCTAAAAGGGTTTCAATGGTAGACATTCAATTCCCCATTACCTTTTATTGTGTGGTCCACTTGATAGCTAGATCTGTCTTATTTTTCATCTCAAGCCTTAGTACGAGTTCACCGAATAGATGGACGGTTTGGATATAACATATACCTCATAATGGGACTCACAAAAATCAGTGGGAATTACAACCGGGAAAGGGAAAAAAAAGAAAAGAAAAAAAAAGAAGACAGCATGGCTACGGATTATAACCGTAGCCATAACTACAATGCTATGCATTTTTTTTTCTTTTTTTTTTTTATTTTTTACATGGAGAACTTTATTGTACCTATATTTTTCTTTAATACATGTTTATATAAATATGTATGTGTGTGTGTGTGTGTGTGTGTGTGTATATATATATATATATATAAATATAAATTTTTCTCTTCTTTTTTTTCATTTCTTTCTTTATTCATTTAACAAGAATATCTTCTAAACTAAAATTAGTTACTTGACGTACTACATATGATTTTGGAGTAGGAGAAGATATTTTAGTCAACCAACCTAGTTATTTTCCAAGATTTCATCAGGTCAATGGTCGAAAATACATTTCATTCACTTCATGATCAATTTCAATCACTTCATGGTCAAACTAAAAATTGAGTGAGGCAAATATGAAATTGAGTGAGTAAATTGAAAATTGACTAGGACAAGGTATGAATTGAGTGAGAGAAGCTAGAAATTGAGCGAGGTAACACAGGAGTTCAGCGAAGGAATCTAGAAATTGAACGAGGCAACTTAGGATTTGAGCGAGGAAAGCTAGAAATTGAGCGAGATAACCTAGAAATTGAGCGAGGTTTAGGATACGTTGAAATTGAGCGAGGGAACCTCGCTCAAATCCTAAGTTGCCTTGCTGAATTTCTACGTTGCATCGCTCAATTGCTAGGTTGTCTCGCTCAATTCCTAGGTTCCTTCGCTCAATTTATATATTGCTTCACTGGATTTCTAACTTCCCTCGCACAATTCGTAGGCTGTCTCGCTCAATTCATATATTTTTCCAGATCATTTTATGGTATGAGACCAAAAATGAGATATATCCAGTTCTCAAGTGTACCACATTACAGGAAATAGTGTTGAATGAGCGTCAACCATTAGAAACCTTTAGGGGGGCCCACTGTGATGTTTGTGAGAAATCTTCCTCGTCTAAGTTCATTCATAGGGTCAAAAAGACCTGGATGAAGAGGAAAAAAAATTTCATAATGATCCAAAACTTCTGTAACCCCTAAAAGGGTTTCAATGGTAGACGTTCAATTTCCCATTGCCTTTTACAGTGTGGTCCACTTGATAGTTAGATCTATCTTATTTTTCATCTCAAGCCTTAATATGAGCTCGTAAAATATATGGACGGTTTGGATATAACATATATATCATGATGGGACTCACAAAAGTGACATAGCAAAAAAATAAAAATAAAAATTCAGTTTGCCCCGCTCAATTTTCAGTTTGCCTCGCTCAATTAGAAATTGAGCAGGGCAAACTGGAAATTGAGCGGGGCGAATTGAAAATTAAGTTGGGCAAACTATAAATTGAGCGGGGCAAACTGAAAATTGAGCGGGGCAAATTGAAATTTAAGCTGGGAAAACTAGAAATTGAGCGGGGCAAACTGAAAATTGAGCGAGGCAAACTAAAAATTTGGTTATATGTTTTGATTTAGGTTTAGGTTAAGGTTTAGGTTTAGGTTTAGGTTTAGGTTATAGGTTCTAGGTTATAGGTTAAAGCTTTAGGGAATTGAGAATAGGTTAAGGTTTTGGTTTAGAGAATCGGGTTCAGGTTTGAGATCGGGTTTAGTTTGGGTTTTCAAGTTTAGGTTTAGGTTAAGGAGTTGAGATTAGGATTAGGTGTAGGTTTAGTTTTAAGGATTTGAGAATACATTTAGGTTTTAGGTTTATGTTTAGGTTTTAAGTTTAGGTTAAGGTTATAGGTTTAGGTGTAGGTTATAGGTAATAGCTTTAGGGAATTGAGAATAGATTAAAGTTTAGGTTTAGAAAATCAGGTTCGGGTTCGGTATCGGGTTTAGGTTTGGGTTTTCAAGTTTAGATTTAGGTTTAGGTTGTAGGTTTTGGGATTTGTGAATAGTTTTAGATTATAAGTATAAGTTTAGGTTATGTTATAGGTTAAGGTTTAGGGATTTGAGTTTAGGTTATAGGATTAGGTTTAGGTTTAGGTTTAGGGATTTGAGTTTAGGTTTTGGGATTTGAGAATGAGTTCGGGTTTAGGTTATAGGTTTTGGTTTCAGTTTAAGTTATAGGTTTTGGGATTTGATAATAGGTTCCGGTTTAAGTTATAGGTTTTGGTTTTGGTTTAGGCTATAGGTTTTGATTTAGGTTTAGGTTATAGGTTTTGGTTTAGGTTATAGGTTTATGTTAAGGTTTAGGTTTAGGTTTAGGTTTAGGTTATAGGTTTTTGGATTTAAGAATGGGTTCGGGTTTATATTATAGGTTTTGGTTTAGGTTATAGGTTTTGGGATTTGATAATGGGTTCTGGTTTAGGTTATAGTTTTTGGTTTTGGTTTAGGTTATAGGTTTTGGTTTAGGTTATAGGTTATAGTTTATAAGTTTATGTTAAGGTTTAGGTTTATGTTATAGGTTTTTGGATTTGAGAATGGGTTCGGGTTTAGGTTATAGGTTTTGGTATTGGTTTAGGTTATAGGTTTTGGTTAAGGTTATAGGTTATAAGTTTAAGTTTAGGTTAAGGTTAGGTTTAGGTTATAGGTTTTGGGATTTGATAATGGGTTTGGGTTTAGGTTATAGGTTTTGATTTTGGTTTAAGTTATACGTTATAGGTTTTGGGATTTGAGAATGGGTTCGGGTTTATGGTATAGGTTTTGGTTAAGGTTATAGGTTATAGGTTTAGGTTTAGGTTAAGGTTAGGTTTAGGTTATAGGTTTTGGGATTTGATAATGGGTTCGGGTTTAGGTTATAGGTTTTGGTTTTGGTTTAAGTTATAGGTTATAGGTTTAGGATAAGGTTTAGGTTTAGGTTTAAGTTATAGGTTTTGAGATTTGAGAATGGGTTCGGATTTAGGTTATAGGTTTTGGTATTGGTTTAGGTTATAGGTTTTGATTTAGGTTATAGGTTATAGGTTATAGGTTTAGGTTTAGGTTAAAGTTAGGTTTAGGTTATAGGTTTTGGGATTTGATAATGAGTTCGGGTTTAGGTTATAGGTTTTGGTTTTAATTTAGGTTATAGGTTATAGGTTAAGGATAAGGTTTAGGTTTAGGTTTAGGTTATAGGTTTTGGGGATTTGAGAATGGGTTCGGGTTTAGGTTATAGGTTTTGGTATTGGTTTAGGTTATAGATTATAGGTTTAGGTTTAGGTTAAGGTTAGGTTTAAGTTATCGGTTTTGAAATTTAATAATGGGTTCGGGTTTAGGTTATAGGTTTTGGTTATAAGTTATAGGTTTAGGATAAGGTTTAGGTTTAGGTTTAGGTTATAGGTTTTGAGATTTGAGAATGGGTTCGGGTTTAGGTCATAGGTTTTGGTTTTAGTTTAGGTTATAGGTTTAGGTCAATTTCATGTTTGTCCTGCTCAATTTTCAGTTTGCCCCGCTCAATTTCTAGTTTGCCCCGCTTAATTTTCAGTTTGCCTCGCTCTTTCCAGTTTGCCCTGCTCAATTTTCAGTTTACCCCGCTCAATTTCTAGTTTGCCCCGCTCAATTTCTAGTTTTTCCCGCTCAATTTCTAGTTTGCCCCACTCAATTGAGAATGAGTTCGGGTTTTAGTTATAAGTTTTGGTTTGGGTTTAGGTTATAGGTTATAGGTTTAGGTTTAGGTTATAGGTTTAGGATAATGTTATAGGTTTTGGTATTTGGGAATAGTTTTAGGTTATAAGTATAGGTTTAGGATAAGGTTATAGGTTTTGGGATTTGAGAATGGGTTCGGGTTTAGGTTATAGGTTTTGGTTATGGTTTTGGTTTAGGTTATAGGTTTCAGGATTTGAGAATGGGTTCGGGTTTAGGTCTTAGGTTTTGGTTTTGGTTTAGGTTATAGGTTTTGGTTTGGGTTATAGGTTAGAGGTTTAGGATAAGGTTTTAGGTTTAGGTTATAGGTTTTTGGAATATTTGAGAATGGGTTCGGGTTTAGGTTATAGGTTTTGGTTATGGTTTTGGTTTAGGTTATAGGTTTTAGGATTTGAGAATGGGTTCAGGTTTAGGTCTTAGGTTTTGGTTTTAGTTTTGGTTTAGGTTATAGGTTTTGGTTTAGGTTATAGGTTAGAGGTTTAGGATAATGTTTTAGGTTTAGGTTACAGGTTTTTGGAATATTTGAGAATGGATTCAGGTTTAGGTTATAGGTTTTGGTTTAGGTTATAGGTTTTAGGATTTGAGAATGGATTCGGGTTTAGGTCTTAGGTTTTGGTTTTGGTTTTGGTTTAGGTTATAGGTTTTGGTTTAGGTTATAGGTTAGAGGTTTAGGATAAGGTTTTAGGTTTAGGTTATAGGTTTTTGGAATATTTGAGAATGGGTTCGGGTTTAGGTGATACGTTTTGGTTATGGTTTTATGGTTTTGGTTTAGGTTATAAGTTTTATGATTTGAGAATGGGTTCGGGTTTAGGTCTTAGGTTTTGGTTTTGGTTTAGGTTATAGGTTTTGGTTTAGGTTATAGGTTATAGGTTTAGGATAAGGTTTAAGTTTAGGTTATAGGTTTTTGGATTTGAGAATGGGTTCGAGTTTAGGTTATAGGTTTTGGTTATGGTTTTGGTTTAGGTTATAGGTATCAGGATTTGAGAATCGGTTCGAGTTTAGGTGATAGGTTTTGGTTATAGGTTTTGGATTTTAGAATGGGTTCGGGTTTAGGTTATAGGTTTAGGTTTAGGTTTAGGTTATAAGTTTTGGAATTTGAGAATGGGTTCGGGTTTAGGTCATAGGTTTTGGTTTTGGTTTAGGTTATAGGTTTTGGAATTTGAGAATGGGTTCGGGTTTAGGTCATAGGTTTTGGGATTTGAGAATGGGTTTGGGTTTAGGTCATAGGTTTTGGTTTCGGTTTAGGTTATAGGTTTTGGGATTGGAGAATGGGTCGGGTTTAGGTCTTAGGTTTTGGTTTTGGTTTAGGTTATATGTTTTGGTTTAGGTTATAGGTTATAGGTTTAGGATAAGGTTTAGGTTTATGTTATAGGTTTTTGGATTTGAGAATGGGTTCGGGTTTAGGTTATAGGTTTAGGTTATGGTTTTGGTTTAGGTTATAGGTTTTGGGATTTGAGTATGGGTTCGGGTTCGGGTTATATGTTATAGGTTTAGGATAAGGTTTAGGTTTAGGTTTTAGGATTTAAGATTTGAGAATGGGTTCGGGTTTAGGTTATAGGTTTTGGTTATGGTTTTAATTTAGGTGATAGGTTTTGAGATTTGAGAATGGATTCGGGTTTAGGTCATAGGTTTTAGTTTTGGTTTAGGTTTATAGGTTTTGGGATTTGAGAATGGGTTTGGGTTTAGGTTATAGATTTTGGTTTTGGTTATAGATTTTTGGGTTTGAGAATCGGTTTGGGTTTAGGTTAAGGGTATGATACCTGTAAATACAAATATAAACATGGCATGTCCAAATGGCCAGGCCCTTCTAATGCCGTCCATAGTAAATGGACAGCTTCATCATGGTCATAACAGCGGTTCCTACCTTTGAGGGACCCCCGCTCTTCCGGATAGCTCCGACGCACATCCGGGTCTACTCCATTAATTTCAAACAAATACATAAACACGGCCTGTCCAAATGGCCAGACCCTTCCAATGTTGTTCATAGAAAATGGACAGCTTCATCATGGTCATAACAGCAGTTTTCACCTTCCATGGACCCCCGCTCTTCCGGATAGCTCCGACGCACATTCGGGTCTGCTCCATTAATTTTGAACAAATACATAAACACGGCCTGTCCAAATGGCCAGGCCCTTCCAATGCTATCCGTAAGAAATGGACAGCTTCATCATGGTCATAATAGCGGTTTCCACCTTTCAGGGACCCCCGCTCTTCCGGATAGCTCCGACGCACATCTGGGTCTGCTCCATCAATTTCAAGCAAATAATAAACACGGTCTGTCTAAATGGCCAGACCACTCCAATCATGTGCATTCTTCAGTCAAGAGACGTACCAGATGCTTAAATCTGAAATATGCATTTAAACATAAAATGACATTGGGAATCGCTTCTCAAAACCGCAGACTGTTTTCTTTTGAAACTCGTTCATCTCACCTGAAAACCTGTCACATAATGAATAATTATAACCACAATGATAACTACACATGTGCATTCTTGACAAGAGACGTACCAGATGCTTGAATTTGAAATATGCAGCTCTAATCCTCCCACATGCAACATCCACCTGAAATTCCAATGGTATGGACTTCAAAAAAAATGTTCAGTTTAAGCTACAGTCCGCATTCCAGTTCAAGTTCAGTTCACAAATGAGTTCCAGTTCACAGATTTGTCTGGAGTTTAGTCTATGAATCAGTTGACAAATTAGATTAGGATCTGCTGCAATCACATGATATAATCCAGTTCACATGAGTGCATGAATCAGTTTACAAATGAGTGTAAGAAAGAAAAGTAACCATTGATTTGAAAAAAAAACCATTAATGTGCATCACTTCACAAAAACCTACAATCCATCAGTGCAATCACAGAACAAGTCAATGAATCACTTCACAACCATCCATCGATTTGCATCACTTCACAAGCATGTGCATTAGTTACAAAAGTCTAAGATCTGTTGCAATAAGGAAAAGTCAATCAGTTACACGAATGAGTTGATGAATCAGGCTATAAATGAGTGCATGAAGCCCAAGAACCCATTCTCAAATCCCAAAACCAATAACTTAAACTAAAACCAAAACCTATAACCTAACCCGAACCCATTCTCAAATCCCAAAATCTATAACCTAAACCTAAACCTTATCCTAAACCTATAACCTATAACCTCAACCTAAACCTAAACCTTATCCTAAACCTATAACCTATAACCTAGACCAAAACCTATAACCTAAACCAAAACCAAAACCTATAGCCTAAACCCAAGCCCATTCTCAAATCCCCAAACCTATAACCTAAACCGAAACCTAAACCAATAACATAAACCCAAACCCATTCTCAAATCCCAAAACCTATAACCTAAACCAAAACCAAACCTATAACATAAACCCGAACCCATTCTCAAATCCCAAAACCTATGACCTAAACCAAAACTAAAACCTATAACCTAAACCCAAACCCATTCTTAAATTTCAAAACCTGTAACCTAAACCCGAACCCATTCTCAAATCCCAAAATTCAAACCCAAACCTAAACCTAAACCTAAACCCATAACCTAAACCAAAACCAAAACCAAAACTAAAACCTATAACCTAAACCCAAATCCATTCTCAAATCTCATAACTTATAACCTAAACCAAAACCTATAACCTAAACCCGAACCCATTCTCAAATCTCAAAACCTATAACCTAAACCAAACCAAACCTAAAACATAAACCCGAACCCATTCTCAAATCCCAAAACCTATAACCTAAACCAAAACTAAAACCTATAACCTAAACCCAAACCCATTCTTAAATTCCAAAGCCTGTAACCTAAACCCGAACCCATTCTCAAATCCCAAAACTCAAACCCAAACCTAAACCTAAACCTCTAACCTAAACCAAAACTAAAACCTATAACCTAAACCCAAATCCATTCTCAAATCCCAGAACCTATAACCTAAACCCAAACCCATTCTCAAATTCCAAAACCTATAACCTAAACCAAAACCAAACCTATAACATAAACCCGAACCCATTCTCAAATCCCAAAACCTATAACCTAAACCAAAACTAAAACCTATAACCTAAATCCGAACCCATTCTTAAATTCAAAAACCTGTAACCTAAACCCGAACCCATTCTCAAATCCCAAAACTCAAACCCAAACCTAAACCTAAACCTATAACCTAAACCAAAACCAAAACCTATAACCTAAAGCCAAATCCATTCTCAAATCTCAGAACCTATAACCTAAACCCAAACCTATAACCTAAACCTGAACCCATTCTCAAATCTCAAAACCTATAACCTAACCTAAACTGTAACACCCTGAAAATCGGGGGTCGTGTATAAACCCAACTCCCGAGTTTCAGACCGTCACTTATGCAACAAAAATGATTATGATTCAATATTGTCTGAGTTAAAGCATTCACATGAGTAAAAGAATACCAAAACTGCAATTCATACTTCAGATTCAGTGATAAAAGCAAGCGGAAGACTAAAAAAATATACATATCACTGTATGAAAAATAAAATATATCTCAACTGTCTCCAAAGTATGAATACATCTCTGAGTCTCATATACATGTAAATAAACAGAAATCAAATGTCAAAATGGTCCCACTGAGAAGTCTCGCCAATCCAGGCCACCTAAGCAAAGCCGTCGTGATACTGCATATATGAGAACTCGTCCTGGTCCTCATCATAGTCCGGCTCTGCCTCCTGAATCGCCGCCTCACCTGCATCTAAGACAGGGTCTGGTGGGTGTTGCAAACACCATCCCGTAACGTGGGAGTGAGTAGCTAACTCAGTGGAATAATAGAGCAAGGATTAACATGTTCTCAAATCAATCATGCGATAATAGTAAAGCAGTAAATCAAACATTCCTAATACTGTTGTTAATGCGATATGACATGACATGATGGATGACCTCATCGACATTCCCTCTCATACGGTACCATCTGCGTCCGCGGCATGCTTGCGTACCGCTCAGTGCTCCACATCTTCTAAGCACATGCAATGTGATGGTGATATGATTACCGAGTTATTATTAGTCCTTTTCATATAACAATATTGAGAAACTAAGGTACTTCCCTTATATCAATCTCAACACAGATCCTGTCTAGGGTCGTCACTCCTAGTAATCTCATACGATGTATATTTTGTAGGTCGCTATAAGGGCTGCCAGGGCAGTTGCTCACACTAGTTGCATCGCTCCCCCATCACCTTATCAATACAGGTCTACTTGTACTCTCGTCGCTACGGAAGGGTTATCGCCTCCCGTAGACTCAGAATACGCTCACGGTCACTACAAAGGACTCGTTGCCTGATCAGTGTAGGCCGACAGTAAGAATATAGTGTCCCATACCACCATAATCTGCTCACGAGTCATAGGTGCTCACTGGTCACTACGGGGAGATTTGTGGCCCCAGCGTAGGCCGACAGCTCGACCACGGTGTCTCATACCACCATGCCCGGCTCATGAGTCTTTATGGATAAAGGTACCATGGTTGACAGGATTTACAATGGTAAGTTTAGTACCCTAGGTTCAAGCAGTTATGACTCATACAGGGTGAACATACAATGGCCAGTCGGGTTGCTTGACGGGCTCGACTAGCACGAGCGCATCTCAAGTCGAACGACATGGAGTGTATAAAACACCTCGTGTGGCCTAACCACTGCCGCCAACTCCAAAACATGACTCGCATTCATCGACGCATCGCTCGTGGCAAAGATAAGCCAACCACGAACTTGCTCGGTTGCCGACTGCCTGGACTAATTATAGTCCCAAACAGTTATGAATCCACATTAGCAATCATGTAAGAGTAATGGAAATGAAATACAATAATGTGAGCATGTTAACACATGTTATAACATATAACTTAAGTAAATCTTCCAACACATGCATTTCATACATATAAAGAAATCATCCATATAGCCAACATGTAGGAAATCATTTACATCAGTATATTAATTGAGAATTCAATCTCAAACTAATTCATAACACCATTTAATTCAATACATACTAATACAAACATTTATACAAACACTTAGACTACACCCTTAAGTCTACATATAGTATGTCGACTCAAAGTGCGCATTTAGGCGAATCTCTTCGCCAAACTAATTATGCACGTATTCCTAATATCCTAATGCGACAAGAAGCCATGTCAATCACATCAGCAAAATATAGATGAAAACAGTATTTTCTACAAATGACTAAAATGTCCTAAATCTCATATTTTTCGTCTGCTTACGAAATAGGAAACGGACAGCATGTTGTACATGTCAAACTGCATTGCCGTCGATAATCTACTATAAAACGACATTGAAAGCATTGAAAATAGTCAATCAAAGCATCTAAAATTTGCACCCTTTCTCCTATAGGTGTATTGATTCGAACGGAGCGTGTACGCTTCGTCTACGGCGAACCGGGAACCTATTTTACAAGATGCATCAGCTACCATGCTAAGGAACCAAAGGAACCTTAAATCAGTAAGTATTTGGAGTATTTGCTTACCTAGAATCGCGGCGAAATCGCCGAGAAAGTGATTGAGGCGCATTGCTTAAGCACGTGCAACACGTAGTGCAAGCAGCAGAAAATTCTCTCCCACTCTCTCTCACAATCTCTCACCTTTTCTCTCACACCAGCTAGAATTTCTACCAAATTCGGATGGGTGAGAGAAGTGAGGGTTTAAGCCCCTTTTATAACCTAAAACTTGTCCAAAACAGGCTTGGGAACAATGTTTACTTGATGCCTAACCAAATCGGGGCTGTTTCGGTCCAAAAAGACATTTCTGGTGGTCCCCTGGCCGAACGTGATCGGACTTAAGTTCATGCACGTCGGATGTCGCTCACATCCCATTTTCAGACTAGTAATGTTCGTAGATCGCACGTGGCGGTCCAGTTTCAGTTCAGCGGTTACCGCACGTAGATCAGGCCTACAAGTCTCATGATATGAAATAGAAATTTTTTCTGATCCGATGGTGTAATTTGACTGAATTCTGACGGTCAGAACGCTTAATAATAACGCGTCAAGTTGTGTGCCAGATTTGAATTTCAAATTTCAAATCTAACCCTATTCTCACTCTCTTCACTCCAGGCTCAATGAAATAGCTCAAAGAGGTCCAGAGAACAAACCGGTTTAGAGTTTGATCCGAGGTTTTAGAGTATTATAGCATCATTGGTTCTACTTGCTTTGAGTCTTGTAGAATGTATTTAAAGTGATCAGGGACTATTTTTTAGCTACTCTAGCGTTGCGCTAGCTAACTTACACTTATTTTCTAAAGGAATTAATCCTACGCGATTTCTGGTCGAGTTGGTACTCGAGCCCAAGTACGGATTTTTCCAGGGCGTTACATAAACCTATACTTATAACCTAAAACTATTCCCAAATCCCAAAACCTATAACCTAAACCAAAACCAAAACCTATAACCTAACCCGAACCCATTCTCAAATCCCAAAACTTATAACATAAACCTAAACCTAGACCTTATCCTAAACCTATAACCTATAACCTAGACCAAAACCTATAACCTAAACCAAAACCAAAACCTATAACCTAAACCCAAACCCATTCTCAAATCCCAAAACCTATAACCTAAACCGAAACCCAAACCTATAACATAAACCCGAACCCATTCTCAAATCCCAAAACCTGTAACCTAAACCTAAACCTAAACCTTATCCTAAACCTATAACCTATAACCTAAACCAAAACCAAAACCTATAACCTAACCCGAACCCATTCTCAAATCCCAAAACCTATAACCTAAACCTAAACCTAAACCTTATCCTAAACCTATAACCTATAACCTAAACCTAAACCTATAACTTAAACTCAAATCCCAATGGAGATTACAACAGGGAAAAGGAAAAAAAAGAAAAGAAAAATAAGCCAGCGAGTTGGGGTCGACCGGGTCAATGCAATGCATTTTTTTTCTTTTTTCTTTTTTCTTTTTTCTTTTTTTCTTTTTATTTTTTAGGGATTATCCCGAACCCGAACCTAATTTTCTAAACCTAAACTTTAACCTATTCTCAATTCCCTAAAGCTATTACCTATAACCTACACCTAAACCTAACCTTAACCTAAACCTAAAACCTAAATCTAAACCTAAAACCTAAATGTATTCTCAAATTCTTAAACCTAAACCTACACCTAATCCTAATCTTAACTCCTTAACCTAAACCTAAACTTGAAAACCCAAATTAAACCCGATCTCAAACCTAAACTCAATTCCCTAAACCTAAACCTTAACCTATTCTCAATTCCCTAAAGCTTTAACCTATAACCTAGAACCTATAACCTAAACCTAAACCTTAACTTAAACCTAAACCAAAACATATAATCAAATTTTCAGTTTGCCCCGCTCAATTTCTAGTTTGCCCCGCTTAATTTTCAGTTTGCTCCGCTCAATTTCCAGTTTGCCCTGCTCATATATGAACGGTTTGGATATAACACATACATCATGATGGGACCCACAAATGAAAAAAAAAATTCAGTTTGAGTGGGGTAAACTGGAAATTGAGCGGGGCAAACTAGAAATTGAGCGGGGCAAACTGAGAATTGAGCGGAATAAACTGGAAATTGAGCGGGGAAAACTGGGAATTGAGTGGGGTAAACTGGAAATTGAGCGGGGAAAACTAGAAATTGAGCGGGGAAAATTGAAAATTGAGCGGGGCAAACTGGAAATTGAGCGGGGTAAACTGGAAATTGAAATTGAGCGGGCAAACTGGAAATTGAGCGGGGCAAACTGAAAATTGAGCAGGGCAAACTAGAAATTGAATGGGGCAAACTGAAATTTTTTTTTTTTTTTGCTATGCTACTTTTGTGGGTCCCATCATGATGTATGTGTTATATCCAAACTGTCCATATATTTTACGAGCTCATATTAAGGCTTGGGATGAAAAATAAGATAGATCTAACTATCAAGTGACCCACACTATAAAAGGCAACCTAGGATTTGAGTGAGGTGAGGGAAGCTACAAATTGTACGAGAGAACTTAGAAATTGAGAGACGCAACCTACGAATTGAGCGAAGAAGCTAGAAATTGAGCGAGGCAACCTAGGATTTGAGCGAGGGAACATCGAAATTGGAGCGAGACAACTTAGGAATTGAGCGAGGGAAGCTAGAAATTGAGCGAGACGAGCGAGGCAACGTAGAAATTGGAGCGAGGATTGAGCAAGGGAACCTAGAAATTGAGTGAGGCAACCTAGGAGTTGAGCAAGGCAACGAAAAAAATTCAACGAAGCAACCGAGAAATTAAGCAAGGAAAACATCAATTTGAGCGAGGCAAGCTTGAAATTGGGTGAGGCTAACATGAATTGGAATGAACTTTAAATGTAATTGACCTAGCCTAACAATTTGCTTTGTTGAATTTGACTGATCAGTTAATGAAATTGACCGAGATTTACATGAAATTCTCTTCGGTGAATTTGATTGAGCAATTCGAGCGGTTCATAAAATTTTCAGTACGCACTTATAGTGTTGAGTTAACTAACTTGGGCACACCCAGATCCATAGCTTAATTGGCAGACTGAGTAGAGATACCTCATGTCAACACTTAAGGTCCTGGTATCGATTCCTAGCGGGGGTGGCTAACATAGAGTGTGTGTATTGACATGGGTGTGTACCAACAAGCTAACCTAAAAAAACATTTTTAAAAAAATTAATAGTAAAATATTTAAAAAATTAAAAAATTAAAAATATTGAGTTGGGCCCACCTTGAATGTATGTGGACTATCCATGACGTTCATCCATTTTTCCATCTAAAGCAAAGGTTTCAGCCCAAAATGGTGGCATATTGAAATATCAAGTGGATCACATCATAGAAAACAGTGTTTCCACAGTGGAAACCTTTTTATGCCCCTACAATGATGTTTTACTTGTAATCCATCATGTTCATAGGATGATTTTCGCATGGATGAACCGAAAACCAAGATGGGAGCTTCATTCGGCATTTCAATGGCCCACAAAAAATTTACGCCGTTTAGGTAAATGTATATCATACCTGTCATGTGTACTGTCTTCCGTGGAGGGAACATTTTCAGGAAAAACGAGATAATGTTGATTAGGGGTGTACATCGAGTCAAACCGAGTAAAGCTTGCCTCATGCTGACTTGGCTCGGCCACTGGCTGACCTCAGCTCGAACTCGGCTAGGCTCGGTCCTTGAGCCTGACTGGCCATCTCAGCTTGGTTTAGTCAGCAGCTCGAGCCGAGTTCGCCATTGAGGCATTTTCACAAACACCTGAGTTGTAACTTCAAAATCCCACTATTTTATAAACAAATGCAATTGTTTTATAGGTATTTTATCAAATACCTTCTAAGCAACATAAAAACCAAGAAAAACAGAGAGAGAAAAAGTATTTGTTTCATGTACATACTTTCCTTGCCACCGGCCACATTTCGTTGAGTCATTTTATCAGACAGTTGGTGAGCAACATCAATGGCAGAGTAACCGATTCATTGAACTGGTCCGATTCGAGCTGGATTCTGTCCAAGTTGAGTCGAGCTGAGGCTTGCTCGAACTCATTTTCGAGCTAAAAAAATCAGCTCAGCTCAAACTTAGCTTTGAACCGAGTTGAATCAAGCTTTTTCAACTCGAGTCGAGCGAGCTAACCGACCTAGTTCGGTTCGTGTACACCCCTAATGTTGATGAATAGAGAGGGTGGGATCCAGCTAGAGCGTGGTGCTATCCAAGCAACAGATGTAGCGGTGGAGTTTTCGTCCTTTTTTTAAAAAAAAATGGAGCGAGAGAAGTGAGGGAGAGGAAAAGCAACGGCAGTAAAAAGGAGGGGCAGTTCCGTCCTCAAAGTCGCTGTCCGCACGTGCTAGTCTAAGTTGGTAACTTAAGTTTGTATTACGCGATAAAAATCGCTGGGTAAACGGTTTTGTCTACAGTGGTCATTTTCTCTTGAGAAAGAGATGCGCTTTGATTGGAAGTAGATCGAAGACGTTTTGTTGGATCAGGACCCACACTATTGTTATAAGATACATCGGCACCGTAGAATATAAATTTGGGGTTATGTTTTGACGATCCAGATCTTATAATGATGGGCATAAGGGTGGATGATCCATCATCTGTGTATCTTGTCAGATCAATAGTTTGTATTACTGAAAATAACACCATCCATGCTATATCCAACCACATGAATGGACCTGATGATAAATACCACATCTCCTAAGATTATGGATGGAAGAGACACGTAGTTTCCAAACCGTCGTATGTCGGTGGCATCCAACCCGTCCAGTGGGCTGGGTACACTATGATCACTGATTACAAAAATCAGCTTGATTCACGCATTAGATGGGCCACAACATATTTTAAAAAAATACAATAGGTAGCCATTTATATTAATAAGATGATCTCACTTACAGCCGTCTAACAACATGTTTTAAAAATTAAATATATGTGCATACATGCTCCAACAAATCCATCTGGACCGTCCATTAGGTCAGATCCATAGCTCACCAGATCATCTTTCTCTCATTATTCTTCTTTATTGGATATTGTGCTCCACACTCTTCAAATCGTTCCAAAAGAGAAACCACTGATACTTTGTGGGTGTATGGTGATATACAGCCATGCACCGGGTGCATTTTTCCTGTGACGATTAAAACCATTCAAATCGTGCCGCAAATATAGTCCGGTTTGAGCATTAAACTCAGATTGATTTTGTATTTCTAACCTCTGATTAATGAAATATTGCTAGTTGCGAAGGTCTGGTTGATTTTTTCACACTTTGACTGTTCTTTGATGGCCAGCAATACGAAACTTACTTTCGTCTATTCAGTTCGTCTTTTTTTTTTTTTTTGGATTATCACCCATCTGTAGTGAGGCCCACTTTGTTTGAATCATGCTATATGCATGCCAAATATGCAGAAATTGTGTGCATGAGTATAGATTGTCATACTCTACCAGAGTATAAAACAACTCTTCATTTTCAAAGGCAACTGACGGTCCACAATTTCAACGGCGGGCCGAGTCGTTCCTACGGAAAGCGGTCCAACGAACATGTCAGAGTCGGGAACAAGCATAGTGACAAATCTCATTCTTGCAATTTCGCACCAATAAAAATTTTCTAGAGATTTTCAAATTTCGAGGTTTTTCTTGAAATAATATTGAAAAATTATTACTGAAAATAAAATATTCATTAGGAAATTTATTCTCTTGAAAGTCCTTTATTTCTCAACACCTGCTAAAAACCTTTTATGATGCCTTTGAGCATATCGTACATAACCTTTTGTTAGTGAAATGGGTCTTGACACACAAAACAATCCAGAGCGTTGATATGATGATCCCACTGTGGATAGGAATGCTGCAATTTGTTCTATATTGGAAAGTTCCACTTAGGGCTGAAAGTCAAGCGGGTTGAGTTGGGTTGGTGCTCAACCCTAACACAACCCAAGATTCTTATACCTCAACCCTAACCCAACTCAACCTAATCTCAGGTTGAGAATTCTCAACCCAAGCCCAACTGAAGCGGGCTTGGTCGGATTGATTGGGTTGGTCGGGTATATACGTGCTAATATTTTCATCATTACATTAGTTTATTATATTTTAATATAGGACTTATTTTTTGTATCTATAATTTTATTAATTATATATGTGATTAGTCATTATAAAGAACTTTATTTTTTTCTTTTAAAAAACAAGCTAAAATATAACACAACTACTCCTTTAAAAGTCATGTACGATAGCGCGAGGTCCGTTTGGGTGAGAGAAATCTAGCATATCTTGTTAGCTTGAGTCCTTGGAAATGACGTGGACAAATGAGACTTGACATCACTAGTGTGCCTTTGACACAAACGATCCACACTCAATTATAATTTATAAGTAACTTATATATTGATCGGGTTCGGGTTGGGTCGGGCAACCCGAGACCTCAACTCGAGCCCAACCCAAGTTTTATCGGGTTGGTGTTTGTATAGCCCAAGCTTAAGAACGAACCTGAAATATCCTATCCGAGCCCAACCCAATGTCGGGTCGGTCGGGTTGAACTCGCCCAACTTTCAGCCCTAGTTTCACTTGTTAAAATTTCAAGTTTTTCATGAACAATTGTCATATTTTTCTTAACCATTCAAGTTAGCCCAATTGCCTTTGGATTAGATCTTATAATATCTGGGTGGCATCTGAGACAACCTTGTCTATAGAGGCCGATTCTACTTTAAGGGCCTGTTTGGTCGGGCGAATCCCATAGGATTAGGAGGGATGGGATGGATTTTAAGGTAATGATTGTGGTGTCAGTGGATTGGTTTAAGATCCATGGGATTGCTATATCCTGGGACAAGTTCACTAGGTCTGTTTGGCACGCCCGCAATATCCTTGGATTTTACTTTCAAATCTGTCTAGTCAAGGGATGGGATCAATTTTAAGGTAATGATGGTGATGTCAGTGGATTGTTTTAAGATCCATGGGATTGCTTATATCTCGGGACAAGCTCACCGGGTATGTTTGGCTCGTCATGCATATCCCGGGATATCACGATCCCATCCCTCCTAACCGTGGGATCTATCTAGCCAAACAGGCCCTAAAGCACCATATTCCTATTTGGGTTTTCACTATTTAAAAACTAGTGGACTCATCCTCCTCACATGTGGCAATTGTATGAGTATATTAGTATGTATCTAATGTGATAATCTAAAAGATACACCTAGATGCTACTAATATACTGAGATATGCCAGATTATATTAATTTACTCTAACAGCACTTACATACGGCCATTTAGACCATTTAAATTGTGGGTCCCATTGTGGATCAACCATTTTTCTGGAATCAAAATGGCTAAGCAATTCTTACCACCCAATTAATAGCTATCAAATGGATGGTTAAAATTAGAATAATGAAAGGTTAGTGTTATTTGATTGAGGAGATCCTTCGGGTATGTGGCCCACCCACAGTGGCGTAATGGTGGGAAATTGACCATATTGACCTCAATGTATGGTCAGCTTCCCTAAAGAAATTCAACCATTCAAATATTCCGAGGGTGCCCTTTTGACAAGCTTCTGAAAATTACTTGAACCAAAATGCCCTTTGTCCTCGGTTCAATAGTTGTATGGTTTTTCAGTGAATAAGAAGTTATGTCGTATTTAATGACGTGTATAGAATCTTATTTTGAGCGTGGGTGAGGCCCAACTTGTAGGGCCCACACTGATGTATGTGTATAATCCATGCCGCCCATCCTTCTTGCCATGTCATTTTTTGGGCTAGGGCCCAAATATCAACTTGATCCAATGCTCGTGTGACCCACATAATAGAAAATAATGGTGACCGTGATGTTTGTTAGAAGTAGACAATGCTCAAGTCAGGACTTTTTGGGCCCACGTCTAGCTGGTCGACAAGGTAGATGGATCGAATCACCTCATTGTGAGCCTTAGGCTATGGTACCAATGGTTAGGTAGTAAAAGAGTGAACATGTGGAAACCACGTTCCATGCAATATGACAACCACGACCCATAACATGACAACTACAACCCTTGTAAACCATGATCCATATGGGCCCACATTGATGTATGTGTATAATCCATGTCGCCCATCCTTTTTATCGTGTCATTTTAGTGCTAGGGCCCAAATATCAGCCAGATTTGATGCTCGTGTGGGCCACAAAATAGAAAATAATTGTGATTGTTGAAACTTTCCAGACTTACTGTGATGTTTGTTAAAAGTGTATACTATCCAAGTCAGGACTTTTTGGGCTCACAGCAAGCTGACTAACAAAGAGGATGGATCGGATCACCCTATTGTGGGCCTTAAGCTATAGTACCAATAGTTTGGTAGAGAAGGTAAACATGTTGAAGGCTACAATCCATTCAACATGAGAACTATGACCCGTATAACATGTCAACTACTACCCATGCAAACCATGACCTAAAGGGGCCTACATTGATGTATGTGTACAATTCATGCTACCCATCCTTTTTGTCGTGTCATTTTAGGACTAGAGCCCAAATATCAGCCTGATCCGATACTCATGGGCCAAAAAATAGAAAATAATGGTGACTGTTGAAACTTTTCAGGCTCACTATGATGCTCGTTAGAAGTGGGCACTGCCCAAGTTAGGACTTTTTGGGCCCACGGCGAGCTGGCCGACAAGATGGATGGATCGGATCACCCCATTGTGGGCCTTAAGCAATGGTACCAGTGATTTGGTAGAAGAGGAAGTGAACACGTTTCAAACCACGCTCCATGCAACATTATTACCGTGACCCATATAACATGACAACTACGACCCATGCAAACAATAAACCATATGGGCCCACATTGATGTATGTGTATAATCCATACCGCCCATCCTTTTTGCCATGTCATTTTAGGGGTAGGGCCCAAATATCAGCCTGATCCAGCGCTCGTGTGGGCCACAAATAGAAAATAATAGTAACTATTGAAACTCTCCACTCTCATTGTGATGTTTATTAGAAGTAGACATTACCCAAGTTAAGACTTTTTGGGCCCACCACAAGCTGGCCGACAAGGTGGATGGATTAGATCACTCCATTATGGGCCATAAGCTATGGTACTAATGGTTTGGTAGAAGAGGAAGTTAATACGTAGCAAACCACGATCCATGTAACAAGACAACCATGATACATGCAACATGACAACTATGATCCATACAAACCACAACCTAAATGGGCCCACATTGATGTATGTGTATAATCTTTGCTGTCCATCCTTTTTGTCGTGTCATTTTAGAGGTAAGGAACAAATATCAGCTTGATCCAGTGCTTGTATGGGCCACAAAATAGAAAATATTGGTGACTATGATGTTTGTTAGAAGTAGACACTGCCTAAGTCAGGACTTTTGGGGCCCACGACAAGTTGGCCGATAAGGTGGATGGATCAAATCACCCCAATGTGGGTCATAAGCTATGATACCAATGGTTTAGTAGAAGATGAAGTAAACACGTTGCAAACCATGATCCATGCAACATGACAACCATACTCCATGCAAGATGACAACCATGACCCATATAATATGATAACTACGACCCATGCAAACAAGGACCCATATGGGCCCACATTGATGTATGTGTATAATCCATGCTACCCATCCTTTTTATTGTGTCATTTGAGGGGTAGGGCCCAAATATTAGTTTGATTCAGCGCTTGTGTGGGCCACAAAATAGAAAATAATGATGACCATTAAAACTCTCCACGCTCATTATGATGTTTGTTAAAAGTGGACACTGCCCAAGTTAGGACTTTTTGGGCCCACAGCAAGCTGGCCGACAATGTGAATGGATCAGATCACCCCATTATGGGCCATAAGCTTTGGTACCAATGGTTTAATAGAAGAGAAAGTGAACACGTTGCAAACCACAATTCATACACGACATGACAACCACGATTTATGAAACATGACAACTACGACCCATGCAAACCACGATAAAAATGGACCCACATTGTTGTATGTGTATAATCTATGCCGCCCATCCTTTTTACCATGTCATTTTAAGGGTAGGGCACAAATATCAACTTGATCCAGCGCTTGTGTGGGCCACAAAATAGAAAATATTTGTGACTATTAAAACATTTCAAACTCATCGTGATGTTTGTTAGAAGTGGACATTGCCCAAATCAGGACTTTTTAGGCCCACAGCAAGCTGACCAACAAGGTGGATGGATCGAATCACCCTAATATGAGCCATAAGCTACGGTACCAATGGTTTAGTGAAGAGGAAGTGAACACGTTGCAAACCACGATCCATGCAACATAACAACCACGATCCATGCAACATGACAACTATGACCTATGCAAACCACGACCCAAATGGGCCCACATTGATGTATGTGTATAATCTATATTGTCCATCCTTTTTGCCATGTCATTTTAGGGGTAGGGCATGAATGTCAGCCTAATCTGACACTCGTGTGGGCCACAAAATAGAAAATATTGGTGACTGTTGAAACTTTTCATGCTCACTGTGATATTTGTTAGAAATGGACACTTCCCAAGTCAAGATTTTTTGAGCCCACGGCAAGCTGGCCGACAAGGTGGATGGATTAAATTATCCCATTGTGGGCCCATTTGAGTCGTGGTTTGCATGAGTTGTAGTTGTCATGTTGCATGGATCGTGGTTGTCATGTTGCATGTTTCATGGATCGTAGTTTGTAACATGTTCAGTTCCTCTTCTACTAAACCATTGGTACCATAGCTTATGGCCCACATTGAGGTGATCTGATCCATCCACCTTGTCGGCCAACTTGCTGTGGGCCCAAAAAGTTCTGATTTAGACAATGTCCATTAACAAACATCATTGTGAGCCTGAAAAGTTTCAACAGTCACAAATATTTTCTATTTTGTGGTCCACGTGAGCACTGGATTAGGCTAATATTTGTTCCCTACCCCTAAAATGACATGACAAAAAGGATGGGCATCATAAATTATACACATACATCAATGTGGGCCCATTTGGGTCGTGGTTTGCATAGGTTGGAGTTGTCACATTGCATGAATAGTGGTTTGCAACGTGTTCACTTCCTCTTATATCAAACCATTGGTACCATAGCTTATGGCCCACAATGGAGTGATCTGATCCATCCACCTTATTGGCCAACTTGTCATGGGCCCAAAAATTTATTATTTGGGCAGTGCCCACTTCTAAGAAGCATCATGGTGACCTTGGAAATTTTTGACAGTCACCATTATTTTCTATTTTGTAGCCCACATGAGCACCGGATCAAGCTAATATTTGGGCCTTAGTCCTAAAATGACAAAGCAAAAAAGGATGGGTGGCATGAATTGTACACATATATCAATGTGGGCCCATTTGGGTCGTGGTTTGCATGGGTCATGGTTGTCATGTTATACGGGTCATGATTTTCATGTTGAATGGACTGTGGCCTTCGACATGTTTACTTTCTTTTTTACTAAACCATTGGTACCATAGCTTAAAGCCCACAATAGGGTGATCTGATTCATCCACCTTATCGGCTAGCTTGCCGTGGGCCCAAAAAGTCATAATTTAGGGAGTGTACACTTCTAACAAATATCATAGTGAGCCTGAAAGTTTCAACAATCACCATTATTTTCTATTTTGTGGCCCACACGAGCACCGAATATAGTTGATATTTGGGCCCTAACCCTAAAATGACATTAAAAAAGGATGGGCGTCATGGATTATACACATACATCAATGTGGGCCCATATGGATCATGGTTTGCATGGGTCGTAGTTGTCATGTTTTATGGACGTGGTTGTCATATTACATGGATTATGGTTTCCACGTGTTCACTTCCTTTACTATATAATCATTGGTACCATAGCCTAAGGCCTATAATGGAGTGATTCAATCCATCCACGTTGTTGGTCAGTTAGACGTGGGCTAAAAAAGTCCTGACTTTAGTAGTGTCTACTTTTAACAAACATCTCAGTGAGCCTAGAATGTTTCAACGGTCACTATTATTTTCTATTATGTAGGCCACAGGAGCACTGGATCAAGTTAATATTTGGGCCCTAGCCCTAAAATGATATGGCAAGAAGGATGGGCGCATGGATTATACACATACATCAGTGTGGCCCCACGAGTTGGGCCTCGCTCACGCCCTGAAAAAGGTTCTGTATGCGTCATTAAATATGATATAACTTCTTATTCACTGAAAAATCGTACAATTTTTGAACCGAGAACAAAGGGCATTTTAGTGCACATAATTTTCGGAAGCTTGTTTGAAGGCTACGGTCAGAATATTTGAATGGTTGAATCTCTTTAAGGAATTTAACCATACATCGAGGTCAGTATGGTCAATTTTTCCTTAATGGTCCATATCATTAAACATGCTCCTAAGAACCCAGGCTACAACTATCAACTTTCTTCTCATTTAGAATTTTTAGTTGGGCGTGGAGTCCTTGAGTCGACTTGGATTGATGGACCTTTGAGTCGGCCCCCATATTTTTAGGTTCTCAAACCACGGTGTAGATAATCAAGCAATAGGCCAATCCATCTGTACGAACTGGATGCATCAGCACCCTACACGTGTCCATCAGTACACCAACCATCTATATTCCTCTTACATAAGCAACTGGAATTATTTTGTATCTATCCTTTCACGCATCAAAGGTAGTGATGGGAGGCTGAACCTATCCGTTGATGACTCTAGGAATTTAAATGTTTTCGTTTGTACATGGATGTAGGTAGACTCTAGGACTATTGTAATATTTAAATATTAATAAATAAAGAGAGGAAGACCCTAAACCCTAACCCTATCCTTCTCTCAAACGTGCGCACACATTCTTTGTTTAAATTCATATTTGTGGTCTTCTAGGTATGTTTGATTTGTGATGTTTAGGTTGATATTTTGTATTTACTGTAAATGATGGTGTGAAGGTGAATGACCACAATTACCTCACATGGTCTTAATCTACCATTATATATCTTGACAGTAAATACAAGTTGCGCCACATCGAATATGGAAGCTGTTGGTGTATTTTTATGGAACGGCTCCTCTGGATCGGGTCTTCTTCCACCTGCACAATCAACACTATCAAGGGGACCCTGGCTAGAGCCGGGGAGCCTCCGATGCTTAAGTCAGTCGTTTTCTCAATAGCAAAGGGTTTTCTCAGTTTTGTATCTCGTACCTTTCTCTGTAGAAAGCTTTGATATTTATAGATCTTAGGAATCCTCATCGTACGAGGATTCTTTTCCTGATTATCCGGAGATTTCACTGATTGCTCCCGATCCCGAAAATCTCGGGATCGGATACCCGTATCCCTGAATTTCCAGAGCGGTATTTGCATTCATACCACCTTCTCTTGTCTCGGCTCAGTCGCTACCGACTCAAGGGGAGTCTTGGCTGGCTATCGAGCATAAGTTTTCTGCCTTTCCACAGACGGAATAGTCTCGATTTTATCCGTTATCCTTCCTTACGCCGTGGCCGACAGAACCGATTCGTTAGGTCAGTTTTATTCTATCGGTCGGGTGGCTTATAACATGCTCAGCCTTCAGTAGGCTTATGCAGACGAGGTTATCACTCCGACAGAGCGACTTTAATCATCTTCTGCTTATGGCTCTAGGCCTATCCCTTATTCTCTCGGCTTTGACCGTTGTTTCGGACTCTTCGGGCAGCGTCAGCAGAGTCGACCTACTTAGAATCCGAGTCTCCGGACTTGACATATTTTTTCCCAACAGTAAGTCCCCTTACTCCTTGTGTCGTTCGCGGCATCAAGGGGTAACGAGTTTTTAGGTCGATTCGTATTAGAGTTCGAGGTTATGATGAGGCGTTTAATGCTTCTTGAGTCGTCTCTAACGTATGACGTTGCGTTCCCCGAGGACGCACGTGCGGCCAGCTGTTAGGTCGTTCTGTCCGCGTTTGAGATTTGGACGCGTGACGAAGACGTTACCGCTGTCAGTTAGCGTGTGCCACGTGTCGAGCGGGAGAGCCGAGACAAACGACGATTCGCTTTTTCATTAAAAGCCCTGCCACGTGGCACTGCTATAAAAAGGCCGGGCGGGAGGACTGTGCAAATTTTATTTTCGCGTTCCTCCCTCCCGCTCGTATCTGCTTCTGAGTCTTCTTTCTCTTCTTCCATCTTTCCTCTGCTGTCGTTTCTTGATTCGTCAACTCCCTTTGCGTTCGCTGTCATTTTTCCTGATGAGTTCTTTCCTCCCATCTCTTTAAACTTTAATGGCTACGCGTGGCTCTCAGAGCCCCCGGGAGAGGATTTCCAGTGATGAGGGTGTGTCCCAACATCTTTGGGACGTTACGGAATTGCCCTCCCTACTGACGGAGTTTGTCGTCGGCGCCGATGCAGCATTCCAGCTTGTAAGGGAGGCCGATGATTCATCGGCTGAATGCCCCGCTCAGGCCGGTCCATCCAGTGGTGGAGTGTCTCTGGTAACCCGTCCAGGGAGACCTAACCTCGGGATGGATCAGCAGGAGGAAGAAGAAGTAAACGACATTGTTATAGGCGAAGGGGTGGTTGTTCCAAACCCTGTGAACCAAACTGTGGAAGCCTCTAAATCCTCTTCAAAGGAGGAAAAAGGTGAAGACGAGCCGAGTGGCCTGGTCGCCTTAATTTTAACCGAATCCAACCTAAACCGGATCAGGGCTGAATATCATGTCTCTGACTCGGTCGTACTCCGTCTCCCTCGTTTGGGAGATTTGCCTGACCATCCTCCTGCGGGGATGGTCGCAATTTTCCAAGTCGCGATGTAATGTGGCTTGCGCTTGCCACTTTAGCTCATTGCTCGTGATTTCTTGTCCCGAGTCAAAATAGCTCCTGGTCAAATTGTCCCGAATGCGTGGAGGAGTTTGTTCGGGTGTGCCGTGCTGTGGGCCGAGTTAGAACAGCCTCCGCTAACAGTCGACGAGTTTCTCTACCTCTACCAAGTCAGACCAAATTTAAACTTCTCTAACCTCTACTTTCTGAGTGCGTGGAGAGGCAAAGGGGGGTCTTTGATAACCGACCCACCCACTTCTAACAAGTACTGGAAGGAGAGGTGGTTTTGGGCTTGCGTCAGTGGAAGTCGGCCGATACATGGCCGTAAGAGCCTCAAGTCTCTCACACATTCCGGAGAGCAGGTGATTCGGTGACCCGTCCCGATAATCTCTCTCCTTTTTTTTTTTACTGATCTGACCTCATAATGTCTTGCAGATATTTTGAAGAAGAGGGGGAAACTCGAGTCCAGGGCTCTAACTTGGATAAAAGAGCTGAGGAAGCTGAGCGCAGAGGAATGGTATTGAAAGTTGCAGCTGCAACCCGAGCGCCTCCATCTCGCGGGTCTAGACTCATTCGTCTCAAGTAACTCATCTCGCTCTGCCTCGTCCTTTCAGTTTCCTGTCCAACTCTTCATTTTTCTTTGCAAACCTTCCCAAGGCTCGTCCATTTCTCAGGTCGGCTCCTGCTTCTGATAGCATGGCCGGATCTCGTCCATCCCTAAAGTCAATCTCCAAAGTGAGGGCCCCTCCGATGTCGGCTCTTTTGTCAGGGCCTCGGCCCTCGAAGCAGTAGAAGACTGCTGCAAAAACCAAGGAGCCAACTGCCTCGCCTGCTCCCTTCTCTGCTGCCCCACAAGTGGTCGTGCTTTCTAACCCCGATGAGAGGATGGAGGAAGCGGAGCCGAGCCTTCCGATCTCTCAGTCGGTTCCCTAGCCAGGACCCGTGGTAGAAGAGGCCCCGAGGCCGAGAGAGGTGCCTTGCGCGGAGTCCTCGAGAGGAGAGACGACTCAACAGGAGTCTCCCTTAGCCAAAGTCATCTCGGGGATGATTCCTTGGGCTCTCGCACATGGGGGCGAGAAAGACTTCGCCAGCTACTACAATGCCCTGGCTGTGCAGACTCTCGGGTATACGGCGAGGTTGCTCTTTGAGGTAAAATCTTTTCTCTCTACTTTTTCGTTATTTTTGACTACTTCCTTATTCATAACTTACAGTCTCCTGCCAGCAGCTGGCTCCTTGCCTTGTTAAAGCCTGCTCGGAGCTAACTGCTGCTCAAAAACTTACGTCCGAGACAGAGATGCAAGGAGGATTGCGGCCGAGGAGGAGGGTCGTAGAGAGATTACCGAGGGTCGCATCGACATCATGACCGGCGATCTGTCAATCGCTCGGAAGGCAGCAGAATATGCCAGGATGGTTCTCGAAGGAGCCAAAGCTGACAACGCCCACTTGACCTCACTTCTGAAGGAGGCTGAGGAAAAGCATCAGCATCTTCTCCGAGTTCACAACGCCTGTGAGGGCACTCTCGCCCGGGCTAAAGCTGAGGCCGCGGCTCTCATCCATGAAGCGTAGGAAGAAACCCGCCGAGCCAAGGAGGCAGAAGAGCGCGCCGTATACGCCTTCCTCCAATCACCAAGGCAGTTACAGGGCTTGCGTTTTGGAGATGAAGGCTGCCTTCGTCGACCTTGATCTCTCTGCTTTCGATGCCGACAGTCCTGAGGCCGAGGCTACTGGCGACGACACCAACGACGGGGGAGCCCCTGCTGCTGCTGACGGGGCCGAACCTTCCGGGACTGCTTGAAGAACGGTCCTTGACCGAGGGAGATAACTCTCTCTGTCGGCAGTTACGTTATCCATTTTTCATGTATCTTTAACCTAATCTGTAACCCGACGCTAAACACTTTAGAAAAAATGAAATTTCTTTATTTTTATTGAATTGACTTCAATTACATCTCTCTTCTATTATTCTTTAGCGCTTTCTATTCTGTTTCACGGGTAATAGACCTTGAGATGTTCGGCATTCCACGGGTGAGGCAACAGTTACCCATTTAAGTTTTCCAGGCGATACGTCCCAGGGCGGATAGTGCTGGAGACGACATAGGGACCTTCCCAATTGGGTTGCCCGCCCTAATTCCTTCGTGTTTGAAAATATCTTTCGGAGGACCATATCACCGGCTCGGAATCGTCTGACCTTGACCCGTCTGTTGTAAAACCGAGACACTTGCCTCTGTCGAGCCATCATTCGTAATCGAGCTCCTTCTCTTCTCTCTTCCAACAGATCGAGCCCGACTGATAGAAGTTCATCATTTTCTTTTTCGCCGAATGTATTGACTCGGGCCGAGCTAATACCGATCTCAACTAGGGCTACAACTTTTGAGCCAAAACAAAGGGAGAAGGGAGTTTCTCCCGAGGTAGTCCGAGCTGTAGTTCGATAGGCCCACAATATATTCGGGAGTTCCTGCTCCTTTTGCTTCATCGAGCTTCGTTCGGAGATGCTGCTTTATAATTTTGTTAACGGCCTCGACCTGCCCATTTGTTTGAGGATGATGAGGTGAGGCGTACACATTTTGGATCTCGAGATTACTGCACATCTCACGGAATTGCTTATTATCGAACTGCCTCCCATTGTCGGTAATGATAGTCCGAGGTATTCTGAACCGACAGATGATATTTTTCCAAACAAAGCTAGTAATCCTCTGCTCGGTAATCTTCGCTAATGGCTTAGCCTCGGCCCACTTCGTGAAATAGTTTACTGCAACTACAATAAATTTGGTCTGGCCCTTCCCCAGAGGGAAGGGTCCAATGATGTCTATCCCCCACTATGCGAAGGGCCACGGTCCGGACATCAGAGTGAGTTCCTCGGAGGTTATCTCGGGACAACCGCAAATCACTGACATTTGTCGTACTTTTGGACGAATCTCTTAGAATCATGTTGTATCATTGGCCAATAATACCCTTGCCGTAAAACTTTATTGGCGAGCGGATGTTCGCCTGAGTGATTCCCACATATTCCTTCGTGTATCTCCCGTAAAACATAGTCGGCTTCATGGGAGTCCACACATCTTAATAGGGGAGCGTAAAACCCTTTCTTGTACAGTACACTATTCAAGATGGTATAACGCGACGCTTGTACCTTTAGACGCCGTGCCTCGGCGCGATCCTCTGGTAGTTCTCTATCATTGAGATAACGAACAATTGGATCAAACCAAGTGGGGTCCGACATGATAGGAAGTATGGGCGAGTCTGTAGCCGAGTCTGCCGGCTCATTTATGCTCAGTTTTACTACAAACTCGATCGGAACCGACCGAGGTATGGTGTCTTCATTGGCTGAAGCGAGCTTGGCTAACAAGTCAGCTTTGGCATTGTCGGCCCTGGGTATCCGAATAACTTTGCATTCCTGAAACTTGCTGATTAATTCTTTGGCTTTTTCCATGTATGCCTTCAGTTGTTCTTTCCGAGTTTGATAAACGCTGGAAACTTGGTTGACGACCAACTGCGAGCCACTGAAAATGTTGAGATGAGTGGCGTCTAAGCTCGCGGCGAGTCTAAGGCTGAGTAACAAGGCCTCGTACTCTGCTGTATTGTTCGACGCTTGAAATTCAAGTCGCAAAGCATACTGCATACAAGTAGAATCAGGAGTTTCTAATACCACCCCGGCCCCACTTGCTTTGGAGTTGGAAGAACAGTCGACGAATAGCTTCCAGGGTGCCGAGTCAGGAAAGGGGTCGAGAGAGGAAGAAGCCACTGATTCAGTAACTTTCTCAGAATCATGTGCTGTGTTATGGTTGGAGGTTACTTCAACAAGGAAATCAGCAACACCTTGTCCTTTTATGGCCATTCTCGGCCTGTACTGTATGTCGAATTCACTCAATTTGACAGACCACTTTGTAAGTCGGCCGGAAGCTTCTGGCTTTTGAAGAATCTGGCGCAGTGGTAAGTCGGTCACAACAATGATGGTGTGAGCTTGAAAATATGGCCGGAGTCGCCACGAAGATACAACCAGAGTTAAGGCTACTTTCTCAAGCTGAGGATACCTCATCTCTGCTTGTAGTAAAGCTTTGCTAACATAGTACACTGGTAGTTGCCTCCTTTCATTCTCTCGTATTAAGGCCGAGCTGACAGTTGCATCGGATACAGCCAGATATAATAATAAAGTTTCTCCTGGCTCGGGCTTAGACAGCAGTGGTGGGGACCTGAGGTAAATCTTTAGTTCTTGAAATACTTTTTCACATTCGTCCGTCCACTCCATCGTCTGTCGTCCCTTTAATTGCTTGAAGAACAGGAGACATTTGTTTGTGGCTCGGGACAGGAAGCAGTTAAGCGCGGCTACTCTTCCTGTCAACCTTTGGATGTCTTTGATTATTTTCGAAGACTTCATATGAAGTAAAGCTTTGATTTTCTCGGGATTCGCTTTGATTCCTCGCTGGCTAACGAGGAAACCAAGGAATTTTTCCGAGCTTACACCAAAAGCACACTTGCTAGGATTCAACTTCATTATATACTTACGTAAAGTCAGGAACATTTCTTTCAAGTCCGCCACATGGTCGGCTGCTTGTACACTTTTGACGAGTATATTGTCGATATATACTTCCATCGTTCAGCCAATTTACCGAGCGAACATTTTGTTCACTAACCTTTGATAGGTTGCCCCGGCGTTCTTCAAACCAAACGGCATTACTCGGTAACAGTAAAGGCCTTTGTCAGTGACAAAGGTAGTTTTTAATTTATCATTTTCGTGCATTACAATTTAATTGTAGCCTGAGTAACCATCCATAAAACTAAGCAATTCATGGCCCGCAGTACTGTCTACCAGCTGATCAATACGAGGAAGAGGGAAGTTGTCCTTAAGGCAGGCTTTGTTCAAATCTGTATAATCTATACAGACTCGCCACTTCCCATTGGCTTTTTTCACGAGTACAACATTAGCTATCCACTCTAGATAGTATATTTTCTCGACGAATTTGTCTTTAAGGAGCTTAACGACTTCCTCTTCAATGACAGTGTACCTTTTCAGGCCGAGAGGGTGACGCTTCTATCGGACGGGCTTATAAGTCGGGTCGATGTTGAGTCGGTGCGTAATGACCGAGGGATCGATCCCGGGCATGTCTTCGTGGCTCCAAGCAAATATATCGGCGTACCTCCGAAGCAAGGAGATCACTCGTTTCCTAAGAGGTGGACTCAGAGACGAGCCGATTTGCACTACTTTCGACGTGTCTGTCTCGGTTAACGGTTCCGAGACGAGTTCTTCCATCGGTTGCCCTCGTACATGAGATTCGATTCGACGGTCGAGCGATTCGATCATCGATACTTTCGTCGGCGCCTTGACTGCGGTGACATAGCATCTTCGAGAATCTTGTTGATCTCCTTTCACAATTCCTACTCCCGACTTAGTCAGGAATTTCATGGAAAGGTGGTAAGTGGATACCACGGCTTGAAGGAGGCTTAGGGAAGGTCGACCGAGTATAGCATTATACACCAATAGTTGGTCCACAACCAGAAAGTCAACCATTATTGTTGTCTGATGAGGTACAGTCCCGGCAGTGAGTGGTAGTGAGGCGATTCCCTCGGAAAGTACCTGTCCACCCGAGAATCCTATCAGTGGGGTTCGGACAGGCCGTAAGGTCGATCGTCCGATGCCCATTTTGTCGAAAGCTTGGGTGAATAGTACATCCGCCGATGACCCAGTGTCTACCAGTATTCGGAACACCTTTCTGTTAGCGATGGTGAGAGCAACGACAAGTGCATCATCATGGGGATGATGAATGCCTCGGGCGTCATCCTCAGTGAATAAGATGAAACATCGCTCTCTCTTCTGCTCCTTGGAAGGTCGGGACAGCAAGAGAATCTCAGACTTCGGGCGATCGATGCTTCTAGCGTGATTTTTCCTGGCGTTATTTGAATATCCGCCACCCTGATGCCCTCCAATGATCGTCCGAATTTCTTCCGTGGGACGATCTTCACTTGGCCCTGCTGGAACACCAGACCCTACTGTATGTTCTCTGAGTCAGCCTTCTTTAATTAGCCGCTCGATCTCATCCTTCAACTGGTAACAGTCACTCGTATTGTGACCGTGATCACGGTGATAGTGACAGTATTTTTTCTTATTCCGTCGATTCGATTTCCCTCGGAGCTTTCCGGGCCAGTTGACGAAACTTTCGTTCTTAATTTCCATCAATACTTGTTCTTGAGATTTGTTCAGGGGGGTGTATGTGAAAAATCTCCTGTCGGGTCGCTTTCCCGACCTACCATCGTCTCGTGTCCTGTCATCTTTTCACTTCTTCCCCCCGGCTGAGTCAGCTTCTTTCTTAGCTGGCTCTTTAGCCGAGGGCTTCGCATTCTGGACCTTCTCTCGTAGGAGTCGGGTCTCTTTAGCGTCAGCGTATTTGTCTGACCGAACCATGAATTCGCCCAGGGTCTCGGGCGGATTCTTATCCAATGACGCCAAAAAGGGTTTATCTCTCACAGTTTGCATGAGAGCGTTAAGAGTTGTCTTCTCAGAATGCTTTCGAACCTATAGAGATTCGAAGTTGAAGCGCTTGATATAGTCCTTCAACAGCTCTCCTTCCTTCTGAACTATGTTGTTCAGATGTGCGGGCGGCTTTAGATTCTTCTTTCCGCTGATAAAATTATTAAGGAAGGCATCACTGAGCTCGGTGAACGACATGATTGACCTCGGTTTTAATTGCTTAAACCAAAGTCGGGCCACATCAGTCAGGGTAAGAGAGAAGGCCCGATACATAATAGCGTCTGAGGCATCGTGCAACTCCATATAGGTTCTGAAGCATTTAAGATGCTCTGTCGGATCGATTTTTTTGAAAAAAGGGAGTTATCTGATGTAGACGGAACCTTTTCGACGACCGCGCCTGCATCACCTCGTCCACAAACGGAGAAGCCTTTCCCTCAGATTTGGTCAGGTTTGAGTTCCGACCGTGCTTCATGCCTGTCATCTCTTTTTTCATCTTTTCACGGACCTCGTTCTTGAAATCTTGCATATTGGCTTTCCAGGGTTCCGTACTTTTCGCTGTTTCTTCTACAGGGAGCCGACTTCGCCTCCTCTGATCTATTCTATGTCGTAGATCAGAGGGAGGCAGAACGGCCGTTGCAGAGTGAGCCGGCGCTGGCTGACTCGGTCCTTGATGCTGACTCGGTCTCTGGGGTTGATTTGGCTGTCGAGGCGACTGTGGAGCAGTAGGCTGCACTACAGATGTTGGAGGGAGAACCTGTGCCGAATCGTGACGCTGTTGCATCTGCTGATTACACAGTTGTTCCAGCATGTGTTTCATAACTGCCATCTCAGAACGTATCTCTTGGACTTCCCGATCCAAGTGCGCGTTCCCTCGGCTAGGCTGGCTGGTAGTCGCAGGCGGTGCTGTTGGAGAGCTCCCTGAGCTGTGCTAACAGCGGCCTCCCCTGCTTCGTCTGGATCCGTCCTCCTAGTTCTTGTCATTCAATGAATTGCAGAAAATGGCTTTTTGTCCGGTTCTCACAGACGGCGCCAAACTGTTGGTGTATTTTTATGGAACGGCTCCTCTGGATCGGATCTTCTTCCATCTGCACAATCAACACTATCAAGGGAACCCTAGCTAGAGTCGGGGAGCCTCCGATGCTTAAGTCAGTCGTCTTCTCAATAGCAAAGGTTTTTCTCAGTTTTGTATCTCGTACCTTTCTCTGTAGAAAGCTTTGATATTTATAGATCTTAGGAATCCTCATCGTATGAGGATTCTTCTCTTAATTATCCGGAGATTTCACTGATTGCTCCCGATTTCAAAAATCTCGAGATCCGATACCCGTATCCCTGGATTTTCGGAGCGGTATTCGCATTCATACTGCCTTCTCTTGTCTCGGCTCAGTCGCTACCGACTCAAGGGGAGTCTTGGCCGGCTATCAAGCATAAGTTTTTTGCCTTTTTACGGACGGAATAGTCTCGGTTTTACCCATTATCTTTCCTTACGCCGTGGCATACAGAACCGATTCGTTAAGTCGGTTTTATTCTATCGGTCGGGTGGCTTATAACATGCTCAGCCTTCAGTAGGCTTATACAGATGAGGTTATCACTCCGACAGAGCGACTTTAATCGTCTTTTTGCTTATGCCTTTAGGCCTATCCCTTATTCTCTCGGCTTTGACCGTTGTTTCAGACTCTTCGGGCAGCTTCAGCAGAGCCGACCTACTTAGAATCCGAGTCTCCGAACTTGACATATTTTTCCCCAACAGAAGCCAAAATAAAAAATAAAATATCCTCCCAAATTAGATATACCTTATAAGCGTTGCGTGCAATGACAATATTATGATGAATTGACTTCTTCACTTTACCAAGCTGAGTTAAGCAGATCTTTTATGCTGTATGCCATTGCCAAAGAAATATTTAATATAATTTTTTAGATGTATTTTCATAACGATGACTAGATACACACCTATCAACTTATCCACACACCTATCAGCTTATCCAGGAAATTGTGACTTTAAAACCAGGTGACTAATCAGTGAAATCATATTATATCTCTCTTTGCAAACAGAGAAAAGAACTTAATCATTATATGCCTTAATTTATTTTAGTGTTTTTAACATCAATTGATAAGCATTTATTTATTGAATTTGGACCATTGACTTTTTTATTTATGACCATTAGCTCTCTACTAATTAAACCTCTAAAGAATCAAGCCACTATATATTTGTATTTAATATCACCCAAGTCCAATACTATTATATGTATAATTCATTTTAATGTTGTATATCACACATCTCACTTTCCGTACCAAAAGCCTCTCTCTCTAAAAAGCAGGAGTTGAAGAGATGCTAAGGCACACTCCTGATGATAATATCCTAAATACTTTCTTTTAGCATAAACCCTTCTCATGCCTTTGGAAAGGTAAAATTTTAGCTACTTGAACTTACGGTGCAGGTAAAAAGAACCATTTCCACTTATATACCTATGTATGCATATGTGCGCGTGTTTTAGAAATTCTTATGCCCGAGCAGTTAGTTGCATGATAATTCCCAACCACCCAACGGATAATTATCAAATTATCATGTGCCCGTGACCTGCAACTAGTTTTCAAAAGCAAGTGTTAAAGAGATGCTAAGATGTGCTGGACGTGATAATGAACTATATACCTTTTCTTTTAACATAAACCCTCTACAAGCCTTTCAAAAAGTCGAGATTTTTGCTCCTAAAACTAATGGCATGGGTAAAATTATCCCTTGCGACTGCTAGAAATTAATTTGTATATCTGTGTTTTATAAATTCCAATGTCATGTGTGATATGACTTGCAACTTGTCCAGTTGGCAGGCCCCGCCAAGACAGGGATAGGCTAACTACTCTGCCTACGATTCCAGCCTCGCCTCCCCTGTTACCGAGTCTCTCTCAGCCTCTGCGTCCCTTTTGGACTGCTGCGACATCCTGCAGTGGTGTCAATCTGTCCGTTGTCCCTGCTCCACTTGGCCATCTTCTACATGATAGGCGCGGCCATCAAGATCACCTTGTGTAATCAGTTCCATCTGCTCATTAGGAAAACCTGCGATTGTGTTTTGTTATTTTCAGCCTCTATATACATTATTTTTTATGGTGTGGCTTACCTGATGGATGCAGTGGATTTTACGAAGGTGGTCCTCATGGTGGGGTCAATCCATTGGATAGGGTGGTTGCACGCACGTGATAGGTTGGAAATCATCCGTTGGATGTGCGTGCGCCAAACACACGTATATATGAGAGAGATTAATTAATTTAATCATTGATTTTTAATGGAAAAGTTCTTGAAGAGATCTATGAATTTCATACCGTTTCAAAAAAAGAATATATGAATCATTGTAGGAGATGAATGAGATAAGGATCTTGACAACTTTGAATGGGATAGGAATGGCATTTATTTAAGCGACGTGAGCAGGCGTACAATAAACAATGTGTCATTATAAGAGGAATGCGACTATCATGCACGGATGTCAAACCATTGCTTGCAGATGGTACTCATCTGAAAAGGCCGGGGAACTTGAATACGGAAGCCATCCAAATGGTGGCCCAAAAAAGTGAATGTTAGCTCGAAAGAGTTGGAACATACCAACGGTTCACCTTCAAAGCCCATCTCGGCTTGTCTAATAACTCCATTTTCGCACCCCTTGGCCCACCAACCTGATCGTCCGCAAGATCAAGAGCCTCATCAAGATACTTGTTTTGCCATGTGTAGGCCATGTGTACTGAAGGTCCATCAATCTTGACTGTGAATTAATGGGCCACCAGTCCGAAAACCAGACTTATTCAGTGTGTTGCGGAAAATTAATATGGGCAAAGCAAAATAACAAAAGAAAATGAGACCCACATTAAATCAAAAGGGAAAAGAAAAGAGAGAGAGAGAGAGAGATTTTATGCAAGCAATATAGAATTTTTCACTTCACTGGAATAAGATAAATAAAAATACAAAGCTTATCTCTTTTTCACCTTTTAACTTTATAAGATCTCTCACACCAAACTTAGAGGGAAGAAAACTATCTGTGCTCCTTTTTTAGATACACCACATAGATAAAACAAGTGTAAAATTCTAATAAAACTAAGCTTTACTCACATCTTATCTAAGCAAGGAGTGAGAGACGTCACGTCCCACCATCCCAACAGAGTTGCACGTTCACTTTGCAGCGTCCTTTCTGGATGAATGGCCCAATTTCTAACACGTGTAGCATCACTTGGATTGGTTACACATGTTCCAACCACTCACATGAGGCGCCGTTCATTGAATCACGACCATATGGAAAGGGACATGGAACTTATCTCCACTTATCTGCCATCCCGCATTTCTTCCAAGAGCACGCGTTCAATGCTCAAATGATATGAATAATAAGTTGGATGGCACAGAAGGAAAAGCCATGTTGCATTGTCTTGCTTCTAGACTGTTTGCCACGTGTATGATTGATGTAGAGCGGGTCGCGGACAATTTCATGGCTAAGATGGATCAGAAAAGGCACGGTCGGCGACAGAAGTGATCCGGACCATCGGACCTTAGATCGGGCGTATCTCACAATCCGGAATGAGTTATCCGACGTAAAATATATGATTTTGGAGTAGAACGAGCTACTTTAGCCAACCAACCCCGCTACGCCAGGTTGCGCAGCCCAGATTTGCGAAAAATCCCCTGATCGACGGTCGTTTCCTCGTTTTAATTTTGTTTTTACTATAAATAGTAAGTTTTAGTTTGAGTATAACTTTTCATCCGTTGGGCTTTAGGAGTTGTGTCCAACATGAAAAGTGCTTAGGATAATTAGGAGAACGGTTTGTTGAAGCCAAATAGGACACTTACTATTTTTGGCCAAAAACCTTGCGCACTAGTAAACATCGTGACCGTCTATAAATAGTAAGTTTACTATTTATAGTAAGTTGCGAATTCTAGGAGTTTTAGTTGTAGTATGAGTCTGATTTCTTTCATGTTGCTTGGTTTCCTTATTTAAAGGGGTGTAAACTCGTTTTTAATTATTCATCAATCAATTTCGAATTTATTAAAATTATTTCTATTTTCCTGCTTTCTTTCCTCGTGGATTCGAGAAGTCTCTGTGAGGAGTCCAGAGAAGCTCCGTGGATTCAGAGTAGTTATCCTTGAGGAAGACGGTGATCGACCTCATCACGTTCATCCCTGCGTCAATTTGGTATCAGAGCGAGGTTTTCCCTCGGGCCGATGACAAACAACGAAGGTATGAATCAAAATCCTGTGGACGATGATCCAGGGATTCGTTATCTTTCGGAAAGAATGGAAGCTTTCCATCGGGAGAGTCAGTTGACCATGCAAGGGCTGCAGGCAACCATCGACCGTCTTGCGGATGCGCTACTTCCGCCCCGAGCCCTAGGCGGTGCTCCACCACCTATGGTCGCGCCACCACCCGTGGTTGCTGTACGACGTGACCCTAATTATCGCAGAGCACTACCAGCGGTAAATCGTAGGGCTACACCAGATGATTCTAGTTCCAGCGACGAGGACATTAATGAGGGTTTTGATCGACGACCAGTCCATGTAGGCGATCGTCTAGATCGTGCTGAAAGAGACTATCGAGGTAAGGCTGAACTTCCTAGTTTTAACGGTTTATTACGTATCGAAGATTTTCTCGATTGGCTAGCCGAAGTAGAGAGATATTTCGATTATATGGATGTGCCAGACCATAAAAGGGTGAAGTTGGTAGCGTTTAAATTGAAATCTGGTGCTTCTGCATGGTGGGAACAATTGCAACTCTCACGAGCCCCCCAAAATAAGGCGCCCATCGCATCATGGCCTCGGATAAGACGTCTTCTTCGTTCACGATTTCTCCCCAGTGATTATGAGCAGATATTATTCCAGCAATACCATAATTGCCGACAAGGAAATCGAACTGTTACAGATTACACTGAAGAATTCCAGCGGTTGGCTACACGAAACGATTTGTCAGAATCTGAGTCACAAAAAGTGGCACGATTTATAGGTGGGTTGCGACCGGTAATTCAGGATCGAGTTCAGATGTACCCAGTCGGGACCGTAGATGAAGCAGTTCAATTAGCAGGAAGGGCAGAAACGCAGCTTGCAAGAGCTCCTGCTCGTCCCTATCCTTCAAATCGACCCCCTATGACAGGTCCCACACAGGATCCAGTGCTGGCTCGAGGAAAAGATCCTGTAGGAGAACGTCCTCAACCTCCTCCACCCGCGAACCGTGATACGGGGAGCGGACCATCCAGACCTCAACTGGCAGCACCCACAACAGCGGGCCCGAGTAGGATTCCGAATCCTTATGCTCGGCCAAGGCCGAACAATTGTTACCACTGTGGCCAACCAGGCCACTTATCAAACACTTGTCCTCAACGTCCGGCAGCGCACTTGACTATAAACGAAGGGGACACTGAAGATGAGGCCGTGGAAGAGGATCATGGCTTTGATGAATATGAATAAACCACTGAAGAAATAGCAGGTGGCGATGAAGTGACAGGCGAAGATCGTGGCGAATCTCTCGTTGTGAGGCGACTACTGTATACCCCACGAAAGGAATTACATCCACAGCGGCACAATATATTTCGTACTCGGTGCACTGTCAGCGGAAAGGTCTGTGATGTGATCATAGACAGTGGTAGCAGCGAGAACATCGTCTCAAGAGTGATGGTAGATAAGTTGCAGTTACCAACGACGAAACATCCTTCCCCGTACTCAATTGGCTGGATAAAAAAAGTGAACGAGACCAAGGTAACTGAACAATGCACTATCTCGTTTTCAATTGGTAAACATTATAAGGATCAGATACTTTGTGACGTGGTTGACATGGAAGCCTGCCATATGCTACTCGGTCGACCCTGGCAGTCGGACCGTGATGCGACCCATCGGGGGCAAGACAATGTCTACATATTCGTCAAGGATAGTCGAAAAATCATCCTTGCCCCTATGGCACCAGAGAACCACCCTGAAGCCTCTAAAGTGGAGGGGAGTTCTCTCTTGACCATTCGGAATTTCATAGAGGAGTCCAAGGAAACCGGCGAGGTATATGCCGTAGTGGTGAAGGGCGAGAAGGAGGAACCCTCAAACATCCCTCCAAGCTTAAGACTATTACTAAACGAATTCAAAGAAGTCTGGCCTGAAGATTTACCTGATGGATTGCCCCCCATGAGAGACATCCAACATCACATAGACCTCGTCCCTGGGGCTAGCCTACCCAATCGCCCTCATTATCGGATGAGTCCGAAGGAGTGTGAGATACTTCAGGGGCAAGTGGAGGAATTGATCCGTAAGGGTCTATTGAGAGAGAGCATGAGCCCATGTGCTGTACCAGCATTATTAACGCCAAAAAAAGATGGAAGTTGGCACATGTGTGTCGATAGCCGAGCAATTAACAAAATTACTATTAAATATCGGTTTCCAATACCACGGTTGGACGACATGCTCGATATGTTAGAAGGGGCTAAAGTGTTCTCTAAACTCGATCTAAAGAGTGGGTACCATCAGATTCGTATTCGACCCGGCGATGAATGGAAAACGGCATTCAAGACAAAGGAAGGGTTATATGAGTGGCTAGTCATGCCTTTCGGCCTATCGAACGCACCAAGTACTTTTATGCGTTTGATGAATCAAGTTCTAAAACCGTTCACTGGCCGATTTGTGGTAGTATATTTTGATGACATATTGATATATAGCCAGGATGAGGCGGAGCATAAGAAACATCTCAGGCAGGTGCTGCAGGTCCTACAAGATAACAAGTTGTACCTCAACTTGAAAAAGTGTAGTTTTTTAACTAACAGCCTGTTGTTTTTAGGATTTGTTGTAACGTCCACAGAAATTCGGGTGGACGATGAAAAGGTGCGAGCTATTAGGGAATGGTCGATCCCGACAAACATTCATGAGGTGAGGAGTTTTCACGGACTGGCGACTTTCTATCATCGATTTGTGAGAGATTTTAGCACCATAGTCGCGCCAATAACGGACTGCATGAAAAAAGGACCGTTCCAGTGGACCGATAAAGCTGATAAGAGCTTTCATGAGATCAAGCATCGTTTGTCTACAACACCGATCTTGGTGCTTCCTAATTTTGATAAATTATTTGAGGTGGAGTGTGACGCTTCATATGTCGGAATAGGAGGAGTATTATCACAGGAAGGCAGGCCGGTAGCCTTCTATAGCGAGAAGCTCAGTGAAGCCCGAAAGAAGTGGTCGACTTAGGAGCTTGAGTTATACGCAGTTGTTCAGGCGCTGCGACATTGGCGGCATTATCTGATTTAGAGGGAGTTTGTTCTGTACACCGACCATCAGGCATTAAAGTTTATTAATAGTCAGACTAACGTGAATCGTGTGCATGCTAGATGGGTTGCGTTTTTACAGAAATTTACGTTTGTTCTGAAGCATAAGTCAGGTCAGCAGAATAAGGTGGCTGATGCACTTAGCCGTCGTGCGTCACTACTTGTTACGGTGAGCAATGAGGTGGTCGGCTTTGACTGTCTCAAGGAGCTATATGCCGAGGATGAAGACTTCAAAGATTCCTGGTTGAAGTGTCAAGAAGGTCACCCCAGTGACTTTCATATACAGGATGGTTTTCTCTTCAAAGGGAATCGATTGTGCATCCCCCAAAGTTCTCTAAGGGAGCAGATTATTCATGAACTACATGGAGTTGGCCTCGGTGGACACCTTGGGCGAGACAAGACGCGAGCTCTTGTGGAAGAGCGGTATTACTGGCCGCAATTAGTACGTGATGTGGGAAGAGCCGTACAACGTTGTCATACTTGTCAGACCTCTAAGGGACAATCTCAGAATACGGGCCTCTACACCCCGTTACCTGTGCCTGACGGTCCTTGGGAGGATTTATCAATGGACTTCGTACTTGGTCTTCCACGAACACAACGCGGCATGGATTCGGTGTTCGTAGTGGTCGATCGTTTCTCCAAGATGGCGCACTTTATCCCATGCAAGAAGACCCTTGATGCAACACATGTGGCGAATTTATTCTTCAGGGAGGTCGTACGGCTACACGGGGTCCCTAAGACCATTACTTCTGATCGTGACACGAAGTTCATTAGCCACTTTTGGCGGACTTTGTGGACTCAATTCGATACACGACTTCAATTCAGCAATGCTTACCACCCACAGACTGATGGGCAGACCGAAGTTGTGAATCGCACTTTGGGAAACCTCCTTCGATGTATTTCAGGAGAGAAACCGAAGCAGTAGGATTTGGCCTTGTCTCAAGCGGAGTTTGCATTCAACAACATGGTGAACCGCTCGACAGGAAAATCTCCGTTCCAGGTTATTTACGGACGAGTACCTCGCCACACACTAGACTTGGTCCCTCTGCCCAAGCTCCCAGGCATGAGTATTGCAGCAGAACATATGACAGACAGGATCATGGGTATTCATGCGGAGGTGCAGACTAAGCTACATGCCTCGAACGAAAAGTACAAGGAACAAGCGGACAAGCATCGTCGACAAAAGGTGTTCGAGGTGGGTGACCAGGTAATGGTCCATTTGCGAAAAGAAAAATTTTCGACCGGGATGTACAACAAGCTGAAGAATAAAAAGATTGGACCGGTACCGATCATCCGAAAGATCAATGACAATGCTTATGTTGTTGATCTTCCAGATGACATGGCGATCTCACGGACTTTCAACGTTGCGGACCTGACCGAGTATCATGAACCAGCGCAGGAGGAGAACTCGAGGACGAGTTCTTTTCAAGTGGAGTGGACTGATGTAGAGCGGGTCGCGGACAATTTCATGGCTAAGATGGATCAGAAAAGGCACGGTCGGCGACAGAAGTGATCCGGACCATCGGACCTTAGATCGGGCGTATCTCACAATCCGGAATGAGTTATCCGACGTAAAATATATGATTTTGGGGTAGAACGAGCTACTTTATCCAACCAACCCCGCTACGCCGAGTTGCGCAGCCCGGATTTGCAAAAAACCCCCTAATCGACGGTCGTTTCCTCGTTTTAATTTTGTTTTTACTATAAATAGTAAGTTTTAGTTTGAGTATAACTTTTCATCCGTTGGGCTTTAGGAGTTGTGTCCAACATGAAAAGTGCTTAGGATAATTAGGAGAACGGTTTGTTGAAGCCAAATAGGACACTTACTATTTTTGGCCGAAAACCTTGCGCACTAGTAGACATCGTGACCGTCTATAAATAGTAAGTTTACTATTTATAGTAAGTTGCGAATTCTAGGAGTTTTAGTTGTAGTATGAGTCTGATTTCTTTCATGTTGCTTGGTTCCCTTATTTAAAGGGGTATAAACTCGTTTTTAATTATTCATCAATTAATTTCGAATTTATTAGAGTTTATTCTTATTCTCTTGCTTTCTTTTCTCGTGGATTTGAGAAGTCTCTGTGAGGAGTCCAGAGAAGCTCCGTGGATTCGGAGTAGTTATCCTTGAGGAAGATGGTGTTCGACCTCATCACGTTCATCCCTGCGTCAATGATGATCTGAACCATACATCCTGTGAACTCAGTTGTTGATCAAACCTTGAGACAATATCTCTTTGATTAGACTATCTTAACCATCTAATAAATCAGCCTTTTTTTAACTTAATAAGAGCCGCAGCAGGTGAAGGGCTAGAGCTTTCTAAACACTGATTTCTGGACCATGGCCCAATCACCATCGACTTGCAAAATGGACAGTTTTGATCTGATCTACGTGCCGAGTACTCAAAATGACATGGAAGCAGGGTGGGATATATAGAATCTGCTCTCCTAAAGAGAATGGTAGGAAACGCCATATCACATCAGCTGCTAAAAATCGACCATAAGGTCATTGCCTATCGTGCCTACTTTTCTTAGTCTTACTTGTACGGTTGTACCCCACCCACTGGATGGTTAAAGGGAGAAGTAGTTCATTTGCTTCCGTCCAATCGTACAAATCCCAACATATTTCAAAGCAAGATGGAAAACTCCTGCATAATCTAGGTACCTACCTAGGTCACTTTCTCTAATGTTGGAGAAGAGGTTAAACGTGCATGTAATCCACCCCATCCATATGGTAGGTCACCTCTTGCATGGCATTGATCTCAAAAGTAAATCTGATTCAACACTCATGTAGGGCACTCCTACAAAGTAATACCTAAAACATCTAAATCCATGTGGCATGACTTTGAGTTTTGGAAATCTATGATTTTTAGGTAATTCTTTCATCCTAATGAACACATAACATGAATACATTAGGTCATAGAAACGCCCTAATGGTGGGGCATCCCATCGTGCTATGTAGCTGAGATTTCGATTATAATGATTTTTGGGTTTCAAGGTGAACATAAGAAGGAATACTCGGTGGACGCCGGACGGTGAATTCCATGAAAGTTCCACCCATTGAGCGCTCGAGGTGAAAGGCACTAATGGATGGGGGAGTCAATGGGCCGGTCTGCTAGGCTGGACTTGTAATGCTAGAATGTGGGACCCTAAACTTAGTGCGAGGGTGGTTTGGTGTCTTAGTCATGTCAGGCCAATGTCAAGATGAACAGCCCAGTCCAATCATTCAGTGTATCGTTGTTATAGAAGAATGATTCATTTAAAGACAGGTGTGAGTGGTCCCATTCAATATATATGTATGGTTTAAAAGAATTCTATAATTAAAAGAATTTATAGGATGGGGTAGGTACTGCATTTATGTTTAGACTACCCCAAACGCTGGTCATATCTTATGAAGGAAGCGGATTGCGTCTGACCCCACCCGGATAATAATCTGTCGACGAGAGACTATTGCAGGGGCCACCGTGATGTATCTGTTTATCCATGCCATCCATTCATTTTATCAAATCATTTTAAGATTTGATTTCAAGAATCAGACAGATACAATGCTCAAGTGGACCACATCAGAGATGACTTTTGCATTTAATGTAATGAAAGTTTAGTATTTGATGTGGTCCAATTGAGATTTGGATCTGCCTCATTTTTGGAATCAAATATTAAAATGATCTGATAAAATGGATGGACAGAGTGGATAAACAGAAACATCAATGTGGGGCCCACAGGAGACCCTGATCGGACATATTTCCAAAAATAGTCTTTAAATTTGTGTACACCTCTCAGTGTACAATGTGTAGCAGACGCGGATTGGGTACTACCCCACCACGACCTATCTCGAGATGGACGGTCGGAAGGATGTGAGGTCGAGCATCGTTTTCCTCAAGAGGATAACTATTCCAAATCCACGAAACTTCTTTGGACTCCTCACAGAGACTTCTCAAATCCACAAGAAAAGAAAGTAGAAAATAGAAATAAATTCTATAAAATTCGAAATTGATTAATGAATGAATAAAAACGAGTTCATGACTTTAAATAGGGATACCAAGCAATGGAAAAAAAATCAGAATCAAACTATAACTAAAACTCCTAAAAGTTATGACTTACTATAAATAGTAAACTTACTATTTGTAGATGGTCGTAATGTCTACTAGTGCGCAAGGTTTTCGGCCAAAAATAGTAAGTGTCTTATTTGGTTTGACCAAGTTGTTCTCCTAATTTTTCTAAGCTCTTTTCACATTGGACGCAACTCCCAAAGCCCAACGGATGAAGAGTTATAATCAAACTAAAACTTACTATATTATAGTAAAAATGAAATTAAAATAGGGAAACGACCATCGATTTGGCAATATTTCACAAATCTGACTTGGGTAACTCGGCATAGCAGGGTTGGTTGGCTAAAGTAGCTCGTTCTACCCCCAAAATCATATATTTTACGTTAGATAACTCATTCCATCTTGGCCATGTAACTGTCCGCAACCCGCTCTACATCAATCTTCTCTACCCTAAAAGAACTCGTCCTCGAGTTCTCATCTTGCTCTGGTTCATGATATTTGGTCAGGTCCGCGACGTTGAAAGTCTGGGAGATCGCCATGTCATCTGGAAGATCAACAACATAAGCATTATCATTGATCTTTCGGATGATTGGTACCGGTCCAATCTTTTTATTCTTCAACTTGTTGTACGTTTCGGTCGGAAATCTTTCTTTGTGCATATGGACCATAACTTGGTCGCCCACCTCGAACACTTTTTATCACCGATGCTTGTCCGTTTGTTCCTTATATTTTTTGTTCGAGACATGCAGCTTGATCTGTGCCTCCGCATGAATGCCCATGATCATATCTACCATATGTTCTACTGCAATGCTCATGTCTGGAAGCTTGGGCAGAGGGACCAAGTCTAGTGTGTGACAAGATACTTATCCGTAAATAACTTGGAACGGAAATTTTCCTATCGAGCAGTTCACCATGTTTTTAAATGCAAACTCCGCTTAAGACAAGGCCAAAACCCACTGCTTCAATTTTTCTCCTAAAATACATCGAATGAGGTTTCCCAACGTGTGATTCATAACCTCGGTTTGCCCATCAGTCTGTGAGTGGTAGGTGATGCTGAACTGAAGTTGTGTATCGAATCGAGTCCACAAAGTTCGTCGAAAGTGACTTATGAACTTTGTGTCACGGTTAGAAGTAATAGTCTTAGGAACCCCGTGTAGCCGCACAATTTCTCTGAAGAATAGATTCGCCACATGTATTGCATCGAGAGTCTTCTTGCATTGAATAAAATGCGTCATCTTAGAGAAATGATCTACTACCACGGACACTGAATCCATGCCGCGTTGTGTTAGTGGGAGACCAAGCACGAAGTCCATAGATAAATCCTCCTAGGGGCCACTAGGCACGAGTAACGGGGTAAAGAGGCCCGTATTATGAGATTACCCCTTAGAGGTCTGACAAATATAACAACGTTAGATTGTCTTTCCCACATCATATACCAATTGTGGCCAGTAATACCATTCTTCCATAATAGCTCGCGTCTTGTCTCGCCCAAGGTGTCCACTAAAGCCACCTCCATGTAGCTCTTAGATTATTTATTCCTTTAGCAAACTGTTAAGGATGTACAGTTGATTTCCCTTGAAAAGGAACCCATCTTGCATATATAAGTCACCGGGATGACCTTCTTGGCATCTAACTCATGCGTCCTTAAAGTCTTCGTCATCGGCATATATGTCTTTGAGGTGCTCGAACCCGACAACCTCATTGCTCATAGTGACTAACAAAGTTGCACGACGACTCAGTGCATCAGCTACTTTGTTTTGTTGTCCTAACTTATGTTTTAGCACGAACGTGAATTTCTGCAAAAACAAGATCCATCTAATATGCACCGATTAATATTAGCTTGACTATTAATGAATTTGAGAGCTTAATGATCCGTGTAAAGTATGAATTCCCTTTGAATCAAATAATGTCGCCAATGTTGCAGTGTATATACCACCACGTATAACTCGATAGCATATGTAGACCACTTCTTGAGTATATCGCTAAGTTTCTCACTGTAGAAGGCTACGGGCCTACCTTATTGAGACAAAACTCTCCCAACCCTGACATATGAGCCATTACATTTGACTTTAAATAGTTTGTCGAAATTAGGAAGTACAAGAACCGGGGTCGTGAATAGTGTACACTTGATTTCGATAAAGTTCCTGTCAGCTTCACCAGTCCACTGAAACTGTCCTTTTTTCATGCAATCTGTAATTTGTGACACAATAGTACTAAAATTTTTCATGAACTGACGATAAAATGTCGCAAATACATGAAAATTTCGCACTTCATGAATATTTGTGAGAACTAGCCATTTTTTGATTGCCTTCAGTTTTTCCTCATCTACCCGAATGCCCGTGGATGTTATGAAAAAACTCAGAAACAATAGGCTATCAGTCATGAAGCTGTACTTCTTTAAATCGAGATACAGTTTATTATCAGTGAGCATTTGAAGGACCTTCTTGAGGTGTTCCATATGGGTGGTTTCGTCTTAACTGTATATCAAAATATCATCGAAATAAACTACAATGAACCGCCCAATGAAAGGTTTTAGAACTTGATTCATCAATCTCATGAATATGCTAGGTGCATTCGAAAGACCGAAGGGCATGATCATCCATTCGTACAATCCTTCCTTGGTCTTAAATGTCGTTTTTCACTCATCGTCTGACCGTAATCGAATTGATGATAGTCACTCCTTAGGTCCAATTTAGAAAATATTTTTACACCCTTTGGCATGTCTAACATATCGTCCAACCGTAGTATAGGAAACTTGTATTTTATGGTAATTTTGTTAATGACCCGGTTGTCGACATACATGCGCCAACTCCTATCTTTCTTTGGAGTTAATAGAGGCGGTACGACACACGGGCTCATGCTTTCTTGAATAAGACCCTTACGGATCAACTCTTCCACTTATCCCTAAAGAATCTCGTACTCATTCGGACTCATTCGATAATGAAGATGATTGGGTAAACTGGACCCAGAGAAAAAGTCAATATGGTGTTGGATAACCCATATGGGGGGTAACCTATCGGGAAAGTCATCGGGCCAGATTTCTTTGAATTCATGTAATAAGGGCCTTAGTCTTTTAGGGATGATGATAAGCTCGAGTTCTTTCTTTTTTATAATTAATGCATAAACATGTTCTGTTTCTTTGGATTCTTCCACAAAGCCCCGTATGGTTAAGAGAAAATGGCCCTCCACTTTAGAAGTTTCAGATGGTCCCTCTGAATTCATAGGGGCCAATATGGTCTTTCGGCCATCTTTAACGAAGATATATATGTTATCTCACCCTTTATGAGTGGCGTCACAGTTAGATTGCCAAGGTCGATCGAGTAGTATGTGACATGCTTCCATGTCAACCACATCGCAAACTGCTTCATCCTTATAATGTTTGCTAATTAAAACGGATATGGTGCACTGTTCAGTTACCTTTGTTTCGCTGACCTTCTTGAACCAACCGATTGTATATAGGGAGGGATGAAGCTCCGTTTTCAATTATAATTTTTACACCATGACCTTGGAAACGTTGTTCTCGCTGCTTCCACTATCAATGATCACGTCACAAACCTTTCAATTTACTGTACACCTAGTGCGAAAGATGTTATACCGCTGTGGATACACTTCTTTTCTTGGTGCATATAATAGCCATCTCACGACGAGTGACTCGCCACGATCTTGCTGAACCCAACCTGAATCATCTACCTCGTCCTCGGTGGTATGCTCATATTTTTCAACATCTGAATTTTCATTGGCGTCATCAGCACTACCATCATTGATGGTAAGGTTCGCCACTCTTCATTGGGGGCAAGTATTTGATAGGTGGCCCGGTTGGCCACAACGATAGCAGTTGTTGGGCCTTGGTCGAGCATAGGGGTTCGGGATCATACTTGGACTGACAACAGTCGATACGCCCCTTTGGGGTTTAGCTTGCCCGCTTCCCTAATCTCGACTCTCAGACGTAAGAGGTTGAGAGCGTGCTCTTATGGGCTCCTTCCCCTTGGGTTGTGGAGCTCCCTGGGGCAGACCTGCCACAACGATTCTTGCTATAGGATAGGTAGGTGTGTTAGGATGCTTAAGTTGTGCTTTCGTCCGAGTAGTCAACTTGATCGCATCATTCATTGTCTAGACGGACTGCATCTGGACCCGATCTTAGATCGCTATACGCAATCCACCGTTGAATCGGTCGACTTGTTGCGATTTAGTCTTGACCAAATTGTTATGCACCACCAGGTGATAAAATTCTTCTGCGTATTCTCTCACCGACTGACTATCCTGTCGATAATTTTGGTATTGTTGGAATAATATCTGATCGTAATCACTAGGGAGGAATCGGGCACGTAATAGTTGCTTCATCCGCTACCATGTGCGGATTGGTACTTTCATCTGCTTGGTTCGTGTAAGTTGCAATTATTCCCACCAAGCTGAAACTCCTCCTTTTAACTTGTAGGCCACAAGTTTGACCTTTTTTGCTTCAAGGATATCCATATAGTCGAAAAATCCATCAACTTCAAAAATTCAATCGAGAAAATCATCAATGTGTAGTTGGCCATCAAAGTTAGGAATATCAACCCGCATCTTGAATTCTCGATCTATTTGATCTACCTCATCACTGCCTTGTTAGGGGTGTTGGAAGATTATGTCGTCGATCTCCTCCTCACTGGATCCCCCTTCCTCAGGAATGACCCCAGGATGCACTGCTGATACTATCCTGCGATTAGAAAGATTACGAGTTTCAACAATTGGCGGTGGAGGATTACCACTAGGAACACGAAGTTGCCCTACATTTTTCGCCAATAGATCTACTATGCGGTCGATAGAAGCCTACGACCCTTGCATAGCTTACCGATTCTCTTGCTGCGCTGCTTCGAAAGATGCCGCCATTAAAGGTAAATTCCCTGTAATACCGCTCATGTGATTGTTGTTCGACCCGTTGTTAGAAGTTATCTATCTGAGGAAAAACCTCACTTTGATACTAGATTGATGCAGGGAAAGACGTGAGGTCGAGCTCCGTCTTCTTCAAGAGGATAACTATTCCGAATCCATGGAACTTCTCTGGACTCCTCACAGAGACTTCTCAAATCCACAAGGAAAGAAAGCAAAAAATAGAAATAAATTTTAAAAAATTTGAAATTGATTAATGAATGAATAAAAACAAGTTCACAACCCTTTAAATAAGGGTACCAAGTAATGGGAAAGAAATCATAATCAAACTACAACTAAAACTTTTAGAAGTCGCGACTTATTATAAATAGTAAACTTACTATTTATAAACAGTGGTGATGTCTACTGGTGCGCAAGGTTTTCGGCCAAAAATAATAAGTGTCCTATTTGGTTTGATCAAATTGTTTTTCAAATTTTTCTAAGCTCTTTTCACGTTGGACGCAACTCCTAAAGCCCAATGGATGAGGAGTTATAATCAAACTAAAATTTACTATTTATAATAAAAATGAAATTAAAATAGAGAAATGACCGTCGATCTAACAGTATTTCGCAAATCCGGCTTATGCAACCCGGCGTAGCAAGGTTGGTTGGCTAAAGTAGCTCATTCTACCCCAAAATCATATATTTTATATTAGATAACTCATTTTGGATTGCGAAATACGTCTAATTTAAGCTCCGATGATTTGGATCACTTCTGTTATCGACTCGGCCTTTCCTAATCCATCTTGGCAATGTAACTATCCGTGATCTGCTCTACATCAGTTGTGGAGACGATAGTGATGTATGTGTTTTATCCATGCCGTCTATCCAATTGGACATATCATTTTAGGGATGAGCCCAAAAAAAGGAGGCAGATCCAAGGCTCTAAGTTGACCACGCTGCAGCAGTCAGTGATCATAATGATGGCCACCGTTGAAACCTTTTTAAGGCCCACCCACCGTGATATCTATTTGCCATCCAACTTGTTCCTAAACTCACGTATGGGAAAACATAACCATTGGCTTGATCCAAAACTTCCGTAGCCCACGAGAAGTTCCCGACAATAGGCGCTTAATCTCCACTGCTTCCTGTATTCTAGTCTACTTGAGCCTGGGATCTGGGCTCCATTTTAGGCACATACTTTGAAAATGTCAAATTAGATGGACGGCATGGATAAAACTTATACACCATGGTGGAATGTGCAATGGCATACCTAAGTGGGCCAAGGATAACCAAAGCCCATCAACGGACCAGAATCATCGAAAACACGTTTCATACACGGCGTAAAACACCCATGCTCCGTGGTATCTACCACATGTTATATCTTCTTCTTTCAACATGTAAGAGCCATTGCTTTTACCCCCACACACACACAGAAGATAAGCCCGGTTAAAACACACGTGGGCCACACCAACAGTAACATGTAAAATTTCTCCCAAAGACGTTAAGTTCACGCGGCATGGCCCGCCTGATTTCCATATCAAGCTGATCGTGATTTACACCTGATCAACGGGGGTTTTGATGGAGGATACACGCCACGGTGGGCCCACACAATCCTACGCTTGGCATTGCACCTCCATTGGTGTAGCCCATCTGAGTCATGGAGCCAGCTGATTTTTTGTCCCACGGCCTAACATCGAGGATAGAACCTGATAGACGGAGTGGATTTTAAATATAAAACGTGGTGGGCCCAACGGACTTGTGCATATTACGTAGCGCGTGAAACAGGTATTCCAGAGGATTCCTTTTCATGGTTCCAATCCCCCACCGTATACCTTTATCTACTTTTCATGGTTCTCATCATCTTCGAATAAACTAAAGGGAAATCAACATGAAGCCAAAATTCCGTCTAAATTCGATGAATCTGTAAGATAGTCAAGATAGTCCCTCAATATAAAAAAAACGTTTTTTTATCCAGTCACTACGAAAGTTCTGAGGAGAAAAATACTTTGACAGTGTGATAAATGATACACCGGCAGCTAGAAATTACCGAGAATTTGCATTCGTGGAATATAAGTAATTCAGACTAAACCGTCCAAATAATGGGTAATATTTTGGATGTATAATTAATAAAATTTTTGCACTCATATGGTTATCTAAATATCCGATTACTGGACCGTTATTGGACCGTTAAAAAATATCCAATGGTCTTTTTTTTCAAAAAAAAAACAGGTGTCCAAGAACCAGAGATTAACAGTCTTCAACCAATCTAATTTTCAGATGGTAACTTAGCATAAGTAATTTTCCACAATTTAGTCGGTTTAATTTGAGTTCGTGTATGCCAAGTGTACCATTTCTAAGTGCCTGAGTATCAAGCGTCAACGCAGTCAGAGCATCGAATAACTCGCCTTATTCCTTCTGGTACGCCCCTTTTTCATTTGTTAATTGAATTTAGTGCGCCAAAAAAGGAACCATCTGGATCATCGACTTGGTCTGGGTAGCATTTCATAGGCTGCGTTGAAAAAAAAAATCATACTGATCAGATTGTCCAAATCGTTAATTCAGTGGTATGAGGAAGTGGATGGATAGGATCGTTCTAAGAAGATAGGTCCATTTGGAGATGTTTAGACTCAACCAATTGCTGTGTTTTGTGCAACAACAGAAGAAGGGTGGACTGGACGTAACAGACGGTTCAGATCAGCGATATGGATTCTGACAAGCCCAAATGCATCTAACTGCATGGGAAGGTTTCCATACACCGAGATGTTATTTCCCATTGGTCAGGAAACAGATAGCATAAGATCTTGGCCTTTTATTCGCGTCGTAAACGCATTTAGAATCTCAGGATTTTCAGATATTTACGATGATGCCACTTGACATATCAAAGCCCGTGTGGCTGACCAGAGCAATATCCAAGCCGTCCATCAGGTGGGCCTGACGGTGTAAATGTTGTAACCCAAAGCTAAACCTGGTCCACATAGCAGGTTGGCACACGATCTTCGAGACAGTTCAGCAGGTGGCACAAGGGTAAGAATAATTCAGCGCAACCATTTTCAGCCGTACATTGGTTTAGTAAACGGTGGCCCACATGAATCCTGCGCCAGAGCATGTACATGGTTGCAGCATCCTTGTGGTGGATGGATTGTACTCATACCTACATTGGCACGTGTGGCGTGTGCAGGGGCGCTGCCTTGTCCACGTCTGTTGGGTTAGCGAAGCTCTCTTTCGGTAAGGTGGACCACTTTTCTGTCATTTTATTTGTGCTTCTCTTCCTCTTCACTTTACCGTTGTTGGATGTGGGGCTCACTCGAGAAGTGCCCGATGTTGCATTTGGCAATAAGCTACAAAGGTATAAACGATATTGTCCATTCAAGCTATGCATATGTACTTCCACTATGTTATCTACGGTCGGATCTATAGCTTTCTTTTTATTAATGAAGAAAATGGACAGGCTAGTGGTCCAAGAAAACCATTAAAAACTTCCCTTAGAAGAGAAGCATGGTATGGAAAGTGTCCTCAGAGATGACAGCAAGCAAGAACTGATTGGGCCCAATACACGGACCTGAGCCTGATGCACGGGCCTATTACAGCCTGAGTGACCGGCCATCGGTGTCTTGTGACCGTTATCAATTCTGGTCAACCTGGATCACCTGGGTTTATGTCCATAGATAGCGACCAGCCATCAGTGTCTTGTCGTAGACTCATTCTCCATTTTTCAACGGACAATGAAATGCCGTTAGAGATTCTCCTCAACTATGTCCAATTTGAAGGGCCACAAACATATATCACATTAACTGAGAAATCCTGACCATCAAATAGTCAAGAACAAAATGGTTGGCTCCTCTCCATACTCAGTTTTAAAAGAATGAATGGTTAAGATCATTTGATCAGTGTGAGTTAAGGCAATGAATCTTCTTTAATGTGGCCCACCAGTTGGAGGTTCTAATCATCTGTAAACATAAGCCCCTAATGCAATGGACGAGACCCCACAACTTAAAAAATAGAGATAAACTGGCACCAGAGTCTAGCCATTACTCCTTGATGATGATGACTGAAGTCGTGTCCCTAAGTGGAACCATGGGTCCTGCCATGTGTTGGAAACCATTGATCAATGTGGCCCTGAAATAACTTGAGTGGAGCTTCTAACAAATAATTTTTGGAGATTTTCGGACCATCCTTTGCTTATGGTTGGCTACATCAGATCAACGGTGTGGATCACCATGTGTGCCCCACTTAATGCATCATGGCACTCTCTCTTCCACGTCACCGACTTGGATTTGCCGGTGACTATAGCTAAGTGGACATAGGTATTGCACAAAACCGCACTAAGTATAAACATTTATATAGCTGTGTAAGGAAAATGATTCGATGCTAACTTTTTCAAACGTAAAAACACTTTGTATAGGCCCGTGATGTATGTATGACATTTACTGCAAACATTAGATTCGCCCTCTTTGTTTTGTCATGGGCCCAAATATCAGGCTCATCCATCACTAAGGTAGGCCACACCACATGAAACATTGAAGTGGAATGTCCACCCTTCGATTGCTTTCTGTGCCCACCATGTTGTGTATATGCCATCCAACTCATATGATGATGCATCTGCTATATCTGTCCATATTGTAACCAATGGCGGCAAGCTAGTGCACATATGATGGACAAGTTGGATGTGATTATCACATCATAGCTGCATACATGACAAAAAATAAAATAAAAAATTCCGTCTCCCCATGAAAACAATGCCATGGAATTTCAATGAATGCCCGTGGGCCCAACATTAATTTTTCAATAACATTTTTTTATGCCCACCATAAACCCAGACCGAAGGGTTTATTTGGAATGTTGGATCGGATGGCATGAAATTACATTTGATCCAGCATAAATTCCATCCTATAATTGGAATCAATAAGAAGGTTTTGATAAATTCAGGAATCATATCATCTAATCACATAGGAGACTGGATTCTACCGGGAATCCAAAATTTATTACATATATGGTCCATGCATTAATGCATGTGTTTTATCACGTTGTTTATTCATATACACCTTTTATACATGACATGTGACCGTTATCAGTTGAATATAATTTCATGGTTCATCAAAAACCAGTTTCACTTAATATAATGTGTTTTTTGAAGATTTTGATTCCAAATGTGGGATTAAACTACCAAAATTCCATGGTATTTATAGGCACTTTTTAAAGGTGCCTTTATATTCCGGGACTATGCTTATGTTACCCACTAGGCCAGGGCTGGCCCATATCAGCACATGGGCTGGTCTGGGAGAAGCCTTGGCCAGGCCCAGCAAGGCCCTTTACCACGTTAGCAGGATCCTAGTGCCTCAATAGTTATAATCCGGGTCATTCATCTGCATGGCATAACATGGGTGGGCCAGCTCTCATTCATCAGGAATATCACGCCCATGCAGAGGTGAGCTGGAAACGACAGCACAGAGGAAGCAGTTTCTTAGCTCAGCTCGGGTCCTTACTCTTACCCGGGTGGTAGACTCCTTGGAGTTTGAACACCCGGTCAAGGGTTCGAGTACCCATGGTGGTGAAATCCCATGGTGTGCGTGTGGCGTGAGTGTGTGGGGGTGTGTGTGCGTGTGTAAAAATAAAAAATAAAAAACAATAAAAAATGTCACTGATAAGTTGTCACGTGCCCCATGCTGCTGGACCATCTAGAAGGGGAGCGGATTAGGTGTTATTTGGGTGTTATCCTTACTGTGATGCCCACCTTGATGATGTGTTGTATAGCCATGCCATCCATCCGTTTCTCCAGCCCATTTTATGATGTGGTACCAAAAATTAAGCTGATCCAAGTCCCAGGTGGACTATAATGCAGGAAACAGTGGTGATTGAGTGCCTCACCATCAAAAATTCCAAAGGGCCTTCTTAAGGTTTTTGTAATGTTTATTTGCCATCTAATCTGCTGATAATGTCAAGAAGACCTGGATGAAAGGAAAATACAAAGGTCAGCTTGATCCAAAGATTTTTTGGCCCACGAAAAGTTTTTAATGGTCATTCCTTACAGTTTTTGGTGGTATGGTCTACTTAAGAATTGGATCTTAAGGTTCGGGATCTCATCCTAAAATAAGATGGAAAAACAGATGGACGGCGTGGATATACAACAAATAGATCAAGGTGGGCCCACACACTTGGGTAATACCCACTAAGGTGTTACCCGTTAACAGCTAATCGGCTTCCGTCTAGAGGAACGTTCTGGATTCCACATAGTGATGGAAGGCGGGTGTCTAACACATGGGCTTGTCTGGGAAAAGCCCAGACCTAGCCCAAGATGGATAGGCCAGCTCTCATTCACTGGTAGAAGTGAGTTGGAAACAACAGTCCAGAGAGAGCAGTTGCCGGTCAGTCGGTCACTGACATGTTGTCATGTGGCACAAGCCATTGGACCGTATAGATGAACGTCCTGGATTCCACACAGGGGGCAGAAGAGGCAACAAACATTGAAACGCGTGTCTCCACCAAATGAATGGCCAGAATTCATTTATTATGTGTGCGTACGGAATCAGGGTGCATGACGTGACGATATACCATCACCTGCTGTCAAGAGCAGTGTAACTTTGTCTTCCTGGGAATTCTTTCCCACAAACATGTCTGTACCATTCTTAACAGTGGACCCCACGTGCGGTGGGCCACACCGTTGCTAGCTACCAATGCAGGACCGATGTTCTGTTTAAATATACAAAATGCACAAGTGCTTGCATCTAATGAGCATATGAAGCTTTTTCTTTTTGCCCCTTTTTAAGAAATCCTGAACTTTGGGTCCCACGGATGCCCAGGACAAGAAGATGCAGATCATGTGGTTTTTATCCTAGTGGTGGTGTCGTGATGTGTTGGGCAATACAGGGCCTACCCGGGTGTACGTGCTTTATATCCGCGTGGGCCATCCCAGCTCATTTTAAGGCATGATCTAACAAAAAATCAAGCAGATCTAAAGCTCAATTAGACCATGCCACAAGAAACAATAGTTATTGAACGCTAACGGTTAAAATCTTTTTGAGGGCTACAAAGCTTTGGATCAAGCTCATGTTTTTTACTTCCATTTTCGTTTGGAGGCAAATAAACATTATAGTCCACTTAAGCTCCAAATCCACTTCAATTTTGAATTCATACCCAAAATGAGCCGAAAAAAATGGATGAATGGCGTCATATAAAACACATACAGCAAGGTGGCCCCCAGAACGCCCAACATATCATCACACCACCGCTAGGGTGGTGTGAGGAACACCACCTGATCCGTGTCCTCACGGAAGTCATCTCCAACACCTGTTTACGCATCCGTGCAAAACACCCAAGTTGTGCAAGGCCCACCACGTTTGATATATAAATCCATTCCATCCATCACCAGAACGATTATTTAAACTAAGCAGAATACCGTCCTGATTTATAATTTTTTTTTTAAAAAAAAAAAAAAAAAAACTCAGCCTCAGCAATGGGAACAATGTAAAACTGATCCAGAAGCCTGCAAGCTCACGCAACGTGGCTCCCCTGATATTTGGGTCCACCTAACACATACCACATACGTAACGTCACACAGGGGGCATTCACATTTCCATTAGTATGGTGTGTTTACATTAGCAGTGGACTCACACAGCTCTTCCTGCGGATACCGTAACAAGTATAGAGGCTGGTGGAAGGAGTGGAGCATTGTAGGCCCCACCGGCTGCGTAAAACAGGTGGTGCAAAAGATACCGACACTGCGCAAGTGGCAATGCGTCAGGAAAGAAGTGATTTCACGACAACTTATCATGACGTCATGTAGGACCGACAATCTTCGAAGGTGAGTTTTACTCAAAGGAGAAATACTTCTGATACTCTGGCAGTCTTTGATACATGATACACAGGCGCGTATGCATTACTTAAAACTGCATGCTCGGCAAACAAGTGATTAAAGTTAAACCGTTTAATTATGCATAATTGCATATTATTTAAATGTATCATAACCAAAAGCTATGTTTTAATATGCACAAATTGTAACAATTTTTTTTTCCCAACAACAAGTCATCCTATAGAGGGAGAGAGAGATGGTCTCCTGCGCACGCAAGGCTACATAGAGTTTTTATGAGAGCACTGTCATGCAGCTGGAAAGCTATTGGATGGCTCCTTTTGAGTTGATTATGATGTACATGTTTTGTCATGTCATTTATCTAATGTTTCAAATCATTTTTAGCATGAGTATAAAAACAAAGTATATCCAAATCTCAAATAGACCTCGCCATGTGAAATAATTGTGAATGAACATCATCATTAAAAACTTCCTAAAGCCCACTGTTAAAAATTTATTAAGGATTATAAGTTTTGAATGAATTGAATATTTTTATTTTCTCATCTTCTAAGTCATGTGACCCCACGAATAGATTAGATGGTAAATAAATAATACAATGAGTTGTTGGAAGTTTTTAACGAAGGGTGTTCAAACAACACAATTTTCCTATGGTGTGGTCCATTTGGATTTAGATCTACCTTTTTTTAGTTAATATTCGAAAATGATTTAAAAATGTAGATGAACAACATAAATAAAACACATATATCTTAATTGATTTATAGAACACCGTCCAATAGCCACATAACTGTGAATAGTATGCCATTCCCGTGAGTACAAGGGAGTGTGAGGGTGAGTCATTATTTTTGAGACTCTTATAAATGTCCGCAGCGGCCTAGTGCGCAGCAGCTTAGATATATATATATATATATATATATATATATATATATATATACACACACACACACACATATAACCCTATGCCGAGTTCGTGGGCGCACTGTATTGTTCGTATGCTGCACTGGGATAAGGAAACGAGCAAAACATAGGCAATTCTAAAATAAAATCCAGGTGGGCTACACTCGCACTACGTGAATTTAAAAGTTTGTGGCATGGTTATGCATTGTTACGGCTTCGTGGCCCAGCTAACTATTGGATTGGCCTGATTATTTTTTTCTACAGCGATGATGAGGGAGATAATCCGATGGACGTTGTGGATCGGACATAGTTCACGTGGCCCCACAGCAGCCCGTTGCCACTGCAAACTGTGAGAGAAGTTGGTATCGGTACCATACGAGGGCACCACGTTCCAAGATTCATTGAATGGGGACGGATTTACAATCGGTGGCCTATCGGGTGTTTTTTCTTATTTTAGGAAAGTTTAGCTTCGACGAGCTGGATCAGAAAGGAGGAATCGTAGTCCTATAACTTAAAGTTCACATTAAAAAATATCAGATCCAGACTGTCCATCGAGTGGATACTATTTGTAAATGAATCTGGGTTGAAGATCACACCCAAAAGAATATCCTATCCACCGAAAGGATTGTTTTAAGGGATGGTCCTCATGAATTTGATTAGAAACAGACAGGAAGGCCTCTGTTTGACCGTTGGGAGTATTAAAAAACAACCAGAGCCATGGGACGTGGAGGCAGGAAAATGAGTGAGGAGGTCAAAATAAGGCACACCTCACAGGAAGCCGATTGACTCGTGTATTACCCAGCACTGACCTGGCTGATGCGTTGACGACATCAACTTTCGTGCACCATGATATTTGTATTACATCCAAACCGTCCGTCGAATTGACGAGATCTTCTCAAGGCTCGGCCCAAAAAATAAGATGGATCCAAGATCAAGTCAAATATAACGAAAAAAGAAGTTTCGAGTAAGAGAAGTTTTGGAACATATTTATTTTTTCTTTTTTTTTAAAATTTTTTGTGTTAATACCAAGACTTTAAGGGCCTGTTTGATTTTTAAGGGGATGGTAAATAACTGGAAAAAAAATAATAATTATTTTCCTCCCTAGTTGCCGCACTCTTTTCCATAATTGATTTCGCGGTGACTTTTTGAAGGTTAAAATGGTAAATATTATAAAATATTTGTGGGTCCCACCATGATGAATATCATATATCCACACCGTTCATCCATTATGTCAGATAAATTTATGGTATAAGCCAAAAAATGAGGTATATTCAATACTCAAGTGGGCCACGCAATAGAAATATGTGAATTAAATACTTACCGTTAAAAACTTCATGTGGCCGTTGTCTCTTTTGGTACAGGCCAGTTGAGTGTTGGATCTAACTCATTTTTCTTCTAATATCTCAAAATGTTGTGATAAAATGAATGGACGGAATAGATATATCATATACATTAAAATGGAATCCTAAAATGCCCACTACTACTTTTGAACCGGTTTCTAAGAAGTGAAATCACCGTGAGTAGTCAAGCAGGTGAAACGGTAATAATCACTCATTTCTTGGGTATTTACCGTTTTCAGGTGAAACGATGAAATCAAACAAGCCCACAGTGTTGAAACGGGTATCTCCGCTTTGTCTGCTAGTTTAGCTATTTATTTTCTCTTCACACGGGTCTTTTTAGAGGCGGATGGACTCTAGTCCCTGCATGTCTAGGACAGGCATTCATTCATTTTTTTCGTATTATTTTACCATACGAGGATACGAGCACAAAATTATGATATTACAGGACATATGTGGACCGTACAAGTACAAAAGTACGATATTACAGGATATATGTGGACCATATAAATAGGGATTGAACTCTTCTGTTGAGGGCTACGGAAGTTCGGAATGTAACTGATATTTGTGTTTTCTTTTCTTATAATTTTATTAATAGATTGGAAGACAAATAAAAGCATGATGACCCCTAAAAAAGTTTCAACGGTGAGAATCATTATCACCTCTGCTTCCTGTGGTGTGGTCCACTTGAGTGTTGGATCTTTCCTCGATTTTGAATTGGTATCCTAAAATGATAAGAAAAAATGTATGAACGGTGTGGATAAGACCCATACATCACCGTGGCCACTCAAAGATTCTACCCGTTCCCAGCTGTAAACGGTGGGTAGGACGCAATCCGCGTGCGTCAGTCTTCTTGAGCTCGCGAATAGATTGATGGAAAATAAACGTTACGGTGGGCCGTAAGAATATTTTGAACGGTGGGGATATAATAAATACATCATTCTACGACGGTGTAACTTTAATCTCCTTTGAACCGTTCGTGCAACTCGGAGCTCGAGGAGAGTGAGCGCCCGTACTCGCAGGGCACGTACCCAAACCAGCCAGGTCGGTGGTGTGTGGTACACCAGCCTATCCTCTTCCAACTCACAAGGATTGTTACTGTTAGAATCCGCATTCGTTTGGCCTTTTCTGCAAACCCTTGGCAATGCGGTCTGGGCACCATGGATGGTTTCCCTTTAAAGCTAGATGTCCACATGGGTCTGATCACTGATCTTGAGACTCGGACGAGTTATATTCAACTCGTCCGAGTCGACTCGGATTCGATACTAGCCGACTCGTAATACCACGAGTCACCCCAACTCGGGCTAGTTATCCGAGTCGATTAGTCTTTCAAAAAAAAAAAAAGGGCTAATCGCAAGGTAGAAAAGATCTGGACCGCTCATTCCTCGGGTTCCACTGCTGTTTGATCGCTATAAAACATTGCCTTTGACGGGACAATCCTAACCACTCAACCGATGCACTTTTTCCCTTCGTTGTCTCTTCGCTTCCATTTTTAGCAGGCTGTTGAAAGGGTCTCACAATTCATGCAGGGGAGATGAGCCAGCGTCTTTGGAGCCATGATAGTTAAGTGCTCCAGTACACGTCACGTTGACTCCCGCAGGACCATCCACAGGTTCGACAGTGCAATAGACCAAATACAAAACAGTGAGGTGTCGTTTGGCAGCTCAGCTCAGATTTGAGAATATTTAACTGTATTTCAAATCTAAGCTGATGCCCACATGATTACTTTGAAAATCTCTGAAGAAAATTTTGAGCGAAGAAATTGTCTAGGACAGGATTTGTTACTATACCACCAAAGATGGTTAAAAAATGATGCTTCTATCAACCAGTCTATTGTAGATATCAAATTGCTTTTGGGTTTGTTTGGGGACATGAAAAATCCTAAAAATGAAATTACTTTTTGCGAAAAATTTACATTTTCTCTTTGTTTAGAAAAGGAGTTGGGTTGTTTGGGGTGAGGGATTTAGGAATGGGATCCGTGAAATTCATTGATCTTAAATCTCCCGTATTTGTTTTCAGTTGGGATAGATTTCTTAAATCCACATCTCTATAAATCCATGGATATGTGTAGACCCAAATTGCACAAAAAGCAATTCATTAGAATAAATTCTCTACCACTATGATAAATATTCTGCGAATCTAAGGACTGGTAGTTTAATTGGAAACAGTGGTTTAAAATTTACTAAATCAAAATCCAATACGAACCCATGAATTTGACAAGTTCATGTATTTACCAAAATCACATTCTCATTTCCTGGATCCCAAACAAGCCCTTAGAAACCGAAATTCATTTCCCTGTAGCACCTCAAAAGGTTTGAACATTCATTTCCTTAAAATAGATGTAAAACAATCTCTACGGTAGAGAAGATAGGTAAGGTAACCATTGGAGCCACCATATGTGGAATCCATGTAATATTTATTTATTTATTATTTATTATTTTACAAACACCCTCTCAGATTTGTTAAACTGACCAATTGAAATGAAAAATGATAAGTACTAGCACTAATCTACCAAATCCCATCAGAACTCTAGTTAGTTACACGGGCTTGGGCAAGAGCATTGCTCGGGTAGGTAACCTCCTGTTGCAATCCTCCATTTTGAGAGATGATGCTTGTTGATGCAAAAATCTGGTTCACCCTTTACCGAGCTCTGAGCATTTGGACCGAGCCCTGTATCCTGCACAAGGACAAAGCAGACCCTGGCTAGAGCAGGGAACCCTCCAATGCTAAAGTCAGGTTAGGAATCTGGGTCTAAGTTGTGTAAAGTGGGCTTAGGGTGTGAGATGTTGCGTACCTGTTTCTTTTGATGTGTTCCCTATTTATACCTTTTGATAGAAGTGAACGTGTCCGTCAACCTCGGCACGATCTCTGCCATTAAGCGAGAGCTACGCACGAGCTGGCGTCGGCCGTTACCCGGAGATCGTGCCCCGGACGACACTCCAGACATGCGTTACTAGGGCTAATCCCTTAGCGTATCCCCCGGCCATGTTCTCATCCGAGCCATCCCTTGCAACCGTTCGAGCTCATGAGCGAGCTGATCTGGGTCGGTGTCAATGGGTCGGATGTGTAATGGTTTCTTCTGGGTTCCAGGTCGGTGTCAAAGCTCTATAAAAGAACTTAGAATCAGGTTGGTTCGGATGAACTACTATCAGTCCAAGGCTTTGCTTATCAACTTCTTTAAGTCGACCTCTGTTGGAGTAGGCTCAGATTTTCCCATAACAATGCTCTTTGTTGAATTTGGCCGGCAATAACATGAAAATTGACATTACACAATTCTCACCATCAGATCAATATTCTCTAAAATAGACGGTCAGGATCATTCAAATAAATTAGATGCAATCAACAATTTGAGACATCTTTTTTGTTGGGGTCCACCATTCAGTACATATCATTCTAAAGAATTAATTTTCTCATGCTTTCGTAACATCCAATCCATGGGTTGAAATGGATGGTAGCAATCGTGGAATTGAACTTTCAGGAAGACAAAAAAAGAAAAAAAGTAGTGTTTGGATGCAATACTGACTTAGATTAGAATTAATCTGACAATGGGTATGTTTGGATGCAATAGTGAATTGGACTCGAATGATTAGTCTAACAAAGTGAAAATAGCCAAACTGCAATTTCATTCCTTAGAATTGATATTGAGTGTCTGGGGTTCAAATCACAAATTTGATACTCTCAATTTGAAGGCTACTTCATTTTGGATAATAGAAGGCATCATCAATTTTTGTCATTTCGCTTGGTTGCTTGAAAACTGTACATCCAAACACAACCTATATTAAGATTAACGCATCCTTGATTAGGATAAAACCATAAATGATCATGATCTGATCAATATAAATCTCCAAAGGGTGATAGATACAATAATAAAAAGGCTATAAGGATGCATTTGGTGGCACCAAATATCGTGATATTTGGTGCAATGAAAGCTCCCTAATTTAGTTGGGATGATAGAGGAATATGGCATGTTAACTAACTATTCTTGCTAAGGAATGTTGGAAGCCAACATCCTCCTTCCTTGCCACAAGTCGAAGAGATAGTGATGTGGTGGGAATATAAATGCCAGTTTGAGAAATCCAAGCCAAACTAAAATCCTTCAAAAATACAATCATTATCAAGTCGACTCTCACATTTTACTGTTTACATTCTGATGCAACCACAGATTGCAATTTGAATTTATCCAAACATGAAAAAAGAGGTACCCATTTCTCCTTTTTTCTATAAATAATCACCAGACTTTAAAGTAAATGGATTCTAAGGCCTTCTAGACCACCACATTTCATAACATTTTCATGGCTTCTTTCTGATCACGAAGAAAACCCCAGTTGGGGATCACTGTCAGGCCATGAAGTCTCAGCCATGAAAGACACTAGTACCTAATCCATCAAGTTCTGTCATGGTCCAGGCATCATGATGACCTTTGCCACTAGCACATGATAATCTGTACTAGAGACACAGTGAGAAACACACACACACACACACACACACACACACACACACACACACACACACAGAGAGAGAGAGAGAGAGTGAGGGTTCTCCCTTGTTCCCCCAAACACTTCAAAGAGAGAGAGAGAGAGGATTCTCTCTTGTTCTCCCAAACACTTCAAAGAAACCATGGGTTCATCAGCACATGAACCTCGCTCTCTGGAAGAGCTCGACACTGAAGGTGGTCGTCCGCCACAGATAGTTGGCTTGGTGCTGAATTCTCCCAAGCCACCCTCTCTATTGCACAAGCTCACGGACTTGATAAGAAACACTGTTGTTCCTCATGGAGATAAGTCTTCTTATCCATTTAAAAAACCGGCGCTGAAATGCATCATTTCAGCCTTGCAGTCTGTGTTTCCAATTCTCAGTTGGGGAAGAACGTACAATGCAAAGAAGCTCAGGAGTGATGTCATGGCGGGTTTAACTCTTGCAAGTCTTAGCATTCCACAGGTAAATGGAAAATTTGACTTATGTTTAAACATATGAAGGCCAGGTTTGGATGTAATATTGAATCAAATTGCGATAATTGGCCCGATTGTTTTGAGAGGAAATAGTCAAGTTGTAATTGCTTTCCTTAGTATTAAGGTAACTTCAATTGATTCAGAAGTGAATTCGGGTTGGGCTAAATAGGAGTTCTTGTTTCTTCTCTCTCACTTTTGATCTTTTTGAATTTTGAATTTGTCAGAGCATCGGATACGCTAGTTTGGCGAGGCTCGATCCTCAGTATGGTCTCTGTAAGTGTCCTGCTCAAACCTGTTACTGCTTTTTCTCTCTCTCAGGCTATTAAAATGTATGTTTTCCTTGTTGGATACTTGAAACTGTTCTATTCTCATGGAACTTTCATTTCAATTAAATGCTAAATGATTGCTGAATTGGGTTTTGTCGGGATTAGGATTTCAGTTTCTCTAATAGTCCTGATTTTAATTTCTAGTGGTATGTGCAGAGGAATCTTTCTAATTCCTTATTTTATTGATTTTTTGCTTTGAGCTTGCTTAGTTAGTTTCTCTGATTGTGAGCTGTGGGTGTTTGCTCAAATTAGATACCAGCGTTGTCCCGCCGCTGATTTATGCTGTTATGGGGAGTTCGAGGGAGATAGCCATCGGTCCGGTTGCGGTAGTTTCGCTGCTGCTGTCTTCCATGCTTCAGAAAGTAGCAGATCCTTCTGCTGATCCACTCGCATACAGAAAGTTGGCTTTCACTGCAACTTTCTTTGCTGGTGTCTTCCAATCAACATTTGGATTGTTCAGGTGGGAATTTGAAGACTGAGAAATGCTAAGGAAATTCTCCTGAAGGCAGATTGACAGGAAGATTAACAGCACACCTGCATAGCATAAGTGTGCAAGATCAAGTCCATTAATCTGACTGGTTCACTAATCAGGGGGGCAACATACAAACATAGTTATTTTTTCTCTAGCTGTCTATGAGTAAATTGGCCTGATGTTGGGTATGTGCCTCTGAGTGATGGATAGAAGAGATCTTTCACATGTGTGCCAATTCAGACGTGCAGCGAGAGCATCATAGGGACAATTGATGACCTGATGATCTTGATTTCTGTTTTTGTTGGGTTCTTGCAGGCTTGGTTTTCTTGTACACCTCCTCTCACATGCTGCCATCGTTGGGTTCATGGGAGGTGCAGCCATCGTGATCGGACTGCAACAATTGAAAGGACTACTTGGAATTACTCACTTCACAAACAGAACTGATTTGATCTCTGTCATGAAGGCCGTTTGGAACTCAATTCATCGTTCTGTAAGTTGCATTGAACCAAACCACAGAAAACAGCAGGCGGTTCGTATCTGAAATGGGCATTGTTGTTAAAATTCAAGGACTTAAAATTTGGATCCTATGGTTCAGTTCAAATCCCATGGAAATCAAATAAAACTATTCTTTGGAAACCTATCTTAACAAATATCAGAAATGGTATAGCTATTATGATTTTTATTTTTTACTGGTTTTGTGGTCCTTGAGGACCATAGAAGCCATGGCCTGGAAACTCCTATTGGTCCAATCACTTTCAACCAGTGGGAGAATTTTATCTTCAGTCCATGCTAATCAACTTCCTTTTTTTCCTCATTAAAAGATCTGGAAAATCTTACTAATGAGCTGATTTAGGGCAAGTTTGGCTGCGACATAAATCATTAGATCTCATTAGTCAGCCTAATCTGGTGCAAAATATCATGATATTTGGTGCAACCAAATGTGCCCTTAAAAAATTAATTTGATCCTATCTTTCATACTTTTGCAACCCAAACAGGATTTTGCAACTCTTAACATGATGTTAAGAAAACCGCAATATCGACACCCATGGTAATGAAAAAAACCATAAGAGTTGAGGGCTTTTCAGAAAGTTTTCTTGGTAATCCTTTCTCACTTCTAACATCGTTAAATAATAATTTTAATAGCTGGGATTGTAATAATTTTTGTATAATCAGGCATTTCATGCTTTCATCAGTAACGTCTGTTCATCACTTCTCATCAATTTCCAATGGCCTCCTCTGTATTCTTGTCATAACAGTGGAACCCCCACAACTTTATGCTTGGATGCTCGTTCCTGATCTTCATCCTAATCACCAGATTCTTGGTAAGTAAGATCAAATTCGAATATCTTATTTTCAGTGGATTGCATTAGCTCCAGCTGATAATGCAGAAATAGCCAGAACAAGACCCATTTCATACACTGGCCACTAAATTAGCATTGTGGTCAGTTCAAGTACAACTTGAAATGTAGCTACTTTGGTCTTTTCCACTTCATTGAATTGATTTTTTACAATTCAATTCAGTCAAACATCCAAATGCAACCTTGTTTATCTTACTCTCAGGGTAAAAGGAACAAGAAACTCTTCTGGTTACCGGCCATCGCTCCTCTGATATCTGTCATCTTATCAACTCTTCTGGTCTTCGTGACAAGAGCTGATAAGCATGGAGTTAAAATAGTGAAACACTTCAAAGGAGGCTTAAACCCAGGCTCACTTCACCAACTGCAACTCAACGGGCCTCATGTAGGAGAAGCTGCAAAAATTGGACTGATTTGTGCGATCGTTGGTCTCACGGTGTGTCCTAGACCTACCCAATTTTTTCAATGAATATTTATTTTCATTTCAGCATTGTCAATTTCATAACAGTATCAAAACCAATTAATGCCAGGAAGCTATTGCTATCGGCCGATCTTTCGCATCTATAAAAGGCTACCACCTTGATGGAAACAAGGAAATGGTAGCCATGGGCTGCATGAACATTGCAGGATCTTTATCTTCTTGCTATGTAGCAACAGGTAAGTTTCGTCGGCTTCTTCTTCTTCTTCTTCTTTTTCAGAAGGCAGAATTTCTGCCCACATGCGTGGAGGGGGGCTCCACCTAATGTGTGCTGGACATGATCACACTGTACATTTGGTGGGTTCCCTCTAGATTATTATATTGACTCTACTCCAAACATTAGATGCCACACTGAAACTTAATCCTAGGGTCTAAAAATCAAGCCCATTAGTGATTCATGTGGGCCACACCAAGGAAACAATTTGGAGGGTGAGCTTTGCATTATATATTATTTCTAATTGTGTGGTCCACCTTAATCATGAATGGCGCTGATATTTAGTATATGGGCCTAACATAGGGTGACACACATGGTGGTTGGAGTGGATTTCACATAAACACCATGGCAGTTTCACCCAAGCCAACGAACCTCAACACCGGTTGGACCACAGGTGCTGGTCCACCCAGCTGATAACTTCCCACCTGTTAAGTGCATGTGACATCATCCGATAGCTTGTCCCACCACAAGGAACACCCGGTGCAAAAATCATTCATTTCCACTCATGAGTAGACCACACTAGTATTTTTCTATTTATAAATGGCTAGACATTGTTTTATATGGTATGGCCCACTTGATGAGTGGATAGGGTTGTTTTTTAATAAGGTGATCCTCATAGTGGGACACATACACATTCTCACTCTCTCACTCACACACTAGTTGTATCTCCTCATTTACAAACTAATTAATGCTAATAAATGTTCCAAGAGAAGGGATTATTTAAGATCACTTTGGAAAAAGAGGTGGCCAGCTCGAGTAGGTTTGACCATGGTGTTAACATTAACCATCAGGTTTGTCACCTCATGTTAGACTGTGGGTGTGAAAATCAGCCCCATCTATGGTTCAGGTGGACCATATGATTGGAAATAGCTTATAGGAAGAGCCTACCCTCTAAATTATTTTATTTGGTAAGGCAGACTTGAACCACGTATTCGCTTGCTTTTTGGGTCCCAAGCCTAGCTTTTGGTGTGGAATCAAATGATTGGAGTGGATTTCACATATTCATCATGGTGAGCCGAGTAAAAATCAAGGGTGAACGTCTCTCTCCCAATTGCTTTCAATGGTGTTGTCCACTTCAATCATAGGTTAGCCTGATTTATTATTTATTTATGCTTTGCTCTGGGCTAGCGTAGGATTACACATCTAATGGTTGTAGACAATATGACATCTGCATCACATTGGGCCCCATAAAGAATCTAGGGGTGGGCATCTATCTCTTGTGTCTCCCATCCACGAAAAGTGATATATTCCTCAAAAGATGAGTTGTTAAGTCCAACAGGTTTGACCACAAGCTATAATCCATCCATATGATAATTTTCAAAGCATTAAGTGCATGTGAAATCCAACCCTTTCAACAAGTTGGCCTCACAATGTCGATGGATCACCTACTGCAATGGTCAGTAGCCTACACATTTAATCCACACAATATAAAACAATATTCAAACATTGGTAAATAGCGAAAAACAAGTCTTGTCTGCCCGATAAATGATTGTTATAGAGTTTTCCAAAAGGCAATGCTAATGATGGTCCAACTTTTAGGACTTGAGGTCTCATTATAAAAGAATTTTACCCATTACCCCCCTCCTATTTTTAAGGGGCCCACCATCACATGTATGTGAGATCCACTCTAACCATTAGACATGCAATCCCTTGTTGGGCTTAGAGCAAAAAAAAATCCAGTTAACCTGTGATTCAAGTGGGCCACACCAATAGAAATAGTTGGAAGAGAGATGCCCACCCTTTTTCTTTTTTTTTGAGATGCCCACCCTTGATTTGACAAGGCCCAGATATGATTATACAAAATTTACTCCAACCATTAGATACCACACATAAATCTAGGCCTAAGGCCTAAAAAGCAAGCCCATACATGATTCAAGTGGGCCACACTAAGGGAAATAGTTTGGAGGGTGGGCTTCTCCCTGTATGTTGCTTCCAATCATATGGTCGGCATGAACCACAAATGGGATTGATTTTCGGAAGTTGGGTCTAACATGGGGTGATACACCAAATGGTTGACATGGATTTAACATTAACACCACGGTGGAGCCCACCATAGCTGCCACCTTTTTTTAGAGTGACGTTTAATAACCCTTCTCTTCTATGGGAGCATTAATTGGTATTAATTAATCCCTAAATTAGGGATCTAGTTGGACATAGCATTTTTTTATGCATATGTGTATGTGTACACATACATTAATTAGATCTTCTATATATATATATATATATATATATATATATATATAGAGAGAGAGAGAGAGAGAGAGAGAGTCTACTGTGGTGAATATCATATGGGATAGTGTGTGTGCTGCACTCACTGAGTCGACTCAAGACTGAGTTGATTCCACTTGGTTGAATTTCAAGTCAAGTCACCTTGTGGACTCAGTTTAGATTGCAATAAAATGGTCTATTCTAGAATATTAATTGCTTTATAACGAAGGCTAAACACTGATTGGGATGTTAATGGGATGCTTTTGGTTGCACCAAATATCATGATATTTTGGTGCAATCTAACTCACCATTACAAATTATTTACATTTGAAGTGTTTTAAAATATTCATTTGTCTTCGAGTCGCCATGACTGGGCATCCCAGCCTACCCAACCCAGTTACACATCAAAATGAGTCGGGTTTTTTAGCTATGCCTTCGCCATTCCATCTTTTAAAGATGTGGAACCCCAACCAAACTTGCCATTAATAGCAGCCATCTGTTTTATTATTATTATTTTTAAAAAAAAATAAAATTTGCAGGTTCATTCTCTCGCACTGCTGTAAATTACAGCGCAGGCTGCCAAACAGCAGTCTCCAATATCGTCATGGCCGTTACAGTTTTTATGTCCTTGGAGCTGCTTACTAGGCTGCTGTATTTCACTCCCATAGCCATCCTCGCTTCGATTATTCTAGCCTCAATTCCGGGACTGATTGATGTTGGGGAAGCTTACAACATCTGGAAGGTTGATAAACTAGACTTCCTCGTCTGCTTTGGAGCTTTCGTCGGTGTGTTATTCGCATCTGTGGAGATTGGTCTTTTAACTGCCGTAAGATTCAATAGCTGGATTCAGTTCTGTTTCAGTTCATCTTCACTCACATCTTGGGAAATTTCTGATATGTTCTTGACATGGATTTTGATGCTTCAGATAATAATCTCCTTTGCCAAGATACTACTAAATGCGATCCGACCGGGTATAGAAATACTGGGAAGAATTCAGGGGACAGACATCTTCTGCAGCATCAAACAGTATCCTATTGCAATGAGGACTCCTGGCCTGCTGATAACCCGCATCGACTCCGGATTCCTTTGTTTCATCAATGCCAGCTTCATTAGAGACAGGTCCTGCTCAAACCCAACAATTTTTATAAAAGAAAATAATCAAATCTGTCATCAGTGGGCGACCCAAATGGCATAATCTCAAAATGAGTGGATGTCTCCTGTTGTTTCAGGATCATGAGATGGGTGAACGAACAAAAGGAGACAAAGGAGAATGCACAGCAGAGAATTCTAGCAGTAATAATTGACATGTCGAGTAAGTTCCCTAATCCAAATCCAATCCTTGTTCAAATATTGGATTGTGCCAAGGAAATTATCAGGTATGTTTTGGCTTGGCTTATTGATTTGTGCGATTATCTCTTTCAAACTGATTGGGTTTTTGTTACAGACGTGATCAACATCGATACATCTGGAATACAAGCCTTAGAAGAGCTACATAAGAAGCAGCTGTCCCAAGGCTTACATGTATGCTAGAACCACTTCATTAAATTCTGCATTACTCAGGGCTGTGTTTGGATGCACCATTGACTTGAATCGAAATAGGAAATTGCAGTTGCATCAGTATTTCATGACTGAGGAAGTAGCCCTCAAAACTACAGTCACATTCTCTACAATTCTAACTTGGAAGTATGATTACCGAAAAGAAGGATGGTAACTGCAACTGGGTCATTTCAATTTTATTGAACTAATATTGCGATTCAATTCCATCACACATCCAAACACAGCCAAAAATTATCTGGGTTTGCTTCTAAAACTTCTACGAAAACTCTTGCTTGCAGCTAGCGATAGTCAACCCCGGCTGGCAAGTGATACACAAGCTGAAATTAGCCAAGTTTGTGAATAAAATAGGAGGGGAATGGATCTTCCTTACTGTCGAAGAAGCTGTAAATGCATGCCTTGGGTTGGACCAGGCTAGTATGAAGTGTTAGTGACCAAGTACTGTCATTCCTTTCTCGAGCTTGCGATATAAGCAGAATCGCCGAAGTATTTGGATGTGGTTTGGGATTTAATCTCTTTACCATGCAAGAAATTGCAAAGCAGGGTGATTAATAATTGCAAACCAGAAAGAATTAGTTTATTCTGCCTACCATGATGTTTGTGTTTATAGATTAATACATGTAGTGCTTCTCTATGTATGAAGAGCTTGAAAGTAAAACTTTCAAGGTTTTAATTTTCAAAGTGTGGGGTGACGTAACTATAATAGAGTAGTTAAACAGTGTTAAGTGTTTGGTTTGCTTGTAAAAAAAAAAAATGTTTGAAGTGTATGAATGTGATTATTCACGCCACATAGAGCTTGGGGTGGTAAATTCTAATAAAATATTAAAATATAAAAAGGGCTTGATTATTATTAATTATTTTTTTAAAAGCTAAAAGAACATCAAGGAATGCACATGCTCGACAGATTGGATGTCATGCACATATCACAATGGACCTAAAGGCAATTTAAAAGGATGTTAATGGTGGGTATCCCATCACAAATTTTGTTTCCGTGTGGCCTGAAAGTAAAGAGATGCAGAAGATTTTCTATGTATTTGGGACAACCCAATGGGGTTAAATATATAGAGATTACAACCATGTATACAAGGAAAGAAATAAACGCAGAATCCCCTACCTATAGAAACAAGATATATAAGGTAATAAGATATACAAGGTATGCGAGATGTCTAATATCCCCCCTCAAACTAATGTTGCTCATCGACAAGTAATAGTTTGCCAACAAGAAACGAGTGGCGTGCAGACGTGAGGGACTTGGTGAGAATGTCAGCAATCTGATCATGGGATGCCACATGTGGAAGAGAAATGAGCCCAGACTGAAATTTCTTGCGAATAAAGTGATAGTCAACTTCAATATGCTTCGTCCGTTCATGAAAAATCGGGTTAGAGGCAATCTGAATGACACTGAGATTATCGACATGGAGTGAAGTAGGATTCTGTAGAGGAATGTCCAAGTCTGAAAGAAGTCCACGTAACCAGACAAGCTCACTACACGCAGCGGACATCGCCCGATACTCGGTTTCTGTACTCGATTTGCAAACAGTGGTTTGCTTCTTACACTTTCAAGATATGAGAGAAGTTTCGAGAAAAACACAATGGTCAGTGGTAGATCTTTGAGTGAGAGCGCATCCGGCCCAATCAATATCCGAATAAGCACAAAGGTCTAAAGTCGCCGTGGAGGAGAAGAACAGAGATCGATCTAGAGTTTCACGAAGGTACCGTAGGATGTGCAACACCGCAGTCATATGAAGAGTTCGAGGAGTAGAAACAAACTGACTGATAACTTGGACAGCGTAGGCAATATCAGGGCGAGTCATAGTTAAGTAAACCAGACTCCCAACCAGACGGTGGTATAAATCGGGTTGTGCAAGTAGATCACCATCGTCACGGCCATTGTGAATGTTAAGTTCTAAAGGAGTCTGAACCGTCTTCTGATCCGTCAATGATGCTAAGGCGAGAAGAACCTTGGTATAATTACGCTGGCTGACCAGAATCCCACGGTTGGAACGTGAAAATTCAAGTCCAAGAAAGTATGTTAGATGGCCGAGGTCTTTCATCTTAAAGGATGATTGCAGAACTTTCTTTAAAGCCGAAATGTCAGTAGCATCGCTACCAGTCAGTAGGAGGTCATCAACATAAACTAGAACAATAACAATGACGTGAGCAGTGGTGCTCAGAAATAAGGATGGGTCATGACCACTTTGAGTAAAGCCAGCACCCGTAACTACATTATGAAAGCGTTAGAATCATGTCCATGGTGCCTGTTTGAGGCTGTACAGGGCTTTCTTTAGGCGACATACCTTATTGTCAGGAATTAAAGAGCCAGGAGGAGGTTTCAAATATACAGTTTCTTAGAGATCTCCATGAAGAAAGGCATTTTTCTCTCTCAGAAGATATAGCCAGAATAGTACGAACAGTTTTCATCTTGGCCACAGGAGCGAAAGTCTCATCGTAATCAATTCTGTATTCCTGTTTGTATCCCTGAGCGACAAGTCGAGCCTTGTATCGATCCAATGATCCATCAGGCTTGAGCTTGACAGAATAAATCCATTTGCTACCAATTAGCTGTTGGTCAGCGGGTCGAGGGACAATGTCCCATGTATGGTTATCATCCAATGCCGCAAGTTCTTTTGTCATAACCTTCTTCCAACAATCATGAGTGGCTACCTGAGAATATGAAGTAGGAATAGAAACAGTATTCAGAGTAGCATTCATGGCAGACATAGAGCATATCAAGCGATCAGGCGCTCGATGTTCACGAGCAGAACGACGTATCGAGGTAGGTTCGGGATCCGCAACAGGTCCAGTAGGTTCGGGTTGAGTAATAGGTGGAGGATCTGTACGTAGTCGACATGAGTAAACCTTCAATGGATGAGGGAGAGTACTCAAGGCAAACGAAATTTCAGGAAAGGTGATTAGACCAGAAGAGTTTGGAGTATGCGGAGGAGGAAGAGATGAATGAAAGACAATATGTTCAAGAAAAACAACATGTCGTGAAACCCGAACACGATGAGAAACATGATCATAACATCAAAATTCCTTTTGAGTTTTCTCAAATCCTAAGTACATACATTTGACCGATTTTGGAGATAGTTTATTACATTCACGTGAAGCCAGGTGAACATAACAAATACAACCAAACACACGAAGTGTGGAATATACAGGAGGTAAGCCGATGAGAATAAAGTAGGGAGATTTACCATTCAGAACTTTGGTTGGCATCCGGTTAATCAAGTAGACTGAATGTAACATGGCTTCCGCCCAGAAAGAACGAGGAACACTCAAAGCTGTCATCAGGGTGTTGACAGTTTCAACAATATGACGATTTTTTCGTTCAGCTACCCCATTCTGTTGTAGAGTATCAGAATAGGTGGTCTGATGAATAATCCCATGACCTTGAAGAAATGTACGAAATTCAGTTGAGAGATATTCCCCCCCTAAGTCAGAGCGGAGAGTTTGAACTGGAACCCGAAACTGAGTCTCCACCATAGAGTGAAATAACTTGAATTTTTCAAAAACCCGTGACTTTGATTGCAAAAAGTAAATCCAAGTGTACCGTGTGAAATCATCAATGAATATAACATAGTATCGTAACCCAGAGAGAGACATAATTGGTGATGGACCCCAGACATCCGTATACACAAGTTCAAACATAGAAGATGATTTTGTAGTACTTAAAGAAAAGAGAATACACTTACTTTTTGAAAGACAACATGAATAACAAGAATAATCCAAATTATTTTTATTAAGAGAAATATTCCCTAATATGCCAGATGAAATTAACTGAAGTAACCAATCCGAATGTGGATGATCCAGGCGAAAGTGTCACAGTTTTCACAATTTATTTGCTGAAGTAATATCTGATGAAGATGGAGAAAAGAAACAACGGGCCGGAGTAATAGATGGATCAAAGTCCAGCACGTACAAACGACCATGCCGCCTATCCTTTCCAAGTACTTTCCTCATTGTCAGATCCTTCACAAAACAACAGTTGGGAAGAAATATGACTAAACAATTATTGGATGTGAGTTGACCAACTGAAATTAAATTGGAGGAGAGGTTAGGGACATGAAACACATCACGAAGAGTGTACTGGCGATGAGCAGAAGGAGAGAAAGTCAATGATCCAACAGACTGAATAGGTAGTCTAGTGTCATCCGCAGTAGAAATAGCCTGATTGCTGGTATAGAGACGAATGTCGCGAAGATGGGATACGCCACCGGTCATATGATTGGAAGCACCCAAATCAAAGAACCATGTAGAAGATGGGGATATACCTGACATACCGGCAGTAAAAAGGGCCTGAACAATTTGCTGGAGCATCGCAGGAGTCAACAGAGATGAAAGACCTTCAGCAAAAGTAGTAAATGCAGAATCACTAACAGTTGGCTCAAAAGAAATAGTGGCAGCCGTAGCAGAAAGAGCACGTCCACGGCCGAAAGAAGATGCATAAGCTCGTGTACGGCAGTCCTGAATACCATGACAAATCCGTCGATAATAAGCGCATCATTCCTTGCATTGAGCGACAACATGACCCACCTTATTGCACCCGCGACAATTCAAAGTAGAGGAACCAGAACCATGTGTCGGTGGAGTTGTGGACACGCAAGCACCATATCAAATGAGCCCGGGGTTGAGAGAACTTTTAGTCGTTGTTCCTCAGCCAATAAATCATTAATAACCGAATTCAATGAAGGAGTAGGACTACGGTTCAAGAGAGCAGCCCGACAATGCTCAAATTCAGGACATAGCTTCATAAGGAATTGACGAACTTGCGCACTCTTGCGCATAGTTTGGAATATTTTAAAATCATGAGAAAATGTTGGATCCATCATAGCCATCTCTGTCCAAATTGTGACAATTTTTGGAGTAAAATGATTGAATACTGTCGTTACCCTGAGTAAGGTTAACAAGATCTTGTTCCAGGCGGTATAACCGGGCCGCATTACTCTGTTGATAAATCATCTGGAGATGTTCCCACATCGCCTTAGTAGTACGATGAGATGTGTGGCCAACAACAATGGACCGATCGACTGAATCGAGAATCCAAGTAATAATCCGTCCATTGTTCATTTTCCAATTAGCTAATTTGGCTGCATCTGTGGGGATAGTAACAGATCCATCTAGTAGTCCCCACAAACCACGACCCTTGAGGAAGTTCTTAAAATGGATGACCCATAGAGAATAGTTGGTACCATCAAAACTACAACGTGGGGCTTCTGTACGTGATGTGTCCTTATCCATTGATTGATCTGAAGTAATGGAAAATATAGAAGAAAGTTTTAGGTGTACCGTATAGCAGGGGATTGGAACAAAGAGTGCTGAATCCGGATCTGGAACAGAGGGTCGCTGGATCTGGATCTGAATCTGGATCGGATGAGCAGAGGTTGGATCTGAATGAGCAGGATCTGGATGAGCAGAGTGCACCGGATCTGAATCTAGATCTGGATGAGCAGAGGCCGAGCAGGGGCTGACCGGACGCAGCAAGGATGAGCAGAGGAGCAGAGGGACAGAGGCGCAGAGGCGAGCAGGGACGACCGGACGACGTAGCAGGGTCGGATGAGCAGATCTGAAGCAGAGGGGTCGCAGGACGACACAACAGGGGTAGCCGGACAACGCAGGGGAGGTCGGATGAGCAGGAACAGTGACTGGATGCAGCAGGGATGGCCGGACGACGCAACAGGGGCGGTCGGACGACGCAGGAGGTCGGCTGGATGACGCAGGGACGGTCGGATGAGCAGGGACACTTGCCAGACGCAGTAGAGGTGATGATTGAACAACGAAGGGACGGTTTCGGATCAACCTCGCTCTGATACCATGAAAGAAAGAGATGCAGAAGATTTTCTATGTATTTGAGACAACCTAATGGGGTTGAATATATAAAGATTGCAACCATCTATACAAGGAAAGAAATAAACGCAGAATCCCCTACCTATAGAAACAAGATATACAAGGTATGTGAGATGTCTAACTTGGCCCACCTATATGATCAATCGGCCTTGTTCTTTTGAGCTTGTAAGCAAGCATCAAGGGACAGACATGATGGATGAATGTTGGATGTATTATACACACCAATGTTATAATTCCGTACAACATACTATTGTTTTAACTACAGTGGTTTGGTATGTATAATGCTCATTTAGATACCTATAAATATGAAATATATGTTTTTACCTTACAAATTTTGTCATCTAAACGCCTACTGGTTATCTAACGTAAAATATATGAATTTGGGGTAGAACGAGCTACTTTAGCCAACCAACCCTACTACGCCGGGTTGCGTAGCCCGAATTTGCGAGAAACCCCCTGATCGACGGTCGTTTTCTCGTTTTAATTTCGTTTTTACTATAAATAGTAAGTTTTAGTTTATTATAGCTCTTCATCCGTTGGGCTTTAGGAGTTGTGTCCAACATGAAAAGTGCTTAGGATAATTAGGAGAACGGTTTGGTGAAGCCAAATAGGACACTTACTATTTTTGGCCGAAAACCTTGCGCACTAGTAGACATCACGACCGTCTATAAATAGTAAGTTTACTATTTATAGTAAGTCACGGATTCTAGGAGTTTTAGTTGTAGTTTGCTTTTGATTTCTTTCTGATTGCTTGGTACCCTTATTTAAAGGGTTGTAAACTCATTTTTATTGATTCATTAATCAATTTTGAATTTATTAAAAATTCTTTTCTATTTTCTGCTTTCTGTCCTCTTGGATTCGAGGAGTCTCTGTGAGGAGTCAAGAGAAGTTCCGTGGATTCGGAATATTTATCATCTTGAGGAAGACGGTGCTCGACCTCACGTCCTTCCCTGCGTCAGTTTGGTATCAGAGCGAGGTTTCTCCTCAGATCGATGGCTTCTAACGATGGGTCGGGCAATAATCCCATGGGCAATGCCCCAGGGAATTTACCTTTAACGGCGGTAACTTTTGAAGCAGCGCAGCAAAAGAATCGGCAAGCCATGCAAGGGCTGCAGGCTTCCATGGGCCGCATAGCGGATCTCTTGGCGAAAACTCTAGGACAACTCTATGTTCCTGGTGGTAATCCTCTACCGTCGATTGCTGAAACTCGCAATCTCCCTGATCGCAGGATAGTACCGGCAATGCATCCACGGGTCATTCCTGAGGAAGGGGGCTCCAGTGAGGAGGAAATTGACGACATAATCTTTCAACACCCCAGACAAGGCGGCGATCGAGTGGATCGGACAGCTAGAATTCAAGATGCGGGTTGATATTCCTAACTTCAATGACCAACTACACATCGAGGATTTCCTCGATTGATTTTCTGAAGTTGAGCAATTTTTTGACTATATGGACATCCCTGAAGTAAAGAAGGTGAAGCTTATGGCCTACAAGTTAAAAGGAGGAGCTTCAGCTTGGTGGGAACAACTGTAACTTGCACGAACCAGACAGATGAAAGCACTAATTCGCACATGGCAGCAGATGAAGCAGTTACTACGTGCCCGATTCCTCCCTAGCGATTACGATCAGGTATTATTCCAACAATACCAAAATTGTTGACAGGGTAATCGGTCGATGAGAGAATATGCAGAAGAATTTTACCGCCTGGTGGCGCGTAACGATTTAGTCGAGACTGAATCGCAGCAAGTCGCCCGATTCAACGGTGGACTGCATATGGCGATCCAGGATCGAGTCCAGATGCAGCCCGTCTGGACAATGAATGATGCGATTAAGTTGGCTACTCGGGGAGAAGCGCAACTTGAACGTTCTACCACACGGCCCTATTCTACCGCAAGGATCACTGCGGCGGGTCTACCCTAAGGAGCTCCACACGCACTTAACCTCCTACGTTTGAGAGCCGAGATCAGGGAAGCGGACAAGCTAGAATTCAAAGGGACGTATCGACTGCTAATGGTCCAAGTAGAATCTCGAACCCCTATGCTCGACCCTGGCCCGACAACTGTTATCGTTGTGGCTAACCAGGACACCTATCAAATACATGTCCCCAGCGAAAGGTGGCGAACCTCATCATCAATGATGGTAATGCTGATAACGCCGATGAAGATTTAGATGTTGAAGATCAAGAGCATACCACCGAGGACGAGGCAGATGAATCAAGTTGGTTTCAGAAAGATTACGGCGAGTCACTCGTCGTGAGGCTACTTTTATATGCGCCAAAAAAAGAAGTGCATCCATAGAGACATAACATCTTCTGTACTAGGTGTATGGTGAATCAAAAGGTTTATGACGTGATTATTGATAGTGGCAGTAGCAAGAACATCGTCTCTAAGGTCATGATGGAGAAATTGTAATTAAAAAAGGAGCGTCATCCCTCTCCATATACAATCGGTTGGATCAAGAAGGTCAGCGAAATAAAGGTAACTGAACGGTGCACCATATCCTTTTCAATTGGTAAACATTATAAGGATGAAGTAGTATGCGATGTAGTTGATATGGAAGCATGTCACATACTACTGGGTCGACCCTAACAATCTGACCGTGACGTCACTCATAAAGGGCAAGATAACATATATATCTTCGTCAAGGACGGCCGGAAGACCATATTGGCCCCTATGGATCCAGAGGGACCACCTGAAACTTCTAAAGTAGAAGGTCATTTTCTCTTAACCATACGGGACTTCGTGGAAGAATACAAAGAAACAGGACAGGCTTATGCATTAATTGTAAAAGAAAAAGAACTCGAACCTACCATCATCCCTGAAAAACTAAGGCCCTTGCTACATGAATTTAACGAAATCTGGTCCGATGACCTTCCTGATGGGTTACTTCCCATACGGGATATCCAACACCATATCGACTTTGTCCCCGGGTCCAGTTTACCCAATCGACCTCATTATCGAATGAGTCCGAATGAGTGCGAGATTCTTTAAGGGCAATTGGAGGAGTTGATTCGTAAGGGTCTTATTCGAGAAAGCATGAGTCCATGTGTTATACTAGCTCTGTTAACTCTAAAGAAAAATGGGAGTTGACGCATGTGTGTCGACAGCCAAGCCATCAACAAAATCACCATAAAATACAGGTTTTCTATACCCCAGTTGGACGATATGCTGGACATGTTAGAGGGTGCCAAAATATTCTCTTAATTGGATCTAAGGAGTGTTTACCATCATATTCGCATACGGCCGGGTGATGAGTGAAAAATGACCTTTAAGACCAAGGAATGATTGTATGAATGGATGGTCATGCCCTTCGGTCTTTCGAATACGCCTAGTACATTCATAAGATTGATGAACCAAGTTTTGAAATATTTCATTGGGCGATTTGTTGTGGTTTATTTCGATGATATTTTGATACACAGTCACGATAAAACTACCTATATGGAGCACCTCAAGAAGGTCCTTCAGGTGCTTACTGAAAATAAATTGTATCTCAATTTAAAGAAGTGCAACTTCATGACTAATAGGCTATTATTTCTGAGTTTTGTCGTAACATTCACGGGCATTCGGGTGGATGAGGAAAAGGTAAAGGCAATTAGAGAATGACCAATTCCTACAAATATTCACAAAGTGCAAAGTTTTCATGGATTTGTAACATTTTATCGTCGGTTCGTGAGAAATTTCAGTACTATTGTATCACCAATCACAGATTGTATGAAGAAAGGACAGTTTCAGTGGACTGACGAAATCGAGAAGAGCTTTGCCGAAATCAAGCGCAGATTATCCATGACCCCGGTTCTTATACTTTTCAACTTCGACAAACTATTTGAAGTTAAATGTGATGCCTCATATGTTGAGATTGGGGGAGTTTTGTCTCAAGAAGGTAGGCCGGTAGCCTTCTACAGTGAGAAACTTAGTAATACACTCAAGAAGTGGTCTACATACGAGATCGAGTTATACGTGGTGGTCCAGGCACTGTGACATTGGTGACATTATTTGATTCAAAGGGAATTCATACTTTACACAGACCATCAAGCTCTCAAATTCATTAATAGTCAAGCTAACATTAACCGTGTGCATGCTAGATGGATCTTGTTTTTATACGAATTCACATTCATACTAAAACATAAGTCAGGACAACAGAACAAGGTAACCGATGTTCTGAGTCACCGTATAAATTTGTTAGTAACTATAAGCAATGAAGTTGTCGAGTTCAAGTGCCTCAAAGACATATATGTCGAAGACAACGACTTCAAGGACGCATGAGTTAGATGCCAAGAAGGTCACTCCGATGACTTGCATATGTAAGATGGGTTCCTTTTCAAGGAAAATCAATTGTGCATCCCCAACAGTTCGCTAAGAGAACAGATAATCCAAGAGCTATATGAAGGTGGCCTTAGTGGACACCTTGAGCGAGACAAGACGCGAGCTCTTGTGGAAGAACGATATTACCGGCCGCAATTGCTACGTGATGTGGGAAGGGCAGTCAAACGCTGTTATATTTATCAGATCTCCAAGGGACAATCTCATAATACTGGCTTTTACACCCCGTTGCCCGTGCCTGATGGCCCTTGGGAGGATTTATCTATGAACTTCATGCTTGGTCTCCTACGAACACAACGCGGCTTGAATTCGGTGTTTGTGGTAATAGATCGTTTCTCTAAGATGACACACTTTATTCCATGCAAGAAGACTCTCAATGCAACACACGTGGCGAATCAATTCTTCAGAGAAATTGTGAGGCTACACGGGGTTCCCAAGACTATTACATCTGACCGTGACACGAAGTTTATAAGTCACTTTTGGCGAACTTTGTGGACTCGATTCGATACACGACTTCAGTTCAGCAGTGCCTACCACCCACAGACTGACGGTCAAACTGAGGTTGTGGATCGCACTTTGGGAAACCTCCTTCGATGTATTTCAAGAGAGAAACCGAAGCAGTGGAATTTGGCCTTGTCTCAAGCGGAGTTTGCATTCAACAACATAGTGAACCGCTCGACAGAGAAATCCTCGTTCCAGGTTATTTACGGATGAGTACCAAGCCACACACTATACTTGGTCCCTCTATCCAAGCTCCCAGGCATGAGCATTGCAGTAGAACATATGTAACAACGCACTTTTTGTAAGAAATAGTTATACCGTCCACTTCCGTGTGGCCCACCTAAGTTTTGGATCGGCCTCATTTTTCTTGCCTTATATCTTCTCTTGGCCTGGCCAAGATGATGGACGGAATAGATTTATATGGGACCCACCGCATCTTTAAAAAAAAAAGTAAAAAAAAAAAAACTAATCTTCCAGAACGAGGCCAGATCATCGGAATTTTAAGGTAGGTGATCTTATCTTGAGATTTAGCATTTTTAGTTAATTATTATGCTAATTGTCAGTTGATTTATTTATGAATTTCTATTTTTATATATTTCTGATATTTATGTTGAAATAATTTATATATATATATATATATAAAATAAAATTTCTAATATTTAATGTTAAAATAATTTACATATATATATATATAATAAAATAAATTTATAGAATAAAATAAACAATTTATTTGGGTTTATATTTTATTTTATAAACTCTAAATATAAAACTATTTGTGTTATCATATGCCACATTTGTAAATTTTAGAGTGCCTGTGTATCAATCATCATACTCTGGCAGAGTATTAAATAACTCCTCATGAGAAGCCAGAAGATGCACCGTGAGGAATTACTATAATGGAGAAGGTTTCAAGTCCATCAAGCTGGACCACACGTGAAGGTCCACCTAGCAATAGATTTATGACATACTAAGTTCATACAAAATCCAACCCTTCCAATACGTTTAAAACCACATGAAGATCATTTTAATGAAAAATCATTCCTATGTACTAGTTAGGATATCCACAAAAATAAAAAATAACTTATAACTGTTGATAAATAATATTATCCATTTAATTAGTGAATGTAAGTGTTTTCTTGTAAGTGATCCTAATATTATAATAAACCTATTGAATGGTTTAGATTTTTACACTTATATTAAAGGTTAAAAGTTATTTACTTGGTGGACCGTAAATTTATTTTTATTTTTTCAACTGGTAGGACTAGACACTTTTTTTTATAATGGGATTCTACTAGTGCGAGAAATGCGAGTATGACTACAATCTTACTCGTCTCCACATGCGGAATATAGCACACATGTGTAAGTCTGGGAATCTACCATGCAATCCACACTTTCAACGTGTCCAGATAAAATAATAATAATAATAATAATATATAGTTGTATCAGCAAGTAGGGCAATTGTATTCCTTGGGTGAGAGACCCTAAAGCCAGCAAGTAGGGCAATTGTGTCCCTTGGGTGAAAGACCCTAGAATCCACAGGATCCTTTGTGTACAACGTATGAGTCCATCACCATGAGGTACCAATGCGTGGGCATTAATGCAACGTGACCATCCACTTGGGTACGGTGAGGTAAGAAATGATATAATTATTATAAGAATTCATAAAAATATTACATGCATCGCATTTTCACAATTTTGTTGTTAAATTTCATTATCTGTATTTTATTTTCTTTCATTATTGTAAAATTGATATTATCTGAACATGTTAAATTTTGGGTAAGAGATGACCCTACTGGGCTGTTATGCTCATCCTACTAAATAAATGCACAAGTACAAAGCTGAGATACTATGAGCAGGCGAGCCTCTACTATTAGTTTTATTTGTAGGAAAATTTGATTTAGTTTTAATTCAATTCAGTTTATTTTTTGTTTTGTTATTTAGGTATAGTTTATGTTCATATTTCCATGTAGGAAGGGAAAGTTATCAAAAGAGTTGAATTTACTAAATATTTTAGTTGTATTTTCTTTTAAATGACGTTGATTATTATTGAGCTTGATTGAATCAAATAGACTGTAATAAATGAGAATATATTATAACTCACACCCTGGGATTCGGGTCCCGAATACCTTATTCGGATATCTAAATTTCGAGGCGTGACAGTTTAGTATCAGAGACAGGTTTGATTAAAACTGTGGACCTAGAGTTGTCTTTAAATTTTGTGACCCAAACATAAATCCTTTACTTTATGATAGGAAAAATAGAAAAATAAATTTGGAGACCATTGCATTATATTAACATCATCTTATTTAGACTTGATATTGAACTAATAAACCAAATCTGGATCCTAAGGAATTTTTAAGAATTTTTAGTATACTACATGAAATTGGACAGCAATAGTAAGGAGAAAATACTTAACTTACAAAAGTCATAACTAATTAATTAAAAATCATTTTAAGTTAATTCAAAGTCCTAGTCGTACATAAACAAGTTTAGTTTCAGTAAAAAATAATTCAAAAATATAAATCTAGGTTTATCCTTTACCAATATTAAGTTATGTGTATACTAGTCAGAAATCGTTTGTTTCTGGACAGACATAATTATTTGAATTTTTGAATTTTTTGCAGACTTTGTACTAGGCAGAAATTTTATAGAATTATAGTAGACTCATATATGTATCTTCGTAAAAAATTTTACATCAATCTGACATTTGTAAGTATCAAAAACATTAGCAGGAATAGTATCCTAAGAATTTGAATTTTCTGCACTACAACCTTAATACATGTCATTGCCTAAAATTCTCTTAATCTTCATATGTTAGTCTTTTACATCATCAAATCTATCTTGCAATCCAATAATTTATTTTTTTTATTTTCATGCTCCTAGAGGTGTTAAATATTATGCACTGCATTAATGATTCTTAGAATTCAATTTAGTTACTACAACCTACCTTAGTTGTTACATACTAATTAGATTACATGTTTAATTATTCGTACATTATGGCGGACCAAAACATTGAAGTCGGAGCCACATCAGGATCTCTTGGTCCCGATACCACTGAAAATGGATCATTTATGGGTGGAATTCTTAGAGTCATAGGTGATCTTATTGCTCTTGTGGGCTATCAGATAAGACAAACTCAAGCACAAGGTCAAACCCAAACTGTTCACGTAGCTAACGAAGGGATAAGAACTTTATTGGAAAGGTTCAAAAGACAGAGGCCGCCTGTATTTAAGGGTGGGCCTGACCTATCTAAGGCTGAGGTGTGGAAGAAATAGATTGATAAGATATTCACAGTTATGAAGTGCGATGAATATCAGAAAGCGGAATTAGCTATTTACATGTTAGAAGGGGAAGTGGATCATTGGTGGGACTTAGTCGTTAAGATGAACCCGAGAGTTGAAGTTTGGACCTGGGCCCAGTTTTGTGAAAAGTTTGATGATAAATATTTCCTTTATATGTGAAAAATCAAAAGGCAGAAGAATTTATGAAATTGGAGCAGGGTGATATGACAGTGCGCCAGTATGATGCTAAGTTCACTGAGTTATCGCGATTTGTAACTTTTCTGGTGTCCGATGAAACCCGTAAGACATAAAAATTTGAGGAAGGTGTAACATCCCGAAAATCGGGGGGTCGAGCAAAAACCTAACTCCCGAGTTCCAAAATGTTATTTATGCAACATAGATATGTATGATTGAATGTTGTCTGTGATAATGTATTAAACATGAGTGAGATTAAGCTAGAACAACATATCATACTCCAGAGACAGTTAAATTAACAAGCGGAAGACTGTGATAGTAGGTATAGCATATATAAACTGTTGTAAGTCTCCAGAGTGTGAATATGTTACCAGGTTATATACCTACATGTATACTTCAAAAGTAAACAAAATGAATATACATGAGGGCGCTAAAAATATAAAATGACAAGTGTCAATGTATCTAATCAACCTCCCTGTAATCCCGTCAATCAGATCACACATAAAGGAGAGATCCTCCTCATCATCATCAAATCCAGCTCCGCCTCATAGGCCGCGCCATCATCTGCAATCACAATAGGGACTGGTGGGTGTCCGAAAACACCATCCCGTAACGTGGGAGTGAGTGATCAACTCAATGGGATAAGAGAGCAAAGATTAGCATGTTATCAAATCAATCATGCAATAATAGTAAAGCAGTAAATCAAACAATCCTAATACTGTTGTTAATGCAATATGACATGACGTGATGTATGCCCTCACCGACGATCTCCCTCATACGGCAACATCTTACGACCGCGGCATGCCACACTCCCTAGAGTACTCCACATCTTCCAGGCACATGCAATGTTATGGTGATATGATTTTCAAGTTGTTATTAGTCCATTCAAACAGCAGGATTGGGAAACTAAGGTACCTCCCTTATATCAATCCCAACACAGATCCTGTCTAGGGTCGTCACTCCTAGTAATCTCATACGATGTATATTTTGTAGGTCGTTGCAAGGGCTGTCAGGGCTGTTGCACGCACTCGTTGCTCCGCTCCCCTATCACCTTATCAATACAAGCCTACCGTACTCTACTGCAACGGAAGGGTCGTCGCCTCCCGTGGACTCAGAATACGCTCGCGGTCACTACAAAGGACTCGTCGCCTGATCAGTGTAGGCCGACAGCTAGAATATAGTGTCCCATACCACCATAATCTGCTCACGAGTCTAGGTGCTCACTGGTCACTACGGGGAGGTTTGTGGCCCCAGCGTAGGCCGACAGCTCGACCACGGTGTCCCATACCACCATGCCCGGCTCATGAGTTTTTGTGGATCAAGGTACCATGGTTAACAGGATTTACAATGATAAGTTCAGTACCCTAGGTTCAAGCAGTTATGACTCATACAAGGTGAACATACAACGGCCAGTCGGGTTACTTGACGGGCTCGACTAACACGATCGCATCTCAAGTCGAACGACATGAAGTGCGTAAAACACTTCGTGTGGCCTAACTACTGCCGCCAACTCCAAAACACGGCTCGCGTTCATCGACGCGTCGTTCGTGGCCAAGATAAGCCAACCACGAATTCGCTCGGTTACCGACTGCTTGGACTAAGTATAGTCCCAAACAATCATGGAATCACATCAACATTCATGTGAGAGTAATGGAAATGAAATACAACCATGTGAGCATGTTAACACATGTTATAACATACAACTTAAGTAAATCATCCTACACATGTCTTTCAACATATAATGAAATTATGCATATCGCCAACATATAGGAAATCCTTTCCATCAGCAAATTAATTGAGAATTCAATCTCAAACTAAATCATAAGGAAATCATCAAGCACATGTTATAACATACAACTTACGTGAATCATCAAGCACATGCATTTCATTCATATAATGAAATCATGCATATGGCTAACATGAAGGAAACCATTTACACCAGCATATGTATTGAGAAACCAATCTCAAACTAATCCATAACATCATTTAATTCAATACATACTAATACAAGCATTTATACAAACACTTACACTACACACTTAAGTCTACATATAGTATGTCGACCCGAAGTGCGCATTTAGGCAAATCTCTTTGCCAAACTAATTATGCACGCATTCCTAATATTCTAATGTGACAATAAACCATGTCAATCACATTAGCAAAATATGCATGAAAACAGTACTTCCTACAAATGACTAAAATGCCCTAAATCTCATATTCTTCGTTAGTTTACGAAACAGGAAACGGACAGCATGTTGTACATGTCAAACGGCATTGCCGTCAAGAATCTACTATTAAACGACATTGAAAGCTTTGGAAACAGTCAATCAAAGCGTCTAATATCCGCACCTTGTCTCTTATGGATGTTGAAATTCGAACGGAGCGTATACGCTTCGTCTACGGCGAATAGACAACCTGATTTGCAAGATCTATCAGCTAACATGCTTTGAAAGCAAGAAAACCTTAAATCAGCAACTTATTAGGGTGTTTTCTTACCTGAAAATGTGGAGGAATCGCCGAAAAAGTGATTGGAGTGCGTCGCCTAAGCATGTACAGCAGCAGCAGCAGGTGGCAGGAAGATCTCTCCCACCTTCTCTCACAAACTCTCACCTTTTCTCTCTCCCAATCTAGGATTTTTACAAATTCGGATGGGAGAGAGGAGTGAGGGTTTCAAGTCCTTTTATAAGCCCAAACTTGCCCGAAATATGCTCGGGAGCAAGTTTCACTTGAGGGATAACCAAATCGGGGCTGTTTCGGTCCAAAAGATGCTTTCTGGTGGGCCCCTGGTCGAATGTGATCGGAATTAAGCTCATGCGTACCAGATCTAGCACGCATTAAGTTTTCAGTCCGGCAGGGTTCGCAGATCGCACGTGGCGGACCAGTTTCAGTTCAGAGGTCACCGCACGTAAATCAGGGCTGAAAGTCTCATGATATAAAATAGAAATTTCTCCTGATCCGAGGGTGTAATCTGGATGAATTCTGACGGTCAGAACGCTCAATACTGACGCGTCAAGTCGTGTGCCAGATTTGAATTTAAAATTCCAAATCTGTCCCTATTCGCACTCTCTTCGGTCCGGGCTCAATGAAATAGCCTGTGATTATCGGTTTGACTTGATTTTCGGAATAAGTGTCAAGTCCAGCTAGGCGGTTCTAACGGTCTAAGATAGGAGGTATCGGACTTTCGACGCGCGGTTTAGATCCAATACAAAATTTCAAAGTAGTCTAGGGAACAAACCGGCTTAGAGTTTGATCCAAGGTTATAGAGTATTATAGAGTCATACGTTCTACTCGATTTGGGTCTTGTAGAACGTATTTAAAGTGATCAGGGACTGTTTCCCAGCTACTCTAGCGTTGCGCTAGCTAACTTACGCTTAATTTCCATAGGAATTAATCGTAAGTGGTTTCTTTGGCTATGAAATTGGGTTCTGAGCGATTTTTCTGGTGTTTTAGTTGACCCACTGCCTAAGGACGTCAAATTCCAGATTGGCCAAAATCTGGGGTGTTACAGAAGGTCTGAGAGCCTCTATTCGTAGTCGATTAGCTCCTTTCGTACAGAAGACCTATGCTGAAGTGTTGGAGCGTGCCTTAGCAGTGGAGAAAGACATCAATGAATTTGAAAAAATCGTGATCAGAGGAAGGACGCAAAGAGTGGTACTAGAACTGCTACACATATATCTCCAGCCCAACAAGATGCAGCTAAGAGACAGAGAACAACATCGACATCGATGGCCAGACCAACGACAACACATCCTGCACCACGATTTTTGAGATTTTGTTATAATTGTGGACTCGAGGGCCACACTTCTCATTTTTGTTCTAGACCACAGCTCACTCAATATCCACAGAGGTCAAAACCTTTGCATTAGTCTTTCAGGCCTCCCTAGCAACATGTACCGCCGTCTATGTCATAGCGACCTCCACTACATCCTTCCACCTCAAAGTCATCCCTGAGACCACCTCAGTCATATCCACAGAGGTCGCTACAATCGTACTCGAGGTTATCAAAGCAAGGACCTTTATCGGTATATCAGAGACCACCTCAGCATCCGCGGCCATAGGTTAGACCTCAGCCGTACCAGCAGTCGAGCCAGGGAGTTCGAGCACCACGACCACAAGCTTAAGGCCGAGTCTACGCCCTAGTACAGTCAGGAGATGACACAGTGCAGCCGTACGAGAACTTAGCGCAACAATACGAGGGCTCAATTCAAAGTTTTGATGTTCCAGCACAGTCTGAAGATGGAGCGACCCAGACTTATGATGATGCCGCACCCTTATATGAGGATTCCTCACCGCCAACAGATGACATTGTTCAGCCTGACATCGAGGCTAGCAGCGATGTGTCGAAGGTACCATTGTCATTTATTCATCCTTAGCTAGAGCATTATTTGACTCTAGAGCATCGCATTCATTTATTTCTTACTGCCTTTTATTCTCGCTTGGGTTATCTCATACTCCCTTAGATAAGAAGTTAACGGTAGCAAACCTCCTTGGTAATTCAGTGGACCTAAGTCAGATTTGTAAATCTTGTCCGATCATGATTGAGAACGTAAATTTACCAACTAATCTTATAGTTATGCCGATGCGAGAATACGATATTATACTGGGGATGGATTAGTTATCTTTATATCGGGAAAAAATCGATTGTTTTAGGAAGATAGTCATATTAAATATCGATAGGCGAGCACAGTTACAATTCCATGGGACGCGAAGGAAGGGAGCACCAGTTAGTTTGTCAGCCATCTCGAAAGTTGAACCTCAAGGAGTAGAACAAATTTCGATTGTTAATGAATTTCTAGAAGTATTTCAAGATATTCCTGGATTACCACCAAATAGAGATGTTAATTTCATAATCGATCTGGTACCCGGGACTGCACCAATTTCCATAGCACCATACCGTATGGCTCCTGTTGAATTGAGAGAATTAAGGGAGAAACTTCAGCAGCTTCAAGATCAAGGCTTCATTAGGGCTAGTACGTCGTCGTGGGGTGCACTAGTATTATTTGTAAGAAAGAAAGATGTGTCTTTGAGGCTATGCATCGATTACCGTCAACTTAATAAGGTGACTATCAAGAACAAGTACCCGCTGCCGAGGATAAATGATTTATTCGATCAGTTGAAGGGAGCTAAATATTTTTCAAAGATAGACCTACGGTTTGGATATCATAAGTTAAGGATTAGAGATGCAGATATACCCAAGACTGCCTTTAGGACTCGGTACGGCCATTATGAATTTCTAGTGATGCCCTTCGGACTAACGAACGCTCCAACAGTATTTATGGACCTCATGAACAAGGTCTTCAAACCGTATTTGGACCAATTCGTGATAGTGTTCATAGATGATATTCTAATTTACTCCAAGACGCAAGAGGATCATGCTGAACACCTTCGAATAGCTCTTCAAACTCTAAAGGACAATCAATTATATGCCAAAGCTTCAAAATGTGATTTTTGAAAGAATGAAGTAAAGTTTTTGGGGCACGTGGTATCGAAGAAAGGAGTGTCCGTAGATCCATCGAAAGTCGAAGCAGTAGGAGCAGCCCACCAATGTGACAGAAGTGCGCAGTTTTCTCGGATTAACTGGTTATTATAAAAGGTTCATTGAGGGATTCTCTAAGTTAGCAAGACCATTAACTAACTTGACCAAGAAAGGCACTTCTTTTAAATGGAATGAAAATTACGAGCTGGCTTTCTCTGAATTAAAGAAGCGATTAACGGAGGCCCCAGTACTTTCTTTACCAACAGAAGGGGAAAGATTTGTGGTATATACTGATGAATCTTATCAAGGGTTGGGATGCGTGCTGATGCAAAGTGGTAAAGCAATAACATTTGCATCAAGGCAGTTGAAACCTCATTAACAGAATTATCCCACTCATGACTTAGAGCTTGCAGCTGTAGTGTTTGCCTTAAAAATTTGGAAGCATTATCTTTATGGTGAGCAGTTTGAACTGTACTCAGATCATAAGAGTTTAAAGTATCTTTTTGATCAAAGAGACCTAAATATGCAGCAGAGGAGATTGATGGAATTCTTGAAGGATTATCATTTCGACATCTGCTATCATCCGGGTAAGGTGAATGTTGTACCTGACGCGTTAAGCAGGAAGATGTGCAAGTTGGTGGCGAGTCTAATGATTAAAGAATGGGAGATGCTTGATATAGTTAAAGATTTTGAAGTCAGACTACGCATCAATGAACCTCGGGCTTATATCGGTAATTTAGTGGTACAACCCACTCTGGTTAGTAATTTCTAAATTATCCATTTACATTAGCTCTTTAATTCTTATATTAAGATGTAGTGATTCAGAACTTTCTTTTCTAGGTGCGACGAATAATAGAAGCGCAGAAAAATGATGCATGGCTACAAGAGAAAATATCAGAAGAAGCGGGAAAGGACAACTCAGAGTGGCGAGTAGGATCTGATGGTGGGGTCAGATTTCAAGGGAGGTTATGTGTTACAAACATATCTGAATTAAAGCAAAAAGTCTTAAATGAGGCGCACCACACAAAATTCATCATCCACCTAGGAGGAACCAAGATATACCGTGATATACGACGTCACTATTGGTGGAGTAATATGAAGAGGGAGATAACCAACTACGTTGCAAAGTATCTTACTTGTCAGCAGGTTAAAGCGGAGCATCAGAAGTCATCCGGACTTTTACAACCGTTACAGGTCACAGAATGGAAGTGAGAGCACATATCGATGGAAAGAGTTATGCGATTTGGGAAGAAAGGAAAATTGGCACCACGCTACATTGGACCATTCGAGATCTTGCAGAGAGTAGGCCTCGTAGCTTCAGAAGTACGAGAGAGATGCATCGCATGTCATTGACTAGGAGCCGCTGAAAATTCGGGAGGACGTTTCATACATAGAGCAACCGATTCGCATCATCGACAGGAAGGAGCAAGTACTTCGAACAAGATCAATACCACTCGTGAAGGTTCAGTGGGGGCATCATGGCGAGAACGAAGCTTCGTGGGAGTGAGATGATGAAATTCGAGAGAAGTACCATCATCTCTTCATATAATAGGTATGTTAAATTTCGGGGATGAAATTTTTGTTAAGGGGGGTAGAATGTAACAACCCACTTTTTGTGGAAAATAATTCTACTGTCCGCTTTCGTGTGGCCCACCTAAGTTTTGGATCGGCCTCATTTTTTTTTTACCTTATATCTTCTCTTGGCCTGACCAAGATGATGGACGGAGTAGATTTATATGGGACACACCACATCTTTAAAATAAATAAATAAAAATAAAAACTAATCTTCCGCACGACTAAACCACTTTCTTCACTTTTCTTCTTTTTTGTACGATAATGGCCGTTGAACCCTCCCACGAAACAAAACTTCCCACATCCCCCACTCTTCCGCCTCGTTTCCCACATACATTAAAAAAGAAGGAAAGGTATAAACAAAGTTTTAATCGTATAAAAAAAAAAGGGAGAAAGAAACGGAGGAATCAATCAAATCCAAATTTGACAGAGGGAAAGAGAGAGCTCTGTAGATCAAGAGAGAAAGATTAGAACGAGGCCAGATCATCGAAATTTTAAGGTAGGTGATCTTATCTTGAGATTTAGCATTTTTAGTTAATTATTATGCTAATTGTCAGTTGATTTATTTATGAATTTCTATTTTTATATATTTCTGATATTTATGTTGAAATAATATATATATATATATATATATATAATTTCTAATATTTAATCTTAAACTAATTTACATATATATATAATAAAATAAATTTATAAAATAAAATAAACAATTTATTTGGGTTTATATTTTATTTTATAAACTCTAAATATAAAAATATTTGTGTTATCATATGCCACATTTGTAAATTTCAGAGTGCCTGTGTATCAATCATCATACTCTGGCAGAGTATTAAATAACTCCTCATGAAAAGCCAGAAGATGCACCGTGAGGAATTACTATAATGGAGAAGGTTTTAAGTCCATCAAGATGGACCACAAGTTAAGGTCCACCCAGCAATAGATTTATGACATACTAAGTTCATACAAAATCCAACCCTTCCAATACGTTTAAAACCACATGAAGATCATTTTAATGAAAAATCATTCCTATATACTAGTTAGGATATCCACAAAAATAGAAAATAACTTATAACTGTTGATAAATAATATTATCCATTTAATTAGTGAATGTAAGTGTTTTCTTGTAAGTGATCCTAATAGTATAATAAACCTATTGAATGGGTTAGATTTTTACACTTATATTAAAGGTTAGAAGTTATTTACTTGGTGGACCGTAAATTTATTTATTTTTTTTCAACCAGTTGGACTGGACACTTTTTTTTATAATGGGATTCTGCTAGTGCGAAAAATGCGAGTATGACTACAATCTTACTCATCTCCACATGCGGAATATAACACACGTGTGTAAGTCTGGGAATCTACCATACAATCCACACTTTCAACGTGTCCAGATGAAAAAAAATATATATAATAATAATAATAATATATAGTTGTATCAGCAAGTAGGGCAATTGTGTCCCTTGGGTGAGAGACCCTAAAGCCAGCAAGTAGGGCAATTGTGTCCCTTGGGTAAAAGACTCTAGAACCCACATGATCCTTTGGAGTCTCCTTTTTGTACGGCGTATGAGTACAATTGTGTGCGCGGACATACGTCAGATGTACAACTGGAGCAGTAGTCTGACCAGCCAACGTATAAATGGGTCCATCACCATGAGGTACCAATGCGTGGGCGTTAATGCAATGTGACCATCCACTTGGGTACGGTGTTGTAAGAAATGATATAATTATTATGAGAATTCATAGAAATATTACATGCATCGCATTTTCACAATTCTGTTGTTAAATTTCATTATCTGTATTTTATTTTCTTTCATTGTTATAAAATTAATATTATCTGAACATGTTAAATTTTGGGTAAGAGATGACCCTACTGGGGCTATTATGCTCATCATACTAAACAAATGCACAGGTGCAGAGCTGGAATACTATGAGCAGGCGGGCCTCTACTATTAGTTTTATTTGTAGAAAAATTTGATTTAGTTTTAATTCAATTCAGTTTGTTTTTTGTTTTGTTATTTAGATATAGTTTATGTTCATATTTCCATGTACGAAGGGAAAGTTATCAAAAGAGTTGAATTTACTAAATATTTCAGTTGTATTTTCTTTTAAATGACGTTGATTATTATTGAGCTTGATTGAATCAACTGGATTGTAATAAATGAGAATATATTATAACTCACACCCTGGGATTCGGGTACTTAAATTTTAGGGCGTGACAACATATGGCAGACAGGATCATGGGTATTCATGTGGAGGTGCAGACTAAGCTACATGTCTCGAACGAAAAGTACAAGAAACAAGCGAACAAGCATCGTCAACAAAAGGTGTTCGAAGTGGGCGACCAGTTAGTGGTCCATATGCGAAAAGAGAGATTTTCGACCGGAACGTACAACAAATTGAAGAATAAAAAGATTGGACCGGTTCCAATCATCCGAAAGATTAATGACAATGCTTATATTGTTGATCTTCTCGATGACATGGTGATCTCATGAACTTTCAACGTCGCAAATCTGACCGAGTATCATGAACCAGAGAAGGAGGATAACTCGAGGACGAGTTCTTTTCAAGTGGAGGAGACTGATGTAGAGTGGGTCGAGGACAATTTCATGGCCAAGATGGATCAAAAAAGGCACGTTCGGCGACAGAAGTGATCCGAACCATCGGACCTTAGATCGGGCGTATCTCGCAATCCAGAATGAGTTATCTGACGTAAAATATATGAATTTAGGGTAGAACGAGCTGCTTTAGCCAACCAACCCCGCTACGCCTCGTTGCGCAACCCGAATTTACAAGAAACCCCCTGATCGACGGTCGTTTTCATGTTTTAATTTCGTTTTTACTATAAATAGTAAGTTTTAGTTTGTTTATAGCTCTTCATCCATTAGGCTTTAAGAGTTATGTCCAACATGAAAAGTGCTTAGGATAATTAGAAGAACGGTTTGGTGAAGCCAAATAGGACACTTACTATTTTTGGTCAAAAACCTTGCGCACTAGTAGACATCACGACCGTCTATAAATAGTAAGTTTACTATTTATAGTAAGACGCCAATTCTAGGAGTTTTAATTGTAGTTTGCTTCTGATTTCTTTTCGATTGCTTGGTACCCTTATTTAAAGGGTTGTAAACTCATTTTTATTGATTCATTAATCAATTTTGAATTTATTAGAAATTCTTTTCTATTTTCTGCTTTCTTTCCTTATGGATTCAAGGAGTCTCTGTGAGGAGTCCAGAGAAGTTCCATGGATTCAGAATATTTATCATCCTGAGGAAGACGGTGCTCTACCTCACGTCCATTCCTACGTCACGTGATTAGAAAACGGTGGCAGTGGTTGACCACTAAATGGTGCTGCCTAAAATTTCAAAGCAACTAGGGCCCACTTCTTGTCAGATTGTACAGTACAGATACGAAGTCAATCTACCCATAGAAGATATACAGACGATTTGTATTTAGATAAGGATAAAAAACAACCATTTCGCCATCTCCATTGCATGAAGAGACCCAATAGGCTGCAACGGTATGGATGGGACACGACGCACCTCAAAAACCGCAGCACTATGGATGGGCCACGACTTATAGAAAAGGCTGCAACATGGATGGCCGAAAATAATTTATAAAAGCCCCCATCTGTGGAGATCTGAGCTTCAATATATAAGTGACAGCACCGGATTTTTGCCCAAAATCACATTCCACAAAAACCCACATCCAACCGCGCATCAGTGCCATACGTGGTCCATCGAAAGTCGCACTGATCAGACGGTCTTAGTATACTAAATTCGCTCTTTGAATTTGGACAGCTGACACATTTCTTCTTAATCATATAGTTGATGGTTAGGATGGTGCAATCGGTTTGGTTTTTGGGCTACACTCAACCACAGAAGAGGGCCGTGATTTGGGTGGTCCAGATTGCTGTATCACCCTAGTGAGGTCATGTATCATGTATGATTTCAACTATGAGGTGACCTCTGGCTTTTCAGTCTGTATAATTGGGGTCCATGGTTCGGTGATCCTAATCGTTGATACAATGGCTCATCAGGAATGGTCTACGCACCATAGAGATACTCGAGATTGGCAAAATCCTAACCATTGATACAATGTGGACAATTGTTGTATTTTCTCGCTTATCTAACCCTACAGGTAAATCCAAGTCCAGCCCACTTAGTAAATCCTAGGCCCAAACCCAGCCCTGGCCCGTGATAGCCAAAACTAACATGACTGATCCCAGCCACCCATTTTTGTGTAAGATCTTTTGAGATGTTCACCAGGTGTACCCCATCATGCATGATCTATGGAAAAATGTCCTTAAAAAAACTAAATGGGTTCGGCCAGGCTGATGTGCTCTTAGCCACAGCCCGAACTGGGCCGAGTAATAAATGTTCTATCTTTTGGGCACAGACTAGGCCACAGGCCTAATACTTCAGCCCAAGCTGGGCCAAAGTGGGCTTGGTCCAACCCATTGATAGCCCTTAGCAGAGGGTTAATGTTCTTCCGATGGTGGGCTTTGGCGTCTGGGCCACAATATCAAAGGTTTAGATCGCTAATGGTGGAGCTCACTTGCAGCACTTGTGTGGGTGCTCTCGGCCTCTCACCCTAAGCTGCGTGTCCACCCCAAATAGTGGTGGCTCGCTGGTGATCTCCTGTGTCGATTCCCATTGGCTGAAGCATGTGAGTGGAACCCACTGCATCAAACAAGTCATCTCCCATTGTCCGGGTAGTCCGCGGACTACCGAGCCGAACCTCGTGGAACTAGTCTGTAGACTGTAGCACAACAATTTTACAGTACCGCGCCTCTTTTCTGCGAGTATGCCATATTGATGGAAAATCCAAACCGTTAAAAAATATCGGAACCACCATGAATATCATATTATTAGAATCAGGAAGAGTCGGTCAACAGATTTCAATATCTCTATGTTGGGGCCAGTTTTTACGGGGTTGTATTGATTTTGATGTTTGAGGGGAGCCACTGGTACCGGTACGACCCAAAGCTTACAGTGGTATCGGACGGATGTATAATCCACGTGTTTTATGTATCAAATCCAACCCGTCCATCAGTTGCATCCCATCAGGCTATCTACGGGTCCCGAAAATAAGAGAAATTTTCGACTGTACGACCCATTTATGGCCCATTTACGAGACCAAGCCCACCTTACTTTACCCTGCAAAAAGCCCCAGCTGTACGGACGCCTTCCCAAAGGTCGAAAATGCACCTGCTTTTACTTCCGCGAGAGGATCGGCTGCTTACGCTCTTCGAACTCCGAGTTGTACGAACGGTTCAAAAGATATCAGAGTTACATGGCCCCACAGTTATGTATTTATTATATCCACAACGTTCATCCATATTTCGAGATCATTTCATAGCATTATCAAAAAAAAATAAAAATACCCAAAGATCAACTGGACCACACCACATCAAGCAGCAGGAAAATTGATTTTCACCGTTAAAAGTTTTGTAGGGCACACCATAACTTATATTTTCAATCCAATCTATTCATAAGGTCACAAAGACCTGGATGAAGAGGAAAAATAAATTTTATAATGATCCAAAACTTCAGTAACCCTTAAAAGGGTTTCAATGGTAGACGTTTAATTTCCCACTGCCTTTTAAAGTCTGGTCCACTTGATAGTTAGATTTGTCTTATTTTCTGTCTCAGGCCTTAATATGCGCTCGCAAAATAGATGAACAGTTTGGATATAACATAGACCTCATGATGGACCACAAAAACAACAAAGACTCGACATAAAAAAAAGGAAAAAATAAAAAAAAAAAAAAAATTATTTTTTATACGAGGATTTTAGCTACGGATTATAACGGCATCCATGACTATAAAATTCATAGCTATAGTAAACTGGCCGGGGTGGGCGCGCCGAGCTGGCGGCCCCTGTGCCAGTTGCTGACTTATCCGGCGGGCTATGCCCATGTGGCGCCTCTATGGTTACAAATTATAATCGTAGACAGCAGTGCAAATTTTTAAAAATTTATTTTATTTTTTACATGGATAACTTTATTCTACCTACAATTTTCTCAAACACATATTTACATAAATATGTATATATAAGTAAGTATATCTTCTAAACTAAAATTAGTTACTCGATGAACCCTATATGATTTTGGGGTAGGAGAAGATACTTTGGCCAACCAAACTAGTTATTTACCAAGATTCCATCAGATCGATGACCATAAAATGCATATAAATGACCATGAATTGCATGGAAATGATGGTGAAATGTATGGAAATAACCATGAATCTACACAGAATTGCCGGTAATGACCATGAAATGCATGAAAATGACCATGAAGTGAAGCGAATTCACCGTAAAATGCGTGAAAATGATCGTGAAGTGAAGGGAATTTACCGTGAAATGCATGGAATTGACCGTGAATCAACACGGAATCGCCGAAAATGACTGTGAGATGCATGGAAATGACCGTGAAGTGAAGCGAATTGACCGTGACATGCGCGGAAATGACCGTGAAATGCATGGAAATGACCATGAAGCAACACGGAATCGTCGGGAATGACCGTGAAATGCATGGAAATGACCGTGAAGTGAAGCGAATTGACCGTGAAATGCGTGAAAATGACCGTGAAGTTAATGAAATTGACCGTGAAATGCATGGAAATGACTGTGAATTAACATGAAATCGCCGTGAAATGCGTGGAAATGATCGTGAATCAACACGGAATTGACTGTGAAATGCGTAGAAATGACCGTGAAGTGAAGTGAATCAACTGTGAAATGACCGCGAATCTTGGCGAATGGATCGTGAAATGCGCTGAAATGACCGTGAAGTGAAGGGACATGACCATGAATGAATACGGAATAGGCAAGAATGACCGTGATATGCATGGAAATGACCATGAAGTGAGGCGAATGGACCGTGAAATGCTCGGAAATAACCATAAAGTGAAGGGGCATGATTGTGAAATGCGTCGAAATGACCGTGAATCAACACGGAATCATGGGGAATGACTGTGATATACATGGAAATGACCGTGAATCTTGGTAAATGGACCGTGAAATGCCCGAAAATGACCGTGAAGTGAAGGGGCATGTCCGTGAAATGCACTGAAATAACCGTGAATCAACACGGAAAGGCGGGAATGACCGTGATATGCATGGAAATGATCGTGAAGTGAGGCGATTGGACCGTGAAATGTGTGGAAATGACCGTGAAGTGAAGGGGCACACTGTGAAATGCGCCGAAATGACCGTGAATCAACACGGAATAGGAGGAAATGACCGTGATATGCATGAAAATGACCAGGAAGTGCAGCAATTGGACCGTGAAATGCGCCAAAATGACCGTGAAGTGAAGGGGATGACCGTGAAATGCGTTGAAATGACCGTGAATCAACATGGAATAGGCGGGAATGACCGTGATATGCATGGAAATGATCGTGAAGTGTAGCGATTGGACCATGAAATGCACGAAAATGACCGTGAAGTGAAGGGGCATGACCGTGAAATGCGTCGAAATGACCGTGAATCAACATGAAATAGACAGGAATTACCGTGATATACATGAAAATGACCTTGAAGTGAGGCGATTGGACCTTGAAATGAGCGTAAATGACCGTGAAGTGAAGGGGTATGACCGTGAAATGCGCCGAAATGACCGTGAATCAACACAGAATAGGCGGGAATGACCGTGGTATGCATGGAAATGACCGTGAAGTGAAGTGATTGGACCGCAAAATATACAAAAATGACTGTGAAGTGAAGTGATTGGACCGCAAAATATACAAAAATGACTGTGAAGTGAATGGGCATGACTGTGAAATGCGCTGAAATGACCGTAAATCAACACAGAATAGGCGGGAATAACCGTAATATGCGTGGAAATGACTGTGAAGTGCAGCGATTGGACCTTGAAATGCGCAAAAATGATCGTGAAGTGATGGGGCATGGCCGTGAAATGCGTCGAAATGACCGTGAATCAACACGGAATTGGCGGGAATGACCGTAATATGCATGAAAATGACCTTGAAGTGAAGCGATTGGACCGTGAAATGCACAAAAATGACCGTGAAGTGAAAGGATATGACCTTGAAATGTGCTGAAATGACCGTGAATGAACATGAAATAAGTAAGAATGATCGTGATATGCATGGAAATGATCGTGATATGCATGGAAATGATCGTGAAGTGAGGCGAATGGACCGTGAATCTACACTTCATGGTCATTTTCATGTATATCACGGTCATTCTCAGTGATTCCGTGTTGATTCACGGTCATTTCGGCACATTTCATGATCATGCTCCTTCACTTCACGGTCATTTTCACGCATTTCACGATCCATTCGCATCACTTCATGGTCATTTTCATGCCGATTACGGTCATTTTCGCCTATTCTGTGTTGATTCACGGTCATTTTGACGCAATTCACCGTCATGCCCCTTCACTTCACGGTCATTTTTGCGCATTTTACAGTCCAATCGCCTCACTTCATGGCCATTTCCATGCATATCACGGTCATTCCCCAGCGATTCCGTGTTGATTCACGGTCATTTCGATGCATTTCACGGTCATGCCCCTTCACTTCACGGTCATTTCTGTGCATTTCACGGTCCAATCGCTACACTTCACCATGAAATGCGTCGAAATGACCATGAATCAACACGGAATAGGCGGGAATAACCGTGAAATGCATGGAAATGACCGTAAAGTGAAGCGCATTGATCGTGAAATGCACGGAAATGATTATGAAATGCATGGGCATGACCGTAAAATGCATTGAAATGACCGTGAATCAAAACGGAATAGGCGGGAATGACTGTGATATGCATGGAAATGACTGTGAAGTGAGACGATTGGACCGTGAAATGCGCAAAAATGACCGTGAAGTGGAGGGGCATGACCGTGAATCAACACGGAATAGGCAGGAATGACCGTGAAATGCATGGAAATGACCGTGAAGTGAAGCGAATTGACCGTGAAATGCATGAAAATGACCATGAAGTGAAGGGAATTAATCGTGAAATGCGTCGAAATGACTGTGAATCAACACGGAATAGACGGGAATAACCGTGATTTCTATGCATATTATGGTCATTCCTGCCTATTCCGTGTTGATTCACGGTTATTTCGACGCATTTCACGGTCATGTCCCTTCACTTCACGATCATTTCCGTGCATTTCACGGTTAATTCGCTTTACTTCACGGTCATTTCCATGCTTTTCACGGTCATTCCCACCTATTCCGTATTGATTCACGGTCATACCCCTTCACTTCACGGTCATTTCCGTGCTTTTCATGGTCCAATCGCTACACTTCACTGTGAAATGCTTCGAAATGATTGTGAATCAACACGGAATATCGGGAATGACCGTGAAATGCATGAAATGACCGTGAAGTGAAGCGAATTGACCGTAAAATGCACGAAAATGACCGTAAAGTGAAGGGGCATGACTGTGAAATGCGTCGAAATGACCGTGAATCAACACAGAATAGGCGGAAATGACTTTGAAATGCATGAAAATGACCGTGAAGTGAAGTGAATTGACCGTGAAATGCATGGAAATGACCGTAAAGTGAAGGGAATTGACCGTGAAATGTGCCGAAATGACCGTGAATCAACACGGAATAGGTGAGAATGACCATGATTTCCATGCATATCATGGTCATTCCCGCCTATTCCGTGTTGATTCACAGTCATTTTGACGCATTTCACAGTCATGCTTCTTCACTTCACGGCCATTTCCGCACATTTCACGGTCAATTCACTTCACTTCATGGTCATTTCCATGCATTTCATGGTCATTCCCGCCTATTCCGTGTTGATTCACTGTCATTTCGACGCATTTCACAGTGAAGTGCAACGATTGGACCGTGAAATGCACGGAAATGACCATGAAGTAAAGGGGCATGACCGTAAAATGCCCCGAAATGACTGTGAATTAACACGAAATAGGCGGGAATGACCATGATATGCGTGGAAATGACCGTGAAGTGAGGTGATTGGACTGTGAAATGCGTGAAAATGACCGTGAATCAACACGAATCGTTGCGAATGACCGTGAAATGCATGGAAATGACCATGAAGTGAAGCGAATTGACTGTGAAATGCGTGGAAATGACTGTGAAGTGAAGGGAATTGAACGTGAAATGCATGGAAATGACCATGAATCAAAACGGAATCGCCGGGAATGACTGTGAAATGCATGAAAATGACCGTGAAGTGTAGGAAAATGACCGTGAAATGCATAAAAATGACCGTGAAGTGAAGGGAGTTGACTGTGAAATGCATGGAAATGACCGTGAATCAAAATGGAATCGTCAGGATTGATCGTGAAATACATGAAATTAATCACTAAGTAAATGAAATGAATGAAATTGACCACTAAGTGAATGAAATGGATTTTCAATCATCGACCCGATGGAATCTTGAAAAATAACCAAGTTGGTTGGTTAAAGTAGCTTCTCCTATCCCAAAATTATATAGGGTATATCAAGTAACTAATTTTAGTTTAGAAGATATTCTTGTTAAATGAATAAAGAAAGAAATGGAAAATGAGAGAAATTTTTTTTATATGCTTATATATATATATATTTATATAAATATATGTTAGAGAAAATTATAGGTAAAATAAAGTTCTCCATGTAAAAAAAAAAAAAAAAAAAAACCGTATAGCTATGGATTTAAGCTACGATTATTATCTGTAGCCATAGGGAGCACCACGTGGGCGTAGCCTCGCTGGACAGGCTAGCAACTAGCGCGGGGGGCCGCTAGGTTGGTGTGCCCACCCCGAATAAGGCCTATTACTATGGATTAGTGATCTATAGCTACGGTTATAATCCATAGCTATAAGTCTGATCGTAGCAAATGACTTTGCTGTTCTGTTTTGAACGTCTATCGTTGAAACTCTTATAGGGGTCATGAAAGTTTTGGATCATTACGGAATTTGTTTTTCCTATTCATCCAGGTCTTTGTGACCTTATGAATAGATTGGAGGGCAAATAAATGTCATAGTGGGCCCTATAAAAGTTTCAACGGTGAAAATCAAATTTCTGCTGCTCTTTGTGGTGTGGTCTAGTTGATCTTTGGATATGAATTTTTTTTTTTTTTTTTTGGATAATGCTCGAAATGATCTCGAAATATGGATGAACGTTGTGGATATAATAAATACATAACTGTAGGGCCCATGTAACGTTGGTCCCCCTCGAACCGTTCGTATAACTCGTTCGAGGAGCGTCAGCGCTCGTCTTCGAGCAGCGGCCGATCCGCTTTAAGGAAAAAGTAGGGGCATTTTCGACCTTTAGGAAGGCGTCCGTACAGCTGGGGCTTATTCTTGCAGGATAAAATGAGGTGGGCTTCGTCTCCTAAATGGGCCATAAATGGGTCGTGCAGTCGCAAATTTCTCCGAAAATAATCTCTTTCCAAAACTCTGGTGAGTCACAGCACGAGAAACAATGTGGGACGAGACGCTCACCCTTGATTCTTGCTTGGGAAATCTGAGTTGCATGGAAGCCTCATTTTCGCATTGTTCTTTATTCGTGGCAGATGAATGGTCTGGACGGACTGGATTATGCACGTAGAACACATTGGGTCCCACACGAAGCAAATGCAGGCATCTCCTCTCAAATTGTCCCATGTCCTGCGGCCCACCAGAGTTTCCGTTTGGGCTGATTTTTCATCTGTAAGTAACGTGAGGCGACGCATCCGATGCACGGATCAGATTTCGTAAATACAGGGCCCCACCTCTGCGGGTAACACCGTAGCTAGGGTGGTACAAGTGGAACACACCTTGACGGTTTGGCCTACCTGAAGAGCGGACCCGAACTGATTTTCTACATCATATGATCTCGTTGATGAGTGAAATTTTTCACGGTTTTGATTTTCTACAACTGCTACCAGTTGTACGGTAATAAGGTGACGTACTTTATGATATGGTACTGCCGGCAGTACCTGATCATTTCTCCATAATAGAAACTTGAAAAGGGGGGAATCGAGAGATCGATAGTTCCATACAAACACAAAAATCCGAAACGATATTTACGTGAGAGAAGAAAAGAAAAGAAACGAGAATGGGTGCAGAGGAAGAGCAGCGGCTGGAAACAAAGGGAGGTGGGCCCGTGGAAAGGCCCAGGCTCATATCGGAGGCCCAATTTCTCTCATGGAAGCGCCAGAAGGTTGTTTTGCTTCCACAAAATCCCAGCTTCTAGGGTTTTATATTTAAGAAAGAGAATGCAATCTTGCGTTTGTTAATATGGGGAAGAACTTTCCAAATTCTGTTTAGAAATCCGTTTGTTGGGAATCATTTGTTTTCATCCTCAATATATTTGGAATCTTTTGGTTTTCTTTTCCTTTCACCGAATCTTTTTGAATTTCCATCAATTAATGATTGAATTCCTATATGTGTGAACTCTAATCTTCCGTTGATTGATAATTGCCAATGAGCTGCTACCCGACGTAGGTTCTTTTTTCTTTTTGTTTCTCTTCTCAGTTTCTTCATGGCGATTTGATTTGCCTATGATTCATAGTTGAATTCTGCTTATTCGAAGTCTAATCTTCCGTCGGTTTGTATTGCTGATAGTTTGCTAGTCATTTTTATATTTTTAATTTTCAACCATTGTAGATTTCTTTTCTTTTCTTTTTGGATTATCTTTTTAGTGACTTGAGTTGACAATGATTCTTGATCATATTCCAATTCATTTCAATTCTAATCTTCCATTGATTCATAAATGCCAGCTGGTTGCTAGTTATAGTTACATTTTAATCTTCGGTCATTTTATTTATTTATTTGTGGTTGTTTTGTCGATATCTTTACAGTTTGATTTGAATTGCCAATGTTTCATGGTTGACTTCCAAAATTTTTAAGATATAATCTTCATTCTCTGTTCGATAGTCATAGTTTCCTTTTAGTCTTCGAAAGTTGTGGGATTTTCTTTTTTCTTTTTGGGTTTTGTCAATATCTTTATGGTGATTTTCATCGCCAGTGGTTCATGGTTGATTTCAAACTCAATCAAGTTCTGATATTCCTATGATTTGTTGTTGCTGATTAGTCTCTAGTGATGGGTATATATAATCTTCAAAGATCTATGGTGAGTTGGTGAGTTATGTGACAATGTGGGTGTTCTAGCAATTTTATTTAGCTATTTATTGCACTCATTGGCTCATGATAGTGGTTATGACTTTGCAACCTTATTTGGTTGAATTACGTTTTATTCTAGTCTAATATCCCGATGAGTCATAATTTCCAATCAACATCGCCCTTTGTAGTTACGTTGTAATCTTTCATGACTCATCGTATTTCGTATGAGCATCTGTGTCATCATTGTAGAATTTTTGGATTGCCAATTGATTCTGATCATGGTATGAAGAAACTATTGCATTAGAGCTGTATTGGCCATTACTTAAAGGAAACAGTATATGGGGATTGAATCACTCCGCTATGAAAAAAGGGCCGTATCGGCATTTTTACGAGTCCAATACAGCTGTTACATGCAAATACTACCATAAAGGGCCTGTTATGAAAGTTTTTGTTTTCAATTTTCCTCTTGTTTTTTTCACCTTTTTATTCGTTTCAAACGTGGGGGAGTCTTATAAGCTAATTTTAAATTAGATCTAGGCCTATTTGTGGTGAAAACACAAAATTTAAGTGGGATTTGATGAACTGAAATGAAGCGGACCATTTTAGGAAATATTGGAAGAAGGTGAAAGCCATTGCTTTTTCTTCTCTTTTTTCCCGTCTTTTTTTGTTGCATTTATATGTAATAGGCCCCAATCTAGCAAATAATTCTAGATTTGTTTTCGATTAAGGCCTATTTGGTCAACTTTCAGCAGGTGAATCTAACACTGCCCAAAAGACAACATTCTTACCAAAGAATGGCCCATATTTGGGATCCTCACATTTTTTTAGAATTTTACCAAAATAAGCTGATACAGGGTCTGTACTAGCTGATACGGCCCATATCGTATTGGCCAGTTACCATTATGTAATACCTTGGTTCTGATTGAGTTTTGGTATACTGCAAGAAATTACAACCAATGTAGCTGCAAAATTTGGTTATTTTTGAAGTATTTTCTAATGAAGGTCTGTTGTGAATCTTGTGATTACAATTGATACACATTAATTTACTGATATTTTGAGTTGACATCATGCTGATAGTACTAATGCTAGCATGACTATACATAAAAGGAGGTCTATGGGCTAGTGGTTTCAGGTAGGTTTTCACAGCGGTTTACGGGCCAACACTCCAAGCAAGTGGGTGTCTTTGTGAGTTGAATTGTATGCAGCTTTTAGTAAATGGAGCTTGTCATGGTCTGTGAGGGGACTTCCGTGTAATCAGATTCTCCTTGAGAAATTTTTGGGAGGGAGGATTGCTCGTAGCATATCGAAGTTTTCAGATTGGGAGCAAAAAATGAGTTAGTGGGCCTTCCAATGGGCGACGTTCATGTGGTCTAATGGGAAAGATAGGATCATCAAGTTGAAGCTCATTGGGTTCTTTGTTTTGGTGGATTGGATCTACATGTTCCCTATAGTAAGCCAGCTTGGTCTGCCAAGGCCCACATCTGACCATTGTCGAATCTTGTTAGAGGTGGAGGAGCTTGATTGGGGGTCGTAGTCGTTCAGATTTGAGTTGTTGTGGCTTGAGGTAGAAAGTTTTGTTGATTTGGTGAAGGGGTGTTGGGCAGCTTTGGTTGTACATGGCTTTTCTGTGTTTGTTTTATTCTAGAAATTGAATCTTTTAGAAGGCAAACTCATAGAGTGGAGGAAGGAGGTGTTAGGAAGCTAGGATCAAGAGTTAGGCTAAATGACATCCAAGTGCTAGATATAAAGGAAGAGAGGATGGAGTTGTCAAAAGAGGAAAAAGGTAGAAGGGAGGTGTTATTGTTAGAATATAAAAATCGGTTGAAGGAAGAGGACATAAAGTGAAAGAAGGGAAGGAACCCAAAATTCTTCCATGGTATCACAAGCGCAAGGGGCTAGAACAACAAGATCACAGTGTGGTAGTGGATGTCATTAGGGTGGAGGAGAAAGATAAAGTGTGTGAGACAATTGTTGAGTTTTACAAGGACCCCCTAACTGAAAAAGGTTGGAAGCGGCCAAGATTAGAGAACTTGGTCTTCTTGAGTATAGCCAAAGCAAAGGTGACCTTCCTCGAGGGGGTAGTTACCGAAGAGGAGATAAAGGTGGTGGTGGATGCCCTATGGAGGGAGAAGGCATCGGGGTAGGACCGGTTCCTCGTGGCTTTTTCTAATTTTTGTAGAAGACGGTTAAAGGCGACGTATTGTAGTTCGTAGAAGAATTTTATGGAAACAATCAATTGCTGGTTGAGTTGGGTGTCTCTTTCATAATCTTGATTTGGAAGAAAGAGGGAGTTGAATGATTGTGGGATTTCAGGCCCATAACTTGGTTTGGGCACCGCACAAAATCCTAGCTAAAGTGTTGGCCACAAGGTTTCGCTCTATCCTACGAGGCATCATCTCGAAGTCCCAAGGTGCTTTTGTTGAAGGAAGACAAAATTTGGATAGTTCCTTGATCTCGCATGAATGTATGGATTATCGTCACAAGGCAAGAGGGGCGTTGTTTGCAAGCTGGACCTAGAAAAGGCGTGTGATCATGTGAACTGGGAGTAGAGCTGAACACCAAGTCGAACCAAGTTGAGCTTGGCTAGGTTTGGCCAGCACCCTATCCCAGCTCGAATACGTCTCGGCTTGGTTCGGTCAACAGCTAGAGCAAGCTAGAGCTGTTGTAGGCTTATGGTGGTTTTTTTTTTCCTTCTTCCATTTTTAAAAAAAGAATTTTGATGTCTTTCGAATGTGCATTGGCACAGCCGGTTTCTCATTCTAAAGCAACTGTGTAGCTTACAATTGCATTATACAGATAATTAACAGCACCAAGAAAGAACAGTGTCTCATGTATGGAATTTAAAGCACCTTAATTAGACAAATGGATTTGAGCCTTTTGGTCAATGGTAGACAGGATGCATTTCAATATTGAGGTCTTGGGTTCAAGTCCAACTTACCTATCAAAGAAGAAGAAGAAGACACATGGAGCATTCAACATGTACAAGCATTATGGTTGTGGTGAAAGTTGAGTGATGTAAACTATACCGTAATACTTCAGTGAAGCAGTTATGATAGACATAGAAAGTATATATAAAATAATAATAATAATAATTAGATTATAGCTGGTTCAAGCTATTCCTATAAATTTTGGATTTAGATCTAATATTGTGGTTCATGGATCTTTGGTCACTGATGAAGTGTCTCTTGCCCTTTGAAAGCATTTTTGAATGCTTGTTTCATGATGCGAACAATCCCAAATGAGTTGCAACGACCAAAAACAACTTGTAATTATTCAGACAGATTCACAAACAACTAGTACCTCCACTTATAGATATGAATATCGGTATCATATCGGCCAAGACAGTTGCATCGTATCCATATCAGCGTGAGACGTTATGTGATACCAGATCGTATTGTTTCGATACAAAAAAAAATTGAACTGTATCAGCACCGTTACGGCCAATACATGCCGATACGACCATAAAAGCCCAATTTTAATTTTAATTTTAATTTTTTTCAAAATTTCACTCATGTCTCATCTTCTTATTCTTCTTCTTCTTCTTCTTCTTTTCATTTAAATCATAGAAGAAGCATTAAAACTCATTTTAGGTTAGATCTAGATCTATTTTGGGATCAAAACAAATTATTTGAATGTGATTCGGCAAATCGAAGCAAAGTGGACCATCATAGGAAAAATTAGAAAGAAGGGTAAACCTTCACTTTCTTTTTTATATTTTCATCTTCTTCTTGTTGTTTTAATGTAATAGGCCGTAGCTCACCAAATCATGCTTGATTTGTGGTCAATTAGGACCCATTTAGTTGACCTTCAACAATTCAAACTGAAAGAATGGTCCGAGACACCATCATATGCATGTCCAAAATATCATATCATATATATATATATATATATATATATATATATATATATATATATATATATATATATATATATATATGCGGAATGCTCACCTGCAAACCAGTTCGCATGGCTACATATGAACTTTTTTGAGAACTCATCATATCTGATGAGTCTTGAAAATCTGAAGGGTCCACATGAAGTAGAACCTTATGAAACCCCCTGGTACCAATTTTTACTTTGAACAAAAACTTCGGTGGGCCATGAAAAATGCAAACAGTTTCTTCCCTTGATTTGAATTTCTCTTTGCTATGGCCCACCAGAATCTTAGATCAGGGTGAAAATTCACCCCTTGAGGTTTCATGGGATTCTGCATCTCATGGACCGTTCGGATTCGACACCCATGACACATGTGCAAAGGTGTGTAGGTGCGTGGGTGAGCATGCCTCATATATATATATATATATATATATATATATATATATATTGATATTTTAATATTTTATTATTCTATTTTTTTTCCTGATTTTTTCCTCAATTCTTTGGCTTAAAAAAAAATTCTAACCGATATATGATGCCATATCATATCATTTTTCCACCAGGCCGATATGGCGATCGATACCAACATTCAGAACCACGCCTCCACTAGATTTCACCATCATCATCTAATCCTTATCCCAACTAATTGGGGCCGGCTACACGAATCTTGTTCTGCAATTCCACTATCAAGGGCCTTCGACTTGAACCAACTCCTAACCAGTGCAGTTGTTGGTGTCCGTTGCACTCATCTATCTCAACATCCTCATTTCAGCTCCATGAACACATTGTTCCCTGACTGCCAACATTCTGTCCCATAAAGCATGGCTCGTTTTATAGCTATCCTATAAAATCACCCCTTCAATTTAATTGGCATGCAACAAATAGTACTTGCACCGGACTTGCAGAACCATAATAGTTTTACCACTACAGGTATAACATTTTTTTCATGTTGCTAATTGGATAAAAAAATGTCTTCCCCTGTGGAATGCTCACAAGCTTACATTTTTGAACCCTCAATATTTTCGGAGTTGAGTTGATTTCTGGTGGACCTTTAGCTGAAGACAAACCTGCACGTGTTTGACATGCTTGCAGAAGAAAACTACTTTTTTTTTTCCTGGTAAAACATTTTTTTTTTTTTACACACGCACACACACTCACGCCACACGCACGCCGTGGGATTTCACCACCGTGGGTACTCGAACCCTTGACCCGGTGTTGAAACTCCATGGAGTCTACCACCCGGGTAAGAGTAGGGACCCTGCATTTAAAACACATAATAGGCACATCCCTGCATCATGTATAGCATGCTTGTCTTAAATTGAATCAGCTGTACTCGTTGGTCCACACCATATGCCCAGACATGTACACTGGTTATGTAATAGATGTTGTGGATAGGTTGGAGTCTGAACCTTAGTTGCACATGGTGTATCGGGTATTGTATCATTCACTACCAATATGGCCTGGTATCACCCGAGTTGACTGTTTTGGGCTGATACAGCCATATTGTTCATGGGTGATACATACGGTTCTGGGTGATACTTGAAACCTTGGTTGCACAGTAAGTTTTACCATGTGCTTCGAACCATGCTGTGGACTCATGTCCCTTCACCCACTTCAAAAAGTGTGGTGGAATCGAGCATCTGCTCCTGCTTCCTAGTTGGTTATACCCACTAGCAATTTGAGACGGACGTTTTCCCTGCTCCTGTATGCAAATATGTTGTCGTTTTGCTTCATGTTTAGTGCAACTAGAGTTTGGACTACATACGTACACCAACATGGTGTTTGAATGTCTTTAAATACCTTCCAAGATTCTGACATGCATAACCCACCTGTCTACCTTGCATTACAAAAAAGTTGGTTTCTGACATTTAACAACCTGAGATTGAATTAGCTCAGGATCCAATTCCTGTCATTAGCATTTTCTTTCTAAAGGTTTGCTATTTAATCTGTTTGCGTCTCCTTTTTCACTAGGATGCTTGATTCTGTCCCTGTTTTGTAGAATAGTTTGAGCATATGCAGAGTCAATGTGACTGCTCTATCTGTGCTTTTGCAGGAAGCCGACTCATCTGCTAGAAAGGCAGAAGTGGCACAGAAACGTGCAGAAGATATAACGGCAGGAACAATACAAATGAATGGTCGTGAACTTTTCCAGCACGAGCCTTCGGTATTTGATAATACCCGCTACTAATGTTCTTGAGTTGAGCTCCATCGACTGAGTTGCATGTCGCTCACATTTTGTTGTCCAATTTATGGGTTCGTTTCTGGAATGTACTATAGAAGTGATCATGTCAAATGGACACAACTAAGAAAAACTGTTTAACGATACCGCTTGATCCATTTTGCCTCAAATACCCCCCCTTTTTTTTTTGGTTGGAAGTTTATCAACTGCATGACTCGTAAAATATGGGGATCAACCTGGGTCCTATACCTCAGGACTACAATTTTTCACTCTTGAATTGTTGACACTGAAGAAAATGATTTCTGATGAAATGTTATGACTTGAAATCGACATGGCATTTTCATTTCATGTAAGCATAGGTTTGCATTTCTTGAAATTAAGGGGGTGATTCTCTCTCTCTCTCTCTCTCTCTCTCTCTCTCTCTCTCTCTCTCTATATATATATATATATATATATATATATATGGAAATGGTTCTGTGGTCGACCTCATGGGAACTTCCCATGGGGTCCAGCTGTGTGGGCCCCACTGTGATGTGTGTCAAACATCTACCCCATCAGTCAGATGCACCATTCCATGGTGGGCCTCGGGCTTAAAAATCAAGTCAATCCATGACTTGTGTGGGCCACACCACATACAAAAGTTGAGAGGGGTTACTCTCCTATTAAAACATTCTTAATCATTTGTTGGGCCCACAGAGATGTGGTTCACAAATGCAGCCCATCCATTATGTGTGTCCCACTTGGATGAGGGGTCAAACCAAGTTTCAGGCGCAACCAAATTTCAGGTTTGCCCCACCAAGTGATTTTATATGTTTTAGTATGTCTTCACATGATTTTAGATGGTATGGCCCACCTGAGTTCCGTATACGGCTGATTTTTGAGATGTCTGATTTTTGGGATGTCTCGTAATTTAAAGGGGACCCATCAAATGCACGGTGTTGATGTTCGACGTGCATAGCTCGACTTCATAGGATCTTCCCATGTGGTCAACCGCGTGGAACCATTTCTCATATATATATATATATATATATATATATATATATTTGGCAGGTATGGTCCAAAACATAGAAGTTAAAAAGAGGGGTTGGGGGGTTTGGTTTGTGGATGTGAGACATGCGAGGAGAGTTTTTAGGTAGTAACCTGTTGAACATCTTGACGGAACCTGCTATGTGTTCACATAATCAGAGTCTTAATTGTTTTTTAAGTTCCTCTAATGCTGTGGAACCCATGCAACGTAAAACTCTGCAGGCCCGATGTGATGTCCACATGACATCCCTTTTGTCCATAACGGACGAGACCTTGCTAAGTCGAGGGCAGATAGAAAATGATACAATACGTGGGCCCGGCAAGTTTGTAAAACAGGCCTCAGGATCAGACCCCTGTCCATCATGCCTCAAAGCCCAATACGTGGGCTAGCCCCATTACGAAAATTCTACTTTGGGGTTCCCATCATTTACTGAACGCCTTTGCTTTTCTCCTAAAATTCCAACGATATGGGAAGGTGAGTAATGTACAGGTTGTGCTTTTGCGTGTACCATTGCCTTTTAAAACAAAAAACTTGGACATGGTTGTCCTGGGAAATCAAACCATTCACCAGTGCTCATCCGGGCAAAGTTGTCCAACCTTTTGGGGAAATGGGCTGTATTGGCACCGCTGTATTGATAAGGACCCGTACACCAATAAGGCCCAATTATTATTATTATTATTATTTCACTAACGTTTTTTTTTCTTTTTTCTTTTTCAACCGTAATAATTTTAGTGGGATTCAACAAATCGAAAGCAAAGTTGACCATTATTAAAAAATAATAATAAATGAATTTTTAAAAAAAAGAAAAAGAAAGAAAGAAAAAATCTATTTCTTTTTTTTATGTTTTCTGCTTCTTTGTATTTCAATAAAAGAGGTCCTAATTTACCATATCATGCTTGATTTGTGTTCAATAGTTGACTTTCAACGGGTCAAAATACTTCATTGCATGCATGTCTAAAATAACCTAAAATAACAAAAAAAAAAGAGGTTTTTTTTTTATAAAAAAAATATATATATATAAATATAGTTTCTCTTTCTTTCTTTTTTTTCCTGATAGAATATCTTCTCTTTCTTCTTCTTCTTCTTCTTTTTTTCCCCCTGATATCTTCCTTAATTCTTTGGTTTAATAATAATAACAAATAAATAACTACCGATATGGGCTGATATTGTCAATGCATGCTGATACTAATACACAAAACCCATATCGTATTGTTTCTTACCGTGCCAGTAGGCCACTGATACCAATATTCAGAACTAGGGTTACACATCTGAGCTAGCTTGCATTAAAAAAAAAAAAAAAAGAAGAAGAAGAAATGGCCAGAGCAGGTGAGCACATAAAATCTGAACGTGTTTGAAATCCCACCAAATGTCCTACAACCCAACTTAATTACTTCTCCCAGAACTAATTGTCCACGGCTACAGGCCTTATAGAGAGTTGAAATGAACGGATTCTGTCAAACATGAAAACAATCTAATTACGGAAAACAGAGTGATACCTTATAAAAATCCTTCACCCATACCCATGGACTGCTATTTTCCTGAATACCAGAAATATTTTATAAAACTATAAGATGAAGAAAGCATGAATATGCCATACTTGATTTTATTCCCTGTCTGATGACTATAGTACAAATGCAGACACTCAAATCTTAAAAGTTCAAACTACATCAATTGCTGATGGATACAGGCACCTCCAAACACCAGTTTACATTTTTGTCAAACAGGAACTGCAGGCTTGACAAGGAGCATGGCTTTCTTGATTTTCTCCACTGCTGCTTGCAGCGTAGAAAGAGATGCTGCATACGATATCCGTATGCACTTATCATCCCCAAACGCATCTCCAGGGACGAGCGCAACCTGTCATTTCAATTATGCTCAGTAATTGAAATCTCCCAAAATCAGAACAATCTTCCAATCTCAAATCCTAATTTCTCTCCGTCTAGCATGTGTGTGAGATCCAGACCATTCAGCAGGGTTACCCACTGTATATGTGCCATCATCATCATCTAAGCCTTATCCCAACTAATAGGGGTTGGCTACACCAATCCTGTTCACCATTCCACTCTAAAGGACCAAAGTATCAGGCGAGTCTGTTAATCAGGTGGGCCCATAATTCCATATGTTCGAGTCCCCTATAGATGTCCATTGTATGTACAAGTGGCTATGGCTGATAACAGAACAGGCCTGATATTTCGGCCACATACACAGTAAGGGCCAACCTGATGACTTGGCCTAGGCGAACCTTGGACAGATGGGCCACATTAGCACATGTAAGACGGTTAGATTTGAAATCCTAATCACAGGTAACACTGCACTCTTAAGAACATTGTCCACTCTTACCTGTCCCTTGTCCAGCAGATAGCGGCAAAGCGATTCAGAGTCCTTGATAGGCCCAAACCCATCGACCTCAGATCCATAGTAGGAGCTGAAATCCAGGAATAGATAGAAAGCACCCTGCAAGTAGAAGGGGAGAGATCAGCAAGGAGAGCAAAATGAGGGAAGTAAAAAAAAAAAATGCCATTTGATACCTGAGGCTCTGAAATCTTGACACCCTCTATTGCTTTAAAGCTTTTCACCAAGAAATCACGCCGCTCCTGGAATGCCTTCACCATGGTAGCAACTGCTTCACCTCCAGCATACCCCAGTCCTAAAGCTGCAAGTCCTGCTTTCTGAGAGATGCTGCTGGCACCTGATGTGGACTGTAATTACATCATACATCACTGCAATTAGCTATTGTTACAGTTGGACAATGAGGCTGACTTTATGGTTTTTCACTTTTGTATTATCATGAAAAATAATCAAATAATACTTGCAAAGGTAGCAGGCACGTGTCACACACGCATGCGTGTTGAATAATGCAAGGTATTACCAACTTACCACTAAATTAAGCTTTTAGGTATTATTGTAGATCACCTTCTTTTTTTTTTTGTTAAAAAAAAAAAGAAAAAGACTTGCGCATGAGTGTCAGGTTTTGGGTCTCACGACGGACAAAAAGGCAACGGTTATGTAGCCATTGAAATACATAGGCACCAGGCATGTGTAGGACTTGCATTTGGAGCCTTTCTTTTCATATTTTCTTTTTCCCTTTTATGGATGACGCTGTTAGGGATGAAATTGCTTTATAGAAGCATGAAGTATCATCGACATCACCTTAGCAATTGGGGGTCAGCTTTCAAATGGCAGTGTAGTGAAAGTTTTACAACCAGTTGCACACTGGACGTAAACTTCCTCTACTACTCAGATCTGGAAACAGCCATGGGAGAGGTTCACATGGAAATACTTGCAAGGTTACCTATACTCAATATTATGGCATCAATACACACACCCGTGTACTAACCAACATCTGAATCATTCGGCACATTATCTGTTAGGCATTAGATGGTCAGGTAAATGCAGGTTCCATTCATTGCCTGCAAGGAAGGCAGAAGGATAACAGGCTTGCCATGTCTTACCTTTATCATTAATATATTGATATAAATCATTTTTGCACATAAATTACATTTTATGATATTTATCACATATAAATGCTAAGTGTGGAGGACATGGAGTCAGGTGGAGGGTTTCTATAGTACATTCTTCAGCGGATGGGTTTTGGAGTCAGGTGGAGGAAATGGATGGGGGAATGTGTGGGTTCCGCTTTCTTCTCAATTCTCATTAACGGTTCCCCAAAAGGTTTCTTCAAGAGTTCTAGGGGACTGAGACAGGGTGATCTGTTATCCCCTTTTTTGTTCCTAATGGTTGTGGAAGCCTTTTCGAAAATGCTGAATAGAGGTCAAGAACAGGGCATCATAAATGGTTTCAGAGTGGAAGGGATGGACAATCCAATCTCCCATGTGCAGTTCGCCGATGATACGCTTTTATTCTGCGAAGCAGAGGAAGACAAAGATATCAATCTTAGAACAATGATACGTTGTTTCGAGGTAGTATCGGGTCTTAAAATGAACTTGACAAAGGCGATGCTAGGAGTGAACATGGAAGGGGAAGAGATTGAGAAATTTGCCAATCAGTTTGATTGCGCTGTGGGCTCTTTAACGACATCTTTTGTGAAACTTCCACTCTGTATTGGTAAGCCGCCGCAGTGGGTATGGGACAAGGTAATCTCCATATTTCAGATGTATCTAGCTAGATGGAAATGCAGGTATCTTTCTCTGGGAGGAAGAATCACTCTAATTAAAGCGGCTCTCTCAAATCTTCCTATATACTTCATGTCTCTATTTGTTTGTCTGGCTTCGATCTTGAAACAATTGGAGAATCTAAGAAGAGACTTCTTATGGCATGGCAAAGAAGAAAAGAAGAAGATATACCTTATGAAGTGGAATGAGGTTTGTAAGCATGTTCAAGATGGAGGGGCGGGAATAAAAGACCTTAAAAGGATGAACCGGGCTTTATTAGGTATATGGATTTGGAGACTAGGATCAAAGGATGGTATTCTTTGGAATTCGGTTATAAAGAGTAAGTACGGGCACTCTAAAAGAGGCTGGTGGACCAAAGAATCAACCACCTACAAAGCTTCGGCAGTGTGGAAAGGGGTGCTATCCATAAAAGAGGAAGTTTTGAAAGGGATTGTTTTTGATGTAGGTAAAGGTGATAGAACCAGATTTTGGCTTGTTTCTTGGGTGGGAGATAACAGTTTGAAAGAGGAGTTTCTGCGCATCTTCCGCATAGCTTCTAACAAGGACATTTTGGTAGCTAACAGTTACTCTACGACTGGAAGAGAGGTGGTGTGGAATGTTGTGTACAGACGGAACCTCCTTGATCACGAGGTTGAAGAATACACTGCCATGCAGAACCGAATTCATCATGTCAAGATAGAAACGGAAAATGCAGATAAGCTAGTGTGGAAACATCATAAATCAAGGGTCTTCTCGGGTAAATCATTTTACAGATGTATCGAAAAAGTAGCTGAAAAGGAATAAGAGATTCACACTGACAAGGTATGGAAGTACCAAGCTCCCCCAAAGATTGTGGGGTTTGCCTGGCTAGTGGCCAAGAAAAGAGTACTTACAGTGGATAACTTGAGGAAAAGACAGATGATCATTACAAATGTTTGTTTATGCTGTATGTCTAGTGAGGAATCAGTGGACCGCCTGTTTATCCATTGCCCCTTCATCTTCTGTATCTGGACAGATATCCTATCTCACTTTGATATGGCATGGGCTGCCCCTAATTCCACAGGTAACCTTTTAAAGGCTTGGCACGGTTCATCGTTGGGCAAGAGAAGGACAAAGCTGTGGAGAATGGCTCTCCTTGCAGTTTGGTGGGCTGTTTGGGAAGAGAGAAATGGTAGATGTTTCAATGGAACTTCAAAATCAGCGGATCAAGTTGCTACTAGAGCTAGATTGTTAGTAGTCGAATGGGCGGTCAATGTTGATCAGTTAAAGGGTTGTAATTTGCTTCTCTTAGGTGCGTAGTTGGCTGAGCCACTCTCTCAGCGGTGTAGCCGTGCGCCTTTTGTTTTTCTCTTTTATTAATACAATCAGTGACTTTTCCAAAATAAAAAATAAAAATGCTGAGTGTATAATTAATATATTATACAGATTTAACATAGCAGCTTTTTCCCCTTTTTATTTGATGGATCATGATAAAACTTTTGTGATAAAAGAGATGCAACTACAAGCTACACAAGGGTCCATACATCCCCAATACAAAAAGAAACTCCAAGAACACCATCCTTGGCAGCATACAGACCTGTTCGCATCAGACCTGGAAGCATGGAAAATGATGGCAGGGTATTGAGAAGAGAAGAAAGCATACCTGGCTCTGGATCTTTCCACATGCTGATACAAAGTGTTTAGGACCAGCAAGATATCCAAGTCGCCAACCAGTCATTGCAAAAGCCTATAAATATATCACTATATGTCAGACGTCCACCGAGTGAAGCATTTTGTATGTTCAGATACGTGAGACCAAATGGTAAAGATGGGCCACCATGAAGCTTAGGCTGCGTTCATAAGAACCTATGCTTGTTTTGCTTGTAATGGTCATTGGTAAAGATGACACTCTGCTCAATTTGGCTATTTACATCATTGAGCTTAGTTGCCATTTCGAGTGGTTTTGATGAACTTTCTACATTCCAATCAATGCAGAATGGGATTTCTGCACTTTCCAAACAAAACCATATTTCAATTTAAACTTCCGTGCTATCTAAATAGTGCATGATGGCAACTTACACCCTATTCAATTCTACTAAGCATCATGTCCCTGGTCATCGTGAGGTTCAGGGGTCCATGTTCATGGAAAGTTCATGTGTCTGCTGAACATCTAAACTGCATAGAACCTTCCAAATAATAGTTGTGGAGCCCACATTTTATGCAAGGAATTGAATTACCTTAGAAAACCCATTCACGGTCAAAGATCTCTCCCACATGCCAGGCAAAGAAGCAAAGCTCGTGTGTGTTGCTGGTGAATAAATGATGTGCTCATATATCTCGTCAGACAATACCTGAAGGACAACATGAGAAAAATACCGCTTTCATTTACTGATTTAGTTGGACACTTCCATGTCGCCTTTTTTTTTTTTCCCCTACTTTTTCTCTAGAGAAACAGTCATGGATCTATATCACAAAACTGACAAAAGACTTACCAGAAGCCTGGGATGCTTTGCTACCACGTCAGCAATCTCCTCGAGCAACTTCTTGGGATAAACAGAACCAGTAGGGTTGGATGGGGAACAAAGAATCAGCAGCCTCGACTTTTCAGTTATTTTGGAAGCAAGAACTTTTGGATTTAGAAGGAAATTATCCGATATGAGTGTGGGGAGAATTACAGGCGTCGCATCAGCCAACCTTGCCATTTCTGGGTAGCTAACCCAAAATGGAGCTGGAATTATAACCTGAGTATACAGAAAGAAACATCAATATGAGATATTATTCTGGTGACAAATTCTGCTGAAGTGCCAAACTGAATAATATACAATTTCCTTTATAATTGCCAAAAGAAAAAAAAAAAAAAAAAATCAATTGAGGAGAAATAAAAAAAGGAAATCATCACACCTTGCATAGAATATGGAGAATACAGCTCAAAAACAACATCACAAGAGAGTGACTATTTTACTAGAAGTCCTCTACACTATAAGGTGCATTCAAAATATTGAGAGCTTTAAAGTAATAGCACCTCAGGACACCACCTTGGAGTTGTCAAAAGGTTTGGCCACTAACCGCCCAAAACAGACAGGCCCTAGCCTGGCATGGTCATTACAAGCCAGAACAGACAAGTCAGAATTGGCATGCACCCAAGACAGACGAGCATAAAAAAAGGCATTGCCTAAGCCCAACCCAGTTTACTGACTTTTGGGCAAGATATGGGTTGTTCATTAGGTGTGCCAACCATGCATGTACTAAAACCCAAAAATCTAGCCACTCCAATCGTAAGTTGGGTACGCATTTACAAAAGAAGAAAGTATGATATATATATATATATATATATATATATATATATATATATATATATATATATATATATATATATATATATATATATATATATATATATATATATATATATATATATATATATATATATATTGCCCTAAAAACACCTGCCCTTGACAACTGCCTACATTCTTTTTGACACAACCCAAGCCTGGCCCAATTAATAAACAGTCTTGAATTTCAGGTCCAGGTACAGCCCTCAGGCTTCACATGCCAGCCCAAGACCAGCCCTAAGTGGTCCAGGCCTGAAAGGTCCCAACAACCAGACCCAAGAGGAGCCTCAACTAGAGTGTATCAATTACTCATGAAGAATTTAATGAGCAATTAGACCCATGCAATAGAAATTGCAAGTCACTGAAAAGAAAGGGATGCCCTTTTGTTAGGAGAATTGGTAGCTAAATGCAAATGTGAAGAGAGAATCCCTATTGACGTTACAAACACAGCTCTTACCTCTGTAAATAGATAAGAGATGGACAACCAAAGATCCACCTATTAAGCCAACTCGACAAGCAGCTTACATGTAGCTTACATTACAAAAGATCCACTAACACAACCAGAACCAGGCATGACAAATGGGAGCTGCTAAAAGGCAGCTTACAAAAGCAATTGAAACTACAAGAAACTTGACACCACCATCATGTTTTGCCATTCCACTCTATCAATGACCATATCCTTAGTTAAATCACACGTCAAGTCTTTTCTTACTACCTCCACCCACATCTTTTTGGACCTATCCCTTAACCTTTTAGACCCTTCAACTTGAACCAACTCACTCCTAATCAGTGCAGCTCTTGGCCTCTATTGCGTATGGCCATATCATATGTCTGCTTTCCATCATCTTATTACCTATCAGTCTTACTCCTAAGTTCCCATGAATGCATTGATTTCTAATTCTGTACTTCTGCGTCATGCCACTCATTCATCTCAACTAGTGTTCGAAATATCGGTATCACACAATGTATCGCACCCTTGGGATATGGATACGTATCGGTTATCACACGGGATATATCGTTTGCATCGCATAGTTTATCGCACTTTTTGGGAAACATGGGGAAACATTGGGAAAATGATCGAATTTTTTAATAAAACTTTGGGGATTGTTAAAAAGGCCCTTAATACACACTTTTAAATCATAACATCTCAAAAAAAGATGCACATAATAAATTTTCTTTGTATAGGGGGTGGTCGGTGCTCTGTGGGCCCCACCATAATATATTTGTTCCATCCATTAATACAAAAAATAATAGGGATATAAATCGCAGGTGGACCACACCAAAGGAAAACAACAATGATCGGATATCCACCATTAAAATCCTCCTAAGGCCTATTGTACTATTTATTTGACATCCAATCTGTTGATTGGGTCCTAAAGACCTAGATGAAGGAAAAAAAATAAATATCAGGTTGATCCAAAGCTTTTATGGTTCCCAAAACGTTTTTAATGGTCAACGTTCATTCAACATTTTTTCCTGTAATGTGGTCCACTTGAGTTGTGGATATGGTTCAATTTTGGGCTCAACACCTAAAATGATAGTAAAAACGGATGGACGGCATGGATAAACCACGTGTAATCACGGTGGGCCCAACAGAGTTTACTCAGTAAGATAAGAGCAGTATGCATATGAACACCCTCACTGACGGGCGAATTCGGATTGTCAGTAGGCTTTTATGGTACTGAGTAAAATCAGTTGGGCATACCGTGAATGTGTGTGGGTTATCCACGCCGTCCATCCATTTTTCCAGCTCATTTTAGTGGTTGAATATAAAATTGAAGAATGCCCAAAGCTCAAGTGTGCCACACCACAGTAAACAGTGGGAATAATGACTTCCACCGTTGAAATCTTGGTAGGGCATACAGTGATGTTTATTTGTCATCCAACCATTTCATAATATCACACAAACATGGATGAAGGGAAAAAACAAATAACAGATTGATCCAAAACTTCTATGGCCTTGAGAAATTTTCGACAGTAGAATTTCAATTCACACTGTTTCCCGTGGTGAGGTCCACTTGAGATTTGCATATACTTCATTTTTGGGATAGAGCCCTAAAATTATCTTTTAAAATGGATAGACGGAGTAGATAACATATGTAAATCATGGTGGACCCCACAGAGTTTACTCAGTAAGCTTAGCGTACTGAGTTACTCAGTACGCAATCCGCGTCCCTGACGGGCCACAAGACCTCACCAAGTTACGTGGGTCCCACCATGATGTACTTTTTCTATCTACACTGTCCATACATTTGAAGAGATCATTTTATAGCATGAGCCAAAAAATGGGTCAGATCCAGAGCTCGAGTGGACCCCACCATAGAAAATAGTGGAGAAAGGTTTCAACGGTGGAAATTAGTATCACCACTGTTTCCTATGGTATGATCTTATATTTTTCTAAAATATGGTATCAACCCTTAAATTAGATGGGAAAGTGGATGGACGGCGTGGATGGACCACATACATTAAAGGTGGGCCCAAATGATTTTACTGAGTACGATACAAGTGTACTGAGTAATGCACCATGACACCCCATTCGCCGAAGCGGATTCCCCACTGTGTACTAAGTAAACTCTGTGGGGGGGCCCATTGTCATTCATGCATTTTATCAAATCCGTCCATCTGTTTTATCATATAATTTCAGATATTTAAACGAAAAATTAATCATATCCAAAGCTCAAGTGGACCACACCACCGGAAACAATTTGAATTGAAGTCTACCATTGAAAAGTTCGTGGGGGCCTAAAGAAGTTTTAGATCAAGATGATATTTGTCTTTTCCATTCATCCATGTCTTTGTGATATTATGAACAGTTTGGATGACAAATAAACATCATTGGGGGCCTTATAAATATTTCAACGGTGGAAATCAATACTTCCACTGTTTCCTTTGGTATGGTCTACTTGGTATTTTTATATACTTTATTTTTGGGCTCAACTCCTAAAATGATCTGAAAAAACGGATGGACGGTGTGGATGAACCATGGGCTACGTGTAGGGATGACAACGGGCCCTACAAAATTTACTCAGTACGATAAGAGCGTACTGAGTAACTCGGTACGCAGTCCGATTTCCCTAAACCGCGCCCCTCTTTCACTTTCCCTCTCCATTTTTTTGCCAACCCCGCAGTCCGATCCCTCTCTCATGCACGCAACCCCTCAAATCTCGCTCCGGAAGGAAGTTTTCGTCAATCCGGCCTGATTCCTAGCCGGAATCTCCGAGAAAGAGGAAAGATGAAGAAAATGGCAAGAAAATCCTATCGAATGGCCCACCTCTGATCACCGCTACAGCCAGGTATTCTCCAATTTCCATTTTTTTTTCTAATTCATATATTTTTTGATTCTCCACACGAAATCGCGTGATATCATCGAAATATTGTGCGATATCGACGATATATTGGCCGACATCTGAATTTGGAATTTTTTGGTATCTTCCGGGGGTTATCGGGGGTGTATCGTCTCGCAATGGTGCAATAACGGTAATATCGGCCGATAGTATCCATATTTCGAACACTGATCTCAACATCCTTATTTCACATATGATCATCTTGTGAACATGTTGTTCATTAATTGCCCAACATTCTGTCCCATAAAGCATGATTGAGCTTTGTTATAAAATATTTAGTTTGATTGGTATGTGGCAATCACATAAAACTCAAAAGCCACATCTGCACTTCATCCACCTAGCTCCAATTCCATGAGTAACATCATTCTCGATCTCTCTGCTCTCATGCATTAACGACCCAAGATATCAAAAATGGTCATTTGGGAGAACTTCCTAGTCCGCAATCTTAACTAATTCCGTGTTTATAACCGATGGGGTTTGGGCGAGTGGCTAGCACCATGGATTTGCTCCCTACAGGATGGGTTTGACTCCCCTCCCTAGCACTACCCGATGCACACGGTTGCAGGTGATTGCGTGCATCCTCATGGAATAGTCTTGCCTCAAAAATGGGGGCAAAGATGCCCTGTGTATGAAAAAAAAAAAACTAATTTTGTATTTACACTCCTATGGTTGGTTACTACAATTGTATTACATATACTCTTATAAAAAACAAAAAACAAAAACAAAAACAAAAACAAAATTGCATTGCATATACTCGATTTTAGTCTCTATTGATTTTGAAACCTTTAGATTCCAAAGCATCCCTCTATAGTTCTAGTTTTGTCTTTTACCCTATCATTGTCTCATCAATCAAAACCATGTCATCTGCAAACAACATACACCACAATACCTATTCCTATCTTGTTAACTCATCCATAAGCAATGTAGACAGATACAAGCCTAATTCTGGGTTTCCGACCACTGGTGTATGCTTGTAATATTTTGAAACTTGCCTCTCTCCACTAGCAGTCCTCTCCTCACATTTATTACCCACATACAAATCCTTAATCATATCGACATACCCTTCTGACACTCCTTTCTTCCCAACACCCACTAGATTAACTCTCTAGGGACCCTATTGTATGGATTATCTAAGTCAATAAAGACCATGTGGACATCCTTCCTCCTCACCATATATTACTCCAGTTGTCTATGTAGGAAAATAGTGTCGATGGTTGACATTCTTGGTATAAATCCAAACTTGTCCATAACCAATACAAAAATATATGAGCCCAATTCCGACCACTAGTGTAAGCCCACAATAATTTGAAAGTCACTTGTCTCTCCACCAATAGTCCTCATATTTGTTACCACTACCCCATTCATATCTTGAATCATGTTGATATATTCTCTTGAAACTCCTTCCCAAAAAACCCACCAAATTAACTCTTAAGGGACCAAGGTATTCCATAATGGCAACTACCGTACCATTACGATACAGGCCGTAACAACCATCATATTTTTTTTTCAAATAACCTATTTCGGCTCCATAACAGACCATTTTTTCTTTCGTAACAGTTGTTACGTAACTGTTTTGGAATGCCTTGCCAGGGACCCTACTATATGCTTTCTCCAAGTCAATAAAAACCATGTGGATCCTTCCTCCTCACCCCATATTTCTCCATCATCTAAGCCTTATCCCAACTAACTGGGGTTGGCTAAATCAATCTTGTTCCCTTCTCCACCAGCTATCTAAGCAAGAAAATGGCGTCAATGGTTGACCTTCTTGGTATAAATCTAGACAAATTTTTTGATACATTCATCTCATGCCTTAAATCTTTGTTCACTTGGTCTCTCCCAAAGTTCCACAGTACAACTCTATATGTCTACTTATTATTATAAATAAGTAAAATAATACCTGTCCTCTATTCATCTAGCATTTTCTTTGATCTTACAATCTTGTTGAACAACTTCATCAACCAAAATAAACTAATACCTGTAGTGCACTTCCAAAGCTCTATTGGTATACCATTTAGTCTTGAGGCATTTCTTGTCTTCATCTTTCTCAAGTTTCTTTCACTTCACACATCCCAATCCTGCGAAAGATGAAAGTAACAACGACCGTCAACCTCATTTGGATTTATGATTCCTTCTACCCCTCTGATCACACAATGATCGTCATTGGACAAGTTTTGGAAATAGCTTCTCTGCCTTTCATTGATCTCATTATTCCTAACCAATGCTAGACATCACTTCTAACGCATCAAACATGATCTAGGTCCCTAACCTCTGTGTGTGTGTGTGTGTTTTTGAAGACATCCTTCTCACCTTCTCATATATTATCTATTGTATAGATCATTGTATGCCTTACGTTTAGCCTACTTTGGCATTTATATATTCTTCTAAAATTCCTTCATTTTTAGGCCATTGCCAAGCCTTGAAACACGATCATTTCTCACTAATAGCCTTTACAACCTCATCATTCAGCCACCAAGTTTCCTTGTATGAGTAGCTTTTCCCTCTACATACTCCTGAAACTTCTTTCCCAGCTTCCCCAGTTCACTCAGTCATCCCATTCCACAGAAAGTTAACTTCTTCCTCAACACTCAGCTTTCCTCTTCCATCAATCTATAACTAAATACACCGTGGCTGACAATGTAAATAGTGACTGGACAAGTTTTACCTTCTTTTCAAGAGTCACCATGTCAAACAATTATAGGCTCATGCATCATAACTTAGTGATTTAGTTGGCTAATTGTATTTTTTTTTATGGCCCAGACTCCTACATATTGTCATTCAAGTCAAACATGCTTTGCATGCTAACAAAATTTTGTGCCTTCATTGCATGTAACCATTGCAAACACCACTTGTGGGCATCAGCTGAGTTAGCTTGTCCAGGCTTCTTGATGATTATTGAGTCGAATGCAATTTTTTTAGCATTAATTGATATACTATAAGAGGCATGCCACACGTAATATCTGACAAAATGATGCATGTTAAGAAGAGCGCTTAAAAGTTGCACAATTGAGGTCCAAAAGGGATTCACCTCACATGCTGAGTGAGAGCAAGCTTTCAGCTAGCATGAAAGGAACCCTTGAAGCAAAGTCCTAAAACTCGCCTAATGCATCAGTTTGTTAATAAAACTAGCACCATTCTATGAAAAGCAAACAATTCATTGTCTCCATCAGCAATTTGGATTCCAATACACAATCTTTTGATCACCACAACACTAGTGAGTGCCCACAAAACATGCCTACTTAACTCCTGTTTCAATATTTCATTGTAGAAAAACCTTTCAATGAGAATCAGTTTTGCATCTTACTGTTGGGAACCAAATGTTGCAAGCTGAAGTCAATGATTTGATCCCAGACAGTGTGCAAAAAATAAATATATTCTTAATTTCTGTCAAACAAAATGCAATCATCCAAGATAAAATATTTTGAAAACCCCCCCATTTAATCCAATTGAACTAGAAAGTTGAGTTAGCAAGATACAAATATAAACAGAATTATATACAAAAGAACAAAAGTAACTAAATTATAACCTCTATATGTAACAACAAATTTTTTTCAACAACAATTAAATATAAATTTCAAAAAGAATTCCCAGAAAACACAGTAAACCTTTTCTTTTGTATATCTGAAAATTCTTTCGAAGCTACGACTGCTTTACCTCATCACCTGGAGAACAAACTGCAAGCACTGCTTGCAGGATACACTGCTTGGCTCCATTACTGACAAGAATCTGGTCGGGCGAATATGAGAGCCCATTCTCCTCTGCCACACGAAAATCAACTGTTAAATCCTGGACAATGACGGTGAGAAATAATCACATCAACCTATGCAACCAAAATTGAAGTTTTGTCTGGAAAATACACAACTTACCCTTAAGCTTATGACAAATTGCTGTCCGGAGTTCCAAAGTGCCTGCATTGGGAGTGTACCTTGTATAGCCTTGACGGATGGCATTTATCCCAGCCTAAATGCCCAAAAAACCATAAAAATATAAACCTCACTAACATAGAGTGTAATATATAATGAAATGTTCATCCCAGGATGCATGTGGAGCTAAGAAAAGGAACTGGTCCAGTATGATATATAGAAGAATTTGCCCTGGCAGAATCTGAGATCGGACAGTTACAGAAAGTGAACACAACTTCATTCCTCATCTCCTGAAAAGTTCAAAGCAAGCTGGATTTGGACCACTTCCAGTCACTACTGAATCATCAGACCCTAATGAATTCACTGATTAAGAAATTTCACTTGAGGCATTTCAAGCAGACTATTCACCATCAATAGATTACCTCAGCAATTATAGTTGGGGTGTCAAAATCAGGTTCTCCGGCTGCTAGACGTATAACAGGCACGCCAGCTTGCACGAGTGCAGTCGCCTGGTCTGTTATGGCCATCGTTTTTGAAGGCTTGAGGGAATTGACCCTTGGACTCACAGAGACATCGAGCCTGGGTGAATCAGAGCTCCCATCCGCTCTTATCAGGGTTTGCATTTTGAGTGAGTTTAGGGATCGCCTTTTCTCCCAAGATCTGCCACAGAGAGAGGGAAAAGAAACAAAAAAAGATGCATTTAGCACAAATATGGGATATGGGTATCAACTATTTGGGCACAGCCAAGGGTAGCCCAAGGCAAGCCTGCCATATTTAGGAAATGCAATTTAGATGGCCTGGCCCATGGTTGGAAGTGTAATGGGCTGGGCTGGCCACACCATGCTTGTCCAAAACCATCCTGTGCGTTAGGCACGTGGGCCCAGGCTACATTCACCCTGCTAAATAAGCATCTAGGTCCACGCCCTGTCCTGCCCAATCCACTAACCAATTACTCATTCCAACTCGTAAAAAGTCACGATGGGTTGAGCTATCATGTCAGGCAGGCCTTCATGCATATTAAAACACAAACTGACCCCGATTGCTATTGGGTCTCATAACTCATTAGAAATCCCAGCCCATGACCCTCAGCCCAAAGCAGGCCGGATGAGGAAAATCAAACCAAACCAGTCCACATTCAGTTCCTATCACTCCACATTCAACTCATTTGCAGTTGATTTCAAAGCAAGAGACAAGCGGAAGAAAGCAAAAATGTGTGTATGTGAAGAGAGAGAGAGAGAGAGAGAGAGAGAGAGAGAGAGAGAGAGATGTATTCCCCAATTTCATTTCAGCAACAATATAAAGAAAAAACAAATGCCAATTTCAGTGGCCCTACCCTTATTGGTCCACTTTCCAAAAATTACATGGAGCTTATGAGGCTCAACGCTAGATTAGAGGGCTTGAAATGAACAGTCAAATGGTAATTCAAACGATCCACCTCAGGACCCACAGCACACGGATGGACTAGATCATCCATCAATTTGGGTCCTTTACATGTACATGTGAGGCTAATCCTTAAAATATTGGGCGTTCCAAATATAAGAAGTAACATTTGGCAGAGAGAGAGAGAGAGAGAGCGCTTGATAACATTCCGAGCATGCTCGATAACATTTCAAAAATATGGCCATTGGAGAAGAATCAATTCCCCAGGAATTTGTTCCCCAGTTTTCATGAAGAAATCATAAAACGCCCATTTACGTGAGACGAATCTCGCAGGATTCCATTTCCAGCAGTTTCCCAGCGCCCAGTGTGAAACTTCCATTACAATGGATTCCATTTCCAAAGGGACGCTACTTTCGACGACCACTAACAGGTTTATCAAGGCCTACTGACATCATTTGGTATCAATTCTCAACCATCCATTCACCATATCTGGCCAGTGGCCCACCCACAGCTGATGCGCTACAGGATGAGATCAAGGAGGACCACCAGTTAACGTGGTCGAGAGCACCACCTAATTTTATCTTGAAGACAACTAGATAACTCCGATCTACAAACAGAAGCTGAATCCAAGCTATCATCTACAATCATTCTACAGAATCTTTCAATCAATTCGATCAGGAACCTAATTAGATCGGATCAAACACGAAAATAGAAAGAATTTCGTACTTACTTCAGCGAGATTTTCTGGAACTGAGAGGAGAATGAGAGCTTTCCTAGGGTTTCGGAACCCGAAACTCCGAGTGCTCCTTCTTGGCCGAGACGAGATTTCAGAGAAATGCCTGAAGAACAAGAACCTGAGAGAAGGGCTTCCATCGATCGTATCGGATCGGTTTGGGTTATCGGTATCGGATCCTGATTCGATCACGCCACTTTCTTGGATTCCATTGTGGCTCCGAAAGGGTGGCCGAAGGGAATATTTAGAGACAGAGAGGAATTATAGTAACATCAACGTGACAGTTGCAAAGTGTACTCACTATTTCGATTCTGACGTGTGGGGCCCACTTTTCGGTAATCCAGACTGCTGTGTGAACCATGCCCCAGAAAACATCTCAGATTGGATGATCCTAGCCATGAAGTTGGGACTTTTTAAGTTGAATATGGTGTGCTGACATGTTTCTCTTTTTTAACCGTTCGTATTAGTGTCGATAAGACGAGAGGTTATGATTTTCCCATCAAGGAGAATTTTGGGGCATGGTCCATCTGTTGTGGGACACCACAGAAGAAGGGTCTCGATTAATACAACATGAGTTCTACTTGTCTGAAGTGAAAACCGGAGTGGGAGTGTGCTGTTCCTCTCGAGGGAGGATGGCATTTCTGGGAGTTGGTGCCATATGAGGGTTGTTGAAGACCAGGGACCGGGACGTAGGTAGGTAAGAAAATGGAAAGGTTCAGAGTACAGCTCTGGTACGTCGCGCTGTGAACAAAATTCTGTTCATTGCCGATCCACGTGGTGCACGTGGCTTTACGATTGGTGAATCCAAACCGTTCATCCGTTGGGACCTATCTTTGATGGCCATTATATAGTTCACTCACATCTCGCTTCATCAAGATACGGTTGTAATTATAATAGTCATCTGCTTGTATGATTGGTCAATAAGTTAAACATATTTATCATCGAGAAATGCCAGTAGACAATCCAAACCATTGATCTAGACTGTTCGTTAGGTTACACGCTCATTTCATGGGCTACCATGCAAACACCACACCCATCTGACAATCGTCACCACACGATCAGCAGCATTTTAATATTATCAGCCATGATGGTTTACTCAAAAATAGGTCCAATCAACAATGTTAGGGCTTATCATCGGTCGCTTATGATGGCAAAGGATCAGTTTCTAGCCAATCCACGCGGATTGCGTCCTACCCCTGCCAGGCAGGGGCTCTATGGGGCCCACCGAGATGTATGTTTTATCCACATAGTCCACCCATTTTAACATATCATTTCAAGGAAGGAGGCAGATCCATAGCTCAAGTGCGCCACGACACAAGAATCATAGGTGATTAAAAACCGGAGTTGATAATTTCATGTAGGCCACGTAAGTTTTTTTTTTTTTTTTTAAATAATTTTATTTTAAGTGTTTTCCCTTAATACAGGCCTTATGAATCGGATGGCAAATAAACATTACGGTCTGAGCTTAGGAAGGTTTCAACAGTAGTGTCATTATCAACACTACTTCATGTGGTGACGCCCGGTAACCCTTTTTTTTTTTTTTTAATTAAATGGATGGATAATGCGGAAAAAACACGTACATCGTAGTAGCCCCACACAGACCCTGCCAGGACTGACTACCTCCGCTTAGATCCTTACCCATCCCATCTATGGCTTAGTAAATGGCTACAAAAACAAGGCTTCGTTAAGTATGATTTGAATCATCTGTTCTGTATTAGCTCGGCATGGTACCGTGTAGGGAATGTGTTTCGTATTTAATAAACCGTTCAGATCAAGTGGTAGGAATTATCCACATGACCCAATGCTAACAGAAATTCTAATAGTTTTCTAAGCACTTCTATTTATCATTTTCACTAACAAAATGTCCAGCCTAAGGAAAAATAGAAATTTTATGTATTAAGGAGAAACCTTCAATCTTCAAGCTTTCATGTTGCTCGACCAATCGTGGGGGAGCCACGACCGGTCGTGGGAGGCGCTCGACCGGTCGTAGGTTCGAGCCCTGGCATGACTCGAAATCCAGCAAGGTGTGCTATTTTTTTCCGGGGCCTAGGACCAGTCGTACGAGAGCTACGACCGGTCGTAGGGGTCTACGACCAGTCATTGGAAGGCTACGACCAGTCGTAGGTTACGCAGTTTGTTCCGCAACTTTGCGTGAAACTGCGGATTTGAGTCCTTTCGCAACAGGGATGCAAAAGGGAAGTTGTCTAAACTATAAATAGGTGTTCCTAGGACTTTTTTAGAGGTATGAGAAAGTTTTCTAAAGGGGTTCTAGAGAAATTAAATGGTGTAGCAAGGGTGAGATTCAAGATTGTTCGAATCGGGTAAATCTTTTCTCTTTGTAATTTCTGTTTTCAGAGGAGATCTGTCGCTTTGTGCCATGGTTTTTTTTCCGTAAGGGTTTTCCACGTTAAATCTAGGTGTTCTCTGTGTTCTCTTGTGTGCTTGGTGCCATTGAATTGCTATCCTAGATCTAGATCTGTGTGATTTCGTAAGTCAAAACCCCCCAATAAGTGGTATCAGAGCTATCATTGGGGCACAGATCTGAATATGAGGGATTAGTTATAATGGTGAGCACTAAGTATGAGATTAAGAAGTACTCAGGAAAAAATAATTTTGAGTTATGAAAGATTAAGATGATTAGCCTGTTAACCAAGCAAGGCGAAGATGGTGCTCTTGAGGAGCGGAAGTCTACTATAAATGATGCTGATTGGAATGCTCTTGATAAGAAGGCTTTATCATCGATCCGTTTATGTCTCACGGATGAGGTTCTCTACAATGTCATGAGGGAGAAAACTGCGGGTGGTCTGTGGGAGAAGTTAGAGGATGTCTATGCGAAGAAATCCTCGAAAAATCACCTACACTTGAAGCGGCAGTGGTATAACTTCAAGATGGCAGAGGGTGGAGATCTGGAGGCTCACATCAACAACTTTAATAAATTGATTTACAAATTGCTGGATATGGAGGAAGTGATGAAAGATGAAGAACAAGCATGTATGTTGCTGAATTCTCTCTTTGTGTCCTATGAGGCATTCAAGAGCACTATGTGCAGCATGAATAAAACCTTGAGTGTCGACACAGTTATCTTAGTCCTTCAAGGGAAGGCTATGAGACAACTGAACAGCGACATGGGGACATCTTCTGATGCACTGTTTACAGTGGGTAGGAATTTTGAACAATGTACAGGTTCTTTTGGTTCTATATCCAAATCTAAGGGCAAGGGCAAAGGAAAAGTAAAGTGTTGAAATTGTGGGAAGGAAGGACATGTGAAGAGAGATTGTGAAAATCCTAAATCGAAGAGGGAAGATTCTGAGGCTTCATGCAGGGAGGCCAATGTTGCCACGTCAGATGGATCGAGTGGATGTGATGGTGATGTTTTATCTGTGTTTTCGCTCAGACGGTCATACGATGATCGTAAGGATGAGTGGATGCTAGACACAGGGGCATCTTTTCACATGACTCCTCATTGGAGTTGGTTCACCAGCTACAGGGAGTACAATGGTGGACAGGTATTTATGAGCAATGGCTTTGCTTGCAATGCTGTGACTGTTGGTTCGGTGCGCATCAGGATGTTTGATGGGGTGGAGCGTACCTTGACAGATGTGAGGCACGTTCCTGATTTGAAGCAGAATCTTATTTCTCTTGGTATGCTTGAGGTAAAAGGATGCAAGTACACAGATATTGATGGTGCTCTTAAAGTATCCAAGGGGGCATGGGTAATCATGAAAGCACAACGACTCGGTAACTTGTACAAGTTGATTGGGAGCACTTCAAAAGGTGGAACTACGGTGGATGTAGCGGATTCCACCTCTGCACGTGTGTGGCATGTTGGACATGACCACATAAGCGGGCAGGGTAGGAAGGCTGAGATGCGCGAATAAAGATACAGAGTAGGTGGAGCAGCCACCTATGAGAAGAATCACACGGCATGATCGCAGGACATCAGCGAGGTACATGGACGACTCCAATATCGCAGGAGGATCCATCTTCTATTCAGATGGCTCTAGGTGAGCCTGGTGCTGAGAAGTGAAAGGTGACTATGGGCGATGTGATGGATTCGTTGTACCAAACCGACATATGGGAGCGGGTGGAGCTTCTAGTGGGCCGGAGAGCGGTTGGATGCAGGTGGATCTTCAGGAGGATAAAACATAGATACAAAACGAGGTTGGTGGCGATGGGTTATACTCAGGGAAAAGGGTTCGGCTTCTCAGAGATATTCGCGCTGACAATATAGCAGTTATCTATTAGATCAGTGATTGGCGCTGGTTGGCCAATGTGATCTTGAGCTGGAAGGAAGGATGTGGAGTCTGCACTTCTGTAAGGAAAAGTGAAGAGCAGATGTACATGAAGCAACCAGAGCGGTTCGAAGTGAAAGGGGTTGAGAAAAGACTTTGCAGGAGGTCGTTGTTCGCCCTGTCGCCTAGGCAGTGGTTTGATTCCTTCATGGTGGGTCAGGTATTGTATGTTGATGACATGTGGATCGTCAATTGTGACATGTCTGAAATCAATGTACTGAAGACTCGGGTCATCCAGGATGAAGGATCGGAGGGCTAAAAAGATGGTTCTTGGCGTTGAGACTGAAAGATGAGTAGGCTTTGGTAATCACAGGAGGAATACCTTGTGTGTACGTATTGATCCAGGATGTGATGGGCCAGGTAAAGCCGGAGAACGTTCCCTACGTTTCTCTCCTCAAGTTTTCCTCATGACATGTCCCAAAACAGATGAGGAAAAGCAGGATATCTCATGAGCCTTATTCGAATGCGCTGGGCAGTGTATGCCATGGTTTGTATTAGACCGGTTATTTCATAGGCTATCAATGTTGAGAGCAAGTACCCCGGCAAGCAATATTGGGTAGCGGTGAGATGGTAAGAAGACTACGTTGTTCTTTTTTTGAGAAGACAGGAGCAAAGGTGGTTGAGCACGTGGATCTTTGTCTGTGAAACTTCTCTGGGCTTGGCGATGGCTGAAAAGAAAGACGGAGTGTGCACAAAGAGCTATGATGAGATGCAGAAATAAGAGAAGAGGTCATGTAGCTACACGGTTGAAGAATGAAGACTTGGTGAAGATTGTTGAGGAGAAGCCTTCAATCTTCAAGCTTTCATATTGCTCGACCGGTTGTGGGAGAGCCACGACCGGTCGTGGGAGGTGGTCGACCGGTCGTATGTTCGAGCCCTGGCACGACTCGAAGTCTAACAAGTGGTGCTGTTTTTTTCCGAGGCCTAGGACTAGTCGTAGGAAAGCTACGACCGGTCGTAGGGGTCTACAACCAGTCGTAGGAGGGCTACGACCAGTCATAGGTTAGGCAGTTTGTTCCGCGACTTTGCGCGAAACTGCGGATTTGAGTCCTTTCGTAATCGGGATGCGAAAGGGAAGTTGCCTAAACTATAAATAGGTGTTCCTATGGCTTTTTTAGAGGTATGAGAAAGTTTTCTAAAAGAGTTTTAGGAAAATTAAATGGTATAGTAAGGGTGAGATTCGAGGTTGTTCGAATCGGGTAAGTCCTTTCTCTTTGTAATTTCTGTTTTCATAGTGGAGATCTGTTACTTTGTGCCGTGATTTTTTTCCCACAAAGGTTTTCCACGTTAAATCTGGGTGTTCTCTATGTTCGCTTGTGTGCTTGGTGCCATTGAATTGCTATCCTAGATCTAGATCTGTATGATTCCGCAGGTCAAAACCCCCCGACATTATGGCAATGGCTTCCTGGCACGTTTTTTAGCCTCTCCTTAGAGATTTTTTTTTTTTTTTCAGCATAAAAATGTCATTCTGTACGGTGATTGCATGTCTAGAGAGTTGGAGAGTCTGTTTTTAAAATGGGAATGTGGGCTCCACTAAAATAAGGATTAAGCTCACTCCTTAATTGATATGATCTCCTCATTATAATTGGACAATAACAGTCATAAAATAATGTTTTTCAATTTTCTCATGAAGCTTACTATAATCCACAATGGCATTAAATATCAAAACAAATTGTGTAGGACAAACCAAACTTCCCTAATAATAGAGTCTAGTGAAACTGAAACTTTCTACATAACAATTAGATCAGCTAGGATTCATGATTTCTCAGGGATTATTGCACATTATTGTTTTAATTTGTTGCATGTCTCATAAAGAGCCTCATACTTTGTATCACCTATGGTGAAAAATTGAGCTTTTTTTTATTATTTTTTATTTTTTATCACATCAACATGGTCCACTTGAGGGATGCTTCTGTGCATCTTCCTTGCTCATAATTCACATGTGATTATCAATCTCTTACCTCTCCTTTATACAGGATAAACTAGAGAGTTTATTTTAACTAAGTAGCTAAATTTAAACAACAATTTCTTAGTGACATTGATGATAATCCTATGGCTGTTTGGCATCTTTATTAATAAAAACTTATTTGTGTATTAAAAATAAATAAATTTTTATTTTGAAAATATACTATTTGATGAAGCTCTAAATTTTATGTTTATTTTTTAAGAAACTAGCTAAAAAAGTTCTTAAAACATAAGTGATGGTGAGGTCACTTTTTTTTTTTATTTAATAAGAGCTTATTTGGCTTACAAGGTAGGCTTTTTTGTTATTATTAATTTTTAGATAAGTTTATCCTTAAACTTTTTACTTAGTTTTCCTCTTGCCTTCTTCTCTTCTCTTAACAATCTCACCAAAGTGGGCCAAATGACAAACAATCTATATTGAAGGTTGGGCTACACGTGATGAATGATTCACATCGGGGTGAGCTTACATAATGCATGGTCACATTAAAAGGTGAGTCCTGCATGATGGATGCTTCACATCAAAGTGTGGCCCAGCCCCACATGATGGATGATCCACATCAAATGGACCCCACCCAATGGGTGGTCTACATCAAAGGTGGGACCCACATGATGGATGATGGAAAATAAATGTGGGACCCACATGATGGATGATGGAAAATAAATGTGAGACCATGTGATTGAAGGTTGACATCAAAGGTGAGCCCGCATGATGAACGGCCCATATTGAAAGTTGGGCCTCACATAAGGGACAATCCATAAGAAAGATGAGACCCACACGATGGATGGTGAACATTAAAGGTGGCTCCCATATGGTGGATGACTCACATCAAAATGCGGCCTGACATGATGGACTATCCACATCAAGTGGGCTTCACATGATGAATGGTCCATAGTAAAGGTGGGACCCACATGAAGGATGATGGACACTTAAGGTAGGCTCACATGATGAACAACCCAGATTAAAGGTGCCCCTACATGATGAATGGTCCACATCAAGGTGAGCCTTACATGATGGATGGTTCACATCAAAGTGTGGCCTAGTTTGATGGATGGTTCACATCAAAGTGTGGACATCCACATTAAGTGGGCCCCACTTAATGGAAGGCCCACATCAAAGGTGGGCCCACTTGATGGACTGTTGATATCAAATATGGGCCCACATGAAGAACAATGTATATGGGCCCCACATGATGAATGGTCCACATAAAGGTGGCCCACATAATGGACAAAGTGAGCCAAACATGATAGAGAACCCACTTCGAATGGGCCCCCCTTAATGGGCGGTCCACATCTAAGGTCTTGCATGATGGACGGTCCATATCCAAAGTGGCCCAACATGATGGATAATCGACATAGTTGTGCCCACACAATGGACGATGGACATCAATAGTGGGTCCCACATGAGGGAGAACCCACTTTAAAGGTGGGGCCCACACGATGGACACATCAAATGTGGATTATGCCATCCATGTTGCAAAGCCACCATAATAAACTCACAGCAGTGGTCGGATGACTACTATCATGACTGAATGAATTTACAACAGCAGTAGGAAATTTTCAATCGCACACATTCAACTCTAACAAATCAAAAGTAAACATAATCACCAAAGCATGATCACAGGGGATGGCGGCAATGGATGGTAATGAACCCAGCTCCTGAGTCACCACCAGGAGAAAATCATTTAAAATGGCCCAACAACGTACATTTTTTAGCATGCTCACTCAATCACATGTGCCGGCGTGGCACACGAGCATCACATTCACGCAGTACATCAGGCCGGTCAATATGCAACCATCATGATAAGTGGACCCGACTGCTTTTTTCGGGCCAGATTTGTTCGATCTCACGGTGGCACAATGTGGTGGGATGTAGATGGGCCACCTTATATAAAGCCACTTGATAGAGCTCTCTTTTCCCTTTATATTTCACACGAAGAATGGTGTATCAGGACGGTCCACCTAGTGGGTCCCACTGCGTAGAATCTGTGGATAACCTGGCCTAAGAATCAGGTTCGTCACAGTGTTCGAAGGAGGCTGGCAGCTTGATTAAAATCGGCCAAGTTATTTCTAGCCATCCAATTGTTTCACACTGTGATCCAGAGTGTCTACATGGTGGGACCCACTTGATAGATGGCATGGATCTGGATGGTCACTGATGGGCTGCTTAATCGAAGGAAAGACATAAGTTTAGCAACACAGGTGAACTTATCAACAACGTTGGGGCACGGCTCGCTGATTTAGACGGTTGACCAGATGGGCCCCAACTTGGATTTGATAATAATCCCCAAATATCTGCCTGACGCAACAATCCTAACCTCTGTTGAGAATATAACACAGCAACGGTCCACATTAAATGTAAAAAAGGACACTCCTATCTCGCGGAGCATTTGAGTACAGGCGACCACCTTTATGTACTCTGGACTGTCCATCATAGATTGGGTACTTTCATCACAATTTCACTAATCAAGATATCCCAATCATCAATTTTGATGATTTTTTTCCAGTACGACCATCCATACGCATGCACACTCCACACCTACGTCATACGCATGCCACGCATTCGGACTTGGGACGTGTATAGCACATCCCATTCGTACCTCAAGTCGGCCTCATAGATCATGTTGGTCTAAGAAAAATCAGTGGTGGTCCAATATTCTTGTGGCCTATCTAGCAGTTGAAGAACCTGGATTTCTGGCAAGATCATATACAAATAGGTCCCACTTGATGGACAACTGAGATGTCCAACACGAGTGCTGTGTGTTCACGTGGAGCGTGCCAAATGGGCTACCTTGGCAAGGCCCAGATATAGTCTTGTCATTTTTGGGTCTGTTTGGGCGGAGTATTGGAATCCCGAGGTAGGCTCAGCACGGGTACCGTTTGTCCGAGATGGGCGTTGATTCTGGCCTCACCAAGCCCATTTCCATTGTGAGTGTGAGATATCAAGCAGCTCAGTTGCAACTCCATTCTCACTTCTTATAAGAGAACGACGGGCCCACCTTTTGGTAATCCTGACCATTCATTGGGTGGGACCTATGGTTGTGAAAGATACCTTCAGAATTCCTCCTTGGTCAAACGAACGTGGACAAATGAGAATGACCAGATCAACTGTTTATGGTCCATCCAAAATGAGAATGACCAGATCAACTGTTTATGTTACCAAAAGACGTATTCCACCAAAAATTTGGGACTTCTGTTAAATGAATATGTATACCAATGTTGTATTTTTCTTCTTAACCATCTATATCAGTAGGCCATGGATCAAAAGGTTAGGATTGTCCAATCGATGGTGAGACACAGTCGCTGGAATCGAAAACTCGCATGATCATGTATTTTATATAGTTCTTTTGTATACCATGGACCAAAAGTATTGTTGGTCAGCCAATCATACAGATGATAAAAAAATGGATATAGAAAAAGCGAGTATCCAATAACTCAAATACAACGGATATGCGTGGCCCACCTGATGAGTGTACTGCTCTTTTTTACTTTTTCAAATATGTCATGATCATAGGTTGCAACACTTGATGAATGGCCAGGATCTCTGACCCACGTGTTGTCCTTAGATCTCTGATAGGCGTTCCAAATCTCACGTGAGGGGCCCCTCGTTGAATCGCAACCCTTATTGCTTTACTTTTTGTATCCAAGCAAGTCCATTAAGGGCTTGGAAATTAAATGGGTGGTAATACGATTTTTATCCTTGCCATGCATTTGGCGTGCCTTTAAATGGCTTCTTTGACCATCTGAGCATGGTGATTTTGGATGCTATCAGTAATCTGAGGTGGGTTTCACCCATTGACGGTCATTAATTATTATAGGAAGGCCGAAAGGAAACATGCATGAGTTCTCGCAAGAGTATGCTACGGACAACCCGTCTTGGATCATTGCTAGGGGTGGTAATGGGTTGGGTCAGACGCGTGGGGTCTACTGGCCCTACTATCCACTTTTGAAGCAGGTTCAGGCCAAGGTAAATGGCTATGTAGGTCATAGCTTGGGTTAGAATTGTGACTCATTTAAGTACATGGGTGGGGCTTGGGTTGAACCTTACTGGATCCGACTGGCCCACATATACTTCATTAGTGGGTCAGGCTAGATGACCGGACTGTCTTCTTACTAAAATACTTAAACAAAATACAGAAGAGATACACCAATGATTCATTTATTTATATCCATGGCATTAGCCTTATATTCTATTCTTAAAGCTGAGTTAGGTCATAGCGAGTTGGGTCAGAGGAAAATGGGTCGTGGGTCAGGTTTGGTTTACATTTCATGGCCCATTTGGAACATAGGTCTGACTTGGGCCTATCACAAGCCAGCTGATCCAGTCCACCGCCAAAAGAGAAAAACTTGGATGCTCTGACAGTGCGCAATTCGTGATACTCAGACGCTGTATGTGCAAATAAGCCGTCCAAAACATAGGCGTGGATTGCATACAGACACTCGCTACATGACGGTGCTCTGTGTGTCCGTGATGATATATTTGTATTATACAGTACATCCATCCATCCATCCATATTAGATCATTAATTTAGGGTATGAACTAAAAAATGAGGCCGATCAAAATATCAGGTGGACCACACCAAAGGAAAAAGTGGAACTTTCTAGGTCCCACTGTAATGTTTACTTGCCATCCAACCTGTTGATTATGTCACACAAACCTGGACGAAGGGAAAACACAAATGTCAGCTTGATCCAAAACTTTTAGGGTCATACGAAGTTTTTAATGATAGGCATTCAATCACTCTCGTGTGGTCCACCTGAGATTTGGATCTGCCTCATTTTTGGGATGATCATGCCCTAAAATGATTTGAAAAAATGGATGGATGAGGTGGATAAAACACATACATCATAATGAGGCAGTTTCGAGCCCTAATTAGATGGTTCTTAAACCAAAATTTGTACTCGTTCGATATCCTAACCGTTTGATTTGGTGGGCCATTTATTGAACAGTTGAAATGAAAAATTAGTAAACAATGAGTGTCCACAAAAATAGATGGTCAAGAGAAAAGCAATGACTCACATTTCACTTTTGTCCAACAACTCACGTCTGGAGTGCCATCCTCGAGTTGTGGCCCACTGAATGGACGATCCAGATCTGCTAACATCATGTTGCATGGCCCAAAAACTAGGGAGTATCTTCATATCCTATCTGTTGAATTCCCATTCAATGCAATCTTCTCATCTTTGGTGAGGATGGTGACTTTGGTATGTACGTTAGTTATGTTACCCAAGGAACTGCTTATGGGCACATGCAGATGCAGTCACGTTATTTTCACATTGAGTGTAGTAAGGCCCACATGTTTTAACGGTGATACTTTTTCAACAAAGTAGGTATAGGAATTTTGACCCCAAGGTATGCACAATCAACTTGGATTTTTCAGTTTGCACCAGTGGGCCCGTGATTAGTGATCTAGACCGTTTGTTCGTTGTGATCACCCTCGATGGCCCTTGCCCCAAAATTTTTCTCAATGGGAGAATCCTAACCTTCCATTATGTACTCTGAAAATGGACGGGTATATAACAACCAAAATAAGGTGCATTTTGACTGAAATATATTCATGATCGATGTCTAGGATCCTCTGATCTGGATGATTTTATGCATATGGTCATGGACGGCCGCATATGTTGCTGGGCCAACTGAGCTCATTTGCCACTGTATTAGTCCCCGGTTGGAGAATCCATCCAATACAGGGGTACCATAACGGTAGGTCCGCTTTGAGGTGGGCCATAGTTTGATGGTGTGACCCACTTGAGTTCTGGATACGGCTGATATTTAGGATTATCCCATATAAAAGCTTTCTTACCCGTCCATTTGTTTCTAACATCGAGGCCACTTGCTGAATGGACCAGATTTACTTTTGGGAAATAACAACCATATGGCTAGACCCATGCTTATTAATGGCTTGGATATTTCAACGGTCCGACAGGTTTGCACATGTGGCTTGGATATTCCTTGCACACGCGTGTAGATATATCAAAAATATTTTCTCTACATTGCAATGACATCTATTTTATTTTAGTCCATTGCATGTGAACATGTATACCTTCCCAAGATCTTCTGATTTTTAAATATTTGGAATCTGTTTCTTCTCTCCCTAATATTACCGTTATACTATTTTAAAAAGCATAAAAAAGCGTACACTGGCAAAAGGGGTGTGGTCACGGGGTATCCATACCGTCGATCGTGTTTTCACCCTCATTCCATGTGAAAACAAAAAACCAGGTCGTTCCAAAACTTAGGTGTCCAGCAATGCGGGGGACGCTGAAAGTTCATGACTAAAACTTTCATATTCACAGGATGTGCCCACCTAGATTTGAAATGGACTGACTTTTTACGTCCATTCATTGGAAGGGCCTAGTATTGATGTAGAGCAGGTGGTGGACAATTTTATGGCACAGATAAATCAAAAAAGGTCTGGTCAACAACAAAAGTGATCTGAACCGTCAGACCTTAAATTAGGCATATCTCACAATTCGGAATGAGTTATCTAATGTAAAATATATGATTTTGGGATAGAACAAGCTACTTTATCCACCCGATCATGCTATGTTGAGTTGCGTAAGTTGGATTTGAAAAATACTACCAGATCGATAGTTAGTTTTAGTTTTATTATAACTCTTCATCCGTTGGGCTTTATGAGTTATAACGAAGTGTTTAAAATAATTAGAATAATAGCTTAGTGAAGCCAAATAGGACACTTATTATTTTTGGCCGAAAACCTTGTGCACTAGTAGACATCACGACCATCTATAAATAGTAAGTTTACTATTTATAGTAAGTTACGAATTCTATAAGTTTTAGTTGTAGTTTGATTATGAAATCTCTCCCATTGCATTCTATTCCTATTTAAGGGGTTGTGAATAAAGGTGGGTATCGAGTCAAGTCGGACTGGATTGGGTTCTACTCGACTTGATTCGATTTTTCCAAGAACCTGACTCGAATTCGATCCGATCTGGGACCGAGTCTAACAAGGCTGACGTGATCTAATCTGAATCCTTATTGGCTTGACTCGAATTAAGTTGGATAGAGTTGAGTCTGTCCAGGAAGGAAATCGAGAGAGAGAAGGAGAGAAAGGAGGAGAGAAAGAAGGAGAGGTGGAAAATCGGGAGAGAAAGGAAGAGAAAAAGTAGGAGAGGAAGGAAATCAGGAGAGAAAGAAGGAGAGAAAGGAAGGGAGCAAGGCGGGACACTGTAGCCAAGAAGTCCCGACCTCGTGTGGTCCACCAGCGAGTTAGGGCAGGATGTTGCAGTCGAGAGGTCCCGACATCGTGTGGTCCACCAGGGAGTCAGGGCAGGCCATCGGTTGAAAATACATAATAAATAAATAAACAAAATAGAACTTATTTTATCAATGGAGGAAGATGAATGGTGAAGATGGGTGCTAGGCTGCTAAGTCGGATTAAGATGGGTTGGTGCTGTGCTACTCGTTTGGATAGAAAAGGGTTAGGGATTAGGGCTTTCGTTTGGGTGAGAGTAGTAAAAACGTAAAAATAACTTATATAGGAGAACCGACCGGATAAGATTGGATTGGATTGAATCGGTTTGGATAAGCCACTTACGCGAACTCGTCTCGATGTACGGTCGGATCTGAGTGGGCGTATTCGAATTCGGATCGGATCGGATTCGATAAATTCTATCGAGCCAAATCCGTCGAATGAGGTCGGATCGTGCCCAACTCTAGTTGTAAACTCATTTATTTGAGATATCAATCAAATTATGAATTTATTTACATTTTCTTGCTTTATTTCCTTGTGGATTTGAGAAGTGTCTGTGAGCAATTCAGAGCTCCATGAATTTGTTGTAGTTATCCTTGAGTAAGCTGGTGACGACCTCAGCACTTTCATCCTTGCATCAAGTATGATGATTGGATGACATCTAGACAACAAAATGGACCCCACAAGTGGTTGGGAGTCCCCTCCCGTCTCTTTGGACGCAGATTAGGTAGTGAGGCCCTCACCACCCTCAGCGATATGGTGTGGTGATGTGTTGAGATTGCGAGGACATCAGTCACTCCATTACTGCTGAGAGTGGTGAACACATCAGTGCATAACCTCAGTCCCTACTCTCCCATGTGGTGTGGTCTAACTGATTTCCCGTTTGGGTTCATTTTTTGGCTTATGGCGTAACATCAAATGGTGTAAATAATGGACGGGTGGATCTGACGCACACATCATGTGAGTCTCACAACTGCCTGCTATTAGTGGAAAGAGAAAAAAAAATGCCTAGAATGCATGAGTGGCCCCCCTCCTTTTTTATTTGTGGTCACACGTACTAAAGAAAGAGTAATTAACATGGTAGGGTGGATTGTCTCAGCTCCCCTAGAAAGTTTTTCAGGCCATAACGTGTAAAATCCTCAACGGTAGCTTTGAAGTTATGATTGGTCCATAACAACCATTGGTACTTGGAGGCCCATCTTTTCATTCATTGCAACGGTGCAATCCTCACCTTATGGACACCTATCTACCTTACTCTCATTAATGATTGAAACCGGTAAAAACTCATTTAAAACTGGGTCACACCACAGTGGGGTAAAATCATTTTGCCTTTACAAGAAACTGAGTCGAATCATTGTCAATCGATGCCCAAATCCGGTCAAGGCCAATGTGCCTAGTTTTCTTTTATTTAAAAACTCTTGTACGGAATTAGTTTCTAAGGCATTTTTCATTGTTTCAAATTCAACAAAACCACAAGCTAGATTCGGGCCCACGTTGGATTCATAATGCAAATCTCGTTCTCTGCCATTACCTGGCTAGGAAAATTTGAATTGAAAAAATCTTGCTGAAAATAAAAATAATATTTATTGCCAAGCATTAAATAAATTATAAATACACACACATCATTATCTATGTTGGACATCCACCCCATAAGTTAGATGTGCCCTTCCACAGTGGGCTTGGGGCCAAAAAATCAGGCCAATTCATGACTTAAGTGGGTTTATCACATAACTGGTGTGAGTGGATATCCACCCACTAAAACCTTCATTATCGTTTATAGGGCTCATTAAAGTATGGTCCACACATACAACCCATTCATTATGGGCGTCCTGCCTGGACGAGGGATCACACCAAATTTCGGCCTTATCCAAAATTGAAGGGGCCCCACCAAGTACTTTTAAATATTTTAGTCATGATTTTATAGGGTTTTCACTGGTTTGAACCACTTTAGCTTTAGATATGGCAGATTTTTGAGATATCCCATAAACCAGAGGGTATCCACCTAATCTAGCGTAGATGTCAGACATAAATCATGGTAGGGCCCATAGACCTCTACCTCCTGGTAAGCTACCATAAAGTTGTCCTCGTGTGTGTGTGTATATATGGTCCACCCGGTGGATAACTTCTAAGCAAGCATGGGCCATTAAACCTATTCGATAGATATTGGCCCTACCATGTGGAACATTTCATGCAAAAATTAGCCCCATCCACTAATCAAGTGGACCACACTTGTATTTTATTATTTATCAATGGCTATACACAATTTCTTATGGTGTGGCTCCTTTGATGATTGGATAGGGCTGATTTTCTCACTGGGTGATTCTCATGGTGGGGCCAACGTATTAGGAGGATTGGATGTCACAAGAACGCAACAGTTCGAAAGAAATCCACTGAGTGGACTGTAAGCCGTGGTCTAACCAGTTGGACTTGTGACCTTCTCTCTATATAAAAACTTGATATGTTTAACGGAATCTTTTTTAAATGGTTTTCCATAACTATTAAAATCATGAAAGAAAGTGCAATTATTCATGCCACAAATGTATAGAATTTATGAGGTGAGAGAAAATTCAGTGAACAACTTGTGCTTGAATTGCAACATTAGGCAGGTGTTTATGTATTATATTATATGTGAGAGAAACCTCTCAGGCGCGGAAAAGTCCCACCATTTCCAAAGTCTTGTTAGAAAAGGAAAATTATCATGCTTCCCTTGTTAGGTAAGAATGCTTAGTTAATTTCAATCGCTTGGTGCTAAATTAGATTTCTTTCTTTGTTTAATTTCTCATTCAATTACAAGAAATTTAGAAAATTGTTGTATTTTAAATTTTCTTAAGCTAACTTAGATTTATATAATTCAAAAATTATAGTAACATATATATATATATATATATATATATATATATATATATATATATATATATATATATATATATATATGGAAAAGGTTCTACGCTGTCGAGCTCATGGGAACTCCCCATGAGGTTGAGCTATGTGGGCCCCACCATGATGTATGTTGAACATCTACCCCATCAATCAGATGCACCATTCCATATTGGGCCTAGGACTTATAAATCAAGTCAATCCGTGACTTGTGTGGGCCACACCACATACAAAAGTTAAGAGGAGTTATCTTCCATTAAAACATTCATAATCATTTTTTGGGCCCACCGTGATGTGGTTCACAAATTCAGCCCATCCATTATGTGTGTCTCACTTGAATTAGGGGTCAAACTAAGTTTTAGACGCATCCAAATTTCGGATGGGCCCTCACCAATTGCTTTTATATGTTATAGGCATGTCTTCACGTGATTTTAGACGGTATGGCGCACCTGAGTTTTATATATGGTTGATTTTTGGGATACTATAATTTAAAGGGAACCCATCAAATGCACGGTGTTGATGTTCGACATACATCATGGTGGGGCCCACACAGCTTGACCTCATGGGGAGTTCACATGAGCTTTTATATGTTTTAGGCATGTCTTCACATGATTTTAGACAGTATGGCCCATCTGAGTTTTGTATATGGCTGATTTTTGGGATACCATAATTTAAAGGGAACCCATTAAATGCACTGTGTTGATGTTCGACATACATCATGGTGGGGCCCACACAGCTCGACCTCATGAGGAGTTCACATGAGCTTCCCCCCCCCCCCCCCCCACACACACACACACACACACACATATATGGAATGGTATTATTGAGTTTAGGCCTCATAGGCTTCCCATGAGTTCAAGCTCCATGGGCCCTATGATGACGTGTGATGGACATCCATGCCATACATTTGGTGGGTCCCCTCTAAATTGTGGTATGTGCTAAAAATCAGCTGCATCCCACGCAGGTGGGCCATATCATATAAAATTATGCCTAAAACATATAAAAGTACTTGATGTGCTCACCTAAATTTTGGCTTCGACTAATTTGGTGTGACCCCTCATCCAAGTGTGACACACAATGGATGGCTTGGATATCTAAACCAAATTTCACTGGCCTAAATATAATCGGAAAGGTTTCAATGGTGGACATCTACTCTTAACTGTTGTTATGGTGTGGCCCACCTAAGTCATGGATTAGCCTGATTTTTTAGATATATGGCTCAACATGGAAGGGTGTATCTAATTAATGGGTTGAATGTCTTTCACACATCATAGCGAGGCTCGCAGGGCTCAACCTCATGGGAAGCTTCCTATGAAGTTGAGATGAGGTCAGGATCAACCTCATGGTGTGTGTAATGATTAAGTCCAATGTATTTTTATTTTTTATTTTTTAAAAAAAATCTAAATTAAGACATCAAATAATATCCATCTATTAATCCTCAGGTCTATGGACAACCTGGTGATATTGAATGCATTATATATCAATGCACCAACTAGAAAAATGGAGTAAAAATATAGAACTAGCTATTTGTTTCCATGCTATTATTAAAAAAAATAAGATCAACATACATTTGTGGCCTACCTGATGAGCATGCAACATTAATATTTTATAAATGGCATGCTCACAATGCAACCTACCTGATCAATGGTCTGGATCTCCCACATGCACACTGTCGGCACATATCTCTACACCTAATTTTCCCTTCATGTTCCACTGAGCAACTATTCCCCCATTTTCTAATTTTACGGTGCATGCCCTTACACATGATTTTTACATTTTCTTCTTAAGATGGATTGAAGGTAGATTGGTGCATTGATTGACGAGTGCGTGTAAAGAATTCCCACTTCTTAACGCAATCACATGCATTATTTTGGCATTGTTTGTATTGAGTGGTCTCCCGTTGCATGTTATATCGGTATCACCATTAAATGATGGCCCATGGCCTAATAAGGTCGCATTGATGAACGTTCACAACCGTCGGATCACAAGTCGTTCCAAAAGTTATGGTAATATAAGAGTGGTGGTCCATTTCATTATTCTAATTAATATTGGGTACGGCACGGTGGTGGCCCATTTCAAAATCTGGGCCATATTCCTTACACTGTCGTGAACAAGCCATGAACCAAAATCAGGTAGAACCATACGTTGAAATTGAATCACCGGATTCTTTTCTAACCGCCTATTCTTCCGGTACAAGTTTGACTTGCCGTGTGAGCGGAACAACATTACTTTTGATCCATTAGATGTTGGCAGCCTACCTTACTTGGATGAATGGCCGGGATCTTTGACACGTGTTCTATCCACCTGGATCTATGACACGCATTCTGGCTCCCACAATGAATCGAGAGCGGATTGCATGTGCCCCGGGGGCACAGAGATATACCTGTGCAAGGGCAATGTGGGCCCCAAAGAGATGTCCGTGACAAATCCACTCCGCCCATCCATTTTTAAAGACCACAATAGGATAGGATTTTAAAAATCAGGCAGATCCAAAACTTAGGGGACCATCAAGAACGAAAACAGTGGGAACGGAAACGTCCACCATTGAAACATTTCTGGAGCTGACCATAATTTTAATATTTCATCCAAAACGTTCGTATGGTTACTGCCACTCATATAAAATGTAAGAACAAATATCATCCTGATACAAAACTTCTGGCACCCCCAGGACTTCAATCCCACTGTATCATGTGGATTGGGTCACGTGAGTTTGGATATGCCTGATTTTTAAATTCCTATACTACCGTGGTCTTTAAAAAAAGATAAATGGAGTGGATTTACGACGGACATATCTGTGAGCCGCACACAGCCCCAGGCGCAGGTATATCTCTGTGCTCGTGGGCACATGCAATCCGCTCGCCAATGAATCACGACCCACCTTTCATAGGACCATGGACTATTAAAGCCTTGTCCTTCCCTGCACTGCATTCCCTTCCATCTACGGAAGTAGAACAGATGTCATTAGCATCTATTATTCTGTATGGGCCTTGGAATTTGTAACGCTTACTATTTTACTTTTTCACCGCCCATTCATTGGCCACCAATTGGATGTCTGTATCGGCCTTGGAATTTTGGACCACTTGCTATTTTACTTTTCACCGTCCATTTGATAGGCATCAATTTGGATGGTTAGGATTGCGTGATCAATGATTTAGAGATATGCTCCACCTGAATTGCGAACACCATTTCTTATGGCAGGATAGAACCATTAATGAGTGCCACGTTTTGAGGATGATCATTCACCACATTTTTTTTAAAATGGTGGTGAACTATTACGAGTCTGGCTCTCATCCGAGCATGTGATGGGTAAGTGGTCCACAGACGTCTCCGCGTAGAAATAAACAAGCATGGAAACTTATAGGGACTGCGAGAATTTCACGTGGCGACCCTACTTTGTTGGGCCCACTTATATCTGACACTCACAGAGTATATAAATAGGGATGCTAAGTGGACTCGAGCCAGTACACGTGTTTTTGGCACTCGGTTCTCCACCATGGTTAAAAGACTTGGCGGGTCGAATTGACTGGCTCGGCCCTAAGTCGGGACTCATCCGAGTCAGAGTTGACTCGAGGGTTGGAATGGATTAGGTTTTAGGCACTCCGATCTTTCGTTATTCCATTTATATGATGTTACACTCACTGTGGATGGAGAGTTTGGTCCACCTGATGAACGTCCAGGTGAGCGAACGGCCTCAATTTTTGTCAAGGGATTGTAAGCAGTTGTGTGGCACCTGTACCGGAAGTCCCATCCATCTCCTGCGCTGATGCGGAGTAAGTACTACCCGGCCGGTCGTAGCGCGGCAAATGAAGGGACTACGAGTAACCAACCTGATGCATGGACTACATCAATCGTCTATCTATTTTACCATATCATTTTAGGCAATAAAGAAAAAAAAAGAAATGAGGCAATTCGAAGGCCCAAGCATACCGTGAAGTGGGGACTAAGCGATAAGGGTTAAAATATTTTTGAGAGCCAGAAGTTTTTTTTTTCTTGTCGTCCGGTCCACATGACCTTATGAATAAATTACTTGGCAAATAAACATCACCATGAACCCTTTAAGCCCTAAGACAGTTTCAATAGGGGCGTCGTTATAACCTTTACTTCTTGTGGTGTGGTCCGAGCCATTTTTCTATCTCATATTAGGCTTATACACCTATGGCAAATGGACGTACAGAGCCAATAAAATCAATACATTGCTGTGCTTGTGCTGAGCTCATAACAGGCGGAGGTAGTACCTCATCCACCTCCCTAGTCCACGCGGTTACTTGTCTGTGAACTACACGGTGCAGTTTGGCTACTATCCCCACCTCTCCCAAGTACGACATAGGGTGGGCCTCTGAGGAGTCCACCATGATGTATGCATTTTTCCACACCATTTATCCAATTTGTTATATTAATTTTGGGTATAAGGTAAAAAATAAGCTAAATCCAAAGCTGATGTGAATCACACTACAAAAAGCAATGATGATAATGACACACATAATGTAAATCGTTTTAAGGCCCACTGTGATACATATGTGCATCTAACATGTTCATAAGATCTCATTAACATGAAGAAGGAAAAATAAAAATATTAGCTTAATCTAAGTCTTGCACAACTTTCAAGAAGTATTTAATGGTGCATGGGTGTTCAATCCCTATTGTGTTCACTCAAATATTTGGATCTACTTAATTTTTTTCTTTATACCTTAAAATGAAATGACAAAATGAATAAAGGGCTACATCATGGCTAACCCCTTCAACCTTAGCATGTGCCAAGCTTAGAATAGATTACCCAATCTGCATCTCGAACTAAATGAATTCTTTTGATGATATGGCATGAATTGCCCTTGTGAAAATGATGAAAATACTCATGTTTAATGTGCCCTTACATTACATGATGGCGGCATCTGACATTTCCTTGCTACATTGAATCAGATCATCTGCTTTCCATAAATAATAAATTTATATTTTCTTGCATTGTGATTGGTCCATATCATTACTTATGTTGTCACCTTTGCTATATTAAATGCAGTGTATAGTAATATAGTCTAATCAAATTGTAACAAACAAAAATTTTATATTTATAACAAACAGAGGATATTGTCTCTAATGTATTTTTTTAAAATTTTAATTTTTAATTTTTTATAACACACGCACGCACATCCCCACATACTCACGCCATGGTAGGATTTCACCACCTATGGATACTCGAACCCTTGACCGGGTGTTGAAACTCCCAAGAGTCTACTACCCGAGCAAAAGTAAGGATCCTTGTCTCTACTACATTAGGTGGGTGCCATATGATACTTCTTGGAATGTGAGGTGATGCATATGCACTAAATATTTTAAAGTTAAGCCTCTAATGAATATATTATTAATGGATCATTTTCAGCATCGTTTTAGATCAACTTTTAGCTTATGACTAATCTAAAGTAGGTTACACGATTTGGACAGTTTGATTTCAGTTAAATATTTTTCATGTCCACTATTTTGTAAATGCATGGACATGACCATCCACAGTTTGGCAAGAGTATGAAGATTTTTTGGTATTCTAAAAGGAATGTTTCTCACGGGTCGATGGTGGATCATGACTCACTTGCATTTACTCTTCGAGAATTCTGAGGCCAGTACGTTCACTCATAAATACGGAACCGTTGGTAATTCAATGCCTTCTCGGCAAAAACCATAGATGCTATTGTCCGCTTGTGTTACGTGGCATCCTAACAGTCTTCCACGTGGTAACTCGATTTAAGTTCGATAGATGGGCTGTCTTCTCCCCGGTCCGGCTTTGGCTCAGTTGCTAAGGCCATTCCAGCTGTGGAGCGTATCATAGCGATAAACCCAGCATCGTCACGGGGCATACGTGTCCTTCTACCCGAATCGTACGCATATGATTCCACTATTGGGTGGCTGTCAATAGACAGTTAAAATCTTAAAGTAAACTGTCCAAACAACAAATCAAACTCTACGCATCGGAGAGTAGAATGATGGGCCGACAGAGTTGATAGCCATACACAAGTATGCAGACAATACACGTGTGGAGAAGTATACGATAGTACCGACTAACTCGTGGACCCACTAGAAGGGGCATAACTAGTAAGTGGAAGATCCTAGCCTTAAATTGATAAGGCATTACCATTGGTGCACGTATGCTACACGCGCAGTTGCTGCGCGCATGCTTAGATGATAGGAACAGCCGAATTTTTGTCATTGATTTTGGATCCTTAAGCATCTACTTGCGGCCCACTGCTACATCTGGAATGATGTATTATGAAATTTTTATGAAATTAAATCCTTAAAAGATGTACTATTATAGGAAAAGTGTTATTTTGATTTTTGAAAAACATAACAACAAAAAGCAAATCTACCAAGTGGCCGTTTAGTTTTTTTCATTACTATGGTAAATGAGTGCAAATGAGTAATAATTATTTACTTATGGAACTACATGCAATATCACTTACAATTAACTACAACGATGATTTTATTGTACTGTTTGTTTCATTAAAAATGTATTAGGAACCATGAGAGTTGTATAATATAAAGATGTAATGATTAAAATTTATTTTACCTATATATATATATATATATATATTTTTACCAATATGTTTGATCCTTGATTCACATGCCATAAATTTTAATTAAACAAATATCTAAAAAAAATAATAATGACTCATTTACCTAATATTTCATCAAAATTTTAGAAGCCAACCCTGCACTACCTTCATTTGTTTTCTTTTAAAAGAGTTATAAAACCAAGCGTTGTGAGGCCCATGTGATGTGTTTAAGAAACCAAAGCATTCAAATAGGTAGATTCTTGATACACACAAAATCTAGTCAATCTTCTCACCAAGTTGGCCATGTCTTAGAGAATAACATATATCATTGTTATCATCATCATTTAAGACTTATTCCCAATTAGTTGGGTTGGACGAATGAATCATGTTTTGTGATCCACTTTATTAAGGGTCATACCTTCAAATGTACTATTGGCCATCAAGTATTTTTTTATTACCTTCATCTATATACTTTTGAACATTTTTCATCTTTTATAGCCTTCAACCCGTATCAACTTACTTTTTCTAACAACTAAAGTTCTTAGTGTTAGTCAAACATGGTTAACAGTCAAAGATTCAACTTATAGAAACATGAAGAAAGATTATGAAGTGTCTAACCAGTGCATTCTTTAAATATGAGCAGGTACTACTGGATAGACAGTTCTAATCATGCCATTATCTCTCTCTCTCTCTCTCTCTCTCTCTCTCACACACACACACAGTCAGAAGCTAAGCTTTGGACATTTTTGCCTTGCAGTCACTTTTGGAAACATAAATAAAGAAAGAGAAAATCTGTCAAAAAGTCTAGCTTATGGGTAAAGGAGGGTTGAGATCTTACCTCACATTGACAGCTTAGGTTCAACCAGCTCACTTCACTTCATTTAATGTTGGGAGCTCACAATCCTCTTATACAGGTGTAGCTCGCACAAAAAAAGAATGATGCGATACTTCGTGGGGCCCACCATGTTGCGTGTATAAAATCAACTCCATCTAGCAATAGAGAACCATTATTTGAACCCTACATACAAACGATTATTACAAGAAAAGAATTCAAATGGATCACACAGTGGGAACAATGTAAACTTCTCCCAAAACCAATGAATTTACACGGTGTGGCCCACCTAGGTTTTTTACGAGGCTAATATTTGTATCTTCTCTCCATCCCGGTGAGTTAGACTTGATCAACGGGTTTGATGAAAGATAAACCACATGGTGGCCTACACAAGCCTCTAGTCAACATCTCCTTCCTATCATTCCAAGTGGTTGTGTGGGGGATCTGAGCTGTGAATCTAGCTGATTTTTTAGCAATCAAACGGTTGGGATAGTTACTTCCAAGAGATTATAATGCTTATACCAATCCACTGTCAGCCATACATTTCGGACGGCTTGGTTTAAGAAAGTTTAATGCCACATTTATAGGGACAACGTTCGTCTTTTTTCCTCTTTTCTTAAAGAAGAGCCCGGGTACTCTGGGAGAGTGTGATGGATCATACTCAGGCACTAGAAATTGCATACGTAGAATATCAAACTACACTGTGTCTAAATCATGAACCCCAAGTTTAGATGCACAATGAATCAAGCATTAAGGTTAATTGATCATCCATCCATCAAATTGGCAGACATTTATTGGACAGTTAAAAATAATAATAAAATCCAATGCCCCTTTTCAGCAACTGTCCACAAATTAGATTTTAAATTTTAATAATTAATATGATTTTTTTTTACTGTAACTTGATGACAATGGTTCCAACAATTTAAATTAATTTAATTTGAATTAGCATATGTCAGGTATGCAATTTTTAAGTGCTTGTGTACTAAGTTTTATACTCTAGTAAAGTATTAAATAATTCATTTATGCGGGCTGGCTTTTTAACTTTGACTCTTTGCCTCGAGAGAAACTTCAGTACTCCGTCAGAGTAGCCGGAGTGAAAAAGCTTGCATGCATAGACAGGAAGCGGGTTTAGTGGATCCTCACGTGGCTGGATTTAATTTAGCCACGTGGCTTTTTGAGATGGATGGCTAACGCATGGCCCAATCAAATCACAATGCTCGGTGATTCGCTGGATTGTTACCTAGGCATGTTCAAAAGGGGTGGGTTTATATTGGCCACGTCTAGTTGGCAGAAATGGCCCAACGAAGAAAAACGGACTGGGTATTGTAACGAGTAAACTCTGTTAGGGCCACCGTGAATGTCTGTCGCTTATTCACACTGTCTATATATTTTTTAAAGCTTATTTTAAGATTGAGCCCAAAGTTAAGTGGATCATTCCAAAGGAAATGATGGGGCTAATGCTTTCCACCGTTGAAACCTTCCTAGGTTTTAGTATTATTTATTTATCATCCAACTTGTGTTGGGAGCCTTGTACAAAACTTTAGGAGCTAGCCTCTCGAAATAAACTAGAATTATGAATAATAAAGCAATGAAATAAATCAAAACATCGATTACATACCACACAAGAGATTTTTACGTAGAAAACCCTTAAAGAGGTAAAAATCATAGGACCTCGTCCAAATCAACAATCCATTATAAAGTAGAATATTACAACCGATCACAAGCACACCCTGCTATGATCAAATCTTCATCACTAACGCAAGAATAGATAAACAGTAAGAGAAATAAAGAAAACGGAGAGATCTCACTGATTATGAGGACGTAGAAGTACTGAGATATGGTAGATCACCTCTACGAGCATAGCCTCCCTTCCACAAGCTCTCTCTCTCTCTCTCTCTCTCTCTCTCTCACACACACACACACACACACCCCTTTGATAGCTCTCTTATGTTTTTCATGTATACCATACCCTGAAAAAACTCTAGAGACTCCTATTTATAGTTTTAAGAAACTCCCTTCTGCATTCCAGTTGCGAAATGATTTAAATTTGTAATTCGCACAAAATCGCAGAACAAATCTGCGTAACCACGACCAGTTGAGACAAGCCCACGACCGGTCGATCGCCACCCATGATCGGTCGAGACCCACCTTCGATTGGTCGAGCACTTCGGAGAAAAATATCCTAAACTCGCTGGACTTTGAGTCGAGTCAGGGCTCGAATCCATGACTGGTCGTGCACCAGCCCATGATTGGTCGTGCGGGGCTCACGACCAGTCGTCCACGAGTCAAAAACCCCATCAACTTGTTCATAATATCACTTAGACATATAGGAAGGGAAAACATAAATATCAACTTTATTTAAACTTTTGTGGTCTCCAAATTTTTTTAACTTTAGACGTTTAATTCACATTATTTTTTGGATATACTTCATTTTTGGGCTAAGCCTTAAAATTATCTAGTAAAATGGATGAACGAAGTGCATATATAAAATAGTAGTGGGCCCAATAGAGGTTACTTAGTATGTTGTATATTGAGTTACTCAATATGCAATATACTTTCTGGTGAAGCATGTTACCCATGACGTAATCTACTTTCCAGCAAAGCATGTTTGAAGGTGGTTCACTTGAGTGGGTGGTTGCATGTGGCCCAATTTAATCTCACCATGTCAAGGAACCACACTTCTCATTGGTTTCATGGATCGACCAAACTGATCTCTAAAGATAGGAACGAAGCTCGACACAGGGGTGACATAATCAAATTTGATCAGGGAGCCACTATAAGAGATAAGCCTGATGAAGTAAATAACTTTTAAACATATGTGGGTCACATCTCCAACAACGGCATGTGACCCAATCAAATTCTATTGTATTAAATCTGCTTGTTTTTAAATAACTACTTCATAAGCATTAGCCACCACCCTTCTCAAAATATAAGCAACTCATATAGGGAAAAATAGCAAAGGGCACTCCCTTTAGTGAGATGGAAGGACCAAAGGAGGGTTTCTTCCCACACTTGCCACTTGATACACGTGCATAAAAGCTAAGCCATTTAACAAGTAGGTCCTAGTGTCATCAGGCCCTAGACCAAAAATACATACGAGTTAGTGTGAATGTTGCGGAGCATGCGTCCATGTAATCTCTCTCATTCTTAATGTGTGGATGAGGTGTGGTATTGACTCAAATGTGATAAGCTATTTATTTTGGACTCACTACTAGCAAGTAAGTCTTAGAATTTGCGGCAAGCTAAAAATTTTAGAATCACTTAGGAGTCAATAAATAAGAAGGTTTTTCAACCCAAATGACTCATGCGATTGGTCTATGGCCAATGATTCTAAATAATAGTTATGGTGATGAAAATTAAAAGGGTAAAGTATCTTCTTTTATGCGCATAAAGTGTGGTCTTTATTTTACAAAAAAAAAGAAGAATGACTAAACTCTAGACGAATTACATCTGGGTTGGCCTAACATCAAGCTAACTTACTGGAATTAGAAAGTAAAGAGAAAAAAAAAAACGCAGTTACAGTAGAGATGCAAAATGAATATAATAAGAAAATAGAATAAATAAAAACAGTAGTATAGACGCAAAATAAATGATGTGAAGTGATATACATGTTTGATTTGAGATATGAGAAGGAAAATTGTGAATCAAATACTCTCTTATCAAAAAGATGATCAGGTTTCTCAACTCTAACCCTACGCATAGGTTTCAACAAACTTCTTTTTCTGTCAAATTTCTTTCTTGAATTTGGTAGCCTTTCAGCATAGTGGAAGGCGATCTCCCATGGAACCTCCAATGTGAGCACTCTTCCCTCTCCAAAGGCTCTCTTCTCAAGTACTTTCACCTATATTTCAAGCAATTGAGCATCGTTTTAAGTGTGCTTGAGCTTGAGAAATAAGGAAAATGAGTTGCAGTTTTATAAACTAAACCAGCAAAAATTTCAGCTCCAGTTTCACAATATAGCACTCACATCCTTGGGTGGCGACATGGCTGAATTTTTAGGTGATATGAGTTGTCTTGGCTAACGAGTGCAATTTCTTGGACTAGCTGGAATAAAATTCTTTATGGTATTTTCATGCATTTTGAGGTTTTTTTGTCAATCAGAAGCCAATTCTTTTGAAGTTCTTTTGAAGTTGCGCTGAAATTTTGTAAAATAGTCTCCTACCATTTTGTGGGTTGTCCACGGTTACTAATAAGATCCGTTCTATTTTAATGCCAATTATAGACGATTGATCTTTTCCTAACATAACTTAAAGAGTGTCATGCCATTCTTCGTGCCATGAATATCTCACAACGTGGTGGATTCTAATCCTCTACGACAAATGTTTCTAGGTATATGTAAATTCCAGTCGTCCATCAGATTCTATCATCGATGTTTGCCCTAAGTTCAAAATCACCTTAATGTAGATTTCATTTCAGCCACACCTTATGGAACAATATGGTGACAGGGGTGTCAGCCGCAGTTATGTGTGTGTGGGGTCACCATGACATCCATCTGTAATCAAATCCATTAATCCAGTGGGAAAAAACAAGAAAAAAGAGAAGACACGAAAATAACTGATAGAAAACTTAGGTGGGCCACGCTATGAAAATTAGCCGTATTTTAGAGTAAGTTTACATTTTTCATGATGTTGTTGCCTATTTGAGATTTTAATCAGGCTCATCTTTTCCGCATGCCGTCTAAATAAGAGTTCTCACCTGACGGACGGAGCGGATTTAACATATGTGGAATGGTAGATCCCAAAGAGCTTGGGTGTTTTACTCTCTTCGCAAAACCATGTTTTGCAGGCTATTCCGGTCCGATCGCGCTCGACCGGTCTCTCTAGTGCGGATCAGCCTGTTTCCAGCGCACAGGGTTTACTGTGCCCTGAAATTTAATTGGTCCACTTCATCTGTGATGACGTCAGCACATTACTTTAATAAAATAAAAAATTATTTATAAAATACTGCCTGATTAACCCGGAAAGTTACGTTCCAGCACCTTAAGGACCGTCATAGCTCTAACCCATGATTCACTAATGTCGCTGGGACCCTGGGCCCACTTTCAGCACCTTATTCAAGGGCGCGTCTTAGCTGTGATCAGGATCCAGTGATGTCACTGGAACCTTGATCGTAGGCCCACCTCAATGTATGTGTTATATGTCTCTACTATTCATTTTTTCCTAATGATTTTAATACATTATCCAAAAAAGAAGCAAATATAAATCTTAGGTGTACCCCACCACAGGAAAGTGGTCTTTTAATGACCACTATTGAAAGCTTCCTAGTGCCACTGTTTATTTGCCATCCAACATGTTGTTAAAAAGGTTACATGGACCAATAAAGGGAAACCACAAATATCAGCTTGATCCAAAACCCACGAAGTATTTAAGGTCAGTTACTATTATTCCTTGTGATGTGGTTAACCTAGAATTTCAATTTTTTTTACTACTCCCTGACCTAGACGTACATTGTATATATAGAGGAGGGCCCCACGGTCAGGTCCCACCCACATGTCGGGACAAGGGGCCGATTACAACAAAAAGGATAGGCAACCTAGATACATGTGCGTTCTCTTGTCAAGATTCAGATTGCGTACCACAGCACACAACAACTATCTCAGTACTCTGTGTTACAAGTACTAAAAATAAATAAAATCTTTTATGGCCCACCATGATATATGTGCTTTATCCATGTTATATATTCATTCGACACCACGTATAAGCCATGAGCCCATAAAAAGGCAGATCCAAATCTCAGATGAGCACATCATGGAAATAGTGGTGATTGAACACCCATCATTAACAAATTCTTAAGGCTCACTATAATGCTTATTTATTTGCCAACCAATCTATTGATAAGGTTACAAAGATAGGAATAAAAGAGAAAATAGATTCCATTTTAAACAAAATTTTTTGTAGCCACCAAGAATAGTTTTATAGTAGGCGTCCATTGAGCCTATCACTTTGTCATTTTGTTTAATGAATTAAATTCCATCATTTTATCCGATAATCTTGTCATTTTGTCTAGGTGATGCAAGTTACTTTGTTTGACAATCCAATCATTTTATCTAATGAAATCATGTTACTTTTTTTGCCAAACTTATAACTTTGTCTTACAACTTTGTCACTTTGCCTATTAAACCCGTTAGTTGTATTATGAAATCACAAAACCTTATTAGTTGTATTATGGAATCCGTTACTTTTTTTGATAATCGAATTATACTGTCTTTGAACCCATCACTTCGTCTATCGAGACCTCTTCAATTGTATACATGATTCTCTGTTACAGATGTTGTGTCGCTGACCTAGACCAATTAAGTTCTAGGGAACGGAAAGTTCTGTGTGTTGGAATAAGTTTACACACGTCAACACGTGTGTAATGGCGTCTCCCGCTCATCTCGTAGGAACCGAGTAAACTTGCACGACGTTTGTATTGTTACGCTGCACCAGTGCATCCAAGTGGGAACATGTTTCTGTATTTTGTGATCGACCTTGACTGGGTCATGCCTCGGGAACCTTACGGATTTGGGGATCCCAAGTCAGAACCCCTGGGAAAGTGAGTACACTGAAGGGCACTGATTACCTACAACTGGCTGTTGGTGAACTTCACCAGCGGCCCATTTTTACAAGAGGATTGCTGATTTCCACGGTTGGTCTTGTAGATACTGTCCCATTTACCCTTCTGGATTAATTAGTATGAAATTGCATTAGATGAAATTAGTATTATTATTGTACAATGATTGTATATACGTTAACACCGTGCTATTTTCGCCATCCAATTCTCATGCCTGGGGTTCAGATTCTTCCTCAACCAAAAACGCTGAATTGAGCAAAACCTGTTTGAAGGATGGACTGTACGGATAAAACAACTGCATCAATGTGGGCCACTTATTAGATTTCAAAATCTTCCACGTGAGACCAAATGAAATTCCTTTCCCTAATCCCATTCCTTCTCATGACGTATTAGATATCTTACACATGTGTTACATTGTGACGTATGTGCCCGCGTGTGGAAGTGTAGGGCCTCCACACGCGTGGATTTGGCAAACTTCTCTTTTCAAGAATCATATAATACCGAGTGAAAAGTAGAAAGAAAGTTCTGACGACACAGTGGCCATACCGTACTTTCGGTTGCAGCTTATCAGTTCTCTCCTGGAAAAAGGCCACTGCGGGTGGTATTGATTACCTGCAACTGGAAGTACCGTACGACCGGTTTCACTTGCTTCAGATTCTTCTCGACTTGCACCCATGAAAGATGGACACGGCTTCGGTGCATCCCAGACCGTGGGGCACACCTTGATGTATTTGTCATAAATCCACACCGTTCATCAACTTTTACAGATCAATTTAGGATATGAGCCCAAAAATTCAGAGGATCTCAATCTCAAGCGGAACATACCACAGCAAAGAGTGATGTTTGATTGCCTACTTTTAAAAACATCTTGGGGCCCACCGGGATGTTGATTTTCCATCCAACCCGTTGATAAGGTCACAAAAACCTGGATGAAAGGACCCCACAAATATCAACTTGATCCAAAACTTTTGTGGCCACATGGAAGTTTTTAATGATCAATCATCACTGTTTCCCATAGTTTGGTCCACCTGAGATTTGGATCTGAAGCATTTCTGGGATCATATGCTAAAATGATCTGGTGAAAAGGATGAACGGGGTGGATATAAGACACATAGGTCATGCCACAGTCAGGGATCCACCGAAGCCGCATCCTAAGGGGAAATGTTTGTCCACATTTGAGATGGCTAGGATCATCCCACCTGGAATATATTGAGGAATCCCCATTTTATTGCTCGATCCTATCAGATCAACGGTCTGGATCCGAATATCTCGGCAAATCCCACTTCTATGGTGTATCAATTCAGATAACGGCCAGGATCACAAACTATGGGCCCTATTTTAATGAGTTTGCTCCGAAATTTCTGATACGTGGAAGGTGCTCCAGCGAATCCAGCCTGTCTATGTAATGGCTCCTTGTCCTTGATGATCCTCAGTTGAAAATAAAAAGGAAGGTAAGAAATCCGTATGGATGGTAGGCCCCTCTAATTGGACTGTCTAGATGAAAATAGATTCAACAGCAGAAACTGACGGATATGATCATATTTCCATGTGACCTTTATAGCCAATGACCATCTGGAGTAAGATCCACTGGATGGGTTTAGCCCAAAATAACACCCCCGAGGCTCATCAAATTCCAAGTTGGTCCACCAGATGGACGGTCCAGACATATCATCGCCAGTGATCGAGACAGCCAGCCATCCCGTGAACTCCAATAACTACTCTAAACCATAGATCTTTGGATATGCACCAGTTGCTCATTTAACCTAATGGAGTGCTCTATCCCACAACATTCCACGTGGCATCAGCGGCGTGAGTCGATCCAGACAGTCCAGACCGCGGGCCCTCTTTGTGATGATACACATGCCAATAATCAAATTAGTTGGACGGTCTGAGCCGTCTGATTTCATTGTTGAAATTCGTCCCTTGGACGTTATCTGTAAGAACGCATCGATGGCCGCGATGGGAAAGTGAGGAGTGTCCGAACAGTGTGGTTTTTGGGATCTCCTCCATCCCCAGCTATTTCAATGCTCTGGATTGCATACATGTGTGCCCCATACACAGTGGATATGTTTACGTGGGCCCATGATTTCAATGGCGTTCTATGTTCAGATGGAAAACTTCCCATTGTCGCTGGCTATGATATTCTAGTCTGGGAGATGTTCTATGCATGGTCCATCTCCGATGGATCACGCAGATCAGTGGCCGGGATTAGCATCCAATAATTTCTCTCCGCGATTTGATGTATCGTACCGTTCCACTAATGACAAACGCTTAATTAGGGTCAGCTGGTCCGAGTCTTTCTTTGACTGGACTCACTTTTAATATATAATTAAATTATTTTATTTTAAAATAATAATATATTTTTAAAACAAGAATGTGATTCAATTGTTTTTGTTGTATTTGGTTTTAATAAAATAAAATAAAAATATTTTTAAAATAAAGGTTTTCATAATGGTAGGACTGTAATGGACTCGGCCGTCAGAGCGGACCTGCTCAAAATTTAGATTTTGGCGTGCCCGAGCGCGGCTGGATGAGGGAAGTGGATTGCGTACTGAGTAGTATGCAATCCCCTTGGTCCATCCATTTTACCTGTTGATTTCAGTGCTCGAGATAAAAAATGAAGTGTATCAAAAACTTAAATAAACCACAACACAGGAAATAGTGTGAATTCAACTGCTACCATTGAAAATTTCTTGGAGATCATGGGATCACAAAAGTTTTAGATCAAGTTTATATTTATTTTTTTTACTTTCATCCATATCTTTATAATATTATTACCAGGTTGGATGACAAGTACACATCACTTTGAGGCTTAGAAATGTTTCAATTTTGGAAATCATTATTCCCACTATTTTTCGTGGTATGATCCACTTGGGTTGGAAATCATTAGTCTTACTGTTTCCTATGTTATGATCGACTTGAGCTTTTGATATGTTTAAAATTTGGATTCAACTCCTTAAATGAGCTAAAATAAAAATGGATGGATGACATGGGTAAACCATATACATTTATGGTGGGCTCAACTGAGTTTACTCAAGTGCGCTATTATCCCACTAAGTAACTCATTACGCAATTCGGTTTCCTGGTTGACACCCTGAATATAAGTGAGGTGTAACATCTCGAAAATCGGGGGGTCGAGCAAAAATCCAACTCCCGAGTTCCAAAATGTTATTTATGCAACATAGATATGTATGATTGAATGTTGTCTGTGATAATGTATTAAACATGAGTGAGATTAAGCTAAAACAGCATATCACGCTCCAGAGACGGTTAAATTTACAAGCGGAAGACTGTGATAGTATGTATAACATATATAAACTATTGTATGTCTCAAGAGTGTGAATATGTTACCAGGTTATATATATACATGTATACTCCAAAAGTAAACCAAAAGGATATACATGAGTGTTTTAAAAATATAAAATGACAAGTGTCAAGGTATCTCATCAACCTCCCTGTAATCCCGTCGATCAGAACACGCATAAAGGAGGGATCCTCCTCCTCCTCATCATCATCAAGTCCGGCTCCGCCTCGCAGGCCGCGCCATCATCTGCAATCACAAAAGGGTCTGGTAGGTGTCCAGGAACACCGTCCCGTAACGTGGGAGTGAGTAGCTAACTCATTGGAATAATAGAGCAAGGATTAACATGTTCTCAAATCAATCATGTGATAATAGTAAAGCAGTAAATCAATCAATTCTAAAACTATTGTTAATGCAATATGACATGACATGATGGATGCCCTCACCGACATTCTCCCTCATACGGCACCATCTTCGTCCGCGGCATGCGTGCATCCCGCTCAGTGCTCCACATCTTCCAGGCACATGCAATGTAATGGTGATATGATTGCCGAGTTGTTATTAGTCCATTCAAACAGCAGGATTGGGAAACTAAGGTACTTCTCTTATATCAATCCCAACACAGATCCTGTCTAGGGTCGTCACTCCTAGTAATCTCATACGATGTACATTTTGTAGGTCGCTGCAAGGGCCGCCAAGGCTGTTGCACGCACTCGTTGCTCCGCTCCCCCATCACCTTATCAATACAGGCCTACTGTACTCTACTGCTACTGAAGGGTCGTCGCCTCCCATAGACTCAGAATACGCTCACGGTCACTACAAAGGACTCGTCGCCTGATCAGTGTAGGCCGACAACAAGAATTTAGTGTCCCATACTACCATAATCTGCTCACGAGACTAGGTGCTCACTGGTCACTACGGGGAGGTTTGTAGCCCCAGCATAGGCCGACAGCTCGACCACGGTGTCCCATACCACCATACCCGGCTCATGAGTCTTCGTGGATCAAGGTACCATGGTTAAAAGGGTTTACAATGGTAAGTTCAGTACCTTAGGTTCAAGCAGTTATGACTCATGCAGGGTGAACATACAACGGCCAGTCGGGTTACTTGATGGGCTCGACTAGCACGAGCGCCTCGCAAGTCGAACGACATGAAGTGCGTGAAACACTTCGCGTGGCCTAACCACTGCCGTCAACTCCAAACACGACTCGCGTTCATCGACGCGTCTTTCGTGACAATTACAAGCTAGCTACGAATTTTCTCTGTTACCGACTGCCTGGACTAAGTATAGTCCCAAGCAATTATGAATCCACATCAGCAATTCATGTAAGAGTATTGGAATTGAAATACAACCATGTGAACATGTTAAAACATGTTATAACGTACAACTTAAGTAAATCATCTTACACATGTCTTTCACACATATAATGAAATTATGCATATCGCCAACATATAAGAAATCATCTCCATCAACATATTAATTGAGAATTCAATTTCAAACTAAATCATAAGGAAATCATCAAGCACATGTTATAACATACCACTTAAGTGATTCATCAAGCACATGCATTTCATACATATAATGAAATCGTACATATGGCCAACATGTAGGAAATTATTTACATCAGCATTTTAATTAAGAAATTAATCTCAAACTAATTCATAACACCATTTAATTCAATACATACTAATGCAAGCATTTATACAAACACTTACACTACACACTTAAGTCCACATATAGTATGTCGACTCAAAGTGCGTATTTTGGCGAATCTCTTCGCCAAACTAACTATGCACGTATTCCTAACATTCTAATACGACAATAAACCATGTCAATCACATCAGCAAAATATGAATGAAATCAGTACTTCCTACAAATAACTAAAATGCCCTAAATCTCATATTCTTCGTTGGTTTACGAAACAGGAAACGGACAGCATGTTGTACATGTCAAACGGCGTTTCCGTCGATAATCTACTATTAAACGACATTGAAAGCGTTGGAAACAGTCAATCAAAGCGTCTAAAATCCGCACCTTATCTCTTATAAACGTATCGTTTCGAACGGAGCGTATACGCTTCATCTACGACGAATAGAGGACCTGTTTTACAAGATCTATCGGTTAACAAGCTATGGATCTTAGTGAACCTCAAATCAGCAACTGCTAGGGTATTTTCTTACCTGAAAACGTAAAAGAATCACCGGCCAGGTGATTGATGTGTGTTGCTAAAGCACTTGCAACCGGTGGTGCAAAGGCAGGAAAATTCTCTCCTACTCTCTCTCACAAACTCTCACCTTTTCTCTCTCCCAATCTAGGGTTTCTCTCAAATTCGGATGGGAGAGAGGAGTGAGGGTTTCAACCCTTTTTATAAGCCTAAAAATGCCTAAAATAGACTCAGGAACAAAGTTCACTTGATGTTTATCCAAAGCGGGGCTGTTTCGGTCCAAAGATGATTTCTGGTGGTCCCCTGGCCGAACGCGATCGGACTTAAGCTCATGCATACTGGATCTAACATACATCAAGTTTTCAGTCCGACAGGGTTCATAGATCGCAAGTAGCGGACCAGTTTCAGCTCAGCGGTCACCGCACGTAGATCAGGCCTGCAAGTCTCATGATATGAAATAGAAATTTTTCCTGATCCGAGGGTGTAATTTGGCTGAATTCTGACGGTCAGAATGCTTAATACTGACACGTCAAGTCGTGTGCCAGATTTGAATTTGAAATTCCAATTCTGTCCCTATTCGCACTCTCTTCAGTCCGGGCCCAATGAAATAGCCTGTGATTATCAGTTGGACTTGATTTTCGAAATAATTGTTAAGTCCAGCTATGCGGTTCTAACGGTCTAAGATAACAGGTATCGGACTTTCGACGCGCGGTCTAGATCCAATACAGATTTTCAAAGTGGTCTAGAGAACAAACCTGCTTAGAGTTTGATCCGAGGTTTTAGAGTATTATAGCACCATTGATTCTACAAGTTTTGGGCCTTGTAGAATGTATTTAAAGTGATCAGGGACTATTTCCCAGCTACTCTAGCGTTGCGCTAGCTAACTTATGCTTAATTTCTAAAGGAATTAATCCTAAGTGATTTCTTTGGCTATGGAATTGGGTTCTGAGCGATTTTTCAAGTGTTTTAGTTGACCCACTGCCTAAGGACGTCAAATCCCAGATTGGCCAAAATCCGGGGTGTTACATGAGGTGTGGTGGACTTTACTAACCGGGAAATTTGAGAGAGTATGGAGGCTGGAGCACATGCGGCCATGGTCGTAGTTTTTATTTATTTATTTATTTATTTATTTTTTTAACACACGCACACACACCCCACATACTCATGCTGGAGGAAATTTACCACCTATGGGTACTTGAACCCTTGACCGGGAGTTGAAACTCCTGAGAGTCTACCACCCGGGCAAGAGCAAGGACATGCAGGCGAGGGCATAGCTACTGGTAGAATTTTACCACCTATGGGTACTCGAACCATATTCTGATTTTTTTTTTTTTTAACACAGGCACATGTGGCCATGGTCGTAGTTGTGCACATGCGGGCGAGGGCATAGCCGCAGGTAGTAAGGTAATGTGGCAATAGTGACGCTAGTTAACATACTTTACACTTTGCATGTACACATCCTACTGCACACTCGTAACCTTATGTGAAACGGTAAACATGCAAGCACCGACTTTATGCAACAATCAAAAAGCATTTATAAATGGCTAGTTTTTAATAGCCATAAGCGCCTAGTTCCAAACGGTAAAAAGTAATTATATTATTTATGACCTAAGCCATAACCCCCATTCCCAGCTGCTTATATAAGCAAGGCTTGCTGGGATCATTTCCACAACAGCGAAAGCAAAACATGCCTTCTCCTCTCTAGCTTTAAACACATCTTCTTGGTGGCTCAGCACACGACTCAGTGAGTCAACTCAACATACAATTCTATGACTTAACTCAGCATCCAAATTAGTGAGTTAAATCAGAATATTGACTCATTAAATTTATAAACTTGGTGAAGTATTAATTTTGCTCTTTCCCATCAAGTTAGGGGAAAAAAAATCAGAATATACCAAATACACCGTGTTGAATGAGTTCCTAAAGGAGTTTCTTCATAATTGCTACATGCAAAACCTATTAAGCTCGTCGTATTCTGAAAATGGTTTGCCACATAACCATCAGCAATCTTAGATAAGAGGAAAATAACTCTTTAAGAATAGCATGCCTAATACATGCTTCAACTTATTTATTATCGGATCTTTACTCTTGCTCTGGTGGTACTCTCATGAGTTTCAACACCTAGTTAAGGGTTTGAGTACCCATAAGTGGTGAGATCCCACTATGGTGTGAGTGTGTGTGTAAATAATAATAAAAAAACCTATTTATCATCAAATTATAATTTTAATAGTTTTTCTAATTTTAAAATTGAGTTAAGTAGGGGCCACTGTGATGTTTACGAGAAATTCATTCCATCTTTCATTTGCCTGCTCATGTCAAGACATGCCGACTGCTAAACCATAGGGATGAACCGAAAACACAAAAATATTTCCTAGGCCTACCGTGATATTCACGTGCCATCCAAACTGTTCATAAGGTCATTCCCATTGGGATGAACCGAAAACACTAAAATCTTAGCTTCATACAAAACTTATGTGGCTCTACAAATGTTTCAATAGTGGGTGTTCAATCGCCATTGTTTTCTATCATGTGGTATACTTGAGCTTTGGATCCACTTTATTTTTGGTCTAATGTCTGAACATGGGCTTATAAAAGGGAAGGATGGGACAAATTTCTCACAAACATCACGGTGGGCCCTAGCAAGGACTTCCGATGGTGTGCAAAGAGGCAACATGTGTCTGATGGTACGCAGAACAAAAGTGATTCTTTAGGATCATAAGTAATCCATGATGGTCTCTACTAGGGGTGCACATTTAACCAGTAGAATCGTGGAACTAGACCGGAACCAACCAAACGGTCCGGTTTGGTCCGGTTCTACAGTGCACCGGTTCCGGTTCCGGTTCCAAAAATCAAAGAACCGTTAACATCGGTTCAGTTCTCAGTTTGGGGGTATGTAGAACCGAACCGAACCGTGAACCGATCCGTAGAACCGAACCGTGGATCCGATCCATGGAACCGAACCGTGGAACTGAACCTGGAACCGAACCAAGAATCCTTTGATTGTTTCCATATTTGACTCATAATTTATGGTTTATAATGCACCATTTAATTATTTTCATAAATGTATTTTTGCACACCTTATACAATATCTAAACCATTCATCAAATTGACCACAACATGAATCGACATAGGCTAGATAATAAAATTAAACATGTAATTGGGCCGGATTATAAAAAACCCAGAACCGTGGAACCGAACTGGTTTTAACGGTTCGGTTCCCGTTCAATTCTAGAGTGCCAACAGTTCGATTTCGGTTCCAAATTTTTCAGAACCGTTAGGAACGGTTCGGTTCCGATTTCACCCCAGAACCAGTCCAAACCGAACCATGTGCACCCCTAGTCTCTAGCAAGTAGCTAGATGGATCAAATTGTTAACTATACTTGTTTTTATGTAAATGATATTGACCGTTCAAATTAAAGACTGTAGATCAAATGATTAATATTTGTTGGATTTATGTGATACTTACATGGTTGCCAATGAAATGTGCATCGGACCTATTGAACAATTCCGATCAATGGATTGGAAAGTCCAAATGTCCCAGAACAACTAAATGCAATCATTAAATGATTTCTCTTAATTAAAACATTAGATAATAATAACTGTTATGGGAAGATCCGAGATCGCTATTTCGAGCCGAGTCAGCACCTTTCCGACTAAGGCGCGACCCATTTGGGCTGAACTCAGTATCAGCACCACACGAGTCTGAAAGCAGAATTCAGCTCGGAGAGGGGTCACATCCGATTGGACCAATATATGCCCTCGACCGTCTACTTGAATTCGGACTGGTGGGAGGATAACTTGAACTCGGATTGGCGGGAAGATCGCTTACTGATGCTCTAGTCGGACTATCCAAGCTGAGGCTACGATCAGAGACTCATACCATGATCGATAGGAAAATTGCCACATTCAGACATGGCCGAAAACTTTGCCCGCAGATACGCACGATCCGCCAGATACGCTGCACACGTGGTAAATTGCGGGCAATATCTCCATGATCCTAAAATTCCTCTGATCGTGTCGAGATTGTCAGACTCAGATTGCCTCCCAGGCTGATATAAATAGGACGTATCACCATGTTCACAGGTACGCAAAATCGAGCTCTCCTTTACTATTTACTCAGACCCTGATTCCCTTGTCCTGACTTAGGCATCGGAGGGTCCCCCGGCTTAGCCAGGGTCACCTTTACCTGCTTTCCTGGTGCAAGTTCCGGAGATCATACGTGGTGGTCGACGTGGAGGGAGAGCTGACCGGATTTTGACATCAACATTTTTTGGTGCCGTTTATGGAAATCTGAAACTAGAAGTCAGGTTCTCAATTACCCAAGCAATGACAAGGAAGAAGAAACCTGCAGTGGTACAACCATAACCTGATGAGCAGACTCGATCGTCGTCATCGCTTCATACCGAGTCCGCACCGGGGCCTTCCCACCGACCGCGCAATCGGTCGAGCAAGTATCGCGCCATGAAAAGTGAGATCCAAGCCCTGCGCGACGAGATAAACCGAATGAAACAACAACGGGAGCCAGAACTACGCCCAGTTCAAGAACAACCTATTCTCGAGCCGGTGGGGCTGTTTGTGGAAACTCGCTTCGTGCCGAGGAGTGTGAGACCCGAAGTTTCCCAATGTTCGGGGGTACCGCAGTCGGGTCAAAATCTTCCTGCGGCACGTGGCGAGGCATCCGCACGGAACGAGCCCTCTCGGGCTACGACTACTGTTCACTCGGCCACATCTGCCCTACTCCCCACGGACCTCCATCATCAGTTAGAGCAAAGGAGGGAAAGGAGGACACCAGAGGTCGAGCATACCCCAGAGGTCGTCGTGGAGAAAAAAGACTCATGGAAAGCGCAGTTTGCGGAGTTCAAAGATAAGTTCCTGACGTTGGAGAAAAAGTAAGAGTAATCGACGGTTCCGGCCACGATCCAGGTGATAATGGAAGAAACCGAGCCCCCCTTCACTCCAGCCATCATGGCTGAAGTGATGCCAAAGAGGTTCCGGATGCCTCCCGTCATCCAATATTCGGGATCAGGGGATCCATCCGAGCACTTGGAGTCCTACCGATCCTGGATGCAGATCCAGACAGCAACGGATGCAATGATATGTAGGGGGTTCTTTATCACCCTCACAGGGTCTGCTTGGATCTGGTATTGCCAACTGAAGCCTGGTTCCGTGGGTTCATTCGCGGAACTGAGCCGACTATTCCTTATGCAGTTCATAAGCGGTAAGAGAAGTCGGAAGCCCAACACTCACCTGCTTACCATTAAGCAGACACCGAAAGAATCGCTGAAGGATTACGTCGCTCGCTTCAATAAAGAAGCGTTACATGTCGAGGACTACGATGATAAAATGGCCCTTGCAGCCATCCTGAGCTGACTGAAGGAAGGAAAGTTCGCCTTCTCCATTGGAAAGAATCCGTCGAAGATGCTAGCGGACTTTATGGCGAAAGCTCAAAAGTATACCAACACCGAGGAGTTCACTAACGCCCGCAAGGGTATGCAAGTGTCCGATTCGATGAATAAAGAGAAGAGGCCTCATAACGAAGACTCCCACTCGACCGGTAAAGGGACCGATGACCACGTTTCCCGCGATCGTCGACCGAGCCACGGGCCGGAGAGAAAATTTCGTTCCTATATCCCGCTCAACACATCGGCCGAACAAATCCTGCTGGATATCCGAGGAGACAGACTGCTCAATTGGCCAGTCTGTATGAGAGCTGATCCCGAGCATCGGGATAAACGGAAATGCTGCCGATTCCACCGGGACCACGGTCATAACACAGACAATTGCGTGGATCTGAAGGACGAGATTGAGTCCCTCATCCGCAAAGGACATTTGCACCGCTACACGAAGAAGGAAAAGTCCGCTCGGAGAGAGGAGCGACCATGGGAGCAGCCGAACAACCCCCCAGAGGAACCCGCCGAAATTCATACCATCTTCGGTGGATCAGCTGGGGGAGGGGACTCAAACAGGACTCAAAAATCCCATTCCCGGAGGTCCGAGTAAAAACACCATATCCACTTAGCAGAACGTCCCAGCAAGAAACTCCGAGTCGCTCCATGCAGCCTGACCTTCACAGAAGAAGATGCGCGCGGGATCCAGCATCCACACGATTACGCACTAGTGATCACCATGACCATAACCAATCACAAAGTGTACCGTATCTTAGTCGACACTGGAAGTTTGACTGATGTCATGTACTCCGAAGCATTCGAAAAGATGGGAATTCCACGGTTCAAACTCCGACCTGTGAAGACTCCTTTGCACGACTTTTTCGGAGAGAGAGTTATCTCCGAAGGGGCCATCTCCCTCCCAGTGACAGCGGGAGAAAGGCAACATCAAGTCACACTCCTGGTTGACTTTTTAGTTGTCAATGTTCCATCAGTTCACAACGTGATCTTGAGCCGACCCTCCCTCAACGTAATGAGGGCGGTCGTCTCGACTTACTATCTGATGATGAAGTTTTCGGCTGAAGGCGGGATTGGTTATCTCCGAGGTGATCAACGCGAGGCCCGAAGATGTTATGCGATAGCCGTGAGAAAAGGAGCCGCTAAACAAACGCTCGTAGTCGATACCTTAGACCCTCGCGGAGCGACGAAAAATCTCCCCGTCGAAGATCTAGCAAGAATACCGCTCGATGAATCAGACCCGAGCAAAACTGTTCAGCTCGGAGCATCCCTGAATCTCGAGCGGAGAGACGAGTTACTGACATTTTTGAGGCAACACCGGGACATTTTCGCGTGGTCGTACGCAGACATGCCGGGGATCTCGCCCGATGTGCTAGTTCACAGGCTGAACGTGAACCCAGACCACCGGCCAGTGAAGTAAAAAAGAACACCGTTCGATGCCGAACGATATGAGGCCATTGCCGAGGAGGTATCAGTCCTGCTCGATGCGAGTTTTATAGAAGAAGTGTACTATCCTGATTGGATAGCAAATGTTGTAGTCATCAGGAAGTTTAACGGGATGTGTCGGGTCTGTGTAGACTATTCTGATCTGAACAAGGCATATCCTAAAGACAGCTTCCCATTACCTCGGATCGATCAACTGGTGAAGAGCACAGCCGGGCATGAGCTACTCTCGTTCCTGGACGCCTATTTTGGATACAACCAAATCGCAATGTATCCCCCAGACAGGCAGAAGACGACCTTTGTCACGGACAGAGGACTCTACTGTTATTGGGTCATGTAGTTCGGTTTGAAAAATGCTGGGACAACATATCAGAGGTTGGTGAATCAGATGTTAGCCAAACAGATCGGACACATCATGAAAGTGTATGTGGACGACATGCTGGTGAAAAGTATCAAAGCCTCCGACCACCTCGTTGATCTCGAAGAAACATTCAATGTCCTCTTTGAATATCAGATGAAGCTTAACCCCACCAAGTGTTTGTTCAGAGTTGAGTCAGGGAAGTTCCTAGGCTTCCAGGTCAATCAGCGAGGGATTGAGGCCAACCTAGACAAAATCAAGGCTCTCCTCGACATGAATTCGCCTTGGACTTTAAAAGAGATACAGTGTCTCACGGGAAGAGTTTCCGCCCTCGGACGCTTCATATCTAGGGCTACAGATAAATGCCTTCCTTTCTTCCAGCAGTTGAAGGGCTACAAGAAGGCGGAGTGGATGCCGGATTGTGAGCAAGCCTGAAGCAGTACTTGAGATCGCCGCCACTCTAGTCCAATACAGAAGAAGGAGAGCCCTTGTTCCTCTACCTTACTGTTTCGAACTCAGCCGTCAGCTCGACTCTGATCAGAGAATTCGGAGCCAAGCAGTACCCCGTGTACTACGTAAGTAAAGCCATGGTACAGGCCGAGACAAGGTACCAGTCCTTGGAGAAGCTGGCACTCTGCCTCGTCGTTTCGGCCAGGAGACTCCGACCATATTTCCAAGCCCATACCATAGTCGTACTAATAGACTCCCCCATGAGGCAGATCTTCTAAAGACCCGAAGTGTCAAGTCGGATGACCAAATGGGCTGTATAACTCGGAGAGTTCGACATTCAGTTCCGGCCCAGGACGGCACTCAAGGGACAAGCTGTGGCCGACTTCATCTCCAAATTCATAACTCTGGATGAGGAGCTAGTCAGGAAGGAATTCGAAATGACACCACCCGTCTCGTTGAGCAATCAAGAGCTCGCGTCAGATCCGGGATGGGTCCTTTATGTTGATGGATCTTCCAACATTAAAGGAGCAGGTGCCAGTGTCGTCCTGGTTGCACTCGATTCAACGACAATTTAATACGCCACCAGGCTCGGGTTCAAAGCTTCAAATAACGAGGCCGAATACGAAGCGCTGCTAGCTGGATTCCGGCTAGCAGCGGGTCTGGGTGTTCAAACCTTACAAGTCCGTAGCGACTCACAGTTGGTAGTGAACCATATCTCTTCGGAGTACGAAGCTAAGGAGGTCAGAATGATCGCCTACCTCGAAGAAGCGAAGAAATTGATCGAGAAGTTTTGGAGCTACACCATCCAGCAGATCCCCAGAGCCGAGAATTCATGGGCCGACGCCTTAGCAAGGCTCGCCTCGGCCTCTGAGGGAAAGATCCCACGTTTTGTTCCGGTAGAGTTCGTTGAGCACCCAAGCATCGGCCAGTCAGAGGAGGTCAGCCCCGTCCAGTCCATCCCCAGTTGGATGGACCCCATTTTTAATTATCTATCAACCGACGAAATCCCCTCGGATAAGCTTAAGGCGAGGTGAATTATGCTCCGAGCGGCACGTTACGCCATATTGAACGGAGTACTGTATAAGAAGGGACATTCTCAGCCTTACCTTAGGTGCTTCCAGCCGGACAAGGCCGATTACATGATTCGGGAGATTCACGAGGGAATCTGCGGAAATCACTCGGGCAGCCGTGCCTTGACCATGAAGATACTTCGTCAAGGGTATCTTTGGCCAACTCTCAAGTAAGATTCCAAGGATTTTGTTTGGAAGTGCGATAACTGTCAGCGTTTCGCTGCCGTGCCGAGGCAACCGGCAGAGGAAATGACCCCCATAAGTGGGTCATGGTCGTTCGCCCAATAGGGGATCCACATCATCGGCCCCTTGCCCACTTGGAAGGGACATGTCAAGTTTGCTATAGTGGCGGTCGATTACTTCACCAAGTGGGCCGAGGCCTAGTCAGTCGCAAAGATCACATAGCAGAAAGTGATCGATTTCGTGTGGAAAAATATCATCTGCCGGTTCGGGATTCCGAGAACCATCATCTCTGATAATGGCCGCCAATTCGACAATGACAAGTTCCATCGTATGTGCCAAGGACTTGGCATTGTGAACGCTTACTCATCACCTCGGCACCCACAGTCGAACGGATAGGTAGAGGTAGTCAACAAGATTATCAAACACCACGTCAAGACGAGGCTGGAAAAAGAAAAAGAAAATTGGGCCGAAGAGCTCCCCTTCGTCCTCTAGGCCTACAGGACTACAGCTCAGACTTCGAATGGCGAAACCCCATTTTCATTATCCTACGGCTCGGAGGCAATGGTGCCGGTGGAAATCGGACTCCTTACGGCGCGGGTTAGGGGTTTCGAAGAAAGTCAAAACTCCGAGTAGATAGCGGCTAAAATGAATTTACTTAAGGAACTCCGAGAAGTTTATAAGCTCCGAATAGCGGCTCGGCACCAGCAGGTAGCGCGCTTATACAATTCCAAAGTTAAAGTTAGGCGTTTCCGACCAGGAGACTCAGTCCTCCGACGGATTTTTCAGAACACGGCCGAGCCAGGGGTAGGAGCGCTCAGACCCAATTGGGAAGGTCCATATCGTGTGGTCAGATTTGCCAAACAGGGCTCGTACCACTTGGAATACCTCAAAGGCCGTCATCTCCCTCATCCTTGGAACGTCGAGCACTTGAAGATCTACTACCCGTGAGGAAATAGCCTTTAAGGATTATAATAAAATGTACGCCTCCAAGCGACTAGCCTTTAAGGCTCCCAATAAAAGATCAATTCCATTTTTGAATGCATCCAACTGTCCTATTCGTGCAAGCACGAATTAAACGGTCTGATCCTTTAAGGGATCGGAACCTAACCTCACGAAAAGTCGACGAGGCATCCCTTCGGGGGAAAAAGCCTAAAACTGATCCAACCACCCGATTAAGTGTTCGATTCGGCATACAACAAAACAGAGGCGACGAGCCAAGTATCCTATGGGGTCGGACCTAACTAGGGCTTGGGCTGAGGAGACTTAGATAATCGACCCCAAAAACTAAATGGCAGTGGACTAAGCTCATCAGCTCAATATCTCAAGCAAATCAATAATGTGACAAGAATATTTTTCATTGAATCCCCTCGGAGGAACAAAAGTACATAGGTACATTGATAGCTGAAAGAGAAAAAAAAAGAGGAGAAGTCTTCAGGCCGGAGGAGGAGCTTGGGCATCAGGAACTTGGGCGTCGGGAGCCGGTTCTGAGCAGACGATGTCAGCTGAGGTATCTTCGGAGTCGTCGGGTAAGAGGAAATCGAGATCTAGGTTCGGGTACAAACCCAGAACCGCCTCGAGGCATGCGTCGAAGCCGCAGTTGTAGAACGTTGCGGCCTCAGTATCCCTTTCCTTAGAAGTCTTGAAGTTTTTGATTGCGGCAGCAACCGCTGCGGCCAAAGAGGCCTCGTCCTTCGCCCTCTGGGCCTCCACGGCTTGATTCACGGCTCGTGTCCGCTCCTCAGCCGCCTCGGCCTTAGTACGACTTAGAGCTTCCCCAAGCTGAACTGTCTCTATGGCCAAGGAGTCCGCATGAGCCTTGTCACGGATCAGCTCAGCAGTCGCTGCGTCACCGCTCTTCTTAAAATCATCTGCCTTATCCTGCAGATTTAGTTCCCTGGCCTCCAAGTCCACGACGACTCCCTGTAGTCGCCTGACCCTGGCCCTCTCGCCCGTATTCTATTAGTAGAGGCCAGTCTCCTCAAACCTTAAGGCCGCCACTTCGGCCCGGAGCGCCTCCAACTCCACCTCCTTCCCCTTATACTCTCGCACTTTCTGCCGAATGGAGAGCAGCACCGGGACGGCCTGAACAGAAAATAAAGATCAGTATCTACAGAATGTGTATAACAACATCAAAAAAAGGAGGTCTTCTCGGATACATATCATGTAGCATACGGAGGCGAAGTCGTTCAGAAAGCCTCCCTCCGATCGCTCAAGAGTCTGGACGATATCTTCCTCCTTAGCATGCTTAGCGGCCCACGAAGCCAAGCAAGCCATGTGATAGCCGGGTTCGAACCTCTCCCCGCTCGTGCCCGCTTGGGCCAAGGCCTCAGCCCCCTCGGCCCCTACCCGACTGCCGGCCGAGTTTTGACCCTCGGCGCTGACTGCCCCTCAACCTCAGGGGAGGGAGGGGAAGGCACATTTTTGACTACCCTGTTGGCTCTCTCTCTCTCTCAGAGGATGAGGGAACGATGATGGGAGGCTCTGGGGCTGCGGCGGGAGTGGTGGCAGGAGGAACGACGACGGAGGGAGCCTGAGTAACAGAACTCGGCGCAGCAGGGGTGTCAGCTTCGGTCACTCGGACGACCCTCGGAGGAAGACGTACCACTGGCCGAAGCACTACCGGAGGAGCCGCGGCAATGTTAGGGCGCTTCGGAGCAGGCAGCGCGGAGGGAGTGCCAGCGGGCCTCGGTGCCGGACTTTATGGAATTGGTGCAGCAGAAGATTCTCCTACACGAGGGGGAGCCGGCTTCTTCCGAGTGATCTTCACTCGGGGGGCTTCTTTGAGTAGGTCGGCTGCGCTTGGAGCTGCCTTTCTCTTCCGCGCCCCGGACGCCTCAGCCATGCCTGCGAAAGAAAATTGTCAGCTACTAAATAAGTGAAGAAAAGATTATTGAAGAGGTCAGGATAGCTTACACAGAGAGGTGGCCAGAGGTTGAGATTTGCAGAGCCCGGACCGGTGAAGGTTGGCCGCAGTTATCAGATCGGCCCAGGAGCAAAGCGACTTCGACTGCGATCTGGCCTTTGCGACCTGATTCTTCTGGTTCGAGTCTAGGAGCGGCAACCCCTTTGCAAAAGCTGCAAAATAAAAAAGTCACTTCTACGAAAACAGGCGAAAATCAAAATAGTGACTCGGATGTAAAATGAAGTCCGACCTGGCTTTGTAAAATGGGTCGGAACCCGAGCTGTCAAGGTCCCAAGCTCAGCCGTCGGGGCCTTCCAATCACCTGCCGCCCAGAACCATTTGTTCTTCCAGTCCTTGTTGGAAGACGGCAGGTGCATCACCAACCCCGACCCTTTACTCCCCCGAGTCGTGAAATAGTAGCATGGGTCGTTGCTATCATGCTTGACCATGTACAGGCTCAGCAGCTCCTCTGGGTTCAGCTCGGGGTTCCCAACTTGCTTCCAAATTATGTAAGTTGAGATCATCACCCACCATGCATTCGGAGCGAACTGTCCAGGAGCCAGCCCGAGGTAGGTCGCTACCTTCCGGATGAAGGGATGCATTGAGAGACGGACCCCACACTTCAGCGCGCAGAGAAAACTGGCCACCTCACCCTTAGCTGGAGCATTAGCAACGTCCAAAGGGCAAGAAGCCCTTATTTGTACGGAGTCGGGGACCTGGAACTCCGAGCGGATCCATTCCATCTGGGATTTTGACATGACAGAACCCCCAGGGATAACCTCTCCGGTCCGCAGATTCGCAGGCATATCAGTGGCGGTATGAGTTTCGACTCGGCATGCTCGGGGAGCAGCCTTCTTACCGGGTTACTTTATCCTAGCACCCAGTGTCTTTTGCTTCAGAGGCGGGGGGTACGGGAGAGTAGTTTCGAAAGGGCCCTCGGAAGACCCGCTTTCGCTCCCGGTACTCCCCGGCTCGGAGTCGTCGCCATATTCGGGACCATCTCCAGATCAGAAGACATTGTGAAAACAAGGATATAGGTGAGCAGGACTCACCGGATGATGGTCAGAAATTGCCTTTTTATCGAAAACCTTGAGTTTGGCCAGAATCGCCCCTCATCGAAAATCGCCTTTCCGGTGTGCTCTTTTAAACCAGATCGCGAAATGACTAACGAACGCCCGGAGCGCCTTATATAGGCAACAAAAGATTTCCGCATTAATGGCTAGCTTTGATGACAGCAACCGAATCGGCACGAGCCGATCTCCGAGCACACATGACAGTACCACATTGGACAAATACCGAACCGTCAGTGCGGCTCCAACATCGGGTAGTGCGCCTCGATATGTGAAAAGATGCCTCAGCAGTCGGAGCCATCATAAATACGCCGCCTTAAGCCTGCGTGGCAACTTCTCATAAGCTGGGGGAAGATCGGGGATCGTAACCGTTGCCACGCGTAAGCAGAAGCGACCAGCATGCGCAGTTTGAAACTCGCTATCATTGCGACGAGTGGGAAACCTCCTATATAATTACTCTCCGAGCCCGCAAGCAAGCTCGAAGAGTAGGGGGCTTTTGTTATGGGAAGATCCGAGATCGCTATTCCCAGCCGAGTCAGCACCGTTCCGACTAAGGCGCGACCCATTTGGGCTGAACTCAGTATCAGCACCACATGAGTCTGAAAGCAGAATTCAGCTCGGAGAGGAGTCACATCCGATCGGACCAATATATGCCCTCGACTGTCTACTTGAATTCGGACTGGTGGGAGGATAACTTGAACTCGGACTGGCGGGAGGATCGCTTGCTGATGCTCCGGTCGGACCATCCAAGCCGAGGCTACGATCAGAGACTCATACCACGATCGATAGGAAAATTGGCACATTGAGACGTGCCCGGAAACTTTGCCCGCAGATACGCACGATTCGCCAGATACGCTGCATACGCTGTAAATTGGGGGCAATATCTTCATGATCCTAGAATTCCTCTGATCGTGCCGGGATTGTTGGACTCAGACCGCCTCCCAGGCTGATATAAATAGGACGTATCACCATGTCCACAGGTATACAAAATCGAGTTTTCCTCTACTATTTACTCAGACCCTGATTCCCTTATCCTGACTTAGGCATCGGAGGGTCCCCCAGCTTAATCAGGGTCACCTTTGCCTGCTTTCATGGTTCAGATTCTAGAGATCATACGTGGTGGTCGACGTGGAGGGAGAGCTGACCGAATTTTGACATCAACAATAACGATAGATCAAATAGATAGAGTTAACAAACCTAAAAAGTGTTTGGCCATGCAACACCTACAGTTAGGCTCGTCATTTTAATAGTCTTTTAATAGTCTAGATCTCCATATCACGGGTCTTGGAATCCGAATGGCATTGTTATAAAATGGATGCATTAAAACATAGTGCATGAGCGATGAGCATCCATTTACCCAATTACCCAAAATAAACCTCAAATCAGATTCGTACGTAGAATCCTCTACTCATTACCCGATCTCTTGAGTAAAAATTAAGAATACGGATATGCAGTATTCGATCCATATCTGATCCGTTTATACACAAATGATCACATTGAACATGTGGACAAGATTCTAGCCGTGTATCAAGTGGGGCCCAACGTAAAGATCCAGTGCGAAAGTACAGACCGGTCCACTTATGAGACTTGCCAACATGTTCTAACGGACCATTTGTTGCAAACGGATTGGTTACTCCCCCTGCCACCAGCCAATGGCTGATGGTGGTGCTCTGTGGGCCCCACCATGATTTATGTGTTTAATCCATGCTGTCCATCTATTTTTCTAGATCATTTTAAACTATGAGACCAAAAATTAGGTATATCCCAATCTCAAGTGGACCACATTACAGGAAACAGTGTTGAATGAACCTTGACCATTATAAAATTTTTGGGGGCCATAAAAGTTTTGGATCAAGCTTATCTTTGTTTTTTTTTCCCTTCATCTGTGTCTGCATGACCTAATCAACAGATTTGGATGTCAAATAAAAAGTACAATGGGCATTAGGACGGTTTTAATGGTGGATATCCAATCACTATTGTTTTCCTGTGGTGTGGTCCACCTGAGATTTATATCCCTCATTTGGTATCAAGCCCTAAAATGATCTGAAAAAATGGATGAACGGAATGGATGAAACACATACATCATGGTGGGGCCCACAGAGCACCGACGGTGGCTGGTGGTAGGGGGAGTAGCCAATCCGTTTCCCCATTTGTTTGCCATTCAAGTGTGGCCCACCTGATGATTGGCCTCCTCACCTAAAACCAACTAGGGTGTAGGGTCACGTGATTGAAATCCCTTTTTTTGACCGATTGAATGACGAAAATGGCCTCACATGAGGAGGGCATTTGAGATATCTGGATATCCCTCGTACATGAAACTGCAGTCTCTAGTCTCTACACACAGAGCAGAGCAGAGAGAGGCACATGATGAGTTCGACTCCTGTGGTTTGTCAGCCTCTTCTCAGTACTGTCTCAACAGATTCTTACTGTTTTTTGACTGTCTTCTGCTTCCCGTCTTCCTTGAATCGCTTTCCCTGTTTATTTATGATTTTGACCAGCGTTTCTACACATATACATGAGGTTGGACATCCCCACACGTATACTTCCCCACTAGCAGCACACGTGCCAACCTGGAGATTGTGTGGAAATCCAGCCATGATTAATTTGGACCCACTGTTAACATGATCATATGAAAAAAAGATCGGGATGGTCCAATAATCAGGCGAACAACGATGCGTTAGCAGGTGGACCATCCATTTTTATACATAGCAGGGTGGCCCACATGGGCAGCGGACCAGCCTCGTTTCTGCATATGTTAACCTTCATGATTGGGGGACGACCTTTTGCGTCATTAGATGTCCCAAACGACTGCCATGTAACACGTGTTCGTGTGTGTGGGAGAGGTGAGGGTAGGGTAGCAAATCTCCATTTAGTCTAAATTTGAATTAGTTAGGATATCACTCATTTGCACCGGTGTAAATTTTTCTTTTTTTATTATTTTTTTCACTTGGGATTTACCTTTGGACTTGAATCCTCATTCCACCGATTTCACGCAATATGCAGAACGACCTTAATTTGTAGGGCCCACTAAGTTGTATCATGTAAAATTCACTCCATGTACAAGGACAACAATATAAGTAGAAATGTTGGAAAATATACTAATTTTAAAATATTTAGGAACAAAATTACCTCAATTAGATAATCAAAGTCATCTTCTTTGTTGTAAGGAAACACACAAAAAGGTGAAAGAAAACTCACTTATGATTTAAATTATTAAACTATTAAAAACGAAAACTATATATATCTATACACACACACTATTAGATATCTAGATTTGTTGGATTAGAGTTTCTATATGTTAAAAAATCATAAGTAGAGGCTAACTCCTACATTTCATAACTAGAAATGAAATGTAATGAGTTACTACGCTTTATTCTAATTAGAATCCTAATCGAAATCATCTAATCAAGTAGATCTGAGTGCAAAACTTCTAAGATTATAATCCACTCTAGGGAAATGACTTCACAACAAATCACAAGTGCAAAATAACTATTCATTTCAATCTCCAACCGCCTATCCTAAATTCTTGATTTAATCACAATTAATTGAATATATTTAGTTTCTTCTCTGTATGTTCACAAATCCCGATGCTCTAATCATGATGCACATTATTTACTTTTGATTTTTTAAAAAATAGTTCAAAATAAAATTCGATCATTCATTCAAACTAGTGCCTTAGATAACTTTCATGTGCATTATCACCATTGTGCAATCATGTACAATCTTCCTTTATCTCATACGATGACTTAATCTTGATTTGGTAACTTTCTCGATGTATTTCTAAACCAGTCGAATCAGTACTGTACATTGCCTTCGAGAATGGACTTAAAATAGCATCACCTAATTATGACTGTCCCATTGGATGGAGTAATAAGGATACAAGAGTCATTTAAAGGACAAGAATATATAGTTGTGTAACAACTGGATTAGAATTGATCTCTCATTTGTAGATGTTTGGCCTTCCATACGAGGTGGCTCAGTTCACATATCATGAATAATCAAATGTTTTTCATATTCTCAGTCATCACACGAAATCTACACAATTAACCAATGATTTATCTTCACTGCAATATGTGTACACGGTATAACTAGGTATGGAGATGATCATGCTAATCTTGTGATATTTCATCCTAATCATTTTATAAATAATGGTGAAGGTACATATCACATGTTCATATTTCTTTATATACATCACTTCTATTGTGCATACCTGCATGATGGCCTACATGTGCGAGAAGTAGACTGAGCCTTTAATAGACATATGTTGGCCACATCGCATTATGACAGTTAATTAGAATCTGTATACACATACATCATCATGAAGCAATCACATCTACACATACACACGCACACGCCATTAATCCGTTGAGCCATAAAAGGTTTAGCAAACAATAAAATAGATTTTATATATAAAAAACACTCTAATTGGGCACACCACATGAAGCAATGGGGATGTGAAGATATATATATATATATATATATATATATATATATATATATATATATATATATATATATATATTTGGTGGGGGGCAGTGGGGGTGGGGGGGGGTGGAGTGGGGGCATGGTATCTTTCATCAACCCATTAATTAGGTGCAACTCATCTGGCCAAAAGATGTAAAAATCAGCTACATTAAAAAGCTCATGCAAGCCGCAATTTGACATTTTTCTCATTAATGGGGTTATATTCTGCATGTATGGTCCAAATAATGGTTTTCACTTAACAGATACAGTAAATTATATATATTCAATATAATGAACGTCACCAAGTTCTATGAGACCCACCATGATGTGTGTGTTGTATCTACACCATCCATTCATTTGGAGAGGTCATTTTAGTTATTGACCCAAAAAATGAGTGAGATCCAAAACTCGAGTGGACTCCACCAGATAAAACAGTGGAGATTTAATGCCTACCATTTAAAAACTACAAGGGGTAATGGAAGTTTTCAATCAGGCTGATATATGTGTTTTCCCATAGTACATGTCTGTGTTAACTTATGACCAGGTTGGATCTGAAATAAACATCACGGACGTAGGTTTCAACAATGGTTCTCACTCTCCCACCTCTGACAACCGGAGTTGGACTCAACTCATTCTTTGGCTCATGCCCTAAAATGAGCTCTTCAAATGTACGTACGGTGTGTATATAAAACATACATCATGGTGAGGCTTACATAACTCAGTGGCGTAAATTTAGTAGTGAATCTCTCTACTCGACCTGCCGTAACTAATCCGCGTCCGTTACGGATCCGTTACGTCTTGACTCACGGGCTTGAATATTACCACGCAAGGAAAAAAAATAAAAAACGTAATGTAAGGGTCGCAGTGACAATTTTGAACAAAAACGAGGGGCACTTTGGCCATTTTGCACTAGCCAACCTTACGGACGGGTCAGATTTACCACTTTGTTAGCTCGCTCATAAAGAACGCATGTCTCCCCCAACTTCTCTTTTGAGTTCTCACTCTCTCTCTCTTCCCACAACTTCTCTTCAACTTCTCACTCTCTCTCCTCCCCCAACTTCTCTCTCTCCATCCATGAAGACCGCTAAGATGACAGGTTTCCTATGCCAATCTCCGGCCGCTACAGCTGTGTGCATGACCGGCGATCCCCGTTCCATGATAATACCAAAAAGGCCCAACAGATCGGCCGTCGATCGCGCCAGGCCGATCGACCTGAGGTATGCAAGGCTAGCCGAGTCGAGGCGGTTCGCTCTCGGCGATAAGCGATCCTTAGCAATGTCGTCGTTGGCGAAACGGGACCACAAACCATCGATGGCTAGCAATGTAGCTTCTTTATCTTCGGCATCATCGTCGTTATCATCTGCTGATCATGTCTTTCAGGTTAGTCGGTCCCACCCACGTAACTGATTCTGGCCTAAGTATATTCCGAAGGTATGGTATATTGGTATGAATACTCGATTTGATTTTTTTTTTTTTTTGTTAGTCTTACTATGACTACTCAGCTATGGTAGGATACTGAACGTGGCCCATCTGTTCATGATCAAGACCACTCATCAGATGGACCCACTTGTACGTGGAACATCGACTCCTTGTGAACTCTTTCTCGTTGCTCATCTTTTTGTACAGTGTGGTCCACAAAATGGTGGTGTACACCTGTTGAACAGATTGGATCTTGCACGTGCGCCTGTATTGGCACGTTATGAGCCATGCATTTGTTGTGATCCTTTCTTGGGTGTATCAAGCTACAAAGACCCAAAAAAATTCTTTTATTTTATCTCACTTTATTCCTATTGATCAGAACAATGGGAATAACCAATGTATCAGATTTGAACGTTTGTACATATGCTAATAAGATAATAGAGAATGGTCTGATTCATATGCATACATCAATATTCCGTGTCTGATGTACGGTCTAGGGTCCATTTCGGTAATAATCTATGATGAGACACCATCTTTAGATCTTCGTATGAATGGCCGGTGGATGAGCGACTATACCACATTACGACGAAGTGGAGTTTATCCAGTTGATTTATGAATTGCATTGAGGTTTGCGAGTCCCGGATGCGCCTCTCTCTACACACGTGCCACTCTGGCAAGTGGTTTGAATATCTGAGCCGTGCATTAGGTGGTCCTCACTGAGGAGATTACCGTATACAAATATCAAGTAGGTCCAATTATTAGGTGGTCAAACGTTTAATTTGAAATTGGACCATTGGTAATTTTTATTTAAATTGTTTTATTCTTTTTTCTTTAAGGGTGGTCCGATCGATGAGTTGGCCGGCCCAATTTTTGTGAACGGTCATCTTCATGGTGGGGGCTACACCGTTAACCAGTCAGATGTTTCACATACTTTCCAGGTTGGCATATTTGCTGCATGTGAAAGTGCGTGGGGGAGAGGGGGTGTGTGGGACCCGCAACAGAATATTCTCTTTATATTTTATAATGATTTATTTATTAATTATTATTATTTTTTGAGAGTGTAGGTTGTGGTGATGAGGGTCTCTCTCCACTGTCAAGGTTGTGCAGGGAAAGTGAAGAAACATTTATCAAAGATGGAAGGTATTTTTCTATGAGAGCAATTGTAGGCTCGTGATGCATTCAAATTCGATTGAGGCACGGGATCAGAGATTTTATCAGTTGATACGAGGGTACCAGTAATGAATAGGTGACTCCTTAAAAAATAAAAAATAAAAAAATTCAAATCATTGAGCGGTTGGATCACAGACAAAGGGACACCATCTGTACAATGTGGATGCATCAGGACCTTAAAATTCCTCAACACGTTTGTTCTATATATTTTACTTAGTTTTCTGTACATAGTACAGCAACATTAGCTACATGGGGCCCACATGGCTAAACCTTGCATACTGTCGTGGATGGGCAATTCTGCAAAGTGTCCCTATATCGGTGAATCCTAGCCGTGTGATAATTTGCACATTGGAGTTAGATAGTTGATACTAAAATATAGGTAACGGTCTAAAAACAACGTGTGAAAGTGCTTGTATTATCACATGGAATTTTTAAATGCATCATCAATCCCGGTGGGTCCTCCAGATTGACGATTTGGATCACAGATAGAAGGCCTACCTATGTGAGAATCTGCCCTAAACGGACCCACTGCTTTTTCTTCAAGGGCCCACTACCCTGTCTGCAGGTTTGCTTGCCTCACACGCACCTCCACACGCAGGTGTACTTGATAACATGTGGGACATCTAAGTGGTGTATCAGGTGAGACCCAACATATAGATATTCTGTCCAAAATTTTAGGCTGTTCAATCATCCGTAAGTTCACACACATATAAAAATAACGGATGCATGGCTTAACTTGTCTGTTGATTTCATGATATGTGGCCTAACTGATAATTGAACAGCCTGTAAAAATTTGGAAAGATGATCTACACCATTATTCCCACTTGATGAGCAGATCAGATGTCCTCACACGTGCTAGGTTGGAAGGTGTCTCCGCGTGTAGAGGAGTGCGTGTGGTGCTCTTTTCTGAGCACCCGTTTGGTAGTCCGCTGGACGACAGCAGGCCCTCTTTGGGGGCGTGGATTTGAAACCCATGGATTCGGAAACCCAGGATTAGAAACCTACTAGATTTGCAATCTTCTCTGTGTATTTGGCACTTTTGAGTATGAGTCAATTTTAATCCAAAAGAGCCTAGCCATTATATATTCATGGGGGGTTTTAATTTAGTTACTAAATCAACTTTAATATCTTTAATTAGTGAGATATGTTATTTTCGACATAATAGTTGTGATAAGCCTGGTGAAATATATGCTTTGGCCAAAAATGATGAAATTTCAAGTCTCGGATTATCCACAAGCAAATGATCATGTTTGAGCGAGTAACAACAATTTTTAATCATTGATTTACATGGACAATATTTAGACAGTGTTGATTTATATGAACAAATGTTTGGACGATATTAATTTACATGGATTATATTTGGATGGTACTAATTTATATAGACAATGTTTAGATGGTGCTGATCATCATTAGTGGGCCTGTGACCAATAGAATAATAGTGTATAGTAACACGTGTTACACCTACAATTATTGAAATGATGGTAGGTGTAATCCAAGGTTCCACTTTGGATTACAAACCCCACCCCAGTTGCTTCATGCTGCCAAACAATCAAGAAATTTTTGGAGCCAAACAATCAACCCCCCTCCCAATCCACGGTGCCAAAGGACCCCTAAACTTTAGGTCAATAGAACACCACCGTGCATTCGGCACGTGCTCAGAGGAATGAACTGTTCGTCAGGTGGACCCCGCTTTGGATGGCTCATGGGAATCAATTAATCTGTCAGATAATCCTACCCCTTCATTTAATGTACTTGGCCATAACTGGCCGTTGGCCTGTTTTAGTCCTATCCATATTTTTTTTAAGGCTATGCCGGGCCGCTCGATCATCCAACAGGTGCACAACTCACCAATAGTGGGCCCCGCGAGAGGTGGTCCCACAAGTATGCGATTATCTCTGCCCTTCTCTTCTTATCTTTTTCTTTCCTTTTTTTCTTGACAGGTGTGACGTCATTCAGCATTGATCTGGAGTCGAAGAGGGTGACTGTGATGGGACACGTGTCACCTGTGGGCGTCCTCGAGAGCATTTCCAAGGTGAAAAGAGCCGAGTTCTGGCCTTGCTAAAGTTGGATGATTTTCCCAAAAAGGCTATAGTAATTTTCAGTTCAGCAAGTTGGTATCAACGGTCGTGAAAAACCTAATATCTGGCTTAGATATTTCTTTTCTTTGGTAGGTTTCGGTGGGTAGATGGACAGTGGTCCACGTTTGTAGTCATTTTAATGAGATAGGATTTTAATGGATGGAAAACACATGCCCCGCGTTATTATTATTCCCTTTGGCTCGATTTGGCTGTTAATGCTCTGTGCATGCATGTAGAAATAATGCTAATTCATACGTCTCACACATGGGAAGAATGACCACATGTGAGATTGGAGAAGCTCATCATGTGATCGACCATAATGTTAATAGGTCGACCGCATCCGTGCAAAAAAAATAAGAGTGATGGATGACGGTCTGAATTTTATGTTCATATGTGGTCCACCTAATGATCCGATTGGCTTGATTTTTTATACAAAGCATCTACACGGTGTAGATCGCATGATGTGTAGCTCTGATCTCTCACACGCGCTCCTTGTTTACACATGCAACCTGGGTGCTCGTAGAATTTCTTTATTGACATGCACAGACTACCGTTTCTTTGGGCGAACATCTCTCAGGTTCCGAAATTGTCTCCAGACTATAGTAGGTGGTATTTACATGAGGGAGTTATTTGATACTCTGGCAGATTCTGACGCCTGATACGCATGCATCCCGAAATTGCACCTGCATACATTTATTTGTATTTTACTGACTAAATTGTGGAACCCTTTGTCGTAAGGCACAACACAAAATCAGATTGGTCGACCAATCCTAACCTCTGATTCGTGGTCCCTTGTTTGTTAAAACAATACCATTAGATGTTTTTCATTTTTAACCGTCGAATAAGCGTCTACTAATCTGAATGTGGATCTGATGGTCAGGAAAGCAATTAAACTTGATTTTTGTCTCATGATACATCTAAACTGGGACCCATGATTTGGACCGTTTGATTTGAATTACATGCATCTCACGCATGAAATTTTTAAGTGCCTGCGTACCATCCATTACACTCTGGTGCAATAATCTAAACCGTTGCTACGATGGGTCTCACCCTGGGCCCATGCGTTGAAAATTCTCAGATAGGGAGATCCTGTCCGTCTCTGTTGAATGTGAAAAGTTACAGGGAATTCTTTATTAAGTGTCCATTAGTTGGACCATGTAATAAATGGTTACGTTTTTCTTTCCATTTGTGAGGGTTTTGGTGTATGGGCCATCCACAATGGGCCGAGTCGTATGAATGGAATGCATTATTCCTACTTGTATAACCCGAAAGGGCAAATGGTACCATACAACAGATACTTAGTCAGGCGTTATAGAACTCTCATGCATATCTCCCGTTCCAGAGATGAAACAACGAAACTAAACATGCGTGAATTCACCTACGAATCAGGCGGTCCGCTCATCAAGTGGCCCACAATCGGATGTTGGATGTGAAAACCGTAAGTAGCCATCTCATTTTGGACGGATGTAGATGACCTGATGAACGGATGATTTCTAGTGCAAGAAACATCCATGGTGTGGTCCACTGCCATGTTGATACATTGTGGCCCCCACCAGTGAGATGCTTGGATGTGCAAACCGTACATGTGGAATCCACCGGTTGGTGGACCATTTATCTGGTGGCCCCACCTTGGATGAGAAATGCCACGAAATCCATCTAGATCAGATGATCCATCTCCAGATTTTACTTCCACTGTATATGGGACAACGGCTGTAAATTATCCATTTGAAATACACCTAATCGTATGGCCAGGATCATCCCATAGAGTAAATACTGGGCCCGAGCCCATCCCATTAGTGGGCCCTAAGTATGGACAGCAAGGGTCCTTTTAATGGGCCTAGAGTACTCTTTCCATTCCGGTTCAGGTTGGGTCGTAGAGTTCCCAGACTCAGCCTGATCGGGTCTGGGTAAAACAATACCCGGACCTGGATCCAATTAGGTTTCGGTACTCATTGGGTTCGGATTGGGTCCATGTCAATTAAGGGAATGTAGGGGTTTCGGCCCATCTAAGTGGGTGGATTAGATCACACGTGTGACACTTTGACACATGGATGGTATAAATGGGCTCCCTTCCATGCATGTCACCTAGCAAGCCTAATCCCCTATTACGTATTTAAAATATATAATGTTACTACTTAAATTAACAAGACCTGACCACCCAATTTTAACTGGGGTCAAAGGTGATGGACCTGACCTGGATCCACAAGACCCGTTTGCCAATCAGGTCCAAAATGTCAGACTAAAACCAGACCGATTTCTAAGAGGTTTTAATTAGAAATAGGACCTCACCTATTAAAACCGGGTCAGGTCTGGGTATCCATAGACAACCCTATTTATAGTCCTAAACAAGTACTGTGCCTAACTAATGTCTACAAGTTTCGTCCATAAATGTCCAGCTGTAGCAGCCTATATCAGCACCAGATGAACAAGACTGGCTATATTACCCAGTTTTAGTGGTGACTGAAATGGTGCACCAAATCCATTTTCGATCCTGCTCCATTCGGCCCATGATGTCCATGTGCAGCCTATGAATTACAAACACATGCCCGAGCCCAACCCGGTCCACCCTGTAATCTTACCAACTATACCCAGGTGTGGGTCCACTTGCAGGTAGTGTCGAATTAGTTGGTTAGGCTGGTCTATCTTATTGGGTCTTCATGCATGCTAAAGCTCCAAACACGCCCAATTAGTAGATGGACATCAATACTTTTAGACCTTTAGAATCAGACCACTACCCATCCCAACATGGGATGAGGCCTGGCCAAAAGTCAGGACCATCCAATCCTCAGGTGGGCCATATCCATTTTCCAGGTAAGCTAAAAGGTGGGAGGGCTTCCTACTTCCTCCAACTTTTTACAAAGAGGTGACCCTACACTGCTTGCTTTATCTCGGTGGTCTGGTGATAGATTTGATGTGCGCCACCCTGATGGGGTTTACTCTAAAATATTCCTGCTCGGCGGATGTTAGCCCTTCGATTTAGTGGCATGAAAATAGATGGTCGAGAATGTTCAACAATGGCATAGATCAAATGAATAAGAAGAAAAAAAGAAATCAAAGAATGGATGTCCTTGTTTTCCCATCTTGGAAATTATGGCATGCTCCATCCATGATGGGGCCTATCATATCAACAGTCTGGATCGTTGATTCATGGCCCCCACAGCTAGGACTACGGTGTACGTACGACACTGCATACGTACGCTTCATCCACAAACCATAGATCCTCCCTTAGAAGGGATTTGGGTGTGTGTGGGCCTCATGGGAAGTTCCCGTGAGATCAGGCTGTGTGGGCCCCACCGTGATGTGCATCGAACATCAACCCCATCAGTCAGATGTACCATTCCATGGTGGACCATGGGCTTAAAAATCAAGTCAATTGATGACTTGGGTGGACCACACTACATACAACAGTTGAGAGGGGATCATCCTCCCTTTCAAACATTCATAATTATTTATTGGGTTCAACGAGTTGTGCTTCATAAATCCAACTCATCCATTATTTGTTTCCCACTTGGATAAGGCGTCAAACCAAGTTTCAACCCCATCTAAAACTTAGGAAGCCTAAGCAAGTACTTTTATATATTTTAGATATGTCTTCACGGGGTTTTAGATGATATGTCTCACCTGAGTACCTGAGTTTTACATGCGATTAATTTTTGAAATAATCCATAGTCTGAAGGATAACTATCAAATGCACGTTGTCGACATCATAGTGGGGCCGCGCAGCTCGACTTCATGGAACGTTCACGTGAAGTGGACCTCATCGTACCATTTTCCACACACACAGTCATCCACTTACTCTTGATGGGCCAACATCCTTGTTCTCCATCTTGAAAAGGTCCATATCACTGGCCACGCGCTTTTGAATTATCTATTCAACCACCTACTTTTGAGTAGCCTAAATTGCTAGCATCCTCGTGTTTAACGTTCTGGGTTGTTGCCTACTATCTCCCAACGGTCCAAATCACTGTGCACCTGCTTTTCAATAGTCCAAATGCGACCCGGATTTTCCTAAAAAGCCTTTGATATGATGATCTTGCGCGCTGGGAACCTAAGTGGGGCTAACGGTGATGTATGCGATAAACATGGTTTATCCACGCCGTTCATCCCTTTTCTCATATCATCTTCAGGTGTTATACTAAAATTGAAGAAGGTTCACAACTCCAATGGACCACACCAAAGGAAGCTGCATTGATGATGACACCCACCGTTGAAACCTTTCTAAGGGCCACTGTGATGATTTTTTACTATCCAACCTATTAATAAGGTCATGTAGACGTGGATGAAGTGAAAACACAAATATCAGCTTGATCCAAAACTTCTCTAGCTCCCAAAAAGTTTTTAATGGTGGATATTCAATCCCACTTTGTGGTCCATTTAAGACTTGTACTTGCCTCATTTTTTGGCTTATATACTAAAATGATCTAAGAAAAACGATGAACAGTGTGGATAAAACAAATACATCGAAATGGGTCCCACATAGCCCTACCTGGATGGATTACGGTCTGGGAGGGTAGGATGCAATCTGCATCCTTTGTTCATCCATCTTTTGAGCTGATTTTAGGACACGAGACCAAATCTGATTCAGATCGAAGATTCAAGTGGTCCATACTATAGGAAAAAGTGGAGAATGAGCAACCACCGTTGAAACATTCATATGGCCATACAAGTTCCGTATCGGGCTAAGATTTTTGTGTTTTGAGTTCATTCCAGCGGGAATGACTAAATAAATGGTTCCAATGTCACCAACACATCAAGGTGTGGCTTAGATATGTTTTAATGATAGGAATTTCTTTCCTCAATTTCTCCCAAGGAGTGGGTCACCTGTCTCTTGGATGCAACTAAATTTCAGTCGCGTCTTAAAATGATCTCTCAAAATGGATGGACCAACTGGATTTGTTACAAACATCATTGCGGACAACCATCATTGTGGACAACCACATAGGTTCACAGCGCACCAACTTCTGCTAAATTGTTTCTCTTGCTCCGCTGGTAGACTCTTAGGAGTTTCAACCCTAGATCAAGGGTTCGTGTATCCACATGCGGTGAAATATGTAGGAGTGTGCGTGAGTACTTATAAAATTAAAAAAGTTGAAAATAAAAATGGAAGGGGAGCCGATTAGGTGAGACCCTGGTTCCACCGACACTGGCTGTGGTGATCACAGTGATGTATGTGCTTTAAATCCAAACCGTCCAATCATTTTGAAAGTTACTTTCAAATTATGAGCCCTGTTGATAAGGTCACAAACACCTAGATTAAGACACTACACAAATATCATATTGATCCAAAGCTTTTGTCAGCCCTAAGAAGTTTTTAATAGTCAAATGAGACATAGATATAGTCATATACATTACAGTAAGCCCCAAAATCAGGGTCCCACCCACTTCATCTAATCGTCTCCCAAATGGAAGCGGTGGCACACCACGGACCTCACCCGTGTGTTGATGTCACCAAGTCACGTGTACCTACCATGATGTATCTGGTATATCTACATTGTCGATACATTTTACAAGATCATTTTAAGGGATAATCCCAATAAAGAACCAGATCTAAAGCTCAAGTGGACCACACCACATCAAGTGGTTTTGAGATTGATGTACAATGTTGAAACTTTCTAGGGCCCATCATGATGTTTATTTTCCATCCAACCCGTTTATAAGGTCACACAGACTTGGATGAAGGGAAAACACAAATATAAGCTTGATCCAAAACTTTTGTGGCCTCCAAGCAGTTTTGAATGGCAAACATTCAATCTCCACCAATTTCCTTGCTGTGGTTCAATTGAGCTTGAATCAGCTTCATTTCTGGGCCTTTACCATAAAATGATCTTGTAAAGTGGATGAACGGTGTGGATGTAACATATACGTCATGGTAGGGCTACATACCTCGGTTATGTCAAACACACCACTCGAGGTGTCACACCACGCAATCCGCTTCCAGTTCAAATATGTCCAATGTCCTTCTCATACACATTTCTAAGGGCGTTGCTTAAAACCCCTCAAAATGTGTGTGGTTTTGTATATATATTTGGTTGATTCTAACAAATTAGTCAAGAAAAGAACAAAAAATAAGAGTTGGCATTTCTTGAAAATACCCCTTACAAATTCAGAACAATGTTTGAATAATAATTAAATAAATATAAAGAGAAAGTAGGCCTTAGCTTCAAAATGAACAAAAAAGATTATTGCTATTATTCTTCTCACCCATTAAAAAACAATACCATCCGAACTTTCCAAAGAAGATGATAATGACGTCAGGACATGCTTCTGACTCAACTACGTTCAAAAAGCCAAAGCATCTGCCACCACCGAATTTCCTTTAAAATAAAAGAGAAAAAGCATGAGAAATGCGTCTTTCCATGCTTTCAATTAATTCAATAACATCCATCCCCTCTCTACCGGTATGCCCAGGCCCGAATTTAACTGAATCAACTAATATTTTCTCCAGTCGCTTTCAATTAAAAAAAAAATCTAGATTTGCAGCCTATCAAGCCATCCCAAAAAGCAGAAATTTCTAATGCAATGGCCTGATCGGGCTTTGGGCTGGGCGTGGACCTACTTACGTTGGCCCATCGGATGGGTTTGGGTCTAATGCATGACTCAGTCGATGTTTGATCCAGCTTGGACTCGGTCATTTTATCATTACTGCCCACCACAAACAACTTTAGATGCATGTGTTATATAACACAGACAATCACTCCAATAATCCATTTGGCAATTCATCCATCTTGAATGTACACCGTTGGTTTCACTTCTATAAATGTCTCTTTCTTTATGCATGTATGGCTTACTTGATCAATGGATATAGATTAATTGGGAACATTCGTGTGAGATATAGGTGTCTTATTAATTTTTGGGCTGGGCTGAGTCCAGAAAGGCCTGGCCCAACTATTTTTTTCACGCTGGAGGTTACTGTGCTAGGGCCATGGCTGGTTCAGGCTTCAGGCCTAGCCCTATCTGTTCCATACCCGTTGAAGGCCTTGGATTGTGAACAGCATGACTAGGGGTGTACACGAACCGAGCTAACTTAGTTGGCTCGCTCGACTCGACTTGAACTTGAGTTTGAACTGAGTCAAGTTGATTTTTGGAGCTCGAAAACGAATTCAAGTCGAGTTCGAGCTTGCCCTAGCTCAACTCGCCTCAAAAAAGCTCGAATCAACTCGACTTCAACTTGAGTTCGAACTGAGTCGAGCTGATTTTGGAGCTCGAAAACAAGTTCGAGCTTGCCCCAGCTTAGCTCGACTCGGATCGAATATAGCTCGAACTCGGCTCTACTTGGTTTGACTCGACTCGACTCGGTGCAAGGATATATATACCCTTAAAAAAAAAAAAAAAAAAAAATCCTACTAAGCCTAACCCATTTCCCTTGCCCGCATGACTGGCGCCCCTAAACCCTAACCCAATTTCCTTTTGCTGCCCGACGCCCCTAATCTCTACTACCCCTCATTTTCCCCTCTCTCTCTCTCTCTCTCTCTAGTCTCTCCCTCCTATCTGGCTCACCCTGTTTGACACGCTCTCAAGTCTCACCTCACCCTACTTGAATGCCCAAATCGCTCGTTCCCTGTCCTGCACGCTTAACTCACCCTGTCCCTGTCCAGCACGCTCTCACCTTGCCATTCTGCTAGCTTAGATAGCTTGTTCCCTGTCCGGCATACTCAACTCGATGGTAAGTTGCAACTCCTTAGAAAAATGATACAGTAGAGCACATTCAACTCGAACTCGACTGGAAACTAGCTCGAACTCTGCTCGAACTGATCCGTTTGTTGATCGAGCTGAGCCGAGATGGAGATGCTGGATTGGTTACCGGGCCAAGCCGAGTTCAAGCTAGGTGTGCCTTGTGACCAAGCCGAGCCGAGCCAAGCCAGCTCGGTTTGGTTTGGCTCGATGTACACCCCCTAGGCATGACTCCAAAGTCAAGCTTGGTCATATGTCATTTCACGCTACAGGACGTTAGCATGGCTTGCAAAGGCCCACTTGCAACGCAATTTCAGGGAAGCAATGAGATGACAGGCGGACGCTTAGGATTCAAGTTTACTGAAGAGATTGACTGGGGAAAACAACAACCAATTGACCAAATAAAATAACCCTTATTTTTGTAGTATACACGAAAATGACTTGTTATAGATTTAAACGTCCACGACGTAAAACAATAGTTTCTTCTTCTTTCTTTTTATATTTGGGTGGGGAATGGTTTGATAGAGCTGCCTCGCACGTAATATGTAAGAGTCATTCTTCTTCAGTACACGTGCTAGGTCCGACTATGGACTCGAAACAGATGATATAAGCATCTGATTGGTGGCCTTCTAGGGATAAAAAAAGCCTATGGTTGAAATTTGTGGAAAAGGGATAATAGTGATGGCCCATCACTTCTATTGTCCGTTTGATAGCTCATTTCAATTTGCCAGATACGTCCATTTTAACTTCTGACGGTCCGAATCACTTCTATCATCAACTGGACCTTTTAGCCATGCAAGTATCCGCGACCCGCTCAACATCAATATTGCAGCTATATGACAGGCTTGCACTTGCGTGGTCGTATCTATGGTATCTCGTGTGACGTGTGTGGGCTTCCGATAGAGCCTTCTCTATCATAATATGATAGAGCTAGCTTGCACGGTACACGTGGCAGGTGCGATACAGTGGATTGGGACCGTCAACCGTCGTAATAAAACCATCCTGGATGGTGGACCAGCTTGAATCGTTGATCAGGGAATGTATATAGTAGGAACACCTTCCTGGATGGATCGGATCCGGTAATCTATGTGCCATGAGGCACATTTGGTGGCATGTACATGATCCGCTTTCTGCATGCTTGTGGTAGGTACCTGATCCAGTGCTTGTCCAGAAATGAGATGTACAGTGCCTTTAAGTTATTAGATTAAAGTAGTATCACTAGATCAGAGCCATTAAATTGATAGGTCAAATAGTGATTGGAATATATTCAACGGATTACACTGATTGGACAATCATAACCCTTTAATCCATAATATCCAAATGGACGCTAAAGGACACGAGCTATGAATGGATTGCACTAAGTGGAAAATGGTAGATTATTTCGATATTTAGGACATGAAGTTAATATCAGACCATCCATCTTGTTATCCTTATAGTGGCTGGCAAATGGTTTAAAATAATAGATTAATGGTCCAATTCATCCAGAAAAGATAAGTTCGATTAACAATGGGGCCCACTAGATGGACAGCTTTTATTGATACGTAATCTGTTCAGTGGATGAGATGCCTGTACCGTATTCTTTTTCTCCCGACCCACCGTATCATCTCCCCGTCCGGATCAAAGCGATTTTTCGGCAGTGACCAATAAGTGGCAAAGATCACAGTTTGGACGATTCGGATCATCATACACATATGACACGTGTGCTAAACGACTGGAGGCACAAAATTACCATGCATCTAGAGGCACTGGAGCCTGGAAATGCTCTCCTTCCTTCTTGACCCTCGTGACCGTGGGAATCGAATGGTGCACTTAAAGCATCCAAGTTCTGTGGGGTCCACAATATTGTATTATGTAAAATCCACTCCTTCCAGTAGGTGAAAACTATTATTTTTACTAATCGTACCAAAGATAATCTCAATTAGAAACTTAGATGAGCCACACCAAATGAGAACAATGTAAAGTTGCTCCCAAAACCACTAAATTTACACGGTGTTTGTATCATCTTTTAGCCTTGGCGAGTTATAAATGATTAATCGGGTTGGATAAAAGATACATACAATGGTGGCTCCTAACACAAATCTATGGTTGCATCCCATCCTCAGGGTTCCATGTGGTGTGGCCCATTTAACCTGTGGATCTAGCTGATATTTATCTCGGAACCTAACATCGATGATATTACCTAATAGACAATATGGGCCCCATAGACTTGGATGTTATAACAGGTGTCATAGAGCATTGCAGTCTGCACCGAATATTTGTGTAACTGTGTTATCAAATCCCTCCCACTACAATAGATTGTGTTATCAAATCCCATGGGATTAGAGGGGGGCATTGAGTCGAGTCGGACTGAATTAGGTCCAACTTGACTCGATTCGATTTTTCAAGAACCTGACCCGAACTCGATCCAATCTGGGAACGAGTCCAGCAGGGGGGCTGATCCGAACTGATTCCGACTCGGTTTGACAAACCAAATCAAGTTGGATCAAGCTGAGTCTAGGGAGAGAGAGGGAGAGAAAGAAAGAGATGTAGAAAATTGGGAGAGAAAGAAAGAGAGAAAGGAGGAGAGAAGGAAAGAGATGTAGGAAATTGGGAGAGAAAGAAAGAGAGAAAGGAGGAGAGAAGGAAGGAGAGGAGGGAAATCGGGAGAGAAAGGAGGAGAGATGGGTGGGTACGGACTTCGGGTAGAGAAAGAGGGGTTAAGGTTCGTTCGGATTTCGGATCAGACCGGTTTGAATTGACCATGATCCAAACTCGATTCACATCGATCTAGGCCTTCAGTTTGTTTTGGATCGGATCAGATCCACTAGATTAGGTCAGATTCGCCAGATTGGTTGGATTCTACCCAGCTCTACTCAGGATTCACCAGCCATTTTTCATCCATCACCTCCAGCTTTCCAGTTTTCTTCCTGTTGCCTCTTCGAGTCCTCGCCCAACTCATCCATAACAATGGTTATATTCGGTCAACTGTTATTGTTTGTCTTAAAATTAACACTCTTCATCTATTCCATAAACACTAAGTGCAAATATAACATAGACTTTCTGCAAGAAATGGTGATTTTACTACTTTTACTTTGAGCTCTACAGCTAACATGTGCTACATTTTTTTATTTTTAAAAATATTGGTGGCATGTCATCATTGGATGAATACGTTCAAACACCAATAGGCTTCTGCAATGGCCGGATAAAAGCGCAATGTGTGTTAGACACGGGGTGATTGGTACAACAGTCAAGGCTAAGGATGTTTCTTTTAATAACACCTGTCTTATGGAATTTATGCTCTCAAAAGCTTTGTAGGGCCCTCCATTATGTTTGTGTGAAATCTATCACGTCTGTCAATTTTGCAAACTCATGTTAAGATTAGAATAAAAAATAAGGTAAAAGCAAAACTCAAGTACGTCACGTTATGAAAACAATGGAATGGAAATGCCAACTTTACACAAGAAAATAATGGGCAAGAGTGGAGGAATACCTTAAGGGCACATGTTATGGATTCAAATACAAGACATTTTCCTTTAATGTCATTTCAAACAACCACTTTCTCTAAAAGTTCTACCTGTTAGAGGATGGCACGTTAAGCCAACTCATGTTAATATATATCAAACAACCACTTTCTCTAAAAGTTCCATACCCGTTGAAGGCCTTGGATTGTGAATCAGCATGACTAGGGGTGTATATGAACCGAGCTAGCTTGGTTGGCTCGCTTGACTCGACTCGAAAAAGCTCGAATCAACTCGACTCGAACCTGAGTTCGAATCGAGTCAAGCTGATTTTTGGAGCTCGAAAACGAGTTCGAGCTTGCCCCGGCTTGACTCGACTCCGATCGAATACAACTCGAACTCGGCTTGACTCGGTGCAGGGGTATATATACCCATATATATAAAAAATCCTACTAACTCTAACCCATTTTTCTTGCCCGCACGACCGGCACCCCTAAACCCTAACCCATTTTCCTTGCTACCCGGTGCCCCTAATCTCTACTACTTATTCTTTTCCTCCCTCTCTCTCTCTCTCTGATCTCTTCCTCCTCTCTGGCTCGCTCTGTCTAACACACTCTCAAGTCTCACCTCGCCCTGCCCGGATGCTCAGATCGCCCGTTCCCTGTCCGACACGTGTTCACACCCCAAGTGCAGGGTTGTGATGTAGTAATAAAACTCGGTAAGATCGAGGTCGAATCCCAAGGGACTGAAACCTGTACGTTATCTAAAATTAAGTAGAACTAGAACTAGGCTAAGATGAATTCTAAATCAAATAGCAATTGTGGAATAATTGTGGAATAATTAATCTAAAACTTAAGAAAATTCAGAGATGAGAAACTAGGGATTCAGATGATTCACTTGTAGAGATCAGGGAGATCTTACGCCTGCTTCAAGAATCATAGAAATTTACTGAACTTACTTTGATCTAGTTTTAAAGAGATGAAACGTGTATGAATTAGAGTGGATTCCATCACCAAACCATACCCAAGAGACTATGGAAAATAACAGAATTAAACTAATTACCAACCAATCAACAATGCATGAAGGTTAGGAAGGTACTATCATCCGACCATGCCTAGGAGACGATGGTGAACAACAAGGCTTCCTGACGTTATAAACATAATAAATCAAAGGAAATACTCAAAGCCTTCGCAGACCCATTGTAATTTTAGTCACAACAGACCATTAAAAACTAAGAACATTCCATTAATAATCAACTAAAATCAAACTCAGTTCCCACATTAAATCAAAGGCATAAGTAAAATCTCTCATTACGTTACAAGCTTCACCTCTTAGCCCTAGTTAAGAGGTTTAACTCAACATGATGAAGCTACACATCTTAAACAACAAATAAAACAAAAAAACAAAACAAAACAAAAAGCCTAAAACTAATGTCTCTCTTAGCCTTCTGATGCACGTCCAACTGAGCCCCCCTCCCGTTCTCTCTTCATTCTCCTTTATAAGTGCCAGGGGTGGTGGAGAGAGTCAGCTTGGAGAACCGACACTACTTCCACACTTTGCAGCGAACCCACACTGCGCACGCAGCGAAAAACGCACGAACAGTTGCGTTTTGTTAGGACGGTGCACTGCTTCACATTGTAGCCTAGATCCATGACTAGGGTCTTGGACCCCTTACTGAACTTCTGGACGGTTCAGATCTACCGTCTGATCAACGTTGGTTGCCCACCTGGATCGTCCGACGCTCAGCTGCGAAACAGAGATTCCGCGCAGTGAAAACAGAGTTACGGATCTTCTTCCGTTGAGGTGTTGGCGGGGCCCCTGATCATCATTATTTGAGAAATCCAGTCCGTCTATTAGCTTATTCACGAAAAATAGGTCAGACATGACAGTTTTTTAATCAACTTCTTGGTGGCCCAGAGATGATTTCATTCCACCGTCCGTCTTGTGTTTGAACGATTAAAAATCAATCTCCGCTGTACCTTAAAATTTCGTCACCTCAGTGATGGTACTATGGGCCGTGGGATTCTAATGAACGGTCCAGATTCATCATATGGACCATAATGGTGGCGCACAGTCAAAACCCAATGGAACGCACGTCCGTCACTGAACATTTTTTAGCACTATTTAGATGTTTTGTACAAAAAATAGGTGGGGCCCACTATGGTGTTTTCTCGAAAAATCTGCACCCTTCATCGTTTTCATCATATCATGATAGCCCATGGTCCTAAGTTTGAAGTAGATCTGACTTCAGGGTGGGCCACATGGCCAACTGCTATGCGGATGATATTTACCGTTAAAAACACAATTTGTTTCACGTATGCTTGCTGCCATGCATGTATTTATAAATTTGCCATTCTCGTTTGTTATAACTTCTACCATCCGTATCTCTTGATTGCACCATTCAAATGAGACAAAATTTCACCAGGAGCTGTTATTTTTCATGCTCTTTCTAACGCCTAATTTTGAGCCTTAATCGCTTATGGATTGCCAAGATGTGCTTTAATGGCTAACACCCTCTGATCTCTCTGTTGGGCCACTTTCACATGGATCCAATGGCTGAAATTTGATATGCACAGTTAATTTATGGCCCCCATCATGTGTATGAAGTTTCAAGTCAATCAGAGAGCGAAAACCCTGTGATCTTGCATTCTGGACCAATTTCGGGCCACTTAAGCTTCAGTTTCTCAATTTTTGCAGATATCTGGCATGTAAATTCCTTCGATTTTAGTTTTTTGGGGTCCGTCTCATGCTTTGGTGAATTCAGAGCGTCAAATTCATGCATTTAGCACCCTTTTTCAGTTCAAGCTTATAAATACACCTTGCAACATAAACACAATTAAATCAGGCCATTAAACGGTATCATACTTGTAAATCTAAGCAATAACTAGGGTCTAATATGCAATATTTGACCCTCAACAACACGCTCTCACCTCGCTGTCCGGCACACTTAGATCGCCCGTTCCTTGTTTGGCATGCTCTCACCTCGCTATTCGGCACACTTAGATCGCCTGTTCCCTGTCCGGCAAGCTTAGCTCGCCAGTAAGCTGCAACTCCTTAGAAAAATGATACCATGGAGTATGCTCAACTCGAACTCAGCTCAAAACTGGCTCGAACTCAGCTCGAACTGGTTCGATTGCTGACCGAGCCGAGCTGAGATGGAGATATTGGCTCGGTCACCGATCTATAGAGCTGGGCATCGGTCCTGATCAGATCGGATTAGGTTCAACTCGACTTGATCCAAAATTCTACAGGCTTGACCCGAATCCAATTCGATCCGTGCCTAGATCTGGGTCACATGATTCGGACAGATCCGATGCATAGTTTCCATGACTCGAACAGTGTTCGACTCGGTTAGGAAAATCGAGTCGGATCGGGTTGGGTAGAATTCAAATATATAAATTTAATTAAATTGTTTCATGTGGTGTGGTCTACTTTAACCTTTAATATACCTACTTTTTGTACTCATTAGCTAAAATAATATGTAAAAATTGATGAACGACTTAGATAAAACATACACATCAAGGTGGACCCCACATGGGTATGAAAGAACTTCCAATCTAATGTATACAGCGTTTTTATTGAATCTTTGACGCACAGTGCACGAAAATCAAACTACTTGCCTTTCACGTAAGCAGAGCTGTATTGGGTGATTTCTTAATCTAAGTGAGCAAGGTTTGTAGATCTAATCATAGGGAATGTGTTATATCAAAACCGTTCATCCATTTTCCAAGCTCATCTTAAGGCTGGAGACGAAAAATAAGACGGATCTAACTATCGAGTGGATCACATGAATGGTTTAACAGTGAAAATCATTCTCTGTTGCTATTTGTGGTGTGGGCCACATGATCTTAGGATATTATTTATTTTTTGCATAATACTCTATAATTATTTCTAAAAGTATATGAACGGTGTAGATATGATAAATACATCACTGTGGGGCCCATAATTTTGATCTCCTTTGAACCGTTCGTACAACACGGAGCTCGAGGAGCACCTGTAGCTCGAGGAGGCCAGATGTATTACAGTTGTACGCTATACTGGAAATGGACTAGCTACTCCCCTGGCCACCGGACGTCTGTGCTCTGTGGGCCCCACCATGATGTATGTGTTTCATCCATGCCCTCCATCTATTTTTATAGATCATTTTAAGTCATTAGAAAAAAAAAAAAGGTATATTGAAATCTCAAGTGGACCACATTATAGAAAACAGTGTTGAATGAATTTTGACCATTAAAAACGTTATGTAGGCTATAAAAGTTTTCGATCAAGTTGATACTTATTTTTTTCCTTCATCTGGGTCCTCATGACTTGATCTACATGTTTTATGCAATCTATATGTTTTATCCACATCATCCATCCATTTTTAGGAAAATTAGGGTAAAACATAAAAAATATATTTTAAACTATCCGCTCGCCTATCGGTTTGGGTCTATTCTGTTACACCCCAGACTTGGTAACCGAAATCACAAGGGACCCGATGTCCGGTTCTGGCCGTAATAGCCCCCATAGTACCTCATTCTCGGCTCCTGAGGCAGGTTCCGATCCTGGGATCTTACAAGGAAGATTTTCATAACAGTATAATCATTACCAATACGAGCATACCCAAGATCACAGCAGGTACATTTGAGAATAACAAAGGCACACATTGCAAAATCCACTATAAATTTAAACTTTTACAACTATCCATAAGGTCCAAAAGGACATACATGAGATAAAAAGAAAAGAGAGAGAAGTCAGCAATATTGGAGTCCTCAAATGTTCAGCTCTACTCCACGCTTTGTTGCTACGACACCTGCCTAGAATCTCCTACACGCATCAATCGTGCATAAGCTTATAGAAGCTTAGAGGGTGGTGTAAGTGTGTGACGATGGCACACAGAAGAATAGTAGGAGATGCAAGAAGGAAACATGCTCAATGAGAATATCACTAGCCTTACCAAGGCTTATCATGAATACGATGCGATGAGTACTGGACGCCATACCAAGGCAATGCATGAAGGGACTTATACAGCCAATGCTAATGCGATGCAAGTAATGCCAGTGCTCATATCCAAACCATAAGTCAAGTACATTTTCAATCATAAGAAAATCACCGGGGTCCATTACACTGCTGAATGACTGCCACTGTACAGACCCCGCACAGTCAAACGAGCGTAAGAGACCTCATTACCCGCCTGTGGACGGCCAATCACCAGCAAGGCCTGACGGTAGTGGATCCATTTACGAGCTGGTCAGACTCAGCCTAGCAATGCCCACTACACGTCAAGCAGGTAAGGCTACAGCCCTATCCAACCGACTACACGACAGTGGGAGTCACAGCCTAACGGTATAAGGCCCTCATGCGCTCATGTATTCCACCCGGTCACGGCATTGGAGCAGATCTTTGGTACCATGAAAGTTTTAAAAATTTTACCCATGGGCATCCTATACACCCGGTATGCTTAACTAATATTTTTGGTGTTCACACATATGACCATCCACGAATATCCCTATGCAGGCAAGGCCCTGATGAATGAAAGTGGGCCCCAGAGAACTTTTCAATGGTATAAGTTCAATTCAGACTGTTTATGTTGGTGTGGTCCACTTGATATTTTTATAGGCTTATTTTTTGATTTAAAGTCTTAAAATTATCTGGTAAAATGGATGAACAGGTTGGATAGAATGAATGAATGAAAGTGGGCCCCACAAAGTTTACTCAGTACGCTTACCTTACTGAGTTACTCAGTACTTCTGAAATCCTCCCCATCCATCCGTTTTTTTAGTTCATTTCAGGACAAAAACAAACCATATCCAAAGCTAAATGAGCCGTACTAAAGGAAAATGTGGTTAGGAAAATTCCTACCGTTGAAACCTTCCCGGGTTCAACAGTGATGTTTAGATGTCATTCATACCATTAATAACGTCATTCATATTGGGATGAATTGAAAATAAAAACATTAGCATGAATCAAAACTTCTGTGGCCCCATTAATATTTCAATTGTGGACGTTTAATTATCACGTTTTTGGCTCGCTTGAGCTTTGAATACGATTAATTTTTGTCAACATCTCCCAAAATGAACTTACAGAATGGATGGATGGAGAGGATTTTTTACAAACATCACAATGAACCCCACTTAAGTTCCCAGCGCAGGAACTTCATGCAAAAGACCTTTCGTAGGAAATCCGCCTCCCAAAATGATGCATGTGTTGTATCCATACTGCCCAACCATTTGTAGAAATCATTCTATGGCATTATAAATAGAATGAAATAGATATAAATTTCAAGTGTACCCACCACAGAAAACCGCGGGAGCTGTCACACCTACCGTTGAAACATTTATAGGGCCAATGAAATAGATATAAATTTCAAGTGGACCCACCACAGAAAACCGTGGGAGCTGTCACACCTACCGTTGAAACATTTATAGGGCCAATGAAATAGATATAAATTTCAAGTGGACCCACCACAGAAAACCATGGGAGCTGTCACACCTACCGTTGAAACATTTATAGGGCCAACAGTGATGCATTTTTGAGATCCATCGTATTTATAAGTTAACATAGAGACATATGAAGTAAAAACAAAAATATCAGCTTCATCGGAAGCTACCATAGCCCCTAAGAAGTTTTGAACGGTGGATACCAATGTCCCCACAATTTTCTATAGTGGGATCCACTTGAAATTTAGATCTATCTAATTCTCTTAATTTGTAATGCCATAAAATGATCTTTACAAATGGTTGGATGGTATGGATACAACACATGCATCATGGTGGGGTCCACATAGCTTGGTGACGTCACTTCAGCAACGACTTGTCTACTGACCATGTCAGTATCCAATCCACCCGTGCATGCTAGGGGCGCAGATTCGATACTGACAAGGTCGGTAGCCAAATTGCTACTGAAGTGTCGTCACCAAGCTCTGTGGACCCCACCATGATGCATGTGTTGTATCCATGCCGTCCAACCATTTGTAGAGATCATTTTATGACATTACAAAGAGAATGAGATATATCTAAATTTCAAGTGTACCCGCGATAGAAAACCATGGGAGCACTGTTGAAACATTTATAGGGCCCACACTGATGTATTTTTGAGATTCATCATGTTCATAAGTTAACATAGAAATAGATGAAGTGAAAACAAAAATATCAGCTTCACCGGAAATTATTGTGGCCCCTAAGAAGTTTTGAACGGTGGATGTCACTGTCCCCACTATTTTCTATGGTGGGGTCCACTTGAACTTTAGATCTATCTTGTTCTCTTTGAAATGCCATAAGACGATTTCTAAAAATGGTTGGATGGTAAGGATACAACACATGCATCATGGTTGGGTCCACAGAGCTTAGTGATGTCATTTCACCAGCGATTTGGCTTCTGACCTTGTCAGTATCCAATCCGCGCCCGCAAGCTAGCTCTATCATATTATGATAGAGAAGGCTCTATCGTAAGCCCACACATGTCATATGAGATACCATAAATGCCCTCACACAAGTGCATGCATGTCAGATAGCTGCAACATTGATGTAGAGCGGGTCACGGGGACTTTCATCGCCATCGATCAGAAAAGGCCCAGTCGACGACAGAAGTGATCCGGACCGTTACAGCTTAAAATGGACATATCTTGCAAATCAGAATGAGCTATTGGACGTACCATGTATGATTATGGAGCAGGACAAGCTACTTTAGCCACCCAACCTCGCTATGCCAGATATCGCATGCTGAATTTGTAAAATATCATCAATTGACGGTCAAATTCTTGTTTTAATCGCGTTGGATAAAAGATACATACAATGGTGGCTCCTAACACCAATCTATGGTTGGCATCCCATCCTCATGGTTCCATGTGGTGTGGCCCATTTACCCTATGGATCTTGCTAATATTTTATCTTGGGGCCTAACATCGATGATATTACGTAATAGACAATATGGGCCCCATAGACTTGGATGTTAAAACAGATGTCATAGAGCATTGCAGTGTGCACCGATTATCTGTGTAACTGTGTTATCAAATCCCTCCCATTACAGTAGATTGTGTTATCAAATCCCTTGGGATTAGAGGTGGGCATCGAGTCGAGTCGGACTGGATTAGGTCCAACTCGACTCGATCTGATTTTTCAAGAACTTGACTCGAACTCGATCCAATCCCGGACCAAGTCCAGCAGGGCTGACTCGATCTGATCCGAATCTTTGCTGGGCTGACCCGAACCAAGTCCAACTCGGTCTGGCAAACCAAATTGAGTTGGATCAAGTTAAGTCTAGGGAGAGAGGGAGAGAAAGGAGGAGAGAGAGAAGATGATGTAGGAAATTGGGAGAGAAAGGAGGAGAGAAGGAAGGAGGAGGAAAATCGGGAGAGAAAGAGGGAGAGAAAGGAGGAGAGATGCGGCGTCTCCTTCGGGTAGAGAAAGAGGGGTTAGGGTTCGTTCAGATTTCGGATCGGATCGGTCCAGATTGACCATGATCTGAAATCGATCCAGACTGTTCCAGGCCTTCAGTTTGGTTCGGATCGGGTCAGTTTCGCTGGATTGGATCGGATTCTGCCCAGCTCTACTCAGGATTCACCAGCCATTTTTCGTCCATCACCTCTAGATTTCCAATTTGTCTTCCTGTCACCTCTTCGAGTCCTTGCCTAACTCACCTATAACAATGGTTATATTCGGTCAACTATTATTGCTTGTCTTAAAATTAACACTCTTCGTCTATGCCACAAAAACTAAGTGCAAATATAACATTAACTTTCTGTAAGAAATGATGATTTTACTATTTTACTTTGAGCTCTACAGCTAACATGTGCACACTACATTTTTTTATTTTTTTATTATTGGTGCCATGTCATTGCTAGATGAATATGTTCAAACACCAATACACTTCCTACAATGGCCGGATAAAAGTGCAATGTGTGTTAGACACGGGGTGATTGGTACAATAGTCAAGGCTAAGGATGTTTCTTCTAATAACACTTGTCGCATGGAATTTGTGCTCTCAAAAGCTTAGAGCCCACCATTATGTTTGTGTGGAATCTATTGCATCTATCCATTTTGCCAACTCATGTTAAGATTAGAATAAAAAATAAGGTAGAACCAAAACTATTTAAGTCACGTTATGAAAACCATGGAATGGAAATGCCAACTTCACATGGGAAAATAATGGGCAAGAGTGGAGGAATACTAAGTTCACACCATAAATGGCTCCTATGGATGTATCAATGTATATTAAGGACACATGCTCGGACTCAAATAAAAGACATTTCGCTTTGATGTCATTTCAAACAACCATTTTCTCTAAAAGTTCTACCTGTTATATGATGGCATGTTAATGTATATCAAGAGACTTTAACATTTAACAAGTTTTAATAGTAGTCATTCAATCCCATTGCTTATGGTATGACCCACTTAAGTCTTGGATTAGATCTGTCATTTTTAAGTTTTTACCTAATAATATGAGCGACAAGCTGATGAAAGGGGTGGATACACCTGGACATCCTGGCAGGCCTCATAAAGCTTTGGGTTATGGATTAGGAGTACACATGTAAGAGCCATTAATGTTAAAATCTCTGTCCTTAAGTAGGATTTTGATTTAGTAGTGACCTTTCCTGACATAGGGGAATCCTTCCCTATATCAAGTTGAAAACCTGAGCAGTTATTAATACACATACACCAACTCTCATCTTTCTTAGGAGTTGATAGGACCGGTATGGTGCATGAGCTCATGCTTTCTTGGATTAAACCCTTATATATCAATTCCTCCACTTGCCCTTTTAAAGCATTGTACTCCTTCAAACTCATATATAATGAGGACTGTTGATGCGAAAAATTGGACGTCCCTCTCTTTGCACTTCTCACCTGCACTACAATAAGGAAGAAAGGGGACCCTGGCTAGAGCCGGGGAACCTCCGATGCTTAAGTTAGTATGGCTCAAGAAGAGGAGTGTTTTAGAATTTTTCTCACGTACCTTTGATCCTGGAGAACCCTTCTTTTATAGGAGTGAGAGGTCCCAACGTAGGGGGATTCTCTCCCTGATTTTCTAAAGATTTGATTTAGTTACAATCCATTTACGGATTCTTTCTGATTCTAAGATTTTCGGGGTCGAAAACCTTTTATAAGATTTTCGAGACGGTGTTTAAGATTACACCACCTCTCCTTTGCTTGGCTCGACCTCAATAGACATTGTAGTCTCGGCTGACTTACAAAGATAAAGCTCTTTACCTACTGTCGGACGGAATGTTCTTCCTTTATTCGATAGCCGACACTACAACTAGCCTTCTATGGGTCAGTTTCATAGTCGGTTAGGTGGCTTTTAGCTTTAAGGCCTTAAGCGGTCCCTTTAGATATCGCTGCCTCTTTAGCTGAGTCAACTTTATGCGTCTCTCCTTTAGACTTTATCTTGCCTCGGTCCTGCCTGTTGTCTCAGATTCTCGAGTAATATCAGTAGAGTTGGTCCACTTTATAACCGAGTTCTCGGACTTGTCATATTTTTTTTCCAACAGTAAGATCTCTACTCCTTGTGTTAGCTATGTCGACACTAAGGAGTAATGGGTTATTAAGTCGATGTGCATTGGGAACCGAGGTTTTGATAGAACTTTTAATGCTTCTTGTATCGTTCTTAACGTGCAACAGTTCGCTGCTTGAGGTTGTACGAGCGGACAGCCGTCAAGATGTTTCGTTTGCTTATGAGCATCAGACATGTGACGAGGACGTTGCTTGCGTCAGTCGGCGTGCGCCACTCGTCAGGCCAGGGAGTCGAAGTAGGCGTCGATTCGATTCCTTAAATGTTATTGCTACGTAGCTCAACTATAAAAGGAGAAGTGGGATTGATTTTCACATTTTCGCCCGTCCACTCCTTCTACATTCGGTTTTCCTCCTTCCCTGTTTTCACTCTCTGCCATTTTCATCCTCATTTCTCCCTTAGCTTCCTTGTCTGTGTATCTTTCGCCTCTCCAGTAAGTTCTCTCCCTCCCTTTCCCTTTAAACTTTTAATGGCAAGGTGCTCTTTAAGTCCCCGGGAGGGAAATTCTTGTGATGAGGGCGAAACGAGACATCTTTGGAACGTCTTGGAATTGCCTTCTTTACTGGCAGAGATGGAAATGAGCGCTAATGAACCTTTTCAGTTTACTGTTAGATGTCTGATGGGACCTCAGCGAAATGTCCTGCTCCAGCAGGTCCTTCTGGTTTAATGCATGCCCCTGGCAGACCTACTCCCCATTTTTCCGGGGACGACTTAGAAGAAGAATTTGAGGGCCCCGCCAAATCAGTTCCTCTTGGGAGACCAGTGAGAACCGATCTTGGGGGGGACCACTGAGTTGGTACCCCTGCGGAGATCAGCCCGAGTTATTGAATTGACAGCCGAAGAAGGAGAGGTTGCCGAGAGATGAGAGGCTGGAGATGAGAAAAAAGGGCCAGTACCCTCAGTTTTAACTGAGGCAGATTTAAACAGAATTCGGGTTGGGTACCATGTCTCCGACTCAGTGATTCTTCGCCTCCCTCTCCCGAGTAAAATTGCCTGACCGTCCTCCTCCTAGGATGGTTACAATTTTTCAAGTTATCATGCAATGTGGCTTACGTTTGCCCCTTTAACCTATTGCTTGAAATTTTCTTTCCTAAATCAGACTTGCTCTCGGGCAGATAGTTCCGAATGGGTGGAGGAACTTATTCGGATGTGCAGTGTTGTGGGCTGAGGCAAAGCAGCTCCTATTGATCATTGATGAGTCCCTTCACCTATACCAAGTGCGGTCGAATACTCGGTAGCCCTGCTGGTACTTTTTAAGTGCGTGGCGGAACAAGGGTGACTCTTTGATAACCGACCTCCTACCTCCAACAAGCACTAGAGAGAGAGGTGGTTCTGGGCATGCGGTTGCTTGGAGACTGCCGAGCCTGAGCTTATTAAACCTCACATTCCCTAGGCATTCTCCGAAGCAGGTGACTTGGCATGCCTTCTCCCTGTCTTTTCTTATCGTGATACTCTTAAGTCTGATTGAATGTGTTCTGCAGAGATATCCAAGAAAAGACCAAAGCTCGGATCCAACGCTCTAGCCCAGATCAAGGAACTGTGGACGATAAATCTGGAAGATCGGTCTTGGAAGACTCTTCTTCAACCGGAGCGTCTTCTTCTCTCGAGCTCAGACTCGTCTATGACAGGTATCTTTTGGTTACTCAGATGCTCTTCTCCTGGATCTTTCTAACTTTTCCTTTACTTGACATAGAAATGGCTGAAGCTCGGCCCCTTCTGAGACTGGCGTCCAAAATGAAGGCTCCTCCTAAGTCAGTGCTTCTGTCAGAGTCTCGAACTCTAAAGAAGGCGAAGACTGTACCCACGGTCATAGAGCCACCAGTCTCAGTTGCCCCTGCTCCGGTCGTCCCGACTGTCTTCATACTCTCTGACCCCGAAGAGAGGGCAGAGGATGCGAACACAACTCCTGTCGAGTCCAGGACGACCTCCTGAGCCAGGACCCGTTACAGAGCGGGTGTCTCGGGACGGAGAGAGGAGCAAAGAGGAGAGATTTCAAGGGGAGAGATGACTCAATAGGAGATGTCCATCTTTTGGTGGGCTGTGTCTGACATGGTCCCTTGGGCTATCTCTCGGGGAAGCGAGAAAGAATTTGCTTCCCTCTTTGAAGCCTCTAGGAATCAGATATTCTCTCATGCAGTGAAAATATTGCTCGAGGTAAAGCTCAAACTTCTCTCTCGATTCACAACCTTCTTTTGTTTGGACTTAACTCTGTCGTTTCCTTTTGTAGCTTGCCCCATGCCTACTGAGAGCTGGCTCTGATCTGATCGAGGCCCAGAAAGATGTGGCGGATGTTGAAGCGGCTTGAAAACGGGCAGCGGAGGCAGAAGCTCAACTCGAAATTACCTCGGCTCGAATCGGCCGACTAACTAGCGAATTGAGCCTCACTTGGAAGGCGACTGAAGATGCTAGAGTCGAATGTGCTCGAGCAGTTTTGCTACTGAAGGAGGCTCAGGACGAAAGTCTACAACATCGCTTTGCTACTGAAGAGAAGCTGACTCGACTTAAAGCTGAGACACGAGGCGTCCTTGAGGTGGCCAAGAAAGAAGCCGGGGAGAAGGCTATAAAAGCCTTTCTCGAGTCTCTAGAGTTTGAGGATGAAAGGGATTGTTTGTATCAGAGTGGGTACACAACATCTATCTGTGTGATGAAGGAATTCTTTTCCACCCTTGATCTCTCGGGATTTGAGGAGGGTGCTTCCGAGGTTCCAGAGGCTGTGGTCGTTGGGACTGTCGATGCTGTGGTTGGTACCGAGGTCAAGTCTCGAGTAGCTCCAGAGGTCACCCCTGATGACGGTAGCAACTGAATCTGAGCTACCTCATGAGTTAGCTCCTGAACCTCGGAGCTTAATTTTTGATACCATCATCAGCTCCATTTTGGTACCATCATCAGCTCTTGGCAAGCTCGAGAATATTTTCAACCAAGGAAGAAGTTCACACATTACCACCGATCTTTGTTTTACCCATAACCCTTTTAGTCTAACAATGTAATGCTGTAGCAAGATGTGACTCGATGTAACAAACATACTGATAAATGAATACACTTAGTTTGCTTTCATTCATTTTAACTCAATTTACATGCTTGTCAATTTTGAGTCAATGCTTTGTTAGGCCGACTTTAAGGGTAGTGTATTTTTAGATGCTCGACATTTTATAGATGAGGCAGTAATCGCCCGGTTAGGTCTTCTAATCTATAAGTTCCCGGTCGGATGGTGCTTGAGACAACATAGGGTCCTTCCCAATTGGGTCCCAATGTACCCATGCCCACTTCCTTAGTGTTGAGGAATATTTTTTGGAGGACCATGTCCCTGACTTGAAAGCGCTTGACCTTGACTCAGGTATTATAGAACCAAGCAACTTGTTGTTGCCAAGCCATCATGCGTAATCGAGTTTTTTCTCTTTGTCCATATACAAGATCAAGGTCGAGGGCTAGGAGTTCTTCGTTTTCTTCTTCATTGAACGAACTGACTCGGGCTGAAGGCATCCCGATTTTGACTGGAGTGACGGCTTCTGAGTCATAAGCCAAAGAGAAAGGATTTTCTCCTGTAGCAGTTCGGGCTGTGGTTCGGTATGCCCATAATATCTTCAGGAGTTCTTCGGCCCATGCTCTTTTAGCTCGGTCGAGCTTAGTTCGAAGATGCTGTTTGATGATCTTGTTGACCGCTTCGATTTGTTCGTTTGTCTGAGAATGATGGGGTGACGAATACACATTTCTGATTCTGAGATTATCGCACATCTCGCGATAGCTTTTGTTGTTAAAATGCTTCCCATTGTCATTTATAATAGTCCGAGGTATCCCGAATCGGCAGACGATATTTTTTCATACAAAGTCCATGATTTTTTGTTCGGTTATCTTTGCCAACGGTTCTGCTTCGGCCCACTTTGTGAAGTAGTTTACTGCCACGACAGCGAGCTTGGTTTGACATTTTTCCATAGGGAGTGGGCCGCTAATATCAATTTTTCACTGCACAAAGGGCCAAGGACCAGTCATGGGTGTCAATTCTTCAGGAGGTTGTCTTGGGATAGCTGTGAATCTCTGACACTTGTTGCATCTCTAGACAAGCTTACGAGCATCGTACTGGATAGTCGGCCAGTAATATCCTTGACGTAAAACCTTGTGCGCTCACGATCGTTCGCCTGAGTGATTTCTACAGATCCCCTCGTGAATTTCCCGTAATACATAGTCGGCTTCGCTGAGGCTTAGACACCATAGTAATGAAGCATAGTAACCATTTTTATACAATATCCCATTGAGTATGGTATAGACGGAAGCTCGGATCTTCAAACGCCTAGCCTCCACACGATCTTCAGGTAACTCTCCATTGTCGAGATATCGGACGATCGGGTCGGGTCAAGTAGATTCCGCATCTATCGTGTATGCAGCCGAACTAACTGGTTCACTAATATTCGGTTTAGTGACGTACTCGATCGGAATAGACCTGGGTATGTCGTCTTTATCGATAAAGATGAGTTTCGCTAGTAGGTTGGCTTTGGCATTTTGTTACACCTCGAAAAAATCCGTACAGAGACCCGAGTACCAACTCGATCAGAAATCACGTAGGATTAATTTCTTTAGAAATTAAGCGTAAGTTAACTAGTGCTACGTTAGATTAGCTGTGGAATTGTCCCTGATCGCTTTAAATACGTTATACAAGATCCAAAACTTGTAGAAGCAATGACGCTATAATACCCTGAAATATAGGATTAAACTCTAAACCCGTTTGCTCTCAGGACCCCTTTGAAACTTCGTATTGGATTTAGACCGCGCGTCGAAAGTCCGATATCTACAATCTTAGACCGTTATGACCGCTTAACTGGACTTGACAATCATTTCGAAAATCAAGCCCAACTGATGTTCTGAGGCTATTTCATTGAGCCTAGAGCAGGGAGTGTGAGAAAGAGTGAAATTCATAAAAATTTAAATGGGATTTAAATGAATCTGATACGTTTCATTTGCGGGATCAGTATAAGCATTCAGACCGTCAAAATCTGACCCAAATACACCCTCGGATCAGGAAACATTTCTCACTCGGGTCAGTGTACTTGGAATCCTCGATCGAGTCTCCGTGACCGCTGAATAGAAACTGGTCTGCCACGTGCGATCTGGGAACTCTACCGGATTGAAAACTTAATTTGATTAACATCTGGTATTCATGAACTTAAGTCCGACCACGTTCAGCCAGGTGTAACATCCCAGATTTTTTCCAACCTGGGATTAGACGTCCTTAGGCGATGGGTCAACCATAACACCTTAGTAACCTCTCAGAACCCAATTCCATAGCCAAAGAAATCACTTAGGATTAATTCCTTTAGAAACTAAGCGTAAGTTAGCTAGCGCAATGCTGGAGTAGCTGGAAAATTTCCCTGATCGCTTTAAATACGTTCTGCAAGACCCAAAACATGTAGATTGAGATACAGACTAGGCTACTAGTTGTATTAAGTAGCGTAAAGCCTGTTTATGCTAAGGAATAGTAGGTTGGAGTTGGTTGGAATAGAACCTCATTCCTTCGATAGGTCCCCTTAATACTTATAGATTTCTGTTATAACCCTTAGGAAAATTGTTTTCACTTAGGATCATTCATTCCCAGGGAAAACTTATACATCCCTAAGATTGAACTTAGAATAAACCAGCACGTCCCTTTGACTTGCCTTTCCCAAAGGCTTATTGCATTAGGGAACGCAGAGTAAAGGAACTGTAAATGTAAGCGATGTATTCACGGTTTGAATCGACTTTTAAATCCTAGTGGTTACCAATGAATCCAATGCTCTGATCAAGCAGAGGATCGGCATCGACTCGGATTAAGAACTGATACAACGTATTTTCTGTCCTGATTAGACAGAAGGTCAATGTATCCGGCTCAGACCCACTACACAACTTTTCTTCCGTGTTGGCTTGACCACATACAACCAAAATTTATTGCTTTGCCTTTGAGAAATGTTGAGGGCATACAACCAATAGAGATTAGACCTCTTGTCACGAACTCACATCCGTCCTTGAAATCAACCACAACACCCATCATTTCAGCTCCTTTCTACAACCATAGGTACCAATGCCATAGAACGCATCACTAACAAAGGAAGGCCAACATAGTGAGAGGTTGTTTCCCAATTCATGTTAAGGATAGCCCCTAAGTTGCACCTCGTTCCGATATACGGAGCGATGCATAGATTCTTGAACTTTAAGTAGAACCAAGTTTTATGGGGGTAGAACGTATTGAGTCCAATTCAGTTAGGTCAGCCAATGCAACCGTTCGATCAGAGTGGCGCAGCGGAAGCGTGGTTGGCCTTTTTCCCACTGGCCCATAATCGAAACATTTGATTTAGGCTATACGTACGGTTAGGTCATTAACTAGGATTGACCCTTCCTTAGAATGTCAATACTGAAGTCTTGCTAGATACTCCTTATCCTTCACCAATTTTGGGGACAAAATTATGTTTTAGGGGGGGTAGATTGTAACACCCTTGATTTTTACTAACCTGGGATTAGACGTCCTTAGGCGATGGGTCAACCATAACACCTTGGTAACCTCTCAGAACCCAATTTCATAGCCAAAGAAATCACTTAGGATTAATTCCTTTAAAAACTAAGCGTAAGTTAGCTAGCGCAATGCTGGAGTAGCTGGAAAATTGTCCCTGATCGCTTTAAATACGTTCTGTAAGACCCAAAACTTGTAGAATCGTTGATGCTACATTACCCTAAAGTCCAGGATCAAACTCTAAACCGGTTTGTTCTCAGGAACCCTTTGAAACTTTGTATTGGATCTAGACCGCGCGTCGAAAGTTCGATATCTACTATCTTAGACTGTTATGACCGCTTGGCTGGACTTGACAATCGTTTCGAAAATCAAGGCTAATCGACGTTCAGATTGAGCCTAGAGTGAAGAGAGTGAGAATATGGTTAGATTTGGAAATTTTAATTCAAATCTGGCACGTGACTTGCCGCGTTATTATTAAGCGTTATGACCGTCAGAATTCAGTCAAATTACACCCTCAAATCAGGAAAATTTTCTCTTTCATATCATGAGACTTATAGACCTGATATAGGTGTCATGACCGCTGAACTGAAATTGGACTGCCACATGCGATCTGCGAACTCTTTCAGTCTGAAAACTTGATGTGTGCTAGATCTAGTATGCATGAGCTTAAGTCCGACCGCGTTCGGCCAGGGGACCTCCAGAAATGCTCTTTTGGACCAGAACAGCCCCGATTTGGTTATAACCCAAGTAAACATTATTCCCAAGCCTAATTTGGAAAGGTTTTAGGCTATAAAAGGGCTTGAAACCCTCTCATTTCTCTCCCATCCGAATTTGGTTAAAACCCTAGATTGAGAGAGAGAAAAAGTGAGAGTTTGTGAGAGAAGGTGAGAGAGATTTTCCAGCCACCTGCTGCTGCTGCTGCACGTGCTTAAGCGACGTATTCCAATCACTTTGTTGGAGATTCTGATGCTTTTCTAGGTAAGAAAAATCCTGTCCACTTGCTGATTTAGCGTTTCATCAATTCAAATAGCAAAGTAGTTGATATAACTTGTGGAATAGGTCGCCTTTTCGCCGTAGACGAAGCATATACACTCCGTTCGAAACGATACACATCTAAAGCAATAGGTGCGGATTTTAGATGCTTTGATTGGCTGTTTTCAACGCTTTCAATGTCGTTTAATAGTAGATTATCGATGGCAACGCCGTTTGACATGTACAACATGCTGTCCGTTTCCTGTTTCGTAAATGTAGGAAAAATATGAGATTTAGGGCATTTTAGTCATTTGTCAAAAATACTGTATACATCCATATTTTGCTGAAATGGTTGACATGGCTTTTTGTCGCATTAGGATATTAGGAATGCATGCATAATTGGTTTGGCGAAGAGATTCGCTCAAAGGCGCACTTTGAGTCGACATACACTATGTAGACTAAGTGTTTGTATGAATGTTTGTATTAGTATGTATTGAGTATATGGTGTTATGAAATAGTTTTGAGATTAAATTCTCAAGTAATATGCTGATGTAAATGATTTTTATCATGTTGGCTAAGTTATGGATTTCATTGTATGTATGAAATGCATGTGTTGAATGAATTGCTTAAGTGGTATGTTATAACATGCGATAACATACTTATATTGTTGTATTTCATTTCTATTACTCTTATGTGATTGATGATGTGGATTTACAAATGTTTGGGGCTATACTTAGTCCAGGCAGTCGGTAACAGAGTAAATTTATGGTTGGTTTCTATTTACCACGAAGGACGCGTTGATGAACTCGAGTCGTGTTTGGAGTTGGCGGTAGTGGTTAGGCCACGCGAAGTGTTTTATGCACTTCATGTCGCTCAACTTGAGATGCGATCGTACTAGTCGAGCCCGTCAAGTAACCCGACTAGCCATTGTATGTTCACCATATATGAGTCATAACTACTTGAACCTAGGGTACTGAACTTACCATTGGAAACCCTGTCAACCATGGAACCTTGATACATAAAGACTCATGAGCCGGGCATGGTAGTATGGGACACCGTGGTCAAGCTGTCGGCCTACGTTGGGGCCACAAACCTCCCCGTAGTGACCAGTGAGCACCCTACTCTGAGCAGATTATGGTGGTATGGGACACTATATTCTTGCTGTCGGCCTACACTGATCAGGTGACGAGCCCTTTGTAGTGACCTTGAGTTTATCCTGACACCGCATGAGGGCGACGAGTCCTGATGCAGTCTTAAGGATAATTAGGCCTGTATTGATAAGGTGATGGGGGAGCGGTGCAACGAGTGCGAGCAACAACCCTGATAGCCCTTGCAGCGACCTACAAATATAACATCGTATGAGATTACTAGGAGTGACGACCCTAGACAGGATCTGTGTTGGGATTGATATAAGCAAGGTACCTTAGTTTCCCAATCCTGTTGTATGAAAAGGACTAATAATAACTCGGTAATCATATCACCATCACATTGCATGTGCCTGGAAGATGTGGAGCACTGTGGGAAGAAAGCATGCCTCGTTTGTAAGATGGTGTCGTATGAGGGAGATCGTCGGTGAGGGCATCCATCATGTCATGTCATATTGTATTAACAACAGTATTTAGGAATGTTTGATTTATTGCTTTACTATTATCGCATGATTGATTTGATAACATGTTAATCTCTGCTATATTATTCCACTGAGTTGATCACTCACTCCCACGTTACGGGATGGTATTTTCAAACACCCACCAGTCCCTATTTTAGTTGCAGATGATGGCGCTGCTTGTGAAGCTGAGCCAGACTTGATGATGATGAGGAGGATCCCTCCTTTATGCGTGTTCTGATCGGCGAAATTTCAGGGAGGTTGATTAGATGCCTTGACACTTGTCATTTTATATTTTTAGAGCACTCATGTATATTCTTTTTGTTTACTTTTGGATTATACATGTATGTATATAACCTGGTAACATGTTCACACTCTGGAGACATACAACAGTTTATATATGTTATACATACTATCACAGTCTTTTGCTTGTTAATTTAACTATCTCTGGAGTATGATATGTTGTTTTGGCTTAATCCCAATCTTCTTTAATGCCTGTTTACTGACATGTATCTAATATTATCTATGTTGCATAAATAACATTTTAAAACTCGGGAGTTGGGTTTTTACTCGACCCCCAATTTTTGGAATGTTACAGATGGTATCAGAGCATGATTTGGATTAAACCGGGCCTGGATTATGGTCACGCGACGTACGTTGTCGCTCCTTTGACTTAGTTGGGTGCGAGGAAAGTTTAGAAACACTCGTATGACTCCAGTTTTGCCAATAGGCGAAGTTTACTTGAGTCGATCGTTTCGGTCGAGTCCGTGACGTATCTCTGGTCGCGTGAAGCGACATAAGTAGCCTATAGGTTGTTAGTAGTTGGGTTTGAGATGGTCCTAGGAGAATTCCAAACCCTAAAATGCAAATCCTTGGGCTGTGAGGCAACCACAACCCTTACATTCAATCGCTAGGGCTTAAAAATCCCGTTTCACTCAATTTCTTCAAAATTCTTCCTCTCACCGCCCCATTCTTCAATTATTTTTCAGTCCTTTCATTTTAGGCATTAATCCTAATATGAAAATGATATAAAATCATACTTAGGCAAAATTTTTCAATGAATAGTAAAAATACATGAAAACTGGCCATTTGACCATTCTAACTTTGCAATCTTTAGCAACTAATGGGTTATTTGAATAGATTAGCTCATCCTACCTCAAAATCATATGTTACATGGTATATAAATTCATTCTGGTCTGCAGAATGGCCCCGGAACACTCTGAATAGAGTTTTGGGCCTCCTTAGGCTAATATACAACTATCTGGGGTGGGGCCCATATATATTTGAGGTCCCTAGGGCAGGGGGGACCCAACCCATGTGGTCCTACCGGCCGGATCTGGAGATGGCCGGCGATGCCATCGCCGACCGATGGGCCCCACTTGGTGTAAATTTCGCGCGCGTGGTGTTTTTGGGGTAGGGTACCCTTCCCATATAGGGTTCGTCCGTCGAAACCCCCTAAAACATGTACTCCCTTCAAAAAAATGCCCATTCAAGCCTCCATTTTCATTTTTCTTGCTACCACCCTTTCAAACTCGGTGTCAAGTCACTTCCAATCCTTCTTTCTGCCAAAAACGACGCCTGTCTATCCTTCCATTGTGATTAGCAACCCTCTCCCTCTTCAAATCTCATCCGTTGAAGCTCCTACAACCTCCAATCGAGGCTGAAATCATGTGGAGCTTCATTCCCCTTTATAGTTCTCTTTTCCCTTTGAAAATTCAGCATGTGGGAGCTTGATGCATCCCTTTACAGGGCCTAGATTCGTTTCAGTCCATTTGAGCAACCATTTCTCCTCATTTCCTCCACTTTCCATGGCTATTGTTAAGGCTGTTTTAGCCTCTTTTTTTTCCCTTTCCATCGTCCTCTCTGTCGTGTCCCTTTTATTTGATCCTCAGACTCGTGAAAATCTGCTTACCCATCCCATTTCTTCACGTTCTTCGCTTGTTTGATTACCGTTTTAAGGATTTCTGCATTTTGTTGTTGTTGGGTCTAGTGATGTCATAGGTAGAAATGTGTTTGTGTAATGTTTTGGGCTTAATATAGCCGAATGCGTTCCTGTCATAATCCATGTGGAACTTTATTCCATGTATTGTGATAAATTTTGTTGAATGGAGTGCATGCCGTTTCGTTTGCTATAAGGTATTATCCCTAGATTGGGTGTATCTTATGGTTTCCACTGCCATGTTGTAAATCTCAGGATTAAGCCTACAAAATTAGTTTTTATCCCACCCCACCCTCCTATCAAGCATGCCACACCCAATCCCGACGTAGGATTAGGAATGCAGTTCCATTTAATGCAACTTAATGCTACTGGCCATATATGCCCTTGGCGTTTTTGACCTAGAGTTAGCACTCCTAGATTTGAAGGATCTGACGACATAGGAAATTCAATTCCATTTAGATAATCTTGACCTTAAACGATAGAATAATTCCCTGTATTAGAAGTGGTGTGAGAACATCTGGTGTATAGGCTTAGATTTTGGATTATAGCGAGTGAGATACAGACTAGGCTACTAGTTGTATTAAGTAGCGTAAAGCCTGTATATGCTAAGGAATAGTAGGTTGGAGTTGGTTGGAATAGAACCTCATTCCTTCGATAGGTCCCCTTAATACTTATAGATTTCTGTTATAACCCTTAGGAAAATTGTTTTCACTTAGAATCATTCATTCCCAGGAAAAACTTATACATCCCTAAGATTGAACTTAGAATAAACCAGCACGTCCCTTTGACTTGCCTTTCCCAAGGGCTTATTGCATTCGGGAACGCAGAGTAAAGGAACTGTAAATGTAAGTGATGTATTCGCGGTTTGAATCGACTTTTAAATCCTAGTGGTTACCAATGAATCCAATGCTCTGATCAAGCAGAGGATCGGCATCGACTCGGATTAAGAACTGATACAACGTATTTTCTGTCCTGATTAGACAGAAGGTCAATGTATCCGTCTCAGACCCACTACACAACTTTTCTTCCGTGTTGGCTCGACCACATACAACCAAAAGTTATTGCTTTGCCTTTGGAAAATGTTGAGGACATACAGCCAATAGAGATTATACCTCTTGCCACGAACTCACATCCGTCCTTGAAATCAACCACAACACCCATCATTTCAGCTCCTTTCTACAACCATAGGTACCAATGCCATAGAACGCATCACTAACAAAGGAAGGCCAACGTAGTGAGATGTTGTTTCCCAATTCATGTCAAGGATAGCCCCTAAGTTGCACCTCTTTTCGATATACGGAGCGATGCATAGATTCTTGAACTTTAAGTAGAACCAAGTTTTAAGGGGGTAGAACGTATTAAGTCCAATCCAGTTAGGTCAGCCAATGCAACCGTTCGATCAGAGTGGCGCAGCAGAAGCGTGGTTGGCCTCTTCCCTACTGGCCCAGAATCGAAACATTTGATTTAGGTTATACGTACGGTTAGGTCATTAACTAGGATTGACCCTTCCTTAGAATGTCAATACTGAAGTCTTGCTAGATACTCCTTACCATTCACCAATTTCGGGGACGAAATTGTGTTTTAAGGGGGGTAGATTGTAACACCCTGGATTTTTACTAACCTGGGATTAAACGTCCTTAGGCGATGGGTCAACCATAACACCTTGATAACCTCTCAGAACCCAATTTCATAGCCAAAGAAATCACTTAGGATTAATTCCTTTAGAAACTAAGTGTAAGTTAGCTAGCGCAATGCTGGAGTAGCTGGGAAATTGTCCCTGATCGCTTTAAATACGTTCTGCAAGACCCCAAACTTGTAGAATCGTTGATGCTACGTTACCCTAAAATCTAGGATCAAACTCTAAACCGGTTTGTTCTCGGGAACCCTTTGAAACTTTGTATTGGATCTAGACCGCGCATCGAAAGTCCGATATCTACTATCTTATACTGTTATGACCGCTTGGCTAGACTTGACAATCGTTTCGAAAATCAAGGCCAATCGACGTTCAGAGGCTATTTCATTGAGCCTGGAGTGAAGAGAGTGAGAATAGGGTTAGATTTGAAAATTTTAATTCAAATCTAGCACGTGACTTGGCGCGTTATTATTAAGCGTTATGACCGTCAGAATTCAGCCAAATTACACCCTCGGATCAGGAAAATTTTCTCTTTCATATCATGAGATTTATAGACCTGATTTAGGTGCCATGACCGCTGAACTGAAATTGAACCGCCACGTGCGATCTGCGAACTCTTTCGGTCTGAAAACTTGATGTGTGCTAGATCCAGTATGCATGAGCTTAAGTCCGACCGCGTTCAGTCAGGGGACCTCCAGAAATGCTCTTTTGGACCAGAACATTCCCGATTTGGTTATAACCCAAGTAAACATTGTTCCCAAGCCTAATTTGGAAAGGTTTTAGGCTATAAAAGGGCTTAAAACCCTCTCATTTCTCTCCCATCCGAATTTGGTTAAAACCCTAGATTGAGAGAGAGAAAAAGTGAGAGTTTGTGAGAGAAGGTGGGAGAGATTTTCCTGCCACCTGCTGCTACTACTGCACGTGCTTAAGCGACGTATTCCAACCACTTTGTTGGTGATTCCGATGCTTTTCTAGGTAAGAAAAATCCTGTCCACTTGCTGATTTAGCGTTTCGTCAATTCAAATAGCAAAGTAGTTGATATAAATTGTGAAATAGGTCGCCTGTTCGCCGTAGACGAAGCATATACGCTCCGTTCGAAACGATACACATTTAAAGCAATAGGTGCGGATTTTAGACGCTTTGATTGGCTGTTTTCAATGCTTTTAATGTCCATTTAATAGTAGATTATTGACGGCAACGCCGTTTGACATGTACAACATGCTGTCCGTTTCCTATTTCGTAAATGTAGAAAAAATATGAGATTTAGGATATTTTAGTCATTTGTCGGAAATACTGTATACATCCATATTTTGCTGAAATGGTTGACATGACTTTTTGTCGCATTAGTATATTAGGAATGCGTGCATAATTGGTTTGGCGAAGAGATTCGCCCAAAGGCGCACTTTGAGTCGACATACACTATGTAGACTAAGTGTTTGTATGAATGTTTGTATTAGTATGTATTGAGTATATGGTGTTATGAAATAGTTTTGAGATTAAATTCTCAAGTAATATGCTGATGTAAATGATTTTTATCATGTTGGCTAAGTTATGGATTTCATTGTATGTATGAAATGCATGTGTTGAATGAATTACTTAAGTGGTATGTTATAACATGCGATAACATGCTTATATTGTTGTATTTCATTTCCATTACTCTTATGTGATTGATGATGTGGATTCACAAATGTTTGGGGCTATACTTAGTCCAGGCAGTCGGTAACAGAGTAAATTTGTGGTTGGTTTTTATTTACCACGAAGGGCGCGTTGATGAACGCGAGTCGTGTTTGGAGTTGGCGGCAGTGGTTAGGCTACGCGAAGTATTTTATGCACTTCATGTCGCTCAGCTTGAGATGCGATCATACTAGTCGAGCCCATCAAGTAACCCGACTGGCCATTGTATGTTCACCATATATGAGTCATAACTGCTTGAACCTAGGGTACTAAACTTACCATTGGAAACCCTGTCAACCATGGTACCTTGATCCATAAAGACTCATGAGCCGGGCATGGTGGTATGGGATACCGTGGTCGAGCTATTGGCCTATGCTGGGGCCACAAACCTCCCCGTAGTGACCAGTGAGCACCCTACTCTGAGCAGATTATGGTGGTATGGGACACTATATTCTTGCTGTCGGCCTACACTGATCAGGTGACGAGCCCTTTGTAGTGACCTTGAGTTTATCCTAACACCGCATGGGGGTGACGAGTCCTGATGCAGTCTTAAGGATAATTAGGCCTGTATTGATAAGGTGATGGGGGAGCGGTGCAACGAGTGCGAGCAACAGACCTGACAGCCCTTGCAGCGACATACAAATATAACATCGTATGAGATTGCTAAGAGTGACGACCCTAGACAGGATCTGTGTTGGGATTGATATAAGCAAGGTACCTTAGTTTCCCAATCCTGCTGCATGAAAAGGATTAATAATAACTCGGTAATCATATCACCATCACATTGCATGTACCTGGAAGATGTGGAGCACTGTGGGAAGAAAGCATGCCGCGGGCGTAAGATGGTGCCGTATGAGAGAGATCGTCGGTGAGGGCATCCATCATGTCATGTCATATTGCATTAACAACAGTATTTAGGAATGTTTGATTTATTGCTTTACTATTATCGCATGATTGATTTGATAACATGCTAATCTCTGCTCTATTATTCCACTGAGTTGATCACTCACTCCCATGTTACAGGATGGTGTTTTCGGACACCCACTAGTCCCTATTTTAATTGTAGATGTTAGCGCTGCTTGTGAAGCGGAGCCGGACTTGATGATGATGAGGAGGATCCCTCCTTTATGCGTGTTCTGATTGATGGGATTTCAGGAAGGTTGATTAGATGCCTTGACACTTGTCATTTTATATTTTTAGAGCACTCATGTATATTCTTTTTGTTTACTTTTGGATTATACATGTATGTATATAACCTGGTAACATGTTCACACTCTGGAGACATACAACAGTTTATATATGTTATACATACTATCACAGTCTTTTGCTTGTTAATTTAACTGTGTATGGAGTATGACATGTTGTTTTGGCTTAATCCCAATCTTGTTTAATGCCTATTTACTGACAACATGCATCTAATATTATCTATGTTGCATAAATAACATTTTGGAACTCGCGAGTTGGGTTTTTACTCGACCCCCGATTTTTGGGATGATACACCAGGAGACCTCCCGAAACCCTCTTTTGGATCGAAAAAGACCCGATTTGGTTATAACCCAAGTATACCCTTGTCCCAAGTCTATTTAGGTGAGGTTTTAGCATATATAAGGGCTTTAAACCCTCTCATATCTCTCTCATCCGATTTTGCATGAAACCCTAGAAAGTGGTGAGAGATAAAGAGAGAGTTAGTGAGAGAATTTGTGAGAGAACTTCCTGCCGTTTGCTCCAGCTTTTGCACGTATCAAAGCACCACCTTCAAATTACTTTTTCGGTGATTCCAACTCACTTCTAGGTAAGAAAACCCTAACTTATAGCTGTTTTAAGGATTCTTTTAATTCAAATAGCGAAGTAGCTTATGTATCTTGTGCATTAGGTCGTCATAACGCCATTGACAAAGCGTAGACTTCCTGTTCGAATCGATACACGTCTAAGGCGAAAGACGAGGATTTTAGACGCTTAGATTGACTGATTTCAAAGCTTTCAATGTTGTTTAATAGTTGATTATCGACAAGAACGCTGTTTGCCATGTAAAACATGCTGTTCGTTTTCCATTTCGTATACGTACGAAAAATATGAGAATTAGGGTATTTTAAGTATTTGTAGGAAATACTGTTTACGTCCGTATTTTGCTAAAATGATTGCCACAGACATTTGTCATGTTATGATATTAGAAATACGTGCATGATCTGTTTGGCGAAGAGATTTGCCCTAATGCACACTTTGGGTTGACATACACTATGTAGACTAAAGTGAGTAGACTAAGTGTTTATATAAATGTTTGTATTAGTATGTATTGAGTAAATGGTATTGTGAATTAGTTTTGAGATTGAATTCTCAATTAATATGCTGATGTATTTGATTTCCACCATGTTGGCTATATGAATTGACTTCATTATATATATGGAATGCATGTGTTAGTTGATTTGCTTACGTTGTATGTTATAACATGTATCAATATGCTTGTATTATTTATATTCATTTCTGTTACTCTCATATGATGACTGATGCTTATATTACAAATGCTTGGGGCTATAAGTTAGTTCAGGCAGTCGGTAACGGATTAAATTCGTGGTTGGCTCCTATTTGTCATGAAGGACGCGTCGATGAACACGAGTCGTGCCTTGGGCAGGCGGCAGTGGTTAGGCCACACGAAGTGTTTTACGCACTTCATGTCGTTTAGCTTGGGATGCACTCGTATTAGTCGAGCCCGTCAAGTCACCCGACTGGCTATTGTATGTTCACCCTATATGAGTCACAACTGCTTGAACCTAGGGTACTGAACTTACCATTGAAAATTCTGTTAACTATGGTACCTTGATCCATAAAGACTCATGAGCCGGGCATGGTGGTATGGGACACCGTGGTCAAGCTGTCGGCCTAAGCTGGGGCCACAAACCTCCCCGTAGTGACCAGTGAACACCTTTGACTCGTGAGCCGATTGTGGTGGTATGGGACACTACATTCGAGCTGTCGGCCTACACTGATTGGTGACGAGCCATTTGTAGTGACCTCGAGCATATTCTGAGTCTACGGGAGGCGACAACCCTTCCGTAGCGACAAGAGTACATTAGGCCTGTATTGATAAGGTGATGGGGGAGCGGTGCAACGAGTGCGAGCAACAGCCCTGATAGCCCTTGCAGCGACCTATAAATATAACATCGTATGAGATTACTAGGAGTGACGACCCTAAATAGGATCTGTGTTGGGTTTGATATAAGGAAGGTACTTTAGTTTCCCAATACTGTTGTATGAATGGACTAATAACAACTCGAAAATCATTATCCATATCGCACTGCATGTATCTGGAAGATGTGGAGCACTGAGGAACGCAAGTATGCCGTGGGCGTAAGATGGTGCTGCATGAGGGAGAATGTCGGTGAGAGCATCCATCATGTCATTTCATGCTTGCATTAACAACAGTATCTAGGAATGTTTGATTGCTTGCATTATTATTATCGCGTGATTGATTTGATAACATGCTAATCTTTGCTCTATGATTCCACTGAGTTGATCACTCACTCCCACGTTACGGGACGGTGTTTGCAACACCTACCAGACTCTGTCTTAGTTACAGGTGAAGAGGCAATACAGGACGTAGAGCCAGACTTCTACGAGGACCAGGACGAGTTCTCGTATATGCAGTTTGCTGACGACTTTGCGTAGGTGGCCTGAATCGGCGGGACTTGCTAGTTGGACAGTTATATGACATTTTGTTTTGGTTTGATTTATGTATATGTGACTCAGAGGTGTATTCATACTTTGGAGACAGTTTGAGATTATTTTATTTTCATACAGTGATATATATATATCTTTAAGTCTTCCGCTTACGTTTTATCACTGGATCTAGAGTATGAATTGCAGTTTTAGTATAATCTTACTCGTGTGAATGCACTAACTCAACCAACATTGAAGCATAAGCATAATTGTTGCATAAGTGATGGTCTGAAACTCGGGAGTCAGGTTCCTACACGACCCCCAATTTTCAGGGTGTTACACATTTTTTCCTAGGGATCCGAGTGACGATACAACGTTGAAAGCCGCCGATCAGTTCTTTAGCTTTCTCCATATACGCTTTTAGTTGTTCTTTCCGTGTTTGATATATAGTGGTAACTTGATTGACGACTAGCTGTGAATCGCTGAAGACGTTGAGATGCGTAACGCCTAAGCTAGCATTAGTCGGATGCCAAGCAATAATGCTTCATATTCTGTTGTGTTGTTCGAAGCTTAAAATTCAAGTCTTAAGGCATTCTGCATGTAGGTTTGATTAGGAGTTTCCAGAACTACTCCCGCTCCGCTTGCCTTAAAATTAGAGGAGCCATCGATATACAACTTCCAGGGGATTGAGTCGGGTGAAGACTCGGGAGAAGCGATCGTCGATTCTTCAATATGCTCGATAGCGCTTGTATCGGCTTGTGGGGTTACTTTAGTAATGAAGTCAGCCACGGCTTGTCCTTTGATGGCTACTCTCGGCTTGTACTGAATGTCAAATTCGCTAAGTGTTCACTCCCCAAGTGCAGGGTTGTGATGTAGTAATAAACTTGGTAAGACCGAAGTCGAATCCCAAGGGACTGATACTTATACGTTATCTGAAACTAAGCAGACCTAGAACTAGAATAAGATAAAATCTAAATTAAAATAGAATTTAAGGAATAATTGTGAACTAATTGTCCAAAACTTAAAGAATTCAGGGAAAGGAAACTAGGGATTCAAAGGATACACTTTTAGAGATCAGGGAGATCTTATGCCTACTTCAAGAACTCAACTAGACTTAGAGTCCATCATCATCCAGTTGAAAGGTGTAATCATGAAAATCAACTGAACTGCCTTGGATATAGTTTTCAAGAGATGAAAAGTATATGAATTAGAATGGATTCCATCACTAAACCATGCCCAGGAGACAAAGTAAATAACAGAATTAAACTAATTACCAATCAATCAACATGATATGAATATTAGGCAGGGTACCATCATCCGACCATGCCCAACAAACTATGATGAACAACAGGGCTTCTTGACGTCATAAACATAGAAAGAAAGGAACATGCTCAAGACTATCGTAGACCCATTGTAATTTTAGTCACAATAGACCATTAAAAACTTAAAACATTCCCATTAATAAACTAAAATCCACATCAGTTCAGTTAAACAAAGGCACAAGCGAAAGAGTCCCCCATCCCACTACAAGCTTCACCTCTTAGCCCTAGCTAAGAGGTTTGGCCAACCATGATTGGACTAATCTCTAAATAATAATAATAATAATAATGATAAAAATAAATAAAAAAAACTCTCCCTTTCTCTCTCTCCTGACGTCTCCTTCTCAGCCGTGGATAGATAGTTCCTCCTCTCTCCACTTCTCTCTTCTTATAGCATATGCAACAAGGTTGGTGGCGTGCATAGAGAGTCAGTGGAGAACCGACTTCAATTCCACGGCAGAAACCGAACGTGCGATCTCTATTTTTGGCCGCAAAACAGCTTCCGTTTGATTTGATTTTGCGACTCAAAATCAACATATATGTTGATTCTAACACCTTGGCTAGGGCTATGACCATCTGTTGAAGCATGTGGATGGTCTGGATCATCAATCCGACGGTGATCAGAAGCACACAGGGGCCCACATTGTCCGAATTTCACGGACTGCGAAACAGTGCCAGCGCTTCTTGTGCTGGCTGTCGGTGGGACCCACTCCTTTCAGTTTCTATGAAATCCACTACGTTCATTGCAATTACATCAAAAAACCAGTAAGAAATGGCTGATTTCATGTTGGATTCGGTGTGGCCCACAAAATAGCTTGCTCCGCCGTCCGAATTACGTTTAAAGGGCTGAAAACCAATATTCATGGTATTTTGCATTTATGTCTTCTATGTGAGGATCATGCCCCCCATATGGACGTAATGGATGGTTCAAATCTAGCGAAGGGATGATGGGTGGGGCCCATGATCACAAACCGGTGGGCGTGCACAAGAACGCTATTGCGTTCTTGAAAGAAATTTTGAGAAAAAAATCAGTCAGTGTAACATTGATCAATTGAGAAGCTGTGGTGTGAGGCGGCCGTGTACATGCTATGCACATGCATCGCATGTGTGGGTCTAACGGTGATGTATATGAAAAATCTGATCCGGCCATCCTTTTTCTCATCTTATTTAAGGCATTGAATCCAAATTCAAAGCATATCCAAGGATCGGGTGGGTCCCAGTTTAACGATTGTGGACTGATCTGGCTATTGGGTCTCTTTCACAAGGATCTTAGAGCTGAAATTTGATGTGTATGATTAATTTGTGGTCCTTTAGCCATGTATGAAGTATCAAGTTAAACGGATGGTGGGAACCCCGTGATCTTGCATTCTGAATCAATTTTGGGCCACTTGAGCTTCAATTTCTTGATTTTCGTGAATCTCTAGCGTGTAAATTCATCGATCCTGATTCCACGGAGTCCATCCCTTGCTCTGGTGAATTTTGAGAGTTAAATCTTAGCTTTTAGCACCTTATTTTGATCTAAGCTCGTGAATACACTCTGCATCACAAGCACGATTAAATCGGGCCATTAAACAGTATCATGCTCGTAAATCTAGAAAATAAATGAGGTCTGATATGCAATATTTGACCCTCAGCACTAAGTTCAATCGTCTACTTGGTAAGTCGGCCAGATGCTTCTGGTTTCTGAAGAATCTGACGCAGCGGAAGATCGGTTATAATGATTATATAGTGAGCTTGAAAGTATGGTCGAAGTCGCCGCGAGGAGACCACCAGAACTAAGGATGCTTTTTCTAAGAGTGAATATCTTATCTCTATCGGTAAGAGTGCTCTACTGACATAGTAAACCGACAATTTCTTTCCTTCATGTTCCCGTATCAAAGATGAGCTAACTGCTGCCTCGGACACCGCAATATACAATAGCAGAGCCTCTCCTGGCTCGGGTTTTGATAAAAGAGGCAAAGATCCGAGATAAGACTTTAATTGTTGGAACGCTGCTTCTCATTCTTCCGTCCAATCCACTGTTATTTGAAGAACAAGAGACATTTGTTCGTGGCTTGGGAGAGGAAGTGGTTGAGTGCTGCTACTCGTCTAGTCAACCTCTGTATGTCCTTAATCATTTTTGAGGATTTCATGTTGAGCAATGCCTTGATCTTTTCTGAATTTATCTCGATCTCTCGTTGGCTAACTAGAAATTCGAGGAACTTTTCAGAGCTTACACCAAAAGCACACTTGCTCAGGTTCAATTTCATTTAAAACTTATGTAAGATCAGGAACATTTCTTCTAGATCGACTATATGGTTGGCCACGTGTACACTTTTGACGAGCATGTCATCAATGTACACTTCCATGTTTTGACCGATTAGCCAAGCAAAGATTTTGTTAACTAATCTTTAATAAGTTGCTTCAGCATTTTTCAAACCAAATGACATCCCATGGTAACAATAAAGACCTTTGTCAGTGACAAAGGTAGTTTTAGATTTATCGGAATGATACATTACAACTTGATTATACCCTAAATATGCATCCATAAAACTAAGAAGCTCATGCCGCGCAGTACTATCTACCAACTAATCAATCCTTGGAAGAGGAAAACTATCCTTTGGGAAGGCTCTATTTAGGTCGATATAGTCAATACAGACTCGTCACTTTCCATTGGCTTTCTTCACAAGTACGACATTAGCTATCCATTTCGGATAGTATATCTCTTCTATGAATTTTACCTTGAGCAGCTTGTTGACCTCTTCTTCAATAACAGCGTAGCTTTCAGGGCCAAGTGAACGTCGCTTTTGTCGGATCGGCCGATAGGTCGGATCGATGTTGAGTCGGTGAGTGATCAGTGATCGGTTAATTTTCGGCATGTCTTCATGGCTCTATGCGAATACGTCAGCATATCGTTGGAGTAGAGCAATCAAATTACCTTTCAGGGGGGATCGCAGAGATGAGCCAATTTGCACTATTTTAGATCCATCTTTTTTGACCAGAGGTACCGAGATAAGGTCTTCAACTGGTTGCCCTCGTTCATGGGTCTTGACCCTGAGGTCCAGTGACTCGATCATCGATACCTCGGTCGGGGCTTTTACCGCTATTGCGGAGCAACGTCTTGCGTCTTACTGATCTCCTTTGACAACTCCTCCCGACTCGGTTGAAAATTTCATGGATAAATAGTATGTGGATACCACGGCTTGGAGGAGACTAAGAGAGAGTTGGCCAAGTATAACGTTGTAGACGGATGATTGATTGACTATCAGAAAATCGACCATGATTGTTGCTTGATGTGGAGGGTTTCTAGCCATGAGTGAAGTGAGATGGTTCCTTCTAGGAGTGTTTGACCTCCCAAAAATTTGATCAATGGGGTACAAACCAGTGACAATGCTGATCGTTCAACTCCCATTTTATCAAACGCCTGGGTGAACAGCATGTTAGCCGAAGACCCTGTGTCGACTAGTATGTGGAATACCTTTCGATTTGAGATAGTGACGGTGACGACTAGTGCATCGTTATGGGGGTGATAGATGCCTCAGACATCTTCATCAGTGAAAGAGATGCAATACTTCTCTCTCTTCTTTTTCTTTGAAGGTCGAGCTATGATTAGGAGCTCGGATTCGGGTTGACTGATGCTCCTGACATGATTTTTCTGAGCATTATTTGAGTCACCTTTGCCTCGAGGACCACCGACGATAGTTCGAATTTCCTCTATGGGTCGATTGTCTCTTGGACATTCTTCAACTATCCCGGTCCTTTCGATGTGTTTTGTAAGTCGGCCTTCTCGGATGAGCCTTTCGATCTTTTCTTTTAGGTGATAACAGTCGCTCGTGTTATGTCCATGATCACGATGATAGTGACAATACTTGCTCTTATTTCGTCGATTGAGATTGCTTCGAAGCCTCGGGCCAATTAATGAATCCTTCCCTCTTAATCTCCATTAGCAACTGTTCTTGTGATTTGTTAAGTGGGGTATACGTGAAAAACTTTCGATCGGGTCTCTTACCCGACTTGTGATCATCGCGCGTTTAGTCGTCCTTGCGCTTCTTTCCTCCAGCCGAATCAACTCCTTTTAGGCTAATTCTTTGGCTGGAACTTTCGCTTGTTGGGCAGCTTCACCCAAGATCCTCATTTCCTCAGCATCCACGTACTTATCTGAACGAGTCATAAACTGGCAAGAGTCATTGGCGGATTCTTATCCAAAGATGCCAGAAAATGGCTTATCTTTTACGCCTTGCATAAGTGAATTGAGCGTTGTTTCCTTCGAATGTTTCCGAACTTGGAGCGACTCAAAGTTGAAGCACTTGATGTAGTCTTTCAGTAGCTCTCCCTCATTCTAAACTATATTATTCAGATGTGCAGGGGGCTTTAATTTCTTCTTTCTACCAATGAAATTGGTGAGAAAGGCGTCGCTGAGCTCCATGAACGAACTGATAGACTTTGTCTTTAGCTGCTTGAACCAAAGCCGTGCTACATCGGTTAAGGTAAGAGAAAATGCTCCACACATCACGACATCTGAAGCATTATGTAGCTCCATGTACGTTCAGAAGCATTCGATGTGTTCCGTTGGATTAGTCTTACCAGTGAAAGGTGTAATCTGTGGAAGACGAAACCTTTCTGGTAACCGAGATTGCATTATTTCGTCAATGAAAGGGGATGCTTTGGTCTCAAGCCTAGTATGACGTGCATCTCAACCCTGCTTCATATCTTCCATCTCTTCCTGTACTTCTTTCTTGAAGTTCTGGAGGTCAGCTTTCCAAAGCTTGTCACTCTCAGTCACTCCCTCAACCGGAGGTCAGCTGCACCTCCTCCGATCTGTCTCGTGTCGAAGATCAGTGGGAGGCAACATGACAGTCGCATAATGAGTGGGCGCTGGCTTGGATGGACCATGGGGCTGACTCGGCTGTGGAAGAGATGGAGGAATGGTGGGATGAGGGTCAACAACTTGCTGCGGAACATTTGTCGCTTGTCCCTGATGGAGCTGCTACATTTATCGATGTTTTATCTACTCCAACATTTGTTTCATGACATTTACATCAGCTTTGAGCTCATTGACCTCTTGATCTAACCGTCCATTATCTCGGTTCCACTGAGCATTAGTTGTCGTGGAAGTGGCTGGGCGAGGCGCGAAGCTTTGGCGGTTGTGGGGTTGATTCTGAGCCCCCTGGGCCGCACTCGTACTCGATTGTCCTGCGACAGTAGTATCATCCGGTTTTGTTCTTCTAGTTCTTGCTATTAAAACGTGTTTACAGCCCCTTGGGTAGAATGCATAAAATGACTTGTCGTATTGTTTTCCACAGACGGTGCCAAACTATTGATGCGAAAAACTGGATGTCCCTCTCTTTGCACTTCTCACCTGCACTACAATAAGGAAGAAAGGGGACCCTGGCTGGAGCCGGGGAACCTCCGATGCTTAAGTTAATATGGACTCAGGAAGAGGAGTGTTTTAGGGTTTTTCTCGCGTACCTTTGATCCTGGAGAACCCTTCTTTTATAGGAGTGAGAGGTCCCAGCATAGGAGGATTCTCTCCTTGATTTTCTGGAGATTTGATTTACTTGAAATCTATTTATGGATACTTTCTGATTCTGAGATTTTCGGGGTTGGGAAACCTTTTACAAGATTTTCGGGACGGTGTTTAAGATTACACCGCCTCTCCTTTGCTTGGCTTGGCCTCAACAAACATTGTAGTCTCAGCTGGCTTACAAAGATAGAGCTCTTTGCCTACTGTCGGATGGAATGTTCTTCCTTTATCCGATAGCCGACACTACAACCAGCCTTCTGTGGGTTGGTTTCATAGTCGGTTAGGTGGCTTTTAGCTTTAGGGCCTTAAGCGGTCCCTTTAGACGTCACTGCCTCTTTAGCTGAGTCAACTTTATGCGTCTCTCCTTTAGACTTTATCTTGCCTTGGTCTTGCTTGTTGTCTCGGATTCTCGAGTAATATCAGTAGAGTTCGTCCACTTTATAATCGATCTCCCAGACTTGTCATATTTTTTCTCAACAAGGACAATTGGGTAAGATAGACCCAAAGACAATGTCGATATGGTATTGAATATCTCACGTGAATGACAATTCATCGAGAATGTCATCAGCCAAATTTGTTTGAATTTATACAGCAAGGGTTTTAATTTTTCTCAGAAATAATTATGAGCTCGAGTTCCTTCTCCTTTATAATTAATGCACAGGCTTATCCCGTCTCTTTGAATTTTGATTTAGTAGTGACCCACTGGAGATTTAAAGCCCCAAAATGAGCTAATAAAATGGATGGAGAAAGTTGATAAAATATATACATCATGGTGGGCCTACAACACTGGTATCACTACCAAGTCCAAGTCCCCTTAAATAGGATAGTGCGCTTGTCAAGAGTCCCAAAGCATGTCTAAACTTCTATTGTGGGACTTTTTCAAACCACTCATTTATTATTTTATTTTTCATATAAATTATACTTGCATGAAAGTTGACCAAATGAATTTTGATCCATACACGCTCATGATTAGCTTACCTGATGAATTGGTCAGATTTCCAATGCGTGTTCCCAGTCACTGGAGGAGCACTTTGTTGAATAACAATCATCGAAAGAATAAAGAAACTTTCATGAAATATATTTTAATAGGTCTAATCACATGCTTCACGAAGAGGATAAGAAAACTGTGGAAGAAAATCGTTTTTAATTGCTTTAAAAAAAAAAGGAGAAGGTAACGCCGTTACATTGACCCGACCCGTAGCGATCATTCAAAGTCATGGATTTTCCAAAATTTCTAGTAGATGCTATTGTTTTGTTTGTGGTGGCCATCGTCATATATCAGACTCGAAGTCGGATTGTGCACTGAGTTAGCGTGATTTTATTGTACTGAGAAAACTATGTTTGGCTCACCACGATTACGCGTGGTTTACTATTGCCGTTCATCCATTTTTCTAGCTCATTTTAAGAGTTGATCTTAAAATTGAAGGATATCCAAACCCCAGGTGGACCATACCGCATAAAACAGTGGGAATAATGATTTTCACAATTGAAACCTTTCTAGATTCCTCATTAATGTTTATTTGTCATTCAATCTACTCATAAGATCATAAAGATGATGCGGATGAAGGGAAAGAAAAATACCAGCTTGATCTACAACTTTTGTGCTATCAAGAAATTTTCTACAGTGGACGTTCAATTTGCACTGTTTCCTACCGTGTGGTCCACTTAATCTTTGTGCATGCGTCATTTTTTGAATAAAGATTTAAAATTATCTAATAAAATGGATGGACGGAGTAGATAAAATACATACATGACATCAGGCTCCACAGAATTTACTCAGTACGTTATCCTACTGAGTTGCTCGGTACGCGTACGCAATCCGCTACCATCAGACAATGATATGAGCGCGGCTTTAGAACTGCACTGGCATTTCCACGAGATAACCGAGGGTGTTGTCGGTACTCACGATCAAGAATGAAAATAAATATCCAAATCATTACACACGTGCCAACATGGTACATGTGCGTTAGGACCAGTATTATTCCGAGGATCCATCGAGGGGGATGTAACCCTGACTTTGGAGCCTACGGGGATATATTTTCCTTGAATCTACGCCGTCCATCCATTTTTAGAGATCATTTTGAGTCATGTTCTAAAAAATGAAGCAGATCCACATCTCAGGTAGATCACACCACATGAAATACGGGTTGATAACCATAAAAAAAAACTTATCGTGAGGCACAAAATATTTTAATCTAGCTGATATTTATTTGGTCTCTTCATCTAGGTCTCTGTGACCTTATTAACAGGTCAGATGGAAAGTAAAATTTTGTGGCGTTCAGGAAGTTTTTAATGGTAGGTAGTTAATCACCGGTGGTTCCTGTGGTGTGATCTGTTTTATTTTTAGGTAAATGTGCTCAAATGAACCCGGCATAAATGTAAGGAACATGCATCATAGTGGACCCCACGGTCAGTGATAGATCCACCAGGATGCACCGAAGCCGTGCCCCAAAATCAGGTGCCGATTCAGTCGCATAGGCAAGGACCTGACACAGTTCCATCAGTTCTTTTCCATGGCCACACATTTATGTATCTGTTGTATATCTATGCCGTTCATCTATTTTGCCAGCTCATTTTACGATATATGACTAAAAATGAAGTAGATTAGAATCTTAAGTGAACCACACCATAGGAAACATTGATTATTGAACGCTCACTGCTAAAAACTACCTGAGGTCCATCGTAATGTTTACATGCAGCGCCTTATTACATAAGCACTGGAGAGGGGGCTTCACGAAGCGAGCCAGCTTCAAAACGCGGCTACAAAATACAAAGTCAAAGGCTTTAGCAAGTTTGTCCACAGAAGCTTTGAAGCAAGCCGTTGCTTGCTCGCGCCAGCAGCTGGCCCTTTTTGGCCTGGTCGACAATCACCCTATTTCCTTTGGCATGGTTCACCTGAGATTTAGATATGCTACATTTTTTTGGTACTGGCAAAGTGGATTGCTGCAGTCCCGGTGAGAAAGAGATGAAATTGGTCAGGTCCCAATCTGGTTGAATCCATACCCAAAATGAGGCAGGCCAGTTCATTAAGCTGACGCCTCATGTGCAAACTTTATGGACATAAATGATGATCCCACGTGGTAAGATGTAATTGGGCCACGTAATGCCCCCAAGAACCGATGGCCCAGATTGATATATAATTGGTTCTGCTAGCTTCCCACACACATTCCTGCTCACATGCATGTTCTAACCTAGTAACTCTGTAGGACATCTGAATAATATTGGTGCATAAGGTGCTCCCCACCTGTAACATAAATCAGGCGGTTCAGGTGGGTCCCTCTAAAGGAAAAAAGCATCCGTAGAAAGGAAGTTATCAATCATCCACATTAAACATTCACGTGGGACCTGCTATGTGAGTGGACCAGCATGAATTTACATCTGGACATGTTCACGTTGGGGCCCACCTTACGTACAAGCGAGGTGTATCACACACTCGCCTTGTTGGCATGTATGCGGTGTAAAGGTGGATGTGGCGAGGGGTCCAATCGAGGCATCGAATCTCCACGTTGACGTCGTCTCAGTGGACTAATCATAACCCTTCAATTCACAATGTCCAACTAGATCTGATTAATGGCTTGCAAACGAATATTATGATTTGAAATCCAGGGTCCCAAACAGGCTCAAATATTATGATTTTTTATTTTTTATTTTTTATTTTTTATTTTAAAAAAAAAAAAAACAAAAGGGAATAAGGTGCTTGCTTGGGGATTTTTGGACGCCTGTTTGAAAATCATTCTTTTGCTATATATATATATATATATATATATATATATATATATATTAATTTATGAAAATACACTCCCATAAGACGTGTTTCTGAAAATGATCTTTCTATGAAAAAGCCTATTGTTCTGTTCTGCCTACAATGCTGCGCATTTAGATTTTATAATGGCTATTCCATGCGTTGGAATAACTTTTTGTATAATGGTGTGTTTGGTTGCACAAATATTATGAAATTTCATGATTAATCGTTCTAACTCCGTGCAAAATTTCATGACATTTAGTGGAACCAAACGCACTCTAAAGGCTGAATATTGGAGAAAGGCTAAATATTGTAAGGTAATGATTTTTCAATCTGGATGTTCTCTTAGGGCATCCACCATCAAAGGCAAGGCCCACCAGATGTATGGTTCACCGAACCATGTGCCCCCATTGGGTGCATTGGCCACCATCCATGTCTTAATGCGTGCAACTCTGTAAGGGCTTGATAGAATGTGGGGCCCGCAGGACGTTTATAATCCCAGCCTGGTTCGTCAGGTGTGTGAAGGATGTGGGTTATTCATCAGGCGGCTGATCAAGTACATCAAACTTTCATGATAAAAATGAACGGTTGGGAAAAGAAGTCCAACCGTCCAAATTCTGGAAAAACATGCGTTACTGATGAGTGAACTACCCTCATTTTTGGTACATGGAAGTTTCACGGTGTCCAGTGGCCTAAAAGCTCTAGATGTCCGTCCACCAAATTATACTACCGGGTAAATAATCCTAGCCTTCAATTTTAGCTTGCAAATAGATGGTTAAGATCCCATAATAAAGGCTAGAGATTCGATGGCAATAATTTGCTATTCAGGAAATATTATTGGCTCATACAACAGACATTGAGGTTCCCATTTATATCAATGGGAACACCATCCGCGCATTCTCATAGCCCGAGTGGACTTTCTTGGCAGCGCTGATAAAGTTGATTTATTTATTTATTTTTTTTTTCTTCCTTTGTCAAGGTGTACGGACCTTATGAGAACGTTGGATGGAAACTAAACCGCGTGCTTTGGCTTAGGAAGGTTTTAACTGTGGGTGTCATTATCGCTGCTGCTTCCTTTGTTATGGTCCACTTGAGATTTAGATCTGCCTCTATGTAAAGTTTATACAATAAAATGATATAAAAAAATGGATGAACGGAATGGATAAAACTAATACATCAAGGTGGGGCCCACAGAGCTCCTGCCTGGACTGAGTCCGTCTAGGATGAGGCAGGAGCCAATCCGCTTTCCGTTGCTATTTTCTATGGGCAGAGGTTGTCAGACATGGCCACATGGGAGCGGATTAACACCTTAGTAGCTCTTATTCTTACCGCCGGGAGCCCAACTTGTATATATATATATATATATATATATATATATATATATATATATATATATATATATATATATATCCGTGCTGTCCATCCGATTTTTATATCATTTTATGATGTGATACGAAAATTTAGCATATTCAAATATCAGGTTTACTACACACCTTAAAAAAGTGGTGAATGAACATTTAAAGCTTTTTGTAGGCCATAAAAGTTTTGGATGACTTTGTAAATGAGTTGGATGGAGAGGAAACGTTATTTTGTGCGTTACTTTGGGCCTTGGGAAGTTTTTAATGGTGGACATTTAATAACCACTGTTTCCCACGGTGTGGTACACCTTAGATTTCTATATACTTAATTTTTAGTAAAACTTCCTAAACTAGTCTTGAGAAACGGATGAACGGTGTGGATATACAACCATCATTAAGGTGGGCCGCAACACCCACTAACGTATCCGTTCCCGTCAGACATGATACCGTAGTGCCTGTATAACCGGAATTCCACGTTGCTAATGTCTGGGTGATGTATGAATCTAGACCATATCTAGACCATCCGTCTACTGAGGCTTGCCATTGATGGTAGATATATTAAAAACCATACTTATTATACAGTCCTGTTCATCACTTCTCTTCGCTCTCGCATTAATTTCACTCATTTTCAACAATTCAGAGGCCATTGAACAGTTACTCAGGATCGTTAAACATATATTTAATTTAATCATGGATCAGTTATTCAGGATCATGTAACATCTATTTAATTTAATCATTCTCCATCCACAGCAGGGTAAAACACATGGACAGTGTACAATGATAAAGGACCATACCACGTGTACTATTAAAAGTCGACTCTACCATAGTTCTACGAAGCTACTCGGTATCATCTAGGTATCGGTGTCATTTAGGCCGCCGTTGTAGACCGTACGTACTACCATTTGTCGAAGATTTGAATTAAGCTTCCTTTGGACTTTTACCATTTCTCGGTCGAATAGAAGCTGAAGCTGCCTTGTATTTTACTTTTGTCAACATCAAACAATTACCCACCGTTATATATATATATGGATGGCATTCATCACAACCATATATCTCTTCTTGGGTTTGCAATTTCCTTTCTAGCATTTGGTGGCCCATTTTCTACAAAATCCACCTTTGGTTTTGATTATTTGAAAAAATGAGCAGTTCTCTTTTCAAGTTCTTCGCATTCCTTCTCTTGGGTTTCTTCATCTCTCTAACGACCCCGACGGTTGATGCTAAAATACGCCGCTACAAATGGGAGGTCCAGTACCAATTTAAAGCTCCTGATTGCTATAGGAAGCTGGCCATTGCCATCAATGGCAAAACTCCTGGGCCTACCATCTTAGCCCAACAAGGTGACACCATCATCGTCGAGCTTAAAAACAGCTTGCTGACGGAGAACGTCGCTATCCATTGGCATGGAATTCGACAGGTACCGTTATCGATCCATGTGTAGTATCGATCATCCCAATATCGAAATTGTTCAAGATCATGATGTTTTTTGTGATTTAAAAGAACATTGGTTATTTGTGCAGATCAGAACGCCGTGGAGCGATGGGACCGAAGGTGTGTCGCAGTGCCCGATCACGCCCGGGGACACGTTTGTGTACAAGTTTGTAGTTGATAGGGTAAGTTCCGATAACCCAATTCAATTGCATTAACTTCTGCTCTCTGGTTGCATCATATCAAAACGAATCAAATCCCTTGGGGCCTCCTGGCTCTAATCAAACGGTGCAGGTTGTACAATATTTGAGAAAAGAGGCCATCATTCAGTAAGAGTCAATCATCCACCATCCATCTCAAAGGGATATCGGAGACTGTATACCATCATGTAGAGGGATATCCATCCAGGTTTTGTGGATGAAGAATGACTATATACTGAATAACGGTGTATAGTTTGTACAGCTGATCATCATGGTGTGGTCCACCTTTTGATCCCGCAGATGGGATATTCTACACGCGCTGGGAAAGACTGGATGTGATAATGTCTCTTTCTTGCCAGCTTGAAAGCACGTGGAAGAATAAGGAAAGAAAATAACTTTAAAACAGGAACACAAAAATCAAGCCAGCACCAATTGGGTAAACTGATATCTGCACCCAATGTTTTCAATACAACACCCATTTTTCTTTCTTTGTGGGTCGGCAATGAAAGGCCTAAGTCCAGAAATGATTGGCCCTGGGTTAACTTGGCCCAACCAACCACAGCCAACTCAAAATTGATCAAATCCCTATTTTCTTAATGAATGTTCCTAATCCATTCGATGATCAGGTGTGTCACACGTGGAAAAAGGAATAGACAATATGCATGTGTTGGCCAACCAAGAATTGGAACAGCGTATTTGTAAAACAGAAGATCACATGAATGGAGTCCGTCCGGTTGAGCTGAGTTGGGCTGACTCGGTTCCAATCCCATGCCATAGGTGCCAAGCTCAAAAGCCTTGCCGGCAGGCCTAATAAATTAGTCCAAACCTGGTCAACATGGGGGTTGGTTGATGTAGAGTGGGTTTCGGATAGTTTTATGACCAAGATGGATCAAAAAAAGGCTCGGTCAATGACAAAAGTGATCCGAAGGGTCAGGCCTTAAATCTGGTGTATCTCATAATTTGGAATGAATTATTCGACGTATAATATATGATTTTGGTGTTGGACGAGCTACTTTAGCCACCGAACCTCATTAGGCTGAGTTGCCCACGCTGAATTTGCATAATACCACCGAATCAACGGTCATAATCTCATTTTAATTCTGTTTTTACTAAAAATAATAAATTTTAGTTTGATTATAACTCTACATTCATTGAGCTTTAGGAGTTGTGCCCAACCTGAAAAGTGCTTAGAATAATTATGAGAAAAGCGTGGTGAAGCCAAATAAGACACTTAACTATTTTTTTGTCAAAAACCTTATACACTAGTAGACATCACAATGATACATTAATAACAAGTTTACTATTTATAGTAGCTTGCGAAGTTTAGGAGTTTAATTTAGTTATATTTTTATTTTGAAATTTCTCCCCTTACTTAGTATCTTTATTTAAAAGGTTGTGAACTTATTTATTTCATCATCAACTAAATTACAAATTTTATAGAAATTATTTCTATTTTTCTTACTTCTTCCTTAGAGATTCACGTTCAACCCCACTTCCTTAGTCTATTACCGTTGACGTTACTATTTATTTACTATTTCATATTCCATTGCACAACCGCGTGGGGCCACTTTTCTACTTTACCGGCAAAAGTAGGAAAAAATAGAAAAAGGCAAGAGCCAAAAAAGCATGCATGGAATTGACAGGAAGGGTCGTAAAGACATGCCTTTGCTTTTTATTTTGGAACGTGGACCCCTTACTTTAGACTTTAAGAAGGTGGTGGGCCAAGTGGAGCCCACTCTTTATCACCGTCCAATCTTGATTGTCCAGAGATGCAAGATTAGTTCCTAATTTTCCGAATACGCGTACCATCAGTCTATTCAACATCTTCAGTTTCACTTTTTCAACACGTTGTTTGATCTGCTACTCCGGTGTTTAGATTCGCAAAGAGAGTTCAACCCTTTTTTAAAAAATGGTGTGGATTCATATTGTTTACATATATCAACCAGCCTTCTTATTGATTGCTACCAAAATGAACGGTTAAAAGCAAAATAGTGACAACTGGTCCAAATTCCAAGTGAACAGATCCATCTATATAACTTGATTGCATTCAACTATGCCATGGATATCATACAACATCTTATCTCTGTGATTGAGAATTAGTAATTAAGATCTCTAAATCAACTTTACTCCTTTGAAAATATTGCAGCCAGGAACTTACCTTTACCATGCACACTATGGAATGCAAAGAGAAGCTGGACTCTATGGTTCGATTCGAGTGTCCGTCCCTGATGGGGAGACGGAACCGTTCACGTACGACTATGATAGAAGCATCATCCTTACTGACTGGTGGCACAAAAGCACCTACGAGCAAGTGACCGGCCTATCATCCTTACCCTTTCAATGGGTGAATGAGCCCGAGGTAATTCTTCAATGAATCATTTTAGTTTCACCAAATCTCTGCATTACAACCAGATCAATGATCGATGGGCCATAGCAGAAAAAATCCCACCAGTCGAATGATTGTAACCACATGATCAATATCTTAGTTTTGGACCATCGACAGAAGTTATAAGCTGATGGTCAACACAAAGTCTGCAGACTGAACGGTGGTGATCGTTCGACTGATATGCGATATTTGGGTGTTGGCCCATCCAAGCAGTGATGTGGATGTGTAGAATGAGATGGTTTATACACTGGGTTTTGGTGTATAAACTATCCAAATGATCAATCCTCATTAGCTAGACAAATAAAATTTCTGCACTCTTTTAAGGTATGTAAGGGTTTCTCATTTCATCGTCTTGCAGTCTCTTCTGATACAAGGAAAGGGAAGATTCAATTGCTCTCTAGTCACTCCTTCTAGCTCCAACAGTGCTGCGATCTGCAACACATCTAATCCAGAGTGCGGTCCTTATGTGTTAACGGTGGTGCCCGGGAAGACATACCGCCTGCGAATTGGCAGCCTGACTTCTTTATCCGCTCTTAATTTTGGAATTGAGGTAATTTCTATGGCCTTTAACCAAACCATTCAATTTAAGAGTATTTCCAAACAACACGATTGGCATGGGATTACTGGTGGATGATCAAACATATGACAATGTATACTTATTCACCTTATTATAATTTTAAAAGATGTAATCTATATTAAGTAATACTCACTAATTTGATTTTGTTACTCATTTCTATCAGGGACATAACATGACTGTAGTGGAAGCCGACGGTCACTACGTAGAGCCCTTCGTTGTCAAATATCTGTATATCTACTCGGGTGAGACATACTCCGTCCTGGTGAAAGCCGATCAGAGCCCTTCAAGGAACTACTGGGCCACCACTAATGTAGTCAGCAGGAGACCCAATACTCCGACTGGCCTAGCAATCTTCAACTACTATCCGAACCACCCAAGAAAGTTGCCTACCACGACCCCACCAACTGGACCACTCTGGAATGATACAAATGTCCGAGTTGCACAAAGTCAGAAAATCAAGTCCCACAAGGGCTACATCCACCAACCTCCCCTCACCTCTGATAGGGTAATCATACTCCTCAACACACAAAACAGAATCAACGGCTATACTCGCTGGTCGGTTAACAATGTATCATTCACCCTCCCTCACACACCATATCTAGTTGCGCTTAAGGAGAACCTAACCCATGTCTTCGATCAGACCCCACCACCAGAAACCTACGACTATGCGAATTATGACATACACAGTATTGCGCCTAATACCAATGCCACTTCTAGCAACTCGATATACCGGTTAAAGTTCAATTCGACGGTGGACATTATCCTACAGAATGCAAACACGATGAATCCAAACAACAGTGAGACGCATCCGTGGCACCTTCACGGGCACGACTTCTGGGTGCTGGGCTATGGGAATGGAGTGTTTGATCCGGTTAATGACCCAAAGAAGTACAACTTGGTGGACCCGATAATGAAGAACACGGTTCCGGTCCATCCATACGGGTGGACCGCACTGAGATTTCGGGCAGATAACCCCGGTGTATGGGCCTTCCATTGCCATATAGAGGCTCATTTCTTCTTGGGGATGGGTGTGGTGTTTGAAGAAGGTGTGGAGAAGGTTGGGAAGCTGCCTTCATCTATCATGGGCTGTGGTGAAACGAAAGGGTTCAAAAAGCCTTAGCTTTTGATAGAGTAGTGATGATTCTGTGTGTGTAGCATCAGAGGTTAGGTGGCTCACATTCTTTGTATTATAAATTGAATGGATTATCTGTAATAATTTATATTGAATCCTGGAATAAATAAAAAAAAGTAGCATTTCATCACCCCTCAGGTGGACCATAACGTACAAAACAATCTGATGGCTAAAACAATGGGATGGAAAGGCCTACCATTAAACCTTTCTCCATCTCACCTTGATTTTTAAGCATGAAAGGAAAGCAAAAATACCAACCTACATATATATATATATATATATATATATATATATATATATATATATATATATATATATATATATAAACATTTGACGGACATAAAAAGTCTAGGATCATATCTGTCTCATTTTTAGGTTCTTACCTAACATGAGCTGGCAAGCTGATGAAAAGGGTGGATACGTACATGGCCATTAATGTGGTGGGCCTTATAAATCTTTGGGTTATGGACTAGGAGTATACTGGTAAGAGACGTTGTCAAAACCCCATCTCTTGGGATTTGGATTTAGCAGTAACCCCTCCAGTACCTAAGGTCGGTATTAGTTAGTGGAAAAGCTCTGTGGGCTTCACAAAATGTATGTATTGTTTCGATGTCATCCATTCATTTTCCATAATATTTTAGGGAATGAGTCAAAAAATGAGATAAATTCAAATCTCAAGTAAACCACCCGATAGAAAACAGTGGTGATTGACCGCCTACCATTAAAAACTTCTTGGGGCCACAAAAGTTTTGGATTAGGCTGATAATTTTATTTTCTCTTCATTCAGGTCTGTGTTACTTAATCACCACTATTTCCTAGGGAAGGAAGGGAAATCAACATTATACTGGGCCTAGGAGCTTTCAATGGTGAACCTTCAATCGCCATTAATAGTTTCTTTTAGTGTAGTCTACCGGAGATTTAGAGCTTAAATATGAGCTTAGAAAATGAATAAATGGAGTTGATAAAATACATATATCATAGTGGGTCTTGCAACACACCAACAACGAGATCTTGGCACTAGAGGGATCACTACCAAGTCCGTGTCCCCTTAAAGAGGGTAGTGCACTCGTCGAGAGGGCCAAACCGTATGTCTAAATTTCCATTGTAAGACATTTTCAAACTACCCATTTATTATTTTATTTTACATGCAAATTTGACTTGCATGAAAGTGAACCAATATGATTTTTGGTCCATGCTATATGCACATGAATAGCTTACCTGATGAATGGGTCATATTTCCAACGCGTGTTCCCAGTCACAGGCGGAGCTTTTTGTTGAATAACAATCCTAAAAAGAACAAGGACTCTCATGAAATATATTTTAACAGGTCAAATCACATACTTTGAGGAGACGATAAAAGAGGTGTCCAAGAAAGCAAGTTCATTGCTTTAAAGAAAGGCTTTAAAGAAAGGAGAAGATAACAGCGATCTTTAAAAGTCGTGGGTTTTTCAAAATTTTAAGTGAATGCTAATTTTTTATTTATTTATTTTATTATTTTATTTTGCTGGCCCATCGTCATACGTCAGATACTGATATCAACGGGGGCTTTAGATATATTTCTTGGAACTGCACTAGTATATCCTTGTGATGACCCAGGGGCATCAAGAAAGCAGGTTCATTGCTTTAAAGAAAGGAGAAGGTAATAGCGATCTTTAAAAGCCGTGGGTTTTCCAAAATTTTAAGTGAATGCTAATTTTTTATTCTTCTTCTTTTTTCTTTTTTGCTGGCCCATCGTCATACATCAGATACTGATATCAACGGGGCTTTAGATATATTTCTTGGAACTGCACTAGTATATCCTTGTGATGACCGAGGGTACCAAGAAAGCAGGTTCATTGCTTTAAAGAAAGGAGAAGGTAATAGCGATCTTTAAAAGTCGTGGGTTTTCCAAAATTTTAAGTGAATGCTAATTTTTTATTCTTCTTTTTTTTTTTTTTTTTGGCTGGCCCATCGTCATACGTCAGATACTGATATCAATGGGGGCTTTAGGTATGTTTCTTGGAACTGCACTAGTATATCCTTGTGATCACCGAGGGGTGTTGTCGATGCTCACGACTGAAAAAGAAAGAAAAAATCTAAATCTCTACACACGTACCAGCATGGTACATGTGCGTCACTATCAGTAAGTGGGCTCCATTTGGCACATACAGTGTCCCCGAAATGAGGGGCGCGGCTTTGGTGGATCCTCGAGGTGAGTGAAACCCTGTCTATGGAAGCCTACCCGGATGTACGTGCCTTGAATCCATGCCGTTCATCCATTTTTAGAGATCATTTTAAGTCATGGTCCAAAAAACGAAGCAGATTCATATCTCAGGTAGATCACACGCAGGAAAAAGTGGTTGTCAACCACTTAAAGCTTCTCGTAGGCCACAAAAGTTTTGGATCAATCTGATATTTATTTGGTCTCTTCATCCAGGCCTTTGTGGCCTTATCAACTAGTTGGATGGAAAATAAATATTCCAGTGGCCCAAAAAGTTTTTAATGGTGGGTAGTCAAACACCATTGGTTTCTATTGTGTGTGATCTGCATGAGATTTGGATCTGTTTTATTTTTGGATAAATTACCTCAAAAGACCTTTTAAAACGAATAAATGGCGTGAATGTAAGTAACATGCATCACAGTGGGCCACATAGGGATCCATCCACTTAGGTGGATCCTAGGATTCATTATGCTGTGCCTCAAAATCAGGTGCCGATTCAGTCGCATAGGCAGGTAACTGACAGAGATCAGTCAGGTCATGGCCCCTCATGTATGCGTAGGTTGCATATCCACCTTGTCCATATGTTTTGGCATCTTATTTTATGGCATGACCCTAAAATGAAGCATATCAAAATCTTAAGTGGACCACATCACAGGAAACAGTGATTATTGAATACCCACTATTAAAAATTACCTAGAGTCCACTGTAATGTTTATTTGCCATCTAATTTAATGGTAAATCACCACTATTTCCTGTGGTGTGGCCCACCTAAGATTTAGACATGCTACATTATTTATTTTTATTTATTTGTTTATTATTATTATTATTATTATTATTATTATTATTGTTATTATTTTGCATTAGGTCCCATGGAAAAGAGACGGAAATTGGTCAGGTCCCAACCTGATTGGATCCATGCCCAAAATGATGCAGGTCAGTTCATTAAGCGGGCACTTCATTTGCAAACTGAGTGGACATAAATGGTTACCCAATATATTGGGATGTGATTGGGCCACGTGAGTCCTCCCAACAACTGAAGGCCTGTTATATAAGTTCTATCTACACCATTCATCAATTTCACTATATTATTTTAGGATACAAGCAAAAAATAAGGCAGTTTCCAAGGTCTGAGTGAACCGCAAAGTGGGAATTAAACAAGTACTTGTTGAAAACATTTTGGGGGCCATAAGTTTTGGATCAAGATGATATTCGTGTTTCGCCTCCATCAAGGTCTATGTGACCTTATGAACAGGTCGGATGGCAATTAACCATTACGGTGGGCCCTAGGTAGGTTTCAATGGTAGGTGTCAATATCACGGCTGATTCTTATGGTGTGGTCCACTTAAGTCTTAAAACTACCTCATTTTTAGAATTATACCCTAAAATGACATGAAGAAATTAATGACATAAAGAAAACCCTAAAAGACGTGTTTCTGAAAATCATTTCACCAGAAAATGCTCTTTCTAAGAAAAGGCCTATTGCTCTGTTCTTCTTACAATGTTGCGCATTTAGATTTTATATTGGCTATTACATGCATTGGAATTTTTTGTATAATGGGGCGTTTGGTTGCACAAATATCATGATTAATCATTCTAATTCTGGGCAAATTTTCATGACATTGGGTGGAACCAAACACACTCGAACCATCCCTGATTTTCATATTGGCCAACTCCTAGATAAGAAATATCGAAGATCCTAACCCTTGATTAACTGGCATTAAAATTGACCGTTCAGAAGAAATACAACATGTATCTGAAAAAAAAAAAATGGGTGAATATCAGATGGTAATGATATTTCAATCCGGATGTTCTTTTGGGGCATCCACCATCAAAAGCGAGGCCCACCAGATGTCTGGTTCACCGAACCTGGTGCCGACATTGGGTGCATTAGCCACCATCCATGTCTTAATGCATGCAACTCTAGAAGGGTATCGATAGAATGTGGGGCCCGCAGGATGTTTATAATCCCAGCCTGGTTTCCACCGTCAGGTGTGTCAAGGATGTGGGTTATTCATCTGGTAAGGTACACTGTAAAAATTGCCAAACATAAATAAATAAATAATAATAATAATAATGTCAGTCCGTTGATCAAGCACATCAAACTTCCGTGGTAAAAATGAACGGTTGGGAAAAGAAGTCCAACTGTCCAAATCCAGGAAAAACATGCGTTACTGGTGAGTGAACTACTCTGATTTTTGGTACACGGAACTTTCACGGTGTCAGGTGGCTCAAGAGCTCCAAATGTCCGTCCACCAAATTATATATACTGCCACGTGAATAATCCTACCCTTCAATTTTAGCTTGCAAATAGATGGTTAAGAAAGAAAATATGGTAAGGACCTGATCCCATAGTAAAGGCTAGAGATTCGAAGGTAATAATATGCTATTCAGGGAATGTTCTTGGCTTATAGGATAGCCATAGTGGGTCCAACTTATATCAATGGTTTCGGGCAGTGATAAAGGGCCCAAATTTTCAAGTGGACTTTCTTGGTAACAGCAGAAGCTCTGATCAATTTGATTTTTATTTTTATTTTACTTCATCCAGGTCTACGTGACCTTGTGAAAACGTTGGATGAAAAATAAACGATCGTTATGTGACTTAGAAAGGTTTTAACTGTGGGTGTCATTATCTTTGTTGCTTCCTGTGTTATGGTTCACTTGATATTTGGATCCGCTTCAATTTAAAATTATATAAAAAAATGATATGAAAAAATGAATGAATGGAATGGATAAAACAAATACATTAGGGTGAGCCCACCACATTATAGGAAACAATGTTAAATGAATGCCTCCCACTTAAGTCTTGGATACTGCTGACGTTTTGTCTCAAGTCTTAAAATGAGCTCACAATGCGAACTTCTAACAAACATCAAAGTGGCTAAGTTTCGGACGGAAACTTCCTGCGAGGACTTTGGCAGGAAATGCGCGTCCCATGGGAGCGGATTAGGTATCTTAAAAACCATACTTATTATACAGTCCTGTTCGTCACTTCTCTTTATTCTCACATTAATGTGATCCATTTTCAACAGTCGATTCAGAGGCCACTGATCAGTTATTCAGGATCATTAAATATCTATTTACTTCAATCATTGTCCATCCACAGCAGGGTAAGACACATGGACGATGTACAATAATAAATGACAATACCACTTGTACTATTAAAAGATGACTCTACCATAGTTCTACAAAGCTACACCATAGCATCCAGGCGTCGATGTCATCTAAGCCTCCGGTGTAGACTACACTACCATTTGTTAAAGATGTAATACAAAGCTTCCTTTGGACTTTTACCATTTCTCTCTTGAAAAGAAGCTGCTTTATATTTTCCTTTCGTCAACATCAAACAACACCCACCGTAATATGTATATGGACTGCATTCATCACAGCCATATATCTGTTCTTGGGGTTGCAATCTCCTTTCTAGCATTTGGTGGACCATTTTCTACGAAACCTATCTTTGGTTTTGATTATTTGGAAAAATGAGCAGTTCTTTTATCAAGTTCTTCACATTCCTTCCGCTTAGTTTTTTCATCTCTCTAATGACCCCGACGGTTGATGCTACAATACGCTGCTACAAATGGGAGGTCCAGTACCAGTCAGTAAGGATGATGCTTTGATCATAGTCATACGTGAAAGGTTCGGTGACCCCATCAGGGACGGACACTTGAATCCAGCGAAAGAGCCCAGCTTCTCTTTGCATTCAATAGTCATTTGCATGGTAAAGGTAATTTCCTGGCTGCAATATTTTTAAATGAGTAAAGGTGATTTAGAGACCTTACTAATCCTCAATTACAGAGATAAAATGCTGTATGATAGCCATGGCATATTTGTATGCAATCGAGACCTTTCAAATCATTGACCCGATTATGAATGCAGCAGAACCAAAGTTATAAGTTATATGGATGGATTTGTTCCCTTGGAATTTGGACCAGTTGTCAATGTTTTTCTGTTAACCATTCATTTTGATAGCAATCAAATGGAAGGCTGGTTGATATATATGTAAACAAGATAGCCTCGACACCATTTGGGTGAACTCTCATTGGAAATCTATACTGATGGTATTGAAAAAGAAAAACTGAGGTCTTTGAATAAACTGACGGTACACGTTTTCGGAGAATTGAGAACTAATCTTGCAGCTCTGGACAATCAAGATTCGACGGTGATAAGGAGCGGGCTCCACTTGACCCACCCCCTTCTTAAAGGCTAAAGTAAGGGGTCCACATTCTAAAAGAAAAGCAAAGGCATATCTTTATAACCTTTCCTGTCAATTTCATGCACGCTTTGGGCGTGTACTGAAAAGCTAACCAAAAAAAAATAAAAAAAATTCATATATTTTATCCATGCTGTCCATTCATTTTGAAAGATCATTTTACGGAATGAGTCAAAAAAATCTAATAATGAAAACCTTTTGGGGCTTGACAACCACAACCTATATCAACTACGACCCACGTAACATGACAACCACGACCCATATAACATGATAACTACGACCCGTGACAACCACAACCCGGATGACAACCATGACGCATAAAATATGACAACCACAACCCATAAAACATAACAACCACAACCCACAACCATGACCTAAATAACTTGACAACTACGACCTAAATAAAATGACAATCATGATGCATATAACTTCACAACCACGACCCATATAATATGACAACCTTAGCCCTTATTACATGATAACCAAGATCCATTCAAAGGGTCGTGGTTCACATGCACAATAGATCGTAGTTTTTATCCACAAATGGTCGTCGTTGATATTTGACCCTATCTCTAAAATGACACAATAAAAAGGATAGGCGGCATAGATTATTCACATACATCAATGTAGGCCCATTTAGGTCGTGGTTTGCATAGGTTATGGTTGTCTTGTTGCATGATTCATGGTTTGCAACATATTCACTTCCTTTTCTACAAAACCATTGGTACCATAGCTTAAGACCCACGATAAGGTGATCCAATCCATCTACCTTGTCGGCTAGCTCGCCGTGGGCCTCAAAAGTCCTGATTTGGGCAGTATCGACTTCTAACAAGCATCATTGTAAGCCTAAAAAGTTTCTCTAGTCACCATTACTTTCTATTTTGTGGCCCACGCGAGCACTGGATCAGGCTGATATTTGGGCCCTACCCCTAAAATGACACAACAAAAAGGATGAGCAGCATAAATTATACACATACATCAATGTGGGCCCCTATGGGTCGTAGTTTGCATGGGTCGTAGTTGTCATATAACATGACAACCACGACATATATAACATGACAACCGCGACCCATATCACATGAAACCACCACACATATAATATGATAACTATGACCCATTTAACATGACAACTACGACCCATATAATATGACGACTATGACCCTTACCACATAACAACCACGACCCATATATATAACATGACAACCACAACCATGAGAACCACGACCCATATAACATGACAACCACGACCCATGATAACTACGACCTGTATAACATAATAACCATGACCCATATAATATGACAACTACGACCCATGATAACCATGATCCATTTTTTATAATGTAAATGTATCAAAGGCTATAAATTAAAGTCGCGGTATACTTCAGTTAATCTTTGGATATGTTTCAATTTTGGGCTAAACCCCTTAAATTAGATGGAAAAATGGATGGATGGTGTGGATAGACCATATACATTTAAGGTGGGTCCAACCGAGTACTCAATCTAATTTCATCTCTCGCGCACAACTTACACTGCGAAAGAAAGAAAAACGGACCAACCACACTCCTACCTCATGACAACCACGACCCTTTCCTCATGAAAATCACAACCCATGTAACATGGCAACCACGACCCATATCTGAGTCGTAGTTGTAATGTAATAAGGGTCGTGATTGTAATGTAGTAAGGGTCGTAGTTCTCATGTTATATAGGTTGTAGTTTTCTAAAGTCACGGATGTTACATGTTCACTTCCTTTACTACCAAATGAAAGGATAGTCATTGGTATAATAGTTTGAGGCCAACAATGGGGAGATCCATTTCGTCCTTCTTGTCGGCCAGCTCGGCGTGGGCCCAAAAAGCCCTGACTTGGGCAGTGTCCACTTCTAGCAAACATCACGGTGAGCTTGGAAAGTTTCAACAACGGGTTCCATTGTCACCATTATTTTCTATTATGTGACTCACACGAGCTCTAGATCAAGCTAATATTTAGGCCCTAACCCTAAAATGACACGGTAAAAAGGATGGACAACATGGATTACACACATACATCAATATGGGCCCTACGAGTTTAGTCCTTGCCCACGCGCAAAAAGGGTTCCGCACACATCACTTTACTGGCATTAATTTCTAACTCGTCTTTTTTACTTTTGCTAATCGAAGTAGAAAAGTGGGCCCCACGTAGTTTTGTTCAGAAGCGGCTTAGCTGGTGTATTGATGTCCGCAGGTTCTGTGAGTCCTATCATGAGGTATGTATTATATCCAAACTGTCCATGCATTTGACGAGTTATTCTTAAGACTTGGTAGGAAAGATAAGACAGATCTAAAGATCAATTGTACCACACCGCAAAAAGCAGTGGGGTATTGAACGTCTACCATTGAAACCCTTTTGGGGTCACAGAAGTTTTGGATCAATATGATATTTGTTTTTCCTCTTTATCCAGATCTTTATGACCTTATGAATAGATTTAATAGAAAATAAACGTTATGGTGGGCCCTACAAATGTTTTAACAGTGAAAATCATTATCCGTTGCTATTTGTGGTGTGGTCCAGTTGACCTTTGGATATGATACAATTTTTGGCTCATGTACTAAAATGATCTCCAAAACTGGATGAACGGTGTGGATATAATAAGTACACCAGCCAATCGGCATCCGTTTTGTCCAATGTAAAAGGAAAAAAGTTATAAAATAGTCACATCAAGAGAAGTTGACCAACCCCGCGTTGGACCGGGTTTGGACTTATTTGTTATGCCTGTGCACCTATGGCTCGATCTTGTAGAGGGCTTGGACTCGTGTCAATCCAACACAGCTTGACCGACCGGACTTCATTTTACAAATATGCTGTTCCAATACTTGGTCAGCCAACACATGCATCTCATCTACTCTGTTTTCCATGTGTGACCCACTTGATCATCGGATGATCGATTTAGGAACATTCACCAAGAAAATAGGGATTTGATTAGAACCTAGTCGACCCTAGAGATTTTATTCGTTTTGATATGATGCAACCTGAAATCAGATCGAAGTAAATGCAATTTAATTGGGTTATTGGAACCTACCCTATCAACTACAAACTTGTACACGAACGTGTCACCGGGCGTGATCGGCCACTGCGACACACCTTCGGTACCATCGCTCCACTGCGTTCCGATCTGCGCGGATAGCCAATATTCTTTTAAATCATTAAAAAAAAAAACATCATGATCTCAAGCAATTTAGATATATCGGGATGACTGATACTGCGCATGGATCGATAACGGTACCTGTCGGATCCCATGCCAATGGATGGGGACGTTCTCCTCGAGTAAGCTGTTTTTAAGCTCGACGACGATGGTGTCACCCTGTTGGGCTAAGATGGTGGGCCCAGGAGTCCTGCCATTGATAGCAATGGCCACCTTCCTATAGCAATCAGGAGCTTTAAATTGGTACTCGACCTCCCATTTGTAGCGGCGTATTTTAGCATCGACCGTCGGGGTCGTTAGAGAGACGAAAAAACTCACCAGAAGAATGTGAAGAACTTGAAAAGAGAACTGCTCAATTTTCCAAATAATCAAGACCAAAGATAGGATATGTAGAAAATGGGCCACCGAATGCTAGAAAGGAGCTTGCGATCCCAAGAACAGATATATGACTGTGATGAACGCAATCCATATATATAACGGTGGGTGTTGTTTGATGTCGACGAAAGGAAAATACAAGGCAGCTTCTTTTCATTAGAGAAATGGTAAAAGTCCAAAGGAAGCTTTTTATTATATCTTTAACAAATGGGAGTGTAGTCTATAACGGCGGCTTAGATGATATGGTGTAGCTTTGTAGAACTATGGGAGAGTCATCTTTTAATAGTACAAGTAGTATTGTCATTGATCATCGTACACCGTCCATGTGTCTTACCCTGCTGTGGATGGACAGTGATTAAAGTAAATAGATATTTAATGATCCTGAATAACTGATCAGTGGCCTCTGAATCGATGGATGACATTAATGTGAGAGTGAAGAACAGAACTGTATGATAAGCATGGTTTTTAAGATATTTACCATCAATGGTAGGCCTCGATAGATGGATGGACTAGATTCATACATCACACAGCCATTCGCACTGTAGATAGGATGGCTCTATCATATTCCGGTTATAAAGGCACTACGGTATAATGTTTGATGGGACCGGATTAGGTATTACCTGTGTAGTTAACACCCAGGTACCTTAGTGGGTGTTACCCTTATCATAGGGCCACCTTAATGATGTGTTGAATATCCACGCCGTTCATCCGTTTCCCAAGACTAGTTTACCAATTTTTACTAAAAATGAAGCATATAGAAATCTAAGGTGTACTGTACCATAGGAAACAGTGGTTATTAAATGTCCACCATTAAAAACTTCCTAAGGACCAAAGTAATGCCCAAAATAAGGTTTCCTTTCCATCCAAAACCGTTTATAATGTCAACCAGAAGGCTAGGAAGGGATTTTAGAAATATCTGATTGATCCAAAACTTTTATGGCCCACAAAAAATTTTAAGTGTTCGTTCACTACTGTTTTCTGTTGTGTGGTCAACCTGAAATTTAGATCTGCTAAATTTTCTAATGACATCATAAAATGATATAAAAACGGGTGGATGGCGTGGATATAAAAAATCCTCGTCAATTTGGGATTCCCGCTGTAAGAATAGCAGCCACTAAAGGTGTTTGCCCGGGTAACACCCAATCCAAAACTTTTATGGCCCCACAAGGTTTTTAATGGTTAAGGTTCATTCAACACTGTTTCCTGTCATGTGGTCCACTTGAAATTGGGATATACCTTACTTTTGGTCTCATACCATAAAATGATCTAGAAAAATAGATGGACGGCTTGGATGAAACACATACATCATGATGTGGCCCACAGAGCACCAACCATCAGCCATTGGCTTGTGGTCGGGGAGTAGCCAATCCATTTCCCATTCTTAGAGGGATTAAGTGATAACATAAATATTAACCTGGTTCAAAACTTATGTGGCCCATGAATATTTCAACTATGGACGTTCAATCCTCACATTTTCAGCCCATTTTTAGCATCGGAGATCATGCTCATTTTTGGTCCCATTTACTAAAATGAGCTATAAAAAACGGATGGGCGGATTGGATTTTTCACAAACATCAAAGTGTGCCCCACCTACGTTTCGAGTGCAGGAACTTTCTGCGAAGGCTTCGGCAGGAAATCGCCCCCACGCCCATGTCTGACGACCTCTGTAGTGCTCCAGACGTGTATGGGCTTGGCAAACCTCTCAATTGAAGACAAACATTCCGCACCCAACCCAATTGAGCATGTCAATATATTAGTTTCTCTATTTTTTATGGGTGCACAGCATGACATGTTTGATTTCATATTTGAAAATTTACAGATAGCATTTCATTCATTGCTGTTCTCTGCCCTATTATAGAGCTTGGGAACAAGCTTTCAAAGAGGATTGTTGGATCTGTCCCAAATCTGGATTGTTGGATGTCACAAAATCTGGTCAATCTTAGACTGTTGGACAGTCCATAAATCTGACCCAAATCTATCCATTTTGGGACAACAACATTTTCCTTAAAACTGTACATGTTGGACAACTCCAGTAAGATACAAATCTGTACACTTTTGGACCTTTGATTGAGCACAAAACTGTATTCGTAGACATACAAATCGTTACCTCTTTTTCTTCATTTTTTTTTGTCAATAAATGACGAAAATGGTACTTTTATTGAATAAAGCACGCACTAAAGGTATATTTAAACAAATTGCCCAAACTCCGAACAAATTTCTTGTAGCCATAAAAGTTTTGGATCAAGCTTGTATTTGTGTTTTCCGTCCATCCATGTCTACCTGATCCTATGAATAGGCTAGATGACAAATGAACATCACTTGGGGCATAACACAATTTCAATGGTACAAATCATTATCCTACTATTTCGTATGATATGATCCACTTGATCTTTGGATATACTTCAACTTTGGGCTGAACCCTTTGAATTAGATAAAAAAACGAATGGACAGCGTAGATAAACCACTTACATTCAAGGTGGGCCCAACTCAATTTACTCAGTACAATAAGAGAGTAGTGAGCATGTGAGGCTTAGTGAATTTCAGGTGAGGCTCGGTCAGTTTCATGTGAAGCTCAATCAATTTCATGAAATACTCATTCAATTTTTTGAGTTATACAAATGGTTCAAAGGAGATCATAATTAAATGAGCTTCAAAATTATGTATTTAATATATCCACACCGTTCATCCATTTTTAGAGATCATTTTAGAACATGAGCAAAAAAAAGAATTATATCCAAAGCTTAAATAGACCACACCAGAAATAACAGTGGGGATAATATTTTCTTTGTTAAAACATTTGTAAACCCCGCCATAACGTTTCATTTCTATCCAATCTATTTATAAGGTCAAAAGACAGTTTGTCTAATTTTTTTTAAAGAATCTTACGATGCCAATGGGATGTGGCACCGTGGTTATAATGGTATCACCTTGGAAGCAAGGGTATTTTCAGAGCCAATCCTTACAGCAGTGATTTAGTTAGAGAAAATAAAGCTTGAGTGATTCAGAAAATCACATAAGTAAAAGGTGAGATTTACGATGAGAAAAATCTCCATGCCAAAGCCAAGCTTGGCCCGCAGGCGGAATAGATAAGCCCAAGCCCGATCCAACACTGGGCTGGGCCTATCTCTCTTGATGTGACTATTCATTTACCTTTCCCTTTTCCAATGGACAAACCCACGTGGGGCCCACGTTTCTACTTTTGATAGCAAAAGTAGAAAAGGGCAGAGGAAGAAAGCGTGGAACCCACCCCTTATCACCGTCCAATCTTGATTGTCCAGAGCTGCAAGATTAGTTCCCAATTTTCTCTGACTACGTTATTCTACTGCCTCTGTTTCACTCTTTTAACACCGCGTTTAAATAGCTAGCTAGACCGGTGTTTAAAGTCCCAAAGAGATGAGTTCACCCCCATTTAAAAATGGTGCTGGATCATCTTGCTCACATATAGCAATCATTCACGGCCATCCCGACCATCCAAAATGTGGGGCACATCGTGATTGAAGAGTGTCTTGAAAATCACACCGATCAAGCCACCACAGCCTTCCAATTGATGGCTATCAAAATGAACGGTTAAAAGAGAAACAGTAACTGGTCCAAATTCCAAGGGAACAAGTCCAACTTACTTTGGCTCTGCTCCATCTAGAATATAGTCAGTGATTTGAACGGTCTCGATTGCATACAACTATTCCATGGCTATCATACGTACAGCATGTTATCTCTGTAATTGAGGATAAGTAAGATCTCTAAATCACCTTTACTTCTTTAAAAATACTGCAGCCAGGAACTCACCTTTACCATGCACATTATGGAATGCAAAGAGAAGCCGGGCTCTACGGCTCGATTCGAGTATCCGTCCCTGATGGGAAGACCGAACCTTTCACGTACGATTATGATCGAAGCATCATCCTTACTGACTGGTGGCACAAGAGCACCTACGAGCAAGCAACCGGCCTATCATCCATACCCTTTAAATGGGTGAATGAGCCTCAGGTAATTCTCCAATTAACCATTTTAGCTTCACCAAATCTCTGCATTACAACCAGATCGATGCTCGATGGGTCATAGTAGAAAAAATCCCACCACTCCAATGTTCCTAACCACATGATCAATAGCTTAGTTTTGGACCGTCGGCAGAAGTTATAAGTGATGGTCAACACAAAGCCTGCAGACTGAACAGCGGTGATTGTTGGACTGATATGTGATATTTGGGTGTTGGCCCATCCAAGAAGTGATGTGGATGTGCACAATAAGATGGATTATACACTGAGGTCTTGGTATCGATCCCTAGTGTGGGTGGCTAACAATGAAGTGTTAACTGACAGTGGGGTGTACTACCAAGCTAACCAGAAAAAAAAATCAAAAAAAAAAAAAACAGAGAGAGAGATAGATTATACACTGGGTTTTGGTGTATAAACTATCCAAATGATCAATCCTCCTCAGACAAATAAAATTTCTGCACTATTTAAAGTATTTAAGGGTTTCTAATTTCATTGTTTTGCAGTCTCTTCTGATACAAGGAAAGGGAAGATTCAATTGCTCCCTAGTCACTCCTTCCAGCTCCAACATTTCTGAGATCTGCAACGCATCCGATCCAGAGTGTGGCCATTACGTGTTAACAGTAGTGCCTGGGAAGACATACCGCCTGCGGATCGCCAGTCTGACTTCTTTATCGGCTTTTAATTTTGAAATTGAGGTAATTTCTATGGCCTTTGAATCAAACCATTCAATTTCTTAGTCATAAGAGCATTTTGAAATATCACAAGTAGAGCTGTACACCATTTTATGATGTATATAGTCTAATCAAATTGAAAGAAATTATTAAAGAATTGTTTACCGAAAATACATAATCTAACAAAAGAAGAAAAAATATAAAGGAATGAAGTATTTTCCTAATATACACATGAGAAATAAAGTCCTTCCTAATATAGTTGGATTGTTATCAGTGGTGTATGATCGAACATTCATTGAATAATGGTGTATACTCATCCGCCTTATTAAAATTTTAATAGATGTCATCTATATTAAGGAATACTTAGTAATTTAATTTTGTTAATCATTTCTATCAGGGACATAACATGACTGTAGTGGAAGCCGACGGTCACTACGTTGAGCCCTCATCATCAAAGATCTACATATCTACACAGGCGAGACATACTCCGTCTTGGTGAAAGCCGATCAGGACCCTTTGAGGAACTACTGGGCCACCACCAATGTGGTCAGCCGGGAACCCAAGACTCCAACCGGCCTGGCAATCTTCAACTACTATCCAAACCATCCAAGAAATACACCTCCCACACCCCCAACAACCGGACCACATTGGAATGATGGCGATATCCGGCTGGCACAAAGTCGCAAAATCAAGTCTCACAAGGGCTACATCCACCAACCTCCCCTCACCTCTGATAGGGTAATCATACTCCTCAACACACAAAACAAAATCAACGGCTATACTCACTGGTCGGTTAACAATGTATCATTCACCCTCCCTCACACACCATATCTAGTTGCGCTTAAGGAGAACTTAACCCATGTTTTCGATCAAACCCCACAACCAGAAACCTACGACTATGTGAATTATGACATATACAGCACACCCAACAATACCAATGCCACTTCTAGCAACTCGATATACCGGTTAAAGTTCAATTCGACGGTGGACATTATCCTACAGAATGCAAACACGATGAATCCGAACAACAGTGAGACGCATCCGTGGCACCTTCACGGGGATGACTTCTGGGTGCTGGGCTATGGTAAAGGAGTGTTTGATCCGGTAAATGACCCGAAGAATTACAACTTGGTGGACCCGATAATGAAGAATACGGTGCCGGTCCATCCATATGGGTGGACCGCGCTGAGGTTTCAGGCAGATAACCCTGGTGTGTGGGCATTCCATTGCCATATAGAAGCCCATTTCTTCTTGGGGATGGGTGTGGTGTTTGAAGAAGGTGTGGATAAGGTTGGGAAGCTGCCTTCATCTATCATGGGCTGTGGTGAAACCGAAGGGTTCAAAAGGGCTTAGCTTTTGATAGACTAGTGATGATTTTGTGTGTAGTATTAGAGGTTAGGTAGCTCACATTCTTTGTATTTTTCTCTCGATTTTTTTTTTCCTTGGGCCATAACAGGTAAGACACTAGACGCGATGCCCTCTTAAATTACAGGAAATTGAATGGATTATATGTAATATTTTCTTTTGGATTATATGATAATTTGCTAAGCCCACACGCATGTGCGAGATCAGAGCTTTCCATCAGGTAACCACTGTTGGAAGTCCAAACCAAAATCCTCCGATTCTCAAGGATGGTAAATGCTGGAAGAAGCTCCCAGCAACCAGAGAGTCCATGCGACTGTTCAGCTTCCCCATACGAACAGTTCAGTTCCAGATGCCTTGAATATACAAAAACTTTTAATATTTCTTTTGATATTTGTTGTAGTAGTTAATACTATGTCCCTGCAGTGTAATTTAAATGGGCAGTTTTGTCTTTTCAACTTGGTGAAAAATGTCTATATAAAGAGCTGTTGTAGTCCGTTTGATAACTGAGTCAGCAAGCTCGTAAGCAATCAAAATATAGCAAAGTTCCTCTTCTCTTTACGTGTCCAGTGAGTCCAAATCTAAGGCTTTGTAAAGCCAAGAAAAGCCCTATCTAGCACAGCCATCAAACTAGTATCAAAGCTGAGGCTGTTTTTCTGGAAGAAGCATCCAAGCAGGTTTTTCAGCCGATAACAGATTTTTTCTAAGAAGAAAAATCTGTTTAAAAAAATTCTGTTTTCTTCGGAGCTAAAGTTTAAAAAATCTGTTTGAAAAAATCTGGCTGAAGAAAATTCTATTTGAAAAATTCAAATTGCAGAGCCCAGGTTCTTTTTCTACAAAAATTTCCAGCATTTTTTTTTTTTTCAGCCAAGTCCATATTTTTCTTAAAAAAAATCTGTTGCAAAGGAAAGTTTTTTTGTTCCCTGGTTGGAGATTGTCAGCAGTTTTTCGGTAAAAAAAATCAGATTTCAGCAGTGTGTTTTTCACCAAAAAAAATCTGTTAAAAAATTCATATTTCAGCAGCTTTTTCAGCCAAATCTGTTTTTTTTTTTTAATCTGTTAAAAAAATCGGTTTAAAAATATATATATATATATATATATATATATATATATATATATATATATATATATATATCTGTTTTTAAAAATCTGATCATCTATTACATCCTTCTCTCCCTTCATTAAAAAATCAATCAGTTCTTCCTTAAAATAGAAAAGATGGCCAGCATAATTCAGCCACAGGTTCCTAAGTTGTCCAAGAACTATGAAAGGTGGTGCATCCAAATAAAGGCATTTTCGGGTCGCAAGAACTAAGGGAGATCGTCATCGATGGATATGTAGAACTCACTATGAAAGAAGAAGCTGCCTTCACCAATGAAGAAAAGACTACTCTAAAAAATTAAAGAAAGAAAGGCAACAAGGCTTTGTTCCTCCTCTATCAAGGGTTGGATGAATCAACCTTTGAAAAGATTGCCAAAGCAACATCAAGCAAGCAAGCTTGGGATACCCTTGGCACCATCTTCAAAAGTGTTGATCGAGTAAAGCGAGTTCGCCTTCAAAGACTAAGAGCCGAGTTCGAAGCGACAAACATGAAGGAAGGTGAAAGTATCTCTGACTACTTCTCACGTCTAATTGTTATTATTAATAATTTAAAAAGAAATGGTGAAAAAGTTGAAAACATACGTATCATTGAAAAGGCGTTGCGATTTCTCACAACCAAATTTGAGCACGTGGTTGTGGCGATCGAAGAATTAAATGACCTTGAAAAACTATCCATTGAAGAACTGATGGGATCGTTGCAAGTGCATAAGCAACGAATGCAAAAGAATACTGGTTCAATGCTCGAAAATGCTTTAGAGTCTAAGTTGACTCTAAAAGAACAAAAGAATGGTCATATGCAATGAGGCGATCGTGGCACTAGTAATCGTGCAAGAGGCAGAAGGCGTGGATATCAACAAAATCAACAAAAGTCTACCAGTATCCGTGGAAGATGAAACGGTAGAGGCCAGTTCATACGTGGTCGAGGAAACACAAAGAACGTTCAATGTCACAATTGCATGAAATTCGACCATTATGCCTTTGAGTGTTGGAGCAAAGTGGATCAAGATAAATGATCTAACTATGCTAAAGCATCACACCATGAACAAGAAGACTCCATACTCCTCGCACACAAAAAGGCATGCGAACGGCCAGATGTGTGGTATCTCGACACGGGTACAAGCAACCACATGAGTGGCAATAGAGAACTGTTCGTGGAACTCACAGAAGGAGTTCGTGGCGATGTAAGTTTTGGTGACTCATAAAAGGTACCTGTGATAGGCAAAGGAAAAGAGAAAATTTATCAGAAGAATGGTGAGCCAAATTATATCTCTAATGTGTATTATGTACCAAACATGAAAAATAACATCCTCAGTATCGGCCAACTCCTTGAGAAGAGGTATGTCATACACATGGAGAACTATTCTCTCTCTAAAAGAGATGCTCACGGGAGACTTGTGGTTCAAGTCCAAATGGCAAAGAATTGCATGTTTCCGCTTCATATTAACACAAAGGCTGAGAAGTGTTTCTATGGACTCGTAAAGAATAATTCATGGATACGGCATCTTCGTTTTGGGCATCTCCATTTCAGTGGCCTCAAACTCAAGTAGAGTTTCCAGAAGATCAAAGAAACGACTTCAGTTGGTTCACACTGATATTTGTGGACCAATTGAAACACCCTCTCTTGGAGGTAATAAATACTTTATTACCTTCATTGATGATTTCAGTAGAAAACTTTGGGTGTATTGCAGTAAAGAAAAATCTTCTGTTTTCATTATCTTTAAATTTTTCAAAACTCGTGTTGAAGTTGAAAGTGGTCACAAAATTAAAGTACTCGGATCTGAAAGAGGTGGAGAGTACACTTCAAATGCATTTCAAGATTTTTGTAGGGAACAAGGCATTAAGCAGCAATACACTGCAGCCTACACGCCATAGCATAATGGCATTGCAGAACAGAAGAACCGCATCATCCTCGACATGACGAGGACCATGTTGAAGGAGAAAGGCCTGCCAAAGAGCTTCTAGGCAGAGGCAATTGCATGCACTGCATACGTGCTCAATCGGTGTCCAACCAAGAGCTTCAGAAACATGACACCACAGGAGGCATGGAGTGGCTACAAACCGGTCATGGCGCAACTAAGGATCTTTGGGTGTGTTGCCTACTCTCAAGTTACAGAAGCAAGAAAAAGGAAACTTGATGATCGAGGGGAAAAATACATCTTCATAAGCTACAGTGAAGTATCTAAAGCCTACAAGCTGTACAATCCACTAACTAATAAAGTAGTGGTGAGTAGAGATATGGTCTTTAGTGAGGAAGAAGCTTAGAAATGGAATGATAAAGAATCCACCAAAGATATTCTAGTCAAAACAGAAGAACATAAAGAAAGGCATGACTGTCAAGAGCAAACGCCCTCAACACCTTCTTCGGCCGCATCATCAGTACATAGAAGTGCAGGAGTATATTCCATCACTCCTGAAAGCACTCCATCAAGTCAAAATTCGGCCAGCTCGTTCTCACTCATGGCACCTATAAAAATGAAAAGCTAAGTGATATCTATGAGCAAATTGAAGAGGTCAATCTTTTTTGCCTATATGCAGATCACAAGCCTCTGACATTTCAAGAGGTCATAAAAGAAGAATGTTGGAGAATCGTTATGAAAGAAGAAATTCATTCCATTGAGAAAATTGACACATGGGAGCTAACTATGCTTCTTAATAGCCAGAAAACTATTGACGTCAAATGGGTGTACAAGATTAAGAGAAATGTTGATGGTGAAATCGATCGCTATAAGGCAAGGCTTGTAGCAAAGGGCTATAAACAGAAGTACAGGGTGGATTACGAAGAAGTCTTCACTCCTGTTGCTCGCCTTGACACTGTGATGATGATTATCTCCCTTGCAGCCCATCACAGTTGGATGATCTACCAACTGGATGTGAAATCTACATTCTTAAATGGAATTCTAGAAGAAGATGTCTATGTTGACTAGCCTGAAGGCTTTGTTATGCAAGGGGAGGAACACAAGGTGTATCGACTAAAGAAATTCCTCTATGAGTTGAAGCAAACTCCACGTGCATTCCAAGTACGCATCAACAACTATCTTCAAGAGAACGGCTTCGCACAATGTCCATATGAGCATGCAGTTTATATCAAGAAGAATGCTCATAGCGATATGCTTATAGCATGCCTATATGTTGATGATTTGTTGTTTACAGGAAACAGTCGACCAATGTTTGATGAATTCAAGAAGTCATGTTTAATGAGTTCGAGATGACCGACGGAGGATATCCTTTTTTTCTGGGCATTGAAGTGAAGCAACAACATGGTAGCATCTATATATCTCAAAAGAAATATGTTAAGGAATTGCTTAAAAAGTTCAATCTGGCCAATTGCAATGCTGTAAGCACGCCTGTAGCAACAGGCTTAAAACTGACAAAGGACGGAGAAGGAAGAAGCGTAGACTCAACTATGTTCAAGAGTCTGATTGGAAGCCTAAGGTACCTCATAATCACAAAGCCGGATATTGTCTACAGTGTTGGGCTTCTAAGTAGGTATATGGAAGCACCAAAAGCATTACATTGGCTAGCCGCAAAAAGAATCCTTAGGTACGTAAAAGGAACAATGAAATTTGATCTTTTCTATCCATACAGAAATTGGGGAGGTGACCAAGATGAAAGAAAGAGCACTACTGGCTATGTATTCTACCTCGGAACGACTGCTTTCACATGTAATTCGAAGAAACAGAGTGTGGTCGCATTGTCCACATGTGAAGCAAAGTACGTAGTAGCACCGTCCACTATTTGTGAAGCAATTTGGCTAAGAAACCTACTAAAGGAGCTGAAGCATTCACAAGAAGGATCCACAGTCATATATGTGGATAACAAGTTGGTAATCGAACTAGCCAAAAATCAGGTACAGCATGGAAGAAACAAACGCATTGATACATGATATCATTTTTTAAGAGATCACATGAAGTAGAAAACGATAAAATTAGAGTATTGTCATACAATGAAACAAGTTGTAAATATTTTCACAAAGGCATTACTGACAGATGCATTCAAACGACTAAGAACGATGCTCAGAATGAATCCGATTTTAGTTTGAAGGGGAGTGTTGAAAGTCCAAACCAAAATCGTTCGATTCTCAAGGACATTAAATACTAGAAGAAGCTCCCAGTAGCCAGAGAGTTCCTCCATGCGACTGTTCAGCTTCTCCATATGACAGTTCAGTTCCAGATGCCTTGAATATACAAAAACTTTTAATATTTCTTTTGATATTTGTTGAAGCAGTTAATACTATGCCCCTGTAGTGTAATTTAAATGGGCAGTTTTATCTTTTCACCTTGGTAAAAAATGCCTATATAAGGAGTCGTTGTAGTCCGTTTGATAACCAAGTCAGCAAGCTTGTAAGCAATAAAAATATAGCAAAGTTCATCTTCTCTTTACGTGTCCAGTGAGTCCAAATCCAAGGCTTTGTAAAGCCAAGAGAAGTCCTGGCTAGTACAGCCATCAACCACACCGTTTAGATTTTCTGGACTGAAAATGTGGCCTTTCATCATCCCTGAGGTGGACCATAATGTACAAAAATATCGGATGGTTAAAACAATTCTTTTTTCTGGCCTTTTATTTGTTTTTGCAAACTTCCATCAGAGCGTAACTGGACCCCACTGTGAAGATGCTGGTGTACAGAAATCAGGCCCATCCACTAATCAGGTGGCCAACACATAATTTGGCAGTGGACCATTGCCAAGTTGACATAAACCGTCCATTCTTTTGATACAGAGGTGGCCTACCGGAGAACTGGACTAGAGTGAGGGAGGGTGGGGACCGTGAATGGGCCTGTCTGGGCCTAAAATGCAAGCCCCTTTGATTTTTTCAGAGTATGATATATCTCATTCGAGATACATACACTGTGGTGGGCCCCACAGGCCAACCAGTTGGACGTTCATATAGTTGTTTGTAAGAAACATATTCAATTCACTAGGTTGGTTTTGGGCTACAGTACAGGCACGGTGGGTACATCGAGTTAACAGCCAGGTTCAAGCTTGGACCCGAGCAGTATCTTCTCAATCTAAGGTAAGGCCTGTCCATTTCGGCCAACAATCTTGGGTCCGAGCCAGGGTCGGGTCTAGGCTTTTCATTGCCAACTGGGCTTGGATCAGGCCTCAGCCAGCCCGAGTCCACACTACAACAGCCCTTATTATAGACTTTACACAAATCTAAAACCCGGTGACTTGACTCCTGAGGAGCCTGAAGCTCAAAAACTCGGGCAACTCGGTCACTCACCTGGTCAGCTGCTTAATTTCCTTTAAAAAAAGGTATTGCAGGTGAAATATCCGAACAAGCAAACCCCTTACCAAGTTACATCCTTTAGCCAGTCACCACAAAAGAAGAGTTAGAACTCATATCGTATACCGTAATCAAACTAAATCTATGCAATTTGAAACAGAAAACGTACCTCAAAAAAAAAAAAAAAAGCAGCAGCAGAACATGATGAAGAAATGGGGAACCGTGGATAGCCCTGCAAAGGTAGGCCCCACATCCAAAATGAGCAGGTATGATGGATGATGCACTTCAAAGGTGGGGCACACACGATGGCTAGTCCACGTCAAAAGTGAGCTCCACATGATGGCAATGGAATTAAAATTGGGCACCACATGATGGATGGCCAACGTTGAGGTGGCCCCACATGATGAATGGTCCACATCAAAGGTCAGCCCCTAATGATGAATGGCCCACGTCCAAGGCAAGCCCTACATGATGGGCAACCCACATCAAAGGTGGGGCCCATACGATGGACACTCCACATCAAAGGTAGGTTCCACATGATGGCCAATTAATAATAGTGGACCCTATATGATGGAAGGTCCACCTCAAAAATCTTTCCTAATGATGAGCGACCTATATCCAAGGTGGGCCCCACATGACAGACAGGTCCACATTAAAGGTAGGCTCCACATTATGGCCGTTGAATATTGAAGGTGGGCCCCACATGATGGGCATTAACATTGATGGTGGACCCCACATGATGGATGACCAACATCAAAGGCGGGCCCTACATAATGGACGGTGTGCATCAAAAGTTGTCCCCTAATGATGAATGGCTCACATCTAAGGTGAACCCTGCATGATGGACAACTCACATCAAAGGTGAAGCCCACACAATGAACAGTCCACATCAAAGGTTAGCCCCACATAATGGATGGCGGATGTGAGGGAGACCAAACGGATTTGAGAGATAAATGCCCATAATGTCTATAATGTTGGAAATCAATAGTGAAATCAATAGTGCTTTTCTACTTTTTAGTTAATGAGCTACTTGTGGCGGCATAGGTAGCTTATCCATAAGTAACTTACAATCCAAACCCTCCATTAAGAGACGTACATTAATATGGTGTTCATCAAGAACACACAAAACTCTTTTTTATATTAGAAGAGTTTATTCATACCAAGCCACCAGCCAACTAGGGCTGTCAACGGGTCAGCCTAAGGTTGGCCTCAGCCCAGATTTTGAACCATTTAAGACCCGGCCTATTCAAAATTTTGATTTTGGCAAGCCCCAGCCCAGCCCATTAACAGCCATACCACTAACTAAAAGAAAGAAAGAAAAATAAATAAAGAAAAGCACACATTTTATTTATTTATGTAGATAAAGATGACACAGACACAGACAATTTAAGTAGACACATCTAACAATCAAACTTATACTAGATTGATTATATAGTTCCAAAAGGCTCTCCTATCCAGCACCTACGACACACCTCACACACATTTTATTTTGTTTATGTAGAAACTGTCGACAAAGACAACTTATCTAGACATATCTACTAGCATGATCAGATAGTTCCATGAGCCTCTCCTAAGCAGAACCTCCGACGTCATCGTCATCGTCATTGTCAGCGTCTGGCCCACCCTCCTCTTCCCGGGATGGCATTCCTGCCACCACGCTTTCCCTCATCACAACCTCCTCTTCCTGGGATGGCATCCCTGCCACCACGCCTTCCCTCATCACAGCCTGTTATCATGATAATTGAATTGGAATATTTTTAGGCTCCACAAACAGATGGTATTGAATTGAGTTACGAATAATGTAAGCAGGATTCATACCTCCATTTCGGGGAATGTTGGAGTAGTGAACATTGCCATAAGCTCACTTGATGACATTGCCATGAGCTCACTTGATGTGTAATTCTGAAGCCAGAGTGGCCAGTCTACATCCACTTGGTGGTTGACTTGGCACACTGGTGCCTGGGGCCCCACGATGTTTCCTTCATCGATAGTCTTATTTATCATAACATCACTAACAACGAACCACCAATATTTTAATTAATGATAATCTATACTATATAATAAAGGAATACTTGGTTAATTAGAGATGGCAATGGGTCAGGTCAGACCCAGATAGGTTTATCAGTGGGTCGAACCAGATGACCCAGTCACACCAAACCAACTTTTTTTCTTCTTTTTTTTTTTTTTTTTTTTTTGGGTGGGGGGGGGGGGGGGGGGGACAAACCACTATCAATACACACTCCATTGTTAGTCACCCCTACTAAGGGATCGATATCAAAACCTCAGTGTTGAAACAAGGGTATCGTCACTCAGTCTACCACTAAAGCTATGGATTAGACCAACAACTTAAGACAAAATAACGCAGAAGTACATATATATGACTTATGTTTGTATATATGTACGTGTATGTATCGACTAATCGGGCCGGTGTGGGCCGGGCTGGTCATACCTTTAGCCCCATATTTCATTCTAAAAGACTAAAACCTGAGTTGGGTCGTGATGGGTTGAGTTGGGTCAGTGGAGCCCAACCTAATTGCAATTAAATGGCTGAGGACGGATTTGGCTTGGGCTATATTACTTTTAATTGGATTAAGTCTGGCCAAAGGGAAATGGGCCTCAGGTCGGGTCTAGGCTGGAGTTTTGCCCCATTTCATAAATGAGTCAGGTTCGGACTAACCCGAACCCGACCCGTTGCCACCTCGAGCGTAAATTTGTAATTCCACAAGTATTATTATTCCCAAGTCTGCCCCATACATTAGATTGTAAAATTGCAACCGTACATATGTCGCGATTCCTAATTAGCAGCTTATGTTTCCCTATTTGGTCCCTCACGCTGTGAAGGTCCAAGGATCGGACTTTAGAACCGTCCATATTCTGGATGGAAACATAGATGGACCACAATAAGAAACTCATGCTGATCGGATGATGGTTACCATCGATGTTTACAACCGTGTGTGGACCATCAAAAGAATAATTTCAGTGGTTCTTGTCTATTAAAGAATATCCATTCAGAACTGATCACAAGCTAATCCAAAGAGCATCCAGAGAATTGACGGTTCTGATCATCCTGACCATCTCTTCAGGTGGGTCCCATAAGGCGACACATGCTGGTGATCATAGATCAAAAGATGGACTCAAATATTTCTAGAATTTAAAAATTCGGCCAACTCAGTGAGTCAAAATTTCCGAGTCAAAACGTTTGAATCGACCGTTCCCGAGTTGATGTTTCTGGTTTACCAAAAATAGTATTTATAGCAGTTACAGCCGCAGATATACCTTGCGCGAAACAAAGCGTTGCATTCCATGGAAATGTTGATGGGATGGAGAGGGATTTCTGAAAGCAGTGCCACGTCATCTACTTTGAATGGGAATGTTTCATCCTCACCATCCAAGCTTGCCTGGTTTTATATTGAAGTTGATTGTCTTGAGAAAAGATGATCCAGTGCTCATAGTTGCATAGAGAAGCACGGATGGTCCAATGAATCGATCTGGACTGTCCATTAATTCCAGCTCACGATTCAGTGGCCACCATGCAAAACAGAATTGAAATCAGATTATCCTAACCATCTGATCAACAGCTTGTAAAATGGATGGTCAAGATTGTTTAGGGGAAAAAAGTGTCCAATCAATGATCTGAACAATCCATTTGATGAGACCAATAATAGATTGCTTATAGTTATAAAGAATCACTTGGATCGAACGATCCTAACCATTCCATCCATGGACCAAAAGATGGATGACTACAGAAGCGAAGGCCAGATAAGGATTGCAAAAGCTACTTGCGCGAGTATGTTTATAATCCGACACACCGACACGTGCCAGTGCGGTGCCCTTATTCATGATCAAATCCGTCCATTAGGTGGGACCCACCACATGCAGTGAGACCCATGTTTTACCTGACCGAATCCCTGACCCTGAGAGAAAACATGGTTGCGTAATAGCTCTTCCTGCAAGTAGAGGAAAGCAAGACACAGGAATTATGCTCAGTTGGATGCTCTACAGTGAAAGATACATGGAAATGTAAGATCCAACGGTTGCGATCTACCTTAATTTCATTGATACGGTTCAGTGCGGCCGTTAGGAACCTCTCGCACCATTCAGCTTGCTTGATGGACGTGATAGTGTCCGGATCGGGCTCATAATTCCTACCAAGTCCCCAACCAATGGCCAAAAAAAAAAAAAATTTCACCATTAAGCTATCGGCTGGATTGCGCTTACACCGAACGTTGGTGTATATACTCTTTCGCGGTGTGGATGTGAGAGAGAGAGAGAGAGAGAGAGAGAGAGTTTTCAGACCTCAGTCTGGCTTCAACAACCTCTAGCTGATGGGAGAGTCGGCTCACTTCCCTTTGAAGCTCCTTAATAAACGGTAGCAATCCAATTTCCAAACACAAATAAATCTTAATAACAATATTAAACAATAAGTCACGGTCCACCGTGATGATTGCATGACATCGAAACCGTTCATCATGTAAGGCCCCTACGTTCTCCGAGGCGCCCAAAATCAGCCCGATCCAAAACTCAGGTGGGCCTCACCACAGGGAACAGATGGGATGGACAAGCTAACCATTAAAAACCTTCTGGATTTTGTGCGGGGCCCACTTGTGTTTTATATGCCTTCCAAACCAATAAAAAGATGCTACACGCCAGGACGAATGGGCAATTCAAAATTCAGGCCATTCAAACCTCAGGTGGGCCACGCCGCATGAATATTTTACACGGTGTAGCCCGCCTGAGTTTTGGATCTAACTGATTTTTTGTCTCGTAGGAAAACAAAGGATCCAGCCTCAACAATGATGATGATGACAGTAATAACAACCATAATAAATAAAATCCCTTGAACAAACATCACTATATTACCTCAATCCTGAAGTCACAAATCCACCGTTAAACATGCAAAAGAAGCATATTTATTAGAAAACAATACCCAAACTTATAAGAACCCCCTTCCACCCACCACCTGGCAGGGCATACCATGAATCAGGACCATACACCTAGTGGGTCCCACCCTCGTCAGACCATTGTTAAGAAAGAACCTTTGGAGTGCATGCAACGGATTGAATGCCTTCAAATGAAAAGTAAACTGCCAAAAACATCTAAAGCTTGTATTCCTTTGAAGAAAGGTAAGACAAAGGATGGCTAGGATTGTCCCATCAGTGTGGTTTCTGAATGGATAGACCATCCAAGGCGGAGCCCACAAGGTGGACGGTCCCAATCCATCCACCATCTCCATTCCACGTGTACAGAACAGAGAGAGAGACAGAGAGACAGAGAGACCTGGTTAGTCGAGCAGCTATTTCTCTATTACGTTGGATCTCCCTAAGGCTATTCAGTACTTCCTGCAGCATGCATACATGCATGCATTGGATGCATGAGAATGCATGTGAAAAACACTATAACAAGAGAAGAAAAACAAGTTTCGCTAAGCCAATTACCTCCTCATTAGGGGCAGAAGTAGTGCGTGCTCTAGCACAAACCAAAAAAAAAAAAAAAACTAACTTTTTAGTAAAAAATAAATTTTAAAAGAAAAAAATAGAAATCTAAATAGGGATCATGACAAACCCTGTTCTGCAGTAATCAGGAAGGCTAGCATAACGTATGAGAAAATCTTCCAACCTATTAAAAATGAAAAAATATATGAAATTTCTAAGAGAATTCAAGACCCCAAAAAAAAAGTTAAAAAAAAAAAAATGATTTTTCTTTAATTTTCCCTTTGGCACCTTTGGCTGCATGGGAAGCATATAAGCCTCCCATTAGGTCCGAACATTATCATAGCGATATCATTATCGCAGAGAACGGCAAGCTCAAAGGCTTTCTTGATTATTCCATCGCGGCGCCTAGAAAAGGTGGCGCTACGATCCCCATTGTCTTCAATACTCCTAATGACGAACTTAACACGACCCATGATTTCCTAAAAAGAGAGAAGAGAAACTAAAACAGAAGGAGAGGAGATGGTTGGCGAGGATGCTTGAATGAAATGAAGAAAGGGTGGGTATTTATAGAGAGAAAAAGGGCTGGGGGTGGGGTTAGATGTTTATCCTTTAGTTAGGTTGGTGGTGTCCTATGTTGGCTACTTGGCAAAACTCCCTCGTGATTTTGTTGGCTTTCGATATTTGGGTGTTTTGCAGTAGTTGTTTCAGGGATTAGGTTACTGGGGGCTTTTAAACTGGGGGTATTTACAAGGGTAATTCAGAGGTTTTGGAGTTTAGCGGAAGAGAGTGGTGGTTGGTGGTAAAAGAGATTTCATTAGAGAAACGTAACAAGAGATTTTTTTTTTTGTTTTAAAAAAAAAAAACAAGAAGAAGAAGAAAAAAAGCCTACAAGCTGTAACTTCCATGAATGTGTTGAAACCTAAAAATGGCCATCCCAGGAATGTTCTGCTCTTTCACGAATAAACTATTTGAATGGGCCATCTTTGATCGACACTTTCAATACTGATTGGTTTTTTTTTTTTTTTTAACAACTTAAAGGTGGGCCTTGCAGAATGGATAGCCCACATCAGAGATTCCCCATGTTGGTCCGCATGATGGACAGTCAACATTGAAGGTGGACCCTACAAAATGAAAGGTCTACATTAAAGGTGAGCTTCACATGATAGATCGCTTGTATTGATTAGAATAGAGAAATTAATTATTAATAACTTGAATTATGGATCATGTTGCCTTGGATTACCAATCCCTCCAAAAATTATTTTGATTTGATGGTACAACCATGCCTATGAAAGTGGACTAGACGTAGTTTTTAAACTAGAGACATTCCATTAACAATCAGGGTTGCCCGTCATTTAGGGCCCACCTTTCATTAATGATTTATTTTGATAGTCTCTTTGATGGCATGGTCCTAATCTTTCGATCAATGGCTAGAAAAAAAAAAAAAAAATTTAAGATTATCGACATCGATAAGAATAGAGGTCTGATTCATGACCAGAACCATCCATCATGTGAGCCTTACTTTTGTTTGCCAATCCCTTTAAAAAGTCTACTTTGAATTGATGAATGTAGTTAACCATGCAATCAATGCCTACAAATATAAATGATCCATATTGATTATAATATAATTCAATCAATGATTTAGATCATCTAAGTAGTGTCCAACTTTGATGGTCATCATGTCTACTCCATGAAACACTGACATTATGAGGGAGGGCAATTCAAACAACATTTCCATTAAAAATTAGATTTTTAGAGCTAAGTTTTTAAATTTTGCTTTCTACAAAAATTTTCTCTTTTTTTTTTTTTTTAAAGAGCGTCTACCAGATAAGGCTTTAAGGAATTGAGTCATGCGTAAGGAAGTAATCTTTCGATGAAACTAATTAATGTCATACATAGAAAGCAACCACTAATGAAATTTATAACCATGATTCTTTCAAGTTTCCACTCTGTAGCCGGCAAAATGCTGTAAACGTTATTAGGATATGTTGGAAGTATCATCCAGATAATTAGATATTTAAGTTGAATGTTTTTCTCTTTTATATTCAAATGCATACAAAGCTCTACTAGGTTCCACATTTCCGATTCTTGTGATATTACATATTGCGAAATGTCAAAGAAGATAACAATTCCATACCTTAGATTAAACATGATGAAATATTAAGCTTATTATTAATTTATGGGCCCCAACTTTCACTAGAGCTCAACTATTGCTACCCATTTATCTACACTTACATCTATGATTTGTAATTCTCTAGTGCAAGTTGAATTCATAAACAGAAAATACTTTGGAGCTTGCACTATGAACTTATGTTTAGTTGTTTTCCATAAAAATCTCATTGCTTTGAGTTCTATCATCATCATAGCCAGATTTATAAGATCTATTTTTCCAACCATATAAAGCATAAATTCTCACAATTGCTTGGTAAAAAATTGACCACTATTGCCTGTTTAATCCCATTTATTTACATTTCCACCCAATTGATGGAAAGACATTCAACATTTTCTCTTCCATTCAAAATGACATTCGGGTGAGCTTCATGTGACCTTCAAGTTAAAAAGAGTTAAAAATATTTTTACGTGAAGTTGGGTTGCAAATTTTCTTGTTGTTTCACTCAAAGGGATTCCTCATAGCTTCCGGATTGTCGTTTTCTGACTTGTAGAATCCTAATATTAACTTTGTGTACCTACTGACTTAATAAATTCAAATTTCTCTTTTCTCCATGATTCGGATGCCATTTGTTAAATTTTGTTGGAAGTAACATGTTTTCCTTTGGATGCAAAATTCCTTGTCGTTTCACAAAATTCGGAATGTGGAATACTAGAAATAATTTTGTCTACCCCCCAACATAATTAATTCAAATTTCTCTTTTTAATTTCTAGGATTCGAATGCAGTTTGATAAATTTAGCTAGAAGTAACATTCTTCCCAAAAAGGGATTAATCATTACTTCCCGATTGTCGTTTTCCAAATTGTGGAATCCTAATATTAATTTTTGTTTACCCGCCGACATGATGAAGTCAAATTTCTCTTTTCTCGAGGATTCGCATGCAATTTGTTAATTTTAGTTAGAAGTAACATTCTTCCCATAAGTTGGGTCACAAAATTCCTTGTCGTTTCATAGAAAGGGATTGCTCATAACTCCCCACTTGTCGTTTTCTAGATTATGGAATCCTAATATTAACTTTTGCCTACCCACCGACATAATGAAATCAAATTTCTCTTTTCTCTAGAAATCGCATGCAAGTTAGAAGTAACATTCTTCCCATTAGTTGGGTTGCAAAATTCCTTGTCGTTTCACAATAAGGGATTGCTCATAAGTATCCAATTGTAGTTTTCGAGATCGTGGAATCCTAATATTAACTTTTGCCTACCCACCGACATAATGAAATCAAATTTCTCTTATCTATATAATTCGCATGCAATTTGTTAAATTTAGTTAGAAGTAACATTCTTCCCAGAAGTTGGGGTCGCAAAATTCTTTGTCGTTTCAAAAAAAAAAAAAAGGATTGCTCATAACTCCCTGATTGTCGTTTTCCAAATAATGGAATCCTAACATTAACTTTTGCCTATCCACCAACATAATGAAATCAAATTTCTCTCTTCTCCAAAATTCACGTGCAATTTGTTAAATTTAGTTAAAAGTAACATTTTCCATGAAGTTGGATCACAAAATTCTTTGTCGTTTCATAAAAAGGGATTGCTCATAACTCCCTGATTGTCGATTTGAAGTAGAATCCTAATATCAACGGTCTACGTGGCCGATATAATGAAATCAAATTTCTCTTTTCTTCAAGATTCGCATGCGATTTTTTAGGAAACTAGCATGCATTGGTCCATAATTATACACAATAACAGGTTGATGCATTTCACAAAAAAGGCTGAACCATAATTGTCGTGTTTTAAATGACTCCTAATGGTGCCAATTTTGTCTAATAGCGTGATAAAATCTACATTTTCTCTTACATGGGATTTGACTTGCATTTTTACATGGTTCCCTCAATCCACTACAAGGGCCTATTTGGATTTGGTTAAAGTTGTATCCTAATTAGTAATCTACGGCATGCAATGCATGCAGTTAGGTTAGCTAGCAGTGGACTATTATTAACTAGTTGTTTCATTTCTTGTTTATCAAATCTTCATAATATCAAGTAGAATATATTCTGTCCCACACGGAGAAATTAAAATTTAATTAGTGCAACATATGCATTTACCAGTAAACACTTTTGACATTTGACGGATGTGCCACATTTGTTTAGTGCTTAAAGATTGATAGATTGATGGAGGAACATATAAATATGTGATGACCTTGTACATGTTGTCCAAAAATAAAATCTGGTCCAATCAGCATTTGGGTTCAAATATTGGAAATAGGTGAATTGGTTAGAAAACTTCAGCCAATTTTTCCAGAGACATACATTTGATTCACGAACTGTGACCCACCTGAACAGTGGACAACCTAATTCTTTTGATAGTGCATCAATTTAGTGGTCCCGTTCCGATGGATGCATGGATTGGATCTTGTGCTTACCATGGCATGCTGGCATAGGTGTGGCATGCACGGATGGACTTATCAAAAGCTTATGTACTTCAAATGTTGATGGAAAATAGTGGCGTGTTTCACTTGGACGGTCCAATCGATTCATGTGAATTACCACCGTGTTTAAGTCCATAACACATTTCATGGGCCACCATGAGAAAATAACACTGATCTTATGATTAAGAACCCTTGGTATGGCCTTATTTTTTATAGCCTTCCCGTTTGTAAGCCAAGGATGGGATGGCTATGATTGCCTAACGGAAGTGATTCTTTGGAATGATTGGCCCTGACAAATGGATGTTTCGAATTGTAGACTGGACCTATTTCGTATAAACAATCTTGACCGTCCATATTGAAGTTTATTGATCAAATGGTTAATATTTGTTTTACATGTATGGTAGTCGATGAAATGCGTGCGAGATTGAGTGAACAATCTAGATCAATGGATTGGACTGTTTAAGTGTCCAAATGTAACTAAGGTCGTGTTTGTTAACGCTTAATTTTTTTTCACTTAACACGGAATGGGAAAAAAATTTCGTGTTTAGTGGTGTTTGTTAATGCGTTATTAACGCGGAAGACGGAAAGCGCTAAGTGATTTTTCACTTAATTCTTTCCATGATAGGAGTGTGGCTTAATGGTGAACGCGGAATGCACTCCGTGCTTTTTCATTAAACAAATTTTTTTTACTTCCAAAAGTACGCCTTTTCAAGTTACTAGGGAAATTTTTTCTTTTCAATTTGTCTGCGCAGTACAAAATCAACCTTTAACCTGTGAGACTTCTTTATGCCCCACCATGATTTATGTGTTTGATCCACACCGTCCATCAACTTTTTCAGATAATTTAAGGTGTGATCCAATAAAAGAAGCAGGTCCAATGATTAATTAGACCATAAGGTGAGGATTGAACGTCCACCATTAGAAACTTTTTGAGAGCTAGAGAAGTTTAAGTTCAAGGTGACATTTGTGTTTTTACTTCATCCATGTCTAAATGATCTAATGAATAGGTTGGATGTAAAAAAACATCACAGTGACCCATGTAACTTTAATCTCTTTGAACCGTCCATACAACGGACGGGGATTGCGTACTATCCCCGCCCGTCCCTAGCTCTGAATGGGCAGTTCTGTGGGTGGGCCCACCATGATGCATCTGTACATCCAAACCCTTTATCCCTTTTCTCATATTATTTTAAGGCATCAAAATAAAAATGAGCCAGATCCAACGATCAAATGGACCACATCACAGATGACATTTAATGCAATTGGTGCATTTTAATGCAACCAAGATATTATTTGGTGTGGTCCACTTGAGCGTTGGATTTGCCTCATTCTTCTGTTCATGCCTTAAAATAATATGAGAAAAGGGATTGACAGTTTGGATGTACCGTGCCGCCCACAGAACTACCATTAGGAGCCAGGGACGGGTAGGGGTAGTACGTCAAGTGCATCCTCGTTAACCACGTCTTGGACGCAAGACGGGAACGGACGGACGTGGTTTTCCTGCAAGCATTCTGGGTGGGGCCCATCGTAATGTTTATGGGAAATCTACCTGGTTCATCCGTTTAGCGAGATTATTTTATAATATATGATAAAAAATGAGATGTATCCAAAATTTAAGTGGGCCACACGAGAGGAATCTGTGGATATTCAGTTAGAACCGTTGAAACATTCTTGTGGCCATAAAGCTTTTCTTCGGGCAAAATTTTTAGTATTTTCACTTCATCCTAGTGGTAAAGACCTTATAAACGGTTTAGATGGCATATAAACATCAAGGTGGATCCCAGGAAGGTTTCAATGGTAGGTATTTCTTTCCCCAATTTTTCCTCTCATGTAGTCCACTTGAGTTTTGGATATACCTAAAATTTTATCACTTGTCCTAAAATGATCTCGCCGAACGAATGAACGAGGTAGATGTCCAACAAACATGGAGGTGGGCCCCACCCAGTACCCTTGCACAACAACTTCATGTGAAAGGCTTTTGAAGGAAATCCGTGTTCGAAATAGACTGGCTACTTTGACTGCCACCGGCCAGTGGCTGATGGTTGGTGCTCTGTGGGCCCTACCATGATGTATGTGTTTCATCCATGCCATCCATCTATTTTCTCAAATCATTTCATGGTATGAGACAAAAAAAATTATATATATATAAAAATCTCAAGTGGGCCACATTATAGGAAACAGTGTTGAATAGCGTCGACCAGTAAAAACTTTTTGGGACCATAAAAGTTTTGGATCAAGTTGATCTTTGGTTTTTTCCCTTCATATGGGCTTATATGAACAAATAAAAAGATTGGATGTCAAATAAACAGTACAGTAGGCCTTAGGAGGATTTTAATAATGCATATCCAATCATTATTGTTTTCCTATGGTGTGGTCCACCTGAGATTTATATCCCTCTAATTTTTAGGTTGAAGTACTAAAATGATCTGTAAAAATGGATGAACAGAATGGATGAAACACATACATCATGAAGGGGCCAATAGAGCCCCTATAAGTGAAAATGAAATCAATGAGACAGTGGAGATTAAACAACTACCGTTGAAAACTTTTGAAAGGTTAGGATGGAAATTAACCATCATGGTGGGCCCTAGGAAGGTTTCAGCCGTGGGTGTCATTATCAATGTTGCTTCCTTTGGTGTGGTCCACTTTTAGTCTTCGATCTGTCTCATTTTTTAGCATGTACCCAAAAATGAAATGGCAAAATGAATGGACGATGTGGATAAAACCCATAAATCACAGTGGCCCCTCTGAGCCACTCTGCATTCCTAACCAGGGACGGGAGGTGTGGTAAACAATCCGCATCCGGATGACAAATTGATTACTACTTACTACACTTGTTTGTTGAGGTAGGACTATTGGATGATTTTCATTCTCAACCGTCCAATAAATGCTGATGGCCAAATTCACAAGAAACCATAATTTCTGGATCATGATATGTCTAAGCTTGGATCATAATCTTGCCTGATTGGTGGGCACATTAAAATGAAGACCAGTCAATGGTCTGAAATCAATAAAGAACTTCCCATTAATTTGAGATTAGGATCTTCCAATCAGTGTGATTTTTAGAATCATGACCTATAGTGGGCCCACAACCTAGTTCAGCTTGAGGTTTGTGCAGGGGATTGAGTAATTTATGAGTGTATGTGTATCAACCAGCCCAATCTACCAAAGTACCAAATGACACTATCAAACCAAATGTTACAAGCGACAAAAAATGAGGTGGATCCAAGACTGAGTGATCCACACGAGAGAAAACAGTAGCTATATAATGTTGACGCTCATTGAGCTCTGAGTTATACAATTGGTTTAAAGGAGATCAAAGTTGGTGAGAAAAATGCATCAGGTGTAAAACATTTCCAAATAGGAGATAAGGACAAATGTGTCAAATTAACATATTTCAGACATTTCAAATGTTTGTTAACAAACAGATTATTTCAAATTCAGTACTTAATTTTCAAACTTCAGCCATAATTATCAAACAAGTTTTTAGACTTCAAATTTCATATTCAAGCTTCAAATTACCGATACAGCTTCAGATTTCAGATTCAAGCTTTAGACTTCATATTTAACAAACGAGCCTAAGAGCTCTACATTGAACGAACCGGAGCATCTCTCGAAATAACTAACTGCCAACCGTCTAAATTCGTAAGGAAAAAGTCTAAGTGATCCTCGAAACATGGGCCCCGCATTTATGGCCGTGCAATTGGACGGTCATGATTAAAGTTTCAACCCCTGGGAAGCGGATTGGCTGGTGTGCCACACACCACCGACCTTGCTGGTGTGGGTACGTGTCATGCGAAGACAGCGCTGACGCTCCTCGAATTGTACGAACATTTCAGAGGAGATCAAAGTTACATGCCCCACAATGAAGTCTTTGTTATATCCACACTGTTCATCCATTTGAAGAGAACATTTTAGCACATTGAAGAGAACATTTTAGCACATGATCCCAAAAAATGAAGTATAACCAAAACTCAAGTGGACCACACCACCAATAGCAATGGGACAATGATTCTCACCGTTAAAACATTCGTAGGCCCCTCTATAATGTTTATTTTCCATCCAACATGTTCATAAGGTCGCGTACCTGGATGAATAAGGAATAATAATAATAATAATAATAATAAATAGCATACGGTTTAGATTCTACTTGCTTACCAATAAAAAAGGAAGGGCAGTTTCTTTTTTTTTCATGGTAAATAGAGAAGAACAAAGGGTGCAGATTTTACCCGCATACCTTACAACTCGAATGCTCTATAAAACGTTTACAAAGTGGGGATACAATACACGAGCTTTGTCGAGCCCATCATGTTATTTGTTTGGAATCTACTCCATCCATCAGATGCAGCCCCTCACCTTCATCGTACATCCCAAAACTAAGATTGATCTAAAATTCCAGTGGGCCACGATACGAGAATTATGTAAGTTAATACTAAAACCTCTAAGTTTGCGTTGTGCCCACTTGAGTTTGGATCAATCTGATTTTCGTGAAATCTCTTCGTCCAGATTATTAGCATAAATGAATGGGTTAGATGAAATGGACACATGCCTGTAGGCCTGCATACAAACCTACGGTTGGTGTCCCATTACTACTGTTCACTATGGTGTGGCCCACCTGATTTTTAGATTGAGCAGATATTTTTCTACAAAACCTTACATTATAGAAAAATACAAAACCTTACATTATAGAAAAAACCTGATATATGGAGTGGATGTCACGTACATGCACAAAATTATGGGCCCCAATAGGTTGGGACTTGTGCATAGGGATTCCAACCGTACCAACCACATTAAAACAGGAAGTCGGGCCTTTATCCTTCTACTAGTGATTTAGGGGCAGTTTGAATGCAATTAAAGATGTGCCCGCACAAGACATTTGTATAGACAGCCTCTCCATGGTTTTTCATATAACACGCGTTCAAATAAAAGAAAATAAAATAAAGCTGAGAAAAACGCATTCCTAATCCTACTGTATAAGAGTATAATGTTCGGTGTGTGTCATATGTGTTTAATGTACGTGTCATAAATGTTATGTGTGCACGAGGCCATTTTATTTTTATTTTTTAACACACGCACACACGCCCCACACACTCTAGCTGGAGGAATTTCACCACCTATGGGTACTCGAATCCTTGACCAGGAGTTGAAACTCCTAAGAGTCTAACTCCCGGGAAAGAATAAGGACCCTGCACATGTGCTCTATTTTATGGTTTTTAAAAAATAATAATAATAATGAAGTAACTTTTTTATTAAGAAATGTGAGATCATCATCTATAACTTTATTAATTTATATTAAAAAAAAATCGAAAAAACTGTACACAAAACTTCCGAGAGGCGCCATGTGAGTGTGTAGGGGTGCGTGCGTGTGTAAGAAAAAATTTAAAACAGCCTCTCATTGAGCACATCTCAATATCAATAGAGTTATAAAACCACCAAACCTGGAACAAATGGAACAGTGGACCTGTGTATGATGAAGAAGCTGACCAGCGAAACTGAAGCTTGGGGCGATGATGGAGGATCTGCGGTAGCTCTGCTCACCCACTTAAGCTTCAGCAAACCTTGATGAAGTTACCCCTTTAGAAACAATGGATGGAGACGAACAGCCAGGAACACCTGTTACCCAACAAAACAGACCACAGAGAGAAAGCCAAGAACACTCTGAAATGCAACCTGAAGCCAGACAACCACCCTGAACAGGGCCTCTGAAACTCCTGGAACACTCATACATGCAGCGGAGCTCCGCTCCCGGATACAAAACAGACAGCGGGCCCAGTAAATATCCACATTAAAAAAAAGGCAACCATCCACAAACCAGCCAAAGCAAACAACCACGTAACTGCAAAATCCCTTAAACTTGCATGACTTAAATAGCAACCTGTAGTGAATGGACCATGCCTCAAACATCTCCCAGATAAGAAAATCCTAACCACCAACTTTCTCATCTCGACCTTCTATTTGCAGGCCAAATTTTGAAAGGCTATGATTGCCGAATGGATATAATTTTAGGGGCATGCCATCACGATTGGGCCCAACCAAGAAGGTACGTACCTCAAGCACGTAGGACCTCACACCTCATCACCACACAATCATCGAACGATGACCATGTAATCAGCTATATCCATGTACATACACCATATATCATTTCCATGTTGTAAACGAGATCGGCCACACGCATGAGATTGAAGGTTCCTGGTACTTGGACCGACTCGTTCAGTCCTGAGTCAAGGCGGGACTCACCCTAGTCCGAGTCGACTCGGACGACTCGATAGTCGAATATACAAAGTCATCAACCTAAATATATGTTTGATTCTTAACTTCGCATGAAGACAATAAATAAAGAGAACTCACAGACCTGTCCACACAAACTACCACTGTCCCTACAGGGTTGCACCACCTCCAGGGCGCATTCTAGCACACACACACTACGTGGATTATTCCATATATACCCTTACTCATAAACTTGCTTAAAGGAGTCCAGACCATCTGCCACGTCCTTGCCATGTTGCTCTAGTAGTCGGGGCCACGTGTCACAGTCTCGTTCTCGAACGGCGGGGTCGATTGTGGGTCATCAGATCCTTGCTGCCATGATAATTACAGTCAGTGCTGTAATATGAAATTGTAAATATGTATAAAAGTTGTCTTCTCAGTAGGATTTAAACCTTGAAAACATAATCAGGTGAGATTACGTTTCCCAGATGTCCAAATGATGTGGACGACTGATACGGATACGGGCTGTTTGTGCCATAACTGTAGAACGCGCTGCCAGTATATGCCTTCAGATGTGGGTCTGCGCATAGGGTTGTCCCTTGATAGATTGGATCGTAAATTGATGATGGAGCCCTAGAAATATTGAATAATGAAAGCGACCGTAAATAATAAGTCTCTTATTAAGTGCAGGAGGCACGGTCAAGATCAACTGGCTTGATGGGCCACAATATCTATTAGCTGCAGGCCGCACTTGGGGATCAAGATCTAACGTTATGTATTTCAAATTAGAATTAAATACCATGTATTGGAACCCAACAAAAATTATAATCATGTTAGGCTTAACAGAAACTAATCGGAATTACTATCCTAATAAAAAATTTTAAAATTTAAAATTTAAAAAAAAAAAAAAAAAAAAAACATACCTTACTATGTTCAGTAAAGCCGGTCCGGTGAACGAGTGGCTGTGATCGGATGGATTCTCTGGCTGCCAATTCATTTCCTCGGTGTTTTGACAGTTTGTAGGTCTCTGCATAAATTGATATTTTCATTAAAGTAAAATCTCCGATAAGAGCTATTAAGGTTAATTACATTTCTATTTTTTTTATAAAGGTCTATGGAAGTTCTACCATAGTACAACTGAGGGAGAGATCCTTCAGGTGGGCTGGCAACATCGACCACACATCGTAGCCTGCCATTCCCTATCACCATTCAATCAGGATTTCAGATTAGGTCTCATGAAGTATTGTTAAAGGATGTCTTAAATCTTGGCGTTGCTCGACCAGTTGAGGGACAGGATCGACTAGTCGAAAGGGTCCTTCGACTAGTCAATGACAACTCGAGTCGAAGTCCAGCAATAATGTATTTGAAATTTTTGAGATGTTCAACCAGTCAAGGGTCGAGCTTGACTAATCGAATGGTTACGCAGACGGTAAGTTTGTGCGCGGACTGCGTAAATTTGAAACGATTTATAGGAAAGTGCATAAGTGGGGTTTCCTCATCTATAAATAGGAGTCCTAGAGCCATTCTTAAGAGTGTTAAGGTTTCCTAAAAGTATTCAAAGGGTTTTTAAAAAGATTCTAAAGTTATCAAAGAGTGTATTAAGGGTGAGATTCAAGGTTGTTCAAATCGGATAAGTCCTTTTTTTTAAAAAATTTTTATTTTCATAACGGATTTTTGTCGCTTTGTGCCGTGTTTTTTTTCCGTAAGAATTTTTTACGTTAAATCTTTATATTCTCTTGTGATTGTTATCCTAGATCCATATCTATGTGATTCCGCAATGCAAATCTCAACATGAAGCAATTGTATGGTGGGAAGTAGAAAGTTTGAAATAAGAGTCTTAGTGAAGGATTAACACCTGGAGTGGAATAGTTGGTGCACTTGAGTAGTTGACTGTGATATCCCCCTGTGTATCTTGGCCATCCACTCCCTACAATCACAACCATTATATCAATAACTGGACCACGCAAGCAAGAAGGGATTCAGGTGGGATCAAGGAAGTTAATTAGTGTACATCTGAGTTATTGGCCTGGATCTGCCACTGTGGCGGCAATGCTGATATGTGATGGCCCATCATTCCCTGCAATCATATAATCAAGATCAAGTAATGGGCCCCACAAGCTATTCTGTGATCATAGATGTAACATGTTATGGACACTGCGAAGAATAAAAGAACCTGGATTATAGGGTGAGGAGGCGGGATTGGGAGAGATTGATGCTCGGATGAGATGCCCATCTGATGCCAAGGCACCATGTTTGAGAGATCGGCATTGCGAGGGTCATGGCTGGCCGGTGTATTTTCTGTGACCTCGCGCACACGTACCACCCTGCCTTTGTTGGGTAGCTCCCTGAACAACCTTGAAAAATCCCTAAAAAAATTAGCACACGTGTGTGAGATCCAAGCTTTCCATTTTACTCGTCATACGGGCCACTGTATAAAAATGATCAGGCCACACAAACCTCTATTGATGTTGTGAACAATGAAATAATATAAATGACTTCATTTCGCAGGGGATACGCACTGAGAGTTTGTAGGTTCATTATCTCCCACCGTTTTCAGCAAGCTTTTCCAGATGAAAATCTCCAAAGGCCCACTTAAGATTCCCACTCACTTGCCATTATTGGACGGTGGGAGATTTGTGCAGACGGATTCTCTCCAGATGCACTATGGCCAGACAGTCTCTCAGATAAATATTAATGTTAGACGATGGTAAATATAAACAATGGTGGTGGAAAACTGCAAAGGGTACTCGCTCTCGCGGGACCGGCATTGGGGTCAATGTTTCACATCTGTGCAAGATCTGGGCCGTTCATTTGTAGGGCACACCATCAGTATGTGCTAGACAGAAAATTAGGCAGTTCTACTCGTTGTTGAGCATGGACCATCGGCCATTTATCTAACCACTATCTTTTCTCTTATTAGTGTGCCCCACCTGATGAAAGGACTGATCTCATTTTCACGGAGATGCTCACAGTACAACCTACTGATGTCTATCATGTCAGTAGACCTTCTTGTTGGGATGATGATGTTGATGAGAGAACAGACAATGTACCCTGCTGAGTCGATTTCCAAGGCCCCAGGCATGACTGGTGTCCCAGCAATTTGATTAAACTCCGTCTAGCCATTGATCAAAATTTTAAATTAGTAAACAAAAAAAAAACTATATCGTGAAATGTAAACATGATCCAGACCGCTCATTCATCTGGTGAGCCTTAAAGCAGAGTGTATATATCCCAAGAATTCAATGGTAGGTTATCCTAGCCGCTGATTGGAGGACTTTTGATAATTAATCGTGGGCGGTCTGGTAAAGCCAACTAAGGCCGACATTCAATGGGCCCCACATTTTATTTTTGATGAATGGCCCATCAGGACGTTCATGGGCTCATTCACGTGAGCCGTCTCGATCCACCCTTCTAGTATGGATCCGGACCGTACACTTGGTTGGTCCTACCATTAATGGACCATGGTTAAAACGTCCGCCAATACAGGTGTTCATAAAACATTAGCTCAGTGCCTAGTGGCCTTCAAATGGACAGTTAAACGCAAAAGAATTAGAAGTTGCAATTCAGGAGAGACAGGTGAGCTGAAGTGATGGCTAGGATTATTGTCCTACTGACGTGGGTTTTGAACCATCATCCGTGTAAATCAAAGACCACTGACTGGATGGATCGGGTCTACTATTTACCTTTCCACGTGGATGGTGGAAGGCGTCTCCATCATAATCCACCTTATCATATTTCGCAAGAAAACATGTCCTCATGTGCAGTTCAATATATGGCGATGAGTACCTTCCTTTCAGCGTAAAGTTTTTAAAGTGTCCATATAGAGTGCTACCAAGAACATGAACGGTTCGGATCATCATACTATCTCAGAATCTGGCCTTTATGGGGTGACAGATGGTGGTCATTCTGAGACGCGACACAGGCAAAATGTACCCTGCTCAATGCACTGACAGCTAGGGGTGCACACGAGTTGGTTTGGTCCGGTTCTACGGTGAAACTAGAAGCGAACCGTTCCTAATGATTCTAGGATATTCGGAACTGAAATCGGACCGTTGGCACCCTAGAACAGAACCGGAACCGAACCGTTAAAACCGGTTCGATTCCGAATCGGTTCCACGGTTCTAGACTTTTTATAATTCAATCCAATTGCATGTTTAATTTTATTATCTAGCCCATGTCTATCCATGTTGTAGTCCATTTGATAAATGATTTAGATATTATATAAAGTGTGCAAAAATACATTTATGAAAATAATTAAATGGTGCATTATAAACCATAAATCATGAGTCAAATATGGAAACAAGCAAAGGGATCTTGGTTCGGTTCCAAGTACGGTTCCAGGTTCGATTCCACGATTCAGTTCTACGGATCGGATCCACGGTTTGGTTCTACGAATTGGTTCACGATTCGGTTCGGTTGTTCTACGTACCCTCAAACCGAGAATCGAACCAATGTAACTGGTTCTTTGATTTTTAAAACCAGAACCGGAATCGATGCACTCTAGAACCGGACCAAATCAGACCGTTGGGCAGGTTCCAGTCCAGTTCCACGATTCTACTGGTTCAATGTGCACCCCTACTGACAACATACATATCTTAGAAAAAGAGTTACTTGGGTACGCTGGCATTTTATGGCTGTGTGAGAACATATACATGCATTCATTGATCCGCAAGAGGTTGTACTCGGATACACACCAACGTAGATTTTGGCCTAGGTCATCTTCTAATGATCCAAGCCATTTCTATTACAGGGTCTCACTTTGTGTGGTGAAAGACAGTTAAAGCTCTCAGTTATTCTAATTTGGCCCTTTTGCTTTGAATATGAATTGTCAACATAATCTTTGTATGATCAACGGTTTAAAACTTTCAATCTGAAAGTTCTTTTGGAAATCTCTCATCCACGGAGAGCCCTATCAAATTAACGGGTTGTGTTATTGACAAAGGGTCAAATCCAAAGCGTAGGTTGGAAGTGAAACCTTTTCAATTACAGAAGACTGTTTATGTGATTGGGATTTATTTGATACTCCCCCTGAGTATGAGGCTTGATACGCAGGCACTTAGATATGGTATACGTGGCACATCTTAAACCAAATTGACTAAATTGTGGAGCCCACCATCACTAAATGACAGTATAAACATCAGATTGGTTGAAAATACCTAACCTCTGATTTAGGGACATTTGTTTTCTGAAATAATATTGTTGGACATTTTCATTTTTAACTGTCCAATAAATGTTCGGAAATCTAAAATTCAGTTATAAAATGAGATAGATCTTTAGTTCATGGTTCATGTAAATGGATGTCCTGATTTGGAAGGATCTCTTTTAATTATCCGTAGGCCAAGCAATTTCTAAGTAATATCTTACTGCCTGCGTTTCATTCATCACATCCTCCAAGAGGATCAGACTATTTTCTCATGTGACAGGCTACCTAGGATGCAGGATTCCAAAAGAATTCTCCCATTGGATATTTCAATCTTTGATTACACGAGGTTAGCCGTATATATTTAGGGCTAAAGAGCAAATTACCAAAAGGTTGAAATGATCCAATTTAAGATCTTTCTTTAATGATTTTCACCATACAAATTGAGGTTCATCTTATGAACGGTTGGATCATAAGGTGACCTAGATCCAACCGCTAAAAATCCTGATCAGTATTCCAGCAAGCCTCTGTAACTAAATCCAAACCGATCAAATAGGGGTACCACGGTAGATGAGGAATGCCGCCTTTGATCAACGAACATTTTCGGATAAATCAAGTCCGTTGACCGTTTTAATTCTGACCATCTATTAGATGCCCACCAATCATCCAGGATTATGATTTCTGGGTTATACCCCACAGTCAGCGGTCTAAAGATCTATACGGTTTTGAGTAGGGAAAGATGATGTCACATGAACAGGGGGGGGCGGCATGCGTATGGATCATCATCCTCTCACTGAGTGTGAAAATATTTCTCATACATAAGGAAAAGGGTTTACGCTCGACCTGCGGCTGAGTGCCACGTGTCATCGTATTGGACAGAGCTATGCCTCGTGGTAAGGATGTGAGCTCGTCACGGCCAAATTCGAAAACCCTGCATGGACCCCACATAATCAAGCAATCATAAAAATAATAATAATACCAAAATCAAAAGAAAATGGGCTCCAGCAATCCTACTGAACAATGGGCCCAACAAGCATATATTAAGGTTAACCAATTTCACACGCACGTGTTCTCCTTTAACTCCAACAGCTTGCACACGTGTAAAGCTCTACCTAAGGTCCGCACCAGCGTGTAGATGCCCTGGACCATTCATTAGGTTGATCCACTCATCAAGTGGGCCACATGGATAGAAACTAAACAACGGACCAAAAATTTTGCAAAAGTTCTTCTCAGCCTTTTAAGTTTTTCTATACACTGCGCACACCTGATGAATCGACCGTCCTGATTTTTGGATCAGGCCAAATACAGTAGGACCCACCTGGGCTTGTATCTGGCGCATGGATGCCACGTGGCACATGTGGGGCAGCGTGTACAGGAGCCGGCTTGTATACGTGTTTGGGATCACGATATACGGAGTAAACTCGTGTTGTATTTAGTTTTAAATTTATTATTTGGCCTTGAGCGAGTCGTAAGATTCTCTAGAAAACGAGTCGACTCAACGAGTCTTTGTTTTTTCTCTGCTAATTTAAGAAGGTTGCATGCAATTGCCATATCGTGACCTGCAAGCTTTAAAGAGGCCTGCTACAAGAGATCCCAACCGATTGCTATTTTTACATTGGGATTGTAACCGTTGGATCTGAGGCCACGTTGCAATGATCCAAACCATCTATATAATGGGCCTCACAATTGATGAGTGAAACCTTGGGTAATATTCAAGATTGCAAGATCCTATCAAATGAGTTAAATGATCAAAGGGGCGAACTATTCCAAGCTGAGAGGGTAATTTTTTATTTTAATTTTTCTGGGTTTATTCCCTGTCCGCGGTCAGGCCCACCGTATAAACGGCTTCGATCATAGAAACATAAACCCGGATTCGACGGCTGCAGTCTGGAAATTAATAAATTAATTAATTAAAAAAACTGAAATTACAATTTTTGTAATTTAATCAAGGGCAATATTGTCACGCAAAACAGGACCTGGGTCTGGTAGAGCAGGAAATAGTGGCTCGGTGATCCCGACCGTCAATATGATGGGTCAGACGGTGGATTCCCAAAAATTACCCTGATGGAAGAATCGTAACCTCTTAAATAGGTGACCTGTAAATAGAAGTTAAATGGTCCAAATTCAAGAGGGAAGAGGCCAAAGCATTGGACGGCTGTGATCTTCTAATCTTCCACCGTACACTTCCCATGCATGCACGTTAATCTGGACTATTTTTCAAAGATGGCTCGCATTGTGGGAGATTCACACTGATTGCATGACAGTAAATATTTCATTTCAATCATTTTTAGTCTTAGTTCGCAATTTGATGGAAACCAATTCAATGGCTAGGATCATCCCATTAAATGCAGTTCTTCTTGGAAGATAATAAATAGATAAAATGGTTTTGATGGATGATCATGACCATTGAATTGGTTTCAATCAAAACTGAGAAATAAGACTAAAACGGTTGAATTGAAATAGTTAAATGTCACTTTAGCGATATGCTCCATCCACAAAGGAGCCCATGCCTTGGACCGTCCAGATTAACATACGCCAATACCACCTTATCATGGATGAGTTGTCAGAGTTATTTGCAATTTGTAGCAAAACCACATTATTGTCTAGCCTAGAAATAGAATAGAAACAGTAATGAGAGAGAGAGAGAGAGCTTGTTGTGAGCAGTCAGAGAGAGAGAGAGAGAGAGAGAGAGAGAGAGAGAGAGAGAGAGAGAGAGAGAGAGAGAGAGAGAGAGAGAGAGAGAGAGAGAGAGCTTGTTGTGAGCAGTCATGTCACTTTCAGTCCTTGCTAGGGAAAGGGTCCTGAAAAAACAAAGAAGGAAAGAAAGAAAAGAAGAATCAAAGCTTTGGGTATGAGCTATTTACCTCTTGGTTCTCACTACAATTCTCCACTACAGTCGAAAAAAAAAAATTACTGTAAGAGCAGATACAATAGAAATTTAAGAAACCCAACAAGACAGAAGGTAAATTTTTTAAATGAAAATTCAAGTTAGAGATCGTGTCATACCAATCTTTCGAAATGACGAGGAAGATTGATGAAACAAGCATATACACGAACCTTATATAGGAAGAATGCAAAGAGAAAACAGGTGCCGACAAAGCCCGCTTCAATAGGGAGAGATAAGGAGCTAAAAACAGGTGGTAATGAGGACAAGAAGAAGAGATAATGAGTGCGTGAGAGCGAGGAGAGTGGGGAAGAGGATATGAAGGAGGGTAAGTGCTATTTAATGTCGAGGGATGTGTATAGTTTCTCTCATTATTCCTTAAATACCCCCAGTAATTAGGGCTGTTTACAAGTCGAGCTAGTTCAAAAAGCTCGCTTGACTTGGCTCAAGTCAGCTCAAATTGACTCAGCTTGAAAGGTCAACTCAGAGCGAGTCAAGTTTGTTATCTAAAGCTTGAGTTGAGTTCGAGCCAAGTTCAACCATGGTGCATTTCAGCTCAACTCAACTCAAATTTGACTCGAAAAATATATTTTAATATTATATTATATTATATTTTATATATATTAAGTTAAAAAACTTTAAAAAGTTAAATATAATAATAATATATATATATATAAAGTTAAAAAACTTAAAAAAAAAGTTAACTTTTAAAAGGTTTTAATTTTTACTAAAAAACTCTTTCTGATGCCATTCTCTCTTTTTCTTTCTTCCCTTAACCTATCGAGCATTAGCAGACGCCGCAGCCCACACGGCCGCACCCAGTACGGTAGCCTGACTGCCCGAGACTCTCTGCCCGAACGACTGCAATTCTCTATCTCTCTCTCTCTCATTGTTCTAATTTCTCCGAGCAACCCGCTCCCAATTCATGACATATGAACAAGCTTGACTCAACTTGACAACTTTGATAAATAAGTCAAGCTTCAATGTTGAGCTTGAGCTCGAACTCGCGTATAGCATGGATGAGTCAGCCAAGCTTGGCCTACCTCAACACGACTCCACTCGGCTCGATGTACAGCCCCACCAGTAATCTCTCTCTCTCTCTCTCTCTCTCTCTCTCTCTCTCTCTCTCTCTCTCTCTCTCGTGTGTGTGTGTCTGTCCACTTGCTTGTATGCACATGCACACAAGGTGTATTGTAACAAATCGACTTAAACAAGCTATTTATCATTCTCAATGAGGCATCTAGATGTGTTGTTTGTGTGTTTCCTTTAGGAGCAACAATTAATCTCTTTTTAGACTAATATACCTACGCGAGGGATATGCTATGGCAGGATGTTGGTTATTAGATCATGTACAATGATGGTTTGAGATAGCTCTGATAAAGACAGGAGCTTTCAATGTGATTGAAAGGACAATAAAGAGGGCAAGCCATTAAAAATATAAATAAATAATTACTTTTTTTTCAAAAAGGACATGGATACAAAAGGGAAACGAGTATTGTTCATTTACCAATGATAAGGCCTTAAGTAGGATGATTGGCAAAATAATAAGGCTGACCCAAGTGACTTAAAAAGGCTATGACAATGATGATGAATTTGATTAGTGTTTCTTTTCATGAAAATCATAATTTTCTATGGTTGATTTTTCATGCATGCTTAATCTTCAATGCATCTATCGAATTAATCATGGCAACCATTTATTTATTTTTTATGATTATACCACTAATAAATATGCACGCTTGTAATTATCATGCATTTGCTACATTGAGCCGTTGAATTATGTATAGTTAACTACCCATAACCAAACACTCATACCAGATAATTACCTTTAATACAAACGAAGGCGTATGCCATTTCCACTACTCAAGCTTAGCTTATAGCCTGAAAGGCAAAGCCTCGCTCTAGTCTCAAGTTACACGCTTGTAATTATCATGCATTCGCTATATCAAGGAGTCAATCTATGGTATAGTTAACTACCCATAATCATACACCCTAGAGAGATAGTTACCTTTTTATACATACAATGGATTCCACTATTTTTGCTACTAAAGCTAAGCTTATGGTGTCAAAGGCAAAGCCTTAACTCTAATCATAATGGGTGCCATGTAAGCCATTTGGGCAAAAGACTTGCGTCTTCTTAATAATTTGTATAATTAATAACCATTATGGATAAGGGAGCAGACTAAAGGTAGTTGAGGAGGGGAACTTGGCCAAGAGTGCATCAAAGGCCAATCACTCAAACATTCCTCTAAGCTTTGAGTCCTCTCTTAACGATGATCACTTATGTTAATAATGGACAAGACAAGTGGTGGTAAGTAGCAGAGGGGAGTAGATACCCCCAATTTATAGGCTATAGATAGTCTCTACCATTGACCGCCCTGGATTTGAGACTTTGACTAAGAGGTGCTACGCATCACCTTGCTTCCATCATCCCTTTTTTTTTAGTCGGAAGGTAGAGGCGGGCAACCTGTGGAAAAGTACGTCAAAGGCCAATCACTCAAACATTCCCCGCTTTGAGCCCTCATACATGATTGATAACAAATGAGTAAAGACAAGTGGTGGTAAGTAGTGGAGGGGAGTAGCTGCTCCCAATTTATAGGCAATAGTCTCGGTTGGTCGACTGCGCTTAAATTTGAGACTTTAATTAAGAGGAGCTAGGCGTCACCTTTCTTTGTGTCATCCTTCTTTTTTTTTTTAGCTGAAGGTAGTTGAGGAGGGCGCGCAACTTGTGCAAAAGTATATCAAAGGCCAATCACTTAAACATTCCTATAAAATTCAAATCCTTTTAATGATGACTTGTGTTAATAATGGGCAAGGAGTAAAGACAAGTGGTGGTAAGGAGTGGACGAGAGTGAATGCTCCCAATTTATATAGGCAATAGTCTCCACTGATCGACCGCCCTTGGATTTGAGATTTTGATTAAGAGGTGCTATGAGTCACCTTGCTTTTCTATTTTTTAATTTTTAAATACTTAGAGGATCCACCTCTAAAGGTTCGTTTGGCATCATGGATTTAGTGTATTTGAGAATATTAAGAATTCAAAAACTATTTGGCAACGTAGATTGAGACATATTTAGAATTAGAGGTATAAAAAATACATAATTTTATTATGCTTTGAAATCTCTCACTTTTGTTGTGATTCAAAATAGCAAGCCTTTTTTAACTCCATTTCAAAGGTACCAGAGCACATGTTCAAAAAGGTTGTTGCTAAGATACTAATCCATTGTACACAAGATATGCTAATGATATCTCAAAATAATTAAATTATCAACAACATCACTAAAATTATATCAATAGGATGATTTGAATAGTCCAAACAATAGCCATATATGTAAATCGATGGTTAAAAGAAGTTGTCCAGTTACTCATTTGTGATCCTATGCTTGTGGCCTACGTAATCAAGCTTGAAATTTTATCATTTTTGTCGAAGTATATATTTTAAGAGGCTTATTACAATCATTATGTTAAATATTACATACACAATTAAGGATATTAAAATTGATTTAGTAATTAAATTTAAATTCTTATAAATATGCTACAAAATTTTAATGTTTTTTTATTCTTTTATTCAATTACAAGTTGTCAATTACAACAAAAGATTTAGAATCAACTTCATATGTGATTTGAAATCTTATGCATTCTAAATACAAGCTGAGTCATATGAGTTTGTTAGGAACTTATTTGAGCCTGAAGTCTAATCATTCCCCCAATAGGAAAGTATCTCCTTATGATTGCAAGCGTGTAACCTAAAACCTTACAACTATTTGCCTCATAATTGTGTTGTTTGATCATATGTTAACATCCTGGGCAATGCCCTCTGAAATGCTTAAGCAATGTCCACCAATTCCAACAAAAAATAAATAAACAAATAAAAAGGACAAAGTTATCCAAAATAATAATAATAATAATAATTAAGCAATTCTAATAAAAAGTAACGAATATTCCATAACGTACACAGTTGAATATTAATTTATTTTTAATGCATATACTGCATATAAACCATAAATTCTTATGTATCATGACTAAAGTCACCCATCTTAAAACACCCCCATATAACGCATCTAAGTTTAAAGCAGCCTACATGTGCCGATGCCCATGTGTATATATATATACACCATATGTGTTATTATACATCTCCAAACTCATGTGCGACGCTGTATCTTTAAAGAGACAAGTGCCCCATATATCCACATGTGCCAACATGTTTAATGTTAATTTAGAAAAGCCATATATATGTGTTTGTACATTCATCTCCATCCGGAATGTTTAACAGACAACAATCATAACAATAGAATGACCCATCCATAAAATCATGTTTAGACGGGCTTTATTTTAGATCCCCTTCTCATGTACTCTTGAAACTAAATTAAGGTCTCTTAAATTAAATTAATTTTAGGGATAAAATTGTCAAAGGTCGCTAGAAATAATGCCAAGAGAACCCATCAAATATTAAGGTTGTAAGGACGAAATAAGTTGGCCACCATTTTGTAAATATTACCACGTCTGAATTATTATCAACTGTTATTTCTTATTGACTGGTGGGCCTTTCTTTTTACGGTCCCGATTAGGCATTAAGTCCTTGGTGCGAACTTGGATTTCAAAATCGGATTGTGTGGGGGTTGAACCCAAAATTGAAGCATATACAAAGCTGAAGTGGGCCACACCACAAGAAACAGTGGAAATAATGATTTCCACGGTTGAAACCTTGCTAGGGCTACAGTATCATCCAACCTGTTAATAAGATCACATAACATGGCTGAAGGGAAAACACAAATATCAGCTTGATTGAAAACTTATGTGCATGGTTCCTAAGAAATTTTCAATGGTAGAAGTTTAATTCACGCTATTTCTTGTGGTGTGGTCCACTTACATTTTGGATATACTTCATTTTTGAGCTCAAGCCATAAATTTATCTACTAAAATGAATGGGCGGAGTGGATAAAATACATAAATCACTACACTTCGAAATCCAAATCCGCTTGGGTGGATTTCCGGTCGGAGGCCTTTTGCATGAAATTACTGTGTCCAGGTAGGTTATGTGGGGAGCACCGTACTTCTTGTGAGAAATCCACACCCCCATTTTGTGACATCGCTTTAGAACTTAAAACTATAAACTAGGTAAAGAAACTACTACAATTGACACCTTCTTGAGCTACATTTTGATATTTATATGTCATCCAAACCGTTTATAAAGTCATTCCCTGAGAAGAACTGAAAGCACAAAAAAATTAACCTGATATAAAATAATAAAAATAAAAAAATAAAAATTGATTCATATGAATGTTTCAACAGTTTTCGTTCAATATCTACTATTTCCTCTCGTGTGTCTCACTTGAGCTTTTTATCCGGCTAATTCTTTATTTTAAATCCTAAAATGAGCTCAAAAAATGAGTGGACGGAGTGGATTTCTCATAAAGATCACGATGGCCCATCTACCTTCCGAGCGAAGTAACTTCATGCGGAAGGCTTTAGCGGGAAATCCGCGTGGCTTTGGTGCGGAGTTGTTCGATACACTAGAAAAGCGTGACGGTTCAAACGCATCCTCTTGAAATTGCACATTTATCTAGAGTTAAACTGACTTGAGCCGTTCAAATCGTGTGACCAACCTGAGATAGATCATTATCCAAAAATTAAGTTGACTGTATTATCCTAAACCCTGATGATTGTAAATTTGCTTGTTGAATTCGCACTGTTAACTACTTTTACCTCGACCGTTCAATAGATGTCCACCGATCAGCCAGATAACACATTAGTTCAGTGTAATTTCGGGTTTATGGCCCATCTAAAGTGGGGCCCACCTTCTGTTCAGTAATCTCCCTCATATGCCTACATGCAATTGCAACGGCTTCGTAAAGGTCTAGTGCTACAGTTTGCAGCTAAACACGCAGTAATTGCGTGTTTACATTTGGATTTTGATTCTCTAACAATCAGTTTTTTTCCGTAACCGATGCGACACGTAGGCGATAATTCTGGAAGATGCTGACAATAGCCCGTGTCCTTCTCCATTGCGTTGCATCCTGACACGTGTGAACCTGACACGTAGGAGATTACTGGAATATGACCGTCGCTCACCCGTGTGGCCCTGTGTGGACACCTTCTGAAAGAGATCATTGCGAGGAGAAATACCAAGTGCACTTGTGTGGGTGAATCTTTCGAGTAACGCGAGCAACACACGTGCAAAAGTGGGCTACGTGTATGTAATCAAGCCGCTCATCAGGAGGATTACCTTTGTAGATTCCCTTGCACAAAGTCAGGCCTGTTAACTCTCCAGGTGGACCACATGTATGGCTGGATATGGCCGTTCATCATTCGTTTCTGACCATCCATTATATACTTGTGCGGCTTATCGGAGAACAAATGGGAGCTCTGAGCTTCTTCGCGCGTGTGATAGAATACTCTATATTCGTTGCTAGTCCTCCATATATATGTGGATGTAAGGATAACGAATTTGGACCGTCCATCATGTGGATGATCTCCCTTACAAAAATGAAAGTTCTAATTCTAGCCTTTAGATCAATGGACTTTTCTCTTTTGAATGTGGTTCATTGAATCGTTTGATTTTCGCAATCTCTTTGAAGGCAACATATTGCAGAGCTGGAATTGCATGTTGGTTGCTGTTGTTCTGATCTCACTCATCCCTGGTAGTCCACTGGACGATCTGGATTGCACCAACCTTAAAGCAAAGTATACCGTACACGACTGGGGGCGAACCAGGTTTTTTTAATCGCGCGAAGAACCAGAGTCGGCCTTTTGAAACAGAAAGAAACGGAACTTACCGTAAGTTCAGCCACCTTCATGATTATGGTTCATATCCACGCCGTCCATCTGTTTTTCTCAACTCAATTAAGGATTTTATACCAAAAATTGATCAGATCCATATCTCTTATGGATCACACCACTGTAGAAAGCAGTGAATGACAATTGAAAGATTTTTGTATGCCATAAAAGTTTTGGATCAATCTAATATTTGCATTTTCCCTTCATCCTGTTTTGTTTGACATTATAAACGGGTTGGATGGAAAATAAACATCCTTTTAATGTGGGCCTTGGGAGCTTTTTAATGGTGAGCGGTCAATCATCACGGTTTGTTGTGGTGTAGTCGACCTGAGATTTTTATATGCTTAATTTTTCTTAAATTGTCGTAAAAATAGATTTAAAACCAGATTTACGGAATGGATATACAATATATGATCAACGGGGGGCCCTACCGTAAGGGTAACACCCACTAAGCTGTTTGCCGGGTAACATCATCTGCGCCCGTGCGCCCGAACAAGCCCGAGCCATCTTTCCAAGGCACGTGTGGCAGGGAGGTATATCGATCTGGGCCATCTATCTAGTGTGATATATCATAGATGACTCATGTTTTAAAATCACACCAATTAGACAATCCATTCTGTTGGAGAAAAATGTGTCAAGTTCGGATCAAGTTCTGAGACTCGATTGAGAGTAGGTCGGCTTCGCTGACACTATCTGAAGAATCCGAGACAACACCGACAGAATAGAGGATAGGCCGGGAGGCGTAAGCAAGGACGATTAAAGTCGCTCTGTCAGAGTGATAACCTCGCCTGCATAAACCCACTAAAGGCCGAGCGTGTTAAAGTCATTCAACCGATAGAATAAGATCCACTCAGGGAGTTGATTCTGTCGGTCACGGACCAAGGAATGACCGATAGAAACCGAGATTATTCTGTCCGTGGAAGGGCTGGGAACCCGTCCTCCTATGTCGGCCGAGACTCCCCCAGGGTCAGTCACGACCTGGCCGAGACTCCCCCAGAGTCGGTCGAGATCTAGCCGAGACGGAGAGTGACGGAACGAGGACAGATGCTGATCTACGGAAATCCAGGGATACGGGTAGCGGATCCCGAGATTCTCGGGATCCTGAGCAATCCCAGGAGAAGAATCCTCTGAAGATAAGGATTGGCAAACTGTATAAATCTATAAGCTTGGAACAGAAGAAGGTACGCAATACTAACCGAGACAAGCTCTTGGCTATTGACCCGATAACTGACTTAAGCATCGGAGGTTCCCCGACTCTAGCCAGGATTCCCTGGACATTATTTTCTGTGCAGGTGAAGGAGGGTCTGTCTCAAAGAAATCGTCCCATAAAAACACTGCAACAGTTTGGCGCCGTCTATGGGATACGGACAAAAATCCATTTTCTCCAACCATTCGAATGGCAAGAACAAGAAGGACGGACCCAGATGAAGCTGGGGAGGCCGCTGCTAGCATAGCTCAAGGAGCTCCCCCGGCAGCACCGCCTGCGACTGCAAGCCAGCCCAATCAAGGGAACGTATACCTGAATCGCGAGGTTTAAGAAATGCGTTTCGAAATGGCTGCCATGAAACACATGCTGGAACAACTGTGCAACCAGCAGATGCAGCGCCAGGAGTCGGCACAAGCTCATCCACCAGCGTCTGTAGCGCAGCCTCCCGCGCCACAGTCGCCTAGACGACCGAGTCAGCCTCGAGAACCAAGTCACCCGGCGCCTGCCCGTTCAGCAACAGCCATTTTGCCTCCCTCTGATCTGAGGCATAGAATAGATCAGAGGAGGCGCAGTCGGCTACCTGCAGACGCTGAAGAAACAATAGAGAGCGTCGAACCCTGAAAGGCTGATATACAAGACTTCAAGAACGAGGTCCGAGAGAAGATGGCAAAGGAGATGGCGGATATAAAGCACGGTCGGAACTCAGATCCGACCAAACACGAAGAAAAAGCTTCTCCGTTCGTGGACGAGGTAATGCGAGACCGATTGCCGGAAAGGTTCCACTTACCCCAGATAACTCCTTTTTTCGGAAAGACCGATCCGACAGAGCATCTTGAATGCTTCAGGACTTATATGGAATTGCACGATGCCTCGGACACTGTTATGTGCCGAGCGTTTTCTCTGACCTTGACGGACGTAGCCTGACTTTGGTTTAAGCAATTGAAACCCAGGTCGATAAAGTCGTTCGCCGAACTCTGTGACGCCTTCCTCAGCAATTTCATTGGCGGAAAAAAGAAACTGAAGCCTCCCGCGCATCTGAACAACATAGTTCAGAAGGAAGGAGAACTACTAAAAGACTACATTAAACGTTTCAATTTTGAGTCCCTGCAAGTTCGAAAGCATTATGAGGAAACAGCTCTCAACGCTCTCATGCAAGGAGTTAAAGACAAGCCTTTTTTGGCGTCACTGGACAAAAATCCGCCCGATACTCTGGGCGAGTTTATGGTTCGGTCGGACAAATACGCCGATGCAGAAGAGACGCGACTCCTAAGAGAAAAAATTCAGAACACGAAACCATCGGCAAAAGAGTCGGTCAAAAAAGAAGCCGACTCGGCCGGAGGGAAAAAGCGAAAAGACGACCGGGGGCGAGATGACAGTAGGCCAGGAAAGCGACCAGACAGAAAATTCTCTACATATACCCCCCTGAACAAATCTCCTGAACAAGTAATAATGGAGATCAAGACCGAGTCTTCGTCAACTGGCCTCGGAAAATGCGAGGGAATCCTGATCGTCGGAACAAGAACAAATACTGCTACTACCATCGTGACCACGATCACAACACGAGTGACTGTTATCACTTGAAGGACGAGATTGAGCGGCTGATTAAAGAGGGTCGGCTAAGAGAACATACAGTACGGACCGGCGTCACCACAGGACCGAGTGAAGAGCGGCCCCAAGAAGAAATTCGAACGATCGTCGGTGGTCATCAAGGCGGCGGGGACTCAAATAATGCCCGAAGAAACCATGCCAGAAGCCTCGATCGCCCCGAGTCCGAGGTTCTCCTGCTATCTCAGCCTCCCAAGGAGAAAAAATGAGAGAAATATTGTATCTCGTTCACTGAAGAAGATGCTCGAGGCATTCATCATCCTCACGATGATGCGCTCGTAGTCACCCTCACCATCGCGAATAGAAAAGTGTTCCGGATACTAGTGGATACAGGGTCATCAGCGGACGTCCTATTCGCTCAAGCATTCGATAAAATGGGCATAGGTCGGTCGGTACTACGGCCTGTCCGAACCCCGCTCATCGGATTCTCGGGCGGACAGGTACTCCCAGAGGGAATCGTCTCGCTGTCGCTCACCGCGGGAACTGCGCCCCATCAAAGGACCGTGATGGTCGACTTCGTGGTCGTGGACCAACCATCAGTGTATAACGCCATCCTCAGCCGACCGTCCCTCAGCCTCCTTCAAACCGTGGTGTGTACCTACCACCTTTCCATGAAATTTCCGACCGAGTCGGGAGTAGGAATAGTGAAAGGAGATCAGCAAGAGTCTCGGAAGTGCTACGCCATCGCGGTGAAAGCCCCGGCTGAGGTTTCGATGATTAAATCACTGAACCCCCGTATCGGATCGCACGAGCGGGGTGAACCGATGGAAGAACTCATCTCGGTGCCATTAACCAAGACGAACGTTTCAAAAGTAGTCCGAATCGGCTCATCTTTGAGCCCGCCTCTTAGAGAACGGATAATCACCTTGCTTCGACGGTATGCCGATATCTTCGCCTGGAGTCATGAAGACATGTCTGGGATCGATTCCTCGGTCATAACACACCGACTCAACATCGACCCAACCTACAGGCCCATCCGACAGAAGCGTCGCCCTCTCGGCCCGGAAAGGTACGCTATCATTAGAGAGGAAGTCGGCAAGCTTCTTAAAGCCAAATTCATCGAAGAGATATACTATCCGGAATGGATAGCTAATGTCGTACTCGTAAAGAAAGCCAATGGGAAGTGGCGAGTCTATATAGACTATACGGATCTAAACAAAGCCTGCCCCAAAGATAGCTTCCCTCTTCCTCGCATCGATCAGCTGGTTGATAGTACCGCGGGTCATGAACTGCTAAGCTTTATGGACGCCTATTCAAGCTATAATCAAATTGTAATGCACGAGAATGATAAATCAAAAACCGCCTTTGTTACCGACAAAGGCCTTTACTGTTACCGAGTGATGTCGTTTGGGTTAAAGAATACCGGGGCAACATATCAGCGGTTAGTGAATAAAATGTTCGCTCAGCAAATAGGTCGAACGATGGAAGTTTATATTGATGATATGCTCGTCAAAAGTAAACGGGCGTCCGACCACGAGAAAGACTTGCAAGAAATGTTTTTGACTCTGCGTAAATATAAAATGAAGCTGAACCCCAGCAAGTGCGCGTTTGGCGTGAGCTCGGGAAAATTTCTCTGTTTCCTCGTTAGTCAGCGAGGAATCGAAGCGAATCCCAAGAAAATCAAAGCCTTACTCGAAATGGAATCTCCTAAAACAATCAAAGATGTTCAAAGGTTAACAGGAAGAGTGGCCGCGCTCAATCACTTCCTTTCCCGAGCCACAGACAAGTGTCTCCCGTTCTTCAAGCAATTGAAGGGACGACGGACGATGGAGTGGACGGACGAATGTGAGAAAGCGTTTCAAGATCTGAAGGTTTACCTCGGATCCCCACCGCTGCTATCTGAGCCCGAGCCTGGTGAAGTGTTGTTGTTGTATTTGGCCGTGTCTGAAGCCACAGTAAGCTCAGCATTAATACGAGAGAGTCAAGGGAAACAGCTGTCAGTCTACTACGTTAGTAAAGCCTTGCTACCAGCAGAGACAAGGTATCATCAGCTTGAGAAAGTAGCCTTCACTCTTGTAGTTTCATCACGATGCCTTCGGCCATACTTTTAGGCTCACACCATTGTCGTTGTGACCGACTTACCACTCCGCCAGATTCTCCAAAAGCCGGAAGCCTCCGGCCGACTTAAAAAGTGGGCAGTCGAATTAAGCGAATTTGACATACATTACAGGCCCAGGGCGGCTTTAAAAGGACAGGCCGTCGCCGACTTTCTTGTCGAAGTGGTTCCTAATCCCGATAGTATGCCCGAACCAGAGGGAATTAATGTACCTGAGGCTTCCTCCTCTCTCGGACCGACACCCTGGAAGCTATTTGTCGACGGATCATCCAACTCGAAGGCAAGCGGGGCAAGGGTAGTGTTATAAACTCCCGACCAAACCTGTATGCAATATGCCTTGCGACTCAGCTTTCAAGCGTCCAACAATATAGTAGAATACGAAGCCTTATTATTAGGCCTTAGACTCGCCGCGAGTCTGGGCGTGACCCATTTGAACGTTTTCAGCGACTCACAATTGGTTGTTAACCAAGTTTCCGGTGTTTATCAAACTCGGAAAGAGCAGCTAAAGGCGTACATGAAAAAGGCTAAAGAATTGATCGGCGGATTCCAGAAATGTGAAGTAATTCGAATACCCAGAACCGACAACGCCAAAGCTGACCTATTAGCAAAGCTTGCCTCAGCAGATGAGAAAGACATACCTCAGTCGGTTCCGATTGAACATGTCCCTAAACCAAGCGTAAATGAGCCGACAGTCTTGGCCCTATTTCCCATCGATCCAGCGACTGCTTGATTTGACCCACTCGTCCGCTACCTCAACAATAGTGAACTGCCAGAAAACTGCGCCGAGGCACGGCGGTTAAAAATTTGAGCCTCGTGCTACACTATCTTGAATGGGATTCTGTATAAAAAAGGCTTTCATGCTCCTCTACTAAGGTGCGTCGACTCCCAAGAAGCCGACTATATCTTACGAGAGATACACGAAGGGATATGTGGAAACCATTCAGGAGGACGCTCGCTCGTCAACAAAGTGTTGCGGTAGGGATATTACTGGCCGACCATACAGCATGACTCCAAACGATTCGTCTAAAGATGCGACAAGTGTCAGCGGTTCGCAGTAATCCCGAGACAACCCCCCGAGGAGCTGACTCCGATATCGGGACCATGGCCCTTTGCGCAGTGGGGGATAGACATAATCGGGCCCTTTCCATTGGGGAAGGGTCAGACTAAATTTGTCGTGGTTACGGTGGACTACTTCACGAAATGGGCTGAAGCAGAACCATTGGCGAAAATTACCGAGCAAAGGGTCACAAGTTTCATTTGGAAGAATATCATATGTCGGTTCGGGATACCTCGGACGATAGTGACCGACAATAGAAGGCAGTTCGACAACAAACAATTCCGGGAGATGTGCAGTAACATCGGGATTCGTAACGTGTACGCCTCGCCTCATCACCTTCAGACGAACGAACAGGTCGAGACGGTCAACAAAATCATAAAGCAGCATCTCCGGACGAGACTCGACAAAGCAAAGGGAGCGTGGGCCGAAGAACTTCCGAATATACTGTGCGCCTATCGGACCACAGCACGGACCGCGACGGGAGAAACCCCCTTTTCTCTATGTTACGGTGCGGAAGCAGTCGCACCGGTTGAGATCGGTATTGGTTCAGCCCGAGTCAACTTATATAATGGACGAGAGAATGGTGAACTCCTCTCATTCACACTTGATTCGTTTGAAAAAAGAAGAGAAAGTGCTCGATTGAAGATGATGGCCCGACAAAGACAGATATCTCGGTTTTACAATCGCCGAGTTAAAGTCTAACGATTCCGAACCGGGGACATGGTCCTCCGAAAGACCTTTCCAAACACTAAGGAAATTGGGTCGGGTACATTAGGACCGAATTAGAAAGGCCCCTATGTCATCTCAGGCACCATCCGACCAGGAACCTACCGGCTGGAAGACCTAAATGGGCAGTTGTTGCCTCATCCTTGGAACGCCGAGCATCTAAAGACTTATTACCCATAAGATAGAATTAAAAACGCTGTAATTGAAGTCGACTCAATAAAAGTTCTATTTCATATAAATACCCAATGTCGGGTCAGTAACAAAAAAAAATCACAAAAAGAAAAGTACATTGTTCGACTGTCCCATTCAGTCAGAATTCGAATCCTATGCGACGCCCGAAGGACCGGCCTCGTCAGCAGCGGCATCTCCTTTAGTGGCTTCGCCCTCGACAGCCTCGGCGGTCGGATTGTCCACTTCGAAGGCGGAGAGATCGAGATCAGGGAAGGTCGCCCTCATCTCCAAGACGCAGGCCTTGTAACCACCTTGATAAAGATGGTCCCTCTCCTCCTCAAACTCGGTAGATTCGAGGAAGGCGTCCACGGCTCGATCTCGCTCCTCTTTGGCTTGGCGCGTTTCTTCCTAAGCTTCTTGAACAAGGCCGGCAGCCTCGGCCTTCGCGCGAGCAAGAGCACCCTTGCACTCGCCGTGAACTTGGAGAAGGTGCCGCTCCCTCTCCTCGGCCTCTTGAAGGAGCAAAGTTAGACGAGCATTGTCGGCCTTGACTCCTTTGAGAGCTGCACGGGCGTCCGCAGCCATCTTCCAAGTGATAGAAAGATCGCCGGTCATAATGCCAATCCGGCTCTCAGCGATCTCTCTACGGCCCTCAGCCTCGGCCGCGACCTTCTTCGCAGTCTCCGCCTCGGATGCGAGCTTCTGGGAGGCGGTCAGCTCCGAGGTTGCTTTGACGAGGCAAGGAGCCAGCTGCAATACAGAGACGGTGAGCTGCACTGAAAAACTTAGACAGGGGCGACATAAGATTGGAGAAAAGTTTACCTCAAAAAGCAGCCTCGCTGCATGCCCGAGGGTCTGGGCCGTCGGGGCGTTGTAATAGCTAGCGAAGTCTCTCTCGCTCCCGCGGGCAAGCGCCCAAGGAACCATCCCCACAATGATCTTCGTGAAGGGGGACTCCTGTTGAGTCATCTCCCTTCTCAGGGATTCTTCGCGCGGGGCCTCCCTCGGCCTTGAGACCTCCTCAACAACAGGCCCCAACTCAGGTGTCACCTGAGTCACTGGATGGGTCGGCACCGCTTCCTCGGCCCTCTCATCAGGGTCGGAAAGGACAACCACCTGGGGAACGGCGGGCGCAGCAGCAGGTGGAGTGACCGTTTCATTCTCCTTGCCCGTGGTCTTCTGCTGCTTTGAGGGCCGAGACCCGGACAATAGAGCCGATCTCGGGGGGCCTTCACTTTGGAAAGAGGCTTTAAGGCGGAGCGAGGCTCGGCCATGCTCTCGGGCTCAGATCTCAGAATAGGACGAGCTTCGGAGAGGTCTGTAAGGACGAGTAATAAGAATGAAAGAGCAAGCAGGAAACCAAAAAGACAAATAAGGAGGACGAAATACCTGAGACGAACGAGTCTAAGCCTGCGAGGTGAAAACGCTCAGGTCAGAAGCAACTTCCAAGATCGCTCTGCCGCGCTTAGCTTCCTCAGCTCTCTTATCCGAGTCAGAGCCCCGGACTCGAGTTTCCCTCTCCTCTTCGAGATATCTGCAAGACATTGTAGGGTCGAGATCAGGGGAAGAGGACATAAAAACGAAGAGTAAGAAAAGGAAAAATCAGTGGGCCGAGGCGCCGAGTCACCTACTCTACGGAACGTGTGGGATACTTGAGGCTCGTATGGCCACGTGTCGGCCGACTCCCACCGACCGCACGCCCAAAACCACCTCTCCTTCCATAACTTGTTCAAAGTAGGTGGGTCGGTTATTAGAGATCCCCCCTTCCCTCTCCACGCGCTCAGAAAGTAAAGGCCAGGGAAGGTAGGGTTTGGTCGGACTTGGTACAGATAGAGGAACTCGTCAACCGTGAGAGAAGGTTGCTCTAACTCAAACCAAAGCACGGCACACCCGAACAAGTTCCTCCACGCATTTGAGACAATTTGGCCGGGGGCTATTTTGACTCGAGAGAGAAAGTCACGGGCAATGGGCTGGAGTGGCAGGCACAAGCTACACTGCATCGCGACTTGGAAAATTGCGACCATCCCTTCAGGGGGATGGTCGGGCAAATCACCCGGACGAGGGAGATGAAGGACGACCGAGTCAGGGACATGGTATCCAGCTCTGATCCTGTTTAAATCAGATTCATTGAGAATAGAGGCAACGAGACCGCTGGGCTCGTCTCCTTCCCCTTTCGAAGACGACCCAGAAGCCTCCGCAGTTCGGTTCACAGGGTATGGAACGGCCGTTCCTTCGCCCGTGATTAAGTCATCCTCTCCATCCTCGTCCTCCATCTGATCCACCCAAGGGTTAGGCCTCCCTGGACGAGTCACCAGAGATGTCCCACCGCTGGATGGACCGGTCTGGGCAGGACACTCAGCCGATGGGTTGCCGGATTCTCTGACAAGCTGAAATGCGGCGTCAGCTCCGACGGCGAACTCCGTCAACAGGGAAGGTGGGTCTGTAATGTCTCAAAGGTGTTGGGACACACCCTCATCTACGGACATTTCCTTCCGAGGGCTTTGAGAGCCGTGTGCGGCCATTAAAGCTGATAAAAGGAGGAAAGGACTCACCAAAGAAATCGACGACGACTGCAAGGAAAGATTGACGGAGAAAGAGGCGACAACGGAGGAGGAGGAGAAGAACAAGCGAAAATGCGCTCGGGATCAGACACAGACGGGAGGAAGGAGGGCGAAAACAAAGTTCGCACCGTCCTCCCACCCGAGCCTTTTATAGCCGCGCCACGTGGCCGGGCCATTATGGCAAAAACGAATCGACGTTCGCCTCGGCTCCCCAGTTCGACGCGTGGCAACCGCTGATTGACTGCGGTGAAATCGTGGCCACGCGTCCACCTTTTATACGTGGACGGAACGAATTGACGGCTGGCCGCACGTGCGACCTTGGGAGGCGCAACGTCGCACGTTAGGGACGACTCAAAGAACATTAAATGCCTCATCATTGTCTCGGATGCTAATGCGAACCGACCGAGAAAATCGTACTCCTTGTTGCCATAGACGACACAAGGAGTAAGGGGGGCTCACTGTTGGGAAAAAATGTGTCAAGCTCGGGTCAAGTTCTGAGACTCGGATGAGAGTAGGTCGGCTTCGCTGACACTGCCTGAAGAATCCGAGACAACACCGACAGAACAGAGGATAGGCCGAGAGGCGTAAGCAAGGACGATTAAAGTCGCTCTGTCAGAGTGATAACCTCGCCTGCATAAACCCACTAAAGGCCGAGCGTGTTAAAGCCATTCAACCGATAGAATAAGATTCACTCAGGGAGTTGATTCTGTCGGTCACGGACCAAGGAATGACCGATAGAAACTGAGATTATTCCGTCCGTAGAAGGGCTGGGAACCCGTCCTCCTGTGTCGGCCGAGACTCCCCCAGGGTCAGTCACAACCTGGCCGAGACTTCTCCAGAGTCGGTCGAGATCTAGCCGAGACGGAGAGTGGCGGAACGAGGACAGATGCTGATCTACGGAAATCCAGGGATACGGGTAGCGGATCCCGAGATTCTCGGGATCCTGAGCAATCCGAGGAAAAGAATCCTCTGAAGATAAGGATTGGTAAACTGTATAAATCTCTAAGCTTGGAACAGAAGAAGGTACGCAATACTAACCGAGACAAGTTCTTGGCTATTGACCTGATAACTGACTTAAGCATCGGAGGTTCCCCGGCTCTAGCCAAGGTTCCCTGGACATTGTTTTCTGTGCAGGTGAAGGAGGGTCCATCTCAAAGAAACCGTCCCATAAAAACACTGCAACACTTTCCATTGTATTTCTCCAACTTCCCTTGATGAGTGTTTGGCAATCAACTATTTTCATCACACACCCTACTTTGAATACCATCTTTCAAAAGTACATGATAATCAGATACATGTTAAACCATCCAGGAAAGGTAAGAGAAATAGATGGATGGACCCGATTGATTTAGTACCCTACCAATTGTTCTATGTAAAGTTGGCTCTACCATGCTCCGGTTCTCCCGACTCTACCATATTATCTCCCTAAAATTGTTTGCATACCCGTCATGGACGGAATCCACCACGTGTGTGCATAGCCAACGACGATTTGGACAGTTGATTCTTTTAAGGCCTGTTTGTGCGGTTGGATTAGATGGAATTAGGTGGGATGGAATTGCATTTCGTCCCGTGCCAATTTCACTCCATGTTTGAAAAGATTAGAAAAGCTTGGAATTAAATTAGATGGAATTGCACAGGTGAATGCCAATTTCACTCAATGTTAACGAGTAGTGTAGGTTCCGCCTGATGTGTGGGCTATATCCACGTACACCATTTTAGATCTGCCTTATTTTTAGGCGCATGACATAAAATAGGATTACAAAACAATTTAATGGTTTAAATATAACACAGGCGTGTTATTCTTAGCAATTGTAAATGACGGTGGGTATATCCAATTAAGGCACCATCGTCTTACCAACAAAGCATGGAATTAATCTTCATGGCAGCATAGAACACTCTCAGCTCCCAACCATGGGTAATAATTATAATTTTTTTAATCCCATCCCACCTTATCACTTCTAATCCCTTCCAGGCGTGCAGAAAATGATCCAGTGCTCTCACGGCAAAGAGTTACGGTACTCTAAACTGCATTTGGACACCTGATTGACGGTCCAATCAATCCATCCGGGCCGCCCGTTTGGTCTATCAGTCATTTCACTGGCCATCACACAAAATCCACATGATTGAATAGAGAATTCTATGCGACATTGACCTTCATTTTATATCCATCCATTTTCCACTACAAGAATTAGATGGTTAGATTGCTTGATAAAGGCCCCACCGTAAGTCCGCTACAGCTGGACTTAGTCTTTTAGTCATTGTCTACGTGGCTTGGCCAGAAATGACTTTCTGCAACACAAGCCACCCGGAAAACATCCCAGCTCTCAGTGTGGCCCACCATCTTCTACGTGTGAAATCCACTCCATGTGTGAGACCACCGAAGTTTTGAATCAGAATGACATTCGTTTTCTACCTTCACTTGATGAGCGGATTTGATAGCATATGAAAATCCAGGTAGATCTAAGGAATCTCTCAACGGTGAGCGTGTGGCCCACTTGAGTTTTGAATTTGCTATTTTAACCTCAAAGTAATGATATGATCCAGCGTGATTGATACACGGAGTGGATATCACATAGAGATGATGGTGGGCCACAGAGGTGCGTGCATGGGCTCTCTACAGGGACTGTCTTCGGGTTGATACTAAGCCATTGACACGTGTTGCATTGAAGCAGGAGCGCCGGTTGTTTCGCAATAACAGAATACTGTGGATCGCAAACATACACGCGCGTATAAATCTGGAACATTCATCACGTGGGCCCTACAATATATGTTCGATAGGCCAAAAATCAGGCCCGTTGGACAATCTTACACGCACGAATTGAGGAAAACGTACCCTTCGTGTTTGGGCCATGCTACAATCTGTTGTAGAGCGAGCCCCTACTTTATTATTGGAACAGAAGGACCGAAAGAGCTCGAATGAAAACGGACCTAATCCATCGTAATTTATTATTGAAGCAGAAGGACTGAAAGAAGCTCGAATGTAAACGGACCTAATCCATCGTATTCAAAACCTGGTCCTACATCAGACACGTTGTAATGGAGCACAAGCGCGTTGGGATCAAAAAAATTCATTTCGTATATAGAAAAATCACCGTTCAGTGAACATTAAATCAGTAATAACTTTTCATCCTTAAATCATTACTGGACCCACAGCCTATAAAGTTTAATGGGAGCAGACTATCACATTATTTCATTTTGCAGAAAAAATAGTAAATTTTATGTTGAATAAATCTTCTTCGTTTTTTAAAAATTTAAATTTTTTTTTTTTTTAAACTTTGAGTAAGTTTTAATTTAATCACATTATGACTCCTAATTAGAGTTTATTTTTCTTTACAAGTAATGTAACCAAAAGTGATGATTATTAATTAATAAAATTTCTGGATTGAAGGTTGTGGATACCTTTGGTGTGATCCACCTGACCTTTGTATCTGCCTCATTCTTAGGTTCACGTACTAAACTGAGAGGGAGAAACGGACGGACGGAGTGGATGTAACACATACGTCATGATGGGTCCCACAGAGCAATTGGCTGAATAAATCCTGGGAACTCTCCTTAAACATGTTTAGCAAGTCGCAGGCCATTATCGTTACCATTTTCTTTTTAGAGGAAATAAATGAACCTTAGATCAAGCAAGCCTAACAAACTATACATGTGGGGCCCACCTATTAGTAGGCTCTGATGGTGGATGGAAGATATCCCACGAATCTCCATCGTACAATGATCCTGTCTAATTTGACCACTGCTATGTGTGGATCGGTGTCGTCCATTTCAGCAGATGGCCCCGATGGAGGTATTAGGGCATGATCAGGCACATAAACTCCTTAGGTTACGCTAGGTGGGCCCCACGGTACCATTTGATGTTTCAAATGGACAATTCTTTATGTTGCTCTGCTCATTCTTGGCCATTTGTGATGGTGAAAGAAGATGGACGGATGCTAAAGAATTTTTCGAGATATCCTTCTGGCATCATGAGACACCTGCGTGGGGGTATGGCTCTTCATCAGGTGGGCCCGATACGCACGTACCACGCCAGTAGAATCAGACCAGCCTGGTCATTATGCGTGCCACAATTGTCCGATGAACATGGGGCATGCATACGTTATGTGGGCCACACATGAATATGCATTGATGGTCCAATTGGTATCTGCGCAGATGGGGACCCTACGGCTAGGATTGCACATTGCTTATGGATGTGGAAACAAATAAATTTAAAAAAAAAAAAAATGCAGTTGAGAGGCACATGTTCATGGGGCGTAGGTAGGTGGGAAGGCCCGGATGCGTTTAGCCTCTGATTTTCGGAACCATCATTTGGCGCCGGGGCTATTTTTCATGCCTTCGAGATAAATGACCATTGCAAGGATGAGCAGGCCTCCCTATTAGCTTTGCTTAGCCCACGTGCTGTCAAACAATCATTCACTCCAAAAGCTCAAGCTTTCAGAGTGTGATGTATCAATATATATCAAGAGACTTTATTACTCTAACACTCCCCACACGTGCAAGGTAAGAACTACGCACGGGAACATATTGACGAAGGTGAAGCGACACTCACACCATAAATAGGCCGGGCTTGATTTCCTGGTCCCTGTGCCAGACATAATTTTTCCTAACCCTCCCATGGGAGAATAATATATTAGCAAGGCATATTTGCTACTCTCGAGATTCGAACCTAAGATCTTCCGCTCTGATACCATGTAAGATATTAGCAATTCAATAGAAAGATGAATACAGAGGATATCTTTGGTTTGGCTAATCCACTGGAGCCGTGTAGTTTTTCATTATATTTATAGCTATAAAACTGAGAACTGTCAAGCGTATAATAAGGAAACAAATATGAGCAAAATAAGTAAACAAACAAATACAATCAATTATACGTTTGTAGGAGAAAGTTATGCCAACAGCTGGATTATTTTGAATTAGTAACAGAATGGATGAAGTGAAGAATTGGTGTAAATGCTCTTGAATTTTCTGCTGAAGATTCTGATAGTCTAACACCCCCCCTCGAATTAATGGGGTTTGGACAGACCATTAATTTGCCCTTTAGATACTGGAAACGTTGTACAGTTTGACTTTTGGTGAAAACATCCGCTATTTGATCCACGGTTGAGACATGTTGGACTTTAATATCACCGTTGCAAACTTTCTCTCGAATAAAATGATAGTCAATCTCCACGTGCTTCGTTCTTGCATGAAACACCGGATTTGAAGCGAGGGCAATTGCCCCAATGTTATCGCACCATATAGTAGGTGTGTGGACGATACCAATAGCCAATTCTTTGAAAAGCATTCGAAGCCAGTAGACTTCAGCTGTAGTGAGTGCCAATGAACGGTACTCGGCTTCGGTACTCGAACGAGAGACCATGGTTTGTTTCTTAGAGCTCTAAGAAACCAGGTTTCTTCCCAGAAAAACTTCATATCCGCTAGTAGACCTTCTGTCGTCTGGATTGCCTGCCCAATCTGAGTCGCAATATTTATGTAAATGTAGAGGAGATGGTGTGTAGAACAGACCATGGTTGACAATACCCTTTAAGTAGTGAAGAACGCGCTTCATAGCCTGCCAGTGTGGAGTTCTTGGCTGGTGCATATACTGACATAACTAGTTAACAGCATAAGAAATATCGGGACGTGTCACTGTGCAGTATTTTAGTGCCCCAATAATTTGTCGATAAGTAGAGGGATCAGATATGAGTTGTCCTTCTGTACTGGACAGTTTGGTATTTGCCACCGTAGGTGATGCAAGTGGTTTGGCACCAGTCATTTGAGTCCGGTCTAAGAGGTCACAAATGTATTTGGTTTGACGTAAATGCAGTCCTTGTGAGCTCCGATCAGCCTCCACACCCAAGAAATAAGACAGAGAACCAAGATCTTTGGCATGAAAAATACTCTGCAGATGTCGAATGAGTTTGGTAATTTCTGAGGCATCAGATCTAGTCACCAAAATATCATCGACATATATTAACATAAAAATTCTGACATTGTCAGTTTGTAGAGTAAACAAAGTGTAGTCATTGACGGATTCTTGAAAACCAAGCTCAAGAAGTTGTTGTGATAATCTTCGAAATCAGGCTCTAGGCGCTTGTTTAAGACCATAAAGTGACTTGTGTAATTTGCAAACATAGTTCGGTTTGGTCTCATCAACAAAACCTTTAGGCTGTTCCATAAACACCTTTTCATCTACAAATCCATGTGGAAATGCATTCGACACATCTAATTGTCAGATGGGCCAATGAAAATAAACGGCAATAGCCAAAACTAGTCGAATAGTAGTTGGCTTAATCACAGGTGAAAAGGTTTCATGTTAGTCCACACCACTCTTTTGATCATACCCTATGGCCACGAGTCTGGCCTTAAAACGTTCAATACTGTCATTTGGTCTCCTCTTAATTTTATATACCCATTTGTTCCGGACAATGTGTTTATCAAGGGGGCGAGGACATAAAGACCAAGTCCCATTTTCCATCAGTGCATCAAATTCCCTTCCCATAGCAGCACGCCATTGTGGATCTGAAGCTGCTTGAGTGTAGGATGTTGGTTCAGGAGTATCCAAGATAGCAGAAAAAGCTTGTAAAGGATGCCGGGTATTATAGAATAATTTGTAATCAGGGAATGATTTTGGTCGAGAGTGACCTGTTTTGGAACGGGTTTCAATTTGAGTGAAGGTAGGCTGGACAAGTGGACTAGAGGAGGTATTAGCAGGTTCTTGCGGCAACTCTGGAGAAGGGGATAAGGGTGGAATGACAATTTCCTGGTTAATGGGATTTTCAAAATTTAAAGTGGGCGGAGGAGGTGGAGATTGTTGGGCAGAGGTTGATGCCACAAGAATTGGCATTTGAACTGAAGTAGGAGAAGGATCATTTGGAGGTGGCACAGGTGCAAAAATATTAGACAATAAAGTACTAGATATAACTGAACTAGGAATTATCAGAAGTGTAGCTACAGTAGGAATTGTCCTTCGAGATGTGGTTTGCGCGGCTAGTTCCTTAGCTAGGAAAGATTGCTCATCAAAGATGACGTGTCGTGAAATATAAACCCATTTAGTGGCTAAGTCAAGACAACGATAGCCTTTTTGACAGTTAGAATAGCCTAAGAAGAGACACTTTGTCATATTATTTAAAACTTTGGTAGGCAATCTGTTTATTAAGAATACTGAAGTAAGGAACGCATCAACCCAGTATTGGGGGGATAAACCTGATTGGGCTAGAAGTGTTAGTCCCATTTCTTGAATGTGTCTATGTTTCCTTTCGGCAATTCCATTTTGTTGAGAAGTGTGTGGGCAAGTCAACCTATGGTATATCCCTTATGTAGTCAAAAAATTGGTAAACTGGTTGGAAGTAAACTCTCAACCATTATCAGTTTGGATTTGCTCTATTGATGTTGAAAAAAATAATTCTACAATAGTTTTAAATTTAACAAAAGTTGCAAACACATCAAATTTTCTGTGCAAAGGATATAGCCAAGAATATCTCGAATAATCATCAATAAACAAAACATAGTAGATCAGAGTGGATTAAAGCAAGAGGAACAGAAAACTGACGACTAGACTCTGGGAAAGGGAGTTTCTTAGCTTTGCCACTCTATTTTATTTGAAGGACCTTTGACAGAGAGTTTATTTGAATGAAATAAACTATTTAAAATAAAACTAGAGGGATGTCCTAGTCCTGAGTGCCAAGTGTCTGCATTAGTTTGAACCCTTATGGATGTCGAAAGACAGGTGAGGCTCTTATGAGAAGTCTTGCACCCCGCTCTTATAAAAATAATATATTAGCGAGGCATATTTGCTGCTCTTGATATTTGAATCTAGGATATTCTGCTATGATAGCATGTCAAACAACTATTCACTCCAAAAGCTCAGGCCATCAGAGTGTGGTGGATCAACATATATCAAGGGACTTTATTACTCTAACACGTGCACTTGCAGACAGGCCAAAGTGTGCTCCCAATATCAGCCACTCGCCACACTTGCTTGGCTTATGTTCAAACTATTCTTTGTTTTCATACACGTATCCAGCCTGATGAGTGGGTCACCCCATGTATGCGTCCTACCCCTGTCCGTCTGTACCCACGGACGGGCACTTCTATGGGCGGGCCCACCCTATATATCTGTTTATACACGCCATTCATCCCTTCTCTCACATCATTTTAACGCATGTGCATAAAAATAAGGCTAAGCGGACCACACCACGTTTTACCCTGGCATTTAATGCATCCCACTTACATTTAATGATTCGTGCATTTAATATAACCCAAGCTTATTATACTGTGTGTTCCACTTGAGGGTTCAATCTACCCTATTTTTGTGCACATACCTAAAATGATGCATGGCTCGGATAAATAGAATCATATGTGGCCAGAGACGGGCGGGATAGGACGCAATCCGCGTCCCTTGTGCTGATACAGTGAGCGGCTTTGATTTTGCACACTGCCTAGTGCACCTGCGCGTTAAGGTCCTTGTGGGGTCCTTATTCTTACCTTGGTGGTAGAGGCTCAGGAGTTTCAATCCGAGTACCCATAGGTGGTGAAATCCCTCTGTGGCGTGAGTGTGTGATGGTGTGTGTGCGTGCGTTAAAATTTATATAAAAAAATAAAAATAAAATAAAAAGGTCCCTGTGGCCCACCTCCTACGTTTGGATTTTGCGAGCGCGGATTGGGTACCACACTCACCAGGACCTGATGGACGGTACTGTTAGGTGCTCTGTGGGGCCTTAGTGATGTTTATATTTTCTTTCATCCATTTTTACATATCATTTTAGGGCACGTGACAAAAAAAATTTACATAAAAGGATAAGTGTACCACACCACAGGAATCAGTGGGGATTGAAATCTTACCGTTGAAAACTTCTCAGGGGCATGGAAGTTTTGGATCAACCTAATATTTATGTTTTCAACGGTAGGAATTCAATGCCCATTGCTTCATGTGGTCTGGCCCACTTGAGCCTTCAATCTTCCTCCTTTTTTGGATCATACACCAAAATGATCTGTAAAAATGAATGGACAGCGTGGATAAAACATATACATCATCGTGAGCCGCACAGATCTCCAGACAGTAGTATCCAAACCCAATCTGCGTCCGGATTTTGCTTTGATCTTCCCATTGAATTATACGAATCCTAGGCACAGCATACTGTGTACTCGGATTTTTATCTCTAGCCCCTACAACCTATCTTTCAGTGATCCAGACCATTGGTATTCTGGTCCCACTGAAGATGGATAATGGCCCTAAAATAGTCCTGATAGAATGATCATATCCCTTAGATATATGGCCTGCAAATAAACAGCTGAAAAGAGAAATTCAGCAATGGTTCACCATCAAGTGAGAAAAGGCTGAAGACTCAGTTCCACGATCTTCTCTCACAATTCATAGTATTCCTCAACAGAATAATGGACTGGATAACTTAACCATGGGCCCCACTTCTCATACCTAAAAACTCGAGTATACTGGCGACCGAGGATGCGATGACTTTCTCGTTTCAAAATCTACACAGCCCACAAACTCCAGATGAGATAGAAGAACCAGAGAGAGAGATATGGCAACACTGCCCATTGTAGCTGCAGTTGCAGTAACAAAACCCTCTCACATCCTTCAAAAACCTCTCTATCTCCGCACGTTCAAAGCAAATGCATCTATTTCTTCTTCTTCTTCTAATACAGAATCCAAGGCACCACTCGAATCGATTTCTGTAACCAAAAGGATACTTTTCGATTTGGGTGTTGGCATTTTCGCTGCTTCAATGCTGGTTTCAGCCCCTTTGGATGCTAACGCTACGAGAATCGAGTACTACGCAACTGTCGGAGAGCCTTCTTGCGACCTCAATTTCGTCCGCTCCGGGCTCGGTTACTGCGACGTTGCAGTCGGGACTGGCGTCGAGCCGCCCTTCGGAGAGCTCATCAATGTAAGTTCGGTTTTTTGCCGGTTTCACCATCACCGGACCGAATTTCAGTTTTTTTTTAATTATTAAATCTTTGATATGAGTTGGGATTCTCACTGAATTTTGAGAATTGCGTTTTTGAGCATTGCTTTGATTTTGAATTTGGATTTTCCTTTTTCCAGTGATAGTGTCATACAATTCTCCGCCAGAGGGTTTCTGCATTTAGTCCATTCAGGTTTTTAGTTGTAGAAATGGGTGCCTTGCTTCAGTGATCCAAACTTATAATTAGTGGCATTTTAGGGGTAGTTTGGATGTCTGTAAATCTTATAAGTGGTAAATTATTTACAGTCTGTCCTGCTTGGATTTAAGCGGTAATCTTTTTACAGGTAAATAGTTGTCTGTGTTTGGATAACCTGTAAATTGTTTAAGCTGTAATCTGTTTATAATAGCCAAATTTCAAAATTCTAGCCGTTAGGTTGAATTTCATTTGCAGGTAAATGAAATCAGATCTTTTCAGATGGTTTCCATTTACAGCTAAAAGATGTAATTGCTTTTCAGCATCCAAACACTCCCTATAAATCATTTATCTGCAATTCATTTACCGCTAGCCCAATTTACAGGCATCCAAATGAATGGCCAATGCACCAAAAGTATCCCATATAAGGAAATCCGAAGCCTTCGAATGAATGGTTAAGGAAGAAAGTGCAGCAATGGCACACATTCATCTGAAGGAAGGCCAAAGATTCAATGGCTAGGATTTTCTATTCTGGGGATGCAGACTATCACGTCGACAGCTTGGGTCACTGACCCATGAACCCACTTGCACAAACTCAAAACCTCTAGCTGATTGTTCTATAATTCCTCATTTTAATAGTTGAATGTGGGTAGTTTCTATTTGTTTGATATGAGGTTTTGATTAACTGAGCTACTGGATAAGAAATGCTACTGTGCGATCCCAAACATATGTTGTGATCAGAACTGTGGATCTGGTGGACCATCATATGGATGGGATATAGACCAAAATCCCTGCAACTGGACAACTCTGGCCTTCCAATTGTTGTTAGTTTTGCTGGTTGAATGTGGACCCTTGCTCTGTTCTGGACTAACTATTCCTATCAGGCCACTGATTTGGATGGCTACGACAGTTCGAACACTTTGCTCGGGGGATATGGCCTATCAATGTCGTGTTCAACCAGGTCAATAGTTCCCATCACTGCAGATATTTGCCACGTGAACCATGAGGAAGCTGCATTGAAATTATACACAGAATCTGCATCAGGGCATGTCACTTCAAACATTGGATCCGATTCAATGATTAGACAACAGCATTTGAGATTTCAATTAATGTCTTTTTTTAATGCTTGATGTTTTATTTTTTATTTTTTATTGCCCTTTCTGTTAGGTTTGAACTTAGCAGTGTAATTGATGGTGTTCATTTGTTAGGAATAATAGCTTCCTCTAGCTGACTGTGGTACATTCTAGTGCATTCGACCACTGTACAAGTGGTGTGCGTCTATTGAACTCCAAACTATCCAAATCACGCGTCCTGTTGTGGCTCTATGTGACCTAAACATCATACTAAACATACAATTATTGGTGGATTTTGCCCAAGGACCATTTTCTTTTCAACTGTCCATTTGACGTCCAACAATCAGCCGCAGGGATTGAGTTGCGCAATGGACACCACTTTGGATGTTTTACTTCATGATTGTTATTGCAATTAGGGCAATGTTCATGGGCCATTTATTAGTGTGGTTTGAACTTTAAAGATTTGATGTTTGAGTTTTTGATGAATTATTTTGTCTGATTAAATCATGGGTGGTTAATACATTTAGTTTGTATGAGTTGATGTTTCAAATACATTGGGGATATGATTATGATGTTGATAGGTTAAGATCTGAATGGATGGGCAATTTGGCTTATGGATATGTAGAGACTTTTAAGTGATTTACAAATTTGAGTTTGTTTATTTTTTTTGTCCTTCTTTTGTTGTATTTGGTTGATTCTGTGATATTTGACAGTAAATGGTCATATTCAATCAATTTCTTATTCTAGATTTTGAATTCCTGTTTTTGTTTGGCATAATGCATCACTGTTGTTAGTGTTTTTTTTTTTTTTTCAATTTGCAAAGTTTCAGTTCATTGTTGAGATAAATTGTTGTTGATTCAGTAAGAAACAACCATACAGTTGTTTACATCTGTTGGATCAACTCATAGCTGAGTCTCCAACCAACTCGTCAAACCATCTTGTTGAACTTGTGTTCTTGTCACATGATCAATCTGGGGGTTCCAATGCAACCATGGTTGGCCTTCCTAGATTGATAAAGAGAAGTAAAGCCGGGGGAAAAACTACAATAGAACTTCTTGATGGCCGATGGAAACTGCCCAACATGTTAGCTTTTAAGAGGAAATAGATTCCATGACTAATGATGAGTCTTCTCTTTCTTGTAGAAGATGAATGCTTTGCTGCGTGACCTTAGATTTGGGTCTAGCATTCTTCAAACACTCAATCTTCACCAAATTATATTAGAATTGTCCATTAGTTCTTTTATCATGACCATACATTCTTCATAAAGTCCATTCTTTTTTTTGAAACAGATTCACTACACTGCAAGGTTTGCTGATGGAACAGTCTTTGACAGCAGCTATAAACGTGCAAGACCACTCACTATGCGTATTGGTGTTGGCAAGGTATCTAAGATGGTTTTTGCTGGAAAACTAATACATAAGTTCCATCTCTCGTCTATCATGCCCGAAGTCCTCGTTTATACCTTAAAGGACATCGGTGACTTAGTTACCCACATTTTGTTAAGTGGGCATTAGGATTTTATATTTCCAATCATTAAAATGCTCTTCTAGTTGGTTCTTTTCTATCACCAATTAGAAGAAAACTAAGATTTTTATCATTTCCTTATTTATTGGTATTATGGAGTGTGAGGCCATGAATTCTTGCTTTACATCCATTGCTCATTTTATTTATTTTAGTGCAGGTCATAAGAGGACTGGATCAGGGGATTTTCGGTGGTGGTGGTGTACCACCAATGCTCGTTGGTAAAAATCCGATGAATTTTACACTTCCTCTCATTATTATTTTTTTATGCCTTTTTTTTTTTTTGTTCCCTGGGTCAGTACGTCACTCCCAGCCCTTTATCTTTATGCCTCGGATCTTTTGCAGGTGGAAAACGTAAACTTCATATACCTCCAGAGTTAGCATACGGGCCTGAACCAGCAGGATGCTTTTCAGGTAAAGCTCAAAACTGACATGATCTGATCTTTTCTTGAACATTTCAAAATAGAATTGAGATCCTAAACTTAATTTCTCATCTCTTAGACATACACTTCACCTAAAGTGCAGATGGGGACTAGAGAGTCCTGAGCCTAAACAAACGTATAGCTTGTTGAGGCACAAAATTCTACATACATGGGGTCATTGTTCAAAAATATTGACACAATTGAGCTGATGGATCCTAAAGTGAACATGTGACTCCTCAAATATCTCCAACATAAGAATATCACCGTCCAATGTGGGGAAATTTTTCTTAATTGTTAACAACTATAAAACTCATTTTATAAGTAACTTTTATAAAGGTTGCTTTGTGTAGGCAAAAGCAAATTTGAAACCTATGTTTGGTAGTGAAAAAGAGAGTTGCAAATTGCTAGTTTTGAAAAAAGCTGATGGAGGTATGGGCTAGAGAAAGAATGGGAAAATACTAATATATAAACTCTTTTTGAGACCCAATATATAAATAATAATATATATTATATAATAATAAGGGTATAGCATATTCAACGCACTAGAGGGAGGGAGTGGCATGCATAACGTGCGAGAAAAGGAAGGTGGACAGTCGTAACTCTGAGATTTTCTCATGTACCTGTTGTACAACAAGGGTACAACACCTGAGCTATGTGGGCCAATGTTTTTTTTTTGCATGCATGTGACATCCACTCCACCCATCAGGTCACCCCACGATGTTAGGCCTTGTGTAGAAGTATCCGCCACATTCACAACTCAGATGGGCCACACCACAGTGAAAAATGGTCATGGGACGTCAACCATAGGTTTGTGTGCAGGATCTACAGTCTTGTGTATTTTTCCAATGAACCCATTTCTTATGCTAATAGTTTGGGTGAAAAGATCCCAAAAATCAGATCGATCCAAAACTCAAGTGGGCAACAATACACGAACTGAGAGGCTTTAGTCGTAACTTGACATTATTCTTTGTACTCAGGAGCTTTAGATTAGTCTTAGTTTGGGATGTACGGTGAGGATGAGGAGCTGCATCTGATAGATGGAGTGAATTTCAAATAAACAACATGGTGAGCTCAACAAAGCTTTGGTGTTGTATTCCCACTTTCTACGAGTTTTATTATAATAGAGCATTCAGTTTTGTAAGGGATGCGGGAAAAATCCCACCCTTTGTTTTCTTGGGGAGCTGGCAAAATCCAGCCGTAAGCCATTAGCACACATTCGGTTTCACTGAAAATTTGCTGAGATCACGTTATATGTAGCAGAGAAAAAGAAAGAGAAAGAAATAAAAGAAAAAGAAAAAGAAATGATGGAAGGGAATCATGAGAATCTCGTGAAGTATTCAAAATTTTAAAATGAAAATATTTAGCTTTTTGGTCATCCATAGCTGTTGCGTCAAATGGAGCTTCTTTAGGCCATTATGTGCATTGTAGCCATAGGTGACCAGTTCGCGTTGAAAGGTTATCTTTCCGTCGGGCATCCTTCGGTGGTATCTTTTTGCACGTGCACACCATCTTATGGTGACTTTTGGTATTCCGTAAATAAAGTGGAGGGCCCAAGGTCCACAGTCCAAGGAGAAAAAAACACTATAGTGACTATGTACTTCTCAGTACCCAGAATCTTATTGTTTCTTTTTCTTTGGTATATTGGCAACGGCCTGTATTCAATGGAAAATGACCTAAAGATTGAAGGTTAGGATCTTCAAACCTGTGTACACAGCCACACGCGGCAATGGCTTCTATTCAATGTAAACTAGGTGAAAGATTGAAGGGTTTTCAGGGCATCCCCTATCCACTATGGGGCTCATCAGTCCCGCGGTCTAGATCACTGAACCATGTCCCCCATGGAGGGAATTTTGTGCTTTCTTGAACTTAAATAACCCATAAATCCTAGGGCTTGCAAGTTTTAACGGTCCTGTGTGCGTTCTTTTCTGGGAAGATAGATCAATTATATGCTTTTGCAACCTCCAATTGGACTGCATTAGACACTGCATGTTACTTCTATTGCAGTTGTGTGTTAAACTGAGTGTCTCGACTGTCAACAGGCCAAGCTGAGTTCTGTCCATGCCTGGTCCCCATGGTAAATCTAGGCCTAATCCTAGCCTTTGATGATTATGCATGCCCCGGGCCTGAGCCTGAGCTTGAGCTTGAGCTTGTGCATCCACTTTTGTGCAAGTCTGGGCTGTTCATTAGTTGCGCTCCATTGTACTTGATATATGACAAAAATGCCCTTGAACCCTAAACAGGACCCAGCGCAATCTTGGTCTGGACCGGTCCAGGCCCAAAAGCCCAACAAAATCATCTTAGCCCATTGACGGCCCTGATCTCAACAAATCCCTAAACCTTCTCTACCAGAAGAATGTAAAGAGGACTCATTCTGAGTTCAGATTTTTAATATGGAGTTAAAACTGTAAGTAGTGGGATGAAGAAACTGGATTGATGATTTTATCTTCTTATAATACCCAGAAATACTATATCTAAAGATGTGTGTTTTTACACACTGTAACTGGTATTGCGTAAGAATTTCTTTGGATGGAAACATGGGTGTTGGGTTAAAATGGCTTCACTTCGCTATACACTCATTTTTTATGAAGATTTCTTTTTATTTTTCTTCTCCCATCAGATTTTCAACGGGAACTGATGTAGCTATACTCATGATCAAGTGCCTTCTCAGTAGGAATTTAGTTGAAAACACATACAAAAGTACATATGTAACCGACATTGTTACAACTCCAGTTCAGTATAAATAAATACAGCAAGAAAAATAGCCGTGATGAGGTTTGCTAGCCCCAAATGCAGCACACATGCCAACCTGGCAAGTTTGTGGGACATCTAAGTGGTGCATAAGTTGGCCCCAATACCATACACAAAAATAGAACAGTCGACTCATCAGGCAGGCTACAAGTGTACAACGAATGTGGACTGTTGTTGGCGAGTTCTTTAAACTGTCCAATCTTTTCATATAGGGATGGCCCACCTGAAGAGTGCCACCTTATGCAGTCCCCCACCAATGTTGCGTGTGGGCTGGCAAACTTCTAGTCATGATTAAGGGAATTTTTGGAAAACCAAAAAGCAAATTACAGAAATCCATGGAACTTTTGTCAAGTGAAGATGTATGGAGCGAAATCATCTGTGGATGCTCTGACATTGCGCTTGTAATTTTCCGCTGTTAGAAAATTACCTGAAATGATTGCTTGTTTTTTCACCTGTGTTGGATGAGGAGATAAAATGTGATTTCTTTGTGCATGATCAGAGACTAACCACAAGAACATTTTTTGCGCAGGTGACTGCAACATACCCGCTAATGCAACTCTCCTCTACGACATTCTTTTCGTTGGAATTTACAAGTGAAGATCCAACAAGATGGAGAGAATTTATGGCATTGGGTAAAGATGAGAAGACCACTAAGGTGTGATGGTAAGCTTCCTTTGTTGTGGTTCTTTTATCTTGAAATTGAACTTTACCTTCTATTTTGTTAACGGTGTGTACGGTACTAAGAAGCATTAACCTGACCTGATATATGATGCCAATGGTAAAGGTTTAGAGTAAAGGGAATGAAGATTGATCATGGACCTATGAAATAGCAGTTGAACATCTGGTGCTTGAGATTGGTGGATCAATCTGTAGTATGGAATTTCACAATGTTGTGCTGGATTCAATTAGATGAACAGCTGTGCAACCGACACATAGAGAGATATCAGGTGCCAACAAGCTCAGTGGGTTGCGGTCTGGATCAGCGTTGGTCTCAGAGACCTCGATCCTGATCACTTCAAATCTGACAATGGTTATCGTTTTGCATAATTCATGCACCATGTAGGTGTTGAAACCACATATAAAATGTATTGCAGAATGCCTATTGGTATAAAATTCTTTTGGTCTGTTTCTGACAATTACTCGAAAGATGCCAAGGTAGTGTATTTAAAATTCGAACACCTGACCTTCCTAATCTGCAGATTGTTTTTTATGCAAGGCTTAGGGATTGTTTGGGTGCCACTGAGAATTGAGTTTCAACAATTTTTTTCTTCCTAGTGCATTCCAGCAGTTGGATTTGAGCTTAGGATTGTGGCCTCACTCAGGTGTCCAAAATCGGCCTGAATTTTCAGCAGCATAGGTTTTCCTTAATGCTGGATTTGATGAACAGTTCAGATTTTATACATGTGGCATGTATGAACAGGTGTGTGAGAGACTGTCAATCCCGGACCCAAGCAAACCTCATCTTTTGAGTCAAACGCATCCAAACACGTCCTAATTTGTTAACATGGCCAGAACATGAATAAGGCCTTGTTTGGCACCGTGGATTTGTAATCCTCTGGTTGTGTTTGGCACCATGGATTCAAAATCCCATGTATTTGGGGTTTGAATTTAATTACTAATCAACTTTCTTTACTTAGTGTACATGTGTAATGTTCGACACAATGATTGTAATAAGTCTATTGAAATATATACTTTGGCTGAAAATGATGAAATTTCAAGTCTCAAATGGGCTACAAGCATAGGATCACTGCTGAGATTTTTAACCATTGATTTACAGGGACAATGTTTGGATTGCACAGGTCATCCTATTGAAGTAATTTTAGTGATGTGGTTGATAATTGGATAATTTTGGAATATCATCAGTGGCTCACATGTCCAATAGATTAGTAGCCTAGTGGCGCCTAGTGGCACACATGTTACCCATGCGACTCTTGGGAGGATTTTAGATGAGATCTTAGCTTCCACATAGAGGATTTGAAATCCCCAATTAATTGATGGTGCCATATAGCACAAGACAAGGGATTTGAAATTACCCCAAATCCATGGTGCCAAACTAACCCTAAGAACTTGAATTGAGATTGCTTTTGCTAATATGATCTGAGTCTTGTGAATAAGATTAATTTAACCTAAGCATTTCCATCTTTAATCCAGCATAATGTATAACAAGCCTGATGTTTCCCAGTCCAAGATCCACACTTGTGTGAAACAAGCAACAATTTTAGGTTGCTAATTTCATGGGCCCTGATTTCATGGGCCCCATCAGGGATGAGATTTGCCCAGTAAACATCCCAGATTGGAAGATCTAACCCTATGATATTCATTTTTTCCCTTCATGTGGACCACTATTTTTTTCTTGTAACTGCCTATTAATTAGTAGGCCACTGGTTGAAGGTTTAGAATCTTCCAATCAAGGATATTTTTAATCCATCACCCACACCCAAAGCGGGCCCATCAAATCAACAGTCTTGAGTGAGAATGTGGCCCCACGCGTACGGAAATAGGACTCTTCAGCACAATTTACATTTGGCTCCATATTGATGTGAAGTGGAACTCTTCCGGGTTGTAATCAACTGGTGAAATTACAATTTTTTTTTATATCTAAAGTTACTACAGTATCATCTAAATAATTGTATAAAAGAGCGAAGTTCCCTCTGAATTTCAACCATCTGCCACACAGAATCAGAAAAGAAAAAGGTCTAAAGATATTCTTCCATCAAGCACTTTATCATGTGCATCTCTTCTTCTTAAAACCATAACCCAAAAGCTTGAAGTAGGACCCTTGGCCAATTTTTCTTTATAGATTTTCCATGTGGCCTTGTACAAGAAGAATGATGCATGCATGCATGCATGCAAGAAGAGTGCAGATACCTAGGAACAGTTAGACAAGCAATTGAATAACCTATCATAGAGAGAGACAACAGTATCGAAGGACAGCAGAATAAAGTATATAAAGTAGCTTTCCCATATCAACCCACACTAATTTTCAAACAGTACATCAATACCTTTCTAGATCTGTGAATCATAAACCACCAGCTCTCCAATTAAGAAAATTAAAAATAAAAAACAGAACTCTTGATCAAAGCAACTCATTCAAATCTCTCTCCTTCTATTAGGAAAACCAACAAAAGTACATTTGATTTTTTTACGGTGGTGGGATGGGGAACTGATCAGATGTAGCTAAAGAGAAAAACCCATGATTTTCTTTTCCTAAGAAAATGAAATTTAGACCCCTTTTTTTTTATAGACAACTCCTTCCATCTACTTTTTGGTATTGGAATAGTACAAGAACTATTTTTAGTACCAGAAGTAGAAAAACCAAAAGGGATGGCATGCATTAAAAGATGGGAGGGGTTGTAGACCATGGCTTCCATCTTCTCTCATCGAAAAACTTCTACATGATGGAACATGCATTTGGGTTATCATCACTGAACATGTTGTACTGATCATCTCGCCTAGCTGCTACTTGGCTGTTCTGGGCAGATGTCTCCACGATCCTAACAAAACCAGGAGGGGCCTTCTTGTCATAGGCCTGTGTATTGTAGGGTTGTGTCACAAGGTTGTAAGCAACATAAGGCCAAATCTCAGCCCTTTTGCCTGTGTTTTGGACCTTCTTCAGTACCTTGTTTGGCTCCACATAGCCAACCACAGTCACCTTCTGTTGTTTCATATTTATGTCCACAGATTCGACTCCTGCAAATCCAAACATGACTCAATCGCATCAGATATCATCACAAAAACTACAACACCCATCACCCAAATAACCCTTATAGACATATCACAATTAAATACATGTACATATAAAAAGATAGATTGGTAGATTGAGAAGGAAGATACCACTCATTGAAGAAAGAGCCTTTTTCACTCTGAGCTCACAGCCTTCACAGTCCATCCTGACCTTGAGCTCCACAGTCTGCCGCTGTTTCCTTTTATGGATTCGCCCGTGGTGCCTGTTGCCATTGCCCAACAAGCCAGAGAAGTATTGCAAGGTACCTCCAACACCCATTTTTGTGTTTTAAGTTTTGGAGAAATATAACAACTCGCTGCTTCAATAAAAGCTTGAAACTTGATGGATTTTGATTCTTGGGCTATAACAGGAAGATCTTAGGGGAAAAAAAAACCCTGCTGTGGGTTGGAAGGTGGGAGGAGAGGATTGTAGAAGAGTTTGGGAAAGAAAGAGAAGAGTGCTCGTGGAAATATGAGGGAATTCAAAGAAAAATCCTGCTGTGGGTTGATCCTAGAAACTCCAGGAAAACAATGTTAAAAGGAAAAGGCTTACACTGCTCTGTAATGCCAGGCCTTAAACCTCCTTATATAGACATTTCAGCAACCACAAAAGGTTTTCCCATTACGCAAGGAAAGGTAGTGGAAACAGCCAAAAGAGGGGAAAATACAATAAAGGTCTTGCCAGACTAATTATGATAATTTCGTGTGGTTTGTGTGTTAACATCAATGAAAAAGTGACATTTACACCCTCTCTTCTTGACGCTGCACCACTCATTCCTACCTTCAGTACAGTAAGTGGTACTGCTCTTAAACCGAAAGTAGACAAATGAGGGGTGTGTGCAACAAAAACATAGGGACAAATCTCATTTTCCATTAATTAAAGGACTTTATGAGAAAACCGTTCAAAACTTGAATTTATAAAATAGACCTTGACACATTTGAATCTTCAAACGCATGCCTACGAATAGCAAATTCCCCAAAATGTCCTTCGTTTATTTTTATTTTTTTAAGAAAAGTCGTAGAGCCAAGCAGCAGGGCACACGTGTTTCAACATCCAACCCTCAAACAGGTGGACCCCTTCATGATTATCATACAACCGAAAAATCAGGCCAATCCACCAAAAAAAAAAATTAAAACCTTAAAAAAAATTGGGCAGATTCATTCATCAGATGGGCCACATAATAGAAATCAATGTACATCTCCCACAAATCTCCAACCCACGTGTGACCGACCCGATAATAAGATCAGTTAATTATTGAGGCATTTGATCATCATGATGGGTTGTGCACCTTTTGGACGGTTCGGATGTCATTCACAAACCATGTCGGTCAGAAGGTATTTTGGTCATTGTGCTATGCGTCTGGGTTTTTTGGAATATTTAAACTATCAAGGCGGTTTTTTTTCATAAATTCTGGTGTTTTAAGGAATTTTCTGATAATAGCAGAAATTCGAACCATTCGCATGCAGTCATCAATTGTAAACGTGTCCTACATTCTAATCAAATTAATAGCCGTCTAAATATCAGTATCCACCGTAGATCGACTCCAACGTCAGATTGATTGAACGATCTCATCCTTTGATTCATACACGCCACAATAAATAGTGATGATTGAGTACCTACCATTAAAAACTTATTTGGGTTCCACCTGAATGTTTATTTGCCATCCAACCTGTTGATAAGGTCATGGGGGCGGGATAAAGGGACTATACATATATCAGCTTAATCCAAAACTTTTGTAACCCACGAGAAGCTTTTAATGGTCAATCACCACCATTTCTCATGATATAGTTAATCTTAGATTTGGATATGGATTCATTTTTGGTATCATGATATATAATTAGCTTTCAAAACGGATGAACCGCGTTGATGTAAGTCAAATACATGAAGGTAGGCCCCACGGTTAGGAATCCACACACCGCGGTCCATCGAATCCCCCTAAACGCGCCCCTTTACATTTGATGATGACAGTCGTTTGGCGCATGGTATTAGATGGGACCGAATTGCATTTGGTTCCATGCCAATTCTATTCAATGTTTAGGATAGGCTTGAAATTAGATTAGATGTAATTATAAGCGGTTCCATGCCAATTTCATTCAATATTAGTGAACTGAGTAGGTCTTGGCATGGTCAGTGGGCTATATCCACATTGTCTACTTATTTTTTGAGATTATTTTAAGACGTTGGCTAAAAAATTAATAGATCTAAAGCTCAACCCCACCATAGAAAACAGCAAGGATTGATTACCTACCGTTGAAAACTTCTTCGAGGCCACGTATGTTTTGGAACTACTTCATTATCCACGCAATAAAATGAGGTTGAAAACAGATAAACAGCCTAGATGTAATATATATGTGTTATTTTTAATAATTTTAAATGAAGGTAGGCGTATCCATTCAATGTACCATTGTATAGCAGGGGAAATTAAAGCTCATCACATGATAACAGGAACTTTTCCTGCCATCTGTAATAAATATGCTTTTTGAATCCCATCCCACCTAACTCATCCCAATACCATATGCGCCAGACACAGTGCAAGAAAGCTGTTTTTGAAACAGCGAAGTTTGAGCATGCTGCGAAAAAGACTAGGAAAAGGAGCAAAAGCAGCTCGGAAAGTGGTCCCTCTGAAATATCTACGAAGGAAGGCGGTGAGTTGTGCTGGATTTTGACGGCATCCGTAGCTGCCAGGTTTCACCCACGATTTGATGCCACGTAAGGTTTTCAAAAAAAAGGACGCGGATTGTGCACAGCGCCCCGCTGCACGAGCCCACGTAGCATAAAACTTTGTGGGGTTCATTGATATGTCCGTGTGAAATCAACTCCGTTCATCAGTTTCTCCAGCTAACTTTAGGTTGTAATTCTAAAAATAGGTAGATCCAAAACTCAGGTGGGCTACACCACGAGAAACCGTGGGTATCGAACGCTTGGGGACCCCAGGAGTTTTCGATCTGGCTAATATGATTGTTTTCCCTTTATTGAGGTGGGAATAACCTTATGAACGAGTCGGATGGCAAATAAACATCACGATAGGCCCCAATAACGTTTCAGTGGTGGGTTCAATCCTCACCTTTTCTTAATTTGTAGCATGCATAAGTTTTAAGTCTATCAATTTTTTGCATTACATACTATCATGAAATGGAGAAATTGATGGACGGAGGGGATTTTATAGGGATGTAACAGTAGGCCCCACAGAGTTTCATGTGCTGCACCTAGTTCATGCAGGATGTCGCTGCATGCAATCCGCCACCAGAAAAAACGGCCGGTGTTGAGATGAAGCTCACCTGACCGGACCCTGACCTATCGAACGCCTATTGGCAATTGCAGGATTCGCGCGGCTCTGAGCTGCGTGGAACCCGTGCTCTGTCAGGAAACCGTAACGTGTATTCTATATCGACTCCGTCCATTCGTTTGGCAAGCTCATTTTAGGACACATATCTAAACATGAGATAGAACCAAGACTCCAATGGACCACATTACAGGAAACAATATATATGTTTTATATCTACTCCCACCACCCGTTTCGCCCGCTCGGACGTGACCCAAAACATGATCAGATCCAAATCTCAAGCGAACTATACCTGAAGAAACCTTCCTAGCGCCCACACTTGATATCTTCGTACTTACCACATGATGTTTATATCCCATCCCACTCGTTCATAGAGTGACTCCTAACGTAAATGAAGAAAAACACAACTATCAACTTAATCGAATCTTCCGTGGCCACATGGAAATTTCAACGCTGGTCGTCTTTATCCCCGCTTTTTATTGTGACGTGGCCCATGTGATCTCCTGATTTGGCTCATATTTGGAATGATGTCAAAAAGTGAAATGGCGAAATGGATGGACGGAGTGGATATAACTAGGGCTGAAAGTTAGGCGGGTTCAACCCAACTGACCCGCGACCGACCGAACATTGGGTTGGGCTGGGGCAAGATATTTCAGGTCTGTTTTTAAGCCTGTGTTGTACAAACGCTAACTCAATAAAACTTGGGTTGGGCTCGGGTTAAGGTCTCGGGTTGTCCGACTCAATCTGAACCTGATTAATATATAAGTTACTTATAAATTATAATTGAGTGTAGATCGTTTGTGTCAAAGGTACACAAGTGATGTTGAGTCTCATTTGTCCACATCATTTTCAAGGATTCAAGCTAACAAGATATGCCGAATTTCTCTCTTTTAAATAGACTTCGTGCTATGGTATGACTTTTAAAGGAATAGTTGTCTTATATTTTAGTTTGTTTTTTAAAAGAAAAAAATATATAATTCTCTATAATGAATAATCACATATATAATTAATAAAATTATAGACACAAAAAATAAGTCTTATATTGAAATATAATAAACTAATGTAATAATAAAAATATTAGTACATATATACCCGATCAACCCGATCAATCCGATCGAGCCCGCTTAAGTTGGACTTGGGTTGAGAATTTCTAACCTAAGATTGAATTGAGTTGGGTTAGGGTTGATGTGTAGGAACCTTGGGTTGGACGAGGGTTGAGCACCAACCCAACCCAACCCAACCCAACCCAACCCAACCGGCCCAACTTTCAGCCGTGGATATAACACACGCATGATGGTGAGCTCCACAGATTTTAGGGCTTCAGGCCTGTTCATGAAGTGAGTCCACCGTAAATGGAAACACAAATTTAGAGCTGAGGCGTGTTCATGAAGTGACTACACCGTACACGAAGGCAAACACAAATATCAACTTGAACCGAAACTTTCTTAACCGCATGAAGTTTTCAACGGTGGTCGTCTCTATTGCCATTTGTTTGGTGTGGTGTGGCCCGTTTGATTTTTTATCTTGTCTTATATTTGGATTGATGTCACAAAATGTAATGTCAAAATAGATGGACAGAGTAGATATAACATATACATAATGGTGGGCCCGCGGGGCATAGGACTGCAGGCCCGTTTACGAAGTGACTCCACCGTAGACGAAGTGAAACTTAAATATCAACTTGAACCGAAACTTTTGCGGCCATAGGAAGTTTTCGATGGTGGTAGTCTCTCTCCTGTTTTGTTTGCTTTTGGTGTGGCCCGTTTGATCTTCTACGTTGCCTCGTATTTGTGTTGATGGCCACAAAATAAAATGGCTAAATAGATGGACGGAGTAGATATAACACGTATGTAATGATGGGCATGCAGGGTATAAGGCTACAGGGCCCTTCGTAAAGTAACTCCCATCGTAGTTGAAGGGAAACACAAATATCAACTTGAACCGAAATATTTTTATCCCCACTTTTTACGGTGGTGTGGCACATATGAGATTCATCTATGTCTCAAGCTTTGGCTGTTCTAAGAAAATGAAATAGAGAAATAGATGGACGGAGTCGATATAGCAAATAAGTAACAGTGGCCCCACTGAGGTTTGGGCCGGAGGAGCCGCAATCTGCGTCTGACACTGCGTGAGTACGTATTACCATATACGAGGCATGCATGTGGACCAACCTACAACTTCGTTATCACGGGTCTACGGTGCACTGTGCAGAACGCAAAAGTCAGATTTAAATGGAGATATTTGTTTTGGTAGCTTGAAACATTTAAATATATTCTGCTTAACCATCTAAATGATAGGCCACCCAAAGATGGTTACGTCCGTCAATCCATCCGTTCATTGGGATTTTCTCATCACACTCCAAATGGAAGCCACATTTGGAAGGTTTGGATAGAAGAAAAGCGGGGCACCTGTACAGACGGTGTGTGAGTGCGCATAAAAATCCATACTCCTGCAGGATATGAGTAGAAAGTAGCTGTCGTCGTTGATAGCTGTCTGTGTGACTGAGGGAAGAGGAGACTCATCAGCAATTGAATGGATGGTAGGCGTGGCTTTGATAGGTGGCAAAGGCCGGCCACATGTGCCAACCTGGCATTTCGGGAGGACATGCAATCTTACCCTAATAAGCAGGTGGGACCCACCTTGTGTTGATATTGGAACCACAAGGCTGTCCCTGTTTTTCCATAGCAAGCTTTTCTCAACAATTATGTTTCCATTTGTGTGCGGCCTACCTGAGCCGCATGTTTTTGCGGCTGAGTAGTGACATCGATTGATGGACGGCTAGAGATGTCAGGTACATGTGCCAGGATGGATCTACCGTCATGTTCGGTGATCCAAACGGTTGATTTGATAAGATACACAAATGAAGGTGCCCGTCTCTAAAATCTTGAGGATCGGAAGATGGTGAACTTTCGATCAATGGCCCATGGAACAAACGGTCCATATTCAAAGGGAAAGAGTTAAAATCAAAGTGCCATAGATATTACAGGGTGTTTCAATAGACGGTTGGGATATACACTCTCGAGAATCAATATGACACATCAAAGGGTGTTGGGATAATCCAGATTGGTGAGTAAAATACTAGCGAGACTATCTACCTCTTCTGTGGGACAACAGACTTCATCTGAATGAGATCCATGCCGTCCATCAGGTGCGCCAAAATAAACTCTTGTTTGATCCAGAACTTCCCACTGATCAAAACTCAGGTAGTCTTCATCATCAGAAACATCTAAATGTGCCTAAAACCAGGTGTGGGCCGCCTGAGTTCAAAAAAATATATCATAATTTTTCGAACGTTCCTGAATCCTAGTGATTCGAATCAGATGAATGGATTGGATGGCGTATATAAACCTTGGTGACCCCACACTCAACGAATCATGTGCGTACGACCCCACCTCTTCCCTAAGGTGTGGTCCACCTGAGTTTTGGACCTGCCTGATCTTTGGGTTCCAAGGTGAACATGAGGCACTGCAGTTGATGGACGGGGTGGATCTCATGCACGTTGTCACCCTTATGCCACTCTGTTAGTTGATGAGTTGTCATATTTAAAAAATTAAAATACGGCCACCCAGCATACACATCCACTAGACGAGAATCTACATGCATGGATGCATGTAAGCTTTTGGTCTTTTTGCCTTTTGCTTTTATATATTTGAATCGAATTCAGAGGAGTTATATGGTACAGACTTTAGGTTGGGATCCTTAAAAATAGGTTGATCCAAAACTCAGCTGGGCTAGAAACTGTGTGTATTGAACGCTTGGGGACCCAGGAGTTTTCGATCTGGCTAATATGCTTCGTTTCCCTTCATCGAGGTGGGAATCACCTTACGAGCAAGTCGGATGGTATATAAACAGCATGGTAGGCCCTAAAACGTTTCAGTGGTGGGGTTCAATCCTCACCGGTTGAATATCAATAGTTTTTTAAATACTAATAAAAAATGAAAATTCTAATTTTTCAAAATTTTGAAATTTTCCTGTTAAAACGCTTTTTGAAATTTTTGAATTAAAAAATGCGGTGTGTGTGCTGTCCCACATTGAAAATAAGAAGAAAACTTTTATGGTTTATATGTGGACTTGTGAAAAATATTCTTACTTTGAGTTTTTGGAAGAGGCGATACTCGAGTAGCTGGAACACATGCATGCACATGAGCATGCTCGCTCGGGCTTGAGCTCGAGCACAGGCAGTGAGGCAGTGTGGCTGTAGTGGCGCACTTTACACTTCACACGTGTCGCAGAGTGGTCGCTCCCTCGCGACCTTACGTGAGACGGTGCAATGGGTCTGGTCTATTGTTCACTCCCCAAGTATAGGGTTGTGATGTAGTAATAAACTCGGTGAAACCGAGGTCGAATTCATAAGGACTGAAACCTATATGTTATCTGAAACTAAGTAGAACTAGAACTAGACTAAGGCAAAATTTAAATCAAATAAATTTAAGGAGTAATGGTGAACTATTAATTTAAAACTTAGAGAACTCAGGGAAAGGAAACTGAGGATTCAGAGGACCTACTTGTAGAGATTAAAGAGATCTTATGCCTGCTCGAAGAACTCAACTGGACTTAGAGTCTCATCTTCATCCAATTGAAGTGTAACCATAAAAATCAAGACTGAACTTCCTTTGATATAGTTTTCAAAAAATGAAAGGTATATAAATTAAAATGGATTTCATCACCAAACCATGCCCAGGAGACAAAGTAAACAACAGAATTAAACTAATTACCAACCAAACAAGAATATATGAAGGTTAAGAAGGGTACCGTCATCCGACCATGCCCAAGTGACAATGATGAACAACAGGGTTCCCAAATTCATAAACCCTATAATGTTAAGAATATGCTCAAAGTTATCGCAGATCTATTGTAATTTCAGTCACAGCAAACCATTAAAAATTAAAAGCATTCCTATTAATCAAACTAAATCAACATCAATTCAGTCTAACATGAATAAAAGCCATAAAATCGTTCCCATCACACTACAAGCTTCACATCTTAGCCCTAGCTAAGAGGTTTAGCTTACCATGATTAGGCTATCCTCAAAATAAAAAAATAAAAAATAAAAACTAAGAAAAAGTAAACTCTATCAGCCCTGAAATTGTGCTTCACGTCTAGCCTCCCTAAAGCTCTCTTTCTCTCTCCCTTTTATAGAACCATGGGAGTCGATTGGGTGGTGGAACTCCTTTCGCAAGATGTTACGCAGCAATATTCCTTTCGCAACAAGGAAAGTAGAAAATCATGCGCACTCAGTGCATATCTGTTATGCAGCTGCGTGCGGAACCAAGAAAAAAACAGCAAGATTGTTGTTTTGTTATAACCTGCAGGCGTGATCATCACGGTACGGGGTTTACTCGTATTTAGGATGTTTTAGATTGCCAACAAGATGAACGGGTTGGATCTCCCCATCGGCCAGCCGTGGTGGCCCACCTGGATCGTCAGATCAGTTTGAAAGACAGAGTTTACGTAACTCTGCTTATGCTAATGAATGGTGGGGCCCATGATCGAAACTCGGCATGAAATCCAATCCAACCATTGGAATTCTGTCAAAAAACCAGTCGGAATTGACGTTGTCTAGCTCGAATTCGTTGTGGCCCACAGAATGTTCATTTGACCGTCAGTCTTCTGTTTGAACAGTTGAAAACCAATATTCATTGTCTTCTGAAATTCTGTCACCTAGGCTTTAATGAGAGGGACCGTGAGCTTCTGATAGACGGTCCAGATCAAACCGATGAAGCATGTTGGTGGCCATAAGATTCTTCCGCAGGCTCTGTTTGCGAAACAAAGCCTGCACATTCGCGCTGCGATGGTAAGTGGATCCATGATTGATGTTGGGCAGGAAATCCAATCTGTCCACTGGATTCACCTCAAAAAACAGGTCGAACAAGGCTATTTTTGAACGTCCTTTGATGTGGCCCCTTGAATCTTTGCTTCCACCATTCATTTTATGTTTGACAGTGAGCTTACGTGTTTACATTTGCATTGGTCCAAAACGACACCTAGGCAAGGGTTATGGACACCCTCTGGAGTGAATGAATGGTCCAGATATAGCATAGGAGTGATTTATGGGCCCCACTACTCCAAACCGGCGAACGCTAGTCCGCCCGCTGTCTCTACACATGAGATGGCTCGGGTCAATCTTGGTTTGACCGAGCTTGGTGTCCGATGCAGCGCACGTGGACTTTCTATGGTGCACATGCATCTTATATGTGTGGTCCAGTGAGGAGACATGATAAATCTACTCCGTTCATCTACTTCCCCACCCAATTTAAGGGGTTGAAACCAAAATTGAAGTATATTCAGATCTTAGGCGGGTCTCAAATCATTAATTTATGAGTTGATTTGTCCGTTGGGCCACTTCCATAAGAATTTAACGTCTTAAATTTGACATGTACGGTTAATTTATGGTCCTCAGTCCATTTATAAAGTTTCGAGCTAAAGAGATGGTGGGAACCCTATGATCTTGCATTCTAGACTATTTTCAACCCATTTGAGCTTCAGTTTCTCTATTTTCTCGAATCTCTGGAATGTAAATCTATTGATCTTGGTCTCCTGAGGTCCGTCCCTTGCCTTGGGTACTTCAGAGTGTCAAATTCATACTTCTAGTACCTTTTTCAGTCCACTCTCGTAAATTCACCTTACATCACAAACATGATTAAATTGAGCCATTAAACTGTACAATGTTCGTAAATTCAGGCAATAATCGGGGTCTAATATGCAATATTTGACCCTCAACATTTGTGCCTGTTTGCAGTGGGTCTGAAATAGTTTGAGTTTTATAAAAGACTGAAAATGGTCGGATCATAAATCTGAAATGCTCAGCAGTTTCTGAAAACGGCTCTCTGCCTTGAGCCAAATGGTCCGAAAACGAACAAACCATGATAATCCAACGGTCAGATCCTTTGATCCGATGACCAAAACGGCTGGAGTTAATGATCAACTGTAACACCCCATTTTTTTTTAACGGTGTGTTCTACCATATCCTTGGGTGTAGCCCACTTGAACTTTGGATCAGCCTCATTTTTGGGCTAATGCCCTAACTTGATCTGGAAAAATAAATGGACGAAATAGATTTTTGATAAACATCATGAGTGGGGCCCACCATGTTTTTTTTAAAAAAATATATATTAAAAAAAAAACAAAACAAATGTGACGTGCTTGTGCACGTCACCTAAAACCAATCTCACCTCCCAAATTTCTCTCTCCTCTCCTTCTTCTCCGTAATACAACTACAAGCCCGAACCCATCTTTGGCCATCAACCCACCATTAGCTCCAACATCAGCCTTCAACAAAAAAATAATGCTAACTCTTCTTCACACTTGACGAGAGATGTGTGACATTTGCAAGCTTCCAACCATAATACCCACTAACCAAGTTTATTGAAGCTTCAAAATCTACCTTCCTTCAGCCCCGTGGGACTCATCTGAGCCATCTAAAACAAAGGGCACGTTGAAATCCATCTTATACAAGAATTCGTCATTGAAGCCCGTGGCATCTCCTTTATCGAGTAGCCACCACATGATCTACATGAAACACTATTTCAGATTCAAATCAGAAGTCATCTGGGCCAAATGGACCGCATTTGTTTCGATCTTAGATCTTCTTGCCTAATCTAGCCATACATGAGATATATCACACTGAATCAAGTAGGTGATTTTTTCGATTGAAAAGATTATATTATTATATACTTTCTTTTCATTAATTATTTATTTCATATGACTGATATAAGACATTTAATTTTGATTTTACATGATGTAGAATGCGTTTATTTGATTTTTAATATGGAATAAATTTATTTAATTATTGTTAAATGCTTTTAATTGTATTATGGGTGCTCTACCCTAAAAGAACCATTATGTTATTTTTATGGGGTGCTCTGCCCAGGGTCATTCCCGAAAGGATCAGCACGGTACGGGTACTCTGCCAGGGTCAGACCCGAAAGGATCGGCACGGGTGCTCTGCCCTGGGCAATTCCCTAAAAGGATCAACACACACGGGTACTCTACCCTAGGTATTTACTCTAAAAGTTTATTCACCAGGTGCTCTGTCGAGGGTCATTTCCTAAAAGGATCAAAACACACGAGTGTCCTGCCCTGGATTGAACCAAAAATGATTTTAGATAACGGCATTATCTTATTTTGTTATTATGAAAAATAAATTATTATTGTTGTCATGTATAATGACGATTCAATACTCGTAATTAATCATATTTGTATTATTGAGTTTTATTTGTGTTAATGTAAAATTTTTAATTTTGGGAAGGATGTGACCCTACGAGCCGTCGCGCTCACACCATATAGACTGTTTTGCAGGGTTTGTATATGAAGAACCGGTTGGACAAGATTGAAGACTTTTATATTTTTATATTTTTTTATTTAGAAATTAATTAAAATTCAATGTATGTTGTTATTATTTATTTATTTTTTGTCAGTGTAATTAAAGATTAAGGAATGAATAGTGGATAATATTTAATAACAATGATTAGTATCCTTTTAGTTGCTCTGATCGCCTTAAAAATGTACGAAATAATATGGGTTACGATGTATATTTATTTAAATACAACTCACAGTCCTGAAATTCGGGTCCGGGCCTGACCAACTCGAGTTCCCATTTTCGGGGTGTGACATCAACGGTCAGAAACGTAATCCAAACGTTCTGAACCATTGATAGCAGTCTAGCAACGGTCCACTACCTGATGCCTATATAAACTGGACCATTTCAGTTCGATTTCATCATCTCAATACACCATATCTCCCATCAAATCAGATACGATCCATAGCTCCATTCTAAAATACTTAGAACATCTACACCATTTGAGTCTGCCAGAAGAAATCTGTTATGTTAAAATTGTTCCACAGTAGACCTATCGTGATTGCTGCACGCTGGATCCAGATAAGGCTTGTCTTATCCTGAAAGTAATTCGTTTATAACCCATTAGCAGTTGATAAGGGGGCGAATCACGATTTAAAGACAACGTATTTTATACGTGATTCAGCTTAGTGAATATTTTATTTTCAATTTAATTTTTTATATTTTCGGTGTATCTAATCATTTATTACCAACAATCTTAAAGCATGATTCATGGACACCGAAAGTGTTGCATTAGTCAAACTAATGAACTAGGATCTGATCCGACTGGACCGATTCGATGGTTCAAATTTCACTAGATGGCAGAACAAATTGAAATTCCTGCTGACCGCTCTGAAGATCTACTACATCCTGGACTCGACTCTCCAGCCTCTACCTGAAGCAAAGGACACTAACACTCCAGAATCAAGCGGCAAGAAGATGAACTGTTGTGTCGTGGCCACATCCTCAATGCTCTCTCTGATCGTTTGTACAATTTGTACATGGGGACCACATCAGTAAAAGAAATTTGGAGCGCACTAGAATACAAATACAAGGCTGAAGAGGAAGGTGCACAAAAATTTCTAATTGCCAGGTATTTTGACTTCACGATAGTAGACAATCTACAGCTGTTTGCCCAAATCCAAGAACTGCAGCTTATTGTAAACAAAATAAAAGCCATAAAAATTGATCTTCCTGAATCCTTTTAAGTCGAAGCTATAATCGTAAAATTGCCTCCGAGCTATATAGACTACAGGAAGAAACTACTGCATAAATTCGAAGAGTTCACCCCGAAACAAATCCAAAAGCATCTTCGAATTGAAGAAGAATCCCGTAACCGAGACAAAAAGGATGACGCTAATGGTGCATCCTCATCCAAGGTGTAAGACCCGTATCCTAATTCGCACTGTTCCGTTGATTTCCGCGACCCTTCTCGTCAAATTCCGGCAATCCGCGACTTATGGTCGACGTTGCGCACGACCGTAAGTCGTATCCTATTCATTTGAGCCGGCTTAATCCGAGACTTGTATCATTGCGACCGCACCGTCGCCGCGGTTCCAACGCCGCAACTCACGCACCGATCCGATACCCAGACGATGAGATACGGACCCACGTTCAGTTCGAGCAAAAACACCGCGCGTTGCAAATCCCAAGGAATCTCTACAATATGTCCCATCAATCACATCAATCAATCCCATCAATCACCTCTCATGTCAAGTACAAGCACCCATACTTCCTTTCTCCACAAGTCAAGCAACCACCCAAGTCAACTAACACATCACCTCACCCATCACTCACATCCATCAACCATCACCTCACATCACTCCATCTCTCATTAATCACACCTCTCTCTCTCATTTCTCAACACTCCAACTCCAAGCAAGAGAGAGAGCTCACGTCCAAGCTCTCTTCCATGAGAAAGAAGAGATTTTAGTGGCCCACTTCCCATCTCCACCATCAAAGTGAAGCTCTAGGTGACCGGCTATCCAACGGACCAAGAAGATCAAGAGGTGGGTGCTTTGATAGAGTAGTTTTCATGTTTTTAAGGTGGGCCAAGTGAGGCCAACCGATCAATGGTTTGGATCTCACTTGGGACCCTAAGATGTGGCCAATGGCACATCTTGATCATCAAGATCATTCCATGATGGGGCCATTCTCCATGGACCCCATCATGATGTTTACTTTCCTTATATTGAGGAGGTCATCTAGACCGTCCATTTCTAGTGAAGTAGGATCTCCACCGTTCATCTTTTGTTGATAGTCCATATGCAAAAGGACCTTTGATGTATGATTGGATGATTGAGACGGAGGGCCCATAGTGTCGGGGTCCCTCCATCACGCGTGTCCCACTCTCCTTCTATCTCTTTCTCCTTCTCCTTTTGCATTATTTTCTTTGTGTGTTGATGTGGCCGTGTGGCCCACGTGAATAGGCCCCACCATGAAGTACTTTACCCAAGCCGTCTAAGGGTGGGGCCCACTCCATATGTGTTGTATCCTCTCCATCCATCAATTGGTGACCCACATAAGTGGGACCCACCTCAATGTTAATGCACACCCAACCGTCCAGCGTCCCCTGGACGCTGGACGTCAAAAAAAAAAAAAAAAAAAAACACATGAGTTCCCTTCAAAGCCTTTGGAATGGACCGCTTGTACGGGACCCACCGTGATTCACGCATCTAATCCAAGCCGTCCATCCCCTTCCCCGTATCATTTTAGGCGTTGAGCCGAAAAATGAGGTTGATTGGGGTATCTAGTGGGCCATAGTGTTGGAAACAATATCTGTACCGTTGAAATCTACCCAGATTTTTATTACCCGCTGGAAAATGTTCGATATTGGTCTTGATAGGTCTGTTTTAGCCTTGGGAATGCGATGGACGGAGTGGATTTACTCGGGGTGGCTCGCACACCTGAAAATCCTCAGGGAATCGGGTTTCAAAAAAAAAAAAAAAACAAGAAAGGAAGGAGTGGCGTCTGCTGCTGCAGACGGTGCAGGCAGCGCCTGCGGCTGCTGGCGGGCGGACGCCAGGCCGTCCACGGCTCCACGGGCGGCCCCCACCATGACGTATATTTTGTATTCACACCGTTCATCAGGTGGCCCACCCACTGACGTGGCTCCCCTCCAAATTTCAGGTCCATCCAAGATTCAGGCGGCCCACACCACAAGAAACAGTGGTGATTAAAATCTACCATTAGAATCCTTTTGGGGTCCACAGAAGTTTTTGATCAAGCCGAAATTTACGTTTTCTCTGCACCCCGGGTCCCTGTAACCTTTACCAACGGTTTGGATGGCATGCAACTTAATGGTGGGCCACATACATGGATCCCACCCTTGATGCATATGTTTTACACCACCGTCCACAAGCATGGACGGTGGAGCCCTGTGAACGGTGGAGCCCACCCTGCTGCTTGAGTTTCCTTCGCACCGTCCAGTGGACGATGTGAATGCCCACTGTGATGTATGTGTTTTATTCACACATCCAGGTGTGGATGGTGGGACCCACCATGGTGCATAAGTTGCATCCTAACCGTCCATCCATTTTACTAACTAAAATGAGGTAGATCCATGGTTCAAATGGGCCCATTTTTGTATGTATATAGGGCCCATGTTGACCCATTTATGGCCATCCATTCAGGCCCAACTTGGTGCACATCTAAGGCCATGGGACTAAGCCCATTTGGCATGTGCAATGACCATGGGATTAAGCCCATTTGGCATGAGTAATGCCCATGGGTTTCGGCCCATTTGATACATATTAAAGCCCATGGGATCAAGCCCATTTGATGTGCATGGGGCACAAATGGAGTGACCTAGTTGATATATTTAAAGCTCATGTGTATAGGCCCATCTGATTTATTTAAAGGCTCAAGTTGTGAGACCACTTTGATGTATTTCAAGGTCCATGGATCATGGACCATTGCAATGTACATAAGGCTCATTGGTGAGGCCCATCAATGTGACCCATTTGGTGAATGTGAGGCCTATGTAATACGACCCATTTGATATACCTAAGGCCCAGGGATCGAGGCCTAACGAATGTCCTTAGGGTTCATTACAATGTACATTTCTCACAGTTCGTGAAAAGATATTTATGGCAGGCCGTGCCTGGGAAACAATGTTGGTTTGACGTCCACATTGTATGTACGATGTTGGTTAAATGTCCGCATTGTAACTCTCTTTAGGGCCCATTGATAGGTCCATACCTGTTACTATTCATTGCCTAATAACATGTTTAAAATAATCTCATGACTCATGCCCATACGCATCATATGTATGCTTGATATGAGTAAGGATTGATCATAACATACGCCATTGGGCAGACCATTTACGGGACTCGTTATGTGACTGGGTGCCCTACATGATCGCGCAGTACGCGCTGGACTTCTGCATGATTTGACGTGTGATTCATGCATCTCGCATACGTGTGACTTGATCACTGCACGCCCTAGCAACATCAGGGCCGTGGCTCCACAGGTACATCGTGGATGGCCGTATTGGATACCGGAAATACTTATTCTAGCACTGTGGGCACTTAGGATGTCCTTGGGTGAGAGTCCCAGAACCTTTTTGGTACCAGGAGATGCTCCAACGTTTAGACCGAGTGGATACACGAGCGCCCGAGTGCCGAATACCAGTAGGCCGCGTCTCCCACTGTGTCGTGATCGGTTGGAAGGGGGTGTGGCCTTATCCGCCTGAGTGAGAGGGCTATAAGCTAGGCTGAGTTTGACTAGCTCGCAAATGAGTCCGCTATCGACGAGCCGGGTAGGTATTGGCATACTACTGGTCAGGCGGATAGTGAGGTCTTATCCGCTTGCTTGACTGTGCAGCTAGGGAGGTGGCAGTCTCTGCATGTGTATTGGACCCCGGTGATACCCAGAGAAGAACTATACTGATATACGCATTTGAGGAGTACCGACTTGCTTGGATTGCATTTCGCATATGACATTTGGCTATGTAGGCCTTGCATTGCATCGGTGTGGCCGATGGCATTCATATCTCGCATCATGCCTTGCATTACACAGCCTTGGTATATTCATGAACTTACCGCATACTTCCGCATTGTTCTGATACTGTACACTTGGCGTTTACCTTACGCACACACTTACACCACCCTCTAAGCTTTTGTAAGCTTATGCACGATAGTTGCGTGCAGGTAGCGTTGGACGACAGCAGCGCTGAGACAGGAGTGCACATCAGGACCTTTTAGAGCTTTTTTGATCACCTTGTATTTCCCTTTCTGCATTGTACTTAAAATTGTTGTTATAGTGGATATGTGGTGATGTTGTTTTGTGACTTGGTTATGTCTGTGGTTATGCTCCTTTACAAAAAAAAAAAAAAAAAAAAAATCATTCTGAAAATCCTCCTTGTAGGATCCCAGGATCGGAATCTGGCATTAGATTATCAGAAGTCGAGAATGGGGCACTACGGAGGCTGTCGACACCGGATTCGGCAATCGGGATTCATGTGAATCCGATTTTCGGGTTTGGGGCGTGACACAAGGTGAACGCAATAGAACGTCCATCTCAAAATAATACCTATGAGAAAGCTGATTCCCTTATACCTAACAAAGATCAAGGGAAATTCAAGAAAACCCAAAAGAAGAAAAATGGCAAACCTAAGAGAGCTTGCAATGTCTGCGGCAAGACCGGGCATTTCGCCTGAGTCTGTAGGGATCGAAAAAAGCCTAAGAAAGAGGCTAATGCAGTAAACGATGAAATTGTAGCCATGGTCATAGAAGTGAATCTAATTCAAGAGAAATTTTCTAATTGGTGATATGATACAAGTGCCACAGTCCATGTATGCAATGATTGATCTGCCTTCAAAACCTATGAAGACGAGACCAATGGTCAAGAGGTTCAAATGAGAAATGAAGGACGATCGAAAGTTGCAGGCAAAGGAACTGTGGAATTACTCTTTACCTCTGGAAAGAAGGTAATTCTGACCAACGTACTGCATGTCCTATACATAAGGAGGAATCTTGTCTCAGGGGATCTCTTAAGAAAACTTGGAATTAGGGTTGTGTTTGAATTAGGCAAGCTGATCTTGTCTAAGAATGAGAACTTTGTAGGCAAGGGTTATACTTGTAATGGGATGATCAAACTTTCTTTAAATGAAAAGAATTCTTCTGCTTACATGATTGAGTCTGTAATACTATGGCATGGTAGACTAGCCCATATTGGCTATAGTACCATAAAACTTATGGCTAAGAACGGCCTAATATTATACAATGTTAGTGACAAAGATAAATGTAAACTATGCATACGATCTAAAATAATCAAGAAACCATCCCCCAGCATTGAGAGGTCATCTTAAATATTAGACCTAGTACATACTGACATATGTGAACTAAATGTCGTTCTTACCCGTGGAGGTAAAAGGTACTTTATAACGTTTATAGATGATTGTTCAAGATATGTATATGTACATCTGTTAAAATCGAAAGATGAAGCATTTAATGCATTCAAGATGTATAAATTTGAAATAGAAAATCAATTAGATAAAAATATTAAAATCCTTCATAGTGACCGAGGAGGAGAATATTTCTTTAATGAATTTTCTAACTATTGTGAAAAATATGGCATAATACATCAATGTACAGCACCTTATACACCACAACAAAATGGTGTAGTAGAGAAAAAATAAGACATTAGTAGAAATAGCCAACTCAATGTTAATACAAGCACAGTTGCCATTAAACCTATGGGGAGAAGCACTGTTAGCTACATGTCATGTTTTAAACCGAATTCCATATAAGAAAACCAAGACCTCTCCATACGAAATATGGAAAGGAAGAAAACTAAACATAGGGTCTCTTAAAGTGTGGGGGTGTCTTTCATACTGCAGAACTCTAGAACCTTAAAGAACTAAGTTAGGACCAAGAGTTATCAAGTGCGTCCTTATAGGATATGCACAACATAGTAAGGCCTATAGACTTATAGACTTAGACTCCAATGTAACCATAGAATCTAGAGAGGTAGAGTTATTTGAGAATTCTGTATTCACGGAGAAAAAGAATGTTGAAATTCAATCTCCGAATGAAAGTATAAAAGAAACACAAATAGAAAAGAAAACTCCTAGTGAACCTCGTAGGAGTCAAATAGCAAGAGTATAAAAGAGTTTTGATCCTAATCAAATAGATTCTCAGCGACTCTCTTTTCATCTAGTTGAGGATGATAGAGAGAAGGTGATTAGGAAAATACTTATGATTTTAACTATAGAAGATAAACTTAAAACCTTTAGTAAAGCTATGACTGCAAGAGACTTCACTTTTTGGAAAGAAGCCATTAATGATAAAATGGATTTCATAAAACATGAGAATTGGTAGATCTACCTCTAGGTTCTAAACCAATAGGTTGTAAGTGAGTATTTAAGAAAAAATATCACACAGATGGTATAATTCAAACCTTTAAGGCAAGATTAGCTGCTAAGGATTTTCAACAGAAAAAAGGAATCAATTATTTTGACACTTATTCACCAATAGCTCGAATAACATCGATAACGATCTTATTCGCCCTATCATCCATACATCATCTTTATATCCATCAAATGGATGTGAAGACAGCATTCTTGAATGGTGATCTCGATGAGGAGGTTTATATGGAGCAACCAGAAGGATTTTTTCTACTAGAAAATGAAAAAAAAGTATGTATACTTGTTAAGTCTTTGTATGGATTAAAGCAAGCACCAAAACAGTGGCATGATAAATTTGATTCTAAAGTTCTGTCTTATGATTTTAAACATAATATTGCTGATAAATGCATATATTCAAAAGTATGTAATAATTATGTTATAATCATATGCTTATATGTAGATAATATATTAATAATCAGAATAAAATGAAAGATGTAACTGAAACTAAAAAGTTTCTTTCTTCAGTTTTCAAAATGAAGGATCTTGAACAAGTAGATACCATATTAGGTATCAAAGTTAAAAAAAATATAGTGAGAGTTTTGCATTATACCAGTCTCATTATATTGAGAAAATGATAAACTAGTTTAATCACTTGAAAATTAAAGAGGCAAGTATCAAGTTAAAAAAAAACAGTGGAAGAGCAGTTACACAACTAGAGTATACTAGTGTTATAGGCAGTTTTATGTATGCAATGCAATGCACCAGACCGGATATAGCATAGCTGTGAGTAAACTAAGCAAGTTTACGAGTAATCCAAGTGTTGAACACTGAAAAATAGTAAGTAGATTTTTAGATTATCTTAAAGAAACCAAAGAACTATGACTATTTTACTCAGAATTTTCAGCAGTATTGAAAGGATATACCGATGCAAGTTGGATATTGAGTGCAGGGGACAACAAGTCCACTAGAGGGTGGATATTCACCCTACGAGGTGCAGCTGTATCATGGGGATCCAAGAAACAAACTTGCATAACGCACTCAACTATGGAATCTGAGTTCATAGCTTTAGCTGCTACAGGCCAAGAAGCTAAGTAGTTAAGAAATTTCTATTAGAAATCTCATTTTATGCGAAGCCTATACCAGCTGTTTCACTTCATTGTGATAGTAAAGTCACTCTAACGAGAGCCTATAGCGGTACCTATAATGGAAAGTTCAGACACATAAGTTTAAAACATGATTATGTAAGGCAATTGATTCAAGATGGAATCATTGCAATCTCATATGTAAAGTCAAGTAATAACATGACTGATCCTTCTACTAAACCTCTGATGAGATAGGTAATAAGGACAACATCTAAAGGGATTGGGTTGAAACTCTTTACTCAAAGTTTCACCAGTAAAAGAAACCCAACCCTAAATTAGAAAATCTTTAAATATTGGGTTTAATGGGTAACAACAATTTACTGATAAGTGAAAAGTTTCAGCACTAAATAAATTAATAACCTCATTCAGGATGATAGTGCTGGCCGTTATAAAAGAGGTATGAGTATTAAACTCTTAATAAAGTCTAGTTAAAAAGGATAAATATTTTAAACGGAAACATTGGAAGGATTTCACCTATGTGAACGTATAAGTAGTGTAGCTTCTCATGAGAGTTAAAGTTATCTCTGGATCGTTCATGAAACAGAATAAGCACATGACCATTAAAAGTGCTAAGCGAGATTATGAAGGAACACATAATGCAGGAGCTATTATGTGTGTGGTATTTTCGGTTATATCATATACAAATAACTGCTTCAATACTGCAGCAATCAGAAATTTTAAAATAACTTTAAAATACTTACACTAAGAAAAAATTTAAATCGCAATATATCTTTCTTTATGCATAATAACTGTTATCATTCTGGCAGAGTTTTCAATGTTTTAAAAAATCGGTGGGGAATTGTTGAATATCAATGGTTTTTTAAATAATAATAAAATAAAAATTTAAAATTTTGGAATTTTCCCGCCAAAACGCTTTTTGAATTTTTTGAATTAAAAATGTAGTGTGTGTCTATTTTGTCCCACATCAGAAATGAAAAGAAAATTTTTGTGGTTTATATGTGAACTTGTGAAGAATATTCTTACTTGGAGTTTTTGGAAGAGGTAATGATCGAGTTGCGTGTTCTAGTGCTACGCACTGGAACACATGCACGCGCGAGCGGGCTCGAGCATGGGCAATGAGGCAGTGTGGCTGTAATGGTGCTAAATGGCGGACTTTGAAATCTGCTGCGTCAAAATTGTTCCACAGTGAACCATCGTGATTGCTGCACGCTAGATCCAGATAAGGCTTGTCTTATCCTAGAAGCAATTCGCCTATAACCCATCAGCAGTTAATAAGAGGGCAAATTACGCTTTAAGGACAATGTATTTTATACGTGATTTACCCTAGTGAAATATTTTATTTTCAATTTAACTTTTGATATTTTCAGTCTATCCAATCGTTTATTACCAACCTCACCTTTTCTTTAGTCGTAGCCTACATGAGTTGGATCATTTTTATTTTTTTTGCATTACACACTACCATGAAATGGAGAAATTGATGGTGTGGATTTTTAGGGATGTCACGGCAGGCCCCACAGAGTTTTATGTGCTGCACCGACTTCATGCAGCGAGTCGCTGCACGCAATCCGCGTCGAGAAAAGACTGCAGTAGCTGACCTGACCCTGGCCCACGGAACGTGGATGGCCACCTGCAGAGGATTCACGCGGCTTTTGGCTGCGTGTACCCGTGCTCTGTGGGGATACCGTAATTTATGTTCTATATCTAGTCCGTTCATTAGTTTGGCTAGATCACTTTGAGACAAATATCCAAAAATAAGACAGATCCAAGCCTCCAGTGGACCACACCACCGGAAACAGTATATATGTTTTATATCTATTCTCACTGTCCGTTTCACCAGCTCGGACATGAGCCAAGCTGAGCAGATCCAAATCTGAAGTGGACGATACCTGAAGAAACCTTCCCAGTGACCACACTTGATATCTTCGTATTTCCCACCGTCATGTTTATATCCCTTCTAACCAAACTGACTCCTAACATAAATGACGTTAAACACAAATACCAACTTGAGTCGAATCTTCGGTGGCGCCGTGAAGATTTCAATGGTGGTAGTCTTTATCCTCACTTTTTACTGAGAAGTGGCACATCTGATCTCCTCATTTGCCTCATATTTAGAACGATGTAAAAAAGTGAAATGACGAAACAGAAGGGCGGAGTAGACATAACACATACACAACGGTGAGCCCCACAGATTTTAAGGCTACAGGCCTGTTCATGAAGTGACTCCACCGTGGACTAAGGGAACACAAATTTAGGGCTGTAGGGCTGTTCATGAAGTGATTACACCGTAAACGAAAGGAAAACACAGATATCAACTTGAACCGAAAGTTTCTTAGCCGCGTAAAGTTTTCAACAATGGTAGTCTCTATCCCTATTTGTTTGGTATGATGTGGCCCGTTTGATCTTGGACCTTGTCTCATATTTGGGTTGATGTCTACTAAATGAAAAGATAAAATAGATAGACGGAGTAGATATAACACATACGTAATGGTGGACCCCGCAGGGCATAGGAATGCAGGCCTATTCATGAAGTGACTCCACCGTAGACGAAGTGAAACACAAACATCAACTTGAACCGAAACTTTTGTGGCCACAAGAAGTTTTCAACGGTGGTCATCTCTCTCCCCATTTGTTTGTTGTGGTGTGGCCCATTTGATTCTCGACCTTGTCTCATATTTGGGTTGATGTCCACCAAGGGCATGTTTGGCTGGTCGGATTGAAAGGGATTGAACGGTACTGGAAGGGATTGGAAGTTAAATTCTAAGATTGGCCGAGAGTGCCAAACAACGCCGGTGATCTCATCCCAATCCCATCGGTCTTGAGACAATCTACTGACAGCACATCATTACTTTAAATCCCATCTAATCCACTACAATCCATTTAATTTTGCCTCAAATTGTTTGGCTCAAGGAATTGAAAGGGATAGGAAGTTTTAATCCGGGATTGGCCGGGCGTGCCAAACAGACTGGATATAAAAATATTGCAATCCCATGTATCTCAAGACATCCAAGGACAACACCATTACTGCCTAAAAATCCATGTCATCCACCCTAATATCATTCGATCCCTTTCAATCTACCCGGCCAAACGTGCCCCAAATGAAATGGCTAAATAAATGGACAAAGTAGATCATATAACACACGTGATGGTGGGCCCGCAGGGCATAAGGCTGCAGGACCGTTCATAAAGTTACCCCCATCGTAGATGAAGGGAAACACAAATATCAACTTGATTGTCTTTTATCTTCACATTTTACTGTGGTGTGGCCCATTTAAGATTTATATTTGTCTCGTATTTGGGCTGTTATAAAAAAATGAAATAGATAAATAGATGAACGGAGTAGATATAACCCATACGTAACAGTGGCCCCCAGAGAGGTTTGGGCTGCAAGAGCCGCAATCCGCGTCCGACCCTTCGTGAGTACGTATTACCATATATGTGGCATGCATGTGGACCAACCTACAACTTTCACTATCATGGGCCGATGGTGCACTGTGCAGAGCCCGAAAGTCAAATTTAAGTGGGATATTTGCTTTGATAGTTTCAAACGTTTAAATATCTCCTTTTTAACCATCTAAATGATGGGCCACCCAAAGATGGTTACATCCGTCCATCCATCCATTCAGTGGGATTTTCTCATCACACTCCAAATGGAAGCCACATTTGGGAGGTTTGGATAGAAGAAACGCAGGCCACCTGTACAGCTGGTGTGTGCGTGCGCATAAAACTCCATACTCTTGCAGGGTATAAGTAGAAAGTGGTTGTCACCTTCTGGTCGCTCTGATTGAGGTATAGAGGAGAGGAGACTCATTACCCATTGAATAAGCGGCTGGCGTGTGGAAAGAAGAACGCCCCATCGAATGGGTTTGCAGCTTTGACAGGTGGCAAAAGGCTGGCCACATGTGCCAACCTGGCATTTCGGTAAGACATGCAATCTTGGGAACGGATTGGCTACTCCCCCTGACACCAGCGCCGGAGCTGGTGGTCGGTGCTCTGTGGGACCCACCATGATGTATGTGTTTCATCCATTACGTTCATCCATTTTTAAATATCGTTTTATGGCTTTATCCCAAAAATTAGAAAGATTTAAATCTAAAGTGGATCACACCACAGGAAAACAATAGTGATTGGATATCCATCATTTAAATCCTCCTAAGGCCCGATGTACTGTTTATTTGACATCCAATCCGTTGATTAGGTCATAAAGACCCAGATTAATGGAGAAAACAAAGATCAACTTGATCCAATACTTTTATAGCCCCCAAAAAGTTTTTAACGGTCGAAGTTCATTCAAAAATGTTTCCTGTAATGTGGTCCACTTGAGACTGGGATATACCTAACTTTTTTTGCATCATGGTAAATTGATCTAGGAAAATAGATGGACGGAATGGATGAAACAGATACATCATGGTGAGCCCACAGAGCACCGACCACCAGCTCCGGGGCTGGTGTCAGGGTTTGTAGCCAATCCGTTTCCTGCAATCTTACCCTTGTAATGAGGTAGGACCCACCTTGTGGCTGATATTAAAACCATGAGCAGTATATTTTTGCGGCTGAGTAGTGACATCGACTGATGGACGGCTAGATGTCAGGCACAGGTGCCAGGATGGATCTACCGTCGTGTTCGGTGATCCAAAGGGTTGATTTGATGAAATACACAAATGAAGATGCCTATATTTAAAATCTTGAGGATCGGAAGATAGTGAACTTTCAATCAATGACCCATGTAACAAACGGTCTGTATTCAAAGGGAAAGAGTTAAAGATCAAAGTGTCATGGATATTACACGGTGTTTCATTAGACGGTTGGGATATACACTTTCGAGAATCGATATGACACATGAAAGGTGTAACACTCCGTTTTGTTTAAACGGTGAGTTCCACCGTTACATATGGTGTGGCCCACATAAGTTGTGGATGACTCTCATTTTCAGGCACATGTCATAACTTTGATTGGCAAAACTAATGAACGGTGTGGATTTATCACATGATTCCTGTGGAGATCATTTTTTTAAAAAATAAAATAAAATAAACACAAAGTGGCGTGCGTCAACACGTCACCCCGTAAAACAATTTTTCCTCCGTGCGACTCTCTCCTTCCTACTTCTCCATGTTACAATTACGGATATGAACCCATCCACCATACATGCCATCATTATGGTGGGACACATTCCTCAATCTAAATCATCCAATGAACTCGAACCCTCGATTAACCTCAGCCCTCGAAATCTTTTACCTAAAAATATTTTACGTGGCTCACCTTAAAGCTTGATTTGAACTAAAAAAATTTAACACTAGGTCCTATGGAACCTGATTAATGGCCTGATTTCTCTCAACAATTATAGTGGACCCTACATCACTACCCACTCCTCGTGGATAGAAGGCAGAAATCTACCTTCCGCACGAAGTCATGCTCTCACGTTCTTTTCTCTCTCAGACTCCTTCATACACAAATCTCCTCTCTTACGATCATGGAGATTCTGCTTATTGATACCAGCCTGCTCACTTATTAATTCACAATCATTGAAAAAGTCTACCATTGGGACTTTTAAAAATCTTTTTTCTTCCTATTTCTCAATTTCATGCAAGTAGTAGCTGCACCTTCCAACTTCAGAATCAACTAACAAAATCAATCTGAAGCTTCAATCTGTGAAGCCTACAAGCTTTGTACGGCCCATAAGAACCATCAACAACTGTCAGTGTCGCAAAATGCATTAATCCAAATTTTGACATGATCGCCTACTTCATCTACACCACCACCGTATAATCTATATAAACCAGCATTACGGTAAGTAAATCTTTTCATGAGGCTTATTAAAAATAAATCTGACTATTAATTAATATATAGGGACTTAGTATGTATATTTACATCATATAATAGGTAAATTGTTTCCTAGATAGTTAATTTGAAAGCAATGTATAGTTGTAATATAAGTCAACTCACTAAATCAATTAGCTGGTAATTATTCATTTATTTTCAGAAGTTTGTATACAGATAAAGACCTTAATTATAAGAATTGTATTGGAACCATAGGTAAATTTTATCTGATTAGACCAATTCTAGCATACAAATTCAATTTGTTCGTGATCGTTACATCGAATCAGAATTGTAGTAGACTTTGTTATCCAGATAATAATCCTACGAAAATTCATATTTATATCAGAGTATTTTATCATCACAATAAGTATGTGATCATTTCTTATTGAAAAATTCGTAAGTAATTGCCTCATATGATCTAGACACTGAGATATTCTTAATTTAACTGAATCGATGCAAATATTATTTTTTTTCCCATTTAATATTATCTATTGGTGATAATGAATATTAATTGTATGAATATGGACATTATATCTGTCATATTTATTTGTAAGTCCGAGTTAGATGCATTTTATGTGAATTATTTCAATTTAATGTAAGATTTAATAATTCTTACAGGTGCTCTGTCCAAGGTCATTCTTAAAATGATCGGCACGACATGAGTGATCTGGCTAGAGTCATTCCCAAAAAGATTGGCACGGGTGCTCTGCCCTGGGTGATTCTCTAAAAGAATCAATATATACGGGTGCACTGTCCTGGGCTTTTGTCCTTAAAAGGTTATACCGGTGCTCTACCGAGGGTCATACTCTTAAAAGATTAACACCGGTGCTCTGTCGTGGATCATCCCCTAAAAGGATCAGCACATATAAATGTTTTTTTCACTCTAAATCTTAGTATTTTTAGAAAAACTATTTTAAATAATTTATTCATTTCATATTCATGAAAGTCAAATTTTTAATTATGATTTTAACTCCAATGTTCATCTTATTTTGATTAATATGTCGAGATTAAATTTTGTAATATTTGTAAGGCTTTCAACTCAAGATTGATGTGATCATATTAAGTTGTCAACTCATTATATTTTAACCATTTTAAGTTATAAATATTTTAAAGATGCAGGATACTACTATTACTAGTGGAGCATTAAATGTGGTTGGATGCACGTGGCATGTCATTATATATAGGATCAATTTATTTTATTTTAGAATTACGAATGTAGTAAAGTTTGATTGATTTTTTTACTTCAAGTTAAGTTAAATAATTATGCATCAATGTAATAACAGATTATATAATTAATTATCTTAACATGTGTTTAGATTTTAAAATTGTGGATTATAGTGGAAGAAAATGAAATGCATATTTAATTATCATACTTTATTTTTTTTATTTTTTTTAATATGTCACAAATCTGAAATTAAGATACCCGAATTTTGGGGCGTGACAAAAGGTATTCGGATAATCCTGGCGAGGAAAACACTGGCAAGATAGTCTATTGCTTCTGTGCGACTACCGACTTCATCTGAATGAGATCCACGCCGTCCATCAGGTGCACCAAAATAAACTCTTGTATTGATCCAGAGCATCTCACTGATCAAAACTCAGGTAGTCTTCAACATCAGAAACATCTAAATCTCCCTAAAACCAGATGTGGGCCAACTGAGCTCAAAAAAAATATATCGTAATTTTTTGAACGTTCCTTAATCCTAGTGATTCGAATCGGATGAATGGATTGGATCTTGGCATCGATCCCCTATAGGGGGTGGCTAACAGTGATGTGTGAACTGATTGTGGATGTACTAACAAGCTAACAGAAAAAAATAAAAAAAAAAACCTTTCACCGTTGAAAAGATTTAATAACCTTTCGGACGCGAATTGCATGGTGACCCTGGTGGCAGGACTATGTGGGATCTAGCGTGATGCATGTGTTCTATCTACTCCGTCCATCCGTTTTTCTAGATTATTTTATTCCCTGAGACCAAAATTTAAGTAATCCAAATCTCTAATAGACTAACGCCACAGGAAACAATAGAAATAATACCTTTCACCGTTGAAAAGTTCCTAGGGCTCACTTGAGCTTTGGATATGCTCCAATTTTGAACTCTTGGCCTAAAATGATCTGGAAAACAGAAGGACGGAGTGGATAAAACAAAACAAAAATTCCTGTCATCACGGAGGTCGGTCGAGGCAGGGTCACCACGCAATCCGCGTCCCACACGAAGGCGATCCCAGCTGTACTGTACGGCCGTGCCAACGGACAGTATCTCATCTACTGTAACGAAATCTCGAATGACCAAACATGCAGTCGTTCCATCATCATCATCATCACACAACAACCACATGCGCGTACGTTATGTATCGTGCACGTATGTACGAAAGGATCATCATCGGATCCTGTAGCGTCAGCATGCGAACTGTGTGCCCATTTGTTATGTGGGGCCTATGGATCAATGAACCAGACCGTTGATTTAATAGGTCCCCTTGTTCACGGCCGGATCTACGAAATTCTTCCATATTGGAAAAAACCTATGTATTCAATTAGTGTCCTAGAAATAGATGGTTGAAATTAAAATTAAACACAGGCCGTCCCGAGAAGATGCCGAATGAGTAGGTGGGTACGAACTTCCGCAAGTTTCTTCGTACCACTAAATCAGGCGCGCCCGAATTTCCTACAGCAGGTATAGGTAGCCCATGCAACGATAAAGCGCTGTGGGGCACACAGATATGTTTGCATGACATCCACACCGTCCATCACTTTCGCAAGTTCATATTATTATATGATAACAAAAATCAGGCCAATCTAAAGCTCAATTGGGCCACACCACAGGAAACAGCTTTAAGGGAGACGCCACAATTGAAATCATCCAGAGGCGCACTGTGATGTTCATAAGCCATCCAACCCATTGACCGGGGGGGGGGGGGGGGGGGGGGGGGAGATTCCGAAATTTCGGTGGGCCCAATAAGGTTTCAATGGTAGATGTCTCCATCCCCATTTTTCCTTTGGTGCAGCCCACTTGAGTGTTGGATCGGCCTGGTCGCTGCCTAGGGTGACGCGGCGCAAACGGAGTAGATGTCGCACACACATTACAGTGGGCCCAACAGTTGTAGGAAACTCGGGTCGGTATCCTAGTAAAAATAGCATGCACTGAAGCATGTCAGATTGTCAGTACGGACGGTGCCAAGTTAAAGAGGCCAGATATGACCTGCACTAGTTTCAGTTTCAGCGCACTTAATGCACGCCTGACCGTTCATTAAGTGGGCCCCACTCCAACGGAAAAGAGGAATGAAACAACTATCTTAGCCCTGTATTGACATCTAACATAAGAGAAGGGAAAAGAAAGGCGGGCTATGAGTGGAGCAAGGCACCTAAGTGGTAGCAACAAGCAATTAATAAAAGGGACATACACCCAACATTGGCAATATATAATTATTGAGTGCATTGGCAGGCCAGGGTGGCTTATATATAGAAAAGATATGTATGCACTGACTCCCTGATCAGGGAAATGAAGTGGTGGGGTAGTGTGGGGCCCCCTCAAATTCGATGTAACAAATCACCGTTTCCTTCTAACCAGAAAGCAGGAGCGGTCCCACCACTTCTTTTAGAAACCTGCCACCTTTTCCCATTTCAGATGATGGCGGGAGAGGCGAAACTTCAAAGCATATGGCCTTGCATTCACCTATACGATTAAAGGGACTTCTCTGCGTCTTTGCATTAAAGGGAGAGAGAGAGAAAGAGAGAGAAAGAGAGAGAGAGAGACTAAATCTAAAAAGATGTGCTTTTTTCAACGTGTGGGACGTGGTGGGCCCCACTCACGCCAATCATGCAGCAACCTAATTATTCTTTTTTTTTACTCTTCTTCCCCACTCCCGTGGAAATATCTAAAACAGTGGACCCTGGTTTGGATGGAAATGGGAGCCGGGTTGGGTCAGGTTAGGGTGGTCCGGTAAGGTTAGGGTTGGAAAACTCCAGCCCAATCTGAAATCCCTTTGGGTCAAGTCAATTCAGGTCATATATGTGCAATCAGATATGGTCGCACATTACAATATGGGATCATATATGTGCAAAGATCACGTATACCACAATTGCATATGTAATCTTCCCTACACTATGCACACATGCGAATGTGCGGTCGCACATTACAACACCGATGGGCACATATGACATGACAAAGGATATTTTGTGTGTGTGCGCACGCACATACACATATGATGCAAGGATCACGGAAGTCAGTGAAGAGATGCCCACATGGTATCTGCGTGCCATGGGTCATCAGACCAGGCCATGTAGCGCAAAGCTCCTGGTAATTGGGAGACATTACTTTTTTTTATTATTATTGTGAGTTTTACCATTTCAATCCTAACCATCCCTCTTCTTAAAAATTTTAAGACCATTTGCAGGCACCATCATGTGGCTAAAATTTTGACCATTTTATGTTCCAACCGTGGCCCATCCACCTGATGACTCACATTTGTTATGGAAATTTGGTATGAGGTAGCCGAGGGATAGTATGCCAATGGGGGAATTTGTATCTCCTCCATCTTTTCATGCTGGACTTTCGGTGGATCCCTCACTGACGGGCCCACCTTGATGTATGTGCCTTACAACCACACCCTCCATCCGCTTTGACAGCTCAGTTTACGTTATGATCCCAAAAATGAAGCGGATCCAAATCTTAGGTGGACCATACCACAAGATATAATGGTGATTGAATACCCACCATTAAAAACTTCTTGTGGGCCGCAAGAGTTTTGTATCAAGCTGATATTTGTGGTCCCCTCATCCGCATCTTTGTGACTAGAACTGTACACGAGTTGAACCGAGTCGAGCTTGGCACAGCTTACCTTGACTCAGCCAGTAACTAACCCCAACTCAAAGTCAGCCCAGCCCTTGAGCCTGACTAGCCAGCTCGGCTTAGTTCAGTCAGCAGCTCGGACCAGTTCAAGCTGAGTTCAAGCCTATGCAACATTTTCTCAAACACACAGCGCACCTTCAATATTTCACGAATGCAAAAAAATAACAGCAAAGTATTTCATCAAACACTATGGGCAACATCAAAATCATGATTTGAAGTCATTTTTAAAATGTTAAAGTTTTTTTTTAGTGATTTGTTTCATATCTATTCCTTTCTCGATACTAGCCAATCCCACCAAGAATGTATGCACCTGAAACAGCACTTGTTGAGTCATTGCATCAAACATTTGGCCAGCAACATGAATATCAAAATAACCAAGTCAACGAGCCCATTCAATCCAAGTCAATTCAAGTTGAGGTTCGATCTGAGTCAAGTCGAGCTCAAGCAAGCTCAAACAAAAATCAGCTCAACTCAGCTCAAACTCAGTTTCGAACCAAGTCAAATCAAGCTTTTTCAAGTCCAGTTGAATGAGTTAACCAAGTTAACTCAGTTAGTGTACAGCTCTATTTGTGATCTTATCAGCCGTGTTAGACAGTAAATAAAAGTTTTGGATGAAGCTGATAGTTGTGTGATCCCTTCATCCAGGTCTTTGTGACCTTATCAACAAGTTAGATGGCGAATAAACATTCCGGTGGTCCCCCAATAAGTATTTAATGGTGGGTATTCAATTAGCACTGTTTCCTGTGGTTTGGTCCACATAAATTTTGGATCTACTTCATTATGGGGATAATGCCCTAAAATATGCTGTTAAAACCAATGACGCATGATTACAGGCCGCACAGCGAGGGATCCACCGAAGCCACGCGCTGTTCGGAACAGGCAACCAATGTTGGAATATGGTCCTTCCTAAGTAGAGCCCATCTAAACCAATGTTGGAATATGGACCATCCTAAGTAGAGCCCATCTATTAATGGCCCTTCCCAAACGACATAACCTATCAATTTCGGTAATTATTTCTGGAGGAAAAGGAAAATGGCAGAACTGAATAGTAAGCTGCTACTTCTCTTGCTTTTCTTTACCTTGTCAGCAGAAAGAGATTGAGACCACAAATATAGACGACAACGACGATGACAAAAACCACAGGCACTGCTTCGCTAGTGTGACATCAACCGCTTATATTCCTGAGGGCAGAACGCCATGCAGATCCAACATGAGGCCATCCTTATATGGCCCACCATCACCCTCATTCACCCTACTATAGAAAAAGCAAAATAATAAATGCAGCTGGGCCGCATCTAACAAAAATAAAATAAACGAGACAGTAGAGGATTGACAATGAAATACGGGACAACATACCACCCTCACATCAGCACGATACTATAAAGTTGGCAGCCCCATCAACAAAACAAGCTGACACTATACGAGCAGACCACAGAACAATGCAGGTGGGCCTCACCTCGGATCCCAACAAAAACACACGGCACATAAAGAGGTGGATGAGGAAAAAATCATCAACCACTCAGACTGGCAGCCAAAGACGATCATTTGATTGAACGAGGCTTCCATGTCTTTTATCTGCAAATATTTTAAAGCCCTTGGCTCTCCGATTACACTTCCAACTTGAAACAGATGCAACTGTCTTTGGTCGAAATTAAAATAACAAGGGATGAACATGGGGTGTACCACTGATACTGCCCTAACCTCACTGCGGTACCCAGCCAGATGTGGGGCCCATTGATGTATTCGCACCATCCAATCCTTCCAATGTCTTTTTTTTTTTTTTGAGAGGGAGGGGGGGGTGCGCAATAGCAAAGGAAAAACGCGGTGGGACTGCCCACCCTTAATTTTCGCATGGGCATACCCAAGTGATAAAACAAACTAATTTTTTGCCTGAACTTTCATCTATAGCCTAAATGGTCTGACCAGACTGGATTCTATATAAACAAAAGGGTAGGGCCCCCCACCCTAATCAACTGAGAGCGTTCCCTTTCAATATGTTCAATGTGCTATGGCCCACCTAAGTTTTTGACCAGGCTGATTTTGGGGTGCTGATGTTCTTTTAGTTGACAAATCTGATGGACAGGTTGGACTCTGAGAACACATCTTTGGACCTTACAACTGGCCAGTACCAGGGTAAGGCTACTAGGATAGTGTAGTAACTTTTAAAATTTTACTTAGAAATCAGCCAATGTGAACAAAAGAAAAACAGCAACTCGTTGCTGTATATGAAAGGGAAAGAGAGAATAAATAGAAACAAACAAAAGACTAGAGAGAGATTCTACCTACCAACAACAGCTTCGATCAATCCAATGACCTAAAAAAAAAACATTGGATAAAAAGAAGGCCCCTGCTAGAGACTGCATTTTTACATGATGGCTAATATAAAGATCTATTAGATTAAAGAGGGGAAAAAACACCATTACCATCTTAATTAGACAAGATGAAAATTGCAAGAAACAGTAGTAGTAACCTCAAAAAAGGGGTCTGCCAAGACAAAACCAGGGGTGTGGCAGCCGAGGGATTGTGGGGAGTCCTTCCAGCAACAGCCGGAGATACCGCACGGCCCCCAGGGTTGCTCTGCTGCTCATTCGTTGGAAGTGGATTTTCTGGCCTATCATGTGGGGGCGGAGTTAAAGATACTCTGGTACCGTCATCGAGATCTCGACCTGCCCATGAAACATCTGAGTTTATTTCCAGTGAATCGCCTGGTGTAGAAAAAATAGCTATTTGTTTGCTGGAATCTAATATGTGCTCATAATGAAACAATATATTAAAGCAAATAGCTAGTTCCACTTGTGTAGATCCTCCACACATGCCGATCTGGCATAAATGCATAAGATCCAACATGCCCAAGTGAGCCCAATCCTAATGTGCCATCAACACAATCAGGCCAGTCATTCAGCTAGGTCATGTGCATGTTGAATATGGACTGACGATCAACTCTTTTACCAGTTAAATTTTTCTGCAATCTGGCCCACCTACTGGGAAGCCTGTCTGATTTTGGATCAGAGAACATGCATGGCCAGCCCTGTCTGATGAACCAGCCTGATTTTTTAGCAAAGGGAGTCGACCTGCAGATCAACTGGCTTGACCCGCTTCCAAGGCAGGTTCAGGCCATGCTAGCTGAATGGGGAGAAGGTCAGGCTTGGCTAGAAATACATTGAAGTAATGGATTGGGCACAGGTTGAACCCTACCCAACCCGACCCACCTATAAATGTTATCAATAGGCTGGGCCAGTGGGCCCCAAAACAAATTCAAGGAAAAGCAGGAATGCATGCATATGATCATTTATGCATGCATGCATGCATTTACTTATTGGGTCTGGCTGGGCATAACCAGCTTTGGGCCCCGCTTAGACCTACTAGCTTGGTCCATAGGCTAGGCTTGGGCCTCGCATGCATGACCCAATCAATTTTCAGGTTGGGCTTGGGCTCAAGTCATTGTATCACGATCTGACCCAGCTCATCAGCCCAACCCGACTTTATACATACATGCTAATATCTTACAAATATGTCATTCTAATCTTTAGTTAGGCAACCACCATCTCAAATACCGACCGTTGGCTTCAACTAATATGTTTTCTTCTTTTTCTCTTTTTTTTTTTTTTTTTTTTTGTATTTGTGGCACACTTGATAAATGGATAGATTAGGAAAAGGGATTTTGACCAAAATGGCCTCACGGTATTGCCAAACGCAGCAAATGGCATCCCATTACAAAACATAACTTTTTATGCCCTCTGACAGAAAAGTAGCAAAAATTGGGATGAAAATGCCCCTACTTCAATTCCAGGGATTATGACCAAAATAACCTCATGGTACGGTTAAACATAGTCAATAGCCATCTTTTTCAATTTTTTTCTTTCTTTGACCCTGAGAGCCTTTTCAAATTTTCAAAGGGACGAAATTTTCCTTTAAGTCAAGCTCAGAGCCCATCAAGGCATGATGATGGGAGGGATTTGTTTTGCAAGCATACTGAGTAAACTATGTGAGGCCCACCGTGATTGATGTCTTCAATCCACGCCATCCATCTGCTCCCATAGCTCATTTTAATGCATGAGCTGAAAATTGAAGTATATCCATAGCTAAAGTGGACCACAACACAAGAAAAGGTGTGAATTGTGCGCCTACCATTGAAAACTTCTTGGGTGGCCAAAGAAGTTTTGGATGAAGCTGATATTTGTGTTTTCCCATAATCTGACCTCTTTGTGACCTTATGAAAAGGTTGGATGACATATAAACATCATTGTCGGCTTTGTAAGGTTTTGACGGTGAACACATTATTTCCACGATTTCATGTGGTGTGGTCCACTTGACTTTCAATATGATTCAATTTTGGGATCACACCCTAATATGATCCTTCAAAACAGATTGATGAAGTGGATCAGACATACATTTATGGTGGGCCCCACGGACTTTACTCAATATGCTTAAGCGTACTGAGTATCTCAGTACGCAATCCTCTTCCGTGCGGGAGAAGCCTCGTTCAAAGTGGATCCCAATGCATTACGTTGGATTGCATGATCATGGGGCACATTGGAAAGCAGAACCAATCCATTGTAGTTGTTGTTTGTGGCCCACAATTTCTTCGGGAAGACATTAACTTCACCCTGTTATGACCTCTATGTGGCCCACAACAATCAAAAACTCAGAATGGTGGCCATCCAATTCAAGTGTTTCGTTATGGTGGGGTCCACCTGATCAGCAGATCTGACTCATTCTTCAAACAATTGCCTCGCAAGTGGAGCATTTCTGAAATGGTTTTCTTATGTTTCTTTTTTTTGTTCTCCGAAAGGATAATGTTATGGTCGTGGGTTGAGGGTGGCGATCAAGGTTGTTGTCGTGGGAAGAAGTGATTTTGATAAGGGTTTTGAGGTTCAGTTTGACGGTCGTGGATGTCATGTGGAAGATAATGATGGAGGAGGTAGATTGGTGGTTGCTGAACGGACTGGCTTGGTTGTCATGTTGAAGGGTGAAGAAGATAGACGGTCGTGGTTGTCATGTTGAAGAGGTCTGTCAACCTCGACCGATAATACATGACAACCTCGACCATTAACACGTGAAAATCTCGACCTTCATCCATTAAGGGCCAAGGTTATCATGCACTATAAACAGCAATAGTTGCAGGTGTAAAGGTCGAGGTTATCAATCTGTCTAGTTGACAACATCGACCCTTAATGGATGATAACCTCGACCTATACTGACTGATTGTCAACCTCGACCCATATTGACCGATTGTCAACCTCGACCCTTAATGGATGATAACCTTAACCCATTCTGACTGATTGTCAACCTCGACCCATAGTTGATGACAACCTCGACCCATCCTAACTAGTTGACAACCATGATTGCTTAGACCAATGTAATGTAGGTCCTGAAAAACCAAGAAGGACTATCTGCTTGGACTATGAGAAAGCGGCAGTTTCCCCGAAGCGTTTTGCGCACTTTTTTAAGGACTACATGTTACATGTTTTGCCACATCCTATTAGAAAAGAGATGTTTAGGAAGACTTGCTTCGGATATCTGCTAGATTTCCCGGTAGATGGCCTACGGTCAAATAATCCATTGTCTTATGAAGATGCATATTGGTGACCTGACTTTCGATGTTCAAGGCACCATCATGAAATTCACCGAGATCGACTTTGCCCTCATTATGGAACTGAGGTGTGGACCATATAGGTCAAAGGAGTCTCAAGTAGATTAAGGAACAGGAGGAGAGAAAAGAAAGGGAATTAGAGAGACTTATTTGCGAAAAGCATCTGTGAATGAGCATTTAAAAGAAGTTTTTCTCTCACTGCGGGGAAAAAAGAAACACGAGGATGCAGTGAAGTTATCGCTTTTAATTTGCATCGAGAATCTGGTAGTTGCATCTCCGACTAAGAATAGTTGTGTAAATAAGTACATTGAATTGGTACCCCTGGGGCACAATAGGGTACCAATGTTTTAAATATCATTATCGCGTAATGTATCGCACCCTTGGGATGCGGATAAATATCAGTTATCGCATGGGATATATCGGTTGTATCGCATAATGTATCACTGTTGTTGGGAAACGTGAGGACATTGGAAAATTGGACGAATGTTTCAATAAAACTTCAAGGATTGTTGAAAATGACATCAATACACACTTAGAAATCAAAACGTTACAAAAAAAAAAGTGCACATAATAGGGGCTTCCTTTGTATGGGGTCCTACTATACATACATTCCAACTGAATTGATGGAAGTATATTCAGTCTATTCATATAATTTATAAACGTAAGAAAAAAACATGTATGGAAACACAAGCAATACATTTAAAAGCAAAAGAAGAATCACTATATCGGGTTACATACATGTTTAATTTTGTGTTTGGATACAACGATTGCAACTGATTTGAGAGAAATTGAGAAATTTTATTTTTTCTCAATTTTCCACAACTTGACCCATCTCCCCCAAATCTTGAAATTGAAGTTCCAAATCCATAATTTTTCATGGAAAACATGAAGAATCATAAATTTGTAACAATTTGATACTGGTTCAACGTGATTCACAACAAAAACATGGATCGGAAATTGAAAATGCTCAGTGGATCGAATTGGTGGGATATATCGGCATTACTTATGTGTTTCGTATCACAGAGGTGGGATACAAGATATATCGTGGGATATATCGGCTGATATCGTTGATATTTAAAACACCGTGGGGTATCAATAGTTGAAAGAGAGGCTAATACTGCAATAAAGGGTGACTACCCCACTCCATACAGCATATGCGAATGCATTACAAATAACTTATCTTTATTCTAATTCATTAAGGGTGTTTTGGTGTTTGTTTCTATTTTTTAAATATTCAATACGTGTCCTAATTAATGTGCATTGCATCATTTTGTGAGTTAAACAGATATGAGCATACGAGCGATTCCATCAACTATCCAGCGATAAGGGATGGGTCTTAAGAAGAGCTCATGGCCGAATTCCCCGAATCCTCAATTCAAGGGTGAAATAGAGATTTGTCAATTTTGGGTTCCGCCAGGCCCAACCAAAAAAAAGATGTCCTCGAGTCAGGCTTGGGTTGCATTGTGCCTAAGCCTCGGGTTTTAGGTGTCAGATCAAGGCCCGGCCTAACCTAGCCTAGCCCAAACCCAACCCATTGCCACCCAAGGGAGGCAACGGGCTAGGCGTACCAAGCCATGTCACGCCCAGGCCCAACCCAACACTAGACCCAAGGCCCATGCCCAGCTCAAGACTGACCCCCCCCCCCCCCCCAAAAAAAAAAAGGCTCCAGGCCCGACCCAAACCTGAAATTAATAAAATCCCTACTTTCCAACACTAGACCCAAGGACCGTGCCCAGCCCAAGATTGACCAGGGCCCGAGGCCTGACTCAAACCTAAAATTAATAAAATCCCTGCTTTCCCCCTTGGATTCTCTTAATCTATTTGTTTATCAAGTGGGCCACAATACACAGAAACAAACATTTTAGAGGAATGAAACCAATGTTCTGCATTCAAGATAGATGGTTGCATAAGTAAGGATTAGAATAGTGTATTTGTAGGATATAACACATGTACATGTAAAGTAGGTTCAGGTTGCGCTAAAATGACTTGAGCCCAAGCCAGACCTGAAAATTGATCAGGCCATCATGCAAGGATGCTCAAGCCCGTCCCATAGGCCAAGGTAGTAGGTCAAGCCCGGCCAAAGTGAGGTCGGGTGGGCTACCTGGCCCATTGTCACCCTCAGTTGAGCCCAACATTATTATAATTAAATGGGTCGGGTTGGGTCGGGTGGTGTGGGGTAGGGCTTGGGCTTGACGAATTTCAAGTGGGTCAGGTCAAGCCATAGGGCAGTGGATTGTGGGTTGGGTTCAGACAGATTGTTTGGCCCATTTTAAAAACAGATTGACGAATTTCAAGTGGGTCAGGTCAAGCCATAGGGCAGTGGATTGTGGGTTGGGTTCAGACAGATTGTTTGGCCCATTTTAAAAAAAGATTGACGAATTTCAAGTGGGTCAGGTCAAGCCATAGGGCAGTGGATTGTGGGTTGGGTTCAGACAGATTGTTTGGCCCATTTTAAAAACAGATTGGGCTCGGGTTGCCACCCCTAATGGCCCCTCCTGAACTGAAGGCACAGACCTCACATGTTATGTTTGCACAACTACTAGCATGTGAGGGGAAGACCACATCCGTACTTGGACTTTGCAGCCTCATGTTAACATATGCTCCCCACGCAACTTAATAAGACTATATCCCCTAAAGCCAGTGCCATGCGTCATACACAAACACAAGTATGGCTGGGGCCGTTGATGGGGTACCTGAATCCGTGGATACCCGAGGTATCCAATGTTCCAACAGCTGATTTAATCAGGATCTGGATCCAAATCTCAGGCCAATTAATAACCGGATCAGGTTCATACCATGGATGGGAGCCGATTAGAAAATAGGTTGGGTTAGGTCCTGACTCAGTGACTAGTGAGTTACCCACATATGATTTTTTTTTAAGTTTTACCATTTACTTGTTTATAGTTATTAATTAAAAACCAACCAAAACACATGTTTCCAGAATCAACCCGAATCCAAATCCAGATCTGGATCAAGCATCTAGACCTGATTCTGGACCCAAACCCCATTTGGAGTTCTAATTTGTGCTTGAAACTAGACCCAACAAGAATAGACAAGGCTTGAAAATCCAATTCGATTTGGATCCAGTGCATTAAATGGTGCACATATCCAAACCTGACACAACCCAAATCCGATTCCCTTAGTTGGGTCCAGATACAGATGCACTAGTAACCAACCCATTAATAGCCGTACAATGTGGCCCACTAATGGAGCTTTAAACCCAAAGACTTGTGATGCCCAAGCTAAGTGGCAAAGCCAATTGAATGAAAAGGCATGCAAACTTATAACATTTTCTTAAGCATGGTCAACTCAACAAGTGGAAAGTGGAAAGTGGAAATAAACGATACTGAGGAGTTATGAAAGCAAGGGCAATAACTGAAACATAAACGATAATAGGAGTTATGAAAGCAAGGGTGATAACTCACACTTAGAACGTGACCATCCCAGCTTCAATTTCTCCCGATCAAACACTATGCGGTATCCCATCATCAAATTCTCTGCATAATCACATCTCTTGCTCAGAAAGCAAGAAAAAGGAAAATTGAAAGAAAGGGGGGGAAATGCATGGAAAGAACTGAAAGGGAATACTCACGTCCAATTGTCCCAAGTGCATCTTCTCCTGCTGACTGTAGAGCTAAACAAAACCCGGCCAACTCTCCCTGCAATTTATGACCAGGAATACTATTTCTGAGTGCCTCTCTAATTAGACTAACTAAATTGCATGCGATTCAGGCAGTTGGACTACACATTTTCCAGGCCCCTAATTTGTTTCCATCCATGCACCATGTTGTTAATCAGTAGTGTTTCAAGTACATAATAAAAGGGGCCATTGATATTCAAGAAGGATAGGGACCTAGATCATGTTTTTTTTTAGATGCAAAATACCAAAACTTGGTGGCTTGACTCGAAACTCAGACCAAGTCAACATGTGACTCAACCAGATTTCGAGCCAAGTCTCTTGGAAACTTGCTGATGAGATTGACTTGATTGAGTCTTGAGAAGACTCGATGAGTCAACTCATAAACTCGGTCGACTCAGTACGACTCTTCCTGACTTAACAAGTCACTCGCCTGGGATCAACCAGTTTCTTTGTAACATTGAAAAGTGTGCATGAGTGAACAAGATCCTATGACCAGTTACAGATGATAAAAGCCCGCTACCACCAAACCAAGCGCCTGGCCCTCGTGTTTTATAATGGTGATACTGTTTATTTGATGTATCCAGCAAGTTTCACATTAACCACAAAACTATATATTTTATTTTAATTACTGATATATCATGTAGAGTCAAGAAATGACTAGGTGGTAGACTCCCAGGAGATTCAACACCGGGTCCAGGGTTCAAGTACCCACCAGTGGTGAAATCCCACGACGTGCGTGTGTGGGGTGTGTGTGTGCGTGTGTAAGCGTGTGTGTGGGGTGTGTGTGCGTGTGTGCGTGTGTAAAATAAAAATTTTAAAAAAAAAAGACTCGTTCAAGTCTTAGAGTAGACTTGACCCAGTTGGACATCAAGTCGAGTCAAGTTTCCGGGTTCCTGAACTATTAGTTGGATGCATTAAGAGCAATGACCAAAGTGTATTGGTTAAAGCCAATGTGATTAAATGAAAGATGTAGAAGCTATTTCCAAAACCTACTAAATTGCGACCCCTCTAAGAGCATAAGGACATTATATGGAAATGGTACTGTAAGGTCAACCTCATGGGAGCTTCCCATGAGATGTGATGTGTGATGGATATCCATGCCGTGCATTTGGTAGGTCCCCTCTAGGATATGGGATGTGCCAAAAATCAGCCGTATCAGGAACTCACGCGGGCCACACCATCTAAAGAAACGGAAAATCATGCCTAAAACATCTTAAAGCACTTGGTGGGGCCCACCTACGTTTTGGAATGGCCTAAAATTTGGTGTGGCCCCTGATCCAAATGAGACACACAACGGATGGGCTGGATGTCTGAACCACATCTCATTGGGCCCCCTATATACAATCAAGAAGGTTTTAGTGGGCGGGCACCCACTCAACTGTTGCCAGTGGTGTGCCCCACCTAAGTCATGGATTGGCCTTATTTGTAGGCCCATGGCTCACCATGGAATGGTGCATCTTATTAATGGGATGGATGTCTATCACACATCACGGTGGGGACAACGGAGCTCAACTTCATAGTACCATTTACTATGAGGTCAACCTCATGGGAGCTTTCATTGAGATTGAGCTCCCCGTGGGCCCCACCGTAATCTATGTCAAACATCGACACCGTGCATTTGGTGGGTCCACTGTAGGTTATGGTATATGCTAAAAAACAGCCGTATCCGGAATTCATGTGGGGCATACCATGTGAAATTATGCCTAAAGCATCTAAGACCACTTAGCAGGGCCCACCTGAGTTCTTTTTTTAACAAAAAGGACAACCACAGGAACCGAAAACATGAAAGAGAAAAGGAAAAAAGGAAACAAACAAAAAAAAACAAAAGAAACCTAAATAGAACCTATAGGACCTAAAGAGAAACTAAGAATACAACAATAAAAGCAGTCAACGAATTGAAACATCCCACTAAACCCCCAAAAAATTAAGGTGCCCAGTCCCCAAACAAAAGAAAGACTCTATTCAAGACCCCCAGCCATTCTGATGTTTCTGTTTCAGAAGCAATTCATTCATTTCCCTCCAGATTTCCCAATCCGTAGCCAACGAAGCCAACCTCCATCTTTTCCTTCCCGTTCTCCCCCCATCCGCCTCATGCCATGTGGATAGGAGATCTCCAATCGAAGAGGACATCACTAAGAGGACATTGGCGCAAGAAAGGATCCCAGCCCAGACAATGGAGAAGGAATAATGCAGAAATAAGTGGTCCACAGATTCAGCATCTAAATACCACAGTGAGCAGACATTGGGAAGAATCAATCCCTTCTTTCACATGTTGTCTACTGTTAGAATCCTCCTCCTTGCAAGCCACACAAAAGCCACCACTTTGGGTGGGGCCCCGTAGGACCATATTGAACTCATCAGGCAGCCACCAGTGTGTTGGGATTCAGCCTCTGAAAGAGTTCTACAAAAGGATCGAGCCGAGAAAAGCCCAGCATTTATCATCCAGATCGTGTCATTTTGGTCTCGGGAGAGGAAGATGACCTGCAATTGCAACAAAAGAATAGCTAAGCTATGTCTCATCGTCCTTCAGGTCTCTCCTAAAAGGGAGACACCACTACCCCTCCCCATTGTGGAAAAAAAAAAACAGTAACTGAAATGTCGATGCAAGTGCATAGGTGAGCTAAGTCGGAGCACTCTGAAATAAGAGGCCCATCACCAATCCAGGGATCCAGAAACAGAGGCTAGCCTGTTGATACCTTTCCAGATGTAAGGTGGACTTTTGTCCACCATCCCATCAACGGAGAGCCATATTTGGCTGAGACGATGGATCTCCACAGACTTTCTTCTTCTTTGAAGTAACGCCAAACCCATTTACCTATGAGAGCAGAATTGATCAAATCGAGTATATGGCTGAAACTTATTGTGACCCCTCATCCAAGTGGGACACAAACAATGGATGGACTGGATGTCTGAACCACATCTCGGTGAGCCCTATAAATGATCATGAAGGTTTCAAAGGGTGGATATCTACTCTCAACTATTGTCTGTGGTGTGGCCCACCCAAGTCATTGATTAGCCTGATTTTTATGCCCGTGGCCCACCATGGAAGGGTGCATTTGACTGATGGGATGGATGGCTGACATAGATCACAATGGGACTCACAGAGTCACACCTAATGGGAAGTTCCCATGAGATCAACCTCATAGTACCTTTTCCAGGACTCAAGTCTACCTAGTTGGACTATTTGGGTGGGGGGGGGGCGGTGGGATTGAGGCCACGATGGCAAAAACGAAAACAAACAATGAAGGAAAAGAAAGGAAAAAAGGGGAAAAAAAACAAACACAGGGCAACCCAACCCTAGGGAGCCCACTCCCTTACACAAACATTAACCCTACTAATCACCCAAAGACTGGAATTTCTCCTATTCCTAAAACAGCGATCATTCCTTTCAAGCCAAACGTCTAGATTACCGCAAGGAGCAGCCAAGTACTAGGTTTGGAAGAGAATGCCCAAGGGTAACTTCTTGGAGCAGCTGAATGCCAGTTGGACTATTAAGTTATGGTCCACCCAGCCAATTACTTCCAACCTTTAATGCGTGTGACATCCATCCAACTCGTCCGAAATGTGGGCCATATCATCAAGATCACCTTGTAAAGAAAATCAAAAACATCTAACTCATCAAGTGCACCACACTGCTTTTTTGTATTTATTAATGGCTAGAGATTGTTTTACACGGTGCGACCCACCTAATGAGTGGATGGGGATGAATTTTGCATTAGATGATCCTCATGGTGTGACCAACTTGTTGGAAGGGTTGGATGTTATCCACTGGTTGGACTGTGCTTTGTCGTCCAACCAATTGGACATGAGACCTCTCTTTATATATAAGGAATCATGAATCCAAAAGAAGATCGAGATGATCATAGATTTTTTATTTGTTTTTTGTGAAAGACAACAACTTTATTGAGAAATTGCATCAACACTATGAGTATATGACCAAAAAGACTACACCAGGGTGGGCCAAATCGGTTACGTATCGGCCGTACCGGTAACGGTGGCAGCCGTTACGCGATTCGGCCCCGTATCGGCCGAATCGTTTTTTTGCACCGTATCGGCCGATACGGGGGCGTAACGGTCGAAAAACAATCATTTTTTTTTTGCTTTTTAAGCACCGATTTTGCTGTTTTTTCCAAACTTCTTGCTTCCAAACTGTTTTTCACTCCTAAGAGTAATTTCGACCAACCTTGGCTGGGTATTTGGGACAAAAACACATTATATTACGGATTTGGGTGAATCAAAGCTCGGTGGGCCATTTTTCAGAAATTCTTCAAAAATAGGTATTTATTTTTTAAAATATGTTTTGTTGTTTTAATCATGTCATATGATGTGTTAATCATAGTAGAACATGATAATGTGCATTTTACAGATTTGGGGTGCCGTTTAATATTTTTTTCTATTTACGCATGAATTTTGGGCCCTTTTTTTAAAATTCGAAAAATCAATTTTTAATATTTGTTTTGTTGTTTTAATGATGCCATATGATGTGTTAATCATAGTAGAACATGTTAATGTGCATTTTACATATTTGGGGTGCCATTTTATTTTCTTTTTATTTACGCATTTATTTTGGCCTTTTTTTTTTTAAATTCGAAAAATCAATTTTTAATGGTTGTTTTGTTGTTTTAATGATGTCATATGATGTGTTAATCATAGTAGAACATGTTAATGTGCATTTTACATATTTGGGGTGCCATTTTATATTTTTTTTATATTTTTTCTTTTTACGCATGAATTTTGGCCCCTTTTTTTAAAATTCGAAAAAACAATTTTTAATGGTTGTTTTGTTGTTTTAATCATGCCATATGATGTGTTAATCATAGTAGAACATGTTAATGTGCATTTTACATATTTGGGATGCCATTTTATATTTTTTTCTATTTACGCATGAATTTTGACCCCTTTTTTTAAATTTCGAAAAAACAATTTTTAATGGTTGTTTTGTTGTTTTAATCATGTCATATGATGTGTTAATCATAGTAGAACATGTTAATGTGAATTTTACATATTTGGGGTACCATTTTATATTTTTTTTTATATTTTTTTCTATTTACGCATGAATTTTGGCCCCTTTTTTTAAAATTCGAAAAATCAATTTTTAATGGTTGTTTTGTTGTTTTGATGATGACATATGATGTGTTAATCAGAGTAGAACATGTTAATGTGCATTTTACATATTTGGGGTGCCATTTTATATTTTTATTATTTTTTTTTTCTATTTACGCATGAATTTTGGCCCCTTTTTTTAAAATTCGAAAAATCAATTTTTAATGGTTGTTTTGCTGTTTTGATGATGACATATGATGTGTTAATCATAGTAGAACATGTTAATGTGCATTTTACATATTTTGGGTGCCATTTTATATTTTTTTTATATTTGTTTCTATTTACACATGAATTTTGGCCCCTTTTTTTAAAATTCGAAAAATCAATTTTTAATGGTTGTTTTGTTGTTTTAATCATGTCATATGATGTGTTAATCATAGTAGAACATATTAATGTGCATTTTACATATTTGGCATGTCATTTTATAAATTTTTTTTTGTATTTTCGAATTAGTGACTTTATATTTTTATTTACTTATATTGGACACGTTTTGGAGCTTCTTAGGGTTTAGTTAGAACATAAAATTATCTTTATTAACATAGATCATACACTCATACTCATATCCTAAACCTAAAGAAATGTCTGGGTCTAGCCAACGACAAGTGAGGATATTAGATGGCAACATTGTGAGAGGGTTGGTGGTACTAGGCACCCAATGAAGTGCAAGTATTGTGATAGGATAGTGTCTGGTGGAATTATCCGTCTCAAACAACATTTGACACATCGAAAAGGTCAAGTTGCGCCATGTGTCAGAGTACCGAAAGAGATAATGTTTTTAATGCAAGCTAGACTGGATAAGTCGAAGGGTAAACGTGCTGCTGTACAAAAGAAGAAAGATGATATTTTAGAAGCAGCTCGACAGGAGATGTTTGGTCCTGAATATATGGGCGTTCGTGATGAAGATATTATTGATTCTAACGAATATTCAGATTGGGAATTAACTATAGCTAGGAGAGAGCGTGCGTCTAGCTCGTAGAGAGGAAGAACGTCACCGCATGTTTGGCACGCATGGGTCAGTGCGTGATACAGGAGGGGGCAGTGGGAGTGGGAGTGGGACAGGGAGTGCAACCGGAAGTGCAACTGCTTCTGCAGGTGGGACTGAGGGTAGGGGGCGTAGGTTTGGTGGGTTACGACATGTATTTGGGAGCCAACGACAGACATCTTCACGTGATGCCCCTATACATTTGGATGAAGAAGTAAATGAGCTTAGGAGACCCTCTGTTGATCCAATCCTGTTTAGGAAAGAATCAACTAAACAAAAGAATATAAAACAAATGTGGAGTAGAACTTCCGTTGAGAAATTAGGTAGAGCAGCAACAAAGTTATTTATACATGCCAACATACCTCCTAACGCGGCCAATTCTCCATATTGGCAGGTGGTAATTGATGCAGCAGCAGAAGCAGGTGAAGGAATAAAAGCTCCCACGGCTAAGGAGATTAGGGAGAAATGGACAAATGGAGAGTATGCGGATGTGAAAACATACGTGGCTACCTTTAAACCTGTATGGCAAGTCAGAGGATGCACGATCATGTGCGATGGTTGGACTGGCCCAACCAGACGCAGCATGATCAACTTCATGGTGTACTGCCACTTGGGAACTATATATCATAAGTCAATTGATGCCTCAGAAGTAACAAAAAATTCTGATTATATTACTGGACTAATGGATAAAGTTGTGGATGAGATTGGAGAGGATAATGTAATACAGATTGTGACAGATAATGAAGCATCATATAAGCATACAGGACATATGTTGATGGATAAGAGAAAATATCTTTTTTGGTCACCATATGTTGCCCATTGTATTGATCTTATATTGGAAGATATTGGGAAGAAGAATATTAAGAAAATGGTCGAAAGGGCAAAGGAAGTAACGACGTTTATTTACAACCATAATCAAGTAGTCGCAATAATGAGAAAGTTCACGAAAGGACGAGAATTGTTGAGGCCTGCGGCAACTAGATTCGCAACAAACTTTATAGCATTAGAGAGTTTATTCCAGCATAGGGGAGAGTTGAGTGAAATGTTCGCTTCCCGACAATTGCTCAACACAAAACATGGAAAGAAGACATCAGGGACACCGGTCGACGTTGTGAACACCATATGGGACAACAAATATTAGAAGAAGGTTAAGGCGATCCTAAAGGTGATGGAGCCACTAATGAGGGTACTCCGTCTTGTTGAAACCGATGAAACACCTACCATGGGCTTCCTATATGATGTCATGGATAAGGCAAAGCTTGCAATTCAACGTGATTGTAGAAGCTGGGAGACTTATTGGAAGATGATCGACAGGAGATGGACAAAACAACTTCATCACGATCTTCATGAAGCAGGTTATTACTTAAATCCTAAGTATAGATATGTCCAATCATTTGTTGCTGATGATGAAGTTCGTGTCGGGCTAAAAAATGTGATAAAGAGATTAGAACCTGACTTAGACCTGCAAATAAAGGCGTTGAATGAATTAGATACATTTGAAAATCGCCTTGGTAGTTTTGGAGATGCTCTTGCATAGCATGCAGTATCTAGGTTGCAACCGGCCGAATGGTGGATTAATTTCGGAGAGAGTACGAAGGCTCTCCAAATAATTGCAGTAAAAGTTTTGAGCCAGACAACATCTTCCTCTAGCTGCAAAAGGAATTGGAGTTGTTTTGCGCTCATTCATTCAAAGAATATAAATAGATTGCAGACTAGAACATTAGATAGACTTGTCTTCATGTACTACAATATAAAACTAAGAATGCGACGACATCATAAGAGCATTACAGCTGCCGATGATGGAGACTACTGTCCAATAAACTTGGACAATATTTATGATGAGGATGACCCACTTTTACCTTGGTTGGAAACAAGGGAAAAGCAAATTGAAGAGGATAGTGAAGAATTGAAAATTGATGATCCAGAAATACGCAGAGCACAACAAGAGAGTCGTGCAGATGTGTTGGACCCAGTAAGAGGGGCAGCGTCTATGCCACGTACGGAAACGGCTCAAGATCAACAAAAGAGTACGCGCAGTGGTAGCGTGTCCGTGTCAGATGATGGTGACGATGACCCCCTGCCTCTGGTGCTGGCACTTCTGGTGTTGCTGAACGCCCTATTCAGCCGTCTACAGATCGCGATGCCGATGAACATCGACGAGGTGGTATACGAGGTCGGACCTACGAGTGTACCGAGTCACGATACAGCCAGCAGGAGGAGGGTACATCTAGTGGTGCACCACATCCAGGAGGTTTGGAACATCAGCAGGCTCATGGTCTTGGTTATTATGATGGATATTCTTATGGTCAATTGGATTATGATTATGATGGTTATACTGAGCCTGTTCCATCACATTCATGTTGGAGTAGCCCTCCCGATCAATATCCATATGATTATAGATATCCAAATCCAAGTTACTCATCACAGCAGGCGCACTCTCAATCTCAAGATTCTCAACAGCCTGAGTATGGTTACCAATATGGCTATTCAACGGGCACTAGTGGATATCTTTACTCAGGGTCAGAGTCGTTACCTAGTCAGGATCAGTCATCCTCTGGTTTCGTTGATCTAGTATTTCCTACCGGCACTAGATATTATGGATATGCAACACCTACACCTATTGGACAGCCTCAACCTGATGGTGATAATGACGATGATGTGGAGGTCGAGCAACCACAAAAAAGTAGATTTTCATTTTGGTGGTGACTTGTGATTGTGAGTATATATTTATATTAAGGTAAGTATTTGCATTTTGCAGCAGACAGCTTACAACAGTATTATTGCAAGAAGCCATGCAATTATGCACACACATGACGCTGCCGAACTTGTATTTAAAATAGCTCCCCTGACAACCAATCAAGTAATCCTTAATCAAGTTGCAGGAGAGTATATCAGACACTACTAATTTTATTTTTTTAATATTCTTGACTTGAGGATGACAGGTCATAGACAGGAATCACAGTCACGTGCACACTGCACAGGTATGTTCGAGAAATTCCTCAAAAATAATTGCAAACACACCTAATATAAGATATTTACATATTACATTCATTCTAATATATCTATCATTGGTAGTAGATAGTTAGAAAATTAAATATATGAATTTTGAAGTCAAATTCAGGTTATCTGGTTCATAAATTCATCAGACAGTCCGATACAACTTCTCACCAAAGAGTGGACCGTTACGCCCCCATAAACATGTTCCATTTTATAAATGAATGCAAATTTGGAATGCTTAGAATATTCCGGATTTAATCCATATTTTTTCATATTTTTTTAGCAAAAAAAAAAAAAAAAATGCGTCGTTACGGGCCGTTACGCCCCCATATCCGCATCGGTTTTGGAGGTCACCGTTACGCCAACCGATACCGATACGGGACACCTTGGACTACACAGCAAGACAAAAAACAAAAAATTACAAGCCCAACGAGCAATTAGGACAAGCATCTAACTCCAAAAAGGCAAAAGCCCAATCGACTACCCAAGAAGTGATCCGCCTCCAAGCAACCAAACAAGTAGATTCAGATTTGTTCTCAAAACACCAACTATTCCTTTCACGCCAAATGGCCCATAGCACTACCATCGCCACAAGCCTCCACACCACCTTCCCATCCTTCCCCACACCTCCATCATGTCATGTTGCCAGAACATCCGATATCGATCCCGGCATCACCCAATGAATATGCAGACTTGAGATGAAGCACTCCCAAATCTTTCTCACAAACAGGCAATGAAGGAATAAATTGTCCACGGTCTCAGAATTACTCATGCATATAATACATATATTGGGCAGCACCAAAGACTGCTTAATAAGATTGTCCACCATAAGCACTCCTTCCCACTAACTAGACAATAGGGTTGCCGCACTACCTTGTGCAGATCATAGATTTGCGTAGGTTTAGACTATCTAAAGCGAAACACAATTTGAAAAAGATGAACACATAAAAGGTGTAAGACCTGTAACCCTGTGAGACCGACCTACGCTTCATTTTCAGTGTCGGCACGATCCAGGCGGACCAGATTGGCGAGCTTTGATCATTTCAGTCTCGTAATAACCCGAGACTGGTACCCTAGCGACCGCACAGGCATTGCAATTCCAACACCGTGCAACACGCGCCATTTTGACAGCCAAATTACGAGTTGTTGTTTTTGGCGTAATCTGAGGTGGGCCATGCAACGCACCTGTGGCACGGGCCCCAGTTGCACAAATCCTGAGGTAGTCCAATCAATCCATCACACTCTCACCCCTACCCTACCAAAACTAATCATTTCTCCCATCTTTTCTTCCCATTTCCACCCCTCTTCCTTTCTATTTCCCTATTTGCCTAAAATGCCTTGGATCAACTTGATCTTGCATTTAACCTTTATCCAGATCTATGTGATCTTATCAATGGGTTATATGGAAAATAAACATCACGGGTGGGATACAAATGGTGGTCCACGCTGTGACAAAGGGCGGTGCGTCTCACAGGGTCCCACTTCTAGTATAGAGAAATAAAAAAGAAAGGAAAGGGAAGCAAGAAAAACAAAACGACCATCAAGGTGTTTCCCTGCCGCTATGGGGCCCACTACAACCATTCCATACACATTAGTGTGGGTCTCATCCTTGTGGGCCCACTAAAATCATGGAAATCAAAGAAATGAAGGGAAGAAATTCCTCCCTTGCACTCACTTCGATCCAACAACTCAGATGGCTCCTCCAAGACTCCTAGGCAAAGATGAATGGTGAGGATCAGCCTAAGGGAAGGTCCTCTCTCTCTCTCTCTCTCTCTCTCTCTCTCTCTCTCTCTCTCTAAAATGCTTGAAAAGAAATAAGAATTCCATACGTGGTGGGGTTTTATTGTTGGGTATTTTGGGTAGAGAGGAAAATTGATGCAGGACAATTAACCACTTGCTCTAAAAGCTCGAACCATTAGAGCATGACGAATTAATCCATTTATCTCATATCCCAGGCCCCACATATCATAGGTTAGGACCTTGGTTGAAATCCCCTCGTGAGCCCCAAATCACATGGGTATCGCCTCACACGAGTCACCCGAATCACACGAGTGGGGCCCACATCTCACAAGCCACCCACCTCACACGGGCCGCCCAACCCAAGTGTGCACCCCTACATCTCACAGGCAACCCCACTCAAGCCCGATGTGAAAATGCCTCTGCATTAATCACCCCCGATGAAGAGTCTCGAACACGAGATCACCTAGCTCTGATACCAATTTGAAGCAGGACAATTAACCACTTGCTCTAAAAGCTCGAACGGTTAAAGAATGGCGAATTAATCCTTTTATCTCATATCTCAGGCCCTACATCTCATGGGTTAAGACCTTGTTCGAACCCCCCTCGTGGGCCCCAAATCACATGGGTACCGCCTCACACGAGCCACCCGAATCACACGGGTGGGGCCCGCATCTCACGATCCACCCACCTCACACGGGCCACCCACCCCGAGTGTGTGCCCCTGCATCTCACAGGCAACCCCACTCGAGCCCGGTGTGAAAATGCCCCTGCATTAGAAATAGAAAGGAAGAATGGTAGAAATGGGAAGAAAAAATGGGAGAAATGATTAGTTTTGGTAGGGTAGGGGTGTAGCCTTTGACTTTGAGGGTTGAGAGAGTGTGACGGATTGATGGGGATGGGATGTGATGGATGGATTGATTGGCTATCTCGAGAAAAAAAAAATCCTGAGTAATGTCAATCCTCCACTGGTCCACATATCATAATAGTTCTCAATTGGATCGCTAGCATATGATATTTGGCCATGCAGGCTCTTGCATCGCATAGCTTGGATATGGTTGATAGCATTTATGGACCTATCAGTTTAGCCATCCATCATTTCCACTTAATCTGACATTTATATGCTTGGCACATGCATTGCGCACACATGCACGCACTCTAAGCTTCGTAGTAAGTTTACGCATTTTGTTTACGTGCAGGTTATGTTAGACTGCAGCAGCATTAAGGCAAGAGCATATGCCTTGTCTTTTGGACCTTTGTTATATTATGTATTTCCCTTCCGGCACTGTACTCGAACAGATATTATAGTGGAAATGTGACGATGTTTTTTTTAAAAGTTTTGGTATACTTGCAGTTATGTTCAAAAAAAAAAAAAAAAAAAAAAAAAAAATCACCCTGATATGGCATGATAAAGGACCACTGTAACTATGGTAGAAATGATTCCCCTACGGTCTCAATAAAACTCTTATTTTGTTGCCCAAAATGATTACTTCTAAACACCATTAATTCCATATTCATATAATGCTAATAGATAAAGATTGCAAATATCAGTTAAATCAATACATGCATTTCCCAAAAAAAAAAAATTTCAGTTAAATCAATACTGACACTAATTATCTTTTTTTTCTTTTTTTTTTCTTTTTCTTTTTCTTTTATAGGGTCTTACCCTGGATTAGAGGAGGGCCCTTCCAGAAATTCTCGATGGCACAGAGCTGAACCCTGGCCAAAGAGGGGGTTTGGAAATAGTTTTCAACCAGCAATTGACGCGCCTTGGTTATAACCTCACTAGCTGCGTCATTGCCCCAAGCACAAAGATTACTGACATTAATTATCTGCTTGCATTATAAGGCATAAAACAGATACCAGCAGAAAACAGAAGTAGCTAATTCTTGTATTGTTTGGTACTTATAGTTAGCGAGAAGTTCAAACATATAATCAAGCTACATACCTCTTTTCCATAATACAGAAAAATGGGATTATGAACCTCAAAGCTGTTGTTCCCTGAAAACCTTAGAGTGACAGTAGGAATCTTGGGCAGATCCAGTGAACTGTTCTCAAAAGCAGCAGCTATCAGTAACAAAAGATGCAACCAAACTTGCAAAACAACTGTGAAGTTTCACCCAATCAAACCTTGCAAATATACCTGGCCTTATAACAATACTCCCATGGAGATCCTTCATAGCGGAACCTTGAAGTGTTCATTTGTCTGTCAAACTATCATTTAAAAGTAACATCTTAGGCAACAAGAAAATAAAAATATATATAAACAAAAAACTTTTGTTTAAGTCACAGGAGAAAGTAAATACCTCCACAGCAACTGTATCGTACACATCATCAGGAAGAAACGTGAACGATGACCCACTATCAACCATTGCCTGGAAGCCAGTTTGTTTCAGGCATGCAGTCCCGATGCAAAAGTCATCTACTCCAATGATGTAATGAAGACTGAACCAAATCCCAAACTAATTATAAAATGCACACAAGTACGAAAGCATGTAAAGCATTGCATACCCTAATTTGTAATGAACAAACAAAAACCAGGTAAAGGCCTTCCTATAGTGATCAAAGCTATGCATATAAAGCATGAAGTTACATTCCCTAAAATTTTGCAATGAACAAAGAAAAGGTGAAGACCTTCATATAGGGCTTGTTTGGGAGCTTGTAAATGGGGTTAAATGGGAAATAGAATTGGAGGTAAATGAATTGGGAGGGAGTAAATGAAATCTATTTGAAATGCAAATATTCTATTTGGATGAGAATAAACGCAAGGAATTGAAATGCATTGGAATTTTTCAATATATTCACAGGAACACATGTGACATACCAAATCAGCTTTAATATCCCAAATTAGTATACATATGTGATATTTAACAGAATGATTGTAATAAGCCCATTGAAATATATACTTGTGCCAAAAATGACAAAATCTTGAGCCTCATGTGGGCCACAAACAAGCAATTTTTTTATTTAAACATAGATTCTTTTTATACACACCCACCCATGCGCACACCCCACATGGGCACTTGAACCCAGGACTTCAGTGTTGAAATGCAGAGCATCTACCATTGAGCCATGCATCAAGACCCCATAAACAAGCAACTTGCCAACGTTTTTTAACCATCCATTTAGATGGCCAACCTTTGGACAGTTTGGATCATTCTATTGGTTTGATTTTAGTGATGTAGCCAATAATTGTATTGTTTCGGAGTATCATTAGTGTGCCACGTGTATGGCAGACATGTGCATAGTGGGACCTTTGTTTACTTGTGCGACTCTCCAAGGGAGCTCAAAAAGGCATTTCACCCCATTTATTTCCAGATCCTCTCTCAAAGGGAGGAGTTCATTTTCAGGACCATTTACTCCCATTTCATTTCATTTCCATGCATTTACTCCCATCCAAACACACCTCAAATGCCATGCACTCGCTATCCCCCCATTTACGTCCATTTACTCCCATCCAAACAGCCCCATAGTGATCTATCACGTGTACCAAAATATTTTGAAGTTCCAAGACAACCCGCAGATGAACACCATTGTAGAATGATCAACTACAATTCTGGGATCCACAAATGAAGAACTGGACTTGATAGCCAGACTACATACACAAGGAAATGTAATAATAATAATAGTGTTGTTGTTGTTGTTGTTGTTTGCTTTGCAAATGGGTGCATTTTAAATGTCAAAATCATCCCCAGAATTTCAAGAGAAGCTCAGCCTGAAACTTAAATGACATGAAGTTTTGAGGTGCCTTACTATTTCCCTTCCTGTTCCAAGAATGGAGTCGATTGTTGAGCAGATGATCCTTGGTCCCCAAAGAAAATCCTCCCAGAATCACCATCATCATCATCAAAACACAATGAGAAAGAATTCCTCACTAATCCAGCTTTTGCAAGGAAACTTGGAACTGAGACGTCCCCAAATCCCAGACCAAGAAGACCATCAGGAGCAATACCGTCCAAATACCCACCACTTTGTGTCATACCACAGCTGCATTGAGGAAAGGACAAAAGAAAATCAGAACCTTCATCGAGAATCAGGCATCATCAGAGACAAACAGCAGGTAGGAAAATGATAGAAGTGACGAGTCAGAAAATGAACAGCCGCAAATTCAAACAAATTGAGCACACCCTATAATTACTGGAGTCTTCACTGTGCTTGTAGATGCATGGTCACCGCTGGAAGCCAAATATAATGTGTCCTCAACCAACAATCCAGAACTTGATGTATTTTCTGAGTAGTAATCAACATTGTACGAACAGGGCTGCTTTGGGCTTTTGCACTTAGGTTCCAAAGAACAAAGCTCGTGGCTGCAAGATAGGTGCTTGCTGGTGCTGGATCCAGATGGACTATACACGCTTAGATCTCTATCCTGCATAATAGATGCCCCAAATACCAGGGAGCACCTGCCAATCAATCATTGGAAATAAGTGCTAAACCTGTTACCAAGTATTAGCGATACTTCTCAGAACTTGCAATTCCATTCACAGAACTGTGGAAGAAATGCTGCTTCACTGCATCTATTACAAAGCACTAACAACTATTCTTTCATCATTTCGTTGAAAATAAGATCCACGAAATGAAAGAAAACTCCACAGAAAACACAAAGGAGAGTAAATAGCCACCAACTTATGCAGGCAGTGTACAGATCAACTTGTAATGCACATAAATGAGTAGCAAATTCAGTGATGCAGTTATGTGAGCTATCTTTGTGCAGAATAATCAAGCAACTTTCAACTGCATCTCCCTACACGATTTAGCTCCACTCCAAATCTAGCCTCATAACCGATCCCTCCCTAATGGGAAACACTATAAGATTTTTTATTTAGAATTCAGTGAGAAAATATAGAAAGCTTTCTGATTGGAACTGGACATAATGGCTCAATGATCCATCAAAAAATTCTGAAAAACAGTATACGAATTACCCGTGCTTAGGATAGATAAATCATAAAGCCCAATATGTATAAAAAGATGTGGAAATTTGAGAATCTCTTCAAAATATATTTTACCAGGTCATTGATAGTAGAATGGGATGCCTAAAATGCTATCATCAAAGCTTCATTGCATCTTTGAAACCATGGGTTTTCCATCATAAAAGAAATCCTCCTAGTCATCCTTAAATGTTTCTTTCTGACATGTATCACAAGATGCCAATGAGTAGAAGGATTCCCTAGCTAAGTAAGGGAATATCATGTATCTCTAATTGTTGGCTCTTCCTTATCCCCTATCTTGATGGATTTAGTTCTCCCTAACCTTTATTAATATTTGTTGTTAATCTTTTCTTGGATGGTAATTTTGTCACCTATCGAAAGCAAATAAAAAAATTTTAAAAAAAAAAAAAAAGATAAAAACTCAATGTAGTAGGAAAATATGTTGTAAGATGGCAATGGAATGCAGACTTTTAGAATGCGGGCATCCAAATTTCCTTCAAACTCTCCTTGACCCACTACCTCCACTGAAAATGCTTGGAGCCACAAGTCCTTGCATGATGATATTCCCAACTTAGCCGCAACTCTTCCACACCAAGATTGTAGCTCAACTCCATAGCTGATTTCCTTCAGCTTGCATTCTCGTTTAAGAAAAAACAGTCAGAATGCAATTGAAGAACATTGGGCTAGATGTCCAACATGAAAATGCCACCTGGCCAACATCACTTCCCAATTTGTAACTTTCTTAATACACCTCATCTTTGTCTTTTGATAAAAAAACAAAAACAAAAACAGAAGAAAGAAAATACAACGAATGAAAAGTAAAAATAATTTCTTGATTAGTTTTCAAATGAGAAAGGAATATAAAAACAGTTTTATTTTGCATTATTACCGACTACAGAGATCAACCGCTCCATTGTTACCCAGGTAGAGGTTAGCCTCAATTTTACTCCACATATAAAATCTAACAACAACAATATAAATAGCAAAAAAGAATACCCAACAATCATTAGTTGCAGTTCATAATTTACCTAACGCTATGAGCACGAGTAACTATTAGTAAGAGATATGGCTTGTACGATCAGAATTCCCAACATCTCCACACAACCTAAAGGCGGGAGCATCATATGAACACAAATCCCATTCTTTTTGCTTTTTATTGGTAACCTAGATCCCAGTGTCGCTATGTTTACATCCTTTCCCTTCCCAGTCTGTTTGAGAAACGGATTGGCCATCTTTTGTTCAGTGAAAGACAAGAAACTGTAGCTACTCTTCCTCGAGAGAAATTTACAGGCCCATCAATAGTGGTAACAGCAGCTAGGTTGTGGCAGAGCAAATCTACAAACTCATAAACTATTTCACAGAATGTTTATTCACCCATGAAGTGCCTCAACTGCACGTCTTCCTGCAGCAAGAAAAAGTCCTCCAATGACAAAAATATGCCTTCTGATTTTGCAACACTTCGTGCAATATCAAAGCTCTTATGAAAACAACACTACAAAGAAGCAAGGTTGGCCGACTCAGCAAGTTGACTTGGGTCTCACCCTAGTCAACCCGATTTGTATTCCCAATGAGTCAAAAAAAAAGAGGGGGGGGCCAACTCAGTTGGAGTCAAAATAAGACATGAATCGGGTGAGCTCTCACAGACTCAGTCACTCTGATAACACGCTAAACTCAGGCACATCATAAACGCTTCTCCTCCTCTTCTTCCTTCTTCTGCTTCTCCTCCTCTGCCTTCGGTGCCACGGCAACTACAATCTTTCTCCGTCTTCTCTTCTACCTTCAGTGCTATGGCGACTACTCTCATTTCATATGGTTCCCATTCAACCCAGAAAACAAGAGAGAAAAGCCAATCCTTTGGCAGACTACAATGGTTGATATGCATGCACTACGAAATCATGCACATGGCACACAAGTGACTCAAATCAATCAGTCCAAATTACACAACTCGGACTAAAAAATAATACTTACTATGATATTAATAGATTGTTGGAATTTAATGGGTGGCTAAAAATAACAATGTCCAATGGCCTGATTACAACAAACAAGTCTCCACTAATCAGAGATTAGGATCATTCAACCAATCTGATTTTTGGAAGATGATCAACACGTCATTGGTCCGCAAAATTTGGATGGTTTACTTTTGAGTCAACATATGGCACATGTACAATTTCTAAGAGCCTGAGTATCAACCATTACACTCCACTAGACTATCTATTAACTCCCAATTCTTATATGGAGGATTTTAACTTGTGGGTTAGACTCTACCACCATTTCAAATAATGGTGACTCTTCGATATTACACATGGCATAATTGCTAGGCAATCCAAACCACCCAAATTGTGGAACCAGTTGTGGATGGAGGAGCACAACAAAATAATAAGAACAAGAAGATGAAAGTAAGAAATTCATTTTTCCCTAGTAATTTGTACCATTCACCACTTTACTTCTAACCATCCATTTGATATCCCATCAATTAAGTGGTTAGGATTTCTTGTCAGATTTATTGAACCATTTTAATATTTTATCCATGGACATAATTTGGGCTATCAACTATTTGCCATTTCAATCGGCCATTTAACATCCACAATCGGTTGTTAAAAAATAGATCACTGTGAAAGCTAATATCATCGAATGCAGAGCAAAGATTTGCACAGCCTAATTTGAATGATTCACATATTATCCTTTAATGTTTATAAATAAAAAAATTTATGATCTACAAGATGTTTTAACCTAGGGTATTTGTATGGCTATTGCAAGTTGCAATGATGCCCATCATCTGGACAAAATCGATGCCAATGGCCAAATCATATCAGCGGTATGGGTAACTGGAAAAGGAAAATGGGCCCCAATTCTGTCAAACCATGACCTGTGGACCAAGTCCAAGTCCCAAGTTTGTCAACCTTGAAAAGAAGCAATTGGTTACTCATCAAGCAACAAGTTAGCATCGTTTTTCAATTAATAATTAATTATAACTCATCATCATCAATTTGGGGCTGGCTTTTAAATGGTAGATGCATAAAGATTTAGAATCAGATGTTCACCAAACATCAACCTCTCTCTTAACCAGGATCTTGGAAGCGGCCATGGCAACACCAATCACATGTTAGTATGGTCCCATCCAGTATTGACCCCCAGCCGAACTATTACACACACAGTCCGAAAGGGTGAGCAAGCAAAGCAGGGTCGCAGAGCGGCAGCTACCAGGCAAACCTTTAATTACAAATTACCACAATCATTATATACACTGGCAGTTTCCACAACAGCACATTAACTAATCCAGGCAATGCAACATACATAATTGTAATCATCAAAATCTCCATTCTGTTGCTGGGTTACTCAAAAATGGATATGAGCACTGAGTACAGCAAGGTTTGGTTACAGCTGCCGATCCTCTAAATCCCAATTTATTGTTGTACAAATACCATCAAGAGATGATTTCTACAATGTGTTGAAAAGCTTAAAGAATCTCAAGACCAAGCAAGAGTGGTGGTAACTCAGTTTTTGTCTCCGTAACACAATTCCAATATTAATAGGTGATTTCATATATACCAGAATTAACAAAGCAAGAAGCGCTGAGTTACGCAAAAAGGATCTGAGACAAATTAAAACGAAGTCACTTGGAACAAAGATTTTAAAAATAATTTTTTAAAAAAAAAGGAAACATGCCGTTAGTAATTTTCAGTCTAAATAATGACAATTGCTGAATTAGGGCTGTTGGCCTACCAGACGATAGTAACTGGCAGACACGGGAGCACATTGTATGCAATCACATGGAACCCAAAATAAATCACTTCCAGCATCCAATGCAACCAAAAACGAAACATTAGGGGTTCCAATATCAACCCACGTGTAATGTAACCTGCCCATCAAACAGTAGAGCATCTCAATTGACAATTCTCAAATGCTTGGTATAGAATACAACAAAAGTAAGAATTATCGTAAAGGGAAGATTTTAGCCATAAGTTTTTTTTCTTAGAAGGGAAGATTTTGGCCTCTTTTTTTTTTTTTTTTGAGAAGCATAATTTCAACCACAAAGAAAAATAACGCTGGGTATAGAATAGAACATGAGTGAGAATTAATGATAAAGGGAACATATTTTACCTTTTTTATTTTGAGCAGTATATTTCAACCATAAAGAAAACAATTTACACATAGATAGAAACATTATACACACTTCGTGTAACTAACTACACAGACATCTTTTTTGTTTGAAAGATAACGATTTCATTAGGAAGAAAAGGATACAAAGAAAAGGGAGGCTGCGGAGATTGCAGCACCTAAACACCTAAAAAATAAAGGTCGCTAGCTGACCAATAGTCTACAAAGGAAGCCCATTCGATAAGGAGATGCTTGGACTTGGAGATAACAGCATCGATCGAGTTTGAGACATTATCAAAACATCTGCTGTTCCTTTCGATCCAGACAGACCACCAGATGGAGAGGATTGCCATCCTCCAAAGTCTAGATTTCTTTTTGCCAATTTTCACCCCATGCCACGCAAATAAAAGGAGGTCCGCCGATTCGGGAGGGCACCAAGGAACGTTGAACCGAGAGCAGATATCAGCCCAGAACTTGGAAATGAAGGAGCAGTGTAGGAGGAGGTGGTCAACTGTTTCCGAGTTTCTCATACAGCAGAGGCAGGTATTTGCAAGCGGCATTCCTCTTTTTTTCAGATTGTCTGTGGTTAGAATCTTCTTCTTACTGACTAACCAACCAAAAACAACGAACTTTGGGGGGGGCGGGTGAATTATCAAGTCAATCGTGTTATCATGTCACCATCAACTGTAGGAACCTATAATTCTTGTCAAAAGCAATAATTAAGGAAGATCAGAGGCAGAAAATTGCACTTCTGAATTTTGAACCAAAACTCATAACATAGATGCATCAGAAAACACCATGGGCAGGATCCTAATTTAGCTGTTATAGTGCAGATAGATGTTAGAGGAATAGAAGCATATTAGATTATGCAAGCAGCTTTTAAGATTTATAGGAATAGAAGCCTATATAAATTAACCATTATATAATAGAGCTTACAGTACGATGATAGATTTTTTATCACTTCTCATGAGAAGCAGAAAACATAAGAACAAGGTACCTATCGCAAGATCTAGGGGATAACATGATGTATTGCAAGAATGTTGGACCACATCGAGCTTTGAATGTAGAAGATCTAGGGGATAACACCTACTTGCTCAAGCTTCTGCCAGAGGCCCATTTTAGGGCATCTTAAATGTCGAGGATCTCACTTCTTACATTGATGTCATACAAATGAAATACAGGAGAGCATGTCATACGACTTAAATGCCCAAGCAAAGTGAAGAAGAAAATGACAATGTGCTTGACAATCAGATGGTTTTCACAAGACAAGGTAAGTATCGGGAATACTTGGTCAAGAGGGGGAGCAGGAAATTGTCCGACTCCATATGGATTCCACCAGTTGATTTCCGGCAACTTAACCCAGACCTTTAAAAGGGGTAAACATTGAACTTGACAGAGGTGAGTTGCATCAGCTGGGGGAAGAAAATGGCAATCAGCCTGAGGCCCACAGAGTCCATAATGCCAGGCCCAAGAAATTAGCACCATGCCCATATATTTTGATTCACAATCAAAATGCTTAGAGCCCATAACCTCTTTCTCATTTACCAAGTTGCAGCTTCTTTTTCGAGTTAACTTCTTGAGCAAGCTTCTTTTGTCCTAAAATCATTTAATGCTCTCTTTTTAAAGGCAAGCAAAAGTTCACTTGAAGCAACTCCATTATTGGCAGTGCTCGATTGATGTGACTCCTTTCATGTATCTTAATAGAAGTCCGTATCTCCATCTTCCTGGCTGCTTATACGCAAAAAATTTCTTGATGTCTCCCTTAGTTAAAACCTTAGACTACATGCCTAAACTTGCTCTCTTGCAGCCTTAAACCAGTCCACAGACCAGCAACTCCTAACCCTATCTTCTGCTCTAACAATCCCCATCAATAGCCCTCGTTTTAACCTTTTCGAACCCTAGTTTACACTCCAACTCTCTAGACCTTCCTGACACCTTGACTTAACTTATTATGGTTTTTTTTTTTTGCCTGATATCTCCCCTAATTAACCCTTAGCCTGCAGGCCTAAACTCACTCTTTCCAGCCTTAAAACAGTCCATAAACCAGCAATTCTCAATCCTATCTTCTACCCTAACAGTCCCTATCAATAGCCCCTAGTTTAACCTTTTGAAACCGTACTTACACCAACTCCTCTCTAGACAAATGTCTTTTAGGGAATTTTACAGGAAAAAAAAAAAACTAACCACCTACTATAGAATTTACATTCCGGTACTTTTTTAAAAAACGTTATCAATAAGCAACCCATTAATTTACGTAATTATCATTAGAGTACCTTAACAGCGGCTCAGGTCGGCCATGCAAGCAAATGGGTTGGCGGCTCAAGTGGGTCCTACCATGATGTTTATGTGAATTCCACCCCAACCACCAAGTGTGTCACCCCGTATTAGGCCCAGGGCCCAAAATCAGCCCTATCCATAATTTTGGTGGACCACACAATTGGAAACAATGTATGGGGAAACGCTCACCCTCCAAATTGCTTCCGTTCATGTGACCCACATGAATCATGGATGGCCTTATTTCTAGGCCCCAAGCATATATTTTGGAATGGCATCTAATATTTGGAGTGGATTTCATATAATCATCACAATGGACCTTGTAAAAATCAAGGGTGAACATCTGTCTCCCAACTGTTTCCTTTGGCGTAGCCCACTTGAATCACATGTCATGTCACCTTAAATTTTTTAGCCCTGGGCCTAACATATGGGAATATATGAGATTACACATCTATTGGTCATAGTAGATTTCACATACACATCACGATGAGAACCATAAAAAATCGAGGGCAGGCACCCTCTCCCAACTGTTCCCTAAAAATTTGTTGCTGATATATTAGAAAAAGGAAATTTTGTGGCACCCCCTCCCCCCTTATTTTCTTTTGAGGCCCACCATGACGCGTATGGGAGAGATCCATTCTTAGCATTAGATGTGTAATTCCATGTTAGGCCCAAGGCCAAAAAATCAGGCCAACTTGTGATTCGGGTGGGCCGCACCCAAGGAAATAGTTGGGAGAGAAGGAGAAAGTTGGGAGAGAGGTGTCCACCCTTGATTTTCACAAGGACCACTGCAATGCTTATATAAAATCCACTCCAACCATTAGATTACACCCCAAAAACTTAAGCATAAGGCCCAAAAATCAGGCCCATTTGTGATTCAAGTGGGCCAAACCAAGGGAAACAATTTAGAGGGTGAGTGTTTTCCCATACACTTTCCAATCATGTGGTCCACCAAAATCACAGATGGGGCTGATTTTTTAGCACTGGACCAAACATGGGGTGATGCACCTAGTGCTCGGGGAGGATTTCACATAAACATCATGGTGGGGCCCACCTGAGTAGCCAACCTCTTTGCTCGCACAACCAACCCGAGTCACCCTTAAGAGATCTAATAGAAGGTACTCGTGATAATTAACTAAATAAATGGGGTAACTTATTAAAACCTTTTTGAAAAAGGTACATGAATCTAAATCCTATAACAAGTAGGTAGGGTTTTTTTTTTAATTCCCTTCTTTTTAACGTTGACAAACTAGACCAATAAACCCAAAGCTCGTAAACCCTATCTTCCGCCCTAGCAGTCCCCATCATTGGCCCTTACTTTAACCTTTTTGAAACACTAGTCTGCACTCCAACTCCTCTCTAGACCTTCCTGACTACCGGTATACTACTTTTTCTTTATTTCTCCCTCAATTAACCCTTAGCCTACAAGCCAAACTCACTCTCTTCCAGCCTTAAACTGATCTACAAACCAGCATCTCTTAACCCTATCTTCTGACCTAACAGTCCCTATCAATGGCCCAATAAGTCCACCCCAACTTGTTCTTCTTGCTTCACTATCAATTTTAATATCCACATTAATGCCATGACAGTTGAGAATGACTTATTTCTGAGTATTTGTTAATTGATTGTACAGAAGTTTGGTGTATTAACCATTGGAATGGTTTTCATAATCAAGAATTATCATATGATGCATTAGTATTTCAACCATTGCCCATTTCTCCTTTATATCAAACCACAAAAAGAAATAAGCCATTAACAATGACCTAGTAGCTAGCATGTTCACCTATTGTCCATAAAACCAACAAGCACCAAGAATTATTTAAAACTCAACGCATTGCCAAAATGCTCATGAGTGAGTGAGATCCGCAAATCTAACACAAGAATTCATGATGCTGTCCATGCTAGAATTATCCGCGACTTGGAAAAATCAGATTACTGAATCAATTTACACAGAAGGTGAGTCTGTCTACCAAAGAACCGAAAGCTGTAGGGATGAGGACATGTATCTACTCTAAGCTCCCAAGGCTAGTTAGACAAATAGATTTCATGAGTTAACTTTAGTTCAAAATTCGTGGCTGATGAAAAGGGGTTTTCCTGTGGAATGGAAAGCTCATGGCCTGTTTGGATGTACCCTAAAACGTCCAAAATGGGAATGCAATGAAAACTCCTTGGATACATTTCCATCACACCTCATTCTAGGGCCTATTGTTTCTTTTTTCTCTTCTGTTTTTTCTTTTTTCTTTTTCTGTTTCTTTTCCTTTTTTTTCTTTTTCTTTTTTTTGGAAAGGTTAGGGCCCATTGTTTCTAATATAAGAATTAACACATCCTGCCACCTGTGTCATGCAGGGCCAGCCAAATGGCCCCGGCAGGCATGCTGTTTCCCAAGTTTCGTTCTACACCCAAAAAGGTAATCGATTTGGCTCCAGACCATGGTAACCAGGCCAGGGTACCCATTTCACCTCAGAAAATTGAAACATCCATCCACATTTCTTGCTTCTTTCTTCAGAGCAATTACACTACTTTTTTTATTTTTTATTTTTTTAAAGTTAATTTGCGTTTTCAAAAAGTCAGTGCAGGTCACTCAAAGCCAATTGAGATGGTGTGGTCATGTGCTAAGAAAACTGGAGACGGCTTAGGTAAGGAAGGGAACTTCAATTAGGGCCTGTTTGGATGCCCGTAACATTTTTAAAATGCAACAAGGTTACAGGTGAGATTGTTACAGTTGGCGTTTGGGGGAGGAAAGTCATAGGTAACTTCCTCTCAACTTGTGACTTTCTTACATGAGAAAGAGGCGAAAATAATACAGACACTTGAGTCGTTTTTCAAGTTACCTATATATTTGATTTTTTATTTTTTATTTTTGAAGGATAAGTTACCTATATCTTTGATACAAGGATACAGGTAACGGCTAGAATTTTTGAAATCAAAATTTATGGAAAGAATCGCAGCTTGCATTGAAGAAACCTACCTACAAAATTTATGGGAAGAATCACAGCTGGCAACTTGCATCTGTGTATTGAAGCCGGTTGGTAGCCCTTTTACTATATAAACACCTTATCCCCCTCCAATGTCTCCATCTCCCTCTCTTTGTCTCCTTCTCCCTCTCTATCAGTTTACGTTTCCCTCTCCCAGTCTCCTTCTCCTTCTCCCTCTCCCGTCGAGCTCCAGCAAGGTTAGAAAACCCTTTCCTTCTTTTTTTGTTTTCCCCTTTCTTTTTGCGTCAGGATTTAGAGAGGTAGTTTGGCTAGGATGTGTGGGTAATGGTTGGTGGTCTGTGAGGCCCACCATCTTGTATTTGTTTTATCCATGCCGTTCATCCATTCTTTTGGACCATTTTAGGTCTTGATTCCAAAAATGAGGCATATCTAAATCTCAGGTGGACCACAACACAGAAAACGGTAATAATTAAAAGTCCACCATTAAAAAACTCTCAAGGCCCACTATAATGTTTATTTGACATCCAACCTATTGATTAGGTCATAAAGACCTGGATGAAGGGAAAAAAATAAATATTAGTTTGATCCAAAACATTGGTGGCCCACCAGAAGTTTTTAATGGTGGGCATTCAATCAACACTGTTTTTAGTGATGTGTTCCACTTGAGATTTGGATGTACCTCATTTTTGGGCTGATGACTTAAATGATCTGAAATAATGGATAGATGGTGTGGATGAAACAAATACATCATAGTGGGGCCCACATAACATGCCAGCAGCCAAACCATCGTAGTCAGCTAAAATTGGCTACTACTGATGGTGCTATGTGGGCCATACTATGATTTATGTGTTACCTCGAAGTTTCTCCCAACATTACAATCATTTTGAAAATGTGGGCCCACTTTTATGGCTCACCTGTTGATTAGTTTAGCCTAAGAATCGACCAAACTATTCATTTACATGAGCTTAATAAATTGTAATAATTTTATCCAAGTTTTTTTGTGTATCAATTTGATTTTTCAACGATTTCATATTTCAAGCTCTGATTAGGGTAAATATACAACTTATTACATGTAACAAAATTACTGGTTATCCAAACACAAAAACAAAGTTACCTATAAGTAAGTTACAACTTACATCCAAACAAGATTACCTATAACTTTCTTTTACCTATAAGTAAGTTACATGTAACTTTCTTACCACTTAAAAAAGTTACAGGCATCCAAACAGGCCCTTAGGGTTAAAGGGCCTGAAAGGAAGATGAGAAGAAGACCTAAAAGGACTTAGACGAATGGATATGTACGTTTCTTCACTTACATAACGTGGTACCTTTCAAATAGGAATTTTAGGCATAGCAGGATTCATAAAGTTGACCAATCCAAAAAAAAAAAAGGATTCTTAAAGCTAACCCCCAAATATCTGTGATATGGCTATAGTGATGATGATCAAGGCGTTTCAGAGTGCAGATCAAGATTGAAGAGGTGGTTTTGCACGTGTGCAGTGCATACGTGGGGGCAGGTCCCACCAAAAACACAAGCTTTCGAAAAATCAGGCTGATCAACTACCCAGGTGGAACACAAGTGTGTGACGTAAATGTAACAATATAAAAACTAAAGGCTCATTTGGCAGCGCGGAATCGGAGGGATTCATGGGGATTTGCTGTTTTTTGGTCGTTCAGTAGCAAGGCATTGGAGGGATTTAAATTTGAGAAGAATCCAAAACCTCCAAAAGAGCTATTTTTGAACTTCCAACTAAAATCCATGCTGTCGAATGAGCCCTCAAATGAGTTCCCTACTGCATTCACCATATGCGTGTGGACCACATGATGAGATGAACCAACATAGCAGGTGAATTTGTAAGGTGGGGACCCATCCATCGAATGACCCGGATCCCACACACGTGCCGAATTTGCCAAGTACACGTCGAACCTCCGGTCAAATCTCGGTTATTAGAGTTCACTTTAGCCATTGTTAATAACTCCATAAATCCAAGCTTAAAATAAATGGATAAATGAGATGAAGAAAAAAATGCTCGATTTATCTCACCATCCGAAGTCGTTTCCGAACGAGACCGTCTCACTCCCTTCCGAAGGAAAGAGAGACTGATACTTGGGGTTGAGCTTCAACTTCGTCCTTTTCAAATCGCTGCGAACGAGAATCTGGTAGTATTCCATGCTCCTGCGCATCGGCCAAGAACCAGCCAAAATCCCTCCATTCCTAGAAACCCTTATGGCTTTTGCTTCGTCGGACAATCGGTGGATGAGTTTAGAAGAGAAGGTGAGAGAACGAGCATTTCCGATGAGGATGAAAGTCAGTAAGAGAGAAACGACGGAGCGAGCTGCCATGGCGACTCGGAACGATTCGGGAGGTTCTGAACGGATAAAATGCACGGATCTAGGGTTTTCTCGGATGGAGGAAAAGGCAGGAGGGAGCCGGAATCTAGTGTATGGGAGATCGTCAGGAATTGTATAGAATCACAGAGAAAGATTTAGGGTTTTTGCAAGAGGGAGAGAGATCTAGAGTTTCATTTGGTTTTTCATTAAATTTCTTCTCCCTCCCTCTCTCTCTCACTCTTTCTCTGTGTGTAAAGGGAGTGGATATAAAAGAGAAATTTCTCAGGGTTTTTGAAAGCTCAGTTCCGAGGGAGTGACACTCAGATGCCTATCCTGCGCACTAAGTGTTTCTACGCACCGCGTCCTTTTGAGCCCGCGCGTAGCGTCACACGTTGGCCAGGTCATGCGCTCAAGGGAAATGATACGGGGGAGCCGGAAGAACCGTGATGCGGGGGAGCCATCTCTCCATGAGAGCTGGATTAGGTGCGGCCCTCACCAAGGGCCGGCGGATTAGATACGGCCCTTACCATGGGCCCATTTACGGAGAAAAACTTATTTGTTGCAATATGATTGGGCCGGATCAAAATATACTATATTTAATGCTGGAGTGCTGACAACGTTAGTAATAATGTGGACCAATCACAATCTAGAAAACAAAAAAATGTTAATTCTAACGAGAGGATCCAAATTCATATATTTTATATCCACCTCATCTCTCTATTTTTACAACAAAATTTAAGAGCATAAGCTCAAAAATGAAGCATGACTAAGTATGTATATTATAGGAAACGGTAGTGATTGAATGCCCAACTGTTAGAAATTTCATATGGCTCATTGTAATGTTTTTGTCATGTTTATCAGTCATTAAACTTATTGATATGGCCTCATAAGCCCGAACATGTTCATTGGCCATTAAACTTATTGATATGGGCACATAAACCCAAAATAACAAAAAACAAATATCATTTTGATTCAAAACCTATAGGCCTATTAATGTTCAATCACCACTATTGCCTATGGTGTGGTCCACTTGAGAATCGGATATACTTCGTTTTTGGGCATGTGCTCTAAAGCGATCTTTGAAGAATGGATGGACAGCCTCAATATAGAATATATGCATCAAGGTCGCTCCGCAGTACGGGTCACACCATCTTAGGTGAGGCCAAGGTAGCACCTAATTCACTCCATCTCTCAACATGACATGTGGCAGGGTGAAATGGATTGCGTCCACACACCACAAACCTTCGTGGTGTGTTGACGTGGTAAAGTTCTGTGAACCTACCTTGACATATGTATTATATCTAAATTATTCATCCTTTTTGCGATATCATTTTACGACATGAGCACAAAAATAAGGTAAATACAAGCCTCAATGGACCACACCACACAGAGCAATTGAGGTCAACGTCTACCATTTAAAATTTATTGGGGGCCATAGAAGTTTAGATCAACATCTACCGTTTAAAACTTCTCAGGGGCCATGGAAGTTTTGGATCGAGCTAATATTTGAGTTTTCCCTTCATCACGTTAGGTTGGATGGCAAATAAACATCATGGTGGGCGCCATTGTCCTCATTGCTTTTTTAGTCCATTTGAAGTTTGGGTCTACCTCATTCGTGCCTTAAAATGATACTGCAAATGGATGGACAGTGTAGATATAACACATCCATCCCGAAGGGACCCACAAAACTTTGTCACGTCGACACACCATCGAGACGGCGGTGTGTGGCACACCACACAATCTGCTTCCCATCGTTATTATCTACCCATTTACTAGCATCAAGACAAATAGATTATGTTCTAAAGATAAAATCATAAGGTAATGTGTTTTACACTTGGTTTAACTATGCTAAATCGAACAACTAGTATTGTAGATGTTGAGAAAATAACAAATTATAGGGTAAAATGTATACCACTGTTACTATTGATTCATGTGTCTATGTCAATAATAGATGATGATAATAACAACAAGAGCAACAACAACAACAAAAATAAGAATAAATTAATAAAGAGCCTCAATTATCTTATTAACCAACCTAGTTTATATCAAAAAAATATATATATATTCCAACAACTAGTAAGCTCACACATAACCGCGTCATCATATGAAAATCGAGATGAGATCCTCGCAACTGATATGATTGGAGAAGAGATCATGAAGTACAAGACCAGTATTGTCATTGGACACATGTCACTACATTTTAAATAATATCGTTTCAAAACACATAATAACATGAGAAAGGCCATACATTATGTAGTGGCTTACAAAATAAGTCATAGCTATTATGTTTAGCTGATGGTAGTGTTTCTCATGACAGATTGCAAAAGATGAGTGATTCCACATACGTGAAACCATGAGTAGAGAGATATAATAGACATGATTTGCTGATGTTGTGATTAACAGATGCATACAACACAATATGATTGGGTAGGCACATTTGAAAGCGAGTTTATTATCAAAAATCACGATAGCATCTCTTTAGTTATAAATGTCATCAACTGTGTTTGCCTAACAACGAGTCAATTGGAAGAAAATCTCACATCCTCATGTTAATTTGTAAGTATAATCGGTCACATTTACTAACTGACTAATCAATCAAGAAAATATCCAAGAAGTCACATCTATTAATTTAGCTAAGAATTAAGTGCTCAAGGCTTCATGTCATTCCAATTTAACACAGTACTTCTTAATTATTTGTGGTCTATCCTTTACTGGCTATGAATATTTTTTATAATTATTACTACTATTATTTAATTTAATGCATTCACTACCAAAGCCAACATTATACTACAGAATCAGTCCGAATCAAATAAGTTAGAATAAGGTAATTAAGCACCTTATGTTTACAACTACGTTGTTTAGCTTGGAAAGATCTCTATATCTCAAGTGAATGCCTAGCAGGCCCATCTTGCCACGTGCCTAGATATTTTACTCGACCATCTCACAAATAAGATGTCATTTAATTATAGTTACCTCACCACGGAGCCCAATTAATTGACAAACAAGTATTCATCCTACAATAGCCTCGCCATATGAGTATAGATCCAAGCAACAAATGAATAATCATTCTCATGACGGTCTCCTCGCAAAGTGAGGACCTAAAGTGACAACAAGTTGTCACCTCCACTAACCTTCCTGTCACAAAATAATGTGGTTGGGTGTTAAACGATCGATCATCTAACCAATGACTGACTTGCGCACGAACTTAGCAGTGTGGAATAACAAAGGGACCATTGTTTTTAACGAACGTCTTGTCACAAAACCTCGCCATACGATGAACAAATTGTCAAAGATCCACCCACCATCACCGTCTTGTTACGGAATCTGATATTGCATGACAAATGGATTATTCTTTCCAACAAACATAAAATGCGAAGCCAATTGATAAACAAATGTTCACCCCTCCCACAAAATACAAGTGTCTTATATAACAAGGTTTAGCTCACAACGGCAGGATTTTTGTTTCAAACAATCATCCAACTACGAAGTCAGCTAGGCACGTGATTCAGCTCTCGTGCATAACGACCTTCTTACCATGAACAAGCAGTCATTCCCGACAACTGTCTTACTATGAATAGATTATCGTTAGTTGTCCATTTTATCTTATTTACCTTGTCAGCATTATACCTTAAACTGTTATTTAGTTGACATGTATGTTGTCACCCCTATTATTTTAAATATCAATGATATTAACTTATATATCCCACGATATATCTTGTATCCCACCTGTGCGATATAAAACACATAGGTAGTGCCGATATATCCTGCATGCTTGATTTGGTGACTATTTTTAATTTATGATTTTTTTTTTATTAAATTTGTGTTAAATTAGTGTCAAATGGTCACAAATCCATTAGTTATTTATGTTTTGCATGAATGATTATGGAGTTGAAGCTTTAATCTTAATATTCATTAGTTTTTCATGCTCTTTATATTTTTTTTTTTATAAACAAAATCTTCAAGTAGTTGTTAATTGAGACTAATTTCGAAGTATTTAGAAGTACTTAAGGAAATGATCATCACAAACACTCTATTTTTGAAATTTTAAGTGTAGGTGGTCCGATTTTGAAAAAATACGGAATTTACCTAATTTATCCCAAATTGCTTATAATGTTGCACTCCAGACATGCAATCAAGCATCTATGATGGCTGGTCCATTGATTTATTAAGTTATTGTCAATATTCATAAAATAAAAATTATTTTAAATTAATATTTAATTAAAAGCTTATTAAAATATATTTTATATATATATATATATATATATATATATTTGAAAATTTAATTTAACCAACGGTCAATTGAGAATAATTTTAAAGTATTTATGAGTGTTCAATGAAACGATCATCACATATACTTTAAATGTTATGCATTTGGTTTTAATATAGTTGCATTAGTTTAGTCAGACAACACATAGCTTGCGACCCTATAAAAAAAACACGTATTATGTGCACTTTTTTATAAAAATGTTATGATTTAAACGTATGTATTAAGATTATTTTTTTCTAACAATCTCTAAAGTTTTATTGAAAAATCAAATATTTTATCAATGTATCCCTATATGTTTTCAAAAAGTGTAATTAATTATCCAATACAAATGATATATCCCATGCGATAACTGATACGTATTTGTATCCCAATGATGAGATACGTAACGCGATATTAATGTTTTGAGCATTGGTCACACTCTGTAATTCAGATACATAGTGTGTATCCTTAGACCCGAGTTACAGTCCGTGACTCCTACACCAAGTGCACATGATTCTACTCATCATACAACTACTGTGAGGTAAAATTTAATGTATTTCAAGTTTTCGCTATGTTAACATTCACACATCCACACAATTACATGTTTATTCCATACCAATCCCATCACATTCACAACTACATATTGAGATTATGAAACCAAATTACGTCCACCCATTTGGGACTCTATTCAATTAGAATATTGGATACCATCCAATGGAATCATGGTTATAAATAAACTTCAATTTGAACCTGAACATCATTAGTTATAAAGAATGCAAATTAATTTTTCAATCAATTGACTATATGAATAAACCATTCATCCAATACAGTGAGTTCATCTTCCACTAGATACGGCCATTGGTCTTGTGTTTCATCTGTCGATCCGACCTCATTCTATATCACTTGATTCAGGTTTCCTATTTCATTCGCCTCCGTACGGATGCCAATCCACAATGCTACCTAGGCATGCTAGTGAGTGAACCCAGTATGGTTCATACATGGGCGATATAAGATAGGACAAAGCAACCATCAAATATATGTATGCGAGTATGAGTATATATGTTGAGATGTTATAAAATGCATGTCAAGTGGGATGATCATCTACTTGATCGAGTTAGATATTCGTAAACCTACATATACACATGGCAGGCTTCCACCGAAGCAGACATGGGCAAATATTGCATCTACTCCGTGAGTAGGCTTTCACTAATGTGGGGATCTGGTAACAAACCTACTAGGTAAATCATGTAGGAAGATTTTCCTGAGAATTGAGGCACAAGGTGTGCAAGCAGTCATATAGAGCGTGCCTCTAAGAATCAACACAAGAACACTATGGACACATGTAATGTATGCTTGATGTCTATGCATCGCCATACACAATTAATATATACATCTCTCAGTGTGAGAGGAAACAATAGATTTATTATTGTAATGATTTACATGTTCACATGTTCAATTTACATCAATAATTGACTGAGCATGAATCAATACATCAGAAATCATATTCTTAGCATGCTAACTATCAATCACGGTAACTATAACAACCATATAATATATTTTAACCGTATGGGCATGAGACATGTCGGGATTCACTCACATGTTCTTGGTAGAGTCCAATCCACTGAATAGTCGTCTGCTTTGGAATCTGGAATCTAAATGCCTATTCAGATGATTCAATGCATTATGCATTTAATTAAGCTACTTCATCAAGAGTGGTCCATCTTTGATCAACCCAATATGTCCCGCTAGACTTATTAATCCATCACTCAATTTTGAAAATCAACGGGGGATTATGGATCATTGCAGTCAATCAATCGAGCCAGCTTGAGGGCCCTTGATGAATCTTCCGTTTAATCGACTATAGATCGATAAAATTTGAATTTTAATGTCTCAAGTCATCGAACAAATTTAGTCACCTTCGATTGATCGAAATTACCCATCGATTGATCGATTAAAATATGTCAGATTTAATTCAATTTGCTTGTTGGACATATTTTGCTATTCTCGACTAGTATCCTTGATCGATCGAACGATACCTTCAATTTATGTACCGAAGCTGGCTAAGCTCTGTTACATAATCCAATTTTTTAAAAGTTTAGAGTTTTTCATTTTATCTTCAAATTACATAGATTCCATTAATCAAAAGGTTAGGTCTAAACTATCCAATGAATATTTCCCTCTTGGAGTTTAGAGAAACCAAATGATCGCCTGGGATCAATATTATTAGGGTTTACAATTGGTTAAAACTGTTTCATAGCATCATCTATCATTATCCATACTATTTATGGATCATTGTGGGAAATCTATAAGTCAAATCACTTTGGGATTTCAGGCCCTGACATGATTTAGCATTAAGATACTGTGATTCGAATCGTTATGGACTAATATGGCTGGATTTTCTCAAAGCCAACATCCTTCAATATGAGATCTTAAGTAAAGCTGTTTTCCTATCTTCAAAACCTCACTATAAATCAAAACAATGGATGTAAGGTTGATCCACCTCGTTCATTGCTTAGATATAGGTTTTTAGATGAAAATTTAAAAAGAAAGCAATGTATATCTTATTGGTAAAAGCTTCGCCTTCGCAAGTCCCCCCCCTCCCCCCGGATCTCTCTCTCCCAACTGCTGTTAGGTTTTAGGGTTTCTGCAAAAAAATTCACCTTTAAATAGAGGAAGAACCTTGGATATAGAAAACTCCTTCGGGTTTTGTAAATTTTCTCAAAAAGTTAATTACTAAAGTGTTAAAAATCAATCTATTAACCTTTCATTCCACCCAGAGTACCTCTACCATTTAAGTTAAGTGCTTGGTTTTGTTAATAACCATACAATTAAATTATTAAATTTAATTATTCCGATTCTCATATGGTTTGAAAATTCATGGTCATTACATATGTTGCTTGTGGAGTTCTTATCTTAGTTTTTCCTAATTTTCTCTTGTGAGATACCGCTTTCAAAACTCGGCATATGAGAGTTATGCATTGAAATTGGGATACTACTACGGAAGCTATCAACTCCGGATTCAGGTTATGACAAATGAGCATCGGAAATTGGATTTAAGGCTTGACAGGCTAACTTTCACTAGTTGAAAACAACATGCATAGGATATCATTTTAAGAGTAAAAAAAGCCTTAAAAACCAGCAACTTAGTTGTATGTTAACTTTTCATATAATGTTATTTTCAATAAAATCACGTCACATTACCATGACATCAATACTGCCAAATTCATAGGCCTTACAATGAAAATAAGACTATATAAAATCAAGCTAATAAACATATCAAGCAGTCTACACATTTGAACCTAATGAAAAAACTAAGAGGTCATTCAAATGTCTGCAAAATATGAAGTTGTAAATACCTGTGTAAAAGGTTTGCAATCTATTTTGTTTAGCTTTTAGCTACAAAATGTTTATAGGTAGCTACCAAACAACCCTATAATGCATTTACTTGTAAATCCCATAGGACTAAAGGATTTCACCCCCATCCAAACTACCTCCCAACAGTTGGAATCAACTTGATAGTTAGATCAACCTCATTCACAATACAAGTGATTTTCATCATAAGTCTAACACTCGCATGATATATATTTTGTATCAAGGTTATATGCTTGCAACAAAGATAAGGTTTCATTGGTTATATTCACTCATGCAAAGTGGTGTGCAAAGGATCCCATCAACACACCACCCATGTGCTATTTATGGCACGATGTGTAAGATCCAAGTCATTCGTCATATACATCTTTAAAATAGTTTCATTTGAGAAATGTGTGCCATCTAAGCCAAACTAAGGCATATGATGAATATTAAGTCCAAATGTGGCACAACATGATATGATTAATGGTCTAAATTTGTTGTCATGTGAAAAATGACTTAAATTTCGTGCCATACAATCTCCATTTCGCATGGGACAAATGTTATATCCAAGCAACATATTGGCATAAAATTCGGTACCATGGTAGTAAGTTACAACAAGGATAGAGGTGTTCACCTCTCTCTTACTAGCATCATGGCAAATAGCATGGGGGGAATATTCATAATAGCTCACGTGGGATTTGCTGAAATATGAATTTAGCCTGCAAAAGGCTTGAATAAAATCTTGTGATATTTTCCAAGAAGATTATCAAATAATATTATTCCAACAATATTACGAGATTTTCAAAATATTGATCATTTTGTTTTTTTTTTTTTTAAGAAAATTTCTAATTTAAAAATTATCTACACATGAAATCAATCCATTTTATTCTTGTACATTTAATATTTTAAAATTATTTATTCATTTAGGATAAATATGTTTCAACATTTCATTTCCATCAAGGTTTATCCAATAATATGGCAATAAAAAAATAAAAATATGATTTTTTATGAATATCCTTAGTCCAATGGGAGCTCTGCAAGATCCAATGCGATTTTCATTAGGCAACATTTTTATTCTTTGGATTCATTTACTCATGTTAAGACGTGAACCAAAAAATGAGAGAGATATAAATAAAACTTTATTGAGGCATATGAATCAAAACAATAGAAACATAAATGACATTTGTTGAAACCTCCCTCAACAACATAATATTATAACATCATATCCAAAACCTTTGGAAAGTTATTTGCACCAGATAAATGGAGACACGGATATCAAATATCAGCCTATCCAAATCTCAGGTGGCAAACATTCAGTCCTACTCAGACTTGGAACTATCTTATTTTTTAGCTCACACATGGTAAGCTGATTGACATAATCAATGTTACATGGGAAAGCCCATTAGGCGTAGCCCAGCCTCACCCAAGACAGTGTAGTCCTTACATGGGGTCTGCATTGATATATGTTTTTCATATCCACACTATCCATTTATCTTGCTAGATTATTTTAGGGAATGAGGTTAAAACTGAAATATATCCAAACCTCAAGTAGACTATACCATAAAAAACAAAATTGATTAACCATTAAAACTTCATGTAGTTGTAAAAGTTTTGGATCAAATTGGTATACACACACACACACACAGAGCTCAACTGGCAGACTAAGTGGAGATACCTCTTTTCAACACTTGATGTCTTGGTATCGATCCCTAGCGGGGGTGGCTAACATGGAGGGTGTGTGCTGACATGGGTGTGTACTAACAAGCTAATAAATAAAAATTAAAATGAAGTTGATATATATATATATATATATATATATATATATATATATATATATATATATATATATATATATATATATATATATATATATATATATATATATATAGGTTTCAGTGACATTATTAACAAGCTGGATGACTAATAAACATTACATATAAACATTATGACGAACCTTAAGAAGTTCTTGATAGTGAGGAGTTCAACACCATAGTTTCCTATAGCATGATCTACTTCAATTCTTGATGTAGAGTGGGTTGTGAGCACTTTCATAGCCAAGCCAAAGTAGAAAAGGCCCGGTCAATGACATATATAAGTGATCTGAACCTTCAAAACTTAAAACGGACGTAGCTCGCAAACTGAAATGAGCTATCAAATATATCATGTATGATTTTGGGGTAGGACGAGCTGCTTTAGCCCACGTGGAATTTGATAAATACCATCCAATCAATGATTGAATTCCTGTTTTAATTTTGTTTTTACAATTTATGGGAAGTTTTAGTTTGAGTATAACTCTTTATCCGTTAGGCTTTATGAGTTGCGCCCAACATGAAAAGTGCTTAGAATAATTAAGGTAATAGCATTATTGAGCCAAATAGGATGCTTACAATTTTTGGCCTAAAACCATGAGGTTGAGTGGAAATCACGACCGTCTATAAATAATAGTTTACTATTTATAGTAAGTCACGATTTTTAGAAGTTTTAGTTATAACATGATTTTGAAACTTTTCCCTAAGGTTCATAGCCTTATTTAAAAAGATGTAAACTTATTTTTTATCATCAGTAAAATTATTTCAAATATTTTAAAATTATTTCTATTTTCTTTTACCTGTAAATTTGAAATTTCTTAGCTAGGAGACTAAAGAAGTTTCGTAGACTGAAAGACAGTGCTAACCTCACATCCTACCTTGTGTCACTTTTAATGGGTAAAAAAATGCACGGATCATGGTGGTACCTACCATTGACATGGGCCCGCAGGGATGCCGATTGCCGCTTGATACTGTCAGTAACGATGTGGCTACCGGACCGTACTCAATGGCCCCACGATTAGGTACGCGTTTTACCCATCGTCCGTATCTTACGATAGCTCATTTTAAGAAAGAAGCCTGAAAATGAAGCATATCCAAATCTTACGTATACCATACCACTGAAAAACAATAGTAGTTAGAAACTACTTCCTAGGGTGCGGTCCACCCGAAAATTGTATCCACCTCACATTTTTTTATTCTCATGCCTTTAATTGAGCGGGAAAAATAGATGGACAATATAAAACATATACAATGCCCGCGTATGATCGTCCAGCGGCGACTTACTACTGCCAGTGTCAGTAGGCAATCCGCGCCAGGCCCACGGATTTTCCACTTACATTAGAGGGAGTCCTGCTAGTCAGGTATCGCAAGGAAATTCGTGTCCATTTTCTCGTATTGTATGGCATTTTCTTCCAACATGCTACTTGCGCAGTGAATCATCACTATGAAAATGATTAATCCCATCATAAAGATCAATCTTTCTTAAACTTAGGCCGATCCTATCATAGGTGGCCCACACATGCAAATTGAATCAGATCGTCGGTTGTCCACTGATTCCAAATTTGTGGCCCATCCGATATGACACCCAGCCTGATTTTTGTGCGAAGTCACCTTCACCTGCAGTTCTCACAGCACCGATGGCTTTTAATATTGCCACGTTGGTAGAAAATATGGCATAGTATCACGGAAGCGGATTGGCTGGTGTACCACACACCACCGACCTGGCTTGTGTGAGAACTGGTGTACCACACCACCGACCTGGTGTATCACGGAAGAGGAAAAAAATATCCTATTATTCAAAACTTCTGTGACCCCAAAAGGGTTTCATTGGTAGACGTTCAATCCCCACTGCAGTTTACGGTGTGTTTACTTAATTTTGAATTTATCTCATTTTTCAGTTTAGGCCTTACAACTAGCTTTTCAAATTGATGGACGGTTTGGATATAAAACATACCTTATTGTGGGACCCAGAGAACTTGGTGGCGACAACACACCAGCTAGATGCACCAGCCAATCCGCTTATATCACAAGCAAGATAAGGTAACGTGTCGCCTCTATAATCTAATGCCGAGCCGCGCCAGGGTAAGTCGCGTGAGATAGCTTTTCAGGTTTCTTTCACAAAACTAGAGCGATGAAGATAGATTTTTCATGAGATCCAACCCGTCCATCAGGTACAAAACCCCCTTTTAACCATTGAAACTAAATTCATGTTAATAAAATACTTTTGTATAGAACGACCACATTTTGTTTTGTGTAGGATCAAGCGTGGTGTTTATATGCCATTGAATCCATTCATTTAAAAAAGGAGCCATACGACGTGAATTTAGAGGTTTCAATATAATTCTTTGGAATGACCCACTGGAGAGGAGAGATTCATGTGAAAAAAAGTGTGGTGTACGTGATGGACGGCATGGATTTCTTAGACGCCACTTCGTTTCTCCGACGAAAGTGAAAGAAACTCCGTAGGTATCTAGCGCGAGGTACCCAAGTGGTGTCGAGAGTTCAAGAAAGATGCAATAATAACGCCTTCATAGGCGTTGCCATGCGTACGATAGACTATCAACGTGTCAGGTGATAACGTTCGTTGGATTGGTGAGACGTCGCCTCTGAAGAAATGCGCGCACTTTCGGCTCCTTCTTTCGCTTTTTGGGATGGAGGAAGGGTCGTTTTTTAGGCGCCCCTCAGATTCCCTCCCGAGGAAAAAGTCACGTGACTGGCTGCACTGATCTCGACGTGCCCACCACAACGTGCCACTTCATCGGATGATCGAGACCGTCGGAGTTGTGGGCTCCACCGTGAGGTGTCCGTTTGCTAGGGAAGGGAATTGCGTGCTGAGTAAATTATTTGGATCCCACCGTTTGTGTCCAATCCACGCCGTCCATACATTTTACTGCATGACCACACGATTGAAGCATATCCAAAGCTGAGCTGTCCTCGTAACAGGAAACACTGAGTTGAACGCTTGTTATTAACAGGTTGAGTGACAAATAAGCATTAATGTGAGCCCTTCGTTATCCCCACCGTTTTACTTTGTATGTTTCAATTGAGCTCCGGACATGCTACAATTTTAAGGTCATGCCCCCTGTAATGATTAAGTGTAATATATGGACGGTGTTGGAGAAGAGAGACAGGTGGTACCTACAAAGAAGTAACTAAATACCCAGTATGCTTTCATTTGGTAGGTGTTGATGCAGAAATCTATTCAGCCTTCCTTAGCTCATGAATTTGTACGAAGAATAAGGAAAGAAGACCCTGGCTCGTATGTTGGGGGCTCTTCGATGTTGAAGTTACAAATATAAGTCTAGCTGAATGTTAAAAAGTTAAGGCTAGAGATTGCACGTGCATCTTTTCTTAAAAAATCAATTTGTTTATAGGTGAGAAGAGACAATGGCGTAAGGTGCGATCATCCTTTTTTTGACAAGGGGCAAAATCCTAATAAGATTCTGAGTTTACATGTGGCAAGGATCCTTTTAGATCTTCAACAAGGAAAATCACAAAGGAGATAGTTTCCGTGATCTGCTACGCAGATCGCAAGCCGACTGGGTGCCAGTTAAGTTGAGCTCGAGCTAACATTGGGGTTGGGTGTGGCTTATCTATTAGAGTTGAATACAAACCACACATTGAGGTTGACCTTGGGGCAAACGTTGGAGTCGAATTTGGCCCAATGTTGAGGAATCGAGCTCCTCAGTCGGGTTAGACTTGCTGTGATTGGGCTCGGCCTAAAACCAAGAGATGCAACTTTCTTCGTTGTTGGTCACAAGGTGAGTGTTGGACAGTTGGGTCACACCTCTTGCTATTAGAGTGCTTGAACTAGTCTGTCAATGGTAGGTCAGCATATTTTTCCAATAACAATAAGTAAAGATAAAGAATAGCAAGTGGGATTCAACAATCAAGTGTCCGTCGATCATAGGGTAAGATGGTGTAATCAATATGATATTCTCCTCACAATTTATGCCCTATGGGGCCCATATTTTGGCCACGTTTATCATTTTAAAGTGCATGCGCATAAATTTACTCTTCCTCATCGCACAAATTCGCAACTCAGTAAACTAAAAACAGACGCGAGTATACTGAAGTATCCAGTGGTGCTCCTCACGCCACAAAAATCTCTACTCATTTATGTGACATTCAATTAAAATATATAAATTTTGTGGGACCCAAAATTTTTATATATAGAATCTATCCGTCCAAAATGTTTTATTTTCTATTCAAGAAACTGAGGCAAAATATCAGTCAGATTCACAAATCAGTCGGCACACACCACCAGAATAGCAGGGATGAAATATCAACAAAGGTTTGTGTGTGGCCACCAAGATATGCATTTTTCATCAAACCAGTCAACCAGGTGTAACTAACCAGGATGACATAAATAAAACAAAATAAGCCTGAACCAAAAATAAAGCGGGCCACACCGTGTGAACTCAATAGATTTTAGGAGCTATTTGACCTTCCGGAGTCTTTTTTATCCAACTGACATTTTGTTTATATGGTTCAAATGAGGGTTCTCACCTGATGGACGACATGGATTTAAAAATAAAACATAGTGCGACAGCCATGCAGCTGCGTAAAACAGGTGCTGTAGGGTGTTCCAAGGTCCTGTGCATCCACTCCGTCACATTCGAACCATCTCATGTCCTGGGTGGACTAACCATATGAAGGGGTTGGATGGGATGTCAACATCACGGCAGGCCCCACGAGGGTTTCAATGGTGGGCTTTCCATCCTAATTTTCTCAGTTATAGGGCCCACTTGGGTTTTGTATATGATTTTTGGATCCCTTGCTTTAACGTGCTGGCGAAAATGATGGGCGGATTGATTGCAGACGCAGAATTGGTAGGCCACCGTCGGCACGCCGGAGCCCTGCCATCCACAGGCAAGCACACCTGTGCTGGATCCTGGCATAGCCGTTTTCACAATCATGACCGTCCAAATGATGGGTCCTTGGTCGTTGGAGCATGTAAGGAAAAAATTTCATGATTATCAAATGCTACCAACCATCCAATTGGTGCCCATCAAATGGATGGTTAAATAGGGAATGGCCAATCATCCAAATTCAATGGCATAAATTAGGTGTTTAAATAGGAAATAATCAACGGTCTAAATTGAACTTGGGCAATGCTTCATTCACAATGGGACCACGATCAGTCTGGATTCAGGTACATGTATGCCACGTGTATAGTACAACGGAGGAAACGGGTTGGCTACTCCCCCTGCCATCAGCCGCGTGGTTGGTGGTCGGTGCTCCGTGGGCCATACCATAATGTATGTGTTTCATCTATTCCGTTCATCCATTTTTAAAGATCATTTTAGGGCTTTAGCCCGAAAATTAGAGGCATATAAATTTCAGTTAATCCACACCACATGAAAACAATAGTGATTGGATATTCACCATTAAAATTCTCCTAAGGTCCACTATACTGTTTATTTGACATGCAATCTGTTGATTTGGTCATAAAGGCCCAGATGAAGTGAAAATACAAAAATCAGCTTAATCCAAAACTTTTATGGCCACCAAAATGTTTTTAATGGTTAACGCTCATTCAGCACTGTTTCCTGTAATGTGGTCCACTTGAGATTGGGATATATCTCATTTTTAGTATTACACTGTAAAATTATCTTTAAAAATATATGGACGGCATGGATGAAACACATACATCATGTTGGGGCCCACAGAGCACCGACCATCAGCCATTAGCTGGTGTCAGGGGGTAGTAGCCAATCCGATGCCTACAACGGATGAGCAAACATTATTAAAAGAAATAATGGACATTGGGGAGAGAATCTTTCGTACTCAAGCAGAGTTATGATGGATATGCAGGCACTTATGGATTACTTAGAAATTGCGAAAAGAAATTATTTAAATCAAACCGTTCAAATCATGGTCCCAATTTAGATGCATGATGAATGAAAAATTACACTTATTGGATCATCTTACTATACAACCAGTGGACATTTCTTGCAAAGTTAAAGATGAAAAATATCCAATGGCTCCATTTCAACAAACAAGTGTCTATGAATTATAGATCAGGACTGTCCAACCAATCTAATTTTGGGATTCTTGGTTATTTGATCCAGACTATTGGTTAGTTGGCCCCAATGTGAAATCTCCAGTACTTTTTACTGCTGCAGATTTACAACGGCAGGAACTTGGACATCTCCTGCTCACATAAACATTAAAAACATCCCTCTTGATATTTTCGGAAGGAACCCATAAAGAATTTGCCCTTTCTTTCCACATAGGCCCTCGATCCATGGTGGGGCATTCCCAATAAATCTCTAATTGGAAGATCCCAGCCATCAATCTTAAGGCCTCTATTTTAGTTGAACTTGCAATGTTGCTGAATGTCTTCTTTTAACCATCTACCTGCAAGCCACAAATTATAAGTTTTGGATTGTCCTGTTAGGAAGATACTTCTGTCTGGTCCATTCATTGCAAAGACCAAAAGAGCAACGGTCAAGATCACTAAAAGCCCAACTTGGACCAAATGAAAACTTGAATATACTATGACATCATCCAATTTAGGTCTAAAGCGTTTAAACAAAAATTGTTATGCTTCGACAAAAATTCAATTTACAACAATGGCCACCATGACCCATGTCAATATCATCATCTATGTAAACGTGAACATTGACCAACACCCTAGAACATAATATAGAGAATTTTATAGAAAAATATCTTATGAAATTTACATTCCGTATTAATTAATATAATTATCATTTCACTGGCTTCTGTTACACACCGTCAACCAACGGTTAAGTGGGTGTGAAAGTAAATGGGCCGGATGCTTGGGTAGGCCCAACATGATGTTATTTAAAATCCACCCCAACCAATAGGTGAGTCACCCATGTTAGTCCAAAGGTCCAAAAATCACCCCATCCACCATTTAGGTGGACTACATTATAAGAAATAGTGCATTAATTGTCTTACAAACTGTTTAACTTGATATAGCCTACTAGAATCAGGATGGGCGTGATTTCAAGGCCCTAGGCCTAAGTTTTGGTATAGCATCTAATAGTTAGAGTAGCTTTCACATCATCATTACGGTGAGCTTGTAAAAGTCAAGGGTACACATCTCTCTTCCGCCAATTTAGTTTTTTTTTTTTTTTTTTTACACCTTTGGCCGATCACAAGTCCGCCCAATTTTTATTTTTCATACGCACACACGAAATGGCACCATAAGGTGACCTCACGGGAACTTCCCATGAGGCCGAGTTGTGTGGGCCCTACCATGATGTGTGTTAGACATCAACACCGATGCATTTGATGGGTCCCTTTTAGGTTATGTGATATCTTAAAAATCAGCTGTACATGGAAATCAGGTGGGCTATAACATCTAAGACCATGTGAAGACATGCCTAAAACATATAAAAGCACTTGGTGAGGCCTACCTGAGTTTTAGATGTGGCTGAAACTTGGTCTTACCCCTCATCTAAGTGGGACACACACAATGGATGGGCTGGATTTATGAATGACATCTCAGTGTGCCCAATAAATGATCAGTTTTTACGGGAGGATAACCTCTCTCAAGTGTTGTACGTGGTGTGGCCCACCAAAGTTATGGATTAACTTGATTTTTAAGCCCGTGGCCCACCATGTACATCTAATCCAGACGGTCCATATGATGCAGCATCCCATGAAACCCCACAGGACCAATTTTCACACTATCTAAAACTCTGGTGGGCAATAGCAAAGAGAGATGCAAATCAAGGGAGGAACCATTTTCTTTTTCCATGGCCAGTTAGGATTTGGATCAAAGTATAAGTTAGGCCCCATGGGTTTCATGGGGTGCTCCATCACGTGGACCGTTCAGATTTGGGACTCACATCACGTGTGATGAGTTCTCAAAAAATCAAGTGCGTGTATCACTCTCCAACTGTATAATATAAAATGATTACTTAACAAAAACATATTTGTATAGACGCCCCTCTTGATGCTGATGGGCCAGCTGTGATGTTTATGTAATATCCACTCAGACCATTTGATATTTAGTCCCATATTAGGCCCAGGGGCTAAAAATAGGCTGACCTGTGATTCTAGTGGACCACAACAAAGGCAGCAGTTGGGATAAAGACATCCACCTTTGTTTTTTTTTTTTTTTTAAAATTTAACAGGATCTTCCATGATAATTATATTAAATCCACTCCCACCATTAGACTCCAGACATAAATTTAGACATGTGGCCCAAAATTCATACCCATCTGTCATTCACGTGGGCCAAACCAATGAAAACAGTTTGGGGCCGAATGTTGCCCCTGTACACGGTTTCCAATAATGTGGTCTCAACCTGAATCAAAGATGGAGCTGATTTTTGGTCCCTCGGCATAAGAAGTGGTGACCCAGCTGATGGTCGGGGTGGATTTTTCATAAATATCATAGTTGGGCCCACCCGAGCCACAGAAACGATTATTGAAAACCTTTTTGAACAAGGTACTGGAATGTAAATTCCATATTTATTTGGTAATTTTTAGTAAAATTCCCTATAGTTTATCACATGAGTAATTAATGTTTCAAAAATACCAGTTGAGTAAATTATCAAAATGCCCTCGGGTAATCGGGTGAGTGGATAGAAATATGGTAATATCCGTATCCGAAACGATTAGGCGTCCGGTAATTGGATAGAAAATTCCGAATCGGGTAAAAGATCCCCATACCCGTATCTAATTTTGTCGGGTTGGATGATTGGGCAGACGGATATCGGAGTCCGGATCCTCTGTTGCTGGGAATCAGGGATTTTGCATTGCAATGATGTCATCAGTGGTGACATGGCCCAATGAGAATGCAGGAAATAGGAACTCCCTGTTCCCAAGCAGCAGAGGATCTGGATTCATTTCCAAGCCGAATATAAAAACAGTAGGAAGAAAAAGCTCTCAAAATGTCTCCAGCTCGTTAATTGAGCTGGCAGAGTCACCATAGCGTGTGTGAGTGATCCAGGGTTCTAACCCTGGTTGTCTTAAGCTTGTAACATTACTAGCGGGTGCGCACACAAAAGCTCTGAAAGAAACCAGAAGCATTACATTAGAAGTGCCCTTCTTTTTTTTTTTTCTTCTAATCACAAACCCCACAAAATCAAAATGACAACATGCTACATTTCTTTTGCCATACTTATCACCCACAACTCTCAAAGAACAAATCAATGAAGAATATTTTAAAAACAAGCAAGCGGAAAAAAAAAAGGGACACAACATCACAGTCTCAATGCTCTGCAGAAAACAAGCCCGTCTGCAGACTATATACATCAACATACAAATAAGAGAGGAGGAAATGCATTTTTTTTTTCTCAATGTTACAATTACAACAAGGGAGATGACCCGCTTACCTCATTGGAGGTTGTTATTTGCTTTTTTCGACCATTGGAATTCAATTTCCAGGTTACGAGGTGGCCCGCTCTTGCTTTGGGGCAGCAGTGTGTACTCTCCGGCAACTGCTCCCAGCATAACCACACGGTCGATCTGAATTGTCACTTTACCAAACTTGCTCTGTAGTCAGGTGAAAAGGAATTAAGGTAAATTATCAATAAAAGAAAACAAAGGCACAAAGAGCCTATGAAGATGCCATGAATATTCACCACCTTTCCGATTTTGCTCTTGTTCTTGCAGGAGATGTGAAGCTTCTGGCCCTTTGGAGGGCTGTCAAATTCCCACGCAAAGCTTTCATCCCATTCAGGAGTAGGACCCGTAGACACAATCTAAGGAATAAATCAATAGGTACTGGTATAAATATCATCAGTTGGAAGTGGAACTGCAGAGATATGGGCAATACCATTATAAAAGAATTATGTGCCCATGTTGAAAAGAAGATGAAAAAACATCTACTGTATTTTTCCTGAGATTGGTTTTCTCCACAGAGCAGACTTGTGTCTACTGATCAGACTAACTGATTGTATAGGCTCTCTCAGTAATGATCTAGAGATCCATTAAAGGCATATAAAGTGCATGTTAAAGAGTGAACACCTTGAAACTGTATACTCGAGAGAATGATACAAGTGCCCCGCCCTCGGTCAATGACTAAAAATGCAGCCAAATTTAACTTTTTCCTTCACAAAGCTTGTAAATTGAAATTTGGTAAAGCCCAAATTTCTCCATGATCTGGATCTGTTTGTTTATGTGGAAAGCAGTGCAAAAGAAAATGAATTCCCCTAGTTGACAAACCAGAAAAGAGGGAAACACTAATTCCTTTTCCTAGCTTTTCGGGCCTGTTTGGATGGTGAAAAAAAGAAAAGAAAAGAAAAGAAAAGAAAAGCAAAGAAAACCCATTCGGCAGGTCTTGTTTGGATAACAAGTGGAAATCCAAAAAATAAAAAATTAAAAAAACCCCTTAAAAAGGTCACCTTGTATTTCGTTCATAAGAATTTGATTGTGGTGTTCGGTTAATGATTGTATTTTGATATCTAATTTTTCTTTTGCTATCCAAATATGGTGAACACCTCATCATGGGAAAAGTCATCCATTTTCTTTTCTTTTCTTACAATCCAAACAACCCTTGAAAAAAAAAAAGGAAAAAAAAGAAAGAACGAAAACAAAAAAATAGTAAAACTATTCACCCCTATTAAATGTAGATTTCCATGGTTACGAGAAACAAGTCTCACTATTTGGTCATCTCTACCTTTTAGCATTTCCATGAATAACAATACTCACAACCAAATAATGGAATTGGTGTGCGGGATGCCTTGGATTATGCTAATTTGAGAGTCAGAGCAGGGCTCTGTCGGTTCTCTCGAATGAAGCAGGAAGTAGGACATTGTTGGTCTGATTGACAGCATGCAACAGGGTTGTGTCGGGTACAAGTCGGTCCAACCGACAAGGGTATGTTGGTCCGACCGATGGACTTCGGTTTATTATGCGATTTTGCGGAAATCAGGGTATTTAAGCCTAATTGTGATTAGGGCTTGGAATTACGAGTGTTTTCTCTCTAAAGGCAAGGGTTTTCCACATAAAATCGATGTGTTCTGTGTTTGTTTGCTTGATTGTTTTGGTCATTCTTTTCATTGTGATTGTTCTATCTTCATTATACCTGTTTCCTCAAAGTGTATGGATTGTCGATGGTATCAGATCTGAATTTCTAATACCTACGGTTGATATGGGTTTGTTGGGTTTCGGGATTACAACAAAGTCGTATCAGAGCCGAGCTTGGTTTATTACAACAAAGTGGTATTGGAGCGTCGAGTTTAAGGATGTTTGTGAATTCAATGAAGAATTCGACGGGAAGAACAATTCCATTTTGTGGCAGAGGAAGGTTAAGGATATTCTAGTATCACAAGGGTTTAGCGAGGCATTGTTGAAGACTAAATAGGAGAAGATGTCGGATGATGACTGGAGCGAACTCGGGGAGAAGGCTATGAGCACCATCTGTTTATGCCTATTGGATGTAGTCATGTAAAATGTTCTGGATGAGGAATCGCCCCCCGGAGATGCAAAAGAAACTAGAAAATCTATACATGGCGAAGTCCCTCACAAATAAGTTGTTTGTGAATAAACAACTTTTCGGGCTACCAAAGAAGGAAGTATTTGATCTTTTGGAGTACATGAACTCGTTTATGGGGATATATAACGAGTTGTTAGGGCTCTGAGTGACGATCGATGAAGAAGATAAAGTGGTGCTACTTTTAGCATTGCTTCCCACATTATACGACCATCTCGTCATTACTCTGTGATTCGTAGAGCGATCTCGGTCTGACATGAAGAAAAAGTTTAAATCAAAATCAAAGGCTAAGGATGAATGCTTCTATTGTAGCATAGATGGGCACTTCAAGAGAGTGCCAAAAAAGAAAGAATTGCCTAGAAAGCAAGGGTAAAAGGAAAACGAGTGAATTGACTAGCGTAGCAGGAGGGAGCTTAGAAGGGGATCTACTCTCGGTCTTCTCAGGTATGAAAAATCTTTCAGATACTTGGATACTTGATTCAGGATGTTCGTGTCATATGTGCCCAGATAGGAGTTGATTCGATTCCTTTAAGTCCTATAATGGAGAAAGTATTCTTATGAGGAATGATGTAACATGCAAGGCCAACGGAATAGGAGCCATCAAGGTAAAGATGTTTGATAGAGTTATACGAACTCTAGGTGATGTCAGGCATGTCCCAAACCTGAAGACAATTTTGATATCCTTGGGGTTTTAGATATGGGCGCATGTTTGCCGCATCTAGTGGCGTAATCAAGGTCATTAGAGGTGTAATGGTATTAATAAAGGGGCATAAGACGGGAAACCTATACAAGTTCATTGGGAGCATGATTATAGGTGAGGCTGCTACCACCTCACATGTAAAATCTGATGCAAATGACACTAATCTATGACATATGCAGTTAGGGCATACAAGCAAGATATGTATGATGGAATTCCATAAACAGAAACTGTTGAAGGGAGTTAAGGCATGTAAGGTGAATTTCTATGAGCATTGTATCTATGGAAAGCAGTGCAGGGTAAGGTTCAAGACTGCTACACATACTAACAACGAGGTGCACAATTACTTACATTCTGATGTCTAGGGCCAGTGACAGTACCATCTAAGGGAGGAGCATGGTACTTTGTGAGCTTCATAGATGATTACTCAATGAAGGTTCGAGTCTACTTCTTAAAGCACAAGTCTGAGGTGTTTACCAAGTTTAAGGAATAGAAGGGGGAAGTAGGGAAGCAAACTGGGAGATAGGTTAAGTATCTCGAGTCAGATATAGGGTATAGAGAGGTAGAATTCGTAAACTTCTGTAGGAACATAACATCACAAGGCATTTCTCAACTCCAGAGACCCTACGACAGAACGAGGTGTTAGAAAATATGAACAAAACTCTATTGGAGAGGGCGAGATATATGCGGTTGCATGCGGGGTTGCTTAAAAGCTTCTGGGTAGAAGTGGTGAACATGACATGTTATATTGTAAATGGGTCACCATCTACAACACTAGACTTCAAGGTTGCAGAGGAAGTCTGGACATGCAAGGATGTCGATTACTCATGATTGAGGATCTTCGGTTATCCAGTATACGTCCATGTGTAGAGTAGACAAAGGACAAAGTTGGATATCAAATCTAGAAAGTACATCTTTATCAGATATGAGAAAGGTGTTAAGGGTTAAAAGCTTTGAGATACAGTTTCTCAGAAGGTGGTCATTAACAGAGATATTATCTTCGCTGAGGTATTGATGTTGAAGACCAACAAGGACACACTGTAGGGAAGTTAGAAACACATGGTGATGCAAAGAGATTGTCGGTGCAGGTGGAGCCAGTTGAGCCGGTTACTGAAGGTAAAATTCAGCAAGAGCAAGATACCAGTCAAAACAATTAGTAGGAGACTCAGGAAAGTATAGCCAGGAACAGGAAGAGAAGAACCTTAGGCCCCGATTCGATACGGTTTTGAGGACATGGTTTCTTTCGCATTGTTCATAGGGAGTGAAGATCCCTTCACCTTTCAAGAGGCTGAGTTTGGAAAGGATGGCGACAAGTGGATGTCAGCCATGACGGAAGAGATGAAATCAATATGCAGGAATCAAACATGGGAGTTGGTGGAACTCCTAAAAGGTCAAAGGGTTATATGGTGTAAATGAGTGTTCAGAAGGAAACGTTAATAGAGAAAGATGACGAAAAATTCAAGGCACGACTTGTAGTAAATGGGTACTCAAAGAGGGAAGGAGTAGACTACAATGAAGTTTTCTCTCCATTTGTGAAACATATGTCAATCAGAGTGTTACTGACTATGGTAGCGGAATCCAATTTAGAATTAAAGCAACTTGATGTGAAGACGACATTCCTTCATAGGAACTTGGAGAAAGTTATTTACATGAACTAGCCAGAAGGATTCAAGGAGTTCGGTGAGGAACATCACGTGTGTAGGCTGAAGAAGTCACTGCATGGGTTTAAGCAATCTTCGAGGCAGTGGTTCGATTCCTGCATGGTGGAGATTGGGCATATCAGGTGTGAGTATGAATGCTGCGTGTATTATAAGGTGCTTGAAGACAGGTCCTATGTTCTATTGATAATATGCTGATTGATGTAAAGGACAAGAAGGAGATACCCTTGCTTAAGTCTCTTTTAGGCAAAGAGTTTGACATGAAGAATTTGGGCACTGCTAAGAATATCCCAGGCATGGAGATTCACAGAGACAGACTGGGAAGTTATGGCTTTCTCATAGGGGATAAGATACCCTTGCTTAAGTCTCTTTTAAGCAAAGAGTTTGACATGAAGAATCTGGGCACTGCTAAGATTATCCCAGGCATGGAGATTCACAGAGACAGACTGGGAAGTTATGGCTTTCTCAGAGGGGATATGTACAAAAGATGCTATAGAGGTTCCACATAAAAGGTACTAAGCAAGTTAGCACGCCTCTAGTAGGTCACTTTAAGTTGTCAGCAAAGTTGTGTCCAAGCACAAAAGATGAGATTTTAGATATATCACGGGTGCCTTACACGAGTGCAGTTGGGAGTCTCATGTATGCGATGAATTGCACGAGGTTGGATATCTCACAAACAGTTAGCATGGTCAATAAATATATGATGAATCCAGGAAAGGAGCATTGGAATGCTGTTAAGTAGATTCTCAAGTATCTTAAGGGCATAGTCGACACTGAGATTATGTTCGGGGGACATGGAGCTTCAGGTGGAATTGTAGGCTATGTGGATTTAGAATATGCAGGAGATCTAGACAACATGAGGTCTTCTACGGGATATGTTTTCACATTAGCAGGTGGATCAATATAATGAAGATCTCCACTACAGTCTACAATAGCATTGTCTACAACTGAGGTGGAATACATGGTTGCGACAGAGGCGTCAAAGGATGCATTATGGTTGAAGGGTCTAATAGGAGAACTTGGGTTGAAGTAGGAAGCAAGTCGGTTGCATTGCGATAATTAGAGAAACATCCATCTATTGTTGAATTAGGTGTATCATGCAAGAACCAAGCACATCGTCATGAGGTTCCATAAGATACGAGAACTCATTTCTTCAGGAGAGATTCATTTTCAGAAGACTCACACAAACGCGAATGTCATGGACATGTTTAAGCACTGCTTGGGCTTTATTAATCTCACTAGTCATTGATGAGATTGGGCACCGTTGCACAGGGGTGCGGATGAGGCTGTGTTCCAGGTAGAGAATGCAAGGAGCAGTCTACGCTCAAGGTGAAGGTTGCACATAAGATTTTCAAGGTGACTTGGCAGAATACAAGTCAAGGTTGTGTTTTTCTTCAGACTGTCGGTCTGACCGACAATGTCCTACTTCCTGCTCCATCCGAGAGAACCTACACTCTGTCGGTTAGACCGACAGAGCCCTGCTCCGACTCTCAGACTGGTAGAATCTAAGGCATCCTACACAACAGGAATTACTATTGGCTTCTGTAGTCCTCCATTCCTAAGGATTCCTTAGGGGTTTTCCATTACTATATTTTCTATTCTCTCTGGCCAAATTAACCCTAGCTGATATACTTTAATAGGGTTGTTAGTTTCTTTGGATTTCATGACTACGACTAAATGATAGTACAAGCCTGTTCCAAAAATGGCAGGCAATATTGAGAAAAGGAAACAAATGGCCTGTCATAATCATGGTATTGAAAAATGGTTATGTTACAACCACAAAGACTGTTATGTAAAGGAAACAATCACTACCCATTAAGCAATACAAGTCGGGGTGAATCAGTCCGTTGTTGAAAAGAGGGGCTGTAATGGCTGATACAGGCCAATACACCTTGTATCACACAATTATAGGGCTGATACACCGTCATAGGCCAATATGATCATAAAGGCCCATTATGAAAATCTTTGTTTTTATTTTTATTTTTTCCGTATTTTTCCACTTCTTTATTCATTTTAACCACGAAGGAAGCTTACAAACTAAGTTTAAATTAGATATAAGATATTTTGAGGATCAAAATGCAAAACTGAGTGGGATTCAATGAATCAAAGCAGAGTTGACCACGTTGAGAAATATTGAAAGGGGTAAACTACCACTTATTTTCATTTTTCCATCTTTGTTTTGTTATACTCGTATAAAACGGGATCTTGATATGATGAAATAGCAGAAAAGGATTCATATAGTCGACCACAATTAATTGGGATAAGGTTTAGATAATAATGATGATGATGATGTGTAACAGGCCCTAATCCACCGAATCACGCTTGACTTGTGTTCGAATCCTAAAAATAGTGATTACACGAGAACCTATAATTGTGTCATTAACTCATCATCACTCAAATGTAGACTATTTATCTTAATTATTTATTGATAGTAGATATTTAACAGTCTAAATATAGGATTTTTTCTGTTAGAGTTGGTCTCATTTTAAGTATCATGCAGCCCGAGACAATATTCTTACCAAAGAATGGCCCATTACACCATCAAATAGATGTTTAAAACAAGCAAATAATACATATCTAGAATCCTCACATTTTTCTGAATTTTTTATTATTGTTTTTTTATTTTTCATTATTGAACATTACGGGCTATAATCCTCACATTTTCTGAATTTTTAATATTTATTTATTTTTTCATTATTATTTTTTCTTCTGAACATTATGGGCTTTGTAAAGGCCATTATGGCCCATATCATAATGATCACACAGCCAGCCGTTAAGCTGGCCATTACCATCACCAAATACCTTGGCCACGATCTCTTACCTTAGTCTGCCGGGGTGGACTGCTGCCAAGTGTGAGCTTGCAGTAGACACTTGGGTTTCCTACTGATTGCTTTAAATTGTTGCCGCGCTTTATTATCACCATCAGTGTCCCTGGCAAACACTGCAAAAGGTGTTCTGCCTTCTCCTGAAAGCGAGGTGGGCCAGATTGAATCAAGTACTGCAGCAAAGGGATTGCATCTGCTGCAGCAACAGACTGAGCTTTAGAGACTTCAGCCGGGCATGCTGACCATGCTTGCCTTAGAAGGTAAAGTGAATCTAATGCAGCTTCTTGTGTTGCCTCGGTGCCAGTTTTAAGTGACGTGACCAGATGGGGAATACTGAGCGTGGCTGGCTCCGCAGCTCTTAAACGCGGGAAATTGCTAAACAATGCATTTAGAGCTTTCAGGTACTCTTCATTCACAGTTCCTGTGGCCCATAAATCCTTCTCAATAGCAGCTGCAAAATCAAGATATAAACAGATTAGATTTGCATGCATGAAAAAAATACACATGCAGGAAAAAAAACTATCACGTGTTATAGACCAAAACACTGACATATCGAATAGAACACAGCATTATTTCACTTGGCCCAGAAACTGTACAGTGGGGCCCTCCCGCCCATTATCTCTCCATCAGACAATCCTGATCTCCAATTTATTGTCCCATTAAATGTGGGCCATTGGTTTTAACCATCAACCAATCAGAAAGTTAAGATGTCTGATTGGGGAGATTTTGGGGCCCTGTCCATCCAGCGCACAGGCAAGAAAGTTGACCAAGCAACAAAAGCAGAAAGGCTAGTTGCATTTGAAGATACCAGGTATCCATCACAATAATAATGGATAGAAATGCCTCCCAAATAAAAAGACTAAAGCAGGCTGGGCACTCCACAAGAAGTAATATACTGAGAGGGAAAAATAAAAAAAGAGAAGGAAAAACATACCAGTTATAGCTCTCACTGTTTCGCTAGAAGCGTACTCTTGAATGGTATTGTTAGAGAAGAGAAGCTTAACAAACATTGTAGACTGAATTGATGTATCAGGATCGCTAGAACCAATGAGGTCCAGTACAACCTGAACACCACCAGCTTCCGCAACTGCTCTTCTATTCGACCGACTATACATCACGAGGTTTTGCAAGGCACAAATTGCAACAACTTTCATTTCTTCCGTCGGTTGATCCTCAAGCACATTGACCAGAGCTCGACATGCTGAAACGGCATCAGTAGACCGAGCAAGTCCCTCATTCTGGAATAGATCGCCAAGAGCAAGAGTTGCTAGTAACCTCGGTTGCTGAGCTTGAGTCTGAGGATCCAGAAGGTACTGGGATAATGGTGAAATCACAGATTTAGCAGCTTTTGTTTCTCTGATCTTCACATTGTTTAGCAATGCTTCTAGCAATCTTGCTGCAGTTTCCTCGCACTGATGACACTTGAGTAGTTCCAAAAGAGCCTCTATAGCACCACTCTCAGCCATTGCTTCTGCACTGGTTGCATCATCACTTTCCAACACAAGCAGGGCATTTAATGCACCAACAACTGTACTTTCTGTTCCAGAACGAAGCAACCTTACCAGTACTGCAACTGGAACCTCCAAATGATATTCGGAACTAAACTGCAGAATACTGGATAAAACAGATGCAGCAGATTCCCACAAGGCATGAGGCAATGGAGGGTCTGTTTGCAATATCACTTTGGACAGCTCATAAACGCCGCCCTGTTTTGCGATTGCACTGGGCCAAGCTAATGCGATGCTCACCATAGCTTTTATAGCTCTCTGCTGAAGAATGTGGTTGCCAGATCCAATAACATGAATCAGTGGACCAATTGCTTGCTGCGTTATTGCATGCTTCTGTAGATGATCTTCCATGAGCAGATGTGAAAGAAGTTCAGCTGCCAACTGCTGCACTGCTTGAGTTGGTGAATCCAGTAAAGCAATAAGTGGTTCAATAGCCTGTTGAGGTGTTAAGCTATGTTCTGCACGACACTGTGGAAGTTCAAAAATATTAACAAGAACTTGTAAAGCACTGTGCTGTCCGTCGGGACCAAACTCTGGCCTTGTTAACAGCAGGAAAAGGGGATCTACCACTTTAGCTGCAGACGAACTCTTAGCTATGCTAGCATTGTTGGTCAAGATCCGAAGCAATTCTGCGAACGCGGCACAGAGAAAATTGGGTGCTTCATGGAGAATTTCAAGTATGCTTTCAATGACTCCTGCTTTTACCATGTCCATCTTACAAGCTGGCCGATCTTTTCCTAACTTCACCAGAGCTCTTGTAACAGATTCATGAAGTGTGTAATTTCTATCAAACAAAAGACCACCTAGAGGAATGACAGCACCATGTGCTGCAACTAGTTCTGCTAATTGCTCATCGTCCAATAGCTTATCCAGGGCCCGGACCACTGAATGCTGAGCAGGACTGAACTCGCTTACAAGTAGAGACACCAGAGGCTCCACACAACGAGCAGCAGCCATTGTAGAGCGAATTCCTGTATTCCCGAAAAGGACACAACATAACTCCGCCGCATCACCCTTCAGCTCCATTGAACAATTTGAGGAAAGAATGCGACAGAGGACATCCACTGCATTCATCTCAACATCTGCAACAGAAAGGGCTCTCGATGGATTTTCTTGCAATAACCTAACCAATGCAGCAATAGCAGCATGTTGCTCTCTCTCCAAGCCGGTGTTAAGAATCTCCACAAGTGGTTGAATAGCTTGCCGAGCTGTTTCTCCATTCCTGATATGGTCAGATGAAAACAAGCTCTCCAATGCTTTAGCTGCACTGTACCTCGAGTTCCTTCCACCTAGACGTAGAACTGCCACAAGTTGATTCACTGCACCATATGCGGACTCATGTCGCCGTATTTCAGCACTGCTAAACAGAATCCCTAATAAATCTGTGGCTGCTTCTTCTGTCGTATCTTGCGGTCCAAGTGAGAGATACTTGGTTAGTGCCTCTAGAGCCCCAGCTTCTACCATTACAAGCTTGTTTGGGGAGCTATCTTTTGCAAGCTGAGTCAGAAGCCCTAGTGCCAGAAGAGGTGCACCAGGTCGATCTGGAATTGGTTTGAGTAAATCTACAAGGGCAGGTATTGCTTTCCGAGCAGTCGCGCCAGCTCTGATGTCCTCAACTCTGAAGAGCCTTTCCAAAGCAACTTGCTCTGGATAGCGTGCCAATGCAAACTCCTCTGACAGTTCCAGAAGATTAGATATATCAGCATCAGCACAGCCAAGTAAAGATATGAGCCCACCAGCTGCCCCTGAATTGGCAACAGCCAGCAGAGTCCCTCGGCTACCATTACAGACCAGACTGGCGACTGCTTGTGCTGCAAAATATCTAGCCGCCGATTCCTCTGACTTCAACATGTTTGCAAGTACAGGAATGGTACGCATGGTTGCATGTGCCCGAATGATATCTCTGTCTTGAAACATAACAGCGAGAAGTAGAGCATAAACCCATATACTGCTATCTTCTTCAGAATCACCCTGCAAAATTTATATGCACACAAGTGAAAAGAAGCCTTTTACTAACACTTGTTGCATCATGGAGAATCTACTCCAGAGAGAGAGGGAGGGAGGGACGGAGAACATGAAAGGCACATAAAAAAATGTAAATGATGGTAGATGTGCTTATCTGCTGGGGATCACAGTTTGCCATGTCTTCTAGATAAAAAGTTACCATGCTCTTACATTGATAGAAGTTATTATACATATGATGTGAAATACCTGTGTAGCTCGGGATGTATACTGTGTAATCTTGTCTGTGAGAACTTCAATTGCTTCAGCCTCCATGATAGCAACTTTACTTCTGCTATCGTGACGTGCAAGCATAGAGAGTAGCCAAATTGCCACAGTGTTGCTTCGAATCACTGATGTAGCACTTTCAGTTTCACCATTTTCATCTTTCTCAGCAGGGTGCCTGTAAATGCTTATTTCCTTGTTAGCATTGTCCCCATGCTCTCCAGGGAAATGAGAATGTGTCGAAGCAAGCATTTCAACAAGAGATTGAATGAGATGGAAGCTCATGTTAGATACATTCAGCTCTTCTATTACTTTTTGGTGATGCTCTTTCCCAGCACAAATAAGAAGTGCAGCACCTCCAACTTTGACTTTCATGTGCTTGGAGCTAATCACTCTTCTTGTGATTGATGACATACATCCAGAGGTGCTAGCTATAGTATTCCCGAGAGCAACAGACTGATCTTGGCAGAGTCTTGACAAAATTTCTATAGCTTTGTCCTGCAGCAAGGGTGTTGCAGAAGCTACACATGAAACTAATGGAAGTATGGTGTGGGGGTATTCAGCAAGCACTGCCCATGCAGGTTTGACATGTCCATTAGTTCCTTTTGATCTCGACAACTGAACGAGCGCATCAAGTGCTTCTGATGTGGCAGCAGTTTCAACACTAGCAGATACTAGAAGAGAAATTAGTGCAAGCACAGTTCCAGCCTGATTTACAGTGTCAGAGAGTGCATGATCAACAGAGCGACAATGAAGAATGCGAGCAATTGCTGCTGCAGCATGCGTCCTCCCATCAATTGTACCATCACGCAGCACCCTTGTAACAGGCAAAATGATCTCTTCAGGAACAGCTCGCTCTGAGATTTCACCATCCAAAAGAAGATTAGCCAAAGCCCGTGTTGCCTGTTCTGCAACTTCTAAAACTGAGTTGGAAAGAACAACTAATGCAGAATATGCATCACGAGCAATAGAGGCTACTTCCCGATTTTCCTTAATTGAAAGGAAAATAGCAGCAAGACAGCGTGAAGATTCAGTTAAGATCATTTCAGAATCCACATTCAGCAGCTTTATGGCTGGCAAAAGAGCTTTAACAGAAATGCTGCTTTCTCGTAAGTCTTTCCGGCAAGCAAACAATCCTGCAAGAGCTGACGCTGACTTAGCTTGTGTCTCTTCCTTTGTAGAGCTCAAAATTTTTATCATTGTTTCAAAGGCATCATTGGCGGCACTTCCTTCATGCAATATATCACTAATGGGAGCAACAGCAAGCAGACTTCTCAGTGCATCCAAAATATAAACTTTAGACTCAGGTAGATCACTGGTTAGCAAAGCAGTGAGTTGGCTGATGGTCCCTGTATCGGACTTATGGATGAGATGATTCAGTGTCTTTGCTGCAATCTCTTTCCCGTTCACGCTTCCATTTTTAAGAAGCCATAATAAAGCAGGAACAGCATCAGCACTTTCAACACATGCTCGTATATCTTCACTGTGGTTACAGAGATTTCCAAGAATTATTGCAGAATCTTCCTTTGCTTTTGCAGATCCTGTTTCCAAAATTTGAACGAGTGGAGGTATACCCCCAGCTGCTGTAATAGCCCATTTACTTTCATCATTTTCATTAGATAAAAGGCAAAGCAGTGCAACTGCACATTCCTGCTGCTGCTCTGATGAAAGGCCAAGAAGAGAGATTAGCAGTTGAACCCCTTCACGACCTTGAAGTGCATGCCAAAGACTGCCTTCACTGTTGCAAAGTATGAGCAGGGATCTCATCAGCTCCACCTGAACCTCATCAGTGGCCATGGTGATCAACCCAACAAGCAAGAGCTTTGCATCAGGACTAGTAAGTTTCCTTGAGAGTATAGCATTCCCATATAAGCTGGCTAGGGCTTCTATTGTACGTTCCTGTACAAGAAATGGTAACCTTGGTTTAAACTGCTTAACCAGAATCTGCTCAATAATGGAAGGGTCTGATGGTCTAATAGATTCTGCTTTGCTGTCATATATCATAAGGGCTGAAGCTAAAGCCCCTAATGTGTCAGCAATCTGCGCATGTGAAGTGCACGAGTTGAGGCTTTCACCAAGGCTTGAGATGACATAAGATAGACCACCTGAGATATTCGCCAGAGCACACATTGCATTTTCCTGAAGTGCTTGAGCATGCTCGCCTTGCATGAATTCTTTTGATGGAGCTATAGTAGCATTGATCAGCGCAGGGATCCCATTAGAACTAGCTATCTCCCGCCTAGCTTCTTTACACTGAGCAGAAAGAGATCTTAGAGCTCCTGCAGCTTCTGCTCTAACAGAAGCTTCATTACCAGTTCCCAGTAACTTGAGGAGTTGTTTGGTAGCTCCTGCAGATAAGACCTTAGAACAAACAGATGCATCTTCCATCATCACACATGCAAGAAGAAAGCAAACATTTGCTTTGGTGCTCGGCTCTCCAGATGCAAGCAACTTCACAAGTATATCCACTCCTCCTGCTTCTATTGTTGCAGGCCAAAATCCCTCAGTGCTGCTGGACAGGTTTCTCAAAGCTCCCGTTAATAGGTTACCAACCAAGTTTTCAACCTTGAGCCCATCTTGTAGTTGCTCCCACAGCACAGGAACAACTCTTTCAGTTGAAAAGATCTTTGATCCAACATGATCCTTTGCCCCACCTTGAGAAACAGCATAAATAGCCTTTGCAGCTGCAATTTGAGCTTCCGTTGAGCTGGACTTGAGGAGGGCAAGCAATGTTGGGATGCAACCCCCCAGCAATACTTTTACCCTTAGTTCATCCTCCCTACATAAAGACCCTAAGACAGTTGCAGCCTGTATCTTTACTCCAAGTGATCCTGATCTGAGAAGAGAAACGAGTATTGGAACTGCTTGAGAGTGAGATCCAACCGCACTGAAAGCATTATCACGGCTGTTAATAAGGTCAAGCAACTGCTTCAAAGAGTTCTCTTTTTCTTGCACTGATGAAGAACTCCGACGCAACTGCTCAATGCATTGGGCGACACTTGCCAGTGTCCCATCTGCATCCTCCATATTACCACGGTCCCTGCAGTAAGAACTTGTATGAGTTGCATCATGAAGCTACAGTTATACATGAGTACTCACGCTTGCAATGTCTTAGAACTTACGAGGAAATTTTTTTATAAGTGTCACATTAGAGCTCAATAAGAAGGATGGGCAGATTATTTTGTTTCTGCAACAATTCCATACTCAACAAGCACTAGACTTTATCATTTTATACCATAATGTGGAGGAGCTAGATAACCTCAGTAATCATTTACTTGTTGCACATGACGTGTTCATAACGCTCACAAGCTGATAATGAAATACAAGATAAAAAAAATAATCTGCAAAATATGACACATAATGTACACCTTGTTGCATGCTATGTGTGTCTACTTGTGTGAACTCTTGTTGATCTTTATTTCAAATTGCATAGTTTCTACATGTGCCTGAAAGCTAGAGTCACCTAATTTCTCTCTCGATGTTTTTTTTTTTTTTTTTCTTTTTTTGAAAGGTAATTTCTCTCTTAGTTTATCTAAGGACTTTCTTTACGGCCGTGGATTTCTCATGTTTTCTTTCTAAACCGAAAAGCCACATTTGCTTCACATGTAATGTGAGGTCACAGTTAATGATATGGTCCTACTATTATATCAAATGACATTTTTGATCAAATTGCTTCCATCAACATTCAACTCACTGATCATTTTTGCAGGTGTAAAGATGGGCTTGTTTTCTATGTTGCACAATAAGAAGATCAAGTGCATATATATGACATGAAATCATGGTGTGCCGTAAAGGCTGTTACGTAAACGTAATGGTGGCAACCGCTACACGTTACTGGGTCATAATGGCAGTAACAACTGTTATAAAAAATATGAACTGTAACAGCCATTAACAGCCCATTACGCCCCCTGTAAAGGCCATAACAACTCGATAATGGTTTGTTACAGGGCAGATACAGTTTTTTCAGGTTTTTTTTTCAACGTTACAGGGGCCGTAACAGCTGTTACGACCCATATCATAAAGGTAACCACCGTTACGGCCACCATTACCATTATGAAATCCCTTGCATGAAACAGCTATCCAAACCAAGGTATTGCATAACGGCAACTGTGGACGTAACGGCCACCGCCGTTACTGTTACGATACATGTAATGGCTGTTACAGCCTTTATTCTTTTTTCTTTCTTTCTTTCTTCTTCTTCTTCTTCTTCTTCTTCTTCTTTTTCTTCTCTCTCTCTCTCTCTCTCTCTCTCTCTCTCTCTCTCTCTCTCTTTTTGAAAAGAAAAATGTTTGGGCCATTTTTTTGGTAACCGCCATTACGTAACAATTTTGGAATACATTAATCCAAGCCCATCTTTAGTATTCGTGGTTTCCATTTCAAGTAAATATCTAAGTGGACCAAGATCTTTCTTTCTTCCTTCCTCTCAACATTTCTTTGGTTCTTTGATCAATTGGTCATTACTTCACAAGATAACAACATCAGTAACATATAAAAGTATGACAATTGATCTACATTTTCTCTTTTACAAAGAGAGTGATTGGCTACACTATGAAATATGAATAAGTCTTCTCCAAGCTGCATGATGGCACGAGCTATCAAATTAGGCTAAAGGTGCTTGCTTCGACCAATATATGGCTTCCTTCAAATGCATTTGTCTAGTATGGGCCTTGATGAGGCACCATTCCTTCCAAAGTTTCATCAGTAATCCCTCATTTACAACAAAAAGTTTTCTCTTATAGATGAATTTGAAACCAAGAATGGTGTGGGCTAGAATGACAATGTAGAGAGTCTAAGGACTACCATTGCTGACTCTTCCCTGATGGTCTGGTGGAAGTCGAGAAAAAGAGGTTTCGTCAAATGTCATACAAAGATATTGTGTGTTGTGTTAATAGTGGAACATCAATGTGTCTTATCTTTGTCACTATAGTCCCCCAAGAACGTTAAGAATTCTTCTTTCAGTAGGTTTATGAATATGTACTACACTAGCACAACCAAAATATTATGATGGGAGGAATTAAATACCACCAAAATAGTGTCCAAGAAGGAGATACAACTTGAAGCCTTTTTTGTAGGTAATTACTTAATAAATAAAGTATATCACAACAAACATTTTCGTCTGCTGATATTTCCAAATTACGTGGGTGAAGTTGATGGATAACATATGCTGGTATATCCAACATGAATTACCATGGAATTCCATTGGCATTGAGATATTTATGAACTACTTCCAATGAAAAAAGACACACCACTATAGAAGTTCTTTATCTTCAAGTTAGGAAACTTCTACAAATTACAAAATTATTGGAACACACCAAGTATTGTATACTCCTGTAAATATCATAGAGTGACTTGTACATGGAACAAGATCACAAAGTATATCCAGAACAGAGGTCACAAGATTCACATTTTGGGGTTGGTCCCACATTGATAATTGGGATCAAATTTGTTGTAATAGCCAAAAGCCATGTGATTAGTACATCCAAAAACCTAGCAGATAACTTCAGAATTGTTGATGTAGGTCGGCTATTTTGCATTGCGGGAGTGGCTAGCTCAGTACAACTTTGACCTCTTCCTGGCTATTGTCTAGTAGGTTTAACCAATTAACCGCTGACATTGTACTCACAAGCATTATGTCAGGGACTATATCCACAAACTGTACCTTAATATAGTTGAGATCATAACATTAACCACATTATTATGTTCTGATCACTCATTGGGAGACAAAAGATCAAGTCATATCAAAGGACAAAATAGACTCAAGATGGAAAATTTTGGGCATCAGTTGTGTAAGAGGCAACGAAAATATTGTACTTGCAACCAAGACCCTCAGGAGCATACTGACTCCATACCCACAGTGTCGGACATTGTTGATAAATTTTTGCAATATAATCAGACAGTCACCTTTCAACGTAAATAACTAGCTCTGGAAGATATTCTTGCTTGTAGTTAGGTCTAGTGAAGTTTCATTAGATAAGCTTTGAGATTCATAAGCATGGGAGTTATGCAGTCCCCATGATACTAGAAGATAAATGACTTGGTCAAGTGTAAATGGGGGCAAAGAGAACTTCCTGGCAATTATCAACAGGCCATGTTTCCTCCATATAGAAATCCTATAAGAGGAATGGATATATCTTCAAGGTTCTTTTCTAGTTACAATTCATGGTACATTATGGCAGTCTCAGTCATTACGTCAAGGAAACAGTCACCCCTATTACACAATACATATCGGCCGATAACCCAATATCGGCACTTTTACAGGACCGATACAACCATTATAGGCTGATAAGACTATCGACGGCCAATAACGGAAGTTTTTATTCAAAATTTTCTCTTTTTTTCAATGGGATTTGATGAACTGAAGCGGAGTAGACCATTTTTGGAAATATCGGAAGAAGGGTGAACCATCACTTTTTTCATTTTTCCATCCCTTTTTTGTTACATTCATATGCAGCGGGTCCTAATCACCAAATAATGCTTAATTTGCATTTGATTAGGGCCTATTTGGACGACTTTCGGCAAGTCAAGCTGAAACTACCTGACAAACATATTCTCAGCAAAGAATGGGTTATTACACCATCAAATACATGTCAAAAACCAAAAGTGAATACATATTTGGGATCCTCACATTTTAAAAAGAATTTTACCAATATTTTTTTAGATACTTTGCAAAGAAAAAAATTTTGGTTATTACAGGGCCGTATCGGCTAATATGACCCATTCCGTATCAGCCATCGCCTGCCGATACTGTTATGTAATACCCATAACCAGGAAAAATTCCCCTTTAGAAAGTTAAAAAACTCATAGAGCATCTTTTAAGTCGTTTGACTGTAACCAGATATAGAAGAAATCAATGAAAAGGTTTAAATGATGAACTAGATAAGTATACGGCTTAGCTCATATTAGAGAAGAAATGGTTTTCTAAGGCTTAAGAGTAGATGTTTTATGTGGAGTGAGATCTATAACTTGTTTTCTGGATAGAGTTTTTTAGGATTGTGGCTGCTTTAGGAGGTTATGGTGCTCAGGCTCATGGACTCGTGCAGATTGAAGCTTTCATTGTGTGCACGCGCGTGTGTAAAGCGGTGGAGTTGTAATGGGTTTAAGGTTTTGGGATCTGCATCAAGAGGAGTTTGGACTAACATGAGGAGTACGATAACAAGGGATGGCAGAACTCAGGGTTTTATGATCTGTGAAGGAAAAGTTTCAGGTCCACGCAAAGGAATTTCTTTCTTCCATGGGAGTGAAGATATTGTATCAACAAGGGCACCGCAATTGATTTGTTAAGGTCTATGGATGTATATCTCCTTATTTTTTGCACTCTAGTACCATTTGAAGCAGGAAACTATTGTGAGATAGATGTACAATGAATAATGCCATTGTTGTTTACCCATTGTGGTGAAATTCCACTATGGTGTGAGTGCATGTGTAAAAAAAAAATAATAATAATGCCAATTATGCCATTCAATATGCCTGTAGATATGTGCGAGCGCGCGTCGCATTGTACTCTGTGTGTGTGTGTGTGTGTGTGATGAGGCCAAGCTCTATGAGCCCCACCGTGATGCGTGACATGCATCCATCCCAGCAATCAGATGCACCCTTAAATGGTGAGCCATGGGCCTAAAAATCAGGCCAATCCATTACTAGGTGGGCCACACCACAGGCAACAGTTGAGAATAGATGCCCGCTCATTAAAACCTTCCTGATTGTACATAGGGCTCAGTGAGATGTGGTTTAGACATCCAGCCCATCAATTGTGTGCGTCCCACTTGGATGAGGGGTCACAGAAAATTTCAGGCCATTCCAAATATCAGGTGGGCCCCACCAAGTGCTTTTAGATGTTTTAGGTATAATTTCCCATGGTTTCAGATGGTGTGGCCCACTTGAGTTCAGATACGGCTGATTTTTGGCTCATCCCATAAACTATAGGGGGGCTACCAAATGCATGGTGTGGATGTTCATCACACATCACGGTGGGGCTCACAGCTCATGGTACCATTTCCAGATATGTGTGTGTGTGTGTGTGTGTGTGTGTGTGTGTGTGTGCGTGTTATCTAGCTCTTTTCTGCACACCTATCTCCGCTTTCTCATAGGGTACCTAACTACTTCATTCGGATAGAATTGCCCTTCACCTGTCCAATAGATATGATTCGAGAGGCAGTTAGAGAAGCAGTGGTGAAACTTTCGCACTTGCAAAGGAGGTTTGAATATCCAATGCTTTCGAACCATCAAAATTGGTAAAACCTAGATTGAATGTCTCCAACCTTAAACAAATCATGAAACCAGATTGCCAACAAGCCATCAGGTTTCATGTATTGAGGGCTGTCCAATAATGCCTTCTCCATCGGACTCCACGGGGTGGCTAGTACAGAAAGATGCCTGAATGAAGAGGGTTGTGGATATAAGAGGTAGATGCACTCGCCTAAATGAATAGGAAAGATCACCCCAAATTTGAAACTGATGGGGAATTGACAAAAAGAGATGGGTTGGATGCAAGAATATGTGATCTGATCCACCCAACAGACACGCACACATGCGTGCGCGCACACCGTTGCAAGAATGTCATCTGGTCCACCCAAACCACACATGCACACACCCCAAAGATACAAGAATGTCATCTGATTCACCCAAACCACACATGCACACACTCCAAATATACAAGAATGTCATCTGATCCACCCAAACCATACACATGCGCACACTCCAAATATATAATGCAAGTGACTAATATACCCTCCCTTGTCCTTGCTGGTTATCAAATAAAGCAAGCACTGACAAAAAATTAATGTTAGTTTTCAAAGAAGTAATGTTTTAAGCTCACCTCAAACTCATCTTCATGATAGAGTGCGGAGTTGGAGGCTCGAGATCTTGAAGTTTTGACTCCACATTTCTTTCCTGTGATAAATAAAAAATGGAAATAGCATTGGACACAAAAAAAGAGGATACTAATAGCAATAAAAATTCATTTCACATCCTATAATGGACAGGAAGATATTATTAAGGGAAGAAACACCATACATCTTTTTTTTTTCTTTTTTTAATGAGTATACCATACTCTTTTTGTATTTTTGTATTCCGTGAATCTGTAATACTCTTGACCACTTATCTCGCTTAATGGTGGCATTCTGGTAATAGGTGAAAAGTGCCCCATGAATGCTTCAGTATATTGGAAAATAGATTATTTACCCAATATGAATGTCCCCAAAGCTTCATGTGGAGGTTATCAATGTCCCCGAAGCTTTTAAATGACATGTGGCATGGCCAATAATTGACTTGGACAGTCCATTCATTCATGCTACTAGCAGCAAGACATGCACGCACATCACTCTGATCAGATGATCCTAACGATCCAACTGGGAGCATGAAAAATGGACAGACAAGCTCCAACAGAAACGGAATAGATCCAATCAACATCTTTAAGAATCTATGCAATGGGCCCCATCATGGAGTGCTTATGAAAAGAAAAAAACCCACTTCGGTTGGATGATGCTAACCATCCAGTCTAGATTTAAAAAATGGACTGTTGTAACAAAACTTCCCGGATCTTATGCCAGAAATGGAGGATTTCTTGCTTTCTCCGGAACAATTATTGACCCAGGTATGAAGTATTTAGGGAGGTCTGCTCAGAGGTATTCAATTATGTCTAATTGGCTGATGAAGGCAGCTCAAAATCAAAGTTCTCTTCCGGTCCCCGCCCACTGAAATGCTAACTCAAATATCTTATAGCCCACATTCAAAGGGTTAGGATCACTTGATTGGTGTGAACTTTTTCACTGGCTTGCTCTAGTGGCACAAATGAATGCACAGTCTAGATCAATGATTGGCCTTCCCACATGACAGTTGAAAGCTTTGGGAAATTTGCTAACATCCCCCCAAAGGCAGGGCATCAGCAAGTGCAAATGTGCACGGACGCATGTGTTATTGGTGTTGAAAGAGATAGGACATGAATCTATCAGTGAATTGTTTTTTTTTTTTTTTTTCTTTTTTCTTGAAAGATAATGCATCTTTTTAAGGGCCAAACAACCAAAAGGAAACAAACAGAACAGAAAAAGAAAAGAAAAGAAAAGAAACAACAATCAAGGGCTGTGGGTGTTTGTTGTTGTTTCTATCAGTGAGTTGTTTTATCTCTGAAGATTATAGAAAGCAGAGGTAATCATACAAAGCAAGCTTTAAGTCTATGATGACATTCAACAAAGGTTGATGAATTTCAAGGGCTAGGACTATAACAAAGCCCAACATTGAATTTACAAATTCCAGCTTGACAGGGAAAACCTACGACTATTGCATCCAAGTTGTCATCACAAGCCTTCAAGACATTTGATTTGTGCACTAAATAATTTTTGTACAGTCCATGATGACTTGGTTATTAACATAGGTCAAACACGAGCAGGTTTGTTTTGTAAAGATGCATAAATTATTTCCACATTGCAAAAACTTTTGAAATGCTAGAATTCATCAAATGTGGATTAAAAGCTACCCTTCTTTGAAATGCTAACAAGAGTGCCTGAAGTAGAAAAGAGATTATTGCAAAATAGTAAGATGAGAGAGTGTGAAGGGTCAACATTGACAGTGTAGACACATGGAGTATCCCGTTTGGTAACAATTAAATGGTCCATTCTCAACAAGATAAAAGCAATGGATTTTGACTGGGTAGAAGCCACAATGGTTTCCGCCAAAACAATACTGATGAAACAGCTTATAGTAGCGAGTTAAAAGTCAAACAATGGGCCGGATAAAAGAATTGCTACATGCTGCTGATTTCTTCTTTGAAGACAAAGGTTGAGTAATGAAAACGTCGAATAGTGGGATAAAGCACATTTCAGTCAAAACAGCCGTCTCTAATGAACATCTACTGATGATTTTGAACTCTTTAAGGGCAATAACATGTAAGAACAGCACCTTCTTAGAGAAATACTATGATATTCTGGCAGAGTGTGATGGATGATTTGCAGGCAGTTAGAAATTACTGAGAAATTGCATACATGGCATGCAAGTCCTTCAAAATGGAGCATCTAAATTATGTGTACCATTTTAGATGCATCATAACCAAAATCACTCTTATTTGATTACCCAAATATTAGATTTCAGGACATTTATTGGATGGTTAAAATGGAAATTATCTGACGTCCATATTTCAAAAATCAACTATCCGTGAATCAGAGGTTAACATTGTTAAACCAACGTGATTTTTAGACTAACTTAGCAAGAGTGGCTTCCGCAATTTGGTTGGTTTAATTTGAGTTAATATATAAGGTGTGTCCCATTTCTGACTGCCTGTGTATCAAGCTTCAAGCATCATACGCAGCCAAATTATCAAACAACCCCCTAAAGAACCAGCAACCAAAGATCAGCCACCGGAGAAGCAATAAGTAGAGATCAAAGCATAACAGCAGCAAGCATCACAAGAGAAATTACAAATTCGGATTTTGTCAAAATCATACTGAATTATATTTAACAAAGGCTTCATAGCGCTAATATAAATTCCACATATTTTCTTAACCAACAAATTCAATCAACAACAACAGCATATTAAACAACAATTAGCAAATATACTCTGCTGTAGTGTTCAGAGAAGTGTAAATCTGGATCTGGATGGAGCCATTTGCCAAAACGGAACGCAGTATGAAGGAATTCATATCCTTCATTTGTATGCCCCAAAGAAATATGTTTTCAGGTCACTCCTGAAATGCACTGGATATTTACTTGGATGTAAAAGCATCCATTCCGCGCTGCTTGGTGAAATTCATGCAGGCTGTAAATCTACTGGAGGATGAAAATAATCAAATGAAACCATACCAGATCATTAGTTCCATGGCTGCTGCCATTGCTGCTCGAATATCTCCAAGATAGTGTCGCCGCCAGCTTTTCTGAATTTCACTTCCCTTAATAATACCGATCTAGATCGCCTGTCCTACCCAGATCTGCTCCATCAAAATCATTAAACAAGAAAGAAAATAAAAAACCACCAAGAGAGCAAGATTCGGAACTCAAAACAAACATGCAATTGCAGATGCATGCGTTAACGTGACAAGAATCTTGCTAGAAATGTTAACACTAACCTAAATGAAAACCAACGAACCAAATCTCAGACGAATCTCGTACACTAAAGATTAACAAAGATGAAGAATCTCTAAACTACGCCCAAAAGAAATTGCATTTTGGAATTGAAACAAGAAGTCATCAGGAGAAAACTCAGATCTAGAGCTGTTAACGCCAGCATTTCCTCCAATTTACTGAACAATTGCTCGATTCATAATTCTCAGAAACGAAACCAAATCTGAGCCATCAAAGACAGATTCTTCAACCGAATTCCGTCAAATCTGATGAACTTCGCAAGTTCAACTCAAATCTCTCAAAATTTCAACTGAAAACCAACTGGAAAAAAAAAATTCAGAGAAAATCAAGCGCATTTGAGACAGAAACGTCGTAAAAACCAGATCATCCGATCCATACGCGACATCTTTCAGAGATTTCAGAGAACAGAGCGAAATCCGAGAAATTCTCGCTGTAATCAATGCAGGCAGAGGTAAAATGCCAGAAGCATTGGAGTATGTTTTTTTAAACCTTCAAAGCTAGATTTGATCTGAGATTTTGCAAAAGAGGGATTTGTGAGGCGATGAGAGATAGACGTTGCGATGCGGAGATTTCTCGGACAGGGACTGCAAATGCCTGATATCTCTCTCTCTCTCTCTCTCTCTCTAGAGTTTCGAGCTTCTTGTCTTCAATTTATACTCTGGAATCTACCACTACTGATCGGAGCTCTCTTAGCACTTTTTATCAGCTGGTCGCCGACAATTAAATGGGCGGCTTACGGCTCGGCTTCGGCTGGGCAGCAGCGAGTCGAAGCCACATTCCACCAAGAAGAGAGATGCACGGTAATCACATGCAATCGCTGTATCATGTTAGGTGGACGTTTATTTACTTACTTTAATTTTATTTTATTTTTATTTTTAAAAAACACAAACATGGAAGATTTTCTCGTCCCGTCCATGTATCTCTTCGTAGAACATCCGGGAAGTGAAAATTTTGGGTCACTTCTCAAAGATCATCTGCGATGAGAATCAGGATGGTCCACTTATCAGGTGGGTGACATGGTCAAAATCAATGGACAGCTGATGGTCGTCCAAGCTAACAAGTGGATGTCCCTTATTTTCGCCTCATGTGGTTTTCATGGTGCGGCCCACCTTCTGCACGGGTCTGATGTTCCACAAAAGTGATACGTTGGAAGATAAGAAAGTAGCACGAAAGTTGGCATGGAATGTCGTGTGCAAAATGAGATGGGGCATGCCATGGAATGTTGTGTGCATCCTCCTCGATTTACAGCTATCCAGACCATGTGAATTCTAGGTAGCACTGTAGATGGGTCATATCATTAAAATCACACTAATCAATCAATTCTAACCATCCAATTAATAACTATAAAATGGATGGTTAAAAGTAAAATGTTTGATTCGAAGGGGAAAAATAAATGGTGATATCATCTCGTCAGCGTGACTTTTAGGTGATGCTCAATCTATAGTTGGTCGTCTATTTGGGTGAAATGCACTGCCATGTCATCCTTATGGAGCCCACTGGATGGACAGTCCCGATCTGTATACCTGCCTTACAAGTGCACTGGAAAGAGATGGCCCTACCGTGCCTTCGCGGCTCTACTGTATTATCTCCCATCTTCAAGGGGAGCGGATTGGCTGTGATGCTGGGGTAGGCGGCTCCTGCAATCTCCGTCCATCTGTTTTGAAATATTGCAATTGGATAAGAGTTAAAAAAATCACAAAGATCCAAAACTTAGGTGGGCCACACCAAGCGAAACAGTTGGAAGGAAAGTGTCCACCATTGAAACCTTCCTGGAGCTGACCATGATGCTTATATGCCATCTAAACCGTTCATACGGTTATTACCACTTAAATAAACTCTGGGCATAAATATCATCTTGATATAAAACTTCTGTCACACCAGGCATTCAATCCCCACACTTTGGTGTGGTGTGGCCCACATGAGTATTGGATCTTGCTGATTTTTAGATGGACAGATTGGATTTGTTAACACATATCTGCGGGCTCCACACAGCCCGGACCTAAATTAGGTGTTGCCCGGGTAACCGCTTAGGCTTAGCGGGTGTTGTCCTTAACTGAGGGCCCACCTTGATCATATGTTGTATATCCACTCCGTTCATCCGTTTTTACAGCCCATTTTATTAATCATGTCCAAATCTCAGGTGAACCAGCCCATAAGAAAATATTGATGATTTAATGCTCACCATAAAAAACTTCCCAAAGCTCACCATAAGGAAATTCATAATATTTATTTGGCATCCTTGATAAGGTCAACAGAAAAGGAAAGGCAAAAATACTAAGATTAGCTTGATTCAAAACTTTCATGGCTTAAAATAAATCTTTTAAAAGTCATTCCGTGTAATCCAACGTAGATTTGGATCTTCTTAAATTTATTTAAATAAAAATAAAAATAAAAATTTTAAAAAATTAAAAAAATAATAATATATAGAAGGACAGGTTGAATATGAAAACAAATTCATTATGATGAGCCACATATAATAATTGATGATATGATAAGGATAACGCAAGCCAAACCGTTTGCCAGATAACAGCTAATCCGCACTCTCTGTGCCCGGTTTCATTGGCAATCCGCTGCCATCTTTCGGTAGTGATACTTCCAGGACGATGTGGGTGCTGGAAAACTCTATAGAATCACGATAATATACGTATTTTAGCCCTGCTGTCTTTTTCCTAAGTTTATTTTACTGCTTGAACCTTAAATCAAGGTAGATCAACAACATAGTAAGCAGGGTAATCGGACATACGTTCTGCCATTAAAAACTTTCTAAAAGCCCCTGTAATGTTTATTTGCCATCCCAACTTGTTGATGAGGTCACACGGATGGGAAAGCGCAAATATCAACTTTGATTAAGAAATTTCATGGACTCCAGGAGGTTTTGAATGCCAAGCATCCAATCACTATTGTTTCCTGTAGCATGATCCATATGAGATTTGGATCCTTTATTTCGGTTCATGCTATAAAATGAGTTGATAAAATGGATGGACCGCATGGATAAAACACATGCATCATGATGGGTCAGCAACCTTTTCCAGCACGGAAGGGGTCACTACCCAACCTCAGTACATCTCGAAGCACCCAACACAAGCGCAGGCTGCTGCTAGCTGTTGACGTGGCCGTCGTGACGAGATCATGGCCAGTTGTGGACTAGCGGCCCACTGTGATGCCGCACTTGTGCTAACTCAGTACACACGTGCAAGATCAGGGTCATTCACGAGGTTGGGTCCAGTATGAACATGCTTGGCCCAAAAGTTAGACGGTCTACTCATTAGCTGAGTCACATGGGTGCGCTGAATGTTGGTCAGGAGTCCTTTTCTTCCAACTGCTTGATTTTATGATGCTCGTACGGCCGTTGTGATAGGTAGACTAGCCTGAATTTTTGGGCCGAGGAATGCTTACTGGGCCCAACGAGCTACTGATTCTTGCACCATCGCTCCAGACGGTTCAGATCATTAGAGTGTGAGGTCACGTGTATGGTGGCGACGGACGAGATCGCATTTGAGGTAACGGTGATACTAAACCAGTCTTCCGTTGAGCTGTCGAGCTGGATTGGGAGTCGAGACAACTTTGCGGCTGGAGCAAGGAGCCTTTTCCCATTCAATGGCTCGGGCACGCGAACCATGAAGCACACGTGCCGGATATAATCTGAAGGTGGGCCGTTTGAGAATGATCCGTCGCATTGGACCTACGAAAGTAAGTAGGTGACCTTGTTGTTGACGGAGCATAATCCAAAAATTACATAAGAATATTATAGTGACCATCTGATTTTGCCCTTGGATTTTGGATGGCCCACCACTTTACTTCTAAACATCCATTTTTTCACAGCCAGCAGTTGGATGGCTAGGATTTCTTGATCAGTGTGATTTCAGAGTTATGTTCCATCCACAATGTTCCCCACAGATTGGAAGGTCTGGATGGCTCTACGCACTGACACGTGTGGCGAGGATGGGCCACTGAGATCTAACCGTGTGGAGAACATCTTGAGTATGAGTTGATACCTTAGGAGGGGTGTTCCATTCTAATTGACACATGGAACAGAGATCCACGATCCCGGCCGTTCATCAGTTAATCCTTCTACTGATGGGCTATGATGTAAAAATCACACAGACAGGAACATCTTAACCATCTAAACAGCGACCTGCGTATGGAGCGTAGGAAAGAATATTGACAACTGTCAGGATTGAAAGAGAAATCTACCTACGCCATCCTAACATTGATATTTGTGGATACGAGTCCATAGAGGGTGGGACACACCTAACGAACGATCACGGACAGTTATGCCAGATACCCAATTAAAGTGCAGCGCGGAGAACCAGGGAATTAAAAGGTGCACACTCACATTAGATTTCCCTTCCCCGGGAAGTTGCGAGCCTTTAGGCTTTAGCTGAGCTTTGCAAATTTGATACTCTCTCTGAGTAGGAGTATTTGCTTCGCTGGTAGACAATTGAAATTGTACAGTTGCAGTTAAAATTTTTACACTTAGCATACATGTAACTAAGATTCAACCGTCCAATTAGTAGGACCTAGTGTAGATAGTTTATGAACTCAAAAATAAAATTTTTAACTTATTTTTACTTCCGATTAATCTGAATTTGTGTTTTCAGTTCAGTTGTCCTCTAGTTTTCTTTTTAACCGTCCATGGTATTTAGAAAATCTTGCGTCGGTGCTGTGCGTTTCACTGCGAAATCTAGCACGCTCGCGAGCAATACAGGGCAGAAGATTAGGTGCGACCCGACATCACCTCACAAGGTACAGTCCTGACCGTGAGGCCCTCCTTGATGCATGTCTAGTATTTCCACGCCGTCCATCCTATTGAGTCCAAAAATGAAGCTGATCCAATTATCAGGTGGACCACACTACAGGAAACACTGGTGATTGAACACTCGCAGTAAAAAACTTCCTAAGATCCGGCCTAATGTTTATTTGACATCCAACCTGTTGATAAGGTCCACCCAACCTGTATAGACAATGGAGAAAATAATAATCAAATATCAGTTTTACCAAAACTTTCACTGGAGATTTGAATCTGCTTTATTTTTTAGCTCACGAAAAATGAGCCGGTAAAACGGATGAACAGGGGGGTATATAACGCATACATCAAGGTGGGCCAACGGTCAGGCCCGCACCGTCTTGGGTGAGGCCAAGGCGCACTTAATCCCACGGTACATATGACATCCTTTGGGTTAGACATTTTAATTGTTCACCACCTTTTTAAATTTTACACATGGTGTAGCTCTACAGCCATCCAGACGGCTCAAATCAAAGACCTAGTTGTGCGTGCAGCATAAGCTAAAATCACACGATGATAGTGACTGTCTAATTTTGCCCGTGGTATTAGGACCGCACACTATTTTACTAGTAACCATACCTATGATGGCCATCGATTCGATGGTTAGACTGCTTTATCACTGTGATCTTAGAGACATGGTTCATTATGAACGCTTTAGGTGGTCTGGACAGCCGTACGTAAATGACACGTGCGAAAAAGATGCCACCCGTAATTTTAATACGGTGGTAAAAACTATTATAGGAACCACGCGCACTGCAACTGCTGATAGACGCCCTGCCATAGCTTCCTACTAGGGGGGCGGATTCGCGTTATCCGAGTGCCACCCTACCGTTGGGCTCACCTCAATTATGTCTTGCATATCTACTCCGTCCATCCGGTTTTTCAGTCCATTTTAAGGATGTGGTCCGAAAAATTAGGTAGATATAAATCTTAGGTGGACCACAGTATGAGAAACACTGGTGATTGAACACTCACCGTTAAAACATTCTTAAAAAATTCCTATGGCCCACAATAATGCCCATCTTAATGTTTCTTTTCATGCAACCCATTTATAAAGTAAAAAAGAACTGGATGAAGGAAAAATATAAAATATCATCTTGATCTAAAACTTTTGTGGCTCTCCAAAAGCTTTTAATGGCCATTCACTACCGTTTCCAATGGTGAGGTCTACCTGATATTCGGAAATTCTTAATTTTTTGATTAAAGTCTTAAAATGAGCTTAAAAAACGTGTGGTCGGTGTGGATATAAAAACAACTTATCAAAGTGAGATCCACAATGTCAGGGTAACGGGCACCATCTATCCGCTCCCTCGTCTTTCAAACCACGCTCCATCAGAGTATCAATCCCCGGATCTAATAAACGAGAATTTTTAATACTCCGGCATAGTGTGATGGTCGATATACAGGAGAATTTGTAACGTGGTCCAAGTGGTGAACCCCACTTTAGATTAACCATAAAACCAAAAAAATACCAATTAAACAGTCGAATTAGTGGATATTTAACGGTTGAGATGAAAAATTGTAAACGGTCGGCGATGCACGCAATTTAAAATTTTCAAAATCTTGCGGGGCCACCATGTACATGCCATCCAATCCATTCATGAGATGCGCCCCAACAGGATTGATGGGCACTCAGAAAATCAGGGCATTTGAAAACACGGGTGGGTCATACGGCATGATTTAGGCCTCCTTTTATATGCTGCGGCCCATCTGAGTTTTGTATTAGCCTCTTCTTTGGACTCCATGGACAATACGATGGGGCGCACATGATGGTTGGAGTGGGCCACAGGCGCAGTTGTAGAATAAGCTTGTTCTACAACTTTTGTAGAGGAACCGGTCACTAAGAAAGGACGGTTCAAACTCCCAGGAAGACAACATCCCAAGTTGTGTGTCCACCTTGATCAGTTTAAGGTGATGGTCCCAATGTCAAGATCTCACGGCTATAAAAGGCGCTTGCAAATAAATCCCGAAGCTCTGTGGGCATGTATGAAGGGAGCGGATTAGGTGCGGCCCCGGCCTTACCAAGACGGTGCAGCCCTTGTCGTGGGGCCTACCTTGATATATTCATTCAAAATCTACGCCGTTCATTCATTTTTTCGGATCATTTTAGGTATTTAATACAAAAATAAATAATATCCAAATCTCAGATAGATCATATTATAGGAAACAGTAGTTATTGAATGTTCCACCATTAAAAACTTCCTAAGGCCCACCGTAATGTTTAGATAATGTTTATTTACCATCCAACCTATTGATAATGTCATAAAAATATGGATGAAGAGGAAAAATAAATATCATATTGATCCAAAACGTCTGTAGTAATTAATGGTCAGTCACCACTTTTTTCTATGGTATGGTTCACCTGAGAATTTGATCCTCTTCATTTTTGGGTCATGCCCTTCAATGATCTAGAAAAACGGATGGACAGCGTGGATATATAATAAATACATCAAAATGGGCCCCACGGTAAGGGCCACACCGACCTGGGTGAGGCCGGGGCCGCACCTAATCCGCTCCTATCCCTGAACGGAATCTATTACTACCACCAGCCGGCTCACTGTGGTCAGACAGAAGGTTTTTCGCACGGCGCCTATGTTGATGTGGCAAACGATTATAAGATCTGGGCCATTCATCGGGCAGGGTCCAACGTTATTATACTCCTTTCTAAAATAATTTGGGTAGTTGTATTAGTTGGGCCATGCTCATGTGAGAAAAACAGACTGGTTAGTAGAATACAACGAACTATCAAATTCAAATATATCTCTATGCGCCCACTTAATAAGCGTAACTTCTTGGTACCCACGCCATAGATTTCTGATATAATTCCCAACTGTTCATTGGCCCAGATTTTGCACATGAATCCCATAAAGGCATGTGTGATGCGAAGAAAACCATCAATCTCACGCGAGGTCCCTGTATGTTCCTCCGGGCCAAGACAAACAGAAGGTGGGGTTTTTGTCCTTTTCTGGAAGGGTTTCATTGAGGTGGGACCCACTAAAAGGGTTGAGTGTTCCAGACTCTTCCCCAGCTGGAACGCTCACGAAAATCATGGCTGGAATTTGCTAGCCCACTCTTTTCTTTGATGGGGAATGCGGATCTTTTTTCTAACTTTCCTGCCCTACGACCTCACGACGCAGACCGTTCATCTCGAAACTTGTCAGGTGTGAGGTCGAGGTGAAAGAATCTCGATTATCACTGTTCATACATAGATATGTTAGAGAGTGTGCCTCCATGGGCCGTTGTCGTCAAGTCACTTTTTATGGACGACGAGAATTTTATCAGCTAACCTGTCCATGGGGGTTCCATATTAACGGTCTGGATCATCATAAGGTGGAACGGAAGGGGAGTCGTTTGGCCGGGCCACCAGGAGACCTTCGCTAGCAAACTTATTTAGTCTTTTATCAAACAGAAAAAAGTTACACTACAGTGTAGCTAGTGCCAATCATGATGTATGTGTCTTATTCACCCCATACATCCGTTTTATCAACTTATTTTATTGCACGATATAAAAATTAAAGCATATCCAAAACTTAAGTGGATCACACGAAAGAAAATATTAGGAATTATGACATCCACCGTTGAACCCTTCCTAAGGCCTGCAGTAATATTTATTTGTCATCCAAGATCTGTTTCCTGTGTTGTGGTCCATTTGAACTTTGAATATGCTTCAATTTTGAAATTATAGCCCAAAATGAGGTGTAAAAATGGATGGACCGAGTAGGTAAGATACATACATTATGATGGCCCCACGGAGTTTACACATTACAGTATAACCTAGACGGGACGCAATCGGCGCTCTACCATTTATAAACAATATAAGGATGAAATCGTACCATCGGAGGGGGCAAACAAGACACCGTACCCTGCTGTGGTAGGGGGCCAACGTACCTAGGCAAAGCCCTTTTTTTAATCTGATCTGTATAGTGTGCATGCATCTGTACAATTTGTCCTGAGCTTGGATTACTAGCGTGTGCTAAGCATAAGGAAAAAAAAAAAGAAGATTCGATGAACGATCCGAGCCATTTGATCTCTGGTTGTCAAATGGACGGCTAGAGAGAAAAAGGTCAAAAATCCAACTCATCATGCTAAATTCCATGGTTTGGACCGTTTCTTCACAGATATTTTAGCACACTAACCCCAAAGTGGGACCCATGATTCCGATGGTGGCACTCACGCACGCACAGCATCTACGAAGGAGGTGTGCCCAACTAGGGTCCACGGTACACACCCAATTCATTAATAATTTCTCTTCAACGAAAGTACTCCTTCTCCTAACTTCTTTAATTAGTTAAGAAGCACGCTTTCTTTAATTTTGTTTTTCTATAATTATTTTCAATCGCTCAAACATGCAAGTTGTTCTATATATTTTCACACATACACGTCTTTCATTTTGAAGAGTGGGGTCCATAGCTCGGTAATCCAAACCATCAGGCTGCTGTGGCCCATCGTGGATGGACAAAATCTGAAAATCTCAATTATGAGAATATCACTGGAATGGATAATTGAACTTTTTCAGTTGAATGTGGACCATCCTTGATCATGGCTCAGTGGTAAACTCACATGAGTTTCAACGCAGTCGTCATGACTTAAGATTACTTGTGGGAGCGTGTGTAACAAATCTAAAAAGCAAAAAAGCAAAAAATCGATATAACTGTCATGCTGTAATATGGATTACCAAACAAATCATGGCCTCATTTATGGGAAATCAGATTGGATTGGCTGGTGTACCACACATCAGCGACCTAGCTGGTGCGTATACGTGTCGTGCGAAGACGAGTGCCAACGCTCCTCGAGCTGCGAGCTGTACGAACGGTTTAAAGGAGATCAAAGCCCTACTATGATGTATTTGTTGTATCCACACCGTTCATCCATCTGGAACTATCATTTTAGAACATTATCCAAAAACTGAGTTATATAAAAATCTTAAATGGACCACACCACAAATAGAAGTGGGGGAATGATTCTCACCGTTAAGACATCTGTAGGTCCTGCTATAACGTTTATTTTCTATCTAATCAGTTCATAAAGTCACACGGACCGGGATGAAGAGGAAAATAAATATCATATTGATCCAAAACTTCCGTAACGTCAAAGGGGTTTCAAATGGTAAAGGTTCCATCCCCTCACTGCTTTTTGCAGTGTGGTCTACTTGATAATGGGATCTGTATTATTTTTAGGCAAAAGACTTAAAACGATCTCGAAAAATAGATGGACAGTTTGGATATAACAGATACTTAATAGTGGGACCCACATAACTTAGTAACGTAAACACAGCCACTTCAGTGGTGCGTGATACACCAGCCAATCCGCTTCCTATTTGTGGATTGAAAGCCCATCTCAAATAAAAGAAGGTGAGTCACGTCAAGGGTTTAAATGACAAAAGCCCTTTTTCTTTTCTTTTTTAGCCTTTTTTCAGGTTTCCACATCTGGGCGGTTGCTGGGAAGTCACACATCAGTCCTGCGTCAGGTTAAATTGTACCGTCCAATCTTTAGGACCCAATATGGATAGATCCTAGTATTAAAATTTGATTGGTGTGATCTGGAAATATATTTCATGGGCACCTATTCGTTCAATTACGACCGTTGGCTATCTTTATTAAGTGGGCCCCAATCGTGTCCTTAGATAATCAAATGCCACAATATTCAATTTGAATGACTTAAATGCCACGTGTAGAATTTACTGCGCCTGCGTATCATCTATTGTTCTCTGGTAGTAAACAAGTTTTTGTGCGGGGGTGTGTGTGCGTGCGTTAAAAAAAATAAAAATAAAAATAAAAATAAAATTCGTCTATATTTTTGCAAGTCTTATCCCTTATAGTTCGTCTTGCCATTGACGCCAGTCAAGGTCATCCGCACGTGTCGCCCCACTGGACCCCACCGGCAGATGTGCTCCAATGATCGCAACTGTCCATACGATGGAAAATACTGTGAGTGCCTCATGGTTTTATAATCATAACAATAGGTTGATCCTCACTAGTTTTTTGTGGTGTTGAACCTGATGTTGGGGGCATTGCACAAAACCTTAGGATCTAGCCCTTCAGAACAAACCAGAATTATGGGATAATAATGCAATGAAAACAATCAAAGCAATAATCACACACCACATAAGAGATTTTTACGAGAAAAACTCTCAAAGAGGTAAAAACCACGGGACCTCGCCTAGATCAACAATCCACTATGAAAGCAGAACGTTTACAATCTTCGTCACTCATGCAGGAGCGGATAAACAATAAGAGAATAAAAAGAAAACTAAGAGATCTCACCGATCACGAGGACGTAAAAGCGCTGAGATGACGGCTCCCTTCCACAAGTTTCTTCTCTCTCTTTTTTTCTCTCTCTCTCTTACACCCTAAGCCCTTTAGCAAAACTCTTGTAAAGCCTTTAGAAAATCCTCTTGTGTTTTTCTCATACCCTAGAAAAACCCTAGAGACCTTTTTATAGTTTTAGGAAACTCTTTTCCGCATCCCTGTTGCGAAAGGACTCAAATCCGCAATTTTTCACAAAAACTGCGTAACATAGGACTGGTCCTGAAAATTTCAGGACTGGACCTAGCCGCCTACGACTGGTCGTATACTGCGGAGAAAATTAGCAGCAACTCGCTGGATTTGAGTCGTGCCAGGGCTCAAACCCACGACCGGTCGAGCACCTCGCACGACCGGTCGAAGACCACCTACGACCGGTCGAGCAGCGCGATGAAACCCTCAGAAATTTCAACCACTGCACCGTCTCTCCTCTGAACTGAGGAGAAAAAACTCCATCAAATCTTTCCCTTTCTGACTCAGGAGGAATTTACCTTCTTCAAGCAAACCAGGTTTCTACAAATCTCAAATTTGTCCTTGAGCAAAGCCTTGGTCATCATGTCTGACCCATTATCATCTGTGTGGGCTTTCTCAAGCTATAACACCTGTTTCAAAGTATCCCTGATCTAGTGATACCGAATCTCTATGTGCTTCGACTTGGAATGCTGACTTGGATTCTTACTCAAGTGTATAGCACTCTGACTATCGCAATAGACCACGTGCTCCTCCTGCTTCAGGTTAAGTTCCTGTAGGAACCTCTTCATCCAAAGCATCTCTTTACATGCTTCTGTGACTGCAATGTACTCGGCCTCTGTCGTCGACAATGCTACGACCTTCTGTAGCTTGCTCTGCCAAGAAACCACTCCCCCTGCAAACGTAAACATGAACCCCGATGTAGACTTCCTTGAGTCTATGTCGCCTGCCATATCTGCATCTGTGTAGCCCTCTATCACAGGTTTACCGTCACCATAATATAGGCTCAACCTGAATGAGCCTCTTAGATACCGCAGTATCCATTTCACCGCTGTCTAATGCTCTTTGTCAGGATTGGCAAGATACTGGCTGACAACACCAACCGCATATGCTATGTCTGGGCGTGTACATACCATAACATACATCAAACTTCCTACAGCTAACGCGTAGGGTATCTTCTGCATCTCTTCCACCTCTGCCTTCGTCTTGGGACACTGTCTGTTGCTCAATCTGAAGTGACCATCCAGTGGAGTACTGACTGGCTTCGCTGTATTCATATTGAACCGCTATAGAACTTTCTCAATATACCGCTCTTGTGATAGCTAAAGCTTCATGCTACTTCTGTCATGGGTTATCTCCATTCATAGGATCTGTTTAGCCAGGCCCAAGTCTTTCATCGCAAAAGACTTGCCTAACTCCTATTTCAGCCTGTCAATCTTTTTGATGTCTTTTCCCATGATGAGCATGTCATCAACGTATAAGAGCAGAGCTAAGAAATCACCATCTGAGAACTTGCGCATGAACACACAGTGGTCCGACTTAGTTTTGTCATACCCATGTTGTAACATGAACGAATCAAACTTGTTATATCATTGCCGTGGAGATTGTTTCAGCCCATACAAGCTCTTCCTCAGCCTACACACCATATGTTCCTTGCCCTTGACTTCGAACTCCTCTTGTTGGTGCATGTAGATCTCTTCTTCCAGGTCATCGTGGAGAAAAACAGTTTTAACGTCTAACTGCTCTATCTCCAGATCCATGCTAGCTGCCAACCCAAGCAACACCCGTGTGAATGTCATCTTCACCACTGGTGAGAATATCTCCTCGAAGTCTATGCCTTTCTTCTGACCGAACCCTTTTACCACAAGTCTGGCCTTGAATCTCTTCTGTAAATTCTTTTGCTCAACCTTCTTTCTGAACACCCACTTATTGCTCAGAGCTTTCTTGTCCTTAGGCAGTTTCATCAGGTCATAGGTGTGGTTCTTATGTAAGGATTCCACCTCCTCTTGCATAGCTTTCAACCACTTCTCCTTATGCTCGTCGGCTAGGGCCTCAGAATAGTCTTCTATCTCTCCCTCATCAGTCAGCATAATGTACTCATGCGGCGAGTACCTCTTGGACGGCTGTCTGTCCCTATATGACCTCCTCACCTGTGACTCAACAGGTGGATCAAGTGGGGGCTGCTCTCCCGGTCCATCTTCTATAGGAACCCCCTCGTCCTCTGAACCTCTTTGTACTCCCCCGTCATTAGACACCACGGGAGGAATAATCGGATCCATGTCCTCTAGCTCACCTGAACTAGGCTGGTTCTTCTCTGGCTTACCAATGTCTTCAATACACTAATCTTCAAAGAAAACCACGTCTCTGCTCCTGACAAGCTTCTTCTCGGTCGGATCTCACAATCTGTAACCGAACTTTTCATCACCGTACCCTAGGAACACACATTGTCTATCTTCATATCGAGCTTGGACCTCTTGTCCCTTGGTACGTGAACGGATGCCCTGCATCCAAACACCCTGAGATGACTGTACGATGAATCCTGTCCAATCCACACCTTCTCAGATACTTCTTCATTCAATGGGGCTGACGGAGACCTGTTTATCAGATATACCGCCGTGTGCATTGCTTCTCCCTAGAACGTCTTGGATAATTTCGCATGGGATAACATACATTTGATTCTCTCAACAATAGTGCGATTCATTCGCTCAGCTACACCATTATGCTGGGGGGTCTTGGGAATCGTTTGTTCATATCGTATACACAGGGATTTGCAGTACTCATGAAAGTCGCCGATGTGTTCACCACCATTATCAGTGCGAATGCACTTCAATGATCTACCTGTCTCTCTTTCGACCATGACATGAAACAACTTAAACACACCAAAGACCTCATCCTTGAATTTCAATGCATAAACTCAAACCTTCTAGATGCATCATCTATAAAAGTAACAAAATACAATGCCCCACCCAAGGTTTTTGTTCTCATAGGACCACACACATAAGAATAAACTAAATCTAATGCATGCACTTTATTAACATGAGAAGCAGTTTTAACAAATGAAACTCTATGCTGTTTTCCTGATAAACAATCAAAACAGGTTTTGAGAGGTATACCTGTCACGTCTGGAAGAAGCCGCTTCCTCGCTAGTAGTTGAAGCCCTTTTTCACTCATGTGGCCTAGACGCCTGTGCCACATGTCAATAGCTGAATCTTTCGCTGTGTTCAACTCACCCTTACACACAGTGATACTTGCCTTGTAAAGGGTGCAATACTTCTTTCCTCTGGCTGCGATTAACGAACCTTTGATGAGCTTCCAGCGCCCACCAACAAACCGGCTTTCATAGCCATCATCATCCAGCCTTCCCGTCGACATCAAGTTGAGGCGAAGGTCTGAGATATGCCTCACATTGCTGAGAACCAACGTGCAGCCTACATCGGTCTTCACACAAATATCACCAACTCCCACGATCTTCGATATGCCAGAATTTTCCATCTTCACGGTCCCATAGTCACCTGACTTGTAGCTTGTGAAGAATTCTCTGCGTGGAGTCGCATGAAAAGAAGCCCCCGAGTCTATCACCCAGTCGGTGTCCTGACCCGTAGCCATGAGACATACATCATGATCCGTGGAAAGAATAATAACAACGTCGCCATCTGAAGCGACCGCAGTAGAATCAGATTCATCTTCCTTCTCCTTTCATTTTCTTTTCTTATCGTTTTTAGCCTTACGACATTCATGCCTGTAGTGACCCTTCTTGCCACAATCCCAGCACTCAACGTCTTTCCTATTACTCGACTTGCCTCTTGATTTATCTTGAGCCTTCCCGTCCTTCCTGTTCTTTCTTCTCCCCCGTTCCTGTGTCACAAGTGCCTCTTGCTGAGTAGACCCCTGAGACTTCCTCCTTGTCTCTTCATTGAAGAGACAGCTAGTAACCTGTTCCATGAATATCTTTCCGTCTGACGCGGAGTTACTTAGAGACACCACCAATGTCTCCCAACTGTCAGGCAACGAACTAAGCAATAGTGGAGCCTGCAATTCATCATCTAGGATCATTTTCATAGAGGAAAGTTAGTTCACTATATTGCTGACCTTATTCATGTGATTGGCTACATAACCACCATCCTTGAACTTGAGATTCATAAGTCGCCTTATCAGAAAATTTTTATTACCGGCTGTATTCCTCTCATACAGCCCATGTAGTTTCAGCCATAGGCTAGCGGCTGAGGTTTCCGCAGACACATGGTGGAATACAGAATCATCCAGCCATTGTCTAATAAACCCCACCGCCTTTCGGTCCAATTTCTTCCAATCATCATCAGACATATCCTTCGATTTTGCTGATATGCCTAAAATTGGAGAATATAGATCCTTCTAATAAAGTCCTCCATCTTAGCCTTCCATATGGTTCAGTTAGAACCATTGAGACTGATCATCCTTGATGAGCCACCTTCCATAATTTCAAACCGATCCTACCCCTTCAATGAACCTAGCGCTTTGATACCACTTTGTTGGGGGCCTTGCACAAAACCTTAGGATCTAGCCCTCCAGAACAAACCAGAATTATGAGATAATAATGCAATGAAAACAATCAAAGCAACGATCACACACCACACAAGAGATTTTTACGTGGAAAACCCTTAAAGAGGTAAAAACCATGGGACCTCGTCCAGATCAACAATTACTATGAAAGCAAAACGTTTACAATCTTTGTCACTCACGCAGGAGCGGATAAACAATAAGAGAATAAAAAGAAAACTGAGAGATCTCACCGATCACGAGGACGTAGAAGCGTTGAAACGACGGCTCCCTTACACAAGATTCCTCTCTCTCTCTCTTACACCTTAAGCCCTTTAGCAAAACTCTTGCAAAGCCTCTAGGAAACCCTCATGTGTTTTTCTCATACCCTAGAAAAATCCTAAAGACCTTTTTTATAGTTTATGAAACTCCTTTCTGCATCCCTGTTGCGAAAGGACTCAAATCCGCAATTTTTCGCAAAAACTGCGTAACCTATGACTGGTTCTGAAAATTTTAGGACTGATCCTAGCCGCCTACGATTGGTCGTAGCTCACATAGTACTGGTCGTAAACTGCGGAGAAAATTAGTAACAACTCGTTGGACTTTGAGTCGTGTCAGGGCTCAAACTCACGACCGGTCGAAGACCACCTACGACCGGTCGAGTAGCACGATGAAATCCTCCGAAATTTCAACCACTGCACCGTCTTTCTTCTAAACTGAGGAGGAAAAACTCCATCACTTGAGCCATTGAAATTTTCCTTTTCAGAGATCTTCATTCATTTGTACGTACCTACGGTTACCGGGAGCCATCCGTTGTATATTTTCAACATCAGATTTTCAAGTGCGTCCGTGATGGAGCGGATGGCTGCGATTGTCGTCAACGCCATGATGTGGGCCCCAATCGCATGAGATCGAGGTAGTGCATGGTATTAAAATGTACGGGAGATATACAACAATGATGCTGATAGTTCCGGTGAGTGCATGATCAGTACTGGGCTGAAATCAATCCCAGCCGTTCTCGATTTGGGCCTCAAACCTCATCCATGTTATCTCTTAGGGGTTTGTTTAGCCGTAATTGATAATTAGCAACCAGATTGCGTTGCATGTGTAGCCAGCAATGGCACTGAAAAAACTACATCTATAGACAAAAGAACCATGCATTGCAATAAAACATATTATCGTTCTTTCAATGGAAAATGATTGTTAAGGCACCCATTTCTTCAGTTTAAAGGCACCCACTTGAATCTTAAATGATTTTAAGGCACCCATGGGTCCCCCAAGGATGTTTGGTTCAGATAAGTGGAGCCAATGGTTTGGCTTTCAAGATCATTGCTCTGTGGATGGGCCATACCTCAAAATTTTTCCAGACTCGATGATCCTAGTCACCAATCTTGGAATGTTTGTACAGTTAAATGCTGGCCACCAACATTTCCATTTCAATGGGAGTAAATGTAGGTAAATGTTATTTGAAGTGTGTTTGTACGGGAATAAATGTGCATGTAAAAGAAATCGTTTCTATGAAAAACGATTTGAAAGTCAATTGGGTGAAATGCCTTTATGTTATTGGTAGGCCGGCAAATTAAAAGTTGGAGACGGTCATACCCAGAGCATGTGTATAACACCCTAGGCAGAGAAGAAAACATTCGGCACATCCACATTGACGCATGTGGCCCATATGGTGTGCTTTAAGATGGACAATGGAGCGGATTGGGTGCTGCCCTGCCTGTCCTGAGATTGGAACCGGTTGCGGCACTGAGAGGCCCACTGTGATGTATGGGTTTATCCACACCATCCATCCATATTGTTTCAAAGTATTAAGTCCAAAAATGAGGTGGATAAAAGGCTCAGGTGGACCACTATAAAGGAAGCAGCAGTGACAATGATGTCCAACATTGAAACCTTCATGGGCCGAAAAAAAACCTTCAAATGGGCACAGGCTCAACAGTTGCAAGTCCTAAGGGAAACGACCCAACCGACAAGACAACCCAGCCCACTAACATGGCCCACTTAAGAATCTGTAATGGACACTGACCCAATCATGAGCATCATAAGCACTATAAACAGGGCCCAATGAAGAAGATAATGAGCCCACAGAGCCAACTGTAATACAAAGGGCGATAACCCATTTTAGTTCAAAAAACAAAACAGCCCATGGTTGTAAATGAACAGGGAAGAGAGAAGGGTTGAAAACCCTAGCCGCTCACCCCTTTCTGAAGCCGCCGCGTGAACCGGCAGTTGCCGGGTTTTCATTCATGGAAAACAACAGTTGTTGCCGCCGATGCAGAGATGTGGAATCCCAGACCAGTGATCGGAGATGAGGGTGAGAGAGAACTGGATCTCAAGGGGCTAATTTTCCATCATGCACCTGATGGTCAAAGTGAATTTTGGAAAACATCTCAGTGGGGCCCACCCGAGCCAAATCTATGTATGCTTGCACGTGTAAGATCTCCAGCAGTCTGGTAGTCAACACCACAAGCAACAATTGAGAATCGATACTCAGCCATTGAAACCTTCCTGATTATATTGGGTCCATTGAGATGATTCGTATAAGGACCGGACATGCAGCCCATCCATTGTGTCCCCCACTTGGATGAGGGGTCATACCAACTTTGAGGCCATTTCGAAACTCAAGTGGGCCCAGCAAGTACTTGTATATGTTTTACGCGTGATTTCACATGGTTTGGCCACCTGAGTTCAATAAGGCTTCCCGGAGAGAGTGTATCAAGCCAACTCTCTGTACCATAAGGTACAGTCCACCCAGCGGATACCATCCAACATACCAAGTGAATGCGTTATCCAACCCTTCCAATGGATTGGCCCCGGCCCCACCATGAGGATTACTGCAAAAATCAGTCCCATCTACTCATCAGGTGGGCTATGTTGGGCACGGAGGTAACCTTGTATCAAATTAAACAATGTAATGGAGAGAAAAAATTCAAGCAACAACAAAGAACACTGATTTTACATAGAAAATTCTTGCGGTAGAAAACCACGGCACAAAGCGACGTTCAATCCATTATATCAAAAGAATTATAAGAGACCGAACAACTTACAAAATGAAAATCCTAGTTTCCCCTTTCAAAACCCTTGAATTCATGCTAGCTCTATTCACCTTTACCCTAATTCCGAATTAGGAGTCATATTTATACACCCTATATAGAATCAGAAACAAAACCCACACTTACACATACCATTAGGCTGAACTGGATATAACATTCGGTCAAATCGGACAAAATCGACATTCCTCAATTGGATTGGACAAAACTGTTTTAATTTCTTCTTTGCCTAACTAAGAGAAGTCGGCAAAACTTAAACTTTTATTTAGAAACAACCTTCGTAAGTATGTCAATTAGATTCTTGCTAGTCAGAATCTTCTCAAGAGTAACACCTCATTCTTCTAGCATATAACGGATAAAATGATGACACATATCAATGTGTTTAGTCTATGAGTAGTACATTGAGTTTTTCGCCAAATTGATCACACTCTCGTTGTCACAATGCACAGGCACAACTTCCTACTGAAGCCCAACTCATTCATCATCTATTTCAACTAAACTATTTCCTTGAATGCTTATGTCACTATCATATATTCAGCTTCAGTTGTGGAAAGTGCAACCACAAACTAAAGCTTAAACATTCAACTGATAGCTCCATCCAATAACACAAACGAGTAACTAGAAGTTGACATTTTATTATCAATATTCTCTAAATAATTTGCATCCACGTAACTTACAAGTTTCTTCTCAGAATTTTCAAAAATCAATTTGTAGTTTGTTGTACCTCATATGTAACAAAGTAACTATTTCACTGCTTCCCAATGTTGTTTGTCGGGGTTTAACTGCATGTGAAATATATGGTTTAGTATAAACCATGACATACATAAGACTGTCAACTGCATTCGAGTAGGGTACACGAGAAATACCGCTTTTCTTCATCTAACATAGAACATAACTTCAAAGAAAATCAAAAGTGAGCAATGTGGGGTGTGCTAAGTTGTTTACCATTTTTCAGTCCAAAATTGAGTAAGACCTTCTCAAGATATTCCTCATGAGACAACCATGGCCTGCTCCTTTCTCTGTCTTTGTGTATATCGATGCCGAGAATTTTCTTTGCAGTTCTCAGGTCTTTTATTTAAAATGCTCTGAATAATCGAGCCTTCAATATGTTGATTTCAGACATGTTATAACTAACAATAAACATATCATCAACATACAATACTAGAATAATGAATTACTCATCACTTAGTGATCTAAAATAGACATAATGATTGAATTCGCTTCTGATAAACCGTAAACTCAATATGAAAGAATCAAATTTCTTGTACCACTACCTAGTCGACTGTTTTAGGTCATATAATGACATCTTTAACCTGCAAATCATATTTTCATTTTCCTGCACCTCGAACTCTTAAGGTTGCTTCATATTGATCATCTCTTCTATGGAAACAAAGTCTTCACATCTATTTTTTTCACGCACACACACTCACATCATAGTGAGATTTCACCACCTATGGGTACTTGAACACTTGACCTGGTGTTAAAACTCTTGTGAGCCTACCATCAGAGTAAGAGTAAGGACTCGCGGTCTTTACATCTAACTGTTCCAATTCCATATTGTATTCGACAACTAAGGCTAATACAAATCTGATAGATATTTATTTGCTTTACCGCTGGCACAAATATCTCACTAAAGTCGACACCTTTCTTCTAAGAATAATCCTTCACTATCAATCTAGCCTTATATTTATCCAATTTCTTTTAGTAAATCCACTTGCAACTAATCACTTTACGACCAACGAATAGCTCCACCAATCCTCGCATTTCATTATTATATAGAAAGTCCATCTCATCATGCATCGTTGTCATCCACTTCTTAGCATCTCTGTTTTGGAGTACTTTTTGAAAAGTAGATGGATCGCCTTTATCGATAATAAGAGCAAACATAATGTTTGAGTCATCCCTATATCTCAACGATAACTTACAATCCATTGGTGGATTTCTACTAACAGGTGGTATAACTACCTATTCTTGTACCTCTATTTACAACTCAAGTTCTTCATGTGTTTTACCTTTATCTGTTTCAACATCAATGATTGATTTTTCCATTTCCTTGTACTCATTCTTCTGAAACAATGAACCTTCATCGAACTTGACTTTCCTGCTAAATATGATTTTCCGTGAGACCCGATCATACAATTTACATCGTTTCATCTACATCACCATAGCCGATAAAAGTACACTTCTTAGCCCTTTGGTATAGCTTCTCTCTCTCAACTGACGGTACATGAGAATAAGCATATCCGCAGGCCTGAGTAATCAACTATATGACCACTCTATATTTCTTCTGAAATTTTACAATCAATAGTTGTAAAGAAAAATTGATTCACTAAATAACAAGTTGTATAGATGGCCTCAACCCATAAGTCCTTACCCAACCTAGAATGCTTCAGAATATAAATCCAAAGCTTACTATAGAAGTCGTCAATGAATGTAACAAAGAAAGATGATCCTCCTCCAAAAACAACATGTGACGACCCTCCCACATCGAAATGCACATAGTTAAGCTGACTTTTACTAACATGTTTTCTAATTTTAAAACTTAACATTGATTGTTTCCCATATATGCAATGATCACATGTATCTAATCAAAACTTTTAAAACTATGAATTAAACTATGATCAAGTAGTACTTTCATACCTCAATCGCTCATGTGGCCTAGGCGCGCATATCACAAACGTGCCGACGTGGACTCCGCTACAGACGCTGCAGCTCCACCCAATATTGTATTCCTGATCAACTTATAAAGTTTTTTTGTTCATCTATGCTTTCATAACTTTGAATGCCCATTTTGAAACTCTCAGGACACCTTCATAAACAGCGAGCTTGTATACGAGTGCATCTAGAGCTCCTGAAGAAATCAGATTCTTTTTCAAATCTGAAATATATCTCACATCTGTAAGAGTATGCTCCACGACATCAAACATCATGATGCGAACCGAACCGAACCGAACCAATTCCTATCATCTTACAGGCATGATCATTGCCTATAAAAACTCGCTATATGTGGTGAATCGGCTCCAACGAGGACACATATAGTGCGATGCCCCCGTATCCAAATTCCACTCCTGATAGAAGTAACCGGTTTTGGATACTGACAACATGTCACCACCACCCGATCCTTTAGCTGATTCCATTGAATTGGCTTCATTCGGCGAATCATCTTATTTCTCCTCCTTCTTAGCTATGGGATATTGACAGTCTTTCTTCATGTCTCACCATCTGCCTTTGCCTTTCGACTTGGACCAAGATTGTGACTTCCCCTTCTCTCGCTTAAACTGTTTTCCCTGAGTAAACAATGCAACTGTAAAAATACTTTCACCTCTACTCTTCCTTTTCAACTACTTAAACTTAAGGGTTGAAATAACGGTCTCGATGTCCAAGGTATCCCTACCATAACATAAAATATCAATCAAATACTTGTATAACTCTGTGAAACACGTCAACAAAATAAAGACTTTGTCTTCTTCATTGATTTTCACCTCCATGCTTGTTAACTTGCAAACTAATTTGTTGAAGATGTTAATATACTTAAAGAGAATTGACCATTTTGTTATATTCATAGTATAAAAATTGTCTCTTCAGGTATAAAGGATTGGTGAGAGACTTCGTCAAGTAAATGCTCTCCGGCTTCATCCATAATCATGCAGTGGTCGTCTCATCGATAACATTATAAATGACTTCATCGGCCATCACAATTGAATTGTGCTAATTGCCCTCCGATCAAGTTCGTCCCAATCATCTTCTTTCAAAATTTTCAGACGATTCGTTTTCCGAAAGAGTACATGCTGAAATCCTTGCTGAATTATGAGAGCTTTCATCTTCAACCTCCATAATTCAAAACTGTTTTTACATGTGAACGTTTTTCTCTTGAATTTCACATTCGATCCCCACGATGTTATGTTTCCATATTTAACCCAATAGCCCAACATTAAGTGATATCATTAAGCTCTGACATCGCTTATTCCCCCCCCCCCCCCCTCCAACCCTTAAACTCGTGCTAACTCGATTTTTCTTAACCCTAATTCCGAATTATGAGTCGTATTTATACAGTCCATATACAATTAGAAACAAAACCCGCACTCATGCATACCATTCGGTTGAATCGAATATAACATTAATTGTGCAAAATATCACAGCAAGTAAAGGGCCAAAACTACAATTTTTGGTCGAACCGAAAATTCCCACACTCACGCATACCATTCGGTTGAATCGAATAGAACATTAATTGTGCAAAACATCACAGCAAGTAAAGGGCCAAAACTACAATTTTTGGTCGAACCGGAAATTCCATGTCTGTATTAGATTAAAGGCACTTGATTAACAGGCTAAACCACATAAACGAATTTATATCCATTGATCAATAGTAAAATACAAGTGCAGTCCATTCAATGAGTGGATGTGGCCGATTTTTGGTCAAGGTGATCCTCATGATGGGGCCAACCTATTGGCTGAGTTGAGACATCACAAGGATGTGAAAGGTTGAAAGTTATCTAACTTATAGTCCAACCGATTGGACCTGATACCTTCTCATGTGTGTGTATGGTAAATTTACTGTTTTGATATGTACAATAGTTTGGACAATTTGGAGGGTAGCTACTGTTGGTGGACCAACCAAACACTTGGAAAGTGGGCCACAAAGATATGGTCGGTTCAAACACGTCCTACATGGACCCAACTAGTATCTGCCTATGGTTCAGTGAGGAAATGAAATTCACACAGAAGATCATTGTGCTAACAGAGTTTGGAACTAATCACCCAAAGAGACTCTATCATGGCAGCATACACATGCATTTGCTGTCTTAACCTTAACCTGCAAAATCCATGGAGCGTAAACATTCTATCATAAGAAAAGAATAACAAAGCGATTGGCTACCGATCTTCAAACCAGAATCCCATTTATACAAATCCCAATGACCAATCACATCACGAATGTTCTATTTATTTTTCCCTCTTTTCCTCCTCTGATTTTTTTTAGTAAGATGAGTGGGAGAATGAACCCAAAACCAAATGGAGAATTACCATTCAGATGAAACACCAAGTTCTATGCAAGAGACCTTTGAGCTCGTGATTGAAAATACAGTTGAAACCAACAACCTCCAAGCTTACTGTGGCCTTCCAAGTCGGTGCAGGGGAAAAGATAAGGCTCCCAAAGGGGTCGACAACCAGTCTACTGAAATATACAAGACAGCGAACTTGAGTTGACGAGAATGTCAAACTATTCCTTGCTGTCACAGAATAGAACATGCACATCTGCTCTTCTGGGAGTCTCTTTTCACCTTGTCTGTGACAAAGACGGTTTTATGTTAGTTTTGGGAAGACGAACTGGAATTTTTGGATCGAGACCCACATCCTGCATTTGGCATTCATGGGTCATGTGCGTGCATGCGTGCACACATGAAACATTAGTTCAATGGGTGATTGCGCAAACTGTTTTAACTAAAATATTTATTAATAAAAGTGCCGAGATAATAGTAACATTGAATTGCTAAAACAAGGGGCATGTCGGTATTGCGGACTCAATCACAAAAGTTCCCTTTTAAAGGTTCCAATCATGGGAGTAGGCCCCACTGCACTGCTGTTGGCCGAGAAGGGAAAAAATGAAAATGAAAATGGTGTCTTACTCAGCTGAAAATTGTATATATTGACAAAACAGAAATGGAACATGAAATGCAATGTGGGCTCCTGAAAATACCGTTGTTTTTGTCCAATAAGGGAGGCCGAAGAACAACATGCATGGTGATGACTCCCCCGGGAAGCTCTCCGACCGGCACCCTTGACTCGGCAAGGGTCCTGTTGTTCTCCAGTATTTTACCCGCATTGATGAGCTTCACGTCATTTATCGTTTTTGGAGCATTTTCTTTGTCTGACAAAAGATTATATTTTTTTGGTAAGAGACAACAAAAAACATTTTCTTTGTTTGACAAAAGATTATATTTTTTGTAAGAGAACAAAAAACAGTTGACACGTGTTTGGAAGCTTAACCGCAATAACATGGGTATGTAAGGTTTCAGACACCACAAAACCAAGTCAAGAACCAAACATTCATTGTTTTTGCACTCTGAAATAGAATGTGATATATCCAGTTGTAAAAGATACAGCTAATTTGCATTAATTCCTCATATTCAGTAGTGGCAGATTTCATTATGTGTTTTAGATTTTGAACTGAATTCCCATTAACCAATGAGGTTTGCTAGAATATATTGGACGTGTTCCAAATAAAAACAAACTTTCCAAACCCTTTATGTGATAGGGCTCCCCTTGGATTGGGTATGCCTGAAAAAACTCTTAGATTGAATATTTCAACCCTCCAATTATTATAGAGGCTGTGGTGGGCATCCATATTCAACGCAAAAGAGCCAAATTCACAAAGGGTTGAAATAATCCAATTGAGAGCTGTTATATGTTGTCTATCCACCATACAAAAGTGAGAAGCGTCATATAAATGGTTAGATCATCTGAAGATTATACATATTCAAAGGCCAAGGACCTTTCATTGAAAAAAAACAAATCCGGCAGTTCGAGTCCCAACGTATCTTATTGCAATATTCGGATGTATTCCAGTGAACCTCTTAACAAATTCAATATAGAAGAAATGAACAACATGGGAATGGCTACACTTTAATCCATTACAACAAACAAAACCTCAGTTCCAATTCCATGCATTTCAAGTTGAAACTGAAATTATCTGAATTGTAATTTGGGAGCTAGTTCCTTGGTGTGAATGGAGTGGGGTTTGCAGTTTAATAGATTGAGAAATTCAGCCGATGCAAGTATTCGAAATGTATAGGGAGAAGCTAAAAATTACAAATTCAATACCCATCAATAATAACTAGAATTTGGGAAGCCACCACCAACACAATCTCAGCATAGCAAATCAACAACAAGAATGCAGTTCAGATGGTTATCCTAATTAACAAAGTAGATTTTTTCTTTGGAATGATTTAGGGAAAGCTTGGACAAGGATATGACCATTGTTCGGAGTATCCCTAATATTATCCATATCTCCAACTCAGTGATACCAACAACACTGGTAGTATCAGAAATTCTATATACCAGCTAATTATCACCAATGAATCGATATCACCAAAATTTTTATTGTGTAAATTCTAGGCGTCGCTTGTGTCACCAATATTTTTGATTGTGTAAATTCCAGGTGTCGCTTGTATCACCAATGTATCGGCGATTTTTCAATAATGTCGCTAGTGTATTGATATCGCCAAAATTCTATTAATTTTTTTAATGGGCGCATGGTTGTATGCATTATTCAAATTTTCGATGATAATATCGATAATATTGTGATATTATTGTTATCGCAACATGGACTTTTGTTTCCTTTCCAGTTGTGGACAATTTCTTGACAAAATATCATTTGTTGCCGATATTCTGAAATATCGATGGATGTTTGGATGAAAGGTTGGATGGTTGGATGGATAGATGGGATGCTTGGACTAATTTCTTACAACAACACATGCTTTTATGCCCCTGTTAAATGGAAACTTATTATGTATACATTCCTCTTGTAAAAATAAAATAAATTCCTAAATATGCTACAAATATATGTATTTTAGCATCTCTTGAAGTTTCAGCCAAAAATTCTACCGTTTTCCCCATGTTTCCCCAATGTTTCCCTGCATTTCCGGTTATCGGCGATATCGATATTGTTTCCATATCCCTGGCCAACGAAACTAGGAGCAATGCCGACACTTCAAACACTAGATATGACAATGATGATGATGATTTTGAGTCATTTAGAGCAGGAAATCCCACAAAATAGGGATAATGCCTTAATTCCAATTTTGGGGTGCCATGTGCCTCCATATCAGATCCGTGCCTATAAAGTGTCCTTCTCCTGCAAAATCGTGATTTCGGAATGTTTTACTTGACACAAAACATTCCAAGTTCAAAACTTTTGGGATTTTGCAGGAGAAAGTGATTCTTCACGAGCACAAATCTGACACGGAGGAGGGCATGGCACACACTAAAATCAGGCACAAGGTATATTCCTGATTTTGGGAGATCGTCACTAAAAATTGGGAAGAAAAACCCTAGAATTCAATTTTTGATTAGGATAAATTAGACAGTCATGCAATGGGGATATTAAAGTTGCAAAAGATACACAGACAAATCCGCAATCACGAGAATTTAAGAGTTCGATGTATCATTCAATCGTCGAGAATTTACAGAGAACGGATACAGAGTTGTAAGAATGGGAATACATTTATATGTGTGTTGTGGTTTTACATATCATCCACGATGACTCTGTATCTTCCAAGTTGTATCAGTTCCAGTCTCCAACGAAATGAATCACCAGACCAATACAGGACTGAAAAGGACAAGTTGGGGTGACTTGTAATGGTATTAGTACAAGGAGAGTTGCACTCCGAAACTGCTTTTTAAATCGTTGCGCAAGCTAGGCAAGGATTATTACAACCCAACTAAACATATCCACGAAACGTGCAAATGACAACAAATCAACCAACCAAACAGGGAAGACCGATGAACAAACATCAAAATCTTCCCAGCAAATCATGAAATCCCAAAATATAAGATTCTCATGCAAACTTGCTAAAACTTAAAGTGATCAGCTGATAACCATAAATGAACTTAGAGACCAGATTTCAAATTATCCTGCGGTCGATTCAGAGGATTTGTATGATATGTAGAATATCCTCAGCTCCAATTCCCTATAAGTGGATCCCACAGTTCGGTGATCCAACCCATTGATTTGATGGGTTCCAAGTAGCCCCAAAAATCTCCCAGATTGGACGATGCTAGCCATCCAATCTTTGGCCATTTTCCCCTGGATGATGGGCAGTTGCTGTATTATTTTCCTTCAATCACAACATGGGCATCCATGACAAGCCCCAATCAGATAAGGTATGGATCACCAAACCATGGGCCCCACTGCATATCCTTGGCACCTGACAACACTCCTTGGGCTGATCATATATATCCTCTCTTAATTCAAATCCTAAAATTATCATCAGAAGGAAATGAGAAAGAAATCAAAAGGCAATAAAAAATCAGAAAGCTGAAAGAACAAAATCATATTATCAAGATTAACGGTGTTTCGAAATAATTTTTTTTTAAAAACAAATCTCCAACCTTACCTTGCGGCCATCGATTTATGATGACTTCTTTGAGAGATCCAATGGTGGTCGCAGGATCATACTTGTTTGGCCCAATATCAGTACCGTCGAAAAGCCTGAATTTAAGCTCAATCAATTCCTCTCCAGCCATTTAAAGAACCTTATAGAGAAAACCCACGTCCAATTTGCATAACCCGTGCCACAGAAACTATTGAATTCTGCGAAATTCTCACAGAAACCGTCCATACACCGCCTCTTTCTGACAATATCTTCATTAAAGATGGAAATTCTCTATGAATTTCATCATTAAAAAGGAATCCAACAAAAACCCAGATCGAATATTGTAATTCTCAAACCTTGAACACCAGAATTCAGCACGAAAAATCACAAGATCCGATCCGAAAATGCTTATTCTCGATGAGATTTTGAAAAAAAAAAAAAAACGCCTTCCGAACAAGACCCACCAAAATTAAAATTTATATCTAACCTGAATATTCTTCTCAGTCAACCAAAATCAGCACAGAAGTGAGAGAAATCTCAAAGAAAGCCCATCTTCCAAACAACATCCTAACTCCAAACACATCTAATGATGGATTTCGATCCTTAAAAAGAAAACCCAACAAGACCCAGATCAGATTTCTGCATTCCAAATCCAGTAAGTCATCAGAAATGACAATAGATCTACAGAAATCCCTCCAAAATACGTTCCTCAGACAAGATTGTTACTCAAAAGCAAAAGGTTGATGGTTTTATAGCTCTCAACATGGATGCCGGAGAGCCTGGCTTCCAGATGGTACCTTTATAACTGTCTTCCTTTTTTACTCTAGGATTGATACTTACACCCTGTCATTTTGACATATACACCCTTTTCTCTACTTTTGGTAACTAGAAGGTACTACCAAGTAATAATATCACTAAATATGGGTGTATTTATCCAAAGAGAGGGTGTAAGTAATGTAAACGTTTTTGAGTGGCTGATGGGTTACCCCCTAATTATTGCAAAATACAATGCCAAGATATTATTTAACAGCTTGGTTTAGGAAAGTTAAGGGTATTTTGGTCATTTTGGTGGACAAGCTAACCCAATTTTTTAAGGAGATGAACCAAGTGATAATAAAATATGAAAAAAGTAGCCATGAAATGGATGAGGCCTCTGATGCAACTCATTTGCCCTCTATCTTAATAGGTGGACGGCCGGATGAAGGCGATCTATACACATGACCGATCTAATCATCAATCTGATTCACCCATTCAAAGGGACCCACCTTTGATTGGCCATGATTCAAAGATCAATCCAATTGGAGAATCCTAACTATCAGATTAAGTGGTGTTGAAAGGTACTGGTCACATGGGGCTCTTCTTTTGATCTCGAAGCGTCCATTTCTCAGGCTGCTCTTTAAACAATAGGGTTGTCTGATTTCTGTTATTTTTTCATGGTGGCCAATAAATAGTGGGTCCCACCTGATGGATGGGTCGGATCGACAGTCAGGCTGTCCATGTGTCCAATGCTTACCGTTTGCAATGAGTTGCATTATAAGACGACTCACCGGCTCATGTAAACATGGGACATCTTTATACGGGACGGATTGCGTCCTACCCCCGCCCGGACGGTAATCCGTCCGGGCAGGGATATGTGGGGCCCACCGTGATGTAAGTGTTTTATCCACTCCGTTCATCGTTTTTATCAAATAATTTTAATATATGAATCATAAAATGAGGCAGGTACACAGCTCCATGGACCACACCAAAGGAAGCTGCAGTGATAATGACAATCACCGTTGAAACCTTTCTAAGGGCCACCGTGATGTTTTTTACCATCCAACCTATTAATAAGGTCATGTATACGTGGATAAAGTCAAAAACAAATGTCAGCGTGATCCGAAACTTCTCCGGCTCCCAAGAAGTTTTTAATGGTAGAAGTTAAATCCCCACTTTGTGGTCCATTCAATCCCTTTTCCAGCCTCATGTTTTAGCTCGTAATTTAAAATGATCTGAGAAAAACTATTAACGGCGTGGATAAAACACTTACATCACGGTGGGCCCCACATAGCCCTGCCCGGACGGATAACCGTCCGGGCGGGGGTAGGACGCAATCCGCGTCCCATGTCTATTCCCACCGGTGGTTTAAGTAGGTCCAAGCCTCCAAGGGGATCTTACGGTTCTTAATTCAACTAGATCATTGCATTCTCAACTCATGCAAGAACATTTTTCACTCACTTCTCAAGCATGGAATGTGGTAAACGTGTGAAATATCCAAGCCACTAATCAGGCAGATCCCGCCAAGTCAATGCCTTATCTAAAAATTCAGGCCACTCTGATCATCAGATCGGCAACACATGTATGTTGACTTTGGACATTGTTCAATTTCTCCTAACCGCCCCCTGTAATTTACACACGTGGCCCATCTAATCATCAGAACGTCCTGATTAGTAGAGAAGGCATACACCGAATATCTATGTGCCTGATCAGTGGCTTGGATTTCACACAAGTGTGCCACGTTGCCACGTGGGGATGGTGGAGTCCTAAACAAGTGTACCACGTTGGATCCACCTAGCATAAATATGGATGATGGGGATTAAATGAGGGGCATGGGAGAGGTGGGTGGAAAGCGGTGGGCCATAGACATGTTTGGTCAGTTAGAATTAAAATAGTGAGGTGATGTGGGTCGCACCACCGATCATAACAAGTCCCATAGAAAAAGCGGCACACCAATTTCCAGAAGCCAAGATACTGGTATAGGAGAGAGAAATGAGAACCATATAATAATCAGGACTCTTTCTTATTCAAGGAATGATATCTCTTTGAGAGAGAGAGAGAGAGAGAGATGTAATTTAGTTGAAAGGGTCTCTTGGCTGATTTGTGTAGAAGGAACCATTTGTTAAATTCAAATAACAAGATGGAGAAGTAACGGGCAGTTAGTTTGAAAGGGTCTCTTTGTGAAATTCAAGTAATGGCTACACCAATTGATAGGTGATAAACATGTGTTTTGAACTCTGTATTTTTTATTAAAAAAATATGTATAATTGTTAATGTTTAAAAGTTAAAACTCTTTATATTTCAGAAGATAAACATGAATATTCATTTCACCAGACAAATCAAATTAAACAAATTTTTTCTTTTTCATAAGAACTCATTTTATTAAAAAGAACTTCTGAAGGTGATTTAAACATATGGATTCGTTCTTTGATAGAGAGCCATTAGTTTATATATGGATTACTTGGCAAAGAGGGACTTGAAAAGTCAAGAACAGATTTTCCTACTATTTAATTACTTATATGTATATATATATAGAGAGTCATCCTCCCCTGCGCACCTATGCACGTGCGCACCTTTGCACACGTGCCATGGATGTCTAATCTTAACGGTCCATGTGATGCGGAATCCCATTAAATCTCATGGGACAAATTTTCATCTCGATCTAAAATTCTGGTGGGCCATAGCAAAGAGAAATGCAAATCAAGGGAGCAAACTGTTAATATTTTTCATGTGGATTAAAGTTTTAGATCAAAGTAAAACTTGGGCCTGAGGGGTTTCATGAGGTGCTGCTTCACATGAACGGTTCAGATTTTGGATCCATATCACATGTGATGGGTTCTCAAAAAAGTTAGTACATGGTACGTACTGGTTCACAATGAGCGTTCCGCTATATATATATATATATATATATATATATATATATATATATATATATATATATATATATATATATATATATAAAGTTTAACATTTTGTTCAATATTTATATTTAGTCCTTGTTTACATGCAATACGCACATTCATTTTTTCCATTTATTTTTTCTTTGAGTCGTACATTGCATCAAACTTGAACTTTTCATTGTCCAGTTTTTACATTTCCATTCTCCGGGGCCAATATTTTGACTATCTTCAAAACTGAACATATGAATTTCCACTTCCTGTGAAGGAGATGAAAAAAAGTTAAAACATTCCTCAAAGCCTAGCAAGGCGAGTTGGGAGGACTTTTTGTTTAATATATTCAAAGATTTGTTTGAAAGAGATGGTAGCTAATTGGGTTCGACTGCAGAGTCTTTTTGTCAAATTCAAATTAATGAGAAAGAGAGAGAGGGAAAGAAATATCTATTTGTTTGAAAAGGTCCCTTTGTAAAATATGTTGCAAAAATGTTGTTTTAATAAAATATATTTTTATAATAAAAATAATATATAATATTATAAGTATTTGAAAAATTACTTTTTAGGTTTTTTGGAATAGTCCCACATAGGAAAGGAAGAAGAAAATTTTGTGGTTTAAATGAAAAGAGAGGAGTATCTTAATATTTGCTCATGTAGTCTAAGGACCATGGGACTTGCCGCGCACGCGCTCGGGCACGGGCACAGGCTCGGTCTCGGTCTCGGTCTCGGGCTTGGTGCGAGGGCGTGGGCATGTTAGGCAATGTGGCTGTAGAGGCACACTTCGCATGTGCGCATCGTGTCGCAGAGGGTCGCTCCCTTCGCGAACCGGAGCGAGACGTGTGCGAGTCGAGGTGCGACTAACTGGCTAAGGCAAATGGCTGGGTAATGGAGAGACTGGAGGACTGAATGAAAGTCCTCTAGGATATATAGAGGGCTGAAAAAAAGCTGTTGCAGAAAATCTGTAACAGCTGTGAAATAAGTGTAGGGTCTAGCTGAAACTGCTACATGGCTAGCCCCAACAGCTAGAAAACGGCTAGCTGCTGTCTCACAACAGTTAATATGCAGCAGCTTAATGGCCCATGAACAACAGTAAGAAAACGGCTATAAAACGGCTAGTTTTCTCCAATAGCCAGAAAATGGTCATGGGATTTATTTCCCTAGACCATAACCCCCAGCCACCTTAACCTATAAAAGGAGGACCTAGTTGGTTTTTCAAACCATTTCACAACCCAATCCAGTACTACCATACGAATTTAAGACAGCTCACTACTCCTCTCTCTATACTCCAGTAATTCTAGCAAGATAGCAATGGTTAAACCTTTTGCAAGAAGAACAAACCAACGGGGTGGTCTAGAACGGTTCAACAGAACCAGTGGCTGAAGATTTGACCAGTGCAGTGGTCTAAAACACTATTCTTCTTCTCTTCTTTCTTATTCTGGGATTTTTCATTTTTTATGTATTTCTGCTAGACTGTGTAACAGAGTTTCACTAGTGGGCCTTCGTGTTTGCTGAACGCAAACCCACATCAGGCTCGTCGTATCCTAGAAGTGATTTGCCTGTAACCTATCAATATACTCAATTCACTTGAGTAGGGGCAAATAACGCTTGAAGGACAACATTTCAGACGTGCTTCAGCCTGTCTTTAGATCAGATAATTTTTATTTTTTCGGTTTCCACATTATACAAAAATTATATTAATTGTATAAATTATCAACAATCTTAAAGCGTTATCAATAAGATGGAAGCTAATAGCGTTTCATCCATCAAGTTGATGAATCAAGACTTGATACGTCTTGATCGGTTCGATGGAACCAATTTTACAAGATGACAAGACAAGCTGAAATTTCTCTTGACTGCGCTAAGGATCTACTACATAGTAGATCCAAATCTGCGAGCACTGCCTGAAGCAACCAACAACGACACACCTGAACAGGTGGCTGCCCATATTAAACGAGCTGAAGACGAACTCTAGTGTCGAGGACACATTCTGAATGTGCTCTCCGACCGCCTGTACGATCTGTACTAATAGACATCATCAGCAAAGGAGATCTGGGCCGCTCTGGAGTTCAAGTACAAGGTTGAAGAAGAAGGGACCAACAAATTTTTTATCGTCAGGTATTTTGACTTTAGTATGATAGATAATAAACTGCTGCTGTCCCAAATCCAAGAACTGCAGCTAATAGTAAACAAAATCAAAGCAATAAAAATCGATCTTCCTAAATCATTCCAAGTCGGGGCTATAATCGCTAAATTGCCACCGATGTGGAAAGACTATAGAAAGAAGTTGTTGCATAAAACCGAAGACTACACACTGGAATAAATCCAGAAACACTTAAGGATTGAGGAAGAATCTCGTAACCGTGACAAAAAGAATGATAATGGGAATGCCTCGTCTAAGGTACATGTAGTAGAGAACACCAATAACAAGAATCCCGAGAATAACGATTCCCTTAAACCCATTAAAGAAAAATTTAAGAAAAACGCCCAAAAGAAGAACGAAAAGTTCAAAGGCCCATGACATGTCTGTGGGAAAACTGGGCACTATACTCGAATATGTCGATATTGCAAATCTAAAAAAGAGACAAGTGCAATAGAATAAGGCGATATCGTGGCTATAATCACTGAGGTGAATACCATCCAAGGCAAAGTTCTAGGCTGGTGGTATGATACTGCCGCTACAGTACATGTGTGCTACGACAAATCAGCCTTCAAAATTCAAGAGAAATTGACCGATGGTCAAGAAGTCCAAATGGGTAATGGAGTCCGATCGAAGGTCGTCGGCAAAGGAACTATTGAACTGATATTCACCTCTGGGAAGAAAGTGATTTTGACTAATGTACTGCACGTCCCAGACATGAGGCGAAACTTAGTTTCTGGGGATCTTCTGAAAAAACCAGGTATAAGGGTGGTGTACGAGTCAAGAAAACTGATTCTATACAGTAATGAAAATTTTGTTGGAAATGGATATTCTTGTAACGGGATGGTTAAGTAGTCTCTGAATGAAAGTAGCACTTCTGCGTATATGGTTAAATCTGTTGGACTGTGGCATGATAGACTAGCCCATATAGGATATAGTACCTTGAAGTTCATGGTTAAGAATGGTTTAATCTCATACACAGATAATGAAACTAATAAATGTGAAGTGTGCATATGATCCAAAATGACGAAGAAACTTTTTTCAAGTGTTGATAGATCGTCTCAAATATTAGATCTTGTGCACAGTGATATCTGTGAGTTAAACGACATTCTTACTCGTGAAGGTAAACGGTACTTCATAACCTTTATAGATGATTGCTCTAGATATGTATATGTTTATCTATTAAAGAGCAAAGATGAAGCATTGAACATATTTAAGATATATAAAGCAGAAGCAGAGAATCAACTAAGTAAGAAGATAAAAATTCTCCGTAGCGATAGAGGAAGAGAATACTTCTCGAATGAATTCGATAACTTCGGTGAAGAACATGAACTAGTACATCAATGTACAGCTCCATACACACCTCAACAAAACGGAATAGCTGAAAGGAAGAATAGAACAATAGTAGAAATGGTCAACTCAATACTAATAAGAGTAAAATTGTCACTAAATTTATGGGGTGAGGCACTGCTTACGGCATGCTATATAATAAACAGAATTCCGTCTAAAAAATATAAAATATCTCCATATAAAACATGAAGAGGTAGAAAACCTAACCTAAGATATCTTAAAGTGTGGGGGTGTCTTGCATACTGCAGAATCCCTGATCCAAAAGGAACCAAGTTAGGACCAAGAGCTATTAAGTGCGCCTTCGTAAGGTATGCACAAAATAGTAAAGCTTATAGACTTTTAGACATGGAGTCTAATACAATAATAAAATCAAGAGATGTTAAATTCTTCGAACATTCACTATCCTTGGAGTCAAAGGATAATGAAATCCAAACTCCCAATAGAGAACCAGATAGCACAGCTTCACAGATAGTGGAAGCTCCTATTGAACCTCGTATGAGTCAAAGAACAAGAATAGAGAAGAGTCTAGGAGATACTACATAGACTCACAACGCATCATTTTCCATCTGGTAGAAGCAGATAGAGAAAATGCTATTAGACAAATATCTATAGTAATGACTATAAAAAATGATCCTAAAACCTATAAAGAAGCTGTATCCTCTAGAGACTCAGCTTTTTGGAAAGAGTCTATAAATGTTGAAATGAAATCTATACTATCAAATCAAACATAGGAACAGGTAAACTTACCTCCAGGTTCTAGACCCATAGGTTGTAAGTGGGTATTTATAAAGAAATATCACACTGATGGGACTATCCAAACCTTTAAAGCTCGACTAGTAGCTAAGGGTTTTAGATAAAAAGAAGGGATAAATTACTTTGACATATACTCACCTGTAGTTAGGATAACATCCATTAGAATATTATTTGCGCTAGCTTTCATACATCATCTTCACATTCACTAAATGGATGTAAAGACTGCTTTCTTAAATGGTGACCTCAATGAAGAGGTATACATGGAACAACCTAAAGGTTTCGTTCTACCAGGAAATGAAAATAAAGTATGTAGATTAGTCAAATCATTGTCTGGATTAAAACAAGCACCAAAATAGTGACATGAGAAGTTTGATTCCAAAATACTATTTCATGGTTTCATGCATAATGTAGCTGACAAATGTATATATTCTAAAGTAGATAGTAATTATATCGTTATTATCTGTCTGTATGTTGATGACATGTTAATAATAAGTAATAAAATGAAAGGTGTGACTAAAATAAAGAAATTTCTTTCTTCCGTATTTAAAATGAAGAATCTTTGACAAGTTGATACCATCTTAGGTATCAAAGTTAAAAAATATTGTCGAGATTATGCTTTGTGTCAATCTCATTATATTGATAAGATACTAAATAAGTTTAACCATCTAAATATAAAGGAAGCAAAATCCCATTTGATTCAAGTATCAAATTAAAAGAAAATACTGGAAGAACTGTTGCACAATTGGAATATGCGAGTGATATAGGAAGTCTTATGTATGTTATACAATGCACTAGACCTGATATCGCATATGTTGTGAGTAAACTTAGTAAGTTTATTAGTAACCCCAGTAATGAACACTGGAATACAATCAATAGAGTCATTGGTTACTTAAAAGCAACCAAAGACTGACTATTTTATTTAGAGTTTCCTGCCGTATTGGAAGGATATACCAATGCAAGCTGGATATCGAGTGCAGGGGACAACAAGTCTACTACAGGGTGGGTATTTACCCTAGGAGATGCAGTTGTATCTTGGGGATCCAAGAAACAGACTTGCATAACACACTCGACTATGGAGTCTGAATTCATAGCCCTGGCTGCAACAGGCAAAGAGGCTGAGTGGCTTAGGGATCTTCTATTAGAAATTTCTTTTTGTGTAAAGCCCATATCGACTGTATCACTACATTGTGATAGTGAAGCCACATTAGCTAGAGCCTATAGGGGCACTTATAATGGTAAATCTTTACATATCAATCTTCGACATGATTATGTCAGACAATTGATTCAAGATGGAATCATTGATATTTCTTATGTGAAATCAAGCAATAACCTGACAGATCCTTTTTCTAAACCTCTACCGAGAGAGGCAGTAAAGGTCACATTTAGAGAGATGGGGTTGAAACTCTTCAACTAAAGTTCCACCAGTGATGACTACCCAACCTAAAGTTAAAAAATCTCTAAATTTGGATTTAATGGGTAAGAACAAGTTACTGATATATGGAAAGTTTTCAACACTAAATTATAAAACTTCATCCATAATAGATAAGTGCTAAGCGTTACGAAAGAGGGTTGAGTCTTAGAACTCTTAATGAAATTCAGTCTATAGGACAAGTGTCTTATAGTAACGGAGACACTAGAAGGATTTCACTTATATAAACGTAGAGATAGTGTCGTCTCTCATGAGAGTTATGAGTTTCTCTCGAGATCATTCACGAAATAGGATAAACACATGATTATTAATTGTGCTAAGCAAGATTGTGCTAAACTTTAAAAACACATAGCAAAATATGTGTGGTTTCTCCAATTCTGTTATCTAGGAATAACTGGTTCAAAGCTACGGCTACCAGTCATTTCGATAGAGTTTTGAGATACTTACACTAAGGGAAGATTAAAATTGAAAGATATCTTTCTTTATGCATATAAGCTGATTATTCTGGTAGAAATGTTTAACCGAGAAAATATATTTTATAAAAACAAGTGGGGGATTGTTGCAAAAATGTTGTTTTAATAAAATATATTTTTATAATAAAAATAATATATAATATTATAAGTGTTTGAAAAATTATTTTTTGAATTTTTTGAAATAGTCCCACATGAGAAAGGGAGAAAAAAATTTATGGTTTAAATGAAAAGAGGAGAGTACCTTAATATTTGCTCATATAGTCTAAGGACCATGGGATTTCTGTGTTCCAGTGCGAAGCACTGGAACACCGCACTCGCACTCGGGCATGGGCTCGGTCTCGGTCTCGATCTTGGTCTCGGTCACGGGCTCAGGCTCGGTGCGAGGGCGTGGGCATGTGAGGCAGTGTGGCTGTAGAGGCGCTAATGACGCACTTTCCACTTCGCATGTACGCATCGTGTCGCAGAGGGTCGCTCCCTTCGCAAACCGAAGCGGGACGTGTGCGAGTCGCGGTACGACTAACTGGCTAAGGCAGATGGTTGGGTAATGGAGAGACTAGAGGACTGAATGAGAGTCCTTCAGGATATAAAGAGGACTGAAAAAGAGCTGTTACAGAAAATCTGTAACAGCTGTGCAATAAGTGAAAGGTCCAGCTGAAACTGCTGCATGGCTATCCCCAACAGGTAGAAAACGGCTAGTTGTTGTCTTACAACATTCAATATGCAGCAACTTAATGGCCCATACACAACAGTCAGAAAACGGCTAGTTTTTTTCAACAGCCAGAAAATAGTCATGGAATTTATTTATCTGGACCATAACCCCCAGCCACCTTAGCCTATAAAATGAGGACCTGGTTGGGTTTCCAAACCATCTCGCAACCTAATCCAGCACTACCATGTGAATTTGAGACAACCCACTACTCATCTCTCTATACTCCAGTAATTCCAGCAAGATAACAATGGTTAAACCTTTTGCAAGAAGAACAGACCAACAGTGTGGTCTAGAACGGTTCAACAGAACCAGTGGCTGAAGATTTGACCAGTGCAGCGGTCTAAAACACTATTCTTCTTCTCTTCTTTCTTATTCTGGAATTTTTCATTTTTTATGTATTTCTGTCAAACTATGTAACAGAGTTCCATTAGTGGGCCTTCGTGTTTGCTGAACGTATACCCACATCAGGCTCGTCGTATCCTATAAGTGGTTTACTCGTAACCTATCAGCATACTCAATTCACTTGAGTAGGGGCAAATAACGCTTTAAGGACAGCGTTTCAGACATGCTTCAGCCTGTCCTTAGATCAGATAATTTTTATTTTTTCGATTTTCACATTATACAGAAATTATATTAATCTGTATAAATTCTCAATAACATATAACTACTAGTTATTAGAGATAGAGAGGTGATGCTAATTTGTTTAGAAGGATTTCTTTGTTTAATTCAAAGGGGGAGAGAGGGAGATTGTATTTCTTTAACATACAAGGAGACAGCTAAAGGATGGCATAGCATCTTTATGAAATAAATAGAAGGAAGGTATGTCGTCAATTTCACATAAAAGACATGTGCTGTGCTTTGCTTTTAAGGTAAAGAAGGACGTTGTAGAGTGCATGAACCTTTTACAAGAACCCAATTTCAATTCTCTCTCTCTCTCCTTCGCGAGGAACTACTACAACTTAAAATCTCAACTTTCCTTTCCCATTTTCTGCCACTTGAAAAATCAAATGGCTTTAATTTGGCCATTTTCCATCTTATAATAAAAAGGCCCACCTGCAGACAATGGCATGAAATTCATGTTTGATAAGATGATTCTCTCAAGATATGCACAGACCATGTCCATATATTTTTTAATCATTTCTTCTAATATTGTAATTTGCTTTTGTTCCTTTTCACGTTTGAAATAATATAAAGATGTCGTATAAAGGGACGCGGATTGCGTCCTACCCCCGCCCGGACGGTTTTCCGTCCGGACAGGGCTATGTGGGGCCCACCGTGATGCAAGTGTTTTATCCACTCCGTTAATAGATTTTCTCATATCATTTTAAGTTGTAAATCAAAACATGAGGCTGGAAAAGCATTAAATGGACCACAAAGTGGGGATTTAACTTCTACCATTAAAAACTTCTTGGGAGCCGGAGAAGTTTCGGATCAAGCTGACATTTGTTTTTGACTTCATCCACGTCTACATGACCTTATTAATAGGTTGGATGGTAAAAAACATCACGGTGGCCCTTAGAAAGGTTTCAACGGTGAGTGTCATTATCACTGCTGCTTCCTTTGGTGTGGTCCATGGATCTGTGTAGCTGCCTCATTTTATGATTTACATATTAAAATTATTTGATAAAAACGATGAACGGAGTGGATAAAACACTTACATCACGGTGGGCCCCACATATCCCTGCCCGGACGGATTACCGTCCGGGCGGGGGTAGGACGCAATCCGTCCCGATAGATATGAACATTACATCTCTAAAAGGTTTCCAAGCCCCACACGCGGCACAAGTGCCAACCTGGATTGCGTGTGGTACATCTGAGCGGTGTATAAGATGGCCCCGATATTTTTAAATACGTCTATTCAATTGTTAAGTGGTCCACCTGGACCACCTCCGTAAAAATGGACAGGCTATTTATAAATAACTAAAACCTGCTGGCAGTCCAAATTCAATGACCGTGTTACTCGCATGATTCTTGCGTATAGTCTTTTTCCAGGTGCGGCCACCTCATGCATGGCTCAGATGCCTCCACACACTTGACAGGTTTACACGTGTGCCGCGTGCGGAGGTGCATAGGGAGAGTACATATATGGGGCTCAAATGCAGATTTCAGAGAAGTTATTTAGGTTTAGGTAGTTGGATTTTGGCGACGCTGTTGAATGATGAAAGAGCCGCGCTTCCTTGTGCTGGATACCTCCCGGGTTACTTTCGCAAACTGAGGGGCGCATAGGTGTAACTTTCATTAGATCTAACCTGTTCATCAGTTAGGTCGCTTCATTTTTACCGTTGAAACTAAAAATTGTGATCAATATAAAATTATTTAGGCCACACTATAGAAAACTGTTGGGATGCAACGCTCACCATTAGTTTTGCATAGGACCCACTGTGGTGATTATATGCCATCCAATCCATTCATTTGATGTGCCTCATGAGGGTGAAAGACCTATTCAAAAATCACAGTATTCTAAAATTCAAATGGGCCATACCACATAAATTTAGAGATTTTAGGTAGAAATTTTTTTTTAGGTGTCTCACCTAAGTATTGAATCTTCCTGATTTTTGAGATCTAAGATACAAAAAGGGTTACGTACGAGATGGACCGGTGCAGATTTTATGCATGTTAGGCCGTTTTTTCCATCTTATATATGCTGTTTTTCCACGCTGAAAGAGGCTTACATTCATCTTATATGTGTTGTTTTTCCACGCTGAAAGAGCTTACATTCATTTCCTCTCATATATATATATATATATATGAAATGACCAAATCCTGCTCCACCTTAAATTTGGGTTACTTATATATATATGAAATGACCAAATCCTGCTCCACCTTAAATTTGGGTTACTTACAGCTGCCTCCCGTCAGTTATATGAAAATTATATTTACCTCCGCTACGTTTTGGATTATTACAAATACCTTCTCTCTGCAACCGTTGTTAGAGGAGCAAAGAGGATTTTGTGGTAAATGACAAAATAATCTCATTCCAATCCCCTACATGCGGGACCAATCGTTATCTATAAATACATCCAACCCGTCCAAAAAGGTTTCTCCATAATAAAAGTTTGATGCCAGAAAAAACAAGGTGATCCAATCACCGGTTGGGTCACACCATGAAAAACAATGGACAACCACCCCAACCTCTAAATTCAAATGGTGGGCAACCTGATGGCTGGATCACCTTGGTTCATAGGGCGTGTCATTTTCATGGAGTGACCATGCTGAATAGGTTGAATGACATGTATACCCTTACGGTGGGGTTGACCCCACCAAACCCGTTCAAAATTGGGCCTGACCTAGACCCAGTCAAGTCCGTTGCCGGGCCTAACAGTGAGCACATGCGTCTACCACTAGTTGCCTATTAGATAAATGGTGTTTTCTTGTATTGGGATATTGGCAATGAATGTTTGAAGCTGAGAAGTATCTGTAATAATCCAAAACAAAGGGGAGGAATGCATAGTTTTTATACGATTGAGGGGATGAAGGTGTAATTAGCCCTTAAAATTTTAACAATGCAATTAGGTGACTTATTTCATATTCTGGCTAGATGTGGTAGTTGATACACAAGCTCAAGCAAAAGAATCATGCACTTGAAATGCATTAATTCAATCTATACCATCGCAATTGCAGGACCTATTATGGATAGGTCATCAATCCATGATCATGATTAAGAACTCTGGTTAATGAACATTAATTTGTTAATTTCAGACTGTTAAATATTTTCCATTTCAAATGTTGATCATCGAATTTTGGTTTATGGTCCATCTAAACCGGAGCCTGTTACGATCCCAAGGGTTTAATAACCTTAACCTTAGATCGTGTTCCACCAGTCTTAGAACTTTTGACATATTGATTAGGTTCTTAACAATTAATATCATAAAGCTAAAACCACATCATGGTTCAAGTCAAAGAAGGGATAACCTATAGAAAGGGCAACTTAGACAGGAAATCAATCCAGCTTGGACAGTTTAATTTAAGATACTTGTATTCCACATCTATCAATCCACTATTTCAACCATCATACTCTAGTAGAATATCAAATTTTGTCTGCAATAAGGTTCTTGTAGACATTTCTATGCAGCGGCAATGTAACTTGAATTAAACCACATGGGTGGTGGACCCTCGATAGAAGGGAATTGGTCCAAAATGAGATTGGCTTAGACATTCCAACATCCGATTACTAGAAATTATTTATTGAATTTGGACCATGGAATATTTTCTTAACCAATCATCTCCCCAACTACACACTTAAGACCATATATTAAGTGGGTTTTTAGGATTGACCCATCTACAATGGACCCCGTGATTTGGATAGGTTTCTTTGGTGCACTTTAAATTGAGGCCCTTTCCACTCTACAGCTGTTGTATGTGAGAATTTCGTGCAACTAGCTGCTAGTGGGCTCACTTGCGTACTTATGGCCTCCAGCCCACCCAACAAAGTCATTGCACCAAGGAAATGAACCACGTGAAAAACAAGGATGAAACAAACCATTGGGTTGGCTATATAATAGAAAACAATGACCACCACCAAAACATTTGAATTTTTAAACATGTATGAATAAGTTTTGAGATGTGTATAAATAAGTGTTGTAAGTTAAACAACAGTTGCAGAGGGCCTGGCGTCGCATCACATGTATGCATTGACTATTTGGCTACCAGGCGGATTAATACTACAAATTTTCACTTTAGAACTTGGACAGAATACTTGAATTTCAGGGGTCGTTTGGATGCGTGGAACTCGAACATGGACAGGATTTCTGTAAAAGAGCTTTTTGTGGAATAGAGAGAGAGGCATTTGTGTCCATCATGAACTAACAAAAGCTATAATCCATGACTCAAAATAAAGCTATGATAATGAGAGGAAGAGGCATCTCAAAAAAATCATAAAAATGATGCCAATAACAGAATCAGGTTTCTAATGTTTGTGGGGGGATTAGATACTTTAATCCAATATTCCACTACGCAATTCATGCGATCGTTGAAGAAGGAGAAAGCTTAGTGGATTCTCATTCCTCTTGTTAATTACTCTTAATTGATTAATTAAACAAGTGCAAATCATGGGTTAATCAGCTTAATGGCATGTGCATCTGCCAGGCATGTGTATATTAAAAATATAGCTTAGAAATCATTTATTTTTAAAAAATGATTATCGCAAACTTTTTTTTTTAAGTGGGTACCCCTAGCAAGGAATGATTTCCAGTGGTACGGACATCTTTAATTCTAGCCATGCAAGCTAGGGGGCAAATTTGAGGAAAGAGAATCGACAGACAAGTGACTTCTGCATTCTTTGGCAGTGGCAAACAAGAGAATTTTGAATTTTCATTGAAATATCTAGCATATGAGTCGTTGTTTTCACGCATCCAGCCAACCCTTACGCGTGTTTGGATGCACACAGGCATGGAACCCTCCATGTGGATGTTCAGGAAATAGACTGTGGTCTGATTATTTCATCTTTAGGAGACTAATAATTTCAATCCTACTCATTGATGTAAGACAAGTAGAAAATAGAACCATCTAGCATTGTCACCACTTATGTCATCTTTTCAAAGATGCAGTTGGAGAACTTTGAAAACCCTGAAAAATGAAAATGTTTTCCCCTGAAAATCTTCATTTCTTCTGTTTTTTTTTTAATGCTTTGGAAACCATTTTTCATTTCATAGCTTTTCCTAAAAATTTCAGACATTCATTTCACCAAAAAAGGATTAAATCAATTTCTAAGGTAAAGAAGAGACATGAGCACATGAAATCTATGTCAAACTGGAATCTAAAACTAACAATGAAAGGAAGACGAAAAACACACGGTTGCTATTTCCTGAGTTATGTATCCAAGTTTTAGTTTTCATCTATAAAAAATGACCGAGTGATTAATAAAAACTATAGTTTTAAAACTTGCTGACGCAACTCAGAACTTGGTTGAGTCAACTCAACTCAACAAAATTTTCAGCCAGAATTGCTAGGAAACTCGGAATTGGGGAGTGACTTTTTTCGTGTGTGTCAGTTACTTTATATTACAAGTACTAAATATAATTATTAATAATAGTTATTAACATTCCTAATATTTTTAGCTTTATAACAATTAAATATTGAATCAAGTCAGGTTGAATCTTCAAGTCAACTCAATTGGGGCGAACATCAAGTAGAATCAACGAGCTTTTGAACTATGATAAAAACCATCCCTCACCATCAAATAAAACCAAGCAAAGCAAAGAAACCCCAGAGGTTACAATCAGTATTTTGATTCCTTAAACTAAAAATAAGCAACCAATTTCTTTCCCTTCAAATAATGTTAGTAGGATAACTGGTTTTCAATGATATTCTACAAAAGGCGGAAAGACTTTTTTTTTTCCTTCTTTTTTTGAGAAAATGATGCATTTTCTTCTGCCTCTTTGCACCATATCCAGACATAGTGACTCAAATTTCACTCAAACATGTAATGATAATTTCTTAGAATGACACAAATCTAGCAAGAATCAAAATCTAGTAGAGAATAATGGCAAATCTACATAAAATCATAGAATCCGGGACAAATCTTTTTGTGAAGTCCAAGCCCTCCTATACAGATTCGTATTGGTGGGTGGATCGGATAATGGAAACATCAAATCCCAACTCAAAGGAACCTTGAACTTAAGCGTACATGGATAGAGTAATATAAGAACAAGTGACATCTTGTCAGAAAGGACCCTTTGGGCCACATCCCCAATCCCATTCAGATCCACTGACTTGGACTTTCAATTGTAGTGCTATTGATTGATGGTTTTGTTCACAGGACGCACATTGGATGTTACCGTGCGTTGATGTTATGTGGGCCCACCGTAATGCGTATGCAGGATCCTTGCCGTACATCTGGTGCGAGCAGCAATGTGAGGCATAGATACCAAAATCGAGCCTGATACATAATTCAGGTGGGCGAACAAGGAAACAATAGAGCATGTTGGGGACTGCAGCAACTAATTCAGGTGAGCGAACGAGGAAACAATAGAGCATGTTGGGGACTGCAACAACTAATTCAGGTGAGCAAACAAGGAAACAATAGAGCATGTGGGGGACTGCAACAACTAATTCAAGTGAGCGAACAAGGAAACAGTAGAGCATGCTGGGGACTGCAACAGCTACCATAGTAACTTCCAGATGAAATATGGTGTCTGCCGTGTGTGTTTGTGTGTGTTTCGCATATACCATCCAAACCATTCATCAGGTGCAAACCACCATGATGAAGGAACACACCAGAACTCAGGCCATCACAAAACTCAGCTGGGCTACACCACGAATATATGTAGGTTTAGGCCTAATTGTAAATTACTCAAGTGTTGTGTCCACCTGAATTTTGGATCATGATGATTAAACGTTGAACATGAGGCAGTGCACCCTATGTAAAGCTTGAATTACGTGTACACATCATGGATGAGCCCCACAGCTCCAACCAAGGCATGATTAAAGGCACCCAAGGCTTACATATAGTTTTAGAGGAATGGGTTGCAGGGGTCAGAAAGACAGCACACAAGGTCAATGAAATTCCTGTTTCAAGGACGAGATGAACAGAGCCATTTTATCTGTTTCAAGGAATTTACATCATCTTTTGTGCAGAATACATGGTTTTTCATGCTAATAAGTGGGCCCAGTGTCCGGTAATCATGAACATTGTTTATGTTGCTTCACTACTTCGCTTTGCCTTCATCTAGTGGGAACCATTATGGATGACAATTTAAATTCAATTACGAAGAGAGGATGATCCTAGCCATCTAAACAATGGCCATTCAGTAGACGGTGGTGGAAAAAAGAAAATAATTAATGGTCAGCATGAAGTGATGGAAAGTATAGATAAGTGATGTTTTTGGATTTTTCGATAAGCCAATGAAGCCCCACTATTTTGACAGCTCAGATTGATGAATACTCTGCCACCTGTAAAGTAGAGAGATAGATCTATCATGTTCTGATACTTACCATCTCCACCCTATCATTTACTATGTAAATAATGAGATTGGCTGTCCATTATCTTTTAGATTTATTACGGGTGTCTGTAGCATGGGATTAGATTGGTTTGAGTGGGATGGAATTACCAAAATGTAATGATTACACCTTGTCTGGGATTGTCATCTAATCACATGCCCTGGATGCCATCCCACTTCATGTTTGGTTGGGAAACGGATTGGCTACTCATCTTGCCACTACCGGTCGGTGTTCTGTGAGCCCCACCATGATGTATGATGTATGTGTTTCATCCATGCCGTCCACCCATTCTTCCATGTCATTTAATGGTATGAACCCAAAAATTAGTTTGATCCAAATCTCAAATGGACCGCACAGTTGGACCTAGGATATTTTTAATGGTGTAATTTAATCACTACTGTTTTCCCATGGTGTGGTCCACCTTAGATTTATATCTACCTCATTTTTGGGATCAAGCCCAAAGATTATATTTCAAAATGGATGGACCGTATGGATAAAACAAAAACATCATGGTGGGGTCCAAATAGTACCGACCACTAGCCTTGGTGGTGATTCCAAAAAGGGTCTACACAGTCCAAATGTACGTTACAATGACCCATGAGATCTTAAAACCCACTCCCACTAAATCCAATTTAAACCCATGCGCCAAACGCCCTTTAAGGTGATAGTTAGAATCTTGGACAAGTAATATTTTATAATTACAAGTCATTTGTTATAGCCAATTTTTGTATAAATGATCTAAACCGTCCACGTAAAAGGCTGAAGATTAGAAAGTTAGGATTGTCAAATTAGAGAGATATTTGCATGGTAGTTCATAAAATCTGAGCTGGACATAATGTAGAGTCTAGAACAAGTGATTGGATTGTCCAAGTGCCCCGATGCAACTAGGAGCACTTTAGTTATAATGCTGTAAGCTGGTACACAACAGGATAGCTTGGAACATTTTCCAAACTTAATAGACGGTTAAGATCAATGACTAGATTGTCCGTGTGAACGGATGCAACTATGAGCACTATAACTTGCAGTGCTCTGAGAACACTCAAGCATATCTCTACAAATAATTGAATAATCATACATACAGAAGGTCTCAAGTCCAACCAATTGCCTGAAAATTACAGTCCACCAGCTACTCTTGTCCGCACCACATCCAACCATGTGCTAAAATAAGGTAACGATCACTCGATTGGAATCATATGACCTGAGAGATTTTAGGATATAACCCATCACAGTCTCTGACACCAACCATGGACTTTGTATGGGCGCATGATCCCCTCTTGGCAAAAACGATTACCAATTCAGTAGTCGTCGGGACCACCTCAAATTGTAGTCCTCAAGTCTGCACTACCGTACATGGAACCTACTATGGGAAACGAGATCATTCGTCTGGTGAGACCCATAACAGATAGCCAAGAGTGTAGGAGTTGTACTCTATGAACCCGCAGCATACCACCATCATCACCGTTGAAATGAAATCTAGTGGGCCATTAATGATTTCGCACAGCAAAATACCCTCTCTCTTTTTTTTTTAATCTCTTGCAAATTCATCAGCCTAACACACTTATCTTTACAATATCAGAAAACCAAGACATGCACACAGGATTTTGCGAGTGTTGATACGCAATCCATTTCTAATATCCTAACAAACAAAGGCCCACCTCTGCAAACCAAAACTGCGGAAGGAAAAACAAACAAACACAGGAGACTGGGTAGAAAAGAATGCATTCAGCATGTTGCATGCTTGGAGGAAAGCAATTCAAAGAGCACAAATGCCTATTTAAAGACCCGACCAGACCGCTTGCTCGGAGGACAACATTGGAGAAGAACCGGGCACAAAAACCCGTGGTCACTGTTCCTACTAAAAGGAGGACGAGTATTTGGTAGTGATCTCCTAAGGGTGAGTTCTCAACGCAGTCCCTCTCGGCAATCATGGGGTGTGGACCTTGGCACACGATGAGCTCAAAGGAGTAGTTTTTTAGTTCAATAGCGGATTTGTTTATATGGGCCTCTGAAGAGGAGCTGAACATACGTAGGAATGAATCTAAATCACATGTGATACTGAGAAAGATGTTGCACCTATTGGAAAGATAGATATGGACTCACTATTTCCACAGATAGTGAACTCTGATTATAGTTTGAGGAGATTTATTTACTTTTGCTGATGGATATTGAGAGGTGAGGCACAGTTCCAATCTATGAGTCAGGTAAAACAACAACATCACTAGTTGGAGGTGGCCTACTACCCACAACCATCCCAACAAACATCAGATTTTTTATTTTTTATTTTTCCAATTGGAAAGCCTTGTTGTTCTTGAATGCCCAGGATGAAGCATGTATAGGAGGATCCTTAGAGATGATTAAGGAAATGTAAATTTCAGGTCTACCACAGTGGAGCAATCCTTAGCAATGAACAGGGAAATGTTATTTGGGTGTTTTTGGGCCCATTTGAAAATGGTGGCACCCTTGAAACTAAAGATAAAAGACTCTTCACAAAGGGTAGTGAGGTGGTCTGCAATTCCTCACGAGGCTAGGGTTCCACTCTAGATGTGTGTTGATTTGGAATTGAGACCTTCGAGCTGTGATGAAATTACTGTGGCTAGGCTAAACATTTTTCCCCTTAGCCACAGGCGCCTCATTGCTACTGGTGGCTAGGCTAAACTTTTTTACCCCTCAGCCATGGGAACCTCATTGCGGTCCGCTCTTGTCCTTGTGCAAGAGGTGGGAGCACAACACATTCGGCCCCCTTCTATTTTTAATTCAAGTCTCTGTGGCCACACATTTCCTGTTTAAAAAAAAAAAAAATTATTTATTTATTTAAGGTCATGCATGTTGGTAAATTTCAAATGCCAAGGGGGCCATCGACTGCAGCAGAGACATTTTGGATGCCTGCTTTGTTGATTTAGTTTTATTTCTTGTCTTTGAACATGTCGTGTTGGAACAACCAACATGCAGTTTTGGTTGATAGGGTGGGTTCTGTATTTTGGGGAACCAACCAACAATCAGTTTTGGCTGATAGGGTGGCACTAAGGGCCCATTTGGATAGAAAGTTGCTTAAGATAAAGTTACTTATGCCACTAGTAACTTATCTTAGTTTCTACTTATTAAGAACATAAGTATGTTTGGTAAACAACTTACTTACCAGTAGAAAAGCTATAAAAAAAAATAAAATTAACTGAAGTGATTAAATTCTTTTAAGTAAAAAAGTTACTTAGAACTAATCATAAACTAAACTTACTTATCCGAAATAAGTTACTTATCTGTAAGTAGAAAAAGTAACTTATTTGGTGGTATCAAAACGGGCCCTAAGCATTAGTCTTCCAACGATCCTCCACAGGGCCAACAAAGATCCTGAAAAAAAAAATGAAAGAAAAAAAAAAAAAAAAAAAAAGTCCTGCTACTCTCCAACACTGATAGAGACCCAGACTTTTTTATTTTATTTTAATTTTTTGTTAGCTTTTTAGTACACCCCACTGTCAGTTCTCACTGTTAGCCATCCCCACTAGGGATCGATACCAAGACCTCAGTGTTGAAATGAGGTATCTTTCACTCAGTCTACCACTTGAGCTATGGATCAGGGTGTAAGACCCAGACCTTACACTGCATGTTTGTAACAAATGCCCATCATCCTACTTTTGTTTTGTACTGTCCTAATGCCAAAGTAGAAAAAGGGGGTGTTTGCACGAAACAGAGGTGTGTGAATATGGTAGATGGAGGATACTGTGGAAGCTTCCCCTCTTCAAGTGCTTTCATTTGGGGGAAATATGGAAGATGAGTTGAACAGAGTAGCATTGATGAACTTGTTCAGAAGCCCAAGTTTCATTAAAGACAGCAACCGATTGGTGTTTGGAAGCTAAACTTGGGATTGCTCCTTTGACAACCTAGGAGCCTCAAGCATCAAAGGTGTCTGAGTAATGGGGAGTGTCATTTTTCTGAATGGCTTTTAGGGCCTACAGCTATTGGTGATTCAGCATGGTGAAGAAACTTGTGCTCAAGAGAGAGCTTGTGTATTTTCTTGACTTCGTTTGTCGGTGGGACCATTGTGGGAAGTGATTCCGGAGATGAGCTTTAATCTTTGATGGTATGGCCTGAATGCACAAGGCAAGATAACTTGCATTGCACGGAAGAGCTCGATAGCTAACCACTTTTGAGGTGCCCCTCAAATGAGGAGCCCTCCACCTTATACAGAGTAGGAACCTTCTGGCTATTTTACATGAATGACTAGGATGGTGGCATATGTTGATCGCCCAGCCACCAGGATTACTCTAGAAACCTTCTAGGTAATGCCACATCACCCTTGCTAGAAAAACCCATTAGAGAACTCTAAAATATTCCAAACATCTCGACATTACTCTACGTGCTTCTACCATTCTCTATAATTCTTCTCTACACACTATTTACAAGTGTCCTAATCTACAAGAAGGGCCAAATTTGGCCAAGTCCCTGGAAAAGCCTCCTAGAAATGTCTTGTCCTTGACAGGGAGCTCTCTTTTGAGGTTAAATATTTCACTTACTTGATAGGCCAACGACTATGAGGTCAAACTTGCTAATAGGTGAGTTGTTAGATCTTTGCTTTTTATTGGGAACTCGTGGCCCCCATCAAGGTTTTGGGATTCTCTATTGTTCCTAAGATAGTCTTGCACTTATCGGTTGTAATTTCCCTATTGAAATACAAACTTCTGTTATTCATAAAAAATAAAAACTAGGAGCAGAATTTAAAACTTCAGTGATTTCCCTTTCCATGTGGAAACAAAGTCAGATTTTCTTTCTCAGAAATATTGAAAACGAATTCCCCTCCATTGGGAAAAAGCCTCTAATTAATGTCTAATTTTGTTGTAAGCTCGTATCATCAAAAAGCCCAACCATGCAAAGCTTCTGATGGAAACAGAAAGAGATCCCATTATTAAGGGTGGGCTTGGTTGCACTAAATATCATGAAATTGAGCTTTGCTAAGCCCACAAGCATGTACCATTGACCTAATGCATATGCCACCATATGCAGGTATGGCAGACAGGTGCAATATCCAAGCCGCCCACCAAAAGGGTGCCACTGTAGCAAGTCAGTCCACAAGTCAGGTGGGCCACAATTAACTGAAGAAATTTACTATAGTGAAAAAACGAGCCAAAGTTTTCTAACCTGTCAACTAATTTCGAATATCATGATATCCCTACTGAATACACCACCTTTATCTTTGGGCAGTACCATCCACACAGTGAGGTCCAACTGAAGGATGACTTGGATATTGCACCTCCACCACACTGGCTTTGTGGTGGTGTGTGCAGTAGCTGACTTGTGCGTGTGTGTGGGCTGAGCAAAGCTCCAAGAAATTTCATGATATTTAATTATCAGTCCAATTTGGCACAAAATATCTTGATATTTCATGAAATTGGGTGCAACCAAACACACCATAGAATAGAATCCTTTTGTCCTGTGGCAATGTGGGACCAAAACAAGAAGCAGATCGTAATAAATAATACGGTTGTGTTTTCAAATCCCAAATCCCCTAAGGCATAGGAATTGGAGCATAACAAATATAACTGAGAAAGTAATAGCTCAAATCAAGAAGAATGTGGCCTCAAATATTTTACACATACCATTCATACCAAAGATCTATATATTTTAAATGAGGAACGATCACCTACAACTCACTGCACTGTACAAAACATGGACCATACCATGAAGACCACCTGGCACAAAAGATCAGGCTGGTCTACTCATCAAGCAGGCAATCAAACAATGTAATATCAGAATACAGGTATGTCGACTGGAACAATCCATTGCTTTGAACAGTTTGGCCGGCACGAGAACTTAATGGTGGGGCACACCTTGTGCATGGCTTTGATGTCCCACAACCATGACGTTGACAAATAAGTTAGGTTGCATGTCAAAGTCATGCAACAGGTTATAGATGATCTTCATCATTTTGAGGACTGATCACCCTACACCAACAGCTGCTTGTACGCAGTAACCATCTTTTGTTGCCTTCAAAACTTTTTTTATTTTTTTTCAAATCGCGTCTTAGAAAATATGACATTTCAAGCACAAAATGGTTTTTAAAAATGTGTTTTAAGACTCAAGAATGCTAAACCCATCCTTTGGTTATAACCCAAGGATTTAAATGAGTGGATCAGGTATCGTATCATCCATGACTGATACCTGATATGTAACCAACGGTACGCCCAAGTTTCAGTGAAAAACAGTCCTAAAATCCCACAAAATGGATTAAAACATGTTAATAAACATTTCTGACCACTTATATCCCTCAATAAGGCCAAAAATTAGGTGAATTGGGAGGTTCTTGGTGTGACTGACTCATATTGTTGGGCACCAGAAAATGATCAACTCAGGGAGCTGAGAAAGAAAATGTTGATGGCCTACAAAACTAATAAGCAACAAACAGCTGACTAAACTTACCTGTAACAACTTTTCGGTCAGCCATATCACAAAGAAATGTGAAATACAGACTAGATCCAAACTGAAGGTACCTGTGACTCAAGATCTGCTATCATTTGATATTGTTAATTATCATGTTCAATCTACAAGCTTCCATGATATAAAGCTTTGATGAAATTCAATACATTGTGAATGGAAATATTGTGACAAGAATTTACGGTGAGCAAAGTGTACCATTGGCAATTAGGACTGCAACTTGGGTTCAGTCAACCTGAACCAGACTGACCCAACCTGAGTTTGGGTCAGGCTGTCAGGGTCCTTAGGCTGTGTTAGGATTGGAAAACTACAACCTAATTTGACAACAGGTTGGGTTCGCGTTGACCAAATTCAGGTTGGTTTAGGCTGAGTTGGGAAAATAACATGCATCTGGGTGGGGTTGGATTGGGTCAGTTTTGCGTTGAGCATAGAGGAATTCCGGTTGGGTTCAGGATAGGATACACAAGTTGGAATTCGGTTCAGTCGGGTTGCAGGTTGGGTCCTCTTGAGGTCCGGTTGGGCTCAGTTTGACCCTCAACCTCACCCAACCCGCCCAAGTTGCACCCCTACCAGCAATATGTGAAACGGTATCCTAAGTTTGGATAAAATAGTAAGTTCTCAGAAATCTTGTATGCGCATGACAATAAAAGAATGAAACAAATGCAATTCCAGAAAAGTCACATCCGAATCATATAAGCTTCTTTTTTTTTTGAAAGATAACTTGCATTAAAGAAGGAAAGAAAAGAGAACAAAAGAAGGGAGCTGCTGAGACGGCAGACCCCTAAGGAAGCAAAAAAGAAAAATCAACATTAGGCCCTCCCTTAAAGTACTCCCATATAAGCTTCTTCAAAGCATAATGTGTGCTTCTGTTGCTCCCTGATCAACCCCAAAACTTTCTAACCTTGCACCACACATCTCAACAAACTATGCTAGGGAAGATGGATCACCTAGTAGAGCCCATCAGTATAATCCACAAAAATCACTAGCTAAACTACTAAAGATAATAGACTTGGATTCATACGGCATGGTCTGAATAAAAAATGGAATTCAAAAGCTTGAAATGCTGCATGCCGTAGTTCTTCACCAGAGAGGCGCACAGACCACAACTTAAATATTTAATTTACAAATATACCCATTAATTGCACAATGCGTACTAACCCAGTCTAGGCTAGGGCTGAAAGTCGGGCAGGTTCAACCCGACCGACCCCTGACTGACCCGACATTGGGTTGGGCTCGGGCAGGATGTATCGGGTTCGGTCTCGAGCTTGGGCTATGCAAACACCAACCCAATAAAACTTGGGTTGGGCTCGGGTTGAGGTCTCAGGTTGCCCAACCCAACCCAAACCAAACCCGATCGATATATAAGTTACTTATAAATTATAATCGAGTGTGGATTGTTTGTGTTGAAGGCACATCAAATTCCAGTGCCGTTGGGTCTCATTGGTCCACGCCATTTCCTATGACTCAAGCTAACAAGATACGCTGGACTTCTCTCTCCCAAATAGATTGTGTGCTACACAAGACAACTTTTAAAGGAGTAGTTGTCCTATATTTTAGCTTGATTGTTTAGAAAAAATGAAGTTCTTTACGATAAATAACTACATATATAAGTAATAAAATCATTACTACAAAAAATAAGACATGTATTGAAGTATAATAGATTAATGTTATAATGAAAAATTAGCATGTATCTACCCGACCAACCCCACTGAGCCTGCTTGGGTTGGGCTTGGGTTGAGAATTCCTAATCCGAGGTTGGGTTGGGTTGTGTTAGGGTTGAGGTATAGGAACCTTGGTTGGGCTAGGGTTAAACACCAACCCACCCGACTTTCAGCCCTATTCTAGGCGTAGTTAATACTCCTACACCCATCTGCTAAGTAAAACTGGAAGAAAAAGAAGAAGAAGTAATTAGTTTGCAATAAGAAACAAGTACCCATAAAGAAAAAGTCCAAGTCAAAACACAAAGGGACTGTTTGGAAACAAGGATAGTGAGAACTAAACAAAATTACCTGTTTATCCATTTAATTAATGTAGAGTCTAGAAAAGTGATTGGATTGTCCAAGTGCCCCGATGCAACTAGGAGCACTTGAGTTATAATGCTCTAAACTGGTACACAACAGGATAGCTTGGAACATTTTCCAAACTTAATAGACAGTTAAGATCGATGACTAGTTTGTCGTGTGAACGGATGCAACTATGAGCACTATAACTTATAGTGCTCTAAGAACACTCAAGCATATCTCTACAAATAATTGAATAATTATACATAGAGAAGGTCTCAAGTCCAACCAATTGCCTGAAAATTACAGTCCACCAGCTTCTCAATTTTCATGTCCGCACCACATCCAACCATGTGCTAAAATAAGGTAACGATCACTCGGTTGGAATCATATGACCTGAGAGATTTCAGGATATAACCCATCACAGTCTCTGTCACCAACGATGGACTTTGTACGGGCACATGATTCCCTCCTAGCAAAAAACATTACCAATTCAGTAGTAGTCCTCGGGACTGCCTCAAATTAATCCTTAAGTCTGGACTACCGTACATGGCACCTACCATGGGAAACGAGACCATTCATCTGGTGAGACCCATAACAGATAGCCCAGAGTGTAGAAGTTGTGCTCCGTGAACCCACAGCATATCACCATCATCACCCGTCGAAATGAAATCTAGTGGGCCATTAATGATTTCGCACTGCAAAACACCCTCTCATTTTTTCTCTCCTACAAATTCTTCAGCTTTTTTTTTTTTTTTTTTTTTTGAGAGGTGATATGTTATTGAAAAAGGAAAAACAGAGACAAAAAGGAGAAACCTAAGAAAAACTAAAGGACCTAGGAAAATTAAGGATACAACAACAACCAGTGCATCACTGGGAAAAGAAACCCATTAGACTCAAGGAGCCCAATCCCGCAAGAATTGGGTAATCCTCAAAAAGACCCCTGCCTCAGAGCTTCTCTTGTTACGGAAGCAGCAATCATTCCTCTCTGCCCAGATAGACCAGAGCACCGCAAGCAAAGCGGCACGCCACTTCCTCCCAATGTTTCCCCAGTCTTCAGCGTGCCAGGCTAGGAAAAGCTGTTCAATAGAATGCGGCATGACCCAGAGAACCAACGCGAGAGAGAGCACCTCATTCCAAATGCCCAATGAGAAAGCACAGTGAAGAAAGAGATGGTTAATGGACTCTGGCTTCTTGAAGCAAATGAGGCAAACATTCGGGAGGATCATACCATGTTTTTGGAGGTTATCAATAGAGAGGAATCTCTTCCTCCCCACTAACCATCCAAAAGCCACTAGTTTCAGAGGGGCTCCATACTTCCTTATCTCCAAAGTGGGAACACTAGCATTGGAATCTCCAGCCTTCTCAAGATCAACGTAGAACGTACGGACTGAGAATGCTCCTGAAGCCGCCACCATCCATATCATTGAGTTTTGTGAATCCCCGACTATCTTGACACCCTGCAATTGAGAAAGGAGAGAGATCAAAGATTCCATCTCAGATTCCCTCAAGTCCCTTCTCAAAGGAGGTATCCAAGTCATATCTACTCCTTGCTAGAACAGTCTGCCACCAAGATATCCAAATCCATGGATAACCCAGCAAGGTCCGGATAGGCAGATTTAACAGGATGGTCAAGGATCCAAGGGTCAGTCCAAAACCAAATTCTCTTGCCATTTCCAACCAAGAATTTCGATCTTATAAAGATTTTTTATTTATTTATTTTTTTTTTGTGGGGGGGTGGGCTTATTTGTTAATATTTTTGCAAGAGAAGGACATCTAGTACACTGAGGACTGCTTTAACCACCAGCCAGCAGGAGAAGTCTCATATTTTGCCACCAAAATAGATTTCCAAAGACTATCATTTTCCTGAAAAAAAATCTCCACACCCATTTTCCCGAGAGAGATTTATTGACCAACTCCAATCTCTTAATTCCCACTCTGCCTTGGGATGTCAGAGAGCAAACTTCTTTCCAATTGAGTAGGCAGAATTTCCTTTCATTGGATCCACTTTGCCAGAGGAAATCTCTCCACATCTTATCTATTTTATGCAAAACCGAGGACGAACAATCGAAAAGGGACACAGTAAACAAGAAGGTTAGATAGACATGCTTTAAGAAAAGTTAATCTTCCCCCAAGAGACATAGTCTTACCTTTCCAACCATTCAACCTACCTTGGATTCTCTCAAGAATCTTGTCCCAGAGGTATAGAGGGGGTTTACCCACACATAAAGGAAGGCCAAGGTAAGAAGTTGGGAGAGAACCCAACTTGTAATCGAACAAATTTGCCAACTGAGAAGCAATTTCCGGAGAAGTATGAATCTCAATAAGCTCGCATTTAGATCTATTTACCTTTTGACCAGATATAAACTCAAACCAGTAAATGGACATGCTAAGGAAGTCGATCATATACTCTTTTGCCTCGCAAAAATCAGAGTATCGTCCGCAAATTGGAGATGACTGATAGGGATCGAGAAATTTTCCACTTAGAAACCTTTAAATAGACCAACTTCCTGGCCACGAGACAGCATCTTGCTCAGAGCTTCTAATGCTATGATGAACAAGAACGGGGAAAGGGGATCACCCTGACGAAGTCCATTTGAAGACCTAAAAAACCAAAAGGCGAGCCATTAATTAAAATCGAAAACCTGGCTGAAGAGATGCTAGAAGACATCCATTGTCTCCATTTCAAACCAAATCCCAAACGCTTCAACATATAGTCTAAGAAATACCAATCAACATTGTCATATGTTTTTTTCCAAGTCCAGTTGACACAACACCCCTGGCCTTTTAGCCCTAAAACAAGAATCCAGACATTCGTTAGCAATTAAGACTGAATCCAATATCTGTCTACTTGCTATGAAAGCACTTTGGAAATTGGAAATGACTGTACAGATTACCTTCCGCGGTCTCTAGCTTAAGATTTTGGCTAAGATCTTATAAGGGCTACCTATAAGACTGATAGGGCGAAAGTCTTTCATCTTAACTGCTCCTTCGATTTTGGGAATGCGCACAATGAAGTTGTTACCGAGTTCCTTAGGGAGATAACCCGTCCTGAGAAAATCATCAATAGACAGGTATAAGTCCTTGCTAAGCATGGACTTGAAAGTTTGAAAGAAAAATATCGAGAAACCGTCAGGTCCAAGAGACTTCTCCTTTTCCAAGGATAAAATTGTCTCTCTAATTTCATCCTTGATGATATCCAGTTCCAAGAAAGCACATCATCATTCGAAATGACAAAAAAATCCAGATTATCAGGCCGAGGGCAATTAACAGCATCCTTCGACAACGAAGAGGGAAAAATTTTAACAATTTCCTTTGTAATTCCCTCTTTGTCCGATATAATCTTATCATCAACGACAATAGAAGAGATAGAGTTGACCTTGCTCTAGCATTGGCGATACCATGAAAAATTTGTCTTTTTATCACCATCTTTCAACCATATCACCCTAGAGTGTTGACGTCACTTTATCTCCTCTTCCTTAATCCTAGTGTTATAATCCATAGAAAACTTATCTCCCAGCACTTGTTCTTCCTCTAACAGCTGTTGTGACTCCTCCTTGATATCCAGACTTTGCAACACCACAGGGATGTCATCCATCTCCTTTTCCTTGGGACCAAAAAAAGCTATGTTGCCAAGATTTGAGCTTAAATTTAAGCAATCGTAACTTCTTAAACAAATGAAAGCAGGTCTTCCAATGACTTGAAAAGAAGCCCACCATTCTTGGACCATTGAGTAAAAATTTTCAACTTATAACCAGGCCCTCTCAAATTTAAAAGGTTTGGGGCCCCAGTTAATTTCATCGACCTCCAATAAAATTGGACAATGGTCTGAAACTAGTTTGGAAAGACCCCTCTGACGAGCAAAAAGTTAGGAAACAATCCAATCTGAAGAAACTAAGAATCTATTAAGAAGAACTAAAGTTGGAGAGGTCTCCTACCTTTCGACCAAGAATATCTTATAGCACTCAGAGGAAGATCAATCAATTCATGTTTAGAAATCCATTCCGCAAAGTTTCGCAAACTAGTAGTGACCTTGTCACCTGATGATTCCTCGAACATAAACTTAATAACATTGAAATCACGCCCCTATACACCAGGGCAGGAGACACCTGTCACAAATGAGGGAGAGTTCCTTCCAGAAATCACTCCTAGCAGAAGCTCAACTTGGCCCATAAACACCTGAGAATAACCAATTAAAGCTAGAAGAAGTATCCTTGAAAATGACATTTACTACGAATTCTCCAACCCAACTTTCTTCTTTCTTCCAGAAACCTGAGTCCCACATCACCAAAACTCGCCCAATTGAGCCCTGGGAATCCAAAACTACGCATTCCACAATTTGATTACCCCGTGTCGATCTAATGATAGCACTATACCTATTAGAGATTAGTTTCCTGCAAAACTATATTCTAGCCTTAGATTTCATGCAACACTTTTTGACTACTGCCCTTTTTATAGGGCAGCCAAGACCACTCACATTCCAGGACAGAATCTTCATTTAAGAACTATTGAATGCCCCCTTCCCCTTCTCTCCGCCCTAGGGATGGATTGCTTCGTCCCCTGTGGCTCCACTCCCAAGCTGATCAGCTCTTTATTTCTTTTTGATATCCTGGAAGGTGTCCCGGGGCCCGATCCCTGTTGAATTCAGATACCTTTCTCTGCCACCAAACGGAACAGGTCATAGTAATTATCATCTCTGTTCCCAAATGCAACTCCCAATAATCTGCTGACATGGCAAACAGCATCCCTCACCCATCTTTTCTTTTTAACTGTTTCGACCAGCATATCCAGCTGCCCTTGGGTTACAGCTATCAGAAAGCAAAGATGGAGGTTAAGGTCTGCTTCTCCTTGGGAAGCCCTGAGGAGAGACAGCAACAACGTCTCCGCCAAAAAAACTCCATCCGAACTGGGAACCATGTCCCTCTCCCTGAGTGGCCCATCCTATAGGAGATTACTAGAGGTCAACTCAAACGAAAAAGGAATCAAAGCCAAACGCTCTTCAGAATAAGAAGAAGAGAAGGTATTTGGAGCAGGAGAGAAAAAGGTTGAAGAGAGACCTAAGTAGGGAGGTTGGATTCATCGGCTGAGGAGAGGGGGAGGGGGGCTTCATGCTGGTTGAGATGACAGTCAACTCCGGTCTGAGGGGGAGGAGGGATGATGATCCCCTTGAAGCACCCACAGATCTTTACCACTCATTTCCATCAGATCCACTCTACCTTGCATTCCCAGCGCAATATACTTAAAAACGGTTAAAGGATCCAGCGAACTAATCCAGTCTTCTTACATAGATTGGCACAAAACAACATTCAGGGCTATCCTCCTTTCTTCTGTTTTCTCCCTCTGGAATAAATGAACAATGGATCTTTCGGAATTTCCCAATCCAAAAGAACTTGCCTTTTCCTTGGAGATTTCCTTTTCTTGGAGTGGCAACAATCTTTCATTTGCCATCGGACTAGGAGTGTAGCAGGTGCAACACATATGGAGAGAGGAGAGAGGAGAGAGGAGAAAGGAGAGAGGAGAGGTTGCACCTGGAGTTTCCACAGAGGAAAGAGGCATTTTATGATACTCTGGCTGCGGGTGATGCTTGATAAGCATGCACTTGAAATGCGACACATGGAATGTATTAACTTAGTCTGAAAATCACACTGTTTGGACAATCCTAACCTCTGATTTGTGGACACTTATTTTTGAAATAAATTGGATCTTCTTCATTTTTGACCATCCTATAACTGTTCAGTTATCTAATAATTAGATAACTAAATCAAAGTAGGTTTTGGTTCACGATACATCTAAGTTGGTACTTAAAGTTTGAACAGTTTATTTTGCATTAGTTGTATGGCCACATATATACAATTTCTCTGTAATTTCTAATTGACCGCATATCGTCCATCACACACTGCTTTGGTATCAAAGTATTTATTCAGCGACAAAATAGGTGTAGGAGGTTTTTTTGTGGGTAAAATGCAACCTGTTGGCTAGCTTTTGTGGGTGCAATCTCAGCCATCCAATGGACAACAGCTGCATTTTCAAGTTCCTGTAAACCCTACTTCAGCTAAAAGGTCTTTCACGTTCTGTGAAATTTTCAATGTCCAATGCCTCCAAAAACTAATCGGGACGGCCAAAATGTGCAAACGCTACTTGTGTTATATACAGTATAGATAATCATTTCCTAGTTTAATTATTAAACATCGACTCGAATCGAGTCTTCAGCTTGACCCAATCCCGCTGAACATTGGGTCAGAATCATCCAATTTCTGTGATTTTCAGCATATGGCCCATCCATGTGGTACCTCACCACATCAACAGTACCAATCATCATACATGTTTGCCACGATGCCTCGTGGAGGATGAGGTAACTGAATAGAACTTCTATGAAGCACACCACAAAAACGACGATTTAACATGAGAACTATAAGATCGAAATAGCCACTTTGAGAGGGCAAACAAACTTAGATGATCATTTTCTCCATTCTCACGTTTCAGCTTGACCCAATCCCACTGAACATTGGGTCAGAATCATCCAATTTCTGTGATTTTCAGCATATGGCCCATCCATGTGGTACCTCACCACATCAACAGTACCAATCACCATACATGTTTGCCACGATGCCTCGTGGAGGATGAGGTAACTGAATAGAACTTCTATGAAGCACACCACAAAAACGACAATTTAACATGAGAACTATAAGATCGAAATAGCCACTTTGAGAGGGCAAACAAACTTAGATGATCATTTTCTCCATTCTCACGTTTCTCTGCTCCCACTACAAAAACCCATCATATCACCAACTCTGCTAACCGAGATCTATGGCATGGGAAGTGAAATACCAAGCCTAATAGTTCAAAAACCCAAAAACTAGACTTGAATCGATGTCCGGCCAGGTCACGCGACCAAGATTTGCTCTCACCTCCAAAAGTGGGGTGAGAGCAAATGGTTCGGAATTTTTAGCTCGTTGGAAAGCTTACTTGATAAGCTTTCAAAACGGAGGAGGACTCTTCTGATTCTGAGGCCATCTGGTACCCCGAAAGCGCGCCAGAAGCCTTCGATCGCCGTTTCTCAATCTCAGTCGTCAATCTTTCGAAATCACATGATGCAAATAAAACGCTTATAACTCCCTCGTTATATGTCGGATTGGGTCGATTTTCGATTAATTAGAAAGGTAAGTCAGTGCTCTTCGAAACTGCTCTAGGAATCGTCACATTCCGAGACCGTTTGGGCCTCCAAAAGTGGGGTGAGAGTAAATGGTCCGGAATTTTTCCGACATCCTCTGTTCCCCAAAAACCCTCATTACTCCCTCATCGGAGGTCGAATTTGGACGGTTTTTAGCTCGTTGAAAAGCTTACTTGACGAGCTTTCAAAACGGACGAGAACTCTTCTGATTCCAAGGCCGTCTGGTACCCCGAAAGCGCGCCGACCTGCATTCTGTGGAGGATGCTTGGGCCAAATTCATCTGGAAATCCAATGCCCACCCAACCCTCTCTTGTTTTGCAGAGCATTTCCTCCACCACAAAACTCCCACAGATTCTTGTGGCCAAGTCGATTGGGATAAACCTGCCTTTGGTATGTTCCCTTTGCATGGCCAGAAAAGAGAATGATGTGCACTTATTTTTTTTACCCGCTCTAAGTCCGTTGCACCTAAAAATAATAAAATCATGTGCTTGATTACTCCTTATCCATCAAAATGAGTGCATCCGACACCAACAATGCTAGACCATAGACTTGTCTCCTGTACCTTATGTTGCTGAATGAAGTCTAAAATCCAGATGCCTTCCAAAGAACCTATGCATTTAGGCATTCAAGTACTACCAATAGACCGGTGCAGCCTGCCACCCCAGTGTATACCAAGCTAGCTAAATGAATCAGGATTTCGTGTTGGAAAGACTCTTCTCCCACAGTGCATCCCTTTCTTCTCATCAATTGCCTATAATAAACCCAGAGACTGGACCTGTCACCGAAGGGAAATGCTCCTGCTTCGGAATCTTGCTCATATTCCCACTTGTATTCTCTCACATTTCCATGCTCCCAACCACTCATGCTTATGTGGCAAAGGAGTTTATGTTCCTCCAAAAGTTTGAAAATATTAGCATGTATGAAACAGCCAGGAAACCAGAGCGGGACCACGAGCATGAAGCACAATTCAAAGCAGGAGCCACACCTTGATGGAGAGATCATGGATCTAAGCTTCCCAAGCCACCAAATGAATGAGTACAGTGACTCTACCTTCAACTGGACACAAAGATCTGTGATAAACAAGGTGTGGAAGAATTTCAACAACAGAAACCATCAGGTAACTTTTCCTCCCAAAGATATATTGGCCCATCCCATCATCCAGATGCCAGGCTGACCTCCATCGTACACATGCCAGCACAGCCGAAGTCATTCTCATTTGTGATGAAAAAAATCCCAATCAGAAGAAGACTCTGATATCCATATTCCATGGGATAGGTGGCCCACTTCTGATAACAATGCATTTCTGGAAAGTTTGGCATAGTCCATTAAAAATGCCCTAGTCAACCTAAGAGGGGATTCGAAAACCTTGGCATGCCTCCAAACAAAAAATACAGCTGGCATGGTGGACATAGGATGTCGACCCTGCTAGAGACGCGCATGCCACTTCTCATTGAATCATGATGACGATGGATTTTTAAGTGCAATAGCAAGATGTGAAGGGGCAAAGGGCCTCCCGACCCCAAACATCTGAATCTCGGAAGGAAGACATCCTCCTATTGATTAATTATAATAGCAATAGAAGAAGAGATTCTAAGACATCATCTGAAGGTTCCATATCAAAAGCCTAACATCTGGTTATGGATCGAACGTGCCTTTGTCATCCAATGGGTGGCCAATGGTAGAGCTAATCCACTTTTGGGAACTCATTTATGCAAGTCTATCAATTAATGAGCATTTGTGTCGCATTTTCAGTCTAGGACACCAAAATGCCAAAATTGCAATTGTGATCTAGACAGCAAAGGGTTATCATATACCCGGTCCATCATTGCACAATATATGAATTTTCAGTTCCAGCAAGTTCTAACCATGGTTCAGTAACCCAGAGCAATCATCTGTCGTGTTACACTATGAATGGACTGCACTTTGAAAATCTCCTCTGTAGGATAATCTTAATCTCCAATTTTCAGACTGCAGATAGACGGTTAAGAAGAAATGTATAACAACAGTCAACATTCAACTCCAAAAAATTTTAACATTGGTAATCAAATCTCCTAATTTGGGATGTTTGGGGCATGCTCTATCATTGGTGGGACACGAAAGTCATGAGCTCTATATTAAAACTGCAGGCCTCACATGTCATAGTTGAAACTGTGTATACATGCAAATATATGATGGGCCACATATCACATTATTCCTCAAAAATAACAACATAATGGATGCCTTGTAGTGAGAAATTGTGATTTCTCATATCATCCATACATCAAAATCATGGAGTTTTGGAGGCGAAAACACACACCTGGATGAGATTGTTGTCATTATTGTACCTTTGACAGAAAAAAACAACAAAAAACTTGGATCTTCCTCACCACTCTCTCCTTAGATACTGATGCAGTAAAAATCATATGACAGGAAAATTGGGTCGCCGCTGCACCAGTGTCACAGTGGCTAGACTATTTTGGTGTCATTCGAAGCTACATGTTGAATGGATTATTGGGGATTCTAGTGTAATAACTTGAAATTTTTCGGGCATGAGTAAGTACACGAGTGCTTTTCCACGCGTGTATTTTAGCAAATAGAATTTTTTTAGAAACAAAGTTACGCAGATGTGTACACATATACACACCCTTATACACATTTACGCATCATAATAATAATCTAGCTCTCATATATTTTAGTATACTCGATCGTTCATCAAATTGACCATTAAAACAACTATTCATCATTAGATTAAGCCATCTTATCATCCACTTCGCTTTTTGACCACTCGATCGTAGTAAAATGACCATGAGATCATCATATCCATTCATATGCACATCCATTAGAGATTTTTATCCATTCATCTTGTATGTTACCTATGTATATGCTTAACCTACTGTCGAAATCACAACCTAAGAAACTTGCAAACGTGTACAAGTTATCTAAATCTAACAGTGTATAGGCTTTATCCATGGATTACTCCACAGACCCACTTTGTAATTATCCATTTACAAAACGAATCGTACAATAATCCACTTACATCATTAGAGTCCTAACCATCTAATTACTTTGATTATAACTCGTCATCTAATCATCTATCACATTCGGATTCGTCAACCAGACCACCCAAATACCGAAGTAGACTGCTCATTATAAGTAGAGATACAACGGGAGAGGAGGAACACCCATTCTTTTGTTCTATTGACACTGGGATTGATCAACGCCTGAGGATCGCTTGATCTTAAAGGATTTTAATGGTTCATCCTAGAGCCACTCACTGAATTTGAATTGTCCACCACCAAAGTCCACACCACGGATGCATGTCCCCTTCTGAATTGACCACTCTCAAAGACAGGGAAATGTGCAAAACATGAATCGGGTTTGGAGACCAAGATTGTATCTTATAAGAGAAGGGTACAGTTCCAACCCATCACTACTCTCTTCGCCGCCTATATCTCCACATTGAATCACTCCACAAGTGCTAGAGCCTCAATAATGGAAAAGGAGGTGTATCCAACATAGACTTGTTGTCTTTGAACATGGCTTTTGGGGCCATGATTTTCCGCAGGGGGGGCGATAGGGTCACCCATCGCTGTGGATTTCTTAGGCCCGTGTCTCTTTTTATGGCTTAATGAATTTGTTATTTTTCAAAAACAAAAAGAAATTTATTATGAAATTTGATTTCCCTTCTAAGTAAGAGATGGAAGGAGAGGAGGAACCACCTTCTCTTGTTCTTGCTAAGATTTGGACCGATTGACACTCTAGGATTGCCTAATCTTGGAGGATTTTGATGGTCAGTGCTAGAGTGGGCAAGGTATTCTGTAACGGTAATGGCAGCCATAATGGCCACCATCCTTACCTTTATGATACGAGCTGTAACGGTCATTATGGTATCTTTTTATTTTTTATTTAAAAAATAAATATAAAAATAAAAAAACTAATTTGCCCCGTAATAGACCACTACATCCTTTACGGGGAGTGTAACGGTGGTGACGGGTCATTTTTTCAATAATGGTTGTCATGGTCGTTTCGACCCTGTAACATGTAACAGTTGCCACCATTACTTTTATGTAACGGCCATTACAGCACATCATGAGAGCTGCTCACTGGATTTGAATTCTCTACCATGGAAGCCCATATTGTGGACCAGCATCCCCTTTTACATTAGGCACTCTCAAAGATGGGAAAGGTGCAAACATGAAAGGGAGTTTTAGAGACTACAACTTTTAAGAGTAGAGTTCCAACCCATCACTACTACTCTCTTCACTCACTAATCTCCACAGTAAGGTTCGATGGTTGTTGGACTCTCCAGTATGAAAAAAGGATGTATATCTTACCATGTTATGGAAGTGGATGTATATCTTATCATGTTACAGACACGGCCCGTACACCTTCCCACCAGAGGCCCATCCAATCCGTTTTAATACAGCAACAACCTAAATTTCTCTTTGAAGTGCACAAATAATTCTGAATTATTCCATGCTAAGTATTGAACACGTTAATATCACAAACAAAACAAAAAACGTATTTTTTAAAAAAGGACGGCATTGAACAAAATTTCCCATTTTACCATTACTCTATCAGATCAAAACACAATTCTAAAAGGAAAAATGAGATTAGAAAAATTCGGAATCTAGTGGGTTGAATCATTCCAATACAACAGTAGCTCCAAGCTCCTTGAGCTTCTCAACAATGGGACCCGCCTCCTCCTTGGCAACACCCTTCTTCAAAATGACTGGTGCCTTCTCGACCAGGTCTTTCGCCTCCTTCAGGCCCAGATCAGTGAACGTCCTCACCTCCTTTATGATCTTGATCTTGGCAGCAGCGTCGAACTTCTCGAGCTTGATGTCGAAGGCCGTCTTCTCGGCCTTCGACTCGGCCACTGCAGATGCAGATCCTGCAGCCGAGGAAGCGGCGGACGAATCGATGGAGATAGACGGCCCGTAGCGGTTCAGGCCCATCTTGAGGCGGAAGAGGATGGAGTAGTCATGGCGCTCGAGTTTCGTGAGGTCGAGCAGCTCGTCCGCAATTCGCTCAAGCTTTTCGGAGCGGGTTTCAGTCGTGGCAGACGAGAAGGGCCTGGCATTGAAGGCGAGGAGGCGGAAGACAGATCGGGAGGATATTTTGGGGATTATCGATGGCATTTTAGGGGTCGTTTGGATGCCTGTAAAATCATTAAGTGATGATCCGATTACATGGGGCGTTTGGGTGGGTGCATTTTCCTGTAAACAAATTGCAGTCGGTAAACCGAGTAATCTGAAACATGACAAAAGGTCATGTTTGTCATGTTTCAGATTATAGGTAAAGGGATTTCAGGCAACGGCTCTAATTTTTGAAATTTTTCAATAAGGGAAATTGCGGATCTTCCAACGGCTTTGCAAGTACCCAAAACGAAAAAGAAAAAAAAGAAAAACGAAGGAGGAAGAGGGGAAGAAAGTACCTTTTCTCCGGCGACTGTCCTCAATGCTTCCTCCCCATCTCTCTCTATCCTTCCGGTTATTGTTGCTAGGTTTAGAACCCTAAATTGCAAGAAACACCCCACCTCAAGCGGTTGGGCAGACAGCGGCCACCGAGACCCAGCTCGAGACAGTCGGAAGCGGATTGCGTACTGAGTAAACTCCGTTATTTATTTATTTCATCCACTCCGTTCATCCATATTAACAGGTAATTTTAAGGCTTTAGCTCAAAAGAGAAGCCTATTCAAAATCTCAAATGAACCACACCACTGGAAACAGTGTTAGTAAACCTCTAGCATTGAAAATCTCTCATACGCAACAGAAGTTTTGGATGAAGCTGATATTTGTGTTTTCTCTCCTTTATGCCTTCGTGATATTATGAACAGATCATATGACAAATGAGCATTACTGTAGGGCCTAGGAAGGTTTCAACCATGGAAATCATTATTCCACACCGTTTCCCGTGGCATGGTCCACTTGAGCTTTGGATTTACTCCAATTTTGGGATCAACCCTTAAAATAAGCAGCCAAAATGGCTGAATGGTGTGGATAAACCACATTCATTCACAGCTGTCCCAACTGAGTTTACTCAGTACGATAAAGTGTACTGAGTAACTCATTGTGCACAAACCCATTTGGAGACGGTCGGTCCTATTAGGGACTATGGGCCATCATGATGCGTGTGTTTTATCGCCGTCCATCCGTTATAAAAGGTCGTTTCAGGTCAAGAACTAAAAAAAAGGTAGGCAGATTGAAAGATCAAGTGAACCACGCCCCGTAAAGAAGTGGGGTTTGAATGCCTCATCTAGACCTCCTGGGGTCATAGAAGTTACGGATAAAGCTGGTATTTATGTTTGCCCTTCATGTAGGTCTGCCTGTCCTTATAAACAAGTTGGATGGCAAATAAAATATCGGTGGGCCCCATAAAAGTTGTAACCGTAGGGGTTATGGTCACCACTTTCATTTGTTGTGCTACACACTAGCTTTGGATATACTTCATTTTTAGGCTTATGTCTAGAATGGTCTTTCAAAATGAACAAAAAAAAAAAAAAAAAACTTGAATAAAACACGTGTCAAGGTAGGCCTCTGATAACCGTCAACAGAAAATTTTGGATCCAATCATTTTAACCATAGATTGAATGGCCCATGGCCAATAATCAGATAGATATTATAGATTAATTATATGTGTGGCCATGTCTATCCAACAAATACTGTTTTAATCATTTTTTTTTCTTTTTATCATATCTTTTGATGGTCACCAATTAAAGTTTTAGATCTGATTATCCTAACAGTCAAATGGGTGGCCCCAATAAATAGATGAACATTGTATATTGATGTATATCCAGCCTATATTTATTTGGATTATTGTATGCATATTTAAACTCCTTAGTTGTTATTAATTTGATGTTAATTTTTAGTTAATTGCTTATATTCACTAGTTATTCATTGTAAAAGAATAAATTGAATTAGTAGGCCTACTTCTATATATTATCAACAGATTAAATCTTCTATATATTATTAATTTGAAAGGATCAGCCACAGGCTTTTATTGAGTTTAACTTATCCCAATGATCAATATTAAATATTGACTTTATATGCCATTTGATGGTTTTTTAAAGATTTACCACTCCAAAGCCTCGTCATGCGTGAATACCCAATTAGAGACTGAATATATTACAAGTTATCTAGACAGAAATATTTGTTTACGTGTAATCAATTTGTAGCTTAAAAGTCAAACATAACATATTGTAAGTACTTTACACATGTAATTGGATTACCAATAATCGGATTACAACTTAATGATTTCGTAGGCATCCAATTTCAATTTTTGTTTTTACTGGAAAGATGATCAGGTGGTTTTGGCAATGGGAGGGACTTGAGAAGTCCAAGATGTAGGGTTTTTAGGGTTTTGATCCACACATTATGTATGGTGTATGCAAACTTATAACTCAGACAAGTAAATCCCTATTTTTATAAGTTGTGCAATTGGTCAGTTGCGTCGTTTGAATGAAAAATGCTTGAAATCGACTCAAATTGACAATTTGCACATGAGACATGAATCGGCCACTCACTGCTAGTAGCGAGTGGCTACTGGACAATGCTATGTGGTCCCCACCATGATAAATGTGTTTTATCTAGGTTGTCTATAAATTTTACCTATTATTCTATAATATGAGATTAAAAAAATGAGGCAAATCGAAATCTCACGTGGACTACACCGTAACAGAAGGCGTGTTTGAATGCCCACCCATAAAAACCTTTAAAAAATAAAAATAAAAAATAAAGCTCATTGTAGTGCTTGGCTGCAATCCAACCTATTAATGAGGTGATAAAGATTTAAACGAAGGGAAAATACAAATATCAACTTCATCCAAAACTTTTGTTGCCCCATGATGCTTTTAACGGTGAGTTCAATCACTACTATTTCATATGGTGTAGCCTACATAAGATTTGAATATACCTTTTTTTTTTTTGGCTTAAGCCTTACAGTGATATGGAAAAATAGATGAAGGGCAGTGTAGATAAAACACGTACATTGTAGTAAGGCCCATGAAGCACCATCCCATTAGTAAGCAATTTGCATGCACACGGGCATGGTAGCATGTGTGGAGAGCTTAAAGATGACTTTGAGGCACATTAATCGTGCCCTGCTTAATGATGAGAGGTAGGTTCCACATTTGAGCATTGACATTGAAGGCACTGAAGATGGGTTGTGTCACATTGGCACATGCATGATGCTTTAAGATAAAGGGCAGCTCACATGGTGCATTTGGGATGCGGCTTTAGTGGATCCTCGAGGTCCATGGATCCCTGACTATGTGGCCACTCGTGATGTATGTATCTTATATCCCTGTCATCCATCCATTTTGAAAAGCTCTTGTATGACTTGGTCCCAAAAATGCAGTAGATCCAAATCTCAAAAAGATTGCATCAAAGAAAACATCATTTTTTGAATACCCACCATAAGAAATTTATTGGACACTACTATAATGATGTTTTGCTATCCAACCTGCTGATATCATCACAGACCTAGATGGAGGGACTTAACAAATGTCAGCTTGACCCTACACACGAATGTGTGATGGAAGGAGCGGCAAATGAGTACAGTCTCTCTCTCTCTCTCTCTCTCTCTCTCTCTCTCTCTCTCTCTCTCTCTCTCTCTCTCTCTCTTTGTTCCTTTTGTGGGTGAACACCTTAGAAGGGTGAGATGTCGAAGACTTTCTCTAGTATTACTGCCTTCATATATGATGAAATTTATATATAAGGATTGAGTTTTATAGTTTTATGATGAAATCAATTATAATACTCTATTACCTTATAGTCTTCCACTTACCTTGTTATATTGGAAGTTTGTAATCCCACTCCGTAGCCATATACCTACATATGATCAATTCTCTCTACTATCATAATCGCCCACAACTAACCCCATATTCATGCAAAACAAGTAATGAACTCAGAACATTAAAGTATCATCAAGTGTGGTTAAATTTTTGTGATGTTAAAATTAAAAATATTTATAAGATATTTAAACCCCTTAAAGTGCTGTGCTCAACAGCTGAATCTGTTTGATGTTTGCCCAGTCTCGAGATCTAAGTTATTGGTGAGTTTATTAGAAAACTAGTGGATCTCTTATTAACTCATGTAAGCCACAATTGAACTTTGATGGATGATTCATGTATATTGTTTTTTAGTTGCATTGTAACCTCATAAGATGAGTCATACCAAATATAATCAACCTTTAATTATTCACATGTTAAGGTCTAAAGATTAATCAAATCTATAACATTCCTAAGCCAATCATAGACTTTAGGCATTCGAGTATAGAAACTTAAATTCTCAACCAACGCAAGTGCATGATGGATCCAATATCAGGATCATATTCCCATGAAACATCTAAACTCACATATAAGGTACGAACAAAAGCATACCAACTCGTCATTTGTATATAATGGTTTAAACTTTCATCTCAACTCGTCATTAGTCGCTTCACGCGAGATAGATAGACAAGAATGATAGACCATAGATTTGTCCCAAAACCCATAGATGGTCGTGGAATAATGAAGTATTAATTCTCTAACCAATAACTCTCTTTTACCTAATGATCATTATGTTCATTCTTAAGTTTATAAGAATGATAATAAAAAATCTTTGTTGTTCAACCCATGTTTATATACAATTTAAACTATTTCCACATATATGATTTAAGGTATTCTCACACATTAATTGTTGCATCATGGAATGCTCTACTTGGACCAATAGTTATCGTGATTTATGAATAAAATCATTAATTTCATGCCAATGTCATCCATGGACAAGTTTTACATTTGGGTTTTTAGGGCACAAACTGCAACAACGCCATGGTTGACATTCCCATGTGATGGGTCATAAAGATCATTGACTCGGCCATGAACAAAGCCTAATTAAAGTTTTGCATCATCTCATGTAAGAAGTGATGCAAGAAAGTTCTCAATATTAAATGACTTTTACAATGTTCATAGTGGCTTTTGTATAGGCATTTATTGTCATTGCCAATCACCACACGACTAGAACCAACTCCATTGCAATCATATGAAATAACAATATTCAAGTGATGCATACACACGCATGTATCCATCATAGGTCCATAACTATACGAGGTGTCCTGACAAACCTTGTAAACTTATGACCACTTTTATTTATTGCTCCATGTAACCAAAGTTCCTTTAAGGATGGGCTACTGATCTAGTTTCTATGAAAAAAAAAACAAAAACAAACGAGTGCACTAAATTTTATGGCCATATAAGTCTATTAATCTTTATCTGGTCACAAGAGCATGTTAAGGGCATTTTGTCTTTATAAGTGACTCGTAAAGTTTATACTTGCTGCATAACTAGATGAGCTACCCCATCCAGTATAAGCTCAATATCACAAAATGAGATATATTGATAGTCGTCCATTCGCAAACTACGCCCACGCCACTGTAATTAACAAAACAGTTTCCTAGTTTTGCTATTATACATTTCCGTGGGACCATAGCCTTTGGATCTCGGGGTCAATTGTTTGTTATCAGATCTTTAACGGGATAGGTTTCCAATGTTCTAAAAAAATGTCATTCAATCAAAAATCTTTTTCCCGATGACTCGACCTAGCTCGTTGGGCCGTGAGTTTTATTTGCAGCTCTTAAGATTATAATATCATTTAGTTGTTACTTTTGATGGCCATTAGTGAGATATTCTAATCACGTATGCATATAAATAAATAAATAAAATGTGTATTTATGTACATGCAAGCCCGCACACATATACATTAAGGTAATCTGAGCGGTGACTATCGACCAACGGTTTGAATAATTGAGACATGATCCAAAATCTAACATATAAATAAGCAATAGTAGGATAAATACAATGGCATATATTGTTGGCAATGCTAGTGAAACACATGGGTGTGGGGCCCATCGTGATGTATTCACCTTAAATCTAAGTAGTCCATCCATCTTGACAACTCATTTCGGGGCATGATTCAAAAACTGAAGCAGATCTAAATCTTAGGTGGACCACACCATCATAAATAGTGGTGATTGAATACTATGATGTAACACCCCGAAAATTGGAGGTCGAGCGGAGCTCAACTCCCGAGTTCCAACGCATCACTTATGCAATATAGATAACGATAATTAAATGTTATCCGTATGTAACACCCTGAATTTTTGCCTACCTGAAATTAGGCGTCCTTAGGCAATGGGTCAACCATAACACCTTGGTAACCTCTCAGAACCCAATTCCAAAGCCAAAGGAATCATTTAGAACCAAATTCTTTATAAATTTATCGTATATTAACTAGCGCTACACTGGATTTCCTGCCAAATTAGCACCAACCACTTTAAATACGATTTGTAAGACGCAAAACCTATAGAATCATTGACGCTACGTTACCCTGAAACCTATGATGAATCTCTAAACCCAGTTGCTCACGGGAGCATTCGAAAACTCCGTATCGGACCTGGACCGCACGTCGAAAGTCCGATAGTGACGAACTTAGACGTGTATAACCGCTTAGTTGGACTTGACAATCACCTAGAAAATCAAGCCCAACCGATGTCCTGAGACCATTTTATTGAGTTCGGAGTAAAGAGAGTAGGAAAAGGAAGATTTTTTAGAAAAATTAATTATAATTTAAAGGAATCTGGAACGATTCACTTGCGCGTTATTTTTAAGCGTTCTAACCGTTAGAATTCGACCCAAATTTACCCTCGGATCAGGATAGGTGGCCCTTACTTGTCATAGTACTTGTAGCTCTGATCGAATTCCCGTAATCGTTGAACTGAAACTGGTCCGCCACGGTCGATCTGGAAACCCGACCGGAATGAAAACTTAGTTTGACCTAGATCTGATATTAGAGAGCTTAAGTTCGACCGCAATTGATAACAGGACCTCCAGAAATGCTCCGTTGGATCAGAAAGATCCCGATTTGGTTATAACCTAGGTATACATTGACTTAAAGTCCGTTTTCGTTATGTTTGGGCTTATAAAAGGGCCTTAAACCCTTAGCTTTCTAACCCATACGAATTTTCCAAATCTTAGAGATTTAAGAGAAAGAAAAGAGAGACAAAGTGTGGGAGAATCAGGTGAAACTCCATAGGATTCTTCCTAACCCATCTATACATTGAACCGGCGTTTGTGAATCGTTATTCCGGCGATTCTGATTCCGTTTTTGGGTAAGTTAAGCTAACCCTAACTTGTTTTGAAGCTTAAACTAGCTGTAGTAGAGTTCTAGCTAACCTGTTTCTTGCCATAGGTAGTGTATCTGCCGTTGACGAAGACACGTCGTCTGAATCATCTTAAATACGTCTTTTCTGGTTTAAGGTGCGGACTATATACGCTTAGGTTATGATTTTCAACCCTTTCAATGTTAGATAATGATTTATTCATGTTGTGCTTGCCATTACACATGCTAAATATACTATCCGTTTTGTCTTCCGCATACGTATACTTTATATTGTAAATACCGTATTTCATGTATATGTTAGAATACACGTATGCGTATGGAATCTGCTGATTTGCTTGCCATGATAAATTGTCATTGTGATATGCCTAACATGTATGCAGCAACTCTTTGGTGAGAGGACTTGCCCTAATATGCGACGGTGTTGACATACGTAATGTATGTTGAATAGTGTAAGCTAAGTGTTTGTTTAAATGTCTAAATGAGATGGTAGTTAGTATAATGTGCATGCTAAGATGGTTGAAATATGGATCTCAACCATAGCGTTTGTGTGTATGATTCATTCCATGACTTATGTAACTTAGGTTATCCATATTAAATGAGTGTATGATTTCCTCCATGGCTTACGTGTTTAATTGAATCATGTTACATGTGTGAATGCTTTCCTGCATGTACTGTTTATATTTAAGTTATACTTCACGATTGTTCATATGAATGCAGAATATGAATCATATGCTAGTTATTAAATTTGTATGTGAATGGGGCTGTACTACAGTCCAGGTAATCGGAAACCGTTTTGTAAATAGTGGTTAAGGTTATTTTCACCACACAAGATGAGTTTAGCGAATCTGAGTCGTGCTTGGGGTGTTCGACAGTGGTTAGGCCACACGGAGTGCTTATGCATTCCATGTCGTTCAACTCAACGTGCGCTTGGCCCAGTTGAGCTTATCAATAAACCTGATTGACCGATGTTTGTTCACCATGTTTGGTCGCCACTGTTTGAATCTAAGGCAGTGAGCTTACCAGTGAAACTCCCGTTAACCATGGTACCAAGATCCCCTAAGACTCATGAGCCGGGTATGGTGGTGTGAGACACCGTAGTCGATCTGTCGGCCTACGCTGGGGCCACAAACCTCCCCGTAGTGACCAGTGAGTACCCTACTCTGAGCAGATTATGGTGGTATGGGACACTATTATTGTTGTCGGCCTACACTGTTTAGTGATGGGGGAGTGGAGCAATGATTGCGCGCAACAGCCCTGACAGCCCTCTGTAGTGACCTTGAGTTTATCCTGACACTACATAGGAGCGACGAGTCTTGTTGTAGTCTTAAGGATATAAATAGGCCTGTATTGATAAGGTGATGGGGGAGTGGTGTAACGATTGAGAGCAACAGCCCTGACAGCCTTTGCAGTGACCTAGAACCATATTATCGTATGAGATTCCCTAGGACTGACGACCCTATAATGGATCAACGTTGGAAAATGATACAAGGGAGGTGTCTTAGCTTCTCAATCCTGCTGTATTAAAAAGACTAATAAGAACTTGGTAAGCATATTCATAACACCGCATTGCATGTGTTAACGGCTTTGGTGATAGAGCACTGAGGAAGTGAGTCATGCCGCGATTGTTAGATGATGTCGCAGATGAGATTGTGGTGAGGGCATGCATCATTCTTCATATCATCCTTGCATTAATAAGAGTATCTAGGACCTGTTTGATTGTACTGCTTTATCATTACTACTTGATTGAATTGATAACATGTTAACCTCTGCTGTATAGTTTCCACTGAGTTAGCTACTCACTCCCACGTTACGGGACGGTGTTGTACACACCAACCAGACCCTGTTTTAATTTCAGATGATGGCGATGCTTGCGAAGTAGAGTCGGACTTTATGATGATGAGGAGGTTTTCTCCTATATGCAGGTTCTGATCGACGAGTTTACAGGGTTATTAATTATATGTCACTACACTTGGTATTTTGCCGTTTATTTAAACACCCATGTATATTCTTTTCTTTCCATTTTTGGAGTATACATGTATATATTTAACCTTGTAACATGTTCACACTCTAGAGACTTACAATCAATTATACATTTTATATATTTATCACAGTCTTCCGCTTTCATAATTTAACCGTCTCTGGAGTATGATATGTTGTTTTGGCTCAATCCACTTCATGTTTTATGCACTACTATAGCAGACATTCATCCATCATTGAAAATGTTGCTTAAGTGATGTTCTGAAACTAGGGAGTGGAGTTTATGCTCGACCTCCGATTTTCAGAATGTTACACTGTATTAGTACATTAAACATAAATAAGATTATACTAAAATAACATATCATACTCCAGAGATGATTAAATTAAGCAAGCGAAAGACTGTGATAAATATATAAAGTATATAAGTGGTTATAAACCCCCAGAATATGATTATATCATCAGGCTGAATATATACATGTTTGTTCTAAAATATACAAAATGACAAAGTGTGATGTCCAATTAATTCGTATCCTTATAATCATGTCGATCAATAATGGTCTACATAGACCCGCTGATAGCTACATATAAGAGAACTCCTTATCGTCGTAGAAGTCAAGCTCCTCTTCGTAAACATCGTCATCATCTGTAACTAAAACAGAGTCTGGTTGGTGTTTTAAAATACCATCCCATAGTGGGAGTGAGTGATCAACTCAATGGTACTATAAGGAAAAGTTAACATGTTATCAATTCAGTTAAGCAGTAATGATAAGGCAATACAACACTCATGTCCTAAGTACTCTTATTAATTCAAAAAATAATATGTTATAATAACGTATTCCCTCGTCTGTACTCCCTCAGTGACACCATCTCACGGTGGCATATGCTACTCCCACTGTGCTCCTCCTCTCTAAAGGCACATACAATGCGGTGCATGTTTGTGCTAGACAAGTTCTTAATTAAGTTTATTCATACAACAGATTCGGAAAGCTAAGGTACCTCCATTTATATCATATACCCAAATAATGATCTATCTAAGGTCGTCAATCTTAGTTAATCACATACGATAGGCGAGTTATAGGGCAACATCACCCCTGATTTAAAAGCAGTGGATAGGCAAGTTCAGGTCGCTACGATATGCTCGTCACATCAGCGTAGGCGTAGTTTATACTCGAGGTCACTGCAAAAAGGCTCGTTACCTTAGCGTAAGCCGACAGCTCGAATACAGTGTCTTATACCACCGTGTTCGGCTCACGAGTTTAGGTTGCTCACTGGTCACTGCGGGGAGGCTCGTCACCCTAGCGTATGCTGATAGTTTGATCACGGTGTCCCATACCACCATGCCTTGCTTATGAGTCTTAGCGGATCGTAGTACCAAGGTTAAACGGGCTTTACGTCTATAAGTGGTACCTTAGATTCAAGCAGTGGCGTCCATACATAGTAAACACACATGTATCGATAATTGGGTTATTTGACAATTGGGTTATTTGACAAGTTCGATTGGTACGAGCGCATGCTAAATTAATTGACATGGAGCGCATACGCACTCCTCGTGGCCTAACTACTATCGATAATCACCGTACGTTTCAGATTCATCGAACGTATCTAATGTAGCGAAACCAGTTCGGTCACTCGATTAAGAACTATTATCGATTGCCTGGACTAGGTAGTAGTCCCAGACATACCTAAATGCAATAGAGAATCACATATGTTACTCATATAAGCATTTAATGAATAATACAAACATAAATTTCGTTTGAGCATATTATCAAACATATTCGACAATTTGATATACATATGCATTTCACCCATAAATCATATAATGGCAATTTACAATACATGAGAAAAATTATTCACATGACTAAGGAGACTAAGAATCCTGTCTTAATACACTTACTAAGTACAATCCATCAACAGGATCTCATTCAGACATTTTTACAAACACTTAGACTACATAATACCACATACATGAACTAAACTAGTTATAGCATATATCATGACAATCATTTCATAAAGGAGTTGTCTCACTTATAATGAACATATATTATAGGTTAATAGGCATGACCAGCATAAATCATAATTCTACTTTTCATTCAAATATTTCAACAAATACGTAGAAATGCATTTTATATTCACATATTTCACACATGTATAGTTTATCAAACAAAACGCCGTAGCTAATATCATGTAGCAGTAATCAAGTCAAGCATAAATCATTGCTGACATTGAAAGCCTTGAAAACCATAACCTAAGCGTTTATAGTCCGTACCTTTCGTTGGTGAGCTCGTTACGAACTTGGTTCGTACACTATGCTTCCATCTACAGCACAACGACTACCTAAATATTGAAAAAAGTTAGCTATTTCATCGGTTTCTTTAATTGGATTCATAAAACACATCAGGGTTATGATTTCTTACCCAAAAAATGGAGTCGAAATGAGTTGAGTAGCTAGACGTAAAAGCGATTTGATGCGTGGAGTAACATAACATAAGTACTGCAGCAAACTCCAAGGATCTCCCTTCAATCTCCACTTTTTTCTCTCATTTTCTCTCTTCTCTCTCCCAGGGTTAAAGAAAATTCATATGAGTGAGGATGAGGTGGTTTAAGATCCTTATATAGGCCCAAAACTAATGTTAATAGCCCCAGGGTTATGGTATACTTAGGTTATAGCAAAAAGGTGACGGTTTCGAGCAAACGGGACTCATCTGGAGGCTCATTACTCACCCGCATCATGGAGTAATTTCTCCGACCATAGATCTAAGCCAGGTTAAGATTTCAATCCGATCGGATTAACGAATCGATCGTGGAGGACCCGTTTCAATTCAACGGTCATCGTCGCTCGATCAGGGCCACAAATATACCAATGAGTGTAGAAAAATTTTCCTGATCCAAAGGTGTAGTCAGGTCAGACTCTAATGGTCTGGAACCTTAAATTTGACCTACAAGCGAACGGACCAATTTACTTAAGTTTGAGTTCATTTTCAAAGATATTCGTATTTCTCATACACTTCGCTCCAGACTCAAGTTGTACGTTTCTAGATACTATTTAAACTCCATTTCCATGATGGCTGTCAAGCCCAGTAAGACGGTTATAACCTTATAGTTTCGCGGTCATCGGACTTTCGACGTGCAGTATAGGTTCGATACGGAGTTTCAATGTGCTTCCGAGAGCAACTAGTTTTTAAATTGATCCTAAGTCTCTAGGTAACGTTGGGTTAACGATTCTAGTAGTTTTAGGTTCTGCAATTCGTATACAAAGTGATCCGAGCTAATTCTATTGATAATTTAGTTTAGTACTTAATTAATTTTCGTCTAATTTCTACGGAATTCAATCCTTAGTGATTTCTACCCGAGGTGATACTCGGGTCTTTATACGAATTTTTTCTGAGATGTTACATATGAACTCTCATATGTGAGTTAGAATGTCCTCACTTCCTTAGCTTATTTCTTTGATTGGTACAATTGGAGTGTGGTGTTAACTCATATGTGAAAACACATTTGACTTGGAGTTTTTACTAGTTGAATAAAGCTTAGAATCTACGAGTAGCTATAAACCATATAATCACTTAAAAATATGAAAAATCGTAAGACTTCTTGACTCAAATGACTATTGTGGTTGATTAAGGGCCTTAATGACATAAAAAATAATGAGTTAGGCACCATTTTCTACCCACACCACGTACGGTATGAACTTTATAAGATTTAATGATTTTTGAATGATTCAAAATAATTTTAGGGCCTATTTGTTTTTTCAAAGCAAATGTAAATACCGTGGAAATAATTATTATTATCGTTTCACAGCGTTTGAAAATTCATAGGAATTTGTGCATTTAAAACTGGTACAAAAGAGATAGTTTTAATTTTTGAACCACACAGTAATGTATATGATATATCCGTTCCATCCATCCATTTTACAACAGAAATTTGAGATATAAGCCGAAAATCGAGGAAGATCCAACACTTAAGTGACCCACACCAAAAGAAATAGTGGCTTAAAATTTTTATTACGATAAGTGTTCGATTCCCTTTTTCCTGTGGCGTGGTCCACGTAAGCTTTGGATATGCCTCTTTTTTTGGCTCAAGTCATAAATTCAGCTGGCATAATGGATGAACGGTGTGGATAAGCGACACACAACACGATGGGACCCACAAATATTTTGAAGCCTTATCGATTTTCATATAAAAAAAGTAGAACATCAAATCAAGTACAGGGAAATGTGTAGGGAAGTAATCATTACTAATTTGCCAGGCATTTACCGATGATCTAGAAAATAAAATAGGCCTTTGGTATTACTACATATGCTATTGTTTTTTACATGGCCCCATGAGGCCTGGAAATAATAAAAAAAACAATACGGTATTACTTCAGAGAACTAAAGACTTGGAATGGACAAAAGGTAAAATGATAGATGAAAGAATAATAAAAATGAATGCAATTTTAACCTTACTTCACAGATCCAAAGACTTGGTATGGGCAAAAGGTAAAATGAAATACGCAAGAGAATAAAGTACAATCCTAACCCTACTTCACAAAGCAAGAGGCTTCAAGTACACAAACAAAGTAAAAGAAGGCATGTAGGACAATAATAAAAATAAAATAAAGTGGTAATTACTTGTGTGAATGGGATGTGCGGAGTGAAATGCCCTATATGTTGATTGAGATGTGCAAGGAAAAATGAGAAACCCAACACTCTTTTTATTGTAAAAAGGATAGTAAGATGTCATCAATTACAACCATACTCTTCGACTTTAATAGCTTATTCGACTATAAATATTCATTATGTTTGTTGGGCATGGTAATGGTATGATCAAGTTTTTCTCGAGTTGGTTAGGGACTTGCATGGATTCGACATGTGTAACCACCTTGCATGGACCATCAACACTCCCTGAATGAACATGGACAAACTCACGATTGCCTTTTTAACTATTTGCTACTATCCACCTAGATGGTTTGTTGCCGTGGTGTTTAGACAAACCTAACCAATACTTCTCGATTGTAAACCTATAAGTATTATTTTTAGTTGCCGCGACATGCTCTTTGGGTATAGTAATCATTACATCGACTGAATGTTGTTTTTTCACGATAAGTGTCTTGGGGTACCTGTTGTGCAGTTTTGTCTTTTTCTGCTTTGCGATTGTTGCATACGAATGTTTCGGGGTTCTTAGGGGTCTATCTTTCACTGGATTTGGGTATCGCTCAATTGAATCCAATGATTGCCTCTGGGAGGTGTCAGGGACCCTTTTAACCTCAACTTTTATGGAATTGGTACCTTTGGAGTCAAACAAATGTGACTTAATTGAAATTATGCTTATTCATAACTTTTAGACATCTTATATAATTGGTTGATATTTCGATTTGAACAGGTCGTGGGCTTGCTAATTCAACATGTTGATCATCTATAGGTTGTATCGCCGACCCTATTTAGCCGGCCCATCTGTATTTTTAGAGCCTCTTGACTCAATCAGAGGTAGCTCTATCAGAATAATGCACATTTTGAGCTTTTCGATAATTTTTACGAATTGGTTAAAATTGGATTGGTTGGCCCCTTGATATGCCAATTTGGTCTGTCAACTATTCTTAAGACCTGCCTGAAACACATCCCGCCTAACTTGTATAATCACTCGATGAGTGTCGAGTCGTACTGAGAGATTTTTATCAAAGCCTTGCTAAAGTCAATGAGTAATTTTAATATCATGTTCGTGTGAGGTATATATAAATTCTCACCATTAAAAACTCCGTAGAGGTCATCGAAATATTTATTTGCCACTTGTTGATAAGGTCATAAAGACTTGGATAAATGGACCACATAAATATTGGCATAATCCAAAACTTTTGTGGCTTATGAGAAGTTTTTTTTTAATGTATATTCAATCACACATAATTTCCTACGACGTGGTCTATTTAAGATTTAGATTAAATTCATTTTTCGAATCATGCCCTAAAATGATCCGTCAAAATGGATGGACGACATGAATGCAAGGCACATGCATCACATTGGGCTCCATAAATAGGGATCCACCGAAGTGGTGCCCGAAACACACCTACCTATGCACCATGACAAGTTTTATGCCATTCAATTGGCAACTCCATTGATGCAAATTCCATCAAAGTTCTTGGTAGATGTCCTAACAAATGTATGTTATAGAAATAATCATAAAACATTTATAGTTTGAGTCCCTCGTCTAATTTTAAGGATCATAATACGTTAATATAAAATTATACAGTGGGCCCATCATATATCCATATCATCGTTGCCCAATTACAAAACATATCTTGTGAGAACTAACTGTTCAAATTCAATTTAGACAGGTGGCCAAACATGCAACGGGTGACCCAATTTTGTTTATATATGTATAAATATTTATATGTCGAGCGTACCAGAGTTATAATCAACTCAAATCGAATCGAACACCTTGGACCCCAAGCATCAAATTATGACAATATCTGTGAAGATTAGCTTAATTACCTAGCCACCATTCAACAATGTGACCAGACAATTTATAAAGTGGATGATTTGTTATTATGGTGAATTTATTTTTGTTTGAAATCAGTAACTTTTATCTCAATGATGATAGCTTAATGACATTTGTTCACAAAAACAACCAGTGAAAGAAAAACATGAATTGAAAATGCTAATTGCAGTTTTCTTAATATAAATGAAGATTCAGTACAATCAGCATATAAAAATAAATAAAGCAGAAAAAAGTTACCGACGATAGTTCAAGTGGGTGAGACAGTCATGGACTGAATGATCTTTAAGACCTGAATAGTTGTGAGACAATCATGATAAATCCCTGACGGTCATGGTGTTTGGTAAGTAAGATGTGGCAATAATGGCCAAATAATTACCTAAGGATTTTGTAGGTGATCCAAGACAAGATTGTGAATATATAACTAAACTAAGCTAGCTTGCTGCATCAGTGCAAAGGGGCAAAAGTGGAAGCTATACTAAACTAAGCTAATCAATCACATGTTGTATCATGGGGCTGGACAGAAGTGTAGAGACTAAAACTAAGCTATGTTAAGATAAGTATTTGTGAGGAATGAAAGGTTGATAAATAACATTGAGCTGAAAAGAATTGATTGATTTAGATTAGCAGTGTTGAGGGTCAAATACTGCATATTAGACCCCATTTATTACCTGAATTTACGTACATAATGCCGTTTAATGGCCCGTTTTGCCGTGTTTGTGATACAGGGTGTAGTTGAAAGCATGAAATGCAAAAAGTTGCTAAAAGTATGAATTTAACACTCTGTTGACGCCACAGGCAAGGGACACACTTCAGGGGACCAAGATTGACAAATATACACGGTCAGAAATTTGAGAAAAGTTAGAAATTGAAGCTCAAGTGGCCTGAAGGACGTCCAGAATGTAAGATCACGAGGTTCCCACCATCCGTTCGGCTCGAAACTTCATACGTCGCCTGAGGACCATAAATTAACCGTACATATAAAATTCCAGCCATTAAAGATCTCGGAAAGTGCCCCAACTGACATATCAGCTCGTAAAATCATGATTTGGGGCCCACATGCTATCTGGATATGCTTCAAAATTTGTCTCTACGGTTTAAATACGATTGGAAACAGAATGAACGGCACGAATTTCTCGTGAACATCACAGTGGAGCCCATATGAGGGTGTGCGTGCATTCAGTGCACGCACACGCGAGCCGCACCGGACCAACCAACGGGTCAGCGCAAGCGCTGACCTGTCTCTCTCTCCCTCTCTGCATAAGGTGCAGCGGACGCACGGCCGCTGGCCATTTTTGCGATCATCTGTGGGCCCCACACGTGCTCCATAAGCTCGATCTGAACCGTCCACCGTGTAGACAGCCGCGAAAACTACAAAATCATGTTATCACTTTTCACCCATGCGTGCACACGTGTGAGATACAGAGGCCACAAAAGGGCTGCTCGGTAACGTTCAAAACTGATTCTTCTGTGATTTCTTCTCCGGGCCACGTCAATGGACGTTCAAAACCACCCATTCTTGACTGAAATTTTGTTCTGAATCCAATGGACGGGGTGGATTTTCCAGAAAATACTTCTGTGGGGCCCACCGACCACAACAGCGAAATGGTGCGAAAGGTTTCGCACATCTGCGAAAACCGACTTTTCCGGACGGTTTTGGCCCACCATCTTTGATCATATGGCAGATCTGAACCGTCTATCATGTAGAGGACCCAATAAAATCCTAAGGGACAGTGTTTATTTAGAATTTGAGCGAGAAAAGTGGCGTGTTTCGAGGCACTGAACTTGACTGCGAAAATTACACTCCGTGTCCTGCTACAACTCTGTCACTGACTCCAGCCTTCCAGCAGCTATAAAAGGAGGTTTTTGGACGTGGGGAGCATTCATTCAAGGTCTTAGGAGGAAGAACAGAGGGCTCGAGCTTGGGTTTCAACGTGGGCAGAGGAGAGAGAGAGGAGCTTGGTTTTTTTCTTTCCCTTTTCTTTTCCTTTTCTTTTTCTCTTTATTTATTTGGATTGAGCCCATCCATGGCAGGCTAAATCCTCCTAGCTAGGGCTAGGAGGTGAAGCTTGTAGTGAGATGAGAGATTATATGCTTTTAATTTAATTTTAATTTTTGAATTGAAGTTGGTTTTAGTTTGATTTTAATGGAAATATTTTTGATCTTTAATGGTCTGTTGTGACTGAAATTACAATGGGTCTGCAATGCTTTGAATATTTTCTTATCCCTTTTATGTTTATGACGTTAGGACGTCCCGTTGTTCACCATAGTCTCCTGGGTATGGTTGGATGACGGTACCCTTCTTAACCTTCATACATATGATTGGTTGGTAATTAGTTTAATTCTGTTGTTTGCCATAGTCTGTGGGCATGGTTTGGTGATGGAATCCATTCTAATTTATCTTCCTTTCATCTCTTTGAAAACTAGATCAACGACAGTTCAGTAATTTTCATAATTTTTGATGCAAGCATAAATTCTCCCTGATCTCTACAAGTGGATCATCTGAATCCCTAGTTTCCTATCTCTGATTTGTTTCCTAAGTTTTAGATTAATTATTCTACAAATATTCCACCATTGCTAATTGATTTAGAATTCATCTTAGCCTAGTTCTAGTTCTAGTTAGTTTTAGATAACGTACAAGTTTCAGTCCCTTGTAATTCGACCTCGGTCTTACCGAGTTATAACTACATCACAACCCTGCACTTGGGGAGTGAACAAGCAGAGATCAAAGCTCTTCATTTTATGCTATTTTATAAACTTTAGAAGGTAGTAGCCTTGGGCACGAACATTAGACCTCTAACTCTTGTCGTACAAGTTAGCTACTTTTGCTTGATATGTTTCTTATTTGGAATACGACCAACTACACCCTTCTTCGTGTTCAAATGATTTTATTTTCTTAATGCTCCACCTCGTGATCTTAGGTATGTGTTGCCATTTGTATCTAGCAACGTGTCCTTCAGTGTCATCACAGTATTAAACATATACGTTTTATACACTTGTTTGCTTGTTCGCTACGTATCATACCATACGTAGAGTAACTGTTTAAAGACTTTTGGTCATGTATACATCTTAGAAAATCTCAACCCTTGTGATGCAACACGCCTTTTCAGGAGAGAAGTGTTTGGATCCTTATCGCCCCTCTATTATACTTATGATGTCCCAATTGTGGGATGAGTTGAGTGGAAACACTAACAACCGAGCCTTACCCTTGCCGGCATGATTGGTTGTAAACACCAACAACCAAACCTTATCCTTGTGGGTGTAATTATATCATTTAAATGAAAACATTGCTACATTGAGTGGATTATATTTTTCTGTCCCTTCTCTCAGCCACCATTTTGTCTGTCCATTTGCGGACTATGGCTGCCTATCCAAGTAGTCAATGCCTGGTATGCACATTGAGCCATCTACGTTGGGCAGCTGAAGTGGGCCTATAACTACAGGGTCATCTGACATAGGCGACAAAGGTAAGATCGTAGCCATCCGAGCATGTGGGGCCGTGGGCCATGGCTCTTTGATACAGGCATTGATCTCATTGGGCCCCACTACGATGTACTCGGACACAAAATTAGAAGATGCCGGCCGTCCAATCCGCTGCTTATTTTGCAGGATACACTGGGACTGCCGGGGCCATGTGCAGTGCTCCATGCTATCCATCCATCCGGCGGGCCCACCATCGGTAGGTTATTGCTTCGAAATCTCATAGAGTGGAAGATCCGTACCATTTAATACGTGGCTTCTAAATCGATGGTTACGTGGCTTCTAAATCGATGGTTAAGAATAAAATGAGACCGATGGTCCACAATGATAAAAAATAAGCCAAAAATTAAAGGGTCTAAGTTACTCAGATCCACATCATCTTTGGCTCACTTGCCATCCACGATGGGGAAAATCAGATCTACGGCCTGGATCATCGGTCCATGGGATCCACACGTACGATATCCTCCGCGGCAGCAAACTGCACGTGCTACTCAGCAGGATATTACAATTCTGCCCCCCGTCTCTCCCCCTCTCTTTGCGCGTCGTCTCTCTCTTAATTCGTGTAGAGATTGAAAGAGCTCGAAAAGCAACAGCAGCGAAATAGAGGAACCCTAGAAAGAAAGGGCGGCCATTTCCCTTCTTCGTCTTCTCTCCAAGAAGGAAGACAAAAAAACCCATTCCTCTCCCTCCTTCCCTCCCTCCCTCCATCCTTCTGCTTCTTTTGTTTTGTTTTGTTTTTTCTTTTTCTTTTTCAGGGAAGGAACGAAGACGAGCGCGAGATTTTTGGAGATCTCTTTTGTTTGATTCGCAACAACGGGTGTTTTTCTTGGGCTTTCTTTGTTTTTTTTCTCATCTCTTTTCTTTTGATGGGTGTTTTTCTGTTCTGGAATTAGGGTTTTCTTTTTCCACCTCAATCTCGGAAGCAAATAATAGCAAGGTCAGCTCCCTTTCCCTCTTAAATCTGTGGGCTGTAGGGCATTTCTTATCATTTTTTCATTTTTCGGTTTCCTGATATATATATATTTTTTCTGTGTTAGTTGTAGTTTTTGGGATTCTCCCCCTCGTTTTGCGGATTTCTTTTTATTGAACCTTCGGCATTGATTGAACTTGTCTGTTGATTCCTTGTGAATTTTGGATTTTTTTTTTAATTTTTAATTTTTATAATAAATTTGATGCTATATTCATCATCTGTTTCAGCGTTTCTTCTTGCATTGTGCTGGGTTTCTTGTTTCCCCACCTTTTTTTGGTCTGGTGTTTTTGGTAGCCTTGCTCTTGTTTGGATGAAACGACACAAAAATCTTGTTGAGTTCGCTACAACTCACAATGAGGATTTGGTCGTTGAATTGCACTGACACCCCTTTTCAAATCTAACTTCTAACTAACGTTATTGCAATTGGGAGTACGGACTTTCCATTTGGGTGTTGAGGAAGAAAACTGCTAGTTTGTTATTTTCACTTTATTAGAATAATAGTTGCAATTCAGTTTGTTAGCGGTTTTGGGTGCTGCCTAACATGCATTTGGAATTCAGGTTTCTTCTGTTTAGTTCCCAAGCTCTTTATTTCAGCATGTGTTATGAATTGTTCCTTCGTCTTTTTCTTACTCGTCAATGTTATTTTGACTCATTTTCCCGCCTTTGGTCTCCATCTACTATTGGGGTTCACAAGTCTTTTGATGTTTACCAGAATTTGGTCGTCGCCCATTTCATCGATTTTTTGGACTTCATTTGTTCTGTTTGTATGGCCTGTTTCTTATTTTATTTTAATTTTTTTTTGATGTTATATTTGATATATTGGGTTTCTCTGACATTCTTAATATATTCCTGAATTCAGGCTGTTTTGATTTCCCAGCACTGCACTTGCTTATAATCTGGTGGGCTTTGTTTTTCTTTTGAATTGGGATGCAAATTTTACAAAAGAAAATTATTTGTGCTTTTTCTTATTGTTATGTTGGGTTCGGTGAATTTTGATCCCTCCATTTTTAAAAAAACTTTAGCTTGTCTCTTTGTTTGGGCTCAGTTTGTAACAGCAGTTTCTTCACAAGGATTGGGTTATTATTTCATCCCAAGATTAATCTTTTTCATGGGATATTTTATATTGTTCAGTTTTACATTTGGTTTGATAATAGATAATTTTGGCACCTGGATTTTTTGTTCCATTTGGTTCCATTGTTTCCCATACTGAATTTTCTGTTGTGGTGCAATGAGATGCTTCTTTGGTTCAGGGAGAGTGATGTTCTTTTGATTTTGTTATATTTTTCTTACTCTCTGTTTGGATATACTACTTCCAGCTGCTTGATTTATGTGGATTTTATTTGATCCTTAGGGCTGTGAAGACGATTCTGTTTTGGGTTTTAGGCAATTAGGAACATGTCATCGCAGTATTCTGTGCTTGACAACCGACCAATTGATCAATGGAAAGTTATGGAGTTGAGGGAGGAGCTTCGGAAGCGGAAACTTGCAACGAAGGGTTTGAAGGAGGAGTTGGTGAAACGATTGGATGAAGCAGTACGCTATGAGAGGGAATCTGCTAATGAATTGGGTAATGGTTTTGGTTCTGACTCTGATCCCCCTGTTGAGCAAGAAGATGTAGAGATGAAGCCAATTGACAGTCAAACGGCAGAAGATGCTACAGAAACCACTGTGAATGAAAGTGAGAAGGTGGATGATGATGCTGCCATGGTTGACATTGATGGTAGCACCGCTGGGACTGATCAAGCTATCAAGGCACAAGATGGGGAGTCTGATCAGGGGATCACAGCACAAGATGGGGAGTCTGATCGAGCTGGCAACACCCAAGATGAGGAATCCAATCAAGGAATCAATGCTCAAGATGGGGAATCTGGTCAAGGAATCAAAGCTCAGGATGGGGATTCTGATCAAGGGATCAAGGCGAACGATGTGGAGTCCAATCAAGGGGCTGAAGTTCATGTTAGCGAGTCCAATCAGGGGATCAGAGCTCAAGATGGAGAGTTAATGGGCAGCGTTGAAACTGACGAGGTGGTCATGGAAACAGCCGTTCCCACAGTTACCACAGAAAACAGTGTCACTGACAGCCAGAGTGTGCCAACTCAGTTAGAATCCAGTGGGCAAGAGTCAAGGTGCGACGCAACTCAGGTAAAGAATGAGGATTCCAAGCCTCGTATCGAAGGTGCCGAGTCCAACGTATCCAATCCGAATAACCAGGTATCTGAGGTCAGCCACGTTTTAGGGTTTCAAGTAAAGTCTGAATCTATTTCTACTGATTCTGTGTCAATTAATGAAAAGAATGAACTAAAGGATAATTTGAATGCTGATAATTTCCATTTAGAAATAGAAGTTGTTAAGCCGGAGATGGTGGAACCATCATCCAGTGATGTTCCTACTATTGGCGGCGATATACGTTCATTGGATGATCAGAAGCCAGGTGAGAACCATGGCTCTGTAGAAGAGGTCGATGACACCATTGCTGCAAATGTGGACCTTAGCAAGAAAAATGATAGTGCAGATGTGGGGTCCTCAGAAAAATTAAATTTAGACCGAAGTTCGGGCGATGATTCTCTGGAGGAGGATGTGTTGGATAGTAAGCAAATTGATTCCAACCACAATTTCGACGAAGCCGTTGATAGGAGTGAGACCACTGAATTGCATGCTGCAAAAGAGGAAAGTTGCATTGATGCTATGGTGATTGGGTCCTCTCCTGACAAGAGGGATGGTCTTGCTGAAAAGAACAATATTGTGGAGATGTCTTCTGAGAAAAGAAAGCTCGAAGGTATGCATCGCACTCTTTTCTTTCTCCCCTTTTAATGATCAAATGGTTAGTCCTTTCTTTTAATGATTCAGGTCAGGTGCTTGTTTCATTTCTTTTCTTGTCTTTCTCTCTCATATATATATGTGTGTGTATATATATATATATATATATATATATATATATATATATATATATATATATATATATATATATATATATATATATATATATTGGATTGAGGATTTCCTTCCCAAGAGGATGGGAATGTATACCGACTTTGGAAGGATTGATAGTTGTTTTTACTTTTAAGACACTTTGGTTTCATTGGTTAATGGTTATACCAGTGAACACAGATTGTGAGAAGAGTTTTCAATTCTGTGTCATGAAATATAATGATGATTCCATGAAGCTTGCTCATCGTGCAATTCACTACTTCTGTCTTCATCTGTTCTTCCTTTCTGTGTTTTGGTGCCAAATGGTATTCTTTCCATCAACCATTTGTATTAATCTAGTGCTAGTTCCTAGACCTGCAGTTTCTGGCACTGGTTCCTCTGTATACTTATACTTTTCAGGGGAAAAAAAAGTCAGAACTGCTATTCCTGTTCATGTACCAAATTGTCATATATAATACAAGTAAGCAGATGGGATTCCATTTTGACAAATGAAAATAAGATATTTTTGCTATGATTATCTAAAGTCCGCTCCTGTTTATATGCATGCATGAGTTTTGAAGCTGTGTTGGGCTTGTGAATGTCCTTGTGGTGCTAGTGTGTGAATAAAATAATAGACATGCATGCTTTGAATTTTAACCATCATGAATTGAGCTATAGATAGTTATCTTGCTATATGCACACTATTGTTGTTGTGAACAAATTTCAGTAGTTAGATTCCTGAATTTGTTCCCATGTGGTTGAGTGCTTTGAAAGTTTCAGTCAGAACTCAGAACACCTCTCCAGAAATAGTTTTTTGTTGTGTTTTGGATGAGTCAGATGTCTCTAAGTTTCATGAACCTGACTCATTGGTGGAATCACACATCCCAAGGCCTACATCCTTAGACTTATTTGATTAGGTAACTGTTCAGAAACTATTTAATGCCTTCCATTTATTTAAGGATGCTTGATGTTAAGCAGCTCAAGATGTGTTGTGTTGGTCAACATGGAAAAGTTAGCGGGATCTAGAGATTTGCCTTCTGCATGGTTTCGAGAAAAAAGAAAACATTTGCGACTATTACCATCACAGTTTTCTTTTACAAACTTGCTTTGTATTATACAAGAGGTGCTTACCATACTGTGATCTTTTGCTGCTGCTCTCGACATGTTTGGAATTTCATGTGATATCAGCTTCTCATGGGGCAACGGTGTTTGTGTTCTGTTTGCCCGCCCTCGCCCCCCAACCCCCCCAGTTTGTATCGAATGTAAAGTTAAAAAAATACTGTCTTCGAGTGTTGGACTTTCTATATTTAGCTAAAATAAGGGTACTGAATGGAAATGAGGGACACGATTAACTGCCACTGGCCATGTCTACAGACTCTATGCAATGTAAATGTACACAAGCAGAAACAGCTTAAACACATGCAGCTGATTTCCTCAGCCAGGAGTAAAGAGGAAACGTGCATGGAGGTGTCTCTATCAGGAGATTTTGAACCATCCACTTGACTGTAATTGTTGACAACAAGTTGAGAAACCTAGAGAGTAACCACTAGACCTATTTTCTCCATCAGATGCCCCTCAGTGGGTTTTCCATGTGAAGGCAACTTGGTAATTTATTATTTGGTGCTTTCTGCAGTAATCTTTACTACTGTAAATGCAAGGAATGAAGTACTTGGTTTTTTTCATTAAAAAAAGAAATTTCGCTGTTTTTTTTTTTTTTTTGGGGGGGGGGGGGTTCAAACTGAAGTGTGTGTATAAGGAAAACACATCATGTCATTGACAATTAATGACTTATTACAATTATAGGAAGGAGATGATAATGCGTTAAAAATGTTTGACTAATGGATTGTTCTTAGCTACCTGATTGATTTTGCTAGCTAACTACCTAAATAGGAGATTTGGGCCTCCTTGTTGATGGGCCAATAGTTGGGCTTGGGCTTAATGGGCCTGGCCCATGGATTGTGGGCCCAGATCAGCCTGCATCAACCGGGTTTGCCGCCATGACACATGTCCATACGATGTAAAATGCCACTAGTTTAAACAACCTAAAAGATTTCCTCAACCAAGAGTAAAGAGGGAAGGTGTGTGAGGGGGCCATTGTCTATTAGGAGATCTTAAACCATCCTACTTGTCTATAATGGTTGAGAACAGATAAAAGAACCTAGACATTCAACAGTAGATCTTATTTTCTTCGCCAAAGGACTCTCAAAGCTGTTTTTCTCTTATGAAAGAATTGAGTTAGACAGTTGATGGAGAAATACAGGGAGAGGAGGATCTCCACGTGGTCTTTATTGACTTACCGAAAGCATAGGGCCCCTAGAGAGTTGATCTGGTGGGTGTTGGGAAAGAATAGAGTTTTAAGAGGATATATCGACATGATTGAAGATATATTTGAGGGAGCGGTGATAAATGTGTCGACCACTAGTGAAGAGACAAATGAGTTCCCAATGACTATAGGCTTGCACCAGGGGTAAGCTTTGAGCCCATACCCTTTGCCATTTGTTATGGATGAGGTAACGAGGGATTTGCTGGAAGAGATCCCATGGTGTGAATTGTTTATAGATGACATAGTTTTGATTGACAGGATGGAGGGCGTAAAGAAAGCTAGATTTATGGAATGCTTTAGAATCTAAATGATTTAAAATTGGTTGGATTAAAACAAAGTATATGGAGTGCACTTTTAGTAACAATAAGATCGGAAATGAGGAATTAGATAAGATTGGTTGGACTAAAACAGCGTATATGGAGTGTAAACAAAGCTAGATTTATCGAATGCTTTAGACTCTAAATGATTTAAAATTGGTTGGACTAAAGCAGAGCATATGGTGTGCAATTTTAGTAACAATAGGAGTGGAAACGAGGAATTGGATAAGATTGCTGACCAAGAAATATACCAAAATTCTTTCAAAAAAGAAGTTTCCCAAAATGACCACTTTCAATATCTTGGGTTGATAAATTTTTTTTTTTTTTTGAAGATAACGAAGGAAATATATTAAAAAGAAAACGCCTACAAAGGGGACTGCTGAGATAGCAGCTTAAACACCTAAGAAAACAAGATTATAATATTTTAAACCCAAAACATTTGACACCCATTCAAAAATCAACTTTTTGGCGAAGTAATCCACTTCTTTCGTCGTAGACTAAGAGTCATTAAAACACCTATTATTCCTTTCCTTCCAGACAGCCCACCAGATGGCGATTATCGCCATTTTCCAAATTCGAGTTTGTGTTTTTCCTAGTTTATGGCCCTGCCACGCAGCTAAGAAGGAGGCAGCAGAGTTTGGAATGCAGCCAACAATATTAAATCTAGACCAGAAGTCCCACCAAATCTGGGTGATGAAGGGGCAATGGACGAAGAGATGGTCGACAGTCTCCTCACTACTCATACAACAGAGACAAATATTAGGCATCTGCATTCCATGCTTCTTGAGATTATCAATGATGAGGATCCGGTTCATAGCGGCTAGCCAACCAAAGCAAATGAACTGGGCTGAATATTTCTAGATAAACGGGAAGACTTGCCGAGAGGAGGAAGAGATGGGGGCAAGAACCGAGTATAGAGATTTCAACGAAAAGTTGCCGGATGTGTGACGTAACTAGGTCAGTTTATCGAGAGACGAGAGATCCAGAGACACTGTAGAGAGAACATCGAGCAGATCCATGTAATCCTCTGCCTCCTGGTCATGAAGATTCTTGACACAATTAATTTCCTAGACCCCTCTAGATCCCACCCGCGAGTAGTGAGTAGCGATCGTACCCTCTTTGTTAGTGGCAATATGAAAAAAAATCGGAAATCTGCTCTTCAGGGTACGATCACCCAGCCATTGATCATCCCAGAACCTAATTCTCCTACCATTGCCTGGAACATAACCTATATTAGAAAGCACAACAGTTTTGTAACTAAGAATGCCTTTCCAAATGTTAGAGGCCCGGTAGTATGAAGCGTCCTTAGTCCACCAGCCACCAGGAGACGCCATATTTCCCCTTCATAATGATATTCCATAAGGCATCAGATTCGTTGCCTAGACGCCATAACCACTTGCCTAGCAGAGCAGCATTCATAATCTGAAGGTTTTTAATATTAGCTCCCCCATTCGCAAAGGGACTACAAACTTCCCTCCAATCCATAAGATGAAATTTCTTTTGATTTTCCTTACTGCACCAAAGGAAGTTACGTCTGAGCGCATCTATACGTTTCAAAACTGGGGACGGACATCTGAAAAGAGACATGAAGTACAGAGGAAGGTTGGACAGCGCGGCTTTAATAAGGGTGATTCTACCTCCTATCGAAAGGTAGCGGCATTGCCAGGTAGCAAGTTTCTTTTGGATTTTGGTGACAATTTTTTCCCACATCTCAATCGAGGGGGGGGCTACCGCGAGGGGGAGACCGAAAAACGTCGTTGGGAACGAAGCCGTGGAGCAGCCCAAAGAGTTGGCGAAAACAGCTAGCTCCTGATCCAACACGTTCACTCTGTAGATTTTCGATTTGGCCATATTGATTTTCAATCCCGATACCGCCTTGAAACATCTTAGAGTCGTATGAAGATTATTAACGGATTCATCATCTACCTCGATCATGATCAAAGTATCATTGGCGAATTGAATGTGGGATATGGGAATGAGAGCATCAGTAACTGAAAGGGATGTTGCTCATAGAATTCAAGATAGCCAGGAGAAATGGAGAAGTGTTTCTTGAGTTTGATATGATTGTTGTGTACCAATCAAATGGAAAGGGAAATTTTATTTGACAGCTATAAGACCATCCCTCCTTTATGGGATAAAATGTTGGGCAATGAAGGAAAAACATGTTCATAGGATGAGTGTAGCTGAAATGAGGATGTTGAGATGGGTGAGTGCAAAAGACAAGGATGGTATTAGATATGAATACATTCAAGAGAACTTAGGAGTAACACCAATAGGTAATAAGAAAAGGGAAAATGGTCTTAGATGGTTTGGTCATGTGGAACGTATGCCAAGAATTGCTCTAGTTAGGAGTGAGTTGGTGCAAGTCGAAGACTCTAAAAGGGCAAGGGGAAGGCCCGAAGGGATGTGGATGGAGGTAATAAGAAAAAACTTGAAGAGCTATGGTCCAATTGAAGTTATGGCCCTTGATAGAGTGCAAATGGTGGAAAAGGATACATGTAACCGATTCCAATTTGTTGAGATAAAGCTTAGATTATGATGGTGGTGACGACGATGAAGCTCAATAGTTGATTATTTGGGTCTTTTTGTAGTAGTCTTTACTACCGTAAATACATGGTATTGGACAAGTGAATTGTACTTTTGTTATCATCTGTAACCTACTTTCTTTTCCATAATAAAATTTGAATTTTCCTTGTTAAAAGAAAAAGAAAAGAAGAAGAAAAGGAACAACTGGGGCCTGACTAACTTGTGATATTTAATTTGTTTAATTTGATTTGTCTGCAGCTTCTTTACTTGCTTTTTATTTTTTTCATAAAAAAAATGGATCACCTCTCTCTCTCTCTCTGTTTGAAATAGCAACGGGTTCTTGCTTTCTATTTTCATTGAATCACTGTGTGGGCATGTATGTACGAGTGCTTAAATGAAACTAGTTGGTCTGCTTAGCTATGGTTCAACTAGCACCTTAGACCCTAAGTGGTCTGCTGATCTACAGTTCAGCTAGAACATAAATGCCATGGTGCGATGTCAATACAGCATCCAGCCTGTTCAAGCTGTTCACCCTGGCTTGAATCTCAATTGGCAAAGATCAGGCTCATCCACTCATCATGACTGCACACGTGAACACTCATACTTTATATCATGATGGATGGAGTGGCTGGCTTTCTTCATGGCGGGGGCAATCTTTTTGCAGTTTGGATGTCACGCATTGCCACAAATGTCCTAGTTGGCCTGAATATATGTATGCATGCATGGAATACCATAGCCTTGTCCCAGCTAATTGGGGTACTCTTGAGGATCCGAGACATGCATAGATATATGCACACACATTTTCCACTTTGTCATGTATCATTTGACTTTTGTGTACCATACAATAATTATTGCCACATGAGTTGCAATGAATGAGATTCATAAAATTTTTGGAATCTTGTTCTCAAAAGTCTTTTGTATTTAAGCTGTCTTCACAGATCATGAAGCAGTCCAGATCAATGAGCCTGCTAAGCGGCAGCGTCGATGGAATCCGGAAACTGTGAAAGTTCCTGAGCCTCAAGCCACTAATCTTACACCTTTGACCACACCTAGGGATGCATCTCAATCTATTCAAAAACGTGCATTCACCAGGTCTGACTCTACCCTCAGTGGAGATGTCCCAAAGGAACGTGTCGGTAAGTGTTTGTTGGTTTTGGCATTCTGATTCCTGAATGCTCACTAAGCTTGTTTTAACTGAATTTTTTTCAAAATGTTTCTTTCTTCTTTCTTTCTTATTTTTATTTTTGCATTGGAAGTTCCGCCATCACCAAAAACCCCAACGACTTCCTTGAGGATCGATCGTTTTCTGCGTCCATTTACTCTGAAGGCGGTGCAAGAGCTTCTGGCAAAAACAGGAAATGTCTGCAGTTTCTGGATGGACCACATCAAGACCCACTGTTATGTCACGGTATGTCTGTATTTTCTTTGCACCCTTCTTGGATTAGCATAAGGTTCCTTTAGCTTATAGATGCAGTCAGGATTTTAACTCCGTTATGTCACTGGAATTTGGAAAACCCTCTCAAGCAACGTTTAAAGATTAGTTTTGGTGTATCATGTTGGGTGCTGCTGATACCCATACGTATGGGCCGATATCGGTTGGTTATCAATTCTGTAAAATGGGGCCTATAGCTGGATGATCCAGACCATCCAAATTGTTTGTCCTGTCGTGGATGGAGCATATCTCCAAAATTACACTGATCAAGCAATCCTAAACATCTAATTAATTCCTATCAAAGGGATAGTTAAAGGTAAATAGTGAGTGATTAAAATTCAAGAGTTACCATCATTCGTAATATGGTGTTAAACTAACATAGTAGTACCAGAAATTTGATGGAATGATTCCAAATTTCCAATACAGGAGTAATTTGATACGCTGGCTGTGCATGATGCTCGATACACATGCGCTTACTCGCTTAGACATTGTACATGCAGCATATATTAACACAATTAAACTGATTAAATTGTGAAGCCCACAGTCATAAAATCAGATTGGTTGAACAATCCTAACCTCTGATTTGAGGACACTCGTTTGTTGAAATAGGACCATTTGTTTTTCTTTTTTCATTTCAAACTCTCCAATAAACTTGTTGATTGCAAATATTTTTTGTTGATTGTAATTAGCCTATGTAATAGACTATTAAATGGAGCTTGATTGTAATCAACCTATGTAATAGTCTATTACATTGCCTTTGTGGGAGTCTTGTGCGCTCGTTGCCGGTCCCCAGCCTGGATAAAGGAGGGCTGCGTCAAGTTGGCAGCTGGTGTCAAACTGTCACGCCCCAAACTCGGAAACCGGGCTCACAATTTTCGATCGCCAAATCTGGCGCCGACAGCCTCCGTAGTACCCCACTCTCGGCTCGCAGCGCCCATTCGCCAGGTTCCGATCCTGGGATGCTACGAGGAGGATTTTTAACATCAGTTTGATTCATAATAAGCATAACCAAAGGCATAACTCACAAACAATAACAAAAAACTCTATCACATTTCCACTATGATCAAAAACTTCATTAGTACAATGAGCATAAAGAGAAATACAATGATAATGGACGAAAAGCTCTAAGTTGATCTGCGATGTGCTCAAGCCTCAACGCTGCTGCGATCCAATGTCACCTGCACGCAACGGTCATGCATAAGCTTATAGAAAGCTTAGAGGGTGGTGAAAGTGTGTGCGAAAGGTAGTAATACATGTATGCAGTATCAGAGTAATGCGGAACATGCTGATAAATCCATGAATACCATTAGCCGTACCAAGGCTATGCGATGCAAGGCATGAAGGCATGAATGATGTCGGCTATACCAAGGCCATGCGATGCGAGATGCAAATTAAGTATACGAATCCTCATTTAAGTCCATATATCAATACAACTTATATCTGGAATATCACCGGGGTCTAGTACACTCCAAGCCAGATTGCCGCCCCATCGCGCGAAACAAGGCAAGTGGAAAAGACCTCACTACCCGCCTACCAATATCGGGCTCGGCTTGTCGATAGTGAACCCATTCCTCGAGCTGGTCAAACTCAGCCTAGCTTTGCCCCCTCCTCTCGGGCGGGTAAGGTCGCACCCCCTTCCAATCGACCACGACACAGTGGAAAGCGCGACCATCTGGTAATCGGCGCTCGGTGCTCATGCACCCACTCGGTCTAAACGTTGGAGCAACCTCTTGGTACCATAAAGGTTTAGAGACTTTCACGCATGGATATCTATAGCACCCCATGTAGAACAAGATTTTCGGTATCCGATCCTGCCAACCACGATACGCCTGTGGAGGTTACGGCCCTGATGTCGCTAGGGCGTACAGTACCATATCACACAATGCGAATGCATGAATCACACTATCCAGTCATGCAGCAATCCTGCGCGTATCGTGCACTCATGTAGGGCAACACCGCCTATCCGGGAGCCCCTAAACAATCTGCCCGAAGGCATATGCTATGATCAGTCACTTCTCATATCAAGCATACATATGATGTGTATGATCATGAATCATGGAATTATACTAAACATGTTATGAAGTAATGCACTATCCTTACAACACAGATGGCTTATACGGCCTACACACAACAAGTACGGGCCTATCAATGGGCTCTGGGGAGAGTCGTAATGTGGACATTTAACCAACATTATACTCGCAATGTGGACGTCAAACCATCATTGCTCCCAAGGCATAGCCCGTAGTAAACATCATTACATACTATGTTGGGATCACACATTGCAATGGACCTTAGGTACATCCCATTGGGCCTTAAATACATCGAATGGGTCATATCACATGGGCCTTATATTCATCAAGTGGGCCACATCAATGGGCCGCACCAATGGGCCTTATGTACATTGCAATGGGCTATAACCCGTGGGCCTTAGAATGCACCAAAATGGGCCTCGTAACATGGGCCATATATATATATCAAAGTGGGCCTCAACCACGTACCAAGGTAGGGTCCACTTGAACTATGGATCTAGCTCATTCTTTAGCTCATGCTATAAAATGAGCTTTTAAAATCGATGGATAGATTGGATGCAGTACCTGCATCATGGTGGGTCCCATATAAATGGACGGCATGGAGAGAACACATGCATCATTGGGGTCCCACCGTCCAGCCCTGGACGGTGTGGTGAAAACACATGCACCATGGTGGGTTCCATCGTCCATGGTGGACGGTGTGAATAAAACACATACATCATTGTGGGTCCCACATGGGGCCCACCCTACTATTTATATGCCGTCCAATCTATTCATACAGTCACAGAGACCTGGACGAAGAGTAAAAACAAATTTCATATCGACCCAAAACTTCTGGACGCCCAAACGAGTCCAATGGCAGCCGTTCAATCACCATTGTTTCCTATGATGTGGGCCATTTGAGTTTCAAATCGTGCCGATATTTGGAGGAGGCCCACTTCAGGAAGGGGCCCATCAAATGAACGGTTTGGATGACAAATAAGCATCATGGTGGGGCCCATGGCTGGGGTCGTGGGTCCCTGCCCGTTTGACGCTGATGCCAGTGGCGTCCTGCTGCACAGTAGCAGCAGGCGCTGCAGCTCATATATATATATTTTGAAATCTTGTTTTTCCGAGGTTTTTTGTACATTGGGCCCACATCGGAAGAATCCACCCTGCCCACTGGTTTCTACAGCCCATAACAAATCCATCAAGCCCAATATTGGGCATCTTTTGACATGTAGGAAAAATCGAGTGAATTTAAATGGTGAAAGTCACCATTTGCTAAAGTACGGGCCACCGGTTAGTCAGATCAGCTTCATTTCTCGGCTCAACGCCTAAAATGGTCTGAGGAAAAGGATGGACGGCGTGGATTGAATACATACATCAAGGTGGGGCCTATATGAGTGGGCCACCCTATAAGCTTGGAAACAAGCTAATATTTGTTTTTTTTTTTTTCCAGTTCACGTTCGGGTTGGGTACACACGTAGGTGAGGTGGGCCCTGCTTAGGTGGGCCACCACATGATGGATGGTATGGGTACAACACATATAAAGTGGGCCCCACTTATAGATTGCTTGGATAAAATACATACTTCATGGTGGGGTCCTTCCTGATGGGCCACACAACTACATCATCATCACATGAAAAGAAAATGAAAAAGAGGGAGAGATAGAAAGAGAGTGGGACACGCGTGATGGAGGGACCCCGACACTATGGGCTCTCCCTTGCAATCAATCATACATCAAGTGGGTCCCAATACATGTGGGCCCATTAAATCAAAATCCAACGGTGGAGTTTTCTTCTCCACTAAAATAGACGGTTTAGATGACTTCTATTCAAGCTAGGAAAGTAAACATCATGATGGGGTCCATGGAAAATGGCCCCATCAGGGAATGATATTGATAATCAAGGTGGGCCATCGGCCACATCTTAGGGTCCAAAGTGAGATCCATACCATCGATCAGTAGGCCTCACTTGGCCCATCATAAAAGCATGAAAAACTAGCCTATAGAAGCATCCATTGTTCAATCTTCTTGCTCCCTTGGCTTCCTCTGCTCCTTAGCTTCGATTTCAATAGAAGAGATGGAGTTTGGATGGTTGAGATGGAAGATGAAAGGGTAGGAAAGGTGGGCCACACTTGTTGCTTGAGAAAGCTTGGAGAGGCTTGGGACGTGGTGTTTTTGGGTTTGCTTGGAATGAGATTTGAAAATGAAGGAGAGGGTTGTAAAGAGAGAGGAGTGATGGGTGATGGATGTGGTGAGTGATGGGTGTAAGAGCTTTTTTGACTTTGGGGTTGCTTGGTGTAAGAAAAGTATGGGCTTGTAAGAAACTTTTTGACTTTGGGGGGTTGCTTGGGGAAGGGTGAAAGGTGATGTGTACTTGACATATACTTGACATGATGGGATTGATTGATTGATGTGATAAGTCGTAGAGATTCTCTTGAGTTTTGCAACGCGTGGCGTTTTCCTCGAACTAAATGCGGGCCCACATCTCCTAGCCTGGGTATCGCCTCGGTGCGCGAGTCGCGGCATCGGAACTGCAACAATGGTGCGGTCGCTAGGGTACAAGTCTTGGGTTGAGTCGACTCAGGTTGACGGTGTGACTCAGTGTCGGGCGCAAATACCGGTTAAGGGTCAAAGGTTGCTGGAATTCGACTGGGAAGACCACGGAAGTCTACGGAACGGTACGGTCTAGGATACGGGTCTTACACAAACTTATGTTGTAATTCCTACTCAGACAATTAATGGAGAAATATTGTGAGAGGAGGATCTCCACATGGTCTTTATTGAGTTAGGGAAAGCTTAGGATAGGGTCCATGGAGAATTAATTAGGTGGGTGTTGGAAAAGAACAGAATTTTAAGAGCAGTGATTTAAATATCAGCATCGATGCATGCATTGCACTCTTGGGATACAAAAACATATTAGTGTCACATGGGAAATATCACATCTATTGGCAAATATATCGTTATTTGAGGGAAACATTGAAAAATGATGAAATTTTCCGATAAAACTTATAGATATGTTGAAAGAGATATGATTACACTCTCAAAACTCAAAAGATCACAAAAAACAAGTATGCACAAGTTTCCTCAATGTAGAGTCCCGACCTATTCGCTACTTGACGGAAATGATGCACTTATATCAGAATGTGTTCATATAATTCATAATCATACAAGTATGAAAGTAAATTTCTCAAATAAATTTGGAAGTGGATTTTGGTGATTTTTTTCTTCCAAATTTCCAGTGGGGATATGTATCACAATGTGATGCTGAAGCATATAGCAATGTATTGACGATATGGGGGATTTTATGAAGAGTTTTTGGAAAAATATCAGAATGTATTGATATATCACAATATATTGGCAATACATTGCAATAGCTTGTACATCATATTGACCATATGCAATATTCGATAATATCAGCTCATATAGATTGGCTGATACTATCAATATATATATATATATATATATATATATATATATATATATATTAATTATTGGGAGAATGATACTATCGACATTTAAATTATTATTCAAGGGGATATGTTGACATGATTAAGGATATGCATGTGGGAGCGGTACTAAATGTGAGGACCTCTTGTGGAGACTGGAGAGACGAGTGAGTTCCCAATTACTGTAGGCTTGCAATAGGGGTCAGTATTTAGCCCGTACCTTTTTGCATGGTTTATAGGACGAGTTATCAAGGCTTTTGCAAGAAGAGATCGTATGGTATATATCGTTTGCAGATGACATAGTTGTGATTGACAAGACGAGAGGGAGGGCGTAAACACGCATCTATGTTTATGGATGCTTTGGAATCTAAAGGATTTAAAATTAGTCAGACTAAAACTGAGTATATGGAGTGCAGTTTTAGTAGCAATAGGGTGGGAATGAGGAATTAGTTAAGAATGCTGACCAAGAAGTTTCTTATAATGACCACTTTCAATATTTTGTGTCGATAATTCATGAAAGTGGAGAGATTGGGAAGGATGTGCCCATAGAATTCAAGTGGTGTGGAAGAAATGGAGGTGTGCTCTGGAGTTTCATGTGGTCTTTGTTTACCACTCAAACTGAGAGGGAATTTTTAGACGATAGCTCTAAGACCATTTGTGCTTTATGAGATAGAACGTTGTGCAGTTAAGGAACAACATGTTCATGGGATGATTGTAACTGAAATGAGAATCTTGAGATAGATTAGTAACAAGACAAGGATTGAATTAGAAATGAATGTGTTTGAGGGAACTTAGGAGGAGCGTCAATAGTGTAATAAAATGAGGGAAAGTAGACTTTGATGGTTTGGTCATGTGCAATGGAGACCAAGAATTGCGCCAGTTAGAATGATTGTGTTGGTACAAGTTGGAGGTTCTAAAAGGGCAAGGGAAAGGCCCAAAAGGACGTGGACGGAGGTAGTAAGAAAAGATCTGAAGACTTATGGTCTAACCGAAGTTTTGGCCCTTGATAGCGTGGGATGGTGGAGAAGGATTCATTTAGCTGAACCCAATTAGTTAGGCTAAGTCTTAGATGATGATGATGATTTCCAACTGTCCAATAAACGTCCACCAAAAGGGCAAGGGAAAAGGCCCAAAATGATTTGGGTGGGGATAATAAGAAAAAGACCTGAAGGCCTATGGTCTAATTGAACTTATGGCCCTTGATAGAGTGGACTGGCGGAAAAGGATTCATGTAACTGACCCAATTAGTTGGGTTATGGCTTAGATGATGATGATGATGATTTCTAATTGTCCAATGGACACCCATCAATCTGATTATCAGATAATCAAGTAATCGTAATTTTTAGTTCATGACACAACTAAACAGGGACCAATAATTTGGATGCTCAAACTTGAATTACCTGTATGCCCCATATGCAGTTTCCAAAAGTTTCTAATTACTTGCATATCATCCACCACACTGCCAGAGTATCAAAGTTTCTCTTCAAAGTATACAAGAAACTCAATCTTAAGCTAACCTACGATGCTCTTGAGCTTATTGTGGGCCCAGCATGATTTGGATGTGGCATCCAAAATGTGTATAATATTTACACCAAAAATCAGACTGGTTGAAAACTCAGGTTGGCCACACTGTAAGAAGCAATGTGTAAACACGCCTAAGATCTCCAATATCAAGTGGTGTGGCCCACCTAAATTTTGGATCAGCCTGCTTTTCAGGGAATCCCTTCATCCTGATAGGCCACAACTTATGGATGGTTTGGATTGGTAGATTGACATGACATTAGGCCACAAACATAATCGGATCTTTTTTGGTAGGTGTCCTCCCACATTGTTCCCTATGTTGTGACCCATCCATGTTTTGTTTTTGCCTGATTTTTTTGGTGTAATGGCCAAGCATTGAGTGGTGTACATGATGGATGGCACAGATTTCGTACATGGCTCATAAGTGGACCCCACAGCTATCACATAAGAAGTCCCCCAAGTCTTATGTGGACGACTGGGAGCGACCTTTCCCGATTTGTCCGAGTCATCTTGATAAGGACCAGTCACGGATGATTCTACCAAGTCACCCCCTATAACTGTGGACAGGTGGGGTGTATGAGATTGCCTTGGGGCAACTGGTTTGTATTGGGCAATACATACCTACCGGTTTTGGCCGGCACTTTAAACCTTGCTCTCAATTGTTGCTGTTAATCAATGAAAATAACAAGCTGTTTTTTTTTTTTTTTTTAAATTTAATATTTTAATTTATTAAGTCCTATTTTTTATGCTGTGCTATTGGAAGTTGAGGAAAAAGGTTATTTCATAGATCGATGAAACTGTTGAACATCCAAGAACAGAAAAAAAATGCTATTGGTGGCCAATCACAAAAGACCAGACAAAAATAGTTTTCAGATCTTTCTTTTTTTCAGCATGTGCTCCATAAAGCTCATGCGACGTATACCCCACCTCATGATACTTTGTATTGTCATATCCATGCCGATATGTTATAATGACGGAAACATGTTATATAAATGCATACTATAAACCACCACCACCATGTCTTAGGGCCTGTTTGGTTTTCCATAATACAGGTAAATTGCTGTAAATCACTGTAAAAAAGTAATTATTACATTCTTTCACCTGTTTGGAAACGAGCGAGTAATTTCACATGGGAAACCGGTCCAAAAATGTTGACTTAAATTCATGGGCCCCACCATAATATATATAATATATCCTTGTCGTCCATCTGTTTTATTAGAATATTTTGAGGCTTTATCTGAAAAAATTAGGAAGATCTAATGTTCAATTGTCCCACATGAAAGGAAACAATAGACTTAATTTGTCCACTGTTGAAAGTTGATTCTTTTACTGGGCCCACGTTGAGTTTTATTCACCATCTAACCCGTTCATAGGGTCACATGGACATGGATAAGTGAAAAATATAAATATAAGCCTGATCTAAAATTTCTAAGGGCCTTAACAAGTTTTTAATGGTAGGCATTTAATTCTCATAATTTCGTGTGGTGTGGTCCACTTGACCTTTGGATTTGCCTAATTTTTGGGCCCATGCCTTAAATTCATTTGGCATAATGAATGAGCGGTGTGGATAAGCCACACACATTATGGTGGGCCCCATATTTATTTTACAAATTCCTTGATTTGAGTGCTTAAAAAGTAACTGGTCAAGTCAGCATCGGGAAAGATGAAGGTAGATGAAGGTAATTACCTTGGTAAATAATGATTACTCATTTACAACGTAATTACACTTGAGCCAGAAAACCAAACAGGCCCTTGGTGTTTTGTATATGTTCTTATTATATTTGAAATTGCCAATTCCAAGTAATGGTATACCAAGGTTAACTGATATTTAAATGCTTATTACACCTCATTAGTAACTATAATAGCCTGTTTGAATAGTGAGAAGAAAAGAAAAGAAAATGAAGCACTTTACCTTGTTTGGGGCATTTCACTATATTTGGATAGCAAAGGAAATATTGGATTCCGTGAAGAAATCATTACACAAACACCACAATCAATTTCTCAGGCACAAGATACGAGGTTTTTTTTGTGATCAGATTTTTTTTTTTTTTTTTTTCACTTGCTACCAAACAAGACATGAAAATGGAATCCATGGGAATCCATCATTGGATAATCATTGCACTTTTCTTTCCCTCCCACTATCCAAAGAGGCCCCAAGTGTTCATGGTGCATCTTCCAAACAAGACACATGAAAATGGAATCAATGGGAATCCATCATTGGATAATCATTGCACTTTTCTTTCCCTCCCACTATCCAAAGAGGCCCCAAGTGTTCATGGTGCATCACTACTTACAAAGAAGTGACAAAAAATATGTCATATTTGGCATATTGCATTCTTGGCAACTATGCTACTTTCATCTATTCTTATTACAATCTCATGAAGTGGGGACCTGCTGACCCCACAAATCCCACCTCCACTCGTGGTGCATGCCAACCTGAAAACCATGTAGGACATCTATCTAAACAATGTATAGTTGTACATGGAAAATCAGGCTGGTAAGCCATAACTTGGGTCTGCCTCTGTATGAAAAGAATGGGCAGTTTAAAAAGACCTGTCAGCAGTCCGCATTCAGCATTAGATGTGCATCCCTCCTGATTATTTGACTGGCCTGATTTAGTGTTTGGTTATCTTTGTAGTTAGGGCCACCTTAAGCTCCCGTGTACTCCCCATGCACTTGCTGAGTCAGCATGTCCCATGTGCTGACCTGCATCAACCATGCACCAAAGTGCCCGAAGATTCGAATAATCTATCCAACCATCCTCTAGCCCCAAGATTTTTTGTGGTGTACATGCAGCTGCTTTTTTTTTTTTTTTTTTTTTTCCTGCCTGAAAATTGATCCTGAATAATAAATCAACTCTAAAAACATGTCTTTTCTGTTTTTTAAATATGGTAAGTGCTCCAGTGCTCTCAGAGCAGTAGAAGTTATAGTGCTCCTAGTTGCATCAGTTCACTTGGGGAGTAAATTGAAGCCTAGAACACATTTCATGGGCTATGATGCGAAAATTGCTTTGATTAGATGATCAAATCTATCCTTGATTTGGCCTTATTTTTATTGCCATCCATTTTCGAAGCCATGGATGGGATGGTTGCAATTGCCTAACAAAAGTTCTTTAGAATAATGAGGACTCCATGATGAGTCCTATCGAATAGATGGATTGAATTGGTTAGTTGATTTTTTAATTTTATTTTTGTGATTGATCTTGACTGTCCATATTAAAGGCTACTGATCAAATGGTTATATTTGTAGGATCAGTGTGGTATTTGCATGGCAAACCATGAAATGTGCGCTGAACCTAATGAACAGTCTGGATCAATGAATTTAAATAAGTGATTAGAAAAAAAAAGATGTTTTCAGGTACCCAACCTGACCCGATGCGTAATCAGCTCCACATCTGTGGACCTGAAGGCGACACTATTATTTAATTGGTGTGAAATATGGATCCAGATTTAACGTGTTTGATACTTAGGGCATTAATGCATCTGGTTATCCATTGGCAGCCTTGTGTATACTGCCTTGCGCACAACACTTTCCTAACATCAAAAAGGACACTGCCTGATAAACTGGAAACAAAAGGAAAGTAATTGCAGTGACCATGCGTGAACATTGCATGCACGTATAGTCTATGGATTAACTTTACACTTGCGAACAGTGGTAAAGCATGAACTGTGAACACGTATGGGGTCCGCAATCTAACTGGAGAACTTGTGAGGACAATCTACGTGGTCTGATTGCCTGTGGGTTCACCAATTTGATCTGATTGTGTCTGAGGCCCACCCCTTTTTATCAGAGATGATGGTGGAGCTGATTACATAAATGGCCGGTCCACAACAGGAGTCACATGGTCGATGGCCTTGATCACCCAATGACCAGTGCCACACTGCCACTTGTGCAGTCTCAGTGCCTGAGGACTGTGCATCCTTGGGGCAAGGATCATGGAATACTTTTAAGTCATCTGACCAGGAAGAAAAATCAGTCAAGCTTCTCTTCGATCTCCTCTCAGCTGTAAATAGAATCTCCATCAATGTCTTTCAGGGAGTTGGGAAGGTCTTGTAACAAAGTAGAATGTAGGCATTGAAGTGGTTTTTATGTTGACAACTTATATCTGATCTATAATCTTGATTTGTGTAGTATTCATCAGTGGATGAAGCGGTAGAGACTCGAAATGCTTTGTACAATCTGCAGTGGCCTCCAAATGGAGGACGCCTTCTGACAGCTGAGTTTGTCGACCCCCAAGAGGTGAAGACGCGTGCTGAAGCTCCTCCGCAGTCTCCAGCGCCCATCAGCCCCAGTCCAACTGCTGCACCTTCAGCCCCTCCCGTTCAACCTTCGCCCCGCCAACATGCCCTCAGGCAGCAGCTACCGCCACCACCTCCCCTTCCACCACCCCCGCCACTATCTGATCCACCCCCAGCAAGGGAACGCCTTCCCCTTCCGCCGCCGCCCCCGAAGAAGCCCGACCCGCCTATTGTCACGCTTGATGATCTCTTCCGTAAAACGAAGGCCACCCCAAGGATTTATTACTTACCGTTGTCTGAAGAGCAGGTTGCCGCTAAACCTGCAAGCCAGGGCAAAAACAGCAAGGAATAGTAATGGAACTGTTATAGTTTGTCGTAGTGGGTTCTCGGATTAATCTGTTAAGGTTGCAAGCTATTTATAGTGGTAACGCTACTTCTATTCATCGTGTCATTGCAGGTTCAGGGTTGGTGTATCCTGAAGTGACCCGGGCGAGTTTGTGCGGAACGGATCTGGATCGTTGGTTGGTTTGGTTTGTCTGTACAGCCTTTTAGGGCAGTCGAGATTGTGTAGCATGTCCGGGGCACTGTTGACCTTTTGGCACTAAAAGAAGTTGGGACGTTTTCTTTTTTCACTGCTTGAGAATCCCGCTTATAAACTATCAAAATCTTCACAGATGATCTAATCCTTCTTGATGAATTTGGGTGCATTAGCTGTTTTGGGATGGTCTCATCCTTGATTTCTTGCTGACGGCAGCAGCAAAACGGGTATTGCTACATTTCTGAGGCCAGAGTGTTAGGTCTACTTGCCACCTTTGGGCACAGCCCCTACATTTCTGAGGCTGGAGTGTTAGGTCTACTTGCTACCGTTGGGCACAGCGATTGGTCCACTGAGTGTGAATTTGGTATGACCAGAGTACTCCCAGCTGCACCACTTAGCCAGCCTGCGATTTGTTGTGCCAATGGGTGCAGTCACCTTTGCCTTCCTCTTTTGAAGGCTGATGCTTCTTTGTGCAATAAAGAAGACAGTGTAGGGTTTGAGCACCCGTTTCGGTGAAATCCCACTGGTGTGCGTGCACTCGTGCAGTGTTAAAAAAGAAAAAAAGGCTTAGGGTACTTGCTGAAGCTGAAAATCTATTTTAGATGACATAACGTGTATCCACTGAGAGTTCTTTGCGCTCAAGGTCAATGCAATTTTTTATGTGCAGCTTGCTTGGGCCCACCTATAGCTCAGTTAACAATTGGACTGAGGCTGCCACTGGACTGCATATGGTCTGATAGCATCATGGTCATTCAAATGGTGTGAGAAGGGAGGTTAGGACAATTTTTGTTGTCAATTTTGAAATAGCAAAGTTGTTTGGCTACCATCATGTCCTAATTTCTAGTGGCTTCTCATCCAAAATAGGTAAGTTGGATTCGGACCTGCAACTCAAAACTGTTGCACCTGTCCGAATTTGATTAACCTAAACTGTTGGTTCTTTCAGATTCCATGCCATTTGTTACTGCCTGCTGTGTCTGCCTCTGGGAGGATCGCATTACATTTCTGCTGGGACCGTGTCATACCAATGACACTGAGATTCATTCCATCAAATCATTAGTGGGCATGTTGTAACAACAAACGTTCGTTTGAATGTTTCCAAACTGGCGCTGGTAACCACATCAAATGCTTGTTTGAATGTTTCCAAATTGGCAGTGGTCAAGAATCCCAGTTGAGACAGATAGGTGGAACCACCGGCTTTCTTTTTCCACACTTGTATGTGAAATCAATACTTAAGGTGATGCAACTCCTACCTGAGAGGCAATGAAAGTCGGTAAGTCAAGTGAGGATGTAAAGCATTCGGCTTGCCCACCACCTTATGTGGCATCCTAACATGCCCTTTTAAGGCGGTGACACCCGAAGATCATTCCAATGCATTACTCGTCAACAAGCTCGATTTGGTGTCCAAGACTATTGGAATTTCCACCAACGGCTTGGCTTGGCTTGGCTTGTGCCCATTAATGGCCTACTTATCCTATGGGCTTAATATTTTCAGTAGAGACCCCTTTCAATGGTGCTTTGAGCAGACAGTTTTGCTTGTGCACAGGGTGCGCATGGGACGCCTCAGGCTTTCTGGCATTATTGTGCAGGTAAAATGGAGCAAGCCCATTCTTTGATAGTTCATATCATTCCTTACTTTTGGAGCATCTCTATTCCACCATGGACACACCATATGAACAATGCAATCACCAAAAAGTGGGTCCCACAAGCATGATTGCTAAAGGTGATGATCAATCAAACCCTACATCGGCTGCAGGAATACCACCATTTAGATTTTAAAATACACATTTGGCAGAGACCTAACCAAGAATCCAGATTGTTTTATCTTGATCATAGACTGATAGAGTTCAAATAAACACGAGAAAAGAAAATCTCAACGGGTCCACATCCAAATCCACCAATCAAAAACCAGGGTCATCCATTCGGCCTATGCTTTCTGAAATGTGGATCAACATTTCAGATCACTTGACCATCTCTACATGTGGACCCCATCCAGTGATGACCTCACCATCTCAGGTATAAAAATTTGGGCTAAGGCAGAGCTGCTAGATCAGAATGATGAATAGATCTCTCTTACGCAATACAGATAACAAATACCGAGGGCACAGGTTTCTTTTTGATCTTCAATCTGAATCAGAATCTTGTGTTTCTGAGGATCTAACTGTCCTGCGTTTGCTATTATCTCCATCATCGTTGTTGTCATCTTCTTCACTGTCTTTCTGTTCTTTGATTATACCTGAAATATGGGGGTTTTGGGACTCACTAAAAAGCCTTGTCACACTAAAACGGAAGGAAAGAAGCAAACGGCAAACATACCTTTCTTGATGAGTATATTCTCTAGAGCCTTTGTAGTGAAATCGTCTTTGCCTCCCAGATCTTGAAACCCAACCAGCCTGTCAAAGGCAACTCCATTTCTGGAAGAGAAAATTGTGATTGAATTTACTGTTTCTTTTTTCTTTTTTAATGCATGTAAGCCTGATTCAGCCATCTATCTAGAACATGGAAAGAGCATGTCTAGTCCAACATCCAAAATATGGCAGTTACAGATATCTGATTGACCAATGAAACAAAGAGGAATTATATATGATTCATGGTCTGATGAATGCGGTCCATTCTTCATTAATCAAGGCTGTTGATCTGATTGGTCCACTGTCTATGAACTATGAAGCATGTGCCAAATCTCGAGATTGGATATCCCAAGTTCCCAATCCTTAAATTGGTGGCATCCACGTCTGTAGCAGGGGCCACCAAATCAACAGTTTGGATCATTGAAACATGGCCCTAGTCAAGCTGATGATCTTATGCATATCTTCAAGCTGTGGATCATATGATTCCTATAAGAAGTTCCTTTAATGAAAACCAAACTTCAAAAAAGATGAAGAAGAAGGACAATGGGCTGGAATGCTGGCCATACCTGAACAATATAACACAAGGCAACGTCTTGATTGCTAGTTTGGCAACAAAGAAAGGCGCATTCTGCATTTCACACATAAAATGATTTTTATGTCATTTATTTATTGTTGAAACTAAAAATGATGAACTTATAACTTCTCACTTTAAGTGAAACAGGAACAGAAATATTTGAACAAACCTCAGCATCCATCTTGATGAACTTGGTCTCCAAATGCCTTGGTGCCAATGCCTTCAAATGCTTATCGACAATCCTACAGAGGCCATCAATATAAACTCATTACATTCAGAAACAAAGTCTATCTTGTCTTTAAGGCTGGCAATAGGACAATTGGTCTGTTGGGTTTAGGGTCCCAGCATGATATGGGATAGGCTCTAGCCTGTAATAGAAGCCTGTGGGTTGAGGCTGGATTTGAGGCCTAACTGATGAAGGGATTGGGCCTAGGCACAAGTTTTGCAGAAATTTTATATGAAGGCCCAGCCCAATCAATGAAACAGGCCCATTTTTTGCTTTAATGGGCAGGCTTGGGCATTCAATTGTAGGCTTTACTACTACATGGCCTAGCTGTGGGCTGATTTCAGGCCCATTGTCACCCCTAACATTCTTCTGTGCATCGTAATAAAAGGTTATGATTTTTACTTGCACCGGTAGAATTCACGGTGGTAGAAATGGCATACTACTTGCTCACTTCCAGTAACTTCACCCAAGAACTCCCCTTCGGATATCTCCCGGTAATCACCATGACCCTGTCTTTTCAAGGCTTGTCGCTTCTCTGCTTCTTTCTGTTAGAAGAAGACAATTATGTAAAATCTTCGTTATACATTTGCTAACACAATTAATTGAGGTTTGCTAATCCTCCACGTGTGCATATAGTCCAGCACACATGAACACCTCCACATATCAACATGAGACACATCTGAGAGATCCAAACCATCCATCTAGTGGGCCACAATGTGATTCCCTGAATCAAGAATCTGGCCAGGCAGGCAGCCACTTTTTTTTTTTTTTTTCCAGCTGTACATTGTTGCATACATTCCAGCCCAGCTGATGAGGGGGACTGACCTGATTCTTGGGCAAAGTATCTAGACTGGTTCCCACCTAATGGACACCTTGGATTTCACACGCATGTGACATGTTGGCAAGTGCAGGGGTGTGCATGGGATCTGACTATTCAAACATGTGGGACTAGCAAACCTTAGTGATAGATAGACATAAAACTGCCAAGGAGAAGTTCAATATAGAAACTTTACCTTGAGAGCTGCGATCCTGTCTGCATGTAATTTTTCCAGCTCTGGATCCTGAAATTTAAACAATAGGCAAAATCCACATGGGCGAATAATTAGACTGGAACATCGCCCAGTAGATGTAAAGTAGATGACAATGTTTTACTTACATCCATCAATTCATCAAGATCCACTTCTTGATTGGTTGCTGAGGATGCCGGCGCGTTTTCTTGAGCTAGCATTTCCTGTAAGATCAGTGGGCAGCCATATTATATGCTATTTTTATTTGCAGTAACTGCAGATAGATAGTGCTTGTGGAAAAGATCCACATGACAGAAACCCTTCTTTTGGTAGGGAATAAGCAAAATCCCTAGCCTCCCTCCCTCTTAACAGCCGAAGTCATCCAATAATATCACCAATGACCAGAAATAGGGACCTTAATGAGAAAAGGAAATTCTCAAATCTTCTCGAAGTGCCCAAGCTTCTACCTAGTTTGAATCCATCCACCCTGCCTGCCCCCAATTCACCAATTTAATCTCCTTCATTATCTCGAATTACACCTCCAGTTTTAGACAGCCTCAGGTTTCTGTTAGAGTTTCAAACCAAAGTTTAGTTTTCGATATCAAATTGCAAGTTTTATCCATGTGACCGGTTCAATGTTACCTAATTGTCAAACCTTCCAAATCACATGATCTGAATTATGGGTCATTTGTGATCTGGATCACTATTTTTATTGACTTGAAAATATGGTTTTATACTCCTAGTGTTGGCGAAGTAATATAAATTTTTATTGACATGAAAATAACTTTGATTTGTGTAAATCATGCATAATATCACTATTTCTTTTTGCCAGACGCCAAATAACCTCATACCTTTCCACTTATTCCCAAATAACACTCTTCCTTTTTCATTGTGAGTTGAAAAACACCCAACCGTTACTTTTCGGATGGAAAAAGTAATCACAGTGAGGTTAGTTTAACATTTTTTTTAAGATGCTCATTTTACCCCTTCTTTTACCTTTACCTCTATCTACCCCCTTCCCTCCCTCCCACCCCATGACTGCTGGCTACACCTCTCATGGCAATGACCAGCAACAACCACACCTCTCTTGAAAACTGCCAGCGGTGAACCCCCACAACTCTCTCAACTACGACCATCCCCCCCCTCTCTCTCTCTGAAACTGGCAGCGGTGAGGTGCTCTCTCTTTATGCTTCTCTCTCTCAGAAACTGGCAGCGGTGAGGTCCTCTCTCTTTATGCTCAATCATGCTCTCCCCATCTCCTCTCTATATCGCTTCCCTGCCTCTCGCTTTCTCACTTCCTGTCTTTTCATGGACCAATGGGGGCTTCTCCCCATGGATATAGCACATGTGAAAAAAATACCTATTTTGAGTGTTATTTTTGAGGTACTCTGCAGTGGGTATACGAATAGCTTGCAGATGGGCACCATGGATAGCCATGTATGCCACGCAAGGATTTTTGGACCACAGTGCCACATCCGACATATATATGGGCCGTGTGTGTGTGTGTGTGTTTCCATTGAGGCCCTCTTTCCATGGATAACACATGCCAAAAATTCCCTATTGTGGAGTGTGATAGAGGTATGGCCACATCTACAGCAGGTCACTATACAAACAAATTGTAGATGTGCACTATGGACAATCGTGTTGCTACATTCAACATGTATAGGGGCTATGTGGCTGTATGTAAATTGGCATAAATCATCGATGTAAATTAACATCATTTACAATTTTGATTATGAGCAATTACTTCCAGAATATGAGCCTCATATATATATATATATATATATATATATATATATATATATATAATGTGTTTATTTATGATGGATTATGAGCCACTTCTTCCATATTATGCCACATGTGACATCTATATGTGCTGTGTGGCTGCATGTAGAGTCGGATATAACTTATTCATGTATATTAGATTTTTTAATTTTTATTATTTTTAATTTTTAATTTTTAATTTTTTTTTACAGTTGATTATGGGACATTTTTTCTTATATATGGGCATAACTCATCCGTGTATATTAGCATTTTCATAGAATTATTTGTTTGCTTTCTAAAGTCTGGTTAACTGTTATTTTCCATTTGATATACATGGATGGATTGGCATGGATGTACAAGGGATGGATATAAATTGGTGTGTATGTACATGGACTGATACAAATTGGCATGGATGGATGTAACAATGGATGATTTACTATATATGATACCCTGATTTAGTATACATGATTTTCTGCTTAAATGAAAGCCACTATTGTATATCACTCACCAATTATTTGTTGAATGGAAACTCAGTCTAACCTGTTAATTCTTTGCTTGTTTATTTTGAAAGAATGATGGCCTATTGATTCACTGCTTAACTCAAAATGTGATTTACCTATTCATTGCTAGCATGCCTTGTTTAACTCTCTTAAACTTGTTCATTTAACCCTTTTTATTTACATGCTCATATGTTGTACACAAAGAAGACCCTGAAGGACCCAACGGATTCTATGATCTTTCACCTTGCCCTACTTGCTGGCTTTAGGGTCTTTCAGCCAATGGACGTGATCGCACTACTTGCTAATACCAATTTTTCTTTTATAAATCAAATAATGATGCATGCATGTCATGAAAGTAAGAAAATCCACACAATATGTAAATCTGCGACACAACACCTCACTTAAATATAAACAAAATGAGTTCACAATTTTAAAAATAATATTACAGAATTTATAGTGCTGTAAGAATTTAGTTCATAGAATTTCTATAAATTCGAACTGTTTCCAGTAACAGTTTATAAAATATGATTTCCTATAAGTTCGGGCTGTATTTTGTAACAATCTGGAAATTAATACAAAACCGTATGACTTTATTAGAAATTCCCTTCGAGTCCCAAAATTTCGATTTTTAATAATTTAATTATTTATTGTAATAAACTAATTAACTTATAACAGATTTCAATTCCCTTCAATTGAAACTATGAGAATGTGTTTTTAGAAATGCAAACGAGAATGAATTAATTGTGAGAATTCAGTCTCAACAAGAGGAAATGCCAAATTGCAATGAGGCTCCCTAGCGCACATAATGTGGCAGGACCTCAAACTGCAACAATTCCTTTTAAATCCACCTTGAAAATAACATAATTGCAACCTGTAACACGATCTCTCAAAATCAATGCTGAGGAAAGAAATTTCAATTTCTTCACTTGCATTTTACCAAACTAATTCTACGATGCATCCAAATGCACCCTCTTTCCCTCAATCTTTATAGAGTATCTACAATAACACTTCATTTTAGAATTCCTTTCACGTGGATTTGATAAAAATACAAGAAAGTTGATAGGATTTAACATCTACAAGTATCTTAGGGGGATCCAGTACCAGCATTGGTACACCCATCATGTCCAATATGATAAGAAAGCATATGCAAGTATCTGGTATCTGCAATCCCAGCCCTATATCCAATACTGACTGCAAATGCCTTACTGCCAAGTTGGAACACTTGATATCCTACTTACAAAGACTGGCAGTAGGTTATGCACTTCGTTGGCCTGTTGCGTTTTGAATCTCAGCCTGATATGGGTCAAGCTCAGGCTTGGCCTGTTGGGTTTTGAATCCCAGCCTGATATGGGTCAAGCTCAGGCCTGAAAAATAGCCTGTGGGCTGTGCTCAGCCTTATTTGGAGGTCCAATTGCAAATGGGCCATGCATGAACTAGGTTTTGCAAAATTCTCCATAAAGGCCCAGCTCAAGCACTGGAACATACCCATTTCTGGCTTTAATAGTCAGGATCAAGCCTGAAATTGAAGGCCTGATTATTAAATGGGCCGGGACTCGGCGCAACTAACAAAATTGGGCTAATAAAAGTCCAGACCAAATCTGCCTTGCCACATTGCCGTCCCTACTGCTCACCATCAACTCCCAAATCCCAAAACCAATTCCCCCCTAGAACGATTACTGAATACTGATAGGGGACTTATGTGCATGTGGCCATTAAAGATGTAATGACACAGTTAAAAGTCTTTGAATGGGTTTGTAAGTAGTGGATTTTAGGGTCAATTGCCATGGATCATGGGTCTGGATTGGTTGGTCAGTTATGAGTCTAGATTAGTGGGTCAATTAGATCATGAGTTAGTATTTTCTGATGTATGCAAATGAGGAACTAATGAATGAGAAAAGCATACTTTACTCTTCAAATTCTTCTTTCATGTGGAGAAATAGGAGATCCCCCTTGAAGAGGATCACCATTAATGTTTACTGTTATTTTTTAATTTTGTTTAGTGTTATTTTTAGATCCCTTTTGAAGGGCATCTCCCCTATTTCCCCACATAAGAGAAGAATTTGAAGAGTAAAGTTTGCTTTTCTCATTCATTAGTTCTTCATTTGCACACATCAGAAAATACCAACACATAATCTATGGTAACTGACCCAATAATCTCTCACAACAAACCTACCAATCCAGACCATGATCTATAGTAACTGACTCACCAATCCATTATTTACAAACACATTAAAAAATTCTTAACTGTTACATTACATCTTTAATTGCTACATGCACATAAGTTCCGTATCAAATACTGTACACCCCCACGAACCCAATGCTTAATTTCTATTGTGATCCTCAGCAACATATTAGATTCTTCTCCAGATCTTCACCGCCATTTCCTCTACAACACCTAATTCCTACATCCAATCCATCTCTTTGAAAATCTTATCCAGCTTGTTCAAGCCAACGCATACAAGATTTTTGAAAGGAAGTGAGGAAACAAACAGAAGAATTAGACAAAAGAGAGAACTTTTTTTATAAAATGATGGACAAAACCCTAAATTTTAGATTGAATAACTCACCAACCTTTCAAATAGGAAGGGAAAAAATCCCCAATTTAAAAAAGAAGTTGGGATCTGATAATGGAATAGGACATGGGATTCTTTGATATGGACCGCTGAATCTTGAAAATGGGTTTAGATGATCGAAGGAACGCAACAGAGATACCTTTTGATAATCACGAGCAGCTGCTGCCATTACATTTCCGAATGCAAGGCCAGAAAAGGTCGATCGAAATGCGTCTGGATCCATCTCTGTCTCTGTCTCTGTCTCTGTCTCTGTCTCTGAGCTGAGCTGAGAACAAAGGAGCGACTGCTGCTGCTGGTTCTATTTCTTCGTGAGAAGACCGACCTTTGCACGAGGAGAGAGAAGAGGTGAACCGCGCACACGTGCTAATTTGATACACGTGTGAAATGGACCGTGCGGAAGTTCTCTGCGAACATCCAGATGTGCTACATGGACGTCGACCATGTGCCCTTGGTACTCTCCTTCTTTCTCGCACGAGTGGGGCCCACGTGTGGAGTAGCTTAGCCTCATGATACAGAGGTTACACAGAGCTATTGGCCCGGAGTTACACATGTATGTCACGTTGGCCAGCGATGGAAATTGAATGTCGGACAACTTAATTATTGGCGGCAATGTGAATAAAAACCTGTGACCACCGACCAGATTCACCTTTTCAATCGCATGTCGTTTGGCACCAACGATTTGAGGGTATTTCAAAACCACCGTTTGTTTGGTAGGGTGGATTAGAAGCTGGAGTTCCAAAATCCTCTTCTTTATTTATTTATTTATTTTTTGCTGATTTTTAAAGGCAGAGAATCACATATGTATTATAATTGTTGCTGGGTTACTAATTTATTAATTTATTAGACATGCGGCCTGATGATATTTCAAAACAATTAAATTATTAACTGAATCACTAAAATTATTTCAACTGAATAATCGGAGCAATCCAAACATCTTTTATTTAAATCAATAGTTAAAATCATTGGTTAATTGCTCCATCGTGATTCTGTACTTGTGGATTTCTTCATTTTCAACCAAAGTATATATTACAATGGTTTATTATAATCATCGTGTCAAGCAATATATAAAAATATTAATTAAGGATATTAAAATTGATTTAATAATTAAATTCAAACTCTTGTAATATAAGCTATATAATTTAAGTACATAGTTTTGGATTGCAAGGATTCTAAATCCAAGGTGCCAAATACAATCCAAAGATTATAAATCCAGGGTATTTTAAATTCAGAGGATTTTCAATCCAGGTATCCTAAATCTACAGTGCCAATCGAGGCCAATGTTTTCTCTTTCCCAGAGTGAGCGGTGACGTGGCCAACGCTAGTTTCCAGCAATCCAATAGAAGGGCCCCGCGTATGTCAGTATGAAATTCATTCACTTCGTCAGTTTCGCTAGCTCCGTTAGGATGAAGATTAAAAAATTAGATAGATACAGGAGATAAGGGGCCACACTATCCATTCGACCCATAGACAAGGTGGGCGAAGGAGATAAAAATACCAGCCTGGTCCAAAACTTCTTGCAACCAAATGATTTTCAATGGGCTCCACTTATTTATCGTGGTGTGTCCCACTTGAGTATTAGATCTGTTCATTTATTAGTTCTCATGAAACATGACATAGCGATACTGATGGACGTAATGGAACAACGCTGTGGCTCTACGGGTATTTGTGTTGCAGGAAGTCTCACGTGGCCGGGTGGTAGAATACGTGTCAGAGACCCGTTTGTACGATGCATGTGTCAACGATCCGGGCCATTCATCAGGTAAAGAAGACAGTGGACATGCTGTTGGTAAAAGCTACTGTTGGCCCGGACCAAAAGAGAAAAGAAAGGATTAAAAAAAGCGTTAGAACAAAAGTCCAACAGTTAAAAAAATCAACATACTCGTGGTTCGCTTGATAAGTTTGCAATCATTTTTGGTAGATGGTGTATTAACAGCATGCACTACCTGATGAATGGCCCGGATTTCTGACACGTGCTCCGTTCACACGGATCTCTGATATGTATTCCGTCATCTGAGGAGGTGGATTGTGTGGTGACCATGCGACCACCGACCTCCGTGGTGGCAGGACTCTGTGGGGCTGAACTTGGACATGCATCAGCTGGCATTCCCAGCCTATTTGCCAGCTGGAGGTGGTTTTTTTTTTTTTTTTCACAAAGGCGACCCACGTTATCAGTCGAACAACTAGATTTGTCACCCTCATGATAGGGCACACCTGATGGACAGCTAAGATATCCCACAAACATGCCACGTCTGCATGTACGGATGCGGCCAGTGAATAAGTGCACATGGGCCCCACACATCTCTTCAATGAAAACGTCAACTTTTTATCCAACTTGTTATAATTATTTATAACAAGCTTCTCATGTTTTCATTAATTCATGCATTTTATAAGGATAAATGCTAGAGTATAAGTTATAGTGCTCCTAGTTGCATATGTTCACTTGGACGGTCCAAGCAATTGATCGGAACCGTCTATTAACTCCAAAACACATCTCATGGATTAGCATGCAAAATTGCACTGATCAGATGGTCCAATCCATCCATCATTTGGCCTTATCTTCTCTTGCCAACCCTTTTCCAAGCTGTGGGTAGGATGGTTCTGATTTCCTAACAAAAGTAATTCTTTAAAATCATAGTAATCAGTGATGAGCCCTAACAAATGGAAGGATCAAAATGTTGATTAGGCCTATTTTGACCATCCGTGTTAAAGGCCATTGATTAAATGGTTAATATTCTTCAGATATGCGTAAGGCTGAAGAGAGATGGATGCTGAATGCTAACATAAAATCCTAAATTGCAATAGTCAAGCTCAGCTCCTCCAAATGTACATGAACATACACAAAAACATGCATGCATCAAACCCATGTGTTTATGCACATGAATGATTGGCCTGTATGCAGAAGCCTTCAGCATTTCATCACTATCCTTAGGATGCGATCTCTAAGGAAGAGTGGCAGGTGATAGAGGATGGCTGAACCCGTTGAGAACTTGCCATAGGTGAACCATGCAGGCGGGTTTTCCTTCAGCACGGCCGCCACTGTCTTCTTTGCAAGCTCGTCTGCTGGAGTAGAATTGAGGTTCTGAGAGAACTTCGCCCGTGCTAGAATGGCATCCTCGAATGGCTTGTATAGCTTCCACTCGGGCATCTTGCTGTAATTAGCAACCGAAGTGTTTCCGATGTTCGATTGGATTGCCCCAGGAACCACGTTCATAACGTCAATGCCAAATGTCCCAAGTTCCAACCTGTTCATAATAGGTTAAAATTGAATTTGAAAGATCACCACACGAAAAAATTGATGTTAGCTAATCGTATAAGCCTCGTATTGGCTGAGGCTTCCAATTCTCACATGTGGGGTCATCACTCAAGAGTCTAGGCCATTGATCTAATGGGGCCCACCATAAATGGCGGATGCCCAAAAATTCTGTGACTGAAATGTCTGAAAGCTTTGAAGGGTGGCTGAAAACCAAAAAGAAGAAAGAAAAAAGAAAAATAAAGAAATAAAGCTTGCAGAGTTAGGATCTTTTAATCTAGAAGATTTTTAGGTATCCCCCCATCCATGGTAGGGCCCATCCGATCCATGGTCTAGATAAACAAATCATGGGTCTTACATGTAGGGAACTGAAAGCACTGCCTAGCACAAAATAAATTCACTAACTATTCCACAATGCAATGCAAGAGGGTGAACTAAATATATAAATAAAGCAAACATATTAAATGAGCCTTGCATCATAACTACACATTTGTATCTGCCTAGTCATATTAAATGATGCCCAACGGCACTGTTGTCTTTTGTGGACTGATTGTCTGCTGTAGGTCAACTTCACCTACGGTCTACAAGTATTTCCCCTTGAAAATAATGATATTTCCAAGCACAAAAATTATAAAAAAAAAAAACAAAAAACAAAAAACCAAAAGACTCTGAAAGTGCAAAAGGGTCTGTGCTTCTGTTTGTAGGTGCTCAGTTCCCTTTTGGTCATGGGTGGGATGTGCTCTGTCCAAATTGGCCACGACATAAGAATGGCCCTGAGCTGTTCTTGGGAATTTGGGTGGAAAAAGTGGTAAAATGGGAACCTTTGCTAATGAAATTTCTATTTCCTGAGGTACCCCAAAAACAGAGTCCCACCAAAAAATCGCACTGATCCTAGTTTGTGAGGACTTCCAAATGGATGCTAATGAATTGCAACACATATATGCTTGTATGGTATGGCATGTTTGACCACTCCAAACAAGCATTGCATTGGTTGGGAAATATATGGAATTTGTAATTCCAATTAAGGGGTGTTTGGATCATAAGTTACTTTTGATAAGCTACTTATGCCACAAGTAGCTCATCTTGGTTTCTACTTATTCAGCAGATAAGTATGTTTGGTAAACAATATACTTAACGACCAAAAAGTAGAAAAAACATATTTGGTTTTCCAACATCTTAATTCTTAAGTATTCATCTCTCAAGTCTGTTTGGTACCCCTCACATCCACCATCCATCATGTGGGGCCAACCTTTGATGAAGACCGTTCATTGTGTGGGCCCCACCTTTGATGTGGGTTGTCCATCATGCAGGGCCCACCTTAGATGTGGGCTATTCATCATTAGGGGCTGACTTTTAATATGCACCATCTATTATGTAGGGCTCACTTTTGATGTTGGTCATCCATCATGTGGGGCCCACCTTCAATATCCACCGTCCGTCATGTGGGCTCCAGTTCCGATGTGGGCCACACATCAGTAGGGTTGACCTTTGATGTGGACCGTCCATCATGTGTGGCGCACCTTGATGTGGATCATCCATCATGTGGGGCCCACCATTATTAATTGGCCATCATGTGGAGCCCACCTTTGATGTGGACTACCCATCATGTGGGTCCCGTCTTCAATGTTGGTTGCCTATCATGTGGGGCTTGCCTTGGATGTGGCTCGTTCATCATTAGGGGCAGACCTTTGATGTGGGCCATCCATCATGCGGGGCCCAACTTCAATGTCCATTGCCCATCATGTGGTGCTCACCTTTGATGCGGACCACCCATCATGTGGGCCCCAACTTTGATGTGGACTGCCCCACATGTGGAGCCCGCCTTTGATATGGACTGTCCATTATGTGGGTCCCACCTTTAATGTGGGTCATCCATCATGCGAGGCCGCTTTGGATGTGGACCATTTATCATTAGCAGCCTACCTTTGATGTGGACAATCCATTATGTGGGCTCACCTTGATGTGGGTCATCCACATGTGGGGCCCACCTTTGATGTGGACCACCCATCATATGTGTGTGAATATAACTTTGATCACACAAGTTACTTTTACAATGGTGCTTACTAAACTAATTTATGTTAAAAACTAGTTAACTTGCATAAGTTAAATAAGTTACTTATCAAGAGGTATCCAAATGGGCCCTAAATATCCCAAGTCTTAGTGGGTTATCTTTTGTTTACATGAATATTAGGAGCTGTGTTTGTATTCTTAGTAAGACGCAACACCAACCCATAACCTCATTTTTTTGTATTATAATGTGCCAAAGCGTCCATATGAGTTCCATGTCTGACCTCATATCATTACGACATTCAAAAAACCTCCTCTGCATCCTCATTCCCCGACCCCAATCCTAACGGCTACCATCACCAACTCCCCGGAGGTTGCCAACTTGGCAGTGAGTTCTGATGCTGCTGCTTCTTGTTCTTAATCAATTCTTGATTCACATGGGTGGAGCCATGATTCTGTGATGAAGACGGTATGATGGGCATGGATCTCAGTTCGTATGTGTAGTTCATGATCGTGTCATGCAAAATGTTGGTCTGATGGGCCCCACCATGGAAGGATGTCAGTTTGTATGAATACAACCCATGGTTCTGTAATGCAAACCATTGATCCTAAGACCTATATACCCAACGGGTATCTGAATCGGATCAGGTTCGGATCCAGTACCTCACATATGGTAACCATACCCAAAGCTGACGACACATGAATCCAGTTCCCTTAGTCGGGTCCATATACAGAACCCAACATGTTGACAGCCATACAAGTGGGTAACAACACATTTTTTTGCAATGGAAATAATCTAATGCAAGCAATGACTCAGTGTAACTTGAATTGAAACAAAAACAGGCATGACAACATACGCACCTCAAGCTATCAGTCAAAGCATGAAGAGCGGCTTTAGATGCAGAGTAAGCACCTGCCCATGGTCCTGGGGCCAAAGCAGATACACTTCCAACATTTACTATCTTGCCCTTTCGCCTAGTTGCCATGTGAGGGACAACAGCTTGAATCAACCTCATTGGACCTGTACAAAATAGCAAATGGAACCACCAAGGAAATTTCTAATAATTAAGATTAATCTGCACAGTAATCACTAAGGGAGTGTTTGGATGCTCAACTGAAACAATTTGCAAAGGTCCAATCTAATATTGAAGAAATTAGCAAAGTGGTGGTGTTACTATTTTAATTCATAATGATGACCAATAAATGCAATTTCATGCACCATGAGGGGGACCTGAAACGCTTATAGATTCAATTTGGAGGACAGTCTCTTATTCGTATGGTATGGGAATAGCCCCAGTTATGGTTGTTTCCAACTGAATTACTGCAATTCAGTTCAATTCGGCACCCAAATACACCCTAAAAGATTAGGTATGAAGTGGTTGCTCTTCGCAATAAAAAGTTCCCTCAAGCCATACAAAGAGCATAATCTGTGACTATCAAGTAAGGGAGGCAAGCTGCTGCAGTTTCCACCAAGCATTGGGTCTCTAAATCATGGTTTGACAACTTGTCCAAGTTAACTCAGACTCCGTTGAGACTGGTACGAGTCAGTAACACAAGTCTTTATCTTGGGGTTGACTCAAGTGAGTCAGGGCAAGTTGAACCGTGTGACTGCTCCAATCAAAACAATCAGTTGCCCATGCGTCTGCCATGCAGACACCATGTTGTATCCCACCCACAGAGTTGTAGTTTTGCAAGTGGGCCCCGTAGTTTGGCAATCCAGACAGTTGATATGTTATGGATCACTGTAGATGGATCACACTTCAAATAATTTACGGATTGGTAGCCTATAGATGCTCAGATAAACAGTTGAGAAAAACAATGCACAATCAAGTGAAAATAGCATTGCTAAATTGTTCCAAACTGAAAGTTTTTTGGGGCATGCTCCATCCAAGACAAGAATCAATATAATCATAAGAACTGAGAAAATGGGGCTGACTCGTCCCCCACTCATCCGGTATGATTTGATTTGAGACTGGATAAGTCTGTCTGAATCACTGATTCTGAAAACCATGCTCTAAATATGTTTACTAAATAAAAGGAGTGCATTAAAAACATGCAAGAGAGGCAACAATAAACAAGAACAAGAAGCAACTTGTACAGTAATGTATCTCTCAGCTCTGGATCTTTTCACTATGAGAAACCAATAAGACCATCCATATAATAAGGGTCCTTACTGTAAATGGTAACACTAGAAACTAGAAAGGTAAACAAACAATAATAGATTAACACTGCATTAGGAGGTCCGATCCCAATCTAATCTTATCCAATCAGGAAATTCTACTAGACTCTGTATGGTATCAACCTGATTAGCAAGCCAACTCCAATTAATAGACAAAAAATAATGAAATGTGCGTCTCCTGGAGAAGTAAAAGCAAAATCATGAAGATAGAACAATCAACCTCCTTATTCAAGTAGATCTTAACAATCTACAAACAAAATTATGTTATAAAAAATCGTGTTTCTGTCACTTTTCATGGTTATTTCAGTGCATCCTTATTATGGTTCTTTATCTGCATACACATACAGAAAGCCAGAACAAACTAACCAGCTAAGTATGAAATGGAAGTCAGAAATGTGATATCATAGGCACATGGTATTTGAGAAAGGAGGATGTGAAGAAGAAACATATGAGAAACAAATCAAGAACGTAATAAACATTTGTGAAACACATTGGAAAGGAAACATAAAGCGGATGAGAAATGCATGTGTTTTAAGCTAATAAGAAAAGCGATTAGATGATACTGGGAATTTTCATAGACAACTAAGAGAACTAATAAGAAACTTTTATTTTTTTAAAGTTTCACTTATATTTCAAAAATGTTTGATTGAGTTTCTGAATTGCATCTCAGAAATTTTGAAAAGTGAATAGCTTCCATTTTGGAAATGCATTCCCCCAGAGAAGCATGTTTCCCATGCCTAGACGGCATTTCTGGCTACTACAACATATAGACATGGCATAACTAAGAGGTAATTTGGGAAGAAAGAAAATCAGTTCCAGAATTTCAGAGTTTCCAAACTTGGCGTGGTCGAAGAATCAACTCAACAAAATTGATTCAGGGAAAAAAAAATCCCTCTGCAAATTAGGTTTTTTTTTTTTTCCGGGTATTCTCCCTAGGAAAACAAGCTTGTATTTTTCATAAAACTGGAACTCAAAAGTATTTTGTTCTGCAGGGGAAACCCACAAAACGACAACTTATTTACCGAGTCTTTGCTGTGGGTATCGCTGAGTTCAGAAAAATCAAAATTCAGGAATTGAAAACTACTCATATCCAAGCAAAGCCTACAAGAACAGTCAGTAATTAAATTAGAATTAAAAAACTAGCTAGTACTCAGTATCCAAGCTCAGATGTCAGAAATTGTTTCCTGGTATAGATAAATTCAGAAGTTTGCGGAATAATATGATTCCATAACAACTAAAAAACACTCAAACGCCGGGAATCTGAGTGTTCTAAAATTTACACAATTTACAGAAAATCAAGCAAAAGATTAATACACTGAACTACAACAACAAAAATCCACAGTAACATAACAGGAAAAGGAATTAGAGAGTCCTGATGCAGCCATATCATAAAATTTTGCCTGATGGTTTATTGATCAAGACAGTTGATTTCTTGGGAGCAACTGCAGATGGAGGATGATCCAAAACAATCTTCCAGATTGGGAGATCATAGCCATCAAATCTCAAGCCTTTTCCTGGACTGTTGTTGCACTTTTCTTTTATCCGCCCTTTTGTAAGCCCTGATCAAAACATTAGGAACTACTAATCTGGGAAATTTTCCGTGCATCTCACATACCAAGTGGGGCCTGAAAGATCAACAGTCTGACTCGCTGAAGCATCATGGATAGGTGTATCAGGACACTCTTTATGTTCTGATGCATCAAGAAAGGAGATCAATCCAAATTAACAGACTGCCTTGCCATGATAAACACCAACATGCAAAATAACAAAATAAAATATGGGCAATTCAGATAAAGGAGACCATCAAAACATGAAAGAGTCTATCATGGTGTGAAACATAAAGAGTATCACTGGTTTTAAGAGATTGTCTCTTAAATTATTGGCCAAATCTCCACATTGTATGGTAAATCGACCTATGTGTCCTATGGTCGATTGATCCATATCACCTGTAAACAACGTAAAGTCAGGTCGATAGTTCCTTAGCAAGGATATTGCCAGTCGATCCAATCAGGATATGGCTTCTGATAAATTGGAGTAATAGCTCAGCCAAGAACTTGGCTTGCTATTTCCTGAACTAGTTGAACAATTTGGTTATGCTCCTAGTATTTTTGTGCAACAACTGGAGGTGAATTACCATTTTAATTAGGAATTTTAGGAGTAGTATTTTTTAAATCCAATGTTGGTAGAATCACAAACATGGTTACTCCATATTAATCTTCTGCACAGTAATGGAACCAGGACATGAAATCAATCCCCACTGAAAAACTGACTTCCAACCGGTGCGGCATTGTTGGTTGAAACGATTCAGGCAGATGGCAGAACAAAAAACAAGAAACCAATTGAAACTACTCACTCAACACATTAAGTTTGAAAACCCAATTTGAATTGTATGTACTGCCGGGTCAGGTTGATCCGATGAGTCTTCAAAATACTCACAGTAAGATGAATGATTAGTTATTTCACTAATCACAAACAATCGCTGATGCATTTGAGAACTAGATTAGGATGCTATTACAACACAAATGTGTTGTGTACTTCCATGACACACGCATCAAAACATCTCTATAGTACATGTGGCACTTGTATGGTGACTGGGCTGTTGATTTCTTGGGCCCCCCTTGGATGGGCCACATCTCCAGAATCGTAGGGATTATACTGCGGGAGACATCCAGTCAGCGCCTGATAAGAGAAGTCCACTCAAAAACAATGCAAGGATCCACATTCAATTGTTAGGATGCTAGACCTAGCTGCACTATCCTAACATCAATAGGGCAAAGTTCACAATCACTGTGGTTTTTATTCCACAGCCTGTTCACGTGGTGGCCCACAAGATCAACGGTCCCGATTAGTCAAACTAGATAAATGCAAAAATCTCCTAAAGTAAGTTTGGATTAGCGTATTTTCCCATCTAAAACCTTCCAAGAGAGGACTGCCTACAACCATTTTGATATTTTTAAGGGTAAATTTGGAAAAGTAAATTTCTGAATGTGAAAATTGAAAAACAAGAAAGAGAGGGTTAGTGCAAAACCAGTTGTAGGTAATCATTCCTCAGAAAATAATATCAGTGGCGGCTTCAGTCCAAGTTAGACCGAGTCAAGTCGATTCGACCCAGCAGTGTTTGATTCGATTCAGCGAGTTCTAGAACTAAGCGCATGACAATCAAAATCTAGGCCTTATAATGCAAATTAGGATCTTGGGTGCCCCAAAATTTCAATCCAATCTATGAAATTAACCCACAAAAATCCAATAAAAATTTGATTTGAAACGTCGTCTGAGATTACCGTAGACATTGGTATCGAAGGTATTCTTGACGGCAGACAAGGGAATTTCTGCAAGCGGGCCCACGCAGTGGACCCCGGCATTGTTGACGAGGACATCGATCTGTCCGAACTTGTCATAGACGTTCGCCAGAGCTCTTCCAATGCTTTCTTCGGATTGGACATCGAGTTCCTGGAGAAAGACCCGAGAATCGTTCTCAAGGCTTTTCATGGTATTCACGGATCTGCTGGTTGCGACAACAGGGCATTTCTCGGAAGCGAAGGCGCGGGCGAGGGCGTTTCCGATACCTCCATCAGAGCAACCCGTGATCAAAACCACTGGTTTGTCTGAAACAGCCATTGAAAGCTGGTTTGAGAAAGGGAGGGGGATTGTTTGGTACTTCTTCGGATGTCCTTTGGAGAATTACTAAAATATACCCATCTTTGGATACTGAGAAGTTTTCACATTCGCCCGTGTCGTTCTGTACCTTCAGGAATCAGCAGCAATTAAAAATGAAGTCGGTTACTGAGAAAACGTTGTTGGGCCCACCGTGATTGTACACGGATTAAACACTTACATGATGCCCCACAGATCCCCGGACGGATTAAGGGGCAAAATGTCCCCATGAACGCCGATTGCGTCCTAACCCACCAGGACGGTAAGCCGTCCAGTCAGGCCTCTGTGGGGCCCACTGTGATGTAAGTGTCTTATCCACTCCGTTCACCGCTTTTCTCATATCATTTTAGAATATAATCCTAAAAATGAAGTAGTTCCTCACCTCTAGTGGACTACACTTAAGGAAGCTCCATTGATAATGACACCTACCATTGAAACCTTCCTAAGAGCTACTGTGATGGTTTTTTTTACCATCCAACATATTTATAAGGTCACGTAGACGTGGATGAAGTGAAAAAAACAAATATTATCTTGATCCGGCTCCCAATAATTTTTTAACGGTGAAAGTTCAATCCCCACCCACTTAAGCCCCGTCACTACCTCATTTTTTATTTTTTTTTTCATACATTAAAAAAATGATACGAGAAAAACTATGAACAGCGTCGATAAAACACTTACATCACAGTGGGTCCCACGGATCCCTGCCCGGACAGGGGTAGGACGCAATCCGCGTGGTACAAAGCTCATGTACGTGTAATGTTGGCACTCATGCCACAACGCACCTCTTCAAAACTCAACCTCTATTGATTTTCAAATGTGGTAAGATGTTAGTCAAAAATTAAAGTTGGTTCAGCAGTCAGCTGGTTGCACTGGTACATCTAATAAAGAGAGTTGGTGATTTTCTTTCCGGCCATAAATGTTCCTAGCACCACATTCTCATAAGGTAGGCCATTGTTAGGTGATCCAGAGAAATGGTATGTTGCTTCTATCTGGATGAACCGTGTAAATGTTCCTAGCACCGATTCTGATAAGGTGGGCCATTGTTAGGTGATCCAGAGCATTGGTATGTTGACTCTATCTGGATGAGCCATGTCTAAAAATTTTTAACCTTTTCGATTTATGGCCTATAAAGAGAACAGAGATACAACATCAATTCACGTTAACCGGACATGTCTTAGAAATGGTCGTTGGCTACGAGAATTTTGCGTAGATATCCATCTATGGTGGGATTGAAAGGATTAATGGTCTATGTTGATGCAAAAATCTAGTCAACCCTCCCTCCATGCTTTCAAGATCCTCTGCGTACCGTTTCTGAAGCCTGCACCAAGAAAAAAAGCAAAGGTGACCCTGGCTGAGCCGGGGGACCCTCCGATGCCTAAGTCAGGACAAGAGAATCAGGGTCTATGTCGAGAGTACAGGAAAAGAGCTCGATTTCACGTACCTGTAGATATGGCGTGATGCGCTATTTATACTTACCTGTGGGATAGTCTGGATCCGATAATCTCGGCACGATCGGAAGAATTCCCGGATCGTGAAGATACCGTCCGCAATCTATCGATTCGTGTAGCATATCAGGCGGATTATGTATATCTGTGCGCGAAGTTATCGGCCACGTTCGATTATGGCAGTTTCCATATTCGGCGAATAGGACATGCGCATATGTTTGGTTCGGAACGTCTGTTCGGCTCGGCGAATGGGACATATAACCGGTCCGACCCACCTGGTCGGCTCCGTTGATTCCTTCATAGTTAGCAGGGTTGACTTCGCTGAACAAAGTGTGGTCACGGCGTAAAGGGTCATCCGATCGGAGTATGGTCCCGAGTTGCACCTCAACCGTGTCGGCTGCTCGGGAGGGTCGCGTCTCGAATCGGGTCGGAAGAATCACGCCTCGGCTGGGATTTTCCATAACAGAAGCTCCCTACTCTTCGAGTTTGCTTGCGCTCCCTACTCTTCGAGTTTGCTTGCAGGCTCGGAGAGTACTTATGTAAGAAATCCCCCGCCTTCATCGCCATGATGACGGATCTCGAATTACGCGCGCGCTGGTCGCCCTAGCTAACGCGTGGAGACGGTTATGATCCCGAATCTCTCCCCCACCTATGAGAGGTTGCCACGCAGACCTGACGGCTCCGAGTGCCTGGGCGTCGCTTCGCATATCGAGGTACGCTGCCCGATGTTAGAGCTGTACGATCGGTTCGGTATTCCTCCAATGCAATGCTGCCATTTGTCCTCGGAGATCGGCTCGTGCCGATTCGGCTGCTGCAATTAAGGCTTGCTATTAATGCAGAATCCCTTCGCAGCATATATGAGGCGCTCCGAATTTTCATTTGTCACTTTACATTATGCATTAGAAGAGCACACCGGAGGGGGCGATTTCCGACGAGGCGATTTCGGCCGAATTCGAAGTTCCCGGTAGAAGGCGATTTCTGGCGACCACCCAGTGAGTCCCGTCGATCTTTACTCTTCTTTCTACCATGTCTTCCGACCTTAAGATGGTCCGTGAATATGCCGATGACTCAAAACCGGGGAGTACTGAAAGTGGGAGTGGGTCTTTTGAAGGCCCTTTAGAGACCACTACCCTATACCCCCCGCCTCGGAGGCAAAAAACGTGGGTTCTAAGACCAAGCAGCTTAGTAAGAAGACATCCACCCGAGCCCACCGAGTCGAGACCACTACCACTACTGAAATGCCCGCGAGTTTGCGCACCGCCAAGGTAGTTACATGAGGTTCTGTCATGTCAGAATCTCAGATGGAGTGAATTCGTTTGGAGTTCCAAATCCCTGACTCCGTTTAGATAAGAGCTCCCGGTCCATTGGACGTTGCTGGTGCCCCTGCCAAGGGAGAGGTAGCCATCTTCCTCTGCGCGCTGCAGTGCGAGGTCCGGCTCCCACTACACCCATTCATCAGGAAGCTTGCGACCTACCTTGGATTGGTTCCCTGATAGTGTGCTCCGAATGCATGGAGGGTGATGATTTTCGCCTACATCATCTGGAGACAACTTGGAAACTACGAGCTGACTCCAGAGGAACTGCTGAGTTTGTACATGGTCAAGCATGACAGCAACGATCCATGGTACTATTTTGTGACTCGGGAGAGCAAGGGGTCTGGATTGGTGATGCACCTGCCATCCTCCAACAAGGACTGGAAAAATAAGTGGTTCTGGGCGGCCGGTGAATGGGAGGCACCATCGGCTGAGCTTAGAACTTCAACGGCTCGGGTTCCGACCCATTTTACAAGACCAGGTCAGACTTCATTTTACATCCGGGTTGCTGCTTTAGTTTTCCCCCGTTTCAATCGAAGTAATTTTTTTTCCTTTTGCAGCTTTCCAAAGGGGCTACCGCTCCTCGACTCGGACTAGAAAAATCGCATAGTGAAAGCCAGAGCGCGATCGAAGACACTCCGTTTCTAGGCTGATCTGATCACCGCGGCCAACCTCCACTAGTCCGGGCTGTGCAAGTCGCAGCCTTTGCTCACATCTCTCAGTAAGCTGCCCTGATCTCTCCGATGAACTTTCCTTCGGTTATTTAGTAGCTGACATGATCTTATTTTTCGCAGGTATGGCCGAGGCGTCCGGGGCTCGGAAGAGGAAAGCGGCTCCGACCGCAGCGGAGTTGCTAAAGGAAGCCCCCCGAGTGAAGATCACTCGGAAGAAGGCGGCTCCTCCTCGTGTGGGGGAATCTTCCACTGTGCCGACCCCAGCAGTCCTAACACCGAGACCCGTCGGTTCTTCCTCGGCACTGCCGACTCCGGAGCGACCTAGCACTGTCGTGGCTCCCTCGGCAGTCTTGTGTCCATTGATACGTCTTCCACCAGGGCTCGTCCAAACGACTGTGGTCGGCACCCCGGTTGTGCCGAGCTCTGTTGCTCTCTGAGCTCCTACTATCGCCGTTCCCCCCACCGCGGAGGTGCCTGCTGCAGCCTCCGAGCTCCCCATCGCTGTTTCCTCTTCCTCCGAACGGGAGGAGGCCAATAAAATGGCTGATAATACGCTTTTCCCCCCGAGGTCGGGGGAGAGGTCCGCGTCGAGGGTCAAAACTCGGCCGACAGTAGGGTGGGGGCCGAGGGGGCTGAGGCCTCGGCCCAGGCGGGCACAAGCGGTGGGAGGTTTGAGCCCGGCTATCATATGGCATGCTTGGCTCCCTGGGCTACCAAGCATGTTAAGGAGGAGGATATCTCTTAGAACTTTGAGCGGTCGGAGGGTAGCTTCCTGAACGACTTTGCCTTCGTATGCTACATGGTATATCTCCGAGAAAACTTCCTTTCTTTCATGTCGTTATACATATATTCCGTAGATTCTGATCTTTGTTTCCTGTTCATGCCGTCCAGGTGCTGCTCTCGATTCGGCAGAGGGTACGGGAGCACAAGAGGAGAGAGGCAGAGTTGGAGGCTCTTCAGGCCGAGGAGCGGCCTTGAGGTCTGAGCAGACTAATCTGCGCCAATAGCTCATGGGCGAGAGGGCCAGGGTTAGGCGAATGCAGGGAGTCGTTGTCGACTTGGAAGCCAGGGATCTGCATCTACAGGACAAGGCAGATGACTTTAAGAAAAGTGGCGATGCAGCGTCCCCTGAGCTGACCCGGGACAGGGCCCACGCGGACTCTTTGGCCATGGAGACCGCTCGGCTCAGTGAAGCCCTAAACCTCGCCAAGGCTGAGGCGGCTGAAGAACGAACACGAGCTGTGAATCAGGCCGTGGAAGCTCAGCGGGCTAAGGATGAGGCTTCTTTGGCCACGACGGTTGCCCCCATAGTTGAAGGTTTCAAGACCTCCAAGGAGAGGGACGCTGAAGCTGCGACGTTCTACAACCGCGGTTTCGATGCTTGTCTCGAGGCAGTTCTGGGTTTATACCCAGACCTCAATTTTGATTCCCTCCTGCCTGACGACTCCGAGGATGCCCCAGCTGAAGTAGCCCGCTCGGACCAAGCTCCTGACGCCTAAGCTCATCCTCCGGCCTGAAGACATTTTATCATTTTTGTTGTTATTTTTTTTTTTAGAAACCATCGATGTATTTTAACCAATGTATTTTTGCCCCTCTAAGGGAATTTCATGAGAAACATTCTTTTGGACTTGTCTATTTTTTACTCGCAATGTCGTTTTGTGACTGAGCTGCCTTCTTTGCGGGTTTAGCCCTTTGTTTGTTGCTTAACCTGTTTTCGGTCCAAGTTTTAGTTGGGTCCGATCTTTTGGAGTGCTCAGTTCGTCGCTCGTCGGGCGAGAGCTTTTCATTGTCATATGTTGGGCCGAATACTCCACTAGAGAGTCGGATCATGATTAGGCTTTTTTCCTCAGAAGGGATGCCTTGTCGATCTTTATATGATTAGGCTCCGACCTCTTGGGGCTCAGACCATTAGGTCATAGTCGTAGTAACCAAGACAGTTGAGTAAACATCCGAGGCTGAATTGAAATTTTTATTAAGAGCCTTAAAGGCTAGTCGCTCGGAGGCATACACTTTATTATGAGCCTTAAAGGCTTGTTCCTCAAGGGTAGTAGATCTTCAGATGTTCAGCATTTCAGGGATGAGGGAGCTGACGGCCTTCGAGGTCTTTCAGGTGGTACGAGCCCGGTTTGGCAGATCTGACCACACGATATGGTCCTTCCCAGTTGGGTCCGAGTGCTCCTGCTCCTGGTTCGGCCGTATTCTAGAAAACTCGCCGGAGGACTAAGTCCCTTGGTCGGAAGCGCCTGACTTTGACCTTAGAATTGTAGAAATGCGCCACCTGCTGATGCCGAGCGGCCGTTCGGATTTTGGAAACATTTCTGAGTTCCTCGAGCAAATCCATATTAGCAGCGATCTGCTCGAAATTTTGATTTTCTTCAAAGCTCCTTACTCGCGCCGTTGGGAGCCCAATTTTCACTGACACCATTGCCTCCGAGTCATAGGATAAAGAAAACGCGGTTTCACCCGTTGAAGTTTGTGCCGTGGTCCTGTAGGCCCAGAGGACGAGGGGGAACTCATCGGCCTAGCTTCCCTTTGCCTTTTCGAGCTTTGTCTTGAGGTGATGCTTGATGATTTTGTTGACTGCTTCAACCTGCCCGTTTGATTGTGGGTGCCGAGGCGATGAATAAGCGTTCACGATGCCAAGTCTTCTGCACATACCACGAAACTTATCATTATCGAACTGGCGACCGTTGTCAGAGACCATGGTATGTGGGATTCCGAACCGGCAGATGATATTTTTTCACACAAAGTCGATCACTTTCTGCTCGGTGATCTTGGCGACTGGCTCGGCTTCGGCCCACTTAGTAAATAGTCGACCGCAACTATGACAAACTTGACCTGTCCCTTCCCTGTAGGCAAAGGACCGATGTTGTCGATCTCCCATTGGGCGAACGACCAGGGCCCGCTCATGGGAGTCATTTCTTCTGCCGGTTGCCTCGGCACAGCCGCGAAGCGCTGACACTTGTCGCACTTCTGATCAAAGTCCTTCGAATCCTGCTTAAGAGTGGGCCAGAAATACCCTTGGCAAAGTATTTTCAGGATGAGAGCTCGGCTGCCAGAATGGTTCCCGTAAATTTCCTCGTGAATCTCTCGAATCATGTAGTGGGCTTTTTCCAGTCGGAGGCATTTAAGATAAGGCTGAGAATGTCCCTTCTTGTACAGCACTCCGTCTAATACGACGTACCGAGGCGCCCTGACTCTGAGTCACCTTGCCTCTAACTTGTCCGCGGGGATTTCACCGAATGACAAATAATTGAAGATCAGGTCCATCCAACTAGGAATGGACTGGACGGGGTTGACCTCCTCCGTCTGACCGATATTCGGATGCTCAATAAACCCGACCGGAACAAAATGCGGTATTTTCCCCTCGGAGGCTCAAGCGAGCCTCGCTATCGGCCCATGAGTTCTCGGCTTTGGGGATCTGCCGGATGGTGCAACTCTAAAATTTCTCGATCAATTTTCTTGCTTCTTTGAGGTAGGCGATCATTCTGACTTCTTTAGCTTCGTACTTTGAAGAAATGTGGTTCACCACCAGCTGTGAGTCGCAACGGACTTGTAGGGTCTGAACGCCCAGGCTCGCTGCTAGCCTGAGCCCAGCTAGTAACGCTTCATACTCGGTCTCATTATTTGAAGCTTTGAATCCGAGTCTGACTGCGTATTGGATTGTCGTTGAATCAGGGGCGACCAGGACAATCCCGGCTCCTGCCCCTTTAATGTTGGAAGACCCATCAACATAAAGGACCCATCCCGGATCCGACGCTGCCTTTTGGTCGCTCAACGGGACGGGTGACGTCATCTCAACTTCTTTACTGATCTGTTCCTCACTCGGAGCCGTGAACTCGGCGATGAAATCGGCTACTGCTTGACCCTTGATTGTCACCCTAGGGCGGAACTGAATGTCGAACTCTCCGAGCTCCACGACCCACTTGGTGATCCGACCTGACACTTCAGGCCTTTGGAGGACATGCCTCAGAAGAGAGTCCGTTAGCACAACTATGGAGTGGGCTTGAAAATATGACCGCAGTCTTCTGGCAGCTACGACGAGGCAGAATGCCAGTTTTTTTCAAGGATTGGTACCTTGTTTCAGCTGGTACCATGGCTTTGCTTACGTAGTACACGGGGTACTGCTTGCTTCCGACCTCTCTGATCAGAGCCGAACTGACAGCTGAAGTCGAGACTGCGAGGTAGAGGAATAGGGGCTCCCCTTCTTCAAGCTTGGACAATAGAGGCAGTGAACCCAAGTACTGTTTCAACTGCTGAAAGGCTTCCTCGCACTCTGGCATCCACTCCGCCTTCTTATGGCCCTTCAGCTACTGGAAGAAAGGAAAGCATTTATCTGTAGCCCTGGATATGAAGCGTCCGAGGGCGAAAATTCTTCCCATGAGACACTGCATCTCCTTAAGAGTCCGAGGCGAGTTCATGTCGAGGAGGGCCTTGATTTTATCCGGGTTGGCCTCGATCCCTCACTGGCTGACTTGAAAGCGAAGGAACATCCCTGACTCAACTCCGAACGCACACTTGGCAGGGTTAAGCTTCATCTGATACTCTCAAAAGATGTTGAACGTTTCTTCGAGATCAGAAAGGTGGTCGGAGGCTTTGATACTTTTTACTAGCATGTTGTCCACGTACACCTCCATGGTACGCCCGATCTGTTTGGCGAACATCTGATTCACCAGCCTCTGGTATGTTGCCCCAGCATTTTTCAGGCCAAATGGCATGACCCGGTAACAGTAGAGTCTTTTGTCTGTGACAAATGTCGTCTTCTACCTGTCTGAGGGATACATAACAATCTGATTATACCCGGAATAAGCATCCAGGAACGAGAGCAACTCATGCCCGGCTGTGCTGTCCACCAGTTGGTCGATCCGAGGCAACAGAAAGCTATCTTTAGGGCACGCTTTATTCAGATCGGAGTAGCCTACACAGACCCGCCACTTTCTGTTGGATTTCCTGACGAGAACCACATTCGCTATCCAGTTAGGGTAATATACTTCTTCTATAAAGCCCGCATCGAGCAGGACGGAGACCTCCTCGGCAATGGCTTCATATCGTTCGGCGTCAAACGACCTTCTCTTTTGCTTGACCGGCTTATGATCTGGGTTCACGTTCAACTTGTAAACCAACACGTCAGGAGAGATCCCTAGCATATCTGCATGCGACCATGCGAAGATATCTCAATGTTGCCTTAAAAAGGCTAATAGTTCGTTCATCTGCTCGGAATTCAAATATGACCAAAGCTGGACAGTCTTGCCTGGGTCTGATTCATCGAGGGAGATTTTTTCTAGATCCTCGACTGATGAACTTTCTACTGGTCCTCGGGGGTCTAAGGCGTCCACGATGAGAGCTTGTTTAGTGGCTCCTTTCCTAACCGCTATAGCATAACATCTTCGGGCCTCGCGTTGATCACCTCGGAGATAGCCGATCCCTCCTTCGGCTGGGAACTTCATCATCAGATGGTAAGTTGAGACGACCGCTCTCATTGCATTGAGGGAGGGTCGGCCCAGGATTATATTATGGACAGATGGAACATTGACAACCAAAAAGTCCACCAGAAGTGTGACTTATTGTTGCCCCTCTCCCGCTGTTACTGAGAGGGAGACAGCTCCTTCGGAGATTACTCTCTCTCCGGCAAAGCCGTGCAAGGGAGTCTTCACGGGTCGGAGCCGAGACCGTGAAATTTTCATCTTTTTAAACGCCTCGGAATACATAACATCAGCCGAACTCCCAGTGTCGACCAGGATACGGAACACCTTGTGATTCGCTATGGTCATGGTAACCACTAGCGCATCATCGTGTGAATGCTGGATCCAGCGCGCATCGTCTTCCTTGAAGGTCAGGCCGCACGGAGCGACTCGTAGTTCCTTGTTGGGACGTTCCGTCAGGTGAACGTGATGCTCCGGCTCGGATCTCTGGGAATGAATTTTTAGAGCCCTGTTTGAGTCCTCTCCCCCAGCTGAACCCCTGAAGATGGTACGAATTTCGGCCGGTTCTTATGGGGGGTTGTTTGGCTTTTTCCTCGGCTGCTTCTCTCTCCGAGCGGATCTTTCTCTTTTTGTGTAACGTCGCAGATGCCCCTTACAGATGAGGGACTCGATCTCGTCTTTCAAGTCCACGCAGTTATCCGTGTTATGACCATGATCTCGGTAGAAGCATCAGAATTTTCGCTTGTCTCGTTGCTCGGGGTCATCCCTCATGCAGACCAGCCAATTAAGTAGCCTGTCTCCTCGGATATCTAGCAGAATCTGCTTGGCAGATGTGTTGAGAGGAGTATAGGAGCGAAATTTTCCTTCTGGCTTACGGCTCGGTCGACGATCGCAGGGAGCGCGGTCATCGGTCCCTTTGTCGTTTGGCTGGGAGTCTTCGTTCTTTGGCCTCTTCCCTTTGTTCGTCGAGTCAGCGACTTGTAATCCTTTACTGGCGTTAGTGAACTTCTCGGCATTGATGTACTTTTGAGCCTTTGCCATAAAGTCCGCTAGCGTTTTCGGGAGATTTTTACCGATGGAGAAGGTGAACTTTCCTTCATTCAGTCCGCTCAGGATGGTAGCGAGAGCCATCTTGTCATCATAGTCTTCGACATACAACGCCTCTTCATTGAAACAAGCAATGTAGTCTTTCAACGACTCCTTCGGAGCTTATTTGATGGTAAGCAGGTGGGTGTTAGGTTTTCGATTTCTCTTACCACTTATAAATTGTGTAAGGAATAGTCGGCTTAGCTCTGCGAAGGAGCCCATGGAGTTTGGCTTGAGCTGGCGATACCAAATCCGAGCGGATCATGTGAGGGTGATGGAAAATCTCCTACACATCATTGCGTCCATTGCAGTCTGGATCTGCATCCACGATCGGTAAGACTCCAGGTGTTCGAATGGATCCTCAGATCCTGAATACTAGATGACGGGAGGCATCCGAAACCTCTGCGGCATCACTTCAGCCATAATGGCTGCGGTGAAGGGAGGCTCGGTCTCTTCCATCATCGCCTGGATTGTGGCTGGAACTGTCGATTGTGGTTACTTCTTTTCCAATGTTAGGAACTTATCTTTCAACTCTGCAAATCGTGCCTCCCATGGGTCTCTATTTTTCACGACGACTTCTAGGGTATCTTCGCCCTCCGGCATTCTCCCTTCTCTCCTCCGTTCTAACTGATGTTGGAGGTCCGTGTGCGGCAGAGCAGATGTAGCGGAATGAACGGTTGTGGGAATCCGGGTAGTGGCATTCCGTGCCGATCCCTCGCCATGCACAGTAGGAGGGTTCTGTCCTAATCGCGGCACCCCTGAATGCTGGGGGGCTTCAGGTCTTACACTCCTTAGCGCAGAGCAGGTCTCCACGAAGAGTCCCACCGGTTCTAGAATAGGCTGTTCCTGAATCGGACGTGACTCTGGTTCCCTCTACTGCTTCATCTTGTTGATCTCGTCGCGCAGGGCCTGGATCTCGTTCTGCATGGCGTGGTATTTACCCGACCGGTTATGAGAAAGTTGAGAAGGTCCTGGTGCGGACTCGGCATGAAGTATTGATGATAACCGAGTCTACTCGCTTGGTACCGGTTCTACCACTACAGCTTTCTTCTTCCTCGCCATTACTTAGGTGAATGAGAACCTGACTTCTAGTTTCAGGTTCCCACAGACGGCGCCAAAAATGTTGATGCAAAAATCTGGTCGGCCCTCCCTCCACGCTTTCAAGATCCTTTGCATACCGTCCCTAAAGCCTGCACCAAGAGAAAAGGCAAAGGTGACCCTAGCTGAGCTGGGGGACCCTCCGATGCCTAAATCAGGACAAGGGAATCAGGGTCTATGTCGAGAGTAGATGAGAAGAGCTCGATTTCACGTACCTGTATATATGACATGATGCACTATTTATACTTGCCTGTGGGATGGTCTGGATTCGATAATCTCAGCACGATCGGGGGGATTCCTAGATCATGGAGATACCGTCCGCAATCTATCGATTCGTGTAACATATCAGGCGGATTATGCATATCGGTACGCGAAGTTATCGGCCACGTTCGATTATGACAGTTTCCATGTTCGGCGAATAGGGCATGCACATATGTTCGGTTCGGAACGTCTGTTCGGCTCGGCTCGGCGAATGGGACATACAGCCGGTCCGACTCACTTGGTCGGCTCCGTTGATTCCTTCATAGTTGGCAGGGCTGACTTCGCTGAACAAAGTATGGTCACGGCGTAAAGGGTCATCCGATCGGAGTATGGTCTCGAGTTGCACCTCAACCGTGTTGGCTGCTCGGGAGGGTCACGTCTCGAATCGGGTCGGAAGAATCACGCCTCAGCTCGAATTTTCCATAACAGTCTAAATTACTGGTCCATGTGTTCCACTTGTAAGTGCCTCTGTACTCTGCATAGATGCAGGTTAGAATCGTCAAATATCATATGATTCATCTCGTAGTTTTTGAATCCACGCGAATGGAAGCGGATTGCATCCTACCCCGCTTGATGTAAGGATTTTATCCACGCGGTGAGTACATATTTAAAGAACATCTTAGGATATGAACCCAAAATTGAGGTGGAACGGAGGCTTAAGTGGATCACAAAGTTTGAATTGAACGCCCACCGATAAAAACTTCTTTGGAGCTGCAGAAGTCTCGGATCAAGCTTAGATTTGTGTTTTCACTTCATCCAGGCCTACATGACTTTATGAATAGTTTGGATTGCAAAAAAACATCACGGTGGCCCTTGGAAAGGTATCAACGGTGGGTGTCATTATCATTGCTACTTCCATTGGTGTGGTCCACTGGAAAGTTGTACCTACCTCATTTTTATGGTCATGCTGTAAAATGATCTGATAAAAAGGATGAACGGCGTGGATAAAACCCTTACATCACAATGGACTCCACAGAGCCATCCCCGGATGGATTATCATATGGGCGGAGGTCGGACGCAATCCGCTCCCCACGCTAATTAGATCCCTATTCCCTACCCCATTTACACGCAAGCACATTTGGTCAAGATCTGATTCCATCATGCAGTCACTATTCTAGCCTGAAAATCAGAGGCTGTAGTACAGCGTAGGAAACGAAAGCACATTTGTTTTATTTGTACGTTTTGAGACATAAGATGTAATCAGTGAGGCCCACCTTGGAAAGTTTCTCTCTCTCCGTCAATTTTGAATTTCCTAGAGTGAATGGACCATTATCCACATCCAAGGATGGAAATGAGATCAGTGTAAATCATGGGCTATGCTTCATTGACAATGATGACCATGTTTTTCACGATACGGCCGGATTCGGGTGCACGTATGCCATGTGTACTTCACAATTCACATGACACCCACAGCGATAAAAAATTGGTGGTGAACTCTCACCATAGCTACCTCCAAAAGAGGTACTATGAAACCCTACCTTGACCCTTGATATGAAGGGGCCCACTGAGGATGTCCAATGCACCAAGCATCTCTCAATAGAAATTTTCTTCCCCCTAATATCCATCAAGCTGGCAGTTTAGAAAAATAAAAAAAGCAGCAACAGTCCATATTCGACAAAAGAAGGCTGCAGTTTCAATGGATAAGTTCTACGGATCTGGGAGGATTTGTGTAACGAGGGCATCACAGTGGGGTTATTGATGCAGAAATCTGGCTCACCCTTGACACGTGTTATCCTGACACTTGCCTGGAAGGGAACTGCCCACCGTAGGGAGGGCGACGCCTTGATAATAAAGCTTATCATTATGGAAATGTTCCCCATGCAAAACCTATCTACACTACTTAATACTTAGATTTTTAGCGTGACTATTGCATCAGAGGAGGAGACCTCCTCTGACCAATGTGTCCTTTGTTTTCCTTTTGTGTAAGCTTACACGGCTCAGCTCTAGTGCTCAAAGCTAGGCAAGGATGATCTAGATTTCTGCATCAACCAGGCCCATCAGGGCTAGTTTATCAGGAGTTGGGATCACTGAATAATACGACCATCTTTCACAGACTGAAAATACGACCAAGCAAATCCCGTCTATACCCGTTCGTCTGCCTTGTTTTGGAGAGAAGAGAGACTTTGATATTCTGGTAATACGATGGATGATATACGAGCACTGCATACGTAGTGTACAATTAAGTCAAATTAAGTTTTCCAAATTACGGCTCCCTGTTTAGGCAAAAAGCTTGTGTGACTTTGCATATAGAGGGGCCACTGATGTGAATGGAATGACTTTACATGGATGAGATCCACCGTCCATGTGCGTTCCCTCACACCTTGGACTGAGGTCAAAAAATAAGGCTGATTAGGGATTGATAGGCACTAGACCATGTGAAACAGTTGAGATGGGAAGTCCCATTATTCAAATTGTGTGTGCAGTTTGTAAGAATTTATGCGCAATTTACAAGGAGACTTTGCTGTGCATTGAGTATAAAGATCATATGAATGAAATATGGCATACATGATTGAGATAGGATGCCGTAGCCTTCCATTCCTCACACCCTTGGAAAAGTTGTGATGGGACTGCAACTTCTCCCTATTGATCCATGTGAATTTGACAATCTTATTTCCTCTAAAACATTGTATGTCACGGTTGTAGCACACCACTCGTTACATGAATTTCTGAACGTATCACAATTTAATGAGGCCCACTAGTATACCCGATCATATTATCCAACCTTTAGGACAATTCAGACCATTAATCAATGAGGCCCACCTTATAGGATTCTTACCTAGTCCACTATCATGTTTATATGTCACCCAAAGCAGTCAGTCATCTGATGCACCAGCCAGGATGACTAGATTCCTTAAAAACCAGGACATTCTTATACTAATGTGGAACACACCATGTGCATTAGGAGGTTTTTTACGTGATTTTATGCCGTTGTTATGGTTTGGCCCACCTAAGGCTTGAATAGGATTGATTTTTAGGATCTACAGTGAAAATGTGACAGTGCATCTCATGGACAAGGTGTTTCTGATGCACGTTTGTCCCACACAGTGCTCGAAACAAGTTAGGTCATCCGTGTGATAGGCTAGTGCCATCCCCGTTTAAATGTACCATAGTGATTTATTTGATGATGTCTATCAAATTAGTGGATATTTATTGGACGGTTAAAAATGAAAAATATCCAATGACCTAATTTCAATAAACAAGCGTCCTGGAATTAGAGGTTAGGATTGAACAATCAATCTAATTTAGGGACTGTTAATTATAGTTGGATTTGACAATTTAATATGCTTAATTAGAATTAGGGTAAATCAAGTGTATAATCTTGGAGTACCTCCATATCAAATGCCTGAGTTTATCATATAGCTCTCCTTCAAAGAAAAGTATTAGAATACCCATGCTTTGAAGTGAGAAGGCTGATTATCTCTCTGTGATGAACAATACACTTTCCAGTTGTGCACAAAGTTTGCATATGCAAAGCCATTGTTGGTTTATTTATCTTATGGATCCATCATGATTAAACATTCTTGAAAGACGTCTTAATGGTCAAATTTTTCATCTCTCTCTCTCTCTCTCTCTCTCTTTCTTTTTCTTTTTCATAGAGGAGACTATTGGTGCATTTCTTCTTAACCATATGTTTTAGATATTGCCACGGTAAAGGGCTATTTGGGATATGATTCAACCATGCAAAATACATGTAAGGGTTATGAGTGTACTAGAACTGATTAGGTCCGATTCAAATTGTTCCCACTGCCCTGTCGTTAAGATAGAGCGAGGTTCAATCGTAGCTTGACCGTTTTCCTATTTAGCCAACTTCCATGCACTTGTTACTTTAATGATTAACAGAAGTAGGGGCTCTTCCTCCAAATGAATTATTTTTTTACTTTGAATATTCGAAATTTTTTTTGTTTTTTTTTTTACACATGCACACACACCCCACACACTCATGCTAGTGGAATTTCACCACTTATGGGTACTCAAACACTTGACCAAGAGTTGAAACTCCTGAGAGTCTACCACCTGAGCAAGAGCAAGGACCCATGAATATTCAAAAACTTACGAAAGTATAACAGTTGCATGGTTAGAGTGAAAAAAGAAAAAAAATAGATATAATAAGAATGTGTGAATAAATTAGTACTTTTAAATGATTGCCCACCTAACATAGTAGAAGAGTTCTTTGGAGAGTAGTGTGCTAATAAGCGTGGTAAAAGCAATACCAAAATTACAATTATGGTCAGCCCAATGTCGGAGTATAAGTGGTCGGGCTTGGATTTGACTCAAGATTTCTTCAAACTAAAAAAATCAATTCAACTTAGCTCAAACCTAGTTTCAAGCCAAGCCAAGTTAAGCTTCGCCGAGTTGAGTTGAGCGGGTCATCTGAGCTAACTCGGTTCGCATACAGGTCCAATTCTGACATACAATCCATCTATTGTCTTTAAATTTCACTTGAATGACGGATCATACCAAATTTAAAGCCACTGCAAAACTCAAGCGAGACCACCAGATACTTTTAGATATTTTAGGGCCGGTCTCTTATGGCACACATGTCCCATATGGAAAATCAGGGCAGTCCATCGTGAAATTGCACATGTACATCAAACTTGGACAGTCGGATTTCTTTTCTTCTAATTCCACATTTTTCTAATAAGCTCCACCTTATTGACCATGGGCTGATGTTATTTTAGGCCCATGACATGTTCAGTACCTGACAAATGGTTTAAATCTCTGACATGTGCATCATACTGCCATCTGTCCGCATGATGGCACGTGTTCCACACCCTCACATGTTGGGCCCTCGTTGAAAGCCTCCATCCCAGACGTTGAAGCTTCAGATAGTCAAACCCGAATCAATCTTGTTTAACACGTGACTGATCAGTTGATGGTCAAACGAATGTGTACATTATTGAATCTGTTTCTCAGAGACGAACAGCAACCATGGCAGAGGTCGGACCCGATTCCGTTGCAACACTTTTTTTTATATGCAGCGCGTAAAACATCCAAGTTTGTGGGGCCCACCATGTCCTATGTTAAAATCCACTCCGTCCAGCAGGTTCTATCCTCTAATTCTAAGACATAGAGTAATAATTAGAAAGATTTCACAACCCAGGTGGGTCACACCACAGCAAACAATGAGGATGGGATACCAACCATAGGTTTGTATTTGGGACCACCAAGGTATTTATATTTCATGAAACCCGTTGATCAGGTGTAGCACACCAGGATGAAGTGAAAATACAAATTTGGTCTGATCCAAATATCAGCCAGGACAGCTTTATATTGTTCCCATTGGCGTGTCCTATCTGATTTTATTTATCTGCTGACATTTTGCACGTACAATACAAATAGTTGTTCTCACCCGATGGACTGAGTAGATTTACATGTAAACAAGGTGGACCCCACAGAACTTGGGTGCTTTCAGGCAGCTGTGTTAAACAGGTATCCTAGACGTTTGGTCCCTCCTTCAGCTCGGGAACAATCCCTTGGAAATCACAAACACTTGCTGTTGGAAAACAATGCAATGGAAATTTAATGGGTAGTTTGGATGCCTATAAAGTTTTTAAATTGTAAAGGGATTACAGGTAATTTAATTATATGAGCTGTTTGGATGCATGTATTTATTAATAAAGACTTTACATGCTGTAAATAGAATAACCTGATAAAAGCCATGTTTTATAAAGTCTTTCTAGGTAAAAAGATATTATACATATTAGAGCACAATGGTTAATATACACTCATGATATGTGGGGCCCACTGAAATGTGTATGATACATTTAATCTATCCATCATGTATTTCCTTTGATGCTCTCATGTGACCCTAAAATTATAGGTCGTCCATTATCAAATGATCCACAAGAGGGAAGGATGGGACGTCCACCATTAAAAACTTTTAAATCATATTTATGGCTTACTATGATAGGTGGAAGATATCCAATTTATTTAGTGTGTGCATGCTTTAATATCCTCTTAGGGCTTAAAAAAAATCAAGTCTTTTTTAGATGATTTTTACAGATTTTAGAAGGTTCACTACCCAAGCTCTCTGGTATGAATACTTACTTCATTCATTGTAAGCATTTTACCGGGTAGCCAAACATATAATCTGTTTACTTATAAACAAACCACCACTTAAAAGCCAAATAGAAAGGCTTGTAAACCAATTGCACTTGAAAATCTTTTCTAGGATCAAGTGTTTATAGCTAAAAGAAATTATTGGCATCCAAATGACCCCTGAGAGTTTTCTTGGACCGTTCATTCTGCTACTTAATTTGTTAACATTGTGGCTGTTGGATAAATGTGGAATCGGCATAGTTTTATCCACAAGTTTTAGGATCAACATCGGCCATTAGATAATTAACATGTGATTGGGATTAGATCATTCAGTCAGCAAGGGCTATTGACCATTAGATAATCAACATGTGATTGGGGTTAGATCATTCAGTCAGCAAGAGCCATTAATCCTCTACGATGCGCTATAAGGACATCTAATACACCTATATCCATCAAAATGACCAACATTCAATGGTTAGGATCATCAAAATAGGTTTTCTGATTTGATAGGAAATTGTGGAGGCATATTTGCTACTTGGGGATTCGAACACCTTCCTTTATGATGGTATATCATATAACCATTTGTTCTAAAAGCTCAAGCCTTTAGAGGATAGTGTATCAATGTATATCAATGGACATTAACAATAATCAAATTTCATATTTTAGTTTAAAGGTTTGGAAATATTTCTAATGGGTTATTTGGATTCAAGTAAAACTATATCATTAATAAGTAATCAGGACAAAAGTAGTTGCCTATCCTTTCTTAATCTCATTTATGCATGCGATCTTAGGTAATTTTTAGCAAGATATGCAACTATCAAAGTATGGATTGGTTGTCTATTAAAGAGATAAAACTATCTTTTCTTTTTCTTTTTAAGTGCATTAATGTGAAAAATCCCATTCATGTGTATGATTGTCTAAATTCAAGTGCCATATTTGTACACGCATACCACCATCATCTTTAAATACAAAAAACATGAGGTACATGTGTCAATGTACTATGTACCGCCATCTATACTAAACTCCTCATATGTGTAACAATTCATTCTCGTTATTTATTCCGAGGTTTTTGACAAGCAAAAACAGAGCAATTACTTGTGACATAATTTACATGAATAATTAATCTTAATTGGGTTCGAGTCCTTACTTCAGTGGTAGACTCTGAAGAGTTTCAACACGGGTCATGGGTTGATACCCATAGGTGGTGAAATCCCATTATGGCGTGCTTGGGTGTGTGTGTAAAAATAATAAAAATAGTAATAATAATAATCTTGATTGCATATTTGTTGATGGCTTAGGTGGGCTGCACCATAGACATAAGGTGAGAGTAGAAATCTACCCATTAAAAGTTTCACGATCATTCTAGGGTCCACTGAGATGTAGTTTAGACATCCAACACATCCATTGTGTGTCCTACTTAGATGAGGGGTCACACTAGGTTTCAGCCATATCAAAAGCTTAGGTGGCGCCCACCAACTGGTTTTAGACACAATTTCATATGGTATGGCCCACTTGAGTTCTAGATATGTCTGATTTTTAGAATATCCCATAACCTAAAGGGGACCCATTAAATGCATGGTGTGGATGTCCAACATAGATCATTGCAGGGCCCATATAGCTTGACTCATGGGAAGCTCCAGTGAGGTTGACTAGAGAGTGAGAGATGTGATCCAAAGCCAATGCTCTCAGAGAAGTATAAGTAAAAAACCTTTAGTGTTGGGGGCCTTGCACAAAACCTTAGGATCTATCCCTTCAGAACAAATCAGAATTATGAGATAATAATAGCAATGAAACAAATCAAGGCATCAATCACACACCACACAAGAGATTTTTACGTGGAAAACCCTCAAAGAGAAAAAAACCACGAGACCTCGTCCAGATCAATAATCCACTATTAAGCAGAACATTACAACCTTCTTCACTCACGCAGGAGTGGATAAACAATAAGAGAATAAAAGAAAACAGAGAGATCTGACCGATTACGAGGACGTAGAAGCGCTGAGATATAGATTGCACAGTAGATCACCTCCACGAGCATAACCTCCCTTCTATAAGCTTCCTCCCTCTCTTTTTTTTTTCTCTCTCAACCTTGATAGCCCTCTTATGTTTTTCTCATACCCTAGAAAAACCCTAGGGACCCCTATTTATAGTTTTAAGAAACTCCTTTCCGCATTCCAGTTGCGAAAGGATTTGCGACACGAAATTCACGCAAAATCGTGTAACAAATCTGTGTAGGTTCGATCAGTTGAGCACCTCCTACGACCAGTCGAGCACCCTCCGAAAAAAATAGTCCAATCGCTAGACTTTGAGTTGAGCTACGACTCGATTCCTATGACTGGTCGTACCAACCTTCGACCGGTTGAGTAGGGCCTATGACCAGTCAAACACGGGGCAAAAAATCCATCAAATATCCCACTTTTTGACTTGGGAGGAATTCTCCTTTTTCAAGCCAGTCAGGTTTCAACAAACCTCAAACTTGCCCTTGAGCAAAGCCTTGGTCATCCTGTCTGACTCATTATCGTCTGTGTGGATTTTCTCAAGCTGTAATACTTTCTGTTCTAAAGTATCCCTGATCTAGTGATACCGAATCTCTATGTGCTTCGACTTTGAATGCTGACTTGGATTCTTGTTCAAGTGTATAGCACTCTAACTATCGCAATAGACCACATGCTCCTCCTGCTTCGGGCTAAGTTTTTGTAGGAACCTCTTCATTCAAAGCATCTCTTTACATGCTTCTGTGACTGCAATGTACTTGGCCTCTGTTGTCGACAATGCTATGACCCTCTGTAACTTGCTCTGTCAAGAAACCGCTTTCCCTTCAAAAGTGAACATGAATCCCGATGTAGACTTCCTGGAGTCTATATCACCTACCATATTTACATCTATGTAGCCCTCTAACACATGTTTACCGTCACCATAGCATAGGCTCAACCTGTATGAGCCTCTTAGATACCGCAATATCGACTTCACCGCTGCCCAATGCTCTTTGTCAGGATTGAAAAGATACCGGCTGACAACACCAACCGCATATACTATGTCTGGGTGTGTACACACTATAACACATATCAAACTTCCTACAGCTGACGCGTAGGGTATCTTCTACATCTCTTTTACCTCTGCCTTCGTTTTGGGATACTGTCTGTCACTCAATCTGAAGTGACCATCCAGTAGAGTACTGACCGACTTTGCTGCATTTATATTGAATCGCTTTAAGACTTTCTTAATATACCGCTCTTGTGATAGCCAAAGCTTCATGCTACTTCTGTCATGGGTTATCTCCATTCTTAGGATTTGTTTAGCCGAACCCAAGTCTTTCATTGCAAAAGACTTGTCCAACTCCTGTTTTAGCCTGTCCATCTTCTTGATGTCTTTTCCCATGATGAGCATGTCATCAACATATAACAGCAGAACTAAGAAATCATTATCTGAGAACTTGCGCGTGAACACACAGTGGTCCGACTCTGTTCTGTCATACCCATGCTGTAACATGAAAGAATCGAACTTCTTGTACCATTGCCTTGGAGCTTGTTTCAACCCATACAAGCCCTTCCTCAGCCTACACACCATATGCTCCTTGCCCTTGACTTCGAACCCCTCTGGCTGGTGCATATAGATCTCTTCTTCCAGGTCACTATGGAAAAAAATAGTTTTAACATCCAACTGTTCTATCTCCAAATCCATGCTAGCTGCCAACACAAGCAACACCCATATGGATGTCATCTTCACCACTGGTGAGAATATCTCCTCGAAATCTATGCCTTTCCTTTGACCGAACCCTTTTATCACAAGTCCGGCCTTGAACCTCATCCGTGAATTCTTCCGCTCAACCTTCTTTTTGAACATCCACTTGTTACTCAGAGCTTTCTTGCCATTAGGCAGTTTCACCATGTCATAGGTGTGGTTCTTATGCAAGGATTCTATCTCCTTTTATATAGCTTTCAATCACTCCTACTTATGCTCATCGGCTAGGGCCTCAGAATAATCTTTTGTCTTTCCTCCATCAATCAGCATAATATACTCATGCGGCGAGTACCTCTTGGAAGGCTGTCTGTCCCTAGATGACCTCCTCACCTGTGGCTCAACAGGTGGATCAAGAGGGAGCTGTTCCCCTGGTTCATCTTCTAAAGGAACTCTCTCTTTCTCTGTAACTCGCCGTACTCCCCCGTTATCAGGCACCACAGGAGGAATAATCGGATCCATATCCTCTAGCTCACTTGAACTAGGCTGATTCTTCTCTGCCTTACTAATCTCTCCTATACACAGATCTTCAAAGAAAACCACATCTCTACTCTTGACGAGCTTCCTATCAGTCGGATCCTATAATCTGTAGCTAAACTTTTCATCACTGTATCCTAAGAACACGCACTGCCTGATCTTTATATCGAGCTTGAACCTCTCGTCCTTCAGTACGTGAACGGATGCCCTGCATCCAAACACCCTGAGATGACTGTACGATGGATCATGTCCAGTCCACACCTTCTCAGATACTTCTCCATTCAATGGGGTTGATGGAGACCTGTTTATCAGATACACTGTCGTGTACATTGCTTCTCCCCAATACGTCTTGGGCAACTTCGCATGAGATAACATACATCTGATTCTCTCAACAATGGTACGATTCATTCACTCAGCTACACCATTATGCCAGGGGGTCTTGGGAACCGTCTGTTCATGTCGTATACCCAAGGACTTGCAGTACTCATGAAAGTGGCCAATATATTCACCACCATTGTCAGTGTGGATGCACTTCAATGATCTACCTGTCTCTCTCTCAACCATAGCATGAAATAATTTACACACACAAAAGACCTCGTCCTTGAATTTCAAAGCATAAGCCTAAACCCTCCTAGATGCATCATCTATAAAAGTAACAAAATACAATGCTCCACCCAAGGTTTTTGTCCTTATAGGACCACAAACATCAGAATAAACTAAATCTAATGCATGCACTTTATTAATATGAGAAGTAGTTTTAACAAATGAAACTCCATGTTGTTTCCCTGATAAACAATCAAGACAGGTTTTAAGAGGCGTACCTATCACGTCTGGAAGGAGCCGCTTCCTCGCTAGTAGCTGAAGTCCTTTTTCACTCATGTGGCCTAGACATTTGTGCCCCATGTCTATAGCTGAATCTTCCACTGCGTTCAACCCACCCTTGCATACATTGACACTTGCCTTATACATGGTGTAACACTTCTTTCCTTTGGCTGAGATCAATGAACCCTTGATGAACTTTCAGCGCCCACCGCCAAACCGGATTTCATAGCCATCATCATCCAGCCTTCCTTTCGATATCAAGTTGAGGTGAAGGTTTGAGATATGCCTCACATCCCTGAGAACCAATGTGTAGCCCACATCGGTCTTCACACAAATATCACCAACCCTTACGATCTTTGATACGCCAGAATTTTTTAGCTTCACGGTCCCATAGTCGTTTGACTTGTAGCTTGTGAAGAAGTCCCTGTGTGGAGTCACGTGAAAAGAAGCTCTCGAATCTATCACCCAGTCGGTGTGCTGACTTGTAATAGTGAGACATACATCATGATCTACAGAAAGAAAAACTACAACGTCGCCATCCGAAGCGACCGCAGTGAAATCTAATTCATCTTCCTTCTCCTTTCCTTTTCATTTCCTGTCGTTTTTAGCCTTACGATATTCATGCTTATAGTGGCCCTTCTTGCCACAATTCCAGTATTCAACATTTTTTCTGTTACTCGACTTGCCTCTTGATTTATCTCGGGCCTTCCCGCCTTTCTCGTTCTTTCATCTCTCTCGTTCCTGTGTCACAAGTGCCTCTTGCTGAATAGACCCCTGAGACTTCCTTATTGTCTCTTCATTGAAGAGGCAGCTAGTAACCCATGGATATCTTTCCGTCTGGCACGGAGTTACTTAGAGACACCACTAATGTCTCCCAACTGTCAGGCAACGAACTAAGTAATAGTAAAGCCTGCAATTTATCATCCAGGACCATCTTCATAGAGGAGAGTTGGTTCACTATATTGCCGACCTCATTCATGTGTTCGGCCATAGAACCACCATCCTTAAACTTGAGATTCACAAGTCGCCTTATCAGAAAATTTTTATTATCGGTTATCTTCCTCTCATACATCCCTTGTAGTTTCAGCCATAGGCTAGCGGCTTAGGTTTCCATAGACACATGGTAGAATACAGAATCATCCAGCCATTGTCTAATAAACCCCACCGCCTTCCGGTCCAACTTCTTCCAATCTTCATCAGACATCCTTGGATTTTGCTGATATGCCTAAAATTAGAGAGTATAGGTCCTTGTAATAAAACAAGTCCTCCATCTTAGCCTTCCATATGATCCAGTTAGAACCATTGAGGCTGATCATCCTTAATGAGCCACCTTCCATAATTCCAAACCAATCCTACCCGTTTAATGAACTGAGCGCTCTGATACCACTTTGTTGGGGGCCTTGCACAAAACCTTAGGACCTAGCCCTCCAGAACAAACCAGAATTATGAGATAATAATAACAATGAAACAAATCAATGCATCAATCACATACCACACGAGATTTTTACGTGGAAAACCCTCAAAGAGGAAAAAACCACGGGACCTCGTCCAGATCAACAATCCACTATTAAGCAAAATGTTACAACCTTCTTCACTCACGCAGGAATGGATAAACAATAAGAGAATAAAAGAAAACAGAGAGATCTGACCGATTACGAGGATGTAGAAGCGCTGAGATGTAGATTGTACAGTAGATCACCTCCACGAGCATAACCTTCCTTATACAAGCTTCCCCCCTTTCTTTCTCTCTCTCTCTCTCTCACCCTTCATAGCCCTCTTGTGTTTTTCTCATACCCTAGAAAAATCATAGGGATCCCTATTTATAATTTTAGAAAACTCCTTTCTGCATCCCAGTTATGAAAGGACTTGCGACACGAAATCTGCGCAAAATCGCAGAACGAATCTGCGTAGGTTCAACCGGTCGTGGACCTCCTACGACCGGTCGAGCACCCTCCGAAAAAAATATTCCAATCGCTGGACTTTCAGTCGAGCTACGACTCGACTCCCACGACTAGTCGTACCAACATTCGACCGGTCGAGTAGGCCCTACGACCGGTCGATCACAGGGCAATAAACCCCATCATTTAGTTGTATTAGGACACTGAAAAATCCAATCAATCAAGCTAGACTGGCCATTAAACCTTAAACATAGTCATTACAGGATGGTATAGATAATCCAATCAACAACCTATGAGTTGACAATTCTTGTCTTTTCTTTTTGTACTTTTAAATGAATAATGTGAGCCATCTAATTGGAGTGTATCACACATCACTCATTGTTAAAGAACCATGCATGTTTATCAGACAATCCTAAACATCTCGTCCATGGTTTGTATAATAGACTACTATAAATGAAAAGGCCAACTTAGAAATGGATAGGATAATTATATCATTGTAATTTTCATATAGTAGCCCTGGATATGTGATTTACCTAATGGGCAAAGTAGATGGATTGGATAGACTGCCAAAGTATCTAGATGCAATTAGGAGTAGTATAACTTTAAAAATGGTTTTTATCAGTCTCTCAAAACTGTGCTTTTGGTTCATATATGTAATTATTATTAGAGATGATTAGCAGAAGTAAAAGATTAATAAGGTCTTGAGGTAGGTTTAGGTTTCACTTTCATATCTAATATTGTTATATATTATTTAAAAAATGCCTTTAAGCACTTGAGTCTTTTACCACATTGATGTGTTTATTAGAGGTCAATTTCCCTATTTCTAAGAATGGGGAACTTCCCATTACGCACTGAGTTTTTACATGTAGTGCTAATTATTAGTTTATCCAAGCTAATAATTTGATGGCCCTCATCATGGATCATGGATGGATCATGCTAGAAAAATTCCTCAATTAGTCAACTCTAACCTTTCCATTGTTGGCATGCAATCACTGTTTTAAGAACGAGTGAAATAACAATCCAAATTCAATTGAGAAAAACCTAAGATACAATGGTTAAGATGTCCAATTTGGGAGTACTTTTATTATAGTCCATTGATGATGGGTCCATTAGATCATTGGGTTAGATAAACCATTCATTTGCTCCATATGCACAAACTCAATTCACAAGAGTGAAATTCGCCCTTCAGTTCCCACAAGAAACTTGGCCTCCTCTCTCTCTCTCTCTATATATATATATATGTGTGTGTGCGCGCGTGATCCATGGAGCCACTTGACCTCATCTATCTCTCTCACACCCACCCCCACTATATGGATACTCAAACATCCCATGATCTCAATGTTGAAACAAAATTTATTTACCATTGAGCCATGGAGTCAAGCAAGACCCTTGAGCTAAATATACAAGCTGCTGGCCAAAGTGGAACTTTTACCGAATCCCTGCAAGCCACTCCGGTGCATTAACTGCCTTGTTGGTAAGAAAATCCTTCTAAAAGTCCTCAAAGCTACTAATTACAGGAGACTATTGGCATAATTGATTTGAGGCTGAGATGATGAACCTTTATAATTTTTTTTTAAAAATAAAATCTATATTCTACAATTCAATTACGAGTTGGTTATTTGCTAATTAGGGTTTTGCGCTTGGCCATTTGGCATAAAAAACCTTCAACGAACGAATACTGCCAATTACCAGAGATTAATGTCGCATTGACGCAATTCAATTAAACTCCGAAAGGATTGCAACTTTTCTTTATGACATTTGTAACACAACTTTTCTTTATGACATTTGTAACATTTTGCTTGGTTTCTCACAACCAACCAACTAATTCGGCCACCCGACAAATCCAACTCGCACAATGAACTACTTAGAGATGCACATGCTCTAATGCTTTATCGGGGGTGTCTATCATTCAATCAACAAAATTGATGTTATTGAAAAATTGATGTTGTATTAACACACTTTAATTAAATTTAGAGAGCTAAAAACCATATTTTGGCCTTATTTTTCAAAGCCAACAACCAAAAAGGTGCACTCACAAAATAAGATAACACTACTTCATTAAAGCAAAATTTCGCAAAATTCCATAAACTCGTTCCAGCCAAACCCGCCTTAAGACTTTCAAAATTATCAAATAATTCTTCTAGAAGATTCCTTCCGTTGGTTCTTCCCTTCTTATTTTTCTTCTCCTTCTTTTCTTGGTTGCATACAAATGCATGGATAATCAAATCAATGAGCTGGATTGTTCAAAATGCCCAACCCACAATTCATGGCAACCATGTCCACATGAAAATCAGCCTTCTTTCTATTGCCATCCATTCTCCAAGTCATTGATCAGACGGTTAGGATCATATTGTCTAATTACTTCTTTTGAACTATAATAACCAAGCCTCGCTCAATGGATGGTACAAAATTCAAAAATCATTGACAGGACTTAATTTTCCACAAACAATCTTAACCATCCAAATTACAAACTACTGATGGTATGGAGTCACCAATTTCTTATGATTTTTGGGCCATGGAGTTGACAGTCTAGGTCGATTGGTTGGACTGTCCACATTTTTTATGCAGCTAGAATCACAGTATCCAACCGTTTTTCTTTGAAAATTGTTCCTTGATGGTGAGACTCTTGCGTAATATTTAACATGCAAAATCTAATATCTAATAGATGGCCCACTAACCAGACGGTCAGGATCGATTCTTATATCCACCGACGAGAGTCTCTGTCCTTCCAAAATCTCTCAACTGTAACCTTATCTCATCCGTGCCATCAATCGACACATTGTTGTTGAAGTTAAAGAATCCGTAACCTCCTCCCTTTCAAAATTACGAAAACACCACTGTACTATCCGTTGCCATAAATGCCCCTCGTCTTTTACACCACGTGCCCCTACGCGTCCGACTAATTAACATCGGTCAACACTCTCATCTCCTCTGTTGAGTGGAAAATCTCGTCCTCGGCAATTTATCGGCACGGGCATTTCTCGGGATAATTTAAATTAAAAAACATGAGTAAAATGAATTAAACTATTTAGTTCGTTAGCATTACGATAATTTCGTGATAAAATCTCCAAATATTTAAAACAATCAATTTTGAAAATATCGAAATTTCTCGTGATAATATACTTTGATGATTTTCCTACGAAAATATCGTGATATTTTCAAAATGTCGGATATATTCATCCAAACCCTCTAGCAGACTCGAAGCGCGAAGAAATAGTTGAATTTGGAAACAAAATAACGAAAATGCCCTCGATGTTTCCGAAACAACCCCTGGCGTAGTAGAACACGTGCCCACGAGTCGCGACGATTTAATTAGCATTAATCCCATTTCTTAATCACTTTTTCTTGAAATTTCGCACTAATGATGCCTTTGGAAATCGATAAATAGGGGAAACGAAGAGTCATTTCAAGAAGGAAGCGAGACAGAGACAGAGACAGAATTTTCGAATCCTTTTCTGCAATTCCTGAAAAATGAGATTATTACTATTATATCATAAATAAATACTCTTTTCGTTCTTCTATCTCTGCCTCGATTGGGAAGTAAAAGATGGATGACGGAAATGCCCCTTCGCTTTCGCTTCTCTAAGGTGAGAATTCTGACTTCTGTTTGATCCGCTATCTTACCTTCGCTTGCCAGTGATTTTTATTATATTTTAATTTTCTTTACGTTCAAGTCAAATCAGAGAGATTCTGATATTCCGGTATTTCTTATTATAAAAAACAATATAATAATATATCTCTAGCCCGAAGTCTGCCCGCAATTTGGGAGTTTTTGAACAATTTAAAGTTATGACTGTTTTCAAGATTTTTTTTTTTTCTGATTGAAATGCCCATGAAATATATTATTTTGCAGTGTGGGACAGGGGATCTTGTCTCAGAAACGCGTATTCTTTTCTTCTTCTTTTTTTTTTTTTAAAAAAAAAATTAATTTATTATTTTATTGTATTGAAGTGTCTGGTCCACCATGCATGGAGGGTACATGCACAGAATCTTGTCCGTCCAAATGTTCAGTTTGAGCTGGGTCCCGTTGCGATAGACAGCCCTGAAGCCATTTTAGCAGTCTGATCAAATTTGGGTTTATTTTCCGTCTTGATTTTGATGGCCCACAATTGGATGGCTAGGGACGTCAAACTGGTGTGTGGTCCAGTAGTGTGCTCTGAATGCGCTGGTATACGTGAGTTGCTGTAGGCTTAATGGATCTTGGAATATTTTTTAAGATGCCGTTTAAATTTTTATTATTTTTTAAAATGTTTTTTTAATAAGTGCTGCAAGTAATGTCAGTGTCGGTTGGGAACTGCATGCTACAATAATTATTTTTTTTATGGCCCACGTATTTATTCAATTAGCTTGATTTTTTTAAGACAATCTTTCTCTTGATTATGCGCTTTGTGATAGTTTGAAATTTACATAATTTTCAAACGTTTACTCATGTGAGAGGGCCGTGCACGCTAACTCTCATAATAAGTTTTTGGTAAATATCGAGAGAGTATTATATTTTTTAAAGGAAAATGTGTTTTTTTTTTTTTTTTTTTTGTTAACACAAACACTCACACCTCTCTCTCTCTCTCTCACACACACACACACACCCCATAGTGGGATTTTCCTAAAATAGGTACTCAAACTCATGACCTTTTGTTGACACTAGAGCTCGGCATCGATTTTAGTCGGATTGAATTAGGGCTAACTCAACTTAATTCGGTTTCGAAATAGACCTTACTCGAATTCGATTTAACTCAGTACCAAGTCCAACATGCCTAATTTGATCCGAGTCTGGGCTTAGCCTAAACTAATCCGAACCATGTCTAACCCAATCACAAGTACTGAGTCGACACCGAGTCGAGTTGGGTGTTGTAGGTTTCCATAGGCTAAAATCACAAATCAAAACCCAGGTGCATCTATCAAAATTGCAACCATATATATGTCACCGTGATGTGTGTCAAACATCTCTACCCCATCAACCAAATGCACCATTACATGGTGGGCAATGGGTTTAAAAATTAAGTTAATTCATGACTTGGGTGGGCCACACCATATCTAACAGTTGAGAGTAGGGGTGCACATGGAAACTGTAGAATTGATAAACCGAATCGAAACTTACCAAACTATATGATTTGGTCTGGTTCTGAAATGCACCGGTTCTAGTTCTAGTTTTGAAAATCAAAGAATCGATTAGGTCGGCTCGGTTCTTGATTTGGGGTTATGTAGAATCAAACCAAACATGGAACCAGGCCGTCTCAAGCAAATAAATATTTTTTTAAAAAAATCATAATCTCTTGATTCTCTTTACGCTGCCCTTGCTACCCCCATTCCACTCTCTCTCTCTCTCTCTCTCTCTCTCTCTCTCTCTCTCTCATAAGATAGCCACTGGGCCCATTGCCCAACACTCCACCTCACCCAGCTGGCAACTACTCTCTCTCTCTCTCTCTCTCTCATAAGATAGCCACTGGGCCCATTGCCCAACACTCCACCTCACCCAGCTGGCAAATACTCTCTCTCTCTCTCTCTCTCTCTCTCTCTCTCTCTCTTATTGGATTATAAAAATCCTAGAACCGTATAACCGATCCGAAACCGAACCGGTTTTTACGATTCAGTTCTAGGGTGCAAACGGTCCGGTTCTAATTCCGATTCCAATTTTCCTGGAATCGTTAGGAACGGTTCAGTTCTGCTTTCACCCCAAAATTGGACCAAACTGACCTGTGTGCATCCCCAGTTGAGAGGGGTTACCCTCCCATTAAAACATTCATAATCATTTAATGGGCCCATTGAAATGTGGTTCACAATCCAGCCCATCCATTGTGCATGTCTTAGATGAGGGGTCAAACCAAGTTTCAACTGCATTCAAAACTCAGGTGGGCCCCACCAAGTGCTTTTATATATTTTAAGCATGTATATATTCACATAATTTTAGATGGTATGGCCCATTTGAGTCTCATATATGGCTGATTTTTAGTATATCCTATAACCTAAAGGGGATCCATCAAATGCACGGTGTTGATGTTTGACACACATCATAGTCGGGCCCACACAGCTCGACCTCATGGGGAGATTAACCTTATAGTACCATTTTCACACACACACACACACACACACACACACACACACACACACGTGTAGGAATTGAGTTTCAAATCGAGTCGAGTCAATACCGAGTTGGATTTTAGGTCGAGTTAAGTCGACTTACCGGGTGACCTGAACTCGACTCGATTTGGGTTCGGATTGGATGAAGTCTACTTGGTTTAGATCAACTCACCCACCTGGTTCAGATCGAGTTAGGTTTGAATGAGTCGGACAATTTAAGTCATTCCATGCCCAGCTCTAGTTGAAACTCTTATGAGTCTAAACCACTGAGGCATAAGTTAGGACCTAAAGAAAAAAGCTTGTGTACCTCATTAAATCATCTAAGGTTGAAGAAATTAATTAAAATGTATGAAATCCCATGTCCTTCTCTAGATTTATCACTTTTTTTTAGCATTTGATTTTAAAAATCATGCTAATTCAACACTAAGTGAGTAACTCCATGAAATTATACTTAAAAAACTTTTAAATTCACATGATATAGTCCACGTGAGCTTTTGAAGTACTGTTAACCGTGCTCTTAGTATGTTAACCCTGCTGGCAGAAATTAATCTACTCCATTTTTGGTGGCACCCATGCACTTAAAAACGTCCGTGACCCTCCAAATGCCAAATGTAAAAACAGAAAGCCCAGAATTTGAAATCCTGCCCATTCGAACTCATCATTAGGGTAAAGCAAACTCCTTATTCTAGATTCTCATGGGTCTGGTTTGTGTGTGGGGCATGAAAATCATCCCATCTGAACATTCTTAAGCTAAAATAATGAAATTGGGGTTGGTGAAAATGATCATGATAACTCGATCAAATCCAACGGGCAAAATCAAAATGCTTAACATTTTCAACTATTTTCATGTCCATCATTCAAGTGATGTTTAGCTATGTGCCTAACCCGAATAAATCAATCCCTCTCTGCCGTATGCAACATGAGTAGCATTTTGCTAATTTTAACCATGCAATTAGTAGGTAGCTAGATGGGGTGACTTTAAAAGGAAAATAGTAGTACATGATGTTTCAACTGAGGGCATTGTTGTGATTTATATTTATGGATGATGAATAGACTGCTATTATTCCTTGCATGTACAATAAAGCCTTTGTGGGACCATTGTCATGACTCTGTGACATCCACCACTACATGTTAAGATGTTGAGATGGATCACATGTTAGAACATCCACAAAAAATGGAGCCTATTTAAAACTAGAGTGGGCTATGTTACAAAAAAAGTAAGGATTGATTAACATTTTTCCTGCACGTTAGATGTATCATTTTCTTCATTTCTTCTTTTTTTATTAAAAAAAAAAAACAGAAATGTGATACTTTGGCAGTATGTGATGGATAATAAGCTTACGTACCTGGCATGCAAGTCAAGCTAAATTATCCACATTAATGTCCTAGCTAGTCTAATGTTTTAAACTATAAATTATATAATTATATAATTATCTGATTATAAAATTAGTGGACATTCATAGGACTAATTAAAAATGAAAAATGTTTAATGACTCTCTTTCAAAACACAAGCGTCTAAAAATCAAACGTTATTAGATTGTTCAAACAATCTAATTTTAAGACCATAAAAGTCAAAATATTCTCAAAGGACATGAAAAAAAAAAGAAGCAAAGCCGTGTGCTAGACAAAGGTAAACCCCCTTGATGGACCCTTCCTTTTACAGCAGCAGGTCTCCTCGCCGGGCCCTCCCTCATGTCTTGAGAACGACTTCTCTCATGGCTGCATAACGCATGCTATAATTACTGGTAATTTCTTTAACCGCTTATTCAAGCCCTCTCATTGCCGCAAATAAGGGCCTTTCTGATTATTTATTAAATCTGTTTGTATTTTATTTTATTCCTAGATATCACTTGTAATCTATTTCATTTTGTATTTGATCTCTACTACTTGATGAAAATCCCCTTACATAAGCTTCAAAAACCGAAGAGATTTTAGCAGACACCTAAAATTAAGTTTATTTTATTTGTATTAATCATAATTATTTAGATCATGATTGTTAGTTATCAAGATAATTTTTAATCCTTACCAAAAAGAAATATATATGATCTCCAATCTATAATTAAAAATAATCCTATGAGTCATGTATATGAAAACCTTGCCATGCACATAATTGCATTTGATCTCATCTTCTTTTATTTTATTGCAAAAGCCACAGCATCAGATGGCCCTAAACATATGCGACTCGATCTATCTTTATAAACAATCTTGTCCATGATTCTTCGCAAGCCACATAATGGACGGCTTGAATCATCCAATTAGGACTTTAAAGAACGGACTGGACCCGATGGATGGTCCAGATAGGTGATCATGTGGATGCAAACCAGTACAAATGCGCATGATAAGGTTCTGATACAGTCAGCCCATTGTAAAATAAAATATATTTTGTTGATGAATTGATTATATTTTGTTGGGATTTAGTCTTTTATTTTATTAAAATAAAATAAAATACATGCTTATTTTGCATGAAGAAGACATTGGTATTTTTAATTATTAAAAAAATATATATTACGAGCAAAATCCGGTAGCAGATGTACGTGTTTCCCTAAGATTAGGGAAGTCTGATACACGGCTCGGCAAAAGCCAGCCTACCCAAGTCATCTCGACCTCCTTCTAAATTGACAGAATTACCCTTCTTTGTGTAAAAAAAACGTGGAGAGATCATCATCGTTGGTTGAATGGGGTATTCAGTAAATTTATCACAATATCATCTTCTTTGTGTTACACGTGGCAAAATCACACCGCCAGTGCATGCGGTTAAAAACCAAAATCAGACACCTGGACGGTCTGATTGGTGCAAAACTTGCCAGGTGGATCATCTGCGATGAGGGATACGTTCGCCTTGGATGGTCCAACTGTCTAAAAGTAGTTGCCACGCGTAGGTGGGGCAACCTACAAGTGTTTCCCTTCAAAAGTAGGACGCGGATTCCCTGTGAAAGACTTTCTCAGAAAGTTACTGCGCGCGTGGGGGTATAGCGGCTATAGCGATGTTTGTGTGAAAGCCACTCCGTCCATCCGTTTTTCGAGCTTATTTTAGTACATGCGACTGTAGTAAATAGTAGGGATTTAGTGACCACCGTTAAAATATTTATATGTTACAAAAGTTTTGGATTGTTCTAAGTTTTTATGTTTTTACTTCATCCTTACGAAAATGACCTTATAAACGGTTTAGATGGAATATAAACATAAGGCCTCATTTGGTTGTATGTCTTAAAATGAGCTCAAAAAACGGATGGAAGGATTGGATTTCTCGTGAACATCAACGTGGACGCCACCTTGCATTCCAGGAAGGAAAGCCGCAGGAAATCTGCGTCCACCGAGATGGACACCGTGGTCATTTGCAACCTTTTTTTTTTTTTTTTTTAAACGAAATTCAACGTCCACTCGTTTTACAAATATCAAGATTTTTAATTGTTAAAATTTTTTTTAAAAAAAAAGATCTCGTAATTTTGACCTGAAAAACCTTCCATATTTCTCTATCTTCATGTGGGCATTCTTCAATTCTTTGTAACCATATCAGATTACTCTCCTCTTATTCATGCGTGTTCTCTCATTTCACAGGTTCTTGTTTAATTACTCTCTTTTTCTCATATTGCAATGACGTCAGGTTCTTAGGCCCGTTTCTAGCTGGCACTGCCATCTCTTCCCCCTTCTCGATAGAGAATCTCACATTGCTCTTCTCAAAAACCTCTCTCTCTCTCTCTCTGGCTTTTAGTTTGCCAGAGTGTCCACCACCCTTGCATGCATCTACAAAGATACACATCTGGCCTTCCACCTTCTTCGCAACCTTCTCCTTAGGCCCTTTTGAAAATTTGACCTTTCTTCCCCTTTTTACCCTTCATCATCTGCATCCAGCTGTATCCTTCCCAATTTTCTGCTATTGCCCTCCTGAAAATATGGATTTCCCAATAGATCCACCTACGCTCAAGTCCATCACATCCCTCTTCTTCGGTAAAAAAGAGAAAAAGTCACCCATGCAAACCCCACCACCTCCCCCTCTTGAACCGGGCCTCAAGACTCTCACCACCCCAATAACTCTCAACCGTTCGCTTAGCTGTAAGAAACCCAACATCCTATCTTTCTCCTCGTCATCCTCATCTTTATCATCCCTATCATCGCCACCTTCACCCTCACCCTCTTCTTGTCCTTTAATGGATGAACCCAAGTATCATGAGAAAGAGAGAGAGGTCCCATGCCATGTAGACATTGCCATTGGCAATGCCAATGGCATTGGCATTGAGAAGGAAAAGGAGGAAAAGCCACGGGCGGTGTTTCATGGCCGGTACCGTAGACGACGATCATTTCAAGAAGAGAAGGAATATCCGCCTCCTATCCCCCTCCTTGCACGGACGGGCAATTTGCCATGCCACATGCCGTGGGTCCTCAAACGGTCTTATATCGACAACGGCCGCCTAATCATCCAGGAGGTAAAGGTCAAGCACCACGAGTTCTTTCGAGCCCACAGAGCCAATGGGCGTCTGACCCTCCAGATCGTCCAGCTCGATGAATCGGCTACTTTACTTAGACAGAAGCCAGAAAGCTCAAATCCAAATGACCGAACTGATGAGACCTCAGAGAACGGAAAGGAAGGAGAAGAGGCTCTGGATATGAAAGAAAAACCAAAGAAGCATCAGCTTCATTCATTATCGCCATCATCGTCATCGTCCTCATCACCATCTCTACCATCTCTACCATCTCTTGCAAAGAACACAAATACATCGCATGTCCCATCAATGTCGCCATCTTCACTACCACCTCAGCCATCCATGCTAAGCAAAGAACTGAAAAGCATGCTCGATCTCAACCGTTGCAGCACCATGAAAAAGAACTTAAGCATGCGGGAGGAGAAAAACGTGTGTGATGTGATGGAGACAGGGACATTGCCGTCGATACTATCATCTTCAATGCCCGAATCTTCATTTGGAATCAGCGGCGGGAACGCAGGGGGTTGGTTTATGAATAAGAGGTCCAACTCGCTGTTTCAAATGCCAATTCCCACCATTCGACCTGTACACAGCTAGATCTTAGATGAGATAAAAAGTACTGATAGAAAACGTTTCTTTTCTTCCTTTGTTATGCCGATATACTAGACCTTGTTGATGCGACTTTCTTTCATATGTTAGAATGGTTAGAAGAGAATACTTGCAGATATTTTTCTACGGTTTTAGTATAAAATAGAATAATAGAATAGAGTTATTTGTGTCCAGGTTTCTTTCTGTTCTTTCCATTCCTTTTGTATGTTTTTTTTTATTTTGATTTTTTAGAGGGACCCACATGCATGGATGGACCCATACTTCAGGTGGATTGATTTTTGCCACCCCATAAAGATGAGTCCCACTAGAATGAATGGACATTCCAAAAGTCAGCGCTTAAAGACAAAGGTGGGCCGCACCACGTGGTTTGAGGGAGGTTTTATGCACGATTGTACGTGGTGGGGCCCACATGAGTTTATGCGGGATAAAGTGAGAAGCGGATTGGCTAGTGATCTTGCCACTAGTGCTTTGTGGGGCCCACCATGATGTATTTGTTTCAATGCATGCCGTCCTTTCATTGTTTATAAATTACTTTACGGTGTGAGTCCAAAAATGAGGTAGATACAAATCTCAGGTGAACCACGTCACACGAAACAGTGTTGATGGAACATTCACCATTAAAAATTCCTTGGGGCCACAAAGGTTATGAATCAAGCTGGTATTTGCTTTTTCCTTCATCTGAGGTCTTAAACACAGACATCATGGTGGGGTCCACAGAGCATCGACCACTCAGTGTCACTAGCAAAACCGCGTCCGAGAAAATAAGGGGGCCGCACTCAAATTCCAAAGTCACTAGTGAATCCAATCTTCGGACGGAGGATTCCTCTGGGCACTGTCTGATCAGCGGCGTAATATCTATTAATCATGTGGAAAGAATGATGGGTCCATTGATTTCAGTATAAGCTTTTTACTATGTCTTCCTTGGACGGTTATGATCACCTGACCATCTATGCATGCGAGCTCCAGCACAAGTGGATTATCCTGAGTTTCGATGCAAGCAAAAGGATCCCATGTCTGTTCATGCACCATGCATGTACGAGAACTTGCTTTTCATAAGTCGGCTCCACCATGATTTGTAATTAATACTCAAATATTCCCTCTTACAAGGACCATGTGTGAATTTTTTGGTCCAAGCCAGGCATGCCAGGGCTGAACTTGTGACTTTTGTACAAGCCAGTCATTATTTGGATCTCGTAGAGATCTAAAAATTAAACATGTACTTTGAAGCTGAGATCACCGACTTACGGATATATGTTACAATCAAATTGGGAACGTGGCATAATGGTCCGTGATCTTGACCGTTCATCAGGCGGTTCATAAAAATCTCCCTCATCCGATGATATTAAAAGGTCTACCTGTGATTTACAAAATGAACAATAGAGAAAGTGAGACGCAGATTGGCTAGTGATCCTGCCACCAGCCAATGGCTAGTGGTTGGTGCTATGTGGGTCCCACCATTATGTATTTGTTTCATCCATGCCACTCATCCATTGTTTACAAATTATTTTATGGTTCGAGTCCTAAATTGAGGTAGATACAAATCTCAAGTGGACCACGTTACAGGAAACAGTGCTGATTGAACATCCACCATTAAAAACTTTCCAAGGCTACAAAAGTTTTGGACCAAGCTGATATTTGATTTTTCCTTCATCTGAGGTCTGTGTGACCTAATAAACAGGTTGGATATCAAATACACATTACAGTGGGCTTAAGAGATTTTTAATGGTAGACATTCATTCTGATCAAGCCCTAAAATAACATAAAAAAAATGAATGGACAGCGTAGATAAAACACATACATCGTGGGGGGGGGGCAGAGCACCAACCATTCAGGGTCACTGTGGGCACTGTCTGATCAGCAGTCTATCATCCAGTAATCATGTGGAAAGAATGATGGGTCCATTAATTTATTGAGTTGAAATGGAGCAATTAAATTAATGAATTCCTTTCAGTTGTCCACATTCATCAACGGATGAACGGTAAGGATTGTCGATTCAGTATAAGCTTCTTACCATGTCTGCCTTGGACGGTTCTGATCACCTGACCATCTACGCACGCGAACTCCAGCATATATAAGCACTGGATAATCCTGAGTTTCGATGCAAGCAAAACGAACCCATGTCCGTGCATGCGACATGCACGTACGAGAACTTGCCTTTCATGAGTCGGCCCCACCATGGGTGGGCCATATGGTCTAACCATGATTTATAATACTCAAATAGTCCCTCATATAAGGACCGTGTATGAATTTTGTGGTACAAGCCAGCTATGGCAGGGCTGAACTAATGACGTTTGTACAAGCCAGTCATCATTTGGATATGGTGGAGATATGCCAATTAAACATGTACTTTGAAGCTGAGATCACCGACTTACGGATATACGTTACAATCCAATCGGGAATGTGGCATAATGGTCCGTGATCCTGACCGTTCGCACAATGGATGCCCATAATAAAAATCTCCCTTATCTGATGATCTTAAGGTTTACAAAATGAACTGTTGATGTTGAAAACCCAGTTGCGTGATTCATGGAGAGAGAGATCCATCCACAGTGGGATCTACCTTGTGAATGATCTGGATTGAAGATTGGTTGTACACGTGTCCACGGATTTTTTTATATAAATATTTTTTACATTTTAATTTTAAGGAATAATAACTCTCCAAGGGATGCAGAGATTTGGGTTTCCCTAAAGTGCGATATTTTTCGGATTTGGGGGGGCTATTTTAAATTGGGGTTTGAACTTTGAAAGGTTGGATTCATTGGACTGGAAATGGGGTCGTTTATTGTACGTGATATTTTCTATTTGGGGAATGTCAAGTCCACTTGAACGAGACACATCTATGTGGCATCGGAGCCGTTCATCAGAGCATACCAATTATGCAGATTCCATGCCTAAGAAATGAGCCCAATCTGATCATTAGGTGGACCACACGCCTCTACGGAAATACACTTGGTCAATTTCACCTGGGCCGTTAGACGGATGGCTCATGTGATGCTTACAGTAGCTTAAGTTTTCAAAAATGGCGTCTACATGTAGCGTGCGCCTGATGAGCACATAAGACATCACACATGCGTGAATCTTTTCCACGTGTGAGATGAGTGCACTTACATCGAGTCCACTTTCGTTATTGGGGTTGCTAGAATATATCCCGACTAGTTGAAGCCGTTGGAGTGGGTCCTTTTCAATGATCCGAAATCGTTTATATGATGGGCTGGCCACGGATGTCGGACACGGAAAAAAAGACCCAGATTGAAATATTTCAACCGTCTAGTTATTCAAGTTTGAAGATACTGTCAATATTCAAAGGGAAGGAGTCGAATTAACAATGATTCAAAATAGCCAAGAGGTTTCTTAAACTTTCAGATCCTTCATCTATAGCAATGCCGATCACATAGACGGTTTTGATTGTTGGGAGATGGCCCAGATCCAAAGGCTAAAGTTACGATGTATTCTACTTAAATACATCAAGATGTATTCCATTTACTGATTTTTCTGGAGGGCAGCTAAGAACGAGCGGTGTGTGGCCTTTTTCCGAGGAGGGGCTGGTTTTTTCCATAAATGAAGTTCTGCAAATCTCACGGATGCAACTGCCCGTGCTATGATTGGGCTGCCAGGTGTCAGATTTCTAGAAACACAAAACCTGAAAAATACAGCGTAATGCTACCACGTGTCGCTTTTCTGTTCGAAATACCCATCTCCTTCTTATTCCGGACTCGGATTAGTCATTTAGTCCCGAGCTTCGAACAGGCTGGGGATCTGAGGGCCCGCCGTGATGCACGGTATATCAACACCATCCATCCATTTTTACATATCATTTTATACTTAAAGGAAAAGAAATGAAGCAGTTATAATTCTTAAATGGACCACACAGTAGAGATTAAATATATACCGTTGAAAACGTTTTCAGGCTACTCGAGCTTGCATTCAGTTTTTTTTTTTTTTCGCTCACATGTTAAAATTATACGGAAAATGGATAGACGATGTAGATAAATGAATAAATCACGGTGGACCCCTCAGCAGCCTGTTAGCTCGGGACAGGATGGGGTAGTACCTAATCCACGTCCCCTGTATCCTATCAATCACGGGCGTAGGTTGGATGCTACCCCCACCAGGACCCAACTGCAAGAGGGATGGTGCTGCGATTGATTGCTGTCACAGTTTCTGTTGGGCCATTACCATATATGTATTTTATCCAAGCCTTTCATCCATTTTAAACATTATTTGTTAGTGCACACCCACGCCGGTACACATGCTCCGTGTTAGCCAACCCCTGCTAGGGATGGATGCCAAGCCCTCGAGTGTTGGAAAAAGAATTAAGCTTGAAGGATCGAGTTGACCACACCGCGTGAAGCAGATGTGGCCATGACCCTACTGCCGAAACCTTTCTGGTCCTACACTGTTTATTTTTCAACCGATTTATAATGTCACGTAGACTTAGACAAAGAAAAAATAAAAATATTATCTTGATCCAAAACTTCCGTATGCCGAAGGAGGTGTTTGGCGCATGGAATTAAGTGATATTAACTGTGATGATACATTGATAGCAAGAAAGTCTACCATAAGGGTGACTTAGTGTTACCTTTCTCTCATAGTTATTGGGAGAAAAATGGCTCCTTCAGAGATCACTCACTCTCTAACAAAGCCGTGTAGGGGGGTTTTCACGGGTCGAAGGCGTGATCGGAGAACTCCAATTCTTTCGAAAGCTTCAGAATAAATTATATTGGCTGAGCTTCCGGTGTCGACCAGGATGCAGTACACCTTATCGTTTGCTATAGTCATCGTGACCACCAGGGCATCGTCGTGCGGATGCTAAATTTCACGTACGTTGTCTTCTGTGAAGGTTAGACTGCATGAGTTGATCTGGAGTTCCTTGCTAGGTCGCTCGGTTAAATGGACATGATGTTCCGGATCGGACATCTGAGAGTAAGTTTTTTGAGCCCTATTTGAATCTCCTCCACAGGTCGAACTCCCGAAAATGGTGTGAATTTCGGCTGGCTCTTCCGTAGGGTTATTCAGTCACTCTTTCTCTCGTTCTTCCTTCCGAGCAGCTCTCTCTCTTTTAGTGTATCGACGCGGATGTCCTTTATGGATAAGAGACTCAATTTTATCCTTGAGATCCACACAATAGTCCGTGTTATGGCCGTATCTCGGTGGAAGCGGCAAAACTTTCGCTTATCTTGATGTTCCGGGTCGGCCTTCATGCAAACAGGCCAATTCAAAAGTTTTTCTCCTAGGATATCTAACAGGATGTACTTAACGGACGTATTGAGAGGGGTGTAGGAACGAAATTTCCCTTTTAGTCTTCAGCTCAGTCAGTGATCACAAGTGGCGCGGTTATTTGACCCTTTGTCGGTCGACTGAGACTCTTCGTTCCTAGGCTTCTTCCCTTTACCAGTCGAGTTGGTTACTTGTACATTTTTGTGGGCGTTTGTAACTTCCTCGACATTAGTGTATTTTTTAGCTCTTGCGACAAAGTCCGTTAACGTCTTCGGTCGGTTCTTCCCAATGGAGAAAGTGAACCTTCCTTCTTTCAAACCACTGAATACTACAGTGATCATCATTTTATCATCGTAGTCCTCTACCTACAATGTTTCCTCGTTGAAGCGAGCAATGTAGTCATTCAGTGACTCTTTAGGCCCTTGCTTGATGGTGAGCAGGTGAGTGTTGGGTTTTTGACTTCTTTTACCACTTATAAATTGGGTAAGGAATAGTCGACTCAACTCCGCAAAGGAACCAATGGAATTAGGTTTGAGCTGACGATACCAACTCCGAGCGGATCCTGTAAAGGTGATAGAGAATTCCCTACACATCATTGCATCTGTTGCTGTCTAGATCTGCATGCACGAACGATAAGCTTCTACATGCTCGGATATGTCACTAGACCCAGAATATTGGATGATGGGAGGTATCCGAAACCTCTATGGCATTACCTCATCCATGATGATGGAGGTGAAAGGAGGTTTAGTTTCTTTCATCATTGCCTGAATCGTGGCAGGAACTGTTGATAATTGATGCTTCCTTTCTAGGGTTAGAAACTTGTCGTTGAGTTTCGCAAACTGTGCTTTATAGGGATCTTTATTCTCAGCAACTATCCTTGGGGTATTTTTCTATTTCTGGAGTCCTCCTTTCCCTCTTTCGCTCGAGCTGATGACGAAGGTCCATAGGTGCCAGGGCTGAGGTGGTTCAGTTGTTGGTAGGAACCCGAGTGGCGGTACTTCGTGCCGAAACTCTAATTTGGACTGGAGGAGGATTCTAACCCGAAACCGATGCCCGAGAGTGCTTAGGTGTCTCAAGGATCGTACTCCTCGACACAGAGTGAGCCTCCACGAACAGACCGACTGGCTCAAGAATGGGATTCTCCTGAATCGGATGTGGCTGTGGCTCTTGTCGTTGCTTCATTCTGATGTCTAAGTCAGGATAAGGAAATATAGTTCTAAAGTTGAAGAGCAAAGGGAAAGTGCAAGATACTGCGTACCTGTAGCAGTGGAGTCTCAATGTATTTATACCTGACTGTTGAATGGTTTGGGTTCGTTGATATTGGCGTGATTCGCTCAATCAGTGGGATTTACGAATCGTGGGGATCATGCACGCAATCCACAGATCGTGTAGCATATCACGCGCATGGTGCGTATCCGCGGGCGGCATAATCAGTCACGTCTACTTATAGAAGTTTTCGAATCTCACAGTTGGAGCGCTTGCCTTAGTGCCTGGTCTCAGCTCGGTGCAGTTCCCCTGGTCAACAGGATGCTGACTAGCTCTTGCTGTTAGCATGTTGAACAGGGATGGCGTTCCTAGTCCAAGCTGAGCTCCGGCCAGAGCCATCGGACCTGGCCTCTCACTTATCAAGCTCTCCGAGGCGAGGCATCGAGATTATTTTATCGAGTCAGGTTTCTTGCAGTTTGATGTTAACAGTTGGATTACTCGTTTTCCGTCAATCAATAGATGGACAACCTAGCATATCCAATCGGAGTATGGCTCCTTTCTTTTCCTCAGACAGCGTTAAGTCATTCCGATCCGCAGCTTCGGAGTGGGAGCACCCTTATAGCTTATGACTTCTTCAGTGACACACACATCACGTCGAGCGCGCATTGCTTCGGACATTGATATGCTTGATTGAATCAGTCGATGCTTACCCTTGGATCTATTAGGGGCTCAGATCTTTCCATAACAACACTCTCAGTAACCACATGCCTGCTGACTGTTTTGTTCTTTAACTACACTGCCCGTAGAGTTTCTCAAGTTGAGAGTGTTAAAGAGAGAGACGTACAATAGTTGGGAAGAGAAATCTATGAGAGAGAAATATAAGGGAAGGATGAAGCTGTCGTAAGGCTCATGCACATAGAGAAATAGAGAGAAGGGGTTTTTTTTTTTTAGCTTGTCAGTACACCCCAATGTCAGTTCACATATCAATGTTAGCCACCCCCACTACGGAATCGATACTAAGACCACAGTGTTGAAACAAGGTATATTTCACTCAATCTATCACTTGAGCTATGGATAAGGGTGTATATATAGAGAGAGAAGGGTTTAACATCATATAATTGATTTATATTGGTTTCAATTTTGTGGCTTACTAGAGTATTATGTTGCTAGTTGTTTTCGGTATTTTGGTCACGTAGTAAGTGTAGGTGTCCCAAAATTGATTTTTTTGATCAATTCAAACTAAATAATTATGACCCTAAGCACAGATAGGCATATATGCCATATATGATCAAGATCAAATAAGATCGGCCACCTACTCACTCAATGTGTAAATAGGATCAAGCGATATTAAGATAGTAGATAGGATAAAGAGATATTAAGATAGTAGTGTTCATCCTTTAATGATGGGTTACAAATTTGCCTTCTATATGATGTTGATTTTAGTATTGAGCGAAAGGTTAACTTATAGGTTATGTATTACAAGTCAATACTACTTCACTGGTACCAATAAGTCATGTAGGGGAAGAAGCACTACACCTAGGAATCAACAACACGAAAACTTTATTATAAATTACTCATTTTTCTTATCGATATTGGGACTAACAAGAATAGTTGGGACAATAACGAGAAAGGGATTCAGTTGATTGTGAAGAATAGTTGCGAAGCACCTTCCTAGATGAGGAACTAAATCCATGCTCACCCAAATTATAGTTGAGATTACCAACTACTTGATTAACGTCATGGATTATACCATGCAATGTAAATAGTAAATGAAAAGTAAATGATTACACTAGGAAATATAATTGCCTTGCATAAATGGTAAAGTGATTACACTAATGAATGTAATTGATTGGTAATTGAATTGATAATTGAAAGATAATATTCGGGTATGATTAGGTTAGTATGAGATGAAATTTTCCTGTTAAATCCTCATATTATTTATAGCTTTACCCTAACCATCTAGACCCTTCCCACGTTCTGACGGTTATTATAACCACTTGGCCTCATTTGCTCATGCTTTTGCCACCCATCTTGTAACTGCTTTTACATGATTACTCTTTCATGGTATAAAGCGACAACAAATCCACTATGGTAATTAATGTTACAATAGACAGAAGGGCTTACTGATATGAGAATACACTCCAAAACCCATAAAAAATCTTAGCTTTGATATCCCTTTAAACACCAAAAGGCTCGACACGTTTTTAATTACCCTAATCCCTGTTTACAAACCCTTAATATGAAATGAAACCCGCAGTTCCACAAAACTACGTAAGTCGGTCAATAGGAGCTTTAATTATATTAAGTGCCATCGATGACCCCTCGACGAGATCGAAGCCATCTTCGATTAGATCAATTTGGACAAAAAAAAAACTATCCAGCTAGCAAAGGCCAAAAATAGAATTTTCTCAATAGGATCGAGTAAGCTGTCAATGGAATCAACAACTGCTCGATGGGATCGAATGGTCTGTCGATGCCATCGACAGACCCACTTAACATAGAAATTTAAGATATTTGACAATAATCTTCACCATGTCTTCAATTATCATGAACCACAACTTCAAACTCTATCTCTAATTGCCTCCATCATAACTCTACTATCGTCATGTCTTCTCATGCACACTCTACCCACTTCAAACCATTACTAAACCCAAAGAAGTCACACATAACTTGAACTTCTTTATAGGAACCACTTTCACCACTTTCATAAGCATGTCCATCGAATTCATGCTTTTGTGGATCTTCTCAAGATTCACTCCGCCTCCTTCAAGCATTTGTCAAATCAAATAATAATGAACATCAATATGTTTAGTACGAGAATGGTAAATGGAGTTCTTCGCTAAATTGATCACGCTTTCATTGTCATAATTTACTAACACGACTTCTTACTGAAGCCTAAGTTGATTTATCATCAATTTCAACCAAACACCTTCTTTGAATATTCTCATTATCGACATATACTCTGCTTCAGTTGTGGAAAGAGCAATCACAGATTGAAGCTTCGACATCCAACTGATCCCTCTACCAACTATCACAAATGGGTAGCCAAAATTTGACATCTTGTTATTCATATTACCTGCGCAATTGACAACCACATAGCCTACCAACTTGTCCTCAGACTTTTCAAATATTAAGACAAGTCTACTATACCTCGAGTATATCGAAGTAACCATCATTGCTTCTCAATATTGTTTGTTAGGGTTAGCCATGTATTTTCTTACAACATCCACTGCATGTGAAATATTAGGTCTCGTAAGACAATGACATATATCAAAATACAAACAACACTCGAATAGGGAACACGAGACATTACTTGCTTTTCTTTATACACTTCTTTATTATTTTCTTCCTTCTTCTCTATGGGGTGCCAAGTCCTTGATTTTCGTAGCCTTGATTGTGTGATTTTCTATATAGACTTCATCATGGGTGATCCACCTCAAAATTATCCCTTATATGATAACCCTCACTGGGGGTGTCAATGGGTTGGGTTAGCGCCAAGCCAAGCTGTCACGCCCTGAAATTCGGTACCCGAGTTGGCTAGGCCCGAACTTGAATTCTAGGACTGTGAGTTGTATTTAAACAAAATATACCACATTGCCAACATTATAATTATATATTTTCAAGGCAATCAGAGTAACTAAAAGAATAAAAATCATTCTCATTAAATAATGTCCACTAATCAATCCTTAAAATTTTACTTACATTAATATTCAAAAATAAATAATAACAAAATGCATTGAATTTTAATTAATATTCAAATAAACAAAAGGAAAGGTCTTTGATCTTGCTCAATTGGTTCTTCATACATAAACCCTGCAAAAATCTATACAGTTGTGAGCACGACGGCTCCTAGGGTCACATCATTCCCAAAATTAAAACTTTTACATCAGCATATAATGATGAATACATAATGAAAGGTCGATTCATAATGCGTAGTATTGCAAGCGGTAGGGGCGTTGCACCAAGGCCCACAACTCGCATTAATTCCATACCTAACGTGTGGAGCGATTCCAAGATGATAGACTCCATATCTCGAATAGTTTCATACCTATTGGGGATTGTGGCCCACGAATGTGTGCACCGAAATTGTGTTTACACATCTATAACTTGAATATAAGAGGACATTAATATTCTACTAATATAAATGAAATTCTACAAATGAATTCAAATAAAACAAAATAGCTTTTGATCAGTTTTTAGATTTTTCCATGGCAGAGTACCTGTGCACCCATTTTAGGGATTAACCTAAGATAGAGCACCGTGACCATTTTGGACCTCCTAGGGCGCGGCACCGTGCATCCAACATTTTAGAGAGTTCGGGCAGAGCACCCATGAATGTTCACAATTGCTAAGAAATAAGGAAAATACAACTTTCATCCTGGAACATAGGCCAGATATTGAATATTTAGATATGACACATCCTGGAACATAAGTCAGGGATCGAATGCCCACAATTGTTAAAAAATACGGCATGAAATAAACATCCTTTTCGGGAGTGACTCGAGCATAGCACCCATAACAACATGAACTTTTCTAAGGCAGAGCATCCATAACTTAATCATATTTAAAAGAAGGTAGCAATAATCAATTGAATTAATTTCACATATTAATAATTAAATAAATGCATTTTATTTTACGTGCACCCAAAATCAAAGAACTTGAATCAATAATATGAAATAATAATCAATGAAAATCAAAGTACATACTAATGTAGGCTTTTCAACCGGAAAGATCACCTACCTATTATGATTGTAAATACTGAGGAAGATCTAAACTCGTGCGTGATTGATTTGAACAGTCCAGATTATATGGCTTCGACTCAACCAATTACGAAATCTTTAACTATCGCTAAACTGGTGATGAAAAAGAATTTAACTAGTTTGAATCAGGAACATATTCCTCATTGGAGATAGTAACTATATATGGAATTTATGGTTCATATTCAAGAAATCTAACAAACAGAAATGGTTGACTCACTAAGTTAACTCTGTGAGTCAACACACCAAAGAGATTAGTCAAAATAGTACATGGAGCAAGGATTTCATGAATAGATTTGATTTGAAGGGAATGAATGCATACCTGGTGATGCTATAAAAGTTGTTAAGGCTCTGGAAATCAACACAAACACAAAGGTAGAAGTCGGCTTAATGGTTAGATCTGGCGAGACTCGGTGTGTTCAACTCGTCGCACCCAAGTACAACTTTCTCTCTTAGTCCATGTCTTTCTTCTTTCTTTTTCTTTCATTTCCTACTTTATGTCTTTCATTTGATTGCTTGTTGGGTAGAATTCATGTTGGAGATGAGTAGGTCATTGGATGGAGAGATTTAATGGTCGAGATCGTGAGGATGGGCTTCGTGTCGATTGTGGAGAAGGAAGGTTATGCCTGCAAAAATGGAAAGAGTTTCCGCTTCGAATGTAACTTACCCTAGATGCTTGAGTTTTTAGTTTTAGTGGCTGAGCTAGGTAGGGTCCACTAGTGATGGTGAGAAAGATTTAAGTCATTCATCAGTTTTACAAGATAAAGATAGATCGGGGGCTTAAGAAATAAAGAAGATCTGAATCTCTAGTGGGTGGTTTAGGGATGAATATGGATAAGATATGATTGAACTTGGAGATTTCTAGGTAGTTTTGATTAGACGAATGGTCTAGATTAGACTAAGGGGTCCATCATGATGGACGATATACAACTCAAATGGGTGTGGCAATGGCTCTTGCGATGAACGGAGGAGAAAAAGGAGGAGAGAGAGATTAGTGGAAGGTGGGTTGGACTTCACAGTTGATGTGCACAACATATCATTTTTTCTTTCTTTTTTATATTTTATTTTATATGAGGGTGGGCACATAGGAATGGTGTGACAAATCCACACCGTCCATCGCTTTGGTCCACCCATGTTAGGGCATGGGCAAAGAAATGAGGCCGATCCAAAGTTCAAATGAGTCATACCATAGGGAACACTGGAACTTGCCGTTGAAAAAAAAAAAAAAGGTATTACACAAGCTTTGTATGAGCTCAGCATGGAATTTTCAACTTAAGCCCAAACCTGGGTGAGCATGTGACGAGCAAAAATAGTCTAGCCCAAGCCTGGCCCTATAGTTATTACAGAACCTTGCCCGAGCCCTAAATTAAAATCATATTTTAAAAATACAAAAAAAAAACCGTCTCTTTTCTTCCAAATCCTCATATCTCTATTGACATCCTCTAAGCCTAAGTGGTGTTTGAACAATAGTATCGAAGTTTTAATCGTTTCGCATATGAAAAATTAAGATAGAATCCAATTTCTCAAATGATTTAATAAAATAAAATAAAAAGTAAAAAGGAGTAAGATATAATGAAAAAAGAAATCCAATTCCTCGTACTTAAAAAGTATAAATGATATAGTTTCCTGATTTCCTGAGGATTCATAGCAGTCATCACATATGAGAAGAGCACCATGATCACAACTAAAAGGGTCTTCGTGACTTTAACGCCTTACTGTTGTTTGCTCTCGGTTTGTTTTTGTCATGTGTGGTGTGTGCAGGTGTGTTAAAATTGATTGTGCAGCTTGATTCAAACTAAGCAACTTAACTCCGAGCACCAAGATATGCATATACGTCGAATGCAATCCTATATGATCGATATATAGAAATATCGATTACTTATTCATTCACTCACAAAATAGTTGTAAGATGATCAAACAATAGTTAGAGGGTAGGGTTCTTCCTCCGAAGATGGATTGCACATTGCCTTCTGTATAAAATGACTTTTTATAAACGGAAACAGTCAAACAAAAAAGAAATACGTATGGTCAATCACAGAGAACAATTGTAAAGTGCCTTTTTGAAAGATGAAATGACTGTGTTGATACGGGAAATAGTCAGGTGTAAAAGCATAAACTTGAATTACAACTAAAGATTACCGCTACTCATAAGATAGAGCTAGGCTATAATAAGGAAAGATAACTTCAATTAGATAAATTTAATTGGTATGAGATTATTTGCTTTAATAAAGTTCTTGTTATTTATAAATTTCTGTTACAACTTCTTTTTAGACATTTATCTTCTTTATTTTAACAGTTATGACAATTGAATCGTTGCCACGTTGGTCTTTCAGATCATTCTGTTTCTTCATGTTCCTCCTATCATTCTTTTTCACTCGATTGCTTTACATTTACTAAACTTCTCGGTCATGTCTTATCATCATATGACATGTATCATCCGGCTCAACACTAACCGTACTTCTGTAAAAAGCCCTACAAATATCTCTACAAATCTTTCACAAATATCTTGAAAAAGAATGCTTGCTAAAGTACTTGCTATTTACAGATTTCTATTGTAGCTTCTTTTCAAACATTTCTCTTCTTTATTTTAATAGTTATATATGGTAGTTGAATTGTTGCCGCATCGGTCTTTCAAATCCTTCCATCTCTTCTTGTCCTTGCAACCATTCTTTTTCGCTTGATTTCTTTTCATTTACTAAACTTCTCGATCATGTCTTGTCATCATATGACATGTATCATCCAACTTAACACTAACTGTACTTCCATAAAAAGCCCTACAAATATCTCTAAAAATCTTTCACATGCTATTTCTTTAATGGGCAATGAGTGTTCATTTCTAATTAACTATTTTAGAAATGGTTAAAAATATAATACAAGAAATGTAGTCATTTCTCTATTAGAAAATGAGAGAGATTAATGGATTTTAAAAGAGAGGGGAGGGAGAGGGAGGTTAACAGGAGGAAAAATTTTCATTTTTAATTTTAAGACTTTTAAAATAGTAATAGGTTAAGTCAGGCTGACGGGCTTTTTGAGAAGCTAATTCAAAACTAGCCCTGCTTGAGGAACGGGCTGAATTTTGAAGCCCATCCCTAGCCCTTAGGCTTGATACGACAGCCCAAGCCTGCCTCAGAAACGTCAGGCCCGGATGGTCAGCTGCGCACTGGTTTGCATGGAACACGTGTGAATTTTTTTTAGAACTCATAATAAGGGATGTGAATCTAAAATCTGAACGGTCCAAGTGAAGAAGAACCTCATGAAACATCCCGATGCTAACTTTTACTTTGATTCAAAACTTTGATGAGCCATGAAAAATGAAAATAGTTTTCTCCCTTAATTTGTATTTCTCTCATTTATGGCCCACAAGAATTTTAGACCAGGGTGAAAATTTGTCTCCAGAGATTTCATCGGATTCCACATCACATGGACCGTACGGATTAGACGTTTATGATACGTGTGAAAAATTACGCACGTGCGTAGGTGCGCAGGTGAGCATGACTCTACATAAGGAATCGTGATGCAGCAGCCCATATGAAAACCCTCGGCCGAACTTTCACTTGGATCCAAAACTATATAAGGAATCGTGATTCATGTTGAGAAGAAGAAAGACGTACGCGAGAGAGGCCGAGAAATAGCCGAGCAGCAGCCGACGCAGCTCGTTCTACAAAACCCTAATCAAGTGCTTCTTCTCCATTGCTATCGATATCTTCGTCTCTCATTTCAGGTACGTTTCTACTAGAATTTGAAAAGACAGATGCATTCCCGAGATCGTTCGAGATGAGAATACTTCTCCTTGGCAATTTTCCCGAAATTCCCGTTCCGAGATTTCCACTCGAGGCCTGTCTCGTTCCGAGGAATCCCGGGTTTTAGAGTTTTGGTTTTACAGTTTGGAATAGCGGAAAAGGATTTATGTAGCCGACCTCAATTAGTTGCGATAAGGCTTAGATGAAGATGATGAAGAATTTGTAGAGACAGTGTAGTGCATGTGAGTGATCCAGGATTCAATCCCTGGAAGCATTACCTTTCACAAAAAAAAACAAAAAAGAAAAGAAAAGAAAAAAAAGAAAAGAAAAGAAAGAAAGAAAAAAGAAAAAAAGATTATGGTGATGATTTTATTTAGTTGTGCATATTGCTTATGTAGAAATGCCCGAACTGTCAGGATTCATAGGATAATTGCACTTTTTTTTAGTATTTCATGGAAATGAATTTTGATGCTCCAGTAGAAATATCTTTAGCATGGGCGATTTAGATTTGCGGACATGTTATTGGTTCCTTTTTCCCATAGTTTTTTTAAAGAGCTTATGGTTGGGATTTTGGTGAATCTATTAAATATGATTTTTTATTATTTTTTTTTCTTTTCTGATTTTAACTATGGGATTTTTTGTTAAATTCCAGTTGGGATTTTAGAAGCCTGTTATTTGATTTTACTGATTTTTCCAGTGAATAATTTGTGAACCTAATGAGATTTGAGAGGGAAATGTCAAAGTTATATTTGCAATATTATTTTTTCTTTGTTGATAATTTGTGATGTTCTGGAATGCTGTGGTGATGTTCTCTCAAAGCTTCATCTTTGGGGTTGATGTTTGTAGACTTTATAGTGGAAGTTTAGGAAACATCTTCAAATGTTCATTCATCATTTTAACTCATTCTTTGGTGGCTGTTTGTATAATTTGTGATCTGAAAGTGGTATTTTCAAGCTTTGCATATGGATTTCCCATGTCTCTTGTGGAAAGACTTTGTTAGTGCACGTTATTACTTTATATTAAAGCACATCTTTTGCTACTAATAACCTTGTCTTTTTTCCTTTTATTCTTTTCCTGCTCATTTCCAGATCCAGTACTTTTCTCTTTGACTGAAAATGCTGTCCTTAGTATTTCAACACTTGGAATAGCTTATGGGATCACGTAGACTTGGGTTGGTCTGAAAACTTCTGTCAATCTAAAGTGATTGTAAGGATTTTGATGGGGGCTTTCTTGAGCTTGGGTGGCACCAGGACTAGGACAAGCGAGCACGACGAGAATTCACGATTTGAAGCCTACAAGAGGCAGAGGATGTCTTTGAGCTTTAATGATGAGAGCCCAAGACTGATTCCGAGCCTGCCTGATGAGATGTCGATTCAGATTCTTGCAAGATTGCCTAGAATTTCTTTTTTGAAAGCAAAATTGGTATCTCGGAGCTGGAGAACTGCTGTGACAAGTCATGAAGTCTATCAGGTGAGAAAAGAACTTGGAACAGCTGAAGAATGGCTGTATATTCTGACAAAGACTGAAGAAGATAAGCTTATATGGCACGCTTTGGACCCTATGTCCAGGAATTGGCAAAGGTTGCCACCAATGCCCAATGTTGTTTATGAAGAAGAATCAAGGAGGGGCCTATCCGGTCTTCGGATGTGGAATGTTGTGGGTTCAAGTATCAAGATTGCGGATGTCATAAGGGGGTGGCTTGGGCGGAAAGATTCATTGGATCGAATGCCATTCTGTGGTTGTGCTGTTGGGGCCATTAATGGCTGCCTCTATGTGTTAGGGGGATTCTCCAGAGCTTCGGCCATGAGATGTGTTTGGCGGTATGATCCTCGTGTAAATATGTGGAGTGAAGTAATTCCCATGACCATTGGCCGGGCTTATTGTAAGACTGGTCTCTTGAACAACAAGCTCTATGTTGTTGGAGGGGTGAGTAGGGGTCAAGGTAGGTTAACTCCTCTGCAATCTGCTGAAGTATTTGATCCCTTTAAGGACACATGGACTGAAATACCGAGCATGCCTTTCTCGAGAGCTCAAGTGTTACCGGCTGCCTTTTTAGCTGACATGCTCAAACCAATCGCAACTGGAATGATTTCATATCAAGGAAGGTTGTGTGTTCCTCAGAGTTTATATTCCTGGCCATTTTTTGTTGATGTTGGTGGGGAGATTTATGATCCCAAGACAAATTCCTGGGTGGAAATGCCTACTGGTATGGGGAGGGTTGGCCAGCACGGCAAGCAGGGACGAAGTTGAGTGTTGTTGTAGATGGGAAGCTATATGCATTAGATCCTTCGAGTTCTTTAGATAGTGGTAAGATTAGGTTATATGATCCTCAAGAGGATGCTTGGAAAGTTGTTATAGGGAAGGTTCCAATTCGTGATTTCACCGATTCAGAGTCTCCATATTTACTTGCTGGTTTTCTTGGAAAGCTTCATGTCATCACAAAAGATGCCAATCATGAAATTGCAGTATTGCAGGCTGACTTCCAGAGTCATGGAACCTCTTTCCCTTCAACATCATCATCTCCTCCTGTCAGATCTTGTGAAAAATCTGATTCATTGGCTGAAGCAGAAACAGACCTTTGGAAAATCATTGCCACAAAGAACTTTGGGTCAGCTGAATTGGTTAACTGTCAGGTCCTTGGTGTCTGATGATATGTTAGTGCCTGGATGGGAATAGTGCCTCATGTAACATTAGTTGCTTGGAATCTATTGAACAATTCAGGAGCTGACACTACTGTGGTATAACTTATCTAGTAATGTATCTTTACATTTTCTTAAATAAATCTTCACTAAAATAAAAGTAGTTCAAAAGAAATGGGAGCCATAAGACTGTAGTAGTTGCCTATACATTTTGTGCATTTGCATTGGCTTAGCAGCATTTTGTATTTTTCACAAGCATTATTTTCATAGCTTGTCTTGAAAATATGTAGTTGGTCAAATATTAATTTGAAAGCCCTTAAACAAACTTTGCCAACTTTAAAATGTCAAGCTAATTAGAAATAAATCTAATGAGGGGAATATATTCAGATCAAAAGGCATTTTAGGAATGCTAGCTAATATATTTGAATATTCTCCCTTATTCTATGCGTTGCATGTAATTTGATCTTAAATCAGCTTTGTAGCTCAATTGTGTAAAACTTGGGAATATAACAGATATAAGGGATTGCGTAATGACCTAAGGCCTTGTTTGGTAGATGCCTAAAATGAATTCATCTCATTTTAGTTAACAACAATTATGTATTTGACATTTTTATTTCTAATGCATAATCATTGTTACCATGAACTCATAATGTACTAGAGATCATGATCCCTAATATATAATTATTGTTAACTAAAATGTGATCAACTCATTTTTAGGCATCTACCAAATAGGGCCTAATATTTTTAATCATCATCATCATGTTAGCCTTATCCCAACTAATTGGGGTGGGCTACATGAATCCTTTTCTGCCATTCTAGTCTATCAAGGGCCATAACTTTCCCCTACCTCCCACCCACGCCCTTTTAGGCCTTCTCCTTACTCTTTTAAAGCCTTCAACTTGTACGAACTCATTCCTTCTAATTGTAGTGCTTATACTCCGTTGCACATGGCATGACCAAACCATCTAAGTCTCCTTTCCCTCATCTTGTTACCAATCGGTGCTACTCTTAAATTCCTTCGAATGCATTCATTTCTAATTCTATTATTGTTTTTTGCTCATCCATCTCAACATCCTCATTTCAACCCCATGTGTGATACTTTTTTGCCAATTAAAAAGGGGAAAAATGGAAGACACATGAATCTATCATTTATTTTGTTTTCTACATAAATTCGTTGGGGTGTCAGACAGAGTACCATAATGGTAACAGTGGGCGTAACTGCTCAGACCATTACCATTTTGGTATGCCCTAGTAGTAGGCAATTTAAAAAGGAAAAAAGAAAACGTTGGAAAAATCTATAACATTAGAAGCATTCCAAATATGTATTCTTTTGTAGTTTTGAACATGTTTGTGATGGTGTAGCAATTCACTCTTTAGTCGAAATGTTGTCTTAGATAGCTTGATGATTATATTAGTTTGACAGGCTTAAATTAACTCCAAATTGGTCCGGAATTCATGTTGGCACTCATCCCACTAATGTACATCCCTAAGCATTTGATGTCAGCCCTTAAGTAATTTGAAGAAAAGTCTGAAAATAAATTCGGATGAATAGTGTCGTCAACTTGGGCGACGATAATTTGAAGAACCACCTGAATCCCCTCAAAGTTCATGCAATCTATGACACTCATTCCATTAACTCATATCTCTGAGGATTTGGCATCATTGCCTCCAAGCAATTAGAAGAAAATTTGAAATTAAATTTGGATTAATGGTGTCGTTGATTCAGGGTACCACTCGAATGCCCCCAAGTTGGCCCGAAATTCATGCAATCTATGACACCTATCCCACTAGTGCGTATTCCTAAGGATTTGATATCATTTACCCCAAGTAATTATAAGAAATTAAAATTAAAATTTGGATGAATAGCGTCACTGATTTGGGAGATTTTACTTGAATGCACTAAAATCAGCCTCAAATTTATGCAATCTGTAGCACTCATATCACTAATGCATACCCCTAAGCATTTGACATCATTACGCCCAAACCTCAAATAAATTTTAATGTCACTGATTTGAGAGATTGGTCAAATGCCCCTAAATCTGCCCGAAATTCATAAAATCCTTGGCATTCATCTTTGCAATTATGCTTATATCACCATCCAACTATCAGATCGATGTACATTTATTGGACAATGAAGAATTACAAATATCTAGTGGTCCTATACTCCTATTTCAACAAACAAGTGTCTGCAAATCAACGGTTGGGATCATTCAAATTGAGTTGATATTTGCCATCATGTCCCA